>CM057379.1:198041193-200924526 GCA_030015415.1 Cynopterus sphinx
AACCTTTTCTATAAACCTAGGATTTTCATTTAAATTCTAATTACTTGAAGGAAAACTCTCCTTTCCCCCGACCCACTCAATTTAAACCATAATGTTATACTATAACTAGCTGAAAATTAATTTAAATGTTGACAAAGAACTTAGGCAATTTATTAAAAAGACATACAAATACCCAGCAAATATATTAAAAATTTTAGCTCTTTTTATTATCGAAGTATGCAAATATAAATGAGATGTTTCTTCTTTTGATGTAACTGGCAAAGATGGCTTTTTTGGATGATGGCACTCAGTGTTGGCAAGGATGTGAGGAGGCGGGCGTTCTCACGCACCGCTTGTGGAAGTACTGAGTGATAGAACCTTTCCAGAAGCAATTTGTCCTCATACGACAAGGGCTTCAAAAAAGCAAAAAAAAGTGTAGTTTTGCTCAGAATTGTCACTGCTGATGATCTGCTGATCGGGTGGATCACCCTCGCAAATTCGTGGATGGAAGATTCATTCTTACGCTCTTCACAATTTCAGAATACAACCTTTTCCTTATGAAGTCAAGAACTTTCACCATTTTACTTAAAGAAAGTGCTTTCTGGCTTCTCCTTGGCATATCCAAAGTGCCAGCATCCCCACCCTTGCATTTGACAGCTATTATTCAGTCAAATAAGGGGGACTTGCACATAAGCACTGCGAGCAAGTGACAGTCGATCTGATAACTGAGATGGCTACTAAGTGACCAATGGGCGGGTGGCAGATACAGTGCGAAGAAGCTGAGCAAAGGGATGAGCTACATCTGGGCAAGAAAGAGCAGAAGCTCACAAGATTCTCTCATGCTACTCGGAATAGTGCCTGATTTCAAATTCATGAATTGTTTATTTCTGGCCTTTTCCATTGAATATTTCTGAACCGCAGTTGACTGTGGGTAACTGAAACTTGGAAATTAAAACAATGAATAAAAGGAGACTGCTGAACTCATATCTCTGATACTCCCATGTGTATAGGGAACATGCATCCTAATACACCATTGTTGTTGTTTTTTCTCATTAATCCCTCCTTTGTCAGTCTAATTTTACAGGCCTTCCCGCTGGAGCACCTGAGAGGGTAGAAGGAAAAACTGTTTTTTTCCTCCCCTGCACTGAAATGTTAGGTCACCACCAAAAGCTGATTGACTTGGAATCCAAAACTAGCTTTGCTGAGTCACAGCTAGAAAGAGGTTGGTGGAAACTTAAGTAATTATCGATCTGTCATGATAAATGGTACCGAGAATTATGCGTCATGCAATAAAGGTGTGCCTCACCGACACGAATCACATTCAAAGGGTTGCAAAAAGCAACCCCTACTTTTTATTTATGTGAGAAGACAAAACTTTGCTGTTACATTGGATTTGTCATAACCTTCAGAGGCAATTTTAAATCTCATCTGTTTGCTTGACTTCATACAATGAACAGTTTTTAATTATAAACGAGCAGCCTAAAGACACATATTTCAACTGACAAAAATAAAAACTGTCGGGGGCAAAAATAAACTGTGGAGGCAAAAATGGGCCTCATGGCCTTGCTTCTTTCTCTGTCCCTGCAGGCTGAAACCTCAGAGGACATTAGTTCCCCTTGTTGAATTGTTTTATCAGAAAGGTCACCCCTGCTTCCATGGGGAGAGTAATTTTCATGGTTTAAAATTTCACTGGAGTAGAAAAAAATTAACAGGTGTATCATTTTGTTTAACTACTTTTAGGAAAATTGAAAATTTCAACATGAAATGATAGTACATGATGAGTCCACTTTATTCAAAAGAAACTTCCTATGATTTTTTCCTCAAGAAAGTTATACCTCTCTCCATCCCTTACCTACAGTTTTGATTGTAGTTAGAATTTTCAAATATTTTGCTTCCTGAATGAGGAGCATATTCACAGTTAAAATTGCAGAGAGAGAGAGAGAGAGAGAGAGAGAGAGAGAGAGAGAGAGAGAGAAACAATAACGATAAGAACTATCATAAGAAGGAAACCCTTTGACTTACCCCACTGGTTGGCTGCGTCCAGAAAGTCTGTGATCCAGAAGTTCAGGGCACAACATAAGCCAATGAGATCTCTGTCCTAGATTTTTATTGGAGCTTTTGAGAAAAAGGTTTTCCTCCTCTCAAACATCATTAGTAGGACCTTCAAAGTGTGACTGTTGAAACAGACCAAGTTTTGAGAGTTATGCAGAATCCATCTAGAGTCAAAGCAAGTTGGTGTCCAAGGAACTATATCTAACCTCTGTGATGACACATCTAGGCACAGACTGATTATGGTCTAATTAGTTCATTTCCCATAAGACTGGAAAGGAATTAAGCCAGATTCAGCTCTTCTGGAATATAGAAGAAATTCCTGTGAGTCAGCGAGGAGAAGGTAGGAAACTCAATTACAAATAAAAAGATAAAGGATATTAATAGGTAATTCCCATAAAACCTAACGAGAGTGATGTCCCACCTCTTTAATTATCAGGGGAAAGTTAATTAAAACATTATTTTGTACTCCTCGGGTTGTCAATTATTAGAAACTTACAGAACAGCAAGCTCCTGTGAGGGTGTTGAAGAATAAGAGCCTTATACACAGTTGCTGGGACCACCCGTATGCATGGCCACCAGAGAACATTCTGGTAGTATTCTTAAATCTGAATACACAGACTCCCTAATGCAGCATTCAAGGCCTGCATGCAGGTGATGCAAAAAAAAAAAAAAAAAAAAAATCAGACCGTTGAGAAGCCAAGCACCACTCGGAGAGTTGGAGAACTCAGGTTTATGACACTGTTGGTCCCAGAAGATCTGAAGATCTGGGCCCAACCGTGAATACAGTTAATGACACTGAATTTTACACTTAAGAACAGTTAAAATGGTAAATTTTATATTATGTGTATTTGCTACACTTAGGAAAAAAGCAATCAGATGAGAAAGCAAGCCAAAACGCAAACATCACATGTCTCTGTCTCCTTACCTCTGTGGTCCTCTCGGAGGACTTCAAGACTGTAAACACAGGATAACAGGGTACAAATAAACGCCGTAGTAGTCGCGATTCCAGCTGATGCTACACTTCAAGAAGGAAGGAAGAAAGGAAGGAAGGAAGGAAGGAAGGAAGGAAGGAAGGAAGGAAGGAAGGAAGGAAGGAAGGAAGGAAACAAGCAGGGGAGGAAGGAGGGAGAAAAGAAAGAAGGACTAGTCTTGGGGGCCTTCTTCAATTCAACATTCTCTCATGTTCAATGTCAGTGTGGAATTGGAGGGTTTCAGATGACACCAGGATTCCTATGCAGATGGAGAGTGGGAGGTGGGGTCTTGAGTGCTCAATTGGGAGCATTCTTTCATGTCCCTAGACTCCAAACTGACTGCCTGGATTCGAATCCCTACCGTGCCACTTCATAGCTGTGTGATTTGGGGCAAGCCATTTCTTTCTTTAGGCCTCAGTTTATTCATTAGTAAAATGGAAACCATAACAACACTGACCCGTGTTGGAAAGACTCAACCTTTCCCCCTGTGTTTTTCTTTTACTCTCACACTAGTACGCATTTACACTTCTGACACTTACAGTCACCGAATGGATGGTTTTTGTTCCATGCCAAACAATTCTGTGACACCAGTTGGCTGTCCTGCAATTTAACTCAGTTCTGATGCTATCGACAAATATTATGGCTTGGCCTTCCTGGTGTCCAGCCCCAATCTGGGAAACCACACAGAGCCCCCTCACAGAACAAAGGATGCTCCCCATGTTCTTATCACTTAGGAAATTGCAAGGGTTTCAGGAGCTCTGTGCGGGAGCCGGAAGCAGAGGCCAATATATTTATTTCTTATTTTTTCACATGACTTCATAGACTTTTCTGTGAAAATTAAATGACTTAATATATACACTGAATCTAGATCACCTAAAACATATATCTAGAAATTAAGCCCTCCCTGTAGAGAAAGATGTAAATTAAGAGCAGCAATAAATGTTCTCCCCATAAGGAACCCTGTCTCTTCCATTATTTGATTTTTATCATGGGGTATTAAATGATTTGTATTTGCTGGTCCTATATCAACACAGGTTTGGATGCTCACAGAAGCTGGAAATAGGAATTTGAGAACTGATCTCAGGACAGGTTCTTAGTACCATCTTTTAAATTTCCCTAACCTTAAAGTTCAGAGTTATGTAACTGTTTGAGGATGGACTTCTGCCTAAAATTTTTGACCTTTTCAATCATCTGATCAGCCATTCTTCCTTCGGTAAACCAAATAGTTCTTTTAAAAAAAGAATAATAATAATAGAAAGTAATGGTAAGTCCTCCCTTCACTCCATATGGCACTGACTGCTAAGAAATATCTGAATAAGCCTACTATCTGATTTTTACCTGTTAAAAATAGAATAACCTCATATGCCCCCTTATCCTTCCATGCTCGGTAAGGAATGTTTCCTATCCAATATTAGAAAATAGTTATAAATGCAATGAGGGAAATTTTAGGAGTGATAAGAATGTTTCAGATCTTGATTATAGTGATGGTACACACAAATGTAGTCATTTGAATATTTGAATTGAATATTTTAAAACGTTTAATTTTATTGTATGTAAATTATTCCATAATAAAGCTAATTTAAAAAAATGAACACACTAAATATAATAAAGCTAATTTAAAAAAATGAACTCACTCACTAAATATGGCATTTGGACAGGTATATGTGATAACTCCATAGAATTAACATAACAATAATGAATCGCCACCTACCAATAAAAACATGATGAGTTCTAGGGTTCAGAGAATTAAGGAGTGGGAGAGACAAGAATCAAACATGGATACAAATTTTAAAAAGAGCAGGAAAAAAGATTAGAAGGCCAGCAACCACTCCCATAAAAATAGTGATAGCCACTTAGCAAAGGTCTCTGAGAGGCAGGAAAAGTTGCATAATAAGAAGCAAGATCAGCCACGGAGGAGAACTTAGCATCCTCGGCATTGGGCCCATTGCACAAGTAACATACAATCTTTCCAGCGTGTGATAAATCTCCAACCCTGATTAATGTGCTTTTATTCCCGTGCCAGGTATGTTAGCATGTTTGCTTCACTCTCAGTTGGTGAGGAACATTGACTTGAGATAAGCATCACCAAGGAATAGCCAAGGTTGGCACAAACCTCTCTTGGTTTCCTTGCTCAAGAGAAAGAAGGAAGCTGCAAACAGAATTCTGGTGATTTCCCACAAGGAAATTTGAAAGAGTTCCTCATGAATAAATTTAAAAATGGGATTTATTTTAATAACGTGAGGGCTTGGCTGTTTGCCCGAAAGATATCAAATTAGAGGCAGCCTGTTGAGAGAAGCAGAGTCAACAGGTGGGCCGCGATCTGTGACAGGTGCTGGGCGAACAGGTGTATCGTGCGTTCCGTGTTATCTAAATATCTGGCTCACACTCAAGGTTTGATGATCTATAGCTTGACACTTCAAGGGAATAAAGTCCTTGGGGTCTTAATCTAAAGGCTTTCAAATTCTTGTAAAACAGAAAAAACTAAGACAGGAAAATAAAGAAAAGGTAGCTAAGGAGAGAGGATAATGTGCGTTTTGGCAGGTATTACACAATGGCCCTTGTCTGCATCACAATGGCCTGGCTCACTTGTTAAAGGGATGAACTCAGTTCACAGGGGATTTGCAAAGGTTACTACAAAAGGAGTTGGGAGTGCTTATTATAACGGAAATAGATTATTATAAATATATGGCGCTGTTTTCCTCATCGAAGTTTGTTTTTCAGTGTAATCAAGTTAGTGGAACAAATTATGATTGAAAATCTTGGGTGACTCAGGGATGCTTGGTTTCATGTAGTTTTTTTAGACTTGCCCTTGACTCAACTGATAGGATCGTGGCTCCTAGAACAAGGTTAAGTCTGCAGAAAGTATCTGGGATAGTTAACAGCTGAAGTAGCTTAAAGCTCCACAGGGGGTATGACCTGGGCATTTCTCTGATAAACATAGTCTAGAAGTAGCATGTTTTTCCCTCCTAGCAAGCTACCTTTACTTCAAACCACTCATATCCACACTGACTGGTTGAACCCGACCCTTAATCCCTCAGGCTGCACTGTTCAATATGTCAGCCACATGTGGCTATTGAAATGTGCTATAAATATCCTAAATTTGGAAGATGCAATAGGAAAAAAAGAATGCAAAATATCTCCTTATGTTAATAATATGTTGGATGAGCCTATCTTGGATATAGTGGGTTAAACTAAATATGCTACTAAGTTTAATTTCACCTGCTTCTTGTTTTTCCATGTCATGTGGATATTGGTAAATTTTAAATTACACACGTGCCTTATATTTACTTTGGCCAATGCTGTCCTGAGGGACTTGCTGCTGCTTTGCCTCTCACCTTGGCCAAGGCTCATTTGACTCATCACTCCATGCAGACTCAGTGACCATCTTTGGAGACCTTCCCCTTGGACTTAGCCGACTGTAGCTGTGGGGTATTGGAGGTGCCTACTTAGGGATTTGGTTTGGTCCTTCTCAGTCACAGCTCTGTATATAAGTCTTAACAGCCACAGCTCCTTCCTGAGCTAACGCACAATTCCTTTTTTTCCAGCATGTTCTTTGGCTGTAACTACAGCATAGCAAATCTCTGTTGAGTCCTTGCCTTAACAAGATCTTTCTCTGAAAAATAGATCTGAGGTCAAGCAGTTAATTGGAGTCCAGTTGAATAAATACCAGAACAAAAATAAAAGCATTCTCTCTTTTTTTGCCTAGATGAAAGTTTTGGGATATATTTTTTTTCTTAAATGACATATACTATGTCATTTTTCTCTCCACAAATAAGAATGTGTGGTCTCATGGCAGAGGGAATGCAGTTAGCATTAATATGATGGCTAGGTGGAGGGCGAGAGGAGGGAGGGAGCAAGTGGGGGTATCGTATTATGAACTATATAGATGTCTAACCAATGTATTGTATACTTGAAACTAATTTAAATAAATTAATTAAAAAAAAAAAGAATGTGTGGTCTTCTATATACCTTCTCTCTCTACAAACCCATTTTCTCCTGGAACAAAAACCAGATCCTTTTCATGATCTGCTTAGGTCCTTCATGCTCTGGGGCCTGCTTGTGTCTCCCTTCCCATTTTCAGCTACTTTCCTTGCTCATTAAGCTCCCTGCCTTCCCCTTCTTTAATGTACCACACCAAGCCTCCAAACTGTACTTTTTGCTTTCCTGGGTTACTCAGCCTTCCCTGCCATGAGCCCACCCATCCCCTCTCTTCCCTGCTATTTATATTAGCTAAATACGATGTGGCTAGTAGAGCAAAAAAATATATATCATTTTTTTTAACAATAAAATACATAAATAAAAATATCCTAGATGTCACAAGGATTTGGTAAGTGAGATTCATGGCCAGAGTTCTTACTTAAAAAAATGTATACCTTGCAAAAAATGTCATCTTATGAGAAGAAGAGAGGGCATCCATGTTGGGAAATTATATCTGTAAACAAGGCAAAGATTGAAGAAAAGAAGCTAAGTGTGGAAATATATATATTTTTTAATATATAAAAGGAGAGAAAGACATATACAAAATGTTGTGGAAGTAGTTTATCCACTGACTGGCTGTGAGTGGTACTTTGAAAATGTTGTGGGGTTTTTACATATTTTAATTGTTAAAAGATTTGTGTCACCCTCTAAGTGTCTTGTTTATTTCATTATCCATTTGCTAAAGAATTTGTGTCATGGTCTGAAAATGTCTTATTGGTCTTCCTATTCACGTGTTTATTGCAGTTCAGATTGTGTCACTTCTTTGCAAGAAAACCGACCAGTTGGTGCCTCACCAACATCATGAGTAAAAGCCAAGTTGTCATCCTAGCTTTCCAACTTCACTGACCTCATCACATCCCAATGGACCCTTGCCAAGCACACTTCAGCTACACAGGACTTCCTTCTGCCTATAGAACACTTAGAATTTCCTCCCAACATAGAACCTTTGCATAGGCTGTCCCTCTGCCATCAGTGTCCTTCCTCCTGGTCCAAGCATGGCCTATAGCTGCTCAATAGTCAGAATACAGCTAAAAGGTCACGTTCTCTGAGAAGTCTTCCCTGATGCCCAATTGAAGGTGGCCAGTCCCTACCGCAGCATCCTCCTATGGGTTTCCACTCAGCTCCATCTGATATTTTCTCACACGTTTTTTGTTTCACCATCTAGAATGTAAGCTCCCACAGAAGCAGGAACATTGCTGTATTTTCAGAACCTGAAAAAGTACCCGGGGGTTGGGTGGGGGCTTTATTTCCCTTAGTGGGGTATAGAAATTGAGAAAGAAGAGACTGTCATAATTAACAGATGCTATATTATGTGCATAGAAAACCAGAAGCTACGAAGAGGAGAATTTAGCCAATTTGCTGGATACAAAAATCAGTTTACAAATACAAATTATAGTCTATATTTCTGCAACACACAACTTAGAAGGGATGTTTTCGGAGCTCTCATCTACATCAGCATAAAAATAAGTTGTACAAGGAATATGCTCTGTGATTAATAGCACAAGACAGGATCTTGTGAATAATTTATGTTTTCTTTTAATTAGGTAATATTCAAAGTCATCCTCAGGATGCCACTTTAATGAATTTACATGCTGACATTGAAAGAGAGAGACTAGTCCTTGTTAACTAAGGTGATTTTGCAGTTGTGTCTGCTTTTTCCCTATTCATTTTAACTGGGGTAAACTGACATTAAGGAGGAAGGCCAAGGATGGCAGGAAAAATGCTGATAGTGCATAGCCTTATACATCGTAGGGGTGCAATTTTCATATTATGCTATGAAAATTCCTTGTGGGATGACTCTAGTTAAAAATAACTAAAGGAGAAACAAAGAAATGAGGCAAATAAGATTTGCAATAATGTTATTTGTCACATTACAATATCCTTGAAATTCTAAACATATTATAATTTTATAATCAAAGAAGATCTATTTAAGTTTATTTTAATAATACATTTTTGTTGACCTTATTAATATCAGCCTTCGAGTAGAGATAGTAGTATTCATTAAAATACTAATAAAATAGAAAATACAGTGAAAAATCTGTAAAGCTGTACGTGGGTTCCCAGTTGTGTAAAACACAGGTTATGTGACCATCAGGAGCTATGTTCTTCACATGAGCACCATCTGTCTTGTGCGTCCTGTAGCCTGTGTGCAAATTTTGTCTTTGCCACTGAGCAGCCCAGTGACCTCTCTGGGCCTGAGTTGTACATGTGTGAAAAGGAAGTCATGATACCTGCCTCCTACCATTGTTGTGAAGACTAAATGAGTGAAAACATATAAGGCCCAGAACACAACCTGGCACATGGTGGGCACGTGATAAATGTTAGCTCTCACCACCATGCCACTGGAAATTGGCCCACCCCTAAGGAACCACGTCTGGTTGCCAGGCAGCTTCCCTGCTGAGCAACAGAGAGCATCTTTTGGCTGCTTCCTTCATGCGTCCATGGCACTGGCAGCTCCTGCCAGCCACGGGCTACTTCGAAGGGAAAGCCTGGCAAGGAGCTTCTCCTCACTCCACTACTGTTCTTCCCTGAGAAAGGATCTCATCACCCATCATTCCTTCTCCCTCGGTGCCTCACCCACCCAAGAAAACCTCCAGGTGAGAGAATCAATGCTTCTTCTTTTCCTTATATCTTCCCATAGGAAGAAAACAGAACCAAACAGCACCACTCCCAGCTCCTCAGTCATTCATCCTGCGACAGTTGACCTCTCTAGACCTTCTTGTGACTTAATTAAGCAGAAACAAGAAAGCGGTCCTTCAATGGGATAAAAATGGAGAAGTTGTGCTCATTTCTGAAAGCCTTACTCAACTCTCCCTGACTGCTGGGTCGGATCTCTCCACAGTCTTCACTAGTCTTCGTGAACTTATCATCACAGCCACATGTGGCAGTTGAGAGGAAAACATTGCTTTATTAAATATGTCATGCTGATGGCCTCTCAAAAAAAAAAAATCATGCATGCACATAAACAGACACAATCACTGCCTAAAATCTACGATATTAATGATCTCAATTTTAGTGCACAGTGGGAGACAGCCGCACAGTTTGTAGAAGAACCAAATGGTGTCTTCTCTATCTAGATCAAGCCGTGGTAGATGAAGCCTTTTGAAAATTAATAGAGACTATTCAGGAGACACCTATACTTTTGTTTTTTCCTAAATTATGAAATTAGAATTAAGGAAAATTTTGTCTGAAGAAGCCGAACTTCAATCTCCCACTTGGAACATCTCCTTTCCATTTGCAAACTGCAAATATCCCTATAGCTAAATTACGTGTTGAGTTACTTTTGCTCCAAAGGCACAGAGGTCTTCTCAGGTGTAACCGAAACCTGAATTCGGCCCATTGCGACTGCCAAGAATCGACCCGAGCAGGTGGCTCACTCACTACTTGTACACCCTTTCTTAGAATTGTGCTCTTAAGTTACTTTTCATTCTTTAAGATTGTTGTGCTGGGACCTGTGAAGTGAGGACTACAGAAATATACTTATGGTTTTGCACATGGGAGATATTTCCATGGTGTCTCTAGGCCTTTTTAAAGCTTTGTTCGTTTGGAGGGATAATATGCAAAGCTATTGCAATAGAGCTCTCTGGTGTATGTGTATTGCTTTCTTTTGAACTGATGAAAGATATTCTCTTAGAAGGAAGCTGCAGCAATTAATTTGACACCCCTTTATCTTGAGCTAAGGGAATACTAAAAAGCATCTAGCATTGTGTTGCTTGCATGCTCAGAATTTAAGGAATATTTGTTGATGGGTTGGTTGGAAACTATACGCTGGACAAAGACAAGCACATGTCTCAAAGCTGCTGGGGACATTGCTGCTGTGATATAATTATCTTTGCAGCTGAAAAGTATAAATGGAAACTGCTTAATATTAATTCTCAGGGAGCATTCAAGATGAATGAGGCAGCTGCCCTGTCGTAGATACCTTGCCGTGAGTTAATCATTATTTTCTATTTTATTTTTTACATTTAAAGTAGTAGAGAACAAATGTTGGCTCTTCTTTTTCTCCTGTTTAATTAGAATAAGTTTAGTGTTTATCTGAAATTTCTCTTTCATGCTTCACCTGTTCAGGGCCAAATTAAAAAATATATAATAAAAATAAATCCAGGGTGACACTTGGCTTGAAGGGAGAGAGCTAAATGAGACTACAGTTTCTCAGCTAATGAGCTCACATCTAACTTTGTTGAGGAAAATTAAAGAATCAGAAAAAGAAAAACTTCTATCGACTCCAACAGACCACATCTACCCACATACTCACATCCCTCTTGTTAATGATGCATAGTCGAGATCAGGTTATTAAAAAACATGGTGGCTTATCTTTAATGTAATTACTGATGTAGTTGGGTTTAAAGCTACCATCTTGTCTGTTTTCCATTTGTTTCATCTGTTCTTTGCGCTCTTTTTCATCTTTGTCTGCTTTGGGATCTTTCGTTGGCATATTAGCTATAACTTTCCATTTATATAATGATTTCTGTAGGATTCATTATGTCCTCCTTAACTTATCACATCTATCTGCAAGTGGACTTTATGTACTTTAAAACCATAGTATGAAGTAAGAACTTTAAAACTATAGTATGAAGCCCAATATGAGTAGAAGCTGAAAAAAAAATTTTTTTTAAGATATTGAGGAGCTCACAGAACAGCTCATAAGGCTGGAAAACAAGACTTTGAAAAGGCACAGAAACGAATGAGAATAAATGGCAGGAACCATAGACGTCATCACGCCGGAGATGACCCCTCCTGGCTGCAACAGGGATCTCTCCCGGGCCTGGCTCCCTCACCTGCCCTAAACTCTGGACGTTGGCACCTGCCCTACTGCTACCAGTTCAGAGGGAGTTCTCCTTGACCCCCAGTCTTCCATTAATAGCTCCAGGCTCACAATCCCAGTGCAGAGATCTGTTTCACCAAGTTTGGGTCCAGTCCCCAGTTCTTTACCCCAGGCAGGGTGGAAGCAAGTTTCTTAATTGTTCAGCCTGGACAGCGAGAAGCAGGCTCTGCCTCTCCCTCCCCACACCCTCCCCCACTCCACTCATACTGGGAGGGCTCCCTGCATATGAGAAAGGAAGTCAGAGGAGGTCCAGAAAAAAAGAATGAACAAAACTTAATTAACCTTATCTAGGTGAGGCCATGGGAAAGAAGTAGTCTTGACTTCACCTGCCAACGTACCACCAACAGTGTCCATTATGGATTGTTTTACCGAAGAGGGGAAAACAAGGTAGATTTCATGTGTGTGTATATATCATATATATGATATGTATACATGTGTGTATATCATATTATATATCATATGTATATCATATATAATTATATATATCAGTATATATCATGTATACATATATCATAAAAAGTCCTACTGAAAATAATCTTTGGGGGCAATTTAGACTACCGCACCAAGCAAGAGAAAATAAAAAGCAAATTCTCTGTGACAGGAATATAAAACGGACACCAGCTTCCAGTGGGCCTGCAAACTTGAATCTGCCACGTTGCGCGCACCCAGGAATTCAAGTGGGAAGAGACCATAAGAAAAAGGAAAAAGCTGTTTTCCTAATTTCTGAACTGGGAGCCCCATATTTTCATGTTGCACTGGGCCAAGGATGTTGTGTATCCAACTCTGGACAGAGCTGATGAGAAAGCATAGCTGTGTGTATGGAGAAGGAAAGGGAGAAGAGAGAATGGAGATGGGGGGTTGCAGGGGGTCGGGGGAGGCAGAGAGTTCCAACATTTAGCCAGTTGTGGAAATGGCTCGCGACTCACCTTTGGCAACCAGGGCTCCGAAGCCTTTTCTGTGTCTCACCCTTGGCCGTGCATTATTTAAACAAAAGAATAAAAAGTAATTATGACATGTCATGTACTAGACTGGGTACTGAAGCTGTATTATATAGGATGGTGAAGGTCAGCATCATTTAAAAAGTAATATTTGATCTGAACATGAAGCAGTATCTGGGCTGAAGTCAGCCTGAAAGCTCTGGGGGAGGGGTATTCCAAACAAAAGGAGCAACTTCTCGAGGCAGGAAAAAGCTTCACTAACAGTGGTTTAACAGTGATGTGTGAAATAATTTCACAAAATAATGACCATGACCCATAATTTTTAACTGAAGAAATGTTTTTTCTCTTCTACCTTAAAGTGAGAAGTACTTAATCTACTAAATTACAGGCTTGACCAACTTTTAATAGGTCTGATCGCTGACTTCGTCCACTGGAGAGCATTGATAAGATGTTGAATATTAGCTGTGACCTCTATTTACTATCATGAGTTGAGATGAAATGCTTCTTTGTTACCTCCAGCCTTCCCTAAAATATTGTTTAGAATAAATGTATTCATTCCACAAATCTTGCTTAAGCACCTCATATGGGGAATAAAACCTCCAGGTTCTTTGAATCTAGGAGTAGGCAAAAGGCACTTAACCTTGAGAATGCAATGAATATACAAAAAGTACAAAATCAATGCCTGCCGGGGGTAAGGTCTAGGAGGAGCCTAACAGAGGTAGAAACCTTATCATCTAAAAGTTAGTGGAGGGAGGTTCTGTAAGCTAAGCCAAGCATCTGTGTATGTCAAAAACCGGTTAGTATCAGGCTTAAAACAAACAAACAAACAAACAAACAAACAAACAAACGAACAAACTATAGATTAGTATTTTAAGTTGTACCTTAAGAGTATCATAAGTTGTCCAAATTCTTCCTCACCATTTTGAAAATTAGATTCCAAGTATGTTCATTTATTTTACCCAACTTCCCATGGATCGATTTGTGACAAGGCTGAGACAAAAACCAGAAGTCATTGAGACATTGAGCCGTTTTTCAGCCTCCAGTTCTCAGAAAGAATGCAACTTAAAGCTCTTACAGTGACTAAATCATAACCCTTATAAAGTCTTATTCTTACACTATGTTTGAAGAATCCTAGGATTTAGACCTCAACATACTTTATAGAATACCTGATTTCATCCTTATTCTTCAAAAATCAAATTAAAAAAATAATAATAAAATAAAATAAAATAAAACCAAGGCCCACAGTGTCAATTGGTTTTTGCAAAGTGATAGCCTTCTCTTTCAATGTCTTTCTACGATTTTTTTCTCAGAATACATGTTGGCATATAATAAATTAGGTTGGAATGTAAATAGTCATGTTGTCATGGCTGGTAACAAAGTAAAAGATATAGAAATTAAAATGAAGTTAGCACATCGTCCAGATATAGAAAAGCCCCTGATTAAATTACCCCTGTGAGCAGGGCCCCATGTAGGACTCAGTGATAAACAGACAAAATAATGGTCCCCAAAGACATCCACATCCTAAGGCCCAGAATGTTCTCAGGTTACATGGCAAAAGGAAATTAAGGTTGTAGATGAAATTAAAGACCTTGGATTAACTGAATGGGGAATTTTATCTGGTAAAGTTGGTCAGGGAATGCTTTCCTGAGCAAAAAGAGGTTAAAACAATTTATTTTCAGGACACAAATTAACCTTGCTAAAATTCACCTTTAAAGAATGCTGCAAAATAACTCATGTTGTTTCAGAAGGATTTCTCTTAAATCTTAAATTTTGAATAAATGGGATTAACAACAGAATCTCTGTCTGTAGAAGACTATGTGGCATAAAAATGCAACTTTTTTATAATTGAAAAATGTATAGCATTTTGGTAATTGAGTATATTTTCAGAGCTGAAAATAAACTTGTCTGGACAGAATTTTAATAAAATTGTTACCATTGGTATCATTGTGAATATATGACAGGTTGTACCATTCTGGCTGTACCATGCTGTACCATTCTCCAGGCTCCAAGAAGATTGGGACCTGACATTTCCTAGAGAGTCTAATGTGCTTCATGAATTCTTTTCCAGTTCGCCATTGTGGTCACAGGACATCCATGGCAAAATTTGATGGTACAAGGAATGTATAAAGAGGGTACCTGGTCCCCAATTTTTTCTTAACCAAACATACACAGAAACACACATATACACACAGAGCTAACAAAATGAATTAACCAAATGATGCAGGTATATTTCATAAATGGACTTCATGAAAAACAATAAAATTATGCCAGATAAGAAAAAGCTAAAGGAGTTCATCAACAGCAAACCAGTATTACAAGAAATGTTAAAAACTTCTTTAAGAAGAAAAAAAGATAAAAAATATGAATAATAAAATGGCAATAACTACATACCTATCAATAATTACTATAAATGTAAATGAATTAAATGTTCTAATCAAAAGACACAGGATGGCTGACTGAGACCCACATATACTTTGCCTACAAAAGAGTCACTTCAGATCAAAAGTCATATACAGACTGAAAGTAAAGGGATGGAAAATATTTTTCATGCAAATGGAAACAAACAAAAAAGCAGAGTAGCAACACTTATATCAGATAAAATACATTTTAAAACAAAGGCTATAACAAGAGTCAAAGAAAAGACCCAGCAATTCCACTACTGGTTACTTAACCAAATAACACCAAAACACTAATTAAAAAAGACACATGGATCCCTATGTTCGTTGCAGCATTACGCACAATAGCCAAGATATGGAAGCAACCTAAGTGTTCATCGATAGATGAATGGATAAAGATTTTATATACATATACAATGGAATATGACTCGGCTATAAAAAATGAAGTCCTGCCATCTACAGCAACATGAATGGACCTAGACAGTATTATGCTAAGTGGAATAAATCAGACAGAGAAAGATAAATGCTATTTGATTTCACTCATACATTGAATCTAAAAATCAAAATAAACAAACATACAAAATAGAAATAAACTCATAGATAGAGAGAATATTTTGATGGTCACCAGATGGGAGTGGGCTAGAGGAATAGGTAAAAATGGGGAAGAGGTTAAAACATTTAAACTGCCATTTATGAAAACAGTCACAGATGTAAAGTATGGCATAGGGAATATAAAAAATAATATTGTAATAACTATGTATGATGTCAGATGAGTACTAGCTCAGGGTGATCACTCAGTAAGTTATACAAATGTCTAATCACTGTGTTGTACACCTGAAATGAATATAATATTATATGTCATCTGTAATTTAGAAATAAAAAGTTATTTTAAAAATATAAAAATGGGTAATTAGACTGTGAATCTTCTGGTTTTAGTAAAATCTTAACTACAAGTCAGTTAAGTTTCTCTTGTTCTGAAATATGTTTATACTGGGCATCTAAAATCTTAGGAATTTCTATATTAGAGCACCACTAACATAGAAATGCAACAAGCACTTAAGTATTCTGCGACTGTCAAACGCAAAGTAGATCAGCCAGCTTTGCTTCACACATACTGACCTAGGCGTTCAGCCAGCTATCATCTGCATATATTTGTCAGAATATCATATATCACCTGATGATTCTTCTGGCTGATGTGCATACACATGAAATGAGAAAAAACCACTCGAATGCCAGGGAACTCCAGACTGGAAATTCTCAGAACAGAAAATGAGCAGTGGAAAGTTAAGAAGAAAGAGAACTTTAATGGAAATGGACACATACAGTTCTCATGGGGTGATATGACCTGGGTACCAGAATCTGAAGTCTGGTCATCAGTCTCTCAGGGCCAAAAACTGGTCCTTAACGTCGTAGCCAGAAATAAGCGACCCAAGTACTCCAACTAAATTCTTACAAAAACAGATGCATAATTAAGAATATCAATTTATTAATTTATAGTGGAAGATATCACTTCTAATGTCCGCATTTGCTCTAATATTTACAGCCAATGACTGGATGAATAGGTGGATGGATGACACAGAATAAAGGCAAAGCCTAAGGGCTGACATAGAGAGTATTATACGCAAGCCATGATGAGGTTTAAAGAAATATTTCTGCCCACAGCAAAGAACACATCTTGCTCATGAATGAGCTGAGTTCTCTAAAAGTTGAGTCACATCTTTCTTTCTGGGAAATTCAGGAAGCGAAAGTCCAAAATTTTCTTGTCTAAAAGGATCTTCTCTGTACAAGCCAATTAATTTACCCTTTAACTACATTTTTCTAAGCAGATTTACAGATGCTGATTTCTATACTCAATTTAAAAAAATAATAAAATTACATGAAATTGACATCATCCTAGGAAATCCAGTCTATAGGCTGTTTCTATAGCAACCAATGAATAGTTAGACCATGTTTTGGAGTGGTTCAATGTTTCTAAACATCACAAATAAGAATTTGATGAAATCTCTTTAAAATATGAAACAAACACTCACAAACACACACACATTATCTAAATCTGAAACTACTATTCTTTCACTGGCTCTAACTTCATCTTTGCAGTGGTTTTGTGTTTTAGAGAGAAAAAGAAGGCAGATGGCACACACTGTCGCGCTTTCTTTCTCAGAGATCTCTCATTTTAGTTAGCCACTTTTGCACAAACTAAAAAATTCTTTCTTGTGCATGGGTTAGTTAAGCTGAATCATTATTCTTGTCTGCATACCTATTTGCACCTAAAATGTAAAAAGGAAAGATTAAAATACATAGATGGTAGATGTCCTTAACCCTGTTTGCATATGAACATATCTGGGGGAGCTTTTGAAAATACCTATACACATAGAGGTTCAAATCGAACCGATCCCAGAGCCCCATCTGTTATCGGGTAGCACTCATTTCTTCCCCAGCCACAAAAAGCAAGGCTCATTCCAGCCCTTAAACAGTCTAACTCAACTCCTACTACATCTACACAGCCCATCTATTTAAGATTGTTGGAACAAAATGGCCCTTAACTTTTCACCCCCTCCATCTTAGTGAAAAGCCCACCGGCGCCAAAAGCCCCCTCCATCTTAGTGAAAAGCCCGCCGGCGCCAAAAGCCCCCTCCATCTTAGTGAAGGCCCCAGAGACCTTTCTACAATAGACCCCCTACCCAACTCCTATCAATACCCTACACGAACACTAGCCGTCCCCAACCGGATCCTCCCCCTATATAAGCCCGCTCCTCCATTTAATAAATTGGAATTCCTCTCGGATTCCTGTGCGTCCTGGTGATTTCTTTCGTCTTGGATTCCTGCGCTTCCTGGTGGTTCCCTTCCTTGTGGATTACTGCGCGTCTTGGTGATTTCTCTCATTTCGGATTACTGCGTGTTTTGGTGTTTTCTCTCATTTCGGATTACCGCGTGTTCTGGTGGTTTTCTTTCATTGGTGCCGAAACCCGGGACAAGGAGTGCCTTCATTAGGCCCCTTGTCTCCCGTTCGCCACCTAGAACGACCCAGTCCGGAATTCCCCTGCCCATTTGACCCGGCTCTGGCTCGTCACAGTCACCACCGACCAACCGGCTATTCCGTGAGTAACCCCTCTAGGGATGGACACTCCCCGGTGACTACAGCAGGAGAACTAGCCATAACCATCCGGTGGCCTCCTGTCGTTACCGAGGAGAGAGGGAATACACCCCACCACGGTCTTCAAGACTACGGTGGACCCTCGTCCTACCCTACACCAATTTATAGGGACAACACCTGCGCGGGGTAGAAAGGGGCTGGCTCCCTCCTTCTCCTATACTCTTCCTCCACGTTCCTTGCCTTCCTCCTAAAGCCCGGTACCGGCACTCTTCGAATCCTGAGTCCTGGACTCAAATTAGGAACCTCCCACGGTGGCGACCTCTGGGAGGTCTCCTAACAGTTCTACTGAACCCTCCGGAACCCCCACATTGTATAGGGGCGCCCTATATATTTGTGCGGAGGTTCTCCGCCGTTCGAGACTTCTTTTCTTGCCTCGTATCTCTAACATTATGGGAGCCTCCTCTTCCTCCCCGTCGCAGACTCCCTCTCCAATGTCTTTTCTGAAAACTTTCCACACTCTCTTTAAAGGGAGACATCAAACCTAAACTCCTCACCAGACTCTGTACTCAAAATTGGCATAATACCCCTTAGATAATCAGTCCGTTTGGCCTCCCGAGGGTCTCTTGACTCTAACCTCATCCATGATCTTTTCAATTACTGCCAGCGCCTGGGCAAATGGACAGAAATCCCCTACGTTCAAGCTTTCCGTCTCCTATCTCAACACCCTGCTCTCTGCTCCTCATGCTCCCTCCCAACTCCTCTTGGCCGTCACTCCAAAGCCATCTCCGCCCACCCCTCCCTCCTCCTCCTCCCGCCTGCTACTTGAAACCTTGATCCCGGATGAGCCTCCTCCGTGTCGATCTCGCCCCAAAATCTGGCTGTACCCCTACCACTAACTGCCTCTAACACACCTCCCCCAATTCATATCTCTTCCGCTCCTCCATTCAGTACGCCACACACCACGATCCCGTGGCCTCCCCACATCCGGCCCCTCCTTTCTACCCCTTCAATCCTCCCACCTTAATGGCCCCACTTCGGGAAGTGGCAGGGCAAAAGAAGGGTAGTCCGTGTCCATGTGCCCTTTTCTCTTTCTGATCTCTCCCAAATTGAAAAAAGCTAGGCTCCTTTAGCTCCGACCCCACCACCTATATTAAAGAATTCCAATGGGTGCTCCAAGCATACAGCCTTACTTATCAGGACATTTTATGCTCCTGGCCAATACTCTCCCTATCAGAGGAACGCCATAGGGTATGGGATGCTGCCCAAACACATGCCAACGAGACTGAACGAACAGACCCTACCTTTCCCATTGGACCTGAGGCAGTTCCGGATAGAGATCCTAACTGGGACTATAATACTGTTCAAGGTGTCCAATCCCGTGACCGATTCGCCTCTTGTCTGGTAGTGGGCCTAAAAAAAGGCTGCCCGGAAAGTAGTTAATTTCCAGAAGGTCCAAGACATTATACAGAGAAAGGAAGAAACTCCCTCTGATTTTCTAGACAGATTAACACAGGCGACAGTACACCAGCTTAGATCCAGACACGGACGAAGGAAAACATATCTTAATGACCCTCTTTCTAGCCCAATCCTACCCCGACATAAAAACAAAATTAAAAAACTAGAGCATGGCCAGCAACCCCTCAGGAAATGAAATCCTTTCCACTGCCTTTAAGGTCTTTCATGGCGCGAGGAGAAAAAAGAAAAAACTCCGTAATAAGGCACGCCAGGCTGACTTTCATATGGTGGCTCAAATCGTGTCCAAACATACAAAGTCAAACCCTACCACAATGACACCACCCGGAGCGTGCTTTAAATGACAGGAGGGCCACTGGTCGTCGTGTCCACAGCCCGGGCCCCCACCCGGCCGTGTCCTAAATGCAAACAGATGGGACATTGGGGATCCGATTGTCCCACCACCGAAGGGAGATGGAACAAGCAGTCTTCACTCTCCACAATCCCCTCCTGTGATCGCCTTGGCGATGACTGATGGGGCCCTGGGCCTGTCCGACTCTTACTATCCACTAAAAGCAGATCCCAGGGTTGGTCTGCTGGTAGACGGTCAGCCTATCTCATTTTAGTGGACACTGGGCCACCTTTTTCACTCTTGAGGGAGTTCCGAGGCCCTACCACACCCAGTTCAACCCCTATTGTCGGGGGTAGGGAACCATACTCCCTCATAGAACCCCCTCCTATTTTGCCAATTACAAAACGCTCCCCACTCCTTTTCACACTCCTTTTTAGTTATCCCACAATGCCCAGTTCCTCTGCTAGGAAGAGATATACTTTCTAAGCTTGGAGCTTCCATCTCAATCCCCTCCTCAGACCCCTCCAGTTCCTTCATCCTGGCCCTGACTTTATCTGACTCTCAAGAATCCAATAATCAATAATCCTCCCTCATACCCTACCCTGCCATACCCTGTAAACCCTGTAGTGTGGGATATCCATAACCCCTCCTCAGCACATTGTTCCCCAGTCAAAATTGTGTTAAAGGACCCCTCCAGCTACATCCATCAAACCCAATACCCTCTCACTACAACAGCTCTCCTCGGCCTCACTCCCATCATTAAAGACCTACTCCACAAACAATATATACGCCCTACACACTCCCCCTTTAATACCCCTATCCTGGCAGTAAAAAAGCCAAATGAGACCTATAGACTTGTACAAGACTTGCGATCAATCAATTCGGCTGTAGTTCCTATACATCCCTTAGTACCTAATCCCTATACCCTCCTCTCCCTTATCCCCTCAGATACCACCCATTTCTCCGTCCTAGATCTTAAGGACGCTTTCTTTTCTATTCCCTTACATTCTGACTCCCAAGATATCTTTGCCTTTACCTGGACGATCCACACACCGACACTCCGAACAATATGCTTGGACAGTCCTCCCTCAAGGATTCAGGGATAGCCCACATCTTTGGCCAATTCCTAGCCTCCAACTTAAAATCCTTCCGTCCTCTTTGTCCTCAATCCACACTTCTACCAATATGTAGATGATCTCCTTCTCTGTAGCCCATCCGAGAAGAACTCCCAAGAGGACCGCTACCCTCCTCAACTTTCTCATGAGATCACGGATACCGTGTGTCTCCGTCAAAAGCACAGGTCTCTACCACTTCTGTCATCTACCTCGGCTTTACCCTGACCCCTCATCACAAGTCTATCACCTTGGATAGAAAACAAGCCCCTTTCCTCCTGGCCCATTCCTAAAAACCAAGTCCGAAGAATCCTGTCCTTCCTAGGACTGGCTGGGTATTTTAGGGCTTGGATCCCTAACTTCTCTCTCTTAGCCAAACCTCTCTATGAACTAGCCAAGGGAGACCCCCAGGAACCTCTGTCCACGTCTTCTGCTACTCCTTTTGCTCTTTACGTGACAAGCTCCTCTCCGCTCCTGCTCTACATCTCGACTGGACTCAGTTGCTACCACTGGCTCTTCTAAAGATTAGGCTCTTTCCAAAAAAACCTACCAACCTTTCTCCCTTTGAAATTATGTATGGGCAGCCCTTTACCCCTGGCATAGTTCCCTCCAACTCTGTCATTCCTTCCTCCTCACCATTCCCCTCCTGTCATACATAAGAGGTGAAATATGGAAATATCAGGACTGGCTATTGCCTGCACCCGTAAGTCAGAAATACTAACCCCTTACAACCTGGCGATCAGGTCCTCTACACCCCTCCTGACGGAAAGAAGGACCTCCAACCAAAATGGGAGGTCCTTACCCAGTTGTCCTAACCACTCCAACAGCGGCCAAATTACTCCTTCCAGACAAAAATCTAACTCCTTGGATTCACATTTCAGGTTGAAGGCATACACCTCGAAAAACCTCTCCTCCAGTCAGGCCCGGAAAACACCAGCCACTCACGATACCTCGCCTGCTCCCCACCCGTCCAACCCCTTAAACTCAAAAATCACTGCTGCTTGGAAGTCTGTCGCCTATCCCAGAGTAACTATGACCCTTTTTCTTATTTTTTCTTTTTTAGTCTCTCTCCCTACCCTGGGCTCTCATCCAGTCTGTTTGTCTGGAGGTTCAAGGTTCAGGAAACTTACACTGAAAAACAAATCCAACTCACTCGCCTTACCGCCACTGCTGACTGCCCCTAGTGGGATGTTCCGGGCCAGTCACTATACCCCTGACAAACAGTAAGCTTATCTCCCACATACCCGTCCCTATGTCTGCTTTTTATTTGACCAAAGACAGGATTATTGCAAACGATGGCGGAAACTTATGGTGGATGTCCTTACTGGGCCTGTAAAATCCATGACCCTATCTCCAACAGGTCAAGGTAGGTGGCAGTATTTTACAGGTCTCAGGTGGCTCCTTCAAACTCCACATCCAAGATTCTTGGAACTCTAGATGGGCAGGGGTAGTTCCTGGTGCCTTTTGTATTGGCTATTGCTTCACGCCCTTGCATGGACGCCTTACTATCACCCGCCAATACATTCCCATTAACCACTCGGTTTCTCTGGTATCTACTGACATCAAACATCAAGAGACTCAACTCATTTCAGCCTAGAGTCCACTGACTCCGACAAGTCAACTACCTTAAACACCTACACATGGCTACAAATCCTCTCCAGCGCTTGTCTCTCTTAATCACACTCTCCCTTCTATATCTCCCAAAAACTGTTTTCTTTGTGCATCTCTCAGACGACCACTCTTGGCTGCTGTTCCTCTAAACTTAACTTCATTTCCTTCTAAAACCTCGAAACATACACTCCCCCCCCATCGCCCTAATGTTCCCTTATGGGAACCTGAGGGACCAGTCCAATCACACCCCTTATCCCCAGACTGTGCCTCCTAGGAAACTCTGCCCCGCTCTATCATCGCCTTTCCACTGCGACTATAACATCATCATTCTAATCCCACCGCAGCATCCCGGGTTCTTTTTCTGGTGCAGCGGTACTCTCTACACTGTCATCTTTCCCAAGCGTTACTACTCCCTGTCTCCCGTCACCATTGTTCCCCAGCTCACCCTCTATTCTAACTCTGAACTACTCTTCCTCCTCAACCGGTCTTCTAGACATAAGAGAACGGCCTTCCTCCCAGTCTTGATTGGAATCTCTCTTACAACATCAGTGGCAGGAATTGGATTGGGGGCGGGGAGCCTCGGGGCACTCTATGGGCCGTGCCACGATCTTAATTCCTAAACTCGAGAGTGCTCTTACATCTACTGCTGAGTCCTTAGGCTCTCTCCAACGACAAATAACATCACTGCATAAGGTTGCCTTACCAAAACAGGAGGGAGCTCTGGACTTACTAACTGCAGAAAAAGGTGGAACTTGCTTATTCTTAAAGAGAATGCTGCTACTATGTTAATGAATCAGGTATTATTGAAACCAACATAAAAAAACTTGAGGACCTAGCCACTTCATTCTATAAAACTAATGCCCAACCCGCCACCTGGACATCTCTTTTACAAAACCCCTTCCTCACCTGGCTCTGGCCCATTCTAGGGCCACTCACTATAATCCTTCTCGGCTGTCTCTTCCTTCCCTGCTTAATTAAATTTCTTCAGACACAGGTTGGGAGAATTTCTAACCAAACCTTTAATCAGCTTCTCCTCAGGAATTATAACTACCGTCCTTTGGCTCAGGATCCTGTTTCTTTTAAAGAACAAACCACTGAATGCTGATGGCTACCTGGATACAGTTCCTGGAGGCTCTCGACTCTGACCTGTGGGCCCTCCACCCCGAGGATTCCTGGGAAGATTTTTGTGAACAGATCAACGATTTCTGGCTGTAGGGAACCCTCCAGGACTTCACGCCAACAGAAATTATCTTCTTCTCCCGCCTAACATGGGATTATATACAGGTCTTTTGTTCCAACTTTCCCTTCCGCAGCAACTCCCCTCCCCTCCCCAAACAGCCCTAAAACTACGCCCCCTTTCAGCAGGAAGTAGCTTGAGACGGTCAGCGCCCCCTTTCCCCAAAAACAAAGAGGGGGGAATGTTGGAACAAAATGGCCCTTAACTTTTCACCCCCTCCATCTTAGTGAAAAGCCCACCGGCGCCAAAAGCCCCCTCCATCTTAGTGAAAAGCCCGCCGGCGCCAAAAGCCCCCTCCATCTTAGTGAAGGCCCAAGAGACCTATCAACACTAGCCCCCCTACCACAATCCAATCAATACCCTACACGAACACTAGCCGTCCCCAACCGGATCCTCCCCCTATATAAGCTCGCTCCTCCATTTAATAAATTGGAATTCCTCTCGGACTCCTGTGCGTCCTGGTGATTTCTTTCGTCTTGGATTCCTGCGCTTCCTGGTGGTTCCCTTCCTTGTGGATTACTGCGCGTTTTGGTGTTTTCTCTCATTTCGGATTACTGCGCGTCTTGGTGATTTCTCTCATTTCGGATTACTGCGTGTTTTGGTGTTTTCTCTCATTTCGGATTACCGCGTGTTCTGGTGGTTTTCTTTCAAAGATGGTTTCTTAGAATCATGGCTTAGAAATTTTCAGCAAATTTGAGAGAACTGTCAAAATCAACTGCAACTCACTCTAATACTGACTTTGGTAAAATAGTTTTCTTCCTTGGGGGGAAAAAAAAACTTTATGTTGAGGCCAGTTCCTAGAAATACTCATTTAACTGGTCTAATATTTATTAAAAACACTTATTGTCCATTATTAATCACTAAGTGGTACAAATAAATGAAAGCTATAGGAAAATACCTAAATTGTCAATTTAGAGATTAGTGCTTTTAATTAATCTTATTTGTCACCTCAGGGGTATGTTGAACTTCAGCTTCCAGAATGAGTTTATATTCTAGAAGTTCTAAGTAGAAAGTTGCCAGCTACTGGGAATAAAAGCAAAAGGATGATTTATAGTTTTGTAGAATTTTTAGATAATTTAATTTCATATGTTTAATTTCTTCTTTCACACATTAAAAAAAAAAATCTGAGCCTCAGATAGTTTAATTGACTTGTAAAGATAATCAAAGTCAGAACTTTGACTTCCCCAGGCTTTATGCCTGATCTGTCTTGACTTGACAAGACCTAGAGATATATGCGACCCTCTCCCATGGATACTGAATGTCCTGCTTGTTTTAATTTACAAAGATTTGAAAGACCTTTGGGCTTGAAATGATGGTAATAGCTTTGCAAATACCACATTACATACTAAGTAGCAGATTTTGATTTTGCAAGGGGATAAAACTTGAATATCTCATCAAGTGCTAAATATGGCTTATTTTTATTATTTTAAAGCTCACTTCAGTAACAGATTCTAAGAAGCAAAAGTTAACAGTCAATGAATCCTTACATTTTGCCAAGAACTAGTTGTCTACATCATTAATCATTGATCTCTGGATCCGTCACTTACCTAGCATTCAAATATATCTAGACAAAACAGCTCATTTTAATGAATAATAATAGGATTCCTGAAAGAATGTGGCCTCAAGTCACTTGATTACAAAAAGCACTTGAGGAAAACCATCAAGTCCAGTATTTAACATACTGATTATCTTGTATCTCTGGATATCCATGACTCTGTTATTTTCAACGTAAACAGCAGGAAAATCTTCACTGATTTTTTTTTTTTTTATCTCCTAGAGCATTCCAAGGATCAATGTAATCATAGAGAAAGATGTTTTATCTTCTCATCACATTCAGGCCCTGGTAGAACTCACTGGTGACCTAAACAGCCTGAGTCACTGAAATTCCATTGAATAATTCCATTTAGGACATTCTGGAAAAGGCAAAACTATAGGGTCAGAAAAAAATGATCAGGGTGGCCTGAACATGGAGGATGGTGTTAAATACGAAGGGCTGAGAGAATTTGGTGGGCTGATGATGAAAGTAATCTAATGGTGGTTGTGATTGTTGCACGATTGCCTATGTTTGTCAAAATTCAAAACTGTCCCTAAAAAGAGTGAAATTTCCTGCATATCAATCATATCTCAATTTTTGAATTCTTTAAAAAAGAATATACATGAAACTAGCCTCAAGTTAAACCAAATTTAAATTTGAAACTTATTTTTAAATGTCTAAAGTGATTGCTGTTATTCAAGAAAGATGCAAACTTAACAAAGTTCTACAGGACTGGATACCAAGTCACTCTGCTGAAAGATGATTGTCAAGGTTATCTCTTGTTTGGATTTTTCCTTGTTAAAGATGGGCAAAACAGTCTCAACTCACCTAAGTGGGTTGCATGGATATTAAAAAGAAAAAAAAGGGAGGGAGAAGACTAAAAATTCCTTTGCGTGACATACGTTTATTACAACTGCTCATTTGCTTTGGCAATGTCACAGTTTCCCTAGGCTCCTTAGCCTGTGAGTAAAATATTTTCAAGATTTTCTGAAGTTATGACTGTCATTTGCTGAATCCTCAGGACTGTGGTACCTAGCAGAAGTGTAAGGCAGCATGCATGTCTCAAGGAAAGGCAGTCTAGATGAAATGACAGGACATAAAAATGACAAATAATACATAAAAATGAGCTGGTGCTGGGACTTTGCAGACAGAAGATCGAGGTGGGGTTGAGTAATTAAGAGAGGCTTCTGGAGGAGATTAGAGTTGAGCTAAATCTAGGAGGTTGTGTAGAGACCATAAGAAAGCGCATTTCTGGTGGCAGAAATGGTCAGCATCTAAGGACAGTCCACAGGACGGCGCAGAGGAAATGACCTGGCACCAAAACTGTCCTCTCAGAAGCAGGGTACAGAGGTGTTCAGCTGCCAAACCTAACTTCATCCAGGTCAGCATCTGCTATATGGCTCACGTATAAACATGCCTCCAGGGAGTTGGTTGATGAAGAAGAGCTAAAGCTCCATTATCACAAGACATGGATTCTATGTTTTTGATTGAAAAGGGGGAAGAAGCCTTCACTAGCATACCTGTTGGGTGCATGATATATAAATGACATTATATTAAGTGTCGTGGGATAAGTGCTTTTCCCTCAGTTCTCTGAGGCTCTCCAGGCACAAATGTCAATTGAAATGTACATTTGGGTCAAGATAAAAAAATTTTTAAAAATCCAAAGATTTTCAAACTACTTTCCATATCTTATTGCAAGAGGAAACTCTATATTTAATTTTAGTGTATTCTCAGAATGAAAGATTCATTTTTATTTTGAAAAACGGTGGGCCAGACTATTTGAAATTTGTGGTTACTGACCCATACACGTTAAGCATTGGTCTTAGATTCCACTAAAGCAAAAGGCAGAGCTCCTTAAAAGACAAAATTCAACATAAAAAAGTGGGCGGGGGGACAGATCAAAGAGGAAAGTCTGGTGTGGTTTATTAAAAAAAAAAAAGCCAACATATGCTGAAAAAAAGAATCTGGTTGGTCGGTCAAGGGCAAAGTGTAAACATGAACTAGAATATAGGGTCTCATTAGATGACACCATCAGCTCCAGGAAGACTCTAACATGGAGATGACAATGTTGGCATCCAGAGGTATCGTTAAGAGTAAATGAAAATGGGTGGAATTAACTAGTCAAGTGTCTGGCACATAATCAGTACGCAATAAATCGATGCTGTCCCCATGGCACTGTGAACATTTAATTTAGAAAAAAAATGTCAGGATGAAATCATTAGATTAATACAGAGCCTTTAACCTGATGAAATGCAGAACTGATTAAGAGGCCACTCACCCAGGTGAGAACATAGCAGGTCTAGTAAGGCAGGGTGTGGGGGACAGGGAAGTTCACATGCTGACTTGGTCCATTCTTCATGTGACTTAGGAAAAACCACTGAAACTCCTACGTGTCCCTCGGTGGTAAAGTGGGACCAATGTGGGAAAGTTTCGAGGATCACAGAAGAGAAAGAAGAGTCTATTTAGTGTAGGGCAGGCGCCAGCGAAGCTCTTGGTTCATGGAAGGTGGTAGTATTTGTTAACTCTGTGGAATATTTTGGGAGCTTAAATATTCATTTCTGGGCCAGTTTACTTTGATTTACAAGTCCAATAAATTGGCAAAAGATCAAAGCATGTGCTCTTGGCCTTCTAGAAGAACAATTGCAGAAGTGCCAGAAAGAAACCCTGAATGGAGCTCCAGATCACTGACGGTCATTTTTGCAGAGAATTTTCGTCAGCCGGATGGGAGATGTGATGTCCCCATGATGAAGTCAGCAACTCCCCTTCCTTTTCATTAGCAGGCAAAATTGATGGACATGGAATTAGTGACACATGGATGAAAGAAGCTCAGAGTCTTTCCTTATACCAGTGACAGGGAAAGGCATTGATAGGAAACATGGATCTTACGTATCCATAAAGACAGAAAACTGCATGTTCAGTCAACTCAGTTATTTAGTGACAGAAAAACTCAGGCCAAGCACATGAACTAAGCGAACAATATTCAAATTATATAGCATTTGCCAAATCTGCCCTAATTATCTTGGGGGTGGGGCTGGGAATATCAATACTTTCAAAAGGAAAAAGAGAATAACTGTGACCTTCATCAGTCACACAAAATTATTCAGGTGTATTTCATTGGGAATGAAAGTAACTAAAATGGTTTTATACATTTTAGATATTTTAGATCCTTTGAAAATGTATTTTTGGGGATAACCTTCCTGAGAGGGTCAGGTATACAGCACTAGTCTCTATATGATAATTCTTTTCCACTGGCTGTGTCAGTAATCTCTATGTACTTTCTTCTGAAATGAACTCAAACATGGAATTTTTAAAATACAGAATAAGAGAGAGATTTATGGGATATACATATATTAAATTTGTGGTTTCACATGCATTGGGACCACTTTCTAAACTTCTTTCAATCAAAAATTACAATAAGCAGCTTCATTTCGGCATAGAGTAATCATTTTATGTTTGGAAATAGCTCTAAATATTTTAATATGAGATGAATAAAACACAAAAATGCAGAATTTTAAAGTAATGTGGTAGGAGATGTGATTATCATTGAACACATGCTAATGCTACAATAACAATCAGCAGCTTCAAGACTGGAGATGCACAATCATTAGATTTATTTCTAAGACGTCCATAGCCTGTGGGTCTGGAAAAGTAGATTTTTCAGCCTAATTTTCCTACTCTCCTCCTAACCTCTGACAGCTCTCAGTAAGAGGATACTCACTTGTTCTTTCTTTCTGTCTCTTAGTCCTTATCTTTATTTCTTAAATGTGTTACCTCAAAAGCTTTGTTGTCTCTATTATTCCCAACCACTTCCATAAAATTACTCACTTTCCAGGAATAGGTAGAATCCATTTTTGAGTTAATTTGGAGGGATTTGGAAACTCTGAGGACAAGAAAAGCAGGAACACAATTTTAATTTCCATCCCACTGAAATTACAGATGCCAGATATAGAAACAAAATGAACTAATACTGGAAGAAATACTAGACTTAAACAGTTTATAGTTCCTAGCAGATTTATATTGGCCAAGTTATCGATTCTAGCTAATATTTTAAATTTTCAAAAAGAATGATTTGTAAATATAATTCCAGCTTACTTTATTACCATTGCAGTTTTTTTAAAAGTGATTTTATGTAAATAATAATAATAATAATAATAATAAAAGTGGTTTTATATCATTGTGAATTAAACACTGCACTAAGAATAAGAAATTAAAAGAACAAATTTGGCATTTTTATGACTACATGAATTAAATGCCAGATATATAAGCAATGACTACTTGTTTAGTTACACTTTTATTACTGAACTGACTGTATTTATACAGACATTTTATGACAAATGGCCTTAAAAAGATAATGACAACATCTTCCCAAAATGCTTTGTACACTGCCAGGAGTCAGGGGATCTTTCTTGTACTTTGTGACACAGATGACTTTTGACTTTCACACAAAGCTGCCTCTGCGATACTCTCAAACTGCTATCAATGCCTTTTTGTTCCCTGCTTTTCCAATTTCCTCATCACTGATTAAATGAACTAATTCCTGTAAATTGCTCGAAATGGGGTCTAATATGGAATACAAATTTAATAAAAATTACCTCTTACTACTATCATCATTGCTACCAATGAGACCCATTTTCCCTCAGTTATGGTTTTGGAGAAGAGTGATTTTTAATTTGGATTATGCTATAGTTAGGGCTCTAGTGTTCATGACTTAGTCTTCTTTAATATTTTACTTTGTTTCCATACCAGAGAAAATAAACTTCCATGATTATCTTAGGCATTCAGTCCTGCTGTTTGAAAATTATGAAAAATAAAAAAAACCATTATGACCTGGTCTAATTCTTATATAAAATATAAGTGCATTTATGTGTTCATTTTTATATATTCATTTTATATTAGCAATGCATAGAAAAAAATCTGGATAAAGAATAGACATCCGATTGTTAGCAATGATCATCTCTAAGGGGTGAGATTATCTTTATTTTTTAAGCAATATAGTTCTGTAAAAATCTTAATGTTTCAGTAGCTTGTACTTTTTTATAATTATAAAAGCAGTGAACATTTTAAGAGACTTGATTCTCTTTCCAATTAAATGGATCAATATAATCCAAATTCCCTTTAGACACCAGCACTATTGTAGTGTGTGTGTGTGTGTGTGTGTGTGTGTGTGTGTGTGTGTGTGTGTGTGAATAGGTATGTAGAAATAGTACAGAGCTCAAATCCCATGTAATAACAATGTAGGGATTGTTGGGAAGAATTAACATCTTCCCCAGAGGCTTTTCTACCATCTTAACCGTATTGCCCATGAAAGCTCAGTCCCCATTTGCTTCCCTGAGACTCCCCCTGGCTGGCCTTGAACACCTGGTCTCATCATTTTGACTCAGATCCTGTCTCTGTCCCAATGATATGTGTTTGGATTGTGGTGTTGGACCCTAGATGATTCTCTGAGCGGTTTGCTCACTCCTTTCTCGCCCACACTTCTATGGGAACACTCCTTCCTAGTTTCAGTCCCATATGGCAACACAGTCCCTGACCCAATCTATTTTTCAGAGACTAGCTTTTCTGGAAATGTTGCTAAATTCTCAGGCAAAAAAGGGGTCAAAACAGGATAACCTGTGGCATCTGTACTTTATGTGAATGCCTGAAGCCTGGAGGATGCCCAGCGTGAACTGAAAAAGCTACCTCTAGACCAAAGCACAGTGAGGAATGGAGATATCATCTTGGTGATAGACATTAAATAATATAAAGATAGAGGAACAAGCAGCCATTGCCGGGTAGTGCTTCTAAACATCCAATTGTCTACAATGCTGTCAACAAGAATTAAAGCTAAAGAAAAAGAGTAGAAAAATAAAGGTAACATGAGAACTTTATCCTTAATCTCCCCCCACAAAAGACAATTAGGAGGAGTGGGATTTAACTCTGCAGATTAAAACTAGTGATGACGGATGGGTTATGGAGAGCACGTCCCAAAGTAGCATGCTCTTTAGGAACTTCCAAAAATGGTCAAATGTGCTTTAGGATGAGAAATTTGCTTCCAAAAGCCACCATTCTGACAGCAGGAAAATCTGTTGACACCTGGGCTCCTTCCTGAAATCCATTTCACAGTAGATACAGCATTGGGCAAAGGGGCAAAACACGACAATAAAGCAAGCATCTTGGAAAATTTTGAAGGTTGGGTCACAAATTATCAGCAAGTACTTGTGGCGAGGAGACCTTTGCATCTAACATTTCTAAATCTTTTGTAGGTCACAATCCTAGAATTTGATGATATCTCTTGACATTCTCCCCAGGAAAACGTGCGCATGAACTCAAATTTGCATTCAGTTTCAGAGATTTCAAAGGCCTCCTGCTGCCTGTGGATGATGGGAGGTAAAGACCTTTGGAATAAAAGCTAAATCCTTTTGTGAAAAGGTAAAGCCTGATGGGAAAATATCCTTTCACATTTAGCACATAAAAAAAGAGAATTGTTAATACAGAATTTAAAAATACTTAAGAAGGGTATGAGGAAATGATGGCCTTTAATACTGCCTTATTTGATGGAGGGGTGAAGGGTCCTCAGATACAACTCGAGTATCTCTTAGCTTGAGCTTGCAAAGTTCCCAGCAATATAAATAACAATGGTAATCAAAGTAAGGATCATTGATTGTGTACCTACCAATTGCCAGGCCACAGGCACAAAACAGTCCATTTATTTAACAGTTATTGGGAATTTTAGAGGTTATTTTAAATAAGTTCATACATAGAGCTTAAAAGAAAGCTTGACACATACATACCGAGTACTCGGGATAAGTTAGCTATTATTATTACCATTAGGAAATACTGAGGTGCTAGCTAGTGGGTTTATTTAGAAAGGTCCACCTGACACCACTCTCTTTGAAAGGCCATTGATCTGCCCAAAGTATGAGAACCAAATACCCAGGATCAACCTCAGTCTAAATGTATGAAATGGAAATTTCTAGAAACAAACAATTTGTGAATCTTAAATTGTGCGTCATTCTGGTGGTGTGATGAAATCTCACTGTCCTGCTCCATCCCCCTCAGACATGAATCATCCCTTTGTCCAGCCTACACGCTGTACATGCCCCCCTCCCATTAGTCACTTAGCAGCCCTCTCAGCAGATTAACTGTCAAGTTGTCACAGTGCTTGGTTCAAGTAACCCCTGTTTTACCTAATAATGGTCCCAAAGCTTAAGAGCAGTGATGCTGGCAATTTGAATATGCCAAAGAGAAGCTGTGAAGTGCTTACTTTAAGTAAAATATGAGTACAGTAAGATGTGTGTGTGTGTGTGTGTGTGTGTGTGTGTGTGTGTGTGAGGGAGACCATATTCACATAACTTTTGTTGTTGTTATAATTTTTCTATTTCATTATTATTGTCATTGATCTCTTACTGTGCCTAATTTATAAACTTTATTATAGGTGTGTATGTAAAACACACACACACACACAGTATGTAAAGGGTTAGGTAGTATCCATGTTTTTAAACACCTACTAGGGGTCTTGGAACAGATTGCTGGTGGATAATGGGGGGCTAAGAGGAGGCTACTCTAGTCACCTTAAATATTGTGGTTTAGACTGCCAGGAAATTGTGATTAAAATAAACATCTAAAATTGCTGGTGAAATCCAGGATTAAACAAGGGATTTCCGGCTGTTTGGGTAGCTTCTTCTCCTACGTAACTGTAATGGAATATTTGTTTTACAATAATGAAAAAAGTCAGTATTCAGGTTCAGCCAGAGGTAGGCATTTAGCAAATATTACAGAGGGGATGAGTCAAGGTCTTTGTTTATAAACTAGAAGTAATATATAATATTACTGCCCTGCAGTCTGTTTTTCCCATTTAAAAATAAATGGCAAACATTTTCATGTCCAAAGGGAAAAAATGACTTGAATTGGTATTTCCATCCTAATAAATGCTGAATTTTTAGATGACAATATGGTCTACTTAAATACCTGAATAAATACCAATTTTTTCATAGAAGCAGGTGAAATGACACATACAAGAAATGAAGGGTGGCTGTGCCCACCGATGGCCATGAAGTTTCCTGGGGTGTCACAGGCTAGAATTTGTCTGCAGCCAGTGAGCAGGAGGCTGCCCACTAGAGAACCAACAAAATTCTCTGAAGAGAGCACCAATGGGTCTTCTGCAAGCCACTGGTCCCCGTGCTTTAGAGGCATGCAGAGAAGCACCCCGAACCAGGCAGAGACACTTTCCTCTTCTTGCCTTCTGCTGCCCCTCTAGCGCCTTCCACAAACAGTACCTGCCATTGTGCCAGTTGAGGGTGGTGGGGGCAGGTAGCGACAGTACCAAGCTGGACAGAGAACAGTGGGTTTAGAGCTGAGAGGCGATGCATTAATTGATACTGGCACAGTGTACTGATTATGCTTTTGTAAATAAAATGGTATATGTGATATATGCGCATACTTATTATAATGATATTTGCCCATAATTATTTTATATTTATTCTACTCGCCAGGAGCTGTTCTAAGTATTTTGCATATATTAACTCATTTGACTTACACAAGAATCCACAAATGCAGGGATTATTAATATACTTCCTGTACTTCATTCGATTCTATGAATGAAGAAACTCAAGCGTGATTAAGTAGTGTGCCCAAGGTCACACAGCTAGGAACGTGCAGAGCAATAATCGTTATAGTTTTTTATAAGCAAATAAAAAATAAAATGTTTATTAGTAAGTTAACTGAATATTAGAATTTTAGAGTGTATAATATTAGAATTCTCAATACCAAGTATGCCTTAAATAAATTTTATAGTTTGAAGATGAGCTTTCTTTGATGAGTTAAAGTCACAGATTCTTTCATCCTAAACTATTAAAAAAACCCATGAACTCAGTGAATATGAAAGGTAAGGTTGTAGATAAATTCTAGTACTGATTTTAAAATATGAATATAATTTAAAATAGGAATCTAACACCATTTTTCACTGTCACACACTTTTCTACCTTTCCTAGGTGTTTTGGTAGAATCAGTGTAGTGAAAGAATCAGGCAACTCATTTCCCTGGACCTCAGTATCTTTTATTATCTATCTATCTATCTATCTATCTATCTATCTATCTATCTATCTATCTATCTATCTATCTATCTATTTAAGTTAGTTTTAAATATACAGTACATTGGTCAGACATCTATATAGTCCATAAAACGATCTCCTCAATTGCTTCCCCCTTCCCCTGGCCCTCCACCTAGCCAACATATTAATGCTAACAGCATTCCCTATGCCATGTTCTTTATCTATAAAATGGAGATAATCGCTGTCATGGAGTAAATTGTGCAACCGCCCCCACTGCCCCCCAAAATTCAGATGTCAAAGTCTCAACTCCCAGGACCTCAGAATGTTACCTTATTTGGAGATCACTTATGAAGAGGTGATTATGTTAAAATGAGGCCATTCAGGTGGGACCCTAATCCCATCTGACTGGTGTCCTCATAGGAGAAAGAGGGTGGCCATCTGCAAGCCAAGGAGAGAGGCCTGAACCATTATGGCCCTCAGAGCGAGCCACCTTGCCTGCTTCTTGATCTAGAACTTCCAGCCTCCAGAACCCTGAGAAAATACACTTCTGTTGTTTAGGGCACCTGTTCTGTGCTATTTTATTATAGCAACTGTAGCAAACTAATACAGTACTCAATAGACAGAGCAAGTAAGGAGATTAAACAATGTCATATATGTCAAAAGCACTAGGTAAGTATCCAGGGGTGATAATATTGGGAGTAATGCAGATTTTGAACCAAAGATAAAATTCTTTTTTTTTTTCAAAATTTTTTTTAAATTCCAAGGATTTATTCTTTGTTGAGCTATATGTTTTGTCCAGTAAATTTTTATAGAAAAAGAAGCACACTTCTGCCCCAAATGGAAACCTCTTAATTAATATTGCAAGTACTTCGGGGATATACAACATTTTCCAAAGGGCCATGGTCATTTAATTTGTCTGAAATCATCCAGAAATTGGGGTCTGATCATTGGATAATCACTACAGTTGCAATTCCTCTCTATAGCAGTTTCATAGGAAAATATAGTGTTAAAAGAATAAAACATTGCTTCAGCTGTTGATTAGGCAAAAAATCCTTTCTAACCTTTTTTTTTTAATATAAAAACAAAGCTTTTGAGTCAGGATACCTTCAAGCTACAGATCCCAGACTCTGTAGAATTTCAGAGGCACAATCTTTTGAAGGAAAAATAAAATGCAAAACATTTTTAGCCAACATCTGAATATTGAGGGAAAAACAGCTTTTACCAAAAGGAAACCAAAATTAAAGGCTGAGGGTCTTTAAAACAAATCTTATCTGGAAGTCTGTGACATTTTCTTAAAAAGCTTCTGTTTCTCAGAAGTGAGTGTCCGCAGTATAAGCCGTGGTGGTGTTACCCTCATAAGAACCACCATGTCTTAGATTTCTTTTCAATCGCTTTCTTTTTAAACATATCCAGACAGGCGTACTCCTCTGAGGTTCTCTATTTATCGCAAAGCCAAGAGAAACGCTGGCTCTGGGATAAAAGAATCTGAGACTAACTTCTCGGTTATGACACAGCTTCTGTCTACGGGATTAAGTCACAGCACGCCAAGCATTAGAAATTCTCATGCTCACTTATTAATACATATTCTTCCTAAAGCCAGCTTTGTGTTCCTGTTTATGAGGGAATCAGCATCTCCTGGGGTTGCTCCAGGCTCATCCAGGCAGTGGTCCCTGCATGGGCTGAGACTTGCTAAAGGCACCGAGTATTGCAGGCTTGAGCCTTGCTTGTTGTGACTGCTCACACTGGGGACACAGCTGCCATGGCCCCGCTTGCTTCCCTGTCCAGGCACCAAGACTGGTAACCTGGGCAGGCCCAGCATATCCGTTTCCCCCCAGGTGGTAAGGCTATGACCTCAGCTCCAAGACCAGAACAACAGGACAGACTAGAACTGTCTGGGCCTTGGGACCTGAGCTGCAAAGTTGAACCATGGGACCATCTCCCACCTGAGCTAGAATCAGACTCAGTATTCAGATACACTTCACACTAGATGATTCCAGATTTCCCCAGAATGTAATTTACTGCTAGAAAGGAGGAGAAGAACACTTTCTAGAAGCCGTGTTTACTCACTATGCTGGTTTCTAAATCCCCTGTGGATTTGCTCTACTAGACTTGGTCATGGGGAACATGACATAGTTATAGCTTTCATACTACGGCCTCGCACAGTGGGACAAACTGTCCCTTGGCCTCTGATTACATTCTTTACTCAATTTACCATATTGAAACCTTAGAGGCAAACATCTTTGGGGTCTAGTTTTCTTCACTCCAAACTGGAAAAAATGTTCTCTAAGATCCCAGCCAGGTCCAACTTATAGCATTTGTTGGGCGTCAGTCACCAGGTGGCCAGAAGAGACAAAGGGACTCTAGGGGAGTTGTCACCTTTAGAGATTAACCTTTAGGACTCAAGATAGTGCCCCCAGGCTTTTTGCAGCTTCTACAAAAAGCCTCACCCCCAGCAGTGCTGACTCTCCATAGGTTTCTCTGTTGGCTGCTGACTTGGCATTAGCAGGCTGGAGATGTTAGGCTGACTTCTCATTAGAGGCGCTCGATTTACATAAAAGCCTTCACAGTTGATGGGGCTTGAAGTTCTTCTGTGGCACGAAACTGCATCTCTCTGCTCTGAGTCTCATTAGAACCAGCCTCTCAGAGCTGCCACAAGGACCCCGATGCTAACATAAGCCAAGTATTAGGAGCTCCCCCCAAATAGCCAGAAACTATGGTTTAAATACCCGCGTAGGTTAAAGGCTTCTTCAACCCAGGGAGGTTTACTTCGTCATGACACTGTTTTTAAAAGATTGCAAGACTCTCAAAACAAAACAAGGAGCAACTTCTGATTAAAGAAAAGGTTCAGCTATGTTAAGTGCCAGAGGGATTCGGCAGAACAACTGTGAGGTGCTTTGAGAATGATCTGCTAATGCACTGTTTTGTTTTGTTTTGTTTTTTGTTTTGTTTTGTTTTGTTTTGTTTTGTTTGTTTTGTTTTGTTCTCCTGTTGGGACCCTTCCTACCAAAATGTCCTGAGTTTTTAAGTTACCTCTAACTTGCATAATCCACCTAATCACAGCACCTGGGCTATTTGCTATGCCTCCCTGAAAGGATAGCAACCCACTTTTCTGTCAAGATACAGAACCTGCAATTTGACCTTTCATAATTGCCAGGTGACCTTTGCCATCTAGAAAGTGATATTGAAAGAAATGATCTGCCCCTCCCCCCAAACCCTTCTTCCTCCTTTTTCCCACCACGCTGGTACATTTTATTATCAAAATTAATCCTTGGGAAATCAAGGGAGGAACAAAACTGTAACAGTTGACAGGTGTGAACACGAGTTTTTAATGTCTCAGATCATAGCTAGCAAAACTCTCATTTTCCAAAGACCTCAGGCAGTTCTAGAAGTATGCTATGACCTTTCTTTAGCATTTGAAATAAGAAACTGCTTCTTAAGCCCTTCTTTTTTTCTTGATTCTACAATTTATTAAAAGCTATTTACGTGTAGCTTTTGGGGGGCTACCCCTCAAGACAGATGTGTGATCACTCCTCAAGGAAACAACGACAGTCATTCCTTTTTGTCCTTAATTATATCTTATTTTCTTCTCTTCAGAAGAACACTCCTATCTTATAATACCCTCTTTTCTTCTCCTTTAAAGCCATACTCAAAGCAATCGACTGTACACAATACTTTCATGTACAAGAGGGAAAACAATCTCAAGTGTAGGAGATACTTGTGCTTGGCTCCTGAGAGACCTCGAGAACTACCTCATGGTTTCAATAGCCCAAAGTCCTCACAGCTAACAGCTAAGAGCAGTATTAGTGTCCAGGGTCGTCCTCTCCCCTCTTGGCTCTTGTTTCTTCTCTAGAGGACGTTCAGGCACCCCTTGATGGCACCTGCTCTCATCTGCCTTCTTGAGCCACCTGCTGTGGAATCAATCCATCATCTCTTTCTAATGTCTACTCACATACAACTAAAATAATATCTTTTAAGGCTGGAAACTTACATGATGGTGGTCAACTATCCAAATTATTTGGTAGTGCTAAACCTCAGTAAGCTACCCCAAAACACTAGGCCTTAACTCAAGGAAATGTTGATAATGGTAGGAAATTCAAGTTCATGGCAGGTTCTCAGAGCTGAGACCCCATTCCTTATTTTAAATTATTTGTCAGCTTATCATTGTTTTGGGGCCTTTTCAGCATCTCCACATGACATTAGAAATCTACCTCACCATTTCTAGGCATTCACTCTTATGTGCAGCCAGAGAATTTCAAATGACTTCGAAGTAATCTAGAATATAGAAAAAATACATACAAGGTATTTAATAAGGTTGAATGTTGGTAATTCAAATGCCAGAATGATGTAATTTTAAAAAATTCTCTTTGACCTCCTTTCTAACATAGAGTCTAGAAACTGAAAAATTAAATGATTTTCTTTTTTTTCTTTTTCTTTTCTTTTCTTTTTTTTTGGTCAGGATGGAACAAAAAAAAAATCAATGTTACAGCAGAGAAGTACAGCCATGTTCTACAAGTCTTGACCTATTAATCAACGGGGATACAATTGTGTGTGTCTAAAGAGACAAAAGAGTAAAAATCCACTTTGGGGATTTGCAGGTTTAGAAGAGAATAAGCTTATAGCAAGGTTGTGAAACTGGAAATCGTGTGCTGTTTAATACTGTTTGACCCCAAAGCATTTAAGTGGTGTAGAAAATTCCACCTAAAGTGCAATCTGAGATCACCTGTTTCAGAAGCATCTATTTGATTAGAAGTTCTATGCCTTCTCCAGCTCAATATGAATGATGGGTGTTTGTTCACATACAGCCAAAAATCCCAACACAGCGATTATATATAATTTACCATAAAATAGTTGTTGCAGGTCATAAAAAAAGGGAAGAATTAAAAGACAACTCGGAAATTAGAAAGTTATACCTATTGAAAATAAGAGCTTTTCTTTTATTTCTTTAGAAACTAGGTTATGAGTTACTTCCCTACTCAAGTCACAAGTGAGATAACCCATTTTAAAGGCAACTCGGTTTGTTACATTTGGGAATGGACACAGAACTATCAGCTGCGTGTAGCCCAGATATTTCTCATGGGAATAAATTATGCGGGGTTTGTGGAAGATATAGCTCAAGTTAGATCACCCTACGGGTGATCAATTAACTTACCAAGTGATTCTCCCACTTACAGAAATATTTTTCTGTATTAAAACTATACTCATCGTAAAAATCAACTTGTGCTCAGATTGGTGTGCTCCCGCCCACGATTTCAGCAAATAGATCAGGGTATTTTATTTTCAACCACACTACAAGGAAATCTGCACAAGAGTCACCGAACACCACCCACATACCATGGGTGAGCTCCGTTTTCTCTGCCTTGTTGATTTGGAAATTGGCGAGATCAGCCAAGGCTTGCATGCTGCTGAGGTCCCAGAGGCTCCAAGTACTCAGGTCTCTACAAATCATAAACACACTTTGCTTATACACCCGTTAGAGCAGATGACATGCCATTAAATACATGCTTGAGTATGTGGCCAAGAGGCAAATGTTGAAAGCATATTGAGATTTTTATCCCCTTTTTCCTTTGAACATTTCAGTGAAGATGGCAGAAGGACATTCTGATTAACAGTGACATATAAGTGCAGGAGGAGCTACCGTTTCTCGAGTCTCTATTTGAGTATGAGCCTTCCTCCCATCCTGGACACTGAGTAGGAGCTCCAATATTCTCCCATCCCAAGATGATCTTCACGTGGTATGCATACTATACCACCAGGGCCATGACTTACCTGCCCAACACCAAGGGTAGCTCTCATTTGAAAGAGATGAGCTGCCATTGGTTCACTGTTCTCCAAGAAGTTATAGAACTCATAGTCAATTATGTGGAGGGTATTGTCTAGTCTTTCTGGTTTGCTCAATGCATCTAGATAAATATGAGTTTGGATATCCTAAGCAATAAGACAGCCAAATTACAATTTTTCCACTGAGCTGTTTTTCAGTGGGGTTTTTTGTAAGCTTAAGGAAGTCTGTCATTTGTGTTGAAGTTGTTTTTAAGCCTCAGAACTAAAGGAAACAATTCATGTATCCTGCCCCCTTGTTAAACATACTAATTTAAAGCAGCATAATGCCCAAGTGGCTGAATGCAGATATCCAAAAAGAAAAAAAGACCACCAAAAAAAAGAATATTTGCAAAGAAGAAAAACCAATAGCCAATGGACATATTAAAAAGAAGAGTTTATGTTAATCATTGTTTCTTGCCTCATCAATACAAGCTGTAAATTCAGTCAATACAAGTACTTCTGTTATTGAAAAGTGGTTTAGGACAATACAGTAAACCTAGTCTTAAAATTCTTTATGGAATATCAAAATTATGGGATTACCGCATCATAAAAAATAGTGAGTTAGAATTTCAAAATCACATATTTTGGGAGTTAGAAAAAGACCCATGCTATTAACCTAAAGTTATTAACAATTATTCACTGTTAAATGGTACCAAGAATTAGGACTCTTATAATAAAGATATCATTTGGCTGACATTAATAGCATTCTCAGGGTGGTCAAGAGTGATGCATACTTCTTGTTAAAATGTGAGTAAGAGACTTCCCACCAAATTCTTGATATTTTCTAAACTTTTAGAAGCACTTTATAATTCATTTTGTTTATTTGACTTCATATAACAATAAGAAAGTTTGAAAATCACACTTTTCACTACACAATAATACTAGGTTGTAAGAATACTATACCAAAGAGAAACTAAACCTCTTTACTCGTCCCTACATTGCCACTGTAAGCCGAAACCTGACATTACACTTAACAATGACAAACTGTTTTTAATAAAATGGTCACTACTGCCTCCGAGTGGTGGATTGTTTTCAGAGTTTAAATTTCATTAATTTCAAGTCCTGTTAGTGTTGTAGGAGAAAATTTTGAGACTGACAGGGTATATATTATTTCAAGTTTAAGCTTTGGACATGAGATTATAGTTTAAGAGCATGAAGAGTATATTTTATTTAGAGAAAGAAAGTACAAAAACTCATAAACACACACAATTGGTCAGCTTTGTCCAGAAAAATCTGTGGCCCACAAGGAAGCAGGGCTCCCAGTCTCTCAGTATTTTTTATTCAGGTACTGCTCCTTGACATCCTCATTTTGCTCTCACTGGGCCACCAGGTTTATAGAGCTCATCATTCACAAAATGCTCTTGTGGAAAGAAAAGCATTACTCTAAATCATCAACACATCACAGCTGAGATTTGTCTGTTTGCTTGTTTGACAACTTAGTTTGTCAAAAATGAAGATTTGTGTGATGGTTCTGAGGGCTGATCTAAGCAAGTGACATTGCAGGTCACCGTTCCTACAAAACACACAAACATTGAAAATCACCAACTGGCGATATTGTTTGCCCAAACCAGGCCCTACACAATTAGTATATTAGATTTTGGATTATATGATAGATTAAAGGTGACTCTACCTCTTTTCTACTCCAAAATGAACCAAACACACAAAGGAAAATAAATAGAAATGACAACTCTATCTCTGAGATCACAGAAAACACTTAAAACCCAAATCATTGCGAGAGCTGAGAAGCTTGGAAAGAGCTGGCAAAGCACAGATTTCTCTAAAGTGATGAACTAACTGTCCAAGGACAAGCAATGACCTCTAGTGCAATACAAAACAAACAAACAAACAAACAAATAAACAAACAAAAACCTGTGCTCATGGGCTGCAGAAGCCCCCTTGAAGCTCACTTGAAACTGCAGAGTGTCAAGGGACAGGTAAGAATAGTAATAAATAAATGAGGGATCTAACCCAGGCGTTTAGACTAACATAAATAAAACGCATTCAAAGAAAACCCAAAATAATAAAAAGGATAAAAGTGGAAATCAATCAAGAGACTGAAAAATGATAGAATTTAAAAGAATAAATCCAACAGTTTGCTCTTTAAAAAAAAGAAAAAATTTTACAAAATCCAGATAAACCATGATCTAATCTTGTGGTTCTCAACATGGGCGCCACCCCCAACAAACATGTGGCAATGTCTGCAGATATTTTTGGCTGTCATAACCGGGGTGGAGGCAGTTGCCACTGACATCTCTTGGGTTGAGATCAGGAATGCTACCCAATGTACTGCAGTGCCATCCAGACAGACCCCCATGACAAGGAATTTTTGTCCCAAAACATCAGTAGTGCCAACACTGATAAACTCTCATCTAATTTAACCAAGAAAAAAAAAAGGAAGGAAATATATATAAGTAAAATAAGAATGAGGATAAAGAAATGATTTAACTCAAAGGCATATAAAAAGTATATGGCACTTCGATCAAATCTAAACAAATAACTTTGAGATTCCACATGGAATTAACAATTTTCTCAGAAAATATGCATTACCGAAAGAGACTGCAGAAATTATAGGGCTTCTGAACAAATTACTATGGAAAAAATAGAGAAAGTTGAATGGGAAAAAAAGACAGAGAGAATGAAAAAAAAATAATTCTCTCAATATTTTAAGAAATGAATTGCTCCAACACTATTTAAATTGTTCCAGAGCATAGAGTAAGGGGTAAACCTTCCTTTTCTTTTTAAATTGAAGTTATATTTGACACCAAAACCTGACAACAAAAAAAAAAAATCAAAAAATTATGGAGACTTTCAATGATAAATATCAATATAATAAAACAAAATATTAGCCAGAAGAACCTATCAGCATTTTAAATCAGTAGTGTATGATGCCAGGTTTAATTTATATTACTGATGGAGGTTTCAACATTAGGAAATCGAATATAATTTGCCATTTTATAATATAATTTATCATATTAACAAATCATAGAATAAGATGATATTCATTATTTCCAAAAGGCATTTGATAAAATTCAATATGTCCTTTAAAAAAATAGAGGTATTTTCATATTATGATTTTATACACCACATAACTATCTTTAAGGTATACATACATTAATAAATAGTTATTTTTAATTAATTACAAATATAAGTATTAAATATATGCTTTTTTCTAACGTCACCATGAAGAAGAGAAAGCCTCTTTTTCAGGATAGGCCATTAAAACTGTTTCACAGCCCAAAACACAGAGATTATTCCAGAAATGAGTACAGGGCACAAACCAAGCGAGTTCTCTCACCTTAGCATTGTGAATTATACTTGGAAATAGGCTTTCTCGGCCATGGGGTGTCATTAGTATGACTGATTTTGTGACTGCAGAGCCTGACCAATCCTTGGGAGGTGTGCAGAATCCAATTGGATGTATTTACATAATTATGAGAGTTTGGGTTCTGCTGGATAAAGAAGGCTATGCAAAGAATTCAGAAATGAAGCAAAGAGTAAATAGTTAGGTAAATCCGATCAAATATTGAAAAGCACCTGGGGCTGACAGTCTTAATTCTTACTTCAGAATTAAATGATGTGTAATTCGAAGAGGGCGGTAAGGCCACCCTATCTCAGACATGGCCTTGATGTCTCTATTAGCTTAATGCCCATTGAGAAAGGCTCTGTGTGAGAAAAATCCCCTCCCAACATGTTACCCAGGTGTTATGGCTCTGACCAAGACTTCAGGTTGTATGTAACCTCATTAAATATGGAAATAAAAACAATCTGTGCAATTGGATATTTCAAGCACGGGTAATGCTTGAGAGAATTTGAGTACTTAACCTATTAATCTAGTTGTTTCAATTTAAAAGGGCATTTGGGCAATTGAATTAAACCTGAGATTTTAATATGAAAGGAGTAAGAGAAGTTGACTAAGGTTATAAACAGTAGAGAACATTTAAGAGAATTTATGATTCCCCCCCTACATACCATTTTAATATATGTGATTTGTCAGGATGTCTAAATACTTAGGAAGGTTAGTTTGCTAATAGACATTTGAAGACTACAAAGAAAATGGAATGTATTAAATTTATGAATGCATTTGAAATGCATTTGAGATGTTTAATGGAATTTTACTAGATTATAAAAGCACCTTTAAAACCACTGTCGAAATTTGCTATGTCTATAAATAGATGATAAGATTCGTAATTTAAATTTTAAAGCATAAGAAAAACATTAGGTTTCTAAATTTGTAACTTGTTCAAGTTGCTAAAATGTGACTAGAAAGGAATTTATAACTTATTAAAGCTACAAATTTTAGTACAGTCGAATTTTGATTTACTGAAGTCAATTTTTTGTTTTGTACAAGGAGATGAGTACCTTGTTTGAGTACAAACTCATCCCTCAATGACATCAAAATACTCAGCCTTGGTGGTGACAGCAGCAGAGATCCATCAGCCTGGAGAGTCTAAGGACCATCTTTGCTGCAAGAGAGAGGAAATCTGATTCAGAAGGCAGAGCCAAGAAATGAAAAGGCTCCTCTTTTAAATCTCTTTATGCCCCCAATCTGACTTCCCTGAAATTCTGTGAGCAAATATAGTCTGTCCCCTTTATGCTTAGATTGATTTGAGCTGAGTTTCTCTCATTTGCAAATAAAAGCATCCTGACTCCAGTGTTCACAGCTCAGAGCATCTCACTTTGAGCTCCTCTTCCTCAATCCCAGCTTTGAAATAGACAGGTATTAAGGCAACATGTATTTATTCTCCTGTGTCAGTTTATGTAGACACAGATACATTGATGGTAGTCCATTGTTGGTAGGAAAGAGCCAGGCAAGTTACAGCACTTTTAGCATGTCAATGAAATTCTTACAAATGAGAGGGGCAAAAGAGACAGGACATCCAACAGGAAAATGGACAAAGGATATTAATATGCAGTCACAGAAGAATACTGACCCCTCACCAGTATCGAAGAAATGCAAATGAAAACAACACTGAGATAGCATTTTCACCCACTAGATTGTGAAAAATTTGGATTCGGATTTTTGATAATCTGTTGGTGGGAATATAGAAAAACAAAGAACCTTTTTGCACCACCAGTGGGCACATAGCTTGCATGTTCATTTGCAGAACAATCTGGCAAGATTTTTGTGAAGTCGAGCATCCTTATACCCTCAGCCACAGCTTTTCTACTCCCAAGTCTATAACCCAGAGAAGTTCTTCCACAGATGCCCAGTGGACCAGCTGCTAGTGGGTCAAGTACAGTGTGGGCATTTCCAGGAATGGGAGGCCATGAAGAGGCCCATGAAAATAGAAATAAATTCGTAAAATGTGCACCACGTGTACAATGGAACATTGTCCAGAAGGAAGGAGATGGGAAGGAAGAGGCTCGCTGGACCCACAGCAACAGGAACAGATTGCAAATCCATAATGTTGAAAAAAGAAAGAAAGATAATCAAGCATAATACCGTTAATGTACATTTTCTAAAACAGAGAGCAGCCCTGTTTCTCACAGACACACATCTAAAGAAACTTATCGAAAATCATTTGGGAAGATATGGTAAATACACCAGATGCAAGGCGGGGAATGAGACTGGAGACCAAGGGCGAAGGAGAGGAAAATAAAATTAAAAAATAAAATCACTGGGATAAAATGATGGTGATTATATGCCATGAAATTTGGAGCATCATCAGCTCATGCTACGCATTTAAAAGATCTTCATGATCATCCTTTGGAACTGAAGAAGGAACAAACTCAAAACCAATAGAAACAACTTAATATTTCCCCCAAAGGAAATTTGGGGATATGAGCTCCACAGGATGGCCGGCGAGCATTGCAATTCACCGTGGGTGCTAACCACGCAGGAAAATAATATTCTGAAATAATATTCCGTGGCTGTGACACGAGGGAAATAGGACTCAGTTACATATAAACTATGATTGCAAACGTGTGATAAATATGTGAGAAGACAGGAAGATAGAAACAATTGTGTGAGGAAGGGGAATTACAAGTAAAATCTCCCATAATTAAAAAAATCATTAAAATATTCTTGAATAAAAGACATTAATGGCATATAGGAATAGATATTCAAAGCAAGAACCACGTCTCAATTGGCCTTCTCAGTAGTCAAAATTGGTTTGGGCTTAGTGGCTTATTTGTTTTTAAATTTGTAAGATCGGGGTTTCTGCTATGTCACCCCAAGCAACCCCAAGGACCGAAGGTACAGATGCTGAAAAGCATCTCAGGAGAGATGGGAAGAAATTCAGCAAAATGTTGGCATTTATTCTAGCGAGGAGCAGTTCCTCACAGGAGTATCTACAGTGTTATTTCTGTCCTCTTTTGCATGTTTAAGATTTCATAATTAAAAGTAAATATCTGATCATTAAAAGTAATTAATTAAAAGAAATATTTCTTGATTAAAAGTAAAAACAAATCAGTGTGATAAGATCCCAAATGTCTAGCTCCAAACCTGGCCCGGACGAGGCATACAGACAAGTTTGATTTCCTTCCCTATCCCTGCTTCTATTCTTCCAGGATCTCCACAGCACCTTTCATGGGGCTTCAGGCTTATGTCATCCTTCACCTGTCACCCCCTGTCACCACCTGCCCTGCTTAAATTAACACTTTTTATCTGTTGCCAAACTTGCCCTCTACTATTGCTGAACTGCAAAGCTTTTGCAGAACCACTGGGGATTTTCATCGTCTCAGTGGGTGATGGAGTGGACCATATCCCTCTGGGGATGACACTACAGGCAGAGGAGGAGCAGAGCAAGGGCCAAGGGCAGCAGCCCCCCAGGAGCTCGGCCCGGGTTGTCCCCTGTGGAATAATGCTGGCCCTGCCACTATTTCTATGGCGACCACCATGACACTGATTCAAGTCCCCCAGGCATTGGCACTTTGCTGTTAGCCTTGGGGCCTCTCAGTGTCAGTTTAAGATGTCTCTGACCACCACTCTGTGCCTTTGGGGACATTCTAGTCCAAAGAGTCTAAATGCAAGAGAGGAAAAAAAAAATTGAAGTATTCTCATTAGCAAGAGCCAAATACACCTGACAGTGGCCTCTCTCCTGGTCCTGTCGGTGTTGAGACCTTGAGACAGTGGTTCCTGAGACTCCACAGCGGGATATGGAGAGAAGCTTCTAGATTGCCCCCTACTGAACAGTTTCTTTGACTTACTTCCTAGTCTATGAACAATTCTACCTCAATTTCGTTGTCTCCTGATAGATACCCTAAGACCCCAAACGTAAAATGACAAGATGCAGATGAAAGCGACTTTGGCCCAAGGTTGCAATAGGTTTGACCATCATGCCCGAATCCAAAGCTTTTTGAACCTGGGGTCTGTGTCACCCTTCAGATTCCCCTGGTCCTATGGGTGTCTATCTCTTGCAGACTTTTCTTCCTCCTCCTCCCCCATCTTCATCATCTGTCTGATTATCTGCTGCAAACCCATGCAGAGTTCCTACACCTTCCCAGGGCTCTCCTGAAAGCTAAAGGTGGGTCTCCTGCCTCTGAAAGAGCTTCCAATTTAGCTGAGAGAATAAAGACCCCATGAAACGCTGTAAAGCAATGAGTGTGCCCACGCTGAGTACAAAGTGGGGACTCTGCGCTGACTCTAAGTGACCCAGGGCACTCAGAGCCTGCTTGGACAGCCCCAAAGGGATGCATCCACTTACCAGGCGGGAACTCCATCCCGGGGCCCCGGGAAGGCTCAGCGATGAGTGACAGCAGTGACAGGTCAAGGGTAGGAGGCTTGTCATGGTACAGGGAACACTCGATTGCTCCCATGTTTTTTCGGAGCTGGAAACTAAAAAGAACGATGTAATTATAAGGAATAAAATAGGAGCATGTGATTTTAGGAAGGGCCTCAGGCATGCTGTCTTGGCACTGACCCAGACATCGATAATTATGCCCAAGAAATCAACCTCACTCTGACAGAGGGAGATGGAGGATGAGCAGGAATGTGGGTGTCATGTCCTCAGGAGACCCCCATAAATCTATTATTCAAGTCTTATCCTGGAGCAACGAAAGGGTTCCTATCACCTCAGTCCTATTCCCTCACAGGTTCTGTTCTGATGAGCCTAGAAAACAAGAAGCAGTAGTTTTAACATTAGTCCCAGGATATACTTTCTTGACTCAGTGCCCTGTTGCTTTTCCAGAAGGTTAAGACCATAGGTCTGTTTAAGACACGTTTCAGACTAACAGTTCAGATACCCTCATCTGATTAGGCAACGCTTCCTTCTGAATACCAGGAAGCTTATATAATTTTAGGATCGTGATTTTTTTTCTTTATCAAAGTTATTACTGAGAATATCTAAATGAGGTCTAGATTCTTATTTATAACCAATAGAAACAAAAAGACCTGTATTCAGCGTATCCTATGCTCAGCAAAGGATGCCCTATTCAGTATTAAATAACAGCGTGAAAAGCTATGGGTGCTGGAGCTGAAGGAGTAAGAGGGTGATGAGAGGGGGCCAACTAGGAAGAATTAAAGGCCAGGAAGAAACCACCTGTCATGAGATAGTGTCACAGCCACCCACAGACAGCCTGCAAGTGACAGGCACATTACAGAAGGCAGCTGATGAGAAAGAAATGGGTGAAAATAGCCTAGGAGGCAGATGGCATTGTAATTCGTAATCCTATTTGTTGTGGGGGAGAGGCTAGTTTTTGAGGCATAAGAAAAGGTTTAGTTTAGAATCAATATGAAGTTTTTCTTGTCAGTTATATTTTGTTTAGTTTCCAGTGGTTAGGAATGTTCTCTCTAGATAAGATTTACAAAACATGTAGCTTGATTTTGTAATACCCGTCTTATCCCACCTCCCACCAACCCTCCAAATGTGCTAAATAAACCAAACTAAGAGAGAGTTCCAGTCATCCTTAACAGTTCAATGTGGAAAAAATTCCGATATTTACTTTGAAGGGATATCTTAAGCAGTTTGGACCCCCTAGGATTTCATCTAATGGATGCCATGCTATTTTCAATATTTGGCCCCAAAGTACTAGATTCAGCCCATCTGAGAACAGGCGTGCACTGGAGACACTCATACAGGTCACATCCTTGCTTCTAATGCTTTGGGGGTGTTTCCTTCCCACTTTAGGTTAATGCAGATTTTAAAAATAATTTTTTTAGTACAAAATTCTTGTAAATACATATAAAGCAACAGACAAGAGTGTGAAAGAACTGATCAAAAGCAGACGAGGTAAGCTAATTCACATGTAAATGAAGTATACTATTACACAATCAACCCTCAGGAAAGAAAACACCTTCTCCCTCTAGTCACGAGGTGGTGCTAGCATCCTACTCATTTAATGGAGAAGAATCCGGCGCCCTGGCACTTCACAGATGCTCATCACACTGGTGGGAGTGCATTTGGCAAGTGTGTGACACCTTTTCCTTGTGCAGGTCAAAATTTCTTCAACGAAATTGAATTAATCGGATGAATATTTACTAAATCCTACTCTGAGGGAGGCCCAGGGATTCTCGTTTTGATGAAGGCCTTCGGGGATTACTGTCACATGTGGTCTAGACTTCCAGAACAGGACAGAACCTTGCGTGGGTCCCTGGCATCAGCCAGGGTGGTGTATTGGCTTGCTTGGAGAGCTCCAGTTAGGCCTGGTCTTGCACTCTTCCCAGGTGAGGATAACCTAAAATTGGTTTCTTTGTAACAAATCACCACCTAAATAGCAAGGACTCTAAGGCCATCCTCATTCTCTCCCCTTTGCCGACGGTGACAGAATTCCATCAGGCCTGCCACCATCGTACCCCCTCCACACAGCCCTTACCCTGACCCCTTGGAAGCAATATCCTCCCTGACTCACTGGGGACTGTGCCTCTTTGATACTTGGTTTGGAACTTCCAGTCCCTCATTCCCTCTGGGTGGAAGCTCCATACCTACTTCTCTTCATTTTAGCAGTGTCTCTCCCTGGCTGGCTCTTTCTGCTCCCTGCCTGCTCGTTGGCTGGGGACACTGACAGCCCATCCTTGCTGAAGCCCAGCCTTAATGTCATTTTTTCTTTAAAAAGTGCATTTTAGTACAAGGCAATTAACTTGAATGCATTTAAAAAAATACTGGAAAAGAGTTATCATCGAGAATATATATTAATATATATTATATGTATTATATATTAATATATATTAATATATAATATATTATATGTATTATATATTAATATATAATATTATTATTATATATATTAATATATATAATATATATGATGTTTTTAGCTTGATGAAATTTCAGGTACAAGTATTTTTCATTTGTTCAAAAAATATTCTTTTATTTTTCTCTCTATTCAGAAGAACTCATAGTCCATCCTGTACCCACCTTCTCACCAAGCTCATTCCCTCTATTGCTGCTATTCTCTCTGCCATCTCCACTGTAAAAGTACTGGGCCCCTTCCTGGGCTTTGGGAGCCAGGCTAGCATTATAATTCTAATTTAGAAATTTACTGGCAGAATACCCTAGGGTGACTTATCTGACCTAGCTAACACAGCACCAACTCAGGAGTTTGTGTCAGGAGGTTGTGCAGGATAAACAGAGCCCACACAAGCACGTGCACAATGCCAGGCACAAAACAAAGGCTCAGTAAATAAATGTTCGCCATTCTTATTCTTGATGTTCTGCATATTCTGATGCTTTGACATCCGGGGGCCTTGCTGACCCCAGAGAGCCGGCCCCTCTCAGAGCTAGCCACTTCCCAGGGATGGTTAAAGACTTACATGAAGCATGCCTTTCACATGCAAACTAACCAATTCCGAGCCCACAGCCCAACTGCAGCCTTGATCTCACAAGGGCCAGGACCCCCCTGTCCTAACCACAGCAGGGCCAGGTGTTGGCTTGGAGAGATCTGGTTAGGCAGCCCCCACAGCCAGAGCCTGCCGAAACCCTTCACACTTGCCAATCTGAAACCTGCTCACCCTGCTGTGCCTGTTCCTTCCCACAGAAATCACAATAAAGGCCTTTGCCCACATTTCTGTCACTCCTTCTGCCTCCTGACAGACCTTGGTGTCTTCCCATGTGGCCCTGCCTTATGAGGCATGTTCTCTCCTCTCCGGGGACTTTGTTAACAAACTCTCTGTTCAGTGGCAGTTATCTCCTGATCTGTCGGCCTCACCATCCTGAATAATAATAAAACCTACATTTTAACAAGGTTCAGGACAGCTTTGAAATACTGATATTTTCAATGTTGCTAGAATAAAACGCTACCTACAGACATGATTGGCAATATAATGCACAGATCTATTTTTTAATACCTATTATGAGCTGAAGACCCCATTGTTTGATTTTTGGGAATATAATAATTTAAGATAATCTTTAGTTTTTCTTATCTCATCCCCTTTTAGAGGAATCATATATATGTGCAGCATCAATAACAGTGATTATGGGGCACACTGTGATCATTGCAAATACAGAGAGATGAGAAGATTATGGAAGGGCAGGGAAAGACTCAGTCTAGAAAGAGATTTTCATTATTGATAGAATCCTACATTTTAATTTTCCTTCATTGTCTACATATCTTTATTGTGCACAACTAAGCTTTTTTAATGTTGATGTAGAGATTCATAACAATTTAAAAATCATTAAAAAATAAAACTAGCTTTTTCTTGATGAATTCAAGTAAGCCGTTGTCACCTGAAAGATTTTTATGCTCCTATAAAACAAATGATGACTCTTCATTACACACAATTACAAAACAGAAATAAAGTATCAGAACTTGTTTATACTTGGAAAACTCAGTTATACATGTGGGCAACTTGTATTTCAACTCACCCGAGCTAGTTAGTGACAACCTAGCAGGTTGCATGTTCGCTTGTCGTGGTTTATCTAACAATGAAAATTAGCAAAAGTATTAGAAGGTTTTTGAATCCTTCTGTTGTATAACTTGACTACTTCTCTGGATTATCTTTCTGTTTCACTTAGTGGTGATGTTTATGATAAATAAAGTATGATGCACAGATAAGATCTACTTAACAGTAGTACTAGTTAACACATGTCCCTATTATGCAGGGGAGTCATCTTACATGAAATTACTGCAGAGATTTTTAATATAGCATTTGCAGGTAGTTCCACTAAGACTCCTTCATGAGGCCTACTCCTCACAGCAGGTGTCTTTCCCACCTTTTCCCAGTTGCTGTCTCTACCTCTTTGAGGTCCAAATAGGCCTGATAGAACATGGCTTTTCATCCACTGATCCCCTTCCTGCTGTGCCTGTGCAAATACCCATGAAATCCCCCTCTTACCCATATGGTGCCCTTGCACCCGTTAAAAAACAGGCAGCTTTCCTCGTGACTCTCAATGCCACCTCTGGGAAACTGTCATAACCAACACGCATCCACACATGTTCATGTGAACAAGGCAGCCCCTTGAGTATGCACACGCAACCCCTATACCAGAGGCTGAGGCCCTGCTTGCGCCTGTGAAAGAGAAATGTACCTTCCTGTCCTACCTCAGCACAAGGTGCCTATATCTGTGATGGTTTTGCAATTAACAGTGTAGAACCTAAGTTTGTGAATGGCTTGTCTTTCCCATTAAGAAAGATGCCAGGCTATTTTAATCGTCACCTCACTTCCTGCCAGTTGTATCCTGATTAGCTTTCTGAACAAGAGCAAAAAGAATGCGGTTGATGTTGGCAGGATAGAACCTCAACCCCCGTAGTGGTAGGCTGGGATTCATGTGCTGAGTTGTCATTTCTGCTTTTAGACCCCATTCCTTATCTTTCTAACCATGAGACATGGGAAGATGAAAATCCATAAGGTGAGCATCCCTGCCTACATTTGAGTTCTGGCAGAATAATGCCTGAGCATTTCAGTGCATGTCAGGGGAGGTTAGCAATCACTAAGGCAAACTAATGAGTCAAATAATAATGCATAGCGTCACACTCTACCGAGGTGTACATAGGCTTATTTTTCAGCACTACATACTTTTTAATATTCTATGTGGACTCAAAGTAAGAAGGTTTAAAATAGACTATTAGATTTACACTGCTTACATTTTCTTTCAAAAGTAATTTTGAGATCTTTTATATTACTGAGTCACGTACTCACAGCACGTGTTTATTATGCCCTGTCCTCACCAAATGCACACACACACACACACACACACACACACACACACACACACACTCCAGTCCACTTTCTCTTTTCTTCAAGGCCCTTCTTTAAGGACCTTACCTTAGTTCCAAGCCCAAAGCCAGCGGGTTCTGGCTCAGAGCCCTTTCTGGTGAAGGCACCGTATCTGCGATGCTCAGGGTGCTACACTTTTTCCCATGGCAACTCCTCTGTACAGTGTCAGGGAACTTGGTTTGGCCCTTGTCATACTAAACAGAGGGTCTGTTGCCATGGCCACAATGAGGTCTTGGACCCATTCTTGCGTCCACCCATGCTCTCATGATTGGCTTTCGTCCCAGAGGGCTCACTCCTTCCTTCTCTCTCATCTGCCCCTTGGGTGCGTAATAAAATCACCCACCAGAGACAGAACACTCCTTTCTTCCTCAGTCTCTCTCATGGGACAGAACTGTACCAACTGTCACTTTAGCTCCCTGAGTCACCCACTCAGCCGGTGGCAGGTGACCTTGTGAATCTTTCTGCAACCATCACCCAGGGAGAATTAAGCCGAAACTACAGAACTGTCAACTTAACCAGCCAAAGCTTTGCCTTCATGTAAAAACTGAGGCTCCGGAACCTTTTTCTTAATACATTTTAAAATATCTCTCATCATTGTCTATTCCTGGGCCCTCTTCCCTTCACCCCACCTGGTGCTAGGGAACTGGTCACAGCCACATGTGACAGCAGAGAAGATAGTTTATTTCTCTGTGTCCCTTTCCATTTTCATCCAGTTCTCTAAGGCTTTCTGCAGAAATAAGCTTACACACCTAACACAGGCACGGGAATTGATCATCTTAATTTCAGCACAATAAAGGGCAGAAATATGCCATTCTGTATGCTGTATGACTCAACAGTGTCCAGCACATTAAATTCGTGAGATAGTAGGGAGGCACTTCTCAGACTTCACAAAGACTGCCAGGGACACAGGGACACCTTGGCCTCTTTCCTGAATTCTGCTCCAACCAAAGGCAAAACATTTCCCGATAAAGGGACGTCGATGGCCTCATTGGAATCGCTCCTTTTTCTATGCACACTGCAAATATTCCCAAAGTCGAATCACACATGACATGACTCAGCCTCGCAGGGACACGCAGGGCGGGCCTGGAAGCGAGTGCTGCAAGCCATGGAAGGAGGCGCTTTGCTCTCTAATTAAGCATCTCGAGATCTGCTCCCTGTCTGGTCTGCATTCCTCAGTCCCGTGTTAGCTTTTCTGGGGCGACATCTACAGCAGGACGGTGATGTGTTTTATGCTTTTGCACTTGGGAGGCATTTTTGTGGTGTCTGCGGGGCCCTGTGAAAGCTTGCTCATTTAGCACAGCAATGTGCAAAGTAATGGAAACCGGGTCCCTGGTGGATGCCGACAACTTTCCTCAACAATCTGAGAACTTGCCTCTCACGAGAAGGCTGCAGGGGTGGATTTAAATCCCTCTGCTCGCCAAGCAGGCAAATAGCTTCTCCGTGTCTAGCCCCCAGCTGCTTGGGGGAAGGGGCTCTAGACAGGCTTGTTGAGAGGCCACTGCAAACGCTCACGTGGCGGGTCACACACCAACCCTCAAAGCCATGGGGCATCGCTGCTGCCATTTAATTATCTCTGTAGCTAAGAAGCGTCTCCATAGAAATTTCTCCATTAATATTTCTTCCCAGTAGGTGTGTCAAGCTGATGAGGCAGCTACTCGGGTGGCAGAGCATGTTAATTATGACTTTTTAAAAAATTAGATTCAAGGCAGGCAAAAACAAGGTGTAGCTCCCTACTTATCAACCTGTTGGAACCGGTTTACTGTCCATCCAAAACCTCCCTTTCCCTCCTCAGTTGTTCAGGGCCCAGTTAAGGAAGTAAAAATTGAAAAAGTAGAGTTAGAATGACAAAAAAAAAAAATTAAAGGCTCGTAGCACACATGGTCCAATGATAGCTAGCTTAACCTGTAATTTGAGATGAGAAAAATATTGACAAGGGGGGGAAAGCCAAAATATTAACAGTCGGATGGGCAATTAATATAAAACTGAACATATGCAATATGGATTTATACATGTCTTCACCTGCTGGTAATTCCTAGGGCATCATCTAGCACAATACGGTGGCACATAAATTGTGTTGTTCTGAATTAAAGGGCAAGAATCATCACCCAGAATTATGGAAATCAGGCTTGAGAGAGAGTGTGCATCAAAATGAGGGCAAGAGACACATACATACAAACCCTAACACCACGCATGGGTTAGGAGAAATGCTAAATGTATGAATAAAATGCTGACAGAGTTAAATTCAAGGAGAACAGGTCATTCTTTTATTCGTTCCATCCACTGACACTCACTGAGCATCGGCTTTGGCTCAGGTACTGTTTTAGGGTTTGTAGACTCAGTGACGTAGATGACAGGCAGGTACTAACTCTGATGGAGTTTATATGTGTGTGTGTGTGTGTGTGTGTGTGTGTGCACATGCACACATGTGTATTGGGGGGAGAAGTAGGGTGGGGAAAGGGAGAGTGACAGACAATACAGATAAATAAACTAAACCAGAAAAAAATTACTTAATTATAAGGGCTCTGGAGTGGTTTGAATAGTGAACCCATAAGATATATGTCCATATCCTAACCCCTGGAACTTGTGAATGTGACCTAATATGCAAACAGGGTATTTGCAGGATTAAGTGAATGATCTTGAAATGAGATCATCCTGGATTATCCAAATGAACCCTAAATTCAATAGCAGCAAGTGTCCCTATAAGAGACAGAGGGAGATACAAAAAAGAGAAGGTGACATGAAGATGGAGGCAGAGATGAGTTTTTTAGCCACAACCAAGAAGCTGGAAGAGGCAGGAAAGCATTTTCACCTCCAGCCTCCCGAAGCAGTATGACACCACCAACGCCTTGATTGTGGCTACTGGCCTCCAGAACCGTCGGAGGCTAGCCGTCTTTGGTTTTAGACCATGATGTTTGTGGTCACTTGTTAGAACAGCTCTGTAAAACTAATCAGGCTCTAAGGGAAGCGAAAGAGGCTCAGAGGCACGTTCTTTGCAAGGGAGAGGTGACCGGAGGCTGCATCCAGAGTGTCCCACACAGGGACCGTGGAGAAGGGGCTCCTTCTTTGTTACCAGCTACAGTTTGGGCCAGGAGTGAGTGCCTATTTTTGTTGCCTGCTGACAACTCTTCTCACTTCTTCTGATCAATTTAAAAAAGTCTCTTTCCTGTTCAGGACTTACATGATATTCAAGTGGGGCTGATTATCTCCCTGTGTTTCCCCAACTCTCATCGACACAAAGCCATTGCCTCACCAATCAGAGAACCTCATCATCCAGACACAGCTATGGTCCAGGAATGGACGTGTGGCTCAGGCCAGACCCATCAGAGCCTCCTCTGGGAATTTTCTCCTGGGGCTCTGAGAAAAGATGCTGCTCTCTTTCCACTAGAGGTCTCTGCTGGTGGGATGTGATGCTGGGACCATCTTTTAGTTAGATGACTCAGGAGCCTTCCTTCTTTCCCCTTCTTGTTTCAATCAGTTCTCAGTCTCTCGAGCTTGTCAGTGAGAGGCCTCTAATTCAAGGCCCCATTCTGGTGATGTAGGCCAGACCACAGGTAGCCCATTGGAGTATTTTTGTCTAGACAGGACAAAAGTCTAGAGGCAGATACTTCTCACCCTCACCCTGGCGGGTTCCATCTTGTTTCCTTCTTAACCTGCTAAAGGGAAGGGGACAGGTCATCTTAATGTCACAGCCATGAGGGAGAAGAAAGAAGCAACCCCAAATGAAAAGCATCAAAAGAATTAAAAGCCAAGAGAACTTCAAAGCGATGTTGAGCCCCCAACCGAACAGTTTTTAACATCCTTGTTTAGCCCTTCGAGAATTCAATTCCCTAATATGGTGCCCCAGTTTTGTACTTGGCTTTAACTTCTATCAGTGTTTCGTTCTGTATCAAGCTCAGTTATTTGGTGCAAGAACAGAACTGATTCTGGCTGATTCAAGCCAAGAATGAATTTATCAGAAGGCTGGAAAGCCAGACTCAAAAACTGTGCAAGAACAAAAGGTGGAATTACAGCCAAAAGCAGGTCCTGGGATCAGTGTGGACCTCGGGTCCTATGGTAGGAAAGACTGACATCATGTCTCCCCAGGACCAGGGCACTGCTGCCTACCTCTTCCACTCTAAAGAAGTCTCTTTCCTCCACCCCCTCCAAAAAAAGAAGCCTTCCCATCCCTGCAAAGAGCATTAAAACTCCGGGAAGAATACACCTGATGGGCTGTGTCTACGTCTGATGTTCAAGTCAGAGGAGGTGGGGATGGGACGTGTTTCAGGTAGGCTCTGTCTCCCGCTGAGACTTCCATGGGAGTATTTTTTTTTTTTTTTGAACATGTGTTAATTTTAAAATATCTGCTTGTTTTCTCTTGGGATGAAGCAGAAAAAAATAAATGAAGATTGCCCCACAGAGATTTCTTCGTGTTACCACAGCGTCCTCTAGAGACAGACTGATGACAGGTGGAAAACAAGGGGAAGGTCTAGTCACCTCATTAAAAAGTGTCCCCGAAATTCAGCCACACTTAGTTTTGTGACTTAACCCATTGTGCGAAGCAAGAGAAAATTCCAAGATGCGTTTGTTCTCCCACGAGAGGGGTGTTAAACAGGACTGTGACCTGTAATAGACGTTAGCTTGAATCAATCACCTCTGTGCCTGCGGGAATTCAAACACCCTTGTGACGAGAGCACCAACCCCATTTCTGCGGCGACCGTCCAGTGTGGCTGTGTCTCTTGAGGACAAAACCTGCACCTTTCAAGTGAGGTTTGCTGGCCGGGGCACTGAGTGTCTGGACAAGCTCCTGGAGATGGAGACAGGAGGTGTGTCTTACCTGATGTCCACATCCCCAGGGTCTGGCACGTAGGACATGCTTGCGAATGGCTGTTTGTGTCTCCCCAGGTTTCTATATTGAGGCCCTATCTAACCTCAGTGTGATGGTCTTTGGAGGTGGGGGCTTTGGGAGGTGAGTAGGTCATGAGGGTGCAGCCCTCGTGAAGGGATTAGTGCCCTGATAAGAGACACCACAGAGCTTTTTTTCTCTGTGTCACATGAAGACACAACAAGAAGGTGACCTCCGACAAGACAGAAAGAGACCTCTCGCCGGAACCTGACCATATCGACCCCTTGATCTTGGGCTTCCCAGCCCCCAGACTGTGAGGAAGCAAATGTCTGTTGTTCAAGCCACTCAGCCTGTGGCACTGCACCATGGCATCCCCAGCTGACTGAGACCATCACTCACCTCCGGCATCTAGGAAATGGAAGCCTCATCGGTGTTCCCACGCCCTTGCCATGTATCCACTGAACAAAATATCTGCAAAAGCACCTACTCTGGTCCTGGCAGTGGGCTAAGGGCCAGATGCCAGGGCTGCTTAATAAAGGAGTCATCTAGGCCGGTCCCCTGTGACAAGCATTTCCACCTGAACCCTAATTGAGAGGAAGGCAACAACCAGGGTAGGTCTGGGGAAGACAGGACAAGCAGGACATGTCATGGAGCTGAAGGCAAACCAGCACACCAGCTGGTCAGGCACATGGTGTGTAGGCAGAGAGGGCACATGCCGGATCTGAGATGTCCCCTCGTACCCTCCTTCAAGGGGCAAGGTGATAGATACGGTGGTCAGGGACACAGACTCCAGCCCGCCAGCCTGGATTCTAAGCCCATGCATGCTGCTTGCTCATCGTGTGGTTCTAGTTAGGCTTTTTACCTCTGTGCCTTGATTTTCTCACCCATACAATGGGACTGATCATAGCCCCTACCTCACAGGACTGGTGTAAAGAGTGAAATGCTTGAGGGGGCACCTTGTGTATAGGCAGCGCTGCACAGGGCAGCCGTCATCATCAATTCAGATTGGCTGATATAGTTCCTCTGAAAAATGATTATTCTTAAACATGTCATTACATCTCCGGTTGACATGGAATTGGTGCAACAGTACATTTCCTCTCATGCTAAGCAGAGACCTTGTTGTGTCTTCGGTAGCCCCAGCAGGTTCTCCGGAATGGCTAGACTTTTAAAGTGACATATTTGAAAATAAAGTTTAACAGGATCAAGTCCTTAAGAACACCAGTCTTAATTACATGCTCTCTGGGGCCATACCTGTCTTTAGTTTTGCTATCAAAAGCTACATCCAATTTTTTAAATGGCTAATTGTGAGAAATGCTCCAGAACCATCTCAGACCTCAGAGAAAGGAGAGAGCGTGGGGGGAGAGACCAATCTGTTTCTAAGTGACGTAGACATAGTGGTCCCGGTGCAGAAGGCTTGGGATAAATCGGAATTGGGTAGGATCTGTTCCGCATCCTCTCAGAGCTTAGCCAAGGGGCCTGTGTAGAAGTTGCAGCTCTGTGTCAGCCTCTTGAGGAATCAGGGATGTGTTACAAAGACAGAGGATTTCAAGACAGACCGAAGAATGAAGAGAATATGGAATTCACACACACACACACACACACACACACACACACACACACAAAAGAGGGAGGAAGAGGGGAAGGGATGGGAAAAGAAGGGAGTGGGAAAAGGGAAGGGAAAGGAGAGGGAAGGGAAGGGAGAAAAGCTTAAACATAAGGGTTTAAAGAAGATACGAGAGACAGTATTAAGTATTTCAGGAATTACTGAATAAGTTTTATAACATGGAGACAAAATTTAAGAGCCTCTAATGAACAGAAAATGTGGCTCTTTTCTCTTCTTGGACCTTTCCTTCCCCTTTCTTCATACTCCTCCCCACACTTCTCTCCATCGCTCTTGGTGCCTCTGTGCGTAGCTGGATGTGGCGAACAGATTGCTACAGGAGTGACAGAAGGACAAGAATCCCTAGACAAAGGCCCATCAGAGCAGAGGGTGGACAGGAGTACAGCTGAGGGGCCTCGTCCACCTCCCTTCCTAAGTCAAGGTGCTCCACTTCCCCTAAGGGACAGATGCCGTCACAAGTTTCCAAATGTTACCGTTTCTAGTCATGTTTAGCAATGTCCAAACGACACCTGCAAAAAGTGTGAAATAGTCTTAATAAGGTTAAAAAGAGCCAAACAACAGCAATGCAACTGGTTTTCAATACACTTTTAAGGAAAAATAAAATGACCTGATCACTAGGAGTCTCTCAGACTTAAAAGTGACACGTTTTACATTTTAAGGAATACAGTATAATTACAGTCTGACTAATTTAATAAACTGGATTAAATTAGTGTAGGGTTAACCCCTTTCAGACAGTCTCTTTTGAGCTTTAGAATCTACGCGATGCTTTCTATCCATAATTTTCTTCTTCGATGGAAATAAATGGCACACACAGTAAAAACCATAGAAAGATCTATTTTACTTGTGATCATTATAACGCTGTATTTTTTACTGTATCCTAAAGCTTGTTTCAGAAAGTTTTTGTTGCCATAACATTTTTAAATTGTGGGTCTGAAGATTTGGAATAATAATACTATCTTGCATACTGATCATGTTTAGCAGCGTCCAAATACTTTCATATGCATAATCTTGATTCTTTTAATTACCTTTTGTTACAGGCGGTAAGGCAATCGAGGATCAGTTCAAGGTCACATAAATAGTAAATTTTAATGCTCAAAAACCAAAATCGGGGCCTCTTCTACTTTGATCACTGGTAATTCCATCCTATTGTGTTGTAAACTAGATTTCGAGATGGAATGAAAAGATAGAGTAGATGAGATTTTGAGAGTGTATCATTTTACAAGTCAATTTTGCAAAGTATTCATTTTACAGTTCTCCGATTCTTCATCATTTCCATGCACTTACATTCTTACTCTTGTATTACGTTAAAGAAATTTAGGTAACCTCATAAAAGGTGGAAAAGAAATGTCAGAATGTCCCCCTGCTGTGCTTTTCAAGGCAGCTCAATAGTTCCACTTAAATAAGACTTTCTTTTTAAAATTGTTATTATAGAAAACCATGCCACAATTAAGTGAGCCATTCCACTTTCTAAAATCTACCTTCATCCAAGAAAGAGAAAAAAAAAATGAGAATGGGAACATATTGATGTTGTACACACCACAAAGAAAAATCAATTTAGAAGCCTTATAATTGTCCATTTGCAACTCTGATCCATTTCTATTCCAAACTGGGCAGAGCACCCCAGACTTGGCCTCGTCTCGGTGCTAAAATTTGGTCCTTCGGCCCATATGAGTGTACTAAGGAACCAGAAGATCCAGGGAAGTCAGCATTCATAGCCTCACGTAACATCTGTCCCAAAGAAGGAAGTTTATAGAGTCAAATAACCTTATCAATTACTGAAACGCACAAACCTCAGACTTCGTCTAAATGCATGTACAGAGTCCACCAAAAAGATGAAGCATGTGAGTATTTGCGGATTTTTTTATTAGGATTGTAATTGCAACGCACAGCATGCCCGGTCTCCATCTGCAGTGAGCGCTTACCACAGCTTGGTGCAGCAAGTGTGAGAAGTTCCCAGAAGAATAAGTTTGGATCTGAACACATTCATCAGAGCGGACAGAACGGATTTATCCCACTGGCGAAGCCATGAATACTTGCGATTTGACGGCCACCGAACGTGTGCATACCATCTCTCAATGTCTTATTCGAACTTAGGCGCCCACAAAATAGTTTTTTTGCATGAATGAAAGTATCAGTGCATGAATGAATGCATGAGCATCGCAAGGGAATTCAGGAACGTGAACGGGGCCGGAAGAACCCGAATCCTGCTCCAGGGACCCAGCCAATTCAATCCTCCTGCCGTGTTCAGTGGGGATCTCGAATCATCCAAGGAGGCCACGTGCCTCTCTCAGTAACACGAACCGCTGGCCTCTTTGGAGTAGAGCAGAAATCAATGAGAGAAACAGAGGAGCAGCCAAACCCTCGAGCTTAGCTTTCCTTTGTAACCTGATTTTTTTTTTTTTTTTTGGCTTCCAGTTTTCTTCTCATGAAACAGGGAAAAAAATTAATTATTCCTCATTTTCAAAACACTTTGCATGTTAACTCAGAGGGGAACAACTGTAAAGGCCAACTCGCTAGCAGGTGTACCTAGTTACCAAAAGAGGTCATATTTAAAAAACAAAGAAATCTAAGGAACAACTAACTAGTCCACACTGTCCAAGGAGATGAGCTATGCATCCCCAGTCAAAATGAAAACCAAATGACATACACTAATCAGCAGTGCATAACACATCAGCTCATTTGCATACAATGCAAACTATCCTGATAGTGCTAAACAGGGCACTCCCTGCTGGGTTAGTGTGTCTCAGAGGACGTGGGGTGAGGGCTTCTTCCCTCCACAGTGGCTCTGTTCCCTTGTGGCCACGATGGCAAATGAACAGCCACTGACAGCACCGTCAGACTTTAAACAATTGAAATAAAAGCAATACAGGTCCGAGCGTGGCTAGGCCTCAGGCCCCGTCCTATGAGCAAGAAACAGTGCATCCTTTCTAGAACATCGTATCCCATCTTGGGTTTTAGAGAACCACACTGACCTCATGCTATATAAAAAATTCTTCTTCTCCTCCTTCTTTTTCTTCACCCTGGACTGGCCGATAAAGGGAGCGATGTGAGATTATCCTCCTTGCACTAAGGTCCCTTTGGCCCGTGATTGATGAAGGATGGGCCTTTCCCTTCCAAAGTCTCATGTTTTGGGAGGCAGCTGCCCCTACGGAGGAGGCTGGCGAGCAGGATGGTGGCCAGCTGGTCTGCAGATCCCTCGGAAATCTGCTCAGAAAGGATTGTCTGGGCTCAGAGTTGACCACAGTGCACCCGGTGTCGACATTCGTCTCTGCCTCCAGCTTCTCAAAGCTGTTTTCCCGACTAAGGACCTTCCTTCCCGCCCCGGGATGGAAGTGGGCAGGGGGCAGAGGTGGCTGGGTGCTCACAGCAGGACGGTTGGCCTGGGACGGGCAGCCAGGGCTTTTCCATGAGCTGTCGCTACAGATCTCCGAGGCCAGGCTCCCACCGGGCTCAGGGAACTCCAGAGAGCCCACCTTGACCCTCCTGCCCCGGCCCCTTCGCCTCCTCGGCTCTAGGGTTCGCCCCATGGAGATCGGGGTCTGCCTGGAGCTCTGGGGGAGTGTGCTGGTGCCCAAGGTGCTGCTCAGAAAGCAGAGCTCACCCTTCTTGATGCCAGGTCCTGGGTTCGACTGGACCTACGGGACAAGGAAAGGAGGGACAAATGTAATCATGTGTCTGTCGACTGAGTGTCAAGAGCAGACTACAGCCCACTCACCCTCTGCCATGCCGTGCCCACGGCAGACGTTCAGAAAAACCATCTGAATTGAACAGAATAAGTACAAGCCTTCCAAAGCCTGAGCTGCCACCTTTGCCTCCTGGAGAATCGCCTGACATGATGTTCTCCCTTTTTGCGTGACTCAAGGAAGCGTTTTCTTCAGGAAATGGAAACTAGAATGGTTAATTCCATATTCAGAAATCATTTAGGGTGGGCATCAGGCTTCCCAACCTGGTGGAGAAAAGCCATAAGTGTTTGTTTTGTTTTGTTTTGTTCTTTAGCTTTTTTAAAAAAACAATTAGAGTTGACATTCGATATTATTTTCTATTCGTTTCAGGGGTCCAGCATAGTGGTCAGACATTTACACAATTTACAAAGTGATCCCCTCGACTGGTCTCGTACCCACCTGGCACTGTACATAGTTATTACAATATTATTGGCCGTGTTCCCCCTGCTGCGCTTCACATTCCCGTGACTATTTTGTAACAACCGATTTGCACTTCGTAATCCCTTCACTTTTTTCACTCAGCACCCCCCACACACACCCTCCCAATTGGTAATCACCAGTTTGCTCCAGTGTCTATGAGTCCATTGTCTAGAAGTGCCACTTCTCTACTCCAATCATCTATTGATAGACACTTAGGTTGCAGCCATATCTTGGCTCTTCTAAATGGTGCTGCAGTGAATCCATAAAGTTTTTCCCCTTTTAACTCATTTGGATAAATACAGAACAAGCACAATTGCTGATCTCACAGTAAGAGTATGTTTGCTTTTGGGCAAAAGTGACAAACTGTCTTCCGAAGTGGCTGTGCTACTTTGCATTCCCCCAGCAGAGAGTGGGAGTTCCTGTTCTTCCACGCCCTCACCAGCCTCTGGTGCTGATGGCTTATCCTAGGGTTCACTTTCTAACTGATGATACTTACAGGTAATATATAGAATATTTAAAAAGCAGCTAACCTTTATGACCTGATTTGCAACAGCAAAACAATAAATGTGCCCATGATATGTGAAGAAAAACTACTCAGTCCTCTCTTTTCTTTTTTTTCCCCGCAGAAGTGAAAATGGGGAAATCCACACATTTAATTCTTGGGGTTGTATTTAATTTTCTGACAATTGTGAAGAGAAAGAGAAGCCTGAGTAAGTTCCCTCCAACACCTAAACCAATCTCAGATGACAGCAAAGTTCATCCTGAAGCCACACTCAGCACCAAGACACATCGGGGCAGCCGGGAAGTGCCTGCTGAGCCTGACTCAGTGGGCCCTGCTGGGCCAGTGCAGTGCCCTCTCCCCTCTCTCTGCTCGCCTGGTCCTGTGGCCCCTCCACTGGGCCTTGCCCCCATCCCCCACATGCTCCATCACCAAAAGGCTCTATTTAAACCCCGCTATCTCAGACCCCCACCCACTCCTCCGGCTCCAACACTCACTGCTCCCATCACACCTGCTCTTCACCACGCCCTCCCTGTTTTCTCTCCTCACCCCCTTCCATCTTCACTGCCTTCCACAGTGAATTTGAGTTTGAAAACCGCCACTTCAACCATTTCTTTATAGTTCCATACCTCCCATCCTCCTGCGCTGCCTGCCCCCCACAATAGCCTCTTTCAACACTCCCAACCTTGCATCCACCCGCCTGCCCACATTTTCTGAACTTGTGCCCAGGCTGCCGATGCCCTGTGCACGTGCCGCTGGGATTGGCACTGCCCTGAAGCGTGGTTCCCACCTTCGCCCTAGCTACCTGCCAGTCCTCTTGCTCCCTCCATTGTCTCTCTCCACTCACCCCAAGAACTGTCCTCAGACTCCAGTGGCACAGTCTCCCCCGCCACCCCGACCCCATCCTAGCACATTCTCATCAGATGGTCTCACCATCTGAATTATAGAGAAAACAAAAGCCATTAGAAGCTAGCAGCTCTCGGAGGTTCCTGCCACTAAACTCACCTGCAACTGCATCCACCAACTTCACAACAAAAGTGACCAGCCTCGACCTGTGCTGTGAATTTTCTCACCATCTACTTCCTCCGACCCAACCCACTGTATCAATTATTCATTTTCTCTCCCACTATATTATCTTGTTTCTTCAATCCTGCTCTCTCTCTCTCTCTCTCTCTCTCTCTCTCTCTCTCTCTCTGCCTAGTCCTTCCCAACAGCAAATTAAACCTGCTTCACTCTATCTTGAAAAACGCATTTATTCAATCCTTTCTCTGCACCCCCCAGTTTTTTCTCTCCTCATCTTCAGGCAAACCTCTTTATAAAATCTGTCCACACTCCTTTTTCCTACTAACTTTCCTTTATTTCTCCTGCCCATGACGTTGACTTCCCACCACTGAGATTGCTCTCACCAAGATCACCTACAATCAGCCTCCTTGTCACTCATTTTTACTTGGGCTCAGGTAGATTTTTACAAGGCTGACCTCTCTCTTGTACATTTGAAGTCTCCTTGTCCATAAGCTTTTATGTAAACGTGCTGGAGGTTTTCTCCTCCATGTCCATCCACCCCTTCTCAGTTTCCATTGAAGGAGCCCTGTTAGTTCATTATAGGCCCCAGTTCTTCACTGCTCACCTGAGCCCTCCTCTCTTTTACCTCTACACCATCTCAGGGCAATCTCATTGACATCCATTTCTTCGAGTCTTATCTAAGTGACAAAGGCTCCCAGAAGTATCAAACCTACCTCTCCTGCTGTCTTCCACACCCCAGCTCCTCAAACTCAACGTGTCCAAAATTGAACTCATCTCCCTCCTCAATTCAAATCTGCTCTACTCACTCTTTTCCTTGTCTTAGAAGAGAACATCATTGGCTCCATGTTACCCAAACAAGAGCATCTTCTTCTCTTCTCTATCCCCGATGTCACCTGCTCCCAGGGACTCTACCTCGCAAAGACCTCTGAGAGCTTCCTGTGTCTCCATGTTTCTGTGTGACTGCCATTAACCCTCGGGCAGGCAGTCATCATCTCTCATCTGAAATATCCCAACGGTCATCTAAAGGGATTCCCCAAGGATGCTGTTATCTCCTAATCTACTCTCCATTCTACCACCAAAGGAGTGTGAAAACAGTTTGGATCATGTCACTTTCTTGCTTCGATGGCGTCCTACTTTTCTTAAGATAAAAATCTAAGCTAAGCCTTTTAGTACGGCCCACCGTGCCTTTCACAGTCTCCCCTTTCTCCCTCCAGCCTGCTAATTCACAACTCGCTCCCTTTCAAGCTCCACTTGCTGAAATTGAACTTCTTTCAGTTTGCTGGACTTTATTATTTGTTTTTTTTCCCCCCTAATGCCAGGGTTTGTGTATATTTTTTCCTCTGTCTAGGATATGTGTCCTCTACCTCTTTCTCCTAAAAATTCTTACTCATCATTAACTCCAAGCTTACACGTCAGTTCCTCTTGGAAGCTTTCTCAGTATCACTGAATCTGAGTTAAATGATCCTATACATTGGTTCTGCCCTTTATTTGTTGTGTGACTTTGGACAGGTTACCTAATCTTCCTGTGCCTCAGTTCTGTCATTTATAAAAGGAGATGATAATAATAAGGACCAATGTCATAGGGCTGTTGAGAGGATTAAATGATAATAGTATCTGGGACACAGTAGCACTAAACCTGAGTGAGTTATTATCATTGTAATCAATATTACTACCAGCCCTCCTAGCAGCCTGTTCTTTCTATATCATAGTTGCTCACACCGCTTTGCACACAGGCTTTTCCATTTAGAAGAGAGGGACTGTACACACCTTCATCACTATTAGCACCTGTCACAGTGCCTAACACACAGTAAACAATCACTAGACATCTGTTGGATAAATAAAGCTTAATCCCTAAAAAATATAAATTTTTGCACATTGAAATATAGAATCTATAAATTAGGCCCCTGGCATTAGGTAGTCTTATCAAGACAATTGAAAGTGATTTTCGTCATATGGTTGGCCATTTCTGCCATCTTTTTAAGAGGAAAGAATGTCAACTTTCGTCTTTGAAGAGAAGTCTAAGATCCTTAGACTATAAGGCAAAAGTGAGAACAACATTCTTAATGCAGAAAGGCAGACACGTGCAGTTGAAATGAATAATTTTCAGGAGAAATGAAATGCTGAGTGATTGAGATTAATGCCTTGAGGGAGAAGAAAGCTACTCCTGCCAAAAAGTAAATTGAAATGCACGTGGAGGAATCCTGACATCTAGAGTTCATCTTTCTAAGAAATGCTTGTAAAATGCTAAAAATTGACAGCTAGGAATTTTTTTTTTTTTTTATGATTCAGGGAACATTAGCAAGGATCTTGATGAACAAGATCGTTTGTCACTAGGAAGATCATTTATCACTCGATTTGCTCTAAACAGTTGAGAAACAAGAAAACATATATCATTGAAGAATGATTAAGTTGTTAAGAAGAAGACTAACATCATGAAGGGAAAATCCTATTGCCTCTTACTAAATGTAACTCCAAGACACAGCAAAAAAAAAAAAAGAAAAAGTAAAGAAAAAAAAGAATTTCTCTTACAGTGAGAAAAATGCAGATAATCAGAAACCCCAAAACAGTGCCAGACTTGCTTACTTAAGAGTTGAAATCAGTCTCTTCCAATTAACTGACCTTTGGAAAGGTACTAATTTAATTGATTAACCAAAACCACTGACATTAACCTGCTATTTTATACCAGCAGGCTTCTGAGCAGTATCTGCAGTCTTCTTTCAAGCTCTCATAAACCAAAATGTGAGTGAGTGAGAGTATAGGAATGGGAGGGAGAGAGAGAAAGAGAGAGAGAGAGAGAATGTGTGTGTGTGTCCGTCTGTCTCTCTGGCTGGCTGCTGTCTGTCTGGGTGGCTGGCTGTGTGGAGTAATTAGGGGCAGCGACAGAGAATGAAAAGGAAAGGAACAGAGAGACAAAATGGGAGGCAGAGGGTCCACGTGGGAACAGCTATGGGGACAGCCGAGAGACTCAGTAATGAGAAAGGAGCCCTCGAGAAATGCTATAGAAAAAAAAAGGAACATGAATTACTCACTTCATGAGAGATGATTTATTTTAATGGCTAAATAAGAACATAAAGGTGAACTTATCTAAATGCTGATAAAATGAAAAGAATCGCATGCTTGCTTATGCCTGCTAGCTTCTGGAATACACACCTTTCTCTGGAGAGACAAACGGATTCCCTAACCACAAGCAATCGATCTGCAAATGTTGCAGAGGCAGCAGCCCACCTACCAGGGTCTGAATTTCCTTCTCTGTCAGATGAGGGGATGTTATTAGGTCAGTGACTCCCAAACCCACTACGTGCTACAGATCAGAACCATCCAAGGAGCTTGTTAAAAAATGCCCAGGCCTGAGTCCCCAGAGTCGCTGAGAATTACTGAAAGCTCTCTAGGGGTGCTGATGTGCAGCCAACGTGGAGACCCCTACTTTCTTTTCTGTCATCTCTCAGGCCCTTCCCCAGTGTAAAACCACACCGTGTCGTGTGTGTCTACACGATCATAGAGGAGAAAAGGGAATGTACCTGCAGCAGAATCGTGTTGCCGTCGTAGTCCCGCGTTTGCCACCGGGTGCGGCTGATGGGGACGCACGGATGGGGTAGGAGAGGCACTAACTGGCCGATCTCTTGAACCTTGAACTGCAGCACCGAAGACTCTTTCGGGTCCACGGACATCCCGAGCGGCAGCTGCTTCAGGGAAAGCTGAAGGGTGAAGCTGTCGGTGGCATAGAGCACAAAGAGACAGAAGTCGCCCTTCTGCGAGGTGGCTTCCCTTTGCAGGATCATCTCATAGAGGTGGGTGGCATCCTCGTAGTTATCAAAACTGCAGTAGAGCGTCACCCTCAGGATCTCTGAGCCACAGTGCGCCTGCCTCACACCCCAGACCGGCATCTGGCTGTCCAGACTGTAGAAGTCCTGATTGGCAAGGATGGGGGGACAGGGGCTGCCCTGCGCGTTCGGGGCAGGGTAGCATCGCCAAGGCCAATGCTGCAAAGAGTCTAGGACGCGACACAGTCGCTCCTCTCCGAAGCTTTCATGCAGAAAGAGCAAAACAGACATCCCCGGGAACCGAGATCGCTTGGGGTGGCCCTTGTCAAAGCATTTCACTGGACTGATCCTCTCTGACACCAGAAAGAGACGAACCTCCGGGCAAATGCATCCGAGGAGCTGGTCCAGGGTTTGCTGCAGGTGTGCGCCATGCCCAGAGTGGGCGAGCAGGTGGACGGTCATGGCCAAAGGTTCTTGTGTCTCGTCCATTCTGGAGCTGCCCGAGGATGACAAAGCGTGCAGGCCCCCTGTGCAAGCTCCTGCAAAAAGCAAAGGAGCCTGCCACCCTCCAGGGCACCTCCAGCTATTTCAGGGCGAAGCAAACCTGGGATCCTGGTCGCATTGCTCGGGGTCCCACAGTGAGGGAAGCGACGCAAACTGGGGCACCCCAGCTTTCGCGACACACGACAGTGGCAGGGTGGATGTCATCGGGCTCAGGCATAATGCAACTGCCTGTGTTTGGCTTTTGTCAGGCCCTCCCCAGAGTCTCTGTGTGACCTACAAACCTGTAATCCTGAGAACCGCCGGAGTGGGTGGTTCTTGCAGACACTTAGTAAAGGAAATGACGGAGCAGAAAGGGACCGAGTGGCTCTGTCTGTCGGGCTGATAGCAATCTGCTTAGCTGAAAAGACATCCATTTTGCAGACTCACAATGGGCTCTGATTTCCTCCACACCGTGTTTACAGTAGCCTGTCGGCCACCTGAACACAATGACCGCTTTCAAACAATTCTCAAAACTTGTCCCCTTGCCAGGATTTTTTTTTTCTCCTTTGTCTTTTGATTTTGTTTTTAAACAATTAATGCAAGACTATTGAAGAGAAGATATTTTATCTCAATAATTCTGACGATTTATTTACAGTTATTTGCTCCACTGCAAAATCCGAGTGTATGGACTGAAAAGATGCTGTGCAACTTAGTCTCTCTTTATTCATGGAAGTTTTTTAGAAAGAGTGAGAGCTTCCCAATGTCAGTAATTATTGTTTCTATCGATTGAGTATCTATTAGGCACGCCAGTCATGAATTGTCCTAAAACTTTACATAAATCAGTTTGATCCTACACCAAACCTCGGAAGTAGAGACTGTTATCCCCAAATTAATGATGAAGAAACTGAAGCACAGAAAGGTTAAGTAACTTACCTAAGTCTCACAGCTGAAAATTGGCTGAGGGAGGATTCGAACCCAGGAACTGACATGTCCCCTGGTGAATCAGAGAAGGGGTGCCTCTCTGGGATGCAGAAGTCCCGGGCCTGAATTTTGTTCCTAAGGATAAGAACAGGATGCCAAAGGCAGTTCTAGTCGAGGACACATGTTTCTCAGAGACCGTGTGTGCTGCTGAATCTTAAAATGAATAATCTTCGGTAAGAACATTCAAGATCTAAACAAACACCCACTCTAATGTGTTCTAAATATCCATCGGAAAATCATTTGCTATTCTGATAGCCGTGCTCCTAAAAAAAAGAACAGACAAGCACATTTTTCTAAATGTAATTTTTACATAAGCATTATATTAAGGCTTATAATGGAGCATGGTACGACTTAATTTTTTGTAAGTAAAACAGCATTTTTTTTTGTGATGAACAATATAACTTACCCTAACTTTTAGTTTACTTATGTAGATTTATTTAATAGTATAGTAATCAAACTTAACCTTAAATATTGTTATTCATGGAAAGGAATCATTTCTACTCAGATTTCCTTTCTAAATTGAACCTACACTTCTCATTATTTGAGTTTCATACATTCTATATTTTTTGCATTAGAAAAATATATAAATACGGTTTATGAGAGATGAGTTGTTTTTAATCACCGTCAGCAACTCAGTAGTTAAAATCATTTTGCTCCAAGTTACCAAAAATCGTTAAAGTTTTTTAAGGCCTTACAGTTTTTGAGCTTTTAAAAACCATCTAAACTCATGTTGCACATTGGTGTTTGAAGTCTATAACTTTCTCATTCTTCAGTGTGACCCCTCTTTTTCCCCTGTTCCTTCACTCACTTCGATTTTAGATATGGCTTTTGAAATTCTAGAAATAACTCTAAAGATTCTAGGAGAAAAATTATACCCCGGAATTAAAGATATTAACTCACAATATTTTGTACAAGGCAAGCGTTTAAGCCCTGATCCAAGAAAAGTTTTTACTTCTTGATGTTGTTTTAATCTTTCAACTGGCATGAAAACATACTTTTTTTTTTTTTTTTTTTTTGATGGGCTGACTCTGCAATTATTTCTCCTGGAACAGCTGGAAGTACCCACCCTTGCAGTAATTGCCTCTGGGGCTCCTCACGCCTTCCCACCCACCCCACGGACAGGCTCTTGGCTGGGCCTCAGACTCCATGTGCTCTTTATTTTTCTAAAGCTGCTTCTGTTGAAGACACAGATGAAAATATGAGGGGAAGGCATCAGCTTTGACTCCTGGCACCTGGACAGCTGACACCTGATTCTCTACCTTATTTTTCTTAAGCTTGGCAGGGATGCCCAGGAATCTGTCAGTCACCAGCTCCTAGGCAGCAGCCGGTTGGCCAATTTCTCACAGCACAGCTGGTGACAGGTGGTAAAGGAAATCTAAGAAATCAGGTAGTCGTGAAGGTACGTTGGAACCCACAGACCTTAATGGGGGTTTGTCCCTGCTGCAAGTTGCATAAATATAGTGGGATACATTAAAACCCTGGAGTCTCACTGCCACCCCAAGATAACTTTGAGAGTTTCTTTCTCTCTTTACTGTAGAAAACGTGTTTATTTTTCCCACATGTCGAGAGCCAGGCACTGTGTCAGGAGCAGAGACTAGATGATCACCATGTCCCACTGGAAGGGAGCACCTTAAATGATGTCATCAGTGCTGTGATAATTCACCGAAGGGTTCCGTAAAAGCTCCTGTGAGGAGCCGCCAATCTAGATGAAGCCTCCAGGAGAAGGAGATGCTTCTTGGAGTCCTGACATGTGAGGAGGAAGGAAGCAGCCAGGTCTGGAGTTCGGGTTGGGGAAAAGGGAGGGACTCCAGGGCGAGGAAGCTGACAGGCACAAGCCACACCTGGAGGAGGGCGTAGGGCCTGTGACCCACTGGAGGAACTGCAAGCAGGTCAGGATGGCTGGAGGGTCGGCACATAGATGGGGGAGGGTGGTGAGAGGCTGGACAGGCAGCCAGGCCTCGCGGGCACCTTAAAGGGCTGGGATTTTTCTGCTAACAGAACCACAGTTGGCTTGAAAAAGGAAGTAGTGAACAGGAGTGATATAGGGAAAGTCAGTCTATAGACAGACTTGGTAGCTGGTGGAAGGGGGTAGAAAGCTGCTGTGATGGCTCCAGGAGGCCTCCCCAGGTGCCTAGGTGAGACCATCAGTCACCAAATAAGAAACACTGTAAAAAGAAGATGGTCAGGAGCGAAGATGAGGGGTGCAATTTGGTCAGAGTGAGTGCAGATGCCTGTGGGACATCAGCCTGGACATGTCCAGTTGCCATTTCACATAGAGCTTAGCGGGGAGCAGAAGACCAGAGGCCACGGGCTGGGGAACCTCTGGTCTTTAGGAGCACATGTGACGACCTAGGTGGAGAGTACATGATGAGGGTAGGGAAGGTAAGAGAGTGCCTAGGCTAAGGGACAGGCGACGTGTAAATGGCACCCAGGGAGAAGAGGAGAGTGAGAGTGTCGTCCTAGCCCTGTGTGAGTGTCTGTGTGCTAGGGCACAAGGATTTCAGAAAATGGCATTGGCTGGGCCAACACCTTCACTCAGCGTCTCTGAACATTTGTGACTCACGTCTCCTTCTCCATTAAGCGAGCTCTAAAGAAGCGCCAAGCGGATCTCAGAGGTATTTGACCTCTGTCTTCCTTGTTCTCAAAACAGCATTAACTTCGATTCTTTGTCTAATATTGAGTTGCTCACCAGATGCTAGGCATTGAGGCAATGACTGGAGAAAAAGGTGCTGGGAAAGGATAATTTCATCCTTATTTTTCAACCCCCGACAGCAGCTGACAACCCTGTGCCTGCAGAGTAGCCACTCGATAGATCTGTAGCAAAGAAGGCATCCTTGCATCAACTATGGGGTGAGAATCCCGGGTTAAGGGACTTTCTCAGCATCACAGAGCTGGTTAGTGGTCAAGCCTGAATTTCTAGTTTTAAACCATGCTTTCCCACCCTTCCTGAGAGAAGCAGCTCAGTTCAGGGAAGAGCCATTCAAGTTCAGGACACAGCCACACATAGAAAGGAAACAGGGGAGCAGGAGCAGTGATCCACATTGTCCACGTCCCATGCTTTAGACACCTCTGGCCGAGTTTCCCATCCTAGGCACGCCTGCCCCAGTGCTATTCCTGTCGTCAGTTTTCACCTTCTCAGCCCTTCTGCCAACACACACACATGCACACACACATGCACACACACGCACATGCACACACATGCACACACACAGAGACACACACGCGCACACACACACACATGCACACAGGCAATCCTGGCAGAACAAGCCCCAGGCAGCAGTGGCGACCTTCACACTCCCACCCTCTCTGGGCTCCTTCTAGGGCAGATATAGAGGACAAATGTGGCCACAGCAAGCTCCTTCTCTGAGTGAGGTGTGGCTCTTAGCCGAAAGCTCCCCTCCTGGTCCCCCAGAGGATACCACCTGCCCAACCTAAAACAATGCTATCAGGTTCCTACTAAATTGCCATCTGTTTCCCTTTTCCCAGGACAATGCAGCCCAGTAGCAGCCTGTGCGCCGAGCCCCATCATTTGCACAGGTAGAACGAAAAAAGGCATGTTTCCTTCTGTTCTTTGCTGTGGTCTGCCTCTGTGACATGGTTTCCCAGGATCTCACCAGTTAGAGTTCTCCAGTGAACCAACTCAGCAACTGAGAAAGGCGACAGAGACCCAGAGTGGGACAAGCTGTGAGTCAGACACCTGGGCCGCTGCTCACCAAGCGAGCACCTGAGCTTCCTAATCCCTCAGGTTTTGGTTTCATCATCTCCATTAGAGATAAAAAGTAGCAATGGTAATAAAATAACTGACCTGACTATCTCCATGGATCAAATGAGCTAAAATACCGCCTGAGGGCCTCCCAAGCTCCCAAGCGTCCTCCTAGCGTAATCATCTCGCCATGGAAGATATTACATGTCATATTGTTTCAACCCCTCGCAAACAACATCTAGCAAACGCAGCAGGAGATGAATAAATAAATTAGTGTACGTGATTTTAATGGAATACTGAGCAGCTGTAAAAATAACACAAGAACTTTAGAGAAGTAGACTGACACTCTGTAGAAGGTCTACATACTCTACACTTCAGCATTCTCCCCACCCCAGGTATAATCTCTGGAGAAATTATCTCACATAAACATGAAAGAAGGCAGATTCAAGAAGGTTTTTTAAAAAAAAAAAAACATTTTATACATGCATTATCAAATATCAAAAAAGATAAATAAAATTGAGGAGAGGTGGAACCACCCAAATGCACATTATTAGAATAAATAATTAGTTGTATCTTCTTGTGGACTATGCTACACAAAGGAAATGAAGAAACTTGAATACCCATTTCAGCTTAAAAGAATTGCAGAAAATGCACACAGAAGTATACCATTTACATCAAATTTGGAAAGATACAAAGACTCTCCAGTGGTTATAGATATAGATCTAGAGAGTCAAAGAATAAAGAAATGAATAGGAATGAGAAATGTCCTGTTCAAGATGGTGTTTAACTCAGCTCTGGAGGGGTAATGTGATCAACATATTTATTAATTTTATTTAATAAGCGGGGTGGTGGGTATATAAATGCTCATTGTATTGGTTTTAGAAATTTTTGAAGTATTTCATAATTATTTTAGAGAGGGGGCTTGATTACATACCAACCTAGAAAGATAGCTCCAGTATACTGTTAAACAAAACAAAAATGCATGTAGTATATGATTCTGCCTTGCTATGGTAACTATATGTGCAGATGTATATGTGTGTATGATTAGTAAACATAGAAAAAGTCTGAAGGAACTTGTATCATTAGTGTGTCAATAGTGGACACCTCTGAGACATGGGTATATAGGGTACAGGAGCAATTTCATTTCATATTTCATATATTTCTGCATTATTAGTATTTATCACAAATACCATGTATTACTTTTATAATTAAATAATAAATAGTACATAAATCTATTCAAATAATAAATGAACTACATACAGCCTTCTAATCCAGTCTTTCAACAGATGTTTATTAAACACCTGCTATGTAATTCAGGCACTGAGCTAGAGGTTGTGGATACCATGACTAAGAAAATTTAATACTGCCCTGATTCTCAGGGACCTTACATTCTGGTGGGAGAGTCAGACGTTAGTCAAATAATTACCCAATGAAAAGTAAGATGGCACCTGTGTTAAATGTTATACACCTGTTCAGGGAGGTCAGACAAGCCATCTCATCAGAAGGAAGCCAAGATCTTTGAAAAGGAGCAGAAGTTACCTGGGGGAAATGGGGAGAACATTGTAGGACAAGGGCGAACACATGCAAAGGCCCTGTGGCAGGAAGGAGTGGGGTAGCAGGAAGGACTGGCTTATGTGCCTGGTAGCACCATGCTAAGATAGGAAATTCTGTCAAAAAAAGCAGGTTTGACTGAGGTGGAGCTGGAGTGCTTTTAATATATGAATTCTGGGAAAATGTCATATAATGCAGAATGCTCCTAGCAACCCAAATCTGAACAGTCACTGGCCAGATGATAATTGCTAAAACTTATTGATCATTTTTTTTGTGCCAGGCACTGTTCTAAACAGTGACATAAATTAATGAATTATACATTACTGACTGAATAACTAATCAACCCTGGCAACAACCTTATGAGGTAAGTACTATGCTTATGCCCATTTTACTGATGAGAAAACTGAAAAACAGATGGGAAAAATAAAACATAGACATTTTAGTCATGTGACATCTAGCTATGTAAAGCCACAACCTTTACTTGGCATCTTGGTTTTTTGTTACAATAGAAAAAGCAATATATTTTTTAAATATATATTTATATAAAAGTATACATACATTTATTAATATATTATATAATTATCATAATAAATAAATACACAATATAAATTTATAAATATAATAAATAAAATCATAGCACAAATATATTAATATATAAATTTATATCATGTGAATTAATAAATTCAATAAATTAAGTAATTAATAATTAGGCAAACACAATGAATTAACCAAAATAATAGCTGGATTTATATTTTTAACATTTATAAAATATAGCATAATAAAAATAAAAATATTTTTATATGATTACAGACAGTTTGGGATTCACTGAATTGAAAGAAAAAGCTGTGCACTCCTGGAGGGATTAGATGACGTGTATACAATCTTTCATTGTACCAACGGCACAACGCCTGGCACCTAGTGGCCACCTCAGAAACCTTTGCTACAGTAAGCTGTGAGCTGAATATACATGGGAGATTTTTTGCTGAATACACGCACATGGTTTCTATTCCTCTGATAGAAAGACATTAGCAATTTGACAACAATTTGGGTCGCAGATCAAATATAATTAATAAGCAATAGCAATCTTTCCTCATTAAAAGTTTAAAAAATGACCCCAAACAAAACTAAACTAAATAGCAAACAAAACACAACAACAAAAACAAAAATCCTGCCAGTGTTTGCAAAAGGGACCATAAATGTCATAAACTCCCCTTGGTTTTAGACAGGCACCTTTCCAACATAAGGGTTTATGCTCCTAAAGTGACACATCTACCTATAAATCGGTAAGAAGGACGCCAACTGACTTTGAACCATACATAATTCTTAACATATAATGTGCACCTCTGAAAATAAGCTAGAAATGAGCATATAATATAATACCACGCTTCAAGTTCTGCAAAGATGATGCTCCATCAAAAAGTCTGGCCTTAATTACCACGTCGATTACAAATAGAGATGGATATTCTCATGGCAAGAAACACCACTTCCCATGCCAACCTTTAAATCATTAAAGCTCGCTCAGCACAAAGCTGACAAGCCAATCAGACCGAAACCAACATGCCTGGACTGGCAGGTCGGCCCTGCAGAGCCGGGGCTTTGCCATGCCCCGTCAGCTGTTCTCCCACTCCTAATGGGCCTCATTTTCCACTTGATATTTACGTCCCAGCTGCTGCAAAAGGCACGGCTGTGCCGACCAGACAATAAAAATAGAAGGGTAGGGGAAAGAACCATACACATTAATAACCACTCTGTTTTTAAAACACAAAGCAGAAATTCTGGTCTATTCAACTTCATAAAAGAACTTTTTATTTTTTTTATATAAGACACAAATCGAGGTTGCAGTTTCTATGGCTACCTACTACACATGTCTTATGGCTGAATTTTTCTCCCAAAAAGAATCATTCTGAAAAAGGCTTCTAAATGTGTCTATGGTGTCTACTTTGTAGGATAACACACGAGAAAAATGAGGACAGCTCCTGAATTACACACAATCTAAGTATAAACAATAATACTGCCTGATTATGTAACTTAGAAAGTTGAGTTCCAACACTAGATGAGAATTGGTTGGTGGAAGAAGAGACCTGGGTTGAAATCCCCTGCAAGGTTAAGTTTCTTTGCTAATTTCTAAAATGGGCTGGCTCTGTCTTCAGTCGCTGTGGGGATTAGAGAGAAGATGAGCCTGTGTGTGCCTGGCACAGGGGTCGACGCCCGAAAACGCATTGTTGTGTTTCCAGCGTAGACACTGTGTGTCCTGCATCGTCAGCTCTTCTATTCAGTCCGAGCACATTTGCTTGCTCCATATTTTTTTAATCCAACCAGTTCCAGGCAACCCTGTGATAACACACATTTTAACAAAAATGTAGTGAGATTCGCTGGTCTTAATTAAAAAGTTGAGGAGTTTTGCATTCGTGGGAAACCGACAGCATGTAAACCTAGACATGAAATTACCTGTTTAGCAAAGTCATACTTAAAGGCGAAGAATAAGGACCTCTTGACTCATGGTTCCCAAACCATTACAGTGGCTCTCAGCATGCACAAAGGCAGGGTCTGGTGGATGAGGTCACTTATGGGGGGAGGGGAGAGACAAAATGGGAAAACTAGAGTTGCTATTAATATGATTAAGTCCTTGAGACTAGCAGCTGGGTGGGGCTTCAGATGTCTAGCCTAATATCCTGGCTTTTTAGATTGAGACTATGAGGCTAAGGATGATGGGTAGGTGGCTTCAGGTCATTCACTTATATAAGGTTCAACTGGAACTAGAACATGGTTTGATGGATGTACTTGGGTCCATACATGTAATAAAGGATCAACTCTAACCCATAGCAGTAACCAGTGGGTACCATTTCCTAAATTCCTCCTGTAGGGTTAATATTCTTTTAATTGGCAATTTTCTTTCATTATGAATAAAGGACCCTTTCCCCCCACATCTCTAATACATGTACACTGTAAAATCTACGGTTATTGGTTACTAGAGGGAATACTAGCACTAATTGCCATTCTGTCACAGGGGCTTTCTTTTCAGAAAAAGATAGAGATGAAGGGCAGATGTCACCAAGTGAAAGGGAAATTTGATAAACATCTTTCCACTTAATATTGTCTCTTTTCCAGGGAGATACTTTATTGAGCTGGTAGGGGATGGCATAGCTTCCAAAAGACAACCCACAGGTAGGTTATTAGCTGCCTGAAAATTGACCTGCGAATCAAGGAGAGGTAGGAAATGATCACAGGAGGCGTTCACAGTAACTAGGCATCACGTAGGGGAAACACAGCCGTTGACTCAGATTCGTAGAACTAAGTCACAGGGATTCTGCCATCGAACTCCTCCGTGCAAAGTCATATTCTGGTCAACGTCAAGGTTTGGTTTGGTTTCTTGCTTTCTTTGCTCTTGAGATTACGTATCGGTGAACCTCATATCAAAAATATCCATCACAGAATGAAGACACCTGGTTTCATTAAGCTGGCAAGCCTATTCGGTTTGCCTTGGTGTTTAGCAATTAATGAGACCAATTGTTACAAAACAGCTGGCTATTTCTTCATCAGGTCGGTGAAGTGGGGGCACAGGAGACTGTCCTAGATTAAAAGAGACTTAAGAGACACAACCAAATGCAATGTATGAACCTTGACTGATTCAAATAAATCAACTGTAAATGACATTTAGGGACAAATGGGGGAATTTGAAAAATAGAAAGGACGTAGGGGATACAACCAAGGAATTACTGTTAATTCTGTTCAGTGTGATAATGGTGTTGTCATTAGGTAAGAAAATATCCTTACTTTTTAGAGATGCATAGTCTTTATTTATGGGGAAAATGTCGTGATATTCCAATATTTAAAAAATATTTAAATAAAAGTAATAGGTAAAGTTAGCGAATTAGTTTCTGCTGTACTCATTGGCTACTCAAAGCAACGAGACTTTTAAGATTTCCCTAGGGGAAAGAACAGCTATCCTGTACGATGTCCCTGGAATGGATTTGTCACGTCCATTTACTTGTCTCTAGCACCATGAAAGCTGTATTTCTTTCATATTCCTTAAAAAAAAAAAGGAAAACTTTATATTTAGGTATTGGGATTCTTTGAAAATGAATATTACTAACTTCATAAAGATACGATTTTACAGTCATATTTTAAATTTTAAAAGCGCCTTTAAACAGCACTTGGCTTTGACTGCATGGCGTTCTAGGGGAGCAGAGTTCTAAGTAGTAAGAATGCCCGCGATGGAAAAACGTGGAGGAAAAGCTGCAGTACCATTCCCAGGACACATCAGAAGACTCATTTTTAAAGTGTTAAAGAAATGATCAGAAAAACTCTTTGTATGTCTCCTTTACCCCGCTCTTAGTTCTGCCGGCTACAGAAGATACTCTGGGTGGGATGGAAGGCGAGGAGGGATGTTCCGATGTGGTTTTGAAAGGGCAGGTGTCGTCGTTCTTTCTTTCTTTTCTTTTTCTTTTTTCTTTTCCTTTTTACCTTTCTTTTTTTCTTTCTTTTTTCTTTCTTTCTTTCTTTTTTTTTTTTGGTTTTGGTTTTTGTGTTTTTTTTGGTATATTTCCTTCCAGTTTTTTTTTTCCAATTACAGTTGACATTTAATATTAAATCAGTTTCAGGAGTACAGCATAATGGTTAGACATTTATGTAACTTATGAAGTGATCCCCCAATAAGTCCAACTGGCATCCAGACTTTGTTGTTCTTGATTTCATCGGTGAATATTGACTGAGCGCTTGGGACGTGGTGACAGCTGTGCCCTGACTGCTGGACAAGGGGCCTATTTGGAACTGGCACCTGAGGGCTTCCTACAGGCACTCAGGGCACGTCCTCCCTCCTTTAAGCACAAACAATCCCCTCTTTGTGCCCCCCTGAACTATCAGCTTTGCCAGTTGACATCTACATTTGCAAAGTGAAGCCAGGGATGAATCATGAGGCACATTTTCAATTCTCTGTTACTTGGGAAGAAAGTCATCATATTCAAAGATGGCAGTGCTGATACTCATCACCTGGCGGGGAACCGCAGGTGACATTCAGTTTGCACTGAACATCTCCCATTGACTCAGTTCCTCTCGTGAGAAATGCCTCAAGTTCAAGACAGCTGATGATGGTAAGAATTCACGTTTGGAGCCGATGGAATTGTTTTTCTGGTCTTCAAGGAATCACGCCCTCATTAGCACTACAGTCTCCCCCAAAGAGCTAATGATGCCACCGCTCCCTGCTAGACCATCTCTATTAATTTCACATTTGCTTTTATAGAGAAAGACTCAGAATCTGCCTGAAAAGATTACTATAAATAGCCTAATCACAGTATCAACAAACATGCTTTCAAATACCTCTTAGACATAATCGTCCATTTGCCTAGTAATTAGTTAACACCCTAGCATAACTTCAAAAGAAAGCATGACACATTCACAGTGATTCTATCTCTGTTAGCAACCTTAGCTCCTGAACAACAGGAAATACAGAGTTAAAGGAATTTAACTTCACTAGCACTGCTGCTTTGAAGATAGAAATACTTAGCCCAAGCTTTGTTGTTCTGGAGTTACTGGGTTATATTGGATTCCATGATCTACAGAATATATAATTCTGCATTAGTGCATCTCTCTGTGCACACATGCACACACACAAGGACATTGCTTACTTCTCATTAATTACCACAATCAGAACTGAAAAAAAATCCTCATTGTGTTCAGTCAACACAATTTTGAAATTAAATTCTTGAGATGCAGTTGGGAGAGCCAAAAATACTCATTTTACTCAGAGTAGTCATATCCTACCTCATAAAGAATAAAAATAATCATTTTCCTGAAAACTTGTCAGCCCATTGTAATTGCGATTGTTCATTTTCCTTCGGTTCAAAAAAAAATCTCATGGTAAATGTCAAATGATCTCTTTTAACGATGTTTACCCAGTGGCCCCAATCCGACAGGATACACAGCTGTGAATGAGTCGGTGGAATTCAAAAGCTTGAAATCCTGTTTTCAGTCTCGACACACTGGATTTTCTGGGTCTTTTGACACTGCTTCCTTTCAACTCTTTTTTAATCATGCCCTAAATTCTTCAGGCACCATGGGACCAGCTGAAATACAGGTATCTATCCAAAATGTGAATTTTCACTGGTGAAAAGGAAGGCTCTGGGAATTTAAACCAACCCACTTCCTCCAGTTTTCTCTCCAACTTGCAGTTCGGGAAACCAGACCCGAATATTAACACTTCTCCCTAGAATAATGAGGAAGCAAAAACGCAGGAGGCAAGTTGGTATAATACTGTTTTTGGGTACCCAAGCATTGGGATCATTTTTTATGCAAGACTACCAGAGAAGGAGGTCATTTTGGTTCCTCAGTTATATGTCTCTTGGAAAGGATCCAGCGTAGGCCTGAATTATACCAATTTCTATCTAGAGCTAAAGGGGCTCGGAAATAAAGTAATGGCCATGGGAATATGGGGCTTCTGGAACGCAACTGGGCCCTATATTATTGAGAGTTTTAAAAAGGTGAATACTTTTTGACTCAGTAATTCTTAAAGCTGTTCTAAGTCAATGTTAGAATCTCCGGCAAACCTCTGTAGAAAAAGATATTCACCAAATTGCAGATTTGTGAAAGTGGGAAAAGACAGTCTAAGTTGTGAATAAAATAATAATAAATTGGAGTGTATCCACATGATAGAAAATAGTGAAATAAGTCATGGAGCTGTCATTTGAAAAATTTCTTTAGTGAATACCTAAAACTGCTTATGTGAATGTTGAATTTTAAAAGCCAGGGCATAATATTTCATATATAGTGGGTTTCTAATGTTGGTAAAGAAATATTCATAGAAAGAACAGTAAGAAAATACAAGTGTGAACAGCACGATCTCTGGCTCATGAGACAGCTGTTACATTTCTTTCCATTTTTATCTTTCTGTATTTTTCAAATTATCTGAAATATGTATTTAGAACTTTAACATGAAAACAATAAATATATGTATTTCTAAATAAAGTAATGTAAATGCAGCATTTCTCTCCTTTATCTTGCACAAAAATATTAAGTAAAATGAGTCAAATACATTCAAAGATTATTGGGGGAGACTTAAAATATTAGACCTTCCAGTAATTCCTACAATTGATTTTAAAGTAGACTGTAATATTTCAAAGAAAATTAAACATAAAGTAGAATTGTACATACCCATGATATATATTTAAATTTTGAAGGCAGAATCTTAATTGCGCGTGCACGCGCGCACACACACACACACACACACACACACACACACCCCTCAATGTTTTCCAAACCAGGTATTTTTTGTTAATTCAAGTTTTAATACGTTCTCGTGTGAAACTTTTCTTTGAGCTCCTTTTGACACCGACATCCTCATTTTCTGGGAGCCTAAAGCATGTTTGTTTGCCCTTTCCTTTTATCAGTCAACACTTATCAAATACTGATTATAGGCCGAACACCATGCTTGGGACGAGCGATACAGTAGTAAATAAAAATACATGATCTGTTCGTGTTCTTTCATGAGGCTAGACGTTCCAGTGAGCACGAGGCAAGCACCCACTCCAGATCACAAAGGGTTCTAAGTGGGGGTTCAGCACTGATGTCAGGAAGGACTTCTCCAAAGGCTGAGGAAGGACCTCCCTGGGAATAGCATTCTAAGGAGATGGGGCAGCCTATGCAAATGTCCTGGTGCAGGAAGGTATTTGCTGTGTTTCAGCAACTGCCAGGAATCCAGTGTAGCTGAGGAAGAGTAATTGATGGGAGAATGACATAGGGTGAGGCTGGAAAGTGAGTTGGCAAGAATCACAGCAGGCAATGATTTCTGTAGAGTGTGGTTAGGATTTGGGTTTGCTGCAGTGGAAAGCAATGATTTTCTTTATTTTCAAGCGAGTTTTTTTTTTTATTTTAATTTTTAACTAATTATAGACTCACAGAAGTGCATTGAGTGCATAAATAGTACATGGGTTCCTGCGTCCCCTTCGCCTCGCTTCCCCCAATGGTGGTCTCTTAGTGAACATACCACAATACCGAAATCGGGAGACTGACGTTGGTACAACACTACAGGCCTCATTCAGCTTCACCAGCTTTCCCAGGCACGCATTAGAATTATGTGCCAGTCTCTGCCATTTTATCTCATATATCGATTCCAGGGGAGGATTTTAATCGAGTGATACAATCTGATTAAGTTTTTCTACACCAACTACTGTGAGGAGAATGCGTTGGGTTAAAAGACCAGTTAGGGGGTCATCAAGGCTTGGGGTAAACTGCATGTAGGGAATGAGAGGAGGGGAGAAATGAAAAATACTGCAGTTTGGGGCCTTGAACAGCCATGTGGATGATAATGCCATTTACCTGGTCAGGGAGCAGGTTGGGCCTGGGCTGCTTTGAAAGTGTGAGTTTGAGATGCCATCGGGTGGAAGACACACATGTGAGGTGAGCAACACATAGACAGTATTAAAAACCATTAAAAGCCCTGAGCGAAATCTAACTGCCTTTTATCTAATCACAACGGTGTACAATATAATTTTACTTATTATAATAAAATAATCTTACTGGAACAGAGAAGCGCTGCATGAGCTCACCAAGGGAGTGAGTGTAGAGAGATGGCCCTCAGCAGAGTCCCAAACAACTCAATACCACATGCTCCTACGCTACCCCTGGCTGGTCATTAAAAGGGTTGTAATATCTTTTTGGAGAGACTGTAAACCGGTAATACCTGGCATGGTTTCATGCCCACTAGGAACGCTCAATAAACTTGGTTCTGTTCACTAATCAAAACTTATTTGCTTGGTATTATGATAAGCACCAGGGAGATAAAGAATAGTGCTTAGCTGGTTTACGAAATTCCCTTCCAAGTCCACCTGTATTAAAATAATGAAATAAATAGAGTTGGAATAGACACTTTCCTCTCGGGTAGTGAATCCCACAAGCTCTGATGCTGACTGGACTGTTCTAAAAAGATGCAGTTTTTCTTCTCCATAGGGGCACCAGCCACTTCTAACCATGTTGTAAAAGGATATTAATTCCTTTGAGTTATCAATTGTTTGTGAAAAACTTTTGAGAGATTTGGGGAGCTCTTAAATACAGGCTGTCGTAGCTATACTAAATTCCCAAATGATAATGGAAGGACAGCTTATGAATAAATCAAATATTTCAATTGCCATAGAAACCAGTATGTAGGGTTCAAGAATCACCATGGTGAGAAATCATCTAACATATCAAAAACAAGAAAAACACATTTTCTATGCCATAGAATGCCCTCTAGCTCTTTCATCTCATTTCGTGGGCTCCGTGAGCAGCTGAATGGCTACCTTGAAACTAAATACACAGCGAAGAAGAATGAGAATACTGTTTGCTACGAACCTGCAAAATCTTTTGTTGGAATGATGCAGAAAAGTCTCACTTTTCAGAAATTTCAGAGTTTTTCCCTTGTCAAAATACTTGTAACTGTATTTACTTCTTTTTCCTCAACTTAAAAATCCATACCATCATTCATTCATTTAGGGACTCTTTATTGGGTGCCTACTATGTGCCAGGTGTTGTTTGAGGTGATGAAGATATAAACGGATGAAACGGTCGAAATTCTGTCCCCCACCCCTGGCCGTTCTTCTCAGAAAATAAACAAAATACATCTTATGAAGGTATTTGGGAATGAAATCTGAATGGAGAAAAGGGACATATAATCATGACGATGCTAAAGACCAGTGTGAACACATATCCCATGCCCTCTAAGATCCAACACTAAACCGTGTGATTAACAATCCAGAGAAAGCCAGGACCACGACTTAATAAGTACTCTCTGATGACTTAGTTTTATAACTTTATTTAACGAGTAATATTAAAACAACCAAGATTGATTTGAAAAAATATATATATATCAGTGTTATTAGCATCTCACATTAAATGCTCTGTCCTGTTCTAATTATATTTATTCATCCTCCACCCACACAAGTTTGGAATGTCCTTTCTATAAAAGGCATAAACTGAAATAAGGACCACACTGGAGTAAAAGGAGAAACCAAAATCATGAAAGAGAAACATATTCCAGGAGGAAGTGACATTGGAATTGATGTCAAACCGCCCGACAGCCAGAGCAAAGCTCAGGGCAACCAGAAACCCAGTTTTCCATCCCAGACCCAATTTGGGGGCACAAGGGCCACAGGCCACAGGCCTTTTGTAATCTCTGCCAGCAAAGGCATGACTGGCGGCCAGCAAATGAAATCAATTCATCACGGATTCCTGCCTCCCCCCACACAAAATGTCTGTAGTAGTAATTCCGCTGCCATCTAATGTTGCTTCCTGTTCCTTATAAATTACAAATACTCCTCTCACGTGAATTTTCCCTTTGAATGAATGGAATTTCAGAGCAACCCAAATCAGAATTCAAAAATACGACTTTTTCAGGTGCTCCTGGACCACAAGTAGCAAGCATAATGAAATTGCACAGAGGACACCAAAAATTTTGTTAAAAGTCTGCCCCCTGAAGGTTGCCATTGGTCGCTTTCTGGAACATCCATGAAGACTCTGGAATCTCGGCCGCTACCTCCACACACTCTTATTCCGCAGTGAGTCCACCAAACTGTCCCGCTCTAGGACCAAGTAGTGACGTAAGGATCTGGAGAGGAACAAGGTGCTGACAAGGTGCCCTGTGTGTACTTTCCAGGATTACAGTCTGGCTCTGACCTCAGTTTTATCCTATGTCATTTCCAGCCTCTTTGTTCATTCATTTCTCTCTCTCTCTCTCTCTCTCTCTCTCTCTCTCCAAACACTCACACTCATAATCTCTTTACCTAAAGAACGAAGACAGGGGTCTTTCTAAGTGGTCTTCAGGCCATAACACAGTGTCCACTTGATTGCTGGGAACAGCTGGAAAAATCTGATGAAATTCTTCTTCCGAGCGTCAGCAAGTGCCATGGGGGCAGGCTGAGGTTCTGTGAGAGGGGAACCCCACTAGTCTGCCAAATGTGGGGTTTGTTTCACTGTCCGTCCTCTGAGTCCTAGCACTGAGGGTCGTTTAAGAAGTTTGTGTCACCCAAGGGGGCCGCAAAGATGTCCTGGGCTAGATTTCCTGGGACGGCCCTAGCTCCACATATTCAAGTTCATGGGCCCTGGAGGTATAATAGGCTTGTGGAAGGAGCCCAGCCTGGCCTTGCTGCTCAGCTTCTCTCAGTTCAGCCCCCATGGCCTGACTGTGCTCTGGAAGCTTCCACTTGTGCCTTCTGATCCACCCTCTATCCCTCTCCACCCTGCTGTGTCCCGAAACTGACCTCTTGCCCCATGGCACCTGGTTATTTGGTCAATGAGGACAACAAAGGCAGGATATCGCTCCTCTGGCTCCCTCCCTCCTGGGGTCATCTCAGGCTGGCTGCCTCTGAAGGTCACAGAGGTGGGATCCACTGCTCTTCATCAACATCGGTCCAACACTGACAACCAAGCATGATCTTGCTGCTGTCCCCATCTCCTAGGCATATGTCTGCATGGGTTCCCCTGCTCACTACTCAAACTGATTTTCCTCCTAACCACCTTTAGCAGAGGCGCAGCAGGATGCACCAGGAAAATTCATTCTGTAACTCACACTTGCTTTGACAAACAATATCACTGTGTTGGGAGGGGTTTCTTTAGAAAATACAAATCAAATACCTCTTCTTCAAAGTTAAACTTTATCCAGTCCAAGGCAAATATCGCCCAGCCTGAAAACTACTTTTATGCTTATATATGCAAATCTCATCCTGCAGAGGGCATCAGGAAACAGATAAAAGGTTGTTGAACAGACACAAAGTTCAGAGAAGACCGTGTCTGGAAAGACATGCCTATTTATTATAATAATAGTCCAATAAAAGCTCTTATCTCCTCTTGTTCAGCCCTTCCTTTGAGGAAGAAGCGGGATGCCAGGCTGATGAAGAGCAATCCTACACTAATTACTGATTTCCTCTCGACGAGTCAGATGAAACAAGAGTGAAATTCTCCATGATGAAACAGCAAAATGGTTTCTCTGCATTTGATTGAAAATATGTATTTCAGTTTACAGTAAAATCTCCAAGTAGGCAGTATTTTTTTTTAAGAGAGGACACCTTTAATTTTACCAGCAGAAGGAAAGCTATACGAAAACTATTAAACTTTGTCAAAAAGTCACTTTCTGGGAACTTTACATTTAGCTCAGGCACTCAGTCCCACTATAAGCTTCCCCAGAAAATAACCTTCGCGAAGCTAATATTGAGTCTAGAGATTTTCACTTGTGAGCCCAAATTCAGATGCTTCTGCAATTACAAAAGCAGTAAATTAAATTTTCCAGGAGCTGAAGTGACGAGAGCTAAATATCCAGTTGACGAGAAAAACTCCAGCTCTGCATTTTGATGGCTCCAGCTTTGGTGTTTCCCAGGACATGATTCTATGTTCTACAAAACTGAGAAAGGTGGAACTCCGTGAAATTTCCTCCTTGGATGATAGTTCATCAACTGAATCCAGAAAAAAAAAAAAGAAAAAAAGGTAAATAGTCGGAATAAGGCATATTCCGACAAGAAGAAGAAGAATTGTTAGGTGCTATAAGCATCACCATGCTATGGGACACTGGTCCATGAGAAAGGGTCACTTAGGGTTTTCACTGTGCATCTTTGTGACATTCTCCTCTGTCCTGTGACCACCCTGGGCTGGACCACTTTTACAGCGGAAAGGTATAGTGTATGTCCTTTACCCCTGAGGTCTTCCATCATCAGCTAATCCTTGTAAAGAAAAAAATAGCTCATTTCAGAACAGGAGGAAGGTTTGAAGAGTCTCAGCTCAGACCACCGAGCTGGATCAGGGAGTGAATTTCAGCTAAATAGAAAACGTTTCTAACAAAAACAAAAGTCCAGCACTGACTGGGCTGTTACTAGAAATCTGAGGAAGTTTCATGCATGGACTTGAGGGTCAGTCTCCATTTAACAAGTAGTCCTGCCGTTTTCAGTGAGCTCGTGGCCTGTGGTAGCTGGCCCTCAGAGATGGCTGCCAAAAGTCCTCCCCCCGACCCCCCTGCAAGCACATGCGGCTCCACCTCAGCTCCATCTCCCCGTCCTTGAGTCTGGGCTCTCTGTGACTTGCAAAATAATGGCAATTGCAAAAAACGAGAGTGTAGCAGAAGTGATGCTGTGTGGCTTTCAGACTTCTGTAGTAGGTTTTGCAGCTTCCATAGTTGCCCTTTCAGAAGCCACCACCACCTAAGGGAGGTCAGGCTAGACCATCAAACGATGAGAGAGAGGGAGAGAGAGAGAGAGAGAAAGAGAGAGATGGAATCACCCAGAGGAAAACCCTAACCCCTCAGCCAACAGCCAGCACCAAACCAGTGAGGCCAAAGAGAGAGACCCAGCCAGTCTCCATGTATTCCAGCCAGTCCTAGCCAGTCCCAGCCTGTCCCAGCCAGTCCTAGCCAGTCCCAGCCTGTCCCAGACAGACCAGCTGAGGCCCATACATCACAGAGCAGAGAGGTGCCGACCTGCTGGGCTGCTGGGAGCTCTGGACGAATCAAACGGAGGTGAAGTGCGCTGCGTCCGGGGGAGGTGTGTTACACAGAAACAGATCATCCACCTGTAAGATGCGGCCAGCTTGTCAAGAGCACCTACCTCAGTGCTGGAGAGTCGTGAACATGTGTGACTTGGGGGGAGGGTCGGGGGTGCGCACTTAGCACCCTACCTCTTCCTGCCAGGCCACAAACACGTCCTTGAAGTGGACCGGTGGTGTTGTTGTCATTTTCAAAGAGGCTGAATGGCTCATCAGCCAGGTAAAGGGGGATCATCTCTCAAACCCTCAGGGGACCTTTTCCTTCCCACACATTCGGGGGGTGCTGAGACAGAAGAACCTGGGCGCCCTCCTTAGCCCTGGTGCTCCCCGTCTGGGCACACTCCTGGAGCAAAAAGCAATCGGCCCTGGGGTCTCAGCCCCTTCCACGAGGTGCCCCCGACAGACACCACCCCGAGAAGCAGCCCAGACAGCTCGTAACACCGTAGCCTTCTGGGGAGACCCCCCACCCTGCCCCCGTCCCTGCAAAGCTCCTCTCCTGGCCTCTTGGGAACTAAATTAAAGCAGCTGGGGATTCCTCCTCGGGAGGGGTGAAAGGGCGACAGGGAGACCCCCAGTTGACGGGGAAGGGGTGCCAGCAGGAAGACGGATTGTGTTGGTAAGCAGCGGCCACTGGGAACCTAAGGAAAAGACAGCAAGTCTCCAGGATCAAGATGATCTAGGGTTCCTGCAGGAATCTGGTGCCTTTCCGTCCTCTGCCGTGATTCTTCTTTTCTGCTCCCTGTGAAGGCTGCTGGCTTTCGGTGGGAGGCAGCCAGGGCCCTAATTGCCTAGGATCTTTAGAATAAAACCTCTTTTTTTCTTTTTTCTTTTGCCATTGCCATTGTTCTGCAATCGGAGCCCTCTAAGTAATACAGGAGGTGGCTGGGAGGGGTGGCGCTTGAGTGACTCCTATCTCTTTAATTTAGAGTAAGCCGCTCCAAATAAACATGCAATCTAAGGAAAATCTAAGGAAAATCAGTATGTTTGGCCTCCGGATAAGCTCCCAGGTGAATAAATACTCAGGTGTCCCTATGGACATTTTGTTACTGCCACATAAGAAGACACACTGACTTCCTTTTGAACCTCATCATTCTTCTTCCTCCTTCTTCCTCCTCCTCCTTCTTTTCTTCTTCTTTTTCCTTCTTTCTTTCTTTCTTTCTTTCTTTCTTTCTTTCTTTCTTTCTTTCTTTCTTTCTTTCTTTCTTTCTTTCTTTCTTTCTTTCTTTTTTTTTTTTTTTTTTTTTGCTTCTCCAGTCACTGGAAAATTCCTGTCCTTGTCTTCACGGTTCTTTCACAGAGGCCCATCCCCCACCTCCCCATCCCATCTCTTTTGATTTGCAGGCTAACTCCTACCCCCAGTGCTCTCTCCCCTCCACACTGGCACGAGGACCCACCAGTCACCTAGAGAACAGAAGTCACTCCGCTGTTGATTGCAGCTCACCCCTCTCCACTTTCAAGCTCCTGTCCGCACATGTCACCCGGCTGTGCCCCTGCCACCCCCACCTCTCCCTGCCACCTGAGGAGTCCATTGAGATGTCCTCTGAACAGCATTCATCCAATCATCACTCACCTGGTTTTATGTGGAATTGGGATGTTTTATAAAGTTAGCCGAGGCGAGTCTTCACAAGCCTTTGCCTAGGATGATTTAGCTATAAAACACTCAAAGGACTTCTTTATAATGTAAATTCAGCCTTTGTAATGTAAATCCAATTGTATGGCCCCGGTGAGCAGAATAAAATCAATATTTTTAAAAATTAATTTATTTATTTGGAGGACATTAATTCTCAGTCTGAGGCCGATTTTCAAACCTTTTCAGAATGAAGTTAATATTAATTCCCGTATTATTTAATTATTCTTCATTCTCTGCTTTACCCCGTGGATGTAAGGACTCCAGAGGCAAGAAGACTTATCTCCCACCTTTTTCTCACATTCCAAAGCACCTTTGCACCTTGTAGAGGCTGGATACTGACCTTGTGAATGACAAAAAAGATGGCAAACACCCCAAATCAAAATGGATGCTGTGTCTCTGTAAAGCCCTGGCATGTTCCACTTTCATTCTTTTGTTTTGTTTAATCGATCATAAATTTGATTACCAGATTACCAGTGTTGTACCAGCTTTTTAACGTCACAGTATGTAAACCTTTCTATTCCTAAAAAAAAGTCCAAAACTAAGAAAATCTGTGACGAAATACAAGACAGACAGTATTACTTATGATTTAGAATTATTCACTTATTTTTTAAATATTTATTGAATGCTTATTAAAGCCATTGCAGAACTTCTACAAAAATAGTTCATTATTATGAATAATTTCTGTAATGGCAATTATATTTGTAAATAGCAGTTATCAGGTGTAAACAGATGCTACATATCATTTAATTCTTACACAATCCTATTTAGCAAATGAACAATCAGAGGCTCTGAGAGGTCAATAATTTACCCCACCCCTATCCTTAGGGTCATACAGTTTGAAAAGGGTCATGAGTTAGGATTCAAATGGATTTTTCTTGATCCCAACTGCCATGTTTTTCTAAGAGGCCATATTGCAAAGAAGAGAGATGGGATTAAAATGTCCTCAGTCTAAAAAACATTTTATATAATTCATTATTAAAGCCACAGACATTTCTCATCTTTGGTTTGCAGACAACCATCCTTTCCATTAAAGTGATAATTCTTGAAGTGGGTTTACCCATCATTACCTTTCTTCACTCCTCAGTTCAACTCTGGATGTTTTTGATTTTTCCCCTTCTTATGTCTTTTTCTGGTGCCTAATACCGCCAGCTTAAAGCTGATACTTGATGACTCTTCTGCATTCTGTTTGCTTCTCAGGGGCCTGTTCTATCTGATACTCCCCGGCTACTTAACCCACTCATTGTGAACCTGGCTGATTAGTGTCAAGATTCCAAGAGACAAGCTATTTCTCATTCCTACCGTTGGCCTCCTACTCCCCAAAGCTAGTGAGGTGTTTGGGAGCAGGTCTCCTCTAACTTCCCCAATTTGTCAAGCAAACGACAAAGTCTCCATTTGAATTTTTTCTTTTCATTAGGTCAGCATCACACAGGTAACCTGTAACAACGTGGCCTTTACAGAGCATCACCTGACCAGCCCAAGGAGACTGTCACCTTGGGTACCGCAGCTGCTTGAAGATGCAGGTTCTTTCCAGCTCAGGTGGTTCGCCATCCCCTGCACACCTTCTGTTCAGGTACTCGTGGTCCTCAGCCCAGCCACCTACCCTGACCTTTCTTCATTTTTTTTTTCCTATCAGTTCTGCTGGGATCCCCACTCACCTTTCGAACCAAGAGAGGAATGAAGAAAATCGTTTTCAGGATCCAGGGGATAAATAGGGATGGGCCAGAGAGCGGCTTTCCATAAAGTGCCCCCCCCCCCAAAGAAGACGGATGGGGCTGGGGTGATGCCGGGGCCCAGTTGGAGAGCCCACGCAGAGAACCTGGGCCCCAACCCGCCTTCGGGGTCGTCGGACGATGGGCGCGTGGTGCGGAGGCCGGAGGCGGACTCTGGCCGGTGTGAGGGGCAGAGTGACCGGTGGAAGCTGGGGCGGGATGGGGGGATGGGAGCTCCGGGCACATGGATCTCAGGAAATGCCAGACGCGAAGCCAATGAGGATCAGGGCGTGAAGAACCCAGGAACCAGAATAGGTGGGCGATGAGACAGAGCCAGAGCCAGCGACCCCGGACTCAGACCAGGGAGAGGGGGAGGACGAAGGAGCCGACTCCCCCGGCCAGGCCGGAGCCAACGTCGCCTGCGCGCGGGTCCGGGACGCGCATCCCCCGGTCTCGCTGCAGGTGCGACCCGGGCCCCGGCCTCCTGCCCCGCCCCCGGGTCCCGTGGGACGAACCCCCTGACGAGAGGACTCAGGGTGGGGGAGATGCGCCCCGCGGCCGGACCCGCTGGGGCCGTCCCCGCGGGGTCCCCAGAGATGGCCCCGCGCGGTCCCCTTGGGGCTGGACCCTGCCCCTGGCTGCGGGCGCCGTGTCCCCCCCTCACCCCACCCCTGGGCCGGCGCCCTCGGCCTGAGCAGCACCCGCAGCAGGGGCCCCTAGGCTATCCAGGAGGGCTTCCTGGAGGCGCGGCGCCCGGAGGTGGAGCCGGCACCCCCGGGGCGGAGCCTGGCCCCGCCCTTCCCCGCTCCAGGACCACGCCCCTCCGACTCGCCGCGGGCACACACACTCACACTCACTCACACATACAGCTCCCCCCACACAGACACACACGCTCCCCTCCACCTGCTCCGAGCACCTGAACCCCAGCGGCTGAGAAGTGCCCAGAGTGCGGTCGCCTGGGTCCCCCACGCCTCTGGCCGCACACCCACCGCCTGGAACTCCCCTCCCTTCGCTCTGAAATGCAAACCCCAGGGCGACATCGGGGGCTCCGGACTGCACCTTGTGCTTTTCCATTCTATCCTTCCTCTCCCAGCACCCGCCGGGAAGGGCACTGGCCACTCGAAGCGCACAGCGCGACCGCCCAAGGATGCAAAGGTGACCCGTCAGGCTGGTCTCTTCTTACTCCCTCCCCCTCTGCCCTTAGGGTCTGTCCGGCAGGTAAGGTCAGGTCAGGGCTCCAGGCTCCCTGCCCTCCACCCCCTCCTACTCTCACCAAGTACCCGATGGACCAGGCATCCCCATGGCTTTCCCTTAGCAGTTGAGGCAAGCGAGGGTTTTCCAAAAGAAAAATTGCTACTGATTTATATTTTTTAATCATAGAACTTTATTTTAAAAGTCCATTTTAAAACTTCAGGTTTCAGCCCTTGCTTTATTTTGCTTTTGCAGGTTTGACCCAGAGATATCCCCTTATCCTTCGACGGTCCCCACCACCCCATCCCCAAATCTTTCAGGATGCGTAGGGGCCTCAGTGACAGCCTGAGAGTTGTCATTCCTGATATGATCTCAAGTAAAATGTGCCCCAAATTGGAGACAGCTGATCTGTGGGTTACTTGTTTCATGAGGGCAAGTCTTGAGTATTTTCAACGTATAAAAGGAACCACCAGGCTCAGCTGAGCTATTAATTTTCTTACAGTGATTTCATGTGGTCAAGGAAGGACCGCCCAGCTTGTCTGTTAAAGCGCTGATGCATTTTAAAGAACATGCACCGGGGGAATGGGAAAGGAGAACCAAAGGCACTAACTGAGGTCAGAATCATGGAATCATAGGAATGGAGAGAGATTTAGGTATTTCCAGCTTTATCCTCTACCCAGTTTCCAGAAGCCCCTGGTAAGGCTTCCAGTGACAACCCCTTGAGACCCAAGGCTAAACCTGCAGGCTAGAGGAAAGTATCCAGCCTTGACCTTAAAAGAGATGAGCCAACTACACCTGGATAGAAAGGGAAGCGGGACCACATATGACTGACAGCTTTCATCACCGAGCCAAAGAAATGAAGTAGATGTTTCATTATACACCCAACACTTGAGAAGTTCAAAAAGAAGATTTTTTTTCTCTTTTTTTTTTTTTACCAAGAAGCATCCGATTTATAAGGTGCTATGAATACTGAGCTCTTCAATGCTCTATTCAACTAAATTGCTGAAAATAGCATTTTTCTAAAGTGAATCATGTAGGAATCTGTAGATGTTAGGTAAATAAAAGGGTTCCATGGTCACACAGGTGGATACCACAAATATGAACTTTTAAAAAAGTAAACACTTATTAGAGAAGCTAGAAATGCCCAGTGGCGTGTGACTTGGGAGTCCAGGTCAAAGAGTTTTCACTTTGGCCTGTTAGATACATATAATTCTGAACTTCAATTTGCTAGTGTTTTAATTACGATTTTGCGTCTAAATCATACCTGTAATTTGCCTTTGGTTTTCTGTTCTTGTTCTGTCCTTGTCCTGTCTTGGTACCAAGGTTACATTAACCTCATGAAAGTAATTGGGTAATGTCTTTCTCCTTTTTCCCTCTGAAATAGTTTAAAAGAGAATAAATGTTCCCCGAAAGTTTGTTAAGGCCCCCGCCCCCAGCCACCGTGAAATCATCTGGCCTGGTGTTATTTTGGAAGGGGTGGAGAGAATGCATTGATTACTAATTTAATTTCTGCCCTGGCTATTGGCTTATTCAGAAGTTTTTTTTATCTTCTTGGGTGACTCTAGAAATTTATATTTTTAAGAAAATAAATATTTTATCAAAAAATTTAATGTTTATGTATAATTTTAAACACCTCCACTGAATCTGTGGATATATCCTAATATTGTTTTTTTTTGTATACACACACACACACACACACACACACATATGCCTTGACTTTCTTTTATTGTTTTATATTTTCTTACTTTAGCCAAAAAACTAGTTCTTTATTTTGTTGATTCTCACCATTTCTCTTTTTTACTTTACTTTCTCCTACTCTTTAAAATTTCTTCCCTCTAGAGTCTTTAAATTCACTCTGTTCTCTTGCTAACTTCCTGAGTTGAGTGTTTTACTCATCTGTTTTCAAAAGATACAGTTCAGCCTACAAAATGTCTTACTAATGACTGTTTTTCTGTATTCCCCAAATTTTAATATGTAATTGATTTATTATCATTCTAGTCTTAAATGATGTAATTCCATCGTGATCTTTTTTAATAATTCACAAATTACTGAGAACATTATCATTTACAAATAGGTACATATTATTCATTTTACTTTTATTATTTATTTACTTTGCTATTTTTTATTTAGTTCTCATCTAATTAATTTTATTGTGGCCAGAGGAATGAATGCCGTCTGTGAAGTATGCTTTTAAATTTGTTTAGACTCTTATTAAACATTATGTTGTTAGTTTTGAAAACAATTCATTACTTCAAACTTATAAACGTTATTTTTACTTCTATACCCTTACTTACACTTCAGAGAAATTATGTAACCAAGCCATACCTTGCAGAGATATGTTAAAACCCTTTAACGTGATTACAGGTTTGTCCATTTTTCTTACATAAGTTAAGTTTTGCCTTCCAAATTTCAAGGCTATTTTTTTTTAGGTACATACAAATTCATGAATACTATATATTGTTCTTATTACTAAGTTCTTTCCTCCTTTATCCTTATAATGTTTTTGCCATAAGTTATGTTTGAAATAAAATTGATATTGCTCCTCTTAGGGTTATTATTTTTATTATTTGTATGGGACAAGTTTTATCACCCCTTTAGTTTCAGCTTATCTAGGGGGTTTTATGTGTATCTTTTATAGAAAAACTACACCTAGGTTTTTAAATTATAATTTAATCAAATAGTCTTTTTACAGTGAGTTTATTTCATTTTCAATATCTTTGAAGTATTGATTGATTTAAAATTATTTCTGCTCTTTTTGTCTTGATTTTGTTTACTTGCATTTGTCTTCGTTTCTTTCCTTCCTTTTCTGCATTCTACTGAACTAGTAAAGCTTTCTATATTTTCCCCTTTTGTGGTTAGAAAGCTATTGACAGTATTTTAATTTCTTGACTGCTTATCTTTAGTTTTTTAACATACATATTAGGCCATACATTTTTCTAAATAATTCAAAATGTTCATTATTTTTTTTTTGGAGCAAGCTGATAAGTTAAAAGGTTAACTAAAGGAGTCATTTTGGCTCGAAATCAAGAGTTAACGGCCACTGCGTTGCTGAGCCTCAGAGAGAGGGATCAAAGCAGCACAAAGCAAACAAGTATGATAATTTGCTTGAAAGGAAACAAAATAAAAAAGCAAAAAAAAATTAAATGTGGGTGTATGTGAATTTTAAAAGACATTTAGCTTTTCTAAGCTTTCTAACTTTTTCCTTGGCTCAACTCACATTGCTTCTGGAACGATAATGCTTGGTGTGCTGACCCCTGGTGGAGCCCACGAGGGCCTGCTTATTTCAGTTTTTGGAGTTGGAATGGAATTTAGCCAGAAGCCACAGACTCAAATGCCTTCAGAGTCCATCAGGCTACGTAAATGTGTCAAGTAACTTCGTATATGACAATAGATTATGGTGCCAAGTGGCATAACACTGGACAATGCGGACTCCACCAAAAGCATCAACGATTAAAAAAAAAAATGTTTGCAAAACACACATATCGTGAAACCTGGAGTGGGAGTTTGATTGAACCAATCAGTTTGGATCCCCCTTCCATATTTAAATAACATGCCCTTAAGAAAGGTTAAGCTACTCCCCTGAGGTCACACTCAAATCTTTTTTTGTAAATTAATAACAAATGCTTTTTCCATAACCCACTCTAACTTTCCAAAAATGTAGGAAAAACTGAACAATGTTATAATAGCAATTTTTGTAAATTAAAGTTAGGCATCTATTGACAAGACCCAATGGGGGAGAAATATTAATGTTCAAGTGAATTAATGTAATATTTCTGTGTTTTCAGTAAAAAAAATTGTTCTAGATGTTATTTGAAACATCAGAGACATTTTTTACTTACAATTTTTAAGTTTAAAATTTTAAAATCAGAAATTAGTCCAGTTTTGCTATATTTTTAACTGAAAAGCATAGTTAGAGAGAGTAAGAGTGAATCATATAATAGTGGTAAGAGCAGTGGTCTTTTAGAACCAAATACTTCTTCCAAATTCTTTGGAAAAATCCAAATTACATTTCTACTAAGGGTATTCTAATTAATTTTAACTGTAATTGTTAAAAGGCATTTAATCTTTTCTTTTTCTGATTGAATTAAATATATTTTTTTTCTATTTGGATGATCTAAACTTTCATATATATATTTGGCCAGGATGTGTCTGACGATGTCTCCCTTTGAAACTTCAGTGATTTCTTATTATCTACCAAGTCAACTCACAAATTTTCAGCCTGACGGTCACCACCATCAATCCCTCTGCTTTAACCACCACCTTTCTGGTATCACTGTGCCATTCGTGAAAATCTGCCTGCTTCTCCCCTTGAAAGGTTGTTTTTCTACAGCCCAGTTAGGATTCAGCTTTCTAGGAACTGCTAAGTCAGCTGCAATTACCCATCTGCTTTGCACATCCTCACGCTGTCCAGCCCTCTCTGGCCCTGAGAGTTTGCACAAAAACCAAAGAAAAACATCACTACTCTCATTTTTGTAGAATTTTAGGAGGGGATAAAGATTAATGTGTCCAATCTGATATCTTTAATGAATTCTTTCAGATGAACTTGAGAATGAATTTATTCTGCTAAAAATGTTTCTGTGATTAATTCACTTGCTCCATCAATGGTCGAACTCTTGGTTTTATCCATGACTTCTACATATGTTTGTTTATTAGTTTCTGGTTTTGTATTTATTACATTTTTATTTTCCTTTGTTTTGTGCTTATTTTTATCACGTGCTTGAATTAAATGCTTAGTCTCTTATTTATTAATAAAAGCATTGTGTCCTGAATTTATAGGGTATGACTGTGCCCAAATTCCATAGCTTCTGATAACTAATACTCCCATTGTCATTCAATTCTAAGGAGCTTGTAATTTCAATTTTGATTTCCTTTATGACTAAATATATTTAGAAGAGCAGTCTTAAGTTTCAAAATTGGATTTTTTGGTTATCTTTTTATTTATTATGTCTCACCTTGCTTCACTGATCAACACTGAAAGTAGAACTGGAAAAATCTTGCTAAATTTTTTTTTTATACTATGCCACTCCTTTCAAAAATTATTTTTTGCCACCTGTGAACTTCAAAACTACCTTATGAAACCTATTTAGACTTAACCATAAAATTTCTGAAGCGTAATGGAAATAATGTTGTTAGAGAAATTCACATGCTGTTCTCTTCTGCCTTTTCAAATATATGAGTCCAAGGTGTACATCTGTCATCAAGAGATGTTGGAAAATGAGACTTATTAAAATTCACTTGTAGGGAAAGAAATGCAACGATGAACAAAGAGTTTTCAGTTTCTGACATTTAAATGGCATTTTGCAGGAAGACAATAGGCGAATATGCTCAAAAGTCATTTGAAAACAAAGGAATGCCTAAATTCTTTTGCTTTTGCTTAATATGTGAAATGCTAGGCCTGGACCAAACAGCAGTCATGCTCCCCAAATCCACAGAAAATACTAATTTTGCCTGCCAGGAGGGTTTAGCTAAGAAGGTGGAATCAAGAAAGGAGGAGATATTCCCCAGAGGCTGTAAAAGAGCTTGTCTGTCTGGTCCTGGGGATGGGTTGGAAGCACAAGATGAAGAGGCCAGGGGAGGCTGCACCCCATGGGTTGAGGGAGTTCAATGTGAGTCCCAGTTTTCCTTGGAGCCTTGGCGTGGTGAGGGAAACTTGTGCTAAGATGAGGATGAGGCTTTCATTCCCACCTGGGCTATGGAAAGAGCTCCAGGTGCAGAGAGGCCCTGCCCTCACAAGAAAGGACAGTGTAGTTAAACACAAAGGAGGATCTAAATCTGCCGCTTTGATGGATCCTTGTTCAAATCCAGAGAGGTGCAGGATGCTGAGCTGACAGCCGGCAGGTAAGGGCAAAGGCTGTGGGTGGATTATGAAGCTACAGCTGGATGGAGCACGTGGGTGAGGGTCTCAGCTTCAGTGAAAATCAAAAGGCAGATGATGAGCAAGAGAGAAGGATGGCTGGGCCCTGACGGAGCCTAGAAAGAACAAAATACACACTTATTATTTCCAGAGGCCAGATGCAGACACCAGCAAGATGCCTGGAGTAGGATGGGACCAAGCACCTTTTAGCAAACTCAAGGGCACATCTAAGGACCAACTTAAGAGAAGGGGACTCCCTTTACTTTTAAATGATGAGGCTCAGTTGTCCCCACCCAATGTTCCAGATATCGTTAGAAAGAAATAAGGAGTAGGTGGGATTAAAACCACTGTACAGTTAGCCCCCTAAAAACTGAGGTAAGCCTAGAGACTGCATAAATTATTAAATTGGACCAAAAGTTTAACAAGTTTTCCCCCCATTCAGCAGGTGGGCTATAAAGGTGTGCAGAATTGTTTTAGGAGTGAAGCTTCGCACCTGGGAATCTTATTAAAATTGAAGATTCTGATTCCATAAGTCTGGGGGTGGAGCATGAGTGTCATTCTTGTCACTGTTGGATATTATGTTTTCCACTTGCTCCAATTTTTCAAGTTCAAATTCAGATTCGACTTTAACATTCGTTGGAGAATTTCGAAGTCCTTCTTTTTAGAAAGTTACATGGCTGGCCTGAGAGTGACTTTCTTTGGGATGTAGAGATGCTGCATCATTTGTCTGGTGTGGAATTCTCAGAAATGTTCTTTCCTCAGCTATTTGCCAGCGATGTTCCAGGCTGCCCTTGGGATTTGCTGTGGTGAATGAGAATTCTGATGTCGTCTGCTTCTCCATCCCCACTCTGTGCCAGTGGTGTCAGCCTCCTCTCTATTGCCTTTGGACTGTCTTATTTCTCTGCTTAGAACATTTTTCCCTGATACTGGTTTGTCTGTTCCTTCCCTTCCTTCAAGTCCTATCTAGTTCAAGTGTAAATAAGTGTAAATAAGGCCATGCTGATGATCCTATGTAAAATTACAACTTAACTCCCTTCCACCAAGTCACTCCTCATGCTCTCAAGTTGCTTTATTGTTCCTCACGGCGCTCATCACATTCTGCATCCTATACAATTGATTATGTTCATCAGTCCTCCCCAGTGTACTTTCCTCAAGGGCAAGAATTTTTGTCTATTTTGTTGAGTCTCCAGACCTAAAATTCTATCTGGCACATAGAAGATATATACATAAATATGTATGAAGATACATAATAAAAATGGCTAAACAAATGAATTCTATGAAAAACAAAATTGTTATGCAATATAAATATTTCATGACACTGGCACTCTTTAAATTGAGTAGGTTCTGCATGATGCGCTAACTAGGTAACGCACTGGGAATGCAGGCTCACTTAGCAACGACGCCCCAGTTCTACCTGTGGGTGACCGGGAGTCCTATCTACCCAGATGGGCAACTGCTGAAAATATGCATATCTTATCAATTGTTTGCACACGTCATCTTGAGTGAATCAAAGAATGAACTAGAACTCTGTGGGATGTGGTGTCGTCACCCTGTCACCCACCATGATCTCCTTTCAACTTCTTCTTTTTAAAGTTTTTCTTTTTCTCTTTTTTTTTTTAAGTAAACTTGGACTGAAATTTAAAGAATGAGAAGTCAGTGGAGAGAGGCGATTTTATATTCTGAAGCTATACATCATTATTCCTGCGATTTCCCTGCACTTCAGAACCCAAACCCAACTGCCTTGCAAAGTCTAAACGAACTCTCCCAGAGCCAGGTGTCACTCCTCCTGTCCTGTCTTAGCCCCATGACTCCTGCAGAGCAGTTCTGCCCCTGCAGTAATTTTATTCCTGTCTCAAGCACAAGAGAAGCACTGGGGGCTGTTAGGGGTGAGCACACAGAAAGAGGAGGCAACTTGCAGCCAGACTGGGACGAAGAACCGTGGACCCTCCAAATGGCACAGAACCTATAGGGCACGTGTGGCCCATCCACCCAGTGGGCAGAGGCAGATTGGGTGATACATCCGCTCACTTCTTTCCAAAAAGGTGAGGGCATGTGTAGCAGTTGCAGAAAAATGACATCAGAAATTATGAAGAGACTACACGTCATGTAACTATTCTGGCAGCGTTAGCTAAATGTAACTTTTTTGTATAGTGTATGCAGACATCTTTATGTTTATGCATTTCTAGTATATATATATATTTTACCAAAAGGAGATATTACATTATAATATCTGATGACACACTTAACCGTGGGAATTTAACGTGTAAATACAACTTCAGTGCTTCTTAGTCAACACATGTCCCAGAGTTCCACCTATGTGGCCTTGCATGTATGTGTACATTTTTTGCCTAAAAAAATTTTATTGCTATTTAATAAGTTTCTCAGCGAAAGCAGTGAAATAAAAAGAGTTTAAGCTTATTGCTATGTGGTTTGCCATTTGATAACCTATGTATCTAGTAATTTAAAACAGAAATTATCAATGCGCCCATCAGCTATCTAACTTTTAACATCTAATGTGACTCACCACACACATGCAAATGGACATGCATAGACACACACACATGCAGGTGCAAAAACATTTACACGAGCAATTTCAACAATGTGATTGTATTATAACTTTTAATAACTCACTTTGTGGTCATATTGATTGCAAAAAAGAGAAAATGGGACATTTAAGCAAGAACTGCGAGAAGTTCTTAACAGATATTAAGCATTATGGTTCAAAAAGATATACTTGTTCAAAGGAGATTAGTTTATAAATCGATTTTTGGGCAATAAATTGAGTTGATTAGAGCATGATGTAATAAGACTAATTCAATAGCTTGGGTTCATATGCAGGGGTACCACCTACACAGAAGGGGTTCCCTACCCTTGTCTCCTAATGAATGTTGTTTTGTAAGGTGGAATGAAGTTAGCATTGGTTGAGAGCTTACTGACAGGCAGCACCTAAGAGCTGTGCCAATGAGAGAAGCAAACAGTAATTGGCTGTGTATTTCATATGTGGGTCGAAACAGCAATTACTGTAGCCAAGGGTGTGAGAAAAGCAATAATTAGTGAAAAGTTCCAAAGTGACCTTTAAGGGACAAAGCACAAATTGGAAGGGGGCTCCCTTTGCTTCACCAGCCTTGAGAATCGGTTCACCTGTCCAGATTTCCTCACAATCTCAGATCTTAATCCAGGCACCTGTCTGATGAAGGAGCTATTTTTACGACTCTTAATTTTATTTTTGAGCGTGAGAATTTAAAAATTGTATATTTTACTTAATTACTGGTGAGAATATGGATGATTCTATAAAAGCTCAGTTACTGAAAAATAACCCAGAAGTCAGGTTTGAGCATTGGGGAGTTCTAAGTAGCTTGTCCTTAAGGGTCTCTTCTTGTCAGATGAGGTGGATGACCATGAAACCAGACTAACCCCCGGCAGAAACACCTTGCTCCATTTGGATTATGCTGATAATAGCTCACAGGATGGTTTACATTTAATGGCCTTCAAAATTCAGTAGCACAAACATCCCAATTTTTGTCCTTCAAGTCTCACTATACTGCTTCACAACCAAAAGTTCTAATGGAGAAAAAAGCCCAAATCTGTTCAGTAGGCATTTGCTTTTTTCTTAGAATTACTCTTAGTGTTGCTATCTACACTTACATTAATGGGCTAGGGGCCACTGAACTTTGAACACTTGGTTTCTAAATTCCAATTCTCCTGGTGAAAATGCCAACTGAAAATACTAGACCACAGGTTGTCCTTCGACTAGGACACCATCCTGATTCTCTCCTCCCCCAATAAGGATCTGCGGATGACCATTGGTTCGTTGTGATGCATGCTGTGATCTGTGACCATGAATGAGTAGCTTGAAACAAACTGACCCACTTTCAAACCTCTCATCTTGACCAACACGTTGCTTTAACCAGCTCATGTGTAGCACGTGCAGGCAAGATGCTAAAGAGCTCACAACTGGTGTTGTCAAATGAATGTTGTCTAATTAGTAAAATTGGGAGTTGATATGCTTTATTAATATCTATAATCTAAAGCAACGGTCCCCACATCTAGCTGCACAAAAGAATCACCTTGGACCTGTGAAATCAAATCTGCAAGAGGTATTTTGCTTTAAAGCGTCTTCCCTAGGAAATTCTGGTGTTTTAATAGCAAAGCCTCTGCCGCTCTTTTGGAATAGCTTTTTAAAGTCTGCAGCAAAATAATAATAATAACAAATAATAAAAATAATAATAAAAAATCTGTAGCACAGTCCTGTATAACCTTAATAAGTACACTACTTTCTTTGAGAATACATTGCATTATATTTTAATCAGCTCAAGTCGCTTTGGTGAATATGAGTCCCTTTTTAGAAATTTGAATAATAGCAAGGATGCTTTCCTTAGAATTGCAAAATGGCTTTGCTTTAAAGGTGAATTTTAAAAATGTGATTCATATATTATGTATAGAGTTTTTAACTTGAAGGGCATTTCCTCTCCCCCTCCCCAAATCGGATGTAGAACTTCACTATTTTATAGCTACACACACTGGTTGCCTATTGCTAAGGTTACACTGGAATGAAATGCAGATTTTGCCTTTTCTCCACCCGCTGTTATGCCCCTGAGGTAAATTCTCTTTCCGCCTACAATTCCGTTCCATTTGGAAAGCCAGTTTAGTTTTTTAATACAAAGAACAGCATCACATAGGAAATGAGTTAAGATTAATTCTACAGATATTGATATCTGAGATCAGTTCTACAAACTTATAAACCAAAACATTCATATTGTATACATCAATATGCACAGCTAATATTAAAATTCTCTCTTGTCAGAATGTTTCATATCAAGTTCTCCAAGGAACACTTTCTAATCAATCAACACAAACTTTCAGCAAAATAGTCACCAAGAAAATCTACTTTCAGAACCAAATTCAATTTATCAACTTCTGTCGTCTGCCCCAATTGGGGACACATTAACACTCATTAAAAGCAAAGGTTTTGAAATCAGAACTGGGCCCAAATTCCCGCACCCCATTAACTATTAGTGAGATCTTGAATGAGTTTCTGTATCACTAAAATTTTAATTTTTTCACGAGATGTAGTGTATGACTGGACAGCTTTCAAATTAATACCACCTGGGACAATGAGCATTTGGTCTACATTTTCCACTTTTTAACTAGTTGAAAACCAAAATCAAATGATTTCCATTTATAGAAGTAAAAAATATAATCCTTATAGTCATACCTCCTAAATGCCATACAAATGTTAATTTATAAAATTTGGCATTCTTCCAAGGCACTTAAGTGATCCTGAAGCACCTTCATCTGAGATTAACTGAGTGCCTTCACCCCACAGGCCAGACACTGTTTTTAAATATTGTAACCGCAGAATTCTGAGGTTTAGAACTTTTCTCACACTGCAACAATTCTTATATAAAAGTTTTATGTATTATTCAAACTGTGCTTTGTTGTCTGAATATTGAAATTTGAGTTTCATTGTTACTAAAAATATCAAAGGTTACTTTGGGGTCCTCACACATATTTAATGATAAAGCTACTTTTGCATGGTTCACTTAAGTTCAACTTATATCCTAATATTGAGGGCCCAATCATATTTCAAATGCTTTATCAAAATGATCAAATGATTAGGTTTTCAAGACTATCTAGCTGTTCAGGTTTTCCTGAGCACTCCATGATCTACAACTCCTCTTCTAAACGATTTGGCATAGGAAAAGGTACCCAATAAGGAAAACTACTTTTTAAAATTCAAGGTTTGTTTTAATTAAGCATCTACCCATGCTACCCAGCAAAGTATGTAAAACTAAGATTCTGACAATAGCAGCCACTTACCTCCTGTTCCTCCTCCTGCCAAAAACTGGTATCAGCAAATAATATAAAAATAGAAATATCTGAAATTCCATAGAGATGCTTCATGCATTATCTTTTAGTTTGGCATATTGTATATACCGTAAATTTTCATCAAGTAAATGAGGTACACACTTAGGTTATAGAAAATCATGTTCATTTGCCATATGGAATGAATACAGGCTCAGGAGCTAGAACATGGGATCAAAGCTAGGTCCAGCTCATGGTTCTGCCATTTTCCAACAGTTAGTAACCTTGGGCGATGGCATAACCACTGTTCTCATCTCAATAGCTGATGTGATGACGCATTTAAATAATTCACTTAAAGTACTCAGATCAGTGTCTGGCACATGGTGTTGATAAGCACTTAAATGCTTCTACTTATTTAAAATTTCTAGTTATTCCTTTGGGAAATAGAAATGGTTAACAATTTTGCTAACCGAAAACGTTCTAACATTTTTGTCAGAGTGCCAAATACTTGACTATCTGTACTAGCTGTACCACAGAGTATAATACATGATCTACAATTTTGATATGTAATAGTTTTCCTCTCAAGATTGAGGCAATCTAATAGTAGTATACATCAAATGACTTGTGAAAAACTAAGTTATACAAATTGAGTCTTAAGCTATAGTAGAGGCAACGATAAATACTCAGTTGTTCAAAATGAGTATTTAAAACTGTAAACACAAACAGCATTACCTGGATTTAACATATTAAAACTCTTTTCTATACTGAAGAACTAAATAGTATTTAGAAGGCTGAGACTTACTAGGCTTCTAGGGGTGTAGGCATGATCTTAAGATCACTGCTTGTCGCTAAGCCTTTGATACTCAACATCCACACTAGGGGCATGGAACATCAACAGTGCTTTACTCTGGTAAGAATTCTTGTCAAGAAGGTATATCAGCATCTTGAGGCTTTTGGAGTGCAATTTGTCTAAATTTACAATGCTACATGGGTGATTCTAAAATATTCTTGAGAGAGACAGGCATCCCTCCTCCCTCCCACCCCTTTTTAGAATTCACCGACATAAAGAATCCTTGCAATCACAACCACATTTTATTTTGTGAGGCTGTGTTCCCTAATTGCAATGAATTTTCAAATTTTAAATAATATAACTATATAACAATTCAAAGTAAACACTGTCCTGGATTCGGTAATGATAGCAGAGAAGTACAATTTAACAAGTGAACAAAGATTACATCATTTTTGCAGTTGGAAAACTATGTATCCACCCTCCTTAAAATTCTTCAAGTATAAGTCACCAAAATTTATTCACATCAACAGGATTAAATAAATGGTTAGGTTGCATTATTCTTTGAAATTAAGACATTAAAAAACTTGAGAAAAATAGCATGAATGACCTCTCGCTGAAAAGAAAGCAACATCAAATGTATCATGAGCTAAAATAATACTAAAACATATAAGCGTGTTAGGTGACCCAATTTTGTTTTTTTTAATGCAGCATCAGTCTCTGACCATTCAACTCAACTGCAATTCAGAACTGTGCTTCAATGTTTCTATAAGCACTTAGAAGCATAAATATCAAACCTGTGCTCCAAAACTAACAAGTGTGTCTCTAAATGCTAGATTTGATTTATACATCCACACTTGAGACAGTGACAGAAATTTAACTTTACTGATTTTTAATACTTTAAACTAGCACTTAAATTTTTGTTTTGATGTCTCATTTAGGAAACTTCAAAGGAAGTTTTTACATCTTTCATATTTATTGTGACAATCCGAGTTATTCTATTTCCCAAGGTGTTACATATCATTTAATTGGGAATTGACAGCAATAAAAAAATTCTAAAACCTGAAATACCTGTAACTTCCTGTAGATAAACACCTCACTAATACAGAAATTCCAATTAGGTAAAAATCAGAAAGTGAAACCCTTCAGCTCTCCATGGTTACACCTGATCTACTAACACTCAAGTGTGGTAAAAGCATCCTGAGAATAATGTTCATGATAGTTTTCATTTGTATCTTATTTGCATCATGTAAAAGTGGAAAATGTAGAGATTAAGAGCATAAGGCTTATAAATCTACAGTACAAATGAAGACAAAATCAAATGCAGAAAAAGCACATCTGCAAGTCTAAAAGGAAAATTATAACCCAAGACGCATGGGGAAAAATATTTATGTGGAGTTTTTAATCCATATTAGAATTCAGTTGTTGTAATTTGACCATAAATTTAAACAGAAACCATCTTCTGAGACATACATTCTAATAAACGTATAAACAGTATTGATAGTCAACGGTTGGTTATTTGAACTTATTAGTAACATTTCATTTTTCTATCCAATAGAAATCTATAGTGGTTTGCCCCAATTACATCTCTGAAACAATGTTTTATGGAAACAAAATTAAATAAAATTGAAGATAAAAATACTCTGAAGTTATTAAAAAATAAAGCAAACTATAATCCTTGGCAGATCAATCAGGTAAAAAACACTGGTGAAAGTTGGAAGCACAGGATAACCAACATGAATCTTCAGCGCAAAGCACACCTTTAAAAACATGAAACGATGACTCTTTGGAAGACAAGAGCTAAATATCCAAGAATCATCGGGTTGGAAAAATATTGCTTAATCACTTTCCAAAACATGGTCAGCTGCAAGAACTGAAGACCTCGTTAAAAATATCAAGGTAATCGTATTTATTGCATCTTTAGAATGCATTCTGAAACAGAAAATTAACAGTGCACCTCAGCTTCACCAAAATATATATATTTAAGAGAGGGGGAACCTAAGATATTTTATAAACAAAGTATAGATTATATGTGCTTTTGAAAGGGGCTGAATTAAATAATACCAGCTGCCAACTTTGTGCTCTGACATACTTGAATTAGTGGGTACGTGTATGCTAAATTCATTTATTTTTGTCTACAATAAATGAAATAAAAACACTGCCCTATACAATCCACTATTAGCAGTGAGTACAACAGCAAAAATTATTGTACAATTTATACATACTAAAATATTTTCTTTCTCTAGAGATAATGCAGATCAAAACCTAATCATTGTAAGACTTACTTTGGGAAATCTCAAATTACAACAGGGAAAAACCAAATCAGGGGTGTACTGAGCCCAAAACAAAGTTCCTGGTCATAAGGCTATAAGATTAGTAAGTGCAAGTGGTAGAATAAAGCATGCTCCAATTGTATGCTTGGGTCTCTGTATATTTATCAAACCTTTAAATTAAACAAGACTAAAGAAATGCCTGAAGCAGAGCAAGATAACTGGGAATCGTGTCATTTCTTTTACCATTTTTGTTACCCAACTTATACAATGCGAAAAGTGCTAAGCAACACTACAAAAACACATTTACATCAACACTGAAGACCTGGGGAAATGAAATCCAACAATTTTATTTTAATGAGCTGTTATTTTCTAAATTTTTGTTTTATTTTTTTTTCCTGTTTTCATACAGTATTGAAAACAAAACGCAGCACATTCACATTTTCCCGAGGAACTGTAAAGATGATCTCTACAGGGATAAACGTTGTAAAGCCTGAAGCTCAATCAACTGATGTTGAAAACTCTCAAAGGGAGTAAAGGCTTGATCTGAATGGTCTAGAACATGTACTGTAATTTAATAGAGGAGATGGTCGTCTTAATATTTAATGATTTAAAAGAACTTCCCGGTCCATGCGAAGAGTATAGTCCAAGAATAAATCAAATTTCTGAACGCATTTTATGCTACATATGTGTATACTTTGCGATCCTCAGGTGTTCGTGCCAAATATTCTCTCTCAATAAGTCCTTCAATACGTTTCTTAATAACAACCGGACTTGGTAAGAATCGAGCCTTCAACTGCTGAGTTACCTAAAACAGAAGGTAAAAAAGCTATTTCACACCAGAAAATTAAAAAAAATATAAAACATTTCCATATAAACACAAAAATTATATCTTTGAATAGAACTGATGTGCCATTTTAAGACTCAGAGTGGAATTTAGAAATTTGATTACCAAAGTTAAAAACCCTAAAATTTAAAAAGGGTTTATTTGAAACGTAATGTATGGTTGGAACACGCCTCTGCACATCAGAATGTGAATGAATACTCAAGGGGATTAGGAGCAGAATTAGGATCTATTAGGATAGATGTACACCACCTTTAGTTTAACCATTTTGATGCTATCATCTACTGACTTCTGGGTTACTCTCCCAAATCAAAGAATTCAGGCAGCATCATGTCTTTAAGAGCACAAACTCTGGACCTAGGCTCCCTGATTCAAATATCAGCTCTCCCATTTACTAGCTCTGGGACCTTGGGAAAGTTACTCTGATGGAGTTATTGTGTATATTAAATAAGTTAATAGATGTGATGCTTTAGAACAATGCCCACCTCACGGTAAGTGCTACTGTTGCTTTTCTTCACCTGCTGTCAGGACACTGACAGGAGTAATAATAAAACAGTAACCACAGCAGCAGCCAAAGTACGACTATGCGTTAAGGCATCAATCATCTTGTATACATTAATTTATTTAGTGGTCTTAGCCCTGCAGAGTGGATCGTCTCATTTTTACAAATGAAGAAAATAAGCCAGAGAGGCAAACTGACATGAACAAGCAGCAGACAGAGCCAGCAGTTAAGAGATGAGAAGTGAAACCTTTCTGCTCCAAACCCATGCTTTTCCTACTAATCCACCCTGCCTCTTGCAGACCATCCATAAGCCTACTTTTCTTTCACTCCTACTGGATCAGTTCATTTCCCAAGACCACAATGAATTGATAAATCTTTGAAATCTGAAACTTTAGCACTTCATTCTCCAACTAAACTCTAGCATCCTTCTAGGGCTATCATTCCAGTACCAACAAACTTGTTCGAAATCCATCTGAGATCTCTAACCCTCTGACCCTGTCTTCTAAGTCCTTAATAACTTCTTTTGACCTCATCTCCTTCCTGACATTCTTGATAGCACCTCACTCCATGATTCCTTTGCTTCTCTTCTATAAACACCCTGTCTAAATTTGCTACATCATTCAAAATTCACTTCTTAGTTCCTTGCTGAGTAAAGTCGTTTTTTAATACCTTCTAAGTAGACCAGGAGTCAGCAAACTGCAGCCCAAAGGCCACAGCGCACTTCCCATCTCTGTAAATTCTTACTGTAACACACATTATTTACGATAGCTTTGATGCTGCTCATTAAAAAGCACACTGGTCATTAAAAAACAAACAAACAAACAAACAGTCTGCCAATCTCTGATACAGACTGGTAACACAAATTTATAGTATTCAAGTTCAGCAAGTCCCCTGGGCATGTCAACCTTGCATGCTGTTTGACTCAGGGAAAAGAGGCCGCTCAGTTTAAATTCCTCAAACTCTCAGCAGCTTACACTTGTACATTTATTCACACCTGTACCTACCCTCGATAAACATACAGCCCTGAACCCTGCCCCAAATTCTCAGAAGGAGGAACATTCAGTAACATCTCTGTTAAACCATCTGTCACCTACCTGTGTGTTCTTTATACAATCCTTTCTTTTCTTTTGACCCTGGTACACCAATTATTCCCTCATTTCATTTTTTTAATTTTGTTTTCAAGCATTCCTTGCTTATCCTTAGGTTAGAAACATCCTCAATATCTTCCCATTGAGAAAAATGAAACCCAGAACCCATCGATGCAACATTCAATGCTGCGGCACTGCTCTCTCTGACCTTCCCCATGAACCACATCTCAAAAGGACCAGCCACTGTCCTGGTGGTTTCACCTCCATTTATTTCTCAAAGTCCTGCCATCAGACACTCTGGCCTGTCCAGTGAAAATGTGTGGGAAAACGAACCAGTCACTTAATTGCCAATATGTCTTAAGTGTCTGATTTGGGGTTTTCACGATTTTTGAAATTATTGACTACTCACTTATTAAAAGTTTCTTCCTTTGCAATATGATATAGTCAATGTGTACAAAATGACATTAACTGACATATGGCACACAGAAGCCCACTGACCCTCCCTTTTCAGTGCACAAGACCTGTATCTAGCCGTTCACACCAGAAACCTGGGAGTCATCCTCAACTCCTTTCTCTCATTTCCCCTATCAAGCAGCACATCTGTCAAGTCTACTCATTTTTTCATTCTGCTCTTTATCCTCTAACAATACTTTACCCGCCCTAGTCACCTCTTACCTCATTAGTTCAATGGTCTCTCAATGGGTCTTCCCTTCCTTAGTTTCCTAATTTGTAATATGTAAACACTCACTAAATTGTAAGTTATTAATTTTAGAAATAAAGATAGTTTGCTTTACATAAAACAGCAGAAAAAATGTTTTTTTTATTCTTTATGTGACAATATTTTATAATTTTCATTACAAAACTTTAGTTTTTAAAGTATGTGCATATCTCAATGTATTGATCAAGTGTCATGCTTTTAATAATAAGTATTACCTGGCTATGGTTTCCTAATTTTAAACTTATATTTTAAATCAGTTAATAAATTTCAATTATTAATGTTATTTTGCTTTTCCAGTCTTCAAGCATCCTCACCTCTGCTACTAACACGTTGTGCTGCATCTTCTTCCTAGATTTCATTATCCGTACTATAGCAGCTTCTATTTCATGTTTTCTGTCATCATCTACTTTCTGCCTTGTTTCCTTCCTTTCTGGGTCAGATTCACCTTGTTTGGCAGCAACTAAAAGAGAAATAAATACATTAACCATGTGACTACTATGTAATTTCAAATGTAATGAAAAAATGTAGTTTATAAACAAAAAATGATTTAATAATATCCACAAAGAAAAACCAATTTCAACCTATGTGTGTGTGTGTGTGTATACTTATTCTCAATAAACATTCAAAAAATGCCTAATTCAATGTCTACTTTAATAAATATTTAAATAACAAGCAGTGACATAAAAACCATGCAATTCTAAATTATTCTTTTTAAATATTAGGGATTTAGTTTTATAGAAATGATGAAACCAATTTTTATAGAGTACAGTGATTCCTTTCCTGGAAGAAAAATGGCAGCTGAATCTCTTTAGTAGAAAAATTATCAGTCATTTCCATTGCTGGTGACTTCTAGAAGTCAACTAGTATTTTACCATGACTCCAAGTTAAACCTCACCAGAGGTATCTCAGTAAAATACCTGATGCCCTACTAATTCAAAATGTGGCTGTCATCTCTGAGACTCAAGGAGGAGAAAAGAACATATATTGCCAAGATTTGGTTAGCTCAAAAGTATCACAAGAATGTCAATTAAACTCCATAAGAATTCATTTATTTGTACCTCTCACCAATTATTCAACAGTTTCTATCATACATCTTACTTGTTTTTTCATGTCTCATTATTAATAAGCATACTATATGCTAATCTGCAGGAGAAGTCTTACTCTGTTATTCCCTAAAGTATTCAAGGCAGTTGCTAAGGAATTAAAATTAGAAGTCTTTTTCCCCTACAACTTTGCTCTAATTCAAGTAGCAGAGAAAGGAGAGAGATAATTGAATTTTTGTATATTTGGTCATAAATAGTAGATATGAAATTTTTGGAGGTAGAGATTGAAAAATTACAAAGACCCACATGGGACTCTGTGGACATAGACATGAGCACAGCTGTGAGAGCAGACTGCACGATTCAGATCACACTACTGTGCATATCTAGTTAGCTGTTTCTAACTAGAATCCCTTGGTTAACAATTCTGCTTTCAATTTCAATGTCTTTCCTCAAATAGATAATCAGTATCCTAATAAAAAAATGTAAAATTAGTTTAAAGTGTTCTACTAAGAAAAATAATGCTGCTTCTCAAAAAACTTAATACCATAAAAAAGGATAGGTATTGGTTTATAGTATCACAAGTAATATGGGAAAAATACCTTATTCTAAGGAGACAGATTTACGCTCAAGTATTTGGCGTGAAGTGTTATGATGTTTGCAAGTTAATTTAGACCATCAATAAAAAAAGACAATTGACTGAATAGGAGAAAATACTCACTTATGATACAATTCATATGATCCAATTAAAAAATGGGCAGAAGACATAAACAGATATTTCTCAAAGAGGAGATATAGATGGCCAATAGATATATGACAAGATTCTTAATGTAACTAATTATCAAAGAAATGCAAATTAAAACCACAATGAGATATCACTTCATACTTGTCAGAATGGCTAGCATCAACAAATCAAACTACAAGTGTTGGAGAGGATGTGGAGAAAAGGGAAACCTCATACACTGTTGGTAGGACTGCAAATTGGTACAGCCACTATGGAAAACAGTGTGGCGGTTTCTCAAACAATTAAAAATGGATATACCTTATAACCCAGCAATTGCACTTCTGAGTATTTATCCAAAGAAAACCAAAACAATAATTCATAAAGATCTATGCACCCCTATGTTCATGGCAGCTCAATTTACAATAGTCAAGATATGGAAGCAACCTAAATGCCTATCAACAGGTAACTGGATAAAGAAGTGATGGTTCGTATATACAATGGAATATTACTCAGCCATTAAAAAGAAATGAAATCCTACCATTTCCAACAACATGGATGGACCTAGGTTATTATGCTGAGTGAAATAAGAGAAAGATAAATACCATATGATTTCACTTATATATAGAATCTAAGGTACAAAAAAAAAACTAATCAAAACCAGACTCATAAATATAGAGGACGATCTGGTGATGGCCAGAGGGGAGGGAGGTTGGGAAAATGGAGTGAAGGGTTAAAGAAGTACAAATTAGTAGCTGATAGATAGTCATGGGGATGGGGAGCACAGCATAGGGAATGCAGTTAGCACTGAAGTAATGGCTAGAGGAGAGTCAGAGGAGAGAAAGAGCAGTTAAGGGAATCATTTTATAAATTATACAGTTGCCTAACCAATGAACTATATGCTTAAAACAAAACAAAAACAAACAATAACAAAAAAAGACCAAAGAGAGCAATTAACTCAATATTTGGCCCAAGGATTACAGTAGAGACTGGACTACCTTGTGACTAACTCTTAGGGGCTCAATTTATATTAATGTTGCCTTTGAATTCACTTTCTTCACCTGATAGCAGACTATCAAACTCCTTAGTTGTTTAAGCCAAGGTTTACTTTGGCAAAGAATGAATAGATCAAAATAAGAAACAAACACGGTTCTTGAAAAGTGCTAGTTAGAGAGGAGAGGCTATCACAAGATCACTGTTTTGCTCAAATGCTTATCTGTTTCTCGTACACTTGGTAAATGAATCCTGAAGGACAGTGAGTGACTTGGCACAGAGGAATCTGCCGTAGCGAGACCCCTCGATAGGTAGCTGGCTCTCTAGAACTAGTCTAAAACTCAAGCTCTCTTTAATTTGGGACTGGACACTTGTGGTTCATTTAAAGCCTTCAGGTATTATCTCCCAAATGCACTGATTTTGTATGCACGTAAATAGTGTGTGTAAAATGAATAACAAATCTTAATTTTGAAAATTAAAAAAAATTATTTTAATGCTAAATATACAACTGATTGCCAGAATACACTGACTCATATACACACCTTTGCTTTTCGTTTTGACCCTAACTGGATATGCTTTTCAAAGTAGGGTGGTGTATCTCTGTTAAAGCTTTGACTACTGTGCCCCATAATTGCAAACCACATCATTCTATCTTCATCACCAGAACTGGCCCTATGTCTTTGGGACAGAGATGTATATTAAAAATAGAATTCTATTGAAGAGAATCTAGAATAAATTGTCTTTTTTCCCCTAGTGCAAGACATATGAATTTATAGTTTTGGGTAGATACATGTTTTACGTTTCAGGACTTATCTGTATTGTAGATTTAAAGTAAAATGTACAGTGGCATGTACCTGAATTACCTAGTCTCACAATGCTTTACCCTAAATAAATAACTGTCTTCACAATCACAGATTCCATCATGCCCAGCAATAATACTGTCAGATATTATTATCCAAAAGATAGTATTCTCTTCACAGATTTTTATTTTTTGGTGATGTGTGTGTGTATGTGTAGTCTTTTAGATCTGATTTAAATTGGATATGGTCTTAAAGTTCTTGTCAGCTGTAAAATTCTGTAAATAAATGTTTTTCATTTTGGAATGGGACTTAGATCATCTTGGCTCTTACTGATATTGTAGTTACGTTAAAATTTTTTCTCTAGTGTTAAGTATTGTGACCCCATAGATTTTCTTAACCCTTTTCCTGTGTAGAAAAAAAGTGCAGCTCGCTGCCAGCATTAATCTATGACAAAGGAAGCAAGAATATAAAATGGGGGGAAAACAGTCTATTCAATAGATAGTATTGGGAAAACTGAACAGATATGTGCAAAAAAAAAAAAAAAAAGAAAGAATGAAAAAAAAGAAACTGGACCGCTTTTACACATGTAAGAATAAACTCAAAATGGATTAAAGACTTAATGTAAGACCCCAAACCATAAAACTCCTATAAGAAAACTAGGCATTAAACTCTGCCACTGCTCTTAGTAATATTTTTTTCTGATATATCTTCTTGGGCAAGAGAAACAAAAGAAAAAAATAAACAAATGGGACTAAAGTTTTTGAACAGCAAAGGAAACCATCAACAGTGGAATATTACTCCTGTATAAAAAATAAAATCTTACCATTTGTAATGACATGAATGGACCCAGAGGGCATCATGCTTAATGAAATAAGTCAGACAGAGAAAGACAAATGCCGTATGATTTCACTTATATGTGGAATCTAAATAACAAAATAAATGGACAAATAAAAATGGAAACAGACTCATAGATAAGAGAACAAACTGCTAATTGCCAGATGGAAGGGAGTAGGCAACTGGGTGAAAAGGTGAAGGGATTAGGAAGTACAAATTGGTTGTTACAAAATAGTCACCAGGTGTGAAGTACAGTAGAGGGAATACAGTCGGTAATACTGTAATAACTATGTACGGTGCCAGGTGGGTACTAGATTAACCGGGGGGATCACTTTGTAAATTATACAAATGTCTAACCACTATGCTGTACATGTGAAGCTGATATAATACTGAATGGCAAATCTAATTGAAAAATAAAAATGAAAAAGTAAAGACTGAGGGAGAACACAGTGAATGGATTTTAAAGAATAAAATAGCATGAATTTTGGCATCTGGCAGATTTCTCTTGCTGTGAATCCACTGACAAGTTATTATATGTATTGAGAGAGGAGACATTTTGTTTAATAATACAGGTAATTTATAAATACCCCATTCCAAATTTTTTTTAATGTAATAAAAAAAGATTTAAAACTGCTCATAATTGTGTCACTTCTGTTTTTAAATTTGAGATACAAGTTTTAAGGTTTTCAAACTTAAAAATATTTAATGAACTATAAATAGCTGCTTCTAAAAATCAAACTTTAGATAGGTAACTCCTAATTTTGAGCAATCTGTAAATAGGTTTTCAAAATAGATGCCCACCGTCTATTAGATTAGCTAGCCAGTTAAAAAGGATTATTTTAAGATGTAATATGTTCATAAACTTGTACTTCACTTATCAACAACCATATGGAAGTTAAGTACCATGTTCACACTATGAATTCCTTTTCTGAATGTTTACTGCACTTGGATTCAGCTGCATTCTGAGAGAACACCTGTCCATAAAAGCTGTGTCATATCTTAAGCCTATGTGTCACGAAGAACCAGAAAAGTATTACTTTTTTAAGACAGAAATCCAATAGACAAAAAATTTTTTAGAGAAAACAGTAACATTTTCTTTTCAAAGGAACAATACCTGTTTGAATCTTGACTCTGTGAAGTTTGGACGTGAACTGATCGTTGACTGTGAACACGTGACCATTTTCAATCTCCTTCGACTTGGGCTCCTTCGTGAGAACCCGCTGGGTGGGCTTGCCGCAGGCCAGGGACTGCAGGGCTCGCACGAGCTCTCTTTCAGGGATGTCTGTCTCCTGCTGAATTTCCTGAAATTTCATCACATCGATGACATTATAGTTAGACTTTTTGAAAGATTCAAGCAGATTAGTTAGTAAGTAAGTGAAGCTGACCAGGCAGTGGTTCCATTAAGAAAACAATTTACAACAAAGAATTCCTTGAAATCCCAGTTATTTGAACAAACCAGAGAAAAGGTGATTCAAATTACAAAGTATAGAAAATACACGCACTATTTTTGTTTCAGGAGATATAAGAACTAGCGTAAAAAGGTCATGCAGCAGGGAATACTAGGGACCTGCTTTAATATCCAGGTAAAAACAAAGTATTAACCAACATATGACTGCTAATTTTAGAAATACTCCATAATCCTCCTTCCAAGTTTATCCACACTACTCTTTTGCTTAGCAAACTTCTTCAGCAGAGAAGCAAAGTAGGGCTGAACTAAGGCCTTCTATCATACAATCACAATTTATAATCTAACTTGATATTTATTGTCTTTATGACCAAATAAAAATACGTGGTAATTAATTAATATTAGATATAGAAAACATACTTTGAAATGCAAGTATTTTCTTGCACTTTCTTGCACATGAGATAAATAAAATACTGAAAAAAAAAGCAGTTTAGGGGAAAAAATGAATATATAGTTGACCCTTGAAAACACAAATTTGAACTGCACAGGTCCACTAATATGCAATTTTTTTCCCCAATAAATCCAGTCAATCCTTTGTGTCTGCAGGTTTCACATCCACAGATTCAACCAGTGGTGGTTGGAAAAACAGTTATTTTGGAATTTCCTTCAAATCTGAGGATGCAAAGGGCCAATTACTGTAGAGTCAAAAGTTACACACCGATTTTCAACTGGGGCAGGTGGGTGTCAAGGACCCTAACCTGTTTAGGAGTCAATTGTATAACTTTTAAATTCATCACTCTCTTCTTATGTCAGTGGGACAGAGAACCACACATGTATATGATTTAGTCCCCACACACCTACGGGGTGCATGTGTGGAAAGCCTTCACGTTACGATATATTGCTTTGATTTACTGTATAAAGCTGTGTCTCAAAAGCAGCACAGGAGCAGCAGGCGTGAAGGCGGCAATGTTCGGATTATGTAAGTGACCTGGAGTCAGTCTCCCTTTCACAAGAGCCTGTGAGCAACAGTTGAGGTTCTTCTGAAGGACTGTCGGGGGTATGTGAGGATTGAGAGAAATGGGAATTCTAGGGATGAGGCACATTCTTCCTTTGCTTCAAATGATCTCATGTCTACCTATTTTGAACATTTCATATACTATAAATGTTAATCCCAGCAAGTTAAATTAAATAGGTGCTATTAATCATTAGAATGTTGATTATAAATACTATGTGCATACTAAAAGTGAGTTATTTACTGTTTAATCAAATTCAAAGAAGTGAAAAAACATTCTTAGGTGAGAGTTTACAATTACATATCATTCCCAGAGGTAACTACAACAATTCAATATATACCCTTCTATGCCTTTCCCTATACATGTACATTTACACATATGAACATGAACACATACATACCGTATGTCCCTGGACATGCCCATCTATCTACACACTCGCGTTAATGATAAATGTAAATGGGGTCACACCACATGTGGTTCTACTAATTTCCTGGAGATTTACCAGGTTAGCATCAGGAGATCAAAGCTATGGGGGATTCCAAAGCACTGCTCCTATCATAACATGAAGGCAGACTGAGATTGTGCCTAGTTTTGTGATGGAGCATGCCTTTTTGTCTTTAAACACAAAAGCCAGGTTTCCTGAAGAGTTTTAGAAATGTACTAGTTATATATTATACTTGATAGATACAGATAAACTGTCTTTTGAGTTGCTTAACTATTTAACTTCACAATCCATGAGTACCTATCCTCTCTACCTTCAACACAGAATTTTTGTTTCGTCCGTCCATCTGTTGGGATAAAAATGGTTATCTTACTACTTTAACTTGTAATTCCATGACCAATAGAAGAAAAGCATTTTTTTAATGTTTAAAAGCTATTTGTAACATTTCTGTGCTTTGTCTACTCATTTTCCTTGTTTTTCTTTTTAGTTGTATATTTTCGTATTGACTTATTCGTGTTCTTTGTATAGTTTTCACTGTTACATGTAAATAATTTTTCTTAGTCTCTATCTTTTCTTTATGATACCTTACCATATAGATATTATTATTTATGTTGTTAAATTTACTCTTTCCTTTGAGGTTTATGAAACAGGCTTGAAAAGAGGCCTTTTTCTTATCAAGCTTACCAAAATATTGTTTTCTTCTATTAATTTTATAGATTTGTGCTTACATCTATTTGAAATTTGATTTTATATTTGATATGACATTTGGAACTAAGGTCCTCATACTACTCACCGACCATTCCCACAAATTAAGCAATTATTTTAATTGAGTTTGATAAGAATTGGCAAATTTATCATATCTTAAACACTCCTATTTATATTAATGTTTCTGGACTCATTTTCTTCAAATGAGCTATTTACCTGCACAGCTCAAACAATTTTTTAGATTAAAATCATTGGGGTTACATTGGTTAATAAAATCAAGTAGGTTTCAAGTATACAATTCAATAATGTCATATGTATATTGCACTGTGTGTTCACCACCCAAAGTTTAATATCCTTCTACTACCAGACAGATATTTGACCGCCTCCAACGCCTACTTACCTCCCTGCCTCCTCCCCTTCCCACTGGTAACCATTAATGCACCATCTGATTGTCTGTCACGTTTCTTTCTTTTAGTTTTATATCCCACAAATGACTGAAATCATATGGTTCTCGTCTTTTTCTGACTTAATTTGCTTAGTATGATAATTTCAAGATCCATCCATGTTTTCTCAAATGGCATTAATTCAATTTTTCTTATGGCTGAGTAATACTTCATGGAATATATGCACCAGATCATCTTTATGCAGTCATCTATCTATCGGCACTTCGGCTATTTCCATATCTTGGCTACTGTGAACAATGCTGCTATGAACATCAAGGTGTATGTACCTTTGTGGATGTTTTCAAGCTTTTTGCGGTAAATACCCATAAGAGGGATTGCTAGGTCATATGGTAATTCTATTCTTAATTTTTTGAGGAACGTCTATACTTTTTTCCAGTGACTGTATACTAATTTACCTTCCCACCAGCGGTGTATGAGGGTTCCTTTTCTCCATAACCTCTCCAACACTTATTACTTGTCCTGTTGATTACAGTCATTCTAAAAGGTGTGAGGTGGTATCTCATTGTGGTTTTGATTTATATTTCCCTAATGGCTAGTGAAGTTGAGCATCTTTGCATGTCTGCTGGCCATCTGAATGTCTTCTTGGGAGAAGTGTCTGTTCAGGTCCTCTGCCCATTTTTTAAGTGAATTGTCTGGCTTTTTCATTTTTGAGTTGTATGAGTTCTTTATATATTTTGGATATTAGGTCCTTATCGGAGGCATTGTTTACAAATACATTCTCCCATTCGGAGGGTTGACTCTTTGTCTTGTTGACGATTTCTTTGGCTGAGCGGAAGTTTTTTTAGTTTGATGTAGTCTCATTCATTTTTTTGCTTTTACTGCCCTTGCCTTTGAGGTCAAATTCATAAAATTCTCTCTAAGTCCAAGGTCCATGAATGTAATTAGTACCTATGTTTTCTTCTATGCAATTTATTGTTTCAGGTCTTAAATTCAGGTCTTTGATCGATTTTGAGTTAATTCTGGTGTATGGTGATAGAGAAAAGTCGAGTCTCATTCTTTTGCAGATGGCTTTCCAATTTTCCCAGCATCATTTACTGAGGAGGGTTTCCTTTCTCCATTGCATGTTTTTGGCTTCTTTGGAGAAAATTATTTGCCCAGTTTAATTTTGGACCCTTGATGCTGTTCCATAGGTCTGTGTTATCTGTTTTTCTGCCAATACCACTGTTTTGATTACTGACGCTTTGTAGTATAAACTAATGTCAGGCAAGTACTAACTCTGGCTGTGTTCTTTTCCTTCAGGACTGAAAACAATTTTAACTTTCAGGTCAAAGTCCTTCCCCACTTACTGGGTTTTTCCACCCCAAATCTCCACCATTTCATAAAAAGTTTTGCCTATTCTTGTGCATCTTGTTCAGATAACTTTTGAGATCAGCTTGTCACGTTTCATAGAAAACAAATCTTTTGCAATTTTTTACTGGAATTTCATTGAAGTAATAGGTGACTTCAAAAAAAAAAAAAAAAAACAAAAACAAACAAACAAAAAAAACTCCTTTATAACATGGAAATTTCCCAGTTGGGTACATTTACCCTTTCGCATTCTTTTGCTTTTATTGTTTTTTGGTATGTCTTCCACTTTTCTTGTTGGAATAATTCCTAGGGAAATTATGATTCTTATTAAAATACCACTTTCTTCATGTCATTTTCTGATTCATTCTGATTTATAGAAAAGTTATTTTCCAACTGGCCTCTTTTCAAATAATGGTTTCTTAGTTGATTATCACAGTTGAAAATCATACGGTCTACAAATTTGTCAACTACTGATATTTAAAAATTCCATTCCTTTTTTTCTTCTTGTGTTAGAACCTGCAGAACAAGGCGGAGTGGTAGCTGTAAAGGTAAGTATCCTAACTTGTTCCTAACTTTAATGGGAAAGTGTCTAATATTTTACTAACTAACTACTGCTTGCTCAGGTCTCATTAAACACACCCTTCTGACATTAAGGGCGGGCAATTCATTCTATTCTTAACTAGCCAAGACTCCCTCACACTAGAAGTATTGAGGACTGGCTTTTATAAAATCAAATGCTTTTTGTACATCTACATAGATCATTAATTGACTTTATCCTTGAAGTGGTGTCTGGCATTGTAGCAAGTGTTAATTATTTTCTTATTAATATAAAATCTCACAACTATCTGATAACAAATTCCTTTTTTGTATTCCAAAGAAAAACATTATTTGGAAACAGTGAATTATTCTTTCAACACTCTCCTGAATGTGACTTGCTAAAATTATACTTAAGATTTGGGCACTTACGTTGAATAACCTATAACTTTCTTTCTCTTTTTTTGTGTTTTCCTGGGTCAATTTTAGTAATAAAGTTATGCCAGCCTCAGATATTTCCCAAGAGTATTATGTATATTTTGCATTATGGGTTCAAATCACAATACAGACTTCTATTCAAAGAAGATATAAAAAGAGAAAAAAGCCCCAGCATCCTGATTACTATGGATTAAAAATTTCACTACAAGTAAATGCCACCATTTGTAGGTAGGTTCCAAGATGGCCCGCGATGATCTTGGTATGTCTTAACCTTGCACGGCCCCCTCACTGTAACAGTGATGACTTAGATAACTAAGAAAATATGGAAGTGATAATAGGTGCCTTCTGAGGCTTTGTCATAAAGGCACTGCAGGTTCTGCTTGGGTCTCTAGGCCTGACAGCTCTAGGGAAAGCTGGCCAGCAGGATGCAAGGATAATTAAACAGTCATGTGGAAAGGGCCATGTGGAGAGAAACTAGGACCTCTCACCAAGAGCCAAAGGAACCTGCCAGCCACGTGGAAGGGGGTGTATACCAACAGCCTGGAAGTGCATTTCCTGGCCCCCAACAAACGTTAGATGACTAAACTCCAGTTGACATGTTTATGCATTCTCATGAGAGACTCTGAGCCACAATCACCCAATCGAGCCCTTCCTAAATGCCTAATCCCTAGAAACCAGGAAAGATAAATTGTTGGCTACCAATTTAAACCACTAAGTTTTAAGGTTTTTTATGTAGCATTAAATAATTAACGTACCATTACTGAATTAAAAGAATATTCAAAGATAAAAGATTAGCTTCCTTGAAAATTATTAACTATCTCCTTTAACTTGTAGAGATGATTTCTGTAAAACAGTTGGCTGATAAAACTTATGAAGTAGACTACAGTGAAACATATGGTGTGAGTCAAGATAAACTTCATGTGCCTTTTCTTTTCACAACACTCCTGGTTCAAGATATGAGCAGCCAAAAGACTATGGAGCCATGGGAGTAATGTTCTACATATGCCATTTATGCTCAGGCTTCTGGTGTTTGACTTAGCTAAAATCTGAAATATTAGAGAAAATTTCCTACTTAATTTTTTCTTCTGCCTAAGCACTTTTCATTAGCATCAATGATCTCAAACTGGTTGGGAAAGAAAAGGCTTGACCACTAACGTTACTAGCAATTCCAATAATAGCTACAGAAAATGAATTTGTGTTTATGTTTATCCTATTATTTTTGCCAGCTCTTTATAGAGGTGAGCTCTGAAAACCAACTCTAGCTTATTTTGCTTAAAATATATTTCTCCATGAGAGCTGCAAAATAAAACACTCAAGCTATTAGAGATAATTTAGTTGTACTTCTAATTGAAAGGCTTACAATGTTTGGGTAAGGTACTCAATACCTGCTTAATCAATATTCTTGGGACTCAACTGCTTATAACTTGTGCTTGAAAACTAAGGCTATTCCTTCCCTATGACATATCTAGAAGAGCAAAACCTTTTAACTTAGCCACTGACCTAAAACATTCAGGTTTCAAAACATTTCCTTGAGGAATATGACATAAAAATAGTCCTCTCTTAAAAGATTCACTCTTTATCTTAAATTTAAACTTAAGAATCACATAATCTTCATTTCAACTCCAACCTACCCATTTAAAAGGACAGAGAGAAAAAAAAAGGTAACAAAAATGTAAGCATATTAAAATAGTTACCTAAGGAAAAGAAAAGATGGTGGAGAAAGAAATCTGACACTATCAAGATAGTATAAAATTAGCGTTAAGGACACAGAAATCAATGAAACAAATCAGAGTCAGAAATAACCCACACATATATGGTCAAATGATTTCTTTAATAAATAGGCCAAGATAATTTAAAGAGAGAAGACTATTGTTTTCGACAAATGACACTGGAATGAATGACTAAAGCAATTTGTGTGTGTGTGTGCGTGTGTGTGTAAAATAACTCTGAGTCCTTACCTCTAACCACACACAGAAAAATTAACTTGATATTGATCACAGAGCTAAATGTAAAAGCTGAAATTATAAAACACTTAAAATAACCTTGGGGTAACCAATAATTTCTTAGGACATCAAAAACAAACATAGGACTAAGAAAGTGACTTGTGAGAAAATATTCACAGCACATAGATCCGACAAAAGTTTTGTATACAGAATTTATAAAGAGCTTTTAAACAGCTCAATAAAGATATGAACAGATACCTCACAAAATAAGACATGTCATAAGTAGCATATGAACACATAAAAGATGCTCAACATGGTTAGTCATTAAGGAAAGGTAAATTAATAATATGATAATTACACACCAGCTAAAGTAGCTAATATTAAAAAGACTAACAGTACTAAATTTTGGAGAGGATGTATAGCCCTCCACTACTGGTAGTAATGTAAAATGGTGCAATCACTTTGGGACACAGTTTGGCAGTTTTTAAAAAGTTAAACGTATAACTTTATTCATAACAGCCTCAATCTGATAACTCAAATGCCCATCAACTGGTAAACAGATACAGAAAACATAGTAGATCCATATAATAGAATATCCCTCACTAATAAAAAGTAACAAACTACTGAAACTATACATGCAACGACATGGATGAATCTCAAAAATACTGTGCTATGTAAAAGAAGCTCCACAAAAGAACTATGAATTAGATAACCGTGTTTATATAAAATTCTAGAAAGACAAAACAAATCTAAGATGATATAAAGCGGATTACTGTCTGCCTGGGTGGGAGGGAACTGACTGCGAAAGACTACAGAAATTTGGAGGGGGGCTATTATTCTACATATTAATTATGATGGTAGTTACACAGGTGAGTATATCCGCTATAACCCATCAAATTGTGCACATTTTTAAGTGGGATGTTTTCTTATATAAAACATATTTATACTTTAATAAAGTTTATTAAAACAAATGACACGTGACCCATAAGTGCACAACATTTATATAGTTCCATAGCCCAATTTTATGTTCTTTTCTCTAACAGTACTCAAAGATTACTCAAATCATCATCTTACTCAAATCATCACCACCACCACCACCACCTTCACCATCATCATCATCACCATCACCATCCTCACCATCCTCCTCCTCCTCAAAAAATAATAACTCTAAAGGTTAAGTAACAGGTGAGAATTAGAAACAACACAATTGGTTAAAATTTAGATAACTAATGCATACCTCAAACGTGTATTTTTCTCTATTATTAAAGAGCATTAATATGGTCATCTGGAAAGTAGAAACTTGCAATATGTGTTTCCGTGTATTAGAGCCAGTTACTTGTGCCCCTCCAACACCAACTTCAGATCCATCTTCCTGTTTCATTTTAAAAAAACATAAACAACATTAATTATCTTTTGATAACTTTAACATTGTGTTTGAGAAATAAGCACTGGCATGCTCAACCCTTCCTTTAGAAAACTATATAATTTATTCTGATAAAAAACATTATTAAAAAATGTGCAGTGTGCATATACGTGTGTATGTGTACAGTCTTTAGAACTGTTATTGTAAAAAATTATGAACACTTTACTAAATCTAAAAAATGAATCAAAAAATTTCTTACATTCACAACTAAAATTATTTTAATGATGGGATAATGGACTTATAAGACATCATTCCATTACATCATTCCCAGAATTAGTAGTATTAGGTTTCTTTTTGTGTGACTAATCACAGTAAGAGATGGGAGTGGGGAAACATCTGCCACCCTTTAAAGCCTGTTCCTGGCTCTATGATTTAAGAAGTACAAAGTAGGAATTTAAGTCTTCAATAATTAATATATGAATTATGTTTGTAAAGTCTACACATGCTTAATAAAACTTCAAAATATAACATTATTCAGGGAAAAAACCCTCCCCATTAAAATAAAAACAAACAATAGCTAAAAGTTGAGTTCTTTGTATAGCTGACCTTCCCACTTAAGTATCTAATAGTTTCGAACATTATTTACTAAACGAACTGCAGGGAATAGTTCCCATATCAATTAAATATAAAAATTACAATATACATATAATCATTTCAACAATGTTTTTTAAAAAACTGGTGTTACAGTGATATCATATGAAACCAATAAGATTCTAATGAAAATACAGAATAAAACTGTTGTTTGCTGCCTAGATGACAACTAAAGCATTTTTCTTTAATGTTTTGCCAGAAGCTTTTTATTACTTTTCTATTTTTAAGGAAAGTGGCCCTAATTTGAGGTATACTAATCAATGGAAAGGTAAATTATTACTCTAAACCTCACAATTTTAGGCATAAAAAAAGCGATTATTCTTTAAAAACGAAGGCAATTCACTAGACTAGTGCTAATTTTTAAATGGCTTTAGTAATATATTGTACACATTACAAATCTCAAGTGTTAATGTTACAGGTTTTGATCTGAAAGTAAAGATTATAGGAAACTGAGAATTTTAAAAAGGGACTCATGGCTTTGTCTATCCTCCAATCAATTTACATTTTATTATTTTATGCGATACTGTCTCAAGTCTAATCTTATAAATAAAATATGCAATTATCTTATTATTCTCTCCTTAAGAAAGGTGACTAGTATAGTCTTTACAATGGAACTGAGGGAACAGAAGTAAACAAATTAAAGCCAAAGTTCTCCCTTTTTTAATATTTGAAACAGGGAAATAAGAGAAACAATTTATCTAGGTCAACAAAAATCACGAATCAATTCTATTGATTCATTTTAAGTTACTAAATATAAATATGTTCAAATTGTCCATATTTACCTTTTTAACTGGTCCATAAAAGGTGGCATTGAGATCTGCAGAACCCATGTGATGCTGGAGTGTGAGCTGTCGACCACTGTGTTTGGCTAAGTAAAACCTTGGGCAAATCAAACCAGATTTTAGAAAATCATATAAAATACATATTTGAAATTATAATCTACAGGATAACAACTCTTAACAAACATATATGATGTAAGGGAGAGTTGAAAAGATAAAAGAAAGTTCAGTATTTTTACAGAAGGGGAATAAAAAATAAAAACAAAACAAAAAAGAGGGAGGCGGTTGAAGAGGGAAGAGAGGAGACCCAGAGAGAAAAAGAGAGACCTAAGTAACTTAGCTAGATATAAATGATAACATACTAAAGGTAACACTAAATAATTTCTGCTGGCATTTTGCCCCTGCCTGCTGGTCAGCCACTGCTGCTCATAAGACCAACTTTCTCCAAGGCAACCCAGCAACCAATTCTTCCTAGGCTAATGGCAGACATCAACAATAAACATGTACTCCTATCCATGCACTAATGCCGAAGAACATTAATAAAATGTTCCTCTGAAAAGAGCTTACATGATGCATTCTTACACATTAAAAGCATAAAGGATAAATTCTCCTTTTGAACATGAGGTAAAAAAATGGAGTAAATTCAATCTTAATCTGGGATACTACTAATGCTCAAATTTATTTCAGTTTTGGACAATTATCTGTACTTAGAAATACAAAGTTTGATCTATGTTTACCTTCTGAATATCTCGAAAGCGTGTCTTGGGGCTGGTGGGATGTTGCACTTTGGTGTGGCTGACTGAGTGGGCCAATATCCCGTTGTAAGCACCCGGACTGTGAGATCAACACCACCTAAAGATACCTGTGTATAGAAGAGGAAGAGATGTTCCTCTTAAATGAGCTAGGATTTGTTAGTCGTTCCGTACAGACACTACTTTAGAGTCATCAAAGTAGTAGCTCCAAGTCTAAGATCAAACGCCTAAGATACTATCTATGTTCTCAAAGGTCCACTGGTGTTTTTCAAATTTTAACTGTCCTGGCAAATATTCAAAATGATTGCTTAGGATGTTTAATATTGACCAAAGAATAGTTCTTAGCACTGAACTAAGGATCACTGGTGTCACTGAAAAAAAAAGTGCAATGCTTTGGCCTTTAAGCTTAAAAAAAAAAAAAAAAAAAAAATTAAGGGGCGATGTAAGTACCATTTTAGAGGCAATTCTAGGATAATATCTTTCATCTCAGCTTTTAAGTATTTTACCAACTTAATGCACAAAACAAAACATTTCTATCCCATTTCCATTTCAAGTACATTGATCAAGTACTTCCACATGCAGTTCACATTCTAACCACCTTTGCACAGGACACTGTAGGCCCAGTTCTACATAGTACATGCTCTATAAATAGTTGAATAATGGATGACTGCCTCTAAAAAATATATGCTAGCATTACTGTCACAAGGAGATGTTTTCTTTTTAAACAAATTAAAATTTTAAGAGAATAAAGCGCATCAACAGAAATTCTTAAGGGTGAAATATTATCTTTATTACTGATATTCACAAATGTTCTAAACCATTACTACATTTTTATTGAACCTTAATGATACAGTGATATAAATTTTTTAAAAAAGGGATGAATTTATAAATATTGTGAAGTATTCAAGCACTCTGATTTCTTCAGATACCTACTCAATGATTATTCCATTTTAAGGAAGGTGCAACCAGAAATCTTAGCTGGTGCAGGAGAGAAAATAATAGCAGAGACTCTTAGATGATGAATGACAGAGGATGCAGAACTGCTGGTTCATCTGTAAATTGGTGGTGGGGGAGGTGGTGGTGGTCACAACTTGATTCAATCCACTAAAGACAATAGTCTTTTATCTCCTCTCCCACACATGTACATATTTTGCTCCCTAATCTTCAATTCTTTTCTCAAAATGCCATTTTTTAAGAGGCCTTCCCTGACTACTCTTTCTGGTTATAGATTTCCTCTGTGCCTTCTATCACCAGCTAAGGTGCTAGGTGTTTACTTCTCTTCTTTATCATCTGTCTCCCAGGACAGAATGCAAGCTCCGTCATGGCAGGGATTTTGCCTGTTCTGTTCTCTGCTGTAATCCCAGTGACTACAATAATGCTTGGCACAGAAAGCACTTAATGAATTATTTGTTAAATGAAAAAAAAAAAAAGAAACTCAAGGAACTATTTATTACTCCAGTGATTTGCATCTTCTTTTCCTAACTATTTTAGTAATATTTTGAAGCCATTTAGTTTATATTGTGCCAAGACAGGGATAAATAAAGAGACAAAGGTTCAGAACAGTGATGACACATGATTTGATGATATAAAAAACAGAAATAAGATAGCTGGCTGGTTTTCCTGCCCCATCCCCACTTTAAAATTAAAAACACATGAAAAAATGGACAAATACTTAAATTAGCTTCACCGTAATAAGAACTGTCTAAATAAAATATGCCACAAGTATTATTAGAACTGTAAGAAAGTACTTCTAAGACTAAATGGAAGAGCTATCCATTCTCCTGGTACATTTCAAGAGGCCAAGCAAGTTACAGAGAATCACCTGCTTGAGGACTGGAGAGATTTTAAAGGTGCTCAAAGATTTCAGAAAGCTCAAGATTTGTTTTCATTACTCTGTCACTTTTCATCAAATCTCTCTAATGTAGATTAGGCACAGGGGGCTTAAGGCCCTTAGCATAAACAATTATATATAAAAAAAGCCAATAATTGCATACAAATAATGCCCTTATAGCTAAAGAGGAAGCTGTAACTAGATTAGCAGATATATAACTGACACTAGCAGTTCAGTTATTTGATATATGGATGAAAACACTCATTATAAAAGATAAAAGACTATATAAAAACAAAAATTAATGAAGAATTTTACCCCAGTTGCCTGTAGATGTTGCCTGAATTCATCCATAGTTGTGTTTGAGATGCTCATATCCCTAAACATTCCTTCCAGTTTTGATGTGAATTGACATCCACATTCAGTCTGTGGAAGAAAACCACAAAGTGAGTGACGAATTTTCCTGTGAGAAAACATACAAAAACTAAACTCTTCCATGTTACTGCCACCATTTCTAAATCTTCCCAATAGCTGCTCCATGCCTGTGGGTACCAAACTTTAGTATGTTTAAGAATAACCCAAGGACATTATTTTAAAACACAGATTCCAAGACTCTTTCGGAGATTCTAATAACCTCACTGTAGGTAGGGCCCAGAACACTTGTGTTTTGAACATGCAGCTCAGGTGATATAGGTACAGGTGGTCAATGGACCACACGTTTGACAGAACTATACAGTAATATTCCCTTTACTGTTCCCCTTGTACTAATCCTATCCAGATCTCCCAAGAATGTATCCTGCCACACCAAGAGAAATTCCAGCAAATTCTGAATGTTTCAGAACTTCAACAAATATAAGTATAGCCTGCTCAAAAAAAAAAAAAATCTAGCTTTATTTATAAAAATAAACATTTTAAAACAATTAGATATTTCACAATTACATGCTGCTGTTCAATCATGTGATAAACAGCGACGTGCATTCCATCTTATGCCTTACCTTTAACTTAGATATCATGTTTTTTTCTGAGTCATCAGAAACACTTTTATTTGTAAGAAGTCTTCTTGCCAAATGTTGTTTATAATAACGTTCAAATACATCTTTTTCTTGCATAAACCTAAAAAGGACCATTGCCTTATCCAGTATTGTTTCTACTTCTTGTTCTGTAAGCTGCAAAATCAATTAAAAATGATTTAATAATTACAAAATTTTAGTTCTATGAAAATCATGCCACAGTTCGTCTACAGTGTAAAAACAGTAGTTTGATGACAAGTGGAAACGCCTGGGTGATCTGCATTAGGAGGTGGCATCCAGGGTGAGAGTGAGCTTCCTACCCATGTGGCAGCCTGCATGGCTCTCCCAGCCTGTCCTCACGCAGCACTGCCCAGGGCCACCGTGGTGTTCCAGACCCAGAGGGCGGCCACTGAAACGAAGCCATGAAGTGCTGCATGGCTGGACTAAAGCATGACTGAGAACAGATGAAATAAAATTTTACTCACGAAAAGGAACCTCTGCATGATATCTAGGCAGGAACTTACATAGACGAAAGATACTTTCATATGTGCTTATTCAAAATCCAAAATGTACAAATAGAAGGGTAATAATTTGTTGTAATTCAAAGCGCTTGTCTTTTAAATAAGGGCAAGATAAATACTGTGGCAGATTAAGCTTACATTAAAAAACAAAAAAGACTAAACAAATGTGTCTTTTCTACTGTGTCCTTGGTGATCTTCCTTTTGTTTCTTTGTAAAAGAAACCTGTAAAACCTGTGGCCATTTGTTGCTTTGCCCTTTAGTCTCACAAATTCTAAGATTAAGTCAAAAAGACCAATTTATGTGTCATCACAATATGCTTAATTTGATTTTCTATGCTTCAGTGAGTTTCTAGGATCCCAGATATATATAATAAAAGCTTGAAATTAAGCTTCAGAATATGCTTTTAAATTACTTTCTGATAGTTATTCTAGTTCATGGCTTCCAATTTTTGGCTTCCACGTAAACCCCAGAACCAGATGAGAGCTCCAAGATTCTGTGCTAGGAACGAATAGCTGTTTTCAAGTTCCTTATGATCTCTATAGCATATCAAATCCTCACTCTCTAAAGACTGTTTAACAATCATCACTGTGTAGTTTTTGTTTTTGATGCTAATGACACATTAATTGAAATGTCAAAGTACCTCTGGCCACTCATGTCTTAAACAATCCTTTTCAAAGATCACAGCACACATTTAAGCATAGCAAAAGGCTATGTTTATTTTTATATCTATAAAATTCCCCAATTTCATATTTGATTTCCTCATTTGATATACAGTTTTTTATCTGCAAATAAAATTTAATGAATTTTCAAATGCATTATACTTACCCCTTTTACTCCCTTTTTCAGCTTATCATCAATAAATAATGAGAGGTATTCAGGGGACCTGGAGTTGAGGTTGAGAAAATACTCAAAGTCACCCGCGATAGTTTGTTTAAAGAGCCGGTCATTGTTGAACGATTCCTGGAGGAAGCGATCAAACCTACTCTTCAGATCCAATAAGCCCTTCCAAACAAAAATAGAGAAATTTAAGGTACACTATCGTTTTTCTATAAATAATACACACATGAACGTGTACATTTATTTTAACTTTGCTGGTAATAAATGTGTACATTTACTGTTAAAATTTACAGATTCTGTATTATCATTTTCAAGCCTATATCTAAGCTGTTATTAAAAATGGCAGTGATGAGGAGTACTTCTATCTTCCTGTTCTACTGAAGAGGAACCTAAGCGCACCTTCTCTAGTTCTCCCCACCCTCCTCTCTCTGGACTAAATGGGCAAGCCTAAGAAAATCATCTTTAAAAATGTACCAAAAAAGCTCATTACTTAAAGCATGAAAAACCTGGAACATAAAATATACTATTACTTGAAAGCAAAACATTTGAAACAAAAAGTATTTAACACTTGGTTTGTTAACACATTAAGGTATGTGAATACTCAAGGCACACAAAAAAGTAGAAAGGATAACTTTTATTCCTGGAACACTTTAAACAAAGTTTTCACCAAACAGATTAACAAATGAAAAGCAGCAACTGAGTATGGCTCCCTGATACAAATATACATACTAGGAAAATTCTAAAATAGTTTAGGATATCAGTTTGTCACTGGGTCAATAAAGACAAAAGTACGTAATACATGGCTTAGTAAAAGTGACCTTTGCAGCACTGTCAACATTACTTTGTCATACACTGAAAAGAGAATCCTCTGTATCAGTTTACCTGGATATAATCAACGGGATTCTTTCCTTCACCTTCCTCAGAAACAAGGGCTTTGCCCTGCTCTCTCAAGTAGGAACTCATGCACTCACACATTGTTTTCAAACCATTTGGCACGCGACTAAACAACTTGTACATGCAAGCAAGGTCTGCAATCAGAAAGAACACACAAATCGACTACATTAAACATTCAGACAAAAATGTAAATCTTTTCATGATGATCTGTGATATTTAAACTTATTTCTTCATTATAACTATTTGTGGATATGAAATTTACTGAAAGACCCAGCAAAATTAAAAAAAAAAGAAAAAACATTGGCTAGTTCATGGTTATTACTGCAACTTATAAAATAATTTTCTGATGAGATGCTTTGAAAGCATCAAAAAAAGTCTCAGCAATGTGAGGTTTCATGAAGATGCCCAAACAGCATAGTAAAGCCACAAAAAATGAAAACCGCAGTTTTGAGTTTCTGCATAATTTATTCCATAAAACAGCAGTTTCTAAATCAGGAAAATTTTTTTCTGTAAAGCACCAAATAGTAAATATTTTAGACTTGTGGACCACATGGTCTCTTTTGCTACTCAATTTTGCCATTATAGCAATAAAAAAGCCACAGGTAATACATAAGTATGTGGGCATGATTGCTTTCCAATAAAACTTTATTTATGGACATAGAAATCTAAAATTAATATAATTTCATATATAATGAAATATTACTTTTTTTGATTTTTTTTCCAACCACACTGGTGGCGGACCATATTTGAGAAACAAGCTATAATTTGCCTACCCTGGTCTATATTTGTAACAGCAATTTAGATCCTAAAGTTGTATATATTTAAAAAATACTTAGAAACATGTTTTACAGAAAAAAAAAAGGTTTCTAAAATTGGTTTTAATGACTTGCAAAAGCAAATTTCATTTATAAATAAGTTTTCATCAGTAATATATGCTCAAAGTAATCCACACACAACAAAGCTAATATTTGGCATAAATTACAACCAAATTTCCCATGTTAAAAACAAGTATTACAAATACAACAGCAATTTATGGACATATGCTACAGTAAATCTGGCATATCAAATACCTCTAACAAGACAGTTCTCAACTTATCTATTTTGTTACTGTGTTATCGTAATTTTGCTTAATTATATGCTGTAATTTTGCTTATATGCTGTAATTTACAATTGTATGTAAGTTAATACAATTTTGTTAATTTCACTGTTTATAAATATATGGTATAGTGGAGAATGTGAATGACAAATACTTGGCATTCAAAAATTAAATGTCATTATTCTGCATACACTTACTAAAGCAATAAAATGAGACACCATTTGAAATTAATTTCATAGTACTAAGTGCATTGAATAATTAAGCCAATTAATTCACCCTCCATTTATGGTGAGAAAACCATTTCTTCACATTCTAATTTATGAGACATTTACCCTCATCATGGTGAAGCTGTGCCCAACCTATTCTCAACATACTGCTCAAGAGCGAGGCCTAGCAAAATCAGAACATTTTGGAATTAGGTTTCTAGAGGAAAAGTTAGGAAAACTAAAGCCAGGATTAAGAACTAACTAGAAAACGATGGTAAGTTCCTATTTTTTTGTTTCTTCACTTGTGTACTCATTAGGCACTTGCCATGTGTGTCAGGCACACTGAACGCCTATAGCATGTCCCACAAACGTTTCACAGGCCCCACTCTCCCACCCCACACCAAAGGCAGGTATGAAAGCATTAACTCAATAGCTAAACGGTGCATTAGAAAATTTATCGATTCTCATTTTGCTTATGTAAGGGAAAATGCTTTTTATGAAAAAGTCCGAATGTGCCAGGAACCATTTGGATCAGGGGTCATCAAACTGTAGTCCATGGACCAAATACAAACACACTTCTGTTTTTGTACAGCTCATGAACTGATAATGATTTTCACTTTTAAATGGAAAAAAAAATCAAATGAAGTTTTGTAAAAAGTCACGCTTATTCCTTTGTTATTATTTATGCCTAATTTCTCACTATTACAGTAGAGATGGGTAGTTTACTATATGCCCCATGTGCCTAAGATCTTTTCTATCTGCCTCTTTATAAAATACTTTGCTAACCGCTGACTCAGATCTTAGACATTAAGGAGTAGTGTTTTTAAATTTTATTTTATTATTAGTTTCAAGTATATGATACATTGGTTAGATATTTACATAGTTTACAAATAATCTCTGGCTGCTCTTTCTCTCCTCTGGCTCTCCACCTAGCCATTACATTAATGCTAACAACATTCCCTTTACCATGTTCCCCATCCCTGTGATCATCTATCAACTACTAATTTGTACTTCTTTAGACGTTTACCCCTTACTCCTAGGTCCCCAACCCTCCTCCCCTCTGGCCATGACCAGACTGTCCTCTATATTTGTGTGTCTGTTTTTGATTAGTTTATTCTTTTTGTTCTTTAGATTCCACATATAAGTGAAATCATATGGTATTTATCTTTCTCTGACTTATTTAACTCAGCATAATGATCTCCAGGTCCATCCATGTCATTGCAAATAGTAGGATTTAATATTTTTAATGGCTGAGTAATATTCCATTGCATACATGAATCATAACTTCTTTATTCAATTGTCTATTGATGGGCATTTAGACTGCTTCCATATCTTGGCTATTGTGCCGCCATGAATACAGTGGTGCATAGATCTTCACAAATTGATTTGGTTTCCTTTGGCTAAATATTCAGAAGTGTAATTGCTGGGTCAAAAGGTATGTTTTAGAAAACATGACAAACATACCTAAAAATAATTTTTTTTTTTTACTTTGACAGAAAAGGCTTATTAAAATGGTCTTTTAAAATAATCATTTTCTCTGGTTTAATAAAAAAAAACAAATTTCCATACAACTTTACAGGAACTTGTCCATGTATAGAAATATAAGCATTTCAAAACACAGAGCAAGGATTCTATTAGTGGAAGCATAGAACAACCTCTCTTCCCACCAGCCTTCTTTTCGCTTCTCTTCCATACTCTACTCTTTAAACTTACTCACTAAAAAAGTTTTTTTTCATCCCCTACCTAGGTCATGACCCCAATGAGCAATATGTATTTCTTTTGTAAGAAGTGGCTTGCTAAGACTTCACCTAAGAAACAGAATAGCAAGAGTACCATGTTTATTTTTTAATGTCAATGATTTATAAAGTAATAATTTTAAAGTAAAACTTCAGAAATTACAAATGAGGATAAAACGACTGTTCTTTCACTTATTTCTTCTATGGTACTTGTCACAAAATATTGTTTTCAAGAAAATAAAAGTAAAAAGTCAAAATGAATAAATGTTATAGTTATAGTTATTTCAAAATGTTTACTTTTATGCAATTTTCCTTTTTCTTTTTTCAGTTTATAACTTCTGAATCCCTAAAAACAATCAACTAAATTATCTAAATACGTCAACATGGAAGACATCTAGATTCGTTTTTTTGGAACCCCTTATCATCACAATGAACTCCCACAAGGAAGTATACAAAAATTTAAGATTGGAACTTCAGATTTTAAAAGAATCACAAAAACTACAGAACAGTATGTGGGAATGGAAAGAGCCCAAACCCTCTGGCATATAAAATCAAAGTACAGGAATAGATGAGAAGCTTGTTGGCCTTGCCAATATTAGTTACATCGTCCAGATTAATAAAAACATAAAGTGAGGAGACTTTAAGATGAAAGATATGAAAAAAGTTATAATTCACTAGAAATACCTAATATCCTTATTAGTAAATATCAAGCTTTACCATTAAAATCTGTCAAAGTAACAGGTGAAAAACTAATGATACACACAACTTTTTGAAAACCGACACTCATAATCTATTTTAATTACAGAAAAATAAAAATATTACTGAGACTTAGTAGAACTATAAGAATTAAATTTTTTTCAATTGCTATCACTTACCTTCTGTCTTTCCATTTTTCAACATATGTACTAGCCCAGAATTCTCCATTTCTACTATAGTTTTCATATGCTTAGAAATGAGTTCCCTCTCAACCACCTTTACAATTGGCTCTTCAGTTGATTTGTCAAGGCAGTGCATCACCCGTTCTATTTCTTCATTAATTCTAGCTTCTACTTTCTTTATATATACTGAAGCACTGTTTTCTGCTAAAAACTTCTGGCTTTCCATCTGCAAATAGGAAGCATGATTTTTTTTAAACACAGAAGCAAAATGTGTTTCTGCTTTTAACTGCATTTCTATACTGTTGATCATAAACCAAATTAAGTATCATTAGCACTATTAACATTTTACATAGTTTGTTAAACACATATATCCTTGAAAGTTCTACTTACGTAAATCTAAATCATTACATTATCCTTAAGCAGTGTTTTTCAAACTTTGCCAATGTATTTGAAATAGCAGAAAAAGTAAGTGCATGCCAGAATGAAGCACTGACCCCAAGTAACAGTAGGAAATTCTTCTTTGTTTTAACATAAAATTATGCCTTATGTGATATGTCTATATAGTTTGGCTGGCATACTGCTACTTATTAAAGTTCTCCTGCCACCCCACTCCCAGTCTCAAAAGTATATATTCTGAAGTTGGAGAAACAGAGCTTTTAAATAACTATTAATCTTGTCTGCTGACATCATCCTTATAGAAGTTCCTCTAAATTATAAATTTTAACTCAATTGATTTTAACATATTTGATAGCAGGATTAATGACTATATCTAAGAATTACATAAGAGAAAATACATTGAAATAAACAATGCACAAGTTTATTAACACTTCTTACTTTCTTAACAAAAGGTAGTTTTAATCTTTGAAAATAATCAAATTTCTAAGAATAGACATTAACATGCCAAACAAATATCTTGGTGAGACCATCTCTCCACTCGCTATTAAAAATAGTATATATTATATTATATATATATATATACACACACACATACACACACACATACACAGATATACATAATGTCACTGAAGTACATTTTGAAATCTTGACAATTAATGTTCTATTGGTATTTCTACACTGTAATGAAGGAAATTAAAGCGAATGCAAAGGTCAAAGATATTGTCAAAAATATCTAGAATTAGTTGCTGTATTATCAGAAAGTAAAGACTGTTTCCTACATTATAGAATTAATAGTTCATAAAGCATAGTCCAGGCTCACCAGTGCAGGCCACAAAGGTCTTCCTGATGGGCTATAAACTAATTAAAAAAAAAAAAAAAAAAAAGGCAAGTCCATTCTTTGTTTCTTTATGGGTAAATGACACCAAAATTCACTGAGTTCCATTTTCATATTTATGCAATGGCTCTAATGAATGACCTACTGAATTACCAAGAGTTATTATGATTTTGTATTTATTTTTTAAAAAGCATATTACTGCAGTAAAAACTTAAAATTCAACTAACTCTGTTTTGGCGACAGCACAAAGCTTCTACTATAAATTGCTCAGACAGTTATACCCTGGTATTATTATCTTATCAATAACTGTCTTACATTCCTCACGGTACTCAGTTACTGTTATTACCACTTCATTATGAACTAGTACTAGTGAAGCTTCACTTTTAGCAATTTAGTTGGTTTTGGGTTGTATATACTGCTGCATATTTGTATCATTTATACTTACTGACCTACACTTTCCTAATTAATAATCTTTAAGACGTATATGCATTATGGGACCATGCATATTCCTCCATTTATTCTATTTATAACTTATATAACCAAAAGCCTGAAAAGTGAGACTTCATTGGTGATGCACTGCCTGTGAATTAATGATAATTTGTAACATGTAAATGTAATAAAATGTTAGTTATTTCTAAGTTTACATGTTTTACAATGTATAATTCAAAAAATAATGTGTACAAGTCCAAACTTTCAATTTGTTTTCAATGAGTTCCTTCACCGCAATGTGAGATAGGTATGCTGTAGGATATTATTTGCATGCTCTTCCCCAAAGGCCTCAGTAAAAAAAGGTCAAAAGGTTCAAATTAGTAACTACATTCAGTAACTTTAAGGATATCTTAAAGGAGCACTTATTTATCTCTCCACTAATTACCTGAAAAAATTCTGCTGACATTTCCAAAAAAGGAGCCTCAAAATCTTCTTCATAAACTGATCGCCCTTCAAGACCTAAAATCATTAACATCTGGCAAGCATTTCTTATGGCGCCCCTGTCAAAAGAAGTTAAACCACTTGATAATCAAATTACATTAAAAATTCATGTAAAAATACAACAGAAGTAGCTAGAGTTTCAGAACATTTTTATCAAAGTGACCAATCTCCCAGAAGTAGCTCATTTATAACACACAGATTTAAAGTAATTTTAACTGAAAACCATATCTTGATTGCATCGCTATTTATCTCAAGCTATTCTCATGCTGTAATAACTTAAAAATCTTAAAGAAATGTGTTTAAGAGGTCTATTTCTATGTGTTTAAACACACACACAATAAAAAGGCTGCTTCTTGGGAAGCAGGAAGGAGAGGAGGGGGCTATAGTGCTTGATTGACATGGGTATAGTTACTCCTGAGCAACATTTTTTTTTTGGTACCAAATAGCTTTTGGGCGACTCTGATCAAACACCAAAGCTGAAACAAACAGAACTTTACAAGTCTTCATCTAACAGCTGCTTTGAATACAGAGAAGCAGAGAAAGCAGTCTTGCATGTTTCAAGCCACTCTAGCTACAGCGGCATAAAAAATAGTACTGTAATCACATTATAAAGGGGAAAAGACAGAGGGGGACAGTAGTTATAAATCATTTTAGACTATAGTCAATATTTTTCTTCATATATTTTAAGAATGAAGGCTAGCTAAAGCCCTTAAAGAGGAAGAAACAAAAATGTTATCATCATTAGAAAAGAACAAAATGCCAGCATAAATAAAAAATACATGAAAAATCAAATCGGAAGACTAATGGCGAATTCACTTTGTAAAAGTATACTAACATAAAGCTTAGGATGATCTCATAAAAATAGAAGTGTGCTTTAAAATCTAGGAGACTTTGTTAACTGTGATACAGGTTTTTGAAGATGTTCATAATATGCTAGACAATCAAACGTTATTTAATAAAATTCTTGACAGTAAATCTATTCTCAGGATATAACTGCTAAAAACCAAAACCCGAAGAGTAAAAAGAGGATTGTACCGGTCTACAACTTCTCCTTTCCGCTCTCTTGCGATCATATCCAATAACGTTTGTCGTAGATGATCCCTAATACACCCATAACGTACAACTTGATCTCGAAAAATAATTAATCCCAAATTGTAGACATTCTCCACATTATTTTGTTGTACATATACACGGTCCTACAGTTAAAACAAAATCATATAAACATGAGTACAACTCTTGCAGACATAAAAATAATCATCGTGAGCTACAGCAGTAAAGGAAATAAAATTCCAAAAGCAGTCAATTTCTCAGGAGGGGAACACTTCGAACTATCTTAAGCAACATGAAATTAGATTTCTACTATAAAATTAAGTTTTTATAATTTACAGTTGTTACTGAAAGAAATAATGGCCATAGATGGTTGCCTGTTAACCCTAACAAAAAGGGGAGAAAAGCAAGAACCGCATTCAGGAAGGGACAAGAGGAGAAAGGTAGACAGTAAGGCAGGCAGCTGGGCCTTTCTCCCCAAAGCCATACCATGTCAACATGGTTCTTACTTCTTTGAGTACTGTACTTGAAGATCATACTTTATGAAGTAGAAATGAGAAATGAATAAAAAACAGATCCAAAAGATTTAAGTTAATTGCTTACTGGTAAATATTAAAAGCTTGAATGCTTATAATAGAGCAGCACTAAATATAACTAAAATAACTCCAGTTAGTGTCATTTCAAACTGCTTACTGGTGGTCATCTTATTTTCAAGTTCTTACCAACATGATTATAGGTATCTCACTTTGTAGACAATCCAGATTATTGGCTATAAAAGTCCTATTTTATACATTATTTAAAAATCCATATTTACACTAAAATATATTCAAATAAAACTGTTTTATTCTCAAAAGGATTAGTAACCAAATTCCTTTCTGTTCTTAATCAGGACCTCTCTGGCTTTGGTGGGTCTGTGAATTTCCTAAAATTATAAAATTATTGTCTTTATTCATATATAAGTGTTTTTGAAAGAGTATAGAACTTCCACCAGGTTCTTAAAGGTATCTGTAATCCAAAAACAGAAGAATCACTGCAAACTGTGATCTCTGAACTTTTAACAGGACCACTGTCATGACAAGCAACATCAAAGCTACAAGGTGAAAGCAAACAGAAGTTCTACAATATTAGCAACACAACTAAAATGGTATTGATCAACCTTCCGATCAATTTTAAATAAATTCCCCAAGAGAAACACTCTCTTCATGATATCATTCCTCCAAACTCTTTCATTTATCTTACAGAATGGGACACACCTAGTGGCTACAATGAAAGCTGCTCTTTTATTAGCATCTTCAGTGCTCACATTTTTCAAATCTTGACGTCAACTTCATTATGAATTCAAAATTTTCACTGATGACTTCTCTGACAAGTTCTTGGATTCCACACTTCCATCCTCAAGACTTTAAATTCCAAGATTCCCCCCAACTACATTACCCCTCCTTTTTGATGGCTCTCACTATTTCCTTTGTACTAAAGCTACTCTTCACTCTCATGACCTTCAAAGCCTAACCCTGCCCTATCGTCTAGATTCTGGCTCACTTTTCAGCATAAAGCAAGATGCACTTAATACAAACTAGCATAAACCTAATAGTTTAAAAAGCAACAGGAATCCTTTTCATTATGAAAATAATCACTTTAATTACTCCATAAATTATTTACAACTTGCATTTTACAGTTTTGAATATAAATTTCTGTGTTAAGTAAAAGCACCATATACAAAATCATTCTTGCCCAATGTAATCAAAACCAGTAACTGGTTCATTAAAGATATGTGATAAAAGAGAGAAATTATTAAATACATACATACATACTTGCATCTTAAACATCTTAAAACATATAAAAATGTTCATTGAAATATGGAGGCTTTTTCCTTGAACATAAGTCCTGTATATTAGGGTCTGATGTTGTCTCTCTTATATACACTCACACATAATAAATTGTCTAACATTTCTCCTTTCTGTTTAAGATGAACCATGAACTGGAGACATCTGTGAAGCAATCTGAATGTAAAATCCTTTCAGAGTTTTACAATTTCCACTCCACACCCAATTCAAAGGAATGTTTAATGATTTGCATTTCTCAAGTCTTTCAAAAATATTTGAACTAGTTATCCAAAGAACAAAGTATTGTTTTTCACACTATTTTAGTGGCTTATACAATAGTAAATTATGTAATAATAATAAGTACAACCAGCATAAAAAGGTTTGAAAACAGGGACAAAAGAGAGGAGATAGACTAGAAAGCAGCTGAATGGCTGTGAAAAGACTTTATCAGTTAGGCTATATAGCCAATCAATCATAGCAAAAGAGAAAGTACTAGTAATTCTGGCAAGTACTGTAAGTTTTAACAGTACTACATGCTATGGGACATGAAGCAAACCTTGTAGGGAATATACACATACACACAGGGTATTAGCAAGTTTAACATATTACTAATGTACTAACCTCTTAAGAAACCAAATGTTTTTAATTTTGGCTGAGGGTAAAGTCAGATTTTATTGTTTTTGGTAAAAGGTTATTACCTATAAGAATTATAAAACAAAAAGGCACATTTAATGTAATCTTTAAAGAAATTGGGAGTGAAATTTTTTTAATGTTCCTCTCTTTTTGGTTTTATTGCAGTATAATTTATATGCCATAAAATTCACTCATTTTGAGTACAGTTCAACATTTTACAGTAACTGCTTGAATTATATTGAATTATATATAATTGCCACAATCCAGTCCTAGACTATTTCTATCATCCCAACCCCTAAAAAATCTTTCAATCCTGTTTGCAGTCAAACCCCACTTCTAAGACCCCAGCTTTCTCTTTCCATAAATTTCTTTTTGTGGACATTTCATATAATTGGAATCATGTAATTTGTGATCTTTTGTGTCTGATTTTTCACTAAGCATGAAGCTGCTGAGGTTTATTAATGTTATAAGATGTATCAGTATTTAATTTTGTGTTAGTGTTGAATAGTACCCCACTGTATGGATATGCCACATTTAGTTTATTCACTCATCAGCTGAAGGATATTTCAGGCTATTACCAGGTTTTGTCTGCTATGGACATTTGGGTATAATCCTTTTTGTGGACATATGCTTTTGTTTTTCTTGGATGGATTTCTAGGACTGGGTCATATAAAAATAGCCAAACTGGTCTATGGCCATGCCACTCTGAACAAGCCCCATCCCATTTGACCTCGGAAGCTAAGTAGGGTCAGGCCTGGTTAGTACTTGGATGGTAGACCACCTAGGAAGACTGGGTGCTATAGGCGTAGTAAAAAAAAAAAAAAAAAAAAAAAAATCAAAAATCAAAAACAGCAAACTGTTTTTCCTAAAGTGGACGTATCGTTTACATTAAAATTTTGAATACGAAAATACCAAATGTAGAGTTAGAAATTCTTCATATGATCTCTGGCTCTACCATTACCTGTGTGACATTGAGTCAAATTATTTAATCACTTGGTCCTGGGTAACACAAAGGGCTGGTAAAGATAATCTCTAAACTCTAATGTGATTTCCTATGAAGCTTACCTCTCTGATCAAAAATCACCATCCAGTAGGGATCAAGATACATTCCGCTATTACTCCTTCCCTTTGTACTTGCTATCAGTCTCCACTGGCCTGGGTTTCCCTCTTCCCAATCCTAAACAGAGTGATGTTATCACTACTTAAGTAGGTAAATGTGCAACCTTATGGCCAAAATGTCTGCTATCTCAAGGCCTCTGGCAAAAAGGCAGGCAAGGGGTCAGGTGCAGGTGGTGAATTCCTTCTGTGTATATCCTACGGGGAAATGATGCTTCAGCACAGGAAGCCAGGGGTGACCAAACACAGGGCTGGAATGTTGGAGCAGAGCATAAACATTTAAGTCTATGGAAGGTGACTGGAAAAGGGAAATATAGATGTTGTAGCATGAGAACAAAACCTCTGTCTTTTAATGTGAGACTGTCAAGGTGCATAAAATGATTATAATTAAATGACATATATTAAGAAAACCTGTTAACCCTGAAACATGATTAGAGATACCAGAGAGCTCATAAATGGAGAAGCAAAAACCTGCAAACTTGAGTTACATATAAGTAATATGACAGTCACTTATATTAAATGTTTGGTATGTTAAGATTAATTACTATCAAGCAAAACAAAAGTTACACATGCATACACTTGAGTGTTCATGTGTGCACACGTTAAACCGAAATGTGCACACACATTCACAATAAACTTGTGACTGCACGGGTTATATATGCAAATATCTGCTACATGAACATGCTAAATCTTCTGTTTATTGCTAACTAGCACTATTAGAAGGGATTCAGCCCATGGGTACAAAACAGCATTTTCCTAACAGATTCTAATGCGAATCTCTGTTAAAAAATAACAGGCTGATTTTATGTAACACAGTATTAATGTAGCTCTAATAATGTAAGTCACTGTAGGACTTCTATTTTGTATATGTTTCTATGTTAATGTTTAATTTAAAAAAAAAGATCTATTTAAAATCCCAGCTCTAGTTAACCTTCAACTAGATTTTAAAAAATACAAAGTACGAATAAGATAAAATCATCCCCCAAAAGAAAAATAATATTAAACAATAACCTAACAACAACAGTTTAATCTCAGGCTTTCTGACCAAAATGTACTTTGTATGAATCCAACATTAGTCATTTATCTATTGAAAAGAGCTTAGCAAAGATAGAAAGTTGGTGGCTGCTTCTATTTGCATTTTAAGCCAAAATGCAGACATTTTAAATATAAAATGTTATAAAAAACATGTTCGAAGGCTTGCTGTCTAACTCAAATATTAGATTTACTAAAGGGATGTAAGTTTCACCACCAAAGAGATAAGCTACATTTTAAATCTCGAAATTTAGGGTTCTTTCTCAGGAATTGCTACTCCCAGGCCAAGGAAACCTAAAGTGGGCAAGAACCCTCACAAGCTAGACAAACCAGGTGGTGAGAAGGAGTAATCAGTGACTGGACCATTTCATTGTCCCTATTTTCAGGGAGCTGGGGAAAAGTCAGCTGCTTTTGCATCTGACATCATTTGTACAGTTGATAAACCAACTGTAAATACTTCATCTGTAATATAACACCTACCTCACAATCCTATTCCACTTATTTCCACTTCAATTCTTGAAACAATGCTTTTATAAAATCAACTTCCCTGCCAAGAACCAGATAACAAGTAAGAGCCAGATAACAAATAAAAAAGTACCACCTGTTTAAAAGCATCAACTAGGACAAGTAGGTCTCTAGGAGTTGAGGTAGAGAGAGTTGCAGTCTTTCTTCTTCTGCTACAAAAGAAAAGGGAAGCTCAACCAGCTGATCTCCATGGAAAACCCCTCCTGCAAATAAATACTAATGATCTAGGGCTCTTCACATTCGAGGCAGATGAGAGGACATTAGCCTACAAGGTGCTCGGCCCTACAAGGGCACAGATATTATGACTCCCACCTTGTCTTGGAAATGATTTGCCTTTCTCCCTTAACTGATGGCTTCACCAAGGTACCTAACGCACCAAGATTCCTAAATATTTAACTAATGCGTAAGAGATTAAACTGAGCAGGCAAAAATATTCTTAGAGGTGTTCAGACACACTATGCAAAAATACAAATCATATAGAAGCGAAAGCTGTGCAAAGTCAAGGAGTGACTTTATAAGTGAGCTAAACAGCTTCATTATTCAGGGAATGGTATTAAAACAAATCAAAATATAATAAAAAAAGCTGTTAATGAAGTTCAAAAGGTAACTCTTACTACTTAATTTTTTACAAAAATGACTTAGCAAATATTTCTAACCAACAGTGCTGTCATAAAAAATCAAACCAGGATAAACAGGTATTGGGCACAGAAAGCAACAGTGCACCCAAGGAAAGAAAGACAAATTATAGGCTCTTCTGCGCTATCACTTATATCTATCTAGTGTCTCATTTGAACACTGTTTTCTTGAAAAATTAAACAGGTATTTGGTATGAAATGCTAAAACCAACCGTGGATCACATTCAATTCTGAAAATTTAGTACTACTAATATAAATACAATAGTCCTTTGTCTTAATTATAAAGTTTAAGGGAACTGTTTATAACTGTAGCCATTTATTTAGGCGAAGACTACCATTAAAATTGTAGTGAATAGCTTGAAATATGGTTTATTAAGCAAATTGTAAAGCTGGCTAATCAAGCTCTTAAATAATCCTTTCAGTTTCTTGTCCTTAGAGCAAGATCTATAACTATGTTCTGTTAAAAAAAAAATATATATATGTATATATATATGAAAAGAAGAATGTAAACAGCATTAAAAATCTTTATATTGAACATCTGTCCTGTTTTTAAACTAGAGATAAGCCCTAAAAAGTTCAACTCATTTTTTTAAACCAAACAAGCAAATAACTATGTAACAAGTAGTTCCTGTCTGTTAGAACATGTTTGAACCTGTTTTCCCAAGCTTAATCACTTGGCAATCTTCTATCAACAAGTAATAAATTTAAGTATTTTCAAACAGGGTTCCCTTTCTAGACATGAAGTAAACATGACTTAAGAAGGCTTAACACAATGAAAATAGAAATAGAAAATTTAAAATCAACCACCACACACACACACACACACACACACACACACTCTCTCTCTCTCTCTCTCTCTCTCTCTCTCTCTCTCTCTCTATTGCAAAAGTATAGTAGGAAAAAAAGTCTCATTAAATCAAAGTTTAAAAGACTGTTCCAATATTTTCCACAATGGTAGTGCCTGACTACATCGCTGAAAGGGCACCGTAAGATATGAAATATAAATTTTACAGAAAGAGCAAAATTTCTGGATTTAACAATATCACTGGTAGAGCGAATGAAAAAGTATCGAATACGCTGTCAAAAAGCCTGGCTTGAAAATAGCTCCACATCTAAAGCTCAAAGTTTTCATCACGTAAAATGGGCCCCAAATCTCTCTCAGGCCTGTGAAAGTTTTATAAATAATATAGTTGTATGAAATTCTACTTTAAAATATTTTTCATTTATTTTAAGAACTGGAGCCTAGGATATCTGACACATCAAAACCCTAGTTATGTTTCTCTAAAGCTGTGTAAACTGCACCAAATCATAAAATAAAAGCACTGTTCTCTACTCCAAAATTTAATGATCTAATGGTAGGGAAAACCCAACAACACTAGAAAAGAGTCCCCATCAGAAGCACAGGAGTAATCGCCCTCAAGGTCTTGGGCCCACAAGACTCTAAGCTGTTCAAGAGAGACCGTGTTAGGGAAGTGATACAATGTGGTAGGTGAGAGTGCCAACTTAGAGGCCAATTTAGAGGTTGCTTCAATCCTCTCTGCCCTTCACTAGACGTGACTTCAACATCTGCGTCAGCTTCCCATTCATAAAATAACATCCGCCTTGAGGCGCTACTCCAGGTTATTTCCACTCTTTGGCTAAAAGAACAGCTTTTACCAACTTCTATGGCAAGAACAACTATACAAACTGGGTGAAAATTAAAAGCTATCACCTCACAACCATGAAGTTAGCTAGCTACCAGCAAAACAAACAAACTCAAAAACCCTCACCAGAAAATGACACGTGTTGGTGAGGATATGGAGAAACTGAAACTCCTGAGCAAAGCTTAGTCTTTGAGATATATTTGTAAACCCAAGTTCATAGCTGCATTATTCAAAATAGCAAAGGGGTAAAAGCAACCCAAGTGTCCACTGACATAAAGGGATAAACAAAATGTGTTACATACAGCAGAATATTATTCAGCATTAAAAATTAAAGAAATTCTAACACATGCTACAACACAGTTGAACTGAGTCACAGAAGGGCAAATACTGTATGATTCCACTTACATAAGGTCTCTAGAGTGGTCAAATTCATAGACCGGAAGTACAAGGGTGGTAAGCAGGGGCTGAAGGGAAGAGGGAATGGGGAGTTACTGTTTAATGGGTACAGAGTTTAGCTTTGTAAGATGAAAGGTCTGAAAATGCGTGGCAGTGACAGGTGCACAACAATATGAATGTATTTAATATCACTGAATTGTACACTTAAAAATGGCCAAAATAGGAAATTTTATAGCATGTGTATTTTACAATAATTTTAAGAAACCAAACAAAAGCTGTTTGAAAAAGAGAGAAGCAAAAAAGCAGAAATTTTGCATATAATTTTCACTGAGATGTTTACTGACATGTTACTTGAATATGGGTGAGACATCAAAGCACTAGCACTGGAAAGCAAAAAGGCTGAGCATTAGAGACTGTTGGCCGACTTGAAGTAGTGAGACAAAAATTAGAATTCATGACACAGCAATGTGGAGAGCAAACTGGTGAAGACCTCAGGCTGAGATCCCAGAAAGGCTATTTCCTATGAGTGAAGATATGCCCTGGAAACAAAGGCATACTAAAAATAGACCAACCTTAACATAGCCTAAAAGTGGGCTTCAACTAAATCACAGTGATCTGCCCATACATACTGTGCCTGCCTGCGAGAAGAAAATTACACATCCTCTGAAGGAACATAATATCATCCACACGTTTCATACACGGTGTTGGTAGAATTACTAGGTTTGTACCCGCTCACCTAAACAAAATACCCCAAGAACAAATGTCTGAAAATCAACGGGGAAAAACTCCCAGAAAGTCAAAATATTCTAAGACTCTTTTACTATCCAGGAAATGGTTAAAAACAGAACAAAATTAATATAAACTACAAGTCAAGGATCTATGTTGTAAGCACTAAGGTAACTGCTATAATAATTAAAATGGAATATATATAAATAACAGCTAAAGGGGAAAGGGAATGAGATAATAAAACATACTTAATGCACCTAGAGAAGGCAAGAAAGCTGAGAAAATCAATAAGAAACAAATGGGACAAATAGAAAAAATAGCAGGATGGCAAATTTAAACCCAATGTATCAATAACAACATAAATACAAATGAATTAATGCTTAAATTTAAAAACAGAGATTATCAGATACGGTAAAGCATGTTACTGTGTGGTACTTACAAGTGACACACCTTAAATATAAGGTCACAGAAGGTGGAAAGGAAAGGATGGGAAGAAATCTGCCATGCAAACGTTAACCAAAAGAAAGCTCATATAGTAGTATTAAACAAAGGAGACTCTAAAGCAAGAAGTATGACTAGAGGAAAATAAGTTAATCAACAGAAAATGATGCTATATTTATATTCACTTTATAACAAAACCTCAAATATAAAAACTAAAGGAGAAACAGACAAATCCAAATTTGTAATAAATGATATTACAAATCTGAAGATCGCAATTTTTACATTTCTCAATAGCTGATAGGAAAACAAAGAAAATTTAATAAAGATGTGAAAGATGTGAACATGGTTAATAAATCCGACCAAACTGAAATGTATGCAAAATTTTATTCAACAATTATATACCGAAAAACTGGCACTAACTGAAATTGAGAACTTGTCTTCAAAGATACCATTGAGAAAAAAGGCAAGCCTAGAATGAAAGATGTTTCACAATACATATATCTGACAAAGAACAAATATCCAGAATATATAAAGTTTCCACAAAGTACTAAAAAAAAATTCCCCAGAAAACTTACATTTAAAATAAATGGGCAAAAATGACTTGTGTACTTTTATTTGTTACATAGCAACAAAAATGTTTTCAAAAAAAAAAATTAAAAAAGAACTTTCAAATTAGTGTAGGGCTAGGGTACTAACTATAAAGTGGGTAGAATAACTACTAGTGGCAACGAATATTTGGGTGTCTTATTACAATAATGATGGTTTTAAATAATTTCTGATGACAATTAGAAATCTTAAGTCCTAGAAAGTCACCTCTTCAATGGGGATTTTAATATCAGATTTGAAATAAAAAATGAGAAAAGAAACAAAACAGAAAAGATTTCCATTGTGCTTTGATAGCTTACCCTTGGATCAACTACAAAGTTGCTGTTCTTAGCCAGGCTTGGGAACCCTGGATTATCTACCCAAACAGATGTCCACGCCATAAAATTTCCCAGTGATAGAAGAACTTGGAAAAAGGAAACACGGCTTTGTCGAATGGGGGCCTGATACATAACACACACTTTTTATAGATAAGGAAACAAGAGTTTTACACAGAGAGGTTAAATGATTCAAGCAAATTAATGACAAAGAACTAGAGTTGTGTCTCTTAATTCATCATCAAATATTTTTCTCACTATTCCAAATGTCATATATATATTTATATTATATATATCTATCACACACACACACACACACACACACACACACACACACACACACACACACACACCCGGGAGCAAGCCCCTTTATGTACAAAGTTTCACTTCCTTTATTGTATCAAGAAATACATTATCTATTTCTGAGCGCACCACCGGGTCTAATTCATGCTGAATATATACTAGCCTCCTTAAATTCAAGTCATGGACTGCTACATCATCGCTGCACACACACAAAACCAGTTCATAGGGCATAGTAATCAAGAGATTTATGGTTCTATTAATTTGTGTGAAACAGAAACTGACATGGAAGGCGAGGAAGAAATACTAATTACCAAGTAAAACACTCAACCTATAAAGTGTTTATGATGATTTCCTGGTTTTTATTTTACATAAAGGCCCAGTACTTGGCTTTTGACTTAACCATAAAAACATGCCAAGGTATTATATACTCTTAGTCACAAATGCAAAACCTAGAGTATGTATGGGTAGAGCCTGTCTTGTACAGATTCTTCTTGCAAAAGCAGCAAAAATATCCAAGAGGCGAAACTTAATAGCCAAAAGCCACTGGATCCCATTTTCTACTAAGATAACATTCTGAAAGCAGAGAAAGTGCCAAAAAGATTGTTAAGCAAGCTATCTGTGCTATTCCAGAATTTACTTTCAAATTTCTCTAAATGTATAATCTGTAATACTGTAAAGAAGAAATGGTTTTTGGACCTAAAAGCATCAAAATCTATAGGTGAAAACACATTAAAAAATTCCACCATCTTCATGTTCTCATCCTATTTCTACCCTCCAAGGACACACAAATCCTTACTTGGTAGCTTTAGCAAAAAGCTTCTGTTGTTTCTCCCAACTACACTCCGTGCCATCTGTGATTACCTTTGGTAACTGTGACTTTCAAATAATGGCCAATCTGACACCTGACAGATGCCTTCATTTTAGTTGCCCATCTTACCAGGATTCCCCCTGCCCCGCAGTGATATGGGCAAACCTTGAATCTCGTCATTAGACATATCGAACATGTCTGGCACTGAACATCTTTTTCCTCACACCTTTCCTACCCCGTCACACTTTAGCGAACCTGTTCCTCACAGTCACTGGATCTTTGGGTCTTCTGGTCTCTATCTAATACCTAATGCTTCTATCCTGAGACTTTATGAATCACTTGCCTTCTTATTAAGCTGCCCATGATCAACCATTTTATCAATGCTACTAACAATCTTAGCCTTCTACCCCCTACCCAAAAAGGCAAATCATATCAGTGGGTTTTCCTCATTTTGAACATTCTTCTCTGAGATTACTAAATAGCACTTAGTAAAGGTACAAACTCTGTTGACTGCTTCCGCTATACAAAATCTGAGATTACAAAATAGCACTTAGTAAAGGTACAAACTCTGTTGACTGCTTCTGCTATATAAAAAATTGACTAAAATTATCCCTTCACAACTACAGATGATCCATTCATTTCCAGATAGCTGACCCCAGCACAGGAGATATTCCAGACCTTTTTCTTGTATTAGTTTCCACTGTTGCTGAACAAATGACCACGAACTGAGTATTTTATATATTCTCCTACAAATCGAGAGTTCAGGAAACAGACATCAGTTTCACGGGGCTAATGTGAAGATGTCTGTAGGCTGCTTCCTTTCGGAGGCTCTGAGGGAGGAATCCACTTCCCTGCTTTTTTCAGTTTCCAGTGGCCACTGTGTTCCTTGGCTGTAGCGCTCCTCCATCTTCAGACCGTATCATGCCAACCTCTGCCTCTGTCATCACATCTTTTCTGACTCTGATCCTCCTGCGAACCTTTCAAAAGCACCCTGTGATTCCACTGGGCCCACCAGAACAACTTACGACAAGGACATCTCAAAATCCCTAACTTAATCACATCTGCAAAGTTTAGATTCCAGAGATGAGTCATGGACATTCCTGGAGGACCATTATTCAGCCTACCACATTCCTCAATACTCACACACCTCTGTCGCCTTAAACTGATGGTCCCACCTTCTACTTTACTAAGAAAAGGATCTGAAAAGAGTTCCTCCCTCAGCTTCTTGCCACAGTTGTTGCTACATTCCACCTCACCTTTTTACCCATCCATGATGACTTCCCAAATACCTCAAAGCCACACTCTCTCCCCATGATTTTGAATTTAGAGCCTCTAATCTTTAAGACTAACTTGCTCTGCTACTGTATCTTTGCTGTTTGTGAAACTCACTGGTAATTTAGACAAATTCAAGTAAAAGCATAAAAATATCTTTGAAATTCACCATAGTTTTATGCAGAAAATGCCTCTGTTAACCTATTAACCTATATGTCATGATAGTAAATGCTTTCCTATTGCCTTTGACATTAATTCTAATTGCTCAAAACTAGCCTTTAGAATACCATCCATAATTTAATTTCCCCTTAACATTATCTTCATTTTGATAGTTTAAGGAGAAAAATGAACTGAATATTTTTACTTATGGATTATAATAATTAAAACTACTATATAACCTATATTACAACAAACTTTCTCCATAAAATATTCATATTTCCCCCAATTATTAATCTTATAAACAAAACTAAAAGATAAAGCTTATATTGGGTACCCCCAAACCAATCTTAAAAGTTCAACAGGTTAACTATTCTTTAGGAAAATAATTAATTTAAAATAACTAATTTAAATAAAGCAGAGATTACGAACTCTACTACCTTTGGGGGCCAAAGAGATAATGCAAGCCTCAAACATAGGAAGAGGTGGATGGCAGAAACTAGCGGTCACATGTTCCATCTAGAGACATGAACACTTTTCTTTCTGAAACACAACCTCCCAAACCACAGTTATGTGGGACGAATTCTGACCAACGGCTGCTTCCATGTAACCTGTGAATACATTTTCATTTTTAAGAGTTAGTTTGTCCCACAGTATCTAAACACTGAGGCTCACGCATGACATTTTAGACACAGACACCTCCTTGATACGAGTAAGTCAGCTAGCTGAGTAGGTGGTGGGTGGGAAGAGAAGCATCTTCTCTGCTCCCTTTCTGTGCCTGAGCAATAAAATTCCAACACTTGAGCCAATGTTCATTGGAAAAAAATCTGTTCAGTCTCCATTAAGGTATAACCAGTACACCTCACGTATATGCCCTACATAGCAAGTAATGTGACCTGAGAAAGTCTGAAATGAGGGTAAAAGTATTTTCAAAAATAAGGTAGAGGTTGACAAAAAAACCCCCAAAACTTGATTTTTGGAAAATTAAAAGCATTTATTTATCCTAACTGACATATTTACTGATTTCATGGGTCTATACACTTTTCAAAAAATAATTTTATATACTTTATTTTTCTATATTTCAATTGTACATGTTTTACCTTAATTCTAAAAAGCACTCATTTTATTAGGCCCAGAACGCTGCACATAAAAATGCAAAATAAAAAGAATGAAGGGTATGAAAATGAAAGAATTCCAGTTTGTGGAACAAGAGGATATCTCATCAACACTTTAATTTCTGAATATAAAAGGAACATATTTTAATAAGCAATTTGAAAAAGTGCAAACTATTAAAAAGAATCTGTGTATATTAATCCACTCGAGATTTATATAAGTGTCTACTTGTGCAAGGACCTGTAATAGGTGCTGGAAATACAGTATGGTGATAGAGACAGTGGCTCTTCCTCATAAAGTTCAGTCTAGCTGGGGAATGAGGCACTAAATAGTTGTTAATGAATGTGATAAATGCTGCAAAAGAATGGTACTGGGGACAGTAAGAGGCCCTGTTGCCAGTGAGCAGTACACATAGCTTGGGCTGTGGAAAGCTGATGAGAATTTAAGCTAAGACTTAAAGGATAAGTAGGAGCAGCTCACATAAAGAGGAAACATTCCAGAAACATTTCCAGACAGAAGACACTGTGAAGATTCCAAGATGAGAAAGATTTCAGCAAGGCAGTAACATAATAATGTGCTTCAAAATAGTAACTCTAGGAGCAATATGGAAGAGAGGAGCACGATGAATGTTATAAGACTAGTGACTGAATGCTCCAAGAGAGAAATTAAGGTATTTTGGTCCTGGGCAGTAGATATATAAATAGAGAGATATTACAGATTCTAGAAATACATGATACAGGGAGAAAAAAAAGAGACTGACAAGAGTAAATCCCAGGTTTTTGGCACAAACAAACGAAAAGACCGATTATAAACTCATTTGGAAATGCTAAGTTTGAAGTACCTTTCAGACAATGAAGGGAGCCATCGACTAGATAAATGAACGTATGAGTCTGGATCTCAGAGAATGAGGCTGGAGACATAGTGTGGGAATCATCGGCTCATCAGCAGAGAAGCATTAAATGAGGATCTGGTGGAAAATGCGGTAGAAGGAGAAGGAAATCTAGGACTAAGTCCCAAGGATGCCTCTAGTTATGGGGCAGAGGAGGAGACAAGCTGAGAAGGGTCAGAAATGTAGGAGGCATACCAAAGGAGTGCTTTGTCACAGAAATTAAGGACTCAACACGTTAGAAGAAAAGACTAGTCAACTGTTCCAAAAACTGCTGAAAGAGATCAAGGAGCATGAGAATTTTCAGTGATCTTTGCCTTCAGAGATGTGCAGATATGGTGATCCTAATAAGAAGAGCAAGACTGAACAGAATAGTTGACGGAAAGCTTGACTGGACCATATTTAAAGTGAATGAAAGATGAGAAAAGGGAGATAGCAAGTGTCAACATTTCTTGAGATATTCAGCTCTGAATGAGAATGCAGGGATCCAAGAGAAAATTTAGTGGAATTTTAGTGGAGGATGTGAGTGGTGAAACATGTCTGGTGAGTAAGACCCAGTAAAAGGGCAGAAACTGAAAATACTTCAAGTTTTTGACAAGGAAGAAGGGGACTGCATTCCTGCAGGTGGAGAACTGGCCTTTTACAGAAGACACAATCAAGTCCATTACAACAGGGGAGAAAAAGAAAAATACAAAAGGGGAAAAATACAGGTAAAATTATAGATTCAGTAGCAAAATGTGGACACAATTTCCACCTAAAGCCTTCTTTCTTCTCTAAGAAGTAGAAAGCAAGATCACTTATTAAAAGGCCAGCAGGAGAGCTGGAGGTTTGAAGAGAAATAATCATTTCAAAGTGGTGGAATGAGCTGACTAGAGAAAGACTGCTGGGCAGTGTGGAGAGCTGATTGGAGGTTTGTGACAATGGACAAACAGTGGCAGTGATCTACCATGTGGCATTTCCTCTAGCAGAGGCCCAGGAAAGGGTTAAGTTGATGGGTTTATCCTGGGCTGTGGTAGTACCAGATGGATGTGATGAGAGGATGAAGAGACAAGAAATATCAATACCAGTTTATCTTACTGAGTACATTACTATGGTCCAGGGCCCTGCAAGAGCTTCACATGAATGGTTCCTTTAAGCTTTACAGCTAGCCTACCCAGTTGGTACAATAATTTTTTTCATTTTATAAATTAGAAAGCTAGCTGATGAACAAACTTGATTATGGTCACTTAAGAGCCAGGATCTAAGGTGTGAGATTTCATTTCAGACCATAAAAAAAAAGGAACTGAACTAAAACAAAATTTAAAAATAATATGAGTGAACGTGTATAATTAAAATACCTATTTATTGGTAGATCAATGGACCATAAAATTACAAGTGGTTTTCTATCTTAATGTTAGAATTAAGAATTTAAAGACTTACCAAATCCAAAACTTAAAAGATAACAGTAGTAAGCTAACTAATTTCACATTTATATCCCAGACATTACAATGTTTTCACATGGTATGTCATTTGCCTCAAAATGTCCACACAATATGTATCAATATCTTAAAGAGGAAAATGAGGTTCAGGAAGACCAAATAATTTGTTCTATCTTTTATAAAACCCCTGAAAAATGAAGTAGCCTCTCCCTGACCCCTTGCCACCAAGGCCTACAAAACCAGTGTAAGAGATTTGACTGAATTCACTCAGCAGGACAAAAAACTTTAGAGCTGTTTTGCTTTGAATGAAAATTCTTTCCAAACATTCAAAGAAACCAGGACAAGCTGTCACCACTATATTATAAGTAAAAATCAAAACTAAAGAAACTGAAAATAAAAGTGAAAATCAGAAAGCAAAAGATTAGAAAAAAATCATGTCCAATTTCCAAACAATGAAGTAACAAGTTATTAGATTTGATAATTTTGCAGTGCAGTGACAGAATAATTTGGCTTGATGACTCTAGTTTCACTCTATAATCATACTAAAGTTAAAAAAACCTGATAGTTTAATCTCTTCGAAGGTAATTAAATACCTTAAGTAAATGTTTTCCAAATTGTCATGCTAATCACAGTTATTTTTCTTGACTGATAAAACAAAAAATAATAATAGGTGAAAAATGGAATATATATCTGAAGAATATATATACTGTAAAGATTTATGGTTAGGAATATAGATGGCAGCTATTAGAGTATGATTATTACAAAAATATTGGTACTAACATGACACCCCATCTCTGAAGATATAAGAATATGAGGTTTTAAAAACTTGTAATAGAATATTTGGCTTACATCTATTATATCATTCAACTACCCTTATTCAAGGGATATTAATAAAACTTTTTAATATTTCCCATTTTTAAGCACAAGTACTAGGTATTGAGAAATAATTAAATCTTTCCCTTTCAGTCTTCCATTCTAATCACTGAGAATGACTTCACTCAGATAAGGTAGCCCTTGCAAAAAATATATTATTAAAAAAAAAAACACCTTCAACACTGACATAACCATCCGACTAAATGTAACAGAAAGCAAACATTTTGTTCTGAAATGCCTGAATTCTTAAAGAAAAAACAACAAAAAGCTCTACTTACCATATACATTAGTATGTCTCTAATCATCACCATAGCTGTTTGATGATCATTCCAAGCTTGATTTAGCGTTTGAAGAAAGTTGTTATTCAATGAATTAAGTACATCTTCTCGCACCTATTAACAGAAGAGTTCATTACAGTTTGTTTATACACACACATGTGCGCGCGCTCATATGTATACATGCACATATCTGTTCCATAAAGTAATGAAGTAGACTCTTTAATTGTAAATTAAAGAAATATGTTACAGGCCAGTAGACATATTTTAAGCTATAATGTAACCTATAATGTATAGGAAACTAACAAATGTGTTTTGTAGTCCAGACCCTTCCCTTGACCTCCAAAATCATAAAGCAACCTCCTGGGCATCTCTTAACATACAGTCAGAATAAAATCCTAAATACGCCTAAGGAACTGCAGAATTGGCCCCAAGCTATTGCTCCAACTACACTTCTCCTCACCTACTATTGAAGAATGGTGAGACCACTGATTCTGGAGTGAAATTACCTGGGCTCAAATCCCAGCTCCCTGACTAGCTGTGTGATTTTGGGTAAATTATTGAACCTCTATGCTTCAGTTTCCTTATAGGTGAAATAGTGTCCATTTCATAAGACTGTTGTAAGGACTGAATTAACACTTGTAACACACTTAGGACAGTGCCTGGTACTCAGTAAACACTCAGTGAGCATAAACTACTAATTTAGTACACTCCAGCTACAATGGAGCTGCACAAAGCAAACATGCTCTGCCATTTCTTCTGCCTTGATTCAGAGCTCACTCCCTCACTCTCTTAAAGTTTCACCTCCACAGAGCCGTTTTCCCTGACCACCCTATTTCTAACAACAGCCCCTATCTTTACTCTTTTACCTTAACACTTTATTTTTTCTCACAGTACTCATCACTACCTTCTATATTACTGTTTAGCTGTTTAATGTTTCTCCCACTAAAACAGAAGCTCCACAGCAGCAGGGCCTCTATCTCTTCCATGTGCACCTCCCATACCTTGAACAGTGCCTGAGCACAGAAGACCCTTCTTTACTGCCTCCCACTCTCCAATACCATGATCAGCTTCCAACATGGCATGCACCTCCAGGGTATCTGCCTTTGCACATAAAGTTTCCGAGTCTGAAATGCCTTTCTGGGCAGACTTCAAAAATTCCTTTACATAATCCACAACCAAACTGCCACCTCCAATGAGAGGGTGCAGACCACTGCTTCTTCCTGCTATGCTATCAGTCCAATAGAAAGATTATTTGACTAGAAAACAGAATCTAGACTCTGGTTCTAGCTTTATTATAAAAATAGTCACGTGTTTGTTCTCTAAGTTCCTACAGCTTCTTTAGTTATTCAAATCCAACTAATCCTCCATGGTCTAGCTCAACTCTCAGTTTTAACTCCAGCCTAACTGGACATCTTTATCCCCAAACATCCTTTACCATAGATAATCTACAGTAGTAGTAAACTTTTTTGAGTTGGGGAGGATCTGAAGTCATGGTGCTTAAATTTGAGAAATAAATTATTGAAAATGTGTTGAGATTTATAGTTAATTTTCTATAAACCTATATTCTAAACACATGTAAATAAAATGTTGTATATTATAAGTAGTATAAACAAGTAGCTGGAGGCCAAACACTGAAAGAAAATACACATAATACACTATTCCCAACACATGGGAGAATAAGTTCAAATTGAAAAAATTGTATCTAATTTATTTTTTCCTATATTTTAGAGAGGTCATCAAGAAATTTTAGTGATGAGACAACACATCTATTCTACTGAACATGTACTATGAAAACCACTAGCCTATACCACATAATTTAGAATTTTTAATCTTTTATTCACAACTATATTCTGTCTTGTACACAAAAAGTATTCCGAAGCTCCTGGACTTCAAAATATATCACCGAGAAATTATTCCATAAATATGTGACTATATCAAACATGATAAACATCCATGTCAGTTAGCTGACAATACTGTTACACTATTATGCAAAGTGGATAATAAAAATCATTTGTTTCAACATGTCTACCACTTGTCAGATGCAAATTCCTAAGGTACCTGACACTGAAAAACAAAAAAAACCACTGTCAGTTGTAAATGTACCTATTTACACAATTCTTCACCAAACTTCATATTTTCACTGAACTACTAAATTTTGAGTGTCAATTAGATGAAAATCATGACAATACTAGAAAAATTGTACTATATAATAAAAATAAAAGTTATATATTCCAAACACCAGACTATCTAGCCATTAATTATTTTAAAAGTTCTGTATACCCTTTTGTTATAAAATCAAGTAACGTGTTACCAGTATTAAAGTCACTATGATGAATGAAAAAAGTGACCAATTAAATTTTAAAATTTATAAAATACACGTTCTTTAAAATCACCAATTTATACTTTAAAATAAAATATAGCAAAAAGTATTTATGTAATATTTACACTTATACCTGTTTTTCAACAAAACAAGAATGTGATCAACTAGTACAATATGTCATAAATAATTAAACTGTTTACACGCTCTAAAAAACAATCCTTACAAATCAATGACAGTCAATATTACTTAGCAGAAAATAGCTATTAAAATTTAATTTTGTGATATTTATTTTGAATGATTATTTTTGAATGATTATAACATACAGATATATGTATGATGAAGAGATGTATAATAAATTCCATACAACTGCTGTAACCTCCTCTTAATTATTCAGATCACTCTATAAGCAAAAAATCATCTCTAGTGCTACACCAGAAAAATGTCTTTATACTCTGATACATAAAAAGTAAATAAATATTTTTTCAAATATATACAATAAAATGGTAGGAATGAGATGAAAATTCAACCTTTATGAAAATTAAAAAGGCTTTTAAAAAGAAGTTGGCATATAAACCAAAATACACATTAAGTGGAAAAAAATAAACCTTATTTTACAAATTATTAACATAACAATACAGAAATTTTGAAAAAGAAAGTGGGGATAGTGTGTGTGTGGTGGGCGAAACACTGTTCATCTCACGCCCTAACATTACGATCATTAGGTTTCGCACCAGCAAAAGCAAATGGGAAGGAACCCTGCTATGGAGGTGGTACCAGAACCAAAGGGGCCAGCAAGTATAACCAGCATTATTCCTTAAGAAAACCTACATGGTTATCCAGATGAAGAGTGGGAATTTGACGGGTGAGACAAGCCAGAACAAGTAACAAAACCATGGAAGTGAGAGTAGGATGGAATCAGCTGTGACAAAGAGGCTAAAATGAGTAGTTGAAACTGACAGCTGTGTATGGCACTAGCCTTGCAAAAGATAAAGCAATACAAAATAGTTTGCTTTATCTGGTGGAGAATTAGAATCATTTGAAGAACTGATTTTGATTAAGAGAATAGAAGACAAGACAGACTAGGAGAAAATATTTGGAAAAGACATATTTGATAAAGGACTGTTCAACCTTGTTTCTTAGCCTATAGTAAAACTAATTTTGTTATATATCATTTCACTTAAAAGTCACAGAAGGTATGGACCATGTTAAGTGAGAACTCACTTTATACAAAGAATTCATAAACTCAATAAAAAAAAAATCTCTAATTTAAAAAATTGGCAATAGACCTAGATACCTCACCAAAAGAATCCTTAGCAAATAAGCACATGAAAAGACGTTCACCACCTGATCATTAGGGAATTGCAAACTGAAACAATGGGATATTACTACTCATCTATTAGAATAGCCAAAATCCCAAATGCTGACAATACCAAATGACAGCGAGGATGTATAGTATCAAACACTGCTGTGGAGATGCAAAATGGTACAGCCACTATGGAAGACAATTTGGCAGTTTCTTACAAAACTAGACATATTCTTATCACATGACCCCGTAATTATGTTCCTTGGTATAAATACCAAAGGAGTTGACAATTTACGTCCAGACAAAAGTGCCCACATAGATGTTTATAGCAACTTTATTCATAACTGCCAAAACTTGGAAACCACCAAGATGTCCTTTAGTAGGTGAACAGATAAACTGAGGTACATCCAGACAATAGAATATTATTTAGCACTAAAAGGAAATGAGCTATCAAGCCATGAAAAGACATGGAGGAAACTTAGGTGCACAAAACCAAGTAAAAGAATACAATATAAAAAGGTTACATACCATTTGATTCCAACTATCATATGACATTCTGGACAAGGTAAAATTAAGAAGATTAAAAACAAAAAACAAAAAACAAAAAAAAAAACAGTAGTTGCCAGAGGTTAAGGTAGAGGAAGAGATGAACAGGCAGAGCACAGGGGATTTTTCAAGAGAGTAAAACTATGCTGTTTGGTACTATAATGAATAGAGGATACATTTCATTATTCATTTGTTAAACCCCTAGAGTGACCCCTAATGTAAACTGCAGACTGGGTGATAGACATGTCGACAAGGGCTCATCCATTTTAACAAGTATACCCTGTACCATTCTGGTGTGAGAGGCTGAAAGTAGGGGAAGCTGTATCTGTGCAGATCGGGGGTCCTATGGGACATCTTCGTACCTTCTGCCCAATTTTTCTGTGAGTCTAAAACTGTTCCAAAAAATAAAGTTTATTTTAAAAATAATTTTGAACCAAAGAAAGAGAATCTGAGAGAATCTATTTTTTGGGGGGGTGGAGTGGGAGGGAGGAGAGGGGTAAAAAAGCTACCCAAGAGATTCTGATAAAACAGCCAGGATTAGAAAACCACTAGCTTAATAGAGCCACACTAACCATTTCTATTCTTTCCCTTGCAGAATTTCTTCAACATGAATGTTTTCATATAGTTATAATAATAATATTGATGCAATTCTGAGTCCTGATTTTTTTAAGCCATCAATTAACATTCAACATTAATCTCTACTTTAGGAGAATAATACCTAGTTATAGCTTATCATTCCAAAGCACCATATTAAGTCAAAGAAAAGGAAAATACTAGAAAATACAAGAAAAAAATGTCATCTGAGACTTTAAGCAACTTCCAACATAACACCCACAGCATAATCTAAAAAAGAAAAAAAAAAAAGAAAAACTGTACTCCAACAAAGTTAAAAATTTTTGATCTGCGGATATGGTTAAAAGAATAACAAGACTAAAAGCTATAGACTGGCAGAAAATATAAAATGACTTGTATCATGTGTGTGTGTATGTACACAAAAAAACAAAAAACAAAACAAAAACAAAACCTCTTATAACTCAGTAAAGAAAGCAAAAGATTCAATTAAAAAATGGGTGAAAGACCTGAACAGAAACTTTGCCAAAGAGGATATATAAAGACAGTTTTGCACATGAAAAGATATCAAACAACATTAGCCATTACAGAAATGCAAATTAAAACCATGATGAGATATCACTACACACCCATTAGAATGGCTAAAATAAAATACACTGACAATACCAAGTGCTGACAAAACTCCCAGCAACTAGAACTCTTGTACTGCACAAAAGTAGTGAGGGAATGCAAAATAGTACAGTGTGGCAGTATCTTGAGAAGTTAAATATACAATTAATTATATGACCCAACAATCCTACTCCTATGTATTTACCCCAGAGAAATGAAAACTTATATTCACACAAAAACCTGTACATGAATGTTTGGAGCAGCTCTATGCATAATCACAAGAAACTGTATACAACCTAAATGCCTTTCAGTAAGTAAACATGTAAATGGATAAGCAAACTATTCATACAATAGACTATTACTCAGCAATAAGAAGGAACAAACTATTGATGCACACAACAGTCAGATCAATGTCAAAGTAATTATGCTAAGTGAAAGAAGTCTCAAAAGGTTACGAACTGGATGATTACATTTATATCACATTTTTGAGAAAACAAAACTATAGTGACAGAAAACAGATCAGTGGTTGTCAGGTACTGGGGGGCAGGGGAGGAAAGGTGTGACTATAAGGAGAAAATGGAGAATTTTCTGGTGAGGGAATGTTCTATACTGATTGTGATAGCAACTATATGAATATACACATGGGGTAAAATTCATAGAAATGTACATGAAAATAAAAGGCTAATTCTCTTCTATATTGTTTTTTTAAAGTTTGTAGCAATTATGATTTTCAAGTTAGGTCCTGTTTTATTCTTATAAACATAAGCTATAATACCACAATCTTCACTCATAAAAGTAACTTGAATGTCACACAATAAAGAACTGTGAATTACTTTGAGTATATCAACCTTATAAACAATTTTGTAATAATTCAAATCAGCACCTACATTCTTTATTTCTCTGAATACAGCTTTTCCTGTCTTTCTATTACAAATTGAGAGAAGATTAAAGTGGTACTAAGTCAAAAGGATACTTTTATTTTCCAATGTTGTAATAAAACATATTCACCAATAAATTAATGTCCAACTTGCAAAAAACACACCCTTAAATCAATCGAATTACTGGCCAAGGGAAGATGAGAATGGAAAGAAGGATGACGGGAAAAGCCAGCAGGCATGAGTTTGCCCTTGAGTTTTCATATCCAAGTAACTTCATGGATTGACAAGGAGGCGGACGCTGGATCGGTAGCAATTAGCTGGCTGGAGAATTAAAGACATTAATATCTGTACAGTATCACCACCCTCTAACACACACACGTAATTATTTTAAATCGTTAATTAAAAATTTTTCACCCTCTATATTTTAATGCCTCAGGCAAAATCACAGGCAGCCAATGTCTACCATAAAGACATTCATCAGCTAAAACTAATTTTAGATTTTAGTTCTAAAGTTCACTGAAACTAGAATTGAGCAACAGAGTTAATGATGATAGGGATTACTGAGTTAAGGACTTCCTTCTTAAAAAGTTTTATAACTCAGACAATATTTAATCCAAGTATTAATTATATCGCTAAACACAGAAATTCCCACTTACCATTATTTTGCATTAAAATAAACATCGTGTATTAAAAACAAACTGGGGCATGAAAAACTGGAGCACATGCTAATTATACAAAGAATATTAAAAAGTATCAAGAAGATACTATAATTTTAAGAGATGTGACCACCTAGAAATCTGCAGTATTTTAACCATCACCTGGGAGCTAAAACAATCAAATTACTATTTACAAACAAACGCCTATGGCAGCTACTAAGACTTCGACCAAGTTACTTAATCCATCTGGTCTGCAGCTCCTCTTACCTGCAATGTGACTGGGGTTGATTAGACCAGCTCCACTAAGATGCCTGAGTACCACTACATGGCAGGCTCCATTTCCCCTGATGAAACATGATTTCTATTGGTTTTGTATGATTTTAAAAGTAGGATTTTCCATTGTTTTAAAGTAACTGAGAGCCACTGGGTGGGTGTCTGCTATGTACCTTGATGTATCTAAATTCTAAAACACACTGCTTTTTTCATCTCATGAAATCAGAGTATTTACATAAACATGCAACATTTATCATGATTAAAAATAACATTTAAGTACCTATTTATAACATTTGAATTTTTTCAAAGTCCTGCATATGTGATCTGGGGGCTTTTCACTTTACAAATTTTACCACTTCATAAATCCTATTTTTCCAAGAAGTGCCATTAAAAATTTATTCCTGAAGATCTCAAAAATTTTTTCACTTCATTGCACCAGAGCAATGTGACATAAACCTTTCTATAAAAGTGGCTTATACAGCAGTGAATCTCAATGGAGCTAAGCCATGGAGTCTAGAAGACATTCTTCTAACCCAACACAAATAGTCTGAAAAGAGCTCTACAACTCTTCACCTTATCCCAAGAATTCACAATTTAAAATATTAAAAAGAGATAGTGCAATGTTTTGCTATTTTTTATAACATATAGTGAATAATGGCAGCACAGGAGTATAGATGCTGAAAAACCCATCTGCCTGATTCAGATCACAGATCCATGCTTAGTGAAATGTGTGACCTTGAGCAACTTAATTTCTCTGCATTATCAGTTTTTATAAAAGAGCAATAATAATAGCACCTACTTCAAGGAGCTGCTGCACAGATAAATGCCCAGGCATTAGAACAATGCCTAGCCCACATTAAATGCCACTGAAGCATTTGCTACTATTATAGTACTATTTGTATTACATATTTGTAATGTTATTCATATACATATTTGAATCTCGCTGCTACTCGAAGTGTGTTCTGCAGAGCAATATCATAGTCTAGATGATGATAATGATCATCATCCTCCTCTGGGAGCCTGTTAGAAATGAACAATCTCGGGGCCTAAGATCTACTGAACCAGAATCTGCATTTTAACATGATTCCCAGAAAATTCGTAAGTGCCTTAAATGTTGAGGAACAAGTGACATAAAGTTCATATACATACATATGTTTGCATATTTTATACAGTATTTTCTAAACTCTCAATTTCCATTTGATTCTGGCTTTTTTTTCCTCTATGGAACAGAAATATCTCTGTAACTAGAAGAAATTCTTTTACTCCATACTTTGCGGACCTTGCAATGCAGCCAACCTATTATTTGTATTTGCAATATATAGTTCAGTGAATAGATGCTGCTCTCTTATAATGTAGATAATCACCTTAAGATTCTGTATTTCAAAGCAAACTTCTACTGAGGTTAAGAGAATTAAACTGAACTGCTGGAGATATTAAAACCTTTTAAGAATTCACTAATGATAAGTGATTCCTGAATTATATAAAATTCACTGCCCTCTTGATATTTTCTAGATTGACAGGATTGTTGTTGTTATTTGCACTAACCTTTTAGAAAAAAGGTGGCAATCTTGATCAGAGTAATCATACCAGTATTATTAACAGCCACTGCAGGGGAAACTTTTCTTGACTGATATCAGAGGATTCTTCTGTACGTAATTTACTGATGTTATATAGTTAGTAATGTAAGTTTAAGTATTTCGCAAAGAGCACACAAATTGCAATTTCAAAATCAAATTCATTCCTAGAGGCAATATTCCCCCCACTCCTTGCTTTAAGTGTTCAAAGTAAAGCTCTTAATTCAAAAGGCTGCATAAAATCGTTCCCCAAATTGACAATCAAATATTTAATGATTACTTCCAACAGCAAAGCAGGAGGCTAGGCACTCTGGGAGATACAAAATGCATTCAGCCACTTTATAATCTCTATGGGAGAAAGGAGAAAAGAGGAACTTACAACAGTAGCATTCAAATGACCTCAATACAAAGTAGGATACCATGACTAGCACTAGAGAAGTCATGAGGTTCAAAGGAGGGGCATGAAATGGAATTAGGACAACACATTTTCATAATTCTAAACATGAAGAAAATTTGCAACATGTTCAGGCAAATAAAAAATTCATCTAAATTTGACATAAGGTGCATTTAAAAAATAGGCCTTAGAAAACAGGGATTTCTTTATGAGTACAAAGTAATGCCATTAAAAATTGTAGCTTTTTACTTACTGGTTGAAAAGGGAAACAGAAAGAAAAAAGAGTATAGCACAGAACAACAGTAAGAATTATTTGTAAACTACTGCATTGCCAATGGTTATGACAATAAGATATATACATTAAAAGCCATTATAGCATTAGTATCATAGCTAAGTTAAACACTGACAGAATAAGTAATAAAACCTACACAATTCTGGCAATATGGCAATTAGTTTTTTGTTCTTTTGAGTACCATGGGGGGAAAAAAACCCATAGTTGTCCAAGGTCACAGGATCTGGTACCTAGTAGGCTGACAAGCTTGTCTCAAAAAATCAGAGGTATACAGCCCCGAAATTACCCTGAACTTTTTAACTGGTGAAACACACTCTGCTTAAACAGTGGTCAGATTCATTAACTACCTTGGATAGGTAGAAGTATTAGCCTATATACAGAAGACAAAACACACCTGGCAGTTCATGGATATAAACCATGATGCTTTCCATTCGACTGCTAGTGTTAGTTTTAGAGATTCCTTTCAAAAGACAACTACTGAGTGCCAACTGCATGTAGAACAGGAGATACAATGATGAAACAGGTCCTAGTTTGTTCATTAACTTATTTAGTAAATATTAAAAGAATAACACCAGAAAATACAACAGAAAACTCGACAGAGAGGGTACTTGCCCTCAAGTGCTTAGTCTACTCAACAATCTATGTGAAAATAGCAGGTGTTTAACACGAGTGAACCTACTAACAACACTTTAAACTTGGCTCTCCCCAAACATCTAATACTTTCTAAGCAGAAGCTACTCAACTTCCTACGCCCCTCACATCCCATGACTGTTGTCTTCCAACTCTCTAATAATCCCCATTTTTCATCCTATCCCCAATAATTTCTTCCCCTTTTGGAATTATCTTACTCATATTCAGGTTAACTCTTCCATGTCATATTCATTAGTGGTTTGTACACCTAGCTCACAGCCTTCCTCTTCTTTCTGACTCCTGTCACCACCCTAGGCAACACCAATATTCAATATAATGAATTCTCTCTTTTTTTCATCAACATTAATGTAGGAAAAAGAACAAGATGGCCAAAGAATGAAAAATAAGTAGTAACGAAGCACTGAAAGTGGCATTCCTACTAAACCTTTTACTTCATCTTCTCCACTTCAGTCTTTTTTCAAAGATTAAAAAGCAATGGCTCCCACCATCCACAGAACAAAAGCTAACTCCACTAGGATGTTTTTCAAAATCCAAGTTATCCACCATTCTCATTTCCTAGAAATGGATTTGAAGTCTTTTATGTTCCATCTACACTGACCTATCTGACCAATGTTCAAACCTGCCTTTTTTACTCATGCCATTTTCCCTACTGACACTACCTTTTGCCACTGTTCATTTACACGAGGAAGCTTTAATAACCCTTTAAAACCCGTCAAACGTGACCACCTCTTTCTACCTGTTCTGAACTCTGGCAAAATAATTCCCCTTCAGATCTGGTTACCTCTCTAAAATTGGGAGCTTCCTGCTGATAGAAATGGTATTTTAGTTATTTTTTGGTGGCTGAAACACAGGCTCAGTATCTGGTAATGGGCATGGTGACATATTTTTTTGGTGGATGAAACACAAGAGAGATTCAGTATCAGTAGGCCTATGAATCTGTCTGTTAATGAAAATCTTATTCTTGAGTGTTTTTAGCAACATCTTTCAAAATTCATTGCAATATTTATAACATATTTTGTACATAAATGCCATTAAAAAATCTCTCTACATTCATTCACACTTGCTGGAAAGGAAGGAAAAGCACTAAAAAGCTTTATTAGAAAAGCTTGGTTTGTTTAATTGGCCTACAAAATAATCTGGAGCTTACCATAAAATTACCAACTTCATTTCCACATGCAATTAGTACCCTCACATAAACATCTTAATTTACCTACAAATAAACATAATATCTAAAATTCTAGCTCTTCTCATTTTCCCTATAAAACTGGAGAGAGAAAAAATTAAAACAATAGTACACATGGAGACATTATTTTCAGCAAATGAGACCCCATGTACAAAAATAAACACTAAGATATTATTCTACAAAAAAAAAAAAAAAAGAAAAAAAAAGAAAGAAAGAAAAAGAAAGAAAATACTTCAGTTTACAAAAAAAAAAAATTTAAATAAAACAGTTAAAAATTGAAGCTATTCCCCCCTCAAGGCATCGATTTTGCTACTTGTGAAACAGAGTTTAGAACTGAACAGGATTATAAGGCAAAGATTAAGTATAAAACATGCGTTCTGAAAAGGCAGAGATCTTTGATATATTGCGAATGCCTAGTAAACCAGTGCATGTTACAGAACAGATCCTTAATAGGCAGTTTTCTGAACGAATCAAAATGAGCAGGAAGGATGAAGCTCCCCTTATTTTGCCTTCCTCCCATCTAATCAAAGTAAGATAGTATTTGAAAAATAGGATATATGGATAGAAAAATTCTGAGAGCCACTGGAATAAAAGGTCTTTTTAGAAATAAGAAGCTGTTTCCAGTAGAGTTAAAAAGTCAACATCTTTTTTGCTGCTGTTGTTCAGCTGTTAGAATTTCTAAGAGGAAAACTTTTAAAGTATGAGAATTAGCTCATTTATGAGGCTGTCATATATTCAATTATTACTATAAGTAGTAATGTAAAAAGACAATGAAAAATTGAGCAGGAAGCAAATCTAAGAAACCTATTAAGCATCAAAAAATTGAGATAAAGTTCTTGATACATTGAAAAAAATAAAGTATCATTTAAATGCTCATAATTCCCAAACTTAAACATTTCCAGTCCAAACTTCTCAGAGAACTAGATTTGCATAGTCAATTTCATGGGCATCTTAAAATTAATCTGTGCGAATGGAGCTCCCTTTTTCACCCCAAATCTGTATCAAAAATGGAATCGCTGAGTTGTCTAAGAGCCAAAAATCAAGAAACCACCTTGGATTCTCCCCTCTTCATCCTCTATAATCAACCTGCATGTAACAATCCTTCCGTATCCAAAATACATCTTAAACCTGAAAACCTTTCTCTACCCCACTGTCTGTACACAGGTGCATATCACATCTGCCAGTGACCTGAACCACTGGATTACTCCTTTCTCTTCCCCCCATTTAAACCCTTACGCCTGTGACTTTGGGCCTTCTCACTTATATACCACACAGCAACCAGGGTAACATTTTAAAAACCTACATGTCACTGTCTTGCTTGCTTAAAATCCTTGAATGGCTTCCTAATGTACATGTAATTAAGTATGAAGCCCTTATACCATGGCTTCAAGGCCTGGCATGATCTGGCTTCTGCTTCTCTCTCTAGCCTCACCCTGCCCCACTCATCCCCACTGCCAATGCTTAGTTTCCCATTCACAACAGGTTTCACAAACCCAAACCCCAACTTCTCTATTTCAGGGGTTGGTACAAGATGGCCAGCTGTCTTTTTAAATAAAGTTTTCTTGGGATGCTGCCACACCCATGCATTATGTGTGGTTTACTGCTGTCCCTGTGCTACAAGAGAGCTGAGGAGCCATGAGAGAGAACATATGGCCCAGAAAGCTGAAAATATTAACTATCTGGTCCTTTACAGAAAAAAATGTTTTATAGGCATTGCCTTTGCTTGGCAGGCTCTTCAACCCACTTTTCTCATGAGCACCATTCTCATTCTTCATGTTCCAGCTTAAATATCACCACTTCGTCAAGGAGCCCTTTCTTGAGCTGTGTAGTCGCCCACATCATTTTTCTCTATCACTGTACCGGTTTTCTTCATTATATTTTATAGGTAAGTATTTATTTACTGGTCTATATGTTCCAAAAGTACAGGGATCAGATGCATTCTATTTACCAATACATTTCTTATATCTAAGTCAGAGCCTGGCAAATAATAAATACTTTTGAATAATGAATTTTGTAATAAGTCTTACAAAGATAATTTTGCAGCTTTGACAAAATAATCTATAATTTAAAATTCTTAAAACTGGAGAATAGCAGAACTTTTCTTAGTATAACATGCTTTTAAATATATTTAGAGAAAAATTGTTAAAGAAAAAATGATCCCTGTGAATTCTGAAATGTTTTCATTTTTGCTAAAATAAGACAAGATTTTTCTTATGGCAAAGCGCAAAGGCCACATCATACCCTCTGTTTTGTTTTGTGGTCTTGAGAAATTCACAGGATTCCTCTGGGTCTCAGTTTCCTTGAAAAGAACCTTCTTCTAGAGGTAGGAAGAAAACACTACCAAGTGAAAGAAATTAGCATTTAGCTTTCCTATGCCTGCTTCAATTTTGTGAACTTACTTCCAAAACCAATAATCAGTTGCTGAAGTGTCCTCCCTCCACCTGCTCTCTGGTAGTTCACACCACTCTGCTTTACCAAAATCTTCCTCAAAATGTTCACTATTCTCATCTTGACATCAATAATAAACCTTATTCCATGTAAAAATTATATTTCCTTTGAATTCTTCAACATGAAAATATAGGTGTCAGCTGTCTATACCACAGCACTAAAAGGTTCACTTCGGTATATGCTTAAATATAAATACTAGTTAGATAGTTCAGCTAACTGCTAAAAGCATAGTGAACAAAAATTAAACAGAGCACGGACTTGCTTCAAAACAAAAACCGATATATGCTAGGGGACTGAAAGTACTTTGATACCACAGAACCCTAAACATTCCTTCATCACCCAGTCAGAAGGTGAAGGATCAAGACAGGTGATATTTATTTTCATGCAAATTATACTTATGCACATTTCATTGGCAACATTCCTAAAAGTTCCATTTAGCAGAGCAAAATAGAGACCCCCAAATAGGAGACAAACATTTTGGGCTATTGTATAATGGCCCTGCCTGTCAGATAATAAATTCCTTCTGGCAGTGTCTCCTTCATATAGTAGTAATGTATTTACAATTACTGTTTTTCATATAAAAAAGTAAAAATAAAGTCAGATAAGTGGAAAACACAAAAATGAAAGCATAGATACTAAAAGAAATTCAAAAAATTTAACTGAAACAAAGAAATCAGTCATTAGACATGCTGAAATTGGTACATTTCCTAGTCAAACTGACACTTTATGCTTGTCAAATAAATATTTGTGAAAGAAAAAAATTAAAGAACAGTTTCAAATGCTGGTGACATTATTAATGAAATAAAATTAAGAATTTAGCATATATATTTTTAACTTCTTTAGCATAATCAACTCAAATACATGTTCAATGGAATATATTATAGGGAACACCAACATTTTGAAATGACAGCCTTAAATATAGGACCACTTTAAGCAACGTAAAATATGCTAAAGCTCTCACAGTTACCATGGAGTTGTTTGTTTACATGACTTCAATTTCTACCTAGCCATGCTGCAGAGTCCAAAAATCAATCACTCAAACACTGACCTCACATTCTGGCCTCCCCTCATCTTGTCATTTTTTGGATAAGCCAACTCTCAATCCTCACACAATGACTACAGATGTTTTTTTCTGCATCTGTGCCCAAGTTGCAAAACACTGCTTTAAAAACAAAACAAAAAAAAAATCACACATTCAGGCCATTTCCTACTGAACCAGCTTTTCCCCACCTTGGCAATTCCTTAGTAGATTCCCCAAAGGGACTTCTGCATGTCAATTTACTTCATCTTCAGAAGATGCATGGCTTAATTATTAGTTTCATAAGTTTCAGAACTAAAAAATCACGGAGGTATTACTGCCAATTCCTTCATTTTAATTATATAAAACAAGACCTAGAATATAAAGAACTATTTACAAACACTAAACTAATTTACTTGAAGCCCCTCACACACCCTAAATGTCAGTGTATTTACTGCATCTTGATCCATTTACAATGCCTCAGGAGATTTACAGCCACACTGAATACTATTCCATCTAGGCCATTTACTAGCTACATGCATCTGGACAAATCATCAATTCTCTGTGCCTCAGTTTTCTGCACTTGTAAAACAGAGATAACAGTTAACAGTTCTGACTTATTGGATTGTGACCAATAACTAAGCTAATACACGTAAAAGCGTTAGAACTGGACCCTAGCGCGCAGCAATTCAGTTAGTTGTGATTATTATCATCATTCCCTAGGGAATCTCTGGCAAGTGACACACTCCTCTTCAACTTCACATCTCCACTGTTCTCAATTCCATATTCTCTCCACATACAAGAATACAGTTGTTCCCATTTTCTCCCCTTTGAGAGCTCTAAGCAAAACTCTTCCCCTCTATTTTTCTTCTTTTTTGATGCCAAGATTAAATTTATCTATTTCCAACATCTATTTAACTAGCTTGCTTTTGAAGATTCATCCCTTGGCTCTGAGATTTTCATTCTCTGAACTCCAATACTTATTCTTCAATACATGTTACCAAATGCCAAATCTTGCCCAAGCTCTTCAACTGTGTATTTCCAAACATATGATAGATAGTTCTACCTGAGAATCTTATTATGGTCTCAATTTCCCTCACATGTAAAATGATTTCTAAGGTGCCTGCCAACTACAAAAATTTCCAATGTAATCTAAAACAAAATTTGTCATCTCCACTACTCCAAATCAGTTTTCCACTATAATTTCTCAGTATTTCTATTGGTAGCACCGTAATTTTCTCAGTAACCAAATTCTATCTAGTCTTAGTTCAGAATTTCTGACAGCATCCATTCATTTCTAGCCTATTGCTTTACTTGGATTTTTTCTGTATTTTCTTCTGATTCTGACAAACATCCTCCCAATCCTACATTTCTATCATTCCCATCTTAATTTTCCTAAAATACTGTCACATTATCAACTACTTAAAAGTCTCGACTAAACTTCCATTAGGTCCAAATTCCTTAGCTTAGCATTCAAGTTTTTCCTCAATTTGCTCCCAAACCATTTTTGCAACACTATAATCCACTAATCTCCATAGATTATTATATGCCTCAGTTAAATTCTATTTACCACCTAAGTGTACTCAGTTTATTTCTGTATAATCATGTGACACCTACCATCCCTGGAATGCCTCACAAATTTTTCATTGATATCCCAAACTTCTCACGGCTCAGTTCAATCTGATCCTTTCCCATGAAATCTTACAGCCCAGGATAATCTCTCCCTCACTGGAATTTCTAAGCTGTTTATTGTCTGTACAATTCATGTACCACTTTATTATATAATGCCTCATGCTGTTACCTAAATGTGTATATCAACTTTCCCATCAGAGTAAAAACAAACTTAGGAAGGCAAAGTATCATATATATCTATGCATCTACTGTATTTTCCTAGAAAGTTGTGCATACTAGGCACGTACCAAACTGTTGATTGCATGAAGAATACAATTACCTGTTTTATGAGATACTAGCTACCTGCTCATGTAACCCCACTTAAGAGAAAAGACTTGTAGAAAGAAAAGTAGAAATAGAAAGTGACTATTCTATAACCACTAGAGAAATAATGATTCATGAAAGAATCATCAATGGATGCTAAAACCATCACATGAGAGTTTCTGGGGAACAGGATATTTATACAATCTCAAAATATATCTGAACAAATTACTTATGAATTACAAAGGGAAAAAAGGTACCTTCACAGTGGAGAAATCTGGCGGACACCAAGTGATCAAAGTTAACATCACCAATAATGGGATAAACTGACATCATGTGCCTCCTGATGTGATGCACTGAGGACACAACATCACTTATGTATTATTCCTGCCAAAAATGCATAACCTGAAACTAGTCATGAGGAAACAATCAGACAAACCAAAAACTGAGGGACAATCTACAAAACAACTGACCTATACTCTTTAAAAATGTCAATGTGCTGGAAGACAAAGAAAGGCTGCAGAATTGTGTGTGATCCTGGATTGGATCCTGGATCAGAAAACAAACTACTATAAAGGACATCACTGCTACACGGGACAACTAGTGAATTTACATGTGGACTGTATTAGATAACAGTATTATATTAATGTTAAACTGCCTGATTGTGAGCATTGTTCTTTGGTTAAATAAAAGAACTTCCTTGTTCTTAGGAGAAGCATTCCAAAGCATTTGAGGGTATATAAATTTACTTATTTTCTAATCATTCAGCCATAATAATATCAATAATAGTAATAACAAGTATCACAAAAAAATTGGCCAAATTATGGCAAAATGTTAACTGGTGAATCTATAATAAGAGATCATTATACAATTGGTGCAATTTTTTCATTTTTTCAAAATAAAATTTTAAAAATGCCCTAATACCACACAAAAACTTTGAGAAGTTTTTATTTATCTGTGGTATTTATGTTTTATCTGACAATCATAAAGCAAGACATACTTGCAGTGAAAGAGTTTACTCTATATAAAAACATATATTTATAATAACAAATACATCTTTTTGGAACCAAAGAACCATTTTATAATGTTAACAGCCCACCACTATTTTATTATTTTTTAAATTCACATTTCTATAGTAATACTCAGTTAAAATGAATAAAGACAATTTTGAATGGTGAAAAGTCTTAGACAATATCTTTTAAATAATGTAATTTTATTATTTTCAAATATACAGAGAAAGCTAAAATGGGCTGATAAGCATTTTAAGAAAAAAATGATTATCTGTAATTAACATTAATAAACATTTGTAAATTACTGAAAGTTTGCTTTCTTAATTATGATTATGGAGACTATCATACGTCACAAATTTCATCTTCCCTCAATTATCAAAAATTCTGATTTAGCTAATTATAAATTTTGAGTACGGTTTTGTAATACAGCCATTAATCAATTAGGCTTCCTGGAGCCTTTATAAACAATACTTTTAGTTAAAGTAAAATATGGTATAAAGGATTTTCTAGATTCAATATAATTAGCAACAGTCCTTTAAAGTCGGATACCTTATTTATGAGATGTTCGGTAACAACTTCTCTTAGTCCAGTGTAGAGCTTTTCTCCATGTTTATGCAAAACCATTGTATATGCATTTCTATAGAGCTCCTCAAAACTAAGACCACTGTTATTCTTACGCTGGATTTCTTGAATTGCATTTTTCAGAAGGTCCCAAATGCTGTTTACATATTTTTCATCCATGGTCATCTGTAATATCCAAAAGAGAGAAAAGAGACAAAAAAAAAAAAAAGAACAAAACCAATGGTTGAAAATCTGTCTGTATTTGTCCATATAGTAAATATTTTATTATATGGCTATGAGAATAAAGCTGTATGACTTATAAGGATGTTAACAATCTGTTTTAATAGAAATAAAGGAATACATTTAAAAAGTTTTTAGAGCTGATGGAATTTTTAAAAAATCCTTTAAGACCTCCCTCCTCTCTTATTTGAAGCAGAACCCTCCACTTGAAATAAAATATAATCCCTGAAGTTAATACTTGCTTTAGCCCAAAGTGTTAAGACAGACGTCTTTTCCCCTAAGTTTATTTAGTAGGACACAGGCTCAGAGATTTCCTTTCATGGAGATATACAGCTTCTTAGCAAACTGAAGGCTGGGAGAAGACCTGCAACTAAAAACAACAAGCAAACAAACAAAACACAAATAAAAATAAAACAAAACGCCTATCACATTTTCTTTGTTTAACCTAGCATGCGTTTTCTTCCTCTCCCAGTTTAGATTCCATGGTCCATCATTTGTACACATTCATAAGTCACTTGGTCCCTCTCTTCCTCCTTCCAAAATACATGTCATTCTCAACCTCAAATGCTCACCCACTCTTCACCTGCACCCAAGCAGCTGAATGTACAATGAAGAATACCATACATCCATCTCAACTGAAAGTCATGACCACTAACCACAAGTAGGCCTTTAGGCAACACCACAATCCTACTTTTCCAGTCTACTAATCCAGCTCTCCTAAATGACTTTATACCATCACCTCCATACTCACTCCAGAATAACAACTTGCTTCATGTTCCACTGAGAAAACAGAAACTATCGAAAGAGAAACTGTACAAACTATGACCATATCCACTAAACTACCTGCTTGCATATCAATATAATCTGTGAGTTCTTTTGCTCAAAGTATCAATTCATACACTCAAAATATAGCACAGGGACCAGAAACAAGCAAATTCCAGGAACTTGTTAGAAATGCAGAATTGTAGACCCCAACCCACACCTACAGAAGCACAATTTGCATTTTAAGAAGAACTCAAGTGATGCTATACAGAAGGAAGTTTAACAAGTACTGTACTAGTTCCATCCCAACTCTCCTATTCAAGGACCTCCATCCCCAGCAGTCTCCTTTACCAGCATCAACATTTTTCCTCTCTGCTAGATTATTTCCATCTGCATTCAAAATCATCAGTTTCCCACCTTAAAAACAAAGAAATCCTCACCACCTAATTACTCTCTTTTCTGTTTACAGCAGAATCATGGGGCAGGGGAAAAGTATTCTCTTTCTACTGTCTCCAAGTCCTATTTTTCCAATTATATCTTGAATCCACTCTAGTCAGGATTTCGTCTCTACCATTTCACTAAAATTACTCTTGAGAAGGTCACCAGGGACTTCCACATGGCCACGTCTAATGGTCAAAGTCTCAGTTCTTAAGTTACTTGACCTAGCTGGACAGCGACTGAAAGAGCTCATCATTCCTACTCTTTGAAACATTTCTCACTTGCATTCCAAGCACTGAAATCTCTTGTTTTTCTTCCTATTCTATTGGCTATTTGTCAGTCCACTTACCACTTCTTTCTCATCTCCACAGACTCCAACCCTAAGGATCGGGTTCTAAACCTCTAATCCATTCACATTCAGTTTTTAAAAAGTGAGGTTGATCTCATCTATTCTCATGGTTTTAAGTTAGCCTCAAAACTTATATATCCTTTTTGGCCTTCTCCCCTTAATACCAGAGTCATCTATTCAGTTACCTACTCAATGTTTCTACTTGAATGCCTTCTAGACACCTCAAACTATCAAGTTTAAAATAGAAACCTTAATCTTTTCTCTAAGTCAGCTCCTCCTGCAGTCATCTCCAACAGAGCAAACATCCAATCCGTCCTTCCATTTGCCAATGACAAAAGCTTGTAATCAATCCTCTTTATACCCTTACCCCACTTCCAATCCAACAGGAAATTCTGTTGTCTCTACCTTCAAAATGTACTCGGAATCTAACTTGCACCTCTTCCACTGTTACTAGCCTAGTCCAAACCACCACCATCTCTCAGATCATTGCAACAGCCTTCTAATTAGTCTGTTTCTGCTCTTGGCCCACTATCATAGAGCAGACAGACTGACCTTCTGAAAGCCTAAGTCAAATCATGTCAGTCATCTGTTCACAACCCTCAAGTGACTTCTTATTTCTCTTGGAGTTGAAGTTGAAGTCCTTACACTATCCTACAAAGCCGCATTCAATCTGATAATCTCTCTGACTCAGCTGGTCTTCCTCCTTGCTCACTGCTCCAGCCAAGCCAGCCTCCCTGCGATCCCCCTGGAATAAATCAAACAAGTTCACCTCAAGATATTTATATTTGCCACTCTCTCTGAAATGTTCTACCCCCAGATATCTGCATGGCTCATTCACTTATTGGCCTCAAAACTCTGCTCAACTGTCACCTTAAAATGAAGCTTTAACTGTCTTCTCTATCTAAAATAGCAGCCGCCTCTGATTAATGACCCCCACATTCCAACTTCACATTCCTTATTTCTTTTGCTGGCCTCCTTTCTCCCAGCCAAATGTCAGCTCCATGAAGGCAGGGATATTTTTCACTGCTGAATCCTTCAGGCACTAAAATCATACCTGTCAATAACAGGCACTTACCACTTGTTGACTGAATGATTTTCTGCTAATCTCTAATGAGACCTTTTTATGCCACATAAAACTTACAAGTTCTACATTCACAACCTGGAAAATTCTGTCACAATTACTCATCAGCTTCACACATACCTCTGACCTGAACTGATAAAAATTTCTGAGCTAGTACAATCTGCTCCAAAGAAGGCAGGAAGAAACTTTTAGAGATGACGGATCTGCTTATTGTATAGATTGTGGTGACAGTTTCACAGGTGAATACTTACCTCCAAACTCATCAAGTGGCACACATTAAATATATATTTTTTGTAGGTCAAGCACACCTCAATAAAGTGGTTTAAAAAAAAAAAAAGTCATGTCCAAAGGTTATGAATGTGAAAGAAGAGGGAGAAGGCAAAATAGTTCTTTCAGTCACCCTATCAATAAAGTACCAGGCTCAACTATCAATCAAGAAAACTCAAGCAGATGACTCCAATCTTTTTTGGAAAGTTTAAAAGGGTACTCTTTAAGAGAAAAACTTCTGTTACTCAAATGTTATTCAAATCCCAGGTCTACTGGACTTTTCTGAAATGGCCTTAAGAAAATTTAGCCTCGCACCTAAACTACTATTTTTTGTCAGATACCCCACTAGACAGGGTGCCACCCATATAAAACATAAGATGTAGCTATTTAATAACTTCTCAAAAATAAAAGATACAAGCCCATGTGATAACGATGGCTTCAAATACTCCATGAGCAGTCCCCACTTATCCATGGTTTTGCCTTTTGTGGTTTCAGTTACCCACTGTCAGTGTGGTCCAAGATTATTAAAAAAACAAAACAAAACAAAACAAAAAAACCCTTCCAGAAATAAATTTTTAAATCATAATTTAAAAATTATATGCCATCTGAGTAGCCTGATGGAATCTCACACCGGCCCACTCTGTCACTCTGTTCAGGATGTCCATGCTGTCTGTGCTGCCTACCCAGAATTCACTTAGCAGCTCTCTTGGTTATCAGACTGACTCATTGTTTCGCAGTGCCTGTTTTCAAGTAACCCTTATTCTACTTAATAATGACCCCAAAGTGCAAGAGTAATCAAGCTGCAACTTAGATATGCCAAATAGAAGCCATAAAGTGCTTCTTTTAAGTGAAAATGTGAAAGTTCTTGACTTTAAAAAAATAATCATACACTGAGGTTGTGAAGATCTACATTAAGACTTTTCTATCCAAGACATTGTGAGGAAGGAAAAAGAAATTTAAGCCAGATTTGCTGTTGCACTTCAAACTACAAAACTTACAGTCACAGTGTGTAAGTGCTTAGGTAAAGTGGAAAGGAACTAAATTTGTGTGTGGAAAAGTACATTAACAGAAACCATGTTCCTAATGACAGCAGCAAGAAAGCACTGAGCCTGTATGAAGACTTCAGCAAGGGATCGATCCCCTGAAACAAATGACCACTTTCACACTTTCATTATAGTATATTGTTAGAATTGCTCTATCTTATTATTGTTGCTACTCTCTGACAGTGCCTAATTTATAAATTAAACTTTATCATAGGTATGTACTTATAGGAAAAAACAGTGTATATACAGAGTTTGGTACTACCGCAGTTTCAGGCATCCACTGAGCATATTGGCATGTACCCCTTACGGATAAGGAGGGACTACTGTATGTGCAATGTGATTTTAGTTTGCTGATAGCATATGCAGAGGTTATATAATAAAGCAGACTAAGACACCATACTTAATATTAAATAACAAACGTATAAAAATGGATATTCAGAACAATTTCAAAGAAAGAGCAAAGTTAATATAGGCTATAAACTCCAGAGATAACTACACTGCCAACAGTTAAGCTAAACTTCAAATGTTTTCAAGCTCTGTAACATCAAATTCCATGAAAGCTAAAAAATGTATAAGAAGATCTCTATGGGGCACAAATTGCTACATTTTCTATTAGACCATAAAGAATTTCTGAAATATAATACTGTATATTATAATAAATTCTCACATTATAATAAATTATTTTTTTGCATATATAAACCAAAGGTTGTTTTCTAATCCAAGATACTCCAGCCTGATAGAACAGAGATGGAACAACAGGACAACAACGTTTCTTCCGGCTATTGCTCAGGTATAAAAATTTTCACACAAAGAGACCCAGGAAAGTTAAATGATTTACCCAAGTCACAGAGCTAGGATTAGACTTGAATATTCCCAAATCTAATCCAAACTACTGGACTCTCACTGTTCCCTTGGTAAACGGAATATGGTACATTGGTAGAGAACACAGATTTTGCTGTCTGACTCGCCTGGGTTTGTGTCATGGCTGTCTTAAATTCACAAGTCATGTGACCTCGGGCAAATCACTTACCTACCCTAAGCATCTATTTCCTCACCTGTAAAGTGGGTTTTATAACAATATCTATCTCGATTAAATGAGAATGTCAGTAGAATTTAGCACAGCCCAAGGCACAGTATAATTCAAATGTCAGAAATACAGCATTCTAAGCTGAGGACATCAACAGATATGAGCTAAAACAAAAGCACCCTAAGAGCACAACTATGCTAAATGCTAGTCAGTATACTGTAGCCTTCTTTTGGAAAAAGCAGCACCCTGTTTCATGCCTTCTATTTGTCCAGGGCCATTTTAATACCCAGAATGCGGTCCCAGGCTCCCTTCCATCTACGCTGAGTCCCTATGCATTTTCATTCATTACCATGGTTACAACTACTACCCACACATATAGGGTTCTAAAATTTACAAGACCCTAGATTGGCAAATGATTCTGGAGCCTCCTAAAACTGCACAAAAATTTTTGCAAATATAATGTATGTGCACTTCTTTCTGGATAGTGGGTCCCTAGCTCAGTTTTCCCTAGAAGTTCAGCCCTCATCTCAAAAATAAGTTACTGGTTTACAGGACAACTGTTCCCAAATCTATATTGCCAGCCCACATGTTGCCCATAAAGCCTGAAACTACTTTCTTCAACTATCTGCTGGATTTCTCCCATCAAATGCCCAGACACATATCAAAGTGACCATGTCCAAAATCCCTGGTAAACTCATTCTCCACACCCATCCAAATCTTCCTTCTGTATTCTCTAATTCAGTAGTGACAACACAAACCACCTAGTTATAACAAGCTAGAAGCATAAGCCCTAACTTTTTTTCTTTCCTCCTTCTACCCCTTCTCATCCATTCATCAAATGCTACAACATTAGGCCCAAGATATTTCTCAAATATGCCCCCATTCTTTCATCCTGAATAGTACTGTCTTAAAACTTTCATCTAGATCATCTAGAGCCTTCCAATCGGCATGAACTCGAATAACCTCTTGGAATCTATCTTCCTCAAAATCACCGTCAAAATAAACAGAAGCATCACGCCCCAGTTCAAAACTTAGCTAGCTTTCATTACTGACAGTGGAGAGGGGTGTATTTTAAAAGGGAACATACCACTCTTAGAGATCTAGTCTGTACCTACTTTATCTTTCACTCACCATGAAAATTTGACATTTTTTCCCAACATTAAACCGATGGCAATTCCCCACCACCGTCACACTCCCCACCCAGTCAGCATCCTCCTATGTCTTCTGTTTGCCCTCTTCTTTACACAGCCTCTGAACAGCTCAAGTGTCATATTCTCCATGAATCCTTCCCTGACCTCAAGCAAAGCTAATAACTTCTTCTCAGCTCTTTCTTAACACTCAGGTTATATCTATCACTACACTCCCATACTGCTGCATAATAATGTCTGTGCATCTTTTAGACTTTGAGATACTTAACGGATTGTGCATTTTTCTTCAATGCCACTTAGAAGGCTATAAGCAAATATCTTGTTTCATCCATGTTATACCAATGCAATTTGTATAACATGAACACTAATTACTGAGCACAATGACAAAGAAAAGTACTTTAATGTGCTTATCTACAGCAATTAATGTAATTTTTAAATAAGAAAATTTTTTCAAGTGTAAATAAGGTATAATAATGTGCAAGTAACAAACTCTTCAATTTCAGATATTAAATATATTTCAGATTTTCCCATTCACCTAACTAAATACCTGAGAAGGCTGCTTAATTATTAATTTTATTTAATATGTATTAACTGGGAGGAAACTAGTGGATGGTAAAGGCCATTCAGGAGAAGATCCATAAGCTACAATTCTCCTGAAATCAAACTACTCCAAAAACAATGTGTCCCCAAAAAACTAGCTTCAAGTACAAATTCCTACAATGCATGCTTTGGTCTTGAATACAAGTAAACATGTCAACAGCAGTTGCAAAATAATTATGTTAATAAATAACTTCCATTTCTTACCCATCCCTAGTAGAGAACACAACATGTCACAAAATGTCACATAATTTAAAGACCCTAGTTTTATGTGCACAATAAAAAAGAGTAATAACATTCTTCTGTTAAAGTAATATTCTAAATTATGTGAGCAGGGTTTTAATTCCATTTGATAAAACTGATTAATTTAGGTTGCAATAACTGCAAACATACTCAGGAAGCGATTTGGTAATTATGCTTCAGCAAAACAAAATGCTAAAATAAAATGCACGCACACACACACATACATGCAAACACTTAATGTTTGCTAATTGTGAGGTATATACAGTATCTATGCCCTAGAAGCTCAAGTTACAAAGTGAACAGAAACCAAAGTACATTCATTTAGCAGGAAAAAATGCAAAAGACCTTTTTTAAAGCAAAAACATAAGTATCCTAAAATTCTTAAGATTTAGTAACACTTTCAAAAAACAAATCAAGACTTTAATTTTTAAAAGTGACCTTCTCCCCCTTACCTTTCACCAATCTAGGATTACAATTCCCCCATTAGTATCAACAAAAAAAATAAGCTAAGGGTCTTTATTTTCTTTCACAAATTTCTCTGATTTGTCATCTACATTAGTTCAAATGATATAAAACATAACCTTCAAAATGCCTGAATCAGAAAGGATGTAAGTCTACTATATACTTACACATCTTGAAGGTTCTGTAATTACTCAGTTGGAGAGAACTACAGCATGAGCCAATTAAAACTAAAAATGGAGAGAACTGTATTCTTCACATCTACTACATACAAAGAACAAGAAGTCTTTAGTCCCCTGTGAATAATTTTCTACAAGAAATTTAGAACAGGGTGGGTGGGGGAAAAGGGTGAGAATTTGAAATTCCAAGCAATTCAGAATGACACAGCTAGAAAAAAAACAAGTAAAAATGCTTGATCTTAATTTTGAGTGTCGGCCTCTAAAAGGATGCTTTGGTACAAATATCTGAGGAATGGCAGTATTCTAGTTAGACACAACACAAAACCATAAATTATGAAAGGAAGCTCCCTCCTAGATTGTAAACACCTCAGAGTCATGTAAGGTCTTTCTTCCTTTATTTTATTATATCCTTTATAATAAACAGCACAATGCATAGATAACATTTGAAAATATAATTTAAATGCAGTGCAGTTATAGTTAATAATGACGAAGAATCTTATCCGATGACCAAAAACTATGCAATGATTTATGTCATCTGCAATAATCCCATTTATTCATTAGTTAATCTTTAAGCAATCAGCAAAAAACATAGCCAAAGATCCAAGCTTTGAGGAAAACAGTCCAGTAGGAAACATTCAGACTTTGGACAAGGTTCCTTAGCTTTCCAAACACACTTTCCTTATCTCCTTGTGGCAGGAGAAATGGGAGAAGATGGTATTTTGTGTGACTATTAAGTTTGTGAAAGTATTTGCCACATAGCACTTGATAAATTTCTTTTCTACACTGAAGAGAAAGACATATAGTCTCACTAACAACATAAATCTGAGTATAAAATTAAGACTTCTGATGTTTGGTTAACTGGGTTCTCTCTGGTTACAGTGGAGATCAGATGCGAGCAGAAGTGCCCTGCCAAAAGTAATAACAGATGTTAAGAAAAGGGAGAAAAAGATTATCAATTAGAAAAGCACAGCAGCATGGACAATTCTGTGAAGTCACAAACTAAGTGTGATCTACATTCAATTGTAGATAAATAAATTAATAGTATTGAATTAGAGAACAGTAACATAATGAGAAAGCTAAAACATCAACAGAATGTTCAAGTACAATCTGCATTTCACTCCTCAGTATAACTAGCTGTTCAAAAATCGATTTGGAAATTTGGAACAATTTTTTTCTAAGACACATGGTCAAGATTCCAAATTATCCTATGAAAATCCATTTAAATCACAATTGATTTAAGAGTCCTAACCATACAGTATAATTTCAACTGTATCTCTGTGAATGACTTTTGCATTTATGAAAAAAAAATCTATGTGTAACATTTCAGTCTGATGATGACAACAAATAAGATTTAGTCCTAAGTATTCTCGTTGAAGTAAGAAATTTGTCACTGTCCTACTACTGGTGTTTTCGTTGACGAATAGAGAGATGTTATTGGTCACCCTGAAACACATTTTATCCAGAAAATGCAATATATTCACATTGACTGAAACTCTTCAAACATTGTAATTAGAGATCCTCCCTATTAAGAAAATTAGTTATTACATCTAATAAGAACAACACGTTAAAAAAACGATTCCTGTATTTCCCAGTATCCTATCAAATCCTAAACACTATTAAGGATCATGTGTATAACACTGCTCTTTACACATTCATCTGGAAAACAGAATAATAGAAAAGCAGAAATCTTCTATTTCGGATGGAATTTCAAAGTAGTAAAAATAATGTTACAGGGAAAAAATACTTTATATCTAAGTGCATATTTTAGTTCATATTTCTATTCTATAATGTAAAATTATTGATTTTAATAAAGAGACAATACTTTCTTTTTAGCTTAAATCACTGAGTTCTTTTTTTATAAATGGGTAAACCTAGTTTTACCAAAACTATGATAATTTGTAAAGGCTCTATACACTGTAAGGCAACAACAAATTAGTTTACACCAGAAGCAGCTACACATAATCCAAAAAAAAACAAAAACATGTTAAACAGTATCAACTGCTAGTTAGCTTTATCTTTGAAATTGAATGAACCAAACTAAACTAATGTGATATGACAACAAAAGCCCTATCATAAAAAACTATTACTAAAATATGTCGAATCTAATCAAGTCTCTAAAACTACCAGCTCACTCAGAAAGAAGTATGTAAGAACACAGCAAGCTTTCCTATTGCTTCTTACTAGGATTTAACCGTCATCACTAAAATTTCTTTTAAAAGAAATTCTAAGATTGAAAAATTAGATCTTTGGTAACACCACACAAAATGTTTTAGGCCACAGAATATACCAGCATTCAGTTCCTAGACTTATGTATAAATATGACACCTTTAGTGCAATTTTTAGAGTTGAACGAGCCTAAATAACCCCCAATTAAAATCTCTTCTTTTTACAAGTGAGGAAAATGTGGCTAAGTGGCTTATCCAAGATCACACGGCTAGTTAGAGCAAGGAAGGAAATCCAAGTGTCCTAATCTAAATGTAAGTGTCCCTTACATCAACTCAAATCGCCTGGATGCTCAATATTAAGAAATCGTTTTATAACTGAACAGGCGAATGATAATACTGAGTTATTATGGTCATATGCTTATTTCGGTTTGGTCTAGAGAAAAAATGATTTAACGGGAAATCAGGCTTCTAAGTCACGGTCCCTCCATTAATTTGAGTCATGAGAGTATTCCTTGGGTAAAATCACCCTCTCCAGTCCTTTGTTTGCTCATCTGTTTAGAACAGATTCCCATTAAAATCCCCTTTAGCTTTTAAAAATTAAAACACAAACACAAACAGGAGCAAATAAATTACTTGTTTATTTGGCTAGTGATAGCTCTCATCCAAAAAACACACCTTTTTCATTTCTCACTTGCATATATCATGAGAAAAAGTGAAATATTTTAAAGTATCTCATCTTTGTGCTTCGAAATTCACTTTACAGTTTAGTCTACTTCTTAGCATATTCTCAAAGACAAAAAAACATGAAGATTATATTAAAGTATTTACATGTGTCATTAACTTCAAGAAATCACTTTTTTCTAAACATACTTAAGATAAATTTCTGTTAACTGCAAAAGATTAAACGAAATGTCTGCTATCAGCCTTATATGTAAAGTGTTAACTCATAAATATGTCAACTATTGTGTATTCTTATAAGTTATGATTTTGACTGCTTTATTCAAGTCAATACACACTAGGGCCCCCTTTTAGCAATTTATATACTCAGATTTTACTGAATGTATACTTTGATTGATTCACAGTTTTTAAAACATTTATTTTCTTATGAGTGGTGCATTTGCCTTGACTCTAGCGAGGCTCAAGCCTGCAAAAACTCCTTCCAAAGCCTGGAACTTAATTTTGAATTCTTCTCATTAAGAGACTACCGGATTGTATAAGCTTCAAGGCCCCCAAATCGGCTAAGAATTTAAACACAAACCTAGAATTAATTTTCCAATACATTCCTATTAAGAAAGTAAATATTCCAGAATCTAGCAAATTCATAACAGAATTAGGCAGTGTAGAGCAATAGAAAGAACATGAAATTTTGAGTCAGACATGCCTGGGATCTGAATCCCAGCTTTGCTCTTTCCTAGGTATAAATGTAGTTACACATATTTCACTAGGTCTCTGAGTCTAGAGAGATTTAAAACAGGAGTAACACCACCTATGAAGTGTTGTAAGGATTTAAGATAATTGTAGTTTAAAGTACCTAAAACAGAGCCTAACACAAGGCAGGCATTCAACAAGTTGTGGTTACTAATCTTATAAAGCAACTTCTCATACTATCAATAAATTGGAAGAGAAAAAAAGAAAAAGAATTTTTCATGATTACTTTCAAGAGGATAGGGCAAAAAGAGGCTAAGTGTTGTTCACTTAAGGGGCTGCGTTAGGAATTACTTACAATCAGTATGTTAAAGCATTCCTCTAAGCGATGATGGTTTGCTTTTATAGAAAGGTGTCTGTAAAGGATCTTTTATTTTCCTAAAGTTGGTAAAGAAATCTCTTTGAAGTCTTTATTCTTTTGCTTAGCAGTAGCCTTTTTTATTTAATGAGCAAATTTGGGACCAATCCTTTCTCTATGATCAAAAGTACTGAATGAATAAAAGTCAAATTAAGAATTTAACTCAATTATTTTCAACTTTAAAACTGACAAACAAAAAGCAATGCATTCTAGTAGCAAAGCTCTGGATTAGGGGTCAAGGCACTACTGGGTCTGTTCTCAATTTCCTATTAACTTTATCAACCTGGGCATGCAGGATTCTTCTCAATTTTAAAAAGGCTGGATTGATAACTAGTGATTTTAAATCAATGATTAATACAACTTTTTTAAACGAAATCTTTTTATACAAATGGCAACATATTAACTGCTCAAATTACCATAGAGGGAGATTCCTACTCCTCTCCTCCTGGGTCCTGGAGACCATATACAAGTTTGAAAATAACTGTCCCACATCAAATATTATTACTTTTAGTTGGAAATTCTGACTTTATGATTAGAAAATCATTTTAAATGCCCCAGTGATGCCACTGTTCATTAGAAAGCGCTTTCTGACATTATTTTTTTAAATCTCATATTAAATCTGTAAGATTGCTATAGTTACTATCTTAAAGATGACAAAACAAACTAGTCTATTAGTTCATTCATTCAACATTGTTGGTATACCACTATGCTGCTGCACTGACAAAGATCAATACAAAAAGACTTGATGTCTCCTCTAAAGAAAACTGTTCTAATGAAGGACATACAGAGCACTCTTTGAAGGCTATAAAGATAGTAATGGTAGTTACCACCACAGCAAAGAAGGAACAAGGAACATCTTTCTCTAAGACCTGAGAGGAGGAGCTGAGAACGAGTAAAAGAATATAACTGAAAGAGAAGAAAGCTGGAGGAACTTACACCAGGTTAACATTAGTTTTCACAGTAAAGTAGTAGTTAAATTTCTTGAAAAGAGATGAGAGAATTCTCCATAAAGAGCTTATGGACAGTGATTAAAGTTTAGAATAGTTCAAGCAGGAAAGGGGAGAGGGAGCTTACAAGGGGACACAAAAAACTGTCCAGAGGCACGGAGAATCCAGGTAGGTTAGAAACCACTATGTCTTGCAATTTTCACCAGCAGTGCACAACAGCCTAAATATAAGCAGTGAAGGCCTATATGTGGAATGACCCAAGATGCTTTTGCTGATATTTCTGGCCTTGCTCTGAGGAGGCAGGTAGTAGGAAAAGAAGGGGCAACTAGTCACAGGCATTACGGCTTGGGAGTATGAAAGGGGTCTTCTAGAGATTCAAGAAAACATTAATGTGAGAAGGAAATGATCAACACAGAATAATTAAATAATAACTGCTTGCATTTATGTATTATGTTTACTATGTGCTAGGCACTTTTGTAAGAGCTTTACATATATCAACTCAATCCTCACAACCTTATGACATAGGCAGTATTGTTTTTTCCTTTTTTACAAAAGAGGAAATAGGCAGAGGTTAAGTGATTTGCTCAAGTCCTACATCTAATAAATGGAGAGCCTAAGGTATAATGCAACACTGGAATTTAAGATTCCTCAAGTAGTGAGACGACGAGCTCCAAGACAGGGTGAAGATAACATACAGAAGAGGCCAGGTCTGTTTGATCACCACTGTAATCTAGTTCCTGAACCCTAGTAGAAACATACAATGAAGGTATTTTAAATTGAATAAATGAATGCTTAAGTTAAGATTTAAGCTAAAGAGAAGTCTGTGAACAAGGTACTGAAGTCTTCAGCGACTGAGGAAGCACAGGTAAGAAGTTAGGAGATGGTCACAGGAAATACTCAGAAGGATAGTTCACAAGGGCCTGAGCCACAAGATGATGATGGATGTGGCAATAAATGGCATCTGTGCCCAGGGATTCAAGGATTACAAGAAAACAGACACATCAGTTCAAGAAGATAAGCCTGTATCCTCAGGGCAAAACCAGGTATATCAGATGAAAAAAAGGGAAAGAACTCCAGGATATAGAGGAGTGAAGAAGGGGAATCCGAGTGCACAAGTGAACAGACTAGGAAGAAGAAGTCAAGGCAGACGGAATAAAATGTAAAGTACAGATAGTAAACAGAAAAGAGAGGACCAGAGGTTAGGTTTTCTGACACTCAATCCAATGCATCACACCACCTTTACTTTCAAATCATTTGTTTCAGGAGACTAGGCTGACTACCCATCTAAGGAAAGTGTCACAAGGTCATGAATGACCTACATCTTAAGACTTCACTTATAAATTGCAGAGTTCAATCATTTAAGAGTACTACTTGCATCAACTTACCAATTAATTGATTACTATGGTTTGGCTTTAAGGACTAGTTTCTCATTTAATCATTCATTTACTAACCACCAACACCGTTTCTAACCCCATGCTAAGTGCTTTGTGGTTCAAAAGACTGTCTGCTATGAGCTTTAGGTAGGGACCAAAACTAGGTTTACTTATGAACCTAGTTCCTATATAAGACCAAAAAAAAGGAGGGGGGTGGGGAAGGGTGGAATTGGAAGGAAATAACAAAATTATTTTTACAACATTTAACTACATATTAGAATGTGCATGTAAGTGTTTACTCCTTCAACATTATATACACCAATGATTATGTGAGAATAATCACTGGAACTTCTTTTGAATTTATCCCCCAAGAGCCAGCAGCATTCTTTTCAAGTGCCCCAGTGGTACCAAATCTCTATCCTTTGAGACTAATTTCTTAGTGTGGTTCACAAACTGACTCTGTAGGCTTTTCAAAATATGAGTTCTAAAAGCTGTACCAAAAAATGGCAGCATCACTAAAATAAGTATATAGTATTCTCTTATAACCACTTGCAAAAAATAATATTCATTTTTTATATTTAAATCGTGGCATAATCATGGCTAGTTATTGGTATAACAATAGCTAATTGGGTGCTAGGTTCTAATGCTTTATTTTCTTAATCTCACAACAACCCTATAAAGTAGATACTAGTAGTATTTGCATTTTATAGAGGGAAAACTGAGTCCAGAAGTGGTAAGTAACTTATTAAAAATAATACAGCTTGAAAGAGGTTGAGCTGACATTCAAATCCTGGCACCTGAGAGCCCACACTCTGATGCTCTCAGTCTTTGCTTTTTAGGCATACTTTTAATACAAAATTAATGTAAAACTAGATGAAAATTCTCTACAGACTATCCGTAGTTTTATTCTTAGTCAAAGAAATGCAAATAAAAGCATTAGAATACTTTTTTTTCACCTATGAAATTGAAGATATGTTGACTAAGACACTGCTACACAGAAGTTAAACTCACATAACCTTGAGAGGTATAATTAATTCTTAAGGTCACTCACTTTAGAGCCAGACAGTCTCTGAGTTAGAATCCCAGTTCTGCCACTTATAAGTATACTGACCTTAAACAAATTACTTAAATCTCTCAAGGCCTCCTTTGTACAACAAATGAAAATAGTAGTATGCTACAGAATTGTGCAAATTAAATGAGTTTATATATGCAAAGGAGAGGAACCAGTGCATGGCACGTGAAAAACATTCCGTAAGTATTAGCTATTATTATTATTACCTTTCGGTCAATTTGGTAATCAATTATGGTTAGTCCAGAAATTCCATAATCATAAATGGGCTCAAATACATGCTTACTCACAGCTGCATTATTTATAATAGAGAAAATATGTATTCACTGGAATTAATACCTGGCAGTAAGAAAATGATTAAGCAAACTGAGGTACTAAAGAGCATTACACAGTCATTAAAAATCATGTTTTCAACATGGAAATACTGAAACATGGACCATGGAAACATATGTACAGTTAGATACTACTATTTTAAAAGGCAGTATATAAAATAATATAGTACCTCACGTTTACTATGTGCTCCCATGTGTATGAAAGATTAAAACACATCAAAATGTTAATATGGTTTATTTCCAAATACTGGAGTTACAGGTAATTTTTATGTCCTTATTTATAAATTTAGATATTAAATTTTCTATCATAAATATACATCACTTTTATAAGTAGAAAAGCTACTAAAATGAATTCATTGCTTTGATAAATTATGACTACATAATTTTCACAATACCCTGACAGACACTAATTGTAATTCATATTTTACCTCAGTAACTTTTATTTAGTAACACCTTTCCTTTTTAGACTTTACAATGGATAAAAATATCTTTAAAGTTGCATTATTTAAAACTACAAATTGTCCAGCAACTTCTATAAAAACCTAACAAAACTGCTAAATATCAAAATAATCTTGAATGAAAAAACAGCAAAAAAATTCTCTAAGGTCTCCCAATTTATAATACAAAGGGAAAGTATACTTTTTCTAACCTTAATTATATAATTAAATGCTATTATTTAATGATATACCACAAATGAAGCTTTCTTTTATTTGGATTAATCGACCTTGTGACTAATGGATTATTTGAAAGACCAAATTCTCACATTATTTTCTATATTAGCAAAAATCGTTAATATTGGTAGTAATGATATTCCAAGCTCCTCTGAACTGCTATCTAGAAAAATAATATAAAATAAATACTTAATAGATAACTACTTTGTGCTTTTATTTTTCAACTTCTAAAGCTAGACAGGTACTAACAGCTACAACACAGCTGGCTGTCTGAAAACTATTAAAAATAATCAGTCTAAGTGTCAGAAACACTTTAATGAATCTGCTATATCCTCACTTCAGAATCTCTCTGTAAGAAATTACTAGAGAATGAAAACTAAATCTAGAGTTAATTCTCTACCATGTGTAGCTTGCAAGACCATCATTCAGCTTTCCCATACACACAGTCCAGGTAGTTGTAGGCAACAATTACTTTCCCTGAAACAAGAGAAACCTACTAGGAAGATCAAAGCTGTTCCCCCAAATCTGACAATTACGCAGCTAGAAAAAAAAGGAAAATATTAACTGTCCCCATTTTTCATAAAGTTAGTGTGCCCTTAAGTTCATCAAAAATGATCTTAAAACTTATCACTTACTAAAGTCAGTCACTTTATGGGCTCTGTCTAACAATAACCTCCACATCATTCCCTGTCCACACCACACAGCAGAGCTCTGTGAGGCTCATCTAGACTTATGGAGTGGATATCACAACCAGAGATTCTTCATCATGATTTTGCATGCTTCTAACACTAGCAACTGAAGCCATTTCCAGATCACACACTAAATACAATAACTTTCAAAATATGTCTCCTAAACTCTGAAGGCTAAGCCAATTCAGGCAAATCAGAAAGGCCAGCACTTCCATTCAGATGTATCCCCCTCCAAGCCATTCAAACTTTTCAAGCCCTTGTGGACAAAACCCTGGACAGTACAGATAGTAATGAATGGCTTTTCAGAGATAAGGACAACAGGTTCACCTGACAGAAACTACTCCTACATAGTGGAACAAAACCCAGGGGAATGAGACCCATGACAACACAAGGAAAGAGTAGAAACTTCTTGGGGAAGCATTTGCTGGTCCAAATCCATACAGTTTCCTGGTCTCTGGCAACTATAGCCTCCTTTCTTAAAAAGTTTTGTGGCCCTTGCTACTTTGGGTACCAGTAAAAAAAAAAAAGAGAGAGAGATATTAAATGATACATATTTTTTGCATTGCAGGAAAGCTTACAAACTGTGACAAAACTTTTTTCCATAACAATTTATAAATACAGAATGTTCCTTATTGTTTTCCATCTTAAAAAGAACCAATTTCTCCTGATCTTATGAAAAGGTCTATTTAAAATGCAAATTTTGCATAAAATTGGTATGGCATAACTTCTACTTAATGGTGAAAGCATACTTAAAATATGAACTCAAAACACTAAATAGAATCTGATTCTGATTTTATGATGAAAACAAAACAAACCCAAAATATATTTTTGTACTTTTTACACACCAATTTTATAAGAGTATCTGAAATGAGCACTTAAGACCTTGGGTTAAACTGCAATTTCCCTTAAATTATAGTAACTATTTATCCAAATGGTAATGTAAAATGCAATATTTATAAGTATGAAGATATGTACAAACATAAACAATATTTTTCCTTTATGGAATACTATGTACTTACCACTTCTAACTAGTAATCTATGCAGACTATGGTTACGTAAAATATCACTAACCTAGAAGAAAAAATTTTGAAGGTTTGCAAGTACTCAAACATTTACCAATGTGAAATACCATACCACTGAGGCATATCTCTATCCTTAATAAAGGTTCAAGGAACTATAACTTGGAAAATTTATATATTAAAAAAATGTAATAGTCTTTTCATTGGGAATTACTTATGTTAATTATGAAATGATGAAAAAGTCTTATGCTTTTAAAAATGAACAGATATTAACTACTGAATATCAAATGGTAGTCACAAACTTTATTAAAGGATTTTAGAAAAACTTAGAGGGCAACAAGTTAGAAAAAGGGTCCAAATTAGCTCATAATCATAATGCTACTTAAAAAGTTAGTTGCAGTACTATGTCTTATCAAATAACATTATACTCTTCAGCTAAAGAAATGATGAAATTCTCTTCCACAACTTTCTCCCAATACAATATCCAGAAAACAGGGGTCTTGGTCTTTCAAGCTATACTGATGGATCCCCAACCCCTATAACAGTGCCTGGCACACAGTAATCAGTATTTGTTGAATGAATGAATGAAGGAAGGAAGGAAGGAAGGAATGGGAGAAGAGGTAGAAACAGACCTACAGAGATCAAAGAGTTGTGAATACTGATGTAAGTCAGCTGTAAGCTATTGCACATTTTAGTAAATAATTTCAATTAGAAAAATTCTGACACCAAGAATAGCGCACTTTTCATTACTTGTTTAAAATTATGTAAAATACTGAATAATTCTAAATTCTGTTTAAAAAGTCAGAACTAATTTAGTAGGAACACTTACATTACTCACAAATTCATAAACCCAGCTCATTGTTCCATTACAAGGGAAAACAGGCTAGTGGACTTCATTAGCGCTCTTTTGCCAACAATTCTTACTTACTCTGTAGTTTCTCACAGCTACTTAGAAAAAAAACTTAAAAAATTCAAAATCCCTTTGATTAGTATGAAAACAACTTAACTCTCCTGAGTGTATCCTACATAAAGCCAGAAGTCTCTACACACTGACATTTCTATTTATGTTATTACAAGTTCAGAATTCTGCATCATATGTATTCTTTTAATTTTAAGAATTCAGAGAAGTCAAATTCTTTGAGTGGGTTTCTTACTCAACTAGGACAATTACATTAATAAAATCTTTCCTCACGAAAAAGTACTTTAGGAAAAAAGAAAGCATGCTTTAAAGAGTACAAACCTCTTTTCCTCCTTATACAATATGTTTACGATTCTAAGAACACCCAAGATCTTTCTAGTCCTGCGTTTTTAAAATCTGTTCAATTGCTCGTTTGTCTGTCTTGACATATATTTGTTACTGTAGCGACGTGAGCAAGTATGTCCAGTTTCTGTTACAACAGCGCTTTTTAATTGCTTGCCATTGCCTATTTGAATCAGATATGACAGCCAAAGTTATACCCTATATACCAAACACCGCAAGTGTATGACTCAACGTAATGCTAAAAAGAAAAAGTTTCTAAGCAGAATATGTTTGCTGTTACTAAAACCTATGGAAGTAAAGCAACTCGGGGTGGTGACTACTCTTTTGGGCTTCCAAGGCTAAGAAAGAAATGGAGAACTGCCTGTCCAATTTGCTCCCTCTTGCTGCTCCCGAGCCTCCTACGGGGGGCGGGGGCGATTCCTGCACCAGAGAGTTTGTGAAGTGCCTCAGAAGCTTGTGGATGAAAGATGCTTGTAGGAACAGCCTTATGTGATCAGTCCATCCCTAGTGAGCATTACGTGGAACCACTGTCACTGCGTCGGGGGTAGTAGGTTAATGGCATGACCCTTCCTGAGCATGAGGGAAAGATAGAGGGCAGTCCCCCTTCATCACCCCACGGTTCGGCTGGCAGTCTTTGGGGACTGGGTTATTTTGTGCCAGCGCAGCGAAACCACACGTGAAAAGTTCCGTCCGGGCCCCATACAAAGGGGACTTGGACAGTCCCCATCCCCGTGGGACTGGGAGTCCCGGGAACCGAGTCGGGGGAGGAGTGCTAAGGGGTTTGGGCCTACACCCCAGTAAACGTGGGGCGCTGCTGGGACCCGCGATGGGGCTCGGGTCGCCTGCACAGCGCCTGGGAGCACGACTCCGGGCGGGGGACGCGGGGACCGGCCCGGGAGGGCGGCCGCGCCGGGGCCCCGCGCCGCCCCGTTGCCGGGAAGGCTCGCGCCCCGCGGCCGGCGGCGTGGGGGGGAGGGGGAGGAGAGGGGAGGGGCGGGCGGGCCTGCGGCCTGTTGGGGGGAGCGCAGCCCCGGCCTCGCGTGCTGCGGCTCTCGGCCCGGCCCCGGGGCCCCGGGGTCCCGGGTGCCGAGCGGAGACTCACCGGAAAGGCCCGGATCCGCATCTTGGTGTCCTTCCGGCTGCCCGTGCCTTTGCTCAGGTTCGACATGGTGCTCGTCGTCCCCTCCCCGGCGGCGGCGGCTTCGGGTCGCACCCCCGAGGCGCCGGTGTCACATCGAAGGCGGGCGGGCCGGCGAGGGGCTGGGCGGGGGGTGGGGGCGCGGCGGCGGCGGCGCGGCCCCCGGGCTGGGGTGGGGGGCTGGCCGGGCCCCTGGGCGGACGCGGCGCGGGCGGCGGCGGCTCGGGCTCCGCGGCGGGGGGCTCGGCTGAGGGGGGCGCTGCGCTGGCGCGGCGGCTCCGCGGGGTCCCCCTCGCACCCGGCCCGGCTCTCTCTTTATCGCGCTCCTCCGCGATGGCGGCGGCGCCGGCGACGGACAAACATCTCACTGCGCAGGCCGAACGTCCTCCTCCTCCTCCTCCTTCTCCTCCTCCGCCTCAGCGAGACGAGATCCGGCCCAGGGCTGGCGGGGGGAGGAGGGAGGGAGGGAGGGAGGAGCGCGGAGAGCGGAGGGAGGGGGAGGGGAGGGAGGACGGGAGCGGGAGGCGGCGGCCAAGCGGGGGCGCGCTCAGATCTCGCGAGAGCACGGCGGCGCGCGACCCCGGGCGAGGCGGGGCGAAGCCCGGGAGCGGGGCACGGGGAGAGCGGGGGTCAGGGTCTTGAGGGAGCGGACCCGGGAGTTGGAGGAGTCGGGGAGCCCCGCGCGGCGAGGCGCGAGAGGGGCGGGGCCAGGAGGAGGAGGGGAAAGGGGCGGGGCCGAGGGCGGGAGGAGTGAGCTGCCTTTTTGAAAGGGGAGCGTCGGAGGCGGGGCTTCCGGGCGCAGGTGTTTGCTGATTGGTGGAGCGAGGAGAGAGGGGTCCTGGTCACGTGGACGGAGCGGGCGGGGACGCTTTGATTGGCAGGCGGAGCCGGCCGGAGGGGTCTGCGTCCCGCTGGGCGGGGCTAGGGCGGGGCCCGGAGCGGGGCCCGAGGAGAGTCTCGGGGTGGAGCGTGCGGTGCGAGCTGGATCAGCGACGTCCTGGAACTGGTTCCTGTGTGTCTCTAGGGCAGTGCGGACTGGAAGCGGGTGCTTGAGCAGAAGCTAGAAAGTTGAAAGAGGCATGTGGGCAGGAGTCACCTGCGCTGTCAGAAGTTAGGGGTCCCGTCTGCTCCAGAAGGAGTTCGGATCGGATACGCACACCCCAACTCTCTCAGGACGGGGGTGTGGATCTTAATGCTCAGCATTTCCTAAACTGCAGAAGCCCCGGGCTCTCTCGAATCTCTGATACTTCCTGAGGGACCCAGGGCTTCTCAGTGTCCACATCCCTTTTTCAGCACCGTTGGAGTAAAATGACAGCTCCCTTAATGTCACGCAATGTTTCGGTAAATGGTGCTGGATAGAAGGTAGGATGGCAGAAACTCAGCTTCAACCTGCCGAATCGTTTTTTACCACTACCCAGAGGCCAGTAAGTTTTGAAAGCCAAAACTGTCTTTGATTCGGTTTGCTGCAAATTTGGAATTTTTTTTTTCATTATAGTCAAAGGTCTAGGTTGATTCATGTTTTGAATTGTACTTTTGGATTTACCTCTTTGCCCAATTGATGTTATGTTGAGATTTCTGATGCGGAGAAATAGGTACGTGAGTTCTCACTAAAATTTGTGAACTCATTTTAATAACCTGCGGTTGGGAGGGGTATCTACATTTGAAAGTTGGGGTTTAAACACTTTAAATAGCTTTTGGAAGCAGGGATTTTTAAATATTTTTTAATTAGTGAACTGAAATATACTTTTCTATTCGTTTACTATACAGTGGAATTTGCCCTTAATTAACTTAATCTTGACTACATTTGAGAGTGTGCTTTCATCCCCTACTTGGTTGAAATGCCCCATTTGGAATATCGCATTTTTTAATTTTAATTTTTATTTTTTTTTGGTATTTGCTAATCAAAACACAAGCTTAAGAAATGAGGCTGTTGTGTGAAACAATGTGTAAACATTGAAGCTAAAAATAGGTCATCAAGAACTGGCTTGATAAGGTAGGATTAGGTGGGGCTCTGATTAAATGTAAGATAATATGAGTCTTGGATGAGTTTATAATCTGTGTGTGATTGAACCTCACATTCCATATCATTAGACTATAACAAACAATGTTTTTCTATTGATCATACTGTCATACGGCCCAGTTTCTTTGAAATATAAGAATATACATTCTGGAGCCATTGGTTCAATTCTCAGCTCGGCCACTTTACTAACTGTATTATGTGTCTCTTGGGGCAAAGACTTGAATATTTGTGCATGGAACTCCTCATCTGTAAAACGGGGATAATAATATTATGTCCTCCTTGGGCTATAATGAAATTTAAATGATTTAATAATTTTTAAAAACTTCAGAGAGCAGTGCTCAGCACAGAGTAGCCACTCAATACCTGTTAGTTGTTTTCACTACAGGTCACTAAGAACAATGTTATACTTTCTTCCTTTATTCAATATGTAAGCTTCTAAAAGGAAATACTCGTATGCTTTTATAAAATGAATTTTATTTTAAAACTGAGCCTGTCTCCCACACTTGGATTTCACAAACCCCTAAAATATTTTCAAAGAGCTGGGGAACCAATAGAGAGTTGGCAACTTTATTTTGGCAAGTAAGGGTACTAAAAAGGGATAACTAGGATAAACTAGGTCCAGTATCCTATTTTTTAAGTATTTGAACCACATAAATAGCAGAAGATCAATTCTGGAATAAAGGGCAGGTTCTTAAATTGATTGATTTAGCCTTATGTGGAGCAGTACACCAAGCTGGTATTTCTCTTTCCTGTGAACCTGAGAAAACATCTGGGGATGGGGGCGGGGGAGAAAGGCAACATTTAGGAACCCCCTGCATTAAGGAGTATTTCCATGTCATTGTGATGCATATAATCACCCTTTAATTTGTTTGTGAACCCAGCTTTTCACAAGTTGGTTTTGCTTAAGCAAAATTTACCTGCATTTCAAAGAATCACCATCAACTGTGTCTTTCATTAGACTTTTAACCACCAAGACCCAGAAAAACTCTTCAAAATGAATTTGTCTGCCACTGCCATTAAGGAATCTACTGCTCACTTATTTAGTCAGTATTTCTTCATTTATTTGAGAACTGTTTATTTAATGGCTACCGTATGTCAAGTACTAAGGTGAATGGGACAGTTGAGACCAGCTATCACAGAACACATAGCCCTTTCACATCTCAAAATCTGGAAACCACAGACAAAAATGGATTCGGCAACATCTTACTACACACTGCAGTCCAGAAATCAGAGATTTTTTTCATCCTAGGAAACTAGCATCCTCAAATCTGTATGAAATACTCTCTGAAGCAGAAGTAGACTATTGTTCTATGCTCAATGGTATTCCCTGCCTTGCAAATAGCAAAATAGCTTTCAGGATATGAGTTTTTCTGCAAACTGCCACCTGATCTAGCAGAGCAAGCAGTGTTGGAATAGGAACTCATTAGACATGCTGGTTGGTATTCCTACTTATGCTGACGGTGTCCTGACACAGGAGAACAGTGGCCTCATTTCCATTCATTGGTACAGGGCACGTGCAGTCAAAGCTGGAAGGCTGAGTGGGCTAGCCCCTTTTCTACATCTCAGTCCAGAAATGGACAGGATGGACTGTGAGAAGCCAGTGAAAGGGAATAGCCTCTCCTTGGTCATGAGTTTCTAGGTGTCCAGGAAACCAAGCTGCTTTAATCACTGTGTCAGACCCGCTAATTTGATTATGCTGATATCGGTTATTAAAACAGCTGACAGCTTACCAATTCAATTAGAAAGACCTGTTCAATGGATCTGACTAGACAAAGACTGTGTTAGGGAAAGCTGTATGTTTTCAAATTAGAAGAGGAAGATTTATAGATATCATCACTTCCTTGAAAGTAAGGGCTAGATCTTCTACTTTCTTCCTTGTCTCTATCGGGCAACAATTAAGTGTTGCAGGCCATTATGTTAGTATATATTTGGACCAGAAACATTCATATGTGCTTTATAAGATGATGTGTTAGAAGAATATCCCATTGAAAAATAAGCACAGACATGTACATGAAAACTGTAAATATTCACCACGTCCTTTTTCTAGTTCTTACTGTTTCCTTGTATATATCATCAAAACAAGAAGCATGTAAGACATATGAGTATATGATACAAGTTGCATTTTGAATTTTAAAAAAATCTTAAAATGTTATAAAAACTCATCTCAATTTTTCATCATATTATCATGCTTAATAAAATCATCTCACTGACAGCTCTGGAAATTTTCTAGTTGGCCTGGACAGTGTCCTGTTTATTCCATATTTATCTAGTAAATTAATATTTTGGAAATATTTATATATGCAACCAACTAACCTAATTTAACAGAGCATAAGTTGTTAATTGAAAATTATAGACATTGCATTCATGTAATTTTATTTTGGAAAAAAAATAATTTCCTCTTACTGATAACAATAACTGTCTCAATAAATCTCCAGGGGACAATTACAAATATGTATTGCTTTCATCTGTGACGGAGAAAGTATATGTTGACATTTATAAGTCATCGGCTCTGTCTTTGTGAAGTGAGTTAATTTGGGAGTTGAGATAAAGCATGGTTTCAAAGAGCTATAAAAGTAAATCGTCTAAATTTACTCTGGATTGTGTGAATTGTAAAGACAACAGCCCACAAATGTAATAAAATAGCATTATCTTTAAACTTCTTCAATAAGCTATCTGTCTTTGGTTCATGGTAAAGCCATGTTCTCTATTATATCTTGAACTAGTGAAGATGAAAATCTGAGTAAAGCAAAGGGTTGCTGGTAGAGATGAAAAATAATCTTTAAGAGACTAACAAATAAGGAAAAACTTGTTGGGACCAATTGCTAGTTCCAAATTCATATAACGAATACATTTCTGGACATCAGTCGATCTGTAGTCACTGGTTCCCAAATGTTCTAGTTCTTGAGTGGCTGGTTATTGGGCAGAAGACTCGTTAAATGGGCAATTCTAAGGAAGGGACAACATAGGCAAACACCTTGTCATGATGAAACCAGCAACTTTATATCTGACACAGTTAAAAACCCTTTTGAAGAATTTTCATTTCAGAGACTTTTAGAAATGATACTTCTCTGCTCCTGAAATCTTTGTGGAGAAGTGGCTATCTTTACACGAACCTTCATCTTTTGAGAAAAGTTGCTTTAGATGCTTGTATTATGAAGGCAGTTTCACATTTTTAAAATTAATTGTTATAGCAACATTTTGGCAGGGTGGGGGTGTTGCTTGCTCTTAGCGTCCTGATTTCTTGTTTTAGAGGATTCTTCCATTGGATGTGGTCTTGGTAGTAGTGGTGTCTACTTCCTATCATAATAACCAAAGGGACCTGATCTACCCCTCCACTTCCCAGATCAGCCTTGGGATGTATAAAGTGGACTCCAGCAATCGGACCCTCTCCTAGAAACTCCTGATTAGGTAACTAAAGGACACAGGAACAGTTGGACATGTAGGCAGTGGCTATGGGTAGCCTAGGCTCTTCCCACTCAATGACTTTAGCTGTTATTCTTGTTCTACAGCTTTCCAGCAGTCCTTTGATCCCTGCTTGTTCTCCCACTCTGGTCCCCCCACCTCCCTTCATTTCTGTGACTCCCAACATGCTTTCCCCAAATTCCATTTTTGCCTAAAATAGTCAAATTGTGTTTCCTCTCTGTATCAGTCAGGGTCCTGGCAGGAAACAGATGGCTCACTCGAACAGGGAATTTGAAGCAACTTTGGGGCAGGGACTATTTACAGAAGTGTGGGCAGAGTTAGAGAGTGATGAAGGGATGATGAAGCATCTCAGGACTAACAGCAACAGGGGGTCTTGCTTCTGGGCTAGAAGGTCGAAGAGGAGAAGTGGCCCCTAGAACTTGGAAAGAGGATTCTCTCTGAAGCTATGGGAGAGGAGAAGGCTGCCTGTCAAGCTGAAGCCTTAGGGGAGAACCCAAACTACTGGCTCAGTAGGGGGGCAGCTAGAGGAGAAAATACCACAGTCTCACTCTCCTTCCCTTGAATTTCTGGCTGGTGCCTCCCATTGGATGAATCTAACCTTTCGAGTCCCAGAGCAGAGTGAAGAAGGATGGAGAATAGATCTGGAGAGGCAAACAAGAAATATCCATGGAGAGTGCTAATGAGCAACTTGTGACTGGTACTGGGTGGTAGGCAGGGCCCTTTGGCTTTTTTCTACTCTGCATTAAAACCATCATGGAGACTAGCAGTGCATGGATGTTACCAGCACACTCACATTTTAAACTACAAAATACTACGGCACTGAGGTTAAGAGTGCCAGTTCTGGAATCAGATGGCCTGCATTCTAATCTGAGTTCTGCAATGTATAAAGTAACCTCCATTTATTTTTATCAGTAAAATTGAGTTAATGATAGTGCCAACTTCACAAGGCTACTGTGAGGATTCAACAAAACAGGTAAGGTATTTAGCACAACAGGGTACATAGTTGGAACTCGGAATATTAGCAATTATTTTATGGTTAATCTCTAATACTGTTTTTGACTTTCATTCATGCAGCTTCCACACCATCCTGTTTGCTCAATCTATCCCCTACTTCCGAGTCCCATCACCCCTTACATGGTGGCCTCCTGTGCTTTGATTAAAATTTGGTTTCACCATAATTCTACGATTAAAACTTTAAATCTATTATGCTTATTTTAAGGTTAAACATAGACTTTTAAAAATAAACACACAAAGCCATGTATCCCAATTGTCACTTCTCATGATCTTTCTCATACTGTAATTCTTTCTTTCCAAAACACACGAATTATAAACTTTGTATATGTAAGTTACAGGTGGTTCAGTTCCTCATCATTTGTGTTCCTGCATTCCTTTCCCCACTGCTATGTCACTTTTGTTTTGCACAAGAGGGCAGCAAAGCCGGACCTTACATCATTACAATAGCTGAAAAATGATGTCTCACATTAGTGTTAAGTACACGGCAAATTAAATTTATCCTTAAAAATTTGATTAAATATGTGATACTATATTGTCTGAAGTATTTATTGTATCTGTTAATAAGAAGACAGTTCTTTTCATAATTGTGTCCCAACAAATAGAAGCAAAAGAAGCGATCCACATGGCTCTAGTTTGATTAATTCACTTGCCATTAGTTTTTGGTGAATTTGCATGGCTACTGTCTACCATTACACTAACAAGTTGCCATGTGTAGGGATAGGAAAGAATTACAAATTAATCAAATGTAAGCAATTTTAATTTATAAAACAAGCCAGAAGACGACTCTCTTTTATATTAATATTTGGCATGTAATTTGAACTAAAAAAATATTAACAATTATCATATGGTTATATCAGAGCAGTTGAGCAGATGAGCAACTAAATAGGTGAAATTAAATGACTCTTAACAATTAAGATTGTCCATAAAAATAGTGCATCTGAATCAGCTAAATTACTTCTTGCTGCAAGGAACAGAAAACCCAGCTCAAATCGGCACAAGCAATAATCAAATCTACTACTTCACATAACAAGAAGTCCAGAGTTAGTATGGGTTCCAGGCATGGTGCATCAGAGCTCTGTTCCAGCTTTGTAGCAATTCTCTTGGCCCTGGTCTTGACTGATAGGAAGGTGGCTGCAGACCTACAGTCATAGCAAGGTCCAGACTAGATAGAGAAAAGAAGAGAGACAGACTGCCTTTTTCTTATGGCTCTGTGTTATGACCTAGGAAACTTCCCAGGAGCAGTCCCCAGAGACTCTCATGGCTCATTGGCCAGGACTAGGTTACATGGCTCTATTAACCCACCCAGTGGCAAGGGAGGATGGATGCCATTTCTACTAATCATTGGTCTAGAATAGATCTTGGAAATCAACTACCACTCGCTATTACAACAGAACACATTTATTTATCTCTGAAGAGAGTTTTATATGAAGATGAATGAGTTTGAGAGAGTGTGTGTGTGTGATCACAGAGTGTTTGGCTAGCGAAGGAGGCATGGTCTTAGCCCCAACTACACTGTAAGAATAGTTCTCAAACACAGATAAAGAGATTAAAGAGAAGCATATCACAACCAGGTACCCACAGAAGGGTGCAGCTTGCTTTGTAAAAATGGCAAGGCACTCACATTTACACAGACACCTGCACGTGCCTTTCAGAGATCGTAGGCTTCTGTTTCAGAGGTGCTGGAGAAGCCTTATTCTCTGTTCCCTGCTTTCATGAGCCCTACAGAGAAGAGTAGCTACAGGCAGATGAGGACAAGGTGGTTGCCCACATAGAGCCTTTTGACAGGTGATTAAGAGGCCCCTTTACTCTCCAAACTGTCCCCTCTAAAAGCAAAACAAAGCAAACCAATGCACAAAAACAAGGAGACCAAACGAGCCATCCACTTAGGTGGGCAAGATAGTTGCATGCACAACAGATATATTCTGGGAAGTGGGCAGGGAATAGGTGTGAGTGATAAAACACTGAACATGTACACTTCAGGGGAAAATATTGTCGGAATCCTCTCTCTTGGAACATACCCAATAAGACTCAAGGTTGCCAAAACTCTTCGTTTGGTAGGAGAGCTCTCAGCCACCTCTCACTTAGTGCTGCTCGTGGGAGCTAGTGAGTTTGAGTGCTTGAACATGGTAGAATCAAACAAGAAGAACCAAAATGAGACCTTGTCATCTTTCTAATTTTATGGACCCACTGTATTCATTTTTTGATGTCTCCTCATTCCATATTTATATGTTTATTTTTCTCATTTTTTGAAAATTGTGATACAATTGACATATTAGTTTCTGGTGTACAACATAACAATTCAGCATATGACTATATTGTGAAATGATCACCATAAATCTGGTTAACATCCATCACCACATGTAGTAACAATTTGTCTGTGTGTGTATGTGTGCGTGTGTGAAGGAATTTCTTTTTATTACAGTTTCTTATTTTATGGATTTGGGTATACAAATGTTTTCAAATATATAACACCGGGATCAAATTACACGTGTCCAAATAAAACATCCACCAAAGAGAAACTTGACATGGTTTAGCTGACCTATATGGAAAGATTGCCTCTTGACACCGCGAGTTTAAAGGCATTTCAATGCATTATGTTACAGATTGTAGTAAATATGATTGTTGATTTAGTTTTGAATAGTTAAGTCACCAAATAAGAATCAACTTGGAATGTTTTAATGAATCCCAAACATAAAAATAGATGTGTAATTTTGTTGTATGTTAGGTTTTACCTTCAATTAAAAAAAAAAAAGCCTATCAACAAATTCTGGAGTCTATTTAATAAATGCAGACTTAAATGTCTAGCAGAAAAGTGTATTGACGTTTTCCACTGAATTTGAAACATCAGTTGGACAGATATAGAAATGAGTAGACAGATAAGTGATAACACAATTCTAGTGAAATGTTAAGTATTGAATCTAAGTGGTAGGCGTACAGATGTCCACTGAGTCGTTCTTTAACTTTATAACAGGTTTGGAATTTCCCAATAAAATATTAGATAAAACATGAATGTATGGATTAAATTATTTATAGTCAGACTTTATTTAAAAGAAAAGTAGGATGTACATGTATTACAGAAAGTCAATAAGTGAAATTGATACATGAAAATGCAGAATTAACAATGATCTTGATTATAATTTATTAAGTGCTTAGCATGTGCCCGGCACTGTGCAAATTGCTTAATAAGCATCATCTAATTTAATTTAACACTCCCAAGTATTCTTTGAGGTATGTATTAGTATCCTAATTTTACAGATTAGGAGAAGGTGGAGGAAGGTCACATAACTTGCAGGAGGGTGCACATCCAGCAAGTGGCATAGCTGAGAGTCAAACCACATCTGTCTGAGTCTACAGCCAATGAATGCCCTTAGTCACTGCTCTCTTGGAAAAGGACATCTGAATCAGAGACATTTAGAGATTATCTAGTTCAATTTCCCCATCCCTTATTACAGCTGACAAAAGTCAGTGGCAGTAGAATCCCAGAATTTCTACTTGGCCAAGGCTTTTGCCACTAATCATAATGTCTAAGTGCAGTGTTTTCTTACAAAATGGATTCACTATAGGATTCCTTTAAGTAAAAAATTTCCATAATGCACTTTTACAATAATATGATAATAGTAGAATTTGACCTATATACTTTTTTCAGGTATAATATGTGTCATAAATTAAGGCACCCTGTTGCTATAAATGGTATGTCCAGGCGTGTAACATTACCTTGAGGTTTTGAATGCACTCAAATTGTACACATTTTCCTCATGGAAAAAAGATGCCTGAAATTCTAAAATAAATACTATCGCATCTATTTGAGTGAAAATGCTATAATTTTGATAATTCTGGAATTTTTTTTTTCACAACTCAGTTTCAAACCTGTGACTTCTCTGGGACATTTTATTTTAGCAGTGGCTGATTTACACAGTGCAAACTACCTAAAAAAAAAAAAAAAAGAAAAAGAAAAAGAAAAACATGAACAAAGAAAAGGGAAGTTGAACATTAAAAAGAAAAAAAAAGGACATATTTATATCTTTTCTTCCACTTGCATCTCTCCCTTCACCCCAGTTGTGTCTTCAATACTACTCCCCAAATTCTAACCTGGGAATGTGGCAGCATTGAAGAAATAAAGAGATCTTCTAAATCTTTTGGCTTTTAAGTTCTAGGCAGTTATCCATCTACTCAAATGCTGTTTGCCAACTGTTAGGCAATTGGAGTTAGAAATCTTGGATTTAACTTCTGGCTCCACCACTCACTAGGTAAGGGGCAGTAAAACTACTTTTCTTCTGAGTCATTTCTCCATCAGCTATGAAATATTTACCTGACAGGATTATTGTGGGCTTCAAAGAAAAATGTGAAGAGACTACTGACATCTTTCTTGATTTCAGAACACAGAAGACAATTTTCCATGGCTCTCTTGCATATCCACACACCTGTCAAGTGTGGCACAGATTACCTTTATTACAGACTATCTTTTCAAAGATTTTTGAATAGATAATAACATCCTTGAAGGGCTGAGGCAGTATCTGTTCCTGGAGCAAAAAGCAGGCATGCTTACTGTCCAGCATAAAAGATTTGAGTTCCCTAACCTCAAGGTTTCTCTCCCACAACATAACCCACCACATGTGCAGTTATCTATCTGGGCTCAACTGTGTCGCCCTGTGGGACATGGGCCTCGGGAAACTGGTGCACATTCTGAGTCTCTAGCTACTGCTATTGCTGTGTGTAATACAGTCTCTTGTCTCTTGTTTCTAATCTACCAGCCTTCACCAAACTATGGCAGGTTTAATTTGTCTGCTGCCAAGGAGAATAAAATCTCAGACCCTTCACGGTTCTCAATAAAAAGGTGGGGGATAAAAGAGACACAAAGATTCTTTCTTCTATCCTGTTTTAAGACAATTTTTACAAATACATATCCACTTTTGGGAGAATGGGCAGCACATGTGGTAATTAAACATGAGGACTCTGTGGCCAGGTTGTCAGGGTCCTAATCCTGTGTTTGGTTCCCCTTGACACAGACTCTATGACAAGGATCTGAGGAAAACAATTTATTTGGGAGGTGATCTCAGGGATCATTAGTAAAGATCAAGGAAATAATAAAGAGGAGGGAAGACAACCAATAAATGATGAATTTTCAAGCAAATTATCACTGTGGGGAACAAACATCTAATCCTACTTGGGAGCTCTTGGTAACTGATACAGAACATGCAACTGAATTATCCTTCTGAGGAGTTAGGGACCCAGGATATATTACACCATATCTCGTCCGTCACTGATTGATGGCTCCTGGGAGGGAGTCAGTGTTCTAGCTCAGGCTTTTCTGGCTTGTCTTGCATACAGCACGAACTGGGCTGCAGGCTGGCCCTGGAGGTTGGAAGTGAGGTACGCATTACATTGATAGGCTCAAGGGAAGATAGCTGACACACTTGTAGCCTTTGCTATAGACATCTCTTTATACATTCCTAGGAAGTCGCTCAACCTGTTTGTGCCCTTGTTTCCTCATCTGTAAAATGGGAATAATAATATCACCAACCACACAGAGCTGTTAGAAGAAGTAAAGAAAAATTTGATCCACGTAAAACACTTAAAACAGGCCACAGTGCTTCCTGAGCACTTAGTAAATGTTAGCTATTGTTATAGAAGAATGTGACATTGATTGATTGATTGATTGATTGATTGAGATTTTGTCTATACCATTTTCTGATATTCTGGAGGTGGACTTTTAATTCCTCAACACTGTGAAGTTTTATTTTCCTAAATGCCTGAAGTGGATTCTTACAGATTCAGGGCATGTTTATGTTTGCCATTTGTCAAGGGCCAACACTGGCTGCCTCATGGGAAGCACCAAGAAAGATGTGTTTAAACCTTATTATTCCTATTTAAATTTCCTTAGAGGATTTATGGGGCTAAGCACTCCTGAACTCTTTAATTTAAAGATTTACTGCTTTGTCACAGAAACTAATTAAATCTTATTGAAGTGTCAGTAACACAGCAGTATTAGACTCAATTTTCTATTCTATTATAGGAATGAGACTATAAAAGAGAATTGTATTTTAAACTCAATTTTCTAGTAATATGTATTATTTATGTCAGACTCCTGTGAATCAGCAGCATAGTAACTGTGGAATTCACCAAAACAAAATACTCAAGAATTTTAGTAATCCTACTTAATTCTTGATTCAGGTAAAATTCTACTATAAGCTAAACAACATGAGTAGAAAATTATAGCTTATCAGAGAAGAGACTCATATTTGTGGAAACACTCAGAAGTCTACAAATCTGCCCATTTCCTACTCCAGTAACTTCCCTGACCTCCATTCTCTTTTATTCTCTCCAGACAGTCTTCCTGGCTTGCTCTGAATCTTTTATTTAAAGATCTCAGTCACTTTTACAGTATTTCCTTAGTCTTTATATTAAGGAAATTTCCCACAAATCCTTTCTTCATTTTTGCACTTGCTAATTTAGGTAATCTTTTTTTTTTTGTCTAAATCTAAAGCTATCTTAATACAACATGTACGTGTATATATGTGAATATGTAATAAGTTAAGAAAATTATAATCTTTCTGTAGATATTTTATCAGTGTTTAGGCTAAAAGTAAAATAATCATAATCTTCCATATTAAAATTTGAATAGTTTTAATGAGACCTTTCATTTTCAGCCACTGGTTCCCCCCTGCCACCTCCCTCCCCTACATTTAAGTATCTTGCATTTAAATTCTATTAAGTACTGCTTAATTTTTATTATGGATCAAGAAGATTTGGGAAAATCTGTAAACTTTCTTTTCTTCCATTAGTCAGCTTAAAACATTTTTTAGATGTATTACTACTCTTTTAAAATTTTTAAAGTTAGAAGTAGGATAAAGTTTTGCCCAAATTTAATTCATATGTACTATGCGATTATTTTTATTTCTTGAAACTTTCTTGCCATTATCTTTTATCACCATGAGTTTAATAAAATATATTGCTATAAATAATCTGAATCAAATGTTTTTATCTTAAACATAGGATACTGTATTAGGAAAAATTAATACAATCCACCACTTAACCTGTGCTTTTAAAAAGAAAGCAGAAAATAAATCAAGTTTTAAAAAGTAAGTTCAAATTGTATTACTGATTTATGGATGTTAAGAAGTGTTTTAAATGTTTTAAATAGTCTTTTAGTGTATAAATGTAATTATGAAAATGATGCAATTTAGCAATAACTGATTGAATTCCATCTCTTTGTTACATTTATTTAAATTTTAAAAATTCTTCTGTCTGATGAAATGTAAACATCAATTCAAATCCTCTGAAAAAGAATTTCTATTCTTACTATTTCTTTGAATGCCTTCTAGGACTTCAAAATCCACTAAAGAAAAATTCAACATGAATGTGTTACTTTACTCATTGATACTATGGTATTTATTGAGTGCTTACTGTGTACTCAGCTCCAGAAATACCATGATAAAATAGCACACTTTCTGGTCAAGGAGACAAGATAGTAATTGAACAATGCCACACACACACACACACAAAATCTATAAGAGAAAACAATGTTAACTAGAGGATATGAAAGCTGCCAGGCCCTATAAGAGCATATGCTAGGGAGACCTGGCCCAGCCTGGTGAATAGGGAGAAAGCTTTCTTGCGGAAGAGACCTTTGAACTGAGATCTGAAGGACTTGTAGGAATTGGATATATAATAAGATTTTGACTACAATTGCAAGTCACTGTACCAATTTCTCTTTCCGGATGTCACAGTTAAAGTAAGCAGCAGGTTGTAATTCTTGAGTTCTACCTCTCTAGTTAGGTATGCTTTCTACACTATAACTATTTGGGTTCTCCAGTTAGTCTTTTGTTACTAGAACTGATAATAATGCTATCTATTTCTCAAAAGACTGCTCTAAGAATAAAATAAAGTAATGTATGTCAAAGTGTTTTTTTTTACATAGTTGAGTTTTATGCAGATATTATTATCTCTATGTGATCTCCATTATTATTTACTTTCACACAGGAAGTAGAAAAAAGGAGTAGATACTTTAGAAGAAAAAGTTATTTGTTCTCTACAGCTAAAATCTCTGGTTCTTGTTCAATTGCTTATTAGCAAGTAATTTTTACTAAGTGGTTCCCTGATATAGTTATCTCTTAGACTCAGAACAAAATCAAATGTCCTTTTTAAATCTATTATTAACAAGCTTTATATTTGATTTGAAACAGTTTGACTTCCATTAGTAATATTGCACATATTTTAATGTCATTTTTAATAAACCATGTAAGAGTTAAATTACATAAATCTATGATTGTAAAGAAGAGCCAGAGTTTCTCATGAAAGCTAAGAATTTGCTTTTGCATAACATGAAAGATTCATGGTCTAAGATTTCTAAGAAAAAATGGAAAATATGTTTAATTACAATTTCAGAGTGAAAATATAGAATCTAGGACTTATTGAGCCAAATGTATGCTATATCCTTCTAAAAGATTGACTACAACAAAGATGCACAGTCAACACAAACAACACAACACCAAGGGTATAAGTAAATTCATTGCTCATTTATTCATTTATTCAATCAGTGTTTAGTTCCAAAGATATTAGGAAAACAAAACAGTAACACAGAACTGATCCCTGCATTCACAGAGGTAATAATCTAGTTCTAGTTAAACATGGTGGACATGCATAAGATGTATGTTTAATTTCAGGAGCAAGTATTAGAAAGAACATGAACTAAGAATATAGATTACAAGGCCAATGATTCAATCAAGGTTTATGCGTAGACCTCATAGCTAACTACAAGTTGTGGAAGATACCTAAGCTGTTTTGCATTACTTTATCCCACTCCCTGACAAATGTCCCCTTTGGCATTTGTCTAGATTCCAAGCTGAGAGGGGAGGACATCTGGCAGAAGCATGGTCACTCCATTTCCACTCAGTGAAAGGGTAAAATAATCACCCTTAGGAAAAAGCTAGACCTCTTAGGACATAGGTCATCATTTCTGTGGGAGATGGCCATCTCCTGGAAGACCTACATGCCCACTGGACTCTGAGTGCACTTTACAGGAGAGATAAAGACAAAATAATGTACCCTCAACAGCTCAGCTTACAGCCAGCCCTGCTCAGTAGCCTACATGTGCCACAACAAATGTCAGCTCATTTCTGGAAGGTCACCCACATGCTGAGATGAATCCAAAGGAACCTCAGACACTTGGGAGACTCCCACTGACTTTGAAGTCCTCACAGTCTCATAGCAGGGCCACGAAACTGGACTAACAAAAAGAACTTTGTTATTAGAGTTCAAGTTCCATCAGAAAGATAAAACAGGCAAATGTGTTCTTGGGGACACTACTGTCCCTCCTTTTGCACCATCCTTTACCTCCTCTTTCTTGTCTGATGACCAGGGTCCTCATCTACACCTGGCTGCCCAGTGTTTCTGTCTTGCGCCCGTAAAGTTCATCTTTCCTGGACATACTCTGAAGCTAACCAAATCTTATAACAAAAGTTACTATGTCGCATTTTATTCCTTTGGGCCTCATTTTTTATTTTTGTTGATTGGAAGATAATCCGAGAAGTTCATTTCTGATTAATTGTTAATGGTGATAATGGCTTTAGGACAGTGTCTTTCATATAAATGCTTCCTGAAAACATAAAAACATCTGGTAATCTCTCTAGATCATACACACAATACACACACTCACACATGCACACACGTACTCCCCAATATTGTCATTTCAATATGTAATCAATATAAAAATTACAAATGTAATCCTTACATTTTTATTTTCATGCTCTCATCTTAATATATTATATATATTATATGTAATATATAATATATAGTTGTATACATATAACTAATAGAAGCTACCTGGAGACATTTCTGTACCCTCATACAATTTCTGCGTATGATTTGATGAGCTTAGTTCTTTGTGCAATAGCTGATGTTATATAAATGTGCGTCAAGCCCAAGATACACGGTTGGAAATTCAAGATATATCAGTGAGGTTGACTATTTCTTGACACCTGTACAAAACCCAGAAAGAAAGATCAGTTTCATGTTTTCTTCAGTGATGACATGAGTTAAATAGTAATACCCTCAGATTAAATTTGTCACCTATTCAACAGAGTTCTTACAAAAGACCTCAAAGCAAATCTAGTCTCTTAAGTGTAAAAACTGGAGAATGTTGACAGCTGCCGAGCCCATACAACATTTATACATTTTACTTTCTGAGTCAACATGTCAGTTTGTCTGACCTACTTGTTCCCTTTTCTTGAGAACTTATTCCCATTGCGTCCAGTGATTGGACAGCAAGCCTTTTGGCCCCACTCTCCTGCACAGCTGATTGGACCAGGGATGAAAGAGAGAGAGAGAGAGAGAGAGAGAGAGAGAGAGAGAGAGAGAGAGAAAGCCAAAAGAGAACAAATGTCTTGATTCCAGAGAGCTTTCGATTCCTTCCTCTGAGTCCATGGGCGGCCCAGATGTGTTCCTTACCTTGACACTGTGAGATGCTGAGAAGGCTGATTTCCATTGGAGCTCAATCCAATAGAAACAGAATGCAAGCTACATATATAATTTGAAATTTTCTAGTAGCCACAGTAAAAAAATTAAAAAGAAACAGGTGAAATTAATTTAATAATTTATTTAATCTGCTATATTTACAACACTGTCATTTCAATCAATAACCAATATAAAAATTATCAACGAGGTATTTATATTCTTATTGTCATTCATTCTATGTCATTAAAATCTGGTGTGCATTTTCCACTTATGGCACAATTCAGTTTGGATAAACCACATGGCAGGGGCCTGATGACTAGCAGATACCATATTGGACAATACAAGGATGGAGAAATCACTGGGAAGCAGCCTTTCTACCAGGGACTTTGTTGTCCAGCTACCTTGCATTTAGGAAGGGCCAGGTGACTAGGTATTGTTGAAACAGACATTATGTGTGCCACTTCCAAACCAAGATGGTTGAGAAGCAGCTATAGATTCTCCACTCTCTGCCCCTTTTTATCAGCTTGATGCAAGTGGACGTGCAGCCTGTTAAAGATGGCACAAGAAGGAAGGAACATGGGTCTTTGAATCATCACTTTAAGAGAGCCTGCCATCGATTGGAAATATTTGTTTTGGATGTTACATAAGCAAAAACAAACAAACAAAACAAAACAAAAAAGAAAAGAAAACAAAACCAAACCTTTTTTTATTTGAACAGCTATATGTTTTGGGGTTTATTTGCTTAGCCATAAGACTAATATACACATATTTTCCTGTATTGACGTTATATGGTTTTCCTGTTTTCTGCAGCACATGATAAGACATGTCTGTGAGTACCTGGGTGTACACACACACACACACACACACACACACACACACGCACAGACATAATAACTAATTGTCTTTGCGTTTTGCACATGAGTGACACTTCTGTGTGCATTTTACCCAGGACGTGCTTAGGCTATAGATTTTATCTGGGGAAATAAAGCTTTAAGAAGAAATCAAGAGGAGAATATGAATAAACTATAAAACTCTTAGAAGAAAACATAGGACAAAAGCTTCATGACATTGTATTTGGCAACGATTTCTTGGATATGACACTAAAGGCACAGACAATAAAAAATAAGAAAATTAGACCTCATGAAAATGAAAACGTTTGTGCATCAAAAGGCACTTAACAGTAATAGGAAATCCACAAACTGGGGAAAATATTTGCAAATCATATGACTGATAAGGTAATAAGATATAGAATATGTAGAGAACTCCTCAAACTCAGTAACAAAAAAATCCAAAAACCTAATTTAAAAATGGGCAAAGGACTTGGGTAGATATTTCTCCAAAGAATAAATGCAAATGACCAATAAGCACATGGAAAGATGCTCCACATCCCTAATTATTAGGTAAATGCAAATCAAAACTACAATGAGATACCAATTCACACCCATTAGGGCGGCTTCTATAAACAAACAAAACAAAACAAAAAACAAAACAAAACCAGAACACAACAAGTGTTGATGAGGACATGGAGAGATTGGAACCCTTGTGAGCTGTTGGTGGAGATGTGAAAGGTTCTGCTCTGTGGAAAACAATATGGCAATTTCTTAAAAAATTAAAAATAGAATTGCTGTATGATCCAACAATTCTACTTCCGTATATGAGTGTGTGTGTGTGTGTGTGTGTGTGTGTGTGTACCACAAAGAATTTGAAGCAGAGTCTCGAAGAGATATTTGTACAACCATGTTCGTGGGAGCATTATTCACAATAGTTAAAATGTGGAATCAACCCAAGTGTCCACTGATGGCTGAATAAATGTGGTATATACATAAGCACCAAATGTGGTAAATACATAAAATAGAATATTATTCAGCCTTAAAAATGCAGGGCATGCTGATACTGCTACAACAGGGATGAATGAACCTGGAGGATATTATGTTAAGTGTAATGAGGCAGACACGAAAACAGTCTATGGTTTCAATTACACGAATACCTAGAGTAGTCAGATTCATAGAGATGGAAAGTAAAATGGTGATTGCCAGGGCTTAGGGGGAGGAGGAAGTGGGGTTGATGGGGGGAGAAGGAAATGGAGTTGGGGGGAGGAGGAAGTGGGGAGTTATTTCGTGAGTACCGAGTTTTAATTTTGCAAGACAGAAAGAGTTCTGGACATGAATGATGGTGATGGTTGCACAATAATATAAATCTACTTCATACCATTGAACTGTACACTTAAAAGTAGTTAAGATAGTAAATTTCATATTGTGTGTATTTTATCACCATAAAATAATTTTATTAAAAAAACATTAAAAAATCAAAAGAAAAATATGATCAAAGCCCTTAGAGTCCTGAAAAGTCTGATGAGTAGACATGGAATTCATCACTGCCAAGGACTTTTTCAATCCCAAAGTATGCACAGAATAAGGAAGGAATAGTTAGATAACAGCATAATCATTTAACAAAAAGTTTTTCATTGTACAAACGTAATTATGACAAAGTACTAAAGGCTCCAGGGGCACTGTTCTAGGTACTGTGACAACCCGAATGAGAAATATCTATATTTTTACAAAGGGAAATTCTGAAGCATAAAGTTGTTAAATAACGGTCTCAATGACATTTACCCAATACTCTAAAATGAGGTTTCTCACCTTCAGCATTATTCACAGTTTGGATCCGCATCTCTGGTCTCTACCCACCAGGTGAGAGCAGCATCCCCTCCCCCATATGGTTGTGGTAACCTTGCCAAATGTGACCTGGGGCAACAACTCTGGTTGGTGGAGAACAACTGCTCTGAAACCAAGAGGTTCCTAAGCTTAGGGAGATGTGCAAGAGCCCCTGCCTTAGAACTGGGCTTTTGGGAAATCATTGGTCAAGGTAGAATCAATTCAGGAAGGTCTCGTAGGCCAAATTATCAAAATGAAGACAAAAATGGGAGTTTGGTCAAAGAAGAAAAAAACGCTACAGTCTGACTGCTTTAACTCCTATCAGGGCAGAGCTTGGCAACTCAACTAGGGCTTCTTCAGTTTCCTCAGATAACAAAGCACAATCTACCCCAGGGATGAACATACCCCAGGGCTCAGGGTGAGGGTTAAGCCTCTAGGAGGGGTGCAGTGACTAGAAGGCAGTGAGAAGAGAGAAGCAGGCAGGTCACAACAAGGTAGCATGGCAAGGCAAGATTTGTTCCAACTGGGATGACTCAGAAAAATATCATGGGAAAGTTGTCATCCCAGTGGGGGGTTATTTTTTGAGGCAACCTCAATGGTTGTAAGGGACAGAAATGCACTCAAATTAATTCCAACCGAAGAAGAGGTTTGTTTCTAGGATGTAGGCCTCTCACCTAAATGAGTTACAGCTGGGATGGACCTGCAAACTGGGAGCAGGCGAGGACCGCAGCTGCTTTTTCTTTCGGTGGCTGTGTGATTCTTCTTCTGTGCATAATTTCGCAAGCACGCTCTCTTCCGTTGGACAAACGGACTTTCTTTGCTTACTCTTGGTCTCTGACGCTTCACAACATGGCTTTGTGTTGACAAGGTACTGACTTATGACTAGACCTAGATGAGCTCTTACATAGCTTTCAGTGTTGACTCAGTGTGTTAATTCTAGATTTCCAGGAAAAAAAAAAAAATTGACTGCTCCTGTTTGGGTCAGCTAGGCACCTAACATGATTCATTGAGCTGAGAGTAGGAATGGAAACACATGATGAAAACAAAGTCACCTACACTCACCTTTTAGCAGCCCTAGTGGGGTGTGTGTGTGTGTGTGTGTGTGTGTGTGTGTGTGTGTGTGTGTGTGTGTTGGGGAAAGGATGGTGGTAGTTCTCAGGAAAGGGAGTCTGGGAAGACACATTTCAGAAAACATTCATATGAAGTGTGAATAGGCTATGGAAAAAATTAGCTCCTGGAGGAGGAAATGGCATGAACAAAAGCACAGAACAAAGGTATTTCATATATAGTTAGTAAATGTTCTAGATTTAAACTCGGAAGTTCAAGGGTTATTGCACAGTCTGGATTTATTGTAGCTCAAGGTTCATGTAGGTGACAATTAGGTAATAAGGATGGATATATAGGAGGGTATTAGATTGTCAAGGGCATTAAGCAGTGAGTCAAAGCATTTAGACTTTATAGGGTTCTGTCATCTCTGAAGACCCATCATGGAAGAAAGCTAACCTGTTTTTCTAGAAAATATTCTTTGGCTCCTGGGCTCCCGAGTCAAGTAGCAGGTTAATTTGATTTTACAGTGTGTTTAGAGAGAAGTCAGGCCATGAAATGAACAATCAGGCATCAAGCAACTGGAATACGAGTCTGCTTAGTGAGCTAGTGAAAAGTTTAGAATATCCATAACTCAACTTAAAAAATAAAGTTCTTAGATTGTTAGAAAACAATTTAAAAATCAAAGTTTATAGCTGCTCCACTACAACTACAAACAGCGACAGAAACTGACATTTACCCAACTTCCATGGGCCCGAGTGGTGACAAGCATTTGTGCGAATGGAGCAAGGTAAGTGAGTGAGAGTTTTATTTGTTATCCAGTGAACACGTATTACTTTTCTCTTTCAGGACCTAGGATCACTGAATCTTGGAGTTGTAAGGCCTTTGACATTCACACCAGGAGTCGTCTTCTTTAGCACTTACCTCTATTATCAGAGTCTCCCTGGTACCTGGCTACCCAGCTAGAGTCTAGTCCAGAACCTGTCTGAGCCCAGATTATACAGCCTTCCAGCTCTGAGGGCTGCACAGATTGATCCATGCACAGAGGTAGAGTTGGCTTAGGTCCTATATTTTTGGACTTATGAGCCCACATTAGAACATCAAAAGTGTTTTGTAAACTACATGTCTCTATAGAGAATAAAGATCTAGTTTAGGATTTAATAAGCTTGCTTCTTGCTTCAAATTTAATGCTAATGGTAAACTGAAAAAGATTTCTAGTGACAGATAATTAGTGATAATGGTGATTACCAGCCTTTATGTAGTCTTTCACCCAAACAGATGGTAAAGAGATTAAAAAATGAATGCTCTAAGGCATAATTTCTCCCCCCTTCTTAAACAAAAGCTCCTCTAGGGTCAACGATAGTTGTATTTAACACACTGCATTATGTTACCCATACTAAATAACAATTTCTGGGCAATTTGGTTAGTCCGTTAATTTGCTTAGCAATTAGCTTCAAATGGGTTTTTTACCCTGAATACATTACAAATGTACAAATGCATGTATGCCTTATTTATTTCTCTTCATCATTTATTTTACTTTTATAAGCCTCTGTGGTTACCATCCTGTGACTTTCAGGTCACAGGAGGCTCAGGTCACTTAACAGGCCTCCCTTCCTCTCTTCGGTGGCCCACAGAGTCCCAGTTTCCCTTAAAAAAAAAAAAAAAGCCAACCTCGTGTGTTTGCACAGGGACAGAATGAGATTTGAGATCTGTAGGTATTTCTGGATCCCTAGGATCCATTATCAGGATGCATTTTATGGAAGTCTTTTTCTCTTTTTATGTAGAGTTTTGAAGATGTAATGTTAAACTACAAAAGGAAACCTTGATTCTCTGCCTTACATCTTCTCCTTTTCCTTCCTGGCCTCTCCTCTTGGGGAAGGTGATTTAGGCCTTGTATCACTCACTGTCAGATTCACGTGGGGTGCTTCATGCTGTCATCTGGGGAAAAGGGTGGATGCTTTTTGGCCTAACAAGACTAAGATATTAATTTTTCAAGAAATAAAGTCGAAGTTAAGTTAATGGAAAGAATATGAATTCCTATTCTAGACCCCAGACCAAGCTTCAGAAGGAAATGAGACTTTGAGATGATAGATGTATTTTTTAAAATGTGATTTCCAATTGCAGTTGACATGCACTATTATATTAGTTTCAGGTATTCGACAGTGATTAGACATTTATATACCTTACAAAGTGATTGCCCAGATAAGTCTAGTATCCACCTGGCACCATGCATAGTTATTACAATATTATTGATTATATTCCCTATGCTGTACCTTACATCCCTGGGACTGTTTTTATAAGTTGGTAAATGTGTTTGGTTTTGCTTCTGGGCAAAAAAGGTAGAGGAGAGGGTAAGTGGGGGCTGTTACTGCCTGAGAGAGAGACTCCCACTTTCTCTGTATTCCATCTCCCCTGCTGCCTAGTCTTTCCCCATCTTTGGGTAGACATTCATATCCTGAGTAAAAGCTCAGTGCTCTCCTCTTTAAAGCAGAAGATACAGACGAGGTAATATGGTTGAGAGTCCAGGACAGACAATCTGGATTGACATCCCATTGCCTGGTGGCACACTGTACTGGAACTTCAGCTTCTTCTAATGTAAAATAAGTTTAACAAGTTCCTTGAGCATCAGATAAAATACTAAAGCACTTAGTGCCTCATGGTACATACACAGTGTAAACTCTATTCATATTAAAAATTGTTATTATCATCATTGCTGGCACTCAATGCCTGGGCCTGTAGATTAATTATTGGATTAATTTTTTAAGGAGGGGTGAGAAGTGCTGGGAAAGATAAGGAAAGGGGATATTAGAAGGGAAAGAAGGGGTTAAAGAGAGAGAGAGAGAGGGAGATAGAAGAAAAGGGAGACCCAGGACATCTCTCTGAAAGCTTGAAATGCTACCTCATGGGGCTAATACCCTGGCTCAAGGAAGTGAGAAATGTAAGCCAGAGTGAGGTTTAAGAAGACTGAGCATCTCAGTTAGGGGTGCCAGGTTTAATCACACCGCCATCTCCCTACACTCCCTATCTGGTCCAACTTTGGAACACCTGTGACTTGGAGGTACAGACCTGCTGCAGGAGCTACAGATTCAAATGCTTTTAGGGGCCACAGACGCAGCCCAGATGTCAGAGGCAGCCAAGTGTAAGACAGCTGGGGGTTGTGGTGAGTGGAGGTGTCACCTAAAGGCCTTCAAGTTCAAATTACAAAAAAACAAAAAACAAAAACAAAAAACAAACAAAAAGCCCTATGTACCAAGCCCTATGTTCTTCTACCCTTCTTTTGTTTTCTTTGCAGGCTTTGGCTTAATTCTTTAAGCAATACTGTGCGAGATTGGTTCAGCCAAATGTACGAGGCAGTGAATGTAGGAGGCAGTGGGGACAGCCCTCTTTTTCCTTCCTAGTCAGTCAGATGGAGACCTCATCATGGTCTACTCCATGATGAATCATTGCAGAGATAGTGAATATCTCAGAGGGACAAAGAAGGAGAAAAAGTCTACTCCCTGGGTTATATCATAATGTGCATTTATGGGAAGAACACGATTTTATTGTCTTGGAGCTGCATGGAAGGTAATGAACACAATGAGAATGGCCAGGAAAAACAGAACATTGAAACACGGATGGCAGTGTGTGTGTTGCCCAGATTTGGGGTCTAGGATTCTAAAATGACTGAAACCTCCAACCTTCACATTTTGTATGTGTAAAACAGGACCATTACTACATCCTCAGGGAGATATAAGTGTCAAATGAGGCATGGATAGAAAAGAATTGCTATGTTAAAATTTCTCCTGTTTATTTATTGGCATGTGTGCTCACTGCCTGCAAATATTTCCTTTATCTCTTTATCCCCTTTGTCACCGTTGGGGCCAATCAGTGTTCTGTGTGGCCCCAACAGCAGTGGGGGAGGGAGAGAGATAATACTGTGCAGAAGTATAGTTAGCATTTTCCCTTAGTGAAGAATCACAGGTCATTGAGATTTAGTAGTTTTATTAAAAGTAGATTTTAAAAAGACAAAGCATGCCCCTAGGAGGCACACGGTCCCAGTGCTGAGAGCTGCAGCAGAGCGCTGTAATAACCACCACCTCAACAGCAAGAAGGCAAAAGAAAAGGGCTGAGAAGTAGGAATTTCTGCCTTATATTTGGGCTGTGATGGGGTGGTTCCAAAGGCCTTCCTAGGTGATTGGCAAATGAGGTCATTTCGATTGACACCTGGCTGCTGTATAACTCTTTGCCTAATGTGCGTGTGCGTACCCAGAATTTTACTACCACTGGGGTGTTCTTTGGGCCATTTCTGGGCTGAACTTTTATTCTTTTGTTCCATCTGTCACTCATGTCTGACTAGCTACCTACCACCTTTAGCACAAAATTGTTCTTTCTTCTGAAAGTTTAAATCAGGTTCTCTTAAAAAATTGCCAGTTTCCAAGATATTTTCATGTCTTCCACTTCCCTCATGAGTGGCAAAATAAACTCCTTTTCATAATATTCTTCTATTCCCCCACTCCAATGTCAGGAAGATCTATAGATTTTGAGATTTTATGAAAAACCTTCCTTTGCCAATTGCAACTGAATTGAGCAAAGACAATTGCCAGTCCTGACACATCTACCCCAACAACTGCTTGGCTGGTATTTTAACCCACAGCTCACCTGCAAAAAAACGTGTGTGTTTTTTCCGTTGTGGTTGCAGTTATCTGCCACGGCTGGAAGGATAAGTGTTAGAAAACCAGTCTCTTCTCGTGGTCTAGCAAATCTGTTTATTTATAAGCAAATCTCTATATACAATTTATATTTGCCCATATACACAGACGGAAAGAAGCAGAGTAAGCACCAGATGCCATTTTATGAGGTTCATTTAAAAATATGTGACACAAATAAGAAAAATAAAGTTAATATAGCCAGATTTCTCAGTGATGGTTATAGTAAAAGAGTCAGAGTGTGTGTTTAAATCATTTTTCTCGTTCTGATACACTTTTCTATCAGGAGAAGCCACTTCTAAGAGTTGAGAAATAGCATGATCTGGGTTTTTCATCTTCTCTGGGATAATATTTCTTTGAATCTGATAGGTATCAGTTAGTCAGAGTTCTCCAAGGAATCAGCACCAAAAGGATGGATGCAGATATAGATATATATCTTAAATAAGAGGATTAATTATAAATAGTAAATAATAAAAGTTATGAATTATAAGAAATTGATTTATGTGATCACGGAGGTTGACAAGTTTCAAGATCTGTGGTCAGCGAGCTGGAGACCCAGGAAGAACCTATGTTTAAGTTTGAGGCATTGCATACAGTGTTCTAATTACTGATTATTTGGAAAACATCAGTTTAAAATGAGAAAAAAATGTTTCTCTAAAAGCATTCTGTAATTTAGGCAGAGTCCACAATGACCCCCAAAAGAGGTGAAAAAAGAAAAATCTAGTCAAACAGCATAAACGACTTAAGTTTCTATCTTTGAAAAGACTTGTCTTGTATGTTCCTTACTTAGTCTGACCAAATTTCTCTTGACTTCAAATTCCCAAATTGGAATTTTTATCAGTCTTCCTAAAATCACAGAGAAGCTGGTTTTATTTTGAAGGACAATCTTTTGGTAAAATTTAACTAAAACAATGACAGTGTTTTTATTCATAAATAACTTTTATAAGATGCTTCATCTTTTATTATACCTTTATTACGGAAAAGTCAGAAAATACAGCTGAGCACAAAGAAGCTAAGACCACTCATCATCTACTGAGACAGTTACTACTTACAGCTCTCCATAGCCTCTTCTTTTCTTGTTTATATACTAAAAGCAATAAAAATGATTTTAAATGTTTTTACTTTTATATCTATACTCATACTCAAAGGAATTATTTTTTAATTGTTTTTGCATTTCTTGCTCTCTGCTATTCCTTCAGGTGGTAAAAAAATAATAATAATCAGTGCAATAGCAAATTAATTCTCTATGAAACTCATGAATTTTTGGTGTGATGTATGTTTTGTAAGTTGTTCTTACAAAATGTCTAAACTAAATAAGTTTATATTCCATTTGGTTTGAAAATAGTTTGTGGATAGGAAATGAATTATGTGACATTTGGAGTGGTGATATTATATAGTTTCAATGAAAATTTTAATATATTTTTTATTATTTATCTTCTATGAACTTTATTTATTTATTTATTTGTTTGTTTATTTATTATGGTGACATTGGTTAATGAAATTTGATAAGTTTCGGCTGTACATTTTAGCAGTCCATTGTCTTAACTACTTAGCACCCCTTTTACCTCGTCTACCTCCCCTCTCCCCTTCCCTCTGCTAAGGATTTTTTTTAAATTAAAATTTCTAGAAGTTAAAGAATTCTTTGAACATATGGGAAATAGTAAGAAAATGGTGAACTGTAGTGGCAGGAAGGTGAGAGCTTTGGTCAAATAGTATTATATCTCCACATTTTCACACACACACACACACACACACACACACACACACACACACAGACACACACACATTTTTACTTTGGAGAAATGATTGAGTCAGAATAAGCACTTTTACTCAAAGTGAGACTTTGAGTAAAAAGCGATATCACAACACATCCAGCCCCTGAGGGCTCTTGTTATACATGATCACGTTTACAAAACTCCAATTCTGCCCCTAATTCCTGCTTTTATTTTAAATCCTAATTGCTTAAGTCCTCAGTTATTGTCTAGAAGCCTGGAGGGGCAGTCTGTTACTTTGTTTAGAGATATTTTGAAGGAGAAAAAGAGCGCTATAGCATATTCTCAGAAAAGCACCATTAATGTCTGGAAATGAAGAGAATCCTAATTAATGACAATAATAATTAAATACTGTATTTGTATTAAATATTAAATAATTAAATATTCCTAAATAATGGCAGTAATAATTAAATATCGTATTTGTATTGTATAATTTATAAAATTGAGATATGATTTCTATACTATAAATTTACCCTTTTAAAGTTTACACTTCAGGGATTCTAGTACTTCCCTAGAGTTGTTGAGCCATCGCCACGATCTAACTTCAAAGAGTTTTTATCATCCCGCTCCCATTAGCAGTGATTCCAGAGTCCTCTTTCCTCCAGCCCTGAAATCACTTTCTGACTGTGGATTTACCCTCTCTGGACATTTTGTGTAAATAGAATCATAAAAATGTGCCTTTTTTTTGCGCTGGCTTCTATCACTTAGTGCGAAGTTTTCAAGGTTTATCCATGTTGTACCATGTATCAGCATTTTATTCTTTTTTATAGCTAAATAACATTCGGTTGTACAGTTATGCTACATTTTGTCTATCCATCCATCAGCTGAGGGACATTTAAGTTAGTTATTTCCACTTTTGAGCTATTATGAAAAATGATACTATAAACGTTCGTATACAAGTTTTTGTTTGTACATAATGTTTTAGTATATAAGATGTGCTTTCAGATCTGAATTGAGCCTTACAAATACCTTATAAGATAAGGCAAAGCTTGATTTCCACTTTCCAGTAGAGAAACAGATGCTCTCAGAAATAATTGTCTACTAGGTAGTAAAGACAGTACTCAAATCCAGTTCTGTTTTCAAGAATAGCTTTTAAAAGTCAAAAGAAGCAAGAAAATGTAATTTGTTGTCAATTTTTAGTTTTGTGAAGTTGTAAATATATTTTGACTGTTGGAAAGCAATGCCTAGACTAATTTACAAATTCTTGAAGAAAATGTTTGTGTGAAAAGTAGTTAAAATTTCTTAAAACAATTATATCCAGGCTATTGTATAGGTACAGGCAATTTTGTTCTTTGTTGTTTCTTAATTTTACTTTCAAGGAAAATGCACAGACAGATTGTAGCAGTTTGCAGTTCTAATGCTTCACAGAAAGAAATAGCTCTAGATTATTTTTTCTCCTAATTCTCCTCTCCTGCATTTTATCTTGGAGACATGTTTATGACTAGATTTAAACCTTAACACAGTCTATTAATATTTCAGTTTTGGCATTAGACACATAAAATTGTATTTATTATTCATGCAAACCTTGCCAAAAGCATTCTATGAGTCAAAACTTGACTAAATTAATGAAGTCCTTTTTTGGACCATTTGAGTCATCATATATCAAAGTTTTGCAAGAGAATTTGGAAAGAGTTCAATCTACCTTTTTACCTCATACATATGTTCTGGTCCACGAATCGAATCCTCCCTCCCCACCTGCCTTGCTATGGATAGAAGCAGCATCATTAATAAAGAACAGAAGCTTACAACAAACAAAAAGTCCTGGTCAATTTTTCCTTGCTTGGGATGTCTTTCCCATGCACTGTATTCATGACGAATCCTTATGTGCCTTTGCCTTTCTCTGGTTTGTAGGGGCAAATTACTTTCATCTCGTATCCATGCTGTTATTCCATGTATCACAACACACTGTATTAGAATTATTTGTTTAAATGGCCATGTTCTCTGTTAGGTGATATGTGTCTTGAGAGTTATGTATTTTGTTCTTTTTAGTATCCAGTAGCAATCCTAGCATAGTTATACAATGAAGATTTATTAAATTGGATTGATTTTTAAATAGGATCTTAAGAGCTCTGAGTTCTGGCTTTGACTGCCAATTGTGAAATCACTATCTATATTACCACCAACTCACTGAGCCATCATAGCCAGAAAAACTGAACTGGACCTATAAGATTTATAAAGTATCATCGTATACATGGTCCCTGCACTTGAGAAGGTAATGAAGTCAGTACAAAGTAGAAGTCATACTAGACAAAAATAGATTCAAAATTAATATTTAGAATGACTCCCTATATGTATGCATGTAATTAGTGAGAGATCAATGTGTGGGATGTGTGAAATAATTAGATATATTAGGATTAAGTCATGGTATTTTATTGGGATTGGGTCACGTTCTTATCCGGTTTCACAAAGATCATTCAGTCCTTCTTTCAACATGAAATTACTGAGCAATTATTTTGAAGGTGGAACCAAGAAGACTTCCTGACCGATTAGATGGGGGTGTAACAGATAAGAGTCAAGGACACCTCCATTGTTTTTGACTTGTGCCACCGGAAGCTTAGAATTGCCATCAGCTGAGATGGGGTGGGGAGCTGTGGTGAAGAGGGCTTATGGGAGATGAGTCAGGCCTATGCTGTAGGAAGGCACTTGTGACCCCCTCAGTGAACAAAACGTACAAAAGTTCCAGCCCCTGCCATTACATTCTCATGGTGGGTGGGGGACAGAAATATGATACATAAGAAAATGATACAGATATTCGAAGGGATGAGAACTAGGAGGAAGCTGAGAGCAGGGCAGAGGGGGCAGGATTACTGTGTCGCTTTGATATTCCTCAGAGGAATTCCTCAGAGAGGGCCCTTGGTCAGCGATGGTCTTTAGGATGATTAGTGGTTTTATAACATTATATTTAAAGGCACCTGACATTCAGAAAACGTGAGTTCAAGTTCCACGTTTTAATTTGCTAATTGTTGTTGTTAAGTTTTCATATTCTTTGTATATTCGCTTTTCATATCTTTTAATATTAGTATGATGAGATCTATCTCACAGAGAAGTAAAATATTAAATGTGATAATGCGTTCAAAGATGCGTTATAAACACAAAAAGTATCACAGAACTATAAGGTAATATTATCATAGTCAGAAATATTGAGTGTTTTTCTGTTTATTTAATCTGTGAACACCATGAGAGCCTCCAAAGCGCCTTTTAACATACTCAGCAGATCTTGTGCCCCATCACCAGTGCTAGAGGAACCAGCGGTTTTATTTTGAAAAAGGCAATCTCTTCTTGCATTTAGAAATATAACAGCAAAGGAGAAAAAATATCTAAATAGAATCGTCATCACTTGTTTTACTATCATGAGTAAAATTTAAATATTTTTACCTATATTAAAAGTTGAGATTGAAGTATTTTGTTTTCAAAGGAAAATCATAAACATCACAGGATTTTATCCTTAATGCATTTTAATTAAACACTTCAGAAATCATTTTTTTTTTTAATTTTGACATTTGGTTGCTCCATTTTCTGCAGTGTTTCTACTCTCCTAATGTTAAATGATAGACTTTGGTCATTAAACAAATGATTACCTGTTTCTAATGGATAGTAGATGTAGCACTGAGAACCTTAGGCCTTTTTTTTTTTTTCTTTTTTTTTCTTTTTTTTTTAGTATAGATACTTACTTGGCTAAGGTTAGAGATGGTGGGCAGAATGGGATCCTATGCTATTATCTTCATTTGATCTCTTTGTGGGCCAAGAATCAAACACGATTTTCCTAAAATCAATTCTGGAATATTCTCTCTGTTATCCCTCCCTCTTATTTCTGAATCTATGATAGCTGGTACACAGAACATTCTTTACATTTGAGATATAAATACCGATGAGGGAAAAACCAAAAACTTTCCTATGCCTACCTTGTATTTCTGATGTTGTAGTTTAGATTAAATTAGCTGTAAATAAGGGGAAAAAATACTGCAATACAAGGGCAAAGAGAGAGGAGAAAGTGTCCAATGATCTCAAATTTCCAAACAGAGAAACAGAAGCCCTTAAGACAAATGTCATGAAATGTTTGTGGCATTACACGCCACTATTATTGACTTAAAAAAATAGTGCAAACCATAGATCTTCTTATGGAAGAGCTGCTGGTAGAAGTATATCAAACAATTTTGTTTGCAAGTACAAGGAAACCCAACTCAAAATGGCTTAAATACAAAAGAAATTCATTGACTTTCATAACTGGAAGCCCAGATGCAAGATAGATTTTCAGTTGTCTTAAACCATTGACTCTGGCCCCATTTCCCTGTGCTGCTCTCAGCTCTGCACCTCCCCAGGGATTAGTTTAGTCCTCAGGCTGAGGGTGACTTAGATGCAGCAGTACCAGGCACATAATCTACAAACTATATCACAGAGGAAAACAAAAGTAAGCTTCTAGAAATTCATTCTGAGGAGTATAAGAGAAGCCTCCAGCATTTCTCTTTTCCATGTCTCATTGGCAAGACTTTTCACTTGTCCAATCGCTGATAAGAGAAATGGATTTACACTCAGCTAGGGTTCTGTTTGGAAGGCCTAAGTGGGGTTTAATAGCTAGAATGACAATCACCAATGTTTACCGGCTCTATTTCTTTCTGTTGGATTTTGCCAAGGGTACATATCATGTTTTGCTCATTTTTTTATGTTTGTCACTTATCATGGTGGCTAGGACATAGTTGCTGTTCAAAAATGCCATTGAATAAATAAATTAATAAATGGATACCCTGAGAGGTGACGGATCTGATTTATATTTGTCCTACACTTAAAAAAGAAGTCCAAAAATGAAAAAAGAAGGCATTTGTAAAAGCATCTTATCTGGAGGGAACAGAGGAAGATAAAATACTATAATCAAAACTCAAATTACATAGGATTATATTCTAGGCCAGATGTCAATGATTTGAATAACGTTTAGTAGTAAACAGAAATAAGTGCTACTTTTTTTAATATAAACAATTCGATCTTGAACCAACTGAGGTTCTGACTTTCACACAATGAAAGCTTCCAGATTTTCAGTCTCTATTCATAAATTTAGAACCATTTTGCTGGAGGATGGGCTGATGGAATTATGGATTGCAATTTGCGGGTTATTTCTAACAGATTGTGTGATTATTGGGACTTAGAACTACAGTGCTCAACAGAATCTCAATGAAGAGCAACTGGCACCGGCTTTTAGGGACTACTTCTTGTTGATGCAAATTTTCTTCTACTTTCCTCCCAATTTACCCAGAATGACATAAATGCTATAAATTACTGTGAGTGGGAGGAAACAATACACACGAATGCTTTGTAGCAGTCTTCTGGGTACCCTAATATGCCCAACCTGCCACTTCTGTTTTTTACAACTGTGGCTCATTTCATTGCATCAGTGATACCTTGAAGTTTCATGCCAACCTCTTTATAAAGTAAACAGTTCAACAGGTGGGTATCTTTGGGAGGAGCCTGCAGTATTTTATGGCAACAAATTCATTACTTCCTCATTATGGCTGCCTCCTCACCCTGATTCAAAAGAAAACAAACTAGCCTGGCTTCTAGCTCAGTGACTGTACACCTGCGAGGTTGCTGTTTACTGGGGCCAGTGGTGACTGCCCTGCTCTGGCCCCTGATGGTCTAACCAGAGTTTGCAAATATGTTGGGCTGGCAAGATGTATGCGGTTTTTCTTTCTTTTTTTAATAATTGGATTTGAATGACTTTAGGTGAGGTGTGCTGTTTTGTTCACCATCTCACTACTTTTTATTTGACTCACACATTTACATGACCTGCCCAGCCCTTTGAGGCATTGACCTTGTCACCCAAGATTAAACCCAAGGGGGAAATAAACATGGAGGCTGAGTTTACTTAGCTTAAGTGGGGGAAAATACAGAGGAAAACAGATGCTTTTTACCGCTCTAGGACAAAGGTAATCATTAGCATTTCAATCTTTGCTTCCAGAATGTGTTGAAACCAGTATTGGAATGTTGGAGGGAGTCATTGTGAGAACGGGACCGCCGATTGACCTAAAAGTTGGACCTGGACAATTGGAGGTTCCTAACTCCCTCCCCTGTCCTTAGAATGTGTGTTCTGTGCACCATTCCCAGAGGAGAAGCTGTTTTTAAGGACGAAGCCCTGAGACAGTAAGATGTACTTGTGACCACCTGGAATGAACAGGTGACCAAACCCAGTTAAGGCCTCAATGTGAACTTTGAAGATTCTTCAGGTGAGTGTGAAGATCTACTAGCCTTGTGGTGCCCACGACATGCCTCGTACGTAAGCTCCCTAGTTTATTACCAACCCACCTGGAGAGGTCTGCCTCTCTCTTTGGTCTCTTCTTGCTCTCTGTGTAAGGGAGTCAGTTTCAGATTTCACCTAGGGGAACTCCTGAGGTTGGGAACCAATAGAAGGACTTGCAAAACTTGGATATCTTTACATTTACCTATGTAGAACTGTGATTGTGGATTGATCTGGAACTCAAAGGAGTTTCTTGGAATTAGCCTAAGAAAGTGGCTCATCTCAATCATTTTTATTAGAATGTCTGACTTTGGAAAGGACTACAGCATTTTCTGTGTTTGCACAAAGCACTATGGCACTAATTGAGAAATATCCTCTTCCCCTTGTTCTAGTCTCTATTCTCTAGCACTACAAGGTGTTTCCTTCATTAATCATTTTCCCATATCTCTCCTGTAGATTTGACTTCTATTCGAATATACCTATGCTTACTACTTTATATTCATGTATCTACTCAGCCAGTATTTGTTGGACAGATAATGTGTGCTGGACACTCACTGGACCAGGGCGTTCAAACCCTTGCCTAACTGGTGGAAGCTAACTTTGGGTGAGATTCCATGAAAAATGAAAACCATTGTTGTGGGTCAGTCATTTAGGGGGAACTTTGTTCAGGTCATTTATGAGGATAGAAAACTTTGAGACCTATATTACAAATCCTTATGACACTTGTGACTCAGTTATTTTAGAGGACAAGTGATCTGCCTTATACCAGTCATTTCCTAAATGCCCTGAGTGACTTAAATATGCACTTCAAGATTTTATTTCTTGAAATTATTACAGATTGGCAGAAAGTCACAAAGATAGTACAGAGAATTTCTTTGTACGTGTCACTCAGTTTCCCTCAGGGTTATGTCTTATATAACTAGAGTAGAGTGTCAAAACCAGGAAACTGACTCTTACAATGTGTATGTGTAGTTTCATCTCATTTTATTGCATGTGTAGACTTGTGAACCACCACAGCGATCAGATATAAAGCTGTTTCAACACTACAGAGATCTCCCTCTTGCTGCTCACTTCTCTTCCCACCATCACTAAACCGTGACAACCACTAATCTGTTTTCCATTCCTATAATATCGTCATTTTTAGATAATTTTACAAGTGGAATCATATGCTATGTGACCTTGCAATTGGCTTTTTTTTGTGTGTGCTCAACTTAATTTCTTTTAAATTTATCCAAGTTGTTTCAATAGTTCACTCCTTTGTATCACTGAGTGGTATTCCACGGCATGTATGTACCACGCTGGCTGGTTATTTTGATTAAAGTTCCTATGAACAATTGTGTAGAGGTTTGTGTTCACGCACATATATTTTTCTTTGGTATAAATGCAATTGCTGGGTCATATGGTAAGCATAAGTTTAATTTTTTAAAGAAACTGTCCAACTGCTTTTCAGGGTGGCAGTGGCTTTTTACACTTCCAGTATGCTACTTTTTTCTTTGAAAAAAAAATAGAACATCAGGTCTTTGCAAGCTGATTATTAATAAAGATTCTCAAAATGGGAAAAGCGATTTGTTCATAGGTTTGTGATCATTCTGTCTGACTAAGTTATGTTTCTTTTTCAAGGTAAGACATCATAACTGATGGGGAAAACTAGGGTCCTCGTACATGACTTACTAGATACCAGCAGATACAGAAGCTATGTTGAAGGCACATGAGCAAGAGTGGGCAGGTGACTGTGGCTTGGCCAAGGAAATTAGCAGTTAAGATGAATAGAAAAGAATGGATCTGGGATATGTTTTGGAGCAAAGCTGATAGGATCTACACAGATAGAACATGAGAAAAAAGAGGAGTGACCAAGGATGACTCCTAGGATATTGGCCAAGTGTTTGTTTGCCAGAAAGTCCATGGCTCTCTCTACTGCATGTTTCAAAGAGGAGCAATCTCTTATATTGCATGGAAGAGCTCATCTAGGTCTGTATGTGCTCTGTTCAAAGAGATCTGAGACTGGGCTATAAATCTGGAAGAACTAGAGAAGAGAGGTCGATCACTTCTGGATCCTTTAGGTTTGTCCTTTCCGTGTACTGGTGGTGCATTGCTGTGCAACCTTCGCTTCAGTGATGCTCCAGCTGTTCCAGCTTCCACCTCTACTGCCTGGCTCCAACTTTTTCTGCATCTCAGCAGAGCAGGAATCGCTGTGCAGGGCTCGGCAAGTTCAGCAGGCTTGGCATGAGCCTTGGCAGATGGGTCTTGTCCTTCAGATGATGTGGCCTCCTGGCTTGTGGAATCTGGAATGTTCTCCTGGCGGCCTGTGCTGACCCTTCAGAGGGCTTGGGGCCTGGGACAGAGCAGAGCAGACCCCCCACTCACACTTCCCATTGTTAGAGTATGAGAGAAAGGAGCTGTGGCCACGGTGAGTCTGGTACTGAACCCCCAGCTCTGCTGCTCAGGGCGACTCTGGGAAGCAGGTGTGGACTGGAGCAGCGTCTCCTCTGCACTGCTTTGACAAGGACTTTCTGGACACTACCTTAACTTATCTGTGAAGATGACAGTAACAAAGATGGCTCCTCAGGGTTGCTGTGAGAACTGATTTGACGTGAGAGGCAGTAAGAAGCCAAGGCCAGTTTGGAGGTTGGGCATCTAGAATCAGACTACCCCATCTGGATTCGGACATTGGAACAAGTTTATTAACCTCTCTATGACTCAATTCCCTTATCTCCAATAACAGGATAATAATGGTACCTACTTTGAGCGGTTCTGGTGAGAATTAGATAAAATATTTTGTGTAGAGTGTGCTTCAAACTGTGACTGGCATTTGATTACAGCCCTTAAATATAACGCTTGATAAAAGGCATTTGATGGTTGTCTATTAGGGGACTATACTGTCTGTGAAAAGTGCATTAATAACATTAGAAGCCTAGTTATTGTTTTTAACTTTTCACATCCTTCATTAGCCTTGCTGATTCTGTTTTCTAGAAATGATTACAATTTTGGCAGGTGAATCTGTGAGATTCAAATGAAAGAATCACATACTCAGATGCCTCACAGGGTGAAGGGGGTCACACAAATAAATGAGGGAAGCAGGGAGCATGTGATCTGATCCATCTAAACAGGTTTCTATCTGTGACTGAGCCACAGCTGACTGTTTCAATGCCAGTTGTGGAACTCTGGAATTTTTAGCTCAACTTTCTGGGTTTATGAATGTTGAAATAAAAGAGCTTAAAAACACCTTGCTGGCTAAATAAATGTATGTTTCAGGGGCTGGATCTGGCCCAAGGGTCACCAGTTCAGAAACTTCGACCTAGCTAGTTTGTAAGATCAGCTGAAAATAGGGTCCAGGAAAGATCATTTAAGTGAGAGGAGGGTATAAGCATGAGAAGCCACCAAGGCAGACAAGCTCAGGTGGGTGATGGTCTAGAACCTCCTCTAGAGTAGGAGACAGGTTGGACTTTTGAATAAGGAGGATGCTGAGACGGCGAACCACGTGACCTGGCCATACTTCAGAACCTAATGTAGGGCTGGCCGCAATGCCGCAGATGCCTGTGCTTTGAATATACAGGTTGTTTTCCACTTCCTTGGCAGTCAGGTTACACAGAGGCAGGATTGTTCAGTTCCCACCGCTTCCTGGGGCCTGCACTGCAGCTGCTGTGCATGTCTCTGGCATCTCCCACAGTTAGGCAACTGCTTGCCTTTGTATGGAGGATCCCATGGGGGAGGCATTGTGGAAGGATCATAAGCCAGAAGACTGCTAGAAGCAGATCGTGTCAGCCAGTCCATTAACCTGAACCTTGGAACAGGTATACAGACGATGCTGCAGCTTAGTTTCACTTTCGATGACCTGGACTGTCACACAGCTAATTGATTCTAGCTTTCATAACTCCACGGTGCCAAATTAAATCTTTATGATATTTATAGAATGCTCTTTCATCCACTGGCAGAGAAAAGGAAAGTTCAAAAAAATAAAACCTTACTAATTACTACTAATATTCAAAATAGAATAAAAGAATGTTATTTAAAAGTTACAGGCCAATACCAGTTGATTGGCGGCTCCTACCAGGGACAATTTTGCCCTCCAGGGGACATTTAGAACTGTCTGTAGACAATTTCACTTGTCACGATTGAGAGAGGGGTTTGCTACAGGAAGCTGGTGGATAGAGGCCAAAGATGCCTCAAGACATCCTACAATGCACAGGACAGTCCCCCGCAACAAAGAATCATTCGGCCCAACCTATTGATAGTGAGAAGGTTGAGAAACTTCAATAGGAAGAAAGAAAAAAAATACGATGAATGTTATTGTGAGAAGGGAACTTTAGAAATGAAATTCTGGGCATACGTTAAAGGCTGCCATACACTGGGTACATGTATGTGATTATAGTGAATTGTTTCTTCATGAACTCTTAGCTGATTATATATATTATATATTATATATCACATATATTATGTTATATAATACATACATTATATAATACATATGCAATATATATGAAGCAGCCTACCTCCTCTTATGCCATGAAACTATTTTCATTGTAAAAAAGCTTGGGCTGTACAAGGAAGCACCCCAAAAGAGGAATGTGCTGATATACACAGCAATAAGCAAACCAAGGGGTAAAACCTAGGAGCCTTGATCCTTCCAAGTGGACACACTAATGGTGTCTTCTCCATCAACTGCTCCCAGGAGGTGTCTTCTTTGACATCTTGCTTTACTGACAGATATTTCGACATAAAGGGAATTCAAAGGCAAGTAAACAGAGGCTGCTGAGGAATTCATGCAATAGATGTGCTGTGCATTCACCACCATGTCAAGTATAATGCAGGTCATACTTTTCAAAGGAGAGGCTGTACTCCGAAGTTCAGACTGAACCGTTGAGAACAGAAGCAATAGAGAGTGGCTGGAAGGGTTGGGATATTGAGATGAAATCCTAAATTTCATGAAATGTACAGATTAGGAGAGACAGAAAGGAAGCAAGACTGCTGTGATGGGTTTCTTTCTTTTTCTGTAAGAACAGCTTTGGTCTCTGAAGTATTCTTAAAGAAATAAGGCCTGTCAGGTTCCCTGCAAAGGGGAAGGGGTGGGGTCTGGCATTCGGAATGAAATATGCACATGACCTGTTAAACTAGGTAGACTTTTTACCTTGCCCAGAAACAACCTTGTTATGCAACCACGGAAGTCATATCACCCACACGAGCCAAACAGAAACCAAAACCCACTGGCAATATTTGCATGGGTTCTTTAAAAAGTCTTATTTGTTAAGCTTAAATAATGTACACAGCCTTTGTTTTTTTTTAAGTTTAGTGATCCTCTTTCATATTTCCCATTATTAAACCTCTCTCCCCTTTGACTTCAATCAAAATAAGAAAAGTTTGTGCTTACTGAGTACTTACCAGTTGTTGTAAGCACTTCACATAGAGCTATTTATTTAAGCCTCACTTGTGAAGGCTGTATCATTATCCAGCTTCCAGATGAGGAAACAGGCTCAGCGAGGTTAAATAATTTGTTAAAAGTAATTCAACTAGTTAAGTGAGCTAGCTGCTAAACTTTCAATATAGGCTGTCTGGCTCTAAGATCTGCAACATAAACACTACCCAGTATGGTGAAATCAGAATTTAGAATTTTTCTAAGCAATATAAATTATCTTGCAAAGGAGAATATTGAGAAAAGTGATTGCTTTCCACCCTGAGATGTCTTTGAATTATTTTTACTGTCCTTGCAAGAAAGAAATAGCTAAAAGTTTACAGATTAGGAGACATTTGAGTCTCCTCAGATTGATGAGGCAGCAGTGCACAAGAAGATAAACTGTGCTAGACAGTGGCTGAATTATAGTTAAACTTACCTGTGAGTGATGTTGGACAAGTTGCTTACCATCTCTGAGCTTTGAGATCCTGATTTATAAAGTGGATCTTAAGACATCATTGCATCATAGAGATGAAATAATTCAGGTCAAGTGCTAATGCAGTGCCTGACACATAGAACGCGCACAGTAAATGTTAGATCTTGTTTTTGCAGGGAGCCAAGTGGTGGAATCATAGAAAGAAGGTGGATTAGCAAGTGAATCTCAGATAAACAACTTAAAACTGTGAAGTTAAAATCTGGCTCTACCTCCCAGAAATAGAGAGACATTTTGGATGATTATTTGACTTTTTGGAAACTTAAACTCACAAAGGACAGGTACGATGTATTGTATGAGTTTGCAATATGTAGCTATCTTTCTCATTTAGTAGGTGGCACCTTTCTGCTCTTAAAACAAGCCCAGGCAAAACAAACAAAACCCAGGAAGAGGAAGCTAGAGATGAGACATCTAACATGTTAATATTTTGGTATATAACAAACAGCTATTACTATTTGGGTGCCAAGAAACAACATCACGCAAGGAAGGCTGTAGGATTTACATAGCTGGAAGGGGCTATTAGAGATGACTTAACTTTTTCTTGACACCCAAGATAGAGTTCAAGGTGGTTTAACATTTCGCCAAAGAGGAAATGGAAACATAAAAAGGACACAGTGTGAAAAATAAAGACTGGGGTGATGGGTATGTCACGGGTAACTTGAAAGCCATGATAGGTTTCCCCTGCATAGTCTCTTCACAAGCGATGACTCTTTTCCACTTCTGGGATGTGATTAGCTTCTCAGCTCTTCCCCATAAAATCAGATCTTTTTAAAATTAGGAAGGATCGCCCTCTAGAGGTCAAATTAAAGAGAGACTATGTGCAGCGTGGACTAGATTTCTGCAGATAATAATATGGGGATTTGGAAGCTGAAGAAGCTGCTAATTTGAGGAGAGGACTTGAAATTCTGCGGAGGGGAAGGGACTTTGCCATGTCAGGCTAATTAGCATAATTCAGGTAATTAGGTAATCCAGCTTACCTTCCTTCAGAGGCTTCCCCATTACATTAATTAAATAAAACAGCAAACCTTTAATGACAAATACCTTTTCATAAGCAGGAAGTTCAAGAACACTAAACAAAAGGTACAACAGTTAATTAGTCATTTCTGTTAATTTATTCCCATCACTGCCACAAGAGTCATTGCTTTAACTTCGTAGTCACAATTTGTCAAGACTGGAAAGAGTGTATTGAACTGCCAGGTCTGCTAAATTTTGCTTGTGCTCTTCTTATACTGTTTGTGTAAAGTCCTGAAGGAAATTGATGAAGTGCATGTCAATAGTGAGAAAGGCATGGTCACAACTGTGGGTACTAAGGTGGAGCAAAGAAGAAATTTTTTTTTGAAAATATAATTACACTGGTAATTAATAAGACATATGAGTGCTTGAACATGATTAAAACTGGCATCCAAATTTAAGTGGAATATTTTTATTCAAAATTTACTTCAAAATGAAAATGGCATCACTGAAGATACTTGTATTGGTCTGCTATGATGACCAAAGATCCAATGCATTAGGTTCAATATTAATAATTTTCAGCTCCAGAAAGTCATTTTTTAGAGCAATATAATTTATATTTAGTAAGCAAACTGGCAACCACATGCTGAAGTCATATAATCTTTTTATATTTGTGAATCCTTAATAAATTGGTAATACCTACATAATAGAGATTTGCAGTCAATGTTACTTAGTTCTATGGTATTTACCATTCGTACATTTAGAAAGCTGAACTCAAAAAAAAAAAAAAGGAAAAAAATCATCTCTCTTTCATAGTGTTATACTTTGGAGTGCTTTTTGATTACTCACTGAAGGTGAGCTAAAAGGTGGTTGTATCTAAATTCGAGGAGTCGGGCCTAAATCAGTAAACAAGAGTTATAGCATCAGTGAAGTACAAGTCTGAGACCCAAAAAGAAGGATGTGAAATTGACTTGAATACAGCAGTTAAAACTCAGGATACAGATGTAGAAAACCAGGAGAAGAAAGTTTTCTTTAGCTAAGCACAGAAATAATAAACTTAAATTTAACAAAAGGAACAAAGAAGTACTTTTGCATCATGGATCTGACCTTTGTATGATTTTAGAGAAGTAAAATATTCTTTCAACTTAAGTAGCATATTGAAAAAAAATTATTTTCCATTATATATTTTTTAAAGGCTATGTAAATGAAGTGTCACTCTCACTCAAAAATGACCTGAAATTGTCTCTGTCGATCTCAGAGAAGGTTGAATAGAAGGATTATTAACCTAAAACTTGTATTTACTAATTTTTTGTTGATAAAATCACTTAGTATTTAGGCATTTGAAATTACAAAAGGTATACAAATAAGAGTATAATGGGCTTTGATGTGGTTATTTTTAGAAAAGATAACAGTTATATATTTCACATTTAGTACTTGTGAAAGGACTGGACCACAGTGGTGATAAATTGAGTCTAAGTAGTAAATATACACACATATAGACAAACATACATATACTATCTTTCAGGTAACATTCTGGACATTATTTTTACCTAAGACCAACTCAACTAATCCACAAGACATGTGATATTGCTTAGGCAACCAAACAATGGTTTAAGACTGCAAAGGAAACAAAGAAAAGATGCGTTGATTCACAACATCACATGGTTTTTCTGAGCATGTTTAATTTGGACACTTTGTAAAATCATGTTGGGACCACAGAAGTTAAGGTCACCTTGAAGAGAAGTCACAACTTAGTGGCTCTGCCCCCTACCTACAGATGTCAGATATCGTCAATACCAGGAATTTTACATCTCATTGTTAATCAATATGGTGAAGACTGGATTATTTTAGTGTCAAATAACAAAAATATTACTTAAATGGATTAAAAAGGTGATATATTTGCCCACATACCTGAAAAATCAAGTAGCAGTGTTTCAAGCACAGCAAAATCTAAGTGTCAAACATCATTGGTAATGTTTCTCTCAGTTTTTGGTTCTGTTTGTCTTCACGTTGACTTCACTCTTGGGTAAGTTTTCTCTTGGGGAGAGATGACAAAGTTGGCATCATGACGGCTTCCCACCTTCTGAAAAAAACAATGGCTCACATTTTCCAACAGTTCTAATAAAGGGACTACAGCCAGTTCTTTTGGAAACATATTGGGTCATGGGTCCATCCCCGAATCAGTAATTGTGGCTTGGAAAAGTAATTGTGGCTAATCTGAATCACATGCTCACTTCTAGAGCCTGGGGTTCATGGAGAATGGGGTCAGCTCATCCAATCATGTGGCTTAAGTACTGCAAAAGGCAGGTATTGACTTACAGAGGGGACCAGATGTTGGCCAGCCTAACATAATAGATGTCTCCTACAGGATTGCACAACCTAATGTGCTTTAGAGTGTGTGTGTGTGTGTGTGTGTGTGTGTGTGTGTGTGTGTGTGTGTGTGTTTTAAAGAGAGGACAAGAAAATGTGACTTTGCTTCAAAGGATCAAATTCAATCTCTTGAATGAACTTTTATAAAAGATTTTATGAGTTGAGGTAAGATTATAAATTATGTTTCTCAGGTCTGTGATAAAGGGACTATGTGGGGAGATAGGCCTCACTAAGTACAAATCATACCCAAGTTCCTTTATCTCACCAGATATTGACTGCAATATGATTTTAAAAGAATTTGGAGAACATTTCTTTGAGTCCTGCAAAAGGTCAGACTCTGACCATATACAGATGTCCCCAGCTGGGAATTTTGATAACTTTGTGAAAAACTTGAATACATTACATAGTTACCTGTCCCTGCCATACCGGCCAAGAAATGACATAATTTAAGAGCTTTCAGACTTCTGCAAAAAGTCACTAGAGGGTTAATAGCAGAGCAAGTACCTTAGCTCTCACTCTCTTTTATAAGAGTTTAAGTTTTCAGTAGATAATCAGCAAAGTGGATAATTTGATGGGAGATAGACCAGACCCTGTTTCTCTGAGAACTGCTCTTATGCAAGTCTACTTACTTTTCAATGGTGGCTCTTTGCAAGGAGAACCACATTATGGAAAAACAAGGGAGAATTTAATTATTAAGTGAAACAATAAACTCTTTAAATGAGTTTAATTTCCAAGAGATTCAACAATTCTATTAGTCAAGGTATATATAAGGAAATAAAACCTTGAAGCAATCACAAAACCCTTGTACAAAAGGCAAAAGATTAGAAAAGACTTAGTACCCTGGGGTGTAAGTAATATAATTAAAAGCTGCATTTTTAAAAAGAAGTTGTCTTATAAAGCAGAAAAAAGCACCAAGGCAGTCGCTCTTTTTCCCAGAAGCTCTCAGATCCGAAGTATATTAGTAGGATTTGCATCATTATTATATTTTCTTATATTTTGTAAAATATCAAAAATAGATCATTTATCTTTGTAGCATGTAAAACCATTTTGTGAAAGGGCCATGCTCTTGTTTAAATGACATTTACATGTCATACTTTCTAGTAATGGTAGAAAGGAGACACACGGTCCCAATGTTGTAGGAGACAATGGAATATAGCAATGGTTAATGGTTGTCATTTATTAGGGCTTATACAAGCCAGAGATGTTGTGCTAAAGATGTTACACACACTTATCTCTTTAAAGTCTCAGTGCACCTTTGAGAGGTGGATACTTGTGGGTTGAATTGTATTACTCAAAAATTCGTAGGTTGGCATCCTAACTCCTAGTACCTCAGACTGTGACCTTATTTGGGAACAGGGTCATTGCAGATCTAATTAACTAAGATGAGGTCATACTGGAGTTGGGTGGGCTTTTAATTCAATATGACTGGTGTCCTCATAAAGGGGATTCAGACTTGGAACACAGACCCTCATCTAGGGAGAACGCATGTAAAGATAAAGGCAGAGATCTATAAGCCTAGGAATGCCAGCAGACCTCCAGAAGTGAGGAGGGAGGCTTGTTGCTGACCACAGCCCTCAGAAGGAGCCAGCCCTGCCAACCCCTTGACCTGGAGCCTCCAGAGATGTGAGATAATAAATTTCTGTTGTAAGGCCACCGGTTTGCGGTTCTTTGTTGTAGCAGCTCAAGCAAACTAATACAGCAATCTCACGTCCCCATCCTACGGATAAAGATTCTGAACCTCAGAGAGAGAAACCTGCCGAAAGTGAAATAGCCAGCAAGGGCCAGAGCTCGGGCCGGATCCACATTGTTCCAACCCTGTGTTTTTAAACCCCATTGTTTCCCAAAAACTGATCCTAGGACCACTTGCCTAGGAATGACTTGGGATGTTCATTAAAAGTGCAGATTTGGGATCTCACTCCAGACACAGTAAATATGAAACTGGGGAAAAGGAGGCAAAGTAACTGATCTCTACACCAGCACCTTTGATACTTGTTTTGCTTCTGAAATGAGAGTCCCTCAACCGCCACACTGTGATCTGTTTAACTTGGGGTGACTCAAGCACTAACAAAAAAATATTGATTTGTTTATCAATCAGATGTTGAGCCACTTATATCTGGACTAAAGATTCTTTTTTATTTTTTTGAGTGGCACAATGAGTGTTGTATATTTTACCTCTCAGGTTCAAATCTAATCATTTCCTTGGAAAATGGAAGTTAAAGAATTATAAATGGTTTATAAAGAGGAGGTAATATTATAAGGGTTGTATATTATAAAAATTATTTAGGTCATTCCTTTGAGGGACTATGAAGGGAGATATTATTTTAACGCAAATCTTACCCATTTGTCATTTCTCGTGACAGAGTAAACACTGAGTTGACAGGGGTTGTACTCCAGAAAGATTGCTTCCTCTTCACCCCACCCAGCACTATGCCTGTGTGGTGAGGATGTCTCTGTTGCACACCATCACATACTGTGCTTCTAAGCAAGCTTCGCTCATATCTTTTAAGCTTAAAAGTGAGACTGAAAAAGAAGGGGTCTTTTTCTTGACAATGTTATTGGTATTTACTCCTTTGGACATAGAATAATGAATGAAGATTGATTAATTTATGGGAGATGAGTGCACCTTGGAACGAGGATGGGCCAGTGCATCACACGGCTGCTCATTCATGTGGACTCTGCTGTGTTGTCACAGGAATTGCTGACTGCAAGGTGCTGTTACGTTATTCTTTACAGATTCTCAGGATCCTTCCTCACCCAGATTCAGTGAAACAGGCAGATGGCTATATCAGTTAATAACTGCTGTTTAATAAAACGCCCCCAAATTTAGTAGCTTAAGAAAGAGGTTTATTATTTTTCACATTCCTGAGGGTTGACAGGGCAGGTCCTTCGCTGATTTTGCCTGGGCTCTTTCACGTGGCTGCATATACCTGGGGGTCAGTGGGGCTCAGAGTCCAGCATGGCCTCATGTCCTCATCTGACAGGTGCTGGCTGTCAGCTGGGGATTCTCTGTTCTCCTCCATCGTCTTTCCTCTTTACTGGGTTAGATTCGCTCCTCGTATGGCAATTTCAGGACAGTTTTCCAAAAGGGTATACGTGGATGCCGCGAGGGTGGCCTAAGGGCTGGGGCTCGAATGACATTACTTTCAGCGCGTTTTACTGGTTAGAGCACATCTCAAGGCCAGCACAAAGTCCAGTGCTTGAAAAATAGACTCCAGTTCCAGATGAGAGAATCGGCAAAGTCACAGTGTAAAGGATGCTGTGCAAGTTGGGGGGCATTCCTGGCCTTTACACGATCTACCAGAATGGCAATCTGACCGGTTGCCATGACTCTTTAGTTAATTTTGTGTGTTTTAATACCAAGGACCATGCTAGAAGTGTGTGAAAGGTTTACTTGGAACAACAACAATAACAAAACCCAAATCTCAGTGGAACCTGCATTTAGCAAAAACTACTTAAACTTTAAATAAAAGGCTTCACAGGTTATTGTATTTGAAGCGGACCTTGCTTACTGCCTGTACGTCACCCTTGAGCAAAGGTGAAAGGTAAAAAGTATGCTCTGCTTGGCAGACTCTTTTCACACCTGAAGTCGATTAGGATGGTCTTACTCAAAGTGTCTTTTATGGACTAGGATCCTCAGCATCACCTGAGAGATTGTCAGAAATGCCATCTTTCAGACTTCACCCAAGACCTACTGAACTAGAATCTCTGGGGCGAGGCCCAGGAATCTGTATTCTAACAAATTTTCCAAGTGAATCTTAATGCACACTAAAAATTTAAGATGTAATGATTTAGATCAGACCCCTCTTAGATAAAAGTGCTGGATTAAAGGTACTTTTTTCAAATCTCCCCCTTTCTTTGCATATCTAGGGTTAACTCTATGATCTATAAGCTCAGATTCATTTAACAAAATCATCTAGTTAGTTTCTCAAGGGGTTTGAATCAGAGTAACTTATGGATAATAATTATTAATATTTTTCTGTTTCTACTATCTATTAAGAAATCACTAACCAGAGATATTATATCCTTTGTTATGATCTGGGAGTAGAAGCATCATCAGCACATATTGTTGCACTTTATAAACAAACGAGAACATATGCAGAGCTCAAAGGCAAAACAAATACACTCTGGCAAAGCTCGACCGAAGAGACTTATGCCTTCAAAAGGAACTTCACAGCAGACAGCTGTTTGAATTCATTTTCTAAAGGAAGGGATTTAGACATACTCACAAAAATAAACACGGTATTATTATACAGAGTCTGTGTTTTTGCTTTCAAGTAACGAAGGCTTCACTTATTAAAGCAGGTGAGATGCATCACAGCCCATAATGTTCTAGAAAAACCATTTTCGAAAAGATAATCGTAACTAACATTGATGGTAATGCTAATTTTATCAGAAAATGCTGGAAAGAATTTTTGTTGATCAAGAGATGAGAATTCTCATTTTAAATGGGGCATTTTCCCCCTCAGATTTATACTTAGTTTCCCAGAAATCATTGCAAGTTCCTCTGATGTACATTATGTTTTAGCTCCAAGTCTGCCATGATCTCATTATTTTCAGTGATTATCTGACTATTTGCAGGCTGCTTCTCCTCAAAGTTGGAATCACTGAGAATCCCACCAGGTAGCAGAAAGATAACTTTCATTCAGCAAACTAATAGAGTTTGAAGATAATTTTTTGATTGTGACAAAGCAGAGGGCTGACATGGTGGACCCTGCAGTAAATTGAAAGACATCACCTCCAGGTTTTGCAGTTCCTGTCATTAAGAGATGGAGTCAGTTTCCCCTTGCTTCTGGGCTGGCCCTGGGACTTGCTTTGACTTACAGAATGGGGCAGAAGTGACACTTCCAATGCCTAAGCCTAAATATTGAGAGACCTTGCAGCTTCCTTCTTGCTCTCTGGGAAGACTACCCTGAGGCCACGAGATAGGGAAGCAGTTCTATTCTACTGGAGGATGAGGCATAAAACTTTGTTTTATCATGTGTTCTGCATGAATTCATTTTTGATGAGATTATAAAACTGATGTCAAATGAGAATAAAAAAATCACTCACGACCTAATAAAACATTTTCTAGGAATACCTGAAAGTATATAAAAACGGTGGGTTAAATACCAGGTTAATCCTCCCTCTTGTTAGATACGAACTCAACCAGTGTGGAAATCGTGCATCCTTGGTCTGTCTCATGTTTGTTGAACACAGCTTTGTCTCACTGAGGGAAATGGGGGAGAATCAGATGGACACAGTGTCTGCCCTTGGGGGGCTTAGGTACTGATGGCAAAGGCAGAGAAAAACCAGCGAATGGACCAAAGGATTAATCCTTAGTGTAAATGCTACAAAGTGATCAAAGAAAGGGCTGAGAATAAAGGTGGGAGATGCTTGATTAGTACAGAGTGGTCAGGGCAAACTTGTTTGACAGAATGACATTTAAACTGAGGGATTAAGGGTAAGGATAAGTCAGCCACACAAACAGTGGAAGAGGAGAGTTCCCAGTGGAGGGACAAGCCTGAGTGGAGACTCCGGGGCAGAAAACAAATGGGATTGTTAGTGTGGGGACTCAGCATGCTGGCTCTGAAGACAGAGTTCAAATCCCACCTGTTGCTCACTAGTGGTGTAACCCTGGTGACGAGTTTCTTAACCTCCTTGTGCCTCGGTTTCCTCATTTGTGAATAGAGTACTCCGCGAAGTTGAGAGCAGGGAGTGGTTATATAACACACAGCACTTTGCAGGCCATAGCAAGGGATTTGGGGACCACTTCCCTTTCCCCTAAAACGTGCCCTTCCCACAAAATATAATGTGAAGCCATTCAAGGGCATTTAGAAGAAGAAGATCATTTCTTTCATATATGAGAAGTTTTTCTTTTCTGTTTCTTTTTTTTTTCTTTTTTTTTTTTGCTGCTGTCTGGAAAGAGATAAGAGGAGGTAAATATGGATCAGGTAGACCAGGTAGGAAAGAGTCCAGGTAAGAGAAGGCAGATTTGGAAATACAATTGACAACACTCAACAAGAGCTGGGTGGGCAAGGGACGTGGAAGGCATCCAAAGTGACTCTTAGGTTTCTGGTTTTAACCACCAGGTGAATTATGGTGACATTGACAGAGGTGACATTCACCTGGTTTGGGGATCAAGGAGCCACATAGGCTGGGTCTGGGCCCTCTAGGGCATTTCAGGACCAGGCCCTATGCCTAATGCTGCACCTTAAAGTCCAGTAACGATACCAGTCATCTTGCCTATATGGCAGAAATAATATTTAAATGCTTCCTCAATGGCCCTGGCATCGTTTAAGGGCTGTGTAGATGATAACCCGTAATGCTCAGAACATCCCTCTGAGGCAGGTACCATAGTCATTACCATTCTACAGACAAGAAAAGTCACGTGGCCAAAAGACAGGGGAACCCAAATTAGAGTCCAGGGAACCCTAAATTACCTGTGGAAGTTGTGATACTAAGTAGGGTGTGGGGAGCAGTTTGGGCTTTTTTTTTTTTTATTAAAACACTTTAAGTGAAAATTTAACACATACCCAAGAAAATATAAAACCCCTAAGTGTGAGGCTCGATGAGTTATGAAAGCAGACACACTGGTCAACATCCCTTCGGTTAAGCAGTGGGACATTATTGCTCACCTTATGTGCCCTCCCAACTACTTCCCCTCCTCCTCCTCCTCAAAGGTAACCATCCTCCTGACTTCTAATGGTATCACCGAGTTTTGCTTTTTGTTTTTGACTTAATATAAATGGAATGATACATTTTGCTATTTTTTTTAGGACAAAAATCTGCCCTGTTTTGAAACATTTGGGTCATTCAGTGGGAATTAGAATAACTTAGTGGAAATTGACTCCACATGCTGCGGAGAAAGCACTGTGCCCATGTGTACATAGAGCCAGGTTTAAAATAAGCTTCCCGGAGTCTGCCAGTGGCAGGTGGTACAGTCTGCCTGGAGAGAAAGGAAAAGGAAGTAAAAAGGAAATTCTAAAGGAGACATCTTGAGCATGCATGAATGAAACTGGGGGAAAAATGCCAGGTGGAATTAACAATGTGAGAAAATGGGAGGTGAACTTAGCATTAAGGGCAGATTATCCATGGCCAAATGCGAGATAGGACAGTTATGCAAAAATCGTTTGCTTGGTTGGGTTGTTTAGAGTGAGGGACCCCTTGGAATGGTCCTCCTTTTTTTATACATTTTGAGTAAACTCTTAAAAGCCAGCAGTATGGACTAAAAACTGTGTCATATTGTATGGTTTATGTGATGCAATAAAAAAAATTAAGGGTTGATACAAGCTTAAAATCATAGTTAATCACAAGCCTCATGAGTGATGAAAGGGATTTTACAATCTGACGCCTGCAGTTTATAGAAGCCCAGGCTAGTTAGGTGAATGGAGGCAAGGTTAACAAGGGGCCATGCTGAGGAGGGGCAGAGCCGGGGCCAGAGCCCGGGTTTTGCAAACATTCAGGTCTTCGGGTTGTTCTGAACTGTCTTCCTCAGGAGGTCAAGATGTTCAGACACAGATTGTGGTCTGAGATCTTAAAGGGGCAGCTAGAATTATACTCAAGCATCTTTTTGCATGCTAGTTACTAGGGATGATGGTACTGGGGAAATGGTGCCTGTGGGTGGAGGGCTGGGGTGTCTGCCTGCATCAGCAATATCAATTATTCTTCCTGCTCCCTGAATAATCTTCTCCCATTTCTTCAAAAGCTGGCTTCATCTCATTCTCCAACTTCCTAATTACTCTCTATTTAGTGCTCAGTGAATTTCCCTCTCATCAGTTAGTACAGTAAGTTTTGTTTTGTGTATTTTTTTTTGATTGTTTGGTTAGGAAATCTCTTTGTCTCTTCCTCAACTATAGAGTAAATGCCAACTGGTCAGGGACCAGTTCGTCTCATTCTCTGCAGTAATCCCAGTGCCAGCACCAACTTCACTATAGTGGGTGTTAAACTAAGATTCCCGGAATAAACGAATGAATTTTCTGGAAGGGCTAGGTAGCAACCCCATGTCTCTGAATGGCAGATTCTTGCAGAGGCAAATTGCTGTTGACAGAAGACTATGCTACGCCTTTGGGTTTTTGAAAGCTGTGTTTCTATAAGCAGGTTTAAGTGTTCTTGTACCTTTAACTCTCTGTACACAGCCCCTCAGCTTGGAAATTGAGAAGCTGCAAGGGATGCATCACCTTGATTCTGTTATTCCACGATTCTTAAAGTCTGCCTGGGACAAAAGGAGTAGGCTCTCCTGGTGTGATAAGCATCTAGGAGATTTACCTAAGTGGGCTCGCACTGGGAAAATTGTGTTTTTAGTGGGATTTTGTATCTATTTTCTGGACATTCCAGTGAAGCTGAAATGCCTCTGGAACTGCCTCACTGGGCTGGACATTCTGGGGTCATATTCAAAGATTTGGGATCCTTCAAGTTGGAGTCAGTCTCCAATAGGACCCTCAATGACACTTCAAGATGTCAACAGGCCCAGGGCACACTGTGTTCCTTCTCCCTGACCAGCCTAATGCATGGAGTTGGAGGCAGACTTATTTTAAGATGGATGCACACATGGCCATGATTTCTGTGGCTTGGGAGGCCACAGAATAGTGCATGGATGGTACAAATAGAGGATTATCTCATGGGAGTCAGACACCTGGATTCAAAAGCTCTCTTTATCTCTTAGTGGCAGTGTGACTTTGGGAGGATGACTTATCCCATCTGACCAATAGTCTACTAATATCAGTGCCCGAGATTTTACCTACAGGGGCTAAATCCCATCTCCATAAAAGTTCCTTTTTTCTTGAACTTCTGAAATAATAAGGTATTTGTCATCTGGCAAACAGTACATATGAGTATTCTCCTTACCAGCAAAATGCCAATGTTCAGATGAGGTATTGTTCATAATCAGTGGAGAAGCAATATTGCTTGTAGTGAAAGACATTTGGCACAATAGCCAGGCTCAGGGACATGCTAGAACTGAGATGGCCCAGATCTCTGGCAGGGCAGCAGGTGCACAGGTAAGCTGGATTAGGCTGGCATAAAGCCGGAGGTATGGCATTTCATTTTATGCTGTTTTCTTAGTTTAATCTACCAAGTCCTTTTCCCTAAAGCAAATGTAATACATGTTGGCAAAATAGTGTAAATGTAACTAAGGCCATATGGTGGAGCATTTATTTTCTTATTAGGCAAATGCTATTAATTTAAATAATAAGTATCTGTTGTGAGTATATTTTAATGAAAACAATAGCTAAAATACCTTTAAAAAACAAGGCTGATAGCATTTTTTTACATCTATTTCATATAATAGCTGTATTTAAAAAACATTTGTTTTACAACCTTTTCAATCCATTGCAAATTTAAGTAGAAAGCTCAAAATGAAAACCTCCAAGATTGGGATAATGATTTATCTCTTGGCTTGCTTATCCAGTTAAAAGCCAAAGTTAACTGCAAATTAAATAATTCATATCATCAAGTCACAGTGAACAGTCTTCTGGGTGAAGTAGTATAAGGGGCATGAAATAAACACAGAAATTGATTCATAGGTTGCATGACATTTTTATATGCTGTATTATAGTTTATGTAGATTTTGCATATGTCCTTCAGCTAAATCAAAACATAGGCTTGTTTTCGATTTCTAAATTGGACTAATTATTATGATTGACTTATTAGTGAGCTGTGAATTAACTTTTAGTGTTTAGATTCTTTTGGCTTTAGTCCTAAACCTTCATAAACTGCTTCATAAATCTGATATTCTCAGATTCCTGTCCCCTGATTTTTTTTCTATTCTCAAAAATCTTTACTATTTTTAATTAAGGTATAATATATACATAAGTAAATGCACAAATCTTAAGTGTGTGGTAGACAGAATAATGGACTGCCAGACATGCCCACATTCTCATCCTTGAAAACTGTGACTATGTTACCATATATGATGAAAGGGACTTTGCTAAGATGCTTAAATTAAGGCCCTTGAGATGGAGAGATGATTCTGGATGCTGGATAGGAGGGCATCATGAAATGACAAGAGTTCTTAAAAGTGGAAGGGAGAGAAAGAACCAGAAGCCAGAGTGATCTCATGTGAGAAAGACTCTCCTTAATTCCCATTCCCGGCTTTGAAGATGGAGAAAAGGGACCGTGAAGCAAGAAATATGGGTGACATCTAGAAGAGGAATAGGCCAAAAAACCATATACTCCCTTAAAACCTTCAGAAAGGAACACGATCCTGCCAATCTGTTGATGCTAACTCACCGGGACCTTTGCAGGATACCAGCCTACAGAATTGTTAGAGAATACATTTTTGCTGTTTTCAGCCACCAGGTTTGTGACAATTTGTCATGGCAGCAACAGGAAACTAATACAACAGCTAAATGAATTTTACATGTGTGTAAAGCTCTGTAATCACTACCCAGAACAAGACAAAGATCATTTCCAGCACCCTAGAAAGTTCCTTCTTGTCATTTTCTAGTCAAAACCACCTGTTAGGAAAAACCACCATTTTGACTGCTGTCTTTTTAGATCAGTTTTGCTTGTTCCTGACCTTTTTACAAATGGAATCATACCCTATGTTTTTTTTTTTGCGTCTGGCTTCGTTCTTTCAACATACTATTTTGAAGTCATTCATCAATTCCATTTATTTTTATTGCTACGTAGGAATCCATTGCATGGATATATCAAACTTTATTCTTTCACTCTTTTTTTGTTTTGAGCATTTGTCTATTAATAATAATGTTCTCTGAACTTTCTTGGGCAAAGTTTTTAAATGGACAAATATGCTTATTTCTCTTGGAGATGTACCAGGAATAGAATTGCTGGGTATTAGATAGGTATATATTTAATTCTTATAAAAACAGCCAACAGCTCTCCCAAGTGGTTATATTATTGCAGAATAATTTTGCAAAGATTTGAATCAGCTGCAGAAACTCTCTCAGGAGGAACATAAAGCATTCTGTAGTGGGGTGCCTTTTGTCTTAGCTATTCATAAAAAAAATGGGTTTTGTGGTACCATATTGCACAGGGTTCATTACCAGATTTGTCAGAGCAGAGCAAAGAGTGAGGTGAGACTGTGGCTGAAACTGTGTGCTTTAGACCTTCATTTGCCATTGCAAATACTTAATGCTGCTCAGAATAAAAAGTTAACATTATGAAAACTTAACTAAGCAATAATAATGTATATTAACACTACTTGGAAAAATAATGGATGACAGATGTAGAAAAGACCAAAGGAAGAAGAGAAAAAAGACAGAGAGCCTTAGGCATGGAATATTGCTGTTATTGCAAAACAGAATGAAATGAGTATGGTGACTCCTGAATTAGGCAGGGCAGGCATCTGAGAAAAGCTATAATCATCAACTTCCGGAGACAGAGGAGTTCTGTACCTGAAGATCATTATGCATCTAGCTTTTGAGAATCTTACAGTCCACAAATACTCTAGTCCCCCAGACTTCCATCAATCCTTCCCATCTCGTGCTTCACTTGGTGACAAGCTGACAAACACAGTCAATCGTCATTAGTCATGGACTCTAGATTTGTGAATTCATCTTCTTGCTAAAATTTATTTATAACAACCCCCACCCATTCCCCCAATCAATACTCATTGCCCTTTCATGGTCATTTGTGGACATTCACAGAATGACAAAAAAATTGAGCCCTCAGGCGCATGTTCCCAGCTGATATTGAACAAGTCGATGCTCTGACTTCTTGTTTCAACTTTCAGGCTGAAAACAAGTGTTCTTTCCATGCTCTATTAGTGCCATGGTTTTTGCAGGTATGTTCTTTTTGTTGATGATTTCGATGTTTAAAATCCCCTCTAAGCAAGTTGTGCTAAAGTGTCGTCTAGTGGTCATCAGCACAGAAAAGCTATGATTTGCCTTATGAAGAGAACACCAGTGCTGGACAGTCTTCCTTCAGGCATGAGCTACAGTGCTTTTGGCTCTGAGCTCCTTATTGAATCACAATATATATTAAATAAGGTGCCTCTAAACAGCAACATGCATAAAGCAAGCTTACATCTGGATGAGCAGTTGACAATTTTGTGATCAGAGGCTCACAGGACCCTAACTTTGTATTTCCCTTGGGAGCAATTGTTTAATATTTGCTAACTCAGTGTTCATGGTGAAGTTATAGAACCCAACTGCTGTGAATAATTAGAGTCCACTGTATATAGACCACAGACCCTCAATTCCACTGACAACCTCAAAAGATTTTCAGTGATAAAAACGCCCTAAACTAATGTAGAAACAAGAGGAAACATACAGTTCTTATTGACCTAATGAAGAAATTTCTTTAGGTTTGAGCCAAATTTCATATAAGTCCATTCTGATCTCTTTTAGGTTCAGGGAATATGGATTCATTATTTGTTTTATCTGTTTTTCCTACCTAAACAGATGACAAGTTTATGGCATCGAATGTCAGTGGTGGTGAGACCCTCAGGTATAATAATCTAATTCCCTCTTTTCCAGGCAAGAAATCCGAGGTGCAGTGAGGTGGATAGATTGCCATGATCTGGAATTCTATTCATTTCTCTGCCTTCTATTTCATAAATATAAATCGAGCTGAGAAGAGGAGATAACAATAAGAGCAGTATGTGGGAATCATGTTAAAAAATCAATATGGTAAGAATAAATTCTGTGTTATCAGCATCATATATATTTGGGCGATAATCATAAATAAAAGTGTTTGTTTCTCAGAAAACAATTTAGAACTCTATCATGGCAAGGCCAGGTTCCTACTGATTGATAGTGCAGAGAAATCTTTTGACTAGATGATTGTCAACTCACTTTGTCTCTGTGTGATGAAATACTCTGCATTTTTAAGGCTTTTTAGACACAATTCGGCTAAAGTAGCCTTTGGAGAATGGCCAGTTTACTGACCATGGAACTGAGTTCTTTCTTTACTCATACAGAGTGGAGCAGACTGGGTGAGCACCTAAAAGGTGGCTTCTGATCTTCAGAACATTGACATTTGACTTGAGCATTAATTTTATATTGAACATCCTAAAGCAATTTTTAAGATATCAGTTATTCAGATGCTAATAAATAGCTGATATTTTATTCCATTTTCTTTTCATTATATGCATATAGGTGAATATACACACATAGTAATATTATGTTATTTTATATTATTTTATAGTAATATAAGTTATTTTTTTATACTGAGAGAAGAACAATGCCACAGTCCGGAGAGAAGTAATCACGCCAGCCATGCGAGATCCTGGAATGTTGGAATTATGTTGTTTTTCATGCGTGAAGGTGATGCTGCCAGCTCACCCTGTCAGCATGACATAATCGCTGTGTTGTTTTTCTGTGGGATCAATAACATTTTCCCCTGATCATGAGTTCATTATAGATATTTTAGAAAATGAAAGGAAGAATGAAAGAAGGGAATCATTTACGTATGATTCTACCACTCAGAGGTGAGCACTTTGGCGTTTTAGCCTTTGCGTGTATATCCTCACAGACATCCATTGTGTTTTGTTTTCATGGCTATATGCAAAATGGGATTATATGCATGAAATAATTTCCCAAAACTATAAAATCTATTATGGACCCAAATTTACTAAAGTATTCCCTAATTTTTAGGAATAAAAGCTATTTTTTTTCTTTTTAAAATAACATCACAAGGAGTATGGAGGCTGAGGTTCATTCCCAGGGCGATACCATAACTTGTCCAGGCTGTAGCCTAAGCAGGAGGATTTTTAATGCTTCCAACTGTATTGTATTTTGCAATCAGATCGAGAACTGCTGCTTTACATGAAGTTCCAGGGGTTGGGGAGAGACAGCTGGGAAAACTGCTCCCGTGTTTGGAGGGCGGGCTTTTTTTGGAATGGTCTCTTGAAGACATCTTTTACATTTTAGATTCTTGGGCTGGGACTGAGCTTGCATGCAGCTCTAGAAATGTAAAGCATTTGAGAAGGTAGATGAGCAAATATTGAGGAGGAACACTTGGATGAGTTGGTATAGGACAGATCTGATGCTGTGGGTGTTTCTTTTTTAAGAGATGAGGAAGTGTCTCTGTATGATGAAAGGCAGGTTTCCACCCAGCCAATCCAGACAAAACCATGACCAAAAGGCAATGGCAGAGATAAACAAGACCACAGTTTGGTGGCAATATAGAATCACCCACGTAGTAGATGAGATGATATAGTAAGGACTAATTGGCTTATGCCTTGGACACTCCTTTAACTGTCACATGTGACCATGGCCATTTAGCAAATTGCTTTTTCTGGTGCACTAAATGGCATAGTGCCTGAGCCAAAGAGTTATTTGCTTCTGAGCTGTCCATTCACTCTCACTGTCTTCAACACCGAACACGTTTCTTGTATTAAAGAATGGGGTTTCTTGGACAAAATAGAATTTCAGAAATCAAGAACCTTCTGGGTGTCTCATTAAGTGAGGTTTTCTCCTACTTAGAAAGTCTTGCTTGCACCCCTATCTCCATCAGAAGTGAGTTTCTGGTTTGAAGGAACCCTGCGTGAATTAAAAATCTTCAGGTTAAGAGGGAAAGGAACGAGAAAGGATGAGGCTTGGAACTTATTGTGTGGAATTAGGGACAATTTTTAAGAGTAAAATTATGACTAATAATTGTGCTCCCTAAAACAGAGGGATGCTGTATTTCTTAACAAATGTGGGTATATGTATGGCCTTCAAAAATGGTATTGAGCAGATGGCAGAATAAATTTTTTTAAATCATCTTTAGAAATAGACTTTTAATTTCTCAGATTCAGACTTCTCAAGTGTAAGAATTCTGAGGTGACTGCAGGACAATAAATCCTAGTAAAAAAAAAAAAGAAAAAATGAGAGATATTTCTTGAATATACACCTGAGTGCCGTAGAGAATTATCTTTTAATAAAACCTGGATGGGAAAGAGTTTAATCTCTCTCTAAGTTCAGGGTGAATTGTGTTTCAAGTTCAACTGTTCAAAGGACTTTTAATAATGTCAAACTATTAAGTATGTATGTATGAGATTGAATAAATTGTCTTTTCTCACATTTTAGAAATCTAATGTGAGTGCATTAGTGGAGTCATGAAATATTTTGACTATTTTGTGGCACTAAAAATAAAGGCAGAAATCAAAAGAGAATTAAAGGCGTACTAGGTCTTCTATTCCTGTATAAGAAAGAAGATTCTCTGATTACATGCTTTTTCAAACACAGTTTGAATAAATGACTATTTCCCTGCATCGATATTAAGTGTTGCTTCAGGCAGCAGAACTCAGTCTCTTAAGGAATGTGAATAGATGTTTTCTGGGGCGCCATGTTCAGTCTTATTTACTATATAAATTCTCTGTAGCCACTGAACAAAGACAAGAGGGCTGAGTTCATCAAGGGTAGGAGTGTGGTATCACTGAAAGGGTCTGGACCATAAGTCAGTAGACATGTATAATAACCACAGTAACCACATACTCCCCTCCTGGATTGTTTTGTCTGTTTTGTCCTTTCTTTACAAGTTCAAGTTTTGTGGATTCTCTCCCCTGCCCTCTCCACCCCATAATCAGTAAATGCTACTGTATTTTGCTTGTTATTTTTGTGGCAAAACTATCAAGGTCAACAATTGTACCTGCCAAGCTTCATAAAGGGTCCTAAAATCTATTTTCTAGAGGATAAACTAGAATTTGGACCAAAGGATAAAACGAACTTTGTAATGTTTCACATTTGTTTCTATTCACAGCCATCTTTTTGGTTAAGTTTATTCTAGGTTCGAAGCTTCGGGAGTCAAAGCAGCTCAAGGCAATGGGAGCAGACAGAACTGTGAGGCTAGAAAAACTGCCAGGGCTTGCCATGTGGTTCTGAAAACATCGGTTAAGTCTTCCTTTGTTTCTATATGTTCACTGTTAAAGGGGATTTGCAGAAGAGCATGTTTATGAAAGCAAATAGCTCAGGCAAACATCAGCGTACTTTGGTAATAGATCGATGGATGTAGTTGTTAACCTTTGGCTTTCATCACCCACAGAGTTATGAATTTGTGACATTATCGATAGTATTGATGACCATTAAGAATTCATCAAGGGGTGCTTTCCTCTTCTTATATTTTCCTTTTCTCCTTTATAGATAAAGAACATGATTCTGAATGCTGAGCAAGTGTCTTGCTGTCCATCTATTTTTATCTGGTGACCAATCGATTTAACCAAGAGAAAATCAAAAGCTAGAAAGAAATAAAAGCTAGAACTTTCACATATAAATTATTTTTTTTTATCAATTTAACACCTTGATTTGAAAGTAGGTATATGTTGGGAGTCTATGTTTTGAATGGAACAAAATAATAATGTCTTGTGTTTGTCTAGTGCTTTAGGCAACATATCCACACACATGATCACATTTGATCCTGAGGTACCCTGGACATAGAGAATGTAGAGACCATCTTCACTTAGTTGAGAATGCCTCCAATTACAAACATTTTAAATTTAATGACTGGCTTAGTGCAGCAAATTCTGAGTGTAGCACAGAACTCTTATATGAATGTTACACTCATGTAGCTGTTAATTCAGTTCAGATTACAGACATGTATAAAACGCCAGTCACATACTAGTCAGTGAGCTTGGTATTGGGGGGGGTGGTAATTGGTCATTAAGACCTTATTAGTTATGACATTGTAATTTGGGTTGCTGTCATTTATTGCTCCCCCCCCCCCCCCGCTTAGGAAATGTTTCTTCTAACTGCTGTTAATGCAAAATTCTTCATTTTGTAAATATGCAGAGAATATAATTGTGCATAAACTGAAAATGCCAGGAATCTCATAGGTGAATTATCTACAGGGTGTGCGTCTTTATTTTCAGATGAATGTGCCTTTAAATCTCGTTTGTACCTTTTCCCTCTGGTTGTAACCTTGCCCTATTGTACATCGGTTATAATGTTGAGAATAATTTAATCTTAAATGAATATCATAAATAAATGAAGCATTTGACCCATGATGTGGCATTTACGTCGGGGCATTCATTGATTCATCCATTTTCCTTTTAGGAGTCTGCCGGTGGCCATTAAAATTCTTCGAAATGGATTGAATTATTCCTACTCTTTCTTTGTTTCAACTGCTTCTACTTCAACTTGATGGCAGGTTTGGGGAGCCTTGGGCTATAGTTCTTAGTATTTATAATAGCAGATCACAAGCATAACTGTATAGCAGAAATCATCCCTGAAAGGCTTGTTTCAAATGCGAATTTCTGGTCTTTCTGACTGAATTCAATTAGTCCAGGAATCTGCATTTTAATACTCTGGAATTTTTATTAAATATCTTTTCAAAGGGTATTGGTGTTAGAACATGACTGCCATAAACCAAGAATTGGAGATGTCCTCTTGACTAGAAGTTCAGGAATTGAGGGAGTTCTGAGATTTCTAGCTTCTAAGTCATGATCCTGAACCATTTTTTCTCTCCTTCCAACCAGATTTAGTGTCTGCCATTAGCCAGCCCATGGTTGCAGTGAGCCCACAGCATGCACAGTGAGTTGTCTGCCTTTGAGTTCACATGTCAGTGACAGAGGATATCATTAGAAGACCAAATGAGCTAAAATCAGTGTAATGTCAACACACAATTAACTATGAGACTAATCACTATAGCTTCCATACCACTAATAACAAATAGAACTTTCCCCTTAGATTTTTTATAGTTTGACCTGGAAAGTGACACTTCTAACACTATATTTCAATGGCATGACACAGATACTGAACACTGAGCACACAACTTAATTTATTCACATTTAATTGCTCATACGCTGTATGGAGAGACTACAAAAGCTCCTGTACAGATGACGACACTAGTAGTCAACAACAATATAAAGCAATCGCTTCCATTTCTTGGCCAAGTCCATAGACAAGTCCACTGATCCGATGCTGAGAGCTTTGTGTGTCTCACTGCGCATCTTGCCAGAGCTCTTTGCAGGGGAGGACACTGACCCAGCAAGGTCTTGGTGTTTCCATCTCTTGGGAATGAACTCTTTCTTAAATTTCACCTCCCCACACATCCTATTCTGCAATGGTACTTAGCTGGCTTGTGGTCTGATTTGGTGAGTATTTCAAAGAACTTGAATTTGGGGGATATGAAGATGTATCCATGGGTAATAGGAAACTGACTGTCTTTATCTTGTCCCTAAAGAAAGCAGAATAAGGGGAAGATAAATAAGTCTTTTCAGTGAGCTTTTTAAATATAGAACATTTTTTCCAAGCCACCTAATACTGGCTAAATTTTAAAACTCTGTTTTAAATATATCATAATATTTTCTTTTTGTTTAGTTGCTCAACAGTAATGCAAGACTGTTTATGTTGGAATTGGCCTTTTAACTAAACCCAGTGAAGGACGTTGATAAAACTGAAATTTGAAATATTGAGGGAGGGCCTGTACGCATGAGGATCGTAAGCATGATGTTTAAAGTGGAAGAATATCACGCTGCCTCAGGCAGTGTCTTTTCACATCCAAGCTCTTTAGTTGAAATGAAGCAGAAATGGGAGGCAATTATTTCATAATCCAGATCAATTTGTAGTTGTGGACTTTGAAGGAAATGCATATCTATCACGTCTGAACAATAAAGGGAGAGAAGTGAGAGCATTAACCCAGTGTTATCTGAGTGATTCTATCTTTTCATTTGGTCCACATCTCCTTTTCCTTCTAACAGTGTTACACAGAATTTTTGACATGAACCAGGATAAACTGCTCCTAGGAATAAGCCTATAAAGTAGTGTTTACAATTATTGCCTATTCTCCAATTTCTGTCTCTCTGTCTCCGTCTCTCTCTCTGTCTCTCTCTCGTTAAATAAGGCCGTAATTTCAGCGAATGACATTTAGTGGCCTGCGATAAGAGGAACACAGCTGCTCTCTTCCTTGAGAGAAAGGCCAGTGGTGCTATATATTAGATCAATAAAATAATAGGCACTCACTTCACTATCTCAATTGTTCTTCGCAAAAACAATAAGGTGTTATTAAGACCCCCTTTTCATAGTAGAGCAAACTGGCATAGGACAGACAAATAACTTTTCCAAGGCCATGTTGTTGGTACATGATGGAGTTGGGATTTTAGCCCGTGGCTCCACAGGCTGCCTTTGTTATAAGTAAGGAGAGTATATATTTATGTTAATTCTTCTGGTTTCTCCTATTAGTAAAATGAATAAAATAGCATTTATCATTTTAATTTGTCTATGTGGACCTTTCCTTTAATCTTTTCAACAGTCTGAGATGATTTTTTTTCTTAAGTATAGAAAGATTGGATTTCTATGTCAAAATTTAGGAAAAATTAAAATCCCATCTCTAGTTTCTTGAGAGCATTGGTTCTTAGAAATATTAATATTGGCATTATTTTGTAAAATACTTTCTTGGTATAATAGTGGAAAGTTCACAAGCAAATTGGTCTGATGTCTGATTCCAAAGCCAGTTCAGAGAAATTGGTCTCCATAAATCTTTATAAAATTCTTTGAAAGCTATTAGAAAGTAAATAAATTTATCAAAAGAATTCAGAGGAATAATGTAATGATATGTTACTTTACTAGTTAATCCTTAAGAAAGTAAAAGACAAAATAAAAAAGGACTAAAAAAATACATGCTTAAATGCTACTCTACAGTTCTCTGTATCTACTGCATTTTATGCCAACTCAGCTGTTGATTTTTAGCCATTACTGACTTTCTTGTTTTAACACAATCCTAAAATTGGCTCAATTTTTCAAGTTAAAGTAGACTTAAATTAGAAATGTATCATGTTCTAATAGTTTATTTGTTGGCAGCTTGGCAGTCAGAAAATGTTTTGCTTCAGAAAAATAATACATTATAAACATTGGGTAGGTTCCCAAACTATCATAGAAAATAATATAAATTGAAATGAGAAAAATGATACCACAATATTTCTCAATTAGCATTGTAGGACTGTGAGAATGTAATGATTTAAGTGCCAAAAATAAAACATTATAAAACATGCACTGTGCAATTTCAAACTGTGTGGACACACAAGCCTGGAAAGATATTTATTAAAATCTGAATGATGGTTTTGTTCATGTACTGGGAATATGAAAGATTTTCCTTTTTGTATGTTTTGCTTTGAATATTGTATTTATATTTTTCAATTTGTAATTTTTTTACAATGAACATTTTTTATATAACTGTAACTATATATATATATATATGCCACAAAAAGCCCATTAAGTTATGTTCCTCCATAAGAACAGTTCTCAGAGGTCACTTCTGTGTCTATCTCCTAAGGGAGACCTGTGTCTTCTCCTGAGATACTTTATCGTAGGGGTCAGGTGGCTGTGTGTCTTTGTCATTGGATGAAAATTTCAAACGTGATATTTTGTTTTTTCTCTCTTGTCTAGCTCAGAGTATAATTGCTGATGCTTGGTGAGTAAGTAAAGACTAAATGTTTCTCACTTGTTAGAGGCATCTTTTAGAGACTGCCATTTGACTTCAATTAAATTTGTTCCTTTTGATTCTTGAAATGGACATAACTAGGTTAGAAATTATTTTGGCCTAATAGCCTATGTGTTTTTCCTCCACCAAATAAGACTTTGTTCATTCAGGAGAATGTCTCAGTAGCCATCGCAGCATAGACCTCTAAATTAGTTAGAGGCTGAGTGCACGTTACCTGCAGCCAAAAACATGCTCAGGAAAGCCTGTTTGGCTGGAACTATTGCTGGTAAAAGAATCGTCTGCAAACACTTTTTCTTCACTGTCTTGCTTCTTGATTGAAGAACATGCCAGTGATTTAACTGTTCCTTGAGCTTCTGGAATTCCACCATTCCATTGTCTTTTTTCAGCTTTCCAGGGATCATTTGCAGCAAATGAATGAAGTGATGAGGAAACAGAATAGCGTCTAACAATCATGGGATTGCCTGTACAGAAGATACGTTTAAAAATTCTGCTTTTAATGATTTCACAAATGAAAAATTATGTTGAAACTAACTAAATGAAACTTTTTATTTTTTTTTTCACAAAAGACCTTAATTCACTATTGTATTGACAAATAATTGAGTTCCAACCACATGCCAGGCACTTTATTAAGGGATGATGTGGTAGTGAACGACACAAAGCTCTTGCCTGCACAGAGCTTACCCTCTTGTGTAGCAGACAATATACAAAATATGCTAAAATTCAGGTAGTGATAGATTCTAGAAAGAAAATAAGGCTGGTGAGAGCAAGAGGAGAGAAGTAGGGGAGGGGCAGATCTGAAAGCTGTTTCAATAGTGTGGTCAAGAAGAGCTTTCTGAGAACAGCATTTGAACAGATACTTTGAGATACAGAGGGATAGCAAAACAAAACTTTAAAGTGAGAAGAACATGAATTTCTAGAGATGCCAGTTCTGGATGGCTTCTCACTGCTGCTTCCAGAAGAACCTGCCCATCCGCAGTCTCTCACATGGCCACAGGTGATTGAACTGGCTGCTGCTAACGGGCCTATAATTGTGTGTCTTGATTTTAGCTGGGACAGTCATTATAAGGAAGTTTGTTGAATGAGTGCAGAAAGCAAAGTAGACACATGGAAAGAAGCAAAGGTGCCTTGTGTGGGAAGCTGGTGTGCTGCTGAGAGAGACAGAGAGATTAGTGACCTTGGTTTCTGGGGGCTTCCAATTCAATTTTTGTCCATAAGTGTCTTCCAATAAACCATTTTCTTGAGGTAAAATAAATCTTTGTTTCCTTGTTTCTAAAAAGCTTTATTTCAAAGAATCTTAGCTCCTTTGAATCTCAGCTCTGACACTGCTCTGACTGACCTGGAGCCTGTCATTCAACCTCTACTAAGATATGTAGTTATTCCCCTGGGGCTAATAAAACTGACATCATTGATTGGTTTTCATTTTCTGGACGACTTAATCAATGTTTGTCAAATCTTTATTCTTTCTTGTCACAGGTTAACCATTAACAAGCATGGAAGTGTAAGAAAGCCTTGCCTTCTGTTTAGGTTTTGAGATACCAAAAGCACAATTATTTCTTATTTATATTTGATGCTCACATCTGCAGAAGAGAGACAGCAAATTTTTATGGCCATAGCAAAAAGTGAAGGCTGCCTTGGCTTTTCATAGTTTGGGAGAGCAGAAAATCAAATTTTAGGCGAAAGGCTGGGGAGAATTTAAGTTCAAATCTGTCTGAAGTAACTAACTACAAATACTATTCATAAATTACCTTGAAATATTTTCTTTGGCCATGTATAGCTTCAATAATGATCTAAAAACAAGTTTATGACTATTGACAAACGTAAAAGTTTTTATTGAAAAAGATTATAAAATAATCTCTTTATACCAAATGGTAAAATAATGCAACAGAGGGAATTATGCTGATGATAGCAAAGTTAAGTGTATTCCTATCTGGGATCTGGTTCCAGCTTGACTGGTTAGCAACTAGGCTCTTTGTTCATCTCCCTGGGGTCACAGAATCGTCTGTATCTGTTAGTTTATCAATAAAAGCGAAAGGATATTCAACACAGCATGATGAAGTCATTAGCACAATTTCAAAGTTTGCTGCCAAATGCAATTTATGTGCATCAAAGGATATGAGTAGGTTGAACAGAATTGCCGGTCTAGCAATGCTGCGGCTTCCCTGTAATGAGTGTTTTTTTTTTTTTTAATCTTCCTTGTAGCAAATTATTCCTTTCCTAACAGACCTAAAGTGAAGATGCACAGAGTAGGAGGGATGAGAGCAATATCTTTGAAAGTGCTGGTTGGATTTCATATCCATCAAATGCTTACGCACGATTACAGGTGTTTCCAAGAGAATTGATCGAACAAAGAGCCATTCCGAGCAGGTGCTCTGTATTCTCATTATAACAGATGTATATAGTCACCATGCAGCTGTGTCCCTGGGCTATAGCATAGCTCTGTGTCCTCAGCTGAATGAGGGGAAAGAAAGCAGGTTTCACTGCTCATCAAATCACATTTCTACACATATCCCAGAACCAAGAGAAGAACTTTTCAGTTCCGAGGGATTCGCTTCCAGGTCTTCTTTAATTGTTCCCTTTCCTAAAGTGAGACTTGCACTTCTGATTTCACATTGTTCCTCCTCAAAAATAGGTTTATATTATTCTGTTTTCAAAAGAGAATTGGACAAGTTGCTTAATCTCTCAGGACCTTATATCCTCAACTGTAAAATAGGGTGATGATCTCTAAAATTCCTTTCCTGTATCAGATTTCTACGATTCATTAGCAAGAATGACTTTTGACTGATACTGCACATCTTATTAAAACTGCTAATAACTTATACTCAAGTCAAATAATATTTTTATCATAAAATAATATTTATCATTAGCATCTAATGATAATAAGACAACTACTAGCAAGTAACTTATGCTGAGTCTTACTCATGCTATCTCATTTAGTCCTCTCAACAGCCCTATAAGATAGATGGATTCTATCACTACCTGCATTTTAGAGATGAGAAGAGGGATCATAAAAGCATGTCACAGTTACAGAATCACAGAATTTTATAGCTGGAAAAGGTTTTTAAAGGTGTCTGATCCAATCTACTCATTTTCACAGGAAGATGCTAAGATCAGAAATTTTTATGTGACCTACACAGCATTGACCAACTGTTACAAAACCGGGACTACAAACCATGCTCAGGTCAGTCATGTAAGACACAGGTAAATATAATTTAAAGTAACTCAACCGAACTTCCAAGCACAAATTCCATGAATACAGAAGTTACTATCCATATGCTGAAGAAGTGTAATATCAATTGTGTTTAACTCTTAACATTCTACCCTTCTCTAAGCTTGATGGCATCCTCTTTGTTCTTTGAACACTATGATACTTGTTTTAGAATAGCACAGATACACTAAGACCCAACTTACTTTCTCATTAAGATAAACATCATAGAAAATAGATTTGAAGGAGTGTTGTTTACCTTTGGAGTAAGGCAGTGGTTTCCAACAGGAGGACATTTAGTCCTCCAGGTGACATTTGGAATGTCTGAAGACATTTTTGATGCTCATGACTGGAGGGGGAGAGGCAGGTGCTATGGGCATCTAGGGCTTGGAAGCCAGGAAAGCTGCTAAACATCCTGCAATGTCCAAGACAGACCACTACCATACAGAATTATTCAGTCTGAAATGTTGAGAGTGCAGAGGTTAAGGAACCTTGGAATGAGAATATATTACAAATGTCCATTTTCTTTTTTCACCAGGAGTTTAGATCTTGTTTCAGGTTGTGCTTTCAGTTTTATTAAATTACCAGCAGAAAGAACTACTCTGAGCAAGAGTTGTACTTGACAAAAAGGGAAAAGACTCTGATTTGAATCTGTTCCCAGCTTTGAAATAATAGGGTTCTATCCTAGAGAGAGTCCTGTGTAACAGAGAAAAGCAGCTGGTAAATATGACATGTTTCACCGCCAAGTTATTCAGAACCTCTAAATGGCATTGCCTGAAGCCTTTGACAGACAATATTAAGAGCTCTGACTATTTAATTATGTACATCAGTTTTACTTGAATACGCTGTGTGTAGGCAAGCGCTGACATTTTGAATGTAGAATGCACTTTTCCACTCTGCTGATTTCTGACTTCGTGTAAAGTCTTCACAGTCAAAATTCTTTCCAATCGAAGCTGAGAGATTTACTTTATAGAATACATTAGACATTGACCCTGCATTTTAAAGTCTTTAATTTGTAGAGTAGTTTGAATTATGTACAATATAAATTCATACAGGACAGGGAAGTTCTTTGTAAAACATGGATAAGCAGTGAGATTTGGCATTTGTTGTGTCTTTGCCAGGTGTTCTACTTAGCGCTTGGTCTATTATGGCAGTTAATCTTCCCAACCACCTGAGAAAGGTACTATGACACTTCTAAATGAAGAAAACAAACGTTAAAGATGAATCAAGTGGCTAATGAGGGACTAATCACTGGAAACTATATTTGTTTGACTCGTATCCATATGCTTAATTATTGTGCTATATCTTTCTAGCTTAACAAATGAGCATGCCACTTAGAATAAATCCATTCAGTGTTCTACTATGTAGCATTTAAATGTTTGAAGTCAAGAAGAAAAAGGCATTTTTTAATGTGACTGATTTCCATAAATCTGCCATTAGTATCTTTCCAGAAATATCTGGAAACAGTTTTAACATTATCAAAATATGTTGTTTAAGGATGCTAAGAAAAATTTTACCTCTGAATTCAAAATTAATCTACCAAATAGAAATAGGATGGAACTCACCACTGTTAACACCAAATTACAGTTATGTGAGAAGCACGTACCTACTATTTAGGAGGTATTTGCAAGGATGCGCACAGCCCAGGAAAGGAGAGGAGTTTCTTTACCTTGATGTTCCTGCATGGATGGTGCCGAATCAGTGGAAATACTACCATGAAGTGTTGCTAGAGATTGCCCAGGTGCTTTGTCGGGGTTATCAAGTTCTGTGACTTCCCCTTCCCTTTCATCTCCTGACTGTTTCCCTGAGCCAGGAGTTCTCTGGCTTCTTGAAGTCAGCTTCATCCGGAGGGCCTGATTCTCTTTCTCCAGCTTGTTGATCTCTGCCTGCATCTCCTGGATAACTCTCGTCAGCTGGACATTAACTTCCATTGCCCCTCCTCAGATTGCTCTGGTTTGCTCCTCTGGTGAGACAGGCCAACTTATGCTCATAAGCCAAACGCACAATCTACTTAGTGGGACTGGTTGATTCCGCCCTTAAACCTGCCTGAACAATAGATGCCATTCTTCTCTGCATCATCTTTCAACACCTGGGGAGTTAGGCTGTCAAGGGAGGTAAAGGGTTTCCATGACTTATTAATCCTGGGTTTTATTTTTCAGAACAGAGCTTTTCTTTGTATTTTGCATTTCATATCAATCCACAGTTTTAGGATATTGCTTTGTGTTTGAAGAGAAGAGAACACTCCAAAAATATCCAGTGAGAAACAGTTTCTTGTTTCTGTCATGAACTTGTCACCCTACCAACCGCTCAGTTTTTCCTCTGTTGCTACTTCTGGGATCAAATGTTTCGTAGAATCACCAACTGTCACAAGTACACCAAAACTGGCATATCAGAATTATGCCTCATCTGCTCTGTAATCTATGCCATAATTCTATACTACTTGGGTAAATCATTAATTTTAACACCTGTTGATTAAGGGGAGCAGTAATCATAGGCGGTCTTAACAATCACAGTGAGATTTTAAAAATGAGTTGTTGAAAATTTTTCCTAAATCCTTCAAGATAAGGTCAAGGACTTCTCAGTAGGTTTCTATCTTGTAGGCATTTTTGCTGTTAATTGGTTTTAGAGTGTTTGCTTGGGCAGGATATTTTAGGAATGTAAGAAGATACAGGTTGTACATTAATCTTAAATGAGAAAGACATACAACAGTTAACAGCTTTCATCACCTATTTCCTGAAGAGGATGCTTTGTTGGGAATGAAAAGTACAAATCTTAAATAGTATATGCTCTGATAGCAGTATCTGTTTGGAAATTCAATTAATGTTTAAACACACATGCTCTTCTGCAGTAGGATAAAAATGATTAGAAAAATTTTATGGTGATAGTTTTCCCTGCTCATTTTCTTCTTTTTTTTTTCTGTACATATTGATGTGTTTTTTTTTGTTTGTGTGTGTTGTGATAAATATTTGTTGATCGATCCAAAGCTACAGGTGGAGAAATGACTGGAAAAATGATCACTTCTTTTTTAGTCCTACGAATTTATTTTATATATTTAATTATATGATGTGTGTACTGAAAAGTTAGTACTAAAAAATAATGAAGCTTCTTTGATATACAGTTGACCCTTAAACAATATGGTTTGAACTGTAAGCACTTACACATAGATTTTTTTCCAATAAATTCCAGTACTAGTTTCAATTTATGGTTGGGAGTCCACAGAGGCAAAGGGCTGACTGTATGCATTGATTTACCCCATTTTATACAGGGGACTTGAGCATCTGTGGATTTTGATATGTGCGGGGGTTGTGGGACAGGGCCCAGAACCAATTCCCTGTGGATATCAGAGGTATCTTTGGTTTCTGAACTGTCGAAATTATATGCATATTTTCAAATGTATGGGGGGTTGATGCCCTAAGCTACACATTCTTCAAGGGTCAGCTGTACTACTATTTGTATTTAAATTAATTTAAGTCATCTCATATGTGTCAGGCATTCCAGAGGCTATAGAAGGGGATTGTGGAAATATAGAATATGCAGTAAGATAGATCTCAAAGGTCACCCAGTCTAACCACCTATCAGAAGTCCAAGTCCATTCCACGACATCTCTGTAATGGATTATTGACACTGTCTTTGAATATTTCCCCTGTAAAAGTTCCCTTCCTACTGAGGTATACCACTTACTTTTCAATTAAAATGATTTACATTGACCAAAAATTGGCCCCAGCTAGCTTATTCGTAGTGCTTCTCTGTGGAGAGGTTATGTAACATGTCTAATTCCCGTTCCATCATGTCTAGTCTCCCAGCTGTTTCGACTGTTCATCATCTAATATGGGTTCAAGGACTTTGAGTCCATCATGAGCACTCTCATTGGAACATGTTTCTATTTGTTGATGGTTCTAAATGCATTCACCTGAAGGAAGCCAACCAGCCTGGAGTAACCTCCAAGCCATAGCTTCTGTAAAGTGTTTTGTGGGAAATATTCCACAAAAGTGGGCAGTAGGAATCATTCTTGGAATCGTATTCAGTCAACAAATCAGGAATTAAAAATAACTTGTGTAACTGTTGGATGACAAGATATCATTGTTGACGATTTGTTTATATATATATAGAAAGCCCAAGAAAATGAATAAAAAATTTAACTCTGCAATCTACCCTCATGTTAAAAAAATAAACATTTAAAATTCAGTATCTTTCCGAAATAAAATTAATAACTATGTAGAAAAAAGAATGAAAAGTATCCTACGATGATAGGCCCCCAAGGAGAAAAAACTTTGGAATTATCTTTTTAAAAGTTTGTAAAGTTTATAATGAAGACCATTTAGAGTTTTACTGATATGGAAACAACACAATGGAGTATATGCATCTGGTGAAAAGTCTATATTTTAAAGAAATAGAATAGTTATATATACCTAAAATTTTGACTAAAGGAAGTATATCCAACTATATATAGGATAAATTCTGTGAAAAGAATTAAAAAGAAATCCTCCAAAGGAAAACAATTTCTCTCTTTATGTGGTAAGATTTTTAATAATTTTTATTTACTTCTGTATGCTGTTAGAATTCTAAAAAGTACTATAGATTCATAAAAGTCTTCCAAAAATGAAAAAAACCTAAGCAATAAAAATAAAATAGATATGAAAGACATTTATTAAAATAGACTAACATTACATTTCCTTGGGACCTTTTTTACTTGTGATGAAGTCAAATGGTGACTGAGTCAGATGGCTGGTGATAACTAAAATTTTTCCTTATGAAACTAATTTTAGTCTTTAATAGCTGTCATAGTAACTTTAAAATTTAATGTCTGAATGGAAGTATAAATGCTAGGATGGTCCTATAAGTATCTGTGATTTTTTTTAAGGATGTGAATGTCTTATACCATGAAATAGGCTGGCTCAGTGAGTCTGGCTTTGGCAACAGACCTGTTCAGTGGATTAGACAAGGTCTTGGTACCTCTGGTGAGGAAAGAGTGGTGAGTGGGGGTCATGGAGAACAAGTCTGATGACATTCTCTGGGAATTCCAGTCTGGCAAGTCAAACCATATCTGAAGATCATTGTAACAGCTGACAAGTAATTCTCTAGGCAAAAAGCTGGTCTCAGGATCCAGCCTGAAGGATGGCAGAGCAGGAAGTTGTTGGCATGTTGAACAGATATTATGACTCTGATAAAGCTTGAAGCTTTACCTTGAACTTGAAAAACCAAGACTAGGGCCCTATTTCTAGAGCAGGGGTCTTCTGACCCCCGGCATCACCTGGGAGCGTTTACTCAAAATGCAGGCCTAATGCCTGACCTTAGACCTATTCTAGACTCTCTTGTAGCAGACTGATAAATTGTATTGTAAGAATCTCCTTAGGTTATCCTTATGTGTATTGAACTTTTCCAACAATTGTTCTAGAGCAGCACTGTCCAACAGAAATGAAATGCAAACCACATACGCAATTACAAATTCTCCAGTAGCCATATTAAAATTAAATTGTTCAAATTAATTTTAATATGTTTTATTTAGCACAGGAGATCCAGAATATTATCATTTCAAGATGCAAATAAATACTGAAATTGCTAAGAGATAGTTACAGAGTTTTTCTCATGTTGTCTTTAAAATCCAGTGTGCCCTATTTACACTTAGAACCAATCACAATTCAGACACTAAATTCTCATTGGAAAAACTTGACCTCTATTTAGCTTTTACAAAATAGATAGTTGAAAAAGTGAGTGTGCATGCTCAAGTGGTTCCAAACCTACTGGAATGTGCTTCAGTTTTGGTCAATCCTCCACACAGCTGCCTCCAGTGACCCTCCAGCTCAGTGGGAGTAGAAGGCAGTGGGCACAGCAATTCACAAGGTCTTATGTGATCCTGGTTTTGGATTCACTCTGATTTCACCTGTACCCCTCCCCTTGCTCCACCACTGTGCTCTTCCCCCGTCACACTGGCCTTCTTTGTTCTGTAGACCCCAGGCTCATCCCTGCTTTAGGACCCTGGTTCTGGTTGTTCCTGTGATAAAGAGTGGTTGCCCCTGGATATCCATTTAGCTAATTCCCTCATCATTTATATCAGGTAGTAAACCTCTGGCAATGAATTGGCATTGTAGGAATACAGTAGGTTTTTGGGTCTTTCCATCTGAGGGTAAAGTTTTTAAAAAAAGAAGATTGCGTGAAAATGTCTGCTTCCCAGACAACGAAGAATTGGCTCCAAGTGCTTTCCTTTGATGTTTCTCAAATAAGTGATGACATAGAACATCCTTTTCTTGATGTAAAATTCTGTCTAGTTGGAATATGGTGTGTAGGGTTGACATATGGCTTCCTTATCCATTAGAACCTTGATAAGCAGGATCAGATTAGAATTTAGAGATTTGGACTGTATCATCATCACTCGACCATGTGTCCTTCTGGGTGGAGATACCCAATTGCCTTACCTTCTAAGACATAATAGAAAAATGTCACTTATATGAAATCTTCTTATGTCTCACTTTTCAAGCAGGCATACATCCTGCTGTTACAAATTATTTAAACAACTGCTGAAAAACTGTTTTTGTAGCATTTGCTAAGAGTTTACTTTGACCTTGAACTTGATATGTAGCTATTGTCAGAATGATTTCCCAGGTGACCAGATGCATCTGGCATAGCAATGAGCCCAGACTCAAAAGCAGATTTGACAATCTGCCATCTTGCCGTTGTTTTGACATTTGAGTACCACACAGAGGCAGAGCAGTCATGTGAAAAGAAAGGAGGAGATGTGAAGTTGCTGATAGGCACAGCATCCATGAAATGCTGATAAGACTGTGAGAAGGATGTTTAAAGGTGGCCTGGGCCACACCACGTGGAAGGGATTAGCCACTTCTCCGTGCAGCTGAAGGTGAGGTGATCTTGGCCTGGCTAGCTTTGTGTGCATGAAGAGGCTTTCATGGAGTCAGGTATGGGAAGAAATATTCATCATCTGATAGACCACCACTGGCCTGTGGTGAGTTTCCAATGAGAATAAAAATTTCAAGGATGCTGTGAGACTTGCAAGAACATTTGAACTGATATAATGGACAAGAAGAAGATCTTGGGTCCTAAAGTTCAAACTTCTGCTTTATCAATAATTCATTAAATCTCATTCATAAAATGTGGTCATTGTGGAAACTATTAAGCAAATGTCAACACAGAGAGACAGAAAGAAGAAATGAATGAAGATGCGTTCAGCAACTGCTCGGCTCCAGCCACTTGTTGCCTAGTAAGTTTTCAGTAAATGTTAATTGAATAGCATCATGTTTTAAAATTAAAGATTGCTGGTTGATTGTTTTATGTGTTGTCTAGCATTGGTCATGCAGGGGTTTTAGAGGTGAGGAGAGAGGGAGGGCAAAAGGCACATGATGGTTGGTTAACAAACTCGTCCATAGGGTCTTATTCAAGCTTTGTCACTTAATAGCTGTGTAACTATAAGCAAGTTTTTTTTCTCTCTGTTGAGCCCCAATAATTTTAGTTTCCTAAAAATCCATCTTGGAATTTATGGGTTATTTGGGGAGAAGTGACCTCTTCACTGTATTGAGTCTTTATGATAATATTTATTCTTTCACAGTGTTTTGTATTTTTACCCATAGAAGTCTTCCACTTATTTCTGTCATGAAATACTTCATTATTTGGCTCTAAATAGTTTGTAATTTCTCTTGTTATTATCTCATTCATTCATTTAATTAATATTTATTTCTCATTGTGTGCCAAGTCCTGTTAAAAGCACTCAACAATTACTAGTGATCAAAATACAGAAATTCCTACTTTATGAAATATACATTCCAGTCAGAACACAGCAAAGAAACACAATTAATAAGCAAAATCTGAATCATGTTAGAAGATTATGGGAAAAAATAAAGCATCAGAAAAAAGGGGCACAGAATACCAGGTGAGGACAGTGAGAGTTCAAATTTAAATTCATTTTAAAATAGAGCAGCTTGGAAAGATGTTGTGATGATGACCTGAGGCACGGAAGAAAAAACTGATGGGAAAACAGTGTTTCAGACCCTGGGACAGGAAAAACTGGAGGCACTGATGAAACTATATTCTCGTTATGTTTGAGGACATCAAGGAGTTTATCGTGGTTTGAATGGAAAGTAAAATGGAGAAAATAATAAGAGTCAGAAAGGTAATGAGAAGCAACTCATGTAGGCTATGGAGGCCACTGTGCAACCTTCGGCTTATTTTTCCAAATGATAGACTTTTAAATTTTATTTACATTTATCATTATTATTAATATATTTAGATTTATTTCTGTTTTATTCTCTATTTGCAATTCTTTTGTCTCCTGTCCAGTGAATAAACCTCATTTTATATTAATGCTGGAGTAGTCAACTGGACATAAGAGGTGAGGCGTGAAGGGTGTTGGGAGGTGAGGACAGTGAAGGACTCTCTGAGGAGTTGACAATTGGCCAGAACATTGGATGAAGTGATGAGCTCTATGACCTGGATGTTTTGATTTCCACAGTGCAGATATGGCTCCAACTCTGACATAATTCCCTAGAGAAATCTTATGTTGGGCAGGAATCTCCAGTACCAGTGACCCCACTAGATTTGGTGTGGATGAGCAGTTCAGGGAAATGGGGTTTGGCCTGTTTGTGCATCAGATGTGGAGGTGTGGCCACTCAGCTGGGCTTTGGGCCACAAAAGCCTCCCTCCCTTAAGACAGGTCTGTGTGGGTCCTTCCATGGCCACCAGGCCAGTGTGGTACTTGTAGTGGGTTGAATTGTGGGTCCCAAAAAGATACATCTGCGTCTCAGTCCCTGAACCCTGTGAATGTGGCCTTATTTGGAAAAGGGGTCTTTGCTGATATAAGTAAGGGTCTTGAGATAAGACCAATAACTGCATGTGGCTAGTGGCTGCTGTAGTGGGCAGTGCAGATATAGAACACATCCATCATCTAAGGAGGTCCTTTGACAGTGCTGTTCTAGAGCGTGTTATTGACGTTAGGCCACACATGACATGCATGTGTATCTGTGAGTACATACTCATAGACAAGTCGACTAAAAGCCTCTTGAAAGAATGTCTGAAAAATGCACAACTATTGCAGTTAACAGCAGTCCTCTGTGCTGGTCAGGCTGGTCCCTTTGGTTTCTTCTTCTTTGTTGACTATGCAGCTTTCTCCCACTTCCCTGATCCCTCAAAATCCTACAGGAAGACCAGATAATTTAAGCCTCTCCTACTGATTCTTGCATTCCCTGACTGATCTGATTTTTTGAAAGTGTTTTTCTTTTTTAAAGAAAACTTTATTTCTCTAAATAGTGATTCTCAACATTGGCTGTCTGTGTGTTGGGGAGCTTGTGTTTGAAAGCTGCTGAAGAAAGTCATTAAGAGGATGTGACTGTCCACTGACGTATGAGCTGGACCTGGGTCATCAAGGCTCCTTACCCCCTCTCTTGTCCTTGAAATAAATGTTCTGCCTGCAGTTCCCTCACTAGGAGCTATTTAAAGGACATGGCCTCTATGACCAATAGGGACTGTAATATTCGACCTCTCAGGTGTGTTGGGTCAGAAAAAACTGAAAACAGTCTGTAAGCACTGACATTCTTCATTGTGACCACACGATGATGATCTTAGGATCATCACCTTCATGAACAACTCTGGGAAGATTATTCACACAGAATCAGGAGAATGCTGTGTCTTTCCTGGAGGCCATTACTCATAGATTCTGAGAGGAACACTCTTATAGAAATAGTAAAAAAAACTGACCCGCTGAAAAACACTTCTGCTTTAAGAAGGCAGTTTGCCAGAAACGTGTCTGGTTTTATATTGCCTATTCTATTTGACTGGTAAGGAGAAATTTGTGTATTGTGGCTTTTGTTCAACTTTGGTTACTATTTATGATTAGTGAAATGGGCCATGAAAAATTTCCAGTTTCACTTAGAGTCTTGCCTAGCATGAAGTTTTTGCTTTGGACTCATTTATTCTAATAGCATGAAACAGACAACGATGTCTGCATCAGGACCTTCTCATTTTTGAAAAGATGTTCCTTCTTCCTCCAAGAGGGTTACATTCTCTTGGCCCATGTTGCACAAAGTTCCTAAGCTCTCCTCCAGCGTTAACTTTTGCCCCTAGGAGAGTAGTGTCACTTCGGTAATATATGTCAGAGGTAATGGCTTCAACAGCCTTTATAATGCCAGCGTTAACACTTCCTTTAATGAAAGATGGAGATTTCTCTGTATCCCCTTTGAGTATTATCATTTTACTTCTCGTTGGCCAGTGCCTTAGGTAGGAAAACAGAAAATTAAGTTTGAAATGGAGGAGAAAAAATGCATAGAGAAGGAAGAAGCCAACATTGCAATGACTTTTGGTTGTCAGTCAGCATTCTGAAATTAAAAAGCAATCTAATAAATTATGTCAGAGTTGCTATGTTTGGAGCCTTCATATCCCGTGGGCTCCATATATTTAGTTATGTTGATTCTTTTGCTCTTATTTCTTCACAGTTGTTTACCACACCAATAGGTCACATTGAAATGAAACTTGAGTGCTCCAAAAGATGTTTAGTTAGTAAGAAACAGTAGTAATAATATAGTTATAGGTTTGTGTAGTGCATTAATGGTTACAAAGCATTTTCCTATTCATTGCCCTACTTTGTGCTAAGGGCAACCTTGTGCTATGCCATGATGGACAGTGAGTTAGCTTTGCAGCTAAGTGGTCCTGGATTATGATTCTATCTCTGCCACTTTCTAGATGTAGGACTGTTATGGACTGAATATTTGTGTCCCTTCAAAATTCATATGTTGAAGTGACTGTATCGGGAGACAGTGCTTCTAAGGAAGTAATATTAATGTTAAATGAGTCATGAAGGTGAGCCTGATCAGATAGGATCAACATCCTTAGGAGAAGAGATACTAGAGAGCTCTCTCTTTTTCTGTCTCTGTCTCTATCTCTCTGTCTCTCTGTCTCTCTGTCTATCTCTCTCTCACCCCTCCATCTATCTCTGTGAACACACAGAGAAAAGGCCAAAAATGAGTAAATCAGTAAAAAAATGAGTTTTACCGGAAACCAGATATGCTGGTTGGTACCTTGATCATAGACTTCCAGCCTCCAGAACTGTGAGAAAATAAACATCTCTTGTTTAGTCCAGCAGTCTGTGGTGTTTGGTCATGGCAGCCTGAGCTAAGACAGGAACCCTGAATATCGGAGCCATATCTGCACTGTGGAGATCGAAACATCCAGGTCACAGAATTCATCACTTCATCCAGTCTCTGTGATCAGTTGTCAACTCCTCAGAGAGTCCTTCACTATCCTCACCTTCTGACACCCTTCACGCCTCACCTCTTGTGTCCAGTTGACTACTCCAGGATTAATATAAAGCGAGGTTTATTCTCTGGAGAGATTGAACCAGAAGGACTCTGAACTGGATGTACCAAGTTCACAGTGTGAATGCGATACCGAAAACAGATTAAGTGAGCATCTATCTCTATATGGTGACAATGCTGGAAACATCTATTGTCAAAACAGGCTTATAATCCTTAATTAGTTTTCTCTGGTTTCTGGAGTATCCGTCAGCCCAATCAGAAAGATCAATACATATTGTCACTTGATGGTCTCATCCATGGAGGGGCAACATCCTCGTCCCCTTCTCTCTTCCCTCATTGGCTGGCCAAAAGGAGAGATTCAGTCAAGACACGTAACAAGTGCCAGTAGAGATACCCATGTTCTTGCTGCGTTATTGATCTCTTGTCATTCAGTGTTTTTAAATCCAGGCCGACAGGATATCTCGTAGCTTAGTGCCAAGTGAGCACATATTTGAAGTTCTTAACTCAGTGGTACAATCATTGGAAAGGTTTCCTATGACCAGCTGGAACCCCTGTGAGCATGTATTTGTGTGATTGTTTTTTGAGCTTGAAGCAATCCATCCATCCATTCATTCATACATCCAGCAAATTAATTTTTAAGCATTTTTCTAACACACAATACTGGGCACTGCAGAGAGACATGTTTCATGCTTTAATAAAGGAGACAACTGAATAAATACATGAGAATGTACGAGCCAGATTATGAAAGGTCTAGTAAACCACATGGGGGAGTATGGCTTTTATTTGAAATCCTTAAGTTTTAAAAGATCTTTTGAGCTTTAAGTAGAGAATGAATCAGAGCAGATATTAAGTGACTGGTAATGAATGTGAGGAGACAAGATATTTTATGTGAAGATATTTTTTTGTAATCCATTACTGTGTAATGTCATATAAGGAAATTTTCTTATATGAAATAGTTTTCAGTCCCAAGCTTGACAACAATGATCTTGTTATGTCCTGTCTGGAAAGGTTCTGCTTTTTAGGTGGCTGCATTGCTTACAGCAGCAAAAACGATTTTGTTTTCAAGAAATATTATTTACTGTCTGTTATTTTAAATAGCAAGGCATCCTTAGATTTACCTAAGGATAAAATGTCTCACTGAAATTTGTGATTTGTGTGGTGATGGGAAGTCTGATTCCAAAGAGGAGAATAAATGAACTATGACTTTTTGTTCTCTTATTAGTTTATGCTAGAGACTGTTCAAAATAAACTGTGCAATTTTGACTAGTGCCATTGTATTAGAACAAAGAGCATTCTTTGTTCCTTATACCATCAGGGCAGGTTTGGAAAAGGAAAAAAAGAATAGTAATTTTCTCTGAATATATTTAAAAATTAAATAGAAGGTACTCTGCCAATAGAAGGAGAACTAAGAAATGCCTGCTCATTTCGTTCTTCAAAGAATGGGGGTGTCCTTACAAATTGGCCCTGTGGCTGATTCTTCAGGTGTAAAAAATGCAAATGATGGGACTATTGAGTTTGGATGGAATCTTTGTGAAGGCATTGTCATGTGGTTTTATGCAGTCTGGTTGGGTTGGGGGTCTTGTAATAGGGTTCTCATGAACCCTTCTGTTCTCCAACTCCACTGCCATTATGGTGGACTGAGGCAGACCTCCTATTCACAGCAGCAATTCATGTGCCAGCCCATGGAAATGCCTTCACAGGGCAGAAGAGTCATCTGACTATGGATCTATTACGTACAGTGATGTGGAGGGGCTGAGTTCTCTTTCTGACCTTGAAAAATTACAACTCAATCAAAATATGGTTGGATTTTGATTTGCTTCTGATCTACTTTTTATATGAGATTTATATTAGATATAGTTCAATGGATTTTATATTAGATTTGGTTCAATGAATGTAGAAACGTACAGGTGGAGGTTAATAAACAATCAAAGAATACAGTGTTTGGTTGTGTTTGTGATTTTGATAAAAAATATTTTCTATCAAATATTTTCTCTATTTTTGTTTTTGTTCCATTCAAATTATTGGTCTCTGGAGGTGCTTATAAATTAAGCAAATGGCCATCTGGTTTTCAGATAGCCATTCATCCACTGAAGCAGCTCAAGGTTGCTTCTAGCTCTTGGGCTTTTGTGATTGGAGCAGAAAAACATGTTACTTTGTTCAGAGAACTGGCCCTCATCTGGGATTTTTTTGATCTGTTGCTACATAGAGAATAGCGATGTATCAGGAGGTGGGCTTAAAAAAGTGTCAGAAAAACTAAAGAATACCAATAAATGCTTTTTATTATTTATTATTTATTTATTTATTTATTTATTTATTTTTATACATTAAAGTTCCTGTGTCTGTGCGGTCATTATCATTTCTTTCTATCTGTTTTTAAATAAATAGCCAATCAAGTTATTATTATTATTTTTTGTAGTCGACCTTTTAGGTCCCCTCTTCTTTTTTTCTTTTTAAAAAGTTTTTCTTGGCAGGAAAGTATTATCCTGAGTTATAGTCTTGCTTCTGTTATGTAACTCAAGTAAAATGGTTAATCTAAAAGGTAATAATTTGAAGGTATTGGCTGGTGATAAAGTGACAAAGTAATAGGGGTTCTTGCTGAGCTTTATTTATTTCTTCAGTTTTTTAAAATAAATGCAGAGAGAAATTAAGTACCGAGACACATTTAGCTATAATTGTAAGTGCAAATAGTTTGTATATATAAGCATTTCAAAAGTGTTGTTTTCTAATCATTAAGGCTAGTTCTGTGATACATACTTCATTATCAGAAAGGCACTTTCATGTTTTCTTATCACTTTCTTATCTGTTCTTAGGTCTATGTGACAATTGTTTAAGGGTTTTCCATGAAAGGCTTAAGAAATTAAGGGGTAGTGTTGTCCCCCAACAAAGAACTGACAACGATCCTTTTGACCCTATGTCATATTTGTTCAAAACTTTGTCTTTCACAAGGTTGTGCAGTGAACCTCATCATCATTATCTAATTGCAGAAATTTTCATCACTCCCAGAAGGAACCTTTTACCCATGAGCAGCCACTTCCCATACCTGTTTTCCTTCCCACCCATGGCATTCTTTAATTTACTTTTTATCTCTGAATTTTCATATTCTAGACTTCTTATATAAATGGATGTGGCCTTAACATTGTGTTCAAGATTCATTCATATTGTAACAAGTATAGTGAATTTTATGGCATGAGAGTTCTATTTCAATAAAAAATGAATATAAAAATCATGGGACTTAGTTACATTAAAAAAGAAAAAAAAAACCACCTTGCCATTTAAACTGGAGAACTCCCACTCTAAGAAAACATTTAGTTAAAACCAATATACAAACTTAGAGTTCTAGGTTTTTAGAACCAACTTCATGATTTTCCTTTCTCCCCTTATATGTTAAAACTGGATTTGAAATAACTATTTTTCTACCACATCAACATCAGTTTCTATAGCATCAACCATGCAAAATCTTCTCTTTGATCACAAGCTGTTCATTTTTGCTCTGATGCGAAAGTAGGTCATTAAAATCATCCTGAGCAGAATGTCCACTCAGAGTTGTGTGCTGGGGGTTGTGTTTTTGGTTTAGTGTGTGATGTTTACCTTTCTTGGCTCAGTTTCTCCCGCCATTAAATGGGCACAAGAATAATTTCCACCAGTGGGTGATTGTGAGGTATAAATGAGTGTTCAGAACAGTGCAGAGCACACAGTAAGTTTTCATATGATGGGAGTAATAATTGGTCCTGGTGTTTATACCATTGATAGTGTCCAGTTGTGTGTGTTTATGTAACAAGAAATATTGCAGTCATTATTATAAATGTTCAACAAAAAGGGAAAGCTGTCTATTAATTCCTGGCCTTATGTACTAGAACTTGCATAGATAGCTAATGAGGTTCAGTTTGGGATATTTATTCCTGGGGAGCTCTGCTGCTATGTGATTTATCAAGAACATATGAAAATATAGACATGGAACAGGCTGCAGTTATTGAATGAAAATAACCACAATTCAACTCACTTTTTTTCTACTAAGATTTGTGTTAAAGTGTTAGTAAAAAAGTTGGGAAGAACTTGACATTTAGATTAATATTATTAATAAACAAGATTATCAAAAAGCATAAAAGCAGGAGAAACATAATAGAGAAACATAAAATTTTAAATTCTTCAGATTGGAAGATGGATTGCTTTTATTTAATATTATAATTATGAAAGCAATCACATGAAAGTTTTAAATATTTGTAGATTTTTCCAGCATTTATTCACTGATAATCTAAACTACTGACTTTTTAATTTATAAGGAGCTTATTATGTACAATAGTTGTACAGCATTTCATTGATTTAATAGATGTGATAAATTTTGGAGAACAAATTAATACTACTATTGAAATCAAATACATTCTATTTAAAAAATAACTTTACATCTATAGATGAAGTTATATATTTTTAATAGTAGCATAAGAATAATAAAATACCAGCATAAGGCATTTTTTATTTACAAAGTGATTTTACATGCACATACATTGATCTTCCCTAGACTGAGAATTGACATTAATTTATGAAAAACTTATTAAAGGCATACTGTGGACCAGATATTGTTTGAGGTTCTCAAGGTAAATTTTTATAACTTTGGGAATGTCTGTGTAAAATATAGACAAATAAAAAAAGTAATGATCCTTAATGACCAAATTTCATTCTCATATTTTTTTATTACTCTCTGATGGATGCAATTTTTGTAACAATCCTTTGCAGTGGCTTCTCTAGAAGCTTTATTTGAAGCAGGAGATATAAATTATGGGACTGAATATCTCTATGACATCCTTCCCCCAGCATTCTTTCAGAAAAAAATATAGGTTTAATAGATATTTATGAAGAGCAAAATTTAATTTAAAAATATTCCACCAAGGCTTGCTACAACCATCGTCCAGTTTTATTCTTAATCTATTCACTATTGCAAATAAGATCCTGGTATAAGCAATGAAGTATTTTTACCTTCTTATTTTTGGCCCCAGGGCTTAATAACCTAATTAAAAAAGCAAAAGACATCCATCATAGTACTAAGCTTAAAAAGACTTGATAACCTTAAATGTTGATGAGGATGTGGAATTGACAGAACTCTCACTATCACTGGTAGGAGTATCAAATGGAAGTCAATGAGGATATGTGTTTGGTCATTTTTAAAAATAAAACTAAATGGACATTTACCATTTGACCTAGCAATTCCACTCCTAGGTGCTTACATAAGAGAAATGAAAAGATTAGTACACAAATGTTTAAAGTAGCTTTACAAATAATAGCCCCCAAATGTAAATAGCCAAGGTGGTTATCAACAGGAGAATGAATAAACAAATTATGGTCTATTACTATAGTGGAATGCTACCCAGCATTAAAAAGAAATGAATTACTGATTCATGCAAAAACTTTAATTACTCTCAAAAACATTATGCTGAAAAGAAGCCTTACCCCCCAAATGGTATATAATTCCATTTATATGATGTACTAAAATAGACAAAATGAATAAATGGATAACAAAATTGGGAAAGTGTTCACCTCATAGGAGTTTGGGGGTTATTGATGGGGAAAGGGCATGAGGGAACTTTCTAGAGTGATGATAATGTTATATACCTTGAAAGGAAATTTATATTACTCAGACTCAGCATTTGTCAAGACACACCAGAATATAGTAGTTGAGCATATCTTTTAGTGTAAATTTTATCCCCCTAAACTATGAAAAAATATTAAACTCTAGTTACTGATATTCATGCTGAAGTTTTTAGGAATACCCTGTTAGCAATTTGTCCCAAAGCACATTTTAAGATTAGGTGGATTGATGGATAGTTATAGAATTGAATAGATGGATAGATGTGTGATAAAGTAAATCTGGAAAATGTAGAATGTAGAATCGAACTGAGAGCATATGGGTGGTCTGCTCTTTTAACTATTTTTGCATATCAATTCTATTTTTCTTGAAAGTTCTGCTTGGAACCCAGTCAAGTTCATGAAACCCTTCTTAACATTCTATATATTGCCTTGGTCTTTTCCTTCTCTGATTTATATTAATAAATGTAACAGACAACACAGATTTTTGACACTTGTTTATACCTCATTATGCATTTTCTGGAATCATGTAAATAACATTTATCTTCTTGACTAAGATATAAACTTCTTGAGAGAAAAGACTACTTTCACTTTTTTTCTTTCTCTCTCCAAATATCCTTTCTCCAAACACTCCAAGAATTCAGAAAAGTACTGTCACATCATGATAGTGTTTGTTGAAGAGGCTAAACTTCAAGACACGTACAACAATTGTGACTCCTTTGTCATTTTCAGACGAGTCTGTAGTTTATATTTTTGAGGATGGCTTAGCCCTAGAGAACTAGACTAATCTGTTTCCTGGATAGATTCCAGTTTCCATTTCATAGGCCTGAACGTTTACTATGTACAGCTCAATAGTATTTATAGAGAAGAGAGACTATAAGAGAAGAGCCAAATGAAATATCTACTGCGAACCAAGCTCAGCCTACCCACTGAGTTACATTTGGAGCCCTTGGCAGTCTTTGGAGACACTACGACAGTGTGGGAAGCCAGTGAGACAAAATGATATGCACAGCAGTAGATTACAGATACCCTTATTCAGGAGACAAAAAAGAGATCAACAATTACAAATTTAGCAGAGGGTGGCTTGCATTAGGACTGTCTTTTCGGACACTGAAATTGATCTCACCTTTCTTCAATGATTGATGACCACATGGTGACAGAACTATTGCAATATTGAGTAGCTAAAAAGAGCCCTTGCTGTTCATTCTAGGAACAATGAGCTCTAGAATTAATGAATAAGGAGAATTAACCTACACCAATAAGAGGATTTGACGCCCAAAGTAGATGATTACTCTCAAGATAATAGTCACCAAGATGGGTGAAATATCATAAAATATATTTTCTATTCTTTCTCTACTTGAATTTTATGAACTATAACCATTAAATCTCTCACTTTCTTAACATATTATTTTAAGAGGAAATTTGAAACCTATTAAGTGCAAGAATTTTTGGTATAGTTTAGAGAATAAGATAAAATTGTAATCTCAAAATTTATCAGTTTCACCTCTAGAGAGCATTCTTTTATTCGTTATTCAAGAGGACCCCTTTTAGGTCCTGGCTTTGTCTTTCAACTTGCTTAGCTGATGTGAATGAAAGTCCTCCTTTTCGAGAAGGTTCCAGAGCCTTCTGTAGGAAGAAACACGTTGTCTTTCTATTTCACCTTTGAATCCTACCATTCTGACCTTTGAAATAATTATATCAAATCCCCCCAAATCTACCACATTTGACTAAGAAATTCCTTTTCCAAAGTTATGTTTTATTGTGGTAAAAAACACACATGGAATTTACCATCTTAACCATTTTTTAAGGACCACATTTCAGTAACGTTGAGTATATTCACGTTGTTGTGCAGCTGAGCTTCAGAACATTTTTGTTTTGCAAATCTGAAACTCTGTCCCCATTAAACAACAACTCCCCATCATTCCTTCCCTTAGCCCAAGGCAGCCACCATTCTCCTCTCTGTTTCTATGATTCTGACTACTCTAGATACCTCATGTAAGTGGAATCATAATACAGCCTTTATCCTTTTGTGACTGGTTAGTTTACTTAGCACTGTGCACTCAGGTTCACTCATGTTGTAGCATGTGTTAGAATTTCTTAGGGCTTAATAATATTCCAGTATTCATCTGTTGATGGAAACTGTGTCGCTTCTATTTCTTGGCTATTCTGAATAGTGCTACTGTGAATGTGAATGTGCAAAAATCTCCCTGCAATCCTGCTTTCGTTTCATTCTGATAAATACTCATAAAAGGGATTGCCAGAGGATATGGTAATTCTGCTTCTCATTTTTTGAGGACCTGCCATCCTGTTTTCTATGGTGGCTGTACCATTTTCCATTCCCACCAACAGTGTACAAGGATTGTATATATTTTTTCATATCTCTGCTAGCACTTGTTAGTTTCTGTTTTTTTTTTTTTCATAGTGGTCATCCTAATGGATGTGAAGTATTAAAATATACTTCTTAATAGAAAAAAAATAACTTTCTCTCCAAAGAAGTTGAAAATATTGAGGTACAAGATCCAAATAAGATTTATTTCACATTAAACTTGGAGTGGTCTATCATTTTATACATTGCTCATGGGTTTGTCTTTCTTTAGGTTTCTGAAATTAGCCATGTGCTGAAAAGAACCACGTATGCTAGTATTGACTGAGCATAATCTGAATGGTGAACTTTTGCAACCCCATTTTCCATGAAGAATAAATGTGTGTAAGAGAAACTCCTTGCCCCAAACTGTACAACCTCATGAATATATTTTTTTAAATTAAAAATTATTGGGTTGACATTGATCAACAAAATCAAGTAAGTTTCAAGTGTACAATTCAACAATATGTTGTATATACGCTGCATTGTGTGTTCACCACTCATAGTTAGATTTCCCTCTATAACCAAATATTTGACTCCCCCTGACTATTTTATAGTTGCCAAAGTGCACTTTTGAATCCTGCCCCCTTTTGCACAGAAGCTTTCTAGTAACCATCAATTTATTCTCTGTATCTGTGAGTCTGTTTTGTTTATTTATTGACTGTGTTCTTTAGATTCCCCATATAAGTGAGATCATAAGGCATTTGTCTTTCTCTGACTCATTTCACTTGATTTAATACCCTCAAGGGCCATCTATGTGGTCACAAAGAGTAAGATTTCATTTCTTTTATGGTCGGATAATATTCCACTGGTTTATGTACCACTTCTTTATCCATTCATCTATTGATGGACACTTAGGTTGTTTCTATATCTTGGCTATTGTAAATAATGCTGCAGTGAACATAAGAGTGCACATATCTTTTTGACTTAGTGTTTTGAACTTCTTCAGATAAATACCCAGAAATGGAATTGCTAAGTCATAAAGTAATTCAATTTTTAATTTTTTAAGGAATCTCCATACTGTTTTCCATAGTGGCTGCACCAATTTGTAATCCCACCAAAAGAGCATAATGTTTCCTTTTCTCCACATCCTTGACAATATTTGTGTTTTGTTGATTTATTGATGATAGCCATTATGTCAGGTGTGAGGTGATATCTCATTGTGGTTTTAATTTGCATTTTTTCTGATCACTAGTGATATTGAGCATCTTTTCGTATATTTATTGGCCATCTGTATATCTTTTTTGGAGAAAAATGTCTGTTCAGATCCTCTGCCCATCTGTTAATCACATTTTTTTGATGTTAAGTTCTATGAGTTCTTTATAATTTTTGGTTAATACTTTATTGGATGTATCAGTGGTATCTTTTCCCTTTTTAGGTTGTCTTTTTGTTTTGTTGATGGTTTCTTTTGCTGTGCAAGCCCTTTTTAATTTGATGTAGTTCTATTTTTTTTTTATTTTCATTCCCTTAATGACTATAACCTTGCATAATAGTCACAAGAACACAAAGCATAGCATAAGGAATATAGCCAATAATGGTGTAATAACTATGTATGGTGCCAGATGGGTACTCAACTTATTGGGGTGATCATTTCATAAGTTATATAAATGTCTAATCACTATGTCATCCACCAGAAACTAATAAAATATTAGAAGTCACCTGTGAAAAATGAAAAGTAAATTAAAAATAGAATAAAATTAAAAATTGTGAAAAACTGACAATGCAAACTTGGTCTGTGACTAAGAAGATAATGTAAATTAAAGTTGGTCATCACCACGAACCTTAATGTTCTCATTACTAAAACAAAGGAGTTTGTCTAGATGAGAGGAGGCAAACCTATATACCTACAGGACTCAGGTATGCCCTGGAAATGAGTGAAGCAGGCTGATTTTAAAACAGACTGGGGAGCTGGATGACACGCTTCTTCAAAAGCTGGATGCCAGCACTCAGCTCTGACTCACTGAGCCATGAGAGAGCATAGACTTCTTTGTACACACAAAATATTGCTAGATCTCCAGATCTGTCAAGAAAAGTTGAAAAATTTTAGAGATGGTAATCATTTTTTTTCAAGCTTATATTTTTATTGTTTTTAACATTTTATTTTTTAATTTTAATTTTATTTTTCTCCCTCTCCTCTCCTCCTCCCCTGTGGGTAATCATTTTAATGAAAAGAAAACACTGTCAGGCAGGACAAATGAAGCACATTTTTGGGGTGGGGTTGGAATGTGGCCCATTGACTGGTGGATTGCAATATATGACATACATGATCCTTACAGTTTTTTGAGTTCTAAAATTTTTCCATTTCTAGATTTTAAGAAAAGACTAAAAATAGCAGCACTACAGGGTCTGTGATTCTATTTTGTATCTTTGATGACTCAAAGCTATAGGCTGTTGTCTTGGTTTCACTAGAATGGCTCATAATGACTCAATTGTTTGATATATAGATACTGTCTCCTTAAGCACTATATTTATCGTCAGTGAATTGTACTAAGAAAGATTTGTGTGACAGCTCAAATCACATTAAAATGATACACAGCTCTCTGTAGCAAAAACTGCTGTCTTCAACTGGGTTCCTTAGATCTGTATTGAATTTCAGCAAAATTGAAGGGACAAAAAATCAGTTCATGTCTCAATCAATTTCATGAACTAAAAGACAGATGAAATTTCTCTTTGGGCTCCAGGTTTTCATGTCTCTGTAGACTTGTTGAAGAATATTGGTGGTTGTCTGATCTCTTCCATCAGGATTTTTTTTCTTGTAATAAGAATGCAGTTGTGATTGACATTTGCTCCCTGCCCAAAGCTCTTCTTCTTTCATTGACTTTTTTCATTGATTGAATGTTGATTTTCCTATTAGTCACTCTTGTTTTGCTCCTCACCTAGATCAGTGATTCTCAAAATTCCCCAGACCACCACCATCATCATTATCTAGGTAGAAATAGACATTCTTGGGCCATGGTCCATTGGTTTAGATAATTCTGGTGTAGCTGATCCACCTCACAGGTCCAGGCTTGATTATTTATGCAATATTATTGGTCTAAGGATGGACATATGATCTAGGTCATTGCTTTTCTAACTTTATGGTGAATCCAAATCACTTGGATAGCTTATTAGAAGATAATAAACTTGCGGGTCCCCTCCCTCAGACTTCAGGATTCTCTAGGTCTTGGGTGGCATCTAAGTGTTTTTAACAAGTTCCTGGGTAATGCTGGTGCTTCTCTTAGGAAGGAGATGCTGATGACCATACTTTGAGAACCACTGATCTGAGCTAATTAGATTAGAGCCTGAAAATTTTGTTAGAATGGCACATGCATCAGTTAGCTGGTGCTTCATAAAAGTTGTTTGAAAAACTACTCCACATCTTAGTTCTATACAACAATAAATATTTCTTTCTTCTTCTTCTTCTTCTTCTTTTTTTTTACTTACGTAATGACTGGCTGGAATTTGACTGAGTGTGGGTTTGGAAAGACTTGGCTCCAACCTGAATGTTCTATGCAGCTCTGCTCCATGTATTTTTCATTCTACCTGATTCAATGACTACTCAACTCAAAGCATAATATTCCAATAGGAAAGAAAAAAACGCAAGAGAACAGGTCCCAGTGTGCAAGCTTATTACAACTCTAGCCTATGTCAGCTATACTATTAATATTTCATCAGCCAACGCAAATCACATGGCCATACCAACATCAAAAGGTCTCATGACAGCTGAAGGGGAGATAACGAATCTTTATTAAATGGTAATGCAATATATTATGTATAGAAAAAAGTGCTTTCATTCTTCTATTTTTTAAAGCTGATGAACTGTGGTCTTGGGTCTCTTAGTGGCTGATTTTGCAGCCATATTGGAAAATGTTGCCTCAGAGTGACACCAATAAAAAGAAAGAGTTGAAAGCTGATGAGAGATAAAATCCTGAAGATCCAGCCATATTAGGAACTAGATCTTTCACTGAACTTTTTTATTAGGTAGACCAAATACTTCTGTTTTTCTTAAGCTAATTTTTGCAACCCAAAGTCCTGAAGTCTTTAGCCATGAACCAAATATTTAATAGTTATTATTCAGTTTGTACATCTTTATCAATCCTTGAGACAAAGGAGATTTCAATAAATACTGTATTTAAGTTGTGTACTGAAATGTTTATTTGCCAAATTTTTCAGTACAGTGGTCTTCTAGAAGTTTGATTCAAAGTAAATTTACTTCAACAGATTTTGTCTTTAACCAAAGACTATCAATACCATATAACATTTCGCTTGGCATACCTCAAAGGATCAGTTAAAAATTAAATAGGGATGTATAATAAAATCAATATGAACATTTGAGTTTACTCAGTAGATACTTCTTATTGAAAAGCCGGTGACATTTAGGTTGAAAAACATCGTTATGGAAATTTCTCTAGGCAACAGCATCTCTTTAACCTCAAGTGGTATCAAGGACTCTAATACTTCAGGAGATTGGGAATGCCCTCAGAAAGGACATCCGATGACATGGAGGACAATGGCCAACTATGGTTAGTGTGGGTGGGCTCTGTTGACCAAGATTTTAGTTTAGGCTCAATCTAATTAAAACAAGTGATAAGGGACAGAACAGCAGCAGATTTGACCCAAATCTTCTGCTTCTTATTAAAGGCTGATGTTGAAACAATTTCTTCACTTCCTTGGACTTGCATTTCTTCATCTATGAAGCTATGACAAGGACACCTATTCAGAGTGGTGCTGGAGGATTAATGAGACCGTGTAGGTAAAGTTGCTTAGCCTGGTGCAAATAGTGGACATTAAATAAATTCAACCCCCACATCTATTTTTGCCTCTGCCTTTCTCTTTAGTCTTTTCCTTTCTTGCTCCATTTTCTTTTTCCAAATACATCAAAGTCTCCTAAAGCATCACAAGGAAATACAGCTTAAATATCTGCCTTGTGAAAAAGTAGATTCCCCATAGCTCCTTGAGATCTCAGGGGTGATTCCTGAGTGACACTGTGGTATGGGGGCAAGCTTCCTGGCTGGAAGTTTTGACATTATTCTGGGTAGATCATCCATGTGCAGAACTTCGTGGTACCAATTGATTCACCCCAATTCGTTTAATCTTAAATCTGTAGTGGAGAATATAAATCAGCCTTGAGAGTTTGCTATTTTAACATTAATTTTTTCTATTTTCCATTCATTGTAATTTCTTGTATAAGTTGTTGCTCTCCGGTCAAAATTACATAATATTCTCTGTGTGTGTATGTGTGTGTGTGTGTGTGCACGCGCACGTGTGCATGAGCATATTGGCTTTCAGAATAAACTAGAAAATGAACACATTGCTTTAGGTTTCCCTTACTCTCACTTCCCATATCCTCACCTTCTTCATTTAAATTGTTCTACATTTCTTTCTCAGTAATATGTGTCTACTTACATGCATGTCTCCTTAATTATTTCACAGCATTGCTCTGAAAAGCCATCAATTTAATTTATTGTCATACTTTGAGTCAGTTTTGGTGCTAATTACTGTAAATAATCCCTGAGGACATCAATCAATTCATTGGTAACTTCTTGGCATGTTTTAATACTATCAAATCTTACATCTTCCTACTGTTTCCCTGTAACTAAGGAAGATCAAGTTGATTCTCTAATATAGAAGGTAAATTCTATGCTAAATAATTTTTGTCAGCATTAATTAAAAACAAATCTTTGAGCAAATGCCTGTGTCATTTAGCTGGATTTTAGAAAGCACGTCTTTTCTGTATTCATTTTCTCTGTCAGTGATTACTAACTTTACTTTCTTCTTTCATGGGTAATTGCAGAGGGCGTATCCAAAGCCAAGGCATACCGTCTTCTTTTAGTGATACATGCAAGTAGTAAATAGTATTTGTGCACTTTTAACAACACTTTCTGAGTATCCACAGTCTGGTGTGTACTATGTCAACCATCTCTGAGCAGAGATGTGTCCTTGCCCAGCCAGGAGCTCTAAGTAGCTCTAAGTGTTTATCAGTGATCATGAAAAGAGGCAACATATATTGATTAATTATTCATTTATTTTGATCATTCTTTTAATAAATGTTATTTTAAAACAATTTAAAGTCATAACCCTAACTTCTCACTTGGGTTCTGTTTGTTTGGTATGGTATTAATAAGCATAACTCACTGATACTAAGTACTTATTATTGCCAGGATCTATGATAAGTACTTTTTGTTTATTATTTCATTTAATTCTCTTAAAAATTCCATGAATCAGTGTATTTATTATTGCCATTTTACAGATGTTGAAACTGAGGCTCAGTGAGGATACTCGTTCAGCATCACATAGGTAATTAGTGGAGATGGACTTCAGTCTGGCCCGGAGCCTATGATAAAAGTCACAATGACATTCCGATTTAATTCTTTCCACCTTCAATGATGTAAGTAGGAAAATTAAAGAGTCATTAGTCAGTATTAAATTAATCAAGGAGGTCTAAACTTAATAGTCCAAACTTTTTTGATTCATTTATTCAGCCATTTGTCCATCGAGGATTAATCTTCTCTATACCAAGGCACTTTGTTGGGCCTCTGGAATACAAAGGCACGCATGAGTCGATCTTTGCCTTTAGTTACATGCTTGATTCAACTATTTGTTTTCTGTCTCCCTGTATGGATTTCTTTTTTCATAGTTTTGAAGCATGCAATATCTTTAGCTGTGTGGGACCAGGAGAAGGTGCTTGTTGCTGAAACTTAGCAAATCACTGCTATTTGCTATAGAAGTCTTTCGTATTTGATTTAATTTCATATTAAAATGTCAAGATGTCACAGTACAGAAAACCTAAGTGGGGGATTCTGACAAGGTAAATGTTACTTCCTAATTTTTAAAAAGCATATACTAACATTTAAACTTCAAAGGGCACATCATCTAATTGGTAAATAGTTAAGAAGTCGCTAATTCCAATAAACAAATGAAACTGATTGAAAATAAAGCATCGTTTTCAAAGACTTGTGCACTTCCCTGGAGGCCATGTCTGAGGTGAAAGGGTGGGTCAATTATCTGTAATTCCAGCCCTGAGCTATTTCTGTGCCCTGCAGAAGAGGGGACCCAAACCCCCAGGGGAGGTGCATTTTTGCAAAAGTCACTCTTTTTCAGTTACTGTTGAACAAATAGAAAAGCTGCATATTTGACAAAAGTGGGAAGTCTACAGAGGCCCAAATATTAAAATCTATTATTCAAATTTAAGACATCCTGCTATCTTACTGACAACCCGATTTGAAAATTTAACCTTTAATGACATATACATGAATAAAGACAAATGGAAGCAGTTTTGAGAAGTGAAAAATAAAGTTTCTATGAGATCCTCTAGAAAGAAAACAAATGAGAATAATCAGACGCCTCCCTGGGGCTGAGGCTCTGCCTGGGAGGCAGGAACCAGTTGGCTCACTTGCCCTGTTTCGTACATTTTTTAAACACCCTATTTCATTCTTGCTAAATGTGTGACATGAGGAAATGCCCACTCTGGGGTGTGGCAGCTCCGCATCCCCTCGTGGGGCTCTGACTCATTCCAAGGAGGAGAAGTAGCCAGATAGGAAAGGAAGATGGGGAATGAAGCTCTCTCTTTTAATAACCTCTGACTATCAGCACATTTACACACCCAAGTTATAATATTAATTTGCAAGATGTTGTTATTGTGTATCCTCAATGTTTTCTAGTAGTAACTAAACATATCCATTGTTTCTCAACCTCAGTCTCTCAAAAAAACAGTAAATATTGTTTTTGCATCATCGCCTGCAAATTTTGGGCTTGAAATCCTCATGGAAACAATTTCTTTCTAGAAAGAATTCCTACTTCCTAAATGTGAAAGGCAAAATAAGGGGCCACCCCTCCCCACAAATCCCTTTGTTTAGAAATAACCAATTCAATAAACCTAGGGGGAGTCAATATCTTTTTTGCTCAGATATTCAAAAAGGAGAGGCTGAAAACTGGAAACCACATGAGAGGATGCAATGGGCCTATTTGCCTTCAGGAAACCAGAAGAGGGTTTTCTAGCAGAGGTGGGGCAAGGCCTCTGCCTGGGCCTTGAGTTTCTGCTTGTAAACATTTTTGTAGAATACTCTAGAGCCTCCCAGGTTAGATTTACCATTCACTTGACTATTGTTAAAAAAAAAAGATTCCTTTTTTTGTTGTTAATTTGATTTCTAAAGCTTTACTACTGTTTTAAATTTCTTTTTAAAAATTTGCTTATTCAAAGGGAAAAGAACTATTGTAGAAGTTAAGTCCCTTAGATATCCAAAGGAATTCACTGAGCTTCATGTGAGTATCGTGAAACAAACTTCATCAGTCAACGGGCCAGTCTGTTCAGTAAAATAGCCTGCAAATACCACACTCTTAGTTATAAGCTTAAAAAAGTCCACCTACCCTGGATTCAGTAGTTACAGTTGTATTGCTTCTGATGAAATACAGGGACAGTCATCAGATTTGAAAGTAAATATCCCTTATACATTAGGAATAAATCCAAAACACAATGACTTTATGGTTGGGTATTAATATTAATGATGTAAGAAGATTGCAAGCAGATTCCTCGGGAGAATCCTTGACATTAGTGTTATTGAAAGCTATTTTTTGAAAATCTTTGCTCAGTTACTCAGGCTCAATCACCATTACCTTCTCCAAATGACTTTCATGAGTCCCGGGCGGCATGTTTTGATGTCTCTCTCACTCCTTATTCCTCTAAGATCAACTCTATACTCTCACTCTAGTGTCTCTCCTGAGACGTGTGATTTATGATCACTCCATCAAACTATTCTTCTCTTACCTCCTATCCCCAACCACATGCATTCCCTATAGGAATATTGAGAGGCAGGGGGAGGGCAAAGGAAGTTAGAACTTTCATGGGGATTTCTTCCTTTTCCTGATGTCTCCCCATCTCCATAATTCCCCTGAAACACTTGAATTACCCGTGTTCTGAACCCGAGCATGCTCATTTTCTTGACTTCTCTGTGTGCAGAGCAGCTCCTCTCATGTACCCACAGGTAAACCAATAGTTACCATGTTCCATCTCAGGCAAATGAACCCCTGGCCAGGACAGAACTATGGTCTTTAAGTAGAGATCATGGGTCTTCTCACTAGGTCTCAAGGACATAACCAGGGTGGAGCTTCAGAGAACATGCCAAGCGGGACCTTAGACACCAGCTCTTACCACTTCTTCTATTTAAACTCCTTTCTCTCTCTTAAAAATTCAGGATCCCACATAAACTTCCTTATATTTTCATACTTCTTTTATTGGCCTTATACACATGAAGCTCACTCAGTAGCCCCCAAACCTTGAATGTTGTCTGAGAGCCAGGAGAATCAGACCCTTCCGAAGCAATAGCTTTGGAATGACATGGGAAAACAGAGCAAGTTGCTAGCTAGCATTGCTCACTAAAAAGTTTAGTTAATGACTAACACATGACATATAGGTACAGCACTCTGCAGAGTACCCATGCATCTGTTTTTATTTTCAGATTTGGACAGGAAACCCATTTCTGACAATGCCATGGAGCAGGGGTGATTTGGCTCAAGGGCATGAAGACTTGAGCCTAAAGGTAGGAATGAGGTGGTAGACGAGAGCAGGGGCAGAGTCTTCCTGGGTTCCTGGGACAGTAATCATGTCTAGGGCAGTGTACAAATCTAAGCAGGGAGAAAGGATGAGAAGAGACAAGATGCTGACCCAGGAGTTAGAAGCCAAGGGAACTAGAGCCAGAACGCGGCCAAGAGAGACCCTTTGAGCCAGATGTCAGCTTGTCACATCACAGGACTTGTTTTTTTTTTTTTTTTTTAAATAAGGCAAAGTTCTATTTGAGAAAAGAACAGTAACATGAGCCTTGAAGGATCAGAATTCTCATCTAAAATATTCTTTAATCACTTTTGTGCACACCCTATTTAAATATCTTCTAATCACTATCTTCCCTTCTGGTCCTCATGTGCTGATTTTGTTCAATGGACTTATGGAGCAGAAAGGTGAATTCAGCTAAATTCTCTTAATTCGAGGGTGGGCCTTGGGAGTAGCTGCTGAGAACGAACAGACAATGAGATTCTCAAATGTGCCTTCTGCATCCAGAGGCAGCTGTTCAGTTGCCCTGCTGCTGCCGTTGGCTGGGTGCGGGAGAAGGAGTAGCTGTAGGAAGGAGGTAGAATGTGACAGTGGTTCCCAAGCCTGGTTGGACATCAGTCATGATTTTCAGGAAAATACAAATCAGCCAGGATATGCTCATAAACAATAACAAATGACCCCTGAATCTCGAACACCTTAACTCAGCAAAATGCAGTCCTCACTCAGGCTCCATGTCCAACAAAATTAGCGGGGAGTGGAGTGAGTGAGTGTGTGTGTGTGTGTGTGTGTGTGTGTGTGTTCACTGATCACCTGGGGACTCCATCTCTGTATACTTCAAAGATGACTAGATCAGGGGAAGAAATTGAGCAAAATCACTTTTAGCTTTTAAGTATTTTCCTGAAAGGACACATGTCTCTTCTGCTCACATTTCAAGGCTAATGCAAGTTGCATGATCAAGTCTGACTTCAGAAGAGGCAGGAAGGTATGATCCTACCACAAGTTCATAGACGGTAGAGGTGGGATATTTGTGAATAGTTTTAATAATTACTGTAACCCTTGAGGTTCCGATTCACTGTGCCTTTCCCCAATCAGTTTATGAATTTCCTAGGTTTGGAAACCTCAAGCCTGTCTAGTGGATCTTTTTGGAGAAACTGCCCAGCTGAAGTTTGATTCCTTGCCCTGACTTCTTAATAAAGCATCATAAGTAGAGGGTATAAATTGCATTCGGCACACGTTCAGCCCAACAAACAAACTACTTTGAGTAGCAGCTCTTCAAGAGGGGACCAAATGCAAAGTAACTTTTTTTTATTCTTATTAACAACAAAATACTTCCATAATTTCACAGCCCATTGCTTTAAAGAGCATATATATTACAAATAAAAGAAATCCACAAACTTTAAAGATTAGTATTTATCAACACTTTTGTACACATACACAAATATTTTAATATAATGGTATCTGAAATGTTATATAATTTTAGCACTGTCATAAGTATCAACTAAAAAGGTTCTTTTCAATTTGGTAAAAACCATATATTTTACAATCTCCTATTTACATTTGAAATGTGCTTAAATGTTACAAAAACACTCACTCTGACCTTTAAAATATGTGTACTAGGACTTGGTATTGAACATATTGTAACTGACAGCAAACAGGGTTTGCTTTTGAGCCGTACATTCATCAGAATTTCAAGGCAAATATTCAGCTTGGCTTGTTCAACTCTGCTCAAAAGAAAAACAAAATCATAAGAAATGTGCAAATCCAGAGACTGGCAAAACTCTCAAGCTAGCGAGGTAAAAAAAATATATATATTAACACCATAAAAATGAAATAAATTAAATCTGTCTTTCTCTTCCCCGAGATTAGCTATGAATTTGGAAAGTCCTCTGAGAGGTGCGTCTGAGGCTGCAGACCTTCCCTCAAATCTCCATGCAAGGTGAGATGGACACGGTGGGAGGAACTGCAGGCGCCTTGCTAGTTACTCGAGTGAAGGTTCGCTCCAATCCGCGCTTTGCCGGGTCGTCCCTGCATGTAATCTTAGGACAGGACAAGATGCAACACAACAAAAGAACACAGTAACAGAGAAGTTCATGTGAATATTTGCAAACACGAAATTAAAGCCCAGATAAGTCATTTTTTTTTATTCCCCATAGGGAATCTGCAAATTTTGACAATGCCCTTAGCCAAGTAGATCTGAAGCCTTTTTTTTTTTTTCAAGGCCACGTCATAACCATTTTGGTAAAATTTAAAGTAGCATCACAATGCTCGTCAACTCTCAGATATGAATTTATTAATGTCTGAGCAAACCTCATGAATGTATCTGAGTAAATCAGAATTTTATTTTATTCTAAGAGTTTATAATTTATATCGTCGACATCCACCAAAAGAGAAACAACTGAAACTTCATTTAAATATTTGCATTATTGAGAATATGAGAAAAAATATACTTGACCTGATGTTACCTTTGAATGTAATGTTAATAAGCCTAACTAATACTTTCTTGTCAGATCTGTTCCAATAATGATTTGTAAACCAAATAACAATAACGAAAACCAAGGCACCTTTATGATGTATCTCTGTACAGAAAAGACTTAATAAGTATTTACATTTCTAATTATAGAGATTTCCCCACTAGCTCCACAAGCATTATCATGCTTTAGTTCTACCCTTCTTCCAAGATAGAATTGCTACTTCTGTCGCTGAACACCCCTAAGTATGCTATACTACCAATTCATTCTCCTTATGGTCAATGTTGCAAGGTCTGTTTAAATAATTTGTCATACAATATGTCCAAAGTGAAACTAAGAGCAATATGCCTTCGCATCTCTCCTGCTTGGGACCAACAATAACAGAGTGGAATGTTCCTTTCTCCATATTTTATATTTGATGCTATAGCCACTGTTGACTTTGCTATGCTGTCATCCTTGTAAATGTTAACACAAACTTCAAACGAGCATCTTATATTTATGTTTCATCCAGATATTTATATGTTTTATTTAGCTGCAGTCAAAGGAGGCTTTTAATTTTGGGCCATTTGTAAAATCGTGTGGCATCCTGGCTACTTACAAAGGCAATTATCGCATACCTGTCACTTTAACAATTCAAACTACTTCATCTCAACACCTGCATTTTGCTCACTGGCATCCACTTTATCCTGTTCTATCTTTTTCCTTATACTGCAGATTCTTTCACCAAATGCGTGGCTTCAGAATGCCCTTTGAGCTAAGACTTTCCTGGACACTCATGGAGTGAAATGCGTAATTAATTCTATTTCTATTTTTGTATTTCTACGTCTATGTATCTATTTCGACTATGTTTCTATTTTTACAAGTTCAACAGTAGAATTTATCTTATCACTGTAATGACATATGCACCTGTTTCCAGAACATGGGCGTGAATATATAGGTATGTGAACATATTCATGAATTACAGATTACAGTTTATTCATGGATTGCAGAATTATGCTAAGATATGACTACCCTTCCCTCTATTAGAGTTCAAATCCAAACATTATGTTCAGATGCCCTTTCATTAAAAAAAATTGTGAAAAGCAGCACACAAAATTTGTTTTGGTTATAAACAGGAAATGAAATAAATATCATTTTCTGAATACTATGAACTTTACAGACCCCCATCCTTTGCTAGCTATTCCTGATTTCAGAAAATTGTTCATTTAAACCAACTCGAAGCACTTCTCAATGGTTGTCATGAAAAGAGCTTATTTTGCTGTAAACAACTTGTGGTTTTGCTGTGGACAATTTATACTTATGATGGATAATTATCAATTAAATATTTCTTCCTCTACAATCTTTTTACAGAGTTAGAAGTTAATATTTTATCCTCATTTTAATCTAAGGTTGAAAGGTGAAATGACCATATAATAGAGTAAGTCATTTTTAAGGGATACTTTTTTTTTTGATGACTTCATATATTTTGTGGTCATTGTCCCACATGTAAAGAACTGTGGACACATCCTCATAGAAGCTCAGGACCAGAAGAAAATTTATTTTCTCCATCAACAGATTTATTCTTTTACTGGATAATAAGACCCGTTCAACCTATCAGTTTCTTTTCTTTGCATCAGTTTGCAGGAAGCACAGAGTTAAATTTTGCTTCTCTTAGCAGAGGTTTTCTGGAAGTTATTTTTCTCTCCCCTTAATCACCTGGTCCTTGCTTTTGTCTTTTCGTTTTAGCACTTTGGAGTATAGCAGATCTTTGGTTTGAATACCAATGAACTCAAACATATTTTTGAATTTGGGAGAGTCTGAACTGTCTTTTTAAAAGCTAAGTTGTTAACTTTCCCTTTAATTGGTAAGCTTTTTTTTTTTTTTACTATATTGACCTACCCTGAAATGGAGAAAAAAAAGTTGTTCTAATTAAATAAAGACAAAAAGAGAGCAAGCCACTATGGAGGTGTTCACAGAAAACAAACAACTAGGAAGAGATATGTAGACCAGAAGACCACAAAGGACACAGTATGTATAAGGAAAGAAAAACATACCACTTTTGCTTACAGTACTGAGGGAAATACTAGATACAGAGGAACAGAAGCTGTACAAACACGGACTGCAACAGAGCTGCCAGGAAAAAAAGAGAAAAGCATTTTTGCCTAAAGTTTCAAGTTCAGACACAATTTACAGCTAGAAACAAACATTTATCTCTTTTTTTAACTTTTAGATCCATCGTTTGTTCTTTTTGTGTCACTTTCAGATTTCTGACTTCCTCAAGCTATTAATGCATCTCCATTGAGTATTTAATTTCTATTGGCTTCTTAATAATCTCCAACCAATTCTCTCTTCACTAGATGCACTACCCAGGCAGATTAATTCTCTCTAACATAAGTCAATTAATCATTTCTTTCTCCATTTCTATGGATGGTTTAAAATGTGAGTAGCAGGAGGTGGAAAAGAAGAACAAAGACACAGACATGGGAAATGCAATCAGAATAAAAGATTCATATGACTTATTTCATGTTTTGTGAATAGTGTTGATATGGGCCATTTTAGGAAAGAAAGGGGAACTAATATTTAATGAGTGGCTACTGTGCATGAGGCACTACTGGGAGATTAGTTCAAGTCCCCCCTGTCAATTATTCTGTAAAGAACACATCAAACTTCTATAGGAGACTGTGGGTGATGAGATGCCTGGTAGAGTGTGAGGGCTGATGGATGCTGGGAAGCCAAAGGAACAGCACTTAGCTTTTGCCACTTGATTCTCAGCACTTAAAAAGCACTGTGTTTACCGAATGTTCATATTTTGTGCACAGCCTTATACATGCCAGAAATCACAACAACTTGCTTGTAGCATGGGAGGTTGAGTTTTATCACAACTGTGCACATCTGTAGGAGGCCTAGCCTCTGTAGAGGCTTCTTGACCTTAAAAAGCCATGACCCTATTCTGACACCCCTAGTGTCAGAAGAAGTGTGGGTCTCCACATCAGAGCCTCAGGGTTGGGAGGTCCTAAGTCAGGGTGACCGGAGTGGTAGCAAACCCTGGTGGGAATTCCACCCAATGTTCCTTGGTGTCTAATAGGACTTATCTGATCTAGAAAATGAATAGCTCATATGGTTTGGATATAAATGTCTCTGAAAACTGTGGAAAGCATTTGGGTTCTCCTCTTCCTTTTCTCCAGAACTTGCTCCAACCTGAGCTCGAGGTAGGAGGTGATGTGCATGGGGGAGAGAAGAACTCAGCACCATGCCATTTGTATAAGGTACAGGGATTTCATCAGCCAGGCTCTCTCTGGTCCTTCTGGCGCTGGGCATACAATGGGCACATTCTATGAGTGGATAGCTCGGGCCACCCCAAGGAAAGTCTCACCTGCTCATTCATAATTGCAGAGAGTTCGCTGAGCATGTCCTTATAATGGGACCTCAGTTCTTCCTGGTACTCCAGCTGGTCCTCCTTGATGAGGCGCTCATTCACGTCCAGGGCCTGCCCACACGCATCTGCAAATTGCCTTCGGTGACAGCAATAAGCAAATGAACGAGCAGCCGCAGAAAGTGGCAACTCAGAGTCAGGCTGCTGATGCACTGTCTCACCCAGAAAGGGGCTGGCCAGGCAGTTTCCCGGGGGACTCACGACTCTCTTATCTCAAGGAGCCCAAGGAAGAATGTTCCCGCAAAGAGATGCTTACCTGAAGATTTCCTTCAAAAGCTTGACTTGGTTGTCAGGGTATTTCTTTGCATTGGTTTCTTCAAGAAAAGCTCGCGCATAGGCCATCGGTCCAGCATTAACCTGTCCAGGAAGAGACTTGGCTGAGGAAGGTCCCACTGCCTCCAGCAGTCGTGTGGCACCCGATTCTCTCACATCACCCCATAGTCTACTCATTTGTCATCTGCCCCCAGGGAGTCCATAAGCCACTACAGGATGCCCTTGAGCTCAGTGCTGCCATCCTTTCTGAACTTCAGTTCCTTGCCCACAATTTCACCTTCCTGCCATAGCCAAACACTGCTCAACCTATCATTTTCTCAATATCTTTGAAAACTGGACTTCCTTTCATCTACTTCAATAAGTTTAACTTAATGTCTGTGAAATGGAATGTTCGATGTGCTAATTTATTTTTATTAACATTAGAATAAACACATAACTATAATAAGAGACATGTCACAGTGGTAATGACACGCACCCACCCTGGGGTTACCGGTCTCCTGTATCCACTTGACAGTCTGGCTTAGATTCTGGCACAAGGAGGCGTTTATCGGATTTGCTGAATGAATGAATGCACAATGCCAGGTCCTGTTCATACTCCCACACGTGACTATGCTCACACCAGAGAAGGAGCCCGTATTCCTTACTGCTCATAATCTTTTAATGTGACCGTGGGGCTTGGGATCAGTTAGGTGACAGAAGGAAGCTAGTCGTGTGTCTGAGCGCCCTTCAGATGTCTATGATTACCGGGCGGGGTCAGGGCGGTAGAATATATGAACAGGACTCATGTTTTCTTTTGCTTTTCCAGGTCAATCTCCACTTTCCTCTGCTTAGCCATGTGCTGACCCATTTGGAGTATTAACAATGGTTCTCTTGCCTTCTGACTTTTAAAAATTTATTATTATTATTATTGAGTCAGCCATGGGGTCCACAGATAGGAAGATGAGATCCAGGTCTGTATCAGGATCAGCACTTCTGAGTTTTCCTTTTGTCTTCAGCTCTCATGTAGCAGTGCGGACACTGTTACTGGCCTGCCTTTATTTTAAATTTTAACATTTTGTTCATTATGGATTTTCAGTTTTACTTTTGATTTTTCAAAATGTTGCATTACCATATTATTTTATCTTGATTACCGAGGTTTTTGGATGCCCCCTTAAATTCTGTGCCCAAGACGAGTGCCTCACTCGCCTCACACTAGTCTCAGCCCCGACAAGGTGCTCAGCCCCATGGCTTCCTCCCTGCAATCCCCTAGCAGAGGCCACATCTGTCTGTCTGGCTTTGGCTGGCTCTCCCAGCTCTCTCTCTGCTCCCAGTGATTCTTCTTTTCCCCAAGTCTTCAGGCTGAGGAAGGGTAATGGCCCCTCAGTCTTGATGGCCACATGGGCTCACCCCTGTTGGTTTTCCTAAACACTGCTTATATTTTTGCAAATAGCTTATTTTTTATTTTAATTTTTTTGTATTTTCTTTAATTGCCTACTATGAAAAGCCCATCTGTTTCCTATCAGGACCTTGATAGATAAATATCAGTGCACATTTTATAAACTAATAAACATTTTTCAAGAAAACTTGTTTTTGAATAATTATGTAAGGCTCTTTGTGACAGATATTTACTAGCAAGCCATCTTTATTCATTCATAGTTAATTCACTTGTTAGAATTTAGAATATAGGACATAGTTTAGCAAACAAGATGGGCAAGGAGGGTTGAGAAAGAAGAAATTTTATTTCAGCTAAACTTGAAAAAGGGTTATCTCTGGGTGTTTGGCACCCTCTATGTGCATTTACAATGAAACTAAATCTTAAAGACTCAGATGAAGGTGTTAGATGCCATCACAAATAGAAAAAATGTCTCATACCATTTGCAAAAAAAGTCAGGGCCTCGTTGTACTAGATTCCACCGGCCACGCACGTCTGGGCCCTGGGCAGAGCTCACCTTCACGCTGACGCTTCCCTGGAGTTTGAGCTGCAGTCTGATCATGTCCACCTCCTCCATCGTGCAGAGCTGATTAAGCTCAGAAACTTTCTTGGACATCTCATCGATCGCCACTTCAATAGGATTCAGTTCTGTGCTCGACTGGCTTACGACCTGTATTCTCTTCTTCACGTAGGGGAACAGGTGACTTGCTGCGCAAGAAAATCAAAAGGGTGAGAGGGTGAGGGAAGACTCAGGGGTCCCCTTGAAGGGGGAAATTTGATCCTGTATTTCCTCCTAGCACACAGGGCACCTTCCACCCTGCATGTTTCTGTGTCTGTGAGGGATTTTTTTGTCCCATGTCCCATGTGCTCTCACACCTCTTAACTCTTGCCCCCGCTGCTTTTGCCTGGCATGCTCTGCACGCTTTACTAGCCATGTCCTCATTCTCAGGGCTGGATCAGGACCTTTGTTTGGACTCTCTGAACACTGAGAAGATTATAACTTCCATCACGCCTTGCAATTCAAATATAATCTGCACTAAACCACAGTAAAAAATGCTTAAACATATGCTGAATAGCATTTATTATAATTGCTTTCTTTTTGCTTTTTAAAAATTTTATTTGTTTTTTTACAAAAGCTTTAGAAAGTTTACTGAAGATGAATGTTTTTCCTAGTTTGGATGTCCCTGCTATTTCTCTAATCCAAGAACCTTCATCCCTCACACAGCTTTGATCTCACTCATCCAGATACCTTCTTTCCTCTTTTCCCCTCTCTCTGCCTTAGAAGCCCCTCTCCTGTGTCTCCACTTCATTTCTCCTACTGTGCTCACCTGAAATTCTTGCTTTACTTGTCTATTTTTCCTATTAGGCTATGAGAACCTCGAGGCCAGAATCGGGTTTTATTTATTTGAATCACCAGAACAGTGCTTGGCACCTAGTCAGCATCCACTGCATGTTGAATAAACGAAAGAACAACTAACTCCCAGAATGGATCTAGATAGTACTAGGGAGAAAGCTGGAGATCTGTGTTTGTTTTACAGATGAGGAACCTGAATGAATTCAAGAGTGGTTTAGGATCAATTCTGAGAGTTGCTAAAGCTGATGTTAAGGGAGGGTGGATGCAGGGAGAGAGGAGAGGTGAGCTGAGAGTGTCTTTCCCAGAACAGACACTATGACCCCTGTGACTGCAGGATTTAATGGGAAGAGGCATATAAAGTGACTCTACTGACAATTTGTCTTCTGGTTGACCTCTCAAGGGTCTTCCTCTTGGATAAAGAAGGGGAATCTGCCCTTCCTGGCAAACATTTCCAAGTTAGCACATTTGGGAACCAGTCTGTGAAGTTGAATGTCTTGATTTTCACTAATTGAGCCCCAAAGAGAGACCTGCATGGCAACCAGAGCTTGTGCCCTGCTGCACCTACTGGTCAGCACCGTCCGTCGCTTGCACTGCTCCTCGACGCCACCGTGCTTCTTGCCCGACAGGGTGAAGGGCGTCTCAAAGACAAAGCGCTTGATGTTGTGGTGCATTTCGAAATCTGTCTTCCGGTCCTCTATTTCCTTTTCCTCAAAGAATGGTGTGACATAGGTCACCTGGATGTAGGCATATTTGGGGTCCAAGTCCTTCGGGTTTACCTGTGTGAACACATGATGATGAGAGAGAGAAGTGAACCCTGAGGTCGCCTGAAAGGTAGGCAGCGACTCTGCACTTTCCCAGTGGCCTCCTGAGAGGGCTGTCCCTCTCCCCTTACAGAAAATGGGCAATCATGTCATTCTGGAGCTGAGTGGGACCATAGAAAGAGTAGCTAGACTGTGATCAGGGAGCCAGATGGAGGTAGAGGTGGGACTGAAGCCAGCCACCTAAGTAGCTGAGGCATATTATTTAATCCTTTATTTTCTTTTTCCTCTGTAATGAATGTCCACACTTTTGTCTGAAATAGGAGCTTCTTGAGAGTGGAACGATATCTCTTTGTTCCTCTACTTTTCAGCCAGGAACCTAGCCTGAGGCTATCAAGTCTAGGTTTGTGATGTGGAAGGAAGTTTCTAGTTTGGTTAGCAGGTTAACTCATTAGCTTATCAGGTGATTCCATGTTTATAGGAAAGGCGATTGCACCTTTCAGTCCTAGGACGGGAATGATGAACTACCCAGACCCAGTGATCTCATGGGACAGACTCCTCCAAATACCAGCTTCTTTCAAAGAAGACAGGGCAGAAAAGACCTCTTCTGTGGCCCAACAGAGGCCTACACAGTTGGGTGCAAACCAGTTTTTCCAGCCCTATCTTCTGCCACAGTCTTCTATCCAACCTGTGTTTCAAAGACCTGCCATTCTCTAAACACACCACCCCTTTCCAACCTTCCCTGTCATTGCACGTGCTGGGCTGCTCAGAATGCCCTTTGCTTCCAAAAAACAACTTCTCACCCTGCAATTTCCAGTTCAGACATCACCTCCTCTTTGAAGCACTGTCCAATCAAGAATAAGCTGGTTGGAGCTGGTGCCCTGAGTTTTCCCTGTATGACTTGCACCATATGTCCTGTGGTACTTCACTGCACTCTATTTAATTAGCTGTTCACACACATCCTTCTCTCCTTAGCCCCAAGTGAGCTGTGAGCTCTGGATGGAAGAGAATCTTTGAGCCCCAGCTCCTAGTTCTGGGCCTGATATGCAGTAGATGCTGAACAGAGGCTGGCTAAAGGTATGAAGGCATATTAGGGGGATTCTGGGTAATCTAATCAGAGGATGCAAGCTTTTGCTTTCTGGAACATGAGAAGGTTAGTTAGATGTTCATAGGTTAATACACTGTAATCGGCAACTCTGCTACTATCACATGGGGTAGATTTCAAAACTGGTAGACCCAGAAAGACCTCCATGACAGAATAAATACTTTTTGTTTTTACTCCAAGTCTGCCATTGGGCCCAATCACTTTAACTCTTTGGTTGTTATACAAGTGCATATTTACAAATTACCTATGGGAAAAATGCAGAATTTAGAGAGTTGTTTCAGTGATTACCTAAGGGTTACTCAAAAAAACAGGTATAATAATATTTTTGACAAAACAACCCCAAAACAAAAAACAAAACCACTAATCACTCAATAATAAACAAACAAAAAAACAGCCCAAATAATTTAGGCAGTTTTAAAAATTTTAAAAAAATTTTTAATGCTTCACTTTTATGTAAATGTTGATTTTCCTCTACCTTGTTGGAATCCTGGATTATCTTCACATTGTCTGCTCCAAATTTATCAGCATAGAGCTTGAGGAGTCTTTGGGAAATCTCGGAGAGACCTGTCAGCTTAGGCTCTTTATAAATATACTCTTTACCTTCTTCTTCTTCAAAAAAACCCTATGGAAGACACATGAAAAACCACCAATTGCATATCACAAAGCAAAACAAAATCCAGGATTTGGTTGTCATCCAAGCCTTTGATGAGTACCTTATACAATCTAAATCAGAGAAAAATCAAGTGAAGAAAACAAAATATCATGTTAGAATCAGCTACTTATGGAAACAGTCTCTAGCCAGGCCAAAGAACATCATGAGATATCGCATACCTATTTTCTCTATTTGTAGAAATCCATGCTAATATCTGCTTACATATATTTTGGGGGAAGAATGCCCTCATGTGGCAGTCTGGAGTAGAACACGGAGTCTGGAGAATTTTTGGCATTTTTCAAAGAGCTGTGTCATTTTTAACAAGGTCTTCTAAAAGTCTTTGGAGCTAGCATAGGAAACACTGTAGGACATGTGAAGGGATCTAAGTGGATTGATATGAAACCTACAGCATCTTAGATGAAAAACCACAACACTTGGGTGGTTATCACAGAAATTACACATGGCATGCTCCCAAGTACTGTTATTTTTAAAATAACTTTACATTATTATCGTCAGGGGCCTGATGCAAATTTGCTAAATGCAAGTTCATTATTTAATTTACTAGCAGTCCTTTTATATCCTTGCAAAGCTAGACCTTACAGGATTGAAAACACTAAAGTAACCATGCCATCACTTTTATACCACAGGAGAAGATTGATTTTAGCTTTTATTAATTTCTTTGTCTATTTGAAACAGGGGAAGGAAAGAGTCTATTATCTGTGGATAGCTAAGTCTTTATAATCACTTCTCTTTGAAGAGACACAGAGCATTTTTCCTGTGGGACACATATAGCCTCAAAATACTAGGTTATGTGGAGTGAAGAACTTAAGGGCATCTGCTTTCTTCTGACCACAGAGTTTACCTCAAGGAAAATGCTTTGGAGGGCTAGGTAAAGATACTGAAGATCACAAAGAATCTTAGCGATCTTTACTTTTTAAAAATATATTATCTTTGATTAAATGTTACCATACTGAATTTTTCATGGCTAATGTGAGGTGACCTAAGAATAATGATGAAATTCCCATTTGTATCGGTACCTTTACACCTGGGAAGCATGTTCACCCTGGTACCATCATGAACAATGTCCTTTGTACCATAAGTGGGCTATAACTGTATATTTGCAGAAGCCAAGGAACAAAGCACTTTGGCCAGCACAGTTCTTGTCAATCAGGTAATTAATTGCCTGTTTTCTTGGACATTTCCCAAAACGACTTTGAATTTTTTTTTCAAGTCAGGAAAGTGTCTTGTTTAACATTGTATGTTTAGCACAGTGCCTGCTCTGTAGGGGGATGTCACTCTACATTTATTAAATAAATAAACAGATGGATGAAGTAGTTCCAGTTGGCGTACATCTTAAAAAGATATATTAGCACCAGGTATAACTGGAAATGATTCCACTGCTATTAATAACACAACTTTTGCTAACAATTTCTTTGAGAAATGTTCAAGACTAAACACAGCTGATATGAGCACCTTGACCCTAACCTGCTAAAAAAAAAGTGACATGTGATATTGAAAGCTTGCGAAGCAGCTCCTTGTTCTTCTTGTAGACTAAGTAGGGGTGGTGGGGGCCTGGCCTCATTTCCTCTTGACTTCCAGCCTGCTCTGTTTTTTCTGTTGCTATCTTTGTGGAATTCTGTCTTATTCAAGGTCAGAAGTTAGTAGCTAAAATTGACAGACTGACACATCAAAGAAATAAGACTTCTGAGGCCGTCAACCAGAATCCCCCCCGACCACCCTGGGGCAATAGTTAAAGCAATATTTATAACTTCCATTTCAGTGAGAAAATTGTCTCCAAGTCCCAGGAAAAGATTTTCCCATCACGATGTGAAAACAAGCACAAAGAGACATTTTCTCTCTGAAGTTTTTTTCCCTAATACCTTCCTGAACCCACTGTCAGCAGAAAAACAGTGTGGGGAGCAAGATTTTATTGTCATAACTCTGACCTTTGGGCATGACCTGTGACTTTCATCCTTACCCCTTGGTCTAGAGAATAGGAAATAGTACAGACTCAGAAATTTATTGGGAGGCCCCAAAGACAGTGCCTGGCACACAGTGGGCCTTTGGTGAGTGTTAGCTATAATGAGGAGGATGTGGACGACGACAATGATAAGGAAGAAAATTCTGTGTCAGTAAAGCAAGTCGAGTTCTGGCTCCGATGCAGGGAAATAGCTTAACTGAGTTTCAAGGGCTTAAAAATACATACCTTCATTTTCTCTTGTACAGAAACTATACTTCCCTTTTTAGAAAAGTCTACTGATGCTCATTTTGACATTTTGGTAAGTAATTGATCAGAAGAAAATAGATTCAAAACTATCTGTCTATCTATCATCTATCTACCTATCTTTATCTATCACCTATCTATCTAATCTACCTACCTACCTACCTACCTACCTACCTACCTACCATGTATCTATCATCTATTGAGTGTGGAGACTTAACCTACTGAGAATATTATATAAAACCAGTATTAAGGAGCTGTAGTAGAATAAAATATTTAGTTTGCTGTCTGCCAGGGACTGTGGAAGAGCTGTTGGAGCCAGAGAAGTGGCATCTCTGAAAATGTTTGAAATGCACGTTCACCTTTTATCCAAGGAAACCATCAAAGCCAAGCCCACTGAGCCACAGGACACCATCTTAAAGAAGATTTCAATTTCAGCTCTGTCTATGAAATAAATGGTTTATAAATAGGGACACAAGGTGATGAAAACCCAGGGGCAGTTTCTCTTTTGTTTTATTGCCAAGGTGATGAGCAGACGGTGTTTCAAGGCAACTGGAAATGTAAGCTGTGCATTTCCCTTGCTAGTTTGGTTTTTTAAAATGCTATTTTACAATGCAATAAGCACCCTGATCTGTCATGGTTAGGAAAGAGGACATATTCTAGTTAAACGAAAACGCTGAGTTAGTAGAGTTAACATGCATGGATAATGAAACTTTAATGGATTCTGATAAAAATGACTTTAATAAACTGACAACTAAAGTCATTGACTCCTCCTCAGATGTTTTTGCAGGCACTTCAGAATCTTTCAGTGCCCCTAGATCATTACTGGGAAGTCAAATACAAATGCTCCTGCTTTTATATGCAATTGACTCAGAGGTCACAAACAAAGGAATGTATTGAAAGCAGAATCTAGTGTATAAAAGATGGGTCAGAAAGCATTAATCACAGGCTAAATGCTAAGAGAAGAAAGGCTACAGGAATGCAGAGAAATGGTTCCATATAAATACGAACTCAATTACACATTGTGTGTGTGTGTGTGTGTGTGTGTGTGTGTGTGTGTGTGTGTGTGTGTGAGTGGAGGCTTTACAAACTACACATTCACTTTTCCTTCTTTCCCCAATCTGCTTTCTATTCAGATTCTGAAGTGCATCTACATCCATGTGGACACGAGTGAGAATCAATCTACATCTTTTGGTGAATAAATAAAATTTCCCAGGCTTTTCACTTAAGTCATTCCAGAAGCATCTACTGTTTTAAGTTATGCAATGCACATGTCCTTGCTTGCATTCACGCTTAATATCAGAGCCTAAAGGTTTCATCGATCACAGTTGATGTTTGATCACTACTGCTGTTTTTGTTACTCTGGAAATGAATACTTCATGGGCACTTTGGGGATGCATATAGGCTGTTCTGTGTAAAATTTCCATACACAATGATGATGCCAGGGGTTGCATTAGAAAATTCATGCTATGCAAGACTTGCGTTTTTAAAATTCTAACTTGTTTTCTAGTGTGTGGCTCATTGAAGACATAATATTGACTACTCTCCTCAAGACTATAAAATAAAAGCACCATCTATCTGAGACCCTAAAAGATTTACCCAAAGGCCTTTGTGGGGGCAGAGAGCCTATTGCATACGATATTCACACAATCTCTGTAATAAAATTGCAAGACTTGTCAATCTGGATACTAAAAGGTGAATTTTATAAGAACATAAAGAATCATCATGAAAAAATTTTTTGATTATAGGGATTATGCTAATAAGTTAGTCAAGACTTTATCTTAGATCTTAGGAGCTTTCATTCTGCAACGCCTGGGGAAATGTTCAAATCTATTTGGTTTTTCTTTATCATCAAGTGTGAAGTGAGATGCACTGTCTGCCTCTGCTCAACATAAAAGCTCCCACTTTCCATTTGGTGGCTTGGGACAGGTATTTGAACAATAATAACCAAGATTTTAAATTGCTGTTTATTGGGATGACCTTCATTGGTTCTCCTTGTTCAAAGGCGGCTAGGATTTGAGCTTAGGCCCACACTCCCATCTGCAGATTTAACAGAACACTTTGCCTTTTAAGCTCAGTTTGAAATTTTTAATAAAAGACAGTACTGGCAGCATTAAAAACAAACAGCCAGGTGTACAACCAGCTCTCTATTGAGGAATCTGTGAAAAGAACAAAGTTAAGCCATTTGAAAGTCACTCTCCCCAACCTTCCCCATCGCCCCCTCTGTCTATTTAGTACAGGGGTGTTCAAGTATTCATTTAGTTGGTGAGTTAAGGACCCACGACCCCAAATTTATAAGTGAAAGTAGAAAATATGGTATGGATATGGGAAGGGACTTAAAGAATTACAAAAAAGTATGTACTGCATAGACAAGCAGAGTTGAATATGGACAACGAGTGGATATTGAATTTCTCTTTTCAGTTTAATCAACAATAATTATGTTGAATTGGATGAAGTTGTCATTTTTTTGCAGTTAAAAATAGTTTAATATGGGCTATTTCACATGGTTCAAAATAACACTAAGAAATTGTGTCACAGAGCTCTAGTTACTGGCACATTATTTTTGTCTTTGCTTGTCCTCCAAATTTCTGACATTGCTTCTTTCTGCATCTCAGAGGACTTGACCAATTGAGTAAAGGTTGAGTTCACTGTCCATCTTTTGCAGTTGGAATTAGTGTCATCGCTTCTGAGACTTCTCAGAGCCACCACGACAGAGAACCCTGATCTCTGACAATACTCTTCTGGAAGGTCCCCATTAATGGCCATGACTCGAACTTTTGAAATCCTTACCACTGTGCTTTTCTGAATCAGCTGCAAATCTCAGTGGCCTGAAATTTCCAATACTGATTCTCCTACAAATAAATTTAAATATGTGGTGCCCATATTTATCTCTCTGCATGTATGTGTGTGCGTAGTGTTGTGTAGAAATATACTATATATGAAAAATAAAGGATACATTTTTGTAATTCAGATAACTGGAGTAAACACGATTTAGTTCAAGAAATGCAGGATGACCGCAGACTGAATGGCAGCAGGATTATCTCACTTTTGTACCAAATGCTGATTTGAACAAAAATGTTAAGATTCAGTAAAAACCATACACGGGGAAGTGTAAGGATTATTAGAGCATGCAAATGGGAGAGACAGAGAGAACTTACCACAGCCTGGAACGACCAAGACCAAAAGAAGGAAAGAGCAAACATCTGCATTAAAATCTAGTGGAAAGTAGCCTGATTAGTTTCCACCTGCTCTGTGGCCAGTATCCTAGATATTGGTTGGAGAAACCACCAGTAGGCAATCTGGTTTTCATGGGTATTAATGGCAGTTGATTACTTTTTCCATTGGAAAAATCACCCAAATGATGAAGACTCAAATTCAAATCTAGGTTGGCCAAATGCTCGTCTTGTGTGTCACTGTTGTGCTGCCATTCCCTGGAAGCCCTGTCTTGCCCCTACACCCTCTAACTCCACTTCCTCTTTCTGATCAGGTTTTCTGCTCTTTTTCTTGCCAATGTTTCAGCAAGGTCAAAAAGTGTTTAGTTTATGTTTATTGTTGTTTTTTGTTGACTTTCATGATACCATTTCATTTTCTTTTTTCTCCTCTCCTGCACATTTCTCCCTCCTTAACATACACTGAGTTCAGATAGTTTAGATTCTTTTCTAGGGATCTCTCAAACTGTAGACTGTCCCCCCACCACATTCCCATTCCCCACATTACTAGTTTTCTTTGTCTCCACAATCTTGGTCTGCTGTGTGTGCTGGGGAAAATCTGGGTTGAATTAATCTGTTTAGGTGAGGGCTACTCAGTATACTTTCCAGGTAGACAGCGGCTATGTTTTTAAATTTAGAAGTTCTTTTTAAACCGCCTTTGGTGATTAGAGGAAAACAGATGTTTTTCAAAAAACTTCAATGGGAAATCATCTAGAATGACCATGCTTTATTTGACTCCTTCAGTTGGAGTCTTAAAAGGTTCTGAGAACAAGAAGCCATGTGCACCAGTGCCTTATATGAGAAAAGAGGAAAAAGAGAAAATGAGAGGGCTGAGTTATTCCAACTGTGAATATATGAGAATGGAATGTTTATCCACAAGAGCAATAGTCTGAAATATGTCTTTTGAAATATGATAGCGTTATGAGCCTTCCTGAAAAGAATAGGATGATGCTTGGGTTTATCCCACTTAAAGCACTACTCAGAGACATTCATTATTAATATGTAATACAATCGCTTTACTTTCAGGCCGGTGCTAGGGCTGGCTAAGATTTTCAATCTTGTTCATTGTTTATGCAGTAAGCTGAGAAATGTAACTTTTAAAATTATATTGACCTGCGGTATGGAAAACAAAACAACCATGTGGTATTCTGCCTCAAAGCAGTGACAGTTTGAAAGTAGGAACAAAGAAAAGGCACGATTATAAAGTCAAAAGCTCATAGCTTCGACATGGTGGAGCCCCCAGGAATTCTTTATATCCTAGAAGGCTATGAATTTCATTTCTTAAAACATGTTCAATTTAATTTCACTTTACTATGTGACACAAACCTATCATTAGACATTTTGGAGTGAACTGAGAAGAGAGGACGCTGAAAAATAAGCATCCTCTTTTTCTAAGAAGTTCGAGATCACTGTTTTAATTCAATCTGCATAAAGACCCATGGAGTTCTCTGCCCAGCACATCCCTATGGACAAATATGTGGATTCTCAAACCTAGAGAAACACTCAAACGTACCCAGACAATCCCCCCTTCTCCCCCACACTCCCTCAGTCCTCTAGCACATGTAGTTAGGCGTCTCATAAAGAATGAAAAACAACATTGAGCTGCTCAACAGAATTTATGGGCCACACTGCTTCCAGGGGACTCACCTGCCCATAAAATGCCACGCGGTAGTACCGACCAAACAGTCGCTTCTCTGAATTCACCACCTCGGCGACTTTGAGGTATGACCGGTGAATGTCGTAGTAGAGATCTGACAATTTCTGAAACCATAAATGGAAGGGTTTCGTGAAGATGATGCTGACATAAAAAAAAGAAGGAGTTTCTACTTTTGAAAATAGTAAATATTTGACCAAGTTCAAGTCGGATATTGGAACTAACTTCTAGGTTTTGAAAACTTACCTTGAAGTCTCTCTGCTTCTCAAAGACAGCGATGATGGGTTTGTTGACATCAGCGATGAGTTCGTATCTCTCGGACTTCCAAAGAAACTCCACACACATATACAGCTGTTCCACCAGGATATTCTGCAGTTTCCCAAACCAAAGCAAGATTTTACAGGATTAACACCCCTGAAGCTTAGTTTCAAAATGATTGCATTGTCAACTTTTTTCATAGTGAGATTTCTCGGTTCCTTATCTTTGTTATTCATATTCACATCTAGCCAGCAAGGGATTGTGGTGTCACCTGGGTTATTCCCTTTCCCTCACTACCTTCACGTAATTAGTTTCTCGAATGTGCTAATTTAAATCTATGAAATGCCTGCAGACCTGTCTAGCACTTTCTATTCCCACTTTCATTGACAGGCCCAACCCCTGGTTTTGTACTCTTAGATCCCTGTATTTGTCTTCTAACTCATCTGTTTCTCCACTCCAAATGGTCCTAAGTGTTGCTCCCTATAATCTTTTTCCTAAAGCATAAATCTGATCATGAGATCTTCTCTGCCCTAAAAATCTGTGAGAACTCCTCTCTAAACTGTTTTCCAGACTCTCTAGCATGGCATTCAAGAAGCTCCGTAATCAGGTGCCAGGCCACCTTGCCATGGCCTCTCTCTCAGCACCCTGAGACTCACCTTGCCTTTTGGCCGTATCATACCACATCATACCATCCTGAGAACCTTCACACTCTTGCCTGTTTTGCTGCTGCACCTATAAAATCTTTCTCTTCTCACTGGCACCTTCACATCTTAGCAAATATCAAGACCCAGTGCAAAAGTCTGGGGGACTTTTATGTATGTCCCACCCATCTTCATTCCAACTACTTTCATGTAAAAAATTGTTCCCCTTTTAATCACAGGCACATAAAATGCTCATATTTAAAGTTACTGGCTGGAAATTACTGGTCTCAGATAGGCTGCTCCCCACCCTGAAGGAAGTTCGTGTTTCTCAAGATTCTAAACTCTTTGAGCACTGGGATTATGCCTTTTCTATGCCTCTCACCCTTAACTCAATGTCTCACATATGCTAGTGATTTAATAAATGTTCAACTGAATCAAATTCTATACTCTCTAAAGCGAGTGGATAATATTGTTGGGATGTTTTCAACAGTATCTTTCAAAAAAGAATTGTTAAATAGTTTGAAATAGTTAATTTAAATATGTACTTGCATTTATCATTTTTTTGCAATGTACATTAAATTAATGTAGAACTATATGCAAAATTTCATTAAAATCCACCCCCAAATTTGCTTTCTGCATCCTTATTTTCGATATATGTAGTATTCTGATTTTTCAGAGTTAACGTACATGATATTTTACTTACTTAATGAGGGAAACTCTATTTCCTTCACCAGAACTGTTACTGAGTCATTTCCAGTAAAAAGCTTCTTTTCATTAGTAAAAAATAACCATGATTTGCATTCCAGAAAGAGGTTTTCTGCAGAACCTAGTGAGCCTTTCTGTTCAAGTGTATTTGTAAATAAATGCTCTAATGCATTAAAAAAAATGTTGGGACCAGCTCACAACAAGTTCAGCATTCCTTATCACATTTATCAAAAGTCTAGAGATTATATACCTTATAGAAGAGCTGACCATAGATATTTGGGTTCATCTTAGAGAAGTAAAGTTTAATTTAAATTTTCATTAAAAATTATGCTTTATCAATGGAATCTGACATTGATTAATCATAGCTTAATTTTAGCCTGCATTTCATTTTGCTTCAGTCATATTATATTAACTTTATTTGATTTCTAAATAAGATTTTCTCTCCTCCATTTAACCAAATGTTGCAATTTGATGAATCTTTTTACTCGACTATTGTACACTAGATCATTTAGGTCTAACCTCATTGTATGGTGTGTCTTGCATTCCCGAATCTTCTTTCATTGCTCCTTCTTCTTTAATATTTGGTGTAATGCTCAGAAAAGCTGGCCAGCCCATGGAGAACATGCCTTGAGAGGACCAAGCAAAAAGCAAAATTATTATGTGAGCCAAATCTTGCTTAAACTAGATAATGCCTTTCTTTATGACATTACAAGTGGTGGTATCACGAGGCTCACACTAATGATTATTGCAATTTAATGAAGTTTGTTTCATGTCAATGAGATGGTTAGATTATTACCATTGATAAATGTTCTCTGCCAGGCAGTTAATGTTCCTCTGTTTTAATTTTGTATTATTTTCAAGTGACACATTTTCTATAAGAAGCTGGCATAGGATCATGGACAGAACACAGGATTTAGAGCTTGATGCAGGCCCTCTGTTCTTTTGAGTCTGCCTCATTTGTTAAACTGGAGACATTAATATCTATCTCAAAGGGTGGTTGAAAGGACTCAAAACATTAATATTTGAGAAAACACCTGGTATGGTCAGTACCTTATAAAGATGGTGCTCAGTACTCACTAACTTTTACTCTTTTGCTGTATCTATAAACTTTCTCATTTATTTTTAGCTTTTGGCTACCAAGATGTAAAAAAAGGTCTGGCTCTATAGATATATGTGAAAACAATTGATAATGGGTAACATCCACAGAGGAGGGACTGGATCTGAATGGTCAGGAATATAAGTAATTATGAGTACACCCTGAAATGACAGATCAGCCCTTGAACTTTGGCCCCACCACAAATTAGCCATGAGCCTGGGGCAGATTGCTTAAACTTCTTTTGGTTTTCTTGCTTGTAAACAAGAGGTGATAATAGCACTTAACTCACAGACTTGTTATTGGTAACTAGTTCAGATACTGTCAGCACAGAGCCTCCTGCAGTGCCTCATGTGGAGCATGAGTTTTTTAAGTTATAGCTAATGCTTTTGTGGGATATTTTTATTTTTAATAATCAGCTCATTGGTTATGTAACTAAATTATCACCTCCAAAACGTGTTCAAAATTATGATGATTATTGCAATTTAATCCTTGCATTAATACATTCTACGTTCCCACTTTTTCATACTAATATGAAGTATAATTAAATCTATATTAAAATACATGAAAATTGATTGCAATAGGAAAAGTTATAACAAACTTCTCATTATTATTATGATGATCATTATTATGGCTAGAGTTTATGTAGTTGCCTATATTAAATATGTTTTTATGTACACATTTCAGTGAAGGGATAATTTACTCCTTTGACTAAGAAATATCTAACATTAAAGCATATTGATGACTTCAAATACATGCCAATGGATATGAATATATGCTACTGCATCATAGATGATCACCTTCCTTAAAGTTTACTAAACAAGTACATTCTTTTCTCAATGGGTATCTTATATTTTAATATTACCTCTGGTCTAAAATGGATATTTAATTTTTTTTGAATATTAAAGTTCATGTAACATTTTGGGATATAAGTTTCCATAACTTCTTAAACTGAAATCTAATTTTATCTGGTTTCTTCAATTTTGTTTTCAGTCAAAATTTGAAATAGCCGTTATGAAAGTGCATAGTATCTGATTATGATAAAAGACAAAGAAGGAAGGGCACGTTAAATAAAACAAGGAAGGGCATGTTAAATAAAACAAGGATGATTTGGGGACTTTTATACAAAAATAAAGCTCAATAGGAAGTGTGGAACTGAGGAAGAAGATCCATGAAATTTAGTGTGGACATCAGCCATGATGCCACACCTGTTCTCTTCTCCCAAAGAAGTGACCTCACTGTCCTATAGCTCACTTTGGTCATTTGGTTCAAATATCTTATTTGCAAAATCCACCAAGACCCTTAAAATATGTATATATATCTATATTTAAAAGAATAAGAGACCAATTATGTTTCTAAAATATTATAACTAAAGTCCATTTACCTTTTGTTTAGGTATTCTGATCTTAATATCTAAAGAGTTATTTCTGTTTTTATACACTGAGTTTTCTACTGTATTTTGAAAGATAAGTTATGAAATTGACTACAGTTTATAACTTTGGATTTGAATAAACTTTTGCAAAAGGAAACACGTTAAATGTGTTAACCATGTTGACAAACTTTTTTCAAAGAGTAATTCTCTACTTATTATTATAAAATATTTTTTATCAGAAATTAAAGGTGAAATATTTTTGATGAAAAAATCAATACTACAAATTACTATATTTTATAAATTATCAGAATCAGTTTATGTTTTAAAAAAATGAAACATAAGTAGTCTAACATATACACTATATTTATGTCTCTATTTTTGCATCTCTTATTTTGAATAAAGTTTTATTACATTTTAAAATTCAAATGGATTTCTCTTACAATTTAAAAAATTCACTAAATTTGGAATAAAATCCCAAAGATAGCTTAGCAGACAAATTGGTAACAAAATACTGCCATAACTCATTATAATATTGGATAAGAAGCAGTTCTATTTTTGGAGAACTTTTAAGTAATCTAAACTTGATAAATTTTGGATGGATGAAATTTATAAATGATAGGAATCTGGTGTTTTTACAGAGGAATTCATGTAGGTCTGAGATAGTTTTTGCTTCTAGGTATACATTTAAGAGTTCCATTGAAGTTTAAACAGCAACTGGGTTTCCTGTGCACTAATCTGTGGGGTAAAGGAGCTCAGTTAGACCACTCACTTCCTCCACTGGGAGTTGTTAGTAATAGGTTGCTATCACAGGGGTGGATATCCTCCAGGAGCAGGGATGGTGTGCAAATCTTTTCCATTTTCCAGTAACCTATGGTAGTGCAAGATGAGGTTAGGACATTGCTACAGGTCTGTGTTAATTCAAGCTATGTATAAATCAATATACAAAATGAAGCATTCTCATTTTGAACTATGAAGCCAACCAGTTAGCCTTGTTGTACATAAGATAAACACAATAATGACATGAAAGACAGTTAAAACTTAAAAGTACAACGAATTAGAAATATCTGTTAAAATTAATGCTGCTTAATAAAACATAACAGAGATTAATAAAATCTAAAATTAACAGATGAATTTTAAGTTAGTTTTCAACAGGTCGATTTCTGGAATTTTTTCCCCCTTCACACACTCATCTTACCCTTTCTTTTCAGGTATTCTGCGATGAGGGCTGCTATGTGGATGTAACACATGGCAGCCTGCAATAAAGAAGAAAACAGTCTGAGAGGAAGGCATGAGCTAAATTTTACTATTTATTAGGACTAATCTTCCAAGGCGAGTGTGTATTCCATGTTAGAATATGTGGAGGGAAACTTTTCATGATAGAACGAAACACAAGAATCAGATTTCCAAAAATTTTACATTCAAGAATAAAACATGTATTTGGGCTTTTTTTTTTTGGCTTGTTTTCCTTGATGTAGTTTTCAGAAGAGTGAATGAGCTAGTCTGAAAAATTTTCCCATGGAATAATCTTCCTTTCTTAATATCTAACTCTCCCCCCATATATGTTATATTCATAAATAATATACATATTACATTCATATATAACATGTATATATTATATATATTTTCAATCTGAAATTCTCTTTTCTTGCTAAAACTATAAACTATAGCATCTGGGTATAAACTGGAAGTAGCAATAAGCTGCCTTCTTACCTTTTCCACTTCTGGTAATGACCCCCACTCAAATTTCTATTGCCTTTAAAATGGTCACTTCGCAAGGTGGCATGATGAAATAGTGTGACCTAATGTAACTGGGTGCTTCGCTAACCAGATTACATAGGCGACACTTCATTGTTCTCTGAGGTCTTTCCTGTAAAAGCCTGAAACACGGCTGAACACATGCTAGAACTTGACCTATTAAATAGTCCAAATGACTTTAGCTTTTCCATTTGAAGATTAATGGAGGAATTTCTCCATTTTCAGGGCTGTCCAAGAAAAACAGAGTTTCTCATTCTTGTCCTCATCAAACAGACACCAAGTGGGGCTCTTATTCCATTCTAGAGCCCTTCCACATGTGTTTAGAAGAGCTTCAGGTTTGGGGACTCTCTTTGACAAATTAATATCTTCCCAAAGGGGGCATATTTCTGAGAAAAAGGCAGAACTGCCCCATGTGGTGTCTGGATGCCACCAGCGTGCTATTAATTGCTGCATATAAATCCACCCCATGTTTAAAACTGACATAAAAATGTTAGCTATTGATTTATGACCTTCACCTAGTAGAGATTCTTCACTGCTATGACTCTTGGAGTGTCTATTTTTCCATTGCCAGTCTGACTAGCTGCAAACGAGGATCAACCTGATTTAAACTTACTCATGGCCTTGGCAAGCTTCCCTACCCAACTCCCATGGCAGGGGACAATTTTGACAACACAGAACATTAATTTCTATAACTCTTAATTCACAGACACCTTTACAACAATCCTCCTTGGCCTCAGGGTTTTAGCATGTAGTTCTGCACTACAAAGCCCACAATTGCAGTTTTCCCTGCAGATTCTGGCCTTTATTTGATTTATGTGGAGTCAGTATTTGATTCCTACCTGCAAATTTAATGCCCGTAATATATAATTAGGTCACATCTAGATTAACGTTAACTTTTTATATTCATGCTATAAATGAAAATGCAATTGTTCTGACACAAGGAACAGTGCAATGGAGAATGACAGCCTTTGCTAAGCACCTCGGACAAGTCTCCATTTCTTGCGTGAATCTTGGCCATGCTTTCCAGCCAGGTCCTCCGTAGCTCGGGGGTGCTTGCATAGGAGTTTGCCAGGCTGTACTGAAGGTCCACCAGCATCTCGGGGTCCTTCTCATGCTCCTTCATCTGAGCCGTGGCCATCAGAACAGTCCTTATACGTTTAGTCAGATCTTTCACCTCTGCTGGGAAATTGCTGTTCTTTGGAAAAGAGAGAGCCTGGGTCATTCTCTGTTTAGAATTCATAAGTTAGGCTGTTAATTATGGCTTGGCATTACAGTTTAGTGCATCCTATGGGCTGTTCATAAATGTGTATGTTCTTTATGTTTGGATTCTATGTATTATGATTATGGTTATACACATTTAAAAGTGAGACTTGTAATAGAATCCTTTCTTTTGTCTTCTAGCCCACCCTCTTCTAGTAATAGCATTCTAATTGTCCTTTGAGATGCTCTCCTCTCTGGCTCTAGTTCATCTGATTTGAATGGGTCCACTTCATTCCCAGGCACCAGGGGTGGCACATGATACTGGCCTGGCCAATCATATTCTTTGATCCCTCAGTGATTTGTTGAGGGACGGGTAAATGACACAAGGTTGAAGTAAAAGATTCAGTTCTGGGACTTTAATTGGCACTATAGGATAAAGTGCTTTTTCCACTCATAGAATACTATCAGTGTCCTTAGAATTTTTGAGAGAGTGAGCTCATGGAGAGAGCCTGTACAAGAGATAAGCAAAGAATAAAGTTGAATTAAGAGAAGCAAAAATAGAGACAGCCAGGGGAGAGCATCTGAAAATATTTTGATCCCTGGGTTTAGTCACGCCTGAAGTCAGGCTCTACCCTTAGACTTTTCAGTATACTGACTAAAAGAGAAGTCTTTATAAATTTCTAAAAGAAAGATAAGATGAATTTGGCCCAGAATGGGATTATGAAAGAATCACTATATTTCTGGATATTTGTGGCAAGTTTTCTTGTTACACACCATTCAACTACACATCTTGGAAATTCCACAACAGGTTCCATGTTGAAAGTATGAGTTGATTATCAGTTCAAAGAAGCAAACTCAGTGTAAATACAAAGTCTTTATAAACATGATGCTGAATTTGCATTTATGATTTAGATACCTCACAAAAAATCGAATTTAGTTCATTCTTAATTTTTTCAAGAGGCCCACAAAGCATTTCTTACTTTCATTTGCTTGTCTCCATTAGCAAAATTATTGGTAATTGCAAGAGAATGTTGAAACCGAGAGCCTCCAATCCCAGCATCAGCTATTAACTGGCTTACAGCCTTGATGAGCTGGAAGAGAAAAGAAAAATGAAATTTCAATAATAAGTAGCTCAGAAACAGGAATTTTAAAGAAATCCATTAGCTGGGGTGAATGTAACATTGATTTCTCTTCATCGGCCCAATGAATGCCATTTTTATGTATTAAATCTTTAGAAGACCACGGAATCTAGGGCTTTTCTTATAGTCTTAAATACTCAAGAAAGGTTGCAGGAATCTTGGGATATCTCAAAAAAAATTTATGCATTTAGAATCTGGTGGGATTTGGCAACTTAGCGAAAGTGATGGTTTCCTGAGCTGTGTGTTCTGTATAATTCTATTTCCTGGCAGAAGAAAAAATATGAATGGAGTTGTGAGCTTCACTGATTTCTGCCTAACTGCCCTTTTCCTATGAATCTGAACTGTGTGAGATGGGCATCTTTAAAGAAGACTCTGGCAGAGGAGTTGGGACCTGGTCATCCTGGGGACAGCAGTCTTTTGTCAGTGTTGACACAGAGGAGTGGTTTTAACGATGGCATGAATGAAAATTTGCAGCACTTACCTGTAGGTGGGACCGGACAATTGATTTCTGCTTATTAAATTCAAAATTCTTCCTCATGAAAAAGTATAGAAGTGCTGATGCCTCTGTCTGGGTGGACCGTGACCTGTGGTTACAGCATTTTAGGACCTCATAGCAGAATGATCCACACAGGTCAGCAGGCCCTTGAAAGAATGCTGCAGGAAACTGTGGAAACCGAGGTGCTGAAGTGAGTAACATTCCTTTATTTGGCTCTGTTCATTCTCATATTTTAAAATTCCTTAGAACAAAATCCTTCTTTTTTTTTCTTTAAACCAAGTTTTTTTTTTTCCATTTGCATTGGAAGAGGATATAGTTTTATTTGTTAAGGTCTATGTTAGTATATTTTTTTTTCTGGAAATAAACAATTTCTATATTGAGTACCCTTTGCATCAGTAACTGATGTCAGCCCAAAAGAATGGAGTGAGAGCTTTGAAACATTTTCTATTCATCCAACGTTGTAAAAACCACAGAGTCACTCAAGGGCAACAGCACTATCTGGTTTAAGGTGAAACCATTGAATGGATATCACAGTTCATGTGCATTTTACCTAAGTGTCTGCCACAAATACTGAGAACCCAAAGAACTGACAGTCGAACGCTAATTTTATCCATTTTTATATCCACACCGATAGGCTGTCAAGACTGTGAACTTATTTTGAGACCATGAATCAAATAGTTTAATAAAACCAAATAAATAGTTTAATAAAAGTAAATAAACCAAAATAGAAGAAAACAAACCTTCTGTCCTTCATACCAAAAGTTGTCAGTGTATGTATTAGCATCCTTCACAGAGCTGGAACCTGGAGCATCCTTACCTTGCATACAAACAGTCTCAGGGAAGCAAACACATGCTTCAGTGCTGTGGCTGACTGGTTGACTTGGAAGAAGAGCATGTAGGTATCGAAGACCCTTTTCATCAATGAATTCTGACATTCAGATTGTTGGAGTTGCCTCTGGAAATTTAACACAGAAGTTATCTAGGATGAGTGAAAGGATACTCGTGTTCTTTCAAAAGAAATTCATCATGAACTTATACTGTGGTAAGCACAATTCTGTTCCCAGTAAAACCTACATAGCAGTGACTGAAAAAAGTACGAAGTAAAAAAAAAATAGGGTAGAATAATACGATATGATAAAAAGTAACTGCTTTGAGGGTAGGATTACTTTACATAGGGTGCTTAGTTAAGACTTCTCCAATTGACGCGTGAGCCAAAGGAGTATGACATGGACAGATCTGGGAGGATCATCCAAGGAGGGAGAAAGAATTGGTACCAGGGACTTCAGTTGAAAAGAAGCTTGTGAGTTCATGGTTGAAGGAAAAAAAAAAAGAGCAGAGTAGCCTGAGCATGGTGTGTGAGGTGGGGGCAGGAGAGAGGTAGGAGATGAGGTCACAGACAGGCAGGGCCTCATAGGCATTGGGAAAGCCTGTGACATGCATGAGATTTGAGTGACATTATGCAATAAGGAATTAAAATACGTTTTGTGCCTTTTCTACCACAGTGCTTTCTTGGTTTACTCATTACATTTGGTGTAGACTTTATTCAACAGATTCAACTTTTCCTAGTTTGAACTTTAACATCTGTAGCTAATGTTTGCAATAGCTTTATTGAGGTGTAATTGAAATACAGTTTCTACATTTCACATTTTACACAATATTATGTAAATAGACCCATACAGTATATGCTCTTTTTGTTTAGCTTCCTTCACTAAGCATAACTGAGCAGCATTCTATCATATAGATATAACACCATTTTAAAGAATCTATTCACTTCTTGATATAATTTGGGTTATTTCCAGCATTTAATGATTAAAAACAAAGCTACTGTAAATATTTTCATGCAAAGCTTTGGGTACACAAATGCTTTTATTTCTTCTGGGTAAATGGTGGGTCACATGATTGATATACGTCTAACTTTTTACACTGACATACTGTTTTCCAATGTGTTTATGCCATTTTGCATTCCAACTATGAATAAATGAGAGTTCCAGCTTCTCCATATCTTTGCCAAAACTTGGAATGGTTAGTCTTCTTAAATTTAGCCATTTAATAGTATGCAGTGGTATCACTTCACCAAAGATATCCAGTTGGTAAATTATCACATGAAAAGACACTCAACATTATTAGTCTATTGGATCTAGCTCTATAAACGATCTAACTCTTTTCATTCTCAAATTCCCCTTCAGAGCGAAAAAGTAGTCACATTCTCATTCAGTCCAGCTTGCCTGACAGTGAAGCAGATTTTATGAAGAAAGTGTGTTTATTACTTGACAATAGTGAAATATACCTGTGCATATATCATTCTAGCATTAATTTCTGATAAAATCTGAATCTCACCTTTACTATGTTTCCCACTCACACTTAGGTTGATTTATGTTATTGAATTTGTAAAATATTTCCAAAAATGTTTTCTTAACTTCACATGACTTTTCTACCTTTCATTTTATCATGGTACAGATGTCAGGTACATACTCACTTGGTGAATCTGAGTGAAGAGGGAGAGCAGGTCTAGAATAGTAAGGCAAACTTCTGTAGCTACATTGGCCTCTGTGTCCACATGGTGCACAATATCTATTTCATTGGAGTTGCCTAAAAATAAAAGTAGAGCATGCATAAATGTCTAAGGCAACTCTTTGTACCCTGTAAAGGACTTTCTTCTATTACAACATTTTCATTGTTTACTGGTGTTTTTATAAATAATTTATTAAAGTATTTTTGTTTTGTTCAGTTTTTTTATTGGTTGAATCAAAACACTATATAGAATCTTTAGTGGATGCTAAACATTAAATATCTGAGTCCCCCCAAATTCATTTGTTGGTGTGAATCCCAATGTGATAGTATTTGGACTGGGGGTTTTTCAGAGGAAATTAGGTCTTGAGAGTAGAATCCTCATCAATGGGGTTAGTGCCTTTATATGTAGAGATGCCAGAAAAGCCATCTCTCTCTCTCTCTCTCTCTCTCTCTCTCTCTCTCTCTCTCTCTCTCTCTCTCCCCCATGTGAGGACACATCAAGAATGTAGACATCTGCTATCCAGGAAGTGGGTCCTCACCAGACATCAAATCTGTTGGCCCCTTTACCTTGGACCTCTCAGCCTTTAGAACTGTGGGCAATAAATGTCATTTAAGTTGCCCAGTCTATGGTATCTTGGTGTAGCACCTTGAACTAAGACAGTGCGTGTGCCCTTTTTGCATGCCAGCTATAGAGTTTTAAAAAACCTGAGTGGTTGATTTTCACTATTTTTTACATTTTTTCCATCGTCTCAGCCATTGACAGATTCATATTTCTTCCATAATCAGTCTGGGTCAAGTTTTAGGTTCCCAGGCTAATTGACCCAATGTACAATCTCAGTGGGAAGTCTACATTAACAACCTCAAAAAGGCACTGAATGTATTTACGGGATAAGGCAAATATCTTTAAACAGCAAACTGTGGCCATGTGTCCATTTACATGATACAAGACCCTGGCCCTTGTTCGTCCCTCATCCACAGCTGGAATGTGGGCATCACTGGATTTAAGATATCATGCTTACTACGTCTAGGACATAGACAACTTTCTCCTCTTCCCACAGAGCAGGCAGTAAAAATCTGGTTGAGGGAGACCTACATAACCCTCATGAAACCAAAAGCCATTATTTTTTCTGGGGGAGCTACACTAAACATATTATATTGAGAGTTTGCTTTTCCCCTTTCTTCCTCATAAGAACACCACATTTTTCAAACCATTCCCTGGTGGTTTTTTCCTCTAAGAAAAACTCCCCAGGCTATGGCAAGACTGAAAAGCAGTGTTCTCAGTGGCACAATGGTATTCCCTATATTTCTGAAATATTATAATGCATTCCATGTCCTATACACATTTAGAGAAGAAATGATAACCATCTGTTCCTATTCTTTCTGGTTTACTTACTGGTCATTGTATTGTCTAGCATCTGTAAGAGTTTAGGGTTAGAGAGAGCATTTTTGCCTCGAATTATAGGTAAAGTTTGTGATCTGTTCTGCTTATGTCCTTCATGACCAGAAGTGTTCATCCTGAAAATAAAAAAAAAGGTTAAAATAATAGGGATATGATATCCAAATGTTCATTCAAATATTCCAGATTGAGTTAAACATTAAACAGTTTTCTGTATTGAGACTTTTTATTAAAAATATTAATTGTAGGTGATATGATAAAAGAGACTTTTAAAAGCACTCATTTTTTAGAAGTACTTTTGATGAAATTTTATTTAAGCTACAAAAGGGTTCAGAAAGAGAAGAGATCATGAAAGATTATAGAACAGTTGATACTGAATTTAAACCTGCATTAAGATATTCATTTATATTTAATGAACCATAGGATTCATGGATGCTACATTGGCTACTGGTTGATCAGAAAGGCACAGTGGCAGACATTGAAACAGTATTATACACTATATAGCTCAACTGCATCAAATTATTTTGAGGAGGCGAAATGTAAAAAAGGTACACTCTGGTCAGAATCAACCTTTGCTCTTTTAATGGTATTTGTTTCATCATCCATTTGTGTCATGTCTACAGGGGCCAACATGTGACCCTCATGAGGGAGAGCTGAAGCTCCTCCATGCAGCCCCCTTTCCCAGGAAAAGGGCAGTGCCTGCAATGGCTGTTATTCAGTGCTTCCTTGGCAGTCCCAACTGAGACAAGCCAGCATTACTATGCTCATGGGAATACGTCCCAGTCCTGACTTTCATTTAAACTATCAGTTAGCCAAGGGAAACAGAACATTTCTTCAAGAACAGAAGACAATAGGAGCTACCCTGAAGAGTCTAGGCTAAACCAGAAGCCATGATTTCCCCTTTGTTGCACTCCTCAAGGCCTATTTTGTTTTGGCTAAATCAAAAACTCTGAATGGGTCGAGGCCCAGGAGATTTGGCTTTGGCTTTGAGTGGCCAGGAAAGTCTGGGTGGTTCCTGAAGCTACAAGAATAATTGGTTCTGAGGTGTAGGGCTTGCACCTTTGGGACTGGATTATCTCTAGGTTTTGAGTCTACTTTAATCTGGAACCCCTGGAGGACAAGTCCTGGTTTCTAGGAGGGAGGGGCAGAAATGGCTAAGACTTATTCAGATGGTTCAGGAAGGAGCCTGAAATCTAACCCACCAAACGTTTACAAAACTTCAATGACCTTGGGTGGGTCACTGCTATCATTAAACATGGAAAGTAATTATTTATAGTCCTCTACTCTATAGCCATTTGTAAAACATGCTCATTCCATTTTTTTCATTTACTTTCTCACAAAGGGGCAATTTCAAGGGGTCCCCATAGACAGAAAGAGGCCAAAATTATTCTATTATTTATTGGCCATACACCATTTTCATATTTCTTTCCAAAATTTTCTAAAATATAGCCATTTTATATTAAATATATTATAATGCCTCTGGGAAGAATAAATTAAACTGGAGAAAATTTTAGCAAAGAATTCTTACTTACTAGACCCAGAAGAGCTTTAAGGTAGGGTTTTAGGGCAAATGTTTCCCATAGAATAGGTTAATGAATGATGACTCCAGGTCTTATATGCTAGTCAAATCAGTCTAACGACTGGGAAATCTCAAGTGAGCTTATGGGGCCACCCATGCTTCCTCATTGCCTTTGACCCTTTAAAAAACAATTTCAGCTCTAAGAACACTGCTAAAGCACTGCAATTACTGAAAATAATGAGGATATATAACCCCATATTCTACTGGGAGATTGGTTAACATTAAAAGAGGCATTTATTGAAATTATGTCTTTTAAGGTTCAATTAAATTAAGATAGTCATTAGCTCCATTCTATACAAGGTATTGTGCTCTAGGTGAGTGTAAATAAACCACAATCTTTGTATAATCTTTGCCTCTTAGGTATTTACAAGCCAGTGATGCAGACACTGAAGTACCTAAGAAGTTTTTTCAGAGAAACTTGAAATCTCTATTTGGTTCGAAATATATACATACATATATATGTGTGTGCACCTGAGTGTGTGCACATGCATGTGTATTCACACTCCACAGATACATGTAGACACATACATGTACATATAACACAAATTTAAATATCAAGCAAATGTGACATCACCATTGCGTCAGAAGACCTGACGTTTGGCAAGAAGGATTGGATCCTTTGAGAGTTCCATTGTTCTGGGTGGACTGCACAAATTTAAATGCAGCAGCAATTTTTCTGCAAGAAAAAAGTGAAGTTTTAATCTTAGCTCAGTATTTGTAATGTACATGTAAATAAAAATGAAAATGGTCAAATTCACATGCTATGAAAAATAAAATTATATTTTTGTCTAGAAATAAACAAATTGGGGGTTTAGTGAAGGTGCTGGGAGCTTTTTTGTCTCATGAGAAAAGGATGACAGCACTGAGTTATTCCAGGTTAATTTTTTAATCGATTGAAAGTATTTTCTTAAATAGCTATCTTCAACTTTTATCCATATAAAAGTAGCCAAATCTGTTCAGAAGCTACTTGAAATGTGATTTACTTTTAGATCTGTGTGTTTTATGCTTTTCTTCCCGTACAGCTTCATACTGTGGTATGGGGCAACTGTCAAACTCCTATGTCTAATGTGAGGCCAACCTTATTTGCATTTTAAGATTTGTAACCTATATGTTAAATCTAACCCGATACATTAATTATGTCATGATTCTTTTTAAAAGACCAGACTAACCTATTGGAACTTAAAAATTATTACCTTATTATATTGCGTTTTCCTAGGTATCTGAAATTTTGAAGACAAACACTGGAAAGGAAAAAAAGTCATATTCTAATTATTCATGCCCTTTTATTTATACAAACTGTTCACCTAAGTACATTAAAAGAAAAATATTAAATTTTCTTTAAATATTTTATGCATTATTATTGATAGATAATTCACCATATGTGTACTTAGAATGAAGTATGGTATAACAAAGTTCATAGAAAGTTCTAGAAAAAAAATGTTAACTAATCAACTCTATAACTTACTCCAAGATGCTGAAGAAGTCAGACACTTCTGGACTAGGTGCTCTTTGCCAGTAGGCAATCAGAGTCTCTGAAAGGAAACACCGCATACTGTGAGATTCTTTAAAATTCAAAATATTTTAAAAATGTAATTATAAAGAGCTCTATTTACCCTCTGAAATTGTCTTCATAATGTGAAGAAAGCACATAAGAAGGCTCCTGGTTTCCGCTTGATCTAACTTGTCAAATCGAAGAGTTGAGCCTATCAAAGACAAGGGTCTTGGGATCTAGGAATCAAAGAACCAATAAGGATTGAGTAGGAGTAAGAGAAATCTGACTCTTCACATGCTGAGTACGTCTGGAAGGGAAGTCCTACCTTTTCACAGTTGTCAGTTTTCTCACTGCTCTTCTCATTGGTACTTGGATTGGAGTCCAGACTTGCTAGGGATGCTCTGGAATCAGCATGGTTTACTGTAGAAATAGCTATTGATGAAAATGCTGCAAACACAAGCCACAGCACACAGATGATAATGAGATGTATGGGCACAGACAATAAAAAGAAAAAAAAAAACTAAAATGATAAACCAAAAGGTGTTGACCATTGAGGTGGCAGCAGCACTGTGAAAGGTTGACAAAATAAAGTCTGGAACTGTTATTAAAGATCTGCAATATTTTAAGTATCTTTACAACAGCCATGCCAGCATTAAGGATTTAGAAAGATTTAGACCATTATAAATGAAAATAAAGTAAAGCTCATTCTTTGATTTTTTAAAAAGCTTTTTGAAGAACTTTTTGTTTTAAAAGTGCTTTAATAAAAGTTCACAAGGATACTTTCAGGAAAGAAGCTTTCAATTTTTGACAGTTTATAAGAAATCAAGATGACATTTCCAAAATAGTTTTGAAAATAGTCTTTGAAGTTGAAGGCCTATTATATCTTAAAAGGCAGTATGCCATGAAAGCTTAAAGATTATTTCCAGAATGAAGCAATTCGATAACATCTGAGTAGATTACTCCTTGAGCCAAGTAAAAATGAATGCTAAATAGAAGTCTCTGGATGGCATTCCAACAAATGTGTAAGAAGACTCTTCAGCTTTATAAATGTGATGTGCTGAAGTGGTGAAAAGCACAATAATATACAACATAAACATGGATGAGTGTTAAACAGAAGTGTCCTTGGAAGGTCTCAAGTACCTGCTATGGAATTTAAAACATCTTTGGAAAATGATGTGTCCACAGAGTTTGCATGTTTCATAGCTGACTGGCTGTGAAATCCTCCGTTGGTGCTGAGGTCATCTCTAGACCCCTGTGTTCAAAGTAGAAGAGATTAATGGGAATCATCATATTTTCACAGTCTCAACTCACGCATGCCTTCTTCACTGCCCTTTCAATGAGATGATATTTGATTTGATCTTTTATACTCCAGCAAAGGTCTTCTGCCAAAGCAGGCAGTGAAAATGAATATTATCAAAACCATACTCTTAGTCACAAGTCGATTTCTTACATGATTTAAAATTTTTTCACACTGCAGTAGAAACTATCTTTTAGATATAGAATAAATGGCTGGAATCGTTATTGATATATTTATGGACTACATTATAGATTATACATCATTATTATCATGAGTTATCATATATATTATTAAAAACTAGATTTTAAATACTCATTATATGCCAGTCTCTATGATAAGTGTTTTCTATGACACAATTTAATCTTCATAGGAATCCTATGATGAAGGTATTTTATGCCATTTTATAAATAAGAAAATAGAAGCTTAAAGAGGTTGAATAATTTAAGTTTACACAGATAGTATCTGATACTGCTGGATTTTGAACAAAGTCTCCATCCTCCCCTACCCCCCCAAAAATTCCAAAGGCAAAGCGTCTAACTTCTAGTAGGTAATATATATATATATAATTACCTATATATATATATAGTTATATATATATATAGTTACTGAATTCAGCAGTGCATTAATTCATCTGGGATTTGAACACGGGCAACAGATACCAAGAGGGTTGTTGGACAGTCACTACGATGGCTCAGTGGAGGAAAGATGACAAATAGGCCACTCCTGGGCTGTAACTATAAATAAGGCACTAGGCTATATTACAACCAGATGGTCTTAAAGTTGATAGAAAGGTGGTGGGCAAAGGTATACACTAAGGATGGGGCCATGTGTGCCACAGAGAAGCCTGGTAACAACTGGAGAGGACTGTAAGGCAATGCAGAGAACAGAGGAAAATGAAAGAAAACGAAACGCTGAAGAGATAGACTAGGTGGAAGGCGTTAGTAACCAACCTGGAACAAATGACACAGATATGAGTGTCTCAAAAATACCTAGCAAAAAGTGCTCTTTAATCTTTCGTTGCTGACAGCTGAAGGGAAGTGGTTATCTCGGGCAGAATTTATATATGTAAACTCTTGATTCAAATGGACATCTGAAATATTATGCAAACTCACCTGGTTTGATGTATTGACAGTGAAAGGATATAGGTCCTTCAGGTAAATCCTGGGCATGTTGTCCAGAAGCATGCCATAGAGGGGCATGTATAAGCTTGCTATCTGGGCCTGCTTTCTCTAGGTGAAAAGGGAGCCAAAATGAGTAATTCACAGAAAAATCAATACTCATTGGTTTGATTATGCATTTAATGCAGCGAGCCATTAAACGGTGTTTAAGGCAGGCAGAAAGGGACATCACTTACTGGTTCTCTGTATCGATCATCAAAGGAATGCTTAGCCATTAGATTTTTCAGGACAGCTAAAGCTAAGTGCCTGATATCTTGGTCTTCCTGCAGAGCAAAGCCAACTTCTCGGAGCAGGATCCCGATTAGAAAGTGCTTGCGGCAAAATTCATTCGTGACCGAATATTCAGGCATATCTTTATGAGGAAAGGAAAGAGATCCTGTTATTAAAAATCAAATGATCACTTTGTAATCAAGGCAGATTTATCAAACAACTCAACTCCTCCCACCAGCAGGAGATTCGGTGATACTGTCTTGCCGCATCGTTGAGAAATGTGAGAGAAGCATTTAGTAAGAAGGGGGTACTTACTGCATGTGTACTAACACAAATAATGCATGGTGTCAAACGCTAAGTTCCTGAAAAGTGACATGTCTACAGCATTATAGCATTTGAGATGAGAGAAACATTCTGTCTGGGAGAGTCAGTAAATGTTTGTGGAAGGCATATGTTGAAATGAGCCTTTGGAGATGCTTAAGGTTTAGGGGTGTGGAGAGTTGTGGGAGCAGAAGGAGGCAGTGGGTAGAGGAGAAGGGATAGGGTTTCCATGGCACCGAATTCTGTATGTGCGGAGCACAGGTACTGGGGCAGCCGTGAGCACAGCACCCAAAAGAGGAGCAGCAAGAATTAAGATTTAAGCCATAGATTGGGGATAGATGATGAGAACCTAGATGCAGATTTTATAGCTGGCATTTAGGTTTCTTCATATTTGCAGTTCTGGGGGATTCCATTTGCATCTCTGTAGGAAATGATAAGTTGCTAAGAGCTTTGAGATCAGAGGCCGATCAGAACTGTGTTTTATTGATTTACTATGATAGTAGGATGTAAATGAATTAGACAGTAGGAAGATGTGGGGCGAGGAATACAATACAGAAGGCTGTGGCCATAGGCGAGGGAGGGGAGAAATGAGAGGGCCTGGGGTAGCAGGACTAAAATAGTAGAAGTAATATCAGGGCAAGTTGGCTGAAGAATGAAGGAACTTGGAGAGGGGAAAATCAAAGGAGGCTGCAAATGTCGAGGCTGAATTACAGAAAAAGGAATGTTAAAATTTCCAGTAATAATGCATTTTCTTGAGAATTGTTCAGTGTGTTTCCTGAATGTGACTATTAATAATAAGATGAACACCCACTTATAGAACATGTATTGTGTGCCAACATCAGGCTAAGCATGTTAGAGGTGCTATCTTATTTAACTTTCAGGACAGTCATTAAGGTAATTATGATTAGTGTAATGCACCACTGGAATATAATCCAGTTATATTCAATTTATATGATACTAATATTATTATTGTTAAAAAGATAGCTCAAACCAGGCTGTGGTTTATTGAAAAAAAAAATATAGCATATAAAGCCAGTTACATTGAATAAATATGCTATTATATATAGCTGGGAATTTTATTTGTGGTACATTCTAAGGAAATTTTAGATGCTTTGGGAAAGTAAAAAGGATTCAAGCTCTAGGGAATAAAACAAAAAAATTCAAGTTGGGGAATCATTTAATTATCTGTGACTAGAGAAAAGTTCAGAAAACTTTTTGACTATTTTGACGATATAGTATTAAATATATGGCTATTTATTAGCATCTGGGACCTGGACATTTATAGTATCTATACTAATCAATGTTATTGCATTAGGATGTGGTTATTGATACTTAGATGATACCACATAAAACTCATTGAATACCTGATGCATGTAGCTCTTGAGTTGATTCCGAAGGTGTCAGAGGATCTGGATTCAATAAAATAAACAAAAAGTTCAGATATATCCATGCTCAGATATATGATATATTCACTAACTGTGTAATTTATGCTGAAAAACGAAAATATATTGTTCTAAAATGTTAAGTCAGCCCTTCATAAAGCTTCATTTTTTAAGACAAAAGCCTTAGGTTCTTTGTTTCATTAAAAGGAATACCATGAACAGAATTATTTTAATTCTTAGTCTTCTATTTGAACACCTATTTTTCCATCAGAAATCTACTTGCTATGAAACATATATTTTTATGTTTATTGTTGATAATGCCAGATCTAAAAAGAGACAATCTTTTTCTGAGTTACTGACAAATAGTAAACAATTGGCATCAAAATGACACGATCCAGGTTTGATCCTATTGAGTATTTTAACCACTCGGCTTACTCACTTGGCACTAGTTTATAAAACAAAACAAATATGCAACAAAAGGCTAAAAATCTTATCATCCAAAATAACAATTCTAATTTTTATCTTCTATGAAGGCATTTAGATTAAATATGCTTCATTGATTAGAAAAAGAATGATATAATATACATAGCTTATATTTAAAATGAAAATGACAAAACTTTTAGTGGCCGCATAATTTATTTTATTCTCTTATTCCCTCTGAAATACTAGTGTAAGCCATGATAGATGTACAGAGGCTCTTTACCATTTTAGTTTCTGCTTTCCATGGATATCAAAATTATACCCTGTGAATAACTTATTCACTGCTTAGAAGTAAAGTACTTTAAGTTCCCAAATCATTTTAGTGTTTTCTTTGCATCTTGAAGTTTGATTAGTTTCTGTTGTCTAGATGGAAGATATTCTAGTACTAGGATGATAAAGGTAGAGAATGAGCATCATATATAGGATAAAAGTAATGAAAGAAAATATTTTCTGTACACCACTTACATTATAGCAAGTAGAGTAAACAAAATGTGGAGCCCATTCTTACCCGCACATCCATCTCTGTGTTTTTCTGACCCAGAGAGACCCACTGTTCACAGTGTTGTCCATCTGACTGTCTGCCTTCCAAGGTATTGGTTTCTCTGTATAAAACTCATTTTGAGGAACTGGATTCTAACATAATTACATGCATTAACTGATAATTGTATATAAATGCATACTCACAAAGTATAACTTTTCCTCTGTGTAATTTTATGTTCCTCAAAATCAAAGGAAAGCTGTGTTTTGAAGCCAATACGGTGAAAAGATAGTATGGCTCTAGGCTAAAATTCTTTTATCTACAATCAATGATTTTATAATTTTGTTGGCCTTTTCTTTAATAAAAAAGGAAACACAGATGAAAATTGAGAAATATAGAGCTATATTCATTACCATGGACCAACAATGCCTTTTACATTTTAATCTGATTAGCTGGGTCTAATGCGCATGTGACAACTACAGATAAAAGCAAGATTTAGGAAATGGAAAAACTACAAAAACAAACACAAAGAAAGCTTTTACTTTGCAGAAACCGATGAAAATTCTGGCAATTATTACCTGGAATGTTTGCGGATCTTATGGGGAGACACAAAGGAATAAAATGTTCATGCTGACATACTTCTTGAAGAAAATCAAATTTATACTGGCATAAGGTCTGAAAAAGAGGCAAATGGAATGTCGATTATTTACACAATTTAAAGGATTCTGTCCCTTCTGAAGTGGTAAATGCATCAGTCTCCCAATTTTTGGAGACTGGTCAAGGTCTCCCCAAAGAAGTGACCTCGTTTGTAATCTATGTTAAGCTTCTATGAGATAAGATCTTACTGTGTCATATTTTTTGCTTCTTTTAGCTTATAACATATTTATTCTGAGAAAAATAGTGCCTTATCACATGTATGAGTTCTAAAAGTTCTAAAACTACACTCAGATCCTGGGACAGAGCATGACGGTCAACTCCTGTGATCCCAGGAACTGAGAAAGACAACAATGCAGAGAATCTAAAGTGAGGGCCAACTCCACATGCCCCTGCTTCTCAGCATATGTTATTAATTCAACCTCTTCCCTGCTCTTGCAGACAGGTCTGTCTTTTCCAATAATGTTTTGATTAGGGCAGTGATAAATGGAGTCCAGACATGGTTTAAGACAACTGCGATACATGAGCTTGGAAAAACCACATAAGTAGGAACAATTAGCATGTTCATAACTGCTCTGTTTTCACTCTCATGCACGATAAGGAATTGATTTTTAAGACTCAGATGGATTGTATTCATTATGTTTGCTATCATCAACTAATAAAATAAAATATATTTGCTCAGGTATTTTAGAATAATATTTTCTGACAACTTTGGTCAATAATTTAAAATACTGCAGTTTCAAACAAGAATTGTATTTGATTTAATGCTTTGTGTGTCAAGGCGAACAGGAGTATAATCAAATTATACTTTAATTATTCTTCATCGAGAACCTTCTGTTTGGTGTTTGAAAAATATAAAATTTAGGTCTACTGGGATAATAGCTAAATGGATCTTCTGCAAATTTCTTGCATAATTAGAGCACTAACAAAGATCATTCTTTCAAACATTATTTACATAGAGAATTGGATTCTCAAAACCAACTGACATAGAATCATGTAACTCCCCTGATGAAAAGTGAATCTCCACTGCCAAAATAATAACACTCAGGCTCCTAAGCATGATCTGAAAGGTATAAGAAGATCATTATTTATTTGTGGCCTTTCTACATTGGTTATTCTTTCCACTGACCTGAATAATTCCCCGCTTGGAATATACCTTCTTCCAAATGGATAAAGGTTAATGGGCAACTATCCCTTTGGGGGCCCTGTCTCTCTCCTTTAAGAGGCAGGTACGTGACCCAAAGCAATCTACCACACACTTCCTCTCTTAAATGTAAATATTTTTTAAAATTTATTTTCATTTATTTTTAGGTGAGGCAACCTTTGGTTGACCTCACAGTTTGCAAGGACCTTGCCAGTTTACAATCTCTTATATTTTATTTATATTTTACGCCTACAGCACCTGGTCTTCCTAGGTGGGCTCCCATCCAAGTACTAACCAGGCTTGACCTTGCTTAGCTTCCAAGATCAGACGGGATCAGGCTTGTTCAGGGTGTCATGGCAGTAGGCTTAAATGTAAATCTTAAGCAGAGTGTTGAGAGGCAGAAAATGGTTCTGGCTGATGCATTTCAGTAACAGATCTTGTCCCAGTGGTTCTTCCTTTGGGATTATTTCTGCCCTCTATATGCCTCATCCCTTTTTCCTAGGTCTAGTTCAACAGCTGTTTCACTGATGCTATTTACTCTCAATATTCTCCCAATAAATTCCCTTTTGCTCAAATCGGAGTAAGTTTCGGTTGCTTGCAACCCAAAGAATCTCAATGGATAACAGCTTTCACAATCTGATTTACTTCTAGGCTTGTTTCCCTCCAGCATATGCCACGCTATAGTTCTGTGGTTCTCAGACCTGGGTGTGCACAGTGATGGCCTGAAAGTCTTGATACGATACAGATTTCAGTTCTGAGGTGATGCTACTGCACTAGTCTTGAAGCCACACTTCAAGAATGTTCTACTATTCTCTAGAGAATGGTTCCCAACTATCTCCCAACACACACCTTCTGTTTAGGTAGGGCGATCAACTGTCCATTTTGCCCAAGATTCAAGGGAGTGGACTTTGAGCGCTATAACCGTGCAGCCCTGAGCAAACTGGGCTACGGGAAAGTGTCACTGGCAACAATCACTCCTTCTCCATCCACAGGAGATAGATGTGAGCTGTAAACACCATCACTCCTCTCTCCTTTGTCCCCATTAAAGAAGGATTTCGGAGACTTACCTAGCAGATGACCCATTTTACGAGACCACCTCTCATTGGAACATAAATTACATTTTTGGTGCCAAGAATCGAGAGGCTAATGTTCTAGGCAGATAGACACAGAAACCTGTCAAACCTGTCATTTATTGACAGTGCCTTAGTGATGCTTACCTTGAGTTCGCCAGAGGAGAACATGCTGATGTAATTGTTAACCATCTTAAACACAAAGCCCCGATCCATGAAGGTGAAGCAGCGCTAAAAAAGGTAAAAGTCTAAATTCAAACATTAAGGACCATGAAAAATTTTAGAAAAGGTCAACTACAGTAGATAATGAAGATTTCCCCTTTTCAGAGACTTCCTTGTCAATCTTTTTTTTCATATTTAGAGAGACATACCACAGATGTTTCTTTAAACATATTTTGCTAACAAACTAAGTCTGTCTCTTATACTAGATGGTTTCCAAATGGTTTCCAAAAGCTAATTGAAATAAAATAGTAATTCATCAGGTAAGTAGTTAAAAAGATATGGCCATCTGAAAAGGAAAATAAAAAATCAGAATAAACTTTCCTTTGCTACCTCTTTGGTATTAGTCTGCAGAAGAAAAATACCTTGATAGGCACACTCAAGTAAATTAGAATTGTGACCCAGACTGGCAGTTAAAGAAAAAATTACAAAAGCTACCTAGGTAGTTGTGGATCCATTTGTATCTTATCTACTTCCAGGAGAGAACAGTCAGGGAAATATACAAGGTTTTTGGTATAATTGCTGCAAATATATTATTTTCCAATGACATGAAAAAGAGTGCATTCTAACCTTAGGACATTTTTATATACCCACACCAGGTAGAGTGCTTTCTCTAGGCTTGGAATAAGCACAGTGTTACAGTTACATTTCATTTAAATTCCAATAACAACTATTTCACAGAATTTGATTACTAATGTATAATTAAGCAACTAAAAGAGATAAAAGTTGTTTGAAGCTCTAGTTGGGCAAATAACTATTATCAGGTTTCTGGGACTATAAGAGGATTATAACACCAACACAAGTGGGCAACGTCAAGCACGTCAAGCAGCTAAAAGCAAAAGTTTGTCAGTTCACAGGTATTGTACTAAATGACTACTTTCAAGTTCACATAAAAGATCACTTTCTCTCTCTTTCTCTTTTTCTCTCTTAGCTCAAATGATGCACCTAATACACTTTAGAAAATTTTAAAAATAAAATTTCTGTGTCAAATGCTAGTAAAGCTACAATTTGAAAATAATGTGTGTACAATGGGACTTTATGATGTACAATATACTCAATTCATGTTTCTGTTTACAAACTTCACCTGTAAGTATTGCTTTCAATGTGTAGTCTGTGTGCTCTACATACCTTATAAACTATATTAGTTTATCTAGTGTCAACTGATGCTCTTTGCCTATGAATTTTACAAAATCACTGGTACCACTGTTAGCCTTTTACTTCATCTTGTCCTTTTTCATTTGGGGCATTTTTTTTTTTTTGCCCCCATGTTAGACATATACCGCCATCATCAGTGTTGTAAAAATGAGCTCCAAGGAAAGCATTCTTTTATTCCAACAAATTCAGAGTATTTAAGCTAAGGACAGTAGATAAGAGGTTCTTTTCCCTTTTTAAAAAGTTGCTTATTCATCATTTTTTTGGTAATTAGGAAAGAATATTGCAGATGTTTTTAAAATATAATTTGCTTACAAATTGGACAGTATCACCCTTTCCAAATTTCCCCTTCTATAAAGCACTTCAAATGAACTACCAGCATAATAATAAACTTTATTCCTATAGGTCTCAAAATGTAGTAAAATACTAGAATAATTAATTTTCTTTCTTTACCCTCTTCCCTCTTAACCCTAACCATTCCTTTCTCTTTCTAGGAGCAAGGGAAAGCAAAAATGAGAGGCAAAACATTGAAGAAAAAAATAAATTCAAGGTGAGAACAAATATAATGTGTAATTTAAAATAGTGCTTAACACATTAAAAAATAAATTAGACTGGATTTAAACTCACCAAAGACAACTCAGACTAATTTTCCATCTATATCCATAGACTCTTAAATTATTATATTTATTTAATAACCTATCCAGTATGTTCTGGTGTCTACTACAAAAACAAGGAAAGTGGCTTCAGCAAGGTTGCGATAGCCCATAGTGGGCAAAAGAAGGAAGAGGAGATCAACATTATTTTTTTAGTTGAGTGCATTATCTGTTAAATGATAAACCATAATTCCGCAGTAGATTTTTTTTCTTTATATGTTTTTTCTTCTCAAGTCAATATGAATGCCTATTACTCAAAAAAATATATAACCAATTTTCATATATATCTAGTTGCTCAACACTTTAATTGATAATTTTCCTTTTCTGTGCTTAGTGCATAACATTTTCATCATTTAAAAATAAGAGCCTGAACGTAATATAATAAAGATGTTAAATTTCCCAAAGTTTTCCTAAATCAGATATTTGACTTCATTGTTAGAACTGTAGCTAATCCAGAACATCACTTCAAGGGCAGAAATGCCCGAGAGAATAACATTGCCTCGGTGTAGCTTATCCTTTAAAAATGTCCTTTTTTCCTAAAAATGTTTAGAAGTACTATGATTTGAAAACATTCAAGTGGATACTTTTATCTAACCTTGGTCTTTGTTCTATGAATCTCCAAATTGGGCAAAAAATTACAGTGTATTTCAAACAGAAAAGATGCATGGATGAAAGTATTTTTCTAAGAGTGCTAGTTTTGACTCTTCATCATAAATGGAGATGTGAATTGATTAACATTGAGAATACCTTGCGTTCACTATCGTGGGGGCTTGAGGAATTGAGATCTATAACTGTACCTTGAGAAATCTGGCAACACTGTGGTTGGCCCTTCTTGTTTCTTCAAGAGCATCTTTGTATTTCCAAATCACGTGATCAGATAGGACCATTACAAGATTGTCCAATTCATTCCGGTAAGATTCAGGAAATCTTTGAGCCCGAGAAAGCTAAGGAAAGAATAGATCATTTCTTTACATTGTGGCATGTGCAACACTAAGCCTGGAAAAAAAAATAAACTAAAAGACTTTATTTTATGTATTGTTAAACAAAAAGTTCTTTTGAAACTTGAATGCAAGAATAAAATAGAAGCCCTTTAAATTTTAAGGTCATGATTTCCACTATTTTCATTCAAAGTTTCCTTCTATTTTGGCCAATATATTTTTTTACATTTTTATTAAAAACTGAGCTATAACATATATTAATTGCAAACTATTCAAACAATGTAACATTTTCTATGACCTCTCACATCTTAATTCTCCTCACTTCTCTCTCAGGGAATAAGCAGTACCAATGGTTTGATGAATATTATTTTAGACTTTCTTTGACACATAGTTCTCTATTTAATTTTAAAATCAATTATTTGGATTTTTTTAAAACTAGGAATCCCCTAATAAACAATTATGAGAAAACAATGAATAAATAACTGAATAAATACAGATATTGCTTTGAAATGCCCTCTAATAATAGTAAGTTCCAGTTATTTTTTTTAAATTTCAGCTTTATTAAGGTATAACTGACATACAAAATTGTAGAAGATTTAAAGATTACATTGTGGTGTTCTGATATACATATATATTGTGAAAGAATCACCCTATCTAATTAATTAACACATCTATCACTTCACATATTTATCCTTTTTTGTGTTTTTGGTGAGAACATTTATATCCTGCTTTCAGCAAATCCCATTATGCAATACAGTGTTATCACTATGATCACCATGTTTTGCATTAGATCCTCAGACCATCTTCATCTTACAGCTGAAAGTCTGCATCAGCTTGTCTTAACTCAGTGGTCCCAGCATATGTCACAGCAGGCACCAGTGAGACTTCACAGCCAAGAGACTTTTGCCCTAAGATGCAAAAGGGCTTGCTTGGCTATGAGATTATATGTCATACATTGAATAAAACTCTATGGGTCCCCAAAGGCCACCTTTAGGTCAGGAATCCACTCCTCCTGTCTGAACTCCTACACCGAAGGGGAAAGTTTCAGGCAGCTGGGATTTCCCATCTAGTTTCTATTTTGTGCATTTACACAGCCCCTTTGCATGAGAGAGGTAAGATCCACTAATCTTTACAAACTAGGTTTAAAATTAAACTCACATTTTCACTACAGAATGTGACAATTTCTAAAAGAAACACAAGATTCAGAGTTAGACTGAACCACGTATTTCTAAATTTCTGAGCACCCAGCCCTCCAAACTGCAAGAATAAAAACCACAGAGGATGAAAAGTGACACACGCAATCATTTTTCTCACTTAAAAAGATATGGAAATATATTGCTAAGGTTTACAAAGTAAATAAAAATGAAACTAATAAGTACATATTTATAATTGATAGATATTATAATCTTACCTGAATTTTATTTGTATCAACCAAGTGTTGTGCCATTGATTTTAAAATAATTGCGAAGAAGAACCAGGAATGCTGTTAGAAAAAAAAAGCAATAAGAAATTTATTATCCTATGGTAAAATAATGATAATTGTATTCTCTACAACTTGTAATATTATAAAATCTTTATCTTAAAATGTATTCTTTGAAATTAAATGCATCAGAGAAATTATATATTCTCTATTAGGATTATCAAAACTCTAATGGGAAAAGTAAATGTCAAAAATTTCAATTCCTCTGTCATCTCAAAGAATGTTTAAAGTAAAACAAGATTCCAGTTTACTCAAATGGGAAATTAGAGAATAGTCCTGTGGAATATTTATTCACAGCGTGTTTTATTTGTTTCATTTAGCTAAATAAAACTAAACATTTTATGCTAAAATATATCACAGAAAGACCACCCCTAACATCTCTAGGGCTAGAGGCAAGGTCACAAACGGAAGCCACATGTCGAAATGTCCAAAAGTTCAACGTCAAGCTAATAACGCATTAAATAAAAAATGTTTGATCATGCATCCTACCTTTGTGACAACTTGCAATGCTGTACCAGAATGTGGGGGGCATGGGGAGAACAGGTCTCTAGCCTACTCTCTCTTTTCACTCAAGGCTCTGCCACACAGCTGGAGGGGCCTGGTACACATGTGTGACCATTGGCTTACACATCCAAGTGCCGTCCGCCAAACTTTCCCTCACTCACACCACAAACCGATCCCTTCTTGTGTCTAGGGCTGCAATCAGGCATCAGGATTCTCCCTCTGAAGGATGGACTTAGGAAAGACATGTAAGCAGGCTGGGGGTAGTGAGCCTACAGGCCCATGAGATGGGGCTCTTGGGATCCTTATAGATTCAGAAGCAGGGAAGGGGCTCCCAGTGGGCGTTTTTCTTGGCTACTCTTGTACCTTTTCCTATGGGGAGGTGTGCAGTTGGAGAAGACAAAACCATGCCCCAGGATGGAGGCCCCTCTTTCATGAGCCTAAGGGGTGAAAGAATGACATTTATCCCAGACACAGAAAATACATATTATATATGTACAGTTTAGAGAATACACTTCCTGGTCTTCTCCCCTTCTCATTCCCTCCACCACAAACAATTTAAAATTTTGTGCTAATCAACCTCTTGGCTTGCTTTATAATTTTGCTATCAACATTATACACCGAAGCAATGCATTTAGTTTCATTTGCCACTGAACTTCATATGAATGGAATAATCCAGTATCTATTCTTCTGTGATGGCCTTTTTTATTCAACAAAGCCTGTTCTGGGGTTCTTTTATGTTGAGTCATGTCACTGCAGGTCTCGTATTGTCATCTCATCACATGTATAATTACAATTTACCTATCTGCTCTATTGTCGATGGGTGTTTGAATTATATCCAATTTTAGGCTGATACAAACCATGTTGCTATAAACTATCGAGTGCATGGTCCTAACTCTAGAGGACTGAATGAGATGAAGTTCAAGTTCTACAGAGGCATCTCTGGCTTAGTGAAGGGGTCACTTCTTAGTAAACTTGATATTAAAAATGAAATTCATGTCCTTGAAATATTTAATTAATATATTGAATATTGTCAACATTCTTTTTGCCCCATCTTGTCCAAAATGGTATATTTTAACCATTGTGCCAAATTGTGCCGACATCTGTCTGCCATTCAATGGATACCAGTCTCCACCCCTTAGCAATCTTACTGCCTATATTCTCACTCTGAGTCCACCAGGACCAATCAAATACCTTCTGAAACACGTGGTCTCCCATCAGCAAAATCTTCCAAAGATGCAATTTTTCCTCCAAACAGTTCCTTGTTTTTTAATGAACTCTGACTCTCCTTTGAGGCTCCTACTTCTGGGCCAGCTGCCTCTCCAGTGGTCCCTGTGTCTGTAGTCATCCCACTAGGTCTATTATATGCAAAGCATATCCACATGATCCCTGTAAGCCAACGTCAGCTTACATCACTCCTTGCAGCTTACATCACAGAACTCTAATGGCTCCCAGTTTCACTCTGAGTGGAAGCTAAAGCCCTTGTGAAGACCCACAAACCATGATGCCACCTGCCCAGCCTCCTGGCATTTCTCTGACTCCACCTTGCCTCCTCTCTTCTCTGCTCACATAGCTCTAGCCACACTGGCCTCCCTGCTGTCCTTCTGGGACATCAGAAATGCTGCTGCCTTATGAATTTACACAGATTTTCTCTTCTACCTTTAATGTTTTACTTTAAACGTCCATATGACCAAGTCCCTCACCTCCTTCACAATTTTTTTTTGTTCAAGTATTACCTTATTCTGGCCATTCTATTGAAAACTGCAAACCTCACCCTGTACCCTCAGTACTCCCAATTCCCCTTATCTGCTTATACCACTTCTCACCTTCTGCTGTACAATTGAATTAATTTTGTGATTATGCCTGTAGTTTGTTATTATTTCCCAGGAAAATGTAAGCTTCCCAAGGGCAGAGATCTTTATTTCATTTTCTGTTGCATGCCAAGTGCCAAGGATGGTGCCCATTGCAGGGGAGGCACTAAGAACAGATTTACTGAATAAACTAAATGAATATATTCATGAGACTAATTTAAATAAATTGGTCTGGAATAATTTGATTTTAGTAAACTTATACTGACACTTATTGATCACACCTTTTTTTTCTAGCTACTTACTAATCAATTATCCATCTGTGAGGTCACAATAGCTAATTAATTTAGCTGGGAACTAAGTTCACTATTTTATAATGATTTGGAGTTATCATTTGATAAGCTTCTCACTACCTCGTCTTTACGTTCCCACAAATGCAAGTGTTTCAACTTTTGGAGGTCAAAGAGTGACTGTTTCTCTGCTTCCTCTGTCATCAATGTATTCATTGATATATCATTAATCCTTTTGCTGGTATATTTCCTCTTATTGTGCCTAAAAACTCAGAAAACTTTATTTCTGCTACACTTAAACTTTTTAGTGTTTTAGATCAGCAGTCCCTAACCTTTTTGGCACCAGGCACCAGTGCTCCGAAGAGAATCTAATGCCTGATGATCTGAGGAGGAGCTGAGGCAGTGATGCTAGCACTGGAGAGTGGCTGCAAATACAGATGAAGCTTCACTGGCTCACCCCCTGTTCACCTCCTGCTGTGTGGCCTGGTTCCTAACAGGCCACAGACTGGTACCAGTCCATGGCCTGGGGGTTTGAGAACCCTGTTTTTAGATAATTCTTAATAATTACTTATTCTGTCTAAGCCAAAGGACTTAACCTGCATCCCTTCTACTTGTTAAGATGATCTATTCTCTTGACATAGATCCCTTATTGCTTAAAACTTTTAATGTGGTTCACTTTCGATATGAAGCTGATGCTAGAAACTGTAAGAAAAATGGTCTATAAAAATTGATGAACCCTGTCACCCTCTAGGGGCTGGTGTGAACCTCACACTGACAGCGAGAAAACTGTCTTTGAAGTCTTCACCTTCAGAACATGCTTGACAGTTGTGGTGTCATTTGATTTCAAAAGACCAGTCACACTCTTAGCCAGTTCCTCGTGTATCGTTCTCTCCTTGCAAGTGCTGGTCTTGAACACAAACTGAAGAAAATCCAAAAAAGAGAAACAAGTGAAACACTGTAAAAAAATTGAAGCTTCAACAATTATGTTTCATGAATAACTTATAACTCAAAATTATCTGCTCATGCCAGATTTTGTCATGAAATAAATGAAAGCCTGGTGGTCAGAGTAGCACACACCTGGTCCTATTTATGGCTTTGCACAGGTAGGGCCTGTGCTCCCCTAAGCTCTCCTTGCAACTCTTTTCATAGAAATCAAAAGAGTCAGAGAACAATTTAGCAGGTTCGAGGAAACATGGAGGGCTGTGACCCACCTACTTAGGACACACTTGCCCTTCTCCTTCCTTCCACTGGTAACAGGTGGCACGGTAGCATTTCTTCATCCTGAAAGGGTAGAGCACCCACTCAAATAGCCAAGTGGGGAAGCAGGTGCCTTCCAGAGGCTGGTAGGTGAGCTCCCTCACGCCCAGGATCTATCATCTCATGCTTAGACACAGCTATCAAAGGGTTCATGAACGTTGGCCATCGGTAAGATAACAAATGCTGCTCACTTCTTTTTTCTCAAAAGATTGGTTTTGGCATGTACCATGGAGTGCATGTAATGGTTTTAGTTTTCAGCATTTCTTCATGTATTTATAAGGATATCGGCATTAATTTTCACACATATCTCAATTAATTTTCACATATATCTCAAATATAAAATGCTTGTTTCTTGCAATATATTATACTTATGAGTTGTGTTTGCTGAGGACATTTCTTCATAATAGCCACAATTCAGACTTCATTATAATTAGGAGTGAAGGCAGGGAAGAAACTGAAATCAGAGGCACATTTACATTTGGATCTCTAATTATTTCTTTGAAATTTATAGCTCATGGACAGTTTCATTGTCCTGATGGGCTCATCCCAGAGGAAGAAACCAAAGGTAAGCGAAATATCAAACTAGCTAAAATCAAGAGCAATACAATTTTTTCTCCTCATGGATCATGATTTATATGAGGATAATGCATAACTACCTAATACCATGCACAGTTATTTAGCTCCAAGGGCATATCAACTAGCTCTGAAATATTCCTATTCAAAAATTTTGACTATAATACATCAGTGTCATGAATTGCTGTAAATCATGGCATTTCATTAGATTAACTTTAGACATACATTTTTTGAAAAAGACATTGTCTATGTGTGCATTTGGATATTGTAGATGGGGTGAGTTAGCAGCATTTAGCACCACTGAACTTGAAATGGTGTTTAATTTGATTCTGAATAAACATATGTTGCATTGAATATCATACATCTGGAGGATGTTGAAACATGTATTGGTACCAGCCTATCAGCTTCCCTTTTACTTCTAGGTGTGAAGCTTAATACCTCTCTGTATGTTAAATAATAACTTTTTCTTCCAAGGGTAAAAACATTGACTCCTTGGTCAAGGCCAGGCTGTCAGCCATGTTCTATGACAGGAGTTCAATCATAGAACCATAGAGCTAGATGTTCATCTGGTCCATCTCATCTCACTTCACAGATAAGAAAAATGAGGTTCAGAGAGGCTGACTGCTCAAGTTGCCTATTTAAGCTTGCCTAGAAACTAGAATCTAGTTTTTCACTTGCTAGCTTAGTGATCTTTCTAGAGTAAAGTTCCAATCCATTTTATTTACTAGGCTGTATCTGTTTTAGATTTGTGAATATGTGTTATAAAACATCACTAGGAATTATCAGCTTGAAATTCCACATAGATGTATTTCTTGATTTGAACTACTTCGAAGCAAGCTAAATAAGCAATTTCCTATATTACAAAATTGAATGATCTCATCAAGATATTTCAAACATCCTGGTTAAAGATAAAGACCATGCCAGGATGCATTTCCAATTCTCAGATAGAGTCTGAGAATTGCTTTTAAAGTCCTTACAAGAAACTGGCCTTGACTCTCACAAAAGTAGTCTTAACACCAGTGGGGTCTTAATGTAGTTTTAAAATATTTTGTTGGAACAAGATACATAAAACTTGTGTTGAAATGGAGATGACTTTGTGTGATGTAGACTGGGACATTTTTTTCATCTCAGCCCCTCTGAAGACTGAAATAGAACATTGTAAGCATCAAGAGACTGAAAATTTTGTGGATGATTCTGCTGAATATAAATTCATCGATACCCTATTAAAGTATGTTGTGACTCCATTTTAAACAGAGAGCAATCTAGAAAGGCATTTGTATGTGGAACTGGCTTTCTGCAAATAAAATATTGATCTTATTGGGAAAGTTATACTGGGGAAAATGATGGTGAGGTAACGGACTATTTTTAGCATACAGGCTATTTTAAGAAGGGCACACATTTATACTTAGGTATGTGGGAAGTCAGTAAGCATTTTTGGCAGGTAGAAAATATACAGGTATAAAACTGTAATGAAAAGTTTCTCACTGATGGTATCTCAGAGGAGTTCACTCTGGAATAAAATTTCATTATTTCCTTTTATGGAATATAATATATATATATATTCCATAAAAGGAAATAATGAAATTATATATATATATATATATATATATATATATATATATATATATTCTATTCTTCTCTTTCTAAACATTTAAAATATATAGGTATAGGTATATGTCTAACCATATGTAATAATGGAATATATTCTTTTAATTAAAAAGGTTGCAAAAAGACAATTTATGCATAGAAAATCATAGAAATTTACATCCTCTATGCATCATAAAGTAATAGAAGGCATTCTTATTTATCTCTGGATAGGTTCTCTTTTTTTAATTCATGAAGGTGACATTTAGGCAAGAACTATAATATGCAAACATCATCGCAAGTTCACTGGCATTAATTCACAGGCCAACTGGAAATGAGAATATAAACTTGACAAAGGACACTGGAAGAAGCAGTGCACACTGATGGAATGGGCTAGTGGTTCATGCCAGAGGATAAAGGACTTAACATACCAGAAGCAGGTACAAATATACAGTAACTGGGAAAATGAAATAATGCCTGAGAAAACAATAAAAAGAGCTAAGAAAACATTACAGAAGAAACATAGAGCATTCAACAAACCGACAGGAAAAATCTTCCTTAAATTTACACAGGAATTTCATTTATTTGTCATGGTAACTCTTAAAGGACAATACTTTAGTTTTCTCCTTTATCTCTTTCTTTGCTTTTCTCCCCATATAAATACTCATTTGCACATATACATGTCATTTATACATTTAAAGAGTCAAACAATACATTTTAGCCCATCAATGCAAAGAGCCAGAATTCTCGAAGGAGAATGCTTGATACTACTGTAGTGGGCACTAACCAGTTAAAGGGAGAAACTCCCCACTTATTGTAGGCAGGAAATGAGACAAGCCACACAGCACAAGGGCATATGACCAACACCCAGGTGGTGATTTCATACCTTAATGTATGACTGGACCGAGTGGTCTAGCTGCTCCTCGTGGCACTTGGCCACAATGTCAGTCAGAACCCTGGAAAAACAAAGCTGTTCAGTGCCCTTTGTGGAGAAGGCAGTAAAATACCATTTGGTTAGTCACTGGAGTGCTTGCCAACTGAGTACTTAATAGGAAGTGAATGAATGAATAAATGAATGAATCAGTTTCACACTTCCCCTTTTCCTCCTTAAACCCCAATACTAGATATTTAAAATCTATATTATCTGTCAGCCGTTCCCAATCTTGAAATCTCTAAACACTAAAATACATGCAATGTCATATGGCTACAGTATCACACTGGAGACTTTTTTGCTCAACTCGCATTCCTATTACAGTCTGTGTTTGCTGACATTATCTTCGTGGAAAAGGGATCATTTAGTACCTGATTAAAACTTAAGATCTTTAACCTCAAATTAATTATCACATTTCATTTTTAAAAAGCTTCCTTCTGACCTAGAGGCACTATATGTATATGGTTTTGGGAAAAATTAATTAGGTTCAGACACAGGTTTTTTTTCCTCTCTCAGCTGGGATAGGGTTTCTATAGCAGTGGTGGACAGCTTGGTTTTTATTTTCACATGAACACTTCCAGTTGCTCCATGGCTGTAGTACTTAGGAATAGCTCAGAATTTCAACAGATCTATCAGCTGAAATATTCAGGAGCCTTGTCATTTAGACCCCACATACTCAGCTAGAAAAAGCATCCACTGAAGACACATTTAGGGACTTTTAATCTGGGTCTCTAACAGCCTGGTTCAAGACACCTTAATCTTCCAGAGGTTCAGGGTTTAATTTAAAAAACGAGGCTAAAGATCCTCATTCTGAAAGAGGCTAAGAATATGCCTGAGGTTGGAAGGTACTGGAAACATTTCAATGGCAGGAGTAAATTGTTTCCAGAATGCTGTGACTATTTTTTTTTTTTACAAATGAACTTTAGGAATATATGATTCAATAATTAACTTAAGACACCAATACTATAAAGGGGAAATTGTGACTGCCAAAGTCACCAGGCAGATTAGTAATGCTGAAAGAATGTAGTATAGACAAACTTAAAGTACAGACAGTTGGAGAGAAATTGAATATTTAAAGAAAGAATAAAGATCTAATGGGAATGTGAAATGGTACAGCCACATTGGAAAAAAATTTGGGATTTTCTCAAAAACTACACATGCAACTCTCACACGACCCAGTAATTATATTGGGTTTTTATTTCAGACAAATGAAAACTTATGGGATACTACTCAGAAATAAAAAGCAAAAAACTGTGGATCGACGCAATAACCTGGGCGAATCACCATAGAATTAGGCTGCAGACTGGTACTATCATACTATGTGGTTCCATATACACACAGACACACAGACACACACACACACAGAGACACACACAATTGTTAAAATAACAAAATTTTAGCAATGGAGAACAGATTAGTAGTTACCAGGGATGAAGGGGAGGGCAGATTAGAGGGAAGTCAATGTAGCTTTGAAAGGGCCATATGAAGGATCCTTGTGGTGATGGAATGTTCTGTGTCCTGATTCCATCAATGCCAACATCCTGGTAGAGCTATTTATTATACTACAGGTTTATAGGATGTTGCCATTGGGGTAAACTGAGTAATGGGAAAATTGAGTCTCTGTGCATTATTTCCAACAACTGCATGTAAATCTATAATTATTTCAAAATAAACATTTTAATTAAAATCCAAAATGTTCAGAAGTCTAAAACTAACACAAGAAGTCAGGAGTGAGAAATATTTAACTTTGAGCTATGCAGTCAAATGAAATGCATGCAACCATACACAGTTGGATGGCTGTTCATTACAATCTAAGTTTTGTGTAATCCAAGATGATAAAATCGCTTCCTGAGGCTGCGTTAGGGATACCTGGTCACAGTTGTAGTTATTTCATCTTCCTCATTCTGTACCAAAACCTTGAAGAGCTGATTCAAGATTATAGGCAGAAAACTCATGATTGCGTGAATTTTTTCCACATTCAGTAAGTTCTGGAGTAAATGGACAGGAGGAAAAAAAGGCACAGATTAAACTCTAATGCACATGCTGATGATGTTTTACAGAATCTGAACATGAACACTGTAGCTCCTCTATATTTGGCTTTATTCTGCGTTGCATTTACTGTGACATGGGCGCAGGGGGAATGTGGCAACAATATTTAAGTAACTAATTTAAAATCAACTAGTTTTGATTTTCAAACATTTTTTTCTTCAATTTGAAAATGCCAATCTTTGTTTTTTATTTAGTCAACAAACAGGAAATATTAAGGAATTGTGAAATAAAATCATTTACTGGCTGAATCGCTAAGGTGTTTAAAAATCTTCAATGATAACTACCTCTTAGTTTGTTATTCAAAGAAAATTATAAAGGTCTCTTTCGCCCATTTGTCCCCTGGAGACCACTGAAGTTATCTGCATGTCACATTACCTTACAAGAGCGGATGAAATTAGAGGTAGGTGACTGAGACATGTCTTTCTCTCGTTTTTGGCACTGTCGGAAAAACGCGTTCACATACGGATCCTGAAACAACAACAACAACAACAACAACAACAAAAGTGTTTATTTCTGTTGACATGTAAACTGTATAACAGTCACAGTGAAGGGGGGTAACCACTTCTGTAGGACAGATGCCTTGGTGTGCGAGTGCTGTAGGAGTCAGAGTGACAGACTTTCATTGTCACTAGACCATCCCAGCATCGAGTCGGGCTACAAAGCCTGCTCTCTCTGTGTCGTTTTTGCAGGTTTATTTTCTTTCTCAACCACATGATGATGGCTGGAGAATTACTTCTTTTGGCTCTGGAAAATTACTTCTTTCTTTTTTTTTTTTTTCCCTCTATTGCCTTCTTTCATCTTTCTGTTCCTGCTTCTTCCACAGTCTTCTACCAGTTTTTCTTACACGTGGGAATATGTACTCTTTAATATGCATCGGGACATATTTAGACTTAAAATGCCCAAGTTAGTCAAAAATTAGAAAGTCTACACTAACATCACGAGGTATTGCTGACTCTTGCCCTTTATTATGGGCTGGATTGTGTGTCTCCAGAATCTGTATGCTGGAGTCCTAATTCCTGGAAACTTAGATGGGACTATATTTGGAGAAAAGGTCTTCAAAGAAGTAATTAAAATGAGGCAGATAGCGTGACCCTAATCCAATATGACTAATGTCCTTATAAAAGTAAATTTGGACACAAGGCATGTGCAAACACATGGAAACCACACGAGGAGGCCAAACAGAGAGGCCTCAGAAGAAATCAACCCCACCGACAGCTCGAAGCTGACTTCTAGCCTCTAGAAATGTGAGAAAATACATTTCTGTTGTTTAAACCATCTGGTCTGTGGCATTCTGAGCGAATTAATATACCCTTTAATGATATTTCCTGAAGAGGGTGGCACCTTGGAAATTCTCTAAATTCTGTGCTGAAGGTTCGAGTTATGCAATCAAGAAATGAAATACAGAATTTTACTAAGATGTACTCTCTCTGGTGTTTCTCTGGTATTTGTCAGTTCTAGAAGGGCACCTGTAGTTTGCATTCTCCTCAGGCTGGTGTGTGTGTGTGTGTGTGTGTGTGTGTGTGTGTGTGTGCACGGTGCATGTGATATTTGCAGTTTCACTTTATTTATTCACCTATTTGACAATTATTTACTGCAAGCCGATAATGTGTCATGCTCTTGGCAGGCAGGGAGGAAAACTCTCTTCCTTCCTGTGGTCACTCTATTACTCCAGGGAAACGAACAGGTGGCACCCCATGATTTCCCCACACACCTATTTGAGCAAGATTAGGTAGCTGCTCTGAAGGAAAGCAGGGTGCCATGTGGTTGTACAACAAAATGCCTCAGCATGTTCGTGGGGTCAGGGAGCAGGAAAGCTCTGAGGAAGTGACATTGGAGCCAAGAGTTTAAGGATAGGTAAGAGCTGACCAGGCCAGTGAAGGTGAGGAGGCAGAGAGGAAGAGGTTGCTTTTGCTGAATGTCAAAGGATGACTGAGTCTTGGAGGAACTAAGCAGAATGTGTCCCCAAGTGTGTGGGTGGTGGCAGTGGATACAGAGAAAGGTGAGTAGTGGTGAGTCACAGAGAGACCTAGGCTGTTTAGAGGCGGCAAGCGGCAAGAATGAAGAAGATAACTCAGGGCATTATGTGCCATGTGAAAACAGGATTTGGTGGAGCATGGCTATTTTGGAGGACTTTACCAGGGCCTGTGGCATCAGAGAAAAGATAGGTTTGAAGAGTCACGGGTGTAGGACTGGGGAAGAGGATTAAACTTGGCTTGAAACAGCAGATGTTACTGGGAGAAATTTTGATCCAAAACACATGCGATATCTGGATTATTTCACTTTTCTTAGCAACCAAATATGTGCCAGGGATAAAGCAGCATTAAGCAAGAACTGAAAAGCGGATATACAGAGAATTTAATAAGGAGAAATACATAGTCTATGTACCGATAATAATTTGCTTTATGCTTTGCTATCGGTGTCATGGAAGTTCCCACACTGTGGCAGAATAAGCTGCCTTGCCACAGAGGGATGAGTGCGTGGGAATTTGACAATGACAATAACTACATTAGGATCGCATTTTGCAGTTCAAGAGATATTTTCACATGTAGTTTCTCATTTTGATTCTCATTATGATCTTAGGTAGAGGTGTCATTGATGAAGAAATAAGGATGGCAAGAGTGAAGTGACTTGTCCAAGGTCACTGAGCCAGAAATTGGCCGAGGCGGCTCTCAAATGCAGTTCTGCTTGACCCTACAGCTTTCCCATTCTTTATTTTTAATAGTTCACATTTTTTAACACGTGGGTGTTGTCAGTGGAAGCAAAACCACCTTCCAAGAAGGTTGTCACATTGATAAATACACTTCTGGGTATTTTGTTCTGCGGTTTTATGGAGCCCAGACTTGTACGGGTTAGGGCCTTCTCTCTCTCCTGGGAGAGGATGTAATCATGCCGCAAACATTCTTCCTTTTCAATCACCTGCTCTTCTGACACTTTGTGAAATGATGAGTCTCCTCTGTCAATACAGGAGACACCTCCTAATTCTAGGTGTTACAGAAGATGCCAACAGTTCAGGGCGACATGCTCACCTGAGTATTCACTGTTGATACAACAAATGTCGATACTTTGAAAAGTGGTTTGCCGCCATCAACCCATTTAATGTCACTCCCACCATGCTGGAAAAAAAAAGAGTTTGTTACTGTTACTGTGGCAATTTGAGAGGAAGCAAATATGTTAATTTGCCATTCTGGACCATTAATCTGACATTACTACAGAGATAGAAAATAAAAGATTCAAATACACTTGGCGATATTGATAAATGAGACCAATGTGGTGTCAGGGGATCATTCTCAAGAGATAATTTCTATGGGTCATAAAGTAAATAAGATATCTGAAAAATTGTAGGTGTACGTGGTTCATAACTACAACGGATGCATATACTAGGGTTGGGTTAATTTAAACAGCAGAAAGAAGATAACCTCATGCCATTTAGCTCAGGTATTTTTTTCTCTTAAATTATACATCATTCAATACCTTTCCACTTGCAGAATCTTGAAAGCTTAAGTAATTAGGAGGCAGGCTTGTAGCTATTGGGATATTGTACTCTTGAGAAGCTATCTGATCATGTTTCAGCAGAGGAAGCCAAGCATAGCCAACTGTACAAAGGAAACACAAAGAGAAAACTTATATAAACCACCATGGTAAGGAGGAAAAATAAAGAGAATTATCATTTATGAATTATCACCAAAAAATTTAATAAATCAGAGCTTTTAAAATACTCTCCAATTCAAGTCAAACAGATGACATGCAAAGCTGTCTCAGATCGCTTCTTGCCAGTACCTGATGTTTCCAGAACTTCTTTCTTTTTGGCGTTAGCTTTTGCATTTATGTCACAAGTGACATGATAAAAAGAAAACAGAATATGGTGTTTCTCATGGAGTTGTGTTGGTAGCTCAATTTTCACCTGCAAGGAAAGAGGTAATAGCTGGATTGAAATTGAAATCATTTTCCCAGGGTCAGGACCAGACAAAGTATAGGCGCCTAGGCCTTTTAAAAAATTCTTTAACTGAAATCAAAGTCCACGTTTAACAGTCAGTGTTAGAAGTACTGACTTTCAAGAAATCTCCATCCTGCTAGCAGTAATAGGTTAACATGTTGATACTTTTACTTCTTTATTGTGGTTAATGATGATAATTTAGAATAGCTGGTTTGTCTCATTAGATAATTTATGCTACTGTAGTACGGGTTAAACACACACACACACAAACTCACATGCAGATATGACTGCATATAAATAAGGCATGGATTGAGGACCTGTCATTGAGGGACATAAATTGAGTGAATGGTATGCCCTTGCCTCCCAAAGAGTGTTGCATGAGCATCACTTGGGAGCTCATTAGAAATTCAGAACCTCAGACACCATCCCAGACATACAGAATCAGAATCTTCATTTTAATAGGATCCCCAGATAATTCATAGGCACACCACTGAGAAACATGATGCAACTTAAGCACAGAATTTATCCCTTTAAAAAATAACAAAAAAGATATGTCGTATATATTGGATAAAATATATATATTGTGGTAACTAAGTAATGAGGCATTTTATGAAGAGGCCTTGCTGTAGCTATATCAATAATGCTTCTAAATGAACAAAACATAAAATGGATAAAGGTTAAGCCTATACTTAATGACTGTACTCAATGTTCCTGGAAAGAAGGATTTTGAAACCTTCTACATTTTATTGTGCTTGGCAGTTTTCAAACCTCTGCCACATACACTGTCATTTAATTCTCTTGAGGGTGTTGTGAAGAAGGGCCAGACAGAGGCAGGAGCTGAGGTGAGAGAGGTTGGGAGCAGGCTTTGAGCAGCTAGGATCACAGGCACTCAGCGACAGGACCTTCCAGGATGACGGCCCACATTTTCCAAACACCAGTTCCCACTGGAATCCCAGGGTCTCACGTAGGGAAACTGCATTCCACTCAATATCAGCAACTCCTAGCTTCCAGAATAGCCAAACCAAGCACTAAGGTGATAGAGGGCCATGCAAATGATCAACCAGCTTATTTATTAGGCTCTTCGTGCATCTATCTAGCTGGCTAATTTATTTCCACTTTGTTCAGGAAAGGATTTAGCACATTGGTCTTCAAAGTGTTGTTTCTGGAACAGTAGCATCAGCATCCCCTGGAGACATGTTAGAAATGCAAATTCTCAGGCCCCATCCCAGACATATGGAATCCGAAAATTTGGGGTGGTGTCTAGTAACCTGCTTTAATATTCTTTGATTCTGATGTATTATAAAGTTTGAGAAGTCTCAGATTAGAATGATTTGCAAACTTACATATTCTTTATATTACCAGCATGCTAACCCGGGTAAAAAGCCAATGTATAATTTAAAATATATGACTGACAACGCAATAGAATAAAATTCTTTTTTTCCCCCAAAGTAATGAGCACACAAGAATGCAGCAAGTACTTGAAACTTCTAGTTAACTAAATATTATTGTAAACATTTTTCACTTAACAAATACTGCAAGTATTCACATTATATCTGTGCCTTGTAAGAATCTACACCCATTTTTGAAATTAATACAATCACTTTTCCCAATAATAAAGAAGAAAATAAAGCCTTAGTTTTGAATCTGCATTTGCAGAGTTCACCAAGCTAGTCATTACCTACATGTGCTCCCGTGGAAACGCTCACGGCTTTTATAAGAATTCAGGGAAGCACACGAGAGTGAGGGAGATTAAAAATCAGAGTTAACAGTGAGATTTTTAATCTTATATGTCTACAGAGAATGTACCTTTTAGGTGGACTCTGCCAAGGGGTCAAACAATACAGTAAATATTCTGTAATGTAGTAATAGCTCTTTTCCTTAATTTTTTAAAGCTTCTATCCTGAGTTTATAGGGAAAAAATTTAAGTATTAAATGAATGTGGAGGAAAGAAATAAAGTTAGGCTGGTCTGTGTTCATTGGTGTTCTTTTAATTAGTTTTAAAATGACTGATGTGTATCAAGGTGGGGTAGGCAGAATAATAATAGCCCCCCACCCCAAGATATCCATTGTGTCCTAATACCAGAATCTGTGAATATGTTACTTTACTTGGTAAAAAGGGACTTTGCAGGTGTAATTAAATTAAGGATCTCGAGATGAGATTATGCTGGATTAGCTCCTGGATCCAATGTAATCACAAAGGTTCTTATCGGAGCAGGAGGGTCAGAGTCACAGGAAATGAGAGGGAAGCAGAGGTCAGACTGATGAAGTCGGTAGAAGGGGTCATAGGTCAAGGAATGTTGGCAGCCTCTAAAAATGGACAAGGCAAAGCAAGGATTCTCCCTCAAAATCTCCAGAAGGAATGCAAGCCTGCTAACACCTTGCTTTCGGCTCTGTGAGACCCATTTCACAATTCTGATCTCCAGAACTGTTAAATGATGGATGTGTGTTGTTTAAGCTATGAAGCTGTGGCAATTTCCCATATAAGTAATAGAAATTAATACCCAAAAATGTGATTTTTAAATCCCGGACATCATAACAGCAGATTTTATTATTAGTTCTGGCCTTTGCTTCATGGCTAGAAATGAAATGTAATCACGGAAACATTTGTAAATCGCCACTGAGTTTTTTATATGTGTTATAGCAGAGCTGTGAAACTTCAGGCTCTGGGGTCACACAGCCTGGTTTGAATTCTGATTCTCTCTCATTAGTTATAGTACCCTTGGCGGAGCTACTTCTTGGAGTCCCATTTCTTTATCCCTAAAATTGGAAGATGTGATGGTTTATTTTATGTGTCAACTTGACTGGGCCACGGGGTGCACAGATAGTTGGTTACACATAATTTCTGGGTGTGTCTGGGAGGGTGATTCGAGAAGAGATTAGCATTTGAACAGGTGGATTGGATAAAGCAGTGTGGGGGGACATCATCCCATCTGCTGAGGACCCAAATAGAACCAAAAGCAGAGAAAGGCTGAATTTCCTCTCTGTCCAACTACCTGACCTGGAGGGTGGATCTCTTGGCTTTGGTGCTTCAGGCTCTGAGGCCTTCCTGAGCTTCCACTGCAGATGGCAGGTTGTAGAACTTCTCAGCCTCCATAATGATGTGAATTGATAGCTTATTTATTATCTATCTATCTATCTATCTATCTATCATCTATCTATCTACCTACCTATCTATCATCCATCCATCCATCCATCCATCCATCCATCCATCCATCCATCCATCATCTATCTATCTCTGTCATCTCTCCTATTGGCTCTGTTTCTCTGGAGAACCCTGCGGGGATTAAGTGAGATGATACTTATATGGAGTACAGCATAGTGCCCGGCACATAATAAGAGAGTCTTGAGAGTTGGCGAGGGCAGGTCTTATTCCATGCCAGGTTTAGAGATGAGGGGGTCTAAGGTCACTCAATTTCATACTGGTTATATAAGCAACAGTGCCGACTCATACTCTGTCTATTCCTTTGTTCTTCCCATCAAGACATGAAATGCTGCTATTAAGTGGTAAAAGCCATCTAATGCAATCTTTATTATATTGATCAGAGAAATAAAAGAAACAAAATGAGTTTCACTTGAAAAAAATGAAGCCAAAAAAAAAAAATCACATTGTCAAGGGTAATTCTGTGCTGAAATATTTGAATTTGCAGCATACTGTACTTCTGGAACAACTGTCATTAATGTAGTTTCTGATTCTTAGTTAAGCAAATGTCTGCAAGGCATATTCTTAGTCTGAGCTGTGGTCAGCAGTGTGTTTGTCCCTGTGCGGTACCTGGCCCACTCACCCATCTGTGAGGAGCTTCTGGGGACCGGGGGAGCCTGGTCCTTACCTCGTCTGAGAAATCCGGGTTCTGGGAATGGTGCAGAACTGCTGTGTAGGCGGCCGAGGTGAAGAGGGGCCCTCCAGGCTTCCCATAAATACACTGTTTAAAAAGTTATGAATAGAATAATCATGAACATCTGAAATTAACCCTGAGCACAGAAAAGAGGCCATAACTCTTCAATAACCAATACTGGGATGACGATAAATTTTGTGATAAGTTGCCAGATTTAGCTGACCTCTAATTAACCTTAAGCTTCTTTGACCTTCTGTCCTGTATTTATTATACAGTGGAGTGTTCCTGAAAAAAGATGTGAAGGCTTTAATTCATCATGTAGATATTACATTAACACTTGAATCAGCTTCCTACCTAACTTGATTACTGGGATTTAAGATCTCATTTGTTCCATTCTGAGTCTTGCAGGATGGCCTCCTTAAGGGACCAATGGTATCCATTTCTAGTCTAGAGTCCGAGGTGATCAGTTGGGTGACCACGAAGGTTGGTTAGACCCTGGCCTGTGATAAGCCAGCCCTCAAGCAAGAATGCTGAGCTGGCGGGGTAAGGCTGGTTCCAGGCTCCACCCTTTGAATTACTGTTCTATCTCAGTTGTCTATTCAGGCCAGGGGATGTGGCATGGCACTTCTTAGTCATGCAGCTTTAAAGGCTCCCTTAGCCCACAGCTCAGGGTCCCTCTTCTGGTGCCTGCTGTATCGGTGCAATGCTTTAGAATGCAATGAAACAGACGCACACACCTGCAATTGTTCTTCTTTGCTAGAATTTTCTGCCTGATCACTGCTCTAACAAGTCTGGTGTGTTTGCTTGGCCACTGCCTTTGTTTGCTTGGCAGTTGCTTTCACTTTATTTTTTCTCTCTTGATGCTAATGCTTGTGGAACTTGGAATCTGTGGATGCTGAGAGTGGCTCAAGACTATTTTAAAAACTCTTTTCCTCTCCACTGCATGATTCATTCAATCACTCAACTTGACTATCATTCTTCTGAATAATGCTACAAACCTTCTCAACACAGAGAACACAATAGGTACCTGACAGAGTGCTCTAAGAGATTATCTCAGATAATTGTGGGGATTAGTTAGAAATTTGTTTCATCCTTTACTATCTTGTTCCTTTGATTCACCAAAACTGGGAAGATCTGGCCACAGGCCCACTAAAAATAATTTTTATTTCTGTTCTATAGGCTATTTTATATTGTTTGAAGCCCCTAAAATAAAAACATATCAAATATGAACCCTGAAAAATATCATCCAGTTGCAGCTTTATTGGTTAAAAAAACAGCACGGTTCATACAAACCTTATCATTTTATTGATCTTATTAAAACATGTGATCAACAGCTGAGATGGATTTCCCAAGCCATTCCCAGGTCCTCAGGCAGTTAGCCACACGCATTTTCCATATACACGAGCATCCCACAGGCCATTTGGCCAGTGTGCAACCCCCCCTCCGCAGGCTACACCATGGCCAGCTGGGATGTGGCATTTTAAATCAAGCATGCTAAATTGAGAGGCAGGCTAATCTTTGAAAAGGGCAAAGTCTTCCAGAGGGAAATCTTCACATTTACTTTACACTAGAATGATTTCCTTTTTTCCAAATCAGGAAAAGCTAAGCAGAGCCACCAGGCCGGAATTTCTAATAGGTCTAGTTAATGATGGCTATTAAGTCAGGTGCCTTTTAGGAAATTAAAAACAAATGTATCGAATTGTGCCCCTTTCCACCACACTCAAAGAAAAAGCCCCACAGTGGTGGAAAGAACCTGCCTGTCCCCTTTATGTTGTGTCCCCTCGTGTTCTTGGCTTACCTTCATGGGCTTGGCACCTTCGTCGTCGGAATTTTTGAATTCAATGCACACGGTTATATTTCGTGCCTAAAATTATAGCGAGGAAAAATGGAAATTGTAATTGCCTGTTATATAACACCAAGAAACAATCCAAGTGCCTAAAATTAGTGGTTTCTAATTAAATCTGAAAAATGCACAATACCCAATACTTTCTTGTGACATTATCCACAGTGCTCAGAAATAGCAGAAGGATTTGGAGAGAGTATTTAAAAGGGAAGAAGAACCTCATATTGAAAGGGGGCAGGTGGACTCTTTTCAGAATATCTTAAGAAACTAAAAAAAAAGTCTAGAACAAACTATTTAGGGCTGAATCAGAATATATATTATCATATATAATATATATGATATTAATATATCATATAACTGCATCCTTAAACACTTCTAAGGGGAAACTCATCACTGTTTTTCATTAAGCATTTTCTTCAAATAGCTTTATTTTCCAAAGTGTTGAACAAATAGTAATTTGCAATTAAACTTTCAAGAAACCATCTTAATGTGCTCTAAATAGGTGGAGAGAGAGGATGTCACCTCAGAAACAAATCATACCTTGTTGAAACATTTCTGGCTATCATACTTGAGGTGCTTGGGGTAAATGTAAATTTGATTTTTGTAGACTCTATAAGGACGGCAGTACTTTGTTGAGTCGTAAACAAATTCTTCCACCTCCACTGTGGGTTCTGGTTGAGCCGTCACGTTGAAAGGCTTGACGGGGATAAAGGACGACGTTACACAGTCTTTAAAAATCAGAAAATAAGAGTTCATCATTTAATATGATTGTTTTCAAGTGAACAACACTTAACATATTTTAAAATTAACTTACTCAAAATAGAAACTTCATACTTTTATACTAATTTATGTTAAATTATGCTAGCATGAAAGATTTACAGGAGATAGGCATGAAAGATAATTAACCAAATATTTACTGTCGAAATTAATGTCTCAGAAACTGGTAAATCTTTGGGATGGGTTTATAAGTATTTTCTTTTTGTATTAAGTTTGATATCAAAAGTAAAGTTTAGTTAATGAATCTTTGAGCATATTTACTAGCTATTATAAGGATTAACCCACTGACCTTTACTAGAACACTATAAAAACATACAGTTATTGATATATAACAGAAGGAAACTTTGTCTAACGGGTCTATGACCAATAGTACCAAAGGGATTAATAGTAAATTTTCCCTATGGAATGATTTCACAACATAGGCCTGAAAACCCTCTGTGTTATTTATTTCATTTTTCTCTTCAGTTTTTACAAACTTTAAAAATCTAGCCTGGTAGGAGTAGTGTTAAGGGGCAAAAAATACCATTAGGAATTTATAAATTAAAACTTCTGTCACTAAATAGTTTGGAGGCTGGAGTTGTGAAAAGATAGCAAGATGCTCTACCTTCCTTTGCTCTACCTGGAGTCTTCCTGTGTTCAAAACAGCCAAATTAGTAGCTAACTATGCTTGGGAGTCAGATTACAGGGTTTTTTTTCCAGATTTCTCTAATGTCCTACAGTCTTTACAAAGAGAATATTTTAGCTTTCCTTTTTTTTATTTTTCTTTTCCATACATAATAAAAGCCACATCCCTCATATCAGGGAGAGGAAATGGCTTAGTGTATCCTCTGCTTTTTCACACCAATCAATATAAAAGTGATTTGGATCCATAGCTAAGTTAGTATCCTCATTTTATTTCATATTGAAATGATTTGCGGAAAATTATGAGAATAAGAAACTTAACAGTGGTAATGCAAATTCAAATATCCTGTGGTAATAATCTTAATCCTGTTTTAAGTTAATTTTAGAATGCTTGTATTCATTCTTTGCATCACCGAGAAAGTCACTTAAAGGCATAATCAGAAGTAACAAAACAAAATAAACCAATCTCACAACTTAAAATATAAATTCTGAAACTCTTCTTTATAAGGTAGTAAAAGCTCTTTCTGAAATTCAAATTTTCATTGCCATAAATAGGACTTATGACCACAGTCGGGTGGCTATGCATGGTGTTCAGGTTAACCCTTTGGCAGTACACTTTAGCATAACCAGCCCTGTATTTTGAGTTGGAGGAAATGGATAGAATATAAATTCTCGTATTAGTTATTGGTTTATCAGTCTATCTGAACCCAACTTTGCTCATTTGCAACCCTTCACTGGGTACATAGTGCAAACCAGGTATCCTGACTATAGTTCTTGTCCAATACTACTTAAAATCTTAATGAAGAAATCAGAAGCCCCAAACTTCTATAGGCTAATGAATTTCATCTATCTCATACTTTGAAAAAAAAGAAAAAACATTCCAAACAAATTTTTGTAACCAGCCAATTATCCGACCAACCAATCAACCAAAAAAAAAAAAAAAAAAAATCCATAAAAAAACCCCCACTAAATAATCAAAACCCTATAAGTAAATCATGACTTCATTATCATACTTGGATGTTCCAGAGGAATGTTCTCAACAGTGATATCGAGGCTTCCTGGGATGGTCTGCGTTTTGCTTATTCTGTCGGCCCTGTGGAAGTATACCAGCATAGCAACACACACACACACACACACACACACACACACACACACACACACACACACACCACACTAAATTAGTCTTGTTGTCAAGAACAGTCAGCCATAATTCTGAGATAAACAGCAGGACCCTAACCAATCTTGTGAATAACTTTATTTAGCTAGTTTTATCTCAAAAACGAAACTTTGTGATATGGATAATCAAAATAAAAAAAAGGAGGGGTCACAATACAGATATTCTGAAGAATTTTTTAAATTTACTTGTACTTACTTCCAATAACATTTACATAAATGGCCAAACAAGGATAATAGTAAAACTATAGTTTTTGTTATCAAAAAGTACCAGTACTTGAACTGATTTAAGTGATTGAATTTCTTGAGGAGTTTTAAGAAATTTTTTTTTTTTTATGCCTATAGCACCTAGTCCTCTTAGGTGGTCTTCCATTCAAGCACTAACCAGGCCTGCGGTTACTTAGCTTCCAAGATCAGACAGGATTGTGTTTGTTCAGGGTGGCATGGACGTAGACAGATTACATTAACCCCCAAGATAATAAGTATCACTCAAAACTGATCATAGGGCACAAGAATCCTGTGTGTATTAGGGGACTAACAGTTTAAGATAAGTTGTTTGTCATGAAAGATCTTGTCATCATCAGATATTAAATGTATGCTAATTCATTTTTAAAATGTGGCTTTTATATTTTTCATTTCTTAGCATTAATTTCTATCATTTCCTCCAAAAGCATTTGAATGACAGAACTACTATGAATTACTGTATTCACAGCAATTAATCACTCTGTAGAGTTTCAAAACATAGTTCAAAAAGTCCTCAATACTCCTATTTAGAGGTGTCTGTGTCCCCTTCCTTTGAACCTAGGCTCTGTGACACCTTGACAGTATATTATGGCAGAAATGGCACAGTGACATTTTCTCAGCCCCAGTCTTAAGAAATGGCAGTGAGCATTCTCTGTCTCTTGGAACCCAACCCTGAGAAAACCATACTATCTCATGGAAAGTGTCTCATGGAGAAGAACCAAAGTCCCTAGCCCACAGCTCCAGTTGAGTTCCTACTCAACTTGGCAGTCATCAAATGAACCATCTTGAAGGTAGATCCTCTGGCTCCAGTTGACCCCTCCCAGCCATGCCTTATGCAGAAGGCACAGGCTCTCCTTATCTAGCCATGCTTAAATTATGAACTCAAGAGTGAAATAAGTGATGTTATTTTAAGCTACTATGTTTTGGGGTGATTTGTTACATAGCAATAGCTAACTAACATAGTTTAATGCTTCACATTCCTTCTTTATAATTCTGGCAAATCTACTCTTGTGGATGTCATTTGAGAATATGTAAAGTCATCTGCAAAGCATCTGCTTCCTAGTGGCATTTGGATATTTGTAAATCCAGCGATGAAGTATTGTTTATGCATAAATGACATGTCAATAATAGCAATGTAGCTGATTCATATTAATTTCAAGAGTATCAAAAAAGTCTTACCTCCTATAATCTGACACTAGTTTAAGCAGGTCCTCAGTTGAAATCTTGCTACTTTCGTGTCTATACAATGGTGAAAACCTTGAGTCTCTGTCCACATTTCCCTGGTTGTCCTTAAACACTGATCTACAAGAAAATATTTATTCCAGTTGATATTAGGATATTGTTTACAGAGATGTGTTATAAAAATTATTAAAATGATTTAATTTCCCATTTATGAAAACTTCTATTATAAACAAACATAAAAGAAAAGAAAACTTCTTAGGTAAAAGTTTCATTTACACACTATATTTGTTATCTTTCTTATTTTTACCTCTGTGTCTATAGGGACAGCAGCCCATATTTCAACTACATTACTTATGATTTAGTAATATGTCAAAACGTTGGAGTATTAGGGGAGTGGAAAAGAATAGGGACACATGTTATTCCTTTTTCATTATTCCCTGAGCAAACCAGGGCCACTTCTGTTTGGGTGTCACCATTAGAATTTACAGGTAGTGGAAAAGGGATAAGATTGTATATATAGGTAGAGAGGGCCAAACTCTTGAAAAATTTTCATGGAGATAAACGTGCCCAAGTCCGAAATTCTAGGACAGAGATAAGTAAAATGAAGAACACCTAAGTCAAAATTTTGTATTAAATAATGAGAATACCACAGCCTTGGGCCTTAATTTTCTTCCTTGATCTATTTCCTTGGAACTGTATAGATTTAGTTAAAATACAGAAATTGTTTTTGTTCAAATAGTAATATCAGGCAATGCTTGCTGACAAGCTAATATACACAGCATACTTAATGTCACTTTTCCTTCCTCATAATTCATCATATGCTGTGCTTGTTAAAAAAAATTAGATCCATGCATAATCGATTTTTCTTTAATGTTAGAGAAATGCTGAGTTTCTATTTCTCCTAACTTAAGGACCTCAACTAGACTATTTTATTACTCTTTAAATTAAGCAAAGATTTCAATACTTTGGCTGAAATGGCCATTTAAATGGATATCTGACCATAGAGCTTTAATATCAAATGATATAGAAAATGCAGAAGAAATTTTTCAGAATGTTATTTTTAGACTCCTTCAATGTTTCTTCTCATTTTTCTCTAAGTACTAATCAGGTGAGGGAATAAAAAGGTCCCTTATCAAATAACACTGGGGAAGCAGAATAAAAATATTTAACTTGGAGATTATTTTTATTTAAATATGATACAGGGCTTTTATTTGAGCGGGTGACATGTTGAAACCAATACGATGTATTTCCCAACATAAGAGGAAGTCGACTGAACTTGAGCAGTAGTTGTTTTGATTAACTAGTTGCTTCAAATATATTGATAGACCTGAGTAGTATAACTCGATTTTGTTCTTATCCATAGCTCTGCCTTGGAAATAGTTTACACTGGACATGTTTTGAAGAGAATGAGGAGCACAGCACCATGAAGTTCTGTTCCCAGTGCCATACCTTCTGTCCTTGATTGATAAACATGCTAACTGGCAAGAAAACACAGAGCTGACTCATTTACACAGTTGCTTTCAGGATGGTTGGGACACTTTGCCTCATTTCAACTGCCACAGTTGAGCAACAATCAGTATATGGTGATGGTCTCAGAATCATGACATTTTGGATATAAAGGAAGAAAATGTGTTATTTAGCCTAAAGGAAAAGAAACTTGGATGTCCCTGAGAGCTTCATCCATAAATTGCATGAACAGCCATGTTGTACAGAAAGAATTGGGTCTATTTTTTTTTGTGGCTATGGAAGACAAAACATAAAAGTGATTGTCAAGCAATTTAAAAATATTTTTGAAAAGTGAATTATGTAATCATTAGAGCTACAGAAAGACAAAATAAACCACCACCATGGGATGTATCGAGTTTTTGTCACTAGAAAGACATGAATGAAGTTGAAGGACCATTTGCTGGGGATGTTGTTGCACTGTTTGCCTTCTATAGTTGTAGAAATACAAGGATAAAATTTTTATTTCGATCTCATTCAATTTTAAAGAAAATCCAGTGTTATGTACCAGTCCATTTCAAATGTCAAATAAGACAGACTAAAAGAAATCAGAGAGTCATGGCATAGATTTTGGCACATATAATTCTGGGGCTGATGTGCATAGAGAGGGTTCCATTTAACAACATGATCTATGTGTAAAGAATTGGCTTTTTCTCAAATCAATGAGTGTAAGGCACCCTGTAAACCTAGGTAGCCATCTGAATGTGTGTGTGTTTTTTTTACCTAGCCCAAGTATTATTATTATTATTATTATTATTATTATTATTATTATTATTATTATTATTTGCTATCAAATGGTACCACAGCTGGTATCAAAAATAAGAACATGCACCAAATTAATTTCAGATAAAATATTCACAGTGATGAGCAGTGTGTGTTGCAGTGGGTGGGATGATTGGATCTGGGTAAAAATACGTTCATTAGCTAAATTGCGAATTCTATGCTTTTAAGTGGCAGTGGACTCTAAGGACTGAGGTGTTTTAGAGTACACTCAAAATGGTATTATGAAACAAACTGCAATCTAGAAACATAATAGAAATAAAAAGTAGCCAGAAAATTAGCAGTATCAATAGGGTATTGAAATATGTCAGGAGGCTAGCTTATGTCAAAATGACATGAATAATAAGGAGCCTTCCTCTGATTTGGGCCACATCTATGTGAAGCTGTTTCCACATTGTGAAAGAGAAATTAAAATCTTCCTTTGTTGTATCTTGCACTTTTTTTGTGTGTGTATGTGTGTGGTTAGATAAATGGTCTAACATAACATCTTCAGAACGGCACTGCTAACCATTTTTTCTCATTTGCTAGAGATGTTTATGTAAACCTAAGTCATCTATTTATACATACAAATTGGTGATGTACACTGTTTCCTAACCTACAAGCAAGCCACTAATCAAGCATTATATTGCATGAGCTTGTGGCTTTGTTGGCTTTCCTGTTGTAGACACAATTACTTTAATAGTCAGTAATATCATCAACCCCCTTAGAAACTTCATCTGTCTTTCTTCCAACATATTTTACTAGACAGCTTCAAAATAGCATTGTTATTTCTTCTCTTTACTGCTTTATAATGGGGAGTTCTTTTACTTATTTCTCTCACATTATTCTTCACTGTCCAAAATTTACAAGAATGAAGAACTCGTTGAGATAAACATGATTTCCACAGGTGACTTAAGAATAATCATATTGAAAAAATGACTTTTAATAATAGCTATATCTTTTATTGTGTACATATCTGTGCTCATTAATCCCTGCAACAGTAAATTATTATTATTATTTTTTGGTCATTAAAAACCTGAGATAAACACAGATCCTAAGTACTTGCTTAAGTTTACTTGTCTAGTAAACAGAGTTGGAATTTCAAATCCAGCTCTGGCTCTAAAATGCCTACTTCTAAAACCTCAGAACAATGCTGGATTCTTAAAAAGACAATATGTTTACCACTGCAATTTTACTATATAGGAATATTTTACTTTAGCTAAGAGATATCTTACTTCTGTTGCCCTAATAGTTTTTCCTTGTGGGAATTGAGAATACTTATCCATACAAAGAGTTTGACCAGTGAATTACAGCTTTCCCTTGAAGCTTATGACAGATAAAAACAAATTCATCATCAAGTTTTTAGTACATCTCACTAACGTCTTAGTGAGATGGAGAATATTTTCGCATTAACTGTCCCCATAGGGAAAGAGAGAAAGGAGAAAGTGATATCTATGATATACTGTATGCCAAGTGCTTTTGCTCCTGAGAGCACCTTACTGTGCGCAAGGCAGGTGTTGTGGTCAGCATCATTCTGTAGATGAGGACCCTACGAACTGGAGAGAAAACTTCCCCAAGGTTACAATCTGTAAGTGGTGGCCTGTTTTGGACCATGTCAGTTAGATTTGAACCTGGTCCTCTTCTTTCTTACAACAGGGCTGCCTTAGGGCAATCTAATTCCTAGAGACCGTGTGAATGGATCTTGCAGACTTCTTTGTTTCTCTTCCTTGCACTTATTTGTCCCCAACTTTAAATAAGGACCTCAACATTATAACACATACTAGATGAGTTTACTATGGTTATTATATTCATCACTGGGAACTGTGACACTTCACATAGTACAAGTAACAGGGTCTCTCCTCCTGGATTGTAAGGTTAATGCCAGTGGGACAATGTCACTTACACTCAAATGAATGCTTAATAGGCTGTTTCATTCTGGAGTACTGATTAACCTCTTTTTGTACATTGCCAACCTTTTTTTTTGTATATTTATGTCAGGCTGATTCCTCCTTTAAAAATTTTTTTAATTAATAAAGACACTAAGAGATTGAGGAGGACAATAATAATTAATATTGGAGGAAATCCAAAAAGCAACTTTTGTTCTTTAGGTAGGGGTTATTTTTCCAGGAGGAAGTCAGTATCCACATAACTCAGCATTTCTATCAGGTAGTCAACTGGCACTGACAAATCTGGCTTTGCTAATCAGTAGTTAAATCAAAGAGCGTTTAAGTGATCAATCTGATGGTTTCATTTAGACATTCACATTTAAACTGTGCTCTACGTGTAGATGAAAACATGCAGCTGCACAGAGAAATGTAGTGTGTCCATCTGAATTTTATGCAGACCAAACTCTCAGGATTGATATATTGTCAAGTATTTGATAAACCAAACAAACATAATAAATAAGTCATAACTTTGATTTGATCTTACCAAGAACCCACTGCCTACCTGGTCATGCCCATGTCATGCACGTGTCATGGCTCTAGTCTATTATGAGCTGTTTTGCTAAATTGTCTTGTGCAACACTTGTTTCTGGGGAGCTCAAGGTGTTTATAAAGATAAACACATTAGCATTCTTTTAAGTGCTGGTACATTAAAAATAACAGGGAACACAAAAGTGTTCAAAATAGAAACTTCTAATGCAGACTGTAAATGCAGTCTGTTCTGTTGCCTGCAGCTGTCAACCTACCTCACCGCCCAAGCAAACGGCATGCGGTATTTCCCCAACTTGCTGCAGAACTGTCTGTTGGATTTGAGTATCTTTTGTGCGTACTAAGAAAAAAATAAATAAAAATATTGTTTAGAATGTCCCTTCACAAAATGTCCATGTAAAATATGAATCAATACTTTTTCATGTAATTTTGTATGGAAATTCAGTGGAATTCTGCCTTCCCGGTCCATAGATTCGCTTCACCAATGATATCCTCTGTGTTCAAATTACTATATAACATTTTTCTTTTTCTTTAGTTTGGAAATTTCAACTGTAGAAAATACCCTTGTCTTGGAATACTAACTCTTTTTCTTTATTTCTGACTTCAAAAGACCTTACATATTGAATAGAATGTTATCAAATTTACATTCACAGTCTGTCCTGTATTTCCTTTTACTCATGTTGGCAGAGGTCAAAAAAATTGTTCTGTACAGAGTTACACAGTAAATACACTGGGTTTTGTGAGCCATATGGTCTCCATCAAAACTTCTTAACTCTAATACTATAGCAGAAAATCAGCCATAGACAATTCATAAATAAATGAGTGTGACTGTGTTTTGATAAAACTTTATTTATAAAAACAGGTGACAGGCTGGATTTGACCCACACATTGTAGCTGTGAAACCTTAAATCTCAGAAATATGTTAAAATAGTTCCCTAAATTGTAACACATGCTCAGCTTCAATTGTTATACATTATTTTCCCAATATACTTCATTCGTGTAGAAAATATAGACTTTTATAGTTATTTTTTATTAAAATAATAGTAATTTTCTATTAAATAGTAACATTTGATTATTAAGGCAAACATAACAGACAAAAAGAGAAAAAATTTGATTATTAAGGCAAATATAACAGACAAAAAACAAATTTTCACCATTCAAAGACTTTTCAGTGTTTCCTGTACTCTTCTTTCTTCACTTAGGTATTATTATAATTTGATATTCAATTATCTATTTTACTTTTTCATTGAGTTCACCATCTACATTATGCTGATGTATTACTACATTGTATTCACTTGTTTTTAGTCAGATTAATCCTAACTTTTCATTATTGTTAACACATATCCTTGGGGCTAAAGCCTTATTCACATTTAAATTTATTTCTATTAATAGATTATCAAAATTGCTGGGTCAAAAAAACATAAACCAAGAATATATACTTTAAAATTTTCCTTGTGTATATTCATTTCAAAAATATGTGAATCTTTTGAGACCTACATTTATCAAACTTGATAATTCATCAAGGCAATGTAATTTTATTTCTTAATAGCAATTGAAATTATGAATAAAAAGGTAACCCATTACCTTGTTGGAGTCTGGATTCTTAATGTAAGGTTCAGCACCACTTGCAATGTTTCCCATTAGTACTTTTTCGATTTTAGCCACCAAAACAATTTCCGAATGTGGATTGCTAACAGAAAATATAGCCTAAGTAAAAGAAAAATTTAGGGTTAATAAGCTAGTAAGAATCTAGGAAACTACATTAAAAATATTTACAAAATTCCACTATTTTTTTTTAAAGAAGAGCTATAAGGAAATTCTTATTTGGGAAATTGCTCATCTTATGTATTATATGGGTAAGAACAATGGGAGAGGATTTTCCATCACATCACGAGTAAACAAAAGTGCAACCTGCTTTGGAAATTTCAGCCATTCCTCTGGAAACCCCTTGACATGAGGTTCTTCTGATTGTCTTGGGGTGACCGTGCCACTGTTTCCATTTTCCAAAGCCACAGGAGGCCCTGAGAGCATCTGCCTGACAGCAGTGTGGTTTAGATCCACGTGGAAGTCGGCAGAAATCTTCCTGCTGTTTCTGAGGTCATAAAGTGCCACACTCACAAAAAACGGCTCAATCTGCAAAAAGAAGGAAGAACTGATGGTTTTGACAAAAACAAAAAATATGGAGAAAAAACCCCAAACAGCTAACAGTTTTTAATACTTCCAGAGTATCATAAAAACTGGTGAAGAAAGATTCAAGAAAAAAGGCATTTTCAACTAGACAAATGTCATTTCAATGAGAAAAACATCAAATACAATAGAGATTAATAAAACAAGGACTGAAATCAATAAATATATCTATATGTAATTACTTAGGTATTACTCATATGTATACATATATGTATATCACTGATTATATACACTATACATATAATTACATACCTGTAATTAACTATAGACTTCTAAGGATGGAATATGCCTACAAAAAACCAACATTTTACTTTTGCTTCTACTACTTAATTTTAAGTTGATGTCTATCATCTGCCAGTATTCTGGGGACAAACAGGTTATTCATAAAAACTAAGTTATGACCCAGTTCATCATTGTACAGACTAGCTCATGCTGTGGATTTTGCTTAATTTTTAATAGGTACCTCATGTTCTTTGAAATGTAGTTATAAGGCTAGCTTATAACAAGGGTTTTAGTTTAATTCTTAATATTAGCAATACTTCCTTACTGTCAGAAATAGAATGATCCACATAAAGTGCAATTTAATATGTTATTTTTAAAAAATAAGACAAAAGTAAAAGTTTTATATTTTACTAATTTAATTTAGTTTAGAAAAACTCTTGGTTTGTGGTAGTGGTAGTCCGCCAAGAGTTAAAAAATGCAAAAATTACATGAAAATGATTCAGGCAGGAACTCAAAACACATTGAAGGTCAAAGAAAAAAATTCTTATTATTTTTCCTGAATTGTTGCATTTTGATTTTCATTTCTGCTTAGTGAATGAAAATAAATTACCTACTTTGATAATCCATCAGAAATTAAAGCTCATATGGTGATTCATTTATTTTTCCCAATCCATCTTTTTGACTTAAATGTCAAATCTTACTTTTTGAATCACTAGCTTTTCAATAAGGATTTGTTTAATAAAACACCTTCAAAGCCTAACAAATGAAGTTATGTTTTTTATGTTTAGAATTCTGTACTTTTCTCAAAAAAAAAAAAAAATTAAAGAACATGAAATTTTAAATGCTATTCTGCTGTGAAGCAGCTTTATTAGTTTAGATTTTTGAAATCAATTCCCATTTTCAGAGAAATATTTTATATGATAAAACTGTCAACCTGAATTTGATTTTCAATGACTGACTAAAAAATTACATGTTGTCAAATATTTTTTCCTCATCATGAAAAAGTTCTTTTGGGGTGTTTTTTTCAGAAGCTCATTCATTAAATGAAGTAGTTAGCTCTTTAGCAACTTGAAAAAATATTTCAATTAATTTAAAAAGATGTTCATTGACTTATTTAGAAACAATAAGTTTATAAATAGCTACATTAATAAGTGTCATTAAATAAATATATAAAAATTTTTAGAAACAATGCCATTATATAGCAAATTTCTGTTGAGTTAAGGTAAGGCTGCTTTATTTGTTTTTTTATATCATTACTTATAAGCACAATATAATTATATTTTAAAAAGCAATTTCCCTGGTTTTTAACATTTTTGTCAACTGCACATAAATGAAAAACAGTATAGACATGCAAAGCACTCCAAATCAACTTCTCCCTCTGGCCTGACAGACATAAAAAGGACACTAAAGCTTCTCGCTGAACTTCTGCCTGTTTTCTTGCTTGGGAAATTGGCCCAGATACAAACATTGAGCTTCTCCATATGGATTTCAGTACAAAGAAAGAAATTCACATGAAAGGAGTCATATATGCCCCTGGCCTTGGAAAGAAAAGCACATTATTTTGGAATTTCATTTTCTAAATTAGATTTTTAAATTACACTTACGGATGTGCCTGGTCAAAGACATCATTTATTTTTATTTAATAAGATGATTAAATGACATAGTGATGTGGGTTAAATTTTCCTGATATTTCCAAATTGTTTCAAGAACAAATTTTTAGCATTTCCTTTTTCTTTTAAAATCCTGAAGAGGAGTATGTTCTGATTGCTACTCCTAAAACTTTCACCTCACGTAGATTTCTCCTGCTGCAGTCACCAATGTCCTCCAAGTCACCACATCCACTGGGTTCCCCTCCCACTTCACGTTAGTTGGCTTCTCAACATCGTTCCTCGCAGTGGACACTTTCTCTCTTGGCATTGTGACCCTCTTTTTCCTTCTTTATCTGCACTTCAAAGGTCATTTCTTCTTAGTCTTCTTTGGTCACTTCCCTATGCACCTTTTAAATATTTGGTTTTTGGCCCTTCCTCTATGTACATAGAAATTCCGAGATGATTCCATCCAGGTCACTGCCTGGACCAAACTTCCAAGTTCAGCTCTCCATTCTTGGCCAGTCCCCTGAGTTCCAAACTTGTACTTGAATCTGCTCAATGGACATCTCTATTTGCATATCTAAAAGGCCTATCTGGCTTAACATCGTCATAAAGAAATTTTGGGCCCATATCCTTCAAATCTGCTCTCCCTGCAGCCTTCTCCTTAGTAAATGACACCATAATGCATAGAAAAGTTCAAAGAAAAAAACTAAGAAACCATCCTTGAGATTTTCCTTCCTCTCAGCCTCTATATCCAATATATCAGAAAAATCTGTCCGCTCAATTTATAAAACGCAGTCAAATCCACCTATTTCTCTTCTTCCTTGCTAGCCCTAGTCTAAAAGAGGCAGTGAACTACAGCAGCAGCTTCCTAACTGCTCTCCCTGGTCAACTCTTGTTTCCTCCAATACATTCTTCTGATGGATGTTTTAAAAATACAAATCAAATTGCAACATGCAAAGTACTCTAAACCCTTGAATAATCTCTACCAATGCTTAGGAAAATCTGAACACTTCCCTGTAGCTAAGACCCTAGCTCATCTTACCTCATACTGTTTCCCCCACCTCATCTTGGTCTGCCCTCCCCCCTGTTCTCTTCTTCCAGTTCCTACAACTAACTGACCAAGACTTCCTGCCTTGGGGCATTCACATTTTTCCCTTTCTTATGCCTAGAATGTTCTTTCCTGACCCAACTTTTTATTCTTTTCAACCTTTATGTCGCCGTTCAAATGTCACCTCATCAGAGAGGTCTCTCATGACCACCTTATCTCAAGTAATCCATCTCCCAGTTCCTCTGTGTCACGTTTCTCTCTATTAATTTATTTTAAAGGCCTTTGCACAATGTGCAATTATCTTGTTAATTAATTTGTTTATTTTAATTTACTTGCTGTTCTTTTCAAAAGGAATCTAGTCTTCGAAAGGCCAGGGAGCTTGCTTATCTTGTTCTCTGCTATTTCCCCAATGCCTAGAACAGGTTTGGCTCCCACTGGCACACTGAATAATTATTTGTTGGAGGAAGAGCAAATGATGCAAAGTACTTTCTCCCTTACATGCCCACTGAATAGTTACAGTTAAAAATATAAGGAAGATTCTGACTGGTGACACATTTTAAGTTTAGCTTCCTTGTCAACAAGACTCTCATCTCACACATCACACGGAAAATAACAAGGTCTTGCATGCATTGTATCTACAAATTTCAAAGCATTTTCCCACGTATTAGAATAGTTAATAATGATTACTATGCACCAAGCACTATTTAAGTACTTTCCATATGTTACCTCCTTTAATCTTCACAAAGAATATTTGAAATAGTTATTATTGTCTCCATTTATAGATGAGGAGACCGAGGTAAGCCACTTGCCCAGCATGGCAGAACTAGTAAGTGGAAGTCACACATTCTGATCTGGGAGAGGGACATGTCACTTGATACTGCTCATTAAATCGGGTCCACAGCATGTGCTGTTATCTCGCTTTTACACCAGTGGGAAGGAAGAGGCTCAGAGAATCAGTGAGGTGCCTGAGGACCTAAGGGCAGGAGGAGTTAAAGTCTATTGAAAGAGTTCATCCTTTTGACCAGCCATGCACTGTTACAATGCACAGGCTCGTCCTTAACTCATCGTAAACAGAGACATGCACAAGAGTGTGTGTGCTCAGTTTGTAGAGAAGACATAATGCCATTTCTGCCGTCTGAAAGCAAACGTGGCTTGTATCACGGATCTGGAACTATGTTTTTTCCTTTGAGGTCGAAGATGACAATTGAGGGATGATTTATTAGAAATTAGAAGGGAATGCATTAAAAATAATAAAAGGGATATGCAAAAATAATAACATTTATGTTTTTATTGATGGTAGGATTGTGAGTGATTTTTCTAATATACATTAAAATAAACATATAAATAATAAAATTAAAATATCAATTTAAAAGCCATCTCAAGTACCAAGAAGATTTAAATGATATCATTTAATGATGTGATGAAAAGAATCCTAGAACACAGTCTCTTTGATGCTTCATCTTTAAGTTAACAGAAAATTTTTATGGCAGTATTTTGACAGTTTCATTTCAGAACTTGTGTACTTTTGTAATGTGGAAAAATGCTGTCCACCACACTCCCTGGTACACTAGATGATGTGAACTCAGTGCTGTAATTATCAGGAATAGAAAAGATTTCGAATAAGGTGGTGTGCTGTTGGCTGATGGCTGCAGGAAGTAACACAAGAAAAACTTACGTTCGTTATCGGATCATTTTCATTCTCCGTAACACATCCCTGAAGACTGAAGGTGAGAGCTCTACAAATGATCATGATTCTCTTGGCAGCTTTTTCTTCAAATGGTTTGATCGCAGACTCGGATTCCAAAGGATCCTTTTTCTGAAGTTTCAAGGTCTAAAAAATTTTGGACAGTTTTATTGAACACACACTCATCCCCAAAAAGGAAATTCTAAATTATAAGCTGCGACTGTGTGGATCAAGTTCATGTCTGCTTAGAAGGGGTTCTAATCACTTACATCTATATCTGGGTCCATCGAGAACAGGTTGAGTCTCTCCATGTTTCGAGTTGCTTTGACAGTCTCTTCAGTTTCTGTGAGGTACTGTATAGAAAACTGTGTAAGCTTTTGGTATCTAAATATCCAGATACTCACAACCTGCCCCATCTGCATGGCCCAGAAGTATCCCCTCAGCATTATCTCAGTTTTAATATCATCCATTAGAATTCAGCAAACCTTATAGAAACGTGCTTTTATTTTTTTTGGGGGGGGGGATGTTGCGTTTCCTAGTCTAAATCTCAACAGGAAGCATTTTCTTCTTTCCCATGAAAGCCATAACTAATAAATAATTCAAAGTTATCTGCATAGTAAAATGTCAGCTTTATTACTTTTGCGAAGTCTGGATGTAGGCTGTTCTCTGAAGACTCTGTTTCCTCTGGCACGCATTCACATGTGATAGAATTATCTAGTGGATCTAGAAGAGATACACCAAGACAGACTGTGAAATAATTCTCACGGATCACACATTTCTCTAGCCTGTGGTATATCAAAACTGGGTTAGATTCAAGAGCGATGAGGGAGGGATGCTGGTGAGCTGATGCCTTCATGTGTCCTGCCTGCAGTATGCTATTGTGGCACTCAGACCTGGACATTTTAGGATTCTTTCCCTGACATCATCCTGTGTCCATAAGAATTCTGGACACTTACAATACTTACATTTATACTTGGGGCTGTCTTGCCTTACTTTATTAGTGTACACTAAAGTTTTCTTATATATGCATCTATGTTGGATAATTCTGGCTCTCAGCCCATCAATTTAAAGCTTACATTTTACTTTCAGTTACTTAAACCCTCTATGACTATAAACATTAATATTTTAGCTGAATATTACTAGGTAAATCATGAATGCAAAACACCTATGCGGTATATAGTAGTTGTGTTAAAATCAACAAGTTTCTTTCTCATTATATTATGACTTTCATGTTATAGCATATGATATTTAGATATTTAGACTACCAGAACTTAAAAATTCTAGTTTCTAAGATTGCATGGTGCTGTGCAAATATCTTAAAACAATTTTCCTTTGGGAGAAGCTACTGACTCCGAAGGTGAACTCGTCTTCCACGTAGCTACAGACCTGTCTTTCTATTCTTCTTTTTACTCTTTCTTTCCTCTCTCTTGCTTACTTCTCTTTGCCTAGAATGAATTAGAATCTTTTGAAGGAAGTAGAAAGAGCAGATTTTTTTTTTAATCTTGCTGAAATTTCTAATGTTATGCAAAATTTATGGAACTTCCACAAGTGTGTGTGTCTGTGTATGTGTGTATTAGCTTATATATATATATGTGTGTGTATATATACACATATATATTAGCTTATATATAAATATATATATAAAATTATATATATAAAATTATATATATAAAATTATATATATATATATATATGCTTATATATGTATATAACTAATCTTAGGATGGTCCAAAAGTAAACATAAAAGATGCCTTTCAACTGAAAGTAATCCATATTTGCCTTTACAGAGCATAATGTTCATTAATTCAATGTGATGAAAGTCTATAAAACACACAAAAATAATAACCCTCTAAGGTGATATCCCATTAGACATGGGTATACTTTTTGATACAGCTGACAAATGATTCCCTACATCATTTGCTGGATGTCATGGGCAATCAAATCAGAATTGTACCTATGTGTGATGTCCCTCACTATTCAGTAAAAGTAAAGATTCAGGGGTGATTTCCTGGAGCGAACATCTCAGGGATGGATGAGCTAGACCTGACAGTTACCACAGTTACCACAGCTTCAATGAACAAAACTCACAGGTTGTCCTAGGAAAAAAAAGGGAGGTGGCACATGTGTCCTCACCCAGGCCCAGATCCGTGAGCTCCGTGCTCCGCCGACCCTGCAGGGGCCCCTCAGGGCTGATCTGCAGGATGCGGTTCAGGGTGTGGATCCAGTCCTCCATGTCAGACTCTGTTTCTGCCGCCAGCACAAAATAGGTCAGGTCGTTCATTTTCAATTCAAAGGCATATTTTCTTAGTCTGTTATTCTGTGGTACAAAAACAAAAACAAAAACAAAAAATCAAAAAGAAAGAAAAAGAAAACATCAGATAATGAGTGTTAGAGTGTGAGACATTTTTATGGGGTCGTAGTTCCAAAGTCTTTACACACAAGTAGGTGACATAAAGGATTTTCCAAAACAGATCAAAACTTATGATGAGTACGAATCGTTTTGTTTGGCTTCTTTTAAGACTTTTTGTACGAAGAGATATTTTATTTAGGCTTTTGTCGATTAGATGATTATGTTGGCTCAAAAATTTCATCTGCAGGCCCACTTGTGAGTATATTCTAAATGTCAGATAATTGATTGAGTTGCTGTCTTCACTTTCTCACTTCTGCTCTGTCCATGACTCTCCAGTTGATCTTTCGACCCCATTGCACCTGAGGTAGGGCTGTCAAGGTCACTAACAAACTCTGTATTGCTGTACTATCCAAGAGATGTTGTTTTCTTCATATCTTCCTTGACCTTTCAGGAGAATTAACACAACGGCCATTTCCTACTTCTTGAAACCCATCTTTCTCTGGCATCCATGATCACACTCTATTCTGATTTCCTTTCCTCATTCTTTCCCACCACTTTTCAGTCACCTCTACTGGTCCTTCTTTTTCTCAGTGACTTCTAAGGTTAACCTCAGCTCTGTCTTCAGACTCCTTTCTCTCTCTTCTGCTCCAATGGCTTTAAATGACATCCATATGTCCAGGTGCCCTGGTTCCTTTCTTTGGCTCTGACTTCTCATCAGCCTCCACACTTTTCTCTAAATTGATATCTCTACTCTGTATTTTGTGACCTCGAAGGAGGTCTTGTTCTAGTTATGAGGTTCCGTTGCATGCTTTGTTGCTGCCACGGGACCTGGAGCAGACCCCCTGCTCCCAAGTATGGGCTTGCATGCACAGACACACGATGTTTGCCTCTCGTATACTTTGGTGACTTATATTTATTCTTCAGTTCTCAACTGTAGTTATATTTGCTCAGGCAAACCTTCCCCAGTTCCAAAGGGAGGACACAATTCTTGTCTTCTAGGGCACTTATCATGATTTGGAACTACATGCTTATTCATTTTCATGTGTTTGTTTTGGCCAACATCTATCTCCCTCACAGCCGCTTCCATGAGGACCTGGTCAGTTCCACTTGCCACTATATCTTGTGCTGTCACATGGAAGGATTCTACATGAGTGGGTTCAAAACAGTCATATTTTACATATTTTCAGTATCAGTGGGTTCAAAACAGTCATATTTTTCAAACAAAATAGAATAGTTTCCTATTCTTGGGGAACTAGCATTCATAGGAAAGAGGTGAATGAATCAATGAATGATTAAAGGAGTGAACAGACTATTGGAAAACTGAGATTCTCTATTACAGGTTGATGCTATGAGTAGCTACTTAGATTGGTCTTTTACACAAGGAAGGTCTAAGCTGAAATTGTAGAAAGGAGTGAGTTGTTTAAAGATGAGAGGAACACATTTGAAGTGGAGGGAACCAATAGCAAATCATTTTGGCAGTTTTATAAATTCCTTCCATGAGATTTTAGAAATATAAACTCAAACTGGGAACTTTTCCCCAATGATACAAACTAGTGTTAGATAACCTGGGGTGGGTGACCATGTTCCATCTTTTATTCCCAAGTAATTCTGACACAGGTATTGGACACTTACCCACTCTGCTCTAAAGTGTTCAGAGGCCCCACATTGTAGTGAAGGAAAGCCTATACGTTTAAGATGACCCAATTTTGTATAAGTAAAACACAGATGGAAGCAAAATCAGAAGATGCGGGTGTTACTACCATGTGAGATCATCGCTAAATATCAAAGTACAACATTCTTTTTGAGGATAGGGTTGCTATTCTTGGTGGCAGAAAAAAGTAATTTTTAATATCCTCTTGGCAATGTCCTCTTTCTTTGGGGTGCCTTCAGAGACAGTCCCAAAATAGCTTGTTCCTTTCAACTTCCAAAACAGCATGATTACTACTACATATATGACACCAAACACTCGCCATCTGTATACCAGGCACTGTGCTGAGCACTTTATATAAATAACAACCCTAATGGACAAATCGCATCATTCCACTTAACATAAGATGACACCAAGTCTGGGAAAGATAAATTAAAACATGTTTGAGAGGACATGGTTAGCAAGTGGCAGAGAAGGGAAATAACCTCTTTATATTCCAACACCCACCAAGATGACCTAGGCACAAAGAAGATGCCCTTCTCCTTGTTTGTCACCTTCCTGGCACAATCACATACCCAAGAGTAGCCATGGCCTAGGAGGTCATGAATTTTCTAAGTGCTGAGAATAGACAGTGGGGCAGCATATACACTTGGAGGACCAGTAGAATTTAAAAATTGAGGAAAGAAGAAGAATTACTTAAAAAGCTGTGATTCTCACTGGGAAACTTCACAGCTCAATGGCTACTTTCCAGACTCTTCCAAAGACAGGTTCTTTGCTCCTGTACATACTTTTATTTTATCATCAAGTATCATTATTTCCTTGCCTTCTAATTATTCACTTGCAGGCTGACTCTTTTATTAGTTTATGAGCCTGATAAGGGCAGAAGCTTCCTAGCTATTCTCAGTGCTCAGTGCAGTGATAAAAGTCATTCAGAAAGAGGTATTTTGTATTGCATTGTATTGTATTGTATTGTATTGTATTGTATTGTATTGTATTGTATTGTATTGTATTTCTTGCATTTATTTGTTGTATTTATTGTATTTTGTGAGGGGCAAAAACAGACACAGTCTCTGCCCTGGCAGAATAAAGAAGTCAGGCATTAACATATTAATCACACAAATTTGAAAATGGAAGATAAATATACTTAGATTTTGAATGAATGTATTGAAGAAGTATACAAATTCTTTTTGAGAACACGATTTTTCTTGCAACATGAGAATGTAGTTGTGTGTTCTTTGAGCACAGAACAGAGTGGCTTAGACTAATAAAAGGTGAGAGAGGGATTTTGAGATCTTTTTGGCTGCAGTATAAAATATGGGGGGTGTCTCCAGAAGGAAAGTGGCCCCAAACATTACTGCACAAAGCCAACATGGAGGCAGCTTCTTTAAGAATGCAAGTTCTTAGAAGTTACACTCTTCCCAGGAGCTGTGGGAAGACACCCTCCATACACCCCACAAATACATCTTGGGGGTTCTGACAAAGGAGATACATAAAATGGCCAGTGATGTCAATGACAACAGAGTGTCTAAGGATAAGACAAGTTGGTTGATAGCAAATATAAAAGGAAAGAGATAGCCTTCCTTAAAAAACAAACAAACAAACAAAAAACACAAGAACAGAAATAGACAGGAAGGAAGGAAGGAAAGAACTAGAAATGCTCAGAGTCCAGGGCCTAGCTTTGGCTAGAATATTGTTAAGTATCTGAGCATAGCAAATGCCAGCAAATTTCAGGGTTGTCTTGAAAACAAACAAATTAAAGAATCTGCTTGACTAATCTGATGTCTTCAATATGTGAAGTGGGAGATACGAACCGACGTAAAATGCTTACAGTGGGTTTAAGTTAAAAGTGGATGGAGCTGCAACCTGCTTTCAAATGCAGATGTCAAGGAACTAATAAAAGTTCAAAAAGAAAACATTACAAAATATAAATAAAATGTGATTTTCTAAATTGCATTTTGTATGTCAAATGAATATGTTGTCAACTTCAATATTATTAAAATATTTTAAAAATTTTTAGTGAAGTATAATAAATCCTTGTTTGTAACAAAGGGGTATTTATAAATGAAGTCAATGTTTTATTTACAATGTCTCAAAAATCAAATTATCTATTTCTATTTGGAATGAAATAGAACTACTTGCAGGGTAGAGAAAGTTATGTTGGGGAAGATTAAGACGCCTAAGTGGTTTTCTATCTCACTGTGATCTCTAAGATAATGGCATATAAACCAGCAAAAAATAAAGAACAGAAATAGAAAATCAATGGGACATTTTAATAATCCTGAAGTGCAATTGCCAAGTCATTAAAATGGTAATCGAGAAGTACTCTTGTTCTTCTTTTCACTCCTCCAATTTTCCTCTATGTCTCTGAAATCAGTGTCCTTTGTGGCCATGGCAACTACTTTCTTCCTTTGTGCTCCCCATAGGAATAATAATAGGAAACCGTGACTGTGTCCTAATGCCATAGGACGTGTTTAATGAGTTGCAGCAGACTGCTCTGTTTCCACTATATTCACCTGGAAAAGTTCCGAAATAGATACTCCAGCAAAGCCACTAATGCTGATGGAGAAGAAGGAAATTATCCAGACAAAACAGCCCATCACACCCACTGTGGTGCTAGCATCTTTTACAGAATTTTGCAGAAACAAAAGAAGAGCTTTATAAGGAAACACACAACATCAAATCCAGGTTACTGGTCCAGGTGGCTACTATCCATGCAATCTTTTTCCATTTATTTGTTCATTTATTCAAGAAAATTTTGGGGTATGTTTTATGTATGTACCAGGTACAAAACATGAAAAAAAATCAAGTAAAATGCATTCCCTCATTGAACGTCCCTTCTAGGGTAATGACGTGTCACTAAAATAAGTAGAAATATAACATATGTAAGCTATATAATATACTATTATGAGCTGATAAATATAACTTCATTCTTGCATGCAGGATCAGAATGAATTCTTTGGGATGTGTCATTCATGCTCTCTTTGCAGGTGCTCTATCTGCTCTGCTTTTTTCTGTGCGTCCTCCCACAGGCTGGAAACTCTTGGAAGGCAGAGGCCATATCTACTTCATATTTGGCATTCTCACAGTGTTTTGCATATAGAAACAATTTCACTATAAGTTAGCTGAGATAAATCCCGCATCTAAAACTCACTGCTTAAAACTACACACGAGCATATACATCTTTGCAGTGTTTCTTCTGGCCACGTGTGTGCGTGCAGGTATGCCCAGTCGATGTGTAATGACTGAAGCATCTCCTGGGGCACCTTTCTGTAATTTTGGACGTTCCTCCACCTTAAAGCTAATTTTGCCATTATTAGCTCTGTGACTTGGGAAAGACACTCTATCTCTCCGAGTTTTATTATCATAAATTAGGACATTAATAATACATAATCCATCAACTGCTGTCAAATAATAAATTAGATGAAGGAAATTACAAGTGTTACTTTGGTTTTTATTGTTATAGAAAGTGAGATTCTTTGGAGCTGGAGTTTGCTAATGGGAGATTTATAGGTCATTTTTGGCTTCTAGGCTGTTTTACTTGGTGGGTACACTTTTTTCCCTCCCAGTTGGGCTGCCTTCATGAGGGCATGCATACTCCAGTTCAGCAGGCTGCTCCCTGTGGTCTCAAACCTGGCCCTACATTACTGTTGAACTTCAGAGGCATCTGAAGTTCTAACCTTTCATTAAGCACATGAGGCTATTTATTTAGAACCCATATTCACAAGGTGGCAGATCCAGCATCTAGGAGAAAATAAACCTTGTTTGGCACCCCGCCCATCTCTATTTAAGCCTTTATTAAGTGACGTCAGTCATTGTCACTGATTCCTGGGTTATCTGTCCCTTCACAGTGGCAGGACCTGGAGTAGATGTCTGGCTGGATGAAGGGATGGACGATAAATGGACAGGTGGATGGATAGAGAGATGGATGGATGGATGAATGGACAGACAAACCAAAGGATGGTTAGGTGGATGGACAGACAGATGGAGGAATACTTGGATGGATGGATGAAAAATTGGACTAATAAAAGAATGAGTAAATGAGAAGACTCTGGTGGGACAAGACAGGATAAAACAGGCTGAAATGGCCCTTATTCCCAGATCAAAACTGAAGGAGCAAAAACTGGAAGTTCTGCTCCAGATCCGGAGTACAAGGGTATAAAACAGACCTGATACTGTTTGACGATATTACAAAAAATGGAAAACTACTATCAGATATTCATTTTGCCAAGATCCAGGAAATTTCCAATCATAGGTGTCATTGAAAGTCTCTGAGAGATATGGGTAGGAGTTTCTCTCTACCCAAGGTCACCCTTGAAATTTATTTCTAAGCATTCCAAGGATTCACCTCAGGAAAACACATTGATGTAGATTTGGTCTGAATGGCTCGTTCACTTAAGAATGCTATCGGCTTGAACTCTCTAAGGATGCCCAACCTAGGCAGCAGTTTCTGAGGCAAAGTCTTTGTTCCTCTTTTCTGTTTTAGTCAATGGAAACTAACAATGCCTCTTGACAAAATTGTCTGACTCATCCTAGTATTCATTTGCTCTGTGCTTTTTGTTCATGTTTCATCTTCAGGTACATTTTGTGCCTAAGGGCTTGCTATAGCACTGACTAAACTTGCACTACCTCATTCAGAATATTTTTTCCAGATGCAAAAATTTGTAAGTCAGCAATTGCTGTAAGCAAATACGTAAGAGCTGGGATTCAGATACAAGGTGACGAGTGGCCCAGATGTCTGTCTTCCCAAAGTCATCTCAAGAAGCTGGAGGTCCCTCTCTCTACTAAAGGTAACGAGTTCTCGATGAAGAAGAATATAAAGGGATGTAGGGATGAAGTCCTTAAAAGATTTAATAACTGTTCTCAAATGTCAAATGGCTATCTCCTGGAAAATGAAATAGGATTATTCAATTGTGCTTAGATATGCAAAATCTACCTTGGGAAATCCTACTACAGGCCCATATCTTCTGTGCAGGCCTCCACCTGAATGGGAAGAGTTCATCACTGTTCTATGCTCCATGTATATCTCCCCTATAGCTCTGGCGACACTGTGTGAGAGTTAGATATGAGCCCACATCCCTTTCTGGGTGCAACTTTAGCAGGGCATCCCCAATGGCTAAGTACAGTTCTTAGCATGTCCTAGGCACTAAATAAATTTGTTGAATGAATGACTAAATAAATAAATAAATAAATGAATAAATTAGCACTTTTAGGTAGAAATTACAGGAAAGCGAATTAAGATTTTCAAGGAAGGCTTTTCCACAATGAAATGTCTGTCTTCTAAAGCTGTGTTGTTTGTAAGTAACAGAAAGACTAAGGATGTAGGGTTGAATACACACCATCTCCCAGATCCTTTTCGAATATTATTACAGTTATTCTAGCTTTACAAATGAGGAACCTGAGATCAAAAGGCTGGAGCAATTTACTCAAAGCCCTTAGACAGGAAACAGTGAAACTAGGATTTGAACTCTGACCTGTACCCTTAGAAGACACTCTCTTTCCAAGACACTGCCTAACCAGAGAGTGAAATACTAAGAGGTTTGTATAAGTAGAAGGTTGAATTAGAGCACTAAGGTGTGTGAATAACAGAGTTTCATGCTATTTGGAGGAAGAAATTATATATTAATTTGCATCTCTGCAAACATATTATACAACAAGGGCTACAATGATGACTCGTTTGCTAGAGCAAGCTTATAAGTGCAAATGGAAAGGAAAATATTTGTTTTTCAGTTCAATGTCTATAAAATGCAGTTATTGATCTTTAGCCTCTTACTAAAGAAATAATTTTGTATTTCTAAAGTCGAACAGTCTCCTTTTAACTAACAAGAAAAAATTATCTCCACCCTTTTTTGGGATCCTTATTGCCTTTTTCTCGTGGAAGCTTGTCACCTGTGTTAATATACAATTATCATTCACTTCTAGTGGAGCACTCAGCAACTCTTAATTCTTTCCTTTTGAGCTTTAGCATTGTTACTTTCTGGAGGAATTCCAGATTCTACCAGATGAACCATCTAGAAATTGGAGATGACTTTATTTTGCTTTTCTATATCCAGCTGCCCTTGGTGTTAATTGGAGTTGTAATCTCAGTTACACAGCAAGCTATGCACATACCCATGGCTTGGTGAAAAGAGAGCTGCTCCTAGTGGCTTGTGACCAGAAATGGTGTCGTCAGTCTCAAAGAGCCAGTAACTTAATGTAAAATTTGATGTAAAAATGCTAAAATCCTTGATTGCTTCAATTTTTAGGTAAGAGGGAATAAAAATAACTATTTTATCTGAGTAAGAAGGATAAATGATGTGAAAAATAAGATGTCCAAATGAGATCTATGGAATTTTTCTGTTGTCCTTTGCCATGGTGGTCCATGACAAGTTGAATACTAAGGATGATAGTTTGAACACTAAGAGCTTACACAACAGCATTGTCTGTTAAAAGCTCTGTGCCTGTTTTGGAAATTAAACTTGGGAATCAAGGTCACCTTGTCTTTGAAGGAAACTTCCCTCTTGAAGAAAGATGTCGTCTTGTTAGTTTACTATCTCATACCTAACAATAAAGGTAATGTTTATGAAGTCTAGTCTCTGAGCTATGATTTATGTATCATCTTATTGAATCTCTTAGCTCAGTGGTTCTCTATATTGTGGCCACAAAGGTGATGATTTTCTTCTTCTTAAATACACCAGACTTGCTCTCAACTCAGGATCTTTGCACCTGCTGCCACTGCTCATTCTTTAGCTTTAGATCAAACACTTTTTCTTGAAAGAATGCTTTTCTCACTTTTGGAGCATTAATATTTCTCTGTAACCTCACCATTCATCTCTCTCCTTTCTGTAACCCTGTTTATTTTCTTTATTTCAGAGTTCGCCAACTGATTTCATTCTGTGTACTTCTTTCTTTGCTTATTTTCTGTGTTTCTTCCTTTATCAAAAGTAAGCTTTGTGAAAGTTGGCATCAAGGCTGCCTTGTTCTCCACTGAATCCTGAGTCTGGACCAATTGTTGGCTCATATCAGATACTGTGTACATATTTGTGGAATGAATGACCAGTGATAGATGGACATACTCTTTGATTAAAAACCCAAGGGGAAAAAGAGATTTCTACTCACCTGTACCACACCTGTACAGGAATCCAAAAAGATGCAGCCTTTTGGCTCTTTGGATATTTTTTCATCTTTGTAAAAATTCATGATGTAGGAGTTATCTGGCAGCTGAGTCAACTGGAAGTAGCGCTTCTTGAATGACTAAATAAAGGAAAAGATATCAGGAGATAGTTCAAGTTGCAGCGTGCTATTACTCACGAAACCTAGAATTTTTCTAATTCCTTCAAGAGTATCACCTTTCTAGAGTACTGTTCTAGAGAAGAGCATCCTCCTTTTTCATAAATAAAATATGACACAAAATATCAACTCAATGCCAATGGCTCTCCTCTGTGCTGCGGCCAAAGGAGGGGTGTCAAGACAGGTGGCAGAAACTGATGAGTCTTGATGTCTCCTTACCCGAACAGTGATGGTATTGTTCACGGTGCTGTTGAAATTCCCCTTGTAGAGCCAGCCTGACTTGAAAACTCCAGTTCCTCCTGCTCCCCCACAGCCTTTGGAAGACGAGTGGGAGGTGGTATCCTGCCCAAAAAGCATCATTAGCATGACTAGAATCTTTTGTGAATTCCAGATCTTAAAGCCTGCACTTAAAAATGAGCCTCCTTTTTCTCTCTTTGACTCATTTTAAAAAATCAAGTTCAATTTCAAAACAAACGTGACTCATTTTGACTAAAAGCTCTCACACAAACGGCTATTACAGCTTGATGAAATACTGGTCAGAATATGAAACACTCCAGTAAAAGACAGGAACTAATTATCCTCATGTTTTAAACATTTCACTTTCAACAATTTACTTACTTCATCCTTATCAGCATCTTCATGGTCCACCTCAAAGGAATGTGAAGGGAGTTTCTCTGGTTTGTATTCTGCTCTGATATTAAAAAAAAAAAAAAGTTTCTGGTTTTTCATGAGACATGGGTTTCATTTTCAGCTGTTCCCTGAGTAACAACTATTGTGTTTTTAAATAAAATAAGGTAATATTTTGACGGTCTCATTTCCTCTGGAAGTATTAGCCTTCCTGATTACACCATTACATGTTAGTCTAGTATATAAATCTCTGTTTTAAACCATAGAATTAATATTTATACAGATTTACGCGTGTCTTCTTGAGTAAGATGAAGGCAAGCAGGATGATTTTTAAGGCTTGGTGGTTTATATTTTCTTTCTTCCACATTTTTAAGTGAAATATGAGTAGGGATATTTTCATTACCTTTCTGCTTCACCTTTACATGATGTGCCCAAGGGTATCTACATGGTGGCCATTTGAAGGACCATGTTCCAGAGAACCAGCCTGTGCCCTGGCCACTAGGTTGCGCTGCTCCCCTAACTTTGGTGTCCCCAAAAGGCTGCACCACTGTGACTCAGTGGCAATTGTGCATCATTGACTAGCACAGAGGAGCAAGAGCATTCACCTGGCAATATAAATGGTAAAATAAGACAGAAATGAACTTTCCTTGGTTTTGATTCTATCTCCTAACTCAGGGTCGAGTGGAAACCCAAAAATACCCTTTAAGGTTCAGGCATTCCTTGATACTTGCCTAGCTAGACAATTTTACTTGCAGATTTTGCATGGAGTGTTGTTTTCTTTAAGATGACTTATATTGTGTAGAAGCAGAATCTGACTATTGAGAGAAAAAAGCCCCAGGACACGTTCAAGTATTGCCATCTCGAATTGTTTCCTTCATTGATAGTATTCCAGAGAGAAAAACTCAGCCAAATCCACTAATCCTTAGCCATATTCATGCTGACCTTACATTCATTTAAAAAAAAAAAAAGTGCAGATTATTGAATGTCAGCTTAGGACACGTGGAGGGTATGGGTGATTGTGGGCCTTCTCTTCCATTGCCGCCTTTTCTGAATTCTGAGTTTGCTTGATCAAATTCAACGAGAGTTGAGAGTTATCTTCATTCTTGGAGGCCATTCTTCTTTGCCACTAAATGACCCAGTTCCCACATAGTACCCATCACATGGAAAACCCACAGTAATGTCAACCACATGTCAGAAAATAAACCCTAACCTGAGGAAACCTGCATTCTAAGGAAGGAGAGAGTAGATATTAAGCATAAAAAGACAAGATAAATTTCTTTGGGTGAAAATGGTTGTGAAGAAAATTCAAGAGGGGAAGAGAAGAGAGTGATTTGGGTAGGAGTGGCAGAGGCCAGATTTAGAAAGGGCAGTCATGGATGGCCATTTAATTTGACAGTAAGAAGAAGCCAGCCATGTAGTGATCTGGGGATAGATCATTCTGGCATAGTGATTGGTGAGAGGACTGGTCCAGGCGTGTGAGGGTAAAGGTCTGGAGCACAGTCAGGGAAGGGAGAGTGTTAGGAGTTGAGGTCAGCCCTGTAAGAAAAGGCTCAGGGTAAGATGGTGGACCTTCACTGAGGCATGGGGGCTCCTGAAGATTCTTCTTTTCTAGTCAGTTCTGTTTTTAATTTTAAATATGAGTGAGATGATATTGTATTTGTCTTTCTCTGACTTATTACACTTAGTATAATGCTGACAAATTCTATCAGTGTTGTCACAAATGTCAAATTTCATTCTTTTTTATGATTAAACAGTATTCCATTACATGGATACATATTATATATGTAATTATATATGTAATTACACAATTATATATATGATATAATTATATGTCATTTTATGTACTAATTATATATGTAATTACATATATGTATATATGATATATATTACATTTTCTTTATACTTTCATCTATTAATAGATACTTAGATTGTTTTCATATATTGGTTATTATAAATATCTTTTCAAATTGGTGTTTTTATTTTATTCAGATAAATATTCAGAAATGGAATTGCTGAATGATATGGTAGTTTTATTTTTAATTTTTTTAAGGAACTTCTGTACTGTTTTCCATAGTGACTGTACCAATTTACATTCCCACAAACAGTATATAAGGGCTCCCATTTTCACCACATCCTTACCAACACTTGTCATTTCTTGTCTTTTTGATAATAGCCATTCTAGAAGGTGTGAGGTGATAGTTCATTGTGGTTTTGATTTTCCTTTCCCTGTTCATTAGTGATGTTGAGCATCTTTTTATGTACCTATTGGCAATCTGTATGTCTTCCTTGCAAGAATGTCTATTCAGGTGCCCATTTTTAAATCAGTTTTTTTTTTGTATTAAGTTATCTGAGTTCTTTGTATATTTTGGATAATAACTCCTTATCAGATAATAACTCCTTAACAGATTCTCAGATATTTTTTTCCATTTTCATTTTGTTGATAGTTTCCTTTGCTGTGTTGAAGTTTTTTAGCCGGATGTTGTCCTACTTGTTTATTTTTGCTTTTGTTGCTTTTGATTTGGGTGTCAAATCCAAAAAAGAAAAAAAAATCATTGACAAAAACAATATTAAGGAGCTTACCCCTTATATTTTCATCTAGAAGTTTTATGATTTCAGGTCTTGCATGTAATTCTTCAACCCATTTTGAGTTAATTTTTGTTTATGGTATAAGATAGTCTAGTTTCATTCTTTTGCATGTGGCTGTTCAATTTTCTCTACACCATTTATTGAAGAAACTGTCTTTTCCCTATTGTATTTGTATTCTTGGCTTCTTGGGCATCACATATTTTTATGCCATTCTCAGAACCACAAGTTCAGTAATAATTTTTATTACTAATGTGTGAAGGCTTTATGTTTTACATTTAACCTGAAATAATGTCTTTCCCATGTGTCTTCTTATAAACAGACACTTTAAACAGTGGGGTTCTTTAAAGTCAGTAATAAAACAATTTTAAATATAAAGAATAAAAATGAGGGACATAAGCACACACCTCTTTTTACACTTTTCCATAATTGCAAATTTTCATTTTACAGCCTCAGCAACCCATAAAAAGAAATGATCAATTTAAATTGGTAGCATGACATAGAATTCTTTTAATCCAGGAGGTATGAAAATGATTTACTTCTAATAGCTTCAGAAGGCCCAAGTAAATTAACTGTCTCCATTGCTGACCTAAATATGTGTAGTTTTTAGTGGGGAGTGCTTAGCTTTGTAAAATTATTTAAAAATAATTTCATTAAACCATGTTACTCTCTTTATTTCAGGAGATATATGAGGATCATGTTCTAGAACTTCTTATTTTCATTTTGAATATACATATTTACACACACACACATATATTATATGAACTTTAATATAGTTCATTACAGTTTCTTACTTTGTGGCTGTTTTATTCTTCCCTTTCTTGGTATCAACTTCTACTTCCTTTAGTTAAGGGAAATTCTCAACAATATTTCTATTATTTTTGCATTTCTTCCCATTAATTTTTTTCTTGTGCAGTATGCAAATTCCAATTCAACAATAATATTTAGACCTTGTTCATAATGGAGGTGCTTTCTCTATTGTTTTAATAGAGGAAAAAAACCATGAATGTTACATTCTTTCTTTCTTTATTTTTTATGGCATCACAAACATAAGAAAAGAAAAATTGGGGATAAAGCCACTAAAAATTTCATTAAAAATTTATTCAGAAAGGCAGTTATATACTGCTTTTTGTACTTTCTCATATACTTCATGTTCAGGCTTCCAGCTGCCTGGACACAGCTTCCAAGTTATAACCACTTCTCAGATTTATTTTGAGAAAGAGGAAGTCTCGATGTTAAAAAAAATGCTTTGCTTTTCATATGAGCCTACCAAAAATGTGTGACGAACACCCAGACATTCTTAATGCAGTAATGACTCAATGAAAGCCTTGGGTGTAATGGGACCTTCCCAACAGGAAGTTCCAGGAGGTTATCTATTAGAAGTGACCTGAATCTAACGGAATGTTTGGAGATTTGGTATAAATTAATGTTCAGTGTTCTGAAAAAAAGATTTGCTGTTTTGGAGGAACATTAACTTTGCAGAGAAATGCGACTCCAAAGGAAATGGCATCTTTTCTCTCTTTTTTTCCTATTCTCACCACTACAATCCCTCTCTCCACAGTGAAGAGCAAGTGATCTTTCAAGGGGTAAACCAGATCACGGCACACTCCTGGTTTAAATATCCACAGGCTTCTGTTGCAATGAGAATAAAATCCAAGCTCATTTCCAGAGCCCATGGGGTCTCCTGCCTCAGTTTCCATGGTTTCATCTCATTACTCCCTTTCCAATCCTCAGCTCTAGCTTCTCTGACTGTCATTCTGCTTAAGTGATCATGCTTTTTCCCATCTCAGGGGTTTGCCTATGCTGTTCCCTCTGGGAACATTTTCTTGAGTACACAGGGCTGGTAGCTACTGTTCCCTCAGATCTGAGCTCAAATTTCACCTCCTCAGAGTCATTCCATCACTCCACCTTCAAATTCTGCATTCAGGAGTTGAGAACAGCACTTCTAAGTATCTGAGTCTGGAAAAGATATTTCTGAGGCCAGGAGAAATCTTGGAAAGTGGTGCCCAAATTGGAACGCGTCCATTAAAAAGTTAGATGCAATATGTATCATTTCAATGCTTCCTTCATTAGAGCAAAGTGTTATAAAAAATTTGTCTTTTGATTATTCTAAGTGTTTTTCTGGATTAGTTGTATCATTTGAGCTTGATGAACCAATGTGTTGAGAGATTCCAGTTCATTGCAATTCCTTGCATTTGAACAACTCCAATCCCATCCAGAAATATTATATTTTAAAATTTGCCATTCACTCAGTTAACTTATCTAATAAGTAATTAGTACACCTACTATGTGCTGGGCATGCTGTTAGGGCTGCATGGGATTCTGCAAGGAAACATCCTTGCCCTTTGGGGAGTTTTACTTTAGTGGACACAGACTCTGCATAAATGCCTACTTTAGTTCAGGTAGTCAGTCAAGTGAGCTTCTCTATGGAGGTGACATTGGAGCAGGTACAGAACAAAATCACCTTCTCCTAAAAGCTTTATTTCCCCAGAGTCTAGAAAAGAAAATTAGGTGTTGATCTCTCCCTTTTAGCTTTCCTTAGACATCTATCACTTTTGTGGAGGTTCTTTATTTTCATGGCTTTTGATATCCTAGCATGAAAGTACATGAAACCAGTGGCAAATCTGAACACTATGTACAGACTATTGTCATTAAAATGTTTTGATTCAAACTGTACTTTTCTAATCCTCTTGCATCTGTCATTGAAAAGACAGCTCACAAAAGAATGATATAATGATACTTTAAAACTTTGTTGAAAAATTAAATAACAGCGTATTTATCTCACCTCAATTCGATTGCTACAAACAATACATTGTCAAACAAAATATTTTATCGTGACTCTAGTTTTTAAATTTTGTGAAACATCCCTTGCCACTTGAATAATGTATCTGTAGTTATAAATAGTGGCACATCTTAAACATATAACATATTTTATAAATGGGAAAGTCTCAGGAGGCATCACCATAGGTTCTTACCTAGGTAACTGACGAATATCTCCAGAATATTGTTCATATTTGTAGTTTACCACATACCACTGGGAACTATAAAATTTACAAGCCTGGAAGAAAATGAAAAAGGCAACAATTAAAAAATTATCATTAAAAAAATCATCTGTCTTGACAAAAAGTACCAAAAATACAGTTCTCAGAATCCCTGGGGTAGCATTAAGTTAGTGATATTAGTGGTTTTAAGGTAGGTAAGGGCTTGCTCATTACAATCGTTCCACATTTTTCAAAGAAATGAAAACCCACCCTTTCCCAGACTCTTGGAGGGAGAAACATTTTACATACTGATTTTTTTTTTTTATACTGTCAAGGAAGGCCTAACTTAATTATCCACTAAAACATACCAGACATGTTGCTAACCTGAAGTACCATTGTTTTCCAGCTTTCTTTGTAACTCTTTCCATTATTTAACAGTTCTTACTAGTAAAAGATATTATTTATAGAGAATCCTTTCATAAAAACTTTAGCCCATTTCTTCTTGATCTTGAATCAGTAACATCCATTTTCTCTTTATATCAACTCTGTTATCTACTTTACATCAGTTTTTCAATTTACCTCACTGCATTCTAAGGCTCAGCTTTCTTTATTATTCATTACTTTTATAAATATATGTGAAGAAAAGATAATTCATTTTTAAAAACAAAGTTAGTAGCACAAAATAATTATCTTAGAGTAGTACATACTGATGGCAGATATTTCCCAAATATCCACCATGCATTTAGCATTGTATTGACTGTGGGTTGGTAATGGGATTTCACTAGGAGCTTTTAAGATTTGTTCTGATTCTAAAATTACATGATTCTGATGATTATTGGGATTGTAAGAAAATTTTGTCCTCTAGCATTAGTGGAGAAATGAAGAGCAATAAAATTACTGCCACGTGAGGAATAGAGAGACCTGTGGTTGTGTTTGCAACCAAGAAGGGGACAGGCAGGATCCCTTTGTGACAGTAATCATCCAAAGTACAGAAGTGTTACACTAAGAGGGCACTGGCACTATCTTTGCAGAAACAGAAAATGAGAAGGAGTGAGCCAGAGGATGTTGTAGAAAGGTTGATGGGAATCATAGGGTGTGGACACTTGGCTCAAGAGGCATGAGAAAAGCAGGGACAGGAGAGAGGGGTCAGAGTCCTCAGTGGCTTGAGATTTCTCTGGCCTTGAACTTTCTCAGCACCATAGTTTTATTTGTTCAGGGAAACACCCCCCACATCACCTGGGTCTGAGGGCTCATGATGCATGAGACTTGGACAATACAGGAGCAGCAGAGAGCACAGGAGAAAAGAGGAGTTTGAAACAAAGCAGCAACAAGGCAGATGGGCCCGGAACATGTAATGGCTAGAATGAATAGAATGTGAACAAAACTGAATATTTAATTTTCTTAATTTGCCAATTTTGCCGATCACATATTTCTGAAAATAAGAGGAAAACTAAGCCCTGATATGGTCCTTGGCTAAAAAGTTTCATCTTCATTTTAGACAAAGATGCCAGGGATACAGGCAAGGAACACATAGGCCCAGAGTATGCCAAGTCATGGAGACAAACATTCATGATTACAGTTCTTTCTCACCCTCTCTCACTTACTTTCTTTTCTTTGTACCTTACTGTGGTTCTCAAATGAAACAAAATATCTTTTAAAATAGAAAACAAAAAGCATAAAGCCAACTCCTTTTTTGTATTTTCTTTCAAACTTTTTAGAAAAATTTTTTTTGGGTACATAGTTTTACCTAGGTCCCTTCTAAGTATACTTTTGAATTTAAGTATTATATTTTATTCACTTATGACATATTCTGGAGGTTTTTATATCTGCTTTCTAAATTTTATGACCACTTTAAAGAAATAGAAAATATTATATAGTAATTTACTAATGCAGCCTCCTAATTTTGGAGATCATTCACTCATTTATTCATTCAAATGAACATTATTGAGCCCTTATTGTGAGCTTGGGATTGTTATTTTTTTTTTTAATATTTATTTTTTTGCGGGGGAGGTGGTTCTAACAAATCAAAACAAGAGAAAAAAATTTCCGCCCTCTTAATACTCGCTCCCTCATAAAGATCTGGTCAATAAACACACAAGTAAATTGTGAAATATATTAGCAAATGAGAAGCACCATAAAATTAAAGCAGAGAAAGGGGGATAAATAGAGCTGGGGAAAGGGAGTGGATTTAAATAAAATAGTTAGGGTGGTATTACCTTTGCCATCTGAGTAAAGAATTATAGAAGAGGACAGAATGAGTGCTGGTTGTGGCTACTTGAAATTTTGTGCCATGGTGGAAAACAATGCTTTGCAGTATTTCTTCATGCATGTGGTCCTCCCATTCTCCCCCAAGCCCCACTTATTTCATATTATTTTCTTAGGATAGAATGCTCAAAGTACTTTACAGATTGTTGATATAAAACAATTGCCAAACCAATGTATATTCTTGATAAGCAAAATGCAAATGTACATCGAGCCGGGAGCTACAGGGCTTTGTTCTTGTTCTTGATTGAGTACTGACTTCCAACATGATTTTGGTCAAATCATTTTATTTATTTGGATCTCAGATTAGGCTATTGGCCATTCATCAGATAGGAATGGGTTAGAAATTTCTGCCCCATAATATCTATCTCTACTCTTCCTGATTTGGAGGTTTTAATGGGAGAAAGATGTACTGACTTACTCGTTGCCTTTTCTTGCTATTGATGGTACCTGTGTTTAACCATGGTAAACATATATGCTTGTGCATGTTACACACAATATTCACAATGTGCCACAGGCTTAATGGAATGAATCTGAGATGTGCTAATATCCTGAATTTCACTGACCTAAAAGGAATGTGGTACTTTCTTATATTAGTGTAGTCTAGGCAGGAACTACCTCTTTTTTTGTTGTTTTAGAGTGGAAAGTATTTGTCTGATACTGCATTACTAGGTGCTTTATATATAATTTTAATAAGCAGTCTATGAGATTTTATAATTTCATTTTATAGATCACAGAATTAAAGAGAAGCTCAGATCTTTGCCCAAGATCTTACATGTGATAGAAATAGGATTTCAAACTGGATTGGTCTGACTCTAAAAGTCAATTTAGTTAATTTATGAATTGTTTCATGATTGCAGACCTTTTTTGAGCCTATCTGGACCATAATTCCAGATGTTAGTGTGGTGTTTCTGTTTCTGCCTTGGAGTCATACTAACCTGGTTTTGAATTTTGGTGTTATCTGTGTAATCTCAAGTAATTTTATATTTCTAAATGTCTTTATGTGTCTAAATACACTAACTTTAATAGGATCAAATAACATAATTCCTATAAAGCACTTATCATAGGGTAAATACTTAATAAATACTTCCTTTAAAAAGATCAGTTGTTCCAGCAAATTTGACTCAATTATAATTTACATTCAAAATAGTTGATAGTAACTTGTTTTTCCTGAATGTATATTCTGGAAAGATATATTAGCTCTGATTATCAAAGAATTCTGTTTTAATGAAATTCCTTCTGATTTATTTGTTACATTTCATATACCTGGTGGTGGGTAGATGGATCTTTCTAAGTCTGTGATTTTCCTGATTCTGAGAAAGCCTGTGCATTTTACAAATACATAAACATTTCTCCTACATAGTTATGGCATTTTGGAATTGTTACTCATAGAAACTTATTCTCTATTCTTCATCATAGCCCACACAGCCACTCTAAGATCATTAAGAACTCTTACGATTACAGCTCCTCATTGTCCCAAAACTAAGCTGAAATGACCTGTTGCAAATTTGAAGCCACAGGCTACATACAGCTCTTCTTGTTACATTTTTCTCTTACGAACTATCAACCCCATGGCACCAGTTTCACCTTCTTATCTTCTTTAAAATGTATGCTGCCACAGTCTACTTCAAAGGTGAAGACTGTGAATATCTAACAAAAGTTTGCTGAGCTGGTTAAGTTTTCCAAATGGTAATGGCCCTGTTCACATTTTATTCTTTTATTATGTTTGCCTGTTCAGACTTTACACTTGCTATCTCTGCTTGTGATATGTTTAGAGACAAAAAAAAGCTAAGCAGAGTCAACATGGTCAAAGGCTTTTATGCCATTAGAATAGCATTTCCTAAATGATATCGTGTTCATGAATTTTTGAGATTGCTAATTAAAATGCTGTTTTCTGGGTCCCACAGGAACCACTGAATCAGAATCTTTAAAGGGAGGCTCTGAAATTCATCATTCTACTGGAGTGACAATGTGGCTCAGTCCTTGTCACTCTATTTGTTTGCCTATGAGTTGAAAGCATTAGGGTCCTAGCTTTGTACAGTGGACTGGAATAACAGAGCCCACCCTCCAGCTTTCACTCAAATAGACACAGCCCACTAAAGAGCAGAGAGAATATCAATGCCAGGATGAGGTTTCAGTTATAGCGAATATTCAGTACCTATTTGTTGAATGAATTAACCTTCTTTATTCTTTTTTCTTTAGAAATTACTAAACATGACACCTTGAAAGTTCTACAAATCTAAATGTTTTAGAAAAGCTTGGGCATTGAAAAGAGCAGCCTAAATACTATAAAGAAAATATTAAATTTTCCCCTCCTCTTTATAGAATCCTCAGAATCAATTCAAATCATGTTATATACCTTAAGTAGCAATTGGGTTTGACAATGTAATTTGTCCATTTCTTAAAAGGGCTGATTATTGGATTCTGGCTACAGAGTAATAAACAGGTAATAGATGGCTTTTTAGATGTAAAATTATTTTTCTTTCTAGCTATACAGGGTTATTTAATTACACAACTACCTTCTTGCCAGAAAGATTGATGCAACCTCAAACAGTGCTCATTTTGGCCCTTAATCACCACTGGGATTAATTCTGTATTTGTAAAATGGTTGTGGCAATTTTCATATTAATGCCATCCTTTATAAAGTTTAGAAGTAATTATGTCTATTGTATAAATGTTGAAAATGTAGAATCATGAAATTAAGTGAATTTAGGCAAATTATATTGAAAGGGTGGCTAGATAATTTATTGGACACATTGATACATTTCAAGGTGAAAGGAGATGCTATTAGCCAGACCAGCAGGTAGAACTTGAGACTATTCCTGCAAACCAGGACATGTGGTCCCTTAATACATCAATATTTTAGAGAGAAAAAGTACAGAAAACATTTGTTTTCTTTAATTGGGTCACATTATGTATTCCTTTAAAATGAAATAATTTCTACAGTATAAAAATAAGTTGAACAGTTAATGATTTTTAAAAACTTATATTACACTTTTAGGAGAGAACTAAAAATAATGGGTTTGGACAAAATAAATGAAGCAAATATAGATCAGACTCAGTTTCAGAAGTCACGGTGTAATCTTATTTAATGGATTTCGAGTCTGATTTTAAAAATATTACTTGATATTAGATAGTGTTACTATGCATATAAATATGACTATATGATGTAAAACAGAATGTCACATCAAATGCCAGCTGCAAGTGAAAAGCATTTTTTTAACTAGTTTATTACTTTGAGTTATAGGGAATCATAATTTGTTATCTTTGTTGATTCAGAATGTGTCACTGAACTGGTTACACAAAGTGTGAAATGAGAGTTTCATAAATCACACCTGTGCCTGACCTGGGAACGCACACTTTAATTTCCCAGCAATTTGTCGGGAGATGAATAATGGATGGTACTAAAAACCTTGGTAATATTATGATCTAATCATTCTTTTATGTAAGGCATAAAAATCTGGGTTGGATTTCAATGCAATTGAAAATTTAGGTTCAAATTTAAAATGGGTTCTCTTTTATTCTTGTATTCCACGGTCACTTGTATTTTTGTGTTTTCATTCATCACCAAACATTATAAGATGATTTTTATTGTTGAGAAGGGGAAGCTAATTTAGAATTGAAATGGTTTTGCATATTTAGAAACAAGTCTATTAGTTTAGGGATTTTGGTGACAAGCAAATAAATTTCTTCAGGGTTGTTAATGTGAAACACAAAACCATTTTGTCTTCATTGCTTCATCAGTGTTCTTTATATACATTTTACCCTGATGCCACTAAAAAATAACTGAATTTGAATTCACCTTAATCGATTTTTGTATGTTTACTATCCTTCATGTTATACATTTAGTGTAAAAACAATTGAGTGATCCATTTTGTCTGGCCATGAGTGAAATAAAATCATTATATATATATATATATATATATATGACTAGGCCAAATATAGGACAGTAAGAGATTTTGATATCATTTTTTTTATTAAATTCTTGAAGTCACAAAATAAATATGGCTTTCCTTATAAATTTACTTTTAAAAAGTATACACAAAATGAAAAGTCCCTTTGCCTCCAATAAAAACTTCTTTAGTGAATTAAGAGCCCTATTCTTCAAAATAAAACCAAAATCTTTTTATTCTCACTAATTTATTAAGGAAGGACTATCACTATTTTTTTGGACATATTTTTATAATTGCATTTTCTCCAGTATTTTCCTGTGATTTAGATTGAACATCTATCTGGTTCTGATGTCCTATCAAAGATGTTACTTCTACTGTGAGAAAAAACCATGCCTTCCATTCTCTGGTCTAAGTTAATGAATACATTAGAATCATTCATTTGCTGCCTGATGATTCAGAATCAGAAAACAACATTCATTTCTACTTAATTTATTTATACATGCAAAAATTAAAAAAATAGCAAATTCACTTATTGAAAGACATTCTTATTTTTGGATAAGTTTGAGTGCACATTATTCTCCACATTAAATATTCAAAAATTTTGTAAAAAAGTATAGAGGAGGCATTCTTTTGTTTAAAAGAATGGTTTATTTATGGTACATAATATGCAGCTCAAAATTAAACATGAAGTACATAAAATTATTTTAATCATAAAAGAAATGAAATTCCTAGTTTTTCTTGATCCAAGACACATCTCATTCTAGTTAGATATATTTCTTTTAGGGACCAAAAATGAGCATCATGGAATATATTTAAAATTATGGCTAATCTCTCTCTCCCCATAATTTTCTTTGCTATGTCTAGGACTCAATTGTTTGATAATCTCTTTGACTTCTCAATATAGCTTTGACCTTAAATATTAACAATTTTGTTAAATTCAATGAATGTCATTTGCCTGGGTTTAGATGGCAGAAGAGGAAGAAGAGAATGAGAAAGACATTTCATTTTCAATAACATATTTGTTTGATCATATTGTTTTTCATGTTTATAAAATTTTGTTTTTTAATAAAGAAATATTTTGATATATAATTTAACAGCCTATTGAACTATTTTTAACTTTGATAAACATAGGGTATTCTGCCTGAAGAGTTCCCACATTTTTATTGAGTTTACTCTCAAAGCACCTTGTAGGTAAAAGGCTAACAATATACTAATACTTTGCCTGATAAGATAACACATCTCACATTGCTTCAGAGTTTAACCCACTGGATTCCATTTGTGCTCACAGCTTCTAAAACTGCTTTTTAAAAAGCCAACATTGGTTTGGGATGATCAAATCCAGTAGGCTCCTACCTTGACACTTCTTTGGCATTTTATACCATTGACTCACTCTCACTGTGGATTCTGAGAAATTAATTTCTTTTTGTTTTCTTCCTGTCTCCCTACCTATTCCATCTCCAATTCCTATGCAGGATCCTCTTTACCAGCTCTTTAAATGGGAGAAGAGCTCAGGGACCTGCCTGTCTCTCTAGCTCAGCCTTTGTGACATTTCTCTTCAAACTTTCTTTCAAAGCTTCAACTTTGAAATCTAGGCAACTCTGTATGTTGGCTTGCTATTTTATTTGCTTCATTAATCTCTGCTCTAGTAATTTTCAGTTTCCTCTGGGTGCCATATTTAAATTACTAGCACAACTACCTAGCTAATAGCCAAGCCAGAAATGTAAGGGTTATCACCAACATATTATTTACTTTCCATTCACCAACTCCTGCCATTTCTGTCTTCTTAATAGCCTTTTATTGTCTTCAGAATCACATGCCATATGTTACTATAGGTCTTTAACCCAACTAAGTTATTAAAATAAGTAGCCTCTATCTGTCCAACTTCTTTTCAGTCTTATTTATCTCCCCAAAGCCAACTAATCCATCCTCTGGTCTGTTTTTAGTTATTAATATCACTATCATTATTATTATTATTATTATTTAAACATATGATCCTGATTTGTTTCTCTGTTTTATAATAATACTCCAGGGGTGCTTATTAGATTATATGGCAAAAATCTGATCATATATTTGTTACTTTCTGCCTAATGGTGAGCTCCTTGAAAGCATGGACTATGTAACATTCACTTGGTATCACCAGCTGAGTAGGTGATAAATGTTGTTGAATGATAAACTGTCCAATCTTTCAGTAGTAGACATGCCCCCCCCAGTTATGGTGAGTGTGTGTATGTGTGTGTGCATATACAGATATAGATATAGATGTAGATACAGATATTTGCTTCTATTCTTTAATGTTCCTATAACTGTCATATGTCTTGACCAAAGTAAGACTGGAATTCATGATTTACTCCTCGCTTCACCATTATTTTACTCTCACAGAAGGTTGAGTTCTAGAAATTGCAAAAGGTTTTGTTGGTAAAGTACCTGCAACCTTAGTACTTTGTCACTATTTCTCTCAGCCATTCAGCTAAAGTGGCCCCTAGGCCCTTGCTTCCTGCTGGGCTTCTGTATCGCTCTCAGTTCTCTATTCTCTCAATTTTTTTTTTTGTCAAGAGAGAACAAACCAAAAATTTAGTTGTAATTACTGTTCTGCACTTCTGGTTTTATATTATTCTTTTGTGCATATTAAAATGAAAACTTTGCTAGAGGAGTTTTGCTTAGGAAGTCTGCCTCCTATTTATAGATCCCTTTAATTACTCCCCCAACCCCCAGTAGGAGGGAGTGGTGCTTGTTTGATCACAGAAATGTTCAATTTTCTTATGGTTATAGATGTTGATTTTAAGCCACTCATGAGGATCAGTTGTTATTTTTCAGATGTTTTCATATCATTGCTATATTTATTTTTAGAAACAAAGCATTGGGATTATTTAAAGATGGAGAAATTGAGGCAGAAAGCTTAAATGTTTGTCAAAATGAAGAGAATATTTCCCTGTGAAGAGTACAAATAACCTTATCAGCTCAGGCTCATCAAGTACATGATTTAAAAGAATTTCTCAAAGAAATCAGAGATTGCAGTGGGTAAGAGCATAAACATGGGGTCAGTGGGTCAGGACCTTAATTCTGGCTCTGTGTGAACTTGGGCAATTTAGTTTATCATTCAGAGGCTACTTTCTAGACTGTGTCACAGCTCTAAACAACAACAACAACAACAACAACAACAACATATATATGTACGCTATTGGTCAACTATGGCTTGCTGTTAATTTAACATTACTGTGAAGTGCTTCAGTGGATGTGAAATAAGTCTATTCTGTTGTGTGAGTACTATTTAACATTTTAGCTAATAGATAAGAAAGAGAATTAATAACAGATTAAACAGAAAAGGGAGAGACCAAGCGTTTTACTTAAACTCGCATTAAAAATATAAAGTCATTCAAGATAAACAATGAAAAGAGTGCCCACTGCCTTTCACGAGAGGTTGAGATTTGTCAAAGTAGAGCAAATGGAGAGATAATTAAAAATTAGTATTGAGCTGGATGTGTTTAAACTCAATCCATGCCAGTGTGCTGCCTAGCAACCATGGTATTTGTCCTTGCCATTCTATGGGGAGCCATAGGGCAATTTAGCACAGGGTGGACCAAGAAGATTGCTTAGTGCAGAGCAATAGCCTCTCATTTCTACAAAACCCCAATCTACATCAATGATTGCATTTTGTTGCCAGCTTACTGGTTTCAAATATTCAGCCAGTGCTTCTCAGAGTGTGGTCTGCTAACTATAAGCATCAGAATTAGCAAGAAAGAACTATAGTGGGGTTGCTCAGGCAAAGACTGAGAGAAGTGTCCTTCTAGAGAACAACCAGAGCAGGGCACCATTTGGGTGGTTAGCATCACAGGGAAGAGGCCAGGGCCAGGAGGCATCGGTTGGGATGCTGGCTTTGTCTATTCCTAGCTAGATGATGCTGGACACATTTCTTAGTCTTTCCATGACAATTCCTTCAGCATTAGAAGGTGCTGTTGATGATAATGATGACACAAATATCTGTAATCATTGCAAATAAAGGGCATAGGAATATAACTGGCATGAAGTAAGCAGTCAATAAAGGTTAGCTGCTGTTAACTATTGGGGGTCAAGGTTTTTTGCCAGCATAATTCTCTGGGGTCATTTCTGACTTAACCCAGCTTTCTGGCTGTTCATGGTCCATTACTATCATGTGATATTTGTGAATGGAGTTTCTCTTCTTTCTATCTTAGAAGGTACAGGTTTCACTTTATCCCCATCCTTAAAACCAAGCACAATGTTGGGAGTTTTCACAGGGCTTTCACTGCCTGTGATACAAAATATTAGCAGGGCATGAAATAGTTTCCTCCCAGGCCTTCTCCTTTATTTCACCATTTTTCTACTTTAGCTCCATGTATTTAGGAAAAACATAAGAAGATTCATTCATATAGCTGAGCTGAAAGCCATGTCCTGAGATTTGTAGCACAGAAGTCTGGCAGATATCTGGGATCTAAGGTAAAAAGTGCTGCACTTGACCTATTTGGTGCAGTGCTTAGGAGATATGAGAAGCTGAGGGTGGGAGTGAGAAAAGGAGGAATAACCTCAGGCTGCAAGTAGGTGACAGGAAATTAAGGTAGGAACAAAGGTGAAGGTGAGAAATTTCTCCTCAGGAGACATAGCAAGACTGTGGTTAACCTGTTTTCAGCTGAATTTGACATTCTCAGAGAACTACAGGAATCGAAAGATCAATGTGGCCATTTGAAATTGTGGTGTAGAAGCTCATATAAGGACAATCAAAACCAAAGGCCTCTAAGAACCCTAGAATATTCTTAGAAGTCTCCAGTGTTGTATCAATCTGCTTTTCAGGCAGTCCTCTCTCTGGAAACATACCTCAACTTGATACCTTGGTTGAGTCCAGACACTGGAGGGTGGGCTTTTGAATAGATCCTGGGATTAGGATTTGAGCTGATTGACTCTACCTCAAAGGCACATCAGGGGATCAAATGGACAGGTGTTAAGAGGCAGGGGCTGGAGCAGGCTGGCACCCAAATCCAAGGCCTCAAAGTCCCAAGTACTAGTGACTCAAAGCAGAGAGCTAAGAACCCTTGATTCATGTAAGAGCAATTTTCCACAGCCAAAATGAGATTGCTAAAAACCTGGAAACATACAAATGCCCTATCTACCCAGAAAGAAGTGAAAAGACCATAAAATGAAAAGCCCCTAGAATCATGGAAATGTTGATAAGCCCATAGTACTTATAAGACAAGTGATTAAAAATAGATTATGTCAGATGAACTTAATGGCTTCTATGGCAGACAGACAAGCCCAGAATCTTAAAGCAAAATATATATGGGATTTTGATTATTTCATATGATATTTTCATTATCAAACTAAAATAATAATAAAAAAAGAATCTGATGAAGACTTTAATGACCTAATGCCTTGAAGAATAAAGTCAGATTTTAAAACCCTTTACCACTTAGGAAAAAAAGAGCAGCTATTGACAACATTCATTTTAATACCACGTGTAGGAATGTTATGTTTTCTAGGATTTGACATTTTCAGTGATTGAACTACTAAAAATAGATGCTATAAATAGCATCTAAGTTAATATATTTAAATATGTGTAATTTTTATTGTCTATATATTATATATTATTACAAAATATAGATGTGCCAAAATTGATTCAATGTTCTGCTTATCAATTAATATTACAAATGTTCAGCATGGCAATACTCATAATTATAATTTTATGCCATTCTGTTTGTTTTGATAATAGACATGTTGTACGTTTATATGTACTACTTAAAAGACACATTTGAATTACATCTCAAAAGGTTGTAGACATGTATTACAAACACTGTGTGATGATGGTTATTTCCCTATAACCCCTCAATCACTAAATGATATTCACCATAAAATTTTTCTTCCTTCAGTTATGAAACATATTTTTGTTTCAATTTGTATTTCCATGACCATAAGTGAGACTTAACAACTTTTTATGCCTCTTGGCCAACCACCTTTCTTCTTTTGACTTGCTTGCTCATATTTTTTGCTTATATTTTTCTTGGGTTATTTATTGTTTTTCTTATTAATTTGTAAGATTTGGAATATTAACAGTGAGTATGTGCATATAGCAACAGAATTAGTTGTAAATAATTTCTGTGATTAAATATTTATTTATGGTACCATTCATTATATAAAAATTAAAATTTTTTGTTTGCTTAAATCTGTCCATTTTCTACTTCCTTTCACTTAAAATAATTCCCTATATTTTTTATAATTTTTGTTTTTAAAATTTAGAGATTTAATATTTACCTGGAATTAATTATTTAGATTTCATATATTTATCTGGAATTAATTTTTGTATGTAATGTGAGATAGAGTCCTAACATTTTTTTCCAGCTAAATGGATAACTAAATGGTACCTGTTGAATTGCCCACCTTTCCACAGAGAATCAGAAATGCCTATTTATCATTTATTAAGAAACTATATGCATTTAGATGTGTTTTATTTCACTGGTTTATTTGTTCCTTCCAGAATGTAAAAACAAAAAATTGGAAACTGTCTCAATTTACATTTAAAGTGAGCATTTCTCTTATACCAAAGGTAAATGAAAAAAAAAAAAAAAAGAAAAAATAGACCCAAATATCACTCATGGACATGAATACAAAAATTTGAAATAAAATATTAGCGATTCTAATGTAGTATAGTATGAAGGTAGTAATGTGACTTGAACAAGATTGTTAATATTAGAAACACAAGAATAGACCTACAGGACAGCAAGCTATTATTTCTACTGCAGTGCTAAATTCAAGTAGAAAAGCTTACATATAGAATGAACACACATTTTATAACATAAGGTACAGACCAAGAAAAACCCTTCTTAAACATTTCTTTTATGCCAGAAAATGTCATAAAACACCGAGTCAAGAATAGGACAGGATGCCCAATATTACCATTGTTATTCAATATTGTTTTAGAAATATTAGATGATAAAATAAGACAATTAAGCATAGTTATTAGAAAAAAATTTTAATTGTTTGCAGATAATATGATTATACACTAAGAACTGTTAAGATAAGAGTTAAGTAAGCTAGTTATGCATATTTGAAAGTTAATAGCTTTTAAAATACAGCAGCAATCAATATTTAGAAAAAAAAATGGACTTTTAAAATTCTCACATTTGCAACAGAACTATAAAATATACAGAAATAAATTTAACAAAAACATTAAAGGTCTTTATTTAAAAAGTGTAGTATTTTGGTAAAGAATATACAGGATTCCCTGCCAGGAATTTAATATTATAAGCATTTCAAATCCTACCTAAGTTAACTGATATGTACTATAGGATTTTGTAGACTTGGTTTCCATTATTCTAATTTTCTTGAGTAGAAAATGATTTTGTTTTACTCTTTTTTTAAAAAAACAGTGATGGTTACCAGATATTTAAAAAATTTTCTAAGGCAACTATAACCAAAATATTGTATTACTGACATCACACTTATTATTTTTATCAGTAAGTGTGAAAACTATACTCAGATATCCTGATGTTAATTGAATCTGCATTTTTTTTCTTTCTACCTCCTTACAAAGTGTCATAATTTAATGTGAACTTTGGAAAATAAATGTGAAATAATAGAACCGGAGAAAAATAAACAGGCAAATTTATGGCAAAAGATGACCTGGGTTGAATAGTACAACATAAAATATGCGTGATTAATCAGATTAGTATTAATACATATATGAATAAGGCTGGCCTCTATTTATACAAATATGTTTAAGAGCTGAGAAGGGGTCATGCTGTTGTGTGTAGCTTTAATTATTCTACTTTAATTACACTACTTTCTCAGGATTAAAGACTGCATTTAGACAGACTCTACTTTTAGTTTGACTTGTGCTGGTCTAAATTTTATCACTGCATTTTCAGTAAAGGAAAAACTGTGGCTTCATTTATTTATTTAATAAATATCTGTTAAGTAGCTGTATGTGCCAGACCAGTCCCTGCCCTAAAGCAGCCTGCAGTCTGGGTAGGAGAAGTGGTTTGGCAGTCCTTTCTTAACCAATCAAATGCAAGTAGACGGCATGCCTACAAATTTTATCAGTTCCCTAAAGCTCTCCACAAGGTTTTACCATTAACTATTTCTACAGTAAGTACTTGAAAGAAATACCTCTGAAGATAGAAATGCTATTATCCAAAGTTTTCATAGTATGGCCTTTCCTATAGCTCAGTCCAAGTAAGTAAAATAAAATTAAATCTTTTATTAAGAATTCTCAAATATTTCTCAAATTGGGGATTTTAAGTTAAGTAAAGACAAACAAAACTAAAATCAAAACTTGAATTGTCACTGGATAGTGAAAAATGATTAATGTAAAAAAGGAACATACTGACAGGCAATGAAGGTTGAAAGACAACAACTAATCACAGCCTTTGCAATTCCCCACTGAAAAGGCAAGGGGGACAATAATCATACAATTGTATTAAGAGCTTCATAAAGGACTGAAAGCATCACATTTACCTCTTTGACCAGTAAATTTTCTGCTTTGTGCTCTGCATCTTCAGGTACCGTAGAGTACAGTGTTCGAATGTCCCAAGGAACTGTGGCTGTCTGAGGGGAACAGAGAAAAGAAATTAAGCCTTCCAACTTCAAAGCATTGTGTAGACCACTCTACAAAAACACAAGAAAGTGTGTTCGACGTTAGTTAGCACTTAAGATGGAGAAACATCCATGGTTCTTCCCAATTCACTCTCTAGGAGAGCAGACCCGAACCCTCCTTTGATTTCCACTACTAGAAGTATTACAATTACTGTTAGTGAAACTCATAATTTTAAGCTGTGTCCTTTCAGGGGAAAACAAAAATTTGGGGATCTGTGTATTGTGACTAGTTTATTTCTATTGGTACCTTTTATTTTTGCTGTTGTTGATGCCAATATACATGGGAAATAAAGAAGAAAATATACAAAATCAGCATTATTTTAACCTTACTATAATCTCTTGACTATCCACAGAGTAAATTTAGCTCCTTTTAGAAGGTGTGTGTGTGTGTGTGTGTGTGTGTGTGTGTGTGTGTGTGTGTGTGTGTTAGGCCACAATTAGGGGTAGGAGAGATGTTCAGAGAATTGCACATTGAAGAAAATAGGTCATGTTTAATATTCTAGTAAATGAATATACATCAACTAAAAGTAAAAAGTGTCTCTTAAAAGAAAACATCTAGAACAGAATTCATATCTTGTTTCATCTTTATCTTCAGCTCTACCAAGCTGGGGAACAAGGGGATGTGCTGAATTGGAGTGTGTGTCAATAAGTGTGGTGTGAATGTGTGACTGTGGTATGTGTGTGTGGTGTGTGAGCATGCTTATGTGTAGTATCCGAGTGTATCTGTGTGTGTGTGTGTGTGTGTGTGTGTGTGTGTGTGTGTGTGTGTGTGAGTGTGCATGTGCCTAGGGGAGCATGGACACTGGGAAAGAGGAAGACTGTCATGTAAATCTAACAAGATAAAAATAATGAGAAAATTGTGTTCAAGAGATATCATGTGGTGAAAATAAATGCTCATCGTGTGATGCACAGCCATAGCCTGAACGTCCTTGGTCAGTGCATTTGCCCGGATTTGACTGCAGATGTGTGAATAGAGTTTGGAAGAGCTAAGGGGCATTGGGCATCATTTCAAAAGCAGTGTAGTTGCATGCTCAGAGAGCCATTGCTTCCCACAGGAAGTATGACAGGGCCTACTTAGGATTTATTATTATTTAGATTTTATGTTTTTTATTCTTTTTGAATTTCCTCTTTCATCTTGCTTCTTTAATGTTAGCCACTCTATTAGATAAACAGTAAATAAAACTCTATTGAAAATTTGAACTAAAAGATTAAAATACCTAACATAAGCTTTGAGGATTATTGCTGGATTTCAATTATCTGGGGATAACTGATTTCCTGTTTGGACAGATAAGTCACAGATACACAGTGTCACTTGATTGGTTTCTAGGAAACATTACATATGAAATTGACCGGCAAGATTAGAGACTTTTTTCTCTAATTCAAAAAAATTTTCTATATTTCAGCCACGAATTTATAATAAAATTTTTATATAACGAAAGCAAAAGATTTCTCATTTTCATTACACACTACAGTCTCCTATTGATTTCTTGCCTTTTGAAAAAAAAATAATAGTTGCTCTAAATATGTCTGATGGGGAGCTGAGTAACATGGCCCAAATGTAAGCTTTCTGTTCAGTTCTGCCACAAATCTACTGTCACACTAAGATTCACTGCTCTGTGGTATAAAACAATAGAGTGAATACCAGGCTGGATTAAGAAGATTCTTTTTTTTCTTAAGAAGCTTGCTTTTTTTTTTCTTAATAAGCTTTTGGAATGTGAGCTCAGGTTTTCAGTAATAATAATCACGTGGCTACTCGATTTACGATGTCTTATAGTAAAGAGAGAACCCCAAATATATAAGCTAATGCTTATATACAGTGTATGAGATTACAAATTCATTCAGGCTGGGGTTAAAATCTGATCACATGTACCATCATGTATATACTATGGCTACGAGTGGCTCCTGATGACCGCTAGTTATGAAATGATGTTGATTCTTTACTAAATAAGACAATTAGGGTTTAATCACCCTCATGTAACCATGCAATAAATCTAAAACATAATTTTACAACACATGTGGAGTTTTGCATATCTATTACTTTGTACAGAACATACACGGTACAAGAAAAAGAATACGTGTATAACAAATGCCTGTAACATGTCATCAAACTCAGTTATATTTTGTGGTAATAGCAGAGAATTTGCCTGAAACAGCAGAATTTAAGAGTTGGGATGCTTCTACTCATTTCTGATTTATTTAATGTATCTCCATTGAAGCAAAAATAAATTGATCAAGAAAAAAGCGTACAGAGCCATATTTGTTAAGGGTATTCATACAGTTTCAAATAATTTCTTTTCTGAGAACTGGATGTTTTCAGACCACTACAAATTGCCTTGGCCACAGCAGACTTCCTGTTCTCTTTTACAAACCCTCCGGTTGACAATTAGTATAGCCCAATAGCATGAAATAGATCTGAGGCTGCCCTGGAACTCAGCCGAGCAGTTCCTTTGGTGGTAGAATTTTATAAAGGGGACTATTGTCTAGGGATGAAGTATTTGGAAATAAAAACTATCATTTTATTTCTGAAACAATGCATGCAGGCTTCTGTTTGTAATTTCAGGTCAAAAATATTCAGATGTCTTGGATTACAGACCTGTCACTTTCTAGTGTCTTCCACTTTGCGGTGGGCAGTCTTAGAGACTTTGTCACAGCCACCATTCTGATGGCTAAAACGACCACCGAGGACTTCATTCCAAGCACATCGCAGCCATTTCTCATTTGGCCAAAGGCCACTGTCAGAGTCTAAAGAAGAGGCTGCTTTTCCTATCCTGGGGCTGAGCAAAGCTTCCTGATGGTATTGTAGATTCCAGCTGCTCAAAAAAGAGGACACGAATAATGGTGTTTGTAGTAATCAATCAGTCTTAACTTGAGAAGTCAACAAGCCTCACAATGGGGACTATTAACTAACACTTCATGATCAATTCCATCCTAAGCAGCGTGTTCAAAAGTGATCTTCACCTAAATTGCTCAGAGTAAAGGCACTGAGAGTGCCTTTCATTTTAGTAGAGCTGGCTAAACTACATTAATTGCATGGAAAGTATTATTTGCCATATTCAGAAGAGTACTGTAATTTTATTTTATTTTTTAAGATACATTTTAAATATCAGCTTAATTGTGCATTAATACCTTTATTGTGCTTTAAGGAGAAGGTCTTTCGTGTTTTGTTGAAGTTAAAATGCAGAGATAGTGAGCAGTTGACCCTAAGTAGACAGTCGTCCTGCCCTAGCCAAGTCAAGCACAGGGACTTCTCCATCAGAGTATTTAAGTGTGTAGGTAGAAAGGTCTGCTTCAAGGTTTTTCACTCTTGGACTGGCAAACTACTGAACAAGTCCTTTCACTTCTTTTTGTGATTCATTTTCTAGGCTCCAAAATCTGTCTCACGTCCTTTAAAAAAGGTTTGGACAAAACATTCTACATGTGGAAACTGTGAGCAGGCATGGAACTTAATGCTCCAACAATATGAAGACACTTATGCATCAGGCCCTCCTGTGGGCAAGGACTAAGAGGCAGTGGTGGGAGCACACTCTCCAAGGAGGCACAGAGAAGAAGCTTGCTCACTGTGAGGCCTGCAGACGTGGCCCTGTGACAAGCAGCAGGTCTAAGACATGAGCCAAACCACCACAGCCACTATGCCACAGCATCTTTCCTTGTGGCTGCCCACGGTCCTTCCTTTGTGCTGGGCTCCATCTTACACAAGCCTTGCCTGTGCATCTCCACTTAGAAAACCCCTTTCTTTCCTGGTTCTTCCTCATCTGGGGTTCAATACAGGTGCCAGCACCTTTAGAAAATTTTCTCTAATTCATCCAATGAACATTTTCTCATCTCTGAACTATGTAATCTATAGTCTATGTCATATATGAAGTTGGCAGCATAACTATAGAATCTTTCAGAACCAAAAGCTCTGCTAGTGATTAATTCAGACAGTTATTTTACACACACACACACACACACACACACACACACACACACACACACAAGTAAGCCACATTAAGTCTGCTTTGGGACAAAATATAACAGTAAAAGAAACATTTTGCCATGACCTTTAATGTTTCTTTGGTATAATTTGTTGAATCCTCTTAAAGGACAAAGTACTTGTATGCAGACATGTGTTTTTATAATTCTCTTGTATCCTATCTCTGACAAGCTACGTCACTCCTATCTTAATGTCTTAAACCATCATTTTAAAAAAAGTGTCACTGAGATATAACTGACCTGCTATAAAATTCACTCTTTAAAGTGTAGAATTCAGTGATTTAAGTATATTCACAGTGTTGTGTGACCATTGTCACTATTTAATTTTAGAATATTTTCATCACCCCCCAAAAAAGGAACCTAATATCTGCTAACAGTTACTTCTTATTCTCCCTTCTCTCCAGCCCTTGACAATTACTGATCTGCTTCCTGTCTGTATAGATTTGCCTATTTTGGACATTTCATGTAAATGGAATCATATGGGGCCTTTGTGGCTGGCTTCTTTCACTCAGCATACTGTTCTCAAGTTTGTCCCTGTTGTGGCAAGTATTAGTACTTCGTTTATTTTTAGGTTATATAATATTCTATAGTTTGGCTACACCACACTTTGTTTCTCATTCATCAGTTGATGGACATTTGCATTGTTTTCACTTTATGAATAATGCTGCTATGACTATAAGTGTTCAAGTCTTTATTTGGACAGATATTCCTAGTATGATGGAGCTGTCTCCACATATTCTTAATAAACTAAGTGCTCTAGAATCACTTTATTACAGCATAGTTATCTAATGGCACCAATCACTGTGGGAGTCAATATTTCCTTATTTTTCTATGAAGCAGTTGGCCCAAAGCATGCTATTTAGACTAAATGTCTAATAGCAAAAACCAAGGTACTTATGTTTAATTTCTGTCCTCACAGTTACTCTGCATCCTTGAATAAGAGCCTTGTCAAATCCCAGCTTTATTAGCTTGCAAATGAGAGGGATATTATACCTTATAAGTAACCTAGTTTCATAAAAACTATTACTTAGCTTTTAAATTGCAATTACAGTGTTCTTAGAAGCATGAACACTCGGAGTCATTTAAAGCTTGCTTTTCAGGCTCAAAGGCCAAGAATTAAGAAGAGGTTAAGATTCCTATAAAATGTTAAGTTGGGTCTCAGTAAAGGAAGCAAGAAAAAAAAACTAGTGACCTTTTAGCCTTTCAATTTATAAGATATTAAGATATTTCTTCTTCCTCTCACAAAATGACGCACATAGCTGAGTCTGGAAGTCCCCACATACCAGTTACTTTTTATAGCTCAAACATGCTATGAAAAGAATAAGCCATCAGGTGGGTGAAGACATCACAATTCACTCAGTACTAATAGTGAGCCAATGAGAATAGCAGGGGGGACTGCAAAGCCCTGCGACACTAATTCTGACCTCTTGATACCAGGAAGGGATTTGAGAAGGTCGTGTAACTCTGGATAAGCTATTTCAGGTGTGAGGCATACACCTTTGACTTTGAAAATGGCTCTGCCCAATGTAAAAGCATAACCTTTTGTATGTAAGCACTGTTTTTTTTTGTTTATATTAGTGATACCCACACCTTAGCTCACAGAAGTTGGGCCATGAAGCTGAGCTGAAATAAGGCGGTTTAACCGATGTGGGGTGTGGGCAGTCTTGAAACAGGTGGTTAGGTGGCCTTCCCTCAGGGTGCTGTATGCTCACTTTCAGACCTTTAAACTTTCTCACTTCAGGTTTTATATCTCCCAGAAATGATTCCAGCTCAAGTTCTCCATAGTTTTCACTCAGTAAAAAACTAATTTCTGGGTTTTTCATTTTTTGCTCTGCTTTTTTTTTATACCTGCCTCTTCTTAAATGAAATCACTTGAAAATATGATTCAGAGTGTTTTTGAAACTGTCCTTTAGCTCTTGTTTTCCTTCGTTATTCTCCTCGCCTATTTCACTAAGCCACAATTTGGTGACTAAGTTCTTTATTTTTCGATCTTAAGTGCTTATCGCTCCCAGCTTCAGAAAGCAAGATGAGAAAAACAGGAGTAGCAAATACGATTATTGAAGTGGTACATGCTTTTGAAATGAATGAGTTAATAAAAGCATCTAAACTACTTATTCCTAGTGAATCATTATGCTCTAAGTCGTACAGAAGATCATCCTGCCTGTTTCCAGAACCCACGCACCAGGAGAAATCGTTTCTATCTGCTGTGACAAGAAAAAAGAAAACACTTTTACTGCAGTGCTTTAGCCTGGAAGACAATTTTAATTGAATGTTTGGTGACCTTCATTGAATGCCTATAAGCCCAATGCTGTGTTGAGTACTTGAAATACAGTTATAAACTGATGTCTCCTCTATCTCTTAAAGAAAGCATTAAAAAAGTATAATAAGTGTTACAGGGAGGAAATTAGCCTTTGTTGGTAGCAGCTCCATGCCAGGCACTGTCACAGGAGAATGAGCCTCTGGAGAAGGGAATCGTGACCTTAGTGCTGATTTTCAAGGTGATATGTTGAGTGATGCCAGAGAGGAAAGTATCACATTGATGATCACTTTCCTCATCATCGGGCCAATTACTTCACTCTCTTTATTCTCATATTTTGTTTCAGATGGCTTTTGGTTCCTAAGGACAGCTTTGCTTAAAGCTGTCTTCTAAAATGATAACCTACATGTCTCTGAAATAAACATTTATTTCCCACCTGCTTCATGCCAGTATGGCTCTGGGAGTCTCGTGATGACCAAGACAAAAGACATCCCTGCCCTACACTCCAGTGGTGAGAAGCAAGTGAGAGAGGGGAGAAAAAGCAAATCAAGATCTTTCCAGGTGCTCCCAAGTGCTCTAACGAGAAGCAAACAGGGTGATGCGATAGAGTGGCACAGCATGGGAAAGGGGTAATGTAGGTTGCAAGTCAGGGATGTGTCTTTGGAGAGGAAGCATTTGAACTGGATTGTGAATGAAAAACAGGAACTTGCTGTGCAGACAGTATAAAGGCCCCATGAGCTTGGCAAGTTCAGGGAACTGAATGAATGCTGAGTATCCATGTAGAGGCACAGGAAACAGGGCTGAGAGATAAGGGCTCAGAGACCATCAGGAACCAGATGATAAAGAAATGGGAAACCACTAAGAAAAGTTTTAGCCAAAGGCCTAGCATTATCTGATTTGCATTTCTAAAAACTTCCTTTTAATGAATCGAAGTGGGCAAGGCAGGAAGCAGGAAGACCCATAAAAGACACTTCTGGGGATCCAGGCAAAAAAAAGGATGATGATGATGGCTTAGGCCAGGAGCGTGAATAGAGAGAAACAATGTAGGAATATTGCCCTGGTAAAAAATAATGTCCTTTATGGTGTAACAAGTGCCAAACGAAACCCCTGGATTTTGATATTTCTTAACCATAAACATTCTTTATCAACTGGATTTTTCATCCATATTAAGGCACACACTCCTTCATCACAGGGCTTTTGCTTTTCTTGTCAGTCTCACTCGTCTAGGAAGTGCTGTTCTATATTCAGCACCTTGTGGGTGCTGAATAAATATTGATTAAACAAACCAAGTAATGAATCATATCTGCTTTAAGTGTGGGTGCTTGGAAACATGGAAACACAGAAGTGAGCTGGGTTCTCTAATCGGTAGGACACGATTGGGACGATTAGAGGAGGAGTGGAGAGTCTGGAGTTGCTCCCCTTCCTTCTCACTGCCTTGAGGTTGGAATGGTCACCTACTACCACTTCCCACTGGGTGAATGGAGACCGTCTACACACATCCCTCAGAATTCTTGCCACTGCTTAAGGTTGAGTCTGGGAAAGGCTGCATTAGCCAGGTGAACAGGCTTGCTGTTGGTGACCAACACCCCTAAGATGTGCTATATAGTCTATGGATGGAGCAGGCAGGGCCAGAGGGTATGTAAGAGTCTTTACGCAGAAGAAAAGGAAAAAAAAAATATGTTTTTAAAGCAGAGCTCCCCAAACTATTTCTGAAAAGGGTCAGATAAATTTTTAGGGTCCCCGGTCTCTGCTGCAATCACTACACCTCTGTTACCACACTGCAGTTATATCATGAAAGCAGCCATTGACAGCAGGTGAATGAAACAGCACCACTGTGTTCAGGTAAAGCCTTACTTATGGATGCCAAAATCTGATGCTCAGATAATTGTTATGAGCTACAAAATTTTCTTCTTATTTTTTTCTTTAACTGTTTAACCAGTTGTATGAAGAAAATGCATGGCAATGTTAAAAAAAAAACATAAAAAACATTTTTAGTTCACAAGACATACAAAAGTAGGCAGCAGGCCACCCATGCACCATAGTTTGTCAACCTTTACCCCTAGAGCAGGAAAGATGGAAAATCATCCAACTGAATTTTGTTCAAAACCCAGTAACTTTATGTAGTAATAATATTCAACACTATTCTTTTGTTTATCAGGTGCTTGATACAAATGAAAATTTAGCTATTTGTCTGCAATGACATTTTCTGTTAATAGGGAGTAGGTGGCATCAAATATCTCTTGAGTACCTGCTAATTGGGAGCTATTCTCCCAGCTGGTCTCCCAGTTTCCTCTTCATCCTGTTACATGTTCTAATAATATGCACCAGGTCATTCGTTCTACTTGAAACACCCCTGGCCACTTTCTTTCTGGATGGATGCAAATGCATCATTTTGTCCTTGCCTGACCTCCTCTCATGCTGCTCTCTCTGTCCATACCACTTGTCTAACACACAGCTCTCAGGGCCTTTGCAGCAGCTTCCTTCATCCTGAAACCCTCCTCCCTTCTCCAGGTCTTAGTATGGCTGGGCCTCCTTGGGAATTCAGAACTCAGGTCGAATGTCACCTTGTTAGCGGTGTTGTCCTTGACCATGCAGTCCAACTCAGTTCTTCTAGTCAGTTTCTATTGCAGGGACCTGTCGCATTTTCTTCATAGAACTGGATTTTATCTGACTCATCTTGTTAATTAATTTGTTTACTCAATTTTTGTCTGATTCTTCCTATCAAAACGTAAGCTCTATTAAAACGAGGTAAATTCTGTCTAATTACTGCTGTTTCCCCATTCTGAGATTCATCTCTACCATTTAATGTTATACATTTGTTGAATGAATAAAGGCAGGACATAGTCGCAGGGGTGATAGAATGTTATGTTCAGAATCATGTCAGTATTTTACCCCAGGTGGGAATGAAGGTGACTATGTATGATAAAAGTGAGGTTTGAGTAGGGGTGGAAGACTATGACCATGAGAAATAGGCAGGGACCAGAAGGCCTCAGGCAATAACTAGGTTTTAGCTCTTCATTTTGAAGGCAATATAAGTGGCCACAGAAGGGTTTTAAGCAAGCACAGGACAAAAAAATAAAATAAAATAAAATAAAATAAAAAGTCAGTGTATTTATTGGAATGTTCACATCAGGAAAATTTAAAAAAGGATATTATTTTGTGTTCTGTTTACACCACCAAAGATGTCATCCATCCTTAACTTAGACCATCCTTAACTTAAACAAATGTGGGAAGATGCCAAAAAATGAATTTAAATTCAGTGCAAATGTTCCATCCCATCTATATGCTTCCCCTCTCTTCTTAAGTTGGGGGAACTTGGAGTAGCTTTTGACATATTTCTAAACAACAGAGCTAGAAGAAAAGGTGCTCCAAGGTTCAAGTTTTGTTTTGCTCCAAGGTTCAAGTATGCTGTTTGATAGAAAGAGGCTATTTGTCAAGTTTATCTTTAGTCTGAAAGAAAATGAGGATGTGGAATTAAAAAAATAAGACGTGGTTCAACTTTGTGCTTGCAATTAAAGACCCGGTGGCCTGCTCCAACCACGGAAATGAGATTTCTGCACGAGATAAACCTCTCTTAAAAGTATGTCAAATGCTAACATGGGAGTCATTTAAAAATCTGAAAAACAGATTGGAAGAGTTTCATTTTTCCTAGCTACAAATCTGTCTCTTTTCTTCCATCCTTCTTTGTAGTTGGAACAAAAATTATTAACTTTCATACGCCTTCTTTTTTATTAGTCCATGGAGGAAGGTGAAAAAAAAAACATTTTAGAATCCAGAAGCCAGATCTGCCCTAAGAGGTAAGGGAGGGAACGGACGTTTGAGGCTGTTTCAGAAAGTGTGATCACTGAGGCCCCAGCAACAACACAGAGGGTTCCATGGACGATGGCTATTTCAGTTACCCTGGAGCTGCTTTTTCATGTGCTTTAAGATGCTCATGTCTGAGACTACTCTTCTTTTAGAATTAAAAAAAAGAGAAAAATCACCATCTGCCCACTGAGATATTTACTAACAATTTTTAAATGTTTAGGATGACCACAATGGAAGGTTGGGATACGTGGGTGCTTTACTGTGTGTCTCCAAAACAAATTTCCTTTTCATTCATTTTCTTTACCACCCCAGGAGCATTCCATGTGCCAGTGAACACTGTCCTAAAGGGGACACATCTCAGACCACAAATGCTTCCATGAGGATTGCTTGCCTAACTTACTTTGACCCAAAGTCTCAACACTTCTTTATTAAAGAACAACCAAGATTAGTGGTGATTTTTAAGAACTGCATCTTTTGTGCCAAGAGATTACTGCCTTTGTCATTGGTTGGTCTCAGTTGTTTGGAAGTTTTCAGTTAGAAATGGCCTGAGGGAGGAAGTGCCCTGGGAGGCTGGGAAGGACAGTGGTTAGACACACTCAGACACTGGCTGGGATGCAGTACCAGCTGGAACCAGGCAGCATCCCGTGCCACTCCCATCCCAGCAGCCACTGTGCCACTGAAGCCTCAATTTTCCAACTTTACAAGATCTTTGGGTACTTTCTATTGCCAGATGTGGACTCTCACTATAGTGACTGTGTTGTAGAGTGGTCACAAGAAGAGCACTGAGCTCCCCAAATCCACAAGGGAACATAGCGCCCTTGGGAGGATCACCTTGTGGGTGCCTCCTGAACTTAAACGGCTTGAAAAGAGGACACTTACTGAAAAGTCATCACTGGGGAAGAACAGGAGATCTCGAAGAGGGTCATTCTGGTAAGTCTTTTCAAGTTCTTCAATGACAGTTTCATAATCCAAGGGTTCAAGGAGCCTGGGCTTTTCCTGCTGTGGAAAAAGAAAATGTGACATTAACCACTGACACATGCCGTCTCATATCTTCTAACACCTCGATGGGTTTCATTTCTTAGTATCACCGAGGCGTTGACCTTGCACAATCCTTCCGATGGAGTCACAGAGACTCCTGGCATTTTAGGGCAAAGCCACAAAACTTATTTTCAGACCTGAAATGATGTGAGAAGATCCTGAAATACTTGACATCGCTCTCAGTAATTCAAGCTGTTTGCACTGAGCCTCCAAAGCTCATGGTCTTAGTCCTTTCCCATCCATTGAGCAGATGTTTGTATAAACTTTACCTTTGTCGATGAGAGGAAAGGTATATAATGGTGATCATCATTTTTGCTAAATTAGGTACTTCTTGGTGAGGTCTACTTGGGTCTGTTTTAAAATGTTGGCTCCCTGCTAGCAATCAAAGTATCACAGGCTGCCTTAGTTGTCACTGAAGCATAGATTCTGTGTCGGGATTAATTGCTTGGCTCTGAGCCTCTTTGCCACTATAATGACAAGCTGAGTAATTCTTCAACAGACCTGTACAACATAACTATTATGGATACAGTGGGTGAAAATGAAGAAGAGTCTAAAAAAATAGCCAGATAAATACAACTCACTGAAATCCTGAAACCAAGAGAAAAAATGCCTTCATCAAGGAAACTACCCAAAGCACCAAAGAGACCATTGCCGGTGGGAGAAGGTGAGGTCATTTCACTGTAGGGTTGATGTGTCTACCTGACAGAAGAGAACTCACAAAGTGAGAAAGATGGAACCCAAAAGAAAGACTAAAACATTACAAAACAGAAACCAAGGACATTATCTGAATTCCCTTGGCCATTTGATGAAGCATTTGTGCAACCTAAATGAAAAGAAATGGCCTTTTGTATTATTTGGGGGCTCCTGGAAGCTGAAGTGGTCACGATAAATTCTGTATGTTGAAGTGATCTTGTGAAGAAAAAAAAAATCTTTTTTCTTTTTTGGATCAATGATATCAATAAACTGTTTCCTACCAACCTGCCCCTCCCCACTCTGCAGAGTACGCAGACTTAGCTTCCATTTCTAAGGCCTTCTTTGGAAGATCTCTACTGGGAAAGCCCCCAAAATTTCTATCGACATTTTAAAAATTGCTAATGGTCTCCTTGAAGTAGCAGTAAATGATTATTTTGATGATTTTCCAAATACAAAAATGAAACAAAACAAAATGTAAAACAGTGGGCCAAATAACAGAGATTTCTGTGTACTTTTGACATTAAAACAAAACAAAACAAAACAAAATGAAAACAAACCTGTTTTAGAAATGCTTCCATAAAGGGAAGATGATGAAAGGTGAGTATTCTTTCTGGAAGGGCTCTTCAATTAAGACTGCTGGATTTAGTGAATAAAAATATGGGGCTCCATGCAATGTTGGAGAAAATAAGAAATCTGGTTGTCTAACATAATCTACTTAGTGAAAGAGCTGTGAAACATTCAATATTTTGAAGGGGAAAATACAGAGGCACTATGGCATGATTTGGGTAACTAAAAACAAAAGCCCTCCTAGAATCCCTGTCGTCTGATATGATTATTTTGTTTAGACTTATTTTAAGTTCCTATTCCCTATTTTCCCAGGCAAAAGGATTAATTCCAAGGATCACAAAATGACAGCTCGAGAGGCAAATGCAGTCTCCAGATGTTTGATTTGGCTCCAATATTTATTATATTTTATTTTTAGTTGGTTTGAATGTCTTTGAGTGGTGGTATTTTACTCCAGTTCAGCTACAGACCTCAGTAGTTCTTATCTATGACTTCTTGCCCTGGCAAAGTCACACATTTATATTACCAATCGCCCCTAAAAACCTTCAACTCTGAAATACCTGGCTTAATCTGGAACCTCTTTTTTCCCTTAATATTATGTTTGTGTATAAAACGTAGCAAATAAAACAAAATGTACTGTAAAACCTTCATAAAGCTGTGATCTCTGACAGAGTTGGCTGGTTACGTCCCTTTCCCTTGCTGTTTCTTTACCTTAGGTATATGATGCCCTTTGGTTTCATAGATCAACAGCTCCTGATGTGGCTACTATCACTTTCCCCCTTCTCCCCTTTCCTCACACCAACACGAATAGGAGTGTAGGATGGTTCAGTGTGTGTTGCAATCAATAAGTTTAAAGGCAAATGTCATTGAGACGTTTAAGAGACCATCCACCATCTTGTTCTCACTATCTTTTCAATATCTTCTCTCCTTAGATGCAAATTATAGCATTAATAAACTGTAGATGAGAAGATCTTCAAAGAAGAATCTTTACTGGGCCCACACACCACCCAAAGCTAATCCCATCTAAATTAGTATAATAGGAAAATCAGAACTCACAAATCACAGTTTAGAAATAAAACCACAAAAAAACTAAATCCTAAACTCCTTGAGATGCCCAATAAAAGGCATAAACTGTAAGCATCTGTTGGAGGGTAGACTTTTATTTATTCATTTCAGGCTATGACATACCAGCCAGTCAATGAATGACACTTTATTAAGCCTTTCCTGTTTATAATGTTGCACTGAGGTTATTTTGACATAAAGCTGCAAAACTAGCAGATATGCTTCATCTAATTCATTAAGTTTTGACATATGGGGTGGATATATTAGTTAAAGTCTATCTTACCAGGGCATTGATTAACTAATGTGTAAAACTCAAGATAATCAATGTTTTATAATTTTGTGGCTATGTACTTTAAAAATGAAAATAATGGTGATATTTTCCATAGGACCTAGAGCCTGGGATTTGGCCCTGTTTGCCACAAATGCAGTATGCATCGGTGACAGTGAGAACCCAGGCTATGGAACCAGTAGTTCTCCCTGGAGGAGGAGAACTGCCTGCTCAATGTTTTGGTCAAAGAGACAGATATATACAAAGATGGTGAGATCAGTTAGTTTCTCACTCTTGCTGCTTACAGAGACATTGAGCAAAACTGGGAACTGAGCAGCATTAATTTACAGCTTTACAACAGTTGAGCTGTCCCTCCTGAATTTAATGTGCCTCTTACTTTGGAAATGCACCAACTGGGATGAGGCATGTGCCAAGATTATCCTGAACTGGATTGGTTTTTATAGTGCTTTTTACTCTTATCTCTTTCTCTCAGATGAGTAATGAATTTAATTAGCTATTTTAGAGTCACTCCAGGTCTGGGAAAAGGCACCCACCAGTACCTGTTATTATGCAGCAGGGTTGGTGTTGAACCCAGGGGGTAATAGGCCCTATTCTTCTTATGCAGTATTAAGAGATTTGTTTGTTCTACTTCCCCAAATCCACAGCTCTCCTCTCATTTAGCTCTACATCAGAAGAATGAGCTCCTGTCACAAAAACAAATGCTCCCTTCCCTTCTATTTATTCCCCAGCTCCTTGCAGAATGCCAACACAACATCTAAGTTCTAGAGTTGGTCAACCTGCCATCTAGGTAATAGCCAGGGCTGCCAAGTGCCATTTAATTGGTTTGGAGATGGCAGACAGTCCATGCCTTGGCTAAAGATTTTAATTTGAAGAACACAGTGTTTCCTGACCAAGATCTGTGTTATTTTCAGAATTATAATTCAAAATCAAATGGGTGAAGAAATGACAGAAGAAATAAGTATCTGAAGTATGTAACACTGAAAAATTAAATGACTAAATTACCAATCTAGACCTCTGTCTACAAAATAACCTAGATGATGTAGCCTTGTTTTAGGAAAAGTCCAAAATAAAAGGGAGAGTGTGGTTACAGGTTTTCTACATTGAGATGTGACAGAGAGCATAATGTGCACTCTAGAACCAGAAGTCCTGGGGTCCTAGTCCTAACGTTGCCACTTAAGGGCTAGAGAACTTTGGGTGTATTAATTAGAATTTCTGTGCCTCAGCCTCCCAATGGACATCTTAGTAGGAGCTACGTCATAGGATTCAATGAGGTAGTATTTGTTATGCTCTCAGAACTGCACAATACCCTAGTGCTTATCATATTAAGTATCAAGTAGATAAAGCCTGTAAGCCTTACATTTTCACTAGTCATAGATTTGGAGAACTTGTATTATAAATTTAATGTGTGCAAAGAGCAAATAGTAGGCACTAAAGAAATACTTGTTGCATAAATAAATTTATATCATTTCATACAGAAATTCTTTTTTTTTTGGAATTACATTAAAAATACAATCGCACATAGGATCCAAGATTTATACAAAGATGTCTTTGAAAAATTATCTTTGTAACAAGATGGAGAAAATATATTCTTCTTCATCCATAAGAGGCAAGAATGGCGGGAGGGCGGGTGGAAGCTACATGTAAAAAGTGAAGACACCAGTTGCAGCTCAAAAAAGCGTGGATTATAGTTTTTAAAGAATGATGTGTTGTGGAGAAAGAGTTAGAGCTATCGTGAGCTTTGGAAGGATATTGAAAGCAGAATAGGGTTGGAATAAATCAATATATAATTGTGCAGTACATTGTAACTGTTCAATTCTTCAGTACAGTTAGTTGCCTCACAACATTTTTCATGAGTGGCTTTTGTAGAAAAACATGAGGAGGTTGGGGTCCATGATCAAGATGGAAAGGGGGAAGGAAGGTCAAGTTCATCTTGACAATGGTTCTGGATTCACACATATTATGACATTAAAATGTGAATCTAGAATACCTCGATCTGTTAAGGGTAGTAAGGCCTGAAGGACCTGGTCAGCCAACAGTGAGAAATAATAAATTATCAAGGATAAGGAATGATTAGGAAATTATGGCACATCCAGTCTAAGAAATAAGACACGGCCATTAAAACTGAGTTTTTCAAAGTTTGTTATAACAAGGAAAATTGCTCATGTATTATTATTATTAAGTAAAAGGAGAAATAAATATTGCACCAGAATCACTGCACAGGATTTTAAAAATTAAAAAAAAAAAGATTAGAGATATATCTCAATATTATCAGCTATTATATTTGGATGAGACTATGACTTTTAGGATTCTGCTATTTTGACTTTTCACATTTTTCTAAATTTTTTACAATAAACAGTATTTATTTTATCATGGTAAAAAAATAAACTCGCTCTTTCAAACCATCATGCCTCCAAGAGTTGTTTAATTTAAAATTGTTTACCCTTTGCAGATCCACCAGAGAGGAAACCTAGAAAACCATGGTGGGACTTCACGTGGAAGTTCAACCACTAATATTCAAGTAATTAAAATAAGATGCATAAAACACTGGGGAAAGAAAATTATGGAATATAATTACAGATTATATGTGTGGTTCCAGAAGCTACTGCCAGCAAAAAAGGGAAGAAAGATTAGCAACGCATTAACTAAAGTACTTGAGTTCTGTAGAGGACCATAAACATCTGGTAAGTTATTTAAGCACCTCTGTGCACTGGTCATTGTCACAAAGAATTACAAATTAGAATCTGTAGTTGGAAGTTTAGGGTCTTTTACCTGCCAACTACATAATTGAATAAATCATTTAAATGGGGACTTGGTAAGGGTGACTCAGGATGAGTCAAAGAGCAGCTTCCTGCCTACGGCAGAGTTGGAAGAATGAAGAGACAAAATATGCGACTGTGTTAAGCAAACCCCCAAATGCCAGACAAAATATATTTGTCTTTATTTGAAAATAACTGAAAATCATCCCACGTTTTTTACTTATACTAAAACAAAGTCAAACCAAGCAACCAATTGAAACACTTTCACTAAATATTCCATGTACCATGAACTGTGCTACATACTTCTGTATTTACTACCTAAATTTCCTTTAACAAACAAACAAATCTTAATAACTAATGATTCTATGGAGGCAAAAGAGATAAGAACATAAGGAACACAGTGAAATAATAATAATAAAAAAGAGCATTGTCTCCTTCATCTATCTCTTGAAACAAGTCAGGTTGCTCTATCCCCACCAGAACAGAAAGCGTAGTAAGCTACCTAATTGTGTATATCAGCAAAGAATATTTTATTTCCTTTGAGAACCATTCTAGAAAGTATTTTTATGTATTTATACCCTCGGATTTCAAAAAAGAGATTCAATTTAAGATTGATTTCCTATTAAAATAATTAGCTTTGCAAGTATAAATACCTAGAGAACAATCAAATTGTGGATATTTAAAATTTCTTTCTGTACCTCTAACCCACACTCAGGCAGGTGAGGCTTGTCAGCACTGGGGACTTATCAGGCTCACGGAGGGGCTAATCAGGGAAAGGGGGTGATGTGATGAGGAACAGAAGGACCTCCACAGCAGGTTCCTCGTGTTGGAGGACAATATTTGTGTTCTAAATGTTTTCCCCCAACTTTTATTTTGAAGAGTTGCAAATATACAGAAGATTTTCTAAATGTATTTATTTAAATTAGTTTCGAGTATACAGTACATTGGTTAGACATCTATATAGTTCATACAATGATCTCACCAATTGCTCCCTCCCTCCCCTGACCCCTCTACCTAGCCAAGGTATTAATGCCAACTGCATTCCCGATGCTGTGCTCCCCATCCCCATGACCGTCCATGAGCTGCTAATTTGTACTTCTATTCTAAATTTTAAGTGTAATTAGGGAACCAAACCTTGGTGACTTACTGTGAAGGCCACTCTAGTTTATCCATTTGAACTAGTTGCTCTTTGCTTTCCTTTTCAGAAAATCTGATCTTTTCAAGAAATTTTACTATGAAAAAAGTTTTTTTCCCACCTTTGAGAAGTTTTATATTTTTTTCTATGACATGCAGTATATCCTGTGATGCTAACTGGGACTTTCTCTGTCTTTCTTAATCACGTTGTCATTTCTAGACATGAAATGAAACCTTATTCTCACTTGAATATTCATAATAGAATTACTCCTTTATCTGAATGCCTTCTTCTGCTTACAGAACTTTGCATCTTGGGTAATGACCCAAAAAAGCAAACAGATAAAAATAGATATTTACTTTAGGACCAATACAGTAGGTTCTATCTGGGCATGACATATCAATTATCTAAACATCCTCTTCTCATCTTGGCACACAGACAAGTAAATAGCTAACAGTGAGAATTCATGGAGTCTTTAGAAAGACCCTAAAAATTTAAATTCCAATCTCAAGATCTCCTAAAGAAATTAGAAACAACACAGCTGTAAACTCATTTCTGCATAATCAAGATAACTGATAAATTTTCTTGGAGAAAATAAAAGATCTAGATGACACATGGATTCTTCAGGCCTTAATTTCATCCAGGACCCTTTGGCCTTAGTGTGATTGGCACGGAACCATCTTCCACACTATTTGTGTTTAAAACAAATGAGAAAATTGGAGAGAGCCCAGGCAGCTGGATCCATTGCACGGCTGTCAGCCTGTGGTCGTGTGACAGATTTAATTCAGCCTTTCATCAAAGGGAGTTCCACTGGACAACTTCTCAAATGTATGAGCTTCAGAAAACAAGACAAGCTTTTCTTACCAAAAAGGAAATGATTAAGTAATGAATAAGGCATCTTATGTTGACCTTTTACCCTTCTCTCTGTCTTGAACTACACAGTTTCATGAGAATGGAAAAACACTAGCTAAATCAAAGTTCAGAACTGTACAGCTGGGCAAACTCAGATTAAGCTTAATTTGGAAATGGTTCCCTTGGTAACGACCAGGGACATAGATCTCCAAAGAAATCAACCAGTAGTAACTCTTTAAATAACTGCCCATTTCAGTGAAATAAACCAGGTTAAACTTGGTAAATTATAAAGCCTTTTGCAAATATAAAGATTAATCACAATACTTAATATAAACACTATAGTTAGAAAAATCAGATTGTTTTATTTTGTTAATCCTTAATTTCATTAGGAAAATAAAGAGCGTAAATGAGCTCTATAGGACCTGTAATAAATATATGGTGTACTTTCAAATTGAATTCAGACCTTTTGTCTTATTTTCTTTTTAAGAAAATTTGACCCTATATATCTTATAGGAGCATGTTAAAATGCATATATCAGAGCATGGCAAATAATAAAAAAAAAATTAAAGTGGCTGCTTCTTCTAATACTGGTGCTTGTAAAGAAATTGAAAATCTCCAAAAAGATCTAATTCAAATTAAGTTACGTGTCTCATTTAGTTTTCTAGAAACAGTTGAAAGATAATAAATATCATTAAAAATACATCACAGCCCAATTACAAGTCTGCCTGACACCAGGGAAATTAAAGCCTTAGAGCAAAGTGCTGAGAATTTTAGATTAATTTATAGGAAGTCTGTGATGAAAGCTGCCACTAGCTTAAATTTGGATGCTATTTTAGTTCTTTGACAGTTACACAAATGAACTTTCACAAACAAGCCACATGTGAAGGGTGTGTGTGTGTGTGTGTGTGTGTACACAAAACCATACATGTCACACACACTTGAATGTAAATAGCTTTTATTTCCTTTCTTCCTTTTGGGTACCTGAATTGAATATGAGTAATGGACGTTTGTTTTTTGGCCTATGTGACACCCATCCTGTTTTTTGTTTAGCACTGATGGGCAGTCACTTGGGGTGCTGGCAACTTTCCACTCAAGTTTCAGAGTTCTAAGGGCAGCGTTGACTAGACCTTGTTGGGGTCACACATCTTGACTGCGAAGAGCAGAACTTATTTAATTGTCATACCCACCAAGATGACTCCTTTTGGTTATGGGGGAAGAATTAAGTCACCAGAAGGAAATTAAAATGCCAGTACTAAAACAAACATCACTGAAAGCAAATATGGATGTAAACTTATATTTTGGCCCCTAGTTGTTCTGGTGTCATAGGAGTTTGGTGAGTTAGGCTTAATGGGAAATTAGAGATGAGGGCTTTGCTGGGTTTATCATCTTGGAAAACCAAGAAAATGCTTCAGTTCCCCTATGCCCAGGATGCCTGATGCCCGATGTATGTTTTATAGGATGAGATGATGTTGTAATTCATTAGTAATACAGGAATTGACTAAACCCAAATTCCTACACTTCAAGGAGTCCTTGACTGTGAGAGGTTCTCCTTTCAGACTATTGAGAATCAGATAAAGGTATTTTGAGGAGATACAGCAGTCCCTTATTATAGGTGCTGCTCCTTATATCATATTAGTTTTCTTTAGTTGCAAGAAGAAGAAGCATAAACAAGCATAGTCCAGAGAAGGGAACATAAGGGAAAATAGAGACAGTCTGAGAGAACAGGGATGAAAGTAGCACATCTCAGAGCAGTGGACAGCAGGGATGACATTCCGTGTACTACAGTTGTCTCTCCTAGGAGGTGCTGGGTTATTTTGGAAGTGGTAGCAGGCCCCTAGCATATATGACAGGCCAGGCATCTCTAAGCCACTGCGAGCTCCACTTCATCTTCCTTTATTCTGTCATTTTCATCTGAAGAGTCATTTGCTATGTTTGTTATATTAGAACTAATTCAGCTATATTTGCTTATAGAAATACCGTCACTTCAAATAATTTAATAAGAATAGCAACAACAGAAACTACTATTCTTGTAATTTATCCCATATAAGCTCATAATAGTTCTTCTTCTTCTTCTACTACTGCCATGATCAAATGGCAAGGACCATGATCAGTATTTAACACTTTCTTTCATCGAGTCTAGAAACAATCATCGATGCTTCATTTTACAGAATCAGAAACTTGGATTCTGAGAACTTGCTCAGCAAGTTGATAGAAAAACTGATATCTCAACCCAGCTCAGCATCAAGCCTGTGATACATGCCACTCCACTATCAAGGTCATGGCCTTGTAGCAACAGACAACAGAGCAGCTTTATTTTCTTGGTCAGAAGATTCTAAAACAGAGCTACAATTTTGAGCACTATTCTTGCTCCCTTTGTGAGTTCTGTAGTGAAGGACATTAAAAATCTAGGGATTGGTATGAGGTCACTGGTCACCTCAGGGAAGGGAGTGGTAAGGATAGAGGATAAAAAATTATTTATAAGAGGGTACAAACAAAAGAGGAAGAAAAATTAAAAAGTATATTAAAGAACCACATAAAGAAAGGCAGATAATGTCTGTGTCAAAACCACAAAGGAAATTGCCATTAATTGAGGCAATCTGTAAATGCAGAAAATTTTGTATCACTGTCACCATCAGGAAATAAAAAGAGCTTTGGGATCGTGGTGTTACTTCCTGTTTGCTGTGGCACTCCCCCACTTTGACAAATGATCCACCTCCACCTCGTAGTGAAGGGCATCTTCACAAAATTAACTCTGACCAGTGTGGCAGTCCTCCTCAACCTTGCCTCTCTCCTGACTTAACTTCTCTCTCTCTCTCTCTCTCTCTCTCATCAGACTGGAGGGATGTAAGCTCATTCTTGGTTAAGTTACAGGCACCTCTCCTGATTCCACTTTGAAAGCACCTTCTCTGCAGCTACCTGGCACCTAAAGCTGGCTCCTTCCTAGCTGTGGCCACACCCAGAGCCTTCCGATGGTGCTGAGATTCTGAGGCCAGATCAAGTTTCACTCTACACTTCTCCATTTCTGTGGTCCAGGTTGAATCCGAATCCTCTAGTTACTTCTGTCCTTTGCTTTCTCCAAGTTGTCTATGTTAGCTTTTATCCTTACTTTCCGCTGTGTTTCAACTCTGAATCAGTGTTGTCTCTTTGTTTCTTGCAACCACCATTCTGGGATTTCTGTGCTACCTTTCTGGCTCATTATAAAATACCCTAAATAAGTAACTGAATTTCGTATAAAACAAAGAGCAAAGGTAAGTAAGGAAGTACAGACAACCAGGAGGGAGGATAAAAATTAAACTTGGAAAACGAAAGCACAATACACGTTATAAAATGAAGAATGTGGGAGATGTGTTAAAGATGTTCAGACTAGATCTTCTGTCTATTTTTCAATTTTCTATTCAAGTGTTGATCGGCTATTACTAAAGAGGAGAGCAAGAGTTTTTGTGTGTATCCAAACTTTTCCAAATATGAAATTTTGCAGAATAATGATCTATACAAGCCAATAAAAACTTAAAAATATCAACTCACATTTATTTAAATAGATTTTGAATTTTTTCCTGACTGTGCAGATAATGTAATATCTCAAGTTAATCATGTATTTAATCTATCCAAACTAAGATATGAAACTTAGGAAAGACACTATCTTTTTATGGATTTCTTATGTACCAGAGATTATACTGCACGACTGGGTTTTTTTTTAAATAAACAATTAAAAAGCAAGCTACAGAACACCATACATGTTTTAAAAATTAAAGGAAGTAGTTCTGCTTGATGATCTCACAAGTTTCATTTTCCTCAAACTTTTTTTATAACTCAGTTGCACTCTTTCATATTGCATGTTGTCTGATAAGTGTATTATAAAATATGAAGGCATTTCTTAGATAATAAACTTGAAAATTGGATTAATAAGGAAAACTTCCTAAACAAAAATTGCAACACAATTAAATAAATAGCTTCAAACAGCATTTGAAGAAAACAGAATAAACAAAACTGTCAGTCTTGGTGATGAAAGTATAAAATCTGGGTTTTTTACTTTTCAGGAAGTCACAGACTTCTGGTTAAACATTCTAGATTATTAAGAAATTAGACCATTTCTAAATTTGCCTTATTGCAAGAAATAGTTTGTTGAGATCAAAATTCACATGATCATTATAAAAATAGATAATCTATAATTATCTCCAAGAATCACTATTTCTCCTTTTCACGAGTATAACCAAAAAATATCAAAATAATTTATTGTTTTACTCTCTGAACTGATTTTAGTCCTCATCTTCATTTGTTGGTTATTTTGTCACTTCAGTTGTTTTTACCATAACACCTATCAAATCATCTCTGAAGCCAGTCTACTGCTGTCGGTTTAATTTTTAGAAAACTTTGATTCTTGTATTGTGGAAAGTCCAAACTTGCCCTGGGTAAGCTTAAGGGGTGGTGGGTGGGATGGTGGGGGGGAGCACAGTCTTTCTAAGGCATGCCCCATCAACACAGAGCAACCTGGGACCCCTGAGCATCCTGCTTCACACAATTCAGAACTGTGCCTACTGCGTAGCACCTAAAAAGATTCTCAAGAGCAAGGTGTCACCTTCCACTGGCTTCAATTGTTACAGTCATTGAAGAGACATCTCACTGCAATTACATCCTTCTTCCCTTGTCTTGGAAATATAAATGTTTTTCTTGGTTTTACTACTATACAACACCTGTAACGTTTTTTACAGTGTTGAAATCATGTTTTGAATGCACATGATCAAATTGAATTCCAATAAATCATTTTGAAACAGGGCAGGTACTGTTATGAACATTTTGTGGAAGAGGAAACCGAGGCTCAGGGTAATTTAACTGGCCCAAGGTCATATAGATGGTAAGTAAGAAGGTGACACAAAATTGCCCCCCTCACTCTAATTTTGTGTTTTACTTTCTTGGATTCCCCATTTTTCCCCCTCAAGTGAAACCCGCATCTCAGAATACTACTTAAGGATGGATTGAACAATCCCCTGCCCCACAGAAGAGACAACCTATGAAAAATGATATGCTTATCTTATGAAGACCAAAACCAGGCAACAGGAGCAGGAAAGTCCCCAGTGCCTGCCACAGAAGAAAGCTCGGCACTGTATGAATGGTCTTAATTAAATGTGAATGCATAGATGCTGAATGCTATGGGAAAACAGTCTGTCCTTACCGACTGCTTTTCCCAAAGTGCTCAGTAGCAATACCTTCAAATTCAATTAAGATAATTCATAGAGCGATTAGCTTCATTACACAGGGAAACACCGGGGACTGTCCTATTGCCAAACTGTATGTGTGGCTTGTGTGCGATAGACATGTTCTCCTGAGTGTTGTCTCTTTTGGTGAACGTGAGAAGTAAATGTCACAGTGACATAACCCACAGAACGCCTGAATTCCAATGAGAGAGCGGGAGAAGGCAGACTACCTTTTCCAGACTGGTCTGAAGGTAAAAATAATCTTAGGCTAAAAAGCTTTTCAAACTCTTAGGTTCTTTAACAGGCTAGTGGTAAATAACTGATGAGGCCAGCAAAGAAGACACAACTAGGCACTCATGACAGGTCAGGGGGGACCTGGAGGATAGGTTCAGGACTCTGCATATTCCAGTTCTGAAAGGCTGGGTGGAAAGACCTGGGTCCATCAATGGGAACAAAGTTAAGGGGTCCATTTGCCTCTGTGTCCTAATGGGAAGGTATGTCTTACTGAGAAACTGAAAGAGACACCAACCAAACAACAACATGGCACCAATCCTATGAGCCAGGCCTCTGGTAACTTCTATCCAAGTTACATTTCCACCATATGGATAGTGAGTATAAAGAGAACCACTGTTATTTGAAATATGGCATTCTTTACTTGATTTTGGTTTATCAAATGCTAAGGGACTATCATTAATTTGATTATTCATGTTCATTAAATAACTATTCATAAATACTCATTATGTTAATATATATACATATTTATATATATGTGTATATATATATATATATATATATATATATATATATATAATGTAAGCTGCAATTTTTCTAGATTAAGGATGTTTATAGGAACAAAAAGATTATTTACCCCAAGTGATTCTCAACTGAGGACATCACCCTCTCCCCTAGGGACATCTGGAGACATTTTTGGTCACAACTAGGGAGAGTCTGCCAGTGGTAGAGGCTGGGTAAAGCCCAGGGGGTTACTAAGCATTGTACAATTCATAAGACACCTGGCACAACAAAGAATTCTCAGATCCCAAAATGCGATAGTGCTGAGGTTAAGAAGCCTTGCCCTGAAGAAAACAAACATAACTTGAAAACCCTAGAAAATGAACATTTCTGTAAAGAGAGACACATAATAATGTCATTGCAGCCATTTGTCACACAAAGTGGGCCTTCCGCGTTACATGTGAATCACTAAAGGGCTCTAGCAATTGGATCTGATGTTCAGCTGCCTATTGATCTTACAGACAGAAATCTAGAATTCTGTAATAAGTACTCATTTCCAGAGTTTGTTTGTAAACGGTAAGGCAGAAATATCTTTAATAATAAACAAATCAAACCTTTTTACTCTTTAAACCATCACTTTTTACTGTCTTCCTGGCTCATTTAATCAAATACTTATTTATATTTTTTTCATATTTTCAATTATTCTAAGAATTTTAAAACAAATAATGAGTGGCATGTCATAAAAACAGCAGAAACATTTTAAAAAAACACAACTACATACAAGTCATTGGTCAGGGCCTTAATTGAGGCAATTATAGACTTTCCTTTAAAAAAAGAAAATGTTCTAGTAATATTTTAATTATTCAAATCCTCTTATCAATATATTTTAAAAATGATGACAATAATTCCAATATTCCAAATAGTCTGGTAATGTTTTAGCTATTCTCTCAACATGTTTTTAAATAATGATGTATTTCAAAAGTAATGATGTAAGAAAAAGAGGATATTTGTGAGCCAAATTAAATATTCTCTTTTGTCTAGGACTCAGCCTCATCCTACGTTAGAATCCCACCCCAGAGCCAATCTTTTTTCTTTTTTTAAGTATTAAAGGAAAGATGGAAAACAAACACCAAACAATTGGATACATACAGAACTAAGCCTGTGGATTTCTTCATAATTTGCTCTCCTCACGGTTCGTCTCTTCTTCCAAAATTCACTGGGCTCTCGTTTAAAAACCTTTCCTCGGAAGCTCATTGTATTGCTGTCATTTGATTCACAAAGTATTTAAAAATATAGGTTTTGTCAAACCTCTTCCTTCTGAAGCTTCACCAGGCTGAACAATTTGTTCTTCTTGGGTAAAAAGGGAAATGTGTTCGCTACATTCACATAACTCAACAGAAAGGAAAAGAAAACCTCAAGTTACTGCTTCCTGTAAGTAACTACCAACTGTTCAGATACTCCTTTGGGTGTGTGTTCTTCCTAGTCACCTGCTTCAAAGTAAGATGAAAACACGAAATGACTGACTATTTAAGAGGACTGTACATAGCAAAATAAACCAGATGACATAAATCACCCATGGAACCAAATCAAGAGTGAATCAAAGAGCTAATTTACTGTCATTTTCCACATCGGCCACTGAAACAACCATCCAATCTAGCATTCTGGCTAGACCCCAAAGGTAAACTATAATAATATACCTGCAGTGTGAGAAGTCAATTTACAGCAGGTAGATTAAATTAGTGATCTTCGTAGAGGAGTGCCTTAGATGATTACTCAGGGAACAAGAAGAAAATATTATATTTATATTTATATCGGTTATCTAAATAAAGAAATTATGGATGTGGATATCTTGATTCTCTTTGTAAAATTGTTACAAATAGCCTAATAGTTAATCTTCAGATTTTTACTCACTTTCTCTGGAGCTATTGAAAAGTTCAACTCTTCCTTCAGACCCACCTGAATATCCCTTCCTGTTTTATTTTTCTCCATAGCATTTACTAGCATGCAACACGACTATCCATTTTACGTATTTTTGCAATTTATGGTATGTCTTCTTCTACTAAACTCTATGTTACATGAATTAGAATTCTCTACTTCATTCATTGTGTCCTTGGTGGTCAGAATGGTGCTTGGCATCCAGGAGGTTCTCAGTATATTATTGTTAAGTTTAATGAAAATAAAATGAGTCATTTTATTTTTTCTTCTACCAGGTGCATGAGATAAGAAATATTTGGAGGCTATAGGACTAGGAAATGATTGATCAGATTAAACATTAGAAAGATTGGTTCTGAAAACCATTGTTGTGTGAGACAGCTATTTAGTTTAAGATTTTGTTTCTTGATCTGCAGGATGTAACTACTCAATAGCGAGTTTGATGTAGGTGTTGAATGAAACACTGCTTGTTTCTGAAGCTCTTGGTGGGTTATCAAGATAGTTGAAGAACATTTCCACTGAGAACTGACCTCCAACAAGACCACTAAGATTGAAGGAACTCTTACCAACCCTCCTGGGAGGTGAGTCCTAAGGGAAGGATATTATGGATTGTATCTGCTCTTATATCATGGGAGGTGAGTTCTACAGGCATCTTTGTGCATCTTTGTGCACAGAAATGTGTGATGTGCATTGTGATACAAACAAGAAGCTTAACCAGGAGAGTAATTTCCATGCAAAAAATTTGCAATGTTCTGGGAGTTTTGAACTTTAAGAAAGAAAGATAATAAGCTTATTAACTAACTCAAAAATTTTGTTCATGTCTCAGCTGGAAGTAGGATTCAGGCTACACACAGAAAGGGGGAGAGTGACGGGAAGGGAACAATGAGTAAGCACATTGTGCTTTGTGGGGAGACTTTTGCTTCAGAGCCTGGTTTCTTCTTTCCAGTGCTCAACACGCTCACTGGTGGAGGCACAAGTTGGCTGCCACAGATGATGCAAACTGCAACCCAGAAGTGAATGGTAACAGATATCCTGTGGCTGGTCCCTCACTTCTTCCAGGTTTTTACTCAAACATCTCTCTCTCTCAGAAAGCCTCCTCTGACCACTCATTTGAAACTGTGGTTTTCTCCCCTAAACACTTGTGATGTCCCTACTTTTTTTTTCTTTGCCTTAGAGAAAATGGTCATCTCACTCTTAGAAGCTGCACATTCAAACACAGTTCTAATTCTGTATGGAAGCTGGCAATCTTCAGAGAAGTTCTCACTCAACCAGCAAGTCCCGACAACCATGGCATTAATAGATGCCATCTGCTTAGTTAACAAGCCTTCCCCTTTATCTCAATGCTTTTTACTGACACAGGCCATTCTTTTCTCCCCAATAATGACTAGATTTAGCTGAAGCACATCCATATGCCCCACTCATGTACCTCCATCTCATCATGCAGTGATTGTACAAAGTTGGTAAAAAGTTATATTGATACTGATGATTCCTTCCCAAAATACAGAGACTAAGGAAGCTTCTTTTGAAAATTGTGAGAAAATAGTAAGACGCTATAAAAATAACAATTAGGGAGGTAATTCTGTTATTCTGTGATTGGCTTAGGTAGGCAACCAAGAATTCCACAGAGCAGAAGCCCTCCTGCCATTGCCATTGAATATTCAGTATTCAATTTGTTTTTAGCCCTAAATAGATCTTACCCTCTATATACCTCTTTGGTATCTGTTAGATAAACAGGTATGTTACAAATCTATTATATAGAATTTTCAGATTTAAGTCTTTTCCTTATATAATAATATGAGAGTCTGCTTCTAGATCACCTAGTTTTTTGGGTAAGATCATATTTATATTTTCATAGCTGAAATTAATATTTTACAACATTTTTTGGACTGTGGACATACTTGAGAAACTAATAAAAACTACAGACTCACCAGAAAAGTGTTAAGACTTAAAAATGTACATGCATGGTCAAGGGCCACAATCTCTCAAGTCCATCTGTGGACCCTCTTACCTGTGGTACCCTAAATCTCTAACTCAGAGTTTTAGAAAATTTAAAAATTTTAGAAGGAATGCTGTCTCATAAGGAAAGATTTACTAATATTGAGCAACTTTTAAGTGACTTCCTCTCTTTCTAATATTTGCATCTAGTCTCTCCTCTATTCCTCTTTAGGCGCCATGGGTCTTCATTCTGGAGTTCCTAGCTCTCCTCAACTTCTGCAATATGAGAATGACTCATTTCTTTACTTACTTAGCAGTTGATCACAGCCCTACAAATACTGGCAAAAGGAGGCATGGCCAGACTACACATAGGATGTCAGATACACATAACTTTGGGGAACTGCAAAAAAAGAGAAAATTCAGTAGCATTAAGTGGAGTGCTTCATGGGATGGCACAATTGGGGACCTCTACTGGGCTTTATCTTTCTTGATTTCAGACCAAGTCTGTTTCTCCAGCATTTTGTGACACCCCACACTATTCCAATAATTCCCTTTCTGCCTAGGTTTAGAAATATGTTGGCAATCAAAAAAACCTAACTAGGATAATGGAAAAGCATGAGTTATAAAGAGAAATCAGAGATTAATTGGCTCAACCACGAGGAATCACTGTGAAGTTCATTGGAGAAAAAAATCTGATAATAAATCATCAGGATTTACTAAGTAGTATTTACCAAGTACTCAAGGCATTGCTGGGCTTCATGAAAAATGCATAAAACCCTTCTGAGCCTCAAGAAGCTTCTACCTGACAGAACAGTTTATTATAGTTTGAAGAGGCCTTGGAAAGTTTTATAGTAAAGGTAGAACCTAAGAAAGGCTTCGAATAATAGGTGGGAGTGAAACAGATGGAAGAAAGGTGAAGGATTTTCTAGGAAAGAAAATAGAGAAGGCATAAGGTAGAATGATTAAAATCATGGGATCTGCAGTTAGCTTGGATTCAGATCATAGGTCCATTGCTTCCTAACTGTGTTTCTTTCAGCCAATCACCCATTCTGTCTCTAGGCCTCAGTTTCCTCATCTGCAAAGTAGAACTAATATGGTAGCTACCTCATAGAGTGGTTGTGAGGATAAATGAGATGATACTCTAAAATTTTCAGCACATTTACTGGTACATAGAGAGTATAACCATCAGTTATTACAAAAGTTAAGAGGCCGACCAAAACTGGATGTTTAAAAAAAAGTTAGAAGACTAGCCTATCTATAACCAAGGGTTGAATAAGAGAGAAGAGGTGGGAACAACTGAAAAAAAAAAAACAAAAAAACAGGGACAAATTCATGAAAATCTTTAAATGCCAAGATAATGACTGTTTCCACTGTATGCTGAAAGACATGGAAAACCATTAAAGGGCTGGATTACAATTAAAATAGTTCCTTTGGAAGATTCATTTGGTAGTTATATGTGGAAACTCAATCCACAGACAATTTTCAGTAATCCAGGTATTAATGTAGAGTGGTAGAGAGCAGAAAACTTGGCAACCAAAATATAATCATACATTTCAGGGAGATTATACATAAAGATCTGACAGTTAAATGAAAAATGATAGCTAAAATTTACTGAGCAAGTCACAAGTCCTGGGTGCTGGTGTAAATGTTTATACTTTATTTCAGCTATACGACAACACTGTGAGGTTAGTATTATTCCAGTTAACATCACCACAGTTTTACAGTGGAGGTTACTTGGGCTCTGAGAAGTTATGCAATTGGCCAAATGTCCCAAAGCAAGTAAATAGCACATGTAGGATTTAAACCAGGTAGTCCAGTTTCAGAACCCATGGTCTTAACCTGAAGAGAGGTTTAGAGATGCCAACAGGCTTCTGAGTTTGGCCATCAACGAGATGGATAATATGACAGAGGAACAGAAGGAGTTAAGAAGAGAGAACTTCTCTTCCTATAAATGCTGATTTAGACATATTAAATCTCTAATCAAGAAGACAGGCAAATGGGCATGTCCAGCACCATTGTTATATGTGTGTCTGGAACTCAGGAAAAAGTCAGGACTGGAGACATGAAGCTGAAGATCTTCGAAACTATTATAACTGAAAGTCGAAAAATAAGTGGAATTTTTGGAGAGCAGGGTAGTTTAGAATAGAGAATACAGTTCTGAAGTTTTTGTACAGATGATAAATGAAAGGTAATTTAGGAAAATGAGAAGACATCAAGGAAAAGGGAGAAAACTACCAGGGCAGTGAAACAGCCAGATGCAGGGGGGAGGGTGTTTAAGAAGAGGGTAAGTGGCATCCAGGCAGAGATAGATACAGGACCTGACAATATCCAGAAAGATTCAGCATGAGAGATAAACAAGATGGAAACTGAGAACAAACAGTACAGTCTCAGGTCCAGACAGATCTATATCTGAACCCTCTTCAACTGTCTATCAGATGACTTTCAGCAAGTTACTTGCCCTCTGTCTGCCTGTTTTTTATATATACAATGGAATGATTATATAGTTTATTAGTATATTTGTTGTGAAATGATATATGACATATATTTGTGGGCACTACATATATGTGTGTGTGCGTGTAAACGTAACAGCTAGGATTCGTACATGTGCAAATATTTAAACTATTATTTGTTGAATATGATTGGTATTTGCCAGGTCTACATAATTATCTATTTCTGTATAAACACACCTATATATGTATACACATGTACATACAAAATACACTAACGTACATGTTCTTATATACATATTCAAAGACTAGAATCATGGTGTCAAGAGAGAAAGTAAATTTGTGATTTTCCATAGAAAGCAGTCTGGATATTTGGAATTTAGTTAAGATGGGAAATCTGAACCATGTTTTAGAAGAAATAAGCATTTAAATGCTAAGATGTCAGAAATTTGAGAAATAGTTATGGTAGTCTGTATTAATTTTCTATTGATGCTATAACAGATTACCACACATTAAATCAACACCCATTAATTATCTTACAGTCTTTGTGGGCCAGAAACCTGGGTATAACTGGGCTTAGCTGATTCTCTGCTTGGAGACCCAGAAGCTGAAATCCAAGTGTGTCATTGATAGCATCAAATTCCTTGTCGTTGTAGGACTGAGGTCATTGTAAGTGTCTGGAAGCCACCTGCATCCTCTGCCTCATGGACCCTCCCTAAGCCAGACACAACAGGTTGCATCCTTCTCACACTCTGAATCTCTCTGACCTTCCCTTCTGCCTCAGCATAGATTGGGTTTATCTGGATAATCCAGGATAATTTCTATATGTTAAGGCCAACTGATAAGTAACCTTAATTTACATCTGCAAAGCCCCGTCACAGCAGTACTAAGATGAAACAACCAGAGAGTTTTTCTGGGAGGGAGCATCTTTAGAAAACTGTTTTCACATAGACATTCTGGACTAATGCTTGCCTTTGGTGTTTAGCTTTTAAAACAATTTTAATGTCAAAAATGTACTGAGAAGGTATAGGTAAAGACAAAACTTGGCCTTTGAGTGTGGTTTCCACTGAGCACTGAGGTAAGACGCAGTGTGCAGGAGGGCTAAGAAATGAGTAGGAGAAAATAGAAATGTGGCTTTTAGAAAATAGAAAATAGAAATGTAGAGAGCAACCTGAAAAAAATGGGCAGTGAAATAAAGGTGAGAAAGAGAATGGTAGCTATGACCAGGTGACAACAGAATCAGACAACAGAACCAGACAAATTTGGAAGATGAACAGTGGGGGGAGAAGTAATCAAATATAAAAACACAGAAAACAAAAGGCAATAACCTAAAGTCAACAAGCTATGAGGAGGTTATCTTGAAAACGTTTAAATATGTTTGCACAACAGTTTAATAGGCTATACATTCAGCAAATGGAATCCTCACTGAATTTAAGAAACCATAGGACAGAAACTTGGGTTTTGTTGATAATACATCTAAATTTACTTGATAAAAATTACCCAAAAAGTCCCGTTAGGAATACAGAGCAACCGAAAACTTGGTGGTTTAAGACTTAGACAGCTACACGTGATATCATTCTTGAATCCAAAAGACTAATCTGAGCAAATAGTAAAGCACTTCCTGTTTATTTCTACCTGGTTTCTTTACTGTCTCTTTATTCCATCTTCTCGTTATTCCAATTCATTTTACTGTTTTCTGCATTTGCTGTGGTTCCCTTTTCATTGTTAGATGTTTTGACAACTCATGTTATTTTTTTCTTTCATTTCCAATAGATTCCCCCTTGCTGGTGGGTTCATGTGTTGCTCAGCCTTCTCTCATAGCAAACAATAAGACTGGTGGTTGTCTTACAGTGCATCTCTGGGTTCAGCTCCCCGCTGCATACCTTGTTTAAAGGAAGTAAAGCATAAGTAGCTACTTCCCCCTTCTCTGTGGTCTTTTCTGAGCCTGGTCCCAGGGAGAAGTGCTCTTCAAGCCAGTAGCACTGAGCCTCACTACTTCCTGCTACAAAGGTCAAGACCGAACCCCTCAGAGTTACTGATGAGAGAGCCTCAGATATCTCTGAGCGAGTTCAAATGAACACAACAAAGCCTCTTATTTCTAAGGGTAGCGCTCTCAGTGGGCAAGGTCTGTAGAACAGAGCAGTGTTTCCTGTCCACTAACCTCAAATGCAAAGAGCATCACTTTTAGTGTAAAATATTTAGAAGTTTCGTGAGCCATGAAATATAAATCACACTCAGAGAGACTGCAGACCTGCCAAAAATAGAAACAGATTACAGTTGTGTGTGAGTATGCTGTGGACTGAGTGTGTGATATGCGTTTTTGTGTGCTGCTTGTTCTGGATGTGAAGGGCATAAATGATCTTTCTTGCATTAAAATAATGTTTAGTATTCTATTCATGGACCTTAAAACATGTATCAAGTTGTAATGATATTTGTTCATATTATTAAATTTAAATAGGTCTCAGGAGTTAAGAATTCCCACTTAATCAGGATTTGATGGGAGGACATTTAAAAAACTTATTTCTTATGGAGCCTAATAAACAATTTAGAATCTAATAGCATCAGTGAAATGGTTATACTTTTTTCCTGGACTTTTATCATTAGTCACAGATTTCTACCAGGGAAAATGCTATAACCAGTAGATATTCATACATCTTGCTACTAAGTATCTTAATTCGATATTTAGTAAGTGAGAAACAGTGATTTTAGTGTTTTCCCTTTTCTCATTTTCCTGGTGGGCATGTTGGTACGTATCATCCATCTTGAAGATCTGGCTGTTTTATGGTCAATCATCCAACCATCTTCAACAAGTCAGTTTTAGCTTGGTCTGGTGCAAAACAGGAAACCCCTAAGGAGCAAGGGTTGATTTTTATGAAGACCACACTTTAACTCCATCCCCTGCCACCACACTCAGAGCCAGAGCCTAACAATGTGACAATAACAACAAAAATACCACAGCTATTCTATGATATTCTAAGCTTCTATTTTATACAAATAATTCCAGCCTGGATTGTGAATGCTCTTTAAAAAGCCACTCAGCTAATTCTGCACCTGATTATCGTGTTCCTTCTCCATTAAGAAACAAATGACTAAATGCAGCATATTTTTCACTGGACTATTATTCCTCTTTCTTTTAAAGGAGACAAAGAAATTCTGGGTTGAGGCAGATGATTTTCTTCACAAATTATCTGGTGAAGACCACACAGAGATAGCCTCCAAGAAGATGGGAGTTGGGAGATTCTGAATCCAAACTATTATTATCTTTGATCATCGAGGGACAATTGCCCAGCAGTTATTTCCCCCTAGGGACATATGCATTCTCTCTGCTGGCTGGCTTGGATCCCACACCAGCTTCCCACTGCTAGCAGAGGTAACTATAGACTAGAGTTATTTCTTTTAAACTAAAACAAGCACCCCAAATTGCCCTCCTGTATTCATTCCAATTGTTAATGACCTTGCTTTCAATATGAGTGTCACTCAGTGTTTAATAATTACCCTGGGAATCCCATTGCACACAACGTTTCATGAAGAGGCCAGATATGTTTTCATATCTGGAAACAGTGGTAATTCATCTAACCTCAGCACTACACAGACTTTATTCCTGTGTATACTGCAGAAGGGTGTCTCTCCGTAAGGGGAGGACAGTAAAGCATTCTTACCCAAGCACTTTTGCGGAGGAAACAAATTGTCATGTAAATACTAACCCCTGAGCATGCATGCAACCAACTATGCAGAACCACTGCCTGCTAGTGAATCTGACTGATGGACTAGGCGTGACCTGTGTGACTGGTCCGCCCCAAACCATTTTTTTAATGGCAGCATAATGCGTTTGTATCTTTTCAGGCCTCTGCCAGGAGGAAGCAAGGCTAATACCCTTGGATTTAAGCGTTTAATGCCTTGCATTGTAGAAATTGGAGAATAATGGCAGGGTCTTGGCTTTTCAATCAAGAGATTCTTTGTGTTTTGCAGAGAATTAATTGTTGGATTTTCCTTATTTAGCTGTGCACACTGCAGTCAGTTCCTGACCTTTTGGTGTGTGGAACTCAAGGTCTCCAATTAAAGGACAAATTAACCTCTTTTTATCTGTTCTGCACCTCACCAGTGGACAGGGAGGACTAAAACAACAGGGAAACGAGGCTTGGATAGCTCTGAAGAGGGCACCAGTATGAATTTGGTTTATCATAATGGAAGCAAATGCACAGAGGCTCTGATTCTTGGCCAAACATTTCTCCATCTTGGTCCAGTGCCAGGTATCAGTGACAGAGACAGTAAGAGGACAGAGAACCCACCTGCAGTTCATGTGGGGAGATGGCCATACACACAAAATGATCTATAGAAATACAAGGCAGACCTAAGTGTCAAGTGAAGAGTATGCGTCAAGAACATGAGGCCTAGGTGAAAGGGGGCTTCCTAGAGGCACAGAGACCTAAGTCAAGTCCCAAACATGTCAGGTCTTTAAAAGTCCCTTCTGTAAGGACTCCCACCTCTCCTTGCCCAAAGCAAAGGTTTTCTAGAGTGTAGAAGAATCACACGGGAAGGTTGTTATGAATGTGGCCCCCCCGGGCCCACTCAAGGACCTCAGTGGGTCTGATGGGGGATCAGTGATATGCCTTTCTAACAATCACGTGACCCATCTGAAGATGCTACGCAAATCACACTTTGAGAAACAGCCCAGAGCTAGTTTGCCTAACAGTTGTTTTAGGCAGAAAGTCATATAATAGTTTTCTCTCTGAGGCACCACCTCCCAACGCAAACCTTTTTGTATATTAGACTGAATTCTTATTTATAATATCAAATATTCTCTTTCTCTTCTGGACACACAATCAGGCAGAATTAAGTAACCAGCTACGTTACCCTGAACATTTGGGGGGACCAGAGAGAAAACACTGGGGTGAAGACAGCCATTGAAAACTAGGCCATGGACTTGCCCCATCCATTCTTCAATTTCACTTCATTTCCTTTTCATTGGCCATTTCTCTGCTTGGGCTTTTGCTACCCTGGTCATGCTTGTCTCTCAGTTATTCCATAAACAAGTTTTTCTGAAATTCAGCACTATTGACATTTTGGGCCAGATCATTGGAGAATGTTTAGCAGTATCTCTGGCTGGCTTCTACGCACTAGATGTCAGTAAACCACTCTTCCACCCCCATGTCCTGCTGTGGCAGCCAACAATGTCCTCAAACATTGCCAAATGTTCTCTAGAGGGTGGAGGAGGAGAAAAAACACTCCTGCTCGAAAAATCTCTGATCCAAATTCTAATGCAAATGATTCTGCCTTAGTATTTCTTTGATGACAGCTTTCAGGCCCAGAAGATGCTACAGGTTTCTCTTCAGACTACGGTTAGCCCCTCTTGAAAGCCAAGTTGTAGTCACTTGTGTGAAACAACCTCTGGGCTCCTGGCCTTCAAGTCTGCCCCTTCTCTCACTTCTCCATGCTTCAAAATCCCATGATTGAAATTAATCTGAGTCTGTTCTATTCTGTGTTGTCCCTATTAAAATGCAGTTATGTACATCAGGAAAAGATCCAAAGCCATGATAATCTTCAATAACTTAGCATATCAGGAGAGGCAAGCTGGTCACCTAGGGCAAAGCCCCCAAGGAACTGGAGAGGAGGAGAGACATTTTAATGATGTGATGGATAAAGCTGGGAGTACAAAGTTTGTGCTCTGATCCCTGTCTTCCCAGTTGCTTGCTGCGGGGCCTCTGGGAAAGCCACCAACCTCTCTGAACTTAAATTTCCTCGTCTGTAAAATCAGGACAACCATAGCACCTACTTCACTGAGTGCTGTGAGGCTCATAAGAGAATATTTGTAAAGTGCTTAGCACAGTGCTGGGAGAAGAATGCAATGCTCAGTGGATAGTAGCTTCAATATTGATTGTGTCCAGGAGGTGACCTTAAGCTGGGTTGCTACTGAGTGTGTGTATGCGGGAGGGGACAGGGACACAACAAGGGCACTGATGGCAGCGAGAGGTAAAGGACATTCCAAAAATGAAGGGTGAGGCCAGAAGGCCCTCTTGGCTTGGATGCAGATAATTAGGTGAGACAGCCCTGCCTCCCATGCTCGCTCGACCCTTCCACAACCGACCCCTTTGTGCTCACACTGCATCTCGCAACACTGGTCATTTCATTTTTAAATCCCCACTGTGCACAAGTACAAAAGCTTCCAATTATCCTATTTCTGTCCTCTCCCTCCATCCCACACAAAAGACCCAAATGCCAAGGAAGTTAAGAAAGCCAAGATTTAACCAATATCATATGCTTTTTTATCTTTTCATGGTTACTTTTCTGTCTGTGCAGGACTGTGAACTCCCCGAGCAGCAAACAGTATTGTCTTTATGTCTGAACAGTGCTGGGGCTCCTACTTGCATGTGGCAAATACCAACATAATAATTATATTTGATGTCGCGAAGGGCATTGCACTTTCTTCCTCTCCGTCTCCTCCTCCCTTCCCATCACTTTCCAAGGCCACTGCAAAGTATTAAAGTACACTGAACTGACAAAGCAACATTTAATCTGACTCTTCTCCCTTGTGCAAGGGTGTCATAGATTGGGAAGAAGATTTGTTACCTCGATTGCATCAAAAGATCTTTGGCAGCATTTAAAACTGGCTTCCCTCCTGCTTTGGTTGGCATTCAGGGCTACAGTTTCAGAAGCCAGTTTGAATTTGTGTTCACTTCTTATCTCACTGAGCCCATAAGGACCGAGTGGAGACTGCCATTGATAAGTCCTTTTTTTTCCTGCTTTTAGGCAGAGAGCATCGTGTTCACAGTGGAAAGAGCATGGATGGTAGTCGAGAGGCCTGGATTCAAGAATCAGTTCATTCACTGATGGCCTGAGTGACCTTGGGCAAAACAGTAACTTCTCTGGATCTCTTTGTTCTAAGACCTTTTTCATCTCTAAATTCCTCTGTTTTGGTGGATTTAAATAAAACAATCTGTATTATCCATTTTCAGAAAAAAAATAATGATTTAGCTGAGAATATAAGCTTTCTTCCTTTATTTATTTTTTTTAACCTCAAGTGTCAATTGGATGAGAAGGACAATCTTCAATAATCAGAGAACCACTTTCTCCATACTCAGTCCAGATGGTGGACCTGTCCCTTACTCCCTGTTCCCAGCTAGATTTCATTTTAGAATTAAGCAGCTGTGCCTTCTTACTAGATGACACTGCCCTTGACATGGTTTGTAAACGGAGCATTGAAATGCATTTTGGCACTGTTTTCACACCCACTCATTAGATTGAGATTATCTTGGCTAAATATGAATATTCAGATTCTGTTTTCTACACGTAGTTACTTTTGCTTTGAGTGTAGCTGCACGAACAGAAGTCAACCTTGGGCAACCAGTCCTTTCAAAAATGCCTAAGTCTGTTTTGTCCCACCTTGCTGGTTTCAGGTGCCTATTCCCAAGGTTGAGTTTTCATACAAAAGCCTAAATTTCTAATCTGTTGATAGAAAAAGGCAGAGGGAATGTGTGCATGGTACTTAATCTCTTTCTCCTCCTTGTGGTAGCTGTAGCTAGATTTTCCTGTGGGGGACACTCCTCTTGCCCCTCACCTTCCAGAACACATCAGACAAGTGCCCTAACCACCCCTGAACCAAAACGACTCTTTTCTCTGAACTTGAGCCTTGAGAAGAATGATAGATGGGCAGAACACACCTTGATTTGTACCAAAGGCTGGTGTGAACCTTGCACCTTACAGTCTATGATCCCTGCTCCATCCTGAGCTTACAAAGACCCACTATCGAGTTCTGCCTTTATTCTGATAGGTTGGCCCCATTTTCCCTCATTCGTTTCCTTGATTTAGCTAAAGCCATTTTCTGTTTGCAACCATACAGCATTTATTCTGTCAGCGGGTATAGGTATTGTGCTATACATTTAAAATAATCAGAAAAATAAAGTAACCACTTTATAGAGTTTAGAGAAAGTGATTTGGCAAATGCTGTAATTGGGAGATTGCATTAGAAAGTGCTAAAAGTCACACAGATAATAATCTAATTTTTCTCAAATGTACTTCTCAATGCTAAAAAACAAACAAATCAACAAAAAACTCATCTTTCCATCCAAATACTTATTCCATGTGACTTCATCATCATAATGACATCATCATCCATCTTGGTGATAAAATCAAGGACCTGATATAAGGTTTCAACTTCCCTTGTCCCTTATCTGTATAACTAGCCCATCACTAAATTCTGATGAGTATATATTTTCTCTTGATCATCCTTCTCATTGCAGCAATTTCCCCATCTAAAGCCAAGTTTGACCTTATAGTTCCCCAGCTTGGAATCCTTACATGGCATCTCTCTTGTCGATATTCCCAGTCTGTGTTCTAGAGCTTCACAGTGTGTGAATCATTGTTCCTGATAAGGGATAGTCAAAGACAAATAAACCTGAGAAACAGTGGATTGGACAAAGCTGAACCAGCCTCCCCACTGAGGAACTCCTCTGAGCTTTAAATCGTGAATGTGCGATGTGAATCTCCCAAAGGAATGAGTACTAGGCAGTAGTATTTCCCTCACTGATTTTGGCATAGAAGCATTTTCTGATGGCACGCTTATTATTATATGTCATATGGTCTAGGAAATGGTCTCTGCAAACAGCATATGTGGTGAGACAGAATTTAAAATCAGTTAGAAAAAGAAGATGACCACAGCATCTTCTCCAAGGCAGACAGAAATCGTGGGGGTTTATGTGAATTAGGGTAGGTACCAGGTTGCACTGGTGCTAATACAAAGAGACGACAGCATGGTGACCTGTTGATAGGGTGGCTGGTGGCCTCAGCGTGAAGACCTTTCACAATTTTGGCCCTCTGCCTTCTCCAGAGTGAGCACCATTACCACGTTTGTCAACTCTCCAGGAGTGACTGTTCAAAAAAGTATAACCAAAAGACTTGTGCACATCAGTTAGGGAAATAAATAATTTTTAAAAAATACCTAATTTGCTTAAAGTGGACAGAAAAGTAGCATCTACCGTGGCTTTGGGTTTTGGGAGTTTGTTGGGCCTCTGTGAAATCTTAGCCTAACAATGAGGGAGGAACAGATTTGCATGGTTGTGTAGTAAGCACTGAGCAAGCACTGTAGTCAGCATGGAAAATGATTCATGACCCAATTAAGGTGAAAATATGGGACATCTGAGTCCTGCCTCCATCCCACCCTCTTCCTCTGCCCTGCAATGGCTGGCAATAACTCTGGTCTGGTTTGAAAACAGAGTTTTAAAAGGATTTGCTGCTTTTGATGCATTAGGAGTCACATCTTCTACTTGCATGACATTGCTGGAAATTAAATTAAGCATCAGATATTTATTACCACGTTCTCTTTTTATTATTTTACGGTCAAGAAAGAACAGTCTGACTTTTTATTATTTAATTACACCTGTGGAAATCTTTCTGAATCAGGAGGTAGAGGGCACATTTCTCAAAGTCAAAATATGATCTCTAGCCTTACATTTACATTTGCATCAAAATAATTTCCTACTCATTGCAGCCAAACACCTTGCAACATCCTATAGGTGGTGTAGTTCTCACTGGCTCCTTGAAGTTGGAACCCTGAATTAAAATGAAACTCTAATATAAATTTAGATAGGAGAATAACAGTCAGATAGCCTACGACTGAACTTGGTCACACAATTATGTTTTATTGCCAATAGTGTTTAACAATATTTGAATAAGTTGACAGCAATTTAAAATTGGAAGATTTTACATAAAAGCCCTGGGTACTAGCTTCTCTTTAAAAATTCAAGATCTGATCATACTGGCCCCACCTTCTGACATAAAAATAATTGCCCAAGCAGACCAGGAGCCATACCCTTTGGATGGTCCCTGGCTTCTCTTGTTTGCTATGCTCCCTACCACTCCCATATGTCTCCTTGTCTAGCTTGCTTCCTTTGTTCCCTGCATGGCCTACAGACATTTGAGTTTGACACCCTTGACTTAAAATGCCATTTAAGGCCATATTTTTGTAAGACTATTCTAACTGGGAATCCGTACTAAGCTTTACCTGATCTCTCTACTTCAGACAACAAACCTAAAGACCTCTACCAATATATATTTGCAGTAAACCAAGGTCTAAATCTGATCAATAATTTACTCCTGAGGATTTTCAAATGTGAATAATGGATCCATATCTTAATTATGGTCATATGATTGTGCTTGTGTTCTAACACTTCTACCATCAAGTGTGCCCCTCCTTGAAGGTCTGGGACAAGAGACTATGCCTTGCATTTCTAAAGCCATGGAAAACATACAACACACTAAAATTTCTTTTTGATTTTTCATTATAAAAATTATTTTTAGAAAAACAAAATGGCAAAAGTTATTCTTAAATATTCATTTTTATTTGTTAAAAAATTTTGATGCAGAATCAGCTCATTTTGAGAAATTAGCATGGCAATTAGTGGCATGGTTTGATACTTCTTCATGATGCTAATCAATACCTCTAAGAAGTAATATTTGTTTTAAGAAGGAAGTAAATTATTTTTCAAAGAGGAATTATCTGTTAAGAATGAAAGAAAATAATAAGAGCCTTACATTTAAGGTTATGATATTACTAAATTAATCACCTATACATTTAAAATGATTCCTACCATATATTTTTAGAATATATCACAAATCAAGATACAAAAATCAGCACTAGTTGGTCATTTTCTTCCTTCAAAGAAATAAAGATGATATTAAAAATAATCTCAAAGACAGTTGCTATCTCTAAAACCTCATTATGTGGTGAGAATATAGCTGTGAAAGTTTAATGAATGTTTCTATTTCTCTACATTTATTCTTGGAAAACTGAGAATACTAGTCCCTTTTCCTCACATAGCATCCCTGTGCTGTTAATCATGTAAATCATGATAAAAGACCACAAGAATATTTTAAATAATTTAGTGATTTCATGGTGTTATTACCAGATATGCTATGGTTGCATTTTTCTCACATTTCAAAAGATAGACAGAGAGGATTCCATCATACCTCATAGTCCCTCGTGGCTATCCAGTCATATTGGTGTTTTCCCCACTAATGTCAGAGGAGATGATTGGAAAAGAAACTTTAGATCAATGCAATAAAAAAAAATATGCCATAGAATTCAAAATGAAGTAGAAAAACTCTTTAACTGATAAGCTACTATAATATTAATAATAAAAGATATTTGGTAACCAGTCAAAATGTAATGTCATTTATTCTCTAAAATACAAATGATCTTTAATATAGTTCTATCTTTAAACAAAATCTCTTTGAAATAGATGCCACCTGACTCAAATAAAATGTTGTCCTCAAGGGCATGAAGAAACATGGGAACCAAGGGGCCAGAAAAAAAACCACGGTTTTCCCGTAGGTTTAAATCTTGGCCTTTAAAAATTTCCAAGAAAAAGTGAAAACTAGTCTTGGGCATCATCAACAAATTAAAGTTTAAATGTTCCCTGCCTGCAACATGCCCTCAGAAAAGCAGAATTCCTTCCCCTTAGTTTTTTTGTTTGTTTTTGTTTTTCTTCTCCTTTGGAAGGGGAGAATGGCAGTTTTCTGAGAACACATACTTCATGGACATGGAGAAGGAATAATACGGAATGGTTAAGGACAGAGACACAGGGCTGCCTGACTCACTTTTGCTGCCAAGTTATTTCTAGTGCGAATGTCCACAGCAGAAGTGCTTCTTCATGTTGGTTTATGTCAATGTCACTACATCAGACAAAATAAACTCTTTGGGTAGCAGACAAGAATTCTTATGAATCAACGTTTTAGTTGCCTGAAAAAATATCAGACATTCTTCGGTTGATTTTAAAAACAATTATATTCTAGATCTGATGATGCACATGTTTTTTCCCCCCAAAACATAATCATTCATCCTTCTAAATGGCCTAGTCAACAAGTGCTTTAACTTCACAGTGTGTGCAAAGTTAAGAAGGTCTGGTTAGAATCCTAAAAATACCCACATTTCTTGTTGAGCAGGAGATAGAGCAGAATCGGCTTGAAGGAAATTTTAAGTAAATGTTTGCTGATTGCATGTCCGACCGCAGGCACCATTCTGAGGTGAGGTCAACATTCAGACACAAGGCTGTCTGCCATTTACACTTCTGCCCTCATCCCTCACTGTGATTCTGTATATATTCTGTAATCCAGCCCTTCTGGGATGGATTCTTCTCTTCCATATCCCTCTGTTGAAACCTCATGGCACTTTCTTCATGCTGCTCTTGTGTTAATTAACTTACATCCTTTTATATAGTATTCACAGTACAAGCCAAATGCCCTATTACTGTGGTATATTCTTAGACACAGAGTAAACTGCCTAATTACCTTTTATCCATTAAAAAAGATATTTTGGACCTCTAAAATAGCAATTTCCCTATAATTATTAAGAATTTAACTGGATACCCTAAAACTTCCAGATATGCATTCAACTATAAAGCCAAAGTATTATTTCTTTAAAAATGTTTTGAAAATACTTTAAAAACTTGAATTGTACTCATGTGCATGAAGGACTGGTGGAATCCTATAAAACTTCATAATTTTTTCCTTCAAATAGAATTATTTTCAGAGAAATAAATTTTGATTTAATCATGTTTCTTATATACAAAAAAAAAAAAAAAGTATTTTCCAAAGAGCCATGTTTTAAGTGCCGAGTGAGATGCTACTTTGGAAATTGAAATGTATTATTAATCACATCGCTGCGGCTCCCTGTGAATGTAATTACCTACTATCTATAGCAGAATGGAACTAATTGATTAACATTATCCTGTAAAAAGTCAAGTGGGTACAACAGACTCTCCGACGCCTTCATTTATTTGGCAGAGTGCTCAGCCCATCTATCATCTGCTCCCAGGCCCCATGGTTCCTATCTATCATTCCCTCCAATTCTTTGAAAAGACATTTCTGATGGGCCTGCATATTCCGGATACCTAAAAATTACGTGGGCACTAGGAAAGCATAGGTGGATGCTGCCCCGGTCATGGCTCTAGCTCTCTGCCTTATGTTCACTACAGAAAGATAACCCTATTTGATAAAAGCAGGACTTCTTTGTGTTAGCCTGATGTAACACATAATATTTTGAAAATTGTGGTTTCTTTGTACCAACATGATATGATACATGCTGTTTTCACATGGCCTGCTAAGATTTTTATAAGACTGAATTTTTACTGTTTTGCAACTATAAGTTCCAGAACTGAAGTCCCAGGGCAACAAAGGGGGAAATGTTTGTTTTACTCCTATTTTTTAGAAATCTTAAGTGCTTATTTCTTCCATCTGGAAGTCAGCAAGACTACTACTGCCTCTGATATCTGAATCATAAAACTAATTACACAGTCTTTAGTTATCACATAACATTCCTGAGACAAAGCAGAATAACTCTTCATTCTAAAGATGCAAAAAATGTTCTGTGACAAAGTATATAATAGGCTGTATAACAAGTTTCTTTGGAACGAGACCTTATTAACACTTGCTGGGTTTATGGGCAATTATGTTTTATTGAGGCTGTGAACAAACATTGATAAACCCTGCAGTGCCAGCTAGCTCTTGGTGATAAAGCTAAATATCTCATCCTAATTACAGATATTCAGGTGGAAAAATAGGAGCTCACATGAAACCGTATCTGTGATGAAAGAAGCAGAAATCACACACATCTCTGGAAACCTTTTCCAGCTAAAATATTGTAGGTGCTAATGCAAATAAGAGCTCATGAAATGACCCAATCCATTGGATATAGATCATTATGTTCTAACAGATAAACTTCCATCTGCCTGCTAGTCTTGTCCATTATTCAAGTTTGCCTTCACATGGCTTGGTGATCTACATAATAAGTAAAATTTTCAGTGGCTGCCTAGTGGTTTAGCATCAGGTAGGACATAACCAAAGCATTATTTTATAATCGGGTATCTGAATTTGCCATTATATTTGGTGACGATGACGGAAAGGAGGTTATATCAGTGACTATAACAGGCCTTTTTACCTAATTACAGTAGGAAATCGAATCAGAAACTGACTCTCTGTCCACATGTCCCAGGCAATGATCATGTTTCACTTTGTGATTAAAAATATCTCTTGGCAAGCTAAATACTAAGTCGTATAAATATACTTTGTAAAAAAAAAGTATAAGTCAGTGGTAATAATGATCATTTGTAGGAATGTGAGAGGAATGTGGGGCTGTATGAAAGAGGTCTGAGTAAAACCTCTCAAACAGTTTTTTATCTTCTACTGGCATGCAGTGTTTACATTGTTCATATAGCATATACCATATACTTCTTCTACAATTAAAAAAAAATATATATAAAATAAATAAATAAATAAATAAATAAATTATATATATATATATATATATATATATATATATATATATATATAAAATGACCATGATTATGCACATAAAAGGGAGCATTTGCTGGGAAATCAAGCATGTGTAAAACAAAAATGGCAAGGAGAAAGCTAACAGAAAATGATACGTTAAGTGTTTTTACTAAAATAATTCCCATGTTGTATTTAAAGGACAGTGCCAGAAAATAACATCTAGGAACTAAGAATAGTTTAAGTTTTGAATTTGTTAAACCACAAAAAAGATGAATTTAAGCCCAAGATAATCATCCAAGGCAGGGTGGGTTCTGGGTCTCAGTCCTTCTCTGACAGATTTGCTAGAGAAGTGGTGAGGCCTGGTTTCAACTCCACCCAGCAGCCCTCACCTCCTGCAACTTCCCCGACTCCCATTCTCAGTTTCCTATTCCTGCTTCCTATGTGATCTTCGGCACATTATTTCTTTTAATCCACTTGGTACTGAAAAATCTATTTTGTATTAAGAAATCCATCTGGTGTTATTTGGCATTTGGCATTCTTTACAAAATGGTGATAAATTAATCTTTATTGCCAGAAAGTAAGAGAATGGATGAGATATATTATCTGCTAAAATTTATGAATTCTAACTCAAACATGTTGCCCTCACTTGCTTTATCCTCACAAGGTTCTAAAATAAAATATTCAGTCCTAAATGGCTAAGTAAAGTAGCAGATTACTCCTCTCAGGTCTCTCCTGAAAACTCCAGTTAGCAGGCTAATGGATGCAATATTAAAGTTGAGTCCATATCCAACTATATGGCTACATGGCACACACACACACGCAAATATTAACTCTGCTTATATGGTCATAAAAAGGCTGAATGTTTCAAAGCAACACAAGGTTGGAAAAGTTTTTTAACTGACTGTGGAACAAACAGAGCCACAGTCACACACATGCACATAGATCTGTCCACACAAGCTTCAACCAGACAGAGGCAGAAGGTTGGGAAGGTAAAATGAAAGGAGAGCTTGCTAGATCCAGGCAGTAATGCCTTCAGAGAGGCACAGTGTCTTCTGCAGCACCCCAGGGCAAACTGTTCAGCCATACTTTTTCCCTTCTTGGTGGTCTCAGTTTGAGACTGGGCTCTATGCTTTAGCCTATGGAGATTGAACAATGGGCAGTTGTTGAAAGAAATAGCAGTTTGCCCAAACTGAAGTAGTTGACTCCTTCTGGAGTTGCAATTGTTTCTCCTTTCCATGTCCATCTTTCAAGGAAGTCATCTAAAGTCTGGATGCTCTTTAACGATTTTAAACCACATGTGTAGTGAAATACACTTGCCTCAATAACGGATCTGAAAAGCACATGAAGAACTTAGACAATTCCAACAGAGCTCACTGCTTCCTGATGAGCCCATATACAGCTCATACTTTCTTTTTGTTTTTGCTGTGCGAAAAAAGACATATTTGTGATTAGGCTAAATATGTCTAAATTTGTTCCTCACTTCTTTGCAAATGAGTACTTCAAGGCTATTCACCAAGATGACTTTTCTAGAAAGGTTTGTTGGTTCATTTACCTGTCTGTCAAAACAAAAGCCTCCAATATGTATCACACTGGATGCTAAAGATGTAATTCCAACTCCAATTCCATCAGTTAGAGACCTGCTATACTCAATTTTGGAGCCAAAAGAACAATGTGGATACATACAAGCTTTACTCAAAGCCCATCAGCATTCTTTTTCAACAGCATGAGCAAAAAAAAGGACAAAATGTTATAGCTGGGAAAGATAGATATGTTTAAGGAAATAAAAATTGGGGCTCAGGAATGACACAGGTTGAAATGTTACATTGTTTTAGAGTGGTACAAAAGCAGACCAATTTTAAAACATCCCTTATGGAAGTATCCTTTAATATCAACATGCCACTTCAATTTGAGAGTATGACATAGGTGGGCCATAGGTATTTGTCTCATTTTATGGATGAAAAAAGAAGCACATTACCCTAAGAATTAGGCATTGGGTTAAGTGCATTTTCTCAGTTTTCCTGTAGATAGATCACCAACAGTGCTGTGAGCAATCATTACCAGCCTGCAAATCAGGGTACTAGGGTTTAAAGAATGCAAAAAATTCTCCCACAGTCTCATATTTTTCAAATGGCACAAGTCTGACATCAAGACCATGCTTTGTCATTGCACAAATGTTTCTTTTTCAGCACAGCATTTTGAGATTCAGAGCTCTATAAGGTAATGGAGATAGACTTCTGTTCCCAAGAGAGAACTCTATAAACTCCTTAATCTGAAGAGATTACAAGAGAGTGCTTTGCCTTTTCTTTTCTTTACTCTCTCTGCCTTGAAACCCCTGCGGCACCCATAGTTTGTTCTATGTGTCCACAGCATCTGATCTTATTGGCTCACTCTGCAGATGAACTGCAGCTCCTTCTCTTTGTATTGAATCCTTTAAAAAAAGTTAAGAGATTAGTTTGAAACAAAAGTCTCTTATTTGTACAGTGATGAAATTGACTTTCATCCTTGAATAGATTTAATTTTTTAAAAAATAATCAGAAGCTGGACAAGATTGGCTATGCTGCTGATGTTATTATTATTTTGCAGTTAGCATCTCTGGTTTCACCTAAAATTGTGCATGTATCTCTGGATTATGAGGAGAGAATGGTATGCAGTTAAAGAGTGTGGATCTCATTATTCTGAGACCTAGATAAATGTTCTCATTCTCCCACCAACTTTTATGAAAGTCTTGGATGTGTCAATTTATCTCTTTGACCCTAAGTTTCACATAAGGTGAAGCTACTGGATTCTATGATCCCTGATTCCAAATATTTCATTATTCTATGTAATCGACATGGAAAACCATAAATTTTAAAGAAAAGTACCAACTATTTTATGATGCTGGACATTGAGCAGAAGGATGTCTTTGTGAGATGTCCCAGTCCTGAGTCAACAGATACAGGAGGGCAGGAGGGTGCAGTGGGAGAGGGGGCATGGCCAGGCTGTGAAGTGGAGAGGAGCTGGGTAGAGTGGGCGGTGACATGGCTGCTCTATAGGAAAAGAAGGTTGGAGCATGGAGTGAGGAGGAGGGTGAGTAGAAAGGGTACACATGTCTGGGCTTGGAGAAGGTGGCAATTCTAGGTTTGACAAGGGCCATATTGGAATTGTCCATGACTTCATCTCAAGCTTGGGTAGCATTTTTACTTTTTGTATTTTTTTAAACTCATTTACCAAATTAATAAAGATGACATTTATGTACTTCATGAGAATTTTCTAGGGATAGGAAAAATAAGTAAACTTTTAACTAATCCCAAATCTTCATATTAATGGATAGTCTGGCTTCTCTGTCCCCCTACCTATATACTTTAAAGAAATTAATAGTTTTGTTTTAAACAAAGAAATAAAGGTCCATTAGAAGACAATAGAGCATACACAGATTAACTGGGCAGAGCCCTGCACCACTCACCACTCTGGTGTTTTGAGAGAGGCATTGTGGCATATTAGCTACAAGCAATGGCTCTGGGTTCAAATCTCAGCCCGAATTCTTATTAGATGGGTGACCTTAGGCTAGTTCAGTGACTGCTATACCTGCATTATCCAGAGCAGTGGCCACTAATCATCTGTGGCTATTGAGCAAGTGAAATGTGGTCAGTGTGACTAAGAAATTGAATCTTTAATTATAGTTAATTTAATTAATTTTGATTTAACTTTAAAAACTGATATTCTATCATTTTAAATGCTTAAGTAGTTTTGGAAAAATTAGATATGTAAATTCACTCTTTTAACTGTAAAATGTGTTATAAGTAGAAATACACACCAAATTTTAAAAACTTGGTTTGAAAAAAGCAATGTAAAATATATCTCATTAATAATTTTATATTGATTATATACCAAAATAATAATAGTTTGGATATACTGGGCTAAATAAAATGTATTATTAATTTCTCTTTTTTTAAACTTTTTAAAATATGGCTCCTAGAAAATTTTAAATTATATGGCTCACATTGTATTTCAATTCTAAAGAACTACTCTATTCATGTTAATATTTTCTTCAATAATATGGAAGTAAAAACAATTTCTTCCAGTGGTTGTTGTGGCAACAAGAAAATATAACTGAAAACTTCTTAGCAAAATACCTGACAAATAGCTGCAAGTGCTCAGTAAATAGCTATTATTTTGTGAACACTATTTCCATATTTACCTCCCCTGACATAAATCAGAATTTAAAGATATGCAATCTGTTTTCATAAAGTTCATGAGAACAAAGAAGGGCATTGGTGACACACAATACAGAGGGACCAATGGTAGGAATGCTAATAATTTACCAAATAAATTCATATTTTCTTTTTACCTCACAGATTTCTAAACTGTAACATTTATGACCCATCAGATATGGCTTACATTCATTCATTCATTCATTCATTCACTATCTTTTTTTTACTGAGTATCCACTTCTAGAAAAATCCAGATTCCATAATTTTGAATTCTTAAGTTTTTTAACTGCGATAAATCTATAATAAAAAATATACTCACATCAGAAAACATTGAGATCACTTTGAAATGCAAAAAAAGATACAGACTATTTTTCATCTCTCAGTTAATAACTTCGATTATATCTATTGAATTTAAAAGGTTTTTTTTTTTTTTTGTCTGTCACTTGATTTTCTACTTTCCTTTATTATTTTGGTTTTAAATTCTAAACATTTCTTTTAAGACTGAGTATACTTTCAATTTTTTATTATTTTTAATTTTGGCATGATTTAGAGAACTGGAAAGATGCAATATCCCTTTATAAATGAGGAAAGAACAAAACTAAGAGTTAAATTTCAGAAGATTGGCAATTGATGGATAAGACAGAAGAGAGTCTCAAACAAATATAAATGTTCTTTGAGTCATTTGTGTAAATCATCTATTTAATAAGTGGTACAGTGCTCCGGTAAATAACCTTGAATCTCCATTTCTCCACATTCCCTAAGGCACAAATTAATTTCCTTTTAGCAGTTCAATTCTTTTTCCTAAAATAACTCTTTAAAATGTATTCAATTTATAAAGCTTTCTTGGTTTCAACACAACAATAAGAGAAATCATAACAGCTAAAACTTAGTGAATACTTACTGAATTAGTGAGTACTCACTAAGTTCCAGGTCCTTTACTTGTACTCATTCACTGAATTCTTAAAATAACCCTGTGACATAGTATGGTAAGCAGAATAATAGGTCCCTCTCCCACCCAAATGTCCACATCCAAAGCCCCAGAATCTTATTTACATGGCAAAGGGGAGGTAAGGCTGCAGATAAAATTAAGGTTGCTAGTCAGTTGAGCTGGAGATGGGGGAGTATACTGGGTTGTCCAGGCGGGTCCAAGGTAATCATAAAGGTCCTTTGTAAGTGAAAGGGAGGTAGAGTCAGGGGCCAGAGTCAGAGAGATGTGTGAAGTTACTACGCTGCTGGCTCTGAGGATGGAAGAGGGCCAAGAACCAAGAAATGTGGGCAGCCTTCACAAGCTGGAAGAGGCAAACACACACAAACAAACAACAAAACAAAAAACCCAAAACAGATTCTCCAATGCAGCCTCCAGAAAGGAAGGAACCCTGCCAATTTTGGCCTACCAAGACTCGTTTTAAATATTTAACCTCCCGAAATATAAGATAATAAACACGGATTGTTTTAAGCTACTAAATTTGTGGTAATTTCACGGCTAGAAAAGGAAACTCACAGAGATAGGTAACTTCATTATTCCCATTTTACAGATAGGAAAGCCAAGGAATGAAGATTCAAATAACTGATCCAGAGATCACACATCAAGCAAACACTTTTGCAAAGGATTCAGGCATGTGCACTCATGGTAACACAATAAAAGTTAAGACTATGTTGGGTTGAAAGCTTCTCAGGAGCTTCCAGGGTGTAATTTGAAATTGGCTCCCACAGATGGAGGGCATGTAGAGACCCAAGAGAAAGGGGAGACCACTCCAGATTGGTGGGTGGCAGGTCTAATAAGCAAGGAAACTTATTTATGAGAATTGTTATGGGTGGCCACGTTTGTCTGAGTCCTGTTAGTCTCTGCCATCAAACTATAAACTCCATGAGAGCAAGGCAGTGGCTGTCTCTTGTCCTTTGTGCCTGTCAAATGCAAGGTACAATTGTCCCTCAATTGTCTACTGAATTTCTTATGTTTAGACTATCTAACCATGACAAATTTATTTGACATGCACTAAATTTGTTGGTCATGGTCTTAATGAATAAAATACATTCCAGCAGAATAAAGTACATAATGGGAAAAAAATTCCCTAAATCCTAAACTTTAGCCCCTGAGTAAATCAGCTCCATGGAAATAAAATCTGAGAGAATAAAACAACTATCCAGAAGAAATCTGTTGAAGCATGACAAAAATACTCTATTCATATTTCGTTTGCTTGAAGATGCATTTTACCCTTAATTGTGTTACTTATTTTTCACAAGATTTCATTATATTGATTGAAGCCTGGTACTTGGGGATAAGCCTTAAATCCACTCTTCTAGAAAGCACAGAAACAAAACAAACATAAGCGGGTTTTTTAATATTTGATTATTTTTAAAAGTTAAGAAACTCATTAGTACTGATTTGTCGAGTGTGTATGCTTTTTCTAGCCGTTTAAGTATGTATTCTACTTGGTAATAAAATCTTTTTAATCTTTATACTGTGGCCTCTCCCCAAACACTTGTATCTACTAAGAGTATAATGATCTATATATTTTAATATTTATTTATAACTACTTATATTTATATATAATTAAATTTACTCATTGTTTTTAGTGTAAATTTCTGCATTGCCTCCCCTCCCCCCATAGACACCTGATTTTCTGCTTTTCTTTATCATTGTGTTGGTTTTAAATTTTAAACATTTACTTTTAGATTTTTTATATTTTTCTTTGTATCTTATTATGTCTAATATTGTACCATTTGGAGAGTGAGAAAGATGCAAGATTATATGAATAAGATGTGCTAGATGTAATCTGAATTTAGTAAACCTTTGCCTCAAAGGTTTGAGCTGCTAATTACTAAGCTTCTCTCTAATCACATTCAATCAATTCTTTGTTTTTTATTTAAAATAACATTTGAGAGAAAATTTATTTCACTGAATTAAAATGTAGATCAAGGAGCTGTGTGTTGTAATTTCTGATTTTTTCTATCTATCTATCTATCATCTATCTATCTATCTATCATCTATCTATCATTTATTTACTTATTTATTTTTATTATGGTGACAATTGGTTAATGAAATTCTGTAAGTTTCAGGTGCACAATTCAATAGTAAGGTGTACATGTACATTGCATTTTGTGTTCTCTGCCCATAGTTAGATTTCTTTCTGTTACCACATATTTGACCCCTTTTACCCCATTTACCTCCCTGCTCCTGCTCTACCCCCTACCCTCTGGTAACCACTGGTCCATTGTCCATGTCTATGAGTCTCTGTCTGTCCTGTTCATTTGTTTCTTTTAGGTTTATATCCCACATATAAGTGATATCATGTGGTTTTCAACTTTTTCTCAATTAATTTTTATTCCCAAGCAGATGATTCAATTAATTTCCCCATGTTCTGTGGCTTTGAGATTCAGCTTGAAACCAGTTTATAAAAAAAAATAACTGCCAAAAATTCTTTGTGCTTTTAAGCTCCACATTACACCCATCTATGGCAAACTATTTAAAATCACACTCCATTACACAAGCTTCCTTTCCCAAGAGAATCTTATGTAGTAAATTCAAGATTCTAATTCACTAAAAGAAATAAGAACATTAACTCAGGATTTGAAGGTTAGGTAGTTGTTTTTCCCTCATGCATCCATTGAAAAAAAAAGAAACTGGGTGAACATGTTCAAATCCCTTTCGCAATAAAGATTTATTAAATTAAAATATTTACGGTAGAGTAAAAAAAGTGATCATTTCATCATATATCCTTCTCTGGTTCTGATTTTATTCATTGGACACATATGTAAACAATATATGTTCCAAAGATATGAAATAGATCAAAGTGTGATTAACTGCAAATGGATTTACAGACTGTAAGTATTATAGGAAACTAGAAAAGAGATTATTTATTCATTCATCAATCATTTAATTGGTATTTATGTTGTGCCAGACATTATATCTCCTCTGTAGACTGTTCCTCAGATCTTAGACTTGAATATCCAATTTCCTATTAGACATATCTGTGTACAGACCTTACAGGTATTTCAAACTTAAAATGAACTCAGAGTTTCTCGCTAAAACTTCTGCAGTATTTCCCATCTGAATGGCAACTCAGTCTTCTGGTTGTTCAAGACAAAAACTGAACAAACAAATTAAACAAAAACAAAAAATATACTGTACATTTCTCTCTGATTCTCTCTTTCTTTCCTTCTTATGTTCAATTTGCAAGCAAAACCTGGTCTTACTTTTGAAATACATCTGGATTCAGCTACTTTGTTTGACCTCAACAATAACTACCCAGGTCTCTGGCTGGGATCACTGCAGTGTTTTTCTGGTTAACATTCTCCCTGTTGCAACCCTTGACCTTCTGCAGCCACACATCCTGTTACTCCTCTGCTCAAGGCTCTCTAAATTAACGAGTTTGTAATCTAGCACTTGCTATCCACTAGGCACTGGTCTAAACTTAGTAAGTTAGAATTTACTAAATTTTCAAATGGTAGGTACCATTATGCTCTGTTCTATCAATGAAGAAATGGAGGCACAGGGCAGACAAGTCACTTGGCAAGATCAAACAGCTAATGAATGGCAGAGATGAGACTCAAACCCTTACATTCGGGCTCCACAGTCCATGTCCTTAGCTTCTGTGTCTGATCCCTCCAATGGCTTCTCTTCCCACTCTTGAAAAAAACAAAAAACAAAAAACAAACCTTCCTGATGGCCTGCCAAGCCTGACGTATTCGTCCCCTGTTACCTCAGTGAACTCACTTTCTACTACCTTCTCATTGGCCCACTCAGCCACACTGCTCTGGACTTCTTAGTGCTCCTCACACACATCAGGCTTCTTCCCGTAGTAGGAACTTCCACCCTGGCTGCTCCTTCAGCCTGAGACATTTCCTCACAGAACATAACAAGGCTCATTCCCTCACCACCTTCAGGTCTTTCCTCAAATGTCACTTTGTCAGTTAGGGTGTTCCCAATCCCTGTTATTCAATATCTTACTAATATATCTAGAGACTATTCTAGACATTTGATGTGTATTTTATTTCATTAAACTCTCACAACAGCTCTGGGTGATGGAACTCTTAATCCATTTTACAGGTGAGAAAAAGAGGCACAGTGATGTTGAATACCATGTGGAAGGTCGCATAACTGATAAGTGATGAAGCCAGGAGTCCAATCTAGAGTCTCTGACTCTAACCTACATGCAAACACACATGTGCATGTGCACACACAATTTGGTGACTAACAGGTAGGTGATGAGCAAGTTAGGAAAAAAAAAATCAGATTGTTCAGAAGCTTAGAGCCTGAGTGAAAAGATGATCATCATGTCAGGTTAAAGGAGAAGAAGAGTTGGAGAGTTTAACTTATTTGTTTCCAGAGCCATGTTTCCCAGTGTCATCTAAGGTGCCCCTCCATCAGAAGCACCCAGGGGTGCTTGCTAAAGTACAGATTCCCTGACTCCACTCCAGGCCTTCTTGTACAGAGTCTTTGGGGGCCAAGTGGCTAGGGATGTGTATAAATACTCTTAAGTGATTTTGAAAAACATTAAAGTTCTCAAACTATCATCTTAGAAGAGAGAAAATAGTTTCATTGACTTAAATTTGTACCCGGAGCATCATGACTCTAAAATAGCATTTCCAAAACAACAACAACAACAACAACAACAACAACAACAACAACAAACAAGGTTTGCATAATACACTACCTCTGTAAAACTTTGCAACTTAGGATGGCAATCTTTGATGGGTTTATTCACTGGTAGATTCCAAGTACCTAGAACCGTGATTGACTTATAGTGGATGAGCAATAAATAGCTGCTGAATGTGTGAATTTTGGAGTGGCCCCAATGAAACTTTCAAGATACAAATAACTTTGTATGACTCTGAGTGTTCCAAGACTGCCATCAGACTTCTCATAAAAATTCAGTTTTATCACAATTTCCTTAGAAGTGTGACAGAGTTGAAAGTACACTGTACTGGCCTTTGGAATTGATTTAAGTGTGAGCTGAGGCTCTGGCATTTAGCAGCTGTGTGATGTAAACAGCATCTTCAGCCTTTCTGGACTCCTGCTTTCCTCATCAGTAAATTCATCATCACCTCATTTGATGTCAATAAAGGTACTGTATAAATTTTTAAACATCTTTTTAAAATAGAAAGCATTGTTAAGCGACTTATTTTATTTCTCAGTTTGAGATACAATGATTTTGTTTTTTCAAATTTCTAGCTGTAATATTTTATGTTTTATTTTAAAGATAATCATAGCCAAATAGCTCAAGAACAGCTTGCTTTTCAAAATTAAATATTGATTTGTTGAAGAAGTTAGCATAAACTATTATAGCTTAACATCCTGTCACTCAGAGGCATAGCCAAGCCAAATGACTTTCATTTAAAAACTTCTCGTGTAACAGGTAATTTTCATTCATTACTTACTGTATCCTTGATATCTGAACACTGAAAGCTAAGGCAAAAATGTCAATTGTACTGAAATCACCCATACTATAATGTGTTCCCAATTTTGTAAACTTTAGCACTATACTCATCCTAACATGGAATTTCAGTGACTAAGCAGATCTCCTCCTGACCCTAAAGTAAGGAAAAACTCTGTCCTCTACTTTATTCTTGCACAATGTCTATTATAATTAAAGCACAGACAAAATTAGACAACTGGCAAGAAATGGATTAAAGTACTATGCAGTCCACAAAATTTTCAAAACCTTTTTTCTGATTTTATGCCGAAGTTAAACATTTTGAAAAGGGATTTCTGTTTCAGAGACAGAAATAAAAGCTTCAAACATCTTGAAGTTAGAGATCAAACTACCAACATCTGCCTGACTTGATATAAAAATATAAACTTGGGGGCTCTTTCAAAATACAGTTATAAACAAAATCCACTTAAACCAAACTCAAAAATTCCCTCTCTCTCTCTCTCTCTCTCTCTCTCTCTTTTTTTTTTGCACAAAAATTATTAACAGCATTCAAAATGTTAGGCAGAAGAGAATCTCTAGTAGTTTATAAACTGCACATTTTTTTACAAATCTAAGAGAAACAAAATCAGCTCTTTGAATGACAGAAATTATTTTGAAAGTTTTTCTCTAAATAGTAAAGTGCAGGAGTAGATTCTCGGTCACACTTCTTTATCCAAAGCTGAACCCCCCAAGCCCTAAATTGTAACCCCAGTCTACAATAACAGTTCATTCAACTGAGGCTGCTTTGCCACAGACACCATACCATTATGATGAGGGTTCTGGGTCTGCTCATTTCATCGTCACTTTCTAGAGGCAAAATTTCATGGGATGGTTCCTCCTGGCGTCGGCTGCAAATGTGTGGACAGCTCCTCTGGACCACAGAACGAAAAGCTTGCAGCAGAACAATGCTGGCAGTGCAGCCCATCGCTGCATCCTGGAGCCTACAAAATAACTTCTATGTTGATGCTATGTTTGCAAAACAGTGGCTCCTTGTCCCTGAAAACAGCCTACATTGCAGCTGCAGCCAGCTCACGCTCCAATCACTTCCTTGAGCTCTGATCATCTGATCAGCGCCAAATAGCTTGGATGCAGAGATGGGAAAGATTTGATCCACTGAAACTGAACACAGTCAGGAATATTAGGGCATTTCTCCCGGAGAGTATTTGTCAATTCATTTCGAGAGCACGTTTCCTGTTCATTACAGTGATTCTCTTCGATCCTAGTTTCAGAGGTCTGAAGACACAGACCTTTCCCACTCACACATGCACATAAATCACTCTTTTTCAAACTAGACAACTGAAAATCGGGCCTCACACTGACATTGTTTTTTTTTTCCCAAAGCAAACGAGTATCAGAGAAAGAGTAAAAATAGTTTTTTTAATGTAAACACTTCCAGGAGGAAATTTGGCTAGCCACCTGATGAAGTGCTTGAGGTTTTACTTCTCATAGCTCCTAAGTTCCAGAAATGAGATGGGCTCATCCGAAACATGGAGTCACTGAATCCAAACAATCTATCAAAAGTATGCACACTTTAACCAAACCCACGTGAGCAATGCCAGTGTTCCCCTGAGGCTTCCCTTCAATAGTATGGTTGTTCTGTTCCCACACATGCAGTTCTGCAGCCTAATACATTTTCATATTGACACAGGCGGCTTGTGGGGCTGAAAATACCCTTATTACTGAGGTCACTCAGCTGACCGAGGTCACTCAAGCTGGACTCTTAAAGCAGCTATAAAGCATTTTTGCATCCTAGCAATAAGAATGCAAGTCTTCGGGAAAGACTTTGAGGTCCTTGGTTGTTCAGAGACTAGTAGTCCCTGACTCCTGTGAGACTAGTCACGAGACAACCCGAGAGATGCTTAGAAATCACATGACCTGCTTGGAATGGCTTCAAGATCTAATGGTCTCCTGTAACAGGATAGGACAGTAGGGGATGCTTGCACTAAAAATATCTCACGGAAAATGGATTTTGCTTACAAATGAGGAAAATATGAAATCCCCAATAGGATTTTCAACGTCGGGATCTTTCTGTCAAGCCAATCCATCCAGTGAAACTCTGAGAGTTAAAATAAAAATGTTTTCTTTGGTTTCTGGGCTCCTCAGTGCTGGGGGTACTGCAGGAAGTTGGGAGAAGGTTTATTTGACTATAAGATGAGGCCACTCTGGCCCCAGTAAACTTGCTTTCACAGAAGCATCTAGCATAGTGCTCAATTAGGCATTAATTGCTCAGTAATCTGTCACAACACAACATCGTTTTAATTGGTATGTTTGCCAGAGAAGTAAAAAAATTTTTTTTCTTTTAAGAGGTACTGGCTGCCAATAGTTTCTCATCTCCCTCTGTTTCGAGCAAACATATTTTAGTGCTGCTGGAAAAAGAAGAAAAAAATGCTAATAGGGCTGGCAAGTCTCCTTACTCCCTCCAGACCTTTGTCAGAGTGCCCGGGTGCTAATCTAAACCATTTTTACTCCAAACAACTAGGGCATTTACTGAAGAGAGGTTACAACTGGGCCTGTCTGCCCCGTGTGTATTGAATATGTATATAAATGGTGTCCACCAGAGACAAAGCACAGAGTGTGCTTCCGTGATCACAAATGTGTCTTTTCAAATACTGCTCCTTGGGACTCCTTGTATGTGAGTGCCCACCCCCGCCCACCCATTCCTTTGTCCCATGACAGAGCATTCTCCAATCATCCCCTTAGGTTCTGGTCATCTTCTCATGACTGGGTAACACAAATGCAATGAGGTACTGACTGAAGGTGCTTAAACACCCCACGAGCTTTGGGGCATAATAGAACTGAGTGGGAAGACGGATACCCCAGTTGTGTCCTGGGGCTTGGCAGAGAAAATGCCTTCATGTCCCAAAGTCCTGTCTAGCCTCCCCTTTCTAAATCTAGCTATCCTCTGGGGTAGCTTTTGGAGTCAGATGTTTTGGCAGATGCCAAAGTCTTTGGGGGAAACAAATGAGATGCTTTCTAGCTATTAGAGTCCTGTTTTCATTGATCCTCTCTTTGCCTCTATGGAATTCATCCCTGTTATTGATGGACTGCTGTGGGACTCCCAATATTTCCTCTCTCTTTTAACTTCTATCAACAAGGAGAAGGGACCTCCAAGAATTTGTTTCATGGAAATTCAACATATACTAGATTACCCAGTGGACAAGAGACCAAAGAATGAAAAACAGTTAATAACACATGGACATATAGCTCAACATTTTCTTATGAAAATTTTCAAACATTCAGTAAAGTTGCAAGAAAGGAATTGGGCTCTGGGCTCTAAGTGTTGCATAGGAAATTAAGCTGGGGTGGGCAGAGTGGGGGAGGAGATGAAATCAACCCAAAACGACTAGGCCCTTTTCTCCTTCAGTTTTAGGATACATGTAAATATGCAGGAAAAGTTAAAAAATGAGAAATAAACTTCAATGGTGTCTGATATTTTCATCTGCAGTATTAATAAGATGAATCATTAGTTCGGTCTTCAGGCACCAAATGTGCATGGCCTTACTAATCAATTCCTTTTGGAGACTCTCCTTTGCTCTAATCTCCTCCTTCCCCTAGCTGGGTCTTATTTCACTATTCAATAAGATATTTAGTAAAATGCTGGAAGCAAGATTTTTATCTTATTGTCATAAATGAGGGAATGATGTCACTAATATTTGTAAGACTAAATTTTCTAAAGAAGTGGTAGGAACTACATTTAATTCTGGGTTGTTAAATGAATTACATATACATATTTGTATATATATATTTGTGTGTATATATATATATATATACACACATACACATATACACACAAATATGTGATGTTATTTTATACACATATTCATTGATTCAGCACCTTTGAAATCTTTAATCCATGTACACTGAAAAACTTTCTTTCTTCAAAGGAGAGATGGCCATGTCATATTGACATGAAGTAGTCTTAATGCAGATAGCAAATGGCAGAAAGAGTGGAGAGAGAGATTGGTAAGTTCAGGTATACCTGGAAGAAAGCTAAATATAAGAAGAAAGAGTAAGGAGTTTCGAAATGGGGATGTGAAGAAAACAAACGGAGGAAGGAATAAAGGACCAGAATAAAAGCATCTCCAAAATGTCCTTGAATGCCAGGAGTGCTCTTTATCCTTTCTGGTGGGACTTCTCACTAGCTGCTCATCTCTTTAATAAGTCTAAACAAATGAATTTAGCTTTTAGAGTTGTTTTCACAAAAATTTTTGGACTAAGAATGATTTGATTCTAGACGTTGCTATCTCTGCCATTGGAATAACATGCCCAAGATCTTTCTACAATTGGCAAGGGAAAGCCATATTTAATTTAAATAAATAATGCCTATTGAAAATATTGGACTTTCTCAGCTTTGTTAAATTATGTAAGAGCTATATGTCTCAATGTGTCTCGAGATGTAGACTGTGTTAAGTTAGACTATTTGGGGGTAGGATGGAGGTGAAATCCATGTTCTTCTTGTACCCAAAAGACCTGGACACACGTCCTGAGGCCTCTGGGTCTCCTCATGCATTGTGACAATCTAAATGGAGGAATGAGATGTTCTTCCATCTTTATATGTCAAGTACACTGAAAGCTATTGCTGATAACAATATGTTATCTTACAAAAACAAACATGGGCGCAGATGAAAATATTTTAATTGAGAAATGGATGATAACAAGATCAGCCTTATCTGTTTCTTGGATACCTCTAGTATGTATACCTTTGTCAATTGTTTAGCACACTAGAGGCTAATAGGGCCATGATTAGAACTTAGTTATAAAGAGAAACATATGGTTGAGGTGTTGATTGCAGAAGACCCTGCCTGGGAAAACCATATTCCAATGGTGAAGTCTCAAATGAATCATCACCTCCCTGGAAAGGCTGTCAACCTCCTCAGGTTAAATGAACTCCACCTTTATTTCTGCTTCCAAAATACACAGATTCAGGAGCCACTTGGGAACTTGCTTCTCACTACACCTGCTGGTCCTGGTTTCCACCGTATCTGCAGTTCTGATGCCCTGACTTCTTGTTCAAGAGGTGGGTGGAATAAATTTGTTTCCCTTCTTCCTGCCCAAAGTCCAAGTAAAATGATAACAAAGCGGCCTAAGAGAGAGTATATCAATTACAAAAGTGAGTGGGTGTTGGGGTGGGGGAGCTCTTTTAGCAGATGAGAGTTTTCTGAAAGTATTTCTGAAAAATGAAAAGTCAATGTGATCCTATAAACCAATAACCAAAAATGAACGATTAGGAAAAACTTACACAGCAGAAGATAGCTCAGAAAGAGCAGACACTGTTCACAACAGCCCTGAAGAGGCTCCAGACTTAAGGGAAATACAGAGTAGATGTGAGAAAGTAATTCATCTACCATCCCATCTACCCCCAGCAGAGACAGAAAAACACTAGAGCACCTGACAACAGCCCTTTAAAGGGAAAATGCTTCCAGAATACCTAGCATGGATGTTGGGCCTTCACATAAATACCCTCATTATTTTGGCATTGGCCAATGGAGGTGGGGCGAGTCACTAGCCTGCCTGCCTGGCTCACACTCTTTGAAATAAAGACTGCAATTGGTGTACCTGCCTGCCTAGGAGCTCATCATCCAGTTGTCAGTCCTACCAAGTGAAAGAGGAAGACTCAAATGCTCTTCCTCTTCCATTCCCAGAGCCAGAGGCAGAGCACTTTGGCTGCTCATACTAAGCAGATCTCTCCTAGGAGGTGGATTCACTGATAAAGAAACTAACTGAGAGTGTACGTTGTGAGCAACATGGCCCACGTCTAAGTAGTCCCTTGTTCCTGATGGCAGCTGGTGCAAGAGGCAGGCAGCAGAGTGCAGCAGAAAGTCTCACAGTGGGCCGTGGAGGCAGACTCATGCTGCCATCGAGGCTCTGCCACACAGAAGCTGTGTGATCTTGAGCAAGCTGCTCAACCTCTCTGGCCCTTGATAGTATCTGCTGTAAAATGGAGATAGTCCTTTACAGTTGGCAGGATAGCGGTGGGAAGAGAATAACTTAAAAGATCAATATAGAGTCTGGCCCATAAGAATCACTAAATAAGCTAATGGTAATAACAAAAAAAAAAAAGAGTCTCCTCCCTCCCAGCCTCCAGGTTCAACATAAACAGGACACTGCCCTGAGGAGCCTCCCCTGAAAGGCCTGGCCTCACAGCCCTGACCCTTAGTCCTTCTGTCTCCCTTCCTAACACACAAGCTGAAATGACCTTCGATGGGTTTCATTCCTAGCGGTGTCTTCCCCTCTCTCTCAGGCCTTGGGCTGTGTTTATGTGGGTCACTGTATTCTTGGTACCTGCCATGTAGGAGGTGCTCAATGGATAACAATAACTCTCTTAGCGGACTGTGTCAACTGATAATTTAAATTGTATTTTGATAGACTTTAAAACATTTTTAAATGTCATGAGTTTGATGATAAGGGGATTTTAAAAAAGACGCATTGTGTTTACCGTGTGAAGTGTTCACCGGCAGAGATGACTCTCCTTCTAAAGCTAGCTATGAGGCACATAAGGTCAAATGCTGAAAGGTGACTGGCACCCTCTAACTCCTTGATGTGACATCTGTTCTTATGTGACATAAGATGTTGGTTAACACTGAAATGTCCCAGAAAAGAGGCTGCTTTGCATCCAACAAGAATATGGCCATCCCCCTAGGGTATCAACTGAGCCTGGACATGGCTGTCCAGCGTAGAGAGAGCCCACTGCCACTTTCTCTCAAGTCTATTGGAAGCTGACAGCCTGGACGTATCACTGCTGCCCAGAGAACCAGCCACCTATTTTTCTAGACTAGAGTGAGAACTTGGGGGTGACAAGCCGGTAGAGAGCAAATGCCTCACAATCTGTTCACCTCCAGTGGTGCTCTGTGCAGTCACGTGAAGGAAAGAACCTGGGAATCAAGGCAGAGGGTAGAAACCTCCATCTGTGTATTTAAGCCGCAGCACGGCATTTATGTGGGAACCTAATGACTTGTGGAATGAATCAATCAATAAAGAGGTAACAAAGATCAGTAAAAATCAACTCCGCCTTCTTGTCATCAGCAGCAGCAGCAGCATGGTCATCATCAGTGTCTAAATGCCGCTGGTCTTCTTTGTTAATTTCCAGAGGTTCAGCAATTGTTCCCTAGTAAAAGTGACTACAAAGGAGGAGGACCCCCCCTGCCACCCCCAAATAGATTAAAGGAAGCTCAGGATTTAGCCCAAGTTGAGTAAAACCAGGTCACAGATTTGGCCATTTTCCAGGGCAGAGATTAGTAAGCATCTTTTTCCTTGTCTGTTTCCAGATGGGTCAATCCTCTCAGGTATGAGCTCAGTTAAATGGCTAGGAGGGAGTTAACCAGCACTTTCTCAGCTAAAGCAGGCCCAGGGCAGGATTCTCCCGGAGGCCCAGTTGCTCTCTGTCACCTTGCTGCTCTCTGTCACCTGGCATCCCTGCATCTCCTGCTGCTACTTCCACTCAAGAACTTGGGACTTAAGTCTATTTCGATAGCAATCCGTGACCTCTTTCTTCCACCTCTGTGATGTTCAGAGTTCTTTCATTTTCTCTCTCTTCCTTTGCACTTCACTGTAGTGGCCTCTTCTTCACAGGCATCTTCCCCACTTGCTGACATTTACTGAGTTGAGCAATTAATCGCTTTGGAAACCAGTACACTGTTCTTTCATTTTAAAATTTGGAGGTGCCCATCTTTTTCTTCATTCTCCAGCCTTTGGCCCTGGTGCAGCTCAAAAACAGATTGCTCTTTTGTTGGTACATTTAGATGCCTCAGAAAATTCTCTCTCATTTCTTTCTCAGTGGCGGTTCCCTGCAGAGTGCATGGATAATTTAACTGCTCCATTAATATCATAATTTATGTTTCTCAAGCTTCTATGTTTGATTGAACTCTTCTTCAGGTCAGAATGAACCTTTCTTATTCTTAATTGAAGGTAGTACAGTGTAGCAGTTAAGCAAAGTCTCAGGAAGCAGATGCCAAGATTCGATCCCTGTTGAAACACTTACTACCTTTGTGACTTTAAGCAATTTTAAGCCTCAGTTTCCTCAACTGTTAAATGAGTGAGCACTCGTGAGGATCTAATATCCATGTCAGTGCTTGGCACAGTGCCAGACACATGTCAGATACTCAGTACACATTTTTAAACTAGGTATTATTAGAAAAGAGTAGATCTAAGGAGTTTCAGACATTGCTGTATCCCTGCCCAATATACAAGTGATTTTTTTGTTGTGATGGTAACTGGTGGTTTTTTGCTTTTGTTTTTTTATCTCCTAACTCTTTCTCATTCAGGGACACACAATATTCCCTGGGTGATGGAGGAATGGGGAAGTTGGGCATGTCTCCTCTGTACTTTGAGCTCAACCCCTGTGGTAATGTGAGACAAGTTCCACAACCCCTTGCCAGCCCATTTCCATGAGTCAACAAATTCAAAATAATATAATAATACCTCATGTACCCAGAGGTCCCTTATTTTGCAACTTCAGTTATTCTGATGACAGCCAAGTCTTGGGAAGCAACAGAAAGAACTTCTGCAGAACCAGAAGGAGACAGTGCCTGGTTCATTAATCTTTGAAGTTCATGGGAGTGGCTTGGTGAAGAGATCCTCAAGCCTTCATCATTTCCAGCCGCCTTATGCAGGATTCTAAAGAACTAAGCTTGCAATGGCCTTTGACCAGAAGCAATATAGTCTGACCTGCCCAGGTCCAGCAGGAATAAGGAGCAGACACTTAGACAAGGGTGCTGTCACCTGTCAAGCTTCTTCAAAGGGTGGTGGTGGGCTCAGCCATTAAGCCAGCCCACCAAGACTCAGCCACTAGCTGGGGTTTGGGCTGTGTCTAGGGCAGGAATAAGGCTACTTTATTCTACTCTGGTTCCTAGGAAGTCATTTAGAGCAATGAACATAAACCTTGGAGTTGAAGAGGCCCGAGTCTGAGTTCTCTTAGCCTTATTTTCCTCTTCTATAAAATTGAACCGAGATGACCTCTTTTGCAGTTATTACAACACAATACATGACACATTAAATATTAACATACGTGGTAGATTTTTTTCATTCTCTTCCCACTATTATTAATATGATCATTATGTTTATAATCATCATTACTCTAAGTAAGTGCCAAAAGGGGTAAGTAAGACTCCTGCAAGTCAAGGCTCAAAACTAATACAATCACATGTCAACAGTAGCTCAAACAAAAGAAAGGGCCTTGGCACCAGAATGAAAAGACAAGGTCAAGAGTGAGGTGAGGCAGGAAGTGGTGCTGGGTCCTCTTCACCAGCCAACCAGTTCATGGTTGGTCAGATTAACTTAAAGGCACACCCTCCACCCCTCTGCTAAAAAAATAAAAAGGGAGGGACAGAGGATAGAGTCTGACAAGAATAAAGAGTTAGAAGAAATCGACACCTCCAGTACCTGGGACTAATCCATGTTATGGGGCATAAACACCACAAAGGAAGAAAAGAAATTGCAGTGTCCTAGCCCAGTACAATAAAGAGAGGTCACAACGATGACACTGATGCCTCAGGAAAAGTCAAATCACATCCAGTGACCATAGTTTCAGAAGAAAGAGAAACCTGTGGAATATTCTAAATGAATGTCCCTCAATGACTGCTTTTAATTTTTTAAGTGTTTATGATAAGTTTATGATAAATGTTTAAAATTTAACCATGTAAAAAATATTCTCAGCTGAAGTTGAATAAATGAGCTATCAACTGTACATTCAGTGCTTGTTCTGTTTTATTTTCTATGTTCTTTTTTTCCCTGCTTTGAATTGTGGCAGGAATTAGCCACCCACATCCTAAACATTCCAAGTTAAATCTAGTTTGCCATAATCATGAATTGCTTTCCAAACATGAAAGTGACAGTCTTTTAAGTAATTTACCGATGTGCTTTCTAAATCAATTTGAAAGATGAAAGGGATGGTGTCAACCTGAGCAAATCTGAACTTTACATTCCCTGCCAGGACTCAGGGGAATAGCCCAACATGGATATATCATTTTAGGGCGAGTGCAAAGCACCAGGCTCAGGCTTTTGAAAGAAACAGAGGACAAAGCAAGGTTTAAACCAGTAGGAGGAGGAGGGACAGGGCTCTATTCAAAAGATTAACTCGATAAGATAACGTTCAGCTTCTCTTTAAACACTTCTCTTTAGACTGTAGGATGTGGATTCCTAACGTTTGTGTTCCTATTCTCTCCAGTTTCTGCCACTGACAAATGAAGCCACTATAGTTCTGCAAAAGGACTTATGTGACCTGTATTTCAACAAGGATGTGGTGGAAAAAGCAGTGGATAGGGGCTGTGACACTAATTACAACTTCAGACATGTCTGTCTTCTCTCTTCTCTCTCTCTCTCTCTCTCTCTCTGGATCTAAGTTTGCTTGTCCATAAAATTAGAGAGTTAGAATAGATGATCTGAGGTTCTTTTTAGATTTGGAAACCAATAGCTATAGCCACAGATTCAGAAAAAAAGACCAATAACTGATGTCTGGGCTTTGGGGTGGAGTGGAAGATGGAAAAAGTTGCTGCTGCTACATCCTACATTCCCACTACTGACATTTTTTATAGGCTCTGGTGAACATCACAAGCAGTGCAGAAAAGAGGTAGAAGAACCCTAAAGAGTTAAAGGGAAAAGGAAAAAATTAAATATGAGGCAGTGGAAAGAGGTCCAAGCAAACCCATTGCCTTTTCTTGGAAATAAAGTCACTGCTAAGTCAGAAGCCAGTAGAACTTCATCCCACCTGCCAGAAAAATCACCCCAATGAGCTCTGATATGTACAGTGTGGGGAGAAAAAATAATTTTCCTTCTACCCTTCTACATTCTTCTGACTAGTTCAATAATTAAATTGATATGAAACAAATTAACAGGAGAAAAATAACCAAACTTATTACATATGTACATATGGGGGTTCTGTAAGACTAGGGGACATGAGGGTAAATTGCACAGTTAAGGCTCATGTGCCATCTTGAACTAAGGAGAAGGAAGGGGCTGATGGTTTGGGACTTTGAAGGCAATTCACGTAAAAACTGAAATTCCAATGTTTGGTAAATAAATGTCCACTGGACCATCATTACCAATGGGACTGGAAAGAACTTTGATCAAACAGGCCTTGCTAGGTTCCCCTCCATCTGTCACACCTAGTCTGTATTAAACTATAGTCATCGATCATGCTAGCTCCCTTCCTGGAGCAGGTTTTCTATCTAAATTCTTTTAGGCAGTTAGAGGGGAGGTCAAACTTTTTTCCCCTGAGTCTTTCTCCTTAAAAATAATCATTTAAAATAATCAATATCCCAAAGAAGCACATTTCAGAGTGGCAAATTCTGCTCCCCTCGACAGCGGTGCTTATGGAGCAGAAGCAGGTTGATGGGATGATAATGGTAAGACTCAACTGGTTTCTCTTGGGGGGCTGTGATCATTTTACTGTGCCACAGACCCGAGTTTGTCATTACCAAGTTTTGTGACTCTCAGTGTATGACCTTTAAAGCTTTGTTTCCGTTTTGCTGAAATGGGAATGATAATAGTATACTCCTCCTTTATAAATGAAATGATCCAAATGAAGCCTTAGCATCTTGCCTGGGTCACAGGAAGAACCTAGTGAGTAGAGAAGCTCTATTGTTGACAAATTTGATGTGAGGACCTGCACAGTTGACAATTGAACAGCAAGTGAGCCAACCATACCTTTTGCTGCCGGGTGGCACTAGCAGCCATGGAAAAACAGAAAAACCTCCTCTAGTAAGAGAAATCTCTGGGATCTCAGCGTTTTAGAGTCGAAGAATGTAAGACAAAATGCAAGACGGTCTTGTTTACCCTTTAGGCAAAGTACTGGCCTCCTGTGTTCTGATCAGGAGCAGGAGGAAGAGTAGGAGGAAGCCTCATATTTCATAACAGAAGGAAACAGAAAGCAGCCCTTTCCCTCTCCGACTCCCACCCTGACCTGTAGCCAACAAGGACATAGGACCTGTCCTGCACTGAGAAACAGGCTACAAATGGCTGCCCGGCCTTGCGGCCACCTTCCAGCTGGCCTAGACTATGCATTCCACATCGGAGCAGGAATCAGGCTGCAGCCGGCTCAGGTGGCCTAGTCAGTCACCAGAGGGCAAAACTGAGTCCAAATGAGGCTCGTTCCAAGGGCCGCCGGATTTCGTGGGGCTGAGGGCCCAGCCAGCCGCCACACCAGTATTGCTTCTATTTTAAAAAGCCCATAAACCCGGCCAGATACAATATTTCCCAAATTCGATCACACATACATTTAGGTCTTTAGAAAAACAAGCATGATCAGGATAAGATTCAATTACATTCCTCAAAAGGAATGCAAAATATCTTAATATGTTCTTAATAAAAGTCCAATTTCCACCCAACACAGGGATGAAAAGAAATTTCCTATGATCACGTGCTGGTTTTGAAAGCACAGCCTTTCCCTACACATCTATGAATAAAGATACTGATACTTCAGATCATTTTTAATTCATTTAACACATACCATTTACTTTGAAAAGAACAGTCTATCAATTCGTATTAAAACTACATGATAATAAGCTTGACAACCAAGTTTAAGCAAAGGGAGAGCATGTGTTGGTTCGGGAGGACTCTGCAAAGCTTCTACCTGGTTTTGAAAGTCAGGTATGATGCTTAGCTAGCTTGTCGACCTTCAGCCACAGGTACTTAACTTTCTCCGCTTTCACACCCACCCAGGCATACCACTGTGAGGATTAAATGAGATGAGACGTGTAAAAGTGCACTCGTGATAAGCCAACAGCTATTTTGGATGCTGGTACGAGGTGAGATCACCCGGTACTGACGCATGGCCGTGGTTTCAGATGTCTACCTTCTTCCTTCTAAGGGCTGACTAACACACTGGTGACATACTCTGACACCAGAGATGGTGTGTGACCACTGGGGAAGCGTGGCATGCTACTTCTAGTTATGAGAAGAAGTGAGCATGGTCACATTGGTGATGGAAGTGTGGTTCGTGTGCATCTCAGTAAACTCGGTGTTCCCAGGATATGGTAGTGACCATGGCTGCATTTTAACTTCTGGGTGGGTTTTTTTTTTTTTTTTTTCTGGGAAAAAAGTGTTGCATTAGCTTGAAGGTTTTGAAATATGTATTGCTCTCATTCTGGGCCATAAACTTGCTGTAGTGTAAAAAGTACACTATTGATTTTCGAAATTCGGTTTTTGCAAAAACCAAGTCTGTTTCCATCAGGTGAACTTGTACGTGGCATAGTTGTTCTTAGAAATGTTAGTCAGTTACATAATCTATACCATGTGCTTCATTGGAATCGGTTGCAAGGTAATCTGAATCAACTGGCAAACTGTCCAAAATAAATGGCTAGGCCATAAATTGGCCTACCCATTATTCCTTCAGTAAATATTCTTTTGTATAAAACGGCTCATATCTTCCACCCCTAAAAATAAATTTCTCTTAAGTCTCCTACCTACTCAGATAAACACTTCATCTCTCTCCTCTCCATTACAGCCATGTGGGGTCAAAGTTCACTATATCTGGTGTCGCCAATCAGGTAGAGTGGGGTCTGGTGGCCACCAGGGGTGAGACTGAGGGTGAAAGCTACCTGGTGTGACACAAATATCAGAACCAAATTAGCAGCAGATGTGAATCCTAAAGGGCCAGGCTTCCATCCAGACTTAGAGGGGACTGTTAAGTAGGACCTGGCACAGCAGTTCACATGCTGGCACTGTGGGGAGTGACACCTGTGTCCTAGTCCCAGCTCACCCATTTATCAGCTCTGTGAAGATGGATGAGGAACTTAATTTCTGTCTCATCCGTGAACTGAAGAAAGGACACGTGGTGATAGGATGACCATAGAACTGGCCCTTTGAATCAGAACTCTCTGAAAGTAAAAGTAAATGCTTTTAATAATTATGCTAAGACAAAAGGCATGAATAGGGGCTGTGCATAGAAAAACCAAGGAACGTTGACCTTGGAAATAATTTCTAACTCTTATGGTTGCTGTGAAAATCAAACAAGGTCATTCACGTGTAATCATTTAGTGACACAAGCAGGGCTTAAGAGGAAAGGGGTCCAATGTGAACCATTCAGCAACAAGCACTGAACAGCTTTTGAACTTGGCTCCTTGTGGAGGTCAGGGGATTGCAGGGAGATGAAATTTCAGGATGGGAGGGTATATGGCCCCAGACATTGAGAAAGGTATTGAGGTGGCTTTCCAGCCTGGATGGGGTGTGGCAGGCAGAAGCAGACTAAGTCCTGGAGAGAAGCTGGAGTGAGCAATAGGAGCTGGCTCCGAAGCTCCACGAGACATGCTGACTTCAGGTCAGGGGCAGGGGAAAGAAAAGGACAGCTCCACCTTAGGGTTCACATAGCCTCCCAAGAACTTGCTTTGCTCTAGACCTGGGATCCCCAAATCCCACCTCTTAATTCTACTTTGACCTCTGAATGCCTATTTCCAAATTTCCGTCTAGATATTTCGCTCCCTGCCAAATTCAGCATTGCCTTTGAGCCTTGTTTCTGAATCAGCTCTGCCTTGCAGCTGTCCTATTGCTTTTAATGGCTGCACCATTTTTTCTGAGACATGGGGGCAATTTTGCTGCCTGCCTTTTCACTGCCACCCATGTGCAGTGGCAGAAACTACAAGCACATGTGCACCAGCTGATGGAGGACGGGAAGAGAGGTGTCACAGAGCAGCCTATGCTGGGAATGAATAGATGAGAAACCCAGAGCTTGATGCCACAGGTGGCTAATCTCAGTGGGCACAGACTTGAAGTCTAGAGCTGCTCGCAAGCCAAAAAGGACCAGAAAAGAATCTAGAGCATCATTACCAGACATAAAATGTGGTCCAAGGCCACAGAGAGGATTTTAGAAGTGAAGACAGATTCCCAGAGAGAAAATTGATGTCTAAAGGAGAGCAAAGGCCCCAAGGGAGCTCCAGAAGGGTGAGTGGGATGCGTGGATGCATAGACATGAGGATGTGGACAATATTCTGCCAAACAAACACATGTGCTCCAGCTGTCTCTCATCTGTGTTCTTCCCAGTGTGGATCCCAAGAGCTGCGAGATTCTGCCCTCTCACATCTCCTAATGATTGGGGACATGTTCCCAGATTTCAATGCCTAGTGCCACTGCTTGGTTATAGTTCTTGTCACTTATAATCTCATGGGATTCCAAGAGCCAGACAAGGATCACATGAAAAATGGCCATCTATTTCCAGTTTCTGATTCGAGTTATCTCAATTACAAGTTTTCTTTCCATATATTTTCTCAACATTTTGCCTCTTTGATTACTTGTCTGTGAGTCAGCATGAGCAGATGAATAAAAAATGAATGAATAAGTAGCAAATGAACTTACAAAAAGTAATTCAGAAGCATTGGGTTTTTCTTGGCTCAGCATCTTAGCGTTAGTTGTATTATTGTTCTTTTCAAATATTTACTCACGTCCTCCCTACATTCTCCTTAGTGTCACAAGCAAGAGAAATTTTCCTTTTTCAGACTATCTTTATGTTCTCATCTCTTCCAGGGTCCTGCTCCATCCATCATTCTCTCCCCTCTACGGGCTCCTTCTCCTCAGTTGCAGAAAAACTTCTCCCACATATTAAATAAACAAACAAAAATAAAACCTCTCTCGACCCTGAAATGTCTATGGCTTCAGTACTCTCTGACCTGCCCTCACAGGCAAACAACTGGAAAGAATCATCTGAAAACCCTATTTCTTTCTTTCTTCTTCTCCTATTCATTTTTAACCCAAGGCAACCCACTGCTGGCACTGACTTCACTGAACTCTCTCTAGTTTTCTGAAACCACAAAAGCTGTGTCCCATCATTTATAAAAAAGCACTAGGATCCCTCAAGTCACATATACACACTCACACACACACACACACACACACACACACACACACACACACACACACAATTACTCGCTTTACATATCATGCTTCAGTCTCATTGCTGCAGTTTCTAATGGTGTGTGTGGCTGGTTTCTAAAAACGTCGGGGAAGAATCATGACCTCTGGGGACTCTCAGTGTCTGGAAATCCATACAGATGATCTCCGACTTACAGTGATTCAATGATTTTCAACTTCATGATGATGGGAAACCTATATGCTTTCAGTAGAAGCTGCACTTAGCGTTTTGCATTTTGGTATTTCCCCCAGCTAGCAATGTGAGGTACCATGCTCTCTCATGATGCTGGGCAGCTCCCAGCCAGCTTTGCAATCACAAGGGTAAATACAACTGATACTCTGCAGTGCATTCATTGTGTTAGATGGTTTTGCCCAGCCACAGGCTAATGTAAATGTTCTGAGCACGTATAAGGTAGGCTAGGCTGAGCTAGGATGTTCATTTGGCAGGAGAGATGTAGTAAATGCATTTTTGATTCACAATATTTTCAGCTTACAATGGGCTTATGGGGGCATCACCTCATCATAAGTCGAGGAGTGTCTGCATTCTGTTTATTGCAATCATTAATGGAATTGTGCTCTCCACGTGAAAGACCAAAAGGTGAAGGCTTTAATAGGGGAAGAAACACCCCACTTTTCCCTTCTTTCTTCTTTTTTTTTCTTTGTCATGGTAAGAAAGTTCTTACACGATATCTAACCTTTTAAGGTATGTTCCAGTGCACAATACAGTATGGTTATGTACAGGCACAGTGCAGCAGCTCTTGAGAACTTTTCTGGCTTAACTGAAACTTTACACCCACCAAACAGCCACTCTGCCATCTCTCCTCCCACAGCCCACTCTTAAAAAAAAAAAAAAAAAAAAAAAAACTTTATCTTTAGAGCATCCCAGCCCACTTTTAAACTGCATTGTTTTGAGCATTTCCTGTCCACAGCTCACAGAAGATAATAGCACCCATCCTATTAGGAGCCGACATGATTTTAACACATTCACAATGCCTACAGGGTGACTCTGCCAACAGTAGGACAGGAGGAAAGGGTTGAGAATAGTGAGTCTATGAAGCAGCCATGGCTTCTGTGCCTTTCCTTCGGTGAGAGGCTGCCCCAGGCAGGGCTCTAGCTATTACTAGAAAGAAAAGCAATCTCTAGAAACTATCATGTTAATTTGGTGTCAGAGGAGTTAACCCGCTAAAATGGCTCAGTGCCATTTTGCATCAACCACAGGCACCCAAGTACTATCGTGGGCAGTGGAATCTTATTGGCATTTTAGTTATCAGCTGCAACATTATTGGTTAGTGAGTAATAGTAGAAGTAATAGCAGCAGTCTTGGCAATCTTTCAGTGTATGGGGACCTACCAACAAGTATAAAAGAGCTGATAGTAGGTGCTGGAAACTTGGGTAAGCCCTCAGGGGACTTGCTAGAGGTGTGCAACAGATTACAACAGAGTTCCTGCAATAGAGATTAATTCAAAAAATTGCCAAAGGACAGAGAAGGGCAGTGAGTTTGGCCAGGGAAATTCGACACGGTTTCTTGGAGTCTAAGATTTTTGAACTGTGATACGAAGGATGAATAAATGACACTTGGGGAGTAAAGTGAGGAAAGTGTTTCACACCTAACAGGCTGTGTCCCTCCTGAAGTCATCCTCCTTTCGGAGGCAGATGCCAAGGCTTTACCGGATGCTCAAATCTTTCAATACGAGCGCTGCCCCCTGGTGTCCACTGTGAGAAGAGGCCTCAAGTTCACACTTGCATCCTGTCCTCCATGCTGCCCTGTAAAGATGACCAGCCTGCCACCCTCAGTATCACTGAATCGTAGTGTCATTTCTCCAGGTTTCAGTTACCAAATGACACGGTGAACAAAAGCAGGCACCGACCAAGAATTGCAATAATAACAACAACAGGAACGACACAAGGCTGTCTCAATGAGTTGACACAGGAGCACACCTGCTGCTGCTTCTTCATTGACAGACAAGAAAGAGAATTGCATCCACTTATTTCTTGAGGGTTAATGGCTGATATTTGCTTAAATGTTTAGTATTCTGAGATACAGAAAGTGTTTTAGAGACTATTTATCACAGTACAGCAATGGCCAGACCATGCCTCAAGGAGTGAGTCATGTGCTCAGGCAGACAGACCTACACATCCATATATTCATAATGCAAGAAACCAGTAGAAGGCATCTCATTATTCACAGCTCCCTGAAAGATTCAGGAATGTTGTTGGAGGCTCGTACACACTGAAGAATTGTGTGAACCATATCAGTGTGGTTTACACATACTGGTGTGGACAGGTAAGAATTGACAAAGGACAGGGAAGAAAACTGAAAAAGTGACAAGTCCTATCTTTACTTAAGAATGGGAAGGAGTTTCAGAAGATTTCAGTTTTGAGTGAGTTTGAGCTCTACAGTCTTCGTCTTAGCATTCCACTGGAAGATGGGCTATCGGGGCAAAATTACCTCTGGCACAACAACTTCCTCAATTAGCATCAGAGAAAAATCCACAGTCCTGGAATTATCCTTTACTGATTTCATTGAGTTCGTGTTTAATCAAATGAACCTTTTGTTCAAAAAAGGTACAACTGAAACACAGAGATACTCCTCAATTATTTTGGTTTCAAATGAAGGGTTTTATCTAATAATAGTCCTAATTCCAATTTTTATGGAGTGGATTTTTTGGTATTTCATTTTATCCTTGATCTTTGTGGCCTCCCTTGTGTGCTAAAACTACAAAAAAAAAAATATTATCCTTTTAAAGTTCTATAATGTGCCTTTATTCTGATAATATAAGGCCAATGACTCCCAAGGCACGTGGGGGAGAAAAGCCATGTTTTCTTGCATAAAAAATTCAAAGGCAACTGGAGTCGTATGTCTGTTCCTCAGGTCTAATCATAACATAACTCACTGTTAAGTCCAATTAGGTCTACTAAAAGTGAATATTATAATGACAAAACCAAGGAGCTACTTAATAATCATAAAAATGGTGATAACTAACATTGCTTGAGCATGTCCTATGTAGTTAGCATTTTCTCATTTAGTCTGCGATGGAAGTATATGATTATCCCTTAGAGTGGGTTGAATGGTGACTCTCAACAATGTAAGGTCACCTTGTCATGCCTGGAACAGGTGAATATGGCCTTATTTGGGAAAAGGGTCTTTGCAGATGTAATTAAGCTAAGGATTTTAAGATGAAATTATTTGGAATTATCAGGGTGGGGCCTACATTCAGTGACAAGTATCCTTATAAAAGACAGAAGAAGGGAAGACAGCAGAGAGATGAGAGGGTGCTGTGAAGATGGATTAGAGATTGGGGTTATGCAGCCACACACCAAGAAATGCCTGGAGTCACCAGAAACCGAAAGAGGCAAAGCAGGATTCAGCCCCAGAGTCTTCTGAAGGCAGGCAGACCCCATCACTACTTGGTTGAAGACTTATGGCTCTTGAAAAGATAAATTTCTGTTGTTGTAAGCCACCTGGTTTGTGGTAATTTGTGAGGGTAGCCCTAGGAAGCTAACATATCCTTATTTAAAGTTGAAGCTCAGAGAGGTTAAGTAACTTCCTAGGATCAAACAGCGTTTAGACATGGTAGAGCCATATTTGAACCCAGCTTTCCTATTTGAGAACTAGTGCTCTAAGCATAAAGTCACAGACCTGGCTTAACAGTCCAGAGAGGCTTCATTTTCCTTAGAAAGAACCAAGGATGTCCTTAGTGTGTTGATGCAGTGCTTCAGAGCAGCCCCTTCCAGCAGCTTCCTGCCTCCAGAATCAATTATTTGCATTAAAAGAGCCATTAGAGCCTGTCCAGCAGCAATTAAGTCCACGAAGGGCCCAACTTCCCAACTCAGGAGTGAGGTAGCTCTACACCTGACCCCCAAAGCAGCAGCCCTGGCCTCGCTTTTTTTCTCTGATTATATGTACGGTCATCTTTACTCATGCTGGGCAATAATACAGTAGAGAATGAACATTAAATTAAATCCATAAAGAGCCTGAAATCAATCAAGCCCTTCATGAAACTTATTTTAGAAAAGAGGCCATTAGATAGATTAGAGTCAATTTAGAAGAGAATTGAGAAATGGGGCCTCGTGTTCTCTTTAGAAATAACCTTCTGTTATGAGATAGAATTTTTATTACCTCACATCAGAGGAGTACAGCTGGCCCAAACTACACATCTCTAGTAGTTAAAATAGTGATTTTATGCTCCAAGGGGGACAGGCCACCACTGTTAGCTCCCATGTGTGGAGAAGAGCAAAAAGCATTTGATTCTCTGTAGGCCACCAGGCAAACCCTCAGTGACACAAGGACATGATTTTAATAATTTGTTAATTCAATGAAAGAAAAAAAATCTTAAAACATGTCAAGTTTTGGCAATTCCAACTGAGTCTTTACCAGAGCAGTGTTGATTGAAAATTAGTTACTCCCACACCACTGTCTTGATTTTTGGCAAATTCCAGTATCACCTATTAAGTATACACTTAACCAAATCCTTTGTATCAACAACTTCATTTTTTCCTCATATTTAAAAAAAGTTAAACTGTTTACCTTGATCATAAACAGAATAGAGTATCACTTGTCAAAAATTGAATAGTGGGAGGCCATTTTAAAATACAAGGACAAAATTAAATAAACATTGCTATTCACTTCTAATTTAAGCTGAGATCCCTTCTCTCTTTGTAAGAAGGAGAACAACAAGTGTTGTCAGGGGAGTAGGGACAAAGTAACCTTCAGCTGAGACTTTAGCCTTGGTATGATCAGGAACAGTAAATGAGGATTAGAAGGAAAATACCCTTTCACAATGTGACTCAATGTTAATTAAAGCTGTGTGTGAAACCATCTAAAAAATCTGGAGTATGGTCACTGGTATACATTTCACACTGGCTAAGAGTACCAATATTATTTGGGGGGAGGGGTTGGGGTACATAGAGTACTTTTTAAAAAGAGATCAAATACAATACGAGTATATTTTAAATATTTGATTAACTTGAGCTCCATCTTCATTTTTCTCCCCAGCTTTACTTTATGAACTGCTTCTAAACTTTCCACTTAATGCAATCTCAGTTTGAGTGGCATGAGTTACTATAAAATCCCCTAATGGTTTTTCTAATTGCAATCTTTCTCTTATTTAGTTAAGTTTACAAATTCACTTATATCATAATTATAGTTGAAAATCTTCAAAACCTTAAGCCTATCAAATGATTCAAAAGTGGAGTAACCAGAATGGCTATTGTTAATCCAACTCATATCTACTAAGTAAACCAAGGGTTTCCTTGCCACATCTTAAACACATAGGAATTCTCCCATTTATACTTTTGCTCCTGTTGCTTTCTATACTTAGAGTCCCTCTCACTGCTTTTCAGTCAACTCCCACTCATTTTTCAAAGACCAGCTCAAAAAGCATATTTGCTGAGGCCCTGTGATCAAAGTGATTTCTCTCTTCGTTATTCCCTTCTGTTCCTCCTATTTTACCCATCAGACAGTGTCCACCATGAGTTATTTGAGTATATTTCTTATTTGCATTGATTATTTTAATTTATGTTTGGAGAAAGAAAGGCAACGAGGAAGGGATAGACCTGTTGCTTAGGGTTGAAGAAAAGTGTTGATGGATACCAAAATTGATCTCTCATATTGCTTCTATCTTCTCAACATCAATGATCTGTGCTTACAAAGGGTAGATGACCTTGAAGAGTACTAGTACAGAGTACTAGTAGCCCTGAGGACTCAAACTTGAAGTCCACAAAATTACATTGCAGTGTATTGAGATAACTCAGTCAATTGCTATCAGAGTTCCCAAGGATGTATGGATAGGTTAGAAGACAGGAGATGCATAAATGCGTCACAAAATTTATGTTTATTTCTAGTAAATTTCTAGAGTAGACATTACTGGAGCCATTTGTTTGCTCTTAGAAAAGAAAAAGGTGGTTACAAAGTCAGTACAGATCATTTACCTAACATCAGGTCACAATAATCTTGTTTCCTTTTAAGTTGGCCTGAGATAGGATGATGGCATGAGTTTTAGAAAGTCATCTGACAAGACCGCCAAGATGTTTGGTAGACATCCTGGAGAGTGGTTTCTCACAGTGAGCATCACTGCAGCTCTTGACTCTGTTAAACTAGACACAGACATAACTGAGATATCTGAGTAGGTCATGGGGCAAGTATTGTTGTAAATGACATGATGTTAGAAGCATAAGTAATTAGTAAGTTGACATAAGCAGAATCTAAATTGTTCCCACATGCAGGCTCTGTCTAAAAAGATGCACTTAAATGAACTAAAAGATCTCAATTCACTTAAAAAAGTCGTGATGATATAGGGATGTCATTTAATAGTACATTTGTGAAAAAGACTTAGAAATACTAAGGTGGTGAAGAATATAATGTTAAGTCGTATCAGCAGGAAAACAGTATTTAGAATAAAGGCAATGGTAATCCTGATTTTCTTGGCATTGATAAAATGTTGAAACCTGTTTCCAGTTCTTGGTGACAGAGTATGAAAGGTACAGACAACTCAGGGCTCATTTAGGAGAAAGGAGTAAAGACATTGAAAAACGTGCATAAGACAATTCCAAAGAATGATGGTTAGCTCTGAAAATATAAGACAACATCAGGCATGAGAAGTGTTACTGAAAACTGAAAAATGGCTATGCAGAAAGAATTATGCCTAATTACAAGTGTGGCCAGAGATATGCATCTCATGCTTTGAGAAACTCTATTACCGTTTGCTATTTCAGCAGTGGGACAGGAAAAATAAAAATAACTTTCCATGTATAGCAAATGCAATGTATTGCCTGCTAAGTACATACTTAACCAAATCCTTTGAATCAACAACTTAATTTTTTCCATAAAATTTATTTTAAATAAAAACTGAATACCTTGACATATATACCCATGCTCAGTATAACCCAAAGGAGTAGATTTAAAGCCATTGCTGGAAGTTCATAGAGATCAATTCTGACTCGATATAATAAAGAATATTCTAGAAACAAAAGCCGTACCAAAAATGGAATTAGCCATCTTGCCATTCATTCAACAACTATTTCTCGAGTAAAGACTCTTTAGTGGTAGATCTTCGTTAGTTGACACTTGTTCTTCTGCACCAGTATTAAACTTGTATCTTATGACAATTTTACGAAACTATTCAGGTTTTGAGAAGATACATAAAAATAAATTTATTAGCATTTATGGTTTTCAATCACCAGCCATAACTTTTTTCTCAAAATTTAAGGTGTTTTCTCTAGGCTGACCAAAATTTCACTGGGTAACTACCTAAATTTCCTTAGAATTAGCAATTTGGAACACTAGTCTCACTTCCTCTACCCAACTGTCCAGAACTATTGTCATGTAGCAAAGATCATACCACAGAGCTAGTGGGATTGTGGACAAAAAAAAATTGTGACCTGTTCTCTAATCTTACAAATGAGGAAAATGACATATGAATGGGGTAAGACCCTTTTGAAGATGACATGTACATTATGAGAGCACAGGTCTGGTGAATGCGGCCTTAGTACTCCATCCAGTATCCCACCACCTGTCCATAGCATCCCATGGGTCACCTGTGCTGACACAGAGATAAACTAGAACTCAACTGAATGACCATGACCATGCCAAATAAACACTGTCACTTCCTTTCATCAGCTCTCATGTGCCATAATGTTTCGACAAAGTGTGTACAGTAAGTCACACATTTATCATGTTACAGTGAAGGCTCCACGGGTGGCTGACTTACCAAAAGATTCCAGTGAAATCTAAAGGACTGCAGCCTCACATGATGTTATGGGACCAGCAGCCAACCTTGGAGACAGTCTTGAAGTGAGCACATGGCGCCCTCTGGGGGGAACTACTTGAAAACCGTGTCCCCTAGTAAGTAAGGGGTTACAGGTGATTAAGGTTAGCCTAGTTGTTAACATTTCGTGTCCTCACAGGAAGTTCTCAGCTAAAATAAGTATTAGAAGTATTACATTTGTAGCCGAGATGTGATATTCTATCTTCCAAGAGTAAAATACTAATCACCGAATCAAAATATTAACAATAGCTGATATTAAGCTCTGTAAGAGTGAAGCCCAGGCCAGGAAGCTGTCTGAATAAACTACTCTTGGCTGAATTTCTAAGTTAGCAAAAATACTTTGGGAATTTCCTTCTTAGAGATTTCAAAAATAAGCGTGTAAAATAGCCAACATTTTTATTTATTTGTTTCAACCAAATTAAAGATTGTTTTTGCAATCATCCTTCTTGTAAATATGTGTTCACTCTGCCCCGGTGCATCCTTGCACATCTCATTTCATCAGGGTGACTCCTGGAAAGATTAACAGAATAACTTCAGGGAAGAAACAGATAGAAGAGTGCAAAGGACAAAGGTCAAAGGCAACCCTGAAGACTTTTTTTAAAGGCTGGAAAATTATATTCAGTTTGTTTAAAGAGGAAAACTCTCCAACAGCAACTCGTTTAAACTGGCCACCCAAAAGAGCTGTCTAAAAATTTTCACTTTGACTCTCTAGGAGGCTTAGTTACTGTCCACACTTAATAATGTGGTCTGTTTCCTTGAACTGCTATGGATATCATTTCTGAGAAACTGAGAAGGGCTGTTCCATTTCCCTCCTCCTCTTAGTGAGGCATCTGATTCTTTTAACAGGTATAGCAGCTCGCTGTTGCTGAGTTAACAAACTACCCCAAAACTCAGTGGCTTAGTGGGGGAAAAGGAGCAACCATTTTTATTGCTAAGGAGCCTATGAGTTAACTGGGTAATGAAGCAAATCATAACACCAACCCCAGGGGCAGGGTGAGAGGGCACCCCAAAGGGCCTAGATAGAGGGCAGTGTGAAGAACTGGGGAGGCTAATGCCATCAGTCTACCAGGACAGAGGACAGAATCTTGCAGGTCAGACTGGGAAGCAAGGCACACAAAGCAAGTGCCTGACACAGGTACTGGTCACTGGTACATGTGCCTCACAGCAGTTTCTTAAAAAGAATGAAATCTGAGAAAAAAAAAAGGAGGACCAGGAAAACAAGAGAATGAGAGTCAAGACGTGATGGTTCATCAGGATTGCCTTTGGGTATGTTGAAGCACACATCACTGGGCCCCAGGCCCAGACCTTCTAGACTGGCCGGTGGTGAGTGGTGCCTGCTACTTTGCATTTATAATGAGTTCCCAGGTAATGCTGATGCTGCTTGGAAGAGGCGCACACAGTTTGAGAACCGTGCCCCGAGGCAGGGCCCAGAAAGGAGCCTCAGGCACTTATTTGTTGCAAGATCAGTGCATGTGCATCACCTTTTGGTTCAGTTCTGACAATTCACACAATTTAGGGCAGGGGCAGGGGTCAACACTTTTAAAGAATGAAATAGAGTTGGGAATATTGTTTCCACCTTGAAAAACATATAGGAAGGAAAACAAATATTTTATACAAGAGACATCAACTAATCCAGAATTAGAAACAGCTTTCAGAGTACTAAATACTGCAAAACGTTCCTTCCAAAGAAGCATTTTGCTTTGATTGAACAGACTAGCTAATAAGTGATCTAGCACAGCAAGGTCATACAGACCCATCATCCTCACAGCCTCAATCAAATCAAACATGAGTAAGAAGTGTGATGTCCTCTTAGCTGGCCAGTCAAATAGTTTGAAAGAAAACATAGTGAAATATTCCAGCTTTCAGAAGCAAGCCTGACTGTGACTCATTCTGCCTGACAGCAGGACACGCTTTTTCTGAAAAAAGTTAAGTAGTGATGGAAAATATTGATATGATAGTTAAAATAACATATGTGTAGAGTCTCAGTTCTTTCATAGCAACCAAGTCCTGCCTAACGATGAGGTTCGGAGAAAATTTCATGCCAATGAAGATTATTACAAAACAAAACAAAACAAAACAAAAGACGATGTCGCAGTAGTTGCCAAACAGGACTTAGGAATTTACCTGGGAAAAAGAGCAGTCACAGGTACCATTTTCTTTACTTGTTTCTGGGGAGTAAATTAGAGAAAAGCATCATCTCTGTCACACAAACAAACCTGCTAGAAGCATTAACACCAGAAGCTCCAGCTTCTTAAAATTATTCCTTTTCATTAGCCAGCGGGGAAAGAAGCTGGAAAGTCAAGTTAGCTAAAGAACCAATGAAAATCAAAGTTTAAGGATGTCAAATACTGAAATCGATGTCACCAGCGAACAGGAGGATAAACACAGATTTACAGTTATTACCTTGGTTTATATGTGTGCACACACACACACATATGTACACACATACAATTACAATAGTGAACTATACATATATATGTGTGTGTATATATATATATATATATATATATGGCTTTCCTACATAATGCAATTTTTGTGATTGTTTTGAAAAAGAAATGCATTCATTTAGGTCTGATCTTTAAAGAGTAAACAAAATAGGAGATTCTCTGTCCTTTCACAAAGAGACTTAGCCATGTCAGGTCCAGAGCTGGGTGGACCTGAGTGAAAGGAGCTTGCAGGGACATCTGGCTACTGGAAGGGAGGCCACGTCAACGTGCAAGTTGCCACAGGCATTAGCAAAAGCACCCGAAGCTTCAGGCTCTAAGAGAAAGGTCCAGCTGCTCTCAGCCACAGTGAGGGCTCCAGCACCCAGAGTCCACGTGGCCTGGGCTGAGTTTTGAGATGCGCCCCCCTGGGAACAGGCATCCGAGTGAAAACCAGCTTCCTGAGAGTGGGAAGACAAACTGCCCCCCTAGTGCATTCAGGAGGAGGGAAGGGCTTGCAGATGGCTTTGTAGGTATCTTTCCTACCAGTAACAATTCAGCATTACACAGTCATGAGCCACGTAATGACGTTATCAGTGATAGACCCAGATATGACAGGGGTCCCATGAGATGATAACAGAGATGAAAAAGTCCTATCACCTTGTGATGTGGCAGCCACATAAGGTAGTAGTGCCACATGCTACTTACTGTTCAGTTTTTCTCAATCTACCCCTAGTGATGCTATGGGTTAGAAATGTCTGGCCTAGGGGAGCTTCCTGTAGACCCGCCCCCCTTCTAAACTAGACCCACCCGTCATTGTGATTCTTATTAAGGCTTCAGGACACCCTCAGGCAGTAACTGTTGGGAATCTTTGAAGGGAAAACAATGGCTTATTACTTACAGCCCTGGAAACATGCGAGGTGTGAGGGTGGAGGAGGGAAGCAAGGCCTTGGGTAGAGAGAGAGAGCTCAGGTCTGGGGTTTTGCTTTTTTTGGAGTTGAGGGTGGAGCCTACATTTTCTGAGCTCACTACTGGTAAATTTAAAACATTAAGTGCAGGAAATTAAAGCAGAGAGAAAAAAAAAAAACAGGTAGGCCAAAGGGTCAGTTACTGAAATCAACCAAGATCTCTAAAACAAAAACAGCTGGGGGACATTCTGGCACTTTATCTAGTGGGGTGGCTGGCAAGAAGTTTATTCTAAGTAGCCTTCCTTGAAGTGGATGTCTCTCTGCAGTGGATGCAATCAAAGTTTAAGTCAGGCACTTGCATTACAAAAAGAAAAAAAAAAAAAGAAAAGAAAAGAAAAAAAGAGCTGTCAGGGCTTACACTCCCAACACCCACGTGCTTGTGGTGATGCTGGTGTAAACACACCTACCTACCACACTGCCAGTCCTATAAAAGAATGTCACATATATAATTACGGGAGTCGGCTATACCATCTAGGTTTGCATAAAGTGTGCTCTATGATTTTCAGACATCGATGAAATCGCCTACCCATGCATTTCTTAGAAGGTGTCTGGGTTGCTCAGCAGTGCGTGCCCATAGGTGACATGTCCCCAGATTTCTCAAAATAAAATCTTACTCATTCAGAATAAGAACTTTGCAACAGGCAGAGCAAGAATGTCCCCTCTGGTCACACACAGAAAAACGTGCAGCCCACACATGTCCTTGACTTGCCACGGGTTATACGAAAGGCTGGAAGCTCTCCATCCAGCTTCTCGTCTCTGCGCTGGACCAGAGCATAGTGGACACCGGTCAGATATGATCCTTTCAAACAAGCTGAAGGCTGAAAGTGTCCTGAATTGTCTCTTTGTTAAATCAGGAGCTTTGGAAAGTCCTGGAGGCATGCATAATAACTAGGAAGAATATGTAAATCGTCCAAAGTATACTTCTAAGTTCATTTTATTTCAATAATAATTTCATACTGAATTCTCTCTGTTTCTACTTTATTTTCAAAATATGAAAGAGGGAGACAATTCCCAAATCCTTTAATCTGCTTGTGTAAAAACATCTGTTTCCTCAGTTTCATACTCAGCTTCCAAAAGAGTACAGGGCCAAGAGAAGCTGGCTTTTCCATCAGACCATCAAAAAATAAGATATTCGTAAAACTAATGCATACAGCTCCTTAGAGCTGACAGGCATTCAGTTTACAAACCAATTATCTCATTTGATGCATACCACTAATAATAATTAATAATACTAATAATGTTTAATAGTTACGAACATTGTATAACAGCTAGGTTAAAAGTTACTTGCTTTTTAAAAAATTTAATATTTATATAAACTCTATGGTGGGCATGATTATTCTCTCCATTTTTGCAGAGGAGAAAATGGAAACTTAGAGAGCTTCTGTTAGATGCCTTCAGTCCAACTACTGCCTTCTCAGGACCATTGGCAATGTCATAGAATGAGAGAGAATGAAAGAGAGGATGTGAGGGAATGAGAGAGAGAAAGAGAGAGAGAGAGAGAGAGGCAGGCAGTAAGTAGCTCAAGAAATATTGAGCTCTCCAAGCACTTGAGAGCCTCACAGTTTTTTCTCCTTTCCCCTTTCCGTGCACCTTAGCAAACTGTCGCTTAGACAACAGTCATAACTGAAAAATCTTTAGGAAAGATCCCCATCTAGTTCCTTTTATGAGGACGTTGTGCAATTTTTTTTTTTATCAGACTCATCCCTCCTGCCGGTTGAGCCTCTTCCTCCAGTGCTCATCTGCAGATTGTACCAGGCCAGGATGTGACACACGATCTGTGATGAGAGATGGACACGGATGCCCCACAAAAGCAGCACGTCTCCCCTTCGGGAGAGTTTGGCTCAGCCCAGCCAGGGTATGAGACCACCTGGTGTGACGGGGGCCCTGCCAGAGTCCCATCGAAGTGCACAGAAATTCAACTAAAGCTTGATTTCCTAACAGAAACAAAGGCCCTCTTTCTCCCCCAGGACCTCACAGCTCCCAACATAAGATGTATGTCTGTTAGTGAGGTTGTTCTGTTGTCACGATGTGATTTTAAAGACATCTGCTATCAAGAAATTATCATTCCAGAATTTTAGATATACTTGTGTTTCTTGCCTCCTTATATTTATATTTTATCAAACTGCAGAGTCAAACTATATTGAATCACCATTTCTCCATGTTAACAGATTATGCCATTTTTTTTTTTTTTTTTTTTTTGATAAAATCCTTTTCTATTTTGGAGAAGGGAATTTTTTTTTAATTTAATTGGAATTTTTTAGTAACTAATTTGTTCTCTAGATAGGAACACCCAAAGTATTTTTTAAAAATTTCAGTGTCTCCAAAAGGCATATGAGAAAATCTTTTCATAACTCTAAGAAGTAGATGATATCACCAAAAATTCCCAGAAGTCAAAATATAAAGGTTATTTGAAAAACTCCATACAGCTTATAAACTCATTGGAACAAAATGCCTATAGCAGAATCAAACACCTTCAAGTAAAAATGTGGATTTTAAACTCACATTTTGGCTGTGGGAATTTTACTATTTTCTAGGGTAACTTAGGTGCCATGACAACCTAACTGGTTGTCAGTAGACAATGAAAAAAAAATTTTAATGATATTTCAGGTGTTTCTGTGTTGAGAAAAAGCTTAGCTGCTGAAAATATTTAATTAACCAAAAAGAAATTGCCTTACAAAAAAATAGAAAGGTTTTTAAAAATAAAAATACTATATTATCGTAGGACATAAAATATTATAATAATAGCATAATTACTAAGTATATTCTTTGTTTTATAATGGTTGAGATTAATCAGCTTATATTTATTGTGATTATCGATCTACTTAGAATAACGTCCAGAATTTATCTTGAGATGTCTACTAATCATGCTGTTTAGTTGTCCTTTCTTATCTCCTATTATGTGTTCAGTTGGGATGATTTTTTAAAAAAAAAATCTTTTTCTCCTCTACTGGTTCAGAAGCTCAAAATTTTATTTCTCCTTTTAATTTAATACAGCTAAATTTATCATTTTTTTTCTTTTATATTTTTAACCTCCTAATTACTTTGAATTTTGTTCTGTGTAAATTCAGTGCTGTCTTTAAAGACATTAGTTCTCTTTAAACTGAGTCTAGCTTGAAGTGTATTCCTTAATTGGAGAATATAATTTTCATTTCTGTGATTTCCAATTAGTTCATTTAAAAAATATCTATATGTTCTTGTTTTTAATTCTTTATACAGATGCTAATTCTTCCTTTACCCTTGAAGATTCCAAGCTAAAATATAAGGGAATGTAAAATATTTTCATGTGAATATAATGCAATTGGCAATTGGTCTCTATCATCTGCCTGTTCTCCTATGAAGGCTGAATAAAAATTTTATCTACTCCTTGGAGTCAGGGGTCATGACTACTTTATGATTATTTGGGATTTTCTGAATTTAGTGTACAATACAAAATTTATTACAAGAATCTGTTTTTTGTAACCTTATCAAATACACATGAGAAATAAAAATATAAAAATAAAAAACATTTTTCCTTTTATTTTTCCCATAGAAGCTGGAAGACAGCCAAAATATATTTCATTCTTCTGACAGTAATGCAACTCTGCAATTTATCTGATTGAACATTTGTTAGATCATCACTTTTCAACGATGGCAACACTTTACTGTCCTTTTAAAGAAGTCATTTCCAGATTGCACCATTGTTTCCACGTAATCAGGACCAAATTCATCTTTTGATTGCTGACTCAAGGGGTCACTTTTCTTAGCATCCACTTTCCTCCTATTTTCTGAAATTTAGGTCTACAGACTAATCTTGGATCAGAGGATGGGGTCATCTCACTTTCTACCCGGGCTTGGTGACTCCATCACATGGTGACTGGAGATACCTGAGATTCAGGCCAGCTGGTAGCTCAGCCAAGGTTAAGGGGCAGCATTTTAGGGATATGGCTTTTAGGAATGGGACAGGGGTGGCAGCTTTTTCCAGGCTTTTTTCAAGGGCAATGGAGACCATTTCAATTACTGATTTCTGGTTTTCAGACAGGTTTCAGATGCCTGCCTGTAATGAGGTACATTTAATATTCATTACTCAGAGGTGAGACCCCTGTTCTATTTTTCAGTTTTGTCATCTATTTCTTATTTTCAGTGGTCCTCGCTGCTTGGTGTTTGTTTCACTTCTATTGTTATTCGAAAGATTCTTTTTTCCAATCTTTCCTCTTGGTAGGAATAGGAAAGGTAAAAGAGAAGCTTTGAAATGTCAACAGAATAAAAAAAAATGTCACTAACTAGAAGGAAATATAGTTAGCTAACAGAAGAACATTTTGGCCAAAAACTTTACTCAAACTCTTTAAGTTTTGGTTTCTCCATCTCAGAGATTTTTCAAGGGTTAAATCAGATAGGATTATTTTTAAATAATCTTATCTTAAAATTCTTTGCAAGCTATAAAACCACACAACACTATGTTATATTCATGTTTATGAGTGTGTGTGTGTGTGTGTGTGTGTGTGTATAGATATATGTTTATAGTCAGTCATGGCTGCTTCATTTAGAGTCGGAAATTTAACAGGTATGGTTAGCATACTTGCTACAAGTGTATAATTTGTTTTTTAAATGTCTTATTATAACCTTTTCTATGTAAAATATGCAAGTAAAAATGAAAAAATAAAGTAGTTGTTCTATGTGTCAAAAATTATTTGTTTTTATCTGAACTTTTGCGACATAAAAACTTTTTAAATTTTATGCTCAAAACAAGTCACTTTTAATAACATAATTTGTACTTGTTTAGAAGCCTTTGCATAAAAAAGAAAAACTGATTTTTGATATGAGTAAGAAGGAAAATATCTTTTAAAAATCTAGTAGGTGGTACTATCTGAATGAACTTTCCTTCCCAAAAAGCAAATCCTCTTACTTATATTTCTCACTTTCCAAGCTCAAGTGCAAATAAGACCGACTAAAATTAAACCAAGAAAAGCTTTTGATAGAATTTCCTAATCAAATCTATTAACCAATAATTTCATTTTTAGGAAATGACCAGGGTAGGTGGGTCATTCAGGCCAGCTTTGGGCCTTTGACATACATTTCCAAAGGCTGTGCATTACGCACAAGCCAAAGAGATCAGTTTAGGATGGAAACAGATCTCTAGCTTCCTTTTTTGAAGATAGATTCATCACAGAAAAGAAATCTCACTGTTCATGCTAAGAATCACATGTTATATGAAGAAAAGTAGAAATTAAATGATATTGTAGTGAGAGGCAGAGAGAGAAAGCGATTGATCGAGCAGTTGGAGCTGGCATGCCTTTTGGGTAAAACATCCAAGATAATTATTCAGCACGCATACTTTTGCAGTTTTTTCATTTTCTTTTAGATTTCTAAATAGTCTTTTAGTGATTTTTTTCTGCTTTGTCAAAAAAAAATGTAGATAACAATGTCTAGCCAAAGAAGCCAATAACTGAAAATATGCCTACTATTAGAAAGAAAAAAAAAGCAAAAAGAAAATGCTGGCCATGCTGTATATGTTTAAGCTGGTTCCACTTTGAGAGCTCCCCTAACAAAGTTAGGCTAATCACTGATGAAATCATCTAGAAAATCGAATCAAACGAAACCTTGTGTTGACTGAGTTATCCAAGTAATCCTGGTTTGAGCTATAATTCTATTTATAATTGCATCTGTTCCTCCTTATTCCTGCCATCAGAAGACAGAGGCCACTTCTGGTTGCCAACTCCAATTCCCTGCCTCTCCAGCCAGTTACTCTGCTGGAGTGACATGAATTCACACTCCTGGTAGGGTGGCCCTTCAGGTCTGAGCTGTCCCACATCTCGGGTTTGACTGGATTTTCCACAACAAAAAGTGAACTTCAAGGAATATTATATCAATGGGACAACTTGCTTTCCAAATGCAGTACTCATGCTTTTTCAAAGAAAAATACAATGTGTGAGAAAACAATTTTTTTTACCATCAGTTTTAACAAAAAATGTAGTCTCTTCAATTCTGCATATTATATCAATCATGTGGACTAAACTTGTCATTTCTGTTTCTGAATAGCTGGAAGAGACAAACACTGACCCAAAGGTTAGTGGGGAGTCAGGGCCACTCCTTATAGGAACAAATTAAGAGGCTGGATGAAATAAGCAAAGTGCAACCCATCTGAACCATCACTCTCCCCCTTGACAGAGCATTTGTTGGTTTCCAGGAGGTCAGCAAGCTGCAGCTGAAGCTGGAGGAGTTCTGAGTCTTTTCACACTGTCATGTAAATGTATGTAAGTCCTGTTACAGACAAGTACTGATCTATTTTTCAATGGCTGTATTTTTTCTAAACCTTTCTTTTGGAATTGTTAAGAACACTTTAGTGATTACACACGAGAAAAAACAGCCTTATGGGTTGGCTCCACTAGAGACCAGTCATCTAACATTTTGTTCATCAGGTTCTCTGCTGATCAGCCCTCCCTATCCTCAGGACCCCAGCTATTACATGTGTGGGATTCATTTCCTGAACAGAGATGAAGAAGTACCATGCTCCCCAAAGAATACAGACTCTGGGTTTCCAAGAGCTGCAACAGACTCTCATGGTCAACTGAAAAAAAGATAACTGTGAATTTGGGGGTTGGCAACTTCAAAGCTCAAGAGCATGTGGTTTACTTTTTTTTTTTCCTGGCTAAAATACAAATCCTCAAGCCAATCCCACTTCAATGTCCCAAGCCCCTGCCTGGTTTTCTTCTTCATACTTATTTGTGATACTCCTGGCATCTACTCCTTCTTGGCTTCCATTCATTTCCAGCTGTTCAATGCCTACACTTTTCTGTCACACACAGTGGCTGCCCCACTCTTCCCTGACACCAGATCTTCCATTCTGAAGTGGAGCATTCATTCTCTCATCACTGGAAGTTCCTTCAGCAAACAGAGCCTTTAGCTCTCTGGCTTAGGTATCAGGCTGGAATGTCAGGGCAAATAAAAAGATGGAAAATTTTTTTAAAGTTTAGTTCTTGTTCTGCAAATCATGGTCTACAGATTTCGTTATTATTAAGTGAAGGATCAGCAGCCAAAATCTGAGTCTAAGTTGGGCAAGTTCCCATGCATTCTGTCAAGCTATGTGACCAATCGACAAAGCTAAACCAACAGGCTAAGGCCCCGAAGACAGGGGTGTCGATTACAAGCATATCTGCACTCCACATGTCATCCTTGTGCCTTAGTTCCTTACGAATCCAGCTCAGAGTCAGATGTAGAGACTCAACCCATACAGAACTATCTGTCTAGGTCGACAGAGCACTCACCTCTGTGGCTTTTCATAATTTGAAGCTGCCAAGAGTTTACTGTTATTTTTCTCTCCCCTTCTAGAGAACACTCCCATTCATAATGATTCCTAAGTGAGAAGTCTTGAAACCGATACTTAAGTATGTAATAGTTTCAAAAGGGCAGTCAGAACAATTGTAATTATACATCCTGGATATTTTGTCGAGAGGAAGATGCATGGCTACGTTCATCTGTTGTCAATATTGACTACAGAGCAGAACAGATGAATCACAGCAAAGATCAAGATAAAATATGGTGAACACATTGGTGCAGCAGAAGAGCACTGACATGCTAATGGTGAAGCAAAGGATCCATTTTCTCCCAAACAACTTCACCCAGCAGCATGTGATATTTTAAAAGCAACCTTTCCCTGTATCTTGTTTATTGGGATTGCTCTTCAAAACTCATACATTATTTGGGGAAACAGAAGTGACATCGATTGCTGTGATATATTCTGAGGGCCTTCTCTCCTGTGAGTGGAGGTAGCTATTTTAAGATTTTAAGGGACAATTTGTTAACTTAATGGCAATCGTGAGATGACATAACTGTCTAAAAATGTGTTGGGAGCATCTCAATATGAAATGAATGGAACAACACTTTACCACTTAAGGTAATCTCCACATTCAGAAACCTAATTTCTGAAATTACTAGGGCATTTCCTCCTAGTAAGGAAAATGAAATTGGTTTACATTTTCAAGAATCTTGGGTTCCAGACACACACATGTATACTCTTCTTATGCTTGTATAAAAGCAACTCCACATTGATTTTAAATACACCTGCAAAGTATAACCATGAGCATTTTGTTTCTAAAACTATGCTTTGTGGAGAAAATAGATAAAAATCAGGAGTCTGCTAGAGGCAAAGGGATTTGGAGAGTTTTGCCTTGGGCCGAACCTCTGATATGGCAGAGACCATAAGTGTCTCAGCCAGCAGTATAATGAGTGTCCACCAGAAAACCTGACAGCAGTACCAGGTGGCTGGTTAAATAGTGAGTAAGTAACTCTTCATTTCACCCATCTTCCATTTTCATGGAAGCTAAGCATGTACTAACGCCCCTTCGCCTCAATCTATGGCCCTACCTACCCACCCCAGATGCCCATCAATGATTATTTCCTCATTCAAAACTGCTCTTATTGTTTATTTTAACTGATTTTATTAGTTCCAAATGTGCTGTTAAGGAAGTGGGAGAAATGTGAGAAAAAAGATAAATTTAGAAAAGCATCTGTCCACGAAGGCCATGCACCCTCTGGGGTGGAGCTTCATTCTATTTTGTGGCGAAGCCACACATCAAATACTTGCAGCTTGTTCCTGTGACAATCACATGTATTGTTAGAGTCTAACTTTTGAATTTGCAGTTTTATTTCCTAATTTGGTTGCAACAGAAGGTGGAATAGTCATAAGGGTTTGTTGGGGATTTTTGGTTTGTTTCGTTTGTTTTCTCTCCCAGCTGTTCTCCACGACATATAAATTTGAGTGTCTGGATTCTTCAGTATTTTTAAGACTACTCCTGGAGATTACTAGTCACATTACTACAACAAAGCTGAGGCAGTTCCTTTGGGATACTTGGGTCAGTTGGAAATTCAGCACATGTCACAAATGTGGAACCTAGACCTTAAATAATTTAGACTATCCTACAAAGTTATAAATATTCTCATCTCAATAAGGTATTTGTAATGAACTTTTATAGAAATCACTTTTCCATTTAGTGACACAAGAATACAAATCAAGTTGGATTCTATACTCAATAACATTAAATTATATTTTCCTAATTAGGCATTTTTCTCAGTATGCCCTAACATGCATAATGTTCAAATACACACACACACACACACACACACACACACACACACACACACACACACACACAGTATTTTACAATATTGTGGCTAAGATTGTGCGTTCTGGAGCTTGAGTGCTATTTCTACCTTTAAAATGGTGTAATCTTGAGCAAGTTTCTTAACCACTCTATGACATTTTTCTTTTGTTGGGTCAAATGAGCTGTCTGCTTCACTTCTGCAAGTGTCCTTTCACCTAATCCCTTAAAGTTTAATCTTGATGCCAGAACCCATACAATTGGGTTCTCATGCCCAGCTTGAAGTTGTAACCTTGTGATGGTAAAAATGAGTCATTCTTTCTTAATGGACTCCTTTGCACAACCACACATTCTCATATGACCTAAACTCAAAGTGAAAAAGAATCTTCTAATATAAAAACTATACACTACCACCAGAATTCTAAAATTTGTGCCTGGAAGAATTTGAGAATTTGAAATGACTATGTGCCTTTCAGGCTGGGTATTTACTAGAACTCAAAAGGAATAAGTGAGAGATTTTTATACTGTATAATTCAGTGTGATTTAAATAAAATCATTTGCACTAAAATTGCTTGGGGCCAGGAAACTCTGTGGCCCAAATAGCCCTTTTTGTCTCTAGATTTGGGCAGAAGTTCAAATACTTGGAATTTTCATAAATGGAGACACCTGCTTGCATTTATTGCCCTGAATCTCATTATGGGAATTTGATACAGCACACTTATGGAGTAAGTAATGAAGTCCATAAACTTGATGATGGAAGGGCACTGTTCCTAATTACAACAGGATTTTCGAAAATGCTAACAAAGCTTCAAAATGCAATCTAAATGAATTTGACAAATTTCTTTCCACAAAACAACTTCTATTAAATAGCCTACCATTAATTTTGAGACACTCTCTGATATGAACCTAAGTCTTTCAGAAATATGTGAAATTGTCATCATAAAAAGAAAATGCGAATGGCCAGTAAACATGCAAAAAGATGCTCTAATTTATTTGCAAACAAGAAATGCGAATGAAAACAGTAATATGATTCCATCTTATACCCAACAAAGCAGCAAAAATCGAAGTGTGACAATAAGTTTACCATCAAGGAAGTGGTAGAAAGGAAAGACTTTTATACTGCTCGTGAGGGTGGAGTGTTATGATCTTTATGGAAAACAACCTGGAGGACTGTAGTGTCCCCTTATCCAAGGGAGATACATCCCAAGACCCCCAGTAATTGCCTGAAATCTCAGATATTGCTAAACTCTACATATACTGTATGTTTTCTTGTACATACATATATACTTATGATAAAGTTTAATTTGTAAATCGGGCTCAGTATGAGATTAATAACAAAAACTGATAATAAAAGGAAATAATTATAACAAAATGCTGTAATACAAGTTAGGTAAATGTGGTATCTCTTTTTCAAAACATCTTACTGTACCGCAAACACCCTTCTTGTGATGATGTGAGATGATAAAAGGCCTTAAGTCAAGAATTTTCACTTTTTCACTTAAAGGAAGAACTTTACAGCTTCTCTTTGGCATATTTCAATTGCTAGCATCACTATCCTTACATTTTGGGGCTATGATTAAATAAAACAAAAGTTACTTGAACACAGCACTGTGGTCCCACAACAGCTGATCTGATAACCATGAAGGTTGCTAAGTGACTGATGGGCAGGTGGCATATACAGTGTGGAGATGCTGGACAGGGGAATGATTCACATCTGGGGTGGGACAGAGCAGAACTGCTTGAGATTTCATCATGCTACTCCCTCAGAATGGCATGTGATGTCAAACTTATGAACTGTTTATTTCTAGAATTTTCCATGCAATATATTTTGGCACAGGTGCAGGTAACCAAAACCGTGCAAAGTGAAACTTCAGATAAGGGAGCTACCACATTGCTAAAGTTGAAGAGGTGTGTGCCCTCAAGAAGTCCGGCTTTTGTCACTGGGAGATTTATAACAGCAAAATCCAAAATGAAACAAAATGGAAACAACCTAAATGTCCCTCCACAGTAAGAACTGTTTCAAGAAAGTATCATTTCCAGATGCCAAACTTAGGGGCAAAAGTATGAAGAGAAGCAGGGAAGTGTCAGTGGATCTCTCCATAAGTCACAGAAATAACTGCTGCAGACTGACTGTGTGTGTCCCTCATATTTCATGTGTTGAAATTCTAATCCCTGCTGTGCTGCTATTTGGAGGCAGGGCCTTTGGGAGATGATCAGGTCTTGAAGGTGGAGACCTCATGACAGGGATCAGTGCCCTGATAAGAGATACCAGAGAGCTTGCTTCTCTCTCAGCTCTTCATCATGTGAGAATACAATGAGCAGATGGCTAGCTGCAAATAAGGAGGAAGGTCCTCACTGCACACTAGACCTGTCTGAGCCTTGATCTTAAACTCTGAACTCTGAGAAATAAATATTCGTTATTTAATCCCTATAGTCTATGGGATTTTGTTACAGTAGCTTGAGCTAAGGCAGGGATCTAGAAACCTTACAGAAGATAAAGCTGATAGACATCATGACAACTAAGTGACCAGCAATGGGTCAAACTGACATCGTGCCCCCACAGCAGGCTGCACTGAGGATACCTCAGGCTTCTGAGAGAAACCTGCCCCAAACAGCATCATTTGAATCTAATCATGAGAGTGCATCAGTCTAAGACCAGACTGAGGGCCAGTCTACAAAGCAATGGCTGTGTTTTTCAAAATGTCAGGGTCAAGAAAGACACTGAAAGATGAAGCTTAGATTAAAGAAGGTGAAAGCGATATGACCTCTAAATGCAATGTAATCCTTGGATCCTAGGCCAGAGAAAACACTAATAGGCCAATTGGCACCATCCTAATGAGGTCAATGGATTGATTAGATACTATTATGACCCACGTTAATTTCATGACTTTGATCATTATATTAAAAGTATGTAAGAGAACTGCTTTTAGGATATATACCTGAAGTATCTTGAGGTAAGAGGGCAAAATGTATGCAATTTATTCTCAAAAGTTTCAGAAAAATCATATGTGTGTGTGTAATGTTAGAGGGTCAGAGAGAGAAACAGAGAGAGACAGAAACAGCTGTGGGAAGGGAGAGAATAATTAATTTTACATGTGATAAAATGTTAACATTAGGGAAATATGGGGGAGGATACATGAGGTCTTTTGGATGATCTTTATGATTTTTTTTTTTTTTTTGTAAATCTGAATGTTCTTAGAAATAAAAATTTAAAAAAGCAAAGAGAAGGTATGCTGAGTACCTTCAGTTTAGTGCTCTCCTCTGGGGAAGAGAGAAGTTTGGGGTGAAGAGAGGCAGATTGAGGTCTGCAGAGGTACAGTCTGCAGAGGTACTGCCTGCAGACGTTTCATACACGGTGGCCTCATCTGTATTCTTTAAGGAGAAAACATCTAGTCTAGATACTCTTTTAGGTATGAAATATTTCATAACTAAAGATCAGAAAACCAGTATCGGCCAGAGGAGCCAGGTACCCAGTATAAATCAAGTTCACCAGGCTTTGGATAAATTGATTAGGGAATGGTTCCTCGAGGAAATGAAGAGTGAGAAGATGTCTGAGGAAGAATGATGAAAGGAGCTTTCTAGGCTGGGGAAGACCAAATATAAAGGCAGATGGCTCACAGGCACCTGTTGCATTCCAGGTGCCTATAGGTCTTTGAGCCAGGCAGCAAGGGGGTTTGGGGTTTGGAGCTATTAGATCAAAGATTTTCAGTATTAGTAACTGAGCAATTTAATGTCTCCATATTTCCCCCAGCCAACTAGATAATTTGTTTACAAATTAATACACAATTTGTTTTAACTCACTGTTACTAGAAAAAAAATCTTTAGAAATGATGGAGATGTTAGGGGGCTAAAAAATCCAATGAGAAATGATAGGGTGTGCAAGTTGAAAAATAAAGAAATCACAGACCTAAAATGTAATTTTTTTTTTCATACGCACATCATCTCATTGAAAGGCAATAATTAAAATGGATCCTTTAAAAAAGTCTCTGAACCTATTTTATTTTTTCAACAGCATTGAATCTGAATGCTGGGTTATTATTTCCAAAGCTAGGTAATATTTAAAGCATCTAAGAAAGGAAGAGAAAGGTAATGTTATATTGTTCCTCTTGCATGCCAATATTTGTACTGTATTTTCCTTTCAAAATGACATGGAATGGATAAAAGATTTCAAAGAACTATAAAGGTGAACAAACATCTCTCCATTCTGCTAACCAAGAATCAGTTAGTAGGTTATAATAAAACTCTGTAACTGGTGGCATGAGACAATAACTAAATAATTACAACAGAAAATAATTAATGTATTTAAGACATGCTATGGAAATGAAGAAGTGGAAGAGATTGTCTGCCTGTGAACTCAGGGAATGGTAGCAGGTGAAGTTAAAAGTGAGTTGGATCTTGAAAGACAAGTAGGATGTAAACAAGAAGAAAAAGAAAGAAAAGGTCTTCTGAGAAGCTGGTAATGTGGCTCACACAGGAAATGGCCAGAACCTTGAGTGGCTAAGGTGTGGAGACAGTTGAAGAAAGAATTTACTAGAAAGTGAGGCCAAAAGGTAGTTTAGAACCAGGTGAGAGTTAACCCTTTGGAGAAGGAATCGAGGGTATCAGCAGTGTTCAGGAAGACATAGATCTTGTTCCAAATTGTGCTCACAAGATAATGAAGTCAAAGTGTGCAAGGTGGATTACTGTGTGTGGACACCAGAGACAGGAAGGGGACTAGTTAGAAGGCTAAAAAACACAACACCCTCAAGGACATTTCAAAAGATGATCGGGAGAAGAACGCATGAGTGGTTTAACTAGATCATTAAGGGCAGGGAGATGTTTGAAATACTTAGGAGGTAGGATTGCCAGCACTTGGAACATGATCTGATGTGGTGTGGCAGGGAATAGAAAGAATTAAACATGGTTTCAGCTGGAGATTAACTAGATCAACTCAGCTATAAAGCTCAAGAAAAAAGGAAAGCAGATCTATGAGGCAAGAACATGTGTTAGATACAGATCCTGTTGAATCTGATGTAACCAAGAGACTCTGGGGTGGAGCATCGATGCACAGAGCTCAGATACGGAGAGCAAAGCAGAGACAGAGCTGGAAGAATCAGGGAAGCAGAGGTGACAGCCGCACTGTGAGAGAGGATGAATCACATAGGCAGGTTTTTCAGGGAAGACAGAAAGAAGGCCCAAGGCGAAACCCAAGGTGAACCCCAACATTAAGTGATCCATTTCCCCTAAGGTGTCCAACGAACTGAAAATTTCTTGAGTAATACTTGATCCACTCTCTGCAACCAAAAATATACTCTCTGCTTATTGATGAATCAAAGACACTATTTTGAATGAAACTGTCTGTGTCAAATGGTTCATTTAGCCACTAGACTAAGTGATGAAAGATGGTTTCAACCCATCTTTCTGAGCACTGGTCATTGAGTCTGGGCATACAAATTGTAGATCTGACACATGGGGTATTTGGTCCTGCTCACTAGGCTCCTCCATATACAATTTTAGAGAGAATATGGAGAACCAAGTTGAGGGTGGTAGATGTGAGATCTTCCATGGATCAAGGTGACACTAATCATGAGGCCCAGTGAGAGACAAGGCCCTAAGCAGACCCCAGACAGAGTTCAGATTCCCTTGAATGCTCAGAGCTGGCCCAACCACAGTCACGTTTGGTGACAGTCTATTGTCTACTGAGTCACAGTGGTGTTCTTTCCACAAGGCCTGTTTCTAGGTACATGGACATGAAAACACATGAGCAATGATGTCCTTGGCTCTGTGACAATGAACATGAACATAGCTTAAAAAACCCTTAGGCATTTTGTCATTGGATCCTCACGAGAATGTTGTGTCTTTTTATTTTACACAGAGAAAAAGTTTGTTAACTTAATTAAGGCCACTCAAATAGAAAGGGTCCGTTTTTTGAAATTGAACTCTGGTCTCCCATGAAAGACTGTTTCCTCCACTTTGCATTAGGATCAGAAAATTGTGCTTAGAGAGGATTAGCTTCTTTTAATAATCCAAGTGTTGCTGTGGTAGGTTCCTCAAAGATGTTCACATCCTAATCCCCAGAACCTGAGAATATGCTAACTTTTATGCAAAGGGGGACTTTGTAAATGTGACTAAGGTTAAGAATGGTGAGAGGAGAAGATTATCCCGGATGATCCAGGTAACTCAATCTAATAACATGAGGCCTGAATGACAGAAGGGAAAGGGAGAAGAATGAGTCAGATGTGACACATGAAGGACTTGGCCCACCATTGCTGACTCTGAGGATGGAAGAAGCAGCTCATGACCAAGAAATGTGGTGGTCCTCTAGAAGCTGGCATGGCCTTCTGTCTACACCCAGCAAGAAAACGGGAAACTTGGCCCTAAAGTCACAAGAAACCCAATTCCACCAGCAACCAAACTGAGCAGGACACAGATTTTCTCCTTGAGCCTGCAGAAAGAGACACAGCCCTGCGACACCTTGATTTTAGCTTCGTGAGACTGCTACTGAACTTCTCACCTGCTCTAAGGTAAGATAGCACAATCATGTTGTTTAAGCCATTACATTTCTAATAGATGATAGATAGATAGATAGATAGATAGATATAAATATAGATAGATATATAGATAAATAGATATTTATGGCAGCAATAAAAATCTACTGATGGCATTGGTATCCCTACAAAGTCACAGAGGCCCAGAGTCAGTTAAGTTCTGATCACTCTTTAGGGCACTGAGAGATCGCATGCCGTCATTCTGAGTACTAGAGGTGACAGCAGAAGATGTCAATTTACAGCAATGACACAAGCCATGGGCCACCACTGCACCTTTCCCTCGCAAACCAGAGACTCACCTTTCAACCTGCTTCCAAACATAGGTCACAGAGTCTCAGCAAACAACAGATTATACTGACCTCATGGGCTCAAGAATTAAACCTCACATGTATGCTTAGGTTAAGTGTGTGTATCTATTGAATTAAAGGCTCATTCACTTCTCCTGGAGCACTTCATGGAAATATAAGTAAATTCTAGATTTTAAATTTCTGGTACTAAATTATACTTTTCCCTGCAGGTGGGTCACTGGATTGAAGGAGAAAAGGCACTGGGTTCAGGATCATCCATGGCCTTACTCTCTGACCCTGACCATATCCACCTAAACCTCCTGGTGATTTAGCTCCCTTATCAACTTTAAACTAAGTTTTCCTTCACTTTTAAATGTTTATGATTATAGGATACCAAGATAATATTACAAATTCTTTTTCCTCAATTACAAGATATATTTCATGTGGAATTGGTATACATAAGTGCCAGGAGAATGAATTTGCAGGATAAAATTTAGCTGGAATCACTTAATATGTTAAAAACTAAACATTCAAAATTAGCTTAAACTTGTGTCAAAGAATATTTTTGTGAACTGACAAATGTTTCAAATAAACACACAAAAGGTTTTTACCAGTAGGTGGTAGGATTATGGGTGATCACTAGTATTTTTCTTCATTATTTTCTGCATTTTGAGTTATTAATTTAATACAAGCCACACAAGTTTAAAAGTACAGATATAAAAAGAAACTATTAAATGAAAATAGAAATTAATAAAAAAACCAATAACACATAGAGCACAGTTATTACAATACTCTAAAATGGTGTCAGGAAAACTCTCTGACCTAAAGAGAGTTTTTAAGAACTAAAAGAGCCCTCACATTCACTGATAAAATCATGTGGTTCTGGTGATTTATTATGGGCTTTCTTGAAAATGTAAACTGTTTTACATCATTGAACTAGGAACAGACTGTTGTTAAAACTCTGTAGCCCACACATCTCTAATTTTAATCGATCATTTTCTGTACCCTGCTCAGCTTTATTCTGCCACCACCTTGTTATTACTAACAGCATCAGTGGGAATGACAGTAACATCCCTTGCCAAGCAGTGAGGACTCTGTGGACCACCCTGAACCCCACAAGGGAAAGAGTTAGTCTTGGAATGATGAAAACATCTAGTAGGCTAAATCTTGTTTATTCAAGAGTATACATTCATGCAAACCTTTGAATAGCCTTGTGTGGGAATCTCAAACTCAATTCTGTTCTGTTTACTTCAATTCTATTTGTGACTACCTAGCAGATACTATAGGCTGATATTTAATCACCAGGGTATTTCTTCTCAAACATACCTAAGAATTTATTTACCGTAAACAAGGCATGTAGATTGCCTAACCTGACTGTCATCCCTACGGGTGACATTCTCTCTCACACTGAACAAGCATTTAGTGAACACGATGTGCCATACATGTTTCTCCCTTGAAACTTGTTTGGTGCCTATCCTTGGAGGTCTCAGGAAATCAGAAATGGGAAGGTGAAACCACACTTCATCCTCCTGGTCCAGGAGAGGAAACAGGGACAGGTGTCATGTAAATTGTGGTGAAGTATGTCGGGGATCAAACTAGCCACCAGTCAAACCTTGAAAAATGATCTCTGGTACCACAAGTCTCCCATTTCGATGTCCTTTTATCTTACTATATCAGGGCTCTTCCCAAGGTACACCTGCAGGAGAACAAACCTACACTTTGGCGTGGATTTAAGTAAATGGCCATGTACTTAAGATTGATTTGTAACTGCTTAATGAAATACTCTGGACCTTGTTAGGGATCAGGTTGCTAGGAGACAAATCTGGGAAGGAAGATTCTGCTGCTTTTTAACACCCCCAAAATCACACCAGGGCAGGGACAGATCATATGGCCTTTTTTGCATTGGGAGAAGGTGATAGATACAGAGATGGAACCAGAAGAAGAGAGATTCTTGCTGCTTTTTGATGGCAGAGAGAAGGTGTGGACCTTGCAGGACAGCTCAGCCTCTCCCCACACTGGCCTGTGTTCCAGTCCTGTGGGTGCTGAGAGGCGCTTGGCACAGACGTTACCACAGACAGCCGTGACTACAAACAATGAGCATGGGAACTGGCAAGCTTGCTCTCTAAAACAGATGGGTATTACTGTTCTCAGCAGGAAAAGAAGGAGGGAAATGAGATTGTGTGCTTGCCTTGGAGCCTCCACCATGTTGGAAGAACCTGTCTTGCCCACCTTTGTCACTGCTGGTTGTCCTAGTGCCAGTTCTCATGCCATTAGCCCCATCCTTTGAGTATGTAAACAGCCATTCCCTTCTTTGCAACCACGTTATACTACCATTTTTATCACTGAAATACAAATTTGGTTGTAGATCATGTGGACCATTTCTTCCAGTTCCCAAAATCAGATATCTTAATCAATAATAGTGTTATTGAAGTGAAAAAAAAAATTAATCCTCTATGAAAACCTCTCTAAAAGAGTAAGAACTGCCTAGATTTTTAAAACTAAAGCCTCTTTAAAGGTGATGGTGTCCAACCTTCTTGTTTCAGAGACAAGGCAACTAAAACCCAAAAAAGACTTGGCCAAGGTCACACAGCCTAGAAATCATGACTTCCTAATGATAAAAAGATACGTTTTTCAAACTGGCTAAACAATCACAGAATGGTTTTTGACTTCAAAACATGAAAGTTAATGGATGAACCTGTCCTGTTAGCACTCAGAAAGATCCTGAAAGGATCTGATCTGTGCATTTTGGTATGCCAATAAATTTCATCACTAGCAGTGACACATCCAGAAATAAAAATTTATAGCCATGTGTATAGATATGCTTTAAAGCAAACAGGAATACTCTTCCTTTGAAGATAGAATCCTCCTTCGAATAAATGTCTGATTTTTAAATCAGTGTTAAAAACATCAGAAGTGAATGACTTGAAAGGTTCGTTCTCCACATTTGAATTTTCTTCTTCAAAAAAGTTAGTGAGCATCAGCATAACTTTCATTTCCGTGAAGGTTACAGAGCTACATTCAATTTCCATTTTCTCATTCTAAAGGGTTGTGACAAAGGAAATGTTAAGAGCTAGGCAAATGAACACTGGGTGTTCAAAAAATAATTTCGTTATCATATTTCATTGAGGAGTAAATTTTGTTTTTTGTTTGTGTTTGTCAAGCTGAATGTTCACATCTGTGTGTGTTTTTTTTTAATAGAATGTGTGATTTGAAAGGCCAAAAGTCACTGGGCATTTTGACAGCCTTAATTAATCACTTAAATTGGTAAATTATGAAAATAATTTTATGAAGAAAAGTTCAGTGAGCGGATCATAAGTGGTGTCATCTTTTCAAATAGACAGTCCCCCCTCCCCCCTGCATTCCTATTGTTAAACTTTGCCATTTTGGTGTTCAACTTAAATTAAAAAGCTGCCAAGCTTCTCAAATTCTACATGTCAGGATTGGAAGAACGCTGGAATTCAATTAGAAAAACTTACTATTTTCACATTTAGCAGCACAATTAAGGGAACTTTTGAAAATTTGGGTCCATTAATTCTTCTGGTCTCAGAGGCAGACATTTCCACCTCAATTTGATTGCAAAATATCAACTTTTCAACAGCAAGTGTTTTTCTCTATTGCTACTAACTCAGTCACATTCATTAAATTTTATTATTTCTACATCATTTAATGTGGGTCAACATGTTGAGTCCACAACCACAAGCATTTCTTTCCAACCCACTGATACCACTGTGAAAGATGAGGCAAACAAATCTCACTCTAGTGGGGGGAAAACCCTCTCATTTATAAACATGAACACTAAAATCATGACTCCAAAAGACAGTGTAACAGATATAATGCTGCAACCCTGCGCCTCCATGCTTTTTGTGCCAGAAATGTATTTCTATAGAAGAATCAAATGCTGCCCCTTTCAGTGTTAAAAGACTCTGTTTTCAAAGCTTAACCCACTCCGTGCCATCCCTGTACTGGGAAATGACTGAGCCCTGAGCAATGGGGTCCAAAGTCCATGCCACCCTCGATACCCTGTGTTGTTGAGATGTCATGAATGAAAAATTGTAAAGCAGACCAAAAGTAGCTGTAGCTCTTCTCTCATTAAGATACTCTTTGTAACACCCTCTTCCTATGGCTGGCATTCTGAGATTTCCGTTTTTCTCTCTGCTCTCTCACATGGATGTTAACTGCATGTTTAATGAGGCCTGCCTGCCTACTGGACTGGGTCAGCAATGCAGAGCAGTCCCAGAGAACACAGCCTCTGTAGTCGGACTCCCTGGATATGACTCCTGGATTCATCACTAACTAGTCCTTTGATCTGGGGCAAATTCCTGATCTCTAAGCATCTCTTTCTTCAGCTATAAAATAGGAATATAAATGCTTTGCCATGAGGTTGTTATGGGGATCCAAAGAGATTGGACAGGTAAAGTACCAGACACATAGGACCCATTCAACGTCTTTCTACATGATTGCATTTATGCCACTTATCAAGTCGACTGTGAAGATGACTCAAGGAACTTCATTTTCAGATACTGACAGCTTGGAAATGTTTAAGTCTCAATTCCTCTTAATCTCTCATTGATGTGCATCCAGCCCATTTCTGACTTTTCTTAAGCACTTCATATGCAGTGAGAAAGAAGGCTTTTCCACCTCATTTCCAAATAGTAAATATAGTATAAAAGTGAAGAAAAAGACAAGTTTCCTGCTCTCCATGGCACTTATATTGAAGGTAAGAAGGTTGGAAAAGAGAAACAAGAAATCAAATAAGTAAAAGTTCACTTTAGTAGTGGTAAGAGGTTTGAGAAAAATGAATCAGAGAAATGGGACAGAGAAGGTCACAGCAGAGGGGGAAGCTGGGGAAAATACATCAATTTGGTGATCTAGGTGGACCTTCTTGAGGAGATGACATTAGAGAACCTGAGGAATAAGGAAGAGAGCCCTTGAAACTCTGGGTCAGAGAAATGGCAAATGAAAGAACCCAAACATCTAATCCCCTAATTTTCCAGATCAGGAAGCTGAGACAAAAGAGAAGTGACTTAGAAAAATGTTGCAGGGTCAAGGTTGGAATTCTGCTCTCCAGATTCATAGGCTCTGACACTTCATATACCAACTCCTATTTACTAAATTCCCATACGGCCAAATCATTCAAAGTGCATGAGAACACTTGGCCTTGGATAGTCAAGGAGAAGCATCACAGCATATGGGCAAGCCAAGGTATTTAACTCCATGGAATCCCATTCTTAAGACATTCAAATGTGAACAAGGAGTTTAAGAGGAAAAAATTGTTCATGATGATCTGATTCTAGCAATCAGATTTTCTGACATAATGAATTATTTTCAAATCCCTAGGGTTTTAACATGATACAACATAAATCTTATAAAACAACAAGGAATCATCATTGCATATCTTTCATGAGTTGGAGAGATTTGCTTTAAAATTCTCTTCTAAATGGGATAACATAGGCCTCATCCTCCAACATCTTTAGGGCTATGACCCATGGTGAGAGCTGCAGATTCAGATTGCAACTATTTCATGTACTTTATGGAATTTTGTTCTTAACCTAGAAGCTTAATTTAAGTTCACACTATATCTAGTTAAGGTGCTAGATGAAAGAGAAAATGTAACACAAATGAAAAAGGGACTTCCCTAAAGTTACTTAGCAATGAAGCAATGCCATTTTCATTCTCAGTTGGTCTAAATGTTATTTTTGTCTCAAGGGACTCTTTCAAAGAATTGCAGAATAAACCACATTGTATTGAACCCACATACAACAGTCTTTGGTGACAACAGACTGCAAAAATATGGTTAACATTGCAGCTTATTTTTGCATTTCTCAAATTTTAATGTGCTTCGGGATCATTGGAGGATCTTGTTAAAATGCACATCCTGATCCAGTAAGGGTCTGTCACTGCATTATGTTGCCTTTATTTAAAAAAAAAAAAAATCACAGAAAATTCTCTTGTCTTGAGCCTCCATGCAGTTAAAACTAGACATGTTTAGAGCAAATTATTTTCTTTTACCTCATGGACCTCTTAATCTCATCGCTGATCAAGTTTCCTCTTTGACTTGGCCACTAGGAAGTATCTTTAGCAAGACTAAAGGATTTAATGGTTATGTGGCTTATTTACTGCTGCTACTGCAGCGACCGACTCCTGACTGACTATATCTAACTTGCCTAATACTGCTTTTGTTGTTGTTGTTGTTGTTGTTGTTGTTGTTATTGTGTTTCACCCCCTCCTTACTAGATTTTTGGTGTTGTTTTTGTTTACATGCATCTTTGTAAGATACTTAGAGTTACTTCTTTAGATAAAAGAGCATGTGAAAAAAAGGATCCCAACACAACTCAGTTAAATGAACATGTGTGTCCAAGGACATACAATACACTGGAACACTTCAGCTACTTGTTGGAGTGGGGTGAGGTGACTGAGCCTGGAGAGAGGGCCAGTCCTAGAAGAGAAGTGGACTCGAAAGGAATTAACCCTGCCCTCTTTCAGCATTTATTTCTGGCTTTGCCAGAGGGATGGCATGGGGATGACTGAGTAACTATACTTTAAGGACATAACAACTGAGCTCCCTGCTGGCCCGGAAATGTCTATTATTATTACTGGTGAGTGATATAGGTTCTGCTGTGGCTCCTAACCTCAGAGAAACACTGAACTGAAAGCTGATGAGCGCTCTAAAACACCAGTGAGGATGACAGTGTTCTTTGCTAGGTAGGGCTACTGGTCAGAAGGCAACATCAACCAAAGTCAAAGTCATGTCTTCCAGTTAAGAGATGCTGTCAGAAGCTGCTACAAAAATGGAAGGTAGCCCTCTGCTAGTTACTATTCAGGATGCAAAAGAGGTCCCACATCAGTCCCTTCACATAGAGTAAGCTATTTAATCTTATGAGTCTCAACGGCCTCCTCTGTAGTTTGTAACAATAGTAAATTCCTCGTAAGATTGCTCTGAGAATTAAACACTGAACACATGCCAGGCACTTTGTAGAGTCTCAAAAAAATGGCTTATCCTAATCCATTTATTATTGTTCTTTTCCTATGCTAGGCCTTAGAGGAAATGGTGAAGAAAAAGAACAAAAAACCAGAATGTATACTTGTTCTTTCTTTTTTTGGACCTGTCTAGAAATTTCCTAAATCTCACTGTTGTTACCATTTGTTTTTTAAGTTATTTCTGCAATGCCCTTGAGAAGTCAAAAACATTAGTTGATAACTCTGATTTTGTAAGCTAAGCTTGTGTTGACTTCACCAGGCAAGGGACTTTTCCTCATATGAAAACAGAAACGTGTGATTTCTACTAAAGCACAAAAACCCTTGTTATGGAAATCTCCATCCAAAACAAAACAACAAAAACATGAAAAAGTCTGTGCTATTAATGTCAAAAATTAAAAAAAAAAGGTGTTTCCTTTGCATGTGGCTTTTACTCAAAACACTGACAGGAAAACAAGTGTTTTATTTTCACTCAATTCACTTCTTGTGTCTTTTCCCTAAGTCTTACCCCCAGCGTATAACTTTTTTGGAAACTCTATTATCTCCCACACATTTTTAAAAAAACCCTCCTACTCTCGACTATTCAAATGCCACAAAGTTCAGAGGGGAAAATTCTTCCTTCTAGGAATTCCTTCTACTCTTGTAAACATGTTTATATATTCATGACTTCTCAACGGAAGGTTTTTGTTCTGGCAAAGATTCTGCTCCTTATTTAAAACTCCCTCAAATATAAGAAGTGGTATCATGAAGAACAGAAGAAGTTAGGAAATGTCAAATCAAAGTGCGGATATGGCATTTTTGTGATTAATGGAGTCAATACTGTCTTTTCTTTACACTTACCCTCTCTGCGTGGGTGGGGAGAGGAAAAACACAAGTAAAATCACTTTTGGCAGGATGTTTCCTCTTTAAAAGAAGTTAATAAAGTTAGATGCAATTCAAAGCTGAGTTGCAGAAGATTCACAACAGTAAATATCTTCCATGTGCTAAAGAGTACATGGAAATAATGTGGTATGTTCTGATCTAGGAGATAAGAGGCTTTAGGCAAAAACTGACCAAATGATTATTTAGTTTTTGGTAAACCTCCACCTGACTTTGTGCTTTCTTCCCAGAACCTGGCCCTGGTCAACATCCACCCTCTCTGTTACCTAGAGTCTTCCATGACTCTCAGTCACCCAATCATACTCCATAAATAAAATTCCATTTCTCTTAAAGCAACGGATCTGATGTGCTAATGAAAAATAATCTAAACTTTAAAAAAATATTCTGCTCTTAGAATGCTACTATCACATGTAATACATATTCACACAAATGAACAAATCCTAGGTTTATAGCTTAATGAAATGCAGAAAGCTATCTAAACGAACTAATTCGTGCAAAAGTACAAATACACTTCATACATTTTACAAGAAAGGCTTCTTATCCAAAAAAAAGAAAAAAAAAAAAAAGAAAAAAAAAGAAAGAAAGAAAGAAAAAAGAAAGAAAAAAGAACCTCTAATTAGTAGCATTACAGCTTTGAGGACAACATGATATATATATAGTCAACCACAGCAATACCACGCTGAAGTCCTGACGTGAGAGATATGTTTCTAACCATTTTTGACCTGAGATCTTGCTCTAGAGAAGCTTGTTCTGTGCAACTACCATGAATAGGGTGTCAGAAAATTACCTAAACTTCACATGATCTTGAGACTGCCCTTTGCATGAGTTATGATTTGTTTATTTTCTATAAAAGGAAATTTAGGGTAGCTAAGGAGTATTTTCTTTTCAAAATAAATAGCTTTTGTTCATAATTGTTCATTATTGTTGTTTTTTTCTTTTTCAATGCCATTAAGATATCTTTCACATATAAAAATTATATAAAGTGTAATAAAGTATACAACTTGATGTTTTGATATATACACATACATTGTGAAAAGATCACCTCCAGTCAAGTTAAATAACTTAGCCTTTACACAGTTACTATTGTATATATGGGGGGCTAAAAAAATTTAATTAAAGATATATCCTCTTAGAAAATTTCTAAGATACAGTAGAGTATTGTTGACTATTGTCACCATGCCATACATTGGATCTCCAGAACTCATTCATCTTGCATACCTGGAAGTTTGTGTCCTTTAATCTATATATCCTCATTTCCTGCTCACCTCCGCAACCCATCTCAGCAATTCTACTCTTTGGTTCTATGAGTTTTACCATTTTATATTCCACATGTGAGTTCATGCAGTATTTGTTTTTCCGTGTCTGACTTATCTCACTTAGCAAAATTTCCTCCAGGTTCATCCACATGGTTGCAAATGGAAGAATTTCCTTCTTTTTAAAGATTGAATTATACAGACACACACATATATGTATAAATATGCATATATATATATATATATATATATATATATATATATATATATATATATATATAGAGAGAGAGAGAGAGAGAGAGAGAGAGAGAGAGAGGGAGAGAGAGTCACCTTTTCTTTATCCATTCATCCCTTGACATACATTAAGTCTACTGACGTCTTGGGTTAAAATTGAAATCAAATTTTCTTCGGCATCCACCTCCACTTTTTTCAGCAACTGTCCTAAAGTTGTCCCCTAGTCAGTGCCCTCACTCAGCATCACCTTGCTCTGTGCTCTCCATCATCCAAACACATTTTAAAGCATATTCCTGCCCTGTGTGTATGTGTATCTGAGAGAGATAGAGATGGACAGAGGTAGAGATAGAGGTATCTCTCATTCCAACTCAGTACTCCCTAAATAATCTATCTCATCCATTTTTATTGGATAGAGCAGTGGTGTTCAAATGTTACAACAACCTTTTTAAGACATTCTGGTGAATTATGGTCCCCAAAACAGGGATTTCAGGAAGGGCACTGTATAAATCTAGCAGTGAGACAGCTTTTTCTCAGCAGAACCTTACAGCATCTCTCAAGTATTTTTCAGGAGATGACAACTTGCTCCCAATACACACAATTCTACGTGTCTTGACAGTACTGAAGTGGGCTACCCATAATCTTCCCCCATCCTATTAATTTTCTCCCTTGACAACCAGGATTTGAGGTCTCGAAGTAACAAACATAAAGAGTCTTAAGGGATTGGATCAACTTAAGCTACGATTAGCCTCCACCTTATAGTCCAATTACAAGGTTTCAGGTTTGAAAGAGATGCTCTGCCATAGAGAATCCCACTGTGTTTGGGTACCAACTGCGAGAACTCATCACTTTCCTGTTTCCTTTCAAGAGTTAACCAATAGGATAGGATACAAACTATGTCTTCTGGCTGCCAAAATCACTGCCAAAACTGCCTGACTAGATGTGGAAGATCCCATGAAATATCTTGGCAAAGCTAGTTCAGGAGTGTTGGCCAAGGTGCTGAAGTGAGGGGAGGAAGGCAGGAACACCTTTGCCAGTGAATAGCCCCCCTCCCCCAACTCTTAAGCTATGGAGCTTATTCATTTTGACAAGACACCCTAGGATTTCAAACCTGACATCAATTAGAGAAAGTAATGTACGTGTGTGTAGAAAGGTAGCCAGGATACATATTCTTTATCGGAATCCTAGTACTCCAAGAACACTTAAAAACCAAACAACACTTAGAGGCATTTATTCCAGTTGAATGCTACTTATTTTTCTGCGCTTTACCAGATCATTCCTGACATTCAGCAAAATGAATCAACTGCAAAATAAAAGTATTGTAGAGCAATGAACAGAGAATGACGAAGCCACACTTCTGAATGATCATTCAAGAGTAAAAATTACTTTTCTGCTAGTCTAGAGATTTTCTTATTATCTCTACTTTTACTCGAATCCAACCTTTCACGCAAATGCTCTCCCCTCTTTTCGCGTTTTGTCCTTCCTGCCTTGTAAGCGTGCTGGCTGATATCAGAACCATGGCCAGCCCAGGCACGGGGCTGGCCAACAACAGTTGAATCATCTCTGAGTAACAGCAGCCTGCAGCCCGTGGTAAGTGAAAAAGGCAGCACCCTAGTCACCAACTCGTTTCACACTGCAATCACCCCCACCCTCTTGGGCATCGGATGCCTCTTCCCTCTGCCAGGCAATCAGCTTCCGTTCTGTTCAACTTTCTGACCTTTGGCTGGAGAGAAGAGTCCTGGCTGTGGGAACTGGCTCTGGGCAGCTCTTGGCTCCATCCTGATGGGTTACTGGCAAGAGTAACACTTTATTTGACACTCTTTAAAGAAGCTGTTTAATTCCTATTGATATTTCCTGGCAAAAGGGAAAAATGAAACCCACAAGCTGGGATTCTGGTCCAGGAAAGGCAGCGAGGCCGCTGAGCCCCTGTCTTGCTGGGAGGCTGTTTCCACTGGCTTCCCTTTCCCACCAGAGTTGCTTTTTTTTTCTCCTGACACTTCCAGCCCCGGAGTGTGACACCTACTGGAATTTATGGCCATCTGGAGAGTTATGGATATGATCTGGGCATCAGACGAGCACGGCTGGCCGCGGCCCCAGGATTTCCCGCGGAAACCACCCCGCACTTAGAAGGCCTTTCAATAAGGAAGTGACCCGCGGAGAGGTCCTGGCGGGAGAACCCGCCAGCATCTTAGAAAAACACCGCAAACCGCTGGCTACTTCACGACCCGCGTCCCCCGCAGCCTGTCCGCCCAGGCTTTCTGGAGGAGTGTAAAGTGGTTTGCGGGTTTTTTTTTTTCTCCCGTGATGGGAGGTGGCGGGACGTACATTTATGTATTTCCGCGACCGCGTTCCTGTGGGGCGCCCCCCGCCACCGCGTTTTCGCCGCTGGAGGACCTCGAGGCGCATCTTCCTCCCCTCCCTGCGCGTCAGTCTCGGGGTGCGGTGGGCGCGCGGACCTGTGCTCCCGGGGGCTCCATTCGCGCTGGGCGCCTCCACCTCAAGGTCCCTCGCACCCCACGACCTCGAGCCGATGTGCCTCGGGACGCGTTCCCGCCACCCCTCAGCCACCCCGCGTCCAGACACATCCTCTCCCACGCTGCGCTTCGCAGCGGCGCATCCAAGTGTCCCAAGTCCCCAAACGCGCGCCCCGGTCCTCAGCGCTCGGGTGGCACTGCCTGGCGGAGGAGGCGCGGGAGGGAGTGCGGGGGAGGGGAGGGGCGCGGCAGGGCCCCCCGCGCACCGGGTGCTCAGGGTGGCCGGGCGGGGGGCGCGCCGGGGGACACGTGGGGGGGGGACGCACAAGGGGCACCGCACTCACCCGCAGCTGCCGCCGACCGCTGACCGCCACGGCGGCGGCGGACGCGGCGCTGAGCCGCAACTCGGCCGCCTGCCCGGGCCTCAGGAGGCTCCGCGTGAACCTGCGGGTCCGCTCCCCGGCCATCGCCCGCGCGGGGGGCGCGCGCGCGCGCGTGTCGCCGGCCTCGTCCCCACGCCGACCTTCTCTCCCCGCGCGCCGTGTGGCTCAGGAAGCGGAACTCGGAGCCTCTCCCCACCCCACCCCAGCCTCCCCTCCCCTCCTTCCTCGCTCTCCTCGCTGGAGGCGGGTGTTTCTCTCCGGGAACCCCACTCCTCCGCCCCCCGCTCTCCGCGGCCGCTTCGCGGCGACTTTGCAAACTCCGCGCCCCGCGCGCCCGCGCGCGCGCGCCCCGCTCGGCCAGCGGCCGGGACCCGCTCTGCACCCGGCGCGGGACGCGCGTGGGGGGGGGGCGCCCCTGCCCGCGCCACCCCCGGGCTCCGCGGTCCCCACGGGGCTCCGGGCGGGGCCTGCCCTGTGCCCCCGATGCCCCCGATGCCCGTTTGGGGGCTCCGGTCTAGGCTGGGACTCTGGCTCCGTTCGCTGACTTGCCTCCCCTACCTTCCCGGGGTTGGTGAGTGGGCGCCCGCCCAGCTCAATGCGCCCTTCCTCCCTCAGGAAGGGGTCAGAGGCCTATTTAGGGCCAGGTGGCTTCGGGATGTCCGCGACATCGCCCAGGCTGGGACTTTAGAAGAAGGCTCCCCCTTCGCCCCCAAATCCTCTCTCAGGGCCTTGGAACGAGCTTCCAAATGCACACATATTCTCAACCCGTATTCATTCATTAAGCGCCTACTGTGTGCCAGTTCTCATTGTACTGGCAACTGGGGATAAGGAAGGGGATGTGCCAGCCCCACTTCAAAGTTATGTGATGCTGATGCGTTTGGGGAGTTTTGGGGGTGGCAGACAGCAAATAACCGAATTAACAAATAAAAAAATACAAGAACACGAATGAGGGAGTTTAGATAATAGAAGCTAGAAACCCACTAAGAGATCAGGGTAATGTCATGTGAGAGTCTGGGAGGGGTGTGATTGTGATATTAGATGGGGTGAGGAGGCTAGGACTGACCTGTGGGGTATAGATGCTGTGGGTCAGGTTTAAGGGTGGACTTAGATCTGCTCTCACTTTTGTTGCCACAAGTCCCTCTGGCCTGCCCTTGTCTCCAGCTGATTAAAGTCTTCTAAGAATTCTTATCCAACTGAGGTGGGGCTGGGTGGGGGAAAAGCAGTCCTGGCTCCTAGTATACCAGTCAGGAGAGATCTAGGACAGTCACTCCAGGAAATCTAGGTTTTTCTTAAAAAGCTCTCTATAGGTCCAGGACCCTGACATTTTCCCAAAGCAGTATATAGTTTTAACACAAGGTTGCACTTGGGTAGAAAGAATTCTTAAGTGGCTAATAAATTCACTTGAGTCAGCTGTCTGCTATCTGGGATTCAGTTAGTCAGAGAGAACACTTGGGCATCATTTCAGCACATTCTACAAATCATGCGGGGCAGAGGTTCTAAAAGATTTGGGAAGTGCCATCTGAAACATCACTTAGCTCTGTGATACCCTTCATAACAAAGTATTGTGTCTTGCATCGTGTGCTTTCATGGTGCACAATGTGAGAACAAGGTCACCTTTCAGGGCAAGCAATGTAGATGGTTGCCTCTGTGGTGGCATTGAAATCTCTGTGGAGGTTCCAGTCCAGATGGCAGAGTAGGACAATGCTTCCTCTCAGGACCACCTCAAAATTACAAACCAACTTCAGAAACATCATCAAGAACTGTCTAAATTCTAGCTGAATAGAAGTCCTAGATCTAGGGACACAAAAGAAGCCATGTAGAGACTGATAAAAGTGATGGAGACACAAAAAGGGCTGTTTCCACACCCACGTGTGGTGGTTCAAAATCAGGAGGGATACTTTGGCTACGGAGATTCTTCCTGAGGAGTGAGGGGTCCCAGCCCCACACTAGCTTCCTCAGCCCAGGATTCCAGTGCCAGAAAGAGAAGTCCCCACAGAATCTGGCTTTGAAAGCCAGCAGAGATTGTATCTAAATGAGAGAGGACTGTGAGAGTTTCAGACATTCCTCTTAAAGGGCCCACATGCAGACTTACTTGCTGATGGACTCACTTCCTCTGAGCTCCAGCAGTAGGGCAGTGGCTCAAAAGGCACCAGGGACCTATGGGTTGGCACCAAGTTGTCTGGCTTCAGGCCAGAGGCTAGACGGGCAGTTTTCTCCCCGACAAAAGTGCTGGCAGAAGCCATTTTTCCTTGGCTGAGCCCTCTCCCCACCAGTGGGCAGACACAGGTGGGCACCATATCTGAGTCTCTATCAACCTGGCTAACACCATTTATTCTGCCCTGTTGATTCCCTGAGACCTTATTCCACCCAACTTTCAGGCCCATCCAAGCTGCCTCCAGTGGCTTTTCCATATACACACCCTAACTTGGCCCATGCCAAGGTCTTCCCTAAAAGATCTCAAAGGTGCACAGACCCCAAACAAGTAGCATCTAGCCTCAGCATGCCTGTATCTTTTGCTAAGCAGTCCCAAGCCCAGCACTAGTAGCAGCAGCTGGCCTCAGTTCACAGCTTAGCCCTTCCCAGGTACCTCCAACACCAGCACAAATGGCAACTATCTGCAGATCACTTTGTAGTTCTTACTAAGTGGCCTGGGGTAGGGCACAGGCAGTGGTTGATCTTGGCCTGCAATGGAGCTCCTCCCAAGAAGCCCCAGAACCAACATACCCAGTGGCCAGCTTCAGAGCACACTAGGGCACCAACCAAACACTTCCACAATGACACACCCAAAAGGCAGACTAGGCAGGTACCAGAGCCCCTCTAAAATGAATCCTGCTCCATAGTGTGAACCCCCGTACAGCAGTTTCTCCATTGTAGTCGTGGTCAGTCCTCACAGGCAATTACTTACTGATGTGTGAACAGCAACCACGGCTCAACTACAACAAGAGAACACACTCAACCTACACGAGGGACATACCCAGAGCAACCAGCTCAGGTGACCAGGAAGACTGTGCCCCACATGCAACATCGGTGGCAGGAAGGTAAAATGGCATAGCTCCTATGGAAAACAGTCTGTCAGTTTCTCAAAATGTTAAACCAGAATTAACCCCATGACCTAGCAAGTCCGCCCCTAGGGAAGTGAAAACATATATTCACATAAAAAGTCGTATGAGAATGTTTACAGCAACATTATTCATAATAGCTAAAAAGTGGAAACAATCTAAATATTTGTGAATTAGTGAATGAATAAACAAAATATGGTATATCTACACAATGGAATACTCTCTATAATTCTAGAGGAATCATTAAGGAAGCTTCCCAATCCACAGAACAGGTGTTTTAGGAATCAGTGGTATTAAATTTTGTTCTATGACCTCAAACTCAAGCTTTTACTGTTCTGCACTTTCTAGTAGAGTGCATAGCCTGCAAGCAAGTTTTTTCAAGTTCTAATTTTCACCATTATTTGACTTGTCATGGACCAAGCCATGCAATTAGAAAGAAAGAACCTCACTTAATAGACATTTGTGTAATATCAACTATGGACAAGATCTGATCCTAAGCCATGGGGCATAGAGCTAAGCAAATGGTCTCTGCCTCTAAATAGCTTAATGACAAATAGAGAATCTGATTTATAAAACATTAGTGGGTGTGTCAAGATAAGATTTGGAAATAGAGTTTGTCAGCGCCCATGTTAACATTTTATATTTTATATTATTGTGGTTTTAGATTGAAAACTATCTCTCTTAGATTGACAAAAAATCATTTCAATAACATGGAATTTTCTTGTTCTTCTTCCCTCTCTTTTGCTTCCTTCCTTTCTTCCTCCCTTCTTCTTTCCCTCCCTCACTCCCTCTCTTTATCTCTCTCTCCTTTCTTCCTTTAAAGTTCAAGTACTCTTCCTCCTCATTTAAAATCATCAGTTCTTTCTTGAGATGCAGGGAGCAATGATTATCTGCCCTGGTACAGTTCAAAGCTCTCTACTATTAGAAATACAACATTGTGTGTAGCCCACTCTGGTCATACTTCTCCATGACTTTGTTCAGAGCCATTTATCAGGGCCATTTACATTGATCTTATGGGTAAAGAAAGGCTTTGGAAAAAAAATTAATAACAGTGATAAGAATAAAAGTGAAAATTGCACTATCCTTTCCCAAATACCTAAAGGTCTGATGGTGTAAAAATTTAGTAATTAGTCCAGAAGTCTGAAGACCTGGGTGTGAATTCAGGTGTCGGTACTCAGAGAATGTTGCTACTAGAATGAATATCTCTCGCTCTAATTTCATGGCATTAAGCCACCTTTCCTAAGTGATCCCAAGTCCAATATTCTCTAAGTTTCATACTGGGTGTCAGCATGTCTCGAGACTGGACTATTTCAAGTGTGCTAGTATTACACAATCTACAAAGTACACTCATTATAGCACTTGATTCTCAAATCACTCATCCCACAAGGCAGATGGACATGTAATATTGCCTCCAGTGTATATAAGAGGAAGCTGAGAGAAAATTTAATAACATGGAAATTAGAAGGAGGAATATTTTGTTATAATAAAGTAAGAAAGCATAAAAATACAAATGTCTAAGTCAAAATAAGATTTGAATATGCTATCAAGCCTCCTTTTATGATTCCCTATTGAGGGAAAAGTTATGCTATTTATACTATTTTTATAATTGGAGAAGCGGTCCACGGAAGCAGGTGGCTTGCCCTCATGCTGTAGTGACTGTAATTGGGGTGCGTAAATTAAAATAATTTTTATCTAGCTATGATAAGTATACAGCTTGTCTTAGCAAAAAACAAAGTGTCAGAATTGCACCCCCAAATACAGGAAAAAACACTTTGTCATAAACATTTCTGTTCTCTAGTATTCAGAAAAAAATAAACAATTGACTTTATATCTAGTGGCTTTTTGACTGAATAGTCTTTCATAAGGTACATTTTTTTTTCACCTTGCCAAGGGAATATTAAAAAGCAACAAGAAAAATATGATTTGAAAGGTGCAATATTTATGGGGATCCATTAGTCCTTGCCTGTGCCAGAGCCATTTGACAGCACTGAGTGCCTCCGCCTTGTTTATGGGCAAAAAGTATTACATTTGATATGAATTTGTTACTGTGTTTAGAAGACAGATCACTCCTTGCAAGAAAATTACACTGAAAGTAATATGATTTGAATGGGTACCTCTCTGCCAGCTGTATATTTTACCGACAATCCACACGCAATGCCACACTCTGTCACTGTTAGGCCCCAGGAATCCTTGTGGGGGGCCTTTCTCAAAGAGAAGCACATGGCTGAACGAAAAGAACAGTTTTCACAGGAAATCAATTTCTAGGTTCTTTATCCTGCTTTGGCTTTAATTTGTAGCCTGGCCTTAGGGAATTAATCTCCCGGGACCTTATTTCTCCATCTGTAAAAATTACTCAGAAGCAGATTTTGGCTTGATATGAGGAAGAAGGAAATGATGAGTAAATATAGAATGGGAACTTTTTGATGTCTTAGATGTATACTTAAAACTTTGTACTCATTTCACTCTTCTAAGTACTTTGACTTTTCTCCACTTCTTCTCTAGTGTGTTGACGACTCCAGACATCCACTGTTTTGGTAGAAATCCACCTTGACGTTGACAAAATCTTAACATAATTATCTCTTTTGTTCTTTTAAAGAGAGCCACACAAACATAAATCTATTTTCTAATATTTCATCGAGAATTTTGCATCTGTATGAACGAGTGAGATTGTTGCCTTTTATATTTTGCAACTATCTTAACTACATTTTGCCAGCAAGATTTTCCTAGCTTCCTGAAGCAGACTGGAGGAATTTCTGTTCCTTTTCATGACCTACAATAATTTAAATTACATTGGGATCATTTGTTTCCAAAAGGTTGAATAGAATCCAGCTGTGGAACCATCTGGTCCTGGTGTATTTTTTAATGAGGGATCTATATTCACTTTTAAATTCCTTCTGCAGTAATTGGTCTATTCAAAATTTACACATCGTTTAATTCTTAATAATTTATATTTTATTAAAAAAGTCATCAATTTTTCCGGATTTTAGAAACATTTGCCTTAAAATGGCACAGAGCATTAACTTACGTATTTCCCTCTATCATGCCTTCTTTTTACTTTATTATGGAGACTTTAAACATGCTTTAAAAGTATCAAAAAGAATACAACGACCACGCATATAACCCCCAGCTATATTTCACAATTTTAAATTAGAGAAATTATGACCCTTCATCTCTAAATAATTAAGCGTTTATTTCCAAGAAGACTATTCTCTTACATAACTGCAATATCATTTAACACACTGAACTCTAACAGCAATTTCATAATAACTTTTATCACATAGTTAATATTCAAATTTCTCCACTTGTACCCCAAATGACTTTTCGTTTATACCTGGTTTGATCAATCCAGAATTTAACCATAGGAGACACATTGATTTGCTTGTCATTATTCTTAAGCCTTTATTTTAAAACTATTTCCTCTCCTTTTTTGATAATGAGATTGATTTGTTGAGGAGACTAAGTCAGTTGTCTCACATGCTTTATATCTTCTCACTGACAATTTGTTTCTTTTTATCTAAAGGCTTTGCTCATTCTTAATCTTGATTTTTTTTACTTCCTTTTTTCCCCTCTTAATTGGTTACTCAAGTGGAATGATCTATTATATTAAGGTCTTTGAATAACTGGTTTTGAGTTTTATTAAAAGTTTGATTATGTCTTATTATTTATTTTTTTATTAATAGGATGACATTCTCTTAATCAAGACAGAAATCCCATATATTATAGAAAAAAAATAGTAACATTTAAATGCACAAAAACTTAGATCTTTGTATGGCAAAAGAAATAGTAAAAAAAAAATTTATAATTGTGGATGAATGTTTATAATAAGCATAAGCAAGAAAGGCAAATGTCTCTAAAATACAAAGATCTTGACTGACAAGAAAATACTCCAAATAGAAAAATTTCTAAAAGAGAAACTTTTAACTAAAAAAAAGAAAATCTACTCAATTTTTTGTCTATTTTAAATTGGGCTGTCAGTCTTTCTCCTATTGATTTAAAAGTTAAATTTATATATTCTGCATGAGTCTTTGTCAAATATGTATGTATATATAATTTGCTGTTTTTATAATGCATGTTGCTAATAGTAATCAGAAGTTATGGCATCACTTGCCGTTCATCTAGTTAAGAGAATATTACACCAAGTATCTACTTCACAAATAGCAAGTGGTTATTTTCCCCCCAAAAGTTATTTATTTCCGTAGTGGGCCGCTTCACAAAGAAACATATTAATACTTAGTCCATGCTTATAAAGTTTTTCCAAGCATTAATTTCACACCCTAATTATTTAGGCAAAACACAGTTGGAGAAAACATGTTTTGGGTGGATCTAAATGATTTAAAGAAAGTAACTTTTATTTCCAGGAAATTTTTCTGTAAAGAACTCTATCTACATTGTCACAGTCCTTTCTCAGGCATGTGGTTTTGGCATGCACTTGAATTTGCACTAACTCACTTCCTGTGCTTATACTCTGCTTGCCTCTGCTCTTGCTTTGGTAAAAGGAAGTGAAATAGAAATATAGCAGCATTGCCCAGAGCTCTGTTTTTGAAAAGAAGTGAGGAAGAGGGCGGAAAGCAAGGCAAACTGTGGGTGCAGGTCTGAAGCCCACAGCAAAAACGGCAGATTGACTCGTCTTGAGAATGCCTTTTCTAATAAAAGCCAGTGGGCTTTTGTTCTTCCCCACATGATCATTAGAATTTATTAATACAACTAGATTAGTATCTTTTATAGCTATATCTCCTAACAATTTCTTATGCATAGGCTTCAAAATGTTTCTGTTCTGACCTAATCATGAATATTGCCCCCTTTTCCGTGTTTGTTTATTTGCTAGAGGGACAAAAAAATGTAAAATAGTTATTTTTATAAAAATCTTAAAAGCAATAGGAGAGTTATTATGCAACTAATCTAAAAAATCCTAATAAAGTCAAAGTACTTTTTGTATGTTTTTAAAGGATACCATTAGCGTCATCACGTGCACAAAGCTCCGAGCTCACATTCGTAAGAGATCTTTTTATACCTGCCACACAGCCTGTTTTCTGTTAAAGAGGTGCTTAGTTGGAGCCACTATAAAGCACATAAGTATGATTCTCAAAGCTCAGTATAATATTCCTTAAAGATATAGGCTTATACTATCCCTTTCTGTTTTAATTGGCCACAAAATTTATTAATCCAATGTCTGTTGGTTTGATGAAGTTTACTTGTAAAGGCCAAACCTGGTGGTTAGTATGTAAATCTATTTAATAGGCTTTAATTCAGTTGTTGAATATGTATTTTCTTGTTAGATTCACATATGGGACAGAAATGGAGTTGCTGATGTGTGGATGCTGAGTCAACCTGTAAAAACTACTGGGTGTAAGTAGATCAAGACATGTCAGAGACTCAAAGCCAGAAATGCTCATGGAAATTATCTGAGACATGTTCATTTGTTTGTTTTTGCTTTTCTTTTTTATTATTGGTATTGTTATTTACAGAAGAAGTGAAAACCCAGAAGCTAAGTGTTGTGGTTCAGATCAGCTAGTTAGTGACAAAACTACTTGGTGTAAAGCTAGGATTGCTACCAAGATATACCCCTAGTTCAGTGTTTATTCCAATAATATTCCAATAATTCCTACAGGCAGAAACATGAAAGAGAAAATAATTAGAGGCTAATGACATTAAATTAAATATCATTCTTTGGAGCTATTCTAGAAATATAACACAGAACCACTGAATTCATGGTTCTTCGCATAGGGTCATGGATAGGGCCAGAGAGAGACATAAATATCCAGAATTTTTATTCCCACATTTTTTTTGCCTGGCTTTTCTCATATTGCAAGATTCAGACTGAAAATCACCTTTTTTCAGATATCTTTCCTCCCTCCCAGTCTGTTAGATATCTTTCCATGTGATCAAATAATACCCTCTCTATATTGTTTTTTTTGTTGTTGTTGTTCACTTGCCTCCTCTGTTAGAGATAACTGTCAACATCACTGAGTACCTACTATGTACCAGGCATTTTACAAGAAATTCTATGAAAGCTGTAAAGAGGTTTTAGAAAGACCCTCTGAATTAAGCCTGAATTTTCCCATTTCCATGACTAGAGAAACTGAGGTTCAGCAGATGAAGTAGTTTGACCAAACTCATACACTTAATGAATAAGAGAACCAGGATGGAAAATCATATTTCTCATGCTCCCCATCCTTCGTCATTTCTGTGTGTCATACTGAATCAATTCAGGGTCAGAGGACTGTGGTCATAGACACTGGACTTCTCTCATAATTTCTTCCACCCCTTTACTAGTCTCTGAGATTGGAAAGCTAAAACCTACATTTTTCAATCTCCTTTGGGTATGGGATTCCGGGTATGAAACACAGTGTGCCAGTTAGAATAACTCGTGAGACTTAGAAAGCAGTAGTGAAGTGCCAGCCATCTTCCAGCTGGTGTGGCAGCTGGGAAACACGATAGTGGGGATATGGGTGTGCAGAGGCACTTGTGGTGGCCAGACTCGGGGATGTGGTGTCCAGTCACCTGCTTTGAGGTTTAAGAGGCAGCTGTGTCAGTGACAGTGGTAGCAGCCACCTGGATCACAGTCATGAGGTGTGTCTGTATCTTTGAATTTGATCATCTTACCCTTCCATTGAGTTTGTAAAACCAAATTCCTTATTACATTTTTTATTTTTGGCTTCAAATACCCAGACTGATATAGTGCTATTTCCCATATCTGCTGCTGCATAACAAAACTGCTCTAAGACTCTGTGGACCAAAACAACAATGACTAATTAGATATTATAATTCTGGAGTTGGTTGAAATCAGCTGGGCAGTTCTGCCTTACAGGGTTGCCTGGGGTCACTCATGCAGCTTCATTCAGCAAGGAGCTCTGTTGAGACTGACACATCGAGGCACCCTTAGGTGCCTGCTTCTGTATCTCGATAATTTTCCTTGTGACTCCCCTTTCTCTATGGTTGTACATTGCTAACCTCATCAGGAAGTGGGTAACCATTCTAGGTGATAGGTATAGAAAAGTCCTGCCCTTGAGGAAATAAATACAGGTTACAAAGGTTTGATGATAATCCACTTAGAGTAACATATAGGGAGTCACTTGACTATCTGCTAGACAGTCAAGGAAACAGTCTATAAAAGGTCATTTTTAAAGAAGGTCTAGAAGGATGAGTAAGAGATTGAAGGAAAAGGGGAATAATGTAGACTTATGAAATGAGTGTCGTGGCACAAACTTCTGCTTCCAATAATGATGGGATGTGTAATTGATTAAACGACAATAACTGAAAAATCAACATAAAATATGTGTTTGTAAGTATGTGACTGTGTGTGTATTATTTTATAATATGCAAACATAAAGTCAGTAAGGAGATAGATTTGAACAATTAATAAAGACCTACACACATGCAGAGATTATTGCATTCAACTTCAAAATATGTATCTTTTTTTTAAATAGACTTAATTTTTTAGAGCAGTTTTTGGTTCAAAGTAAAATAGAGTGATAAAATGGACAGAAAATTCCCATATGCTCCATTCCCCCAAAATTCACAACTTCCCCAACTATAAATATTCCACACCACCTTGGTACATTTATTACAAGTGATGAGTCTACATTAATATATCATTATCACCCAAAGACCACAGTTTACATTAGGTGTTATCTGGATTTTGACAAATGTATAATAACACATATCCACCACTATAATATCATACAGAATAGGACTATTCAGATTTCTATTTTTGTGTGTTTGTGCAATCTGGCAAATTGCCTTTCAAGGAATTTGTCCATTTAATCTAGATAATCAAATTTGTGGGCTTAAAGTTGTAAGTTGTAACATTATCTTCTTTAATTTTCATTTAATTAGATATTAGTAATTTGTATCTTTTTCTCTCTTTTTTTTTGATTAGTTTGGTTAGTGGCTTATAGATTTCATTGATCATTTCGAAGAGGTTGCTTGTGGTTTCACTGATTTTCTCTATTGATTTCCTGGTTTTAATTTCATGATCTTCTGCTCCTCTAATTCTTCTTATTTATTTTCTTCTTCTTATTTTGTAATGTAATTTGCTCTTTGTCTAGTTTCCTAAGGTGGGAGCTTAGATTACTGATTCTAGATATTTTTTTCTCCTATATGCATCCAATGCTATAAGTTTTCTTCTAAACATTGCTTTTGGCATCCCATGGATTTTGATTTTATTTCATTTTATGCACTTTTAGTAACACCTGTGAAACATGTATAAAAATTAACAGGTACTTGGAAAAAGGAAATACACAAATTATATCAAAGTTTGGAGTCCTGTAACATTTTTTTTACCATTCACAATATGAAAATGATATTAATTAATAGCAAATATATAACTTTAAAGTTTATATATCTTAGAGTTAAGATATAATATCTAAATAGCCTAAATGTTAAAAACCGTAATGGAAATTAGAAAATAGTTGGAACTGACCCATAATACATATATTACATGTGAAATCTTATGAGATGTGGCTAGAGCAGCACTTTGAGGAAATTTTATATTCTTAGATACTTATGTTAATTTTAAAAATCTAAAAAGTAACAAGCTTAACATCCTTTATGAGAAATTTTTAAAAATAATAGCAAAATAAACCCCAAAAATATAGAAGTTAAGCAATAATAAAAGTGACAGCACAACTTAATGAAATAAAATAGAAATATATAATAGAATGGCTCAGTAAAGCCAAAAATAGTTCTTTAAAGAGAAATAAAATAAAACTGATAAACTTCTGGTGAGAGTGAGGAAATAAATAGAATATACATTAAGTTCTAATTAAAGCCTGTAACAGATTGTTAGAAGATATAGTAAACAGAAAATCACTAATGACCCAGCAGAAATTTAAAAGTTAATAAGTTGACTTATGGAAAAACTGGAAAATTTAGATGAAATGAAAAATTTCTGGGACAATATAGTTAATAACAGTCCTATAGTTACTGAGGTAAGTTAACTGAGTCAATTATTGAAAGAATATTCAGGTCTAATTGACTTGATTGGGTAGTTCTAACATTCAAAAAAGAAAAAATTACAAAATTATATGAAATCTTCCAAAGGTGGATTAGCCAGGGCAAAAATGGGAGCAGGGGAGAAGGGCAGCCATGGTACCAAGGAGTGTGTACATCGCAGGGTTGAGAAGGAGGTGAGAGAGGCCAGGATACAGCTGAGGTGTGGGACTGGGCTATTGAGCTCCTTTCCTTACTTCACAACACTCCTCCTAAAAGATCAGGCCAGTTTTGCAGTCTCAAAGTGATCGTTCCCTTTCCAGGTCAGACTCCTGCTGTTTCTAGTCCAGACACCAGCTTTTCAATGTGGAGCAAGTTCAACCTAATCCCACAGTAGCACAAATGGGGTGTTCTTCAAGGCCAGCGCTGAAAGGTTAGAAAAGAAAAAATCATAGACTTCCTGGGGCAGGAAAAGGAGTAAGGTTTTTCAGCACCTAGGACAAAATAGAAGTTATTATCTCAAAAACTTAGGCTGCACATTCTTGCTAAGATATACGATCTGATAGGTCTATTCCTTAGCTTCAGTATGCTTTATGTTCTTCTTTATTTCTGCAGTTTATTTCAAAGTCATTTCCTTGACTTGGAATTTCCTCTCTGCTTATCTGACTTCCAACTTTCATTCAAATTACAGCTCGGGTCATCTTTTCCTTTGATGCTTTCCCTGACCAGACCAAAAGACTCTACTTATTTATTAGCAAGGGGCGGTTGGCAGGATATGAGCAGAGAATTGGGGTTGGGGGCGGGGAGTGCCCCTACTGCTGTTTTTCTGAATGACCCCCACGTTGAATAATTTTAATCACTTGTGGCAAGAATGATGTCACTTCTCTTTGTATCTTCCATAGCATTCTTATGTGTCATTTTCACCCAATGTGTATATATGGAGAAGTTATTGATGAACTATACATTGTCATGATCAAAATTTGACAAAAATAATTTGAAAAGATTTTACATTGGAAACTTGCTTTATGCATCTTCAAAGCAGGAAAAATAATTTTTCTTATAATATACATGAAGAAAAGGTCATATTGTTTTCATGTATCATGATATAATAAGACTAAATTTTTTGAGAGAAAAACCCCTATCTCTTGCTTTCATTGTTGATTTAATGTAGTGATAACAGTGCTGGATACTGATGCTTTATTCTCTATGTCATATAATGTTTTGCTGATAATGTGTTTAATACCTACTCCCAATAGTTCTGACTTTATCTTCCTCATAATACTTAAGAGATAAAAATAAAGTTTTAAAACATATCATTAAGATTGGCAGATTCAAGTGGATCTGATAGCAAATGATGCAGATTTCCGATTCTTATTTTTGCAATAATTAATATCAGAAATAATAAGCACACAATTTACTGAGCACAATAAGCAAAAACAGTATCATACATTTATTGTATCCATTCATTCAACAGGCAATGTTAGGCACTGGAGATAGAGGGTAAATAAGATATACATGTATCTTCCTCTCCTGGAATCCACCCTAGTTGAAGGAGAAAGACATCATATAAGAAATCACACAGTTGATTATTAGATGCAATTGTGGCAAGTGTCAAAATAGAATTATTAAGTGTTAGGAGCGTGTGTCATAGTGGGAGGTGAAATGGTCTCCTATAGAGTTAAGGGTGTCCTGTGTCTTTTATGCTGTTTCTTAGGAGTCAGAAATAAAAATTTGACATCACTTTTGGAATACATAAATGAAGCTGCCTTTCAACTGTAAAATCAGTTACACGGGAGAACATACTCTTGACTTTCAGAATTCAATAATTTGAACATGATAAAAGTAGCATGGCCTTTGGAAATTAAATGAGTAATTTAAAGCATAATTTAAATATTATCAATGTGATTTAAAAGTAAAAATCAACAACACTAAAATTGCTAATTTGCATATCTTCTTGTCAAGTACCAAAAATAGAGTAAAAATATGGGATGGGGGTTTTGGAGAAACTGCCTGCTCTGGACCCATTGCTGCTCAAAACCCAGCTAAAGCAGATATTGCTATCAAACAAAGAAATGTTTTTAGGTACTTAAAACACCATATCCTAGACTTTTTATTGCTTCACCTCTGTGGTTGATTTTGCTCATAGTATAATTTTAAAGAGTAAAAAATTACAAAGCACAACATTTGTTTTTAAGGCATTATGTGAATCTCTGCCCTGTCGTGGGATTAGGGATTCTTTTGATAAAGTTCAAGTCATCTGATGAAATCCTGGAGATTATTGTCTTGTAAATATCAAAGTGTAGTAAAAGTATACCTTCAGATAAAAATCTATTTGGAAACTTTTATTTTTATAAGTCATTAGTTTCCTGTGGTATTTTTACCATAGACGAGATGTGGTTTCTAGTTCCAGCTAAAAACAACACGTGTTTACTCTCTTTCAGTTTTGGAGGTTAAACATTCAAAGTCAGTTTCACTCAGAGGAAATCAGGTTGTCATCAGGGCTACACTCCCTTGCCGTTCCCAGGTCCTAGAGCTGCATTTCTTGCTCTCCTTTGTTCATACCCCATTTTCTTCAAGGCCAACGGTATAGGCAATCAAAAGTCTCTCTGCTTTATCTTCACATCACTTTCTCCTCCCCGCTGTCTGTCTGTCAAGCCTCCTGCCTCTCTCACAACCCAGGATAGTCTTCACCTCTCAAAACCCCCTAATTTAATCACCTTTGCAACGACCCCTTTTGCCTAATAAGGTAAAATTCATGGGTCTAAGGGATCAGAACAGGGATACTTTTTGCAGAGAAAGGCCATTTTTCAGGTTACCCCAATATCTCTTTTTTTATTTTCATGGATTATGTTTACAGATTGGTGAGCTGCCAAAATCTTACTTAATTTTATTTTTTATTAGCTAACATATTTTAAAATTATTTCAAATTTTTTTCTTTTGTTGACCATCCTAATAAATTTTTCCTATTGTCTCCAGTTGGAGGAAGATTAACAGCCTGTTTTCTCTTTGCCAGTTGAATAACTGTCATTTATACAATGAAATTGACAGCTACAGTTTTCATAAGCTCCTACCAGAAAGCTGTGACAAGGCCACACCCTGCAGTTTCTCTTCTCATTAGGGAAGATTAAATCTAGTGAATTTTATTTGTCTCTTTACTTGAGAGGATTGAAATAGTTGTATCAGGAATGAAGAAAATTTGTTAAAATATCCACACCAAACCAACATAATATTACTTTCCAAAATTGAAGAATTATGTCTATTTTGGGGAGAAGGTAACTACTTTGATCCTTTCATTTTATAGGTATCCTTGATGTTTCTAATTAAAATGGTGAACTAGATAAAACTATTATTCTGGAATAGGCAATTAGTAAGGGAAGCTGCACAGAGCAGATGGTGGTTAAGAACTTAACAAAAAAGCTCAGTAGATCATATTTTTCCCCCCAAATGTTTATCAGTTGAGATATATTCAGTTTAAGGCACAGAAAATCCAACTGAAATTTGTAAAAACAGTAAAGAAGATTGCTTTTAGCATTTTTTTATTAAATAAATTTATTATCTTTATTGAAATGAATCAGTTAATAAAATCATATAGTTTTTTTTTCTTTTTTTTTTTTTATCTGTTTCAGTAACTAGATAAAGGTGTAGAAATAGAGCAGGTTTCAGGTTTGATTTAAGGAGATGATCTAAGATCCAGTCTTTTTCTGCTTCTCTGCTTTGCCTTCCACATACCTTCTTTGTATGGACAAATTCAAGCTACCAAGAGGACACTAAATACAAAGTTGAGAAGAAGTGCATAAAATTGTCTCTGATTAGTGGGTACAAAGTCAGCTCTAGCACACTATCTGTTGAATGCATAGGTAAAAATTCAAGCAGCTTTAGTTTTGTTCAACCTGATTTATATCGGTCACTAACCATTAAGTGATTTTTATCTATGCTCTTATTTCAACTTTTAGGAGTAGAAATTCTGGGTTGTGATAGAGTAGAATTGAGGCAAATTTCTTTTTGTTGAGGTTAGGTTTATTTTTGAAATACATACATCATTGACAGAAAAAAATCGACATCAGAGATCCACTAATATCACTTTTAAATAATTGACACTTGGTCCTGAAATTCACACTGCAATACTCAAGTGCATCTTAATGTCCAAATCGTGAATTTCTACCAAAGCTTTGCAACCATTTGTTGTTGCTCTCAGTATCCATTTTCAAAATACTCATGGATTTAAAAAAAATCTCTGCCTTATCCCGATGTCTCCATTTTTCTATCCATTACTTAATTCCATTCATTTTGTATTTCCTCTCAGGACTGTTAGAGAAAGAGAAAATATTTAATGGTTTAAATGGTAATGGATAACATCTTTTGTGTTTAAGGCTAGGTGTGTTATTTACTTCTGTGTAAAAAAATATTCTCAAATTTACTGGATTAAAATAACACACATTTATTATCTCATCGTTTCTGTGAGTCAGGGATCCAATCTTGGCTTAGCTGGGTTTCTCAGATTCAGAATCTCTTATAACGCTATATAGAAAATTTTGCAAGGACTGGGGTCTCATCGCAGAGATGTGCTATGGAGAGGTCTACTTCCATGCTCAGATGGCATTGGCAGCTCTCCTGGATGTTGGAGAGGGGGCTTCTTGATCGATACTGGTTCTTTGCTCCATAGCGCTCTCCAATCAGACTTTTTGCTTCATCAAAGCCCCAGAGGGAGAAAACCTGAAAACAAGATATAAATCACTTATGCAATCACAGAAGTTACATTCCATCATCTTTGCTGTATTTTATAAATTAGAAGCAAGACACCATGCCAGACCACACTTATGGGCAAAGGGTCAATTACACGACGGCGTGGCTATGATGGTGTGTTTCTAGTCTTATTAATCAACCTGTTTATTGTATTTATGTAGCACAAAGACCTTTGCAAAGAGTCTCAAATAACTAAGAGACATAGAGGCTGTGGTTAGATTTTAGAATAGACTTCCCGTTAGACCAAAAACTAGGACAAAGCTTTTGTCAAAATTACAAAATTTTATATCACTCTCCCTGAAAAGGATATTTTAGATTCTTAATATAAGAAAAATAAAAGTAGGAAAATGCAATGGTAAAACTTGTACTGCAGCTATATCCAGGAGAGCTTTGTCATCAGGTTTCTTAGTCATTCCAGTGGCTGAAGAACAATTGAAGATCTAATGGTTTGCTGTGTGGCAAACTTTTTGAACGCTGCAATATACACATTCTCAATCCCACTGTCTCTCTCCCTCACAGTTGGATGAGAAAAGCAGGTTTTATACTCATTGGCGCAAATTCTGGAATTATCCAAAACCAAGGTATTGGAAACATATCTTGCTCTTGGATTCTATGCTTCTTGGCACCAGTCAATTTGTCCTAAAGAATTATTGAAAAAAATACAGCCTGGCAGTATTAATGTTTTCCCAAATATTTTTAAAAATACATTCAGAAAACATTTTAGAGAAACAAACAAGCAAAAGTGTAAACTAATAATGATAAAGTCAACCATTTTGTAATAAAGATAACTTTTATTTTATGCCTTATGTATATTTACAGATACTAAAAAGAAAAATTAAAAAGAATTATGATTAAAGTATTTGATCAAGGAACAAAGGACTTTGCAGTGGTTCAAGTTTTTTCCATGTCCCTCAGAGCTTTGCTACTTACTAAATGTGTGACCTTGAAAAACTGACTTCATCTCTCTCAACTCTAAGATCTCCATCTACAAAGTGAAAACTCAAACTTTTAGCATGATTGTGTGGGTTAAGGGATATTAAAGCTATGAAAGTATATAATAAAATGTTTCTTCTATCAGTTCTGCTTCTCATTCATCCTGGATAGGTTGAAATTTCTGCAAGCACACACTCTTTCTAGAATTCTTTAATATCCAATTGTTAGATGACTTTTGCATTTCTATTTACCTCGCTCTTCTTGGGAAAGATTGTAATAAACGCAAAACAAAACACCCACAGAAGAAGAGAATGTGAGCAAAGCCCAAGGAGGAATTGTCACTTCACCCAGCAAGTTGGCAAGTGCAGAGAGACTTGACCCAGCAGAGCTATCAACAAAATATTTATAACACAGAAAGGAAAGTTTTTTAGAAAGAGAAAAATAGTTTATTTTGGACTTGGGATTTGGGGAGAAAAAACATAGAAACTCTCTTTCAGCTTTTCCCCATAGTCTCTCTTTCCTCAAGAAAATAATGTAAGCCTGGGGAGGAATCATAAGATCAGAGGTCAAAGGACTGAGAGGATTTGAACACCGTAGTGTGCGTGTGTGTGTGTGGCGGGGGGCCCTGTGTGTAAGGAGGTGATGATATTGGGAACTTTTAGCCCGTGGCTGGTGGCAGAAGCATTGGATGTTTCCAAACTGATTATACCTTCAAGGTTTCTGATTTCCACGTTTGTGCCTCTTTATTTTATGGGGTGGGAGGCAGGTTTGGCCTGAGTGACAACAGTGCCTCTGGAAAGCTAGAGTTAGAAGGGTTGGGTCTGAGAAAGACACTGGGTTGGCTCAGGAATCAGAACTCCAGGGTCCCTCTGATTGCTGTCTTTGGGGAACTACTCACGAGCTCTGCAAGCCAGGAGAGATGGCAGGGCTTTGAGAGGCCTCTCAGTACAGAATTGAAAAATAAACTTATATTTGTTTGGCTGGAGCTTCCCTTGCAAAGGATTAAGGAATCCCAATGGTAAATTATGGATGAAATTCCAAATTAGCCTGTTAAAATTAATTTACTAAGCTTTGTTTTTTCTTTTCTCCATTCGCTAAAGATTCAATGGTTTATTAGCTTTTAGACTATAGTTTTTTTCTCCCTAAGTATCAAGTCTTAGAAACAGAGAACAGGAAAAATACAGTTCTGAAAGTAATGGAAGCCTGCTGAGACATTCCAGCCTAAAGTAAATAACGCTGCCTAAATTGCAGAATTCTCTTGCTTCCCTAATGGAGGTCTCTAGTGCCCTATTTTTATATTATTATATAATATGAGGAGCAATTAGATGCTGAGAATTATTAAGGATCAGATTGCTTTGAGAACTTAGGACTCATCCTATGAGTGATTTGTAGTCCAGTTCTGTATTGCTTTCCAAGCCTCAATAAAGCTCTTTCAAAGTCTAGAATTCTACTGGCAAAAATCTATGAGTGATTATTTTATTTCACACAAATATGGTGATAGCACTTCATTATTAAACTGAAAAGCAAAGAACACTGAGGGTCTTCTCAGGGCTCTACACAAGTTTCCTTGCCTGTGTTGTCAGATTAGACCAGATGTCTCCAAATGACACAGCTCCAGGACAGAGGGAAAAGGTGAATAAATGAAGTTGGGCTTGATGAAGGCTGATGCCACAGGTGATTAAATGCCTCTTCAGTGGTAGGCGGGTTACAGGATTTAGTGATTTAACTTTGCCCCTCTTCCCATCCACGCTGTGAGTTTTGAAGTTCCCCTATTAAAGAGGAAGCATACTTTCCTCTATTCCTTGATTTCTGATCAGCCACAAGACTTGCTTTGCCCACTTGAAGGAGACAGACACAAAGACATGCTACTTAAGAACCTAGATATTGAGAGGGTTTGTGTGTTTCTCTTACCCTTTCTGTTTCTGTCCTCGCCATGAGAAGAAGCTGTTCAGCTAATCTGCTGGTGGTAGAGGAGAATGAGGGACATGTGGAGCAGAGCCAAACCACCCCAGAGGAACCCAGCTTAGATCAGCTGAACCCAGCTGCCCCTCCAGGCCCATGAACGAAACAAATGCTTATTATGGCATTCAGTGGGCTGAGCTTTTGAGGTTGTTTACTATGCAGCATAATCAGGGCCATAGAACTAATTTGCTCTGTTTACTCTGGATATATTTTCTTTTCTGCAACATGAGGGTGGTTAGGATAGGGCTGATGTCTCAAATTCACATTGCCTTCAGAGCAAGAAGAAAAAGTAAATGAGGGAAGGAAGATGGTGTTTCCTGCCATCTCATATGCCCGTTATAAAAAGGGTAGGTGCCACTCAGCTCCAGCCCAAAATGAGTGCCACATCTACCTATTTCTACTGGTTGTCAAATACCTATTTTACAAGAGAAGCTAAAAATCTGAATTTTAAAAATATGGAATCTTCAAAAAAATGTATTTTAATTCATAGAACTCTGTATTGGTAGGATGAATAGATAATAGATATAGATATAGTTAGATACAGATGATAGATATAGATTAGATATAGATATAGATATCAACATAGATATAGGTACAGATATATAGCTATCACAGGGTCACCCTTAGAGTCTGTCGGTCTCTATTAACTAATTTTCCATAATTATTAGTACTCCATGCATTACAAACCTACTTTGTGTTTCAGCTTATCCTAGATATATTTAATTTTATAATGAATTCAGCAAAGTTTTTAAAAAATATATCACAAAACATGCTCTTTTGTCCCCGATGATATATCTTACAAATATTGTCACACCGTAAGAGCTAGAAAAAACAATAAAAAAAAAAAGAGAGAGAGACAAACAAAAACCTCCCATTACCTAGAATTTTTAGTTGTTTCAAAAGCTTAAAAATAACCAACACAATTATATATAGAATCTGGCTTTTCTTTATTTCACTGAAGGGACTTATTATCTGGCAACTATAAAATTTATTCTTGTTTTATAGAATGCAAATTTTAATATCGTTTATGTCAAGCCATCTAAGGTCTACCTCTGAATATGTGTCCATCAGAGGAGAATAGAAATTGTTAAGTCCTTTAAATAATATTTCGTAATAAATTAGCCTTCAACTGGACAAATAGCCTGGTGTCTCTGTGAAAGAAAAAGAAACTGGGAAGCCTTCGTTTAAATCTTTATTAGCTGCTGATTAGGCTAACAAGAGGGCTTCTATCTCCGGATATCTTCAACTGTGGATTATAAAACCTAGATAATTAAATGGAAGGAATGTAACCTCTTCACAGCGGTCTTGATTGGGTTAATGATTATACATGACTTGCAAAATAGGGACTCGTGTGTGTGTGTGTGTGTGTGTGTGTGTGTGTGTGTGTGTGAATTTAATTAAAATAAAATTTGCTTAGTCCCATCCAACTGCATGTTGGGTACAGGGCAAGGCACGGCAGAGAACACAGAGGGACAATTCTTGCTCTGAAACAATGTACAATTAAATAAAGATTAAATGCAGAAGGTCATAATCTGGGGAGATTTGGTTTTACATTTAGAATGAAAGGTGAAGGTATATTAATTACTGTTGCTTTATACTTCATTATACTTGGAGAAGTTTCTCTCCATGTTAGAAAGTCTATTTCTTTTCCTTGATGGTTTTTAGGATTTCTTAACAAAAAAGGAAGGGGTTTGTTTAATACTTGTGGAGTGCCAATGATATGCCAGCTTAATTTCGTTAATCTGCCCAACTCTGTAGTGTAAAGATTTTACAGAATGAGACAAATGAGGCTCAGGAGATCCAGTAAATCAGCAGAGACATCGCTTCTTCCCAGAAGCCTTCCTTGATCTCCAAAGTCTGAGAACATTTCCCTGTGAGCACCCTAACCCCATCACATGCTTCCATTCCAGCACCTAGAACACTTCACAGTGATATTTGCTTTCTTCCCGCTTCTTGTACGGAACCATGAATGCTTGGAGGCAAGCATTTGGCATAGAGCATTAACCAGTAAATGTGTGAGAAAATGTTTACATTTGGTCAAGATCGTACAACGATAATCAAAGTTTTCCTAAATATAAACCCCCTGCACTTGCTACTGTACTGCCACTTCAAAAGTTGAAGAAATAGAAAATGTTTTAATGTTTTATAAAATTTCTCTTTACTAAACAAATGGGATTACATAAATTAACAATCTTCTACACAAAAAAGGAAACAATCAACAGAGTGATGAAACAACCTACAGAATCAAAGAGGCTTTTTGCAAACCATATATCTGATAAGGCATTAATATCCAAAACATAGAAGGGACTTAGACAACTGAATAACTAGAAAACAAATAACCTGCTTTAAAAATGGACAATGGACTTGAATAGACATATCTCAAAGAATACATTCAAACAGCCAACAAATGGAAACATACTCAACATCGCTAATCATCAGGGAAAACCAAATCAAAACCACAATGAAATATACCTCACACCTGTAAGACTATTATCAAAAAGACAGCAGGTAAGTATTGGTGAGGCTGTAGAGAAAAGAAAACCCTTACATACTGTTGGTGGGAATATACATGTACAGCTATAATAGAAAACAGTATGGAGGTTCGTCAAAGAATTATGATTCTCGACCATGTGATCCATGAATCCCCAACCTCTGAGTATTTACCCAAAGAAAAGGAAATCATTATCTTGAAGAGATATCTGAAATCTTAAATGTTTTGCATTCACTGATACTCCACATAAACTCTCCATCTTAATCTTCATTAGAAAATTTAAATCAATACCCAGCACATGACTGGTTATGGTGCTGTGTCCCAAAATGAAATGATAATCATCACTTGGGGGTCTGCTAAAAAGCATGGGAGGCATGGTCTGATGCCGACTTCATCAGCCACTTTCTAGATACGAAAGAGCCTGGGAATCTGTTTTAAAGCGCCTCAGGTTTTTGTCATTAAATACATTTAGAAAACTGGTTGAAATTGTAGTAAGGTGTATGATGGGGTGGACTTTGCAGAAAAAGACACTTCTTGTATCTTCTTCTTTGTTTGGAGGTCTAGAAGGCGATTCAACTTGGAGAAGCTGTATTTGGAAAAGGAATGTTTCAGGTACCCTCTCCTGTGTAAGGATGAGGGCAGCTGTCACCCACTGCTTCAGGTGCAAACAAAGGCTGCTCTTCCTAGTACAGTACAGAATTCTGGGGAGGGGACACATTAAAATGCATGAGGATTCAGGAGCCTAGAGTGAAGTAGTGAGCTCCCAAACTCTAACAGGAGACTCCAAAACTTAAGAGGCTCTAGATACACATTTATTAAATGAAGAAATCAATGAATAATTGAACAGAGAACTGGAACTGATACACACAGAGTCTTTCTTTAAGATCTCAGCTTATCAGTGAAAGCAAAAACACCAAAGTCATTATACTACTGTCTGATATTGTGTGTAATATTAATATTGTTAATTAAATAATTTAATTTTTATATGATCATAATAACCATCATTGATAATTAATTGAATAATATTCATTTCAGTATCATAATAATGGTGATTATTGTTATTAATATTAGATTTGTTAACACATAACAATGTGTAAAATGCTTTGGGGGTGCACAGAAAGGAAACATTCAACCTGAAGGGTGAAAGGCCTGGGCTTTGGGAACAGAGTAGGGTCAGAGGGAAGATGCCATGGGAGGTGGAGAAGGCCATGAACAGGGGTTGTGGAAGTGCATGCAGAGTTTCCTGTTCGGATTTTTTTTTTTCGATAAATATGTTTCATTAAAAAGAAATAGTCAAGACATATTTAAGGGAAATGTTCAAAACAAAACAAAAGCAAAGACAATAAAACAGCAATAACTAAAATATACCCTGTTCCTTGGGTGACAGTTCCACCAAGATTAACAAAGCCACTTCCTCGCGATGCCCTACCTTCTATGCCCTCTGCCAGGATGTGTTTCTTCCCTGCCTCATTTTCTCCCCCACCTGGCTATTTCCTGCCCATCTTCCATTGCACAGCCTCCAAGAAGACTCCAGCCGCCGAACTTGAGTTTGTGCCCTTCTCCACACTCCCGAAGCACCGTGTATTTGTATCTGCTCCCTTGTATTTGAACACACTGCGTGGAACCCTGTCTAATCTGCAGCAGGGCTGTCCTCATCTGCCCTGGTCGCCAGAGTGAATCACCTGCATTTATCACTGGGCTTGAATTTCTAAGTGTTCACTCCTCCTTTGTGTAGGAAATGACTGAATCTATGTTTTCTCCTGTCCCATCTAGCATTCTGCATGATTTGGGACTTTGGGCAGCTGTACTGAATTTGTAAGGACTACGGCATGGGCCTTCACCCAGGGCCCTGCCATGTACATGTGTATGTGTAGACACAAGGATTGACAGAGATAATCTTTGCTTTGCTAATAAATTCAGTGGACTCTCTATGTGCATGCAATTCAAGAAATACAGTTTTATTCCTCTTTTGAACTATGAAATGTACTTCCCCTGGGATGCAAGTGAGACTTTTTGTCTCTGGGACAATAAAAAGGATTGATACAACATAGACAGGAAATGGTAGTTTAATAGTTGAATCAAAGCTCAGCAACTTGCCCCTTTCCTCATAAACATGATTTTCCAGAGATGTCGTAACACAGGAGAAAGGAGGACCTAGGTATCTGGTTTATATTATGTTGGGAATTCAAATCTTAGATGGTGGTTTGGATAAGACAACTCAAAAATACCTTCCCTGTCTGCAGTCTTATGAACTATTTACTATCCAGTCAAACAAGAATCAGTTTGGTGACTGTTTCCCACCACTAAAGTGAGCCTGGCAGGCACCTGAAACTTTTCTGTGTGAGAAAGATCTGATAATTCCACTCTCAACTTCGGATTTGTTTCCAGACAGTGAGTTCATAAAATGTTTAATACACTGAGTTCAAAATCAGAAAAAAACAGGCTGCCCCACTCAGCTCAGCCAAAGTTTGGTTGTTGAATCCGAAGAATTTAAAGAGATCAGTGATAGCATTGCCTTTTGAAGCCCGAGAATGTCAGAGGCAGGGAGCTGGGAAGTCTTTGGGATGTAGGAGGTGATGGATCATTTTTCTTTTAAAAATTATTCTTCAATTATACTCTTCATTGATATCAGAAAAATAAAAAATTGTTTTCTCACAAGAATATACACAAAGAAGATACACGAAATATGTATGAAGGTTTAGAGCAGCTTTATATTTCATAATGGCCCCTAACTGAAGGCAACCTGAGTGTCCTTCAGTGAGTGAATGATTAAATAGACTGAGGTGTATCCGTAGCTTGAAATACTGCTCAGGAAGGACAATTGAACCAATAGTGCATGTGACAGCTTGGACGAGTTTCTGGAAATTATGCTGAAAAAAAAAAAAAGTCTCAGATGGTTACGCGCTGTATGCTTCAATTGTACCGAATTCTTAAATGGATAAAATTGCAGTTGCCTCATTTTATGAAATTTTAGTTACCTAAGTGTTATGTATCGTTAAAATAATATGCCTTTTTTTTAACATTTTAGCATATGTTCATTGCAGTGTTAAGATAAAACATAATTCAAACCTGACACTATGCTATTCTTGAGAGCTGCATACAAGCATACTATCAATGAGCCCATTAGGTATTAAATGACTGCATGATTAACATTTGGTTTTCCTTCAATCAAGTTTTTTTGATGATGGACAAATTTGTGGTATTCACATCTAATTAAGTTTGTCAATAATATATTTTATTTTTATTTTTACAATTTTTTTTATTTCACATATTCTCCCTTTGTCTGCCCCTCATTCTCTATATCTCTTGGTCCATTGCTGTTTTATTTTGTTTTAAAAACAATTTTAAAATATTACTTTCCAACAGCCTAAGTGAGGAAAAAAAACTGTGGCAATGGAAACCAGATCAGTGGTTGCCAGGGACTAAAGGTGGGAGGAGGATTGACATGAGGGAAACTTGTGATGGAAGGGTTCTGTGTCTCCTGTCTACACAGATGATGAACTTGCGGAGAGCCATATGCACACGTGCATATGCACACACACACACACTCAAGTACAAAAATGCTATGCTAAGCAAATCTGATTACACTTTATAGCTTGTTCTGATGTCAATTTCCTGGTTTTGACACTGTACTCTAGTTGTACAGGATATTGTTGTTATCAGAGGCTGAGGGACATGTTATCTCTCTATACCTTCTTTTGCATGTGCAACTCCCTTCCAATCTATGACTATTTCACAATAAAAAGTTATAAGAAATCATCTTCCCACTTAAAATGTCAATGGCATTTGAGGAAGTGGAACCCCAGTCCTTACTGGCTGTCATATTTTCCTTTCCTTTTTCTTTGCTTTAGGTTATTTTTAAAAGTTTTAGATGAGTTGAGAGGATTTAGATTATGACTGGTGATATTATTAGATTTTTATGCATATACAATGTAGGAGTTAATTGTTGATCTATTTATAACCCAAATAGAACAAGCACAAAATACCAAAGATTATAGAAATAAACATGATAGTCAGGCTTGCTAACCTTAGCAGCTGTGATGGTGAAGAGTGCTGGTATATCACAGGCACCATGTTGTACTTTCCTGTACTGCTGGCTCTCACCACAACATGCTTCATTTAGCATTTGCCCCACATGGGTTTGTGTTGCTGTTTATTCCAATGGCACGTGCCTTTCTCTAACTGGGCTGTGAGATCCCAGGATTAAGGACCATGCCATCGTATAATAGGTTCTCTGTAATAAAAATGGAGGTAAAACTTGCCAGGTATCTTCAGTTGTATCAAATTCTGTTTCAATTAAAATATTCTCTCATATATAAGTGACCGCAAAACCAATCCAAACTGAATCAAATAGAAAGGAAAATGCATCGATTCATGTAACGGAGAAATCTAGGAGTATGTTTGGCTTCAGAATATGTTTTTCTCCATCATCAGCTCTGCTTTTTTCATATTGTCTCTATTGCCAATAAGGTTCTGAGCTTGGGGTCACAGAGAAGCGACAGCTGCCTTGACTCCACTCCATCTAGAGGTCCAGCTGAGCAGGCTTTTTGGATAGTTTCCATAGAAAACCATGTATGCACGCCTTTTCTGGCTATACTAGGTCGCATTTCTATCCCTGAGCCAACCACTGGCCCAAAGCCACCAGCTTTGCCCTTGTATCTTGACAAAAACCTTGCCAACTAAGACAAGTTGAGGAGAGAAGTTACACCAAAGCAGGAAGCATCTCCTAAGATGGGCAGAGACTCAACAATTATCCCTTATAAAATTTAGAGACTCCCACTTCCCTTTTGTGAAGAGCTCATATTGTGGAAGGGGAATCATATAAGCTTTGGAGTGGCTATTGGAGATCTATTAATTAGTGGTTTGCTTCCTGCATCAACAGAACATAAACGTAAATAAGAGATGTATTATACAATGTGCTATTAAATGTTAAGGTAGCCCATTTGTCCTAAGACTGACTTGTTTTAATGTTAACAAATAAGTTTACAATACTTTATTTTTCTTTTTAGTTTTACTAGTTCAAATGACATCGGTAGAATTTATAATCTATGCAGCAGTGCTGAAGAGCTAATTGGTTTTAGTTTATATTCAACAAAGACTTCATTATCTTCATCCCCCTCAAGAGAAATCCTTAATTCAGCTTTATAATTTCCATGCTGTAATGCATGGATGATTCAAGCATCTAAAATGTGTAATTATGAGTGATAATGGCGCCCCTCTGCAGTCCTATTTTCACCTTGTTTCTGTTAATGACCTTGGAAAATTTGTTGATGTAGCTCATGCTGTCAGGAACTCTCAGGTATGGCAGCTTGTCACTCTGTGCATCCTGGGTGAGCCACATCCTGGTTGTAGTTCCTTTAACTGCCAGAATCATGTAAGAGACTCCTACTTGAGTGAGATAGGTTTTATTGCTCAGTATTGTGGCCTTCATATTAGAGTACATAGTGAAAAAAGTGGGGCGAATATGGCACAGTTAGAGACCCGTTACTGGAAATTCTTTTCATGCTTAGACTCCAGGTTGAAATTCCTTGATATACTAGTTAGACATACATAGATATTTTAACCCCAAAAGACTAGTTTTCCTAAAATGATCATTTAATCATATTATTTCCAAGATAAAAACAAAAAGCCAAAGCTTACCTTTGTCAAAAGAATACAAATTAGATAGGTCTGAAATGTAAGACTTTACAAAACCTACTTCATTTTAAATACCATTGTTTAATATAAGTATTTTATTGTGAGTTAACTCGAATACTTTTGCAAACCTGATGAGGGTATGTATTACAAATAAAAGAGTTTGGAATTCTATAAAAAATGATTTTTCTATTTTGATGTTTTGGACTTATATTTGCATATTGGTTTGTTTGATATTTTGAAAAATAATCTGTACATTATACATCCCACAAAATATCATGTTTTGAAAATATTTAAGTTACCAAGGAAAGTTACACAAAGTAAAGTAAAATAAAATAAGTCTAAAGGAAAAAAAATAATTACACAAAAATAGAGGTTATTGCATTTGCTTGGTGGATTAGGTGAGGATTCTGGAGAACTTAACCTTAAAGTTTAAAACAAAAAATCATATCTTATGAAACTATTATTTATTCAGTATTATGCTAGTCATTATACTGGAAAGAAGCAAATCTGAATATTTGAGGAACTTAAAATCTGGAAAGATCTGGAAATGTTTGTTGGTTGTGGCGTGGTCCAGCAGTGATCCAAAACTTGAGTAAAGTGGTGAATCACTGTGACCGTGTCTTGTGAATCATTCTGTCCATAGAGTTGAATTGGGCTGGATGCCCTAAGAAGAGATGGATGAGGAAGCAGGGACTGGCCAGCTGTGTCCCATCATGGCTGAAAAAAAGAGAAGGAACTAAAAAAAGAATAGTTTACCGGAAACCCTGAGTATTAAGGAATATTAAGGAGGTGAGTATATGGAGAGAAATAAAGGTAAGAATTGAGAGATCAAGGTTTTCAGGAAGTAACGTGGTAAATAGAAGGGGCATCTAAGTGTTATTTTAATGTTAACATGTTATTTTGTAATTTTGAACATTTTTATTTGTATCTACTCAACTATTAATGCCTCCTCATTTACACATAAAATGCATTGAAAAAGAAGATAAAAATAACATAAAATCATTTAACCAATTAAGTGCAAAGCTTTGTAATTAATTCAGCAAAATCTGAATGAATAATTTTAAAAATGAATAATTTTAAAAAACTTATATGATTTAAAGTTTGGACATTCTTTTATATACAGCACTTAAGTTAGAACCCCAATGTTTCCCTAGGGATTTAATCATTTCATTTCAGTGTCTCATTCAACCCCTGAATGATTTTTTCTTCACTCACAGAATCGCTTACCATTTTAATGCTAGCACTGGGAGAAAAAGTAGAAATCAGCCACTTAATGATGCATTCTTAAGATTAGAAAAAAAACTATTATGGTGAAAAAGAAAAAAGACCAACGCTTTGCCATCAAAAGTTTATAGTAACAGGTCCTTTTCTCTTTTATAACACTTTATATCAAATATTAGACACCCAAGATATAACAATTAAGGAATACAGAAGAGCCAGTAACAAAAAGCTAGTTTCCCACCTCATTTTTCCCTGCTTGACTCCACTAACCAGTGGCAACTCATTGTAGCTATTCCTATTTTAGTTTTGGGGGGAGGTTACCTACTCTACACTCTTTATGTTTATGCTATAAATTCTTGGTCTTTCAACTCCTTCAAATGAAAGGAGAGTCTTTACCACCCCCATCACTCTACCTTTCTCTCAAGTTCTGATAGTTTTATTATTTGCAGGCTTTCTATTAGTTACTTGTTAATTAAAAACAGACAAACAAACAAACAAAAACCCTGAATGTCTTGTTCTACTGACACCTGATACTGTTACGGGGAAGCTGAAAATATCAGGAACATAACCCTCCTTCCAACTTTGCTCTCACTTCTGTCTCCTAAATTCTGCCAGCTGACAGAATTCATCTCATTAACTAGACAGTGGACCTTGTCTACAATCCTTTATGTTGTTTATCTCTTTTCTCATTTCCCCCCATGCTCTTTGCCATTTTGTTTCTGTCCTAGAAGGTGCCATAAACCTTATGGTAATAAACCAGACTTATACAGAGCTTGAGATGCATACATAGGGGAACATACTAATCTTTGCAACAATTATATGAGATTAGTATTTTAAATCACTATATTGTTTTGTAAATACCTGCTAAGTGGTGGAGCTTAGATCAAAAGCACAGTCTTGTTACAAAGTTCATGTTCTTAACTTTTAATGAGAAAAAAGTATATCTTTGTATATACTTTATATATATTACATTAGATATAGTAAATTATATTAAATGGGTAAATTCACTATAGTAAAACACATATGTGTTGTGTATATTTAATTTTACAATCCAGTGGCTAGAGTTTGTTTTTATAATTTTCTAATTAATTTATTCTATTCCTTGATTCACCCATTTCCCTTAGGTGCAGTCATTTATTTATTTTCTTGGGCTTTCTCTTTCATGCCACTAGTTTTCTTCTTAAGTCTGTTGTTAATCATCGTTTGTCCTGTATTTAAGAACATCTACCTGGTTGAATGTCTGTGCCTAGTTTGGGTCACCTTTGCTTTTGTGTAGCTAGGTCTGTGTGCCGTAAGCTGATTTTGAACTCTGCAAATACAGGTAGAGCTTCCAGACAACCAGAATTTGCTCAGTGTGAGCGAGCGGGTTGTTGGACATTAACCTGAGGACTCTGCTCTGGGACCTAACCCTACAATGACAGCCTTTGTTTCCTGCCTGTGTGGGAAGTGAAGGTGGGTCAACAGGCAAAGCTGTTCACGAGACAGACATCAGTGAATGATCTGCAAGGTGGTCAGGCCCTGTGTTTGCTCCTTCTAACTTCTGTTAAGTTTTATCTCTTTGTCACGTGCACAACAGCAGCCCCATCCTGCATTTCATGGGCTCATCCAGCATTTAGTCTCCTCTCTTTGTGAAACCATTAACCACTTCAATATAATTTCAGATTTCTAAGCTTTGATAAGCCTTTGTTGATCGATGCTGCTGGCCCCTTCTTTTCATCATTTTCTATTTCTTCTGAGAGGTGAGGGATTGAGTACTTTGCTTTCTGTCTTCTACATTACAGGAAGGCAAAGTGGGTTGGCGTGGTTGCTAAGTGAGCCAGCCTGTAGTATTTGCCATTCAATGATTGTAAGTAACACTTTAGGCAATTTGGCTGTCACCTTTGTCTGAGATCTGCCGCACAGGTGTCTTGTCTTTTTTGACGTCTTCCCACGTCCTAGTTTTTCCTTTACTGAATTTGTCAGTGATTCCCCATATGTTGTGGTTTGGAGTTTCAGATCCAGTGTCACTTTCAATGCAACATGTATTTCTGATTTTCATTCTGTCTCTTTCAACCTCTTTGTCTCTGTCTCTGCTGAAGAGGAGGCACTGGCGATTGGTTTCTTATCACTTCCATTTTAGAACTGGAATGTCACTCTTATTTTAGAGGTGTCTCTGATAAAAATAAACCCATACACATATTTTTCAATCTGCCACCTAGAAATGGTACTTTCCTTTTAAATAATAAAATTGAAAGTCGATTTTTAAATGTTTTCTCATTCATAACGGCCTTCTAATCAGGAAGCAGGTAGCATTATATCTGGACACTTCCCTGATAATCTTCTTTCCCTGAAAAAAAAAAATCCTCAGAGATTATTAACAACTTTCAAATGCTGATCAACTTTGCTAAAGACATGTTAACTATGCTTTCCTTTTCAGGTTTGGGAAAAAAACAACATTGAGATTTTAGATGCTTTAAAAACCTTAGCTTCCTGTGACGTGTTCCTCTTTCAATGGCATAGGTTGCTTTGCTCAATCCCTGCACTACAGCTGTCTGTTGTCAGTGAGAACTGTAGATTCTTAAGATTGCCGTAAGCTAGAGGTTGATGGCCAGGATGTAAGTTAAAACTGTGTCCTCTAATGTAATTATCTATAACCTACTCTACAATTTAATTTGTTCAGTTCATTCAGTCGAGGTGCAGTGAACTAGCAAGAATTGGCCCACGTTCATAGTCATTAGTCTTATATATTGACTAGGTATCTTACATACTTTTATCATTTGATTCTCATCATAACTCAGAGATTTGTAGATATTACTGTTTCCATCTTATAGTTCGGAAAAATGAGACTTAATAAGGTTAAATAATTTTCTTTACGTCATACAGCCAGCACCATAGCCAGAATTTGAATCCAAGTCATTGGCAACTGTGTTGTTTTCATTTTCATTATAATTTACAAATAATTTTATACTTGGTTCATAATTAGAATTAACAATTAGCCTGAAACTATGGTATGCAGATCTTAGAAAGTTTTGTTTGATTCTCCATTACTCTATTAACAAGAAGGAGGCTGTTGAATCATTTTAGGTAGACCTACATGTAGAATCCATATTAATCTCTATTTGAAGAAACAATGGTTAACAACAGTAAAATATGTTTAGAAAAAAATTTGCTTATATTCATACCAGTCAGACAGTTCTTATTATTTGAGCACCTATTTGCTCCAAATATTGCATCAGAAAACTGCGTGTATAATAGTGAAAGATATAAGGTATGTTAAATTATGGGGCTTATATTTCTGAAGAAAATAGCATTAAATAAATGTACAATTATTTATATGAGTATTTATGCATATAAATGTTATGCAGGATATGTACTGGGGCTGTTATACTCAAAAGACACTCTGAGGGATGTTGGGGAACATTGGGAAGAAAGGAAGGTTATCTACTTAGATACTGTAGTTGGGGCCATCATTCTTATGCCAAGAAAAGAGCCAATAGGACAAAGTGGAAGGGACGCTGTTCTGGATAGTTTACTTTTATCCAGTCATCCATTCATGAACATTTAGGTTATTTCCATATCTTGGCTATTGTGAATAATGCTTCAATAAACATGGAGGTGCAGGTATCTTTGAAACAGTGATTTTATTTCTCTTGAGTATATACCTATAAATGGTATTGCTGTACTATATGGAAGTTCTATTTTTAATTATTTTTATTTTTAAAAACTCATTCTGTTTTTCATGATGGCTGTACCAGTTTAAATTTCCACCAGTCATTTACAAGTGTTCCCTTCTCTCCATGTTATCACGAACACTAGTTATCTTTTGACTTTTTGATGTAGCCATTCTAACAATGTGAGGTGATATTTCATAGGTTTTGATTTTCATTTCCCTGATGATTAGTGTTGTTGAGCACATTTTCATGTACTTCTCGGCTGTGTTTGTGTCTTTAGAACAATGTCTTCCCAAGTACTTTGCTCATTTTTAAACAGATTGACTTTTTGAGATTGAGTTGTTTGAGTTTCTTAGATAGTTTGTATATTAACCCCATATCAAATAAATGGTTTGCAAATATTTTCTCCCATTCCATAGGTTGCCTTTTTATTTTGCTAATTGTTTCTTATGCTTTGCAGAACTTTTTAGTTTGCTATGATCCTACATGTTTATTTTTGCTTTGTTTATTTTGCTTTGTAATGATGACTTAAAGATGCTCTACAAGAGAAAAACTAGCATGTCCTAAAGCTTTGGCCAACTTTGGAATACAATCTCACATTTTGACTCTTCTTTCTTTCTAAATTCACTCCCTTATCTCCTCATTCTTGTTTTCCTGGGTTTACAATCCCAGATAAAATGTTTACCCCCAATTTTTTGCCTTAAGTTTTCTGGAAACCCAGTCTACAACAATTTCTTAAATGTTTAATTTCGCAAAATTTGTACAATAATTCCCCCCAAAATAATACCAAAGTCAATTCCAAAAACCTGTTGAAAGATCTTTTTTGCAGTTCTTTCTACCCCAGGATATGTCCTGCAAGGAATGAGTAATCAAAGTATGTGTTTTAGAGTCACTTAAAAAAATTCTTCTCTGTGTGGTCATGCCCCAATTTGATACTCAGATTCATTTGTTTGTTTTATAATTTTAATTTAAAAATATTTATGAAACATCTTTTTATGGTTACCAAGTCAAACTATAAAGCAGGAGATATTATATAGATGGTTTACCTTTTCATATTTTCCAGCTTTCTGCTATTGGAAATATTCTCTCAAAGGACATGGACTAAGATTTTTTAATACATCAATTTGTTGGCAAAATAAAATGGTAATTATCAAATATCATGGCTGCCTAAATTTTTTACACATCCATTCAGTCACATGCTTTGGTTTATGGAGGAAAAATACGTGGACAAATGGATACATTAAAGATACATATTGCTGAGTGAGAAAATCAGTTTGCAGGAACATTTACAGAAAGAATTATTATAATCTTCAATGCAATACTATATGGATCACATAGATATCATTTATAGATAAATCATCTATTATCTATCATCTATCTATCATCTATCATCTATCTATCATCTATCTATCTATCTATCTAATCTATCATCTATCATCTATCTATCATGAGAGACTGTAAAGGATGCACATTAAATACATAAAATCATAGCAGAGTGATGTCTGAAGACAATAAAAAGGTACTAGGATTGAGAATAATGATCAAGTGGAGCTTAAAAAATATTCATTTTTTTTGCATTATAAAAATTATTGTAATAAAGAGCTTGGAGCCATGTCAGTGACTTCATCTTCTCATTATGATGTGGGTTGGAGGATATTAATGTCTGAGAAGTACAAATAAGTGCTCTGTTGATTTGTAAGTGGCACTTCAAAATCAGTGCTGCATTTATGTACAAATTACAAACAAAAAAAAAAACCTTTGGTACAACTAGACCTATACCATTATTGCTATGTATTATCTTATGCATTCATGGTAGAAATAGTAGAATTGTGAGAGATTTTTAATGCCCCCTCTTTTTCTGTTAATGCAACAGTTGAAACAGTTTTTAGAGTCAATGAAGGTGTCCACCCCCTCTTGTTTTCTTGGAAATCACCCAAAACTAAAACAATAATGAGAAATCTAAATACATATTTCATGTGCAATTAACATAAGAAATATTTGTAAAATGTCCACCTACGTAAAGAAAAACATAAAATAGAAACCTACTGAAAATCAAACCAAATACCAACCAAAAATCAAACCAGATAATAGAGGGAGAACTAAGAAGAAATAAGTTTATTTGTCCTCACAGCCCAGAAAAGTTTTTTTTTTATTATTAAATTGTGGTCATTGTGTGTTATACAAAGAAAGACTAAATGAATAAAGTTTTGAAAAATGAATAGAATGTATGCAAAGACTAGGTTGGATATTTAAAGAAATTAAATAAAAATAAAAGAGACAATTTCTAGATCTAAGAAAAACGATAATATTAAGAATCTATTACATACTGCACAACACTCTAAGGACTTAAATGTAACATCAGTTAATGCCAGTCTGAGGTTTTTTTTTCATGTGATGTCATTTCCCCCAGGCTTACTGAGATAAAATTGGTATATAAAAATCTATATGTATTTGATGCATATAATTTGGTGAGACTACACAAATATATACATTTATGTATCTATTACTACATTCCAGGTAATAAACATATCCTTCACTTCCAAAAGTTTTCTTGTGTTCCTTTTTTTTTCAAATTGTAAAACATTTAACACGAGATCTTCTTCAAAAAATTAAGTATGTGATACCTTGCTATTAATGATAGGCACTTATGCATCTTAAATGACTGTAACTGTATACCTACCCATTCTTGTGATGTCTTAATCACAAGGAAAATTATGGATTATTAAAATGTTAGTACATATTTTCTTTCCCTCTTTTATAGAAAATATCCTATGTAAAATAGGTATTATTTCTTACTTGGGTAACTGTGATGGGCCTATGTATGTCTATTTTTGCATTTATCCTGCTTTAGATATTTTTAAAGATTTTTAGAATTGTTGCTTTTGTCTTTCATTGTCTTTCATGGAAAAATAGTTATTATATCTTCAAATATTTTTTCTGTTTAATGCTCTAACCCTTTCTCTTCAGGAACTTCAGATGAACATGTTAGACTTTAGGTATTGTTTCATAACTCTGATACTATTTTTTGCTTTCAAACTTTTTTTTTTTATAATTCTCTATTGACATATCCTCAAGTTTACTGATTCTTTTCTTTGTTGTATGAAGTCTGATGATGAGCCCATCTAATAATCTCTGATGTCATGTTTTTCATTTCAGTTTGACTTTTTCTTATAGTTTGTCTAAAATTCCCCATTGTTTTATGCATGAGTTTCATCTTTTCTCATTAAACTTTTAACACTTTTATTGTAGGGTTTTAAATTTTTTGTGTAATATATTCAAAATATAGAATGACTCTGAGCCTGGTTGTCTTGATTGATTTATTGCTTAACAGTGGTGTGTGTGTGTGTGTGTGTGTGTGTGTGTGTGTGTGTGTGTGTCATAATTTATAGAGAACTGCAAACACAATGTCTTGCTCATCTAGTGGCAGAGAGCTGGAGGTGGGCATTGACTCCCTTCGAATCTGATACTTGCAGAAATTCTAAACTAGCCTCCAATTTTTAAGAATTTATTAAAATTTTAGTTCTTTTCTTCTCACCTATTTTTATGTCTGCCCTCTCTTGCTACTTGGTATGAATATTTCCTGTGTCTCATTTCTTTTTGGAGAGCCTTATATCCTTTTCATTTAGTTCATCTGGTTGCCTTGAGACATCAGCTCTCAGATGGGTTTTAAAATGTAGGTTCTGTGGATTGTCTAGTTTTTCTTGTTGTCAGGGTAGGAATGGCAATCTCTTGGAATGTCCCACATTGCGGGAATAGACCCAAAGAAGATTTTAACCAAAAATTGGTACCTATTTTGGGGAGAATAGAGTGTTGAGAATGGAGATGAGTCAGAAAATACTCCTCTATTGAACGAATGACTATGAATAATGCTTAAAAATAGGTGAAACAACATATAGAAAGACAGGTGAATATTAGAAGAATGTTAAAGGATTTAAAAGTGGTCACCTTGAAAAAGGTAGAGGTAGTAAACTATTAGAAGGAGGAGAAGCAAGAAACTTCCCTTTTTTGTTATAATCTCTTGTCATTATTTGTATTTTAAACTTTTTTTATTAAAAATTATTGGGGTGATATTGATCAAAAAGTCCAATAAGTTTCAAGTGTACAGTTCAACAGCATGTCATACATATATTGTATTGTGTGTTCACTATCTATAGTTAGTTTTTTTTGTCAAAAATTATTTTTTTAAATATTAAATTAGTTTTGTACAGTTGATAAACCTTTAATTTTCTTAATAAAAACTGTTGTTTTAGTAAAGAAGTCCCACATAGTCAGTGTAAAATATCTAAGTGTAAAATATCGAATATAGAAATATCCCTCCTCCCCCCCCAAAAAAAAAGAAAAAAGAAAAGAAAAGGTAAGTAAACAAGAAGAAAATAAAACCAAAATATCCATTACCTAGAAACAAAGATGTTAAATATTTGGTAATAATCTTTCTAAAAATCTCTCCATATGATTAAAATTAGACAAATAAACATATTAATAAATTATTTATATGTATACATATTAAGTTGTAAACATTTTTCCCATTTATAAAATAATATTACACATATTTATTTCTAAAAAACTATATATTTTTAAAAAGACAGTGAATATACTAATTTACTTACACATTTCATAGTTTATTTTATTATTAGATAGGTATTAAAAATACAACCCATAGGAGTTAGAATTTTTTTCCCAAAAGCACTCAGGACTAGAACTCAGGTTTCTGACCCTCAGTTCTGCATCCTTTCCAACTTACTAGATTGTTTACATCTGCATTTCAAACTATATTGGCTTTTTACAAGCTATTGTAATGAATTTTCACTAGTATGTTACCAAATAAATTTCTTGAATCATATCTGGCTTTGTCACCTAATTAACCTTTAACAATATTTGAACATTTCAAGCAAGAAAAAAATATTGTTAATACAGACAAGGATCAGGAATGATTGGGTTTTAAAGGTAGGCCACTGTTATTATGAGTCCAGAATCTGTGAATAACTAATTTTTTAAATAGTTGAGCTAATAATGATCCCAAACAAGATGGATTCAAATTCATATTTAATTAAATGTTTTAACAGTTACTTTGATAAATGAGATTGTGTACATTTTTTTTAATTAGTGACTATCAGCTGAGAGGAAAACATTTCAAAAATACATTAAAATTTTAATTTAAAAAAGTCTGTGGAATAACCTATTTAAACATTCTGATCATGAAAGATTCTAATGGTTTAAAATGCAATTAATAGTCTAGGGCCATGCTACTCTGAGCAAGCCCAATCCCGTCTGATCTCAGAAGCTAAGCAGGGTCGGGCTTGGTTACTACTTGGTTGGGAGACCACCGAGAAAGACCAAATGCTGTATGCTAGCATTTTAAGTTGAAAATCACCCAGAAATTGCAAACATCATTTGTATGTAACCCTCGTTGGCTTTAATTAAATCTTCTATTCACCTCTAGTTTTAAAGACTGTTGAGAAATGTTCTCGGTAAATTGGCAGGCAAGTGTGACCTTAGACTTTATTACTTTGGATTAAGAAGTGAGTGGGTTTTAGAGGACAATTGTCTCCACTATGATGACATTAGTAGGTGTTTGGTATTTTACCCTCCTTGGTTTCTCTCCAAAGAAGCACAAAATATCTTCATTAAATACTGAATACTTAGCCTACTGTGTGGATTGGATTGTAACATGCTAAGAAATGTAGAAATTGCAAAAAAAAAGTACAAGGGTTAAGTTTGGAAGGTTAGTTATCATCATATTCAATAGTTATCATCCACATTCGTAGTCACTCTATGTCATACTGCATGACCCAGAAGCCCTGAAAATGGGTTTAAGTTGAACAATTATCTGATGAACCCTTAATGAAAAGACCCACACACCTTAGATACTGCACTGCGGGACTCCAGTTTTAAATCCTGCAAAGATTCAATGCCAACTTGTTAAATGTTATGAGGAGAAGATTTTTAATCAAATCTTTTTTAATTAAATCTTATATCCAAGTGTTATTCCAGTAACTCTGTAATAAATTTTCTCTTTCTTGACACAATGATACCATTTAGAGCCTTGACAGGGTTGATAAAAGCATCTGGAATCATAAAATCATAGTTTTGGGGGAGAAAAAAAAAAGAAATAAATCAGTCTATTCTTTTCCATAGCAAGTCAAGACCTAAAATTAAAATTATTATATTCAGGTGTGTGGGAAAGTCATGACCCCATCAATTAAGTATTTCATTGACAAACCTTTCTAAAAAAAAAAAGGTTATTAGAACTTAAAAATATGTTACTTTCAAAAAGAGACAATTCTAGAAACATAATTTACCATTTGGATTTTTGTAGGGATAAAGCCCAATTGTTATCAGTGCTTGAGGTATATAGTGGAGGGTCCTTCAGCCTGAGAGTCAAGAAACATGGCTCTGGGTAGGCACCCTTGGATAAGTTATTTAATCATCTCTAGACTTCTTGCAAAAGCATGGTGGCTGGGGAGCTGGAGGCATGAATGGAATGGAGAAGAACTCAGTAATAGCTCAGGTCTCTCACATTCTCTTTTGCTCCCTGTAGTTTTGTGAATACCTATCAAATATTTAAAAAAAAATTGTGTAGATTTTGCTTCATAGAAGATAGAATGAGTCTAAGCTTTGAGGCTGGCACCCAGTAAAGTCTTAAGTTCGAGGCTCTACAGCATGTTGAGTAAGTGTCAGCTCTCCACTAGGACTGCCTGAATCTAACTATGATTCTCACTAGTTGTTGACTGTCACCAAATTGCTTAACCCCTTTAAGTTGCCATGTCTTCAAATGCCAAGTGGAGAAAATAATAACGCTGACCTTATGGGTTTTGTGAGCATTTAATGATGTAAACTATGGATAGCAGTGGGTACAGTGTCTGGCATTTAGTAAGTATCCTATAAATATTCCCATTATTACGTGCCATGCAGATATTAATAAGTGCTTCATGATGCATTTGGTAATGATGAAGCTCTGTTTTTAAACTAAAAAAAATTATTACATTTTATATAGCAGTGACATTAGCAGCTCCTGTAGAATTAAGGCTGAATCAGGGAAGTTAGGCTCTCATTCTTCTCTGGGAGTATTTATAATAGATTAAAAGGATTTACGTACATTTGGGAGGATGAGGCATCAGCCTCACTTTTCTGACGTGGGAGTGGGAAGTTGCTCCTGAACTGGGGAGAACTAGAATATGCAGGGAGGTGAGAATCAAAGGACCTAGGTTTTCATCCTCCTCAGCCACCACTGAATGAGTCATTGAAATGAGGTGGTTAACCTCGCACAGTATGAGTTGACTCATTTCTGAAATGCAAATGACGTTCTTCCCTAAGAAAGATTTAAAACAGAATACAGAACCTAAAGTGCCTGGCACACAGAAGGGGCTCTATATAATTTGGTTTCTTTCTTCTTTCCCCTTCTATGTAATTGCCTCCTAGGTGGACCATTAATCCTTGGAAAAATTATTTAAATAACACCAAACGAGTTCTATTAAAGCGATTAAATCACAGATTTTTCTCCTTTTCGTTTCTTACTTCTGAACTAACTCAGGCTATTTTTATAAATTTATATTTATTAACACTTTATATGGCTGAAATGTTCTCAAAGTCTCCTGATTATCTTTCTTTTTAATGTACAAAAGAATGAGTCTCTCCTGAAGTAAATGTAAGAAATTCAATGTTCTTTCAACAACTGCTAGAAAATTTTCAAGGTTGCTTTCACATCCTATTTGTGGTCTGCAACACTAAACTTTTGATCCTAGTTGCTCTGGGACTCTTTGACAACACCTGGCCATCTCAACACTGTATCTTCCCAGTAATCTAGTTCTCTGGACCTCTCTCCCTGTCCCAACATGGCATAACCTCTTCTCTTTAATCCTAAAGGTTGCATTAATACAAAACCAGCATGAATTTAGTGGTCAATAAACCTTCACTGATAGCAGAGGGGGTAAGTCGGTGGCAGGGCATTACATTATATTATGGGAAAATCATTAATATCGTATATTAGATATCATCGTTTCTAAAGTCCAGAAGTTAAACTTTGTTATAAGAGAAAGATCATTGATTTCAGCCATCTCCATCCTTAGGCCATGGACTACTTCTTCATCCTGTGGCTGGTGTTCATTTTTTTTTTTTTCTGTCTCATTAGTTCCTCACTTTCAACGTCCACAAACTTCTGTTTTTCCAGCTCATTCCCAGGAATCCCAAAATCATCTTTGCATGAAATTATCATCTTGAACTCAGAAGGACACCCTTTCCCCCTTTCTTTGAACTTAATTCCACGGAGCTGTTTAGCTACCTGATGCCACTCTTGCATTCCAGACATGCCCTCCCCATTTTTCTCGTGGCAACAGTGGTCCTTGGCAGTCCCTTTCTCAAAATGCAGAAATGGTGGCTGTCAGGCTGTGCCTACTCACATGCCCACACTCCATTTAGTTCATTTTCACTCTACATTGTGTGCACTTCGTGCTTCCAGTATACCAGATGCTTTTACATATTGTTATTTAACCGTCCTCTTAAACATGTTTTGCATTCAAAAACAGATTTAAAAAAAAACCCTGAAAGTTTTAAAAAGCTCTGAAAGTTTAAGTTTTCTTTTCCCCCAAGAATAAAACACTCTTAAATGTGAGAGCCCAGAATTAAAGTTTGCACTGTCTGAAGCCCAGCCTGTTCTCTAGTGCTATGCTAAGCCTCATCTCATGGAATTCTCCCTTTGAATGTCATAAAGACAGAGTAATTCCCAGTAAAGTAGAGTGTCATAGGTACTGGACATCCTTAAATCAAGCACCTGCTTTCGAAAAACTGCTACTTCTCTCTTAAAACGGTCACAAGAAACTAGAGAAATGCATGGTTGGAATTTCCACTCGTATCAACGAACATTTTGGTTTCAAAGCTGTTCAAATCTGATCGCTGTCACATCTGTGATCCAGAAGTCCCTAAGGCCCGAGATTATCCAACAGTGGCACAAATGAAATAGATGTTTCATTGTTTATGAAATGCTCAGTATAAATGTTGGCAGTCACTGCTAGATGATAGAAGACTGTGTTTCCTGGTGCCTCCACCACACTGCCAAAATGATGACAACTGTTATTTCTCAGCGCCCCCTGAGAAGAAAGCAATTTACAGCACAGAAAGCAAACCCAAAATGGCAATGCTCAGAATCTCAGAGTGGGTGAAACCATGTCTCAAGTCTGGTAGGTAAGCCCAGTTTAATTTTTGAGTATTGATGAGACTGGTAGGATTTGCTTGCGTATTTCCTCTGGAACCCTGCACTCTACCTTGTGTCACAATCACAATGGCCTGTAGAACACTATGTCATCATCTACAAAAGTACAGTAAGCCTAGATTCTTCTTTACCACTAATGCCTCTGGCATGTCTGGTGTGCTTTAATATAAATTACAGCATTTTAGGTAATAAATTTTGTACTCATGTATCCCAGTGCACTGTCCAAGATACATAATGCATTATTAGATAAACCAATTAATAATTTTTAAATCTAATTTTTTAATTGTAGCTTTCCAGATAATTTTGTTATGGCTCAGATTTTCCTATTTGGTCAACCACAAAGAGAGAAACCAGGGAAAAATAAACCTGTAAAATGGCGGAAAACTCATTAAAATTCTCTGAATAATTTTCTCATAGAAGCAACTTTTTGTAGCGGAATTGTGAAACCAGCAATTACTGGTGGAGTCCCACAGCAACTTGATTAACATTTCAGTCCAGAATTTTCCTAATCAACATCTGCTAGAAAAAGTGAAACAGAAATTAATAACTGCCTCGCGTTCTGAAGTATGCACATAGTCACAGACACATTTCTACCTACATTTTGTGTGGAGTCAGAAGAGGTTGGGATATTGAATCACAAAGCAATAAGAAGAATTGCTTTCTCATCTGGTCTGGCATATGAGAAAACCACAAAACAATGCATGCACTGACCCTGCAGGTGTGCAGCCCACATCATAACAAAGAAACATTATTCCCCGGACTCTTTCTAGTGGTATCATCATTTGTGCTGAGACACAAAGAAGTAAACAAATGCCGAATGCTGGCTTTGCTCTGTGCTTCTCTCACTCGGGAGCCTGAATTGGGTCAGAGAGGATTCAAATGAGAGGAGGGTTGTATTTGTGGGCCAATTTTAGCTGTCAGCTGACATATTGAAAAGGGGGATAAGAGAAAATAACGGGAGCCAGTGTTTCAAGGCTCTGATGAAGACATTGCTAGAAAATTCTATTTTCTTTTTTTATTTACTTTTCATGTCAATTGGATTGTTTTATGACTAGAAAGCCTGGGCAAGGATTTTTCTTTTTATTAGAGGGAAGGACTATTGTTTTCATTTCTCTTGCCTATGAGCTATTTTGTATTTCAGATATGGCCGACGACCCCATGGGCTTTATTGCTTCATTTAGAAAGTTGTAAAGCATCAGCCTCACATCGCTCAAAATTACCTTCTTCTCCAGTGGTGAACCCAACAGAATGTCAACTGAAACTGTTAAATTTAATGACTTAATTTCATTTTATATCATGACCATTAGGTAAGCCAAATTTAATATTTGATAGCTGAGAAGCCAAGGAAATCTGTGGGCCACTGTGATATAGTTTCATTACCCATTAGCAAGGAAATTGAGTGTCCCTGTGGATTTTATAGATGTTCACATTTAGCTTTCTGTGTTTCTTTCTCTTCACAGTTTACAGAATTCTGAAGATTATAAATAGTAAACAATCTTGTTATTATGTAAATCATATTTCTCTGTATCATTTCTCAGTGGCTACAAATAAGGTGGTTATTTCTAATAGTATTTACATCATGACAATGAAGGCCACATGTGACCTCGATAAATCTTAGCCCTTTTCACAGCGCCAATGAAGATTTCTGAGTTTCCTGGGGGTTGTGTCATCTGTGTTTGGCCCCACCTGACTGTACTCCACCAGATTTCCTTTTTATCATTCACCAATTCTTCCCTGTCTCACATAATCAACCTAATGGTCACATGGTAGACATGGAATGAGTCTTCAATTGTCTTGGTCTTTCACTTCTCAGTCTCATCTATCACTAATCCCTATTGCCTCTTGCACTCTTCTCAGATCTCATTACATTCAGCCATTTTTGCATGTTTCAGCCAAATCCAGCAGCCAGTATCTGCTTCTCTAAGCCCAAGGACTTTCCCTGAACCATAGAAGACTGCTCTGCTCACATTTAAAGTAGATGAAAGTGCTGAGGAATGAGCACCTCTGTTCATTCCCCACTTTTCCCAGCAGCCCTCAAGCAATGACATTCAGGAATTGGTGTATATATTCTCTAGATGCCTGACTACCAATAAAATAACTCTGAGTTGTTTCCCAGAATTTCCCCTTGACAGTGAGCTCTGGTTGTCTATTGTAGTAGTTGACTTAACAGCACCTGATACTGACTGCCTTCCTTTCCTGGTTTTATTTCCCCACAATAACTTGTGTGTCCTCTACCCTCTCAATAAAGCACTTACACTTGAATCTTCACCTTAGAGGATACTTTTGGGGCAAACTATGAAAAACTAGGTTCAAGATATATCCCAAATTTATTATCTCCTTCTTCTTTTGCTATATTCTAACTCCCTTAACAGCAGCAAGAGTCTCAAAATAATGTTAGCTCAAGTTTCCTTGCTTATCTGCAAGCCATTGTATTAACAGCTGGTTGAGTAGGTCTTGTCATAAAAATATTGATGCAGTCAATTAATTCATAATGTTTTTAAAGTGCCTGCCTATGAGTTCCTAACAAGATGATGAAAAGAGAGAGTTCTTCTATATGGGTCATGTTTAGTTCAGCTCAAATTTATTCTTTGAACATGGATCTGAATATTCTAGTTAATGATACCCATTACACATTTTCCCTCCTTTATATACATGCCATTGTTTAATTTCAGAAACCAGTTTTTCAGATTATTTAGTACTCTTTTATTGTCCTTGAATTTGATGGAATTTAGGTTTGAATTTAAATCTGCCTTTTGTCACTTGCTGTTATATATAAGATATAGGAATAAAAATCATCTCAAAGGTGAATTTAGTTATATATGTTCTACTAATGAATTTTTAAAATTCTTCTATTATTTATATATACATATAGCAAGATATGTTATTTCACTTTCTAAGTTAACCAACTTTGCATTCTAGGGATGAAGCCCATCAGCTTATGACGTAGTTTCCATATAATTCCCTGCATAGTCATTCAATTCCTGGGACAGTGGTTGTCAAGTTGTATCTACAAGTTGAGCACAGGTGCCCAGGAGCCACAACAGGGGAAAAGAAGTACACAGAGAAGCTGAGACTCTGCCAGACTCTCCTTCCATTGGTGCTACTCTGCTTTCATCTGTTTCATTTATTGCATTTTTATATTTGAAAACTTGCTCCCTGCCGTGGGAGGCACCGTTCATTGTTCATATTGAAAGATGGTTGCCAAACACCTTTCCTCTTTGGTACCAGAATAGCTCTGTTGTACTGGTGTTCTGGGCAATGTTCATAGACAAAGAGATAAATCATGATTGGCCTAAGGTAATTGGGGTACTGTCATCCTACTTTGCTAGGAATTGAAGTTGGTATAGACAAATGATTCAGTTATTGTCAGGGAGATGTAAAGGGACAGACAGCTGCTAAGATTCTTCTGTGAATGATTTTCTGCCTTGGTACAAAGAGGGATTTGTAAGGAAAGAGCTTTGTCCCTTCCTCCCAGCCTTGGATCTGTCACATGAGGAAAGAGTGGTATCAGCTGGCATAGCCATCTTGCCAACATGAGCTGAAGGCCAAGAGAAGCATCTCAGAGCTATGACATCACTAATTTTTGAATAGACCCAGATACAGCCTATTTCTGACTTCATCTTTATGTGAAAATTATTATTCTAGTCCTATTTTTAAATTCGTTTTAATCAGGCAAACAAATGTAGTCTAACTGGTGTATCTGCTAAGAAATAAGTTTTAAACCTTGTTCTGGACACTTTTTCTCTCCTTAATCGTCACATTATGTGTTCAAGATTAATATTTGTTCTACATCAGTATTACTTAAAGAAGAATCTCTAGCTGATGGTTATTCAATTTGTACTATCAAGAGATATGTAAGGGTTTGATTTTCTAATAAAGAAAACACATTTTTTTCACATACATTCAATAACTTTAACTATAAGATTAATTGTGGTGTTAACAGACATTTATTTATATTTTTAACTAAAAGACAGAGCATGTACTGCCAGGACTGCATTGGCTAAGTCTCACTTAACATTATAACCCCAGAGAACATAGAAAAGTTTAACACAACTAATACATTTTCTAGGTTATCTTTATTCTGTTGTTTATATTTGGTAATTTTACATTTTTAGTAGATGCAATTTAATTCCTTGTACCACAATTCTCCAAGGTGAATCAATACATAAAATTATTTAAGTGAAATGTAAAAACAGTGATGAAAATAGTGGCTACAAGCAAAAATCACATTAGATACACAAAAAGTGCCTAAGACTTTAGTAAACATAAAATGTGTCTGTGAGAACTCGGTAATAACAAGTAATCTTGCAAGTGTGAAGACCTTGCACAAACAGCTGAAAAAGAAAAGAAAAATAAACTGAAATGTGGATAATTTGCATATTCTTTTCATTTCTACTAATCCCCATTGTTCTCTCTTCCATGAACCTGGTTAATCAATAGGAAAAATTCTTCTCATATGAACTATTTCCACAAAACTGCACAGTGACCTCAAGCAAAAAAGAAATGGATTAATTAACTTATTTTTGCTAAAAAAAATAAGTTGAAAACTACAGATGGCACTATCAAGATTGCATTTCTCGTGGCAAAGACAGGCAGAAATTTTTGTCAAGAAGCTTGTAAAACTGCCTTTAAAGTTAATGACAAATATTTTGCTTATGGAGGAAATATAAAGAGCCATAGGCAACTTCCTTTATCAAATGACACTGTCGGACATTACGTAGCATCACTGGTGTATCATAAGAAAGGTAACTGCAGTCTCCTGTGCATGCCAGCAGATATTTCCCTTTGGGGTGGACCAAATTAATTGGCAGAGAGTGCATTTCTTTCGCATACACTTATAAACACTTGGAAGTTCACAGACCATTTATGTACATCACTAGTTTGGCCCATTCCCCTTCACCTGGTCTCAGGACGTGGCTAATTTCCCTTGACTGCATTTTCCAGTGTCTGAAATTGTACAAAATCTAACCCTTATCTTTCTCTATTTGGTACAATCCAACCAAGAAAGAAGATGCATAGTCTGGCTACCCATTAAAGTTATTTTAAGTAGAAAATATTTCTCTTAAGTTAATAATAAAAATAAGTAGGAGAAAATTATTGCTTTTGCTTTTCCTACTTAGTATTTTAAGGTAAGTGAAAAATATTTAAGATTAGTTTTATATTAAAAATTTTAAAAGGTCCCATTCTCCATTGTAACTGACTCTCCATCTGGGGAGAAGAGAAATGTGTATATAATGTACTTTCTAGGTCACATCCAGAAACCAGTATTACTGGCAGGAAATCATTATAGGGTCCAAGGAACACAGAAGTTCTCTGTTACCTGAGAGTAGTAAAAACAAGACTTTTTGTCAATTGGAAATAACAGAGGTAGAATGTAATAGGGAACTGAATTTTCCTCCCTACATCATGAGGTTAAGCCCAAAACATAGGTTATTTCTACTTGATTTCTTGATTTTTATTTTTGCTTTTTTTCTTTTCGAGTTGACTCAATGTTTCTTTCCCAAAACATCTTACAGATAGGCTTAGAAACTGTCATTTTTAATAAATGATATACCATTTCAGTTGATATCCCAGGTCACAGGACAGAAATAGGAGAGAATAGAAAATTGCTGTCACAAGATATTATACAATTGCCAATCTTGTTACTCTGGTAACTAAACAGTTGGAGAAAGAAACATAAACCTGAAAGAACGGGGATAGAGTGTAAGAGTGGCGGACAAGAATCTAAGATGTAAAGAGGAAAAATGACACTAGAAAAAGTGGCATAGATTTTATGACTTCTATGGCCATTATGGCAGCCAGGATTGCCCAGTGCAGCCTTCTGCTGGGGAGCCCAGTAACTAAAATCCTGAATTGCCTTTGTGGACCCAGCACTACTCTCACACTGAAGCCACCCTTCTCTGGAGGGGCTGTTCCCTGCCAACAAATGTGCAGGTTCACTCCTGCCACATGTGGGAGTCCTCTAATGGGTAACTTTAGCTCAAGAACTCCCCATTAACATGGTCCAAACTTGCTTAGAATGAGCCAGCCTGAGACTCTTCCAACCAATATTCTTTCCTTTCCTTCTCTGTTCACAGGTGTCAGCTTTTATCACTGTCTGCATCCCTGGGTCATCACCCCCATCCTTTTCAGGATTCTCCCAGTAAATCCAATGTGTTGAATCTTGCCTTGGCATCTCCTTCTCAGAAGACCTGAACTGATGCCTTTGTGTATATGTATTTATTACACAAACATAACATAAAGCAAGATTTCGAGAAAGAGGAGAAAATTATAAAAGTATCAGCCCATTCCTTTCTACTTGTTTTCCATGTTTATATAATGACAAAATTTTCACTAATGATCAATAATTGTCTAAAAATAGTTTTAAATTGCTTCTTATTATTTTTTGTAATTTATTTGAGTATTGGTTATATAGTTAAGCTTAACTATGGGCAATATAATGTTTCAATTGATACACCATAAATTATTTATATGTTTATAATCATTTATACGTTATGTCCTTATTCCAAATAGTGCTGGGAAAATTATATATATATTTATAAGAATATAAAATATATATATATATGGATTTGTCATCCTACTTTTTAAAAGGGCCTAAAGTGATAATGTCTCACGAAAAATCCAGAACTGCCCCAGATTCTTTTGGATAAAACCAATCAGTACGACCCATGCGGTACTACAAGAAATTCTCAGAGTAGATACTGAGATTAAGGCAAGAGTGTTGTTCTTCTACAATTTGTTTGTTTTTTTTTTAATCAATGAAAAAGGCACCTCAGAAAATGTGTGTGTGTGTGTGTGTGTGTGTGTATGTGAACATTTTAAAAACCTAGTTCAAGAACAGACATTACTTAGTCATCAAATATTATTGTTTGCATTATTTTATGATAGTTCTTTTGAACAAGAGGATTTAAAAATTTTATTTGAATTCTCACTCTTTAAAGCCACCAAGAACTCCTTTGTCACAGAGTTCTTTCTTTAATCATACACCAAGGATTCTCTTCATTTCTTTTTCTTGAAATTAAGTCATTCTGTACCAACTCCTAATCAATGACTCCTGCAGTCATTTCTAAGGTTCTCGCATAATTTGCTTTTTAAGGAAATTTAAGAAAAAATTCTGAATTTGTGTTCAATCTATACATTAAAAGTTTTCTTCTAAATGTTTATTCTACGGGATTTTTTTTTTAAATTCTGGAAATGAAGACTTCAACTAGTTGTATTGATGAAAGCTGAAGTGAAAATTGGAGAAATCATAAGAGATCACACAGAAAAGAAAACCTGTCGATGTCAAGTCATTGCTCCCACAGTGATAGACCAGACACCTGTAGACGGAACACCTGTCGACCAGACACCTGTCGTGCTTTTCCTAACTGGAGTTCTGAGCACCATCACCTCTGTGGGGACCTTTTCAGCCAAGATCAGCCTCTCTCCTTCAATGCTTATCTGCCTCTGTTTCAGAAACTGTAAAGACTTATCCTTCAGTCTCTTAGAGAAAACAGAAAATCTCGTATAATAAAATGTGTGTGTGTCCCTGACAAATCATTCTCCCCCAAATAAAAAGCCTTTTAGATTATGAAATGTATATTTAGCATCCCATACTTGCCTCACCAGTGTCCAGTGAGTGAGTTTTTGAGTTTTAACTGAAAGAATTTACCAGTGAGCCTTGCCAAAGGGAGAAAAGGTTTAGCCCAAAACCTCGTGTCTGCTTCTGCCTGGAGTTCCACAAAGCAAATTTCTGGCCATTTTACAATAGATGTTTTGTCCTTTTTACAAAACTTTTCCATGTTTTAAATATTCGGATGTAGCCTCAAGTGCTTCTGGTCAAATACAGATCCTCAAAAGGATGTTGAGTGCAGTCTCCCCTTCCACAGTGACTTTCATTGTGCTCTGCCCCCATCACAGTTACATTTGGGTTGAGAAATGAGCTTTTTTAAAGTGACTCTTTATCTAACTGGAGATTAGCTAGGAGCCATGTTATTACTCTCTAATTCGGAATATCAATCTACATCCTGTATTAGGAAGCATATTACAATATTTATACAATCTATATATTGTGAAGAGTCAATGTATTTTCTAATTGAGAAGCAACATAGAAGCTTTGTTTCAGACATATTCCATTGGATAGTCATAATAAAGTTATGAAGACTACTGAATTTAAAACGAAGCATTTATAATAAATTTGTTATCATCCATTCTGTTTTCTCATTTGTAGTTTTCCAGTCTGTCAGCAGGCTGCAGCAGAGGGCTAGCTTTAGTTTTAAATTAGCATGTTAAAAGAAGTTAAATCCTTCCTCGCTCTCTTCCTTCCTCCCTCCCTTTCTCACCCTACTTCTCTCTCTCCTCCATCACTCCTCCCCCTTTTTTCCTTCTTCCTTCCTTTCTTTCTTTCCTCTCTCCCTTTCTTCTCATTTCTTTCTTCTTACAAAATAAATATGAAACCCAGTTCTATTTTGTAAGTGGAGGAACCGGCTCAGTAATAAAATTATATATTAACATTTGATATTAAATAATGTCCATGATACCCACTTTCTAATTTTTTTATTAAATAATAGGATGGAGACTAGAGTACACTAACGAGAAATTGTAAACTTACAGCTTGGTGAATGTAGATAATAATAGCAAAAGGCAGGTTTGGTTTAAAATACCCAAAGTACTAAGACTGTACCCCACTCTCACAGCATATGCAAACGACCTCCTTTTTTGCTGCTTCCTTTGGAACCGTGGAAGTGGGAAAAGGCGTATCCATCTCAGCTCTCATCAGTTATTCACTGTATCCAGGCCTCCCAATTGTGTTTCTTTCTTTAATGTAAGAGTAAGCAATAATCTGGCAGCTGTGCTTTGTAGAGTGAACTACATAAGCATCTATATTGAGATTTCACACACACAGAACATAAAAGGAAGAGAAAAGTGTCAAGAATAGTGCTTAGCCAACTGCAAACCATACAAAAGAACTAATGAATCTCTCTCTGAACAGTTCTGGAGAGTGACCAGCTGTAAAACTTGATTTGTATTCCTAATGGGATTGCCATTTAAAAAACAATTGTTTTAAGGTATAACGCTACCTGCATACTTTAATTGTACACTGTTTTTCACTGTGATGCATTAAAACACGCCTAAGCTCAAATTTGTCATCTTTTTAATTTGCTCATTTGCTCCATCTATTTAAAAACATTTACTCAAAGCCTCCCAAACAACGTTCCTTACAGGAAAAATATGGTAGGTGTTGACTTTTTGCTGCAGTTTTTGAATCTGTGTGTTTACTGTTAAGTGGAAAGTATTTTGAACATACAGTTTAATTCACAAAAGTGTCATTCTTCAGCTGCTCAAAAGTGTTCTGTGGTAGAAGTTCTGTAGCAGTAGTTTGGGGTATATAACACCGGAGTTCATTTAGTCAACAAATGTTTATTGAGCTACTGTCACTGGGACGCATTAAGCAGGACAGGGCTAGGTCTGCTCACTGTAGGGTTGAGAGGAAAGCTGGAGGGAAGGCAGACTTCAGCTAATAACTACAACCATCGTTAAAATAATTACTCTTCTACTAAGTACTCTGAAAGAGAAGGACACTCAATGTGTCATGAGAAGTTATCAGAAAGACACTTAACTTGGTCTAGAGGTGGAGATGGATTAGGGACACTTCCCTCTGCGATTGATAGGAAATTCATTGGGCTCAGACAGTGCTTTATAGAGAGAGTTATCGTCTTTATTTTGTCATTAAACTGAGGAAACTATTACTGAGTATGAGATGAAACCTTAAGTAATATAGCACATTAACTTGTTGTCTGGAATAATCGTGATAAGTGGCAGAACTAGATAAAGAGACTTCATTTGAATGATGATTTTTTGAATTCTGTGAAAAGTGGTTCATCTTTTGTTGGCAAGCCCACAAAAGTGTGGCCCTGAGTGCTCATGAGGAGAGAGACTTCATGTCTTGAATAAAATGACTATTATCTTTAGGTTAAGACTTGCCTTTTTAAGTCTTGTTGGAACATAAGGATTTTAAAAGCATGCAAGAAATTACATTTTGCTATAAAATAGCATATTTTAGCAGACTCTATCTATGTGGCTTTCCTTTTTATCACCTTATAGTTTTCTCTTTTTCTCCCCCAGTGTTTTAAAACCTAAATCTGATATCGGTTTTAGTAGTGGCATTTTTTTTTATTAAGAAGTATATTTATATACTCTTAATCACAGGTAGAATGAATTAATATGCTAAGCTGAATTGGAGCTGACTGAATGCTGATGTTGAAATAATAATTAGGAGGTTGCTTAGCAATTGGTGGTTTAAATATCTTTGTTAATATAAAAAGAGAAGGACTAACCTAAAGTTACTAGAGATTAATGAATTAGTGTAGTATACACATAAAATTAACATAAAAATACGTGAAACAGTTCAATGAGATATGGGAACAGAGGTACCTCTGGTGAAGGACCCTGTAGGAAATGATGAATTGTGAAAATCAAACAGACTCATAGTCCTGAAAAGAAATGCTGGCAGCAGTAAAATAAATAAAAATAAAATTAAAACAGCAATTCAATTACATCAAACTAAAATAGCAAAAGAGACCTTACACTGTTTTGTAAAAGATTCTTTGAGAAGCTTATATAAAAATAATAAGTTAAGATAGAAATGAATAAAACAAATAATTAGCATTAAGAAGAACAAAGTTTAAACATAAAATATTCAAAAGTGCATAAAGAATATATGCTAAAGAAAATGTATTGTTTTTTTTAATAAAAAAATCAATATGACAGACAAATGTTATCTGAAAATGAGGGAAAACTGAACTGATAAATGTGAACCATGAACTGATGATACAGATTTATTTCAAGATACATAAACACTTCCTAGAATTTTAAGAATGAGATTATTATTATTAGATTAAATAATAAAAATAGTATTAATTTCACTGATGGCTCAGGGACAACATATTTTTAGGTAGCTGTGCTTTCTTATACTCACTCTGGGGCCTCTTGATCCACTTGAATGTTGAAAAGATAGAACAAGTTTCACCAATGAGATGTGTCCACACCCCACCCAGCACTCTTTCATCCACATTCACTGTAGAGAGGGGGAACTACTTTTACTTTATTAACATACACAACTTGATAACCTTCACATTTGTCTCTTGTCCATATATTTCCCAAATTGGCTGCAATACAGTTTTTTTCTATTCCGCATGCTGAGGTTCAAAATCTTAAATTCTAAAATGTATCTTTCAGATAAGGAGAGACATTCCTTTCTTTGTTACATGTAATTTTATTTTACCAAGGGTTATAATTAGGTCCAAGAGTCTTTCTGAAAGGTTGTTTGTTTAACAGAGAGACTCTAACTCAATTATCTGGGGATAAAAGGAACAAAAGAAAGCCATTATGCAAATGTCAGCAAACGAAGGAGACAAAGTTTCTTGAATTTTAAACCAATTTATAGTTAATATCAAGTCTCTCCTTAATATCAAGCATGCCATTAATATTACAGACTCTAAACGGTGGGAATAATTGAGAAAAAATATGAGATATAATAGGGCATGACTAAAGGTTGGGCCATACCATGAGAATTAAACTAAGATCAAGTTTGTTGTGAAAACTACTCATACAATGATTTTTTGCACTAAAAAAAAATCTGCTTTATTTTATAGATAAAAATAACTATCATTTTATCTACAGGATGCTCCTCCTCCCTTAAAATCCTAGTGATAGAACTTCTCCAAAGGATTTGTTAAAAGTTTTACTCCATTTTGCGTTGTAAAGATGAATGAAATAACCTCTGTGATGTTAGAAATTTTAGTCATAGGTAGAAAATTGAAGACCAAAATCTATTCCATTTGAGACAGCTTTGAGCTGGGTATTATCCTTTCAAAATCTTTGTTAAAACTCATTGTTCATTAATCATCAATACCACCAAAAGCAGATTGGGTTGCATGCTCAGGTGCATTATATTTCTATGTCTGTCTGTCTGTCTGTCTGACTATTTAATCTACCTATGTATCTATCTCTCTATCATCTGCCTATCTAATCTATCACCTCTCTCTATATATGCACATGTATGTACAATAGAGGAGTACAAAATATTGTATATGCACAAAATGTAAAATATTATGTCTTATATGCAATATGACTGTTTACTAGTAATTTTTAAATACTGTCTGTTTTACAAACTTGTGAAATCAATAAGATTGGATATTCAATATTACATAGTATAATTATGTATAATACAATATACATACATGGTATATTATATAAATATGTATGCCCATGTAGTATTCATGTATAGTTATTATGTATACTCAGTGCTTATGACATCCTTTATGAGATTAAAATACTGTCTCAATATAAGCCAATTCTTTAGACAAAGTTACCATCATTTATACGAAGAAACAAAAATATCTATGTATGTCGGCTTTAGCTTGTGGTTTTGCCTTTAGCAAAAATAAATAAATAAATGAAAAGACATGATATAGGAAGCTGGAATGAATGGTTATTTCCCCATTGTGACTGAACAGGCCACAGAATGGGGTTTGATGCTTTCTTGGCATTTTCTGGATCTCCATTCCCTTTCTGTCGATTAGTAGAAAATCACAATTGGCAGAATCAGCAGTCGTCCTGTGGGTGAAAATTTTGTGGGGTCTCCTTGCACTAGTGGTTTCATACTTCCTTCAAGATCAGGAAAATAACAGCATTGATCACTCACCTTCTCTGTCCAGGAAGGTGTCTCCACCTACGTGAGTCTGTCGCAGCCACGGGAGAGGTGCTGCTCCCACAGGCTGGGTCACCAAGCGAGCGAGGTTACATGCCAAAGAGCAAAGAAGGGTCACAGAGCATTTTTCTGCAGCCTCACCAATCGTAGTTAAGTATCACATTTAGTAAAACATTATTCCTTAATTCTCCTCCTTCTCAAAAAATTGCTTGTTGGAGGTATAACAGAACGACTGAACCCAAATAAGACACATTGCAACTCTCAGTCGACCCAATATAGGTACTGAGATTTCCAGATACATCTATTATATAGCATTAACAGTGGGCGAAGATTACTATGCAACCCACTATTGTAAATTTTAAAAAGAGTCACAGTTTTTGGCTCTTGCTGTGTTTCTTAAAATGGAAGAAGACTATCCCAGATCAATATTGATAAGTACACAGACTGGTTTGGGTCCTAGCATTGTTATTCAGTGACTTAGCTGGTGGTGGTATTGGGCATATTTGATAGTTCTCATGAAGTTGGAGTTGGAGCGTGTGACAGGAAATTGAAGTATCAGGCCAAGAATAAAGAGTTTCCTTACATGAATAGTCTCCTGCTTTTCCCCATTGGCCTTGGTCAAATCAGTGTAAGTAAAGATTGTTATAGAAGCAGCTTAATCACATGATCTCTGCTGTTCTCCTCATTAGCATCACTGCCTAGATTCTTATTGGAATTCTATAAATCAGAAATTCTAGTAAGAGTGCGGAGTAGGGCAGGCATCCTGCTGCGAAGTTCAGTAATGAGTATGACGGTGGCATAGTGTAAGGTGTCAGCATCCTGGCTCTGAAGACACCCTGATGCAGTTGAATCTCTTTAACAACTGACTTGCTACCTCTGTGAACCTGGGCAAGTGTCTTCAATGATTGGTGTCTAGTCATTTAATGAGAATAATAGAGGGTTGTCAGACTTAGCAAACAAAAATACAAACACTTTATTTAATTTGAATTCAGATAAACAATCAATATTTTAGTGTAAAGATGTCCCAGATATCGCATGGCATGTTAAATTTGAATTTAACAAGACATTCTGGAATTTATCTGGCAAAATAGGTCACAGGTGTATCTACCTCATGAGGTTCTATTTGGTGAACTGTGATGATGTGTGAAATGCTTTTAAGATGATGTCTACTTAGTACATATCAGTTATTTTTATTTCTGTTTGGAACTTTCATTTAATATTAGGTGCTGTGTTGGACATTTTTATGTCACATCATTGAACTTCACGACTCTGCTGGATTAGGGTTAACAGCCTCAATTTACAATGAGATAAACGTGGATCAAAAAGTTTGAAATTTGCACAGCTGGTCTCTCTGGGTTCAGGAGGTGGGATCTCTCAGGTATACCATGTTGCCTTGCTTTAAATTTTAGCTTAAAAGAATCTGAATTTCACAAGTATATAGAGAGTGTTTTAGCTTAATGGGGTATGATTTATTAAACTGTTTAGTACATTAGAATTTAAATCCTCACTGCTCCCTTACACTTCCCTGGATGACAGTATGTAGGAGCAGGATTGAAGAGAGAGAATTCTACCCAGGAAAAGCAACCACCCTTCCTGAAAATACCTCTTACGGTCTCTGATTCTCCTATGAAGTCAAAAGATCATGGAGAGACCAGTGATCTACTGTGTAAATGTAGCATTTTAGATTTGCATCATTCGCTCTTTTCCTTGCCAAGAGAGAAATACTCATTAAATATTTTGTGAACCAAAACAGAAGGACTTATAACATCACATTTGGATACATATTTTAGAAATGTTTATGAGCTCTACAGGGAGCCAGTGGAGTCTGAACAAAAAGGATGAAAAGGAGTCCTGAGAAGTGCCTTCTGCTCATGTTCCTGCAGGTTGGTGGTGAGGCACCAGGAAAGAGGCTGCTAGAAACAGGGCTCGGTGCTGACCGGACACTGAAGCTATTTGATTTCCTTCAGAAAAGAGGTTTCCAATCTTAATTCACTTACTGTGAGACAACTAAGTGCCCATGTCTGAAAAAAGTACCATCGTCGTCAGCAAAATTATGCCATTACCTACAACCTTTCCTGTAAAGGCCTTGAATCGTCTGTGGAAACAAATTCCTTTTCGTTCTTGAGTTAATTAACATGGAAGCCAATGTCAGGGTGAATGAGGGGAGGTTTTACTCACACCCGTTTGAAGGATAAGGGTGAGCCACAAGTTGGATTTGAGAAAGGAGAGGGCAGTGTTTGGAGGGTTACCAATGCTTGTCACGGTGACCCAGTGACCACCAAGTTCCTCAAGAAAGCAGAGGCCGTATGCAACATCACAAGTGTGCATTACAGTGATGTATACACAGGATGACAAATTCAGAAGATGAAATTTCACCTGTAATTCGTATGATGACACTCAAGGCCGGAGTCTCACCTGTGCCATTCACTATTTGGCTGACTTCTCTGCAACTTCTCTTTCCAGCCAGATTGAAAACTTATTTATTGTTATTTAAATACTATTATTATAGTATTATTAAATTATAGTATTATTAAATACTATAATTCATACATCTTCTGGATGCTCACAGCACCCACCAGGTTGAGGCACTCTGTAATTTTCTGGTTAATACAGATGCATTCATAAAATGAGGCACATCCACAGCAATCTCCTGTGGATCTTTCTTTGTCTGGAGAGTCACAGAAAGTTATTTCTGTTGTGACTTGTAGTCCAGGTATTTTCTATGGATGGAGTGTGGGGAATAAAAGGTAAACCATCAACAAAATATGATCACAGACATTGCAGAGGGCTTGAGTTCTCTTTGTAATGTAATGTTTGCGGATATTGCCACCTCTTCTCTCTCCTACCCCAACTCACTTCTGACATTTGTGGGGCCAGGATGTGCTCTCTCCCCTCTGTTATTGGAAAGATTCTAAGTCAGTGAAAGGGAAGTAAGTATACATCAGCACTTTTAAACTGCAAAAAATTAATGGGTGTTTCAAAAGGTCAGGCTTGCTGATTATCTTTTAAATATTCTCTTCTCTCTAAGATATGCCATATTTATACAGTATTATTCTTTGCATTGTGTGACCTCTATGCTGTTTAAAGTTGGGTACAATATCCTGTAATTTAATGTTCCATAAGTCAGAGTGAAGTGGTCTCTTTACAAAACAAAGTTTGAAAGTAAAATCATGCTTTGCCAGTATTCTTAATTCTTAGTAAACACGCCTTTAATCTTTTTGATAACTTGAAGTATATTATCTTTTATGGATGCTGCAAAGGTCAGAGAAGACAATTTCCTTTTTAAATAGATCCTGTACGAATGTTTCATATTTGATTTGGTTGAAGATGAGCCTTTTAATGCTTTCCCTTCCCTTTCTCCTCATGACTAATGAAAAAAAAAAAAGGTGTATACTTCACTTGGATGCTTGATGTGTTTAAATGTTTTTTTCCTTTCATAATGACATTCACATTCTGAATCACTTAAAAATGGTTACCTAGACTCCAGCATATCGGTTTCTGGGTGTATTGTAATGTTACAAAAATTTCTAAGCTGCACTAGATAGAAAAATATGGAAAAAAATTTAAGGTGCTTGAGAGCAACATTTTATTCATTCATTCATTCATTTATTCATTCACCTAAATAGCAAACCATAGAATATTTATAATCAACCAGGCATCCTGTTAGGCAAATGAGCAATAGAAAAAAAAAATGTCATACGTAGGCCTTTTCTTGGAAAGCTTAATTTAGTGGTGGTTGCAGACATGTAAACATAGTATGTATTATAGAAGAAGCCCCTATACAAATGCTCTTCCATTTTTTCTATACCAAACAACCAATTTAAGCAAATTTTTTGTTTTATCAATTAACTGTTTTAATATTGTGTAGACTAACCTCAGTGTGTCTAACATCAAAAGTCTCTTTTGTGTTGCTGTTTGACTTAAAGCTAGCATGGGGCATCTTCGATTGGAAGGTCCAGGAACATAAATCACCCATTGTCCAATTTTTGCTTTCTGTCTCCGCAGGAAGAATTGGCAAGAGCTGCAGTGGGAAGAGAACCTGACTTTGTTGCTTGCTTGTGTAGGTAAAACATAAATTCATACACAAAAGCCCACTATGGTCTTTCTTCTATGTGTTTATATTAATCTGAACTCCTGCCAGACTGTGATCATTATGTTGTCCTGACTTTAGAAAAATCTTTGAAATCTCCTTTATTCATTTCATTTGATTTTGCTTTTATGTGTGATGTTGTGGGTTTTTATTCAGTATCTTAGCATAAGGTGACATAGACACAACATGAAAGGCTATAGGTTTAATTTTCAGGTTTTTTTAAGCTGGAGAACCCAACTGAGTATTGACCATTGATGAGACAGGGCTCAGGTGGTATTTTTGTCAGTCTTCCAGGTTGCACAGAAGGACCCCCAATGAGACAGACATATATTAGAATATACTTACAGCTGTATAAGGATTGTAAAAACATATTGAATTCCTTAAAGATGGCATTTATCTTTATGAACAAAGGATTAGGAAACCACATCATACTTCTGTTGTTCAGAAAGAGGAGAAATTGTTAAAAAGTATAATGGTAACTTTATGAATAGGCTTTAAATTATTTTTATCCTGTGCAAATCACTAAAATCTAGGTTTATATATTAATTTGCATGAAGGTTGAATTTCAGACTTCATATTGCAAATTATGGAAATGTAAAAATAGAGTCAAAGTGCAGTGTAAAGACTTGCAAAAAGCAAAATGAATGAATGTTTTCATATGTAAAGATAAGATACACATACAGATACACATAGAGGTGAATACGAAAGTTTTATTTTAAAATGATTAGTTGAATGGGATAATGAGATAGTGTATATACTAGATTGAGGAAAAAGAAGAGTTTGTTTTGCCTTATAATTTTAGACTATAAAGATTACACATGTGTACATGAATGTATAAAAGTTACATACAGACATAGAAAAGAAATCACAGGAGAAATCTGGTAATATTACCAAGATAAAAAATATAACTATGACATAAATATGCAGATAGCATACTTAACCCAGAAAGAGAAAGTAGGTATGAACTCACAGTTTATTGAAAGTTGTGGGGTTAATATCTGACTTCATGGGAAGTATTAAATTATTTGTGTATGTTTCAAAGAACGGAACCTAGAAGAATTTATTAGACTTTTTGAGCCACAAGCTATCAACAGTCCTACCTTGAATTAATGAGCCTCTCTGTTTGACCTCACTGACTTATGCCAACATTGGGGAACCAACTCATGGATCAGTCCACTGAAACAAGTGGAACTTTATAAGAGAAACTTGATTCCTCTTGGAGGTGAATCTTCTTATGAAACTCCCAATGAATGAACAGCTGCAAGGTCCCGTGTACTATCTGAAGGAAATTGTCACTACTTAATATTTCTATAGCATTTTATATTTCACAAAGCATTTTCACATTTAGATACCTGGCCTCTCTTTTTTCAGGTTTATATTCAGCGATGATGCCCAAACTATTTAAATAATTGGTTGAGCATAGTTATTGACCCATGAGAACAGATGTTAGTTTTAATGATCATATATCTGTACAGAACCAGCCCTGAGTTTTTTCTATAATTATCTTTTTAAGTAGCGCGGTTATTATTTTGCCATATAAAAGTCATATTTTCAAGGAAAAACATGTTTTGATCGAGACAATTTTTTGGTGAAAACAACAGAGATTCAACTTAAATCAGCTTAAGCAGAAACAAAACAAAACACAAGAAACAAACACAGACTTGGACTCACATAGCCAGGTAGTCTAAGCATGATTGATCTAGTGGCTCAATCAAAACAACATTACCAAGGATCTTCTTTTTCTTTCCATTTTCGGATTTATTTTTCCCAGGATAACCTTATTTTTTCCTGCTACAGGAAAGAGAGTTGTGGAAAGCCCTAAGACTGTATCTTTACAATGGAAAGCTAAAAGAAAGTAAACTTTCTTATTTTTTAGGACCAATGAATAGAAACTTTCAGGTGGTTTCTGGTTGTACTATATACACTCACCTCTTGAACCAATTACTGCTGACAAAGATATATAGTGCCACGATTGCCAGGACTTGGGGAATATGCTCCCCTCTTTGTTCAGGGAGTGAGTGGACACTTACTTTCATGGTATTACTAGAATCTCATGGGATTGGGAAAAGAACAATTTCCCAAAAGGGAATGGGAACAATTGCTGAGTAGACTATCACTGCCACAATTTTCCATGGCGAGTGAATCACAAAGTAATTCATATTCGGAAAGGGGAAGCCTTATGGTTAGAGTAATATTTTTCTGTGAATATCTTTTGCATCTTTTTTAAAAATATGATTTTTAGTAAGGACACAACTACTGGTTTGCCAAGATCCTTTGATTCACTTGTATTATCATTTACTAAGAGAAAAAGTACTATCTTTCAATAACATAGTCTTCAAGATAGTCTTCTAGTCCTTAAAATTGGATTGTAAAACACATACAATGGTTTTAAGTGTCTTTTGTTCTCTTTCGATTATGCATGACTTCTCATTACTCCATAGTAATCTTTCCATGAAGAAAATCTACCTCTTTTATACACTCTGCTTTGTTCATTTGCCAAGTACTTTCCTGTTAACCTCCTTCTAAGAACTTCTCATTTTAAAGGCAATCTGAACATGCTATTCCTTGATCTTGCTGAATTTATGCTAATCCAAAATGTACTCTCACTTTTTCAAAAAGTTCATGTAAGCTATGGCTTTGAGGATCTAAATATGTTTAAATATTTTCTGTGTTCGAGTGAAATCTTTTCCCCACAGAAAATATCTAATAATCAGAGAGCTGGATATTTTCTGATTCAATAGATGTGTTATCTTCACTAGTTCATCTGTCCACCAATGATTCATCAGGAACAGTCTCATCCTCTCCATGCAGGTGTCCCAGGAAATGTGTGCGTCTAGATAGAAATATCTGTAAATTGTACAACTTAGATTGCTTGCATAGCTCATTCTGGCATTTCCTCAGTTTTGCCCTTTTTCCTACTTGGAATCTTCTAATCTTAATCATTCTTATCTTCTTCATCTGGAAAATTTCATAATCCTTGCCTTCTCTGGAATGCTCTACCAGCAACTCCAAGCAAATTGTATGTGTTGTATATTCCACAAAAGATGTAAATAGTCATCTTTATTTTACTTATTACAACTCTTCAATATTGGTGCTATTTATTTGTTTTCCATTAGGGTCTACCTCCCTGAGAACAGAATACATCTTTTTGACCTTCCAGCCCTGGTGTAAACCCTGGAGCCTGGACATACACCCCTTGTTACCAAAGACTATCACTCCTACCCTTTCATATACCCTAAATTCAACTCATCAATATTTTATTTAGAACACATCAAAATCTGAATGGTCCATGAGGAGATAAACTATGTGGATCTTATTCAGCACTCCTCAGCACCTATAACAACTTATCTAAGAAGAGCTCATCTCTCAATAAATATTTGTAAAATGAACATAAATGAATGAATAAATAGAAATTAATTCGTTAAGTGGATAGCACAAGATCAATGCTCAGACTCCACGCCTTGAGATTATAATTAATTAGCCTTTCCCTGCAACTTCCTAAGCTGGTTCTAATGCACAATCAGGGTTGAGGAACACTGTCCTAGATTCATAGCATCTATCACAGCCCTGGAGGTATGGTTGGCTCTTTCTATGTCCAAGCAATTTTTTTTTCCTCTTGCATGAAACAATCTCCTTTGTGACTTAGGATGCCACTCTAGCTATACAAATTTTATTTCTCTCTTGTTACTACTATCTACAAAATTACCAGGCACTCTTTCTCATTGATTAGAGACTTTAGTGCTTGGTTATCATAAATTTTCTCCACTCGAAGTCTGGCATCATCACAGGTGGTGTCGAAAGTCATCGGGATCATCCTACAAAATCCTGCCCTTTAAGATGTTACTACCAGATGTCAGTGAACTTTAACCCACTCTTCTGAAGGACCTAAATCTTATTTATGGGTTGGTCTAGGCTTTCATGTCATCATCAAGAACTGCCCAAGGATTGATTATTCATTCATTCATTCATTCATTCATTCGTTTTGGTGAAGGATTTGGTTACAGACAACGGTATGAGCTCATGAACTCATAAGGGAAAGATTAAGTCACATGTACAAGATTATGTTCAAGAGAACACCTAGACCACACACCTGTTGGTTTTTACCCTTTTTGGTCAAGTTGGTGTTGATAATAAATCAGGCAGTTGTCTCCCATGTCATTTTTTCTTCTATCACTCTAGACATCAGAAAGTGAGGAGATACCCTGAGAGCTCTCAATAGGTGACAGCATGATCACATTTCCCCTTGTGCCTCATGTTGGTTAGCCCAGGATCAGGGCGTTACAAAGAGCTTCTTTTTGAATTTTTCTCGCCTTTCAAAAGGTTGAGGTGGGATGCAGACAAAGAAGTCACACACTACACATGGTGTTAAGTGCTCTGCCTCTGTGTCTTAAGGCGTGTATGTCCATTTTTACCCTCTTACTCCCAAAACACCAACACCAAAAAAAAAATCTTTTGTCAGATTTTATACTTTCACAAAACCATCACGGATAATTTACTTTAAGACAGTGAGGCTATGAGTATAGAAAATGTTCCTAAACAAGTGATCCCAAACTGCTTTTGCAAACTCTTGGACCTCTCATTTCTTCTGATGATTTTTACCCTTAGTCTTACAAACTTCAGTCATCTCCGGATACATTTATGTCATTACTTTTTCTCATGATCCTCTTCAGCAGGGTAGTTTCAAACGTTTGTAGTACAGTTAGATTCTCATGTTACAGTCTCTATTTCTTACTTATCTATATCTATATATAATTTATATAGTTTATATATATAAATTATATATATGTGATATATAATATATATATAATTTTTATATACGTAATTTTTTAAATTAGATTTCTGTAGGCTTTCATAAATGCTTAAGGCCTTATATCCATAATGACAGTATCATACAAAAAATTTTTTATTGCCTTAAAAATCTTCTGCTTCATGTATTCATCTTTTCTCTTTACTCCTGAACCCCTTGCAATGTCTGATCATTCTACTGTCTCTATGGTTTTGTGCTTTCCAAAACTTCGTATAGTTGGAATTATATGATATGTAGCTTTTTAATACTGGCCTCTTTCTCTTAGCAATATGCATTAAATCTTTTTTATGCCTCTTTGTATGTTGATAGCTCATTATTTTTTATTGGTGAATAATATTCCTTGGAATGAAGGTATCACAGTTTGTTTATCCATTCAATTACTAAAGAATAGCTTGGCTTTATCTGGCTTTTGGAAATTAAGAATAAAGCTACCCGAAACATTTATGTGCAGGTTTTTGTGTGAACACAGATTTTCAAATTAGTTGGGTAAATACTTAGGAGTTCAGTTGCTGGATCTTATAGTATGACAAATTGCCTTTCAAAGTAGCTGTACCAGTTTTCATTTCCACCAGCAAAATATGAGAGTTTCTGTTGCTCTACAGTCTCAGCAACATTTGATGTTGTCAAGTATTTTGGATCCATTCTAATAGATTAGATGTGCAATAGTATCTAATTGTTTAATCTTGCAATTCTCTGACAACATATAATATTGGGCATCTTGTCATATATTGATTTTTCATTACTATATTTTCCTTGGTGAAATATCTATTCAACATTTTTTAAAAATTATTTATTTTTCTTACTGTTGAGTTCTCTATATATTTTGGATGCAAGTTATCTATCAGGTGTGCATTACATAAATATATTCTCCTAGTTTCTGGGTTGTCTCTTCATTCCATTAACACTGCCTTTCATAGAACAGAAGTTTTTAATTTTAATAAAGTCTAATTTATAAATATTTCTTTCATACACTATGCTTTTGGTGTTTTATCCAACAAAAAAAAATTATAAAACTCAAAGTTACAGATATTTTCTTTGTTATTTTCTTCTAGAGGTTTTATAGTGTTATACTTTATATTTAGGTCTACAGTCCACTATGAGGTAATTTTAGCGAAAAGTGAAATGTCTATGCACAGATATTTTTGGTATGAATATTGAGTCATCTCAGCACCAGTTAATGAAAATACTATCTTTTTTTCAATGAGTTTCCTTTGCTTCATTGTAGAAGATCAGTATACTTTATTTGCATAGGTCTGTTTCTGGGCTCTTTCTTCCATTTTATCGATCTATGTGTCTATTCTTTCATCAATATCATGCTATCTTGATTACTGTAGCTTTATACTAGGTCTTGAGGTTCATGTCAGTCTTCTAACTTTGTTCTTCAGCATTTTCTTTCTTTTGGGGGGAAGGGCAGTATTACAGTCTTTTCTCTTTCCATATAAACTTTAGAGTCAGTTTGCTTATATACACAAAAAAGCTTTCTGGGATTTTAACTGAAATTGCACTGACTCTATAGATCAATTTGGGAAGAACTAACATCTTAACAATGTTGAATCATTCACTATATAAATACAGAATAGTTCTCTATTTGTTTAGATTTTCTTTGATTTCTTTCACCAGTTTCCTAGTTTTCCAACAAATATATTCTATATATTTTTGGTTAGATTTATACCTAAATATTTCATTACTTGGTGCTATTATAAATTGTATTGTGTTTTTAATTTCATATTCAAATAGCTTATTGTGGACATACAAAACAGCAATTGACTTTTATATGTTAACCTTATATCCTGCAAATTTGCTATAATCACTTATTACCAAAGGTTTTAACTGAAATAATTAATTGAGTATATTATGTCAGTTGGATTTTTTGTGAATTTTCCCCAACTATTATTATAAATTAATTCAGTATGGATGCTGTGGATTATATATCTGCACTCACATTACAGCCATCATGAGACTCCTATTAAGCATCCATGCTAAAATGGTTTTATGAACCTTATTTGAATTCTTTCTCTATCAGTTATTCACCCAACTTCAGTGACCTTGTGTGTAAAGTGGAGATAATGATATCTACTCCTAAGGTTTGTCTTGAAGATCATATGAGAGAATATATTAAAAAAGTACTTTAAAACATGTATGGCCATACAAGTTTATTTAAAATAATAACAGTAGTGTAACACTAGTAATAATAACAGTATAAATACTATCAATCAAAGCCATAAACATAAGGTCGATACCTTGCCAATATGAAAAAGATATTACATTCTCCTTTCCTGTGATGACCTCTGTAAAATAATTTCTTTTCTCTACTCACATAGATTGGCTATAAACATAAAAATAATTAATACAGTTGTGAAAGTTATAAAATGATAACACCATGTAATTTTATAGTTACATGAAAATTTACTAGAATGCTTGGACACTCCATCTATGAAACACAAGACTTTGGTCCTCAAACAATAGGTTTTCCTCCCAACCTTAGAAAAATATTAAATACTATGCAAACATTTCCAATCTTATTTTAACTTTCACAATTAATAAAAAAATAATAAACAGAAAATGTAAACCCTCTGCATCATTATGAGTTTAATATATTTTGCAAATTCTGATGACCTTTCTTTAAATCCATGTTCTGGAAAAATTATCTGCTTCTAAATATTTGGAAGATTAATTTCAATATCTTGAAGTCAGTGAATTCATTGTCATTCATTGTCATATCTAATTATAAGTACAAATAACATCTTGAATGTACTTCTGAAAATTTGGCTGATGTCCACAAATGGATGGATGCTCTTTATGCTATTCTGTGCTCAGATGCTGAAAACGCATTTAGGATAGAAAATAATAGCTTATTGTAACAACTGATCTTTTCCCCATAATATTCATTTTGTCTGAAAAAAAAAAAAGCTTTCAAAGTCATGCTTATTCCTTATAATTAGTGACTTGTTAACATTTGATTTTAAAGAAATAGCTCTAAATCTTTCTCTCTTAAATGAGTTGTTAAATATTGCCCATCAGTATAAACAATATTTTTCCTTTAAATGTAAATAAATAAAATAATATCATTTCAATAAATTTGCTCTCATTATTTTTAAATCAATAAAATAATTCAAATATCATGCTTCATTGTTGTTGTTTTTTCTCTTTCCAACTCTTTTCTTTTAGTTTTGTCACGGTCCTTGGTAAACTCTTGCCTGCATGTCACTATTAATTATTCCACACAGAGATTTTTGAATGTCTTCTCTACTTGATAGTTCAAAAATAAATGTGCAAGCTATTAATTAATAAGTTTCCAGGCTTCTATTAATTGGTTCCATTTAAAACAAACCAAACAAATTTGCTAAATAACATCTGGGTTCTAATATAATTCCTTAAGATCTTAATTGACAGATCTCCTTCAAAAACATTAGTTGAGCTTTTGAGTTAATTTGTATCTGCTTTATGCTTTCCATCTTATGTGTTCAGGTAATTTAAAGTATAAAAGAACATTTTTGAAGAGGAACAAGGGACTCTGTGTACTTGTCTGAGTTCTTTCTTGATTCCTCTGTGTCACCAAGCAAGTAGCACATTTCCCAAGGACTTTGTCTTCTCCCCTATGAAATGAGACTGTCAGAGAAGGTAATCAATAGTGTCCTTCTTGCTGGACCGTTACAACATACAAAATCCTAAACTGGTCTTAGTTTGGCTGTTAATTTGAGTCTGTCTTAATTTTTTAAAAATAATTTCTTCAGAACCTTTTTAATGTGCAAATTGTGACATTCATTACTATCTATTTCATAACTATTTTAATACAGTAATCATTTCAATTGATATTTTTCTATGAGACGTTAGATAAATGTATCTTGGATTTAACAATACTAGCTAAAATTTTTAAGTTCTGTAGAAGATACAAACCAGTACATAATTTTCCTCTACTCAAAACTTTTGAACAATTTTCACCCTCAAAAAAAACAAATTCTTCCATTGACCTGAAAAACCCTCTGGACTTGTTCTTCACCAACCTGTGCTACTTTGTCTTGGTCTCTGCTTCCCTGCTCAATGTCCTGCAGGTCTCTTGGCTCTTCCTCAAAGAGACAATCATACTAGCTTAGGTTCCCTCTGCATTCTGGATGCTTTCTTCAGGTATTACTTCACCGGTGAGATCTCCTGTGACAAAGGATCAAGGGCGCTCCCTTTCCAGTACTCTCCATCACCTTAACCTGGAGTGATGATTTTTACACAGCACTTATCATTGTAGTACATATTGCTCATCGGATGTCTCCCCCGACTACAATATAACTTTAGAGAAAAGAGACTTTATTTTGTTCACTTTTGTACCTTTAGCATCAAGTACTGTCTGTACTAGGGATATATTTTGTTGAATAAAAGAAGAAAGAAAGAAAGGAAAGGGGAGAAGGAGAGAGAGGAGGAGGAAGTAATAAGGAGAAAAAGAGAGAAGGAAAAGAATGAGAAGGAGAAGGAACAACACCAGAAGAAGCAGAAGCAGGGGGATGAAGAAGAGGAAAAGGAGAGGAGGAATCTTTTATATCCTTCTGGTTACTTTAACTTGACCCTGATTCTAGAATCTTGAGATACCTGAATTCTTGCTCTTTCTGCTCTTGTGTGTCAAATCTCTACTAAAGTCCTTTGCTGCTGTTTTGATTTTTTAAAGAAGGTCAAACATATTTGTTTAAAAAAAAATTCTACAAAATTGTGTTTTTCATGATTTGCTTCCCAGTTATCCTATGTTTTTTTTTTTTTTTTTGATCTTTCCCTTTTGCACTTGTAAATCTGTCAAACTAATGACTTGGCTATCTCTTAGTCCCTGGTTTTCTTCAGTCTTGTCTTTCTGATTTTCTTCCCCATTAAACAGATTGTTTTATTCAGTCATGAGTAGATGTTCAGAGAATAAAGTGAAATGTATGTTATGTTTATGTAAAATGTATATATAATGCTGTTTAGAGAATATTCCTTTAATGATTTCAAAATTACCTCAGTATATAAATTATATAATTTATTGTATGCTGGGTAAGCAAAAGTTCAGTACTATAGTTAAGTGGAATAGAGCATTTGGCAGGTGACGAAATGAGAGAGGTTGAAAACTTCCTTTGCTTCCTCCCTTTGCCCCTAAATATCTTTCAGTTCTTCCTCCATGATGCCTGAAAATATTTCATTTGTTATTAACATATTTAAAAAATCAAGGCTTCTGCAAAAAGCCTTAAATACATTATGTAGGAGAAGCCACACGAATTCATTATCATTCATTAACAATTTAGTAGGAATTAGATGATGTGGGAAAACCATGAGAAAGCGAGAAAGATGGTGGCTAAATTTGAGGGTGATAGAGAGCTGAGGAAGGTGTGGGCATGAAAGCAATGGCAGAGACAGGCCCCCAGGAGGACAGTGTCAGGAAAAAAGAAGAAACAGGGCCACCTGAAGATACTCAGTTCGAGATTAGTGAGGTAGTATCTGAATGTGTTATCAATTTTATATGGACACTTAGTTGTCTTTTAGCTCCAATTATTATTTTTTCTTGATTCAACAAAAATGTTTGAGCATGAAGTTAGCCAACCCACCACTTCTGTGAGTCTCTGATGATAAGCTCTTTGCCATCTAGAAAAGTACGACAGCCACATGGCCATTTTGTTTGGTAGAGCAGATTATGGAGGTGCCATTCTGAGTCATAAAACTCTGCTATAACATTTAATTTCTGTGGTGATACAGAAATAGTTAGGTTATTGAGGGGATGACTTCTAAAAGATTGTGTTTTGCTCAGATTTACCTTTTGCATAGAAAACTCTTTGAGGATCTAGATAATCTGCACATGCTTCTGATGCATTAACCATATCCTTTAATTTTAAACTTATATGAAATGAAAATGACATTAGTCAGAAGCCAGATGTTAGATATTCACCACCAAATAAATTGGCAAAACCTCATTTTAATTGATCAGAGAAATGCACAGTATGGGCCACTGTCACGCACATCTTCAAATACGTTGCATTTTCTGGAACATCATTGCCCAGTGGCCCAATTTTCTTTAACGTATTCGGTTCCTTTTCAAGAATTTAAGAAATGAGAACTTTTTAAAATTTTCAAAATGCACTACATCGAATTTAATTCTACACATTTGTCTTAAAAGTAATATTAGCACCTGTGCAGCTTTTCTATCAATCTTTCTGTTTAATGAGGAATAATGCTAAAAATGTAGTTGCAAACAACTTTGAGTTAACTTTTCAGCGTGGGTGAGACCCCCACATTCCATATGGACTTATCACACGAGTCTGGTTTTGCCATGTTCTCTAAAACAAACCTGTTAAATGAGGCTTTTATTTTGTTTAGAAGCTAATATTGTTTAGGAAAATGTGAATTAAACACTACAAAGTATATTTGCTAAATTTAACATGGAAAGGTCGCACCACCATTGTGTTTAGGGAACATGCATGTGTTCAAAGTAATTGACGGAACTTTGGATAATTTTTACTACTCATTTTGAAGTTTCAGATTTTTCTAGTTTGACCAAATATTTGTGGCATGCATATGTTGGAAATCTGCTGAAATAACTATTTAGTCAAACCAGTCTTCCTAACCAGATGAGTCATTTGTTTGCTTCATTTCTTCTTAAGACCTGTGAGGGTTTCCAAGCTGTCCTTCTTATAGCAGATGGAATACACACAGGAGTCCATCCCTATGGCAACCACAGCTGCACCGGGCAACCAACGCTTTACTGATTTTCCAAATAGCCTGTGATGCCACTAGAGTCTGCAAACCCTTCCTCCCACCAACTGGATTACCTGCTGTGTTATTTGGATAAAGTTAGTTTGTCCTGCATCTCAGAGAAGGCAGCTATCTTGTGTGTAACTTGAGAGAATTTAATTTAACAAATAGAATTATCTCGGGGTAAAATATTTTCTCTGTGTGTTTTCCACCTTAAATTTTATATTCTAAGTGCTTGACTTCTGTCAGATACGATTAATCACCATAGATAAATCTGTACCATAGTCATTTGATTAGACCTTTAATAAAACCATGGGCCATTGATAGTATTCTGGGGAGGATTTAGCCGCTATTGTACTGAAGTCTGAATGTATTAAGTTCAATTCAAGTACAGGATAGGCAATACTGGGAAATTCGTTCTGAGTGAGCATGTCCCCGGCCAGACATTTTGCAATGTTTCTTGGTGATTGTTTAGAGAATTCATCAGTAATCAGAAGAGCTGCAAACAAACTGGATACAGACTTCGTTTAGATCGTGCATTACAACAGTTTGATTATTCCAGTGTAATCAGTTTAATGAGTTTTGGGAGAGTGTTCTTGTTTTAGGTTTATCAACAAGTATCTATGTTGAGTTTGCCCTTGGAAGAGTAGAATGGTAAGAATGATTTCAATACATAACATTTTCCCTGTGAGCATAACAGGTGTAGTGGCTAGGACTGAGGAATATCAGCTGCATACCATGGCATGATTTCATTTTTATTTATGTCCATGATTGTCTAGATTTCACTATCTTTTCCCTATTCTCCCTCTTAACCAATCTTAGCTGGTCCGGTGATCAAAAAATGGTGGAATAGAATTTGTATCAGTGACAAACGTGCTTTCAGCATTGTGCATTCATTAAGCATGGCCAACACTGTTTTATGGGAAGCTGATGACAGGAAGAAACCTAGGGGCCAGGTAGAAGCATACAAACCTCCCACTTTCATCATTATAGATTTAAGATTTTGCCACCCTTAAATGTAGACTAAATACTTAGAAGTTAGTATGAACAGTCTCGTTTGAAAACCAAGTTTCAGTGCCTTCATTTAAGGTTACAACTAGGTGACAACAATGTGCCAAAATAAGAAAGAGACTGTTAATCAGATAATTTTTGTGTCATTCCTAATATACACTTGCTTTCCATCCTAGAGCCCACATATCCAGGTGACAGATGGGATGTTTATTTTCCTTACGTTTTTGGTGTCAGACAAACAGTTTGCACGTCATGTACACATTGCAATACGATTACATATGGCTTCACTGAGAATTTAATATTTATAAGGTGGAACTATACCATAATATGAAATCCAGAAGGCTGGAATCAAACATTGGGCTAGTCTGAAATTTCTTCCAGGGGAGTGTTGATTTCCTGGGAGTGGGCACAAAGGTACTTATTATAACATCGTTTTATTTGTAGCATGAACCATTAATGTGGACCTTGAGGATAATATTACAGAGGAAGCTCTGATTTTCAGGAAAGATGTTTTCTTGCTGGAGAATCGTATCTGTTCCCCACATGCTCATTGGTTATGCTACAGCTGTTCTGTGTTATCATCACTTAGTGCCTGTAGGCTAGGGTCCACTTAGGAGCAACTCTCTCCGGGGTAAGAGGTAAAGAGAGACAGCTGCCACCGAATCCAGATCCTTTGCTTGTTGCCACTGCTCTACAGATACTTCACTTTTTTCTGCCTTTCCCTTGGGCTGTCAGCTGTTACGCCCACTCATTGCTTGTAAGTACTTGACACTCAAACACCCTGCCCTTGCGTTCCCATGTTTCTTCAAGGCCTGAGAGTCTGCAGCTTATTGAGGGTCACTGGATGCCTTTTGCCTTCCTCTTTCCCAGTACCTGTGGCCTCTGTTTTTCTTGGATTGGTGAGGCTTCTTACCCTGTGCTGCCTAGAACCTGCATCGATTTGCATGATTTTCCTCTAAGCTATACTCTCAGAGTCACATTGTCTTCCTCTCTTCCTGTTTCCATTCATAGGCTAGAACATAAAAAATTTGAATAGCCATAACAAGAATGAAAAACAAACTTTAGAGCAACTTTGAATCGCCATGAGTTGGAGCTCAATTATCATGCACTTACCATATCATTAAAGCTTGTTTTCCTTGAAGAAACTTTCTGAGACAGTGGCTACATTTATTATTTAGAATAACTATCATCAGAGCATTAGTCACTTCACAAATTTGGGTGAGTCAGAGAGAAAAACTAGTAGCTTGGGAGCTCCAATTAAGTTCTTTAGAGAGTCATCTAAAATAAATGAATAAGGCTTTTTATTTCATGAGTAGATGTGCGATTATAGTACTCTAATGAATCAGGTCTCAGTTTTGAAGAGAATATAGTTTTTAATGTTTAGATTTTAGAAACACATTTTGGGGTTAGTTGGGAATATGTATAAGGACATATAGATATAGACATGATTATGTTAGAAATGTATTGTTATATTTTCTCTATCCTTAAATTGGACAGAATTTTGAACTGGAAACTGTCAATTTTGGAGAATGACCTCTGAAAACTATCTACATAATTTTATAAAATAGTCTACATAAGGAATACAGAAGCAACCAATTTACCTTTTCGAAATACTTAAAGCAAACAACTTGTCTTCTATTGTCATACTTGAATTTTTCTTTTTATTCTATTCCTGTGCACTTGTTTTTTTTCTAAATCTCTGAAGACAGAAATTTGAGTTCTAGAGGCTTATAATACACACACACACACACACACACACACACACACACACACTTATATATATCACAACTGTTTCAGATGTTGCTCTTCCTTTTATGAAGGCTGAGTTCTGTTTTGAAGTCTTTCTAGTTGCTTTGGGTGCTCCAGAGTTTACGTCTCTCTGAAGTTTCCAAATTTTATAGTGAGAAGTCAGTACTGTCTTTCCTCAGGGAGGCCTAACATTCAAGCCCCACATCTCCATCATGCTGAACAGAGATCCAATGCCATCTCCCTCCCTAACCAGAATCAGCGCCATTTCCTACTGACAATATGAGTAAGTGTGTTTGCAGTTCTGACATGTGCACTCAGCTGTTGACTCACACAGTACCCTAACCCACTTGGTTTAGTTTCACTGTATCCCTCAGTACCCGCTCCAGAGAACACTACCATCTATTCATGTTCACAGTTTCTTAATAGTCCAAAATGACTTGAAACAATAGCAAGTAATTGCTACTTGGTGTTGACAACTTGTTGCCAAGAATACAAAGTGAGTACAGAATCTCTGATCATCTGGACCTTAGCATCTGGACAATAACAGGCATGTTAATTAAATAGAGACACAAATAAATGTAAAATTAGGAATGATGTTAACTGTTCCAGGGAAAAGTACATACTGCTCACAGATACCTGAGAAGGGAAATGCTCCCCTGAGGAAATTTCATTGAGCTGAGATTTGACAAATGAAGGAATAATTGGGAGTGGGGGATGGGTCCATCAAAAGTAACCTGAACACCCAAGGAACAGGTTCTAAGGTCCTGGGCAGGAGGGAGAATGGTTGGTAAAAGCGGACAGTAAGAAGGTCGGTGTCACTGTAGCACAAAGAATGCATGGAAGAGAGCACAAGCCACGAAAGATAGAAGTATCAGCCAGGAAAACAGAAACTAAGTATTTGAGGTACAAAGGGGTAAAAATACATAGGAGAACTGGGGAAATAACTGTCAAAATGTGGATGCCAAATGTCAGGAAAGCTTCTGTCAAAGATTGAAATTTGAGGTACTAAAAAGAGCAGTTCTCAAAAGCTCAGTGGTATGCAAAAAAGTAAAAAGTAAAATATAAAAGGAGGGACTCAAATAGCTATTTGTATAACAATGTTCCTAGCAGCATTATTCTCAATGACCAAAAGATGGAAACAACCTAAATGTCCATCAACGATGGGTGGATGGATAACCATAGTGTGGAATACAGTAGAATATACATAATGTACATGCAGTGCAATATTATTCAGCCTTAAAAAGGTAGGAAAATCTGTCACATGCCACAACATGAATGAAACTGGAAGACATTATGTGAAGTGAAACGAGCCAGCCACAAAAGACAAATATTCTATAATGTCACTTACATGAGGTACCTAGAATAGTCAAATCCATAGAGACAGAAGGTAGGATGGTCTCCAGAGGCTGGTAGGGGGAGAGAAAAAGGGAATCAGTGTTTAATGAGTATATAGTTCCAGTCAAGGGAGATAAAAAAGCTCTGGAGATAGATGGTGGTGATGGTTGCACAACAATGTGAATGCACTTGATGCCAAAGAACTGAAAAAAAAATGATTTAAATGGTAAATTTTATGTAACGTCTATCTTAGCACACTCTTTTCCATGACCCTGGAGGCAGTCTTGAACCAAAACAAATGGACAGTTAGCGAACAGGAGTTCCAGAGGCACCCCCGTTGGGCTTCCTCCAGTGGCAATATCCTACCTTGTCTCAGCACCACCCTTGAGCTCCCAGCAGCAAAGTCTCAATAAAAGACTTTTTAAATTATCTTTCTTTTTCTTGCTCTCTCATTTCCCAACTTTTTAAATGATGTTCCCTGGGATCACCTCTCTGATTAACCACTGCATTTGAATTTTTGTCTCTAGGGCTGCTTCTAAGGGAAATCAAACCTGTAATGTCCACTGGCAATGAGGTCATTACTGCCTTCGATCTAATCAAATCTGCAAACCAAATTTAGTCTCATTTTTAACGTTGATGCCCTGTAACCAATTCCAGAATAAAAACATGTATCAGTCAAGATTTAGTCAAGGAAACAGACATTACTCTGTTTTGGGGGGTCTGAAACACAGGGCTACATCTCTCAGCTGCCTATGATTTTGCTCCCACAGCAGGAGAACAATGGGCTTTTCTCTCTTCTGCCTTCAGAATCCTGTATGAGTGCCTGTTACCTATAAACTCTAAATGTGGAAAAACATCCTGGGAAATGGAATTCCAGGATTCTGTTTGAATTCACAGGTATGATCTTGGAAGGGGTGGTAGTGATTTTGAGTTATTACCAGCCTTTCAAAATAATAAGCAAAGTCTGAAACGTGAAAAACATGTGTGAGATTGTAAACATGTTTTGTTTTTATTTCAAGAGCAATGGGAAGACATTGGCAGGTTTTTAAAAGGTCATGATAGGATTAATCTTGCATTTTTGAGTCCTCAGCGATAGCCTAGAGTTCAAGATGGCAAGAAAACCAGTCAGGAAAAAAATAGAACTTTAGTCCCAGAAAAAAAAGCTAATGACCATTAATTTGGGCAGAGTAGTGAAGAAATAGAGGAGTAGACAGGTTAAGAGTTATCTAGAACATAAAAGTAATTGGGCATGGTGGTAGGCTGGGTTTGGGAGATATAGATGATCAGACTATGACAGTTATTGGTTGTTTTGTCACTCACAAAGGTAGGGAATCCTATAATACAACCAGTCTGGGGTAGGATGGCTGGTTTGGGGGTAGGTTATCACTTTGGTTCAAGACATGCTGAATTTGAGGTGCCTCTAAGGTGCTACGCAGGGATGCTGAGCGGGCACCACACTCGGTCACACTCTACAAATTGGGAGGACTTGCAAGGGTGCCCGGTGCCTCCTGGCAGTTTTGAGTCCAGCAATTCCTTCCATGTCCTGCATTAGCTCCCCAGCGCTGTGAGGTTCTCTTTTCCAACAGTTTTTTAAGAGCAGTCGTTTCCAAAAGCCTCCTTTTAAAATGATGGTCAGAAATTCTTGATACTGGTTTTGCGTAGTCCTTGTCACTGACTGTCAGCTCTGAGTGACTCCCTCAGCCAACTTTTCAGGCAGCAACAATGGAGCCTTGCTGTGCTGTCTCCAGGAGAGCCGCCTCGAACCACTCGAGTTTCACTGAGGGGGGTATGCACTACCACTTAACACGACCATTCCCTCTGCTCTTTTATTTATCCCCTGGGACAGGCCGGCTCAAGTGAGCTGTCATTCTCCTCAGCAGTGCTTCCCAGAGACTGAAGTGACAATTTTTCTTTTCCTCCTGCCTTTATTAAGCTTAGGTAACTGAGGAACCTGGGGAATCCATATATCTCTCCCCCCCACCATGAGCACAGGGCATGATCTACTCCATCTATGGGGTACTGAGTGACACAAAGCCTCTCACATAAGCAGTGTAAGATCCTGAAACAACCCTAAAATTATATAAAATGTTCTATCATTTGTAACTTCCATGCCAAAGAGGAAGATTTACCTCTATAATGCAGGAGTTCCAGGCCAGATAACTGCATCTGGGATAGTCCAGAAAAATCACCAAGGAGGACCAGCGGGGTGTGACATGCCCTTTATCACTTGTGGGACAAGAAAGCTTCAGCAGCAGCAGGTAGGAGCTATTGATAAAGGCACTTGATCAAAGGCAAGCAATATTTTTATGCCCATAGTAGAGGGAGGGATGACCTCACTGCAGTGGCAGCCTCCTTCTCAGGTGAGTGGCAGTAAGATGTGCTGCTTGGTTACAGGAGCAGACAGACAGCATCCACGGCAGCAGGCATTACCGAAAGCCCTCTCTCTGTGTCAGACAAGCTAGATTTTAATTCCAGATATAACTAATACTTGTATGACCTTGGGCTATTTTTTTAATTAAAAATTATTGGGGTGACTGATCAATAAAATCCAATAAGTTTCAAGGGTGCAATTCAATGTCCTGTTTCTTACAAGAAGTATTCATTAAGCCAAAATTAGACAACGATTCATGCCAATTATTTTTAACCTACTTTCCCTTGGACCATTTTTCTATCACTTCTTCATCTTACTTTCCTTGGAATAAATAGAAAAGTTTGTGACCTTGAAGAGATGCCACTTGCAAATTAGAGAGTTAAAATGACTCTGTTGGGTTCTGCATGCCCTCTTAGAGCAAATATGCAAATTTCCAGGGTTTAGTAGGAGCTGGGGTAAGGGATGAGAGTCTACAGCAAACTCTTCTTCAAATGCTACCCTCACAGCTCCTTTGACCACATTCCTTTTCTCTTGTCACTCGCATTCTTTGCAGAGGTTCTCAATCAGTTTCTGCTACCTGTGGCATGAGTCTCTCCTTCACCAAGTCTAAAGTGTATAAATCAAGTGTCCCTTATTCGTATTACAAAAGAGTCCTTTCTTGTACTAGAACATTTAAGGAGTTTCTCTTAAAAAACAACTCTTCATTGCTAATTGTGGTTCAATTCATAAACATAAAACCTACACTCTAAATGTGAGGTGAAGCCAAGTCTACTTTTATGGAATAACCTGAAAAGCAATAGTAAGAAAATAGCATATAGCTGGCAGGAAATTATTCAAGCCTTTCGTGCCTCCATCCCCAAGCTAGTTTCAAGAGAACAGTGAAATCCAGTTCCCTCATAGGAAATGTGTTTTGCTGAAGGACAATGAAACCATTGAAACTTAATGAGAATGTTTTAAAATTGTTCCTATTTCCTCTTTCAGGTGATGCTTGAAACACATTTATTCTATTCTCCTGATACTATGACAGGGAAGAAATTGTATTATTACTTCTACTACCTAGGGAAAAATAGCTGATTAGCTAGTTTTGACTTTTAGACTGTTCTCGAATCATTCTCTTAGAGCACATTTTTCTTTCTTATTTTCAATGACAGAAATAAGGCCAATTGCATGATTTCCATTATCGTTAATGACTCTTCTAATGATTTGATGCCTGGTGCTTTTAATTTTTATTTTAGAAAGCACCTACATCTGAGACTAAGTCTCTTTATTGTTCACTATAAATTCTCCCCACCCCCAGGCTTTTGTTTTTGTTTAAAGGGCCATAAATAAATACATACATACATAAATAAATATTTACAGTACAGTTAAAAATGAACTGAAGTCAAATTAACATTTATGCCTCCAACAGAAGAATAAATGAATTACTGTTTAGGAAACTATTTTATAGGAAAACGTACAATCTTTTTATGTGGTCTTCAAGATATGCTAACAAGGCTAGTCCTCTGGCTGTTGATAGATAAATCAGATAGATTTATTAGCACTATATGAATTATCTATTTCTCTCAATTCACAAAGCTTAAGGGCCACCCCCATTCTCACCCTGACAGATTTTCAGAGGAACAGAATCCCATAAATGGTACTTTATACTCATTGACTCAATAAAGAAATACATCCTTTATTCTTTTTTGGACAAAAAGCTTGCTAATTGCCTCATTTTTAGACTGCTATTTTTTTTTATCAGATTCTTAATAAGTTGATCAACAAAGAAATTTTCAAAACAATTCATAGAGCAAGGTATGTGGTTTTCTTCAAGAAGAAAGTAGTACAGCTTTTCTGGATAACGTGTTTTTGTCATTCGAATGAAAAAAATATCTTTTCTGTCCACACAAGCAAATGGAATTGAATTGAATCCACCCCCTTTAGATCTTGGCTTTTTCAAAGTCATAAATAAAGCATTTGTTGGTGCAAAATGAGATTTCTGCTTTCCAGACTTGACCTCTGAAAGGTCAGAAGACAGCATGCCAGACTTACATCACATCTAAAAATCTACTTATTACTGCTCCTGTTATCATGACTTTAGCAATTGGAGTGAAAGAAAGTGAAACTGGACCTACAGAGTTAATGAAAACTTTTTTGATAGTTTAGAATAATCAAAACTCAAAACTTTTTAAAAGATCTTATTTTACTCATCAAATACTTGTATATTTTAAACAGAATCATAAAAATATATTTATATTAAAATATAAACTTTATGTAAGAATCAATTACAGTCATTAACATTACTATTTGAATTTATAAAAGTATGTTACAGTTAAAGTATAAGTGTAACAGTGAAATCCAGTTTGGAATTTAGCCAAAATATAACAATTTGGAATTTAGCCAAATTGTTATATTTTATTCTCATTATAACCTCAGATGTTATTTACTGAGGTTGGATTATGGTTTGGAGGTTTTTAAAGTTATAAATATAATGCAAGGTTATTCTGAAAGTAATTCGCATATAGGACCCTAAAAAGGTTATCCTGTCCCTAGTCTTAAAATGTTTTTTTAATTTATATTTTGAAACAATTTGTTTTTCCCTAATAGTTCCAACTGTTATTTATACAGTGAAAAAGTATCATCTTTTCTTACATAATGGAAAAGAGGTGGGCATTATGGTGATTTCTCTGGAAAAAAAATACTAAAGCTCATTAAATTTTAATAAATTCGGTGCCTAAAACATTGTTAAAGAAAGGACGAAATGAATGAAGAAATGTCTGAATGAACAAACCACAGAGCGAGCCTGTGGAAGTAGCACAGGCTTCTCTCATTTACTCTAATTCCCAGTTTCTGGATTCAAGACCTCTGGTGTCCAAGGCTGCCTAGAGCAGCCCTCCTTCTGTCTCGTTCAGTATTTCTCCAAATAGATCACTGTTGCCAGTGAGTGTTTCCCACACGGTTAAGAATGCTCCACTGGCAGCAAGCTTGCATAATTTATGATTAGAGAGTGATAAACCAAGCTCTTGTTTGGGGGCTGATTTTATAATTCAATGAAAAGTCCACATTATCTCATTAGTGTCTCATCATAAACAGGAATTTCTTCCCCTTATTCTTTGTATGACTCTCTCTGCTCTCTTTTACTGGCAGTTAGTAAGTAGGAGTGGTTGAGTTTGATTGATCTGTGGAGTCTTTTGACCAGGACAAGTGGCCCAAGATTAGAGATGAATTGAGAACACTCACACCAGAAAGCAGGGAGTTAATCCACTTTTCAGAAATACTGCATGCAATTACTGATCATTTGGGAAATACTAAATTTTATGCTGGTTAAACACTAGTTTTCCAGAAGGTTTTAGTTTTACTTCTACTTACATAATGGCATGTCGGAAACTTGGCATGAAGGTACAAATCCATATGAAAGCTTTCCTGTTCTGTGATAGCTGGGGAAATGTATTGGTGAAACTTCCCATCTTGCTTTGCAGACCTCTTCTGCCCTGTTGATGTGTAAGACTTCCACTTTCCAAATGGCAAGGGTTGCACAGTTCAGTCGTTTCTTGGATTAAAACAATGGCAGGAAAAAAGTCAGTTATTGAGTCCTTGCTATAAAACAAGCAATTTGATGTGTTTAATAAATTTGTGCAAATAAAATGGCATTTGGATATTTTAGGGTGAAAACATTTCATATTCTATACATGCAAAGAAACATAAGATTTTTGCTTATGTATCAGGAAGATTACTTTGAAACATGAAATATTTTTATAAAAAACATTATTGATCTATATTTTGTGTATACCAGCACCTCAGACTGTCTTAACCTAAAAGTAGGTATCCCAAATTGGTAAATAATAATTATCTGTTATTATCACAAGAACTAAGTGGAAATGGATACATAAAGCCCTTGAAATATTTTATTCTCTTTAATAAATAAAACAGATATTTGGAACTATTTCACACTAAATCATTTCCTGCTATGAATAGATACATAACAGCAAATCCCAATTTAGTCTTTCCCTACCTAAATTGTTAAGACATCCAAGTTACTAAGCTCTAACTCCCTGGTTTTATTGTACTAGTGTTTTTAAATGTAGAGTCATATTAAAAGAAAAAATAAAGATCTCTCTTAAAAGCAGATATATTTAAACATTCTTAAAAATTCAGTGATAAAATGTATAAGAAATAAATGTCATTTTTTTAAATGCTAAAATGAGATGCCATTACATAATGAATCAGAAATTCAATATAGCAGTTAAGTGAGATTTTAGGCCGCCTGTGGAAAAAGAGTGGGATGGAAACAATTGACGATTTACTGCTTCCAGTTCCAAAATTATAACCTTGGACAGAATGCCCAGGGAATCAACTTAATTTACAGTGACAGAGAAAAAAAAAAGTATTTAGATTTTTGCAGATCACATTTTATACACATTTTGTTTTGTCAAAAAAGGAGATATTCTATTTAAGTAAATATTCTGGATAACTAAGCCTAAAATAAAATATTTAAATACTGTTGATTACAAAATAACTTTTAAAATATTTTATTTCTTTTTCTACCTTTTTTCACAGTGAAAAGTCTAACCCAATTGTCCTTTATTTAATAACTCAGTGTGGTTAACATGATAGTCTTTGAGAGTTCCAATGCTCTCTCCAATAAGCTGTGCCACCTGGTCCTGAATCATTCCAAAATTACATTAATTCTCCTCATAGTGTGCTTTCCCCTTTAGTTAACATCATATTTCTCTGCAATAATAATGCATTAAAAATAATTTTAAAAAATGCTAATCATGATGCTCATACAAATATAAAATGAAAGCTCATCAGAGATTTTATAATTCATTAATTAGTGAGAGGACCAGAAAAACCTGCTCAAAGGAAACTTTAAAGGATGCATACATCCATAGATAGTCAGGAATGCTGAAACGAATTTACGCAAAACCGTAATATCAGTCAATAACCACAGGACAACAATTCGTTATTTTCCACCTCAAAAAAAATTCTTTTTATTACTACTAGTTTTCTATGACTTATAAAGTTATAAAATAGCTCCAAGAAAGTGAGAAGCTGAGGTCATCCAAAGGGGTGGACTGGATAGAAAACCTATTATCTTTTTGCCCAATTCAAAGTCTTTCACAATTTTTACTGACAAATAAAATAATAATATTTATTACAATTGATCCTTCAACAACATGAGTTTGAACTTCATGAGTCCACTTATATGGATTTTTAAAAAATTAATATACAGTCGTCCCTCCATATCCCCAGGTTTTGCATCTGAGGACTCAACCAACTATGGATTGGAAACAATTATTTTGACCCTCTACTGGGAATCTGCAGATGCAGAGGGCTGACTTGGTGCAATTTTATGTAAAGGCCTTGAGCATCCATGGATTTTGGTATCTGCAGGAGTCCTGGAACCAATCCCCCTCAAATACCAAGGGAGGACTGAAGTTTTGGGGGAGTAAAAAGTTATATGCAAAATTTCCACTGTGCAGGGGTCAATGCCCCAAACCCTGTCTGTTGGAGGGCCAACTATACTTATATAAAGCACTGTTCTGAGAACTTTACATGTATCAATTCATTTTGTCATTCAAAAACTATATCATTAATTGCAATAGTCACTACTAATAACATGAGAAAATATTAGTCCTATCCCTATTTCACAGATATCCTAACTCATAAATTGGGTTTGATCACAGGTCATTTGGCCCTGTCTTTGCTTTTTATGCTATATTATGTCTGATATTACTCTTGAAGTTTTCAGAAGGCATATTTAATTGTAACTGATTTTAAAGATTTCTTAAGCAAATCTTTAATTTTGCTATTTGCAATAAAATAAAATGATTTCTACATTACCATGGAAAATCATATATGTATGAGTCTTAAGCCAATAGTCTTAGTTACACACAATTCACTCTGCCGGCTTTTGAATGATGCTTCATTGGGTAGCTTCAAGAATTTCTTCTGAAAGGTCAGGTATGACTTTGTGTTAACTGTTGTGTTTAATTTTAATTATATCACTGAGTTCCTAGTAGGGTGGAATTAACTTTTAGATAAATGGTACATATACTAAGTATGGATATCACACAATGTTACCACATTGTAGTAACTAATGAAGACTATAATAAAGTCTATTTTATAGAGTTTAAATTGGATAATGTATCTTAAAATCTAGAATATATTTTTAAACAAAAGAATAACAAAAATTAGGATGAAATAATGTATTGCCCTCAGACAATTCAATAGGTTCAGATCATTTTTATCAAATTAACAATACAAGTGAAATTATTTTCTACATTAATGGCTCAGAAAAGGTGGTTTGTAAAGCCCTGGGGCCTTTGAAACTTTTGTAGATCCATGAAGTAAAAACTATTGTTTTCATAATAATAATAAGATATTATTTGCCTTTATCACAGTGCTGACATTTGTAGATGTTACAAATTTAATGGTGAGAAAAACTTCTGGCAACTTGGAACAAAGCAAGATACTAGTAAAGTAGGCAGTCTCATTTAGGAATGTCCTTAATAAAGCAATATACATATATATATATATATATATATATATATATATATATATATAATTTTATTAAATCTTCACCCTTAATTAATTATAATATTTTTAATGTTTTGTGTGACAAAATAGAAAATAGGCATAAAGTATTTCTGTTTCACATCAAAAGTATGATGTTTGTCTCAAGGAAAAGCACTTGTGCAATTAAGTCATCAGCCCAATTAGATATTTTTTCATGCAACGTCACTTTTGCTTGAAAGAATGACCAGCAGACTGTGTGCGTGTATTCAGACTTGAATATTTGGTAGATATTTTTTCTGAAGTAAACAAAATAAACTCTCTCTGTAAGCAAAATAGACACAGTGCTAGCAATAATATTTACATTGTAATATAAAAATAGAATTTTGAAAAATTGTATCTGTTGACATGAACATTTTTGATGAGTTTTATAATGATATTGTGCTTCTAGAAATAATAATATATAATAAAACATCAAAATTTGGAAGACCTACTTAGCTTATGTGTATCATATAAGAAACTATAATGTAGAATAATTTTGAATCTTTAGAAACCAAATCTATGAAAAATGTACTTTTATTGTGCTTTTATGAATAATGGTAAGGAAAACAGCTACTTTGAATGAGTATGGTGTATATAGCTTTTTTTTAAAATCTGTGTTAGGGATGCAAGTTGTTTATGTATAGAATTAAGTTCCACTTCAAAGAAAGTAAATTAGAGCTCAGAGTAAACTCTGCATGGAGGTAATCCCAGTGGGATCTTTATCCTTCCTTTGAACCATAGGGCTGGATTATGTTTATTAAATATAGATTAAGAATGACTGAAAATTTTAGGGAAGAGAGATTTGTAGGTTTCTTTTCTTTATAAAATGCAGAAATGTAAAAGTTGCAATTTCTTTAAATTTTAACACTGAAAATCAGTCACCAATCAAGAAATATATTTTATTGTGAATATACATGTAATTAAGGGCTTATCACTGGTCATTATTAAAATATTTAAATCTCCCACTTCAAAATAACTAGTAATACTGATCTAATTTTTATGAGACTTAAAAGAAGTAGAAATGGCTTTTAAAAATATTGAGTTAAACCCCAATATATCTAAGGAAGCAGAATACTTTGGAAAGAGTAAAATATTATTAATATTATACACTTTGAATTAGTTTATTTTTTAATTATGCTATGAACCAGCAAATGGTTTTTATAAGAGGAAAAAAATACAGATCCTACATAGGAAGACATTGGTTATGTTAAAGGAAAAAAATTGATGTCAAATGAGAGTCTAATTGTAGTTTTTTTTAGGTGAGCTTGTAAGTGTGAATGACAAGAAATTTCTTTTGTTTTATTTTGTAGTGCATTACTTCTAATTGCTGTGAATAAGGTGTACAAAATGGTAACCACCTACTTACAGCCTTTATATGTTTATGTGCCCTGAATTTTTTTTTTAAATTAAATTTGTTAGTAACATTCAAAATTAATGTGTTCTTTGAAAAATTTTAGATTTCTAATTCTCTTGAAAAAATTCAAAAATCTGAGACTTGGAAGGCTGACATTTCCATTCAGAGACTTTCAGATGGAGCTGATATGTATGGGCTACCCATTCTGATGGGCATGCATTCTCTAGTTTCCTTGAGTCAACTCAGTTGGCTCATTCACTCATCTTGCTTTCTTGCCTGGACTCTAAAGGCATTTGATTTTGGAAAAACTGTGAGGGTCTGGGTGTTCATTGGCAGTGGCTTCCCCTTTGGCTTACAGAAACACATATAATGAATTTGCTCAACTGTAAGACATCATCTTATGGCATGTGGGTGCTCTGCTACCCCCTTCAAGAGAATTTGTGCTCGAGAACATCACAGATTGACAGCTGCTAGTGGTCACATCTTTAGATTCATTGCAACATTTATGCCAAGTCACACCTGTCCCAACTGCTCCCTGATAGTGCCTGAGCACGGTGGGTACTGAAATCTAGTCATTCTCCTCAACATGGGACTCTTCCAAGAGGCAACTTTGCTTTGGGTGCTCCTTATCAACCTGGCCAAAATTTCCTCAGTATTTCACTGTACTTTAAGACTCTGCCCTCTTCATTCTTTCTTTGAACCTTTTGTGGGTGTCAGCTCTGCGGCATGAGCCGAGGACCCTTCATACCTGCTTTTGATTCCTTTCCCTTCACAGGATCTAAAATGGTGGTCCCCAATGATCTCCCACCTCCTGGTATCCAAGTCCTTATGTAGACATCTCCAAGATTAAGTAATAAAAGAGTATGACTTCTGTTTGGGGTGCATTTTCTTGTTAACCTTGTAATATTTCCCTCTCTCTCAGAGGAGAACAAATGCCATGCTATGAGCAACCTATGGAAAGGGCTACATAATGAAGAAACAAAGCTTCTTAGCAATATTTAGTAAGATATTAAGACTGAAAACAACCTTATGAGTGAGCCTGTATTCAAATTTCCAACCCCAGTCAGGTTTCAGATGACTGCTTCTCCAGCCAATAGTCATAAGGTAGCCTCTTAAGAGACCTGAAGCCAGGAACACCCAGCTAAGCCACTTCTGAATTCCTGACCTTCAGAAAATATTTGATATAATAAATTGTTTTTTTAAAGCTGTGAGGTGTGGTGGTAATTTGTTATACACCAGTGAGTTACTAATACACTTATACATGTCTAATAATAAATCTCTTGCGCATCAAATTTTGCCTCAGCATCTGCTTCTTGGGGGACCCAGACTAATATATCTGGATGTCCCCAGATTTTGAGAAAACTCTCTTTTTACCCCCAAAGGATATCAACCATTGAAATTATTTCAATTCACCACCATCATGAATGATATGTCAATAAAGACTTCTAACTGGAAAGGACCATTAAGGAGATGGACCAAGAAGGCATGCTAACTCTGACCCCATCTCTTTCTTCTCCCACTGTACCAAGCACAAGTGAGTGAGAGTGACATTACCACAGAGTTAATATTGAACCTCCTCTCAGAAAAAAAAAATCACAAATATTTGGTGCTCTTATTATTTAGAACACATTTCTTGTGATGCATCTCACAACTGTAAATCAGTGTGTAGCCACACTGTGGTGGAGAAAAAATGTTGGCTAGTGCTGTTGGTTTTTGGTCAGCCATCATTTTTGAGGGTTTAGGGAATACTAAAAACAAGTATGCCTGGCTCATAAAATCTTAACAAAGATATTTTTAAAAAGAAATTGTTTTTGTTAAAACATGCACAAGTTAAACTTTGAAAGGAGATTCAGACTTGAAAGGTAGCTTCTGGGAGGTGGGCCTCTGGGAAGATGGTCATGTTTGGAGCAGGGCTAGGTGACAAAATGGGATAAAAAGTGGCCTTTTGTAGTCTCAGAGTGGTGTCTGGCTCTCACTCATGTACAAAAGTATATCAGTTAAGGCTCTTTCAGCTGAGAGTAACAACAACACACATTCAAATTGGCTTAAGGAATAAGAAAGCAATATTTAAGTACAGAGATCTGTCCTTAGATATAATGTGATTAAGACTCACCCAACGTTCTCTGGATCCATCGCTGGGCTTGGCCTCCTGTGGACTGACCTCATTCTCTGAGTCTGCATTGTGGGCCCACAGCTTCATGCTCATTCCATCACAGTGTCTCGTTGAGCCATAGATTCCTACTCTCCTTTCCAAACACTGTGGCTAGGAAGATTGTATTGGATAGCATGCCTTGGCTCTCTAGATCTCCTCTTATTTCCTCTAGATCTCTATTGTTCTCTCTAGATCACCTCTCTCAGCTGCAGGAGGCTAATCTGTATGAATTACGTCACTAGGCTCCCATCGCTTCCATGTTAGTTTGAGCTCAGCCAAAAGGGTGTCCCTGCAGGAAAACACAGACACAAAGCAGAGTGCTTCCACTGTGAGGTCCTTTTGGGCTTCACCAAAAGCCCATCATTCTTTGCTCTATATAATTCTCTCTGCTTTCAGGTTTCTGCTATTTCTTCCTCTTCAAATACTTTGTGTCTATGGGTCGTAGAAGCTCCAATAAACTTGGATTTCCACATTATCCCTTATAGTTCCTTTATACCCTACGTGCCCTTTGTAACTAGTTTGTTTGTTAATGACCCTCCTTATTTTGTCCTGACTGGAAGGTGCCATCTGTTTCTATTGGGTGGCTAGCTGTTACAGAGATAGAAACTACTGATTGCCTCTGATCACACTTGTATCCTAACCTGGGGCTGAGGGAGCCCTCCTTAGACAACATGAAAAGAACATTAGAAACTGAAAACAATTATGGGGGAAAAGTAGGAATGGATGCTAGAGAGGCAGCCAAAATTAGTTAACTACAAGGAAGTTTGATCTTGTGGCAGGGAGATTTGGTGGTTGTTTCTAAGGCAGGTGTTTGGTGGGTGTTTTTAAGGCTTTCCAAATGAGCTGCCTTGTCAGAAGCATGTCTACAACCCTTTTAGAATATGAATCTTGGATCTTGCCTCTGGATAAGGGATTTGTAAAGGCCAGAAGAAGCAAGGCAAATATGCTGAGACTCTGGTTTGTTTATGTACTGTAGTGCTCATTTTAATAATGGATAAACATTGCATAATTTTCATTCATGTCAGTGAATTTGAAGACAGTCTACTTCATCTTTTATTTCATGTAATTCTGTGACATCTGCACAAATTTCATGTAATCCAGTCATGTTTGTACATAGTTGGGGGCAAGAGAATAAATCTATTTCAATTTAGGAATTTAGGAATTCTACAGGAAAGGATGTATATGAGCATGGAGATATTGCATAGAGAAAATCCCAACTAGAATTGATCTGAGTTTTACCTTCTCTGAAGGTGGCAAATAAGGAGCTTCACCTGGGCATCTTGCAAAAGCATTATACCCAGCATTTAGCTTTTGTTCACAGCTTAGTCACCTTCTCAGCTGTTCTCAATGACTAGAGATGCACTGGATTTAAATCAATTCAATACTAATTAATTAACTCTGTTTCTATATCTTACCGATAATTGTTTTATAAGTAATTATAGCTAAGAGATAACAGATAAAATGATTCAGGATGTTGATGACAAATAGTTACATTTCATTAAGGATATTTTAATTATTATTTTACTAAGTAATTTTATTTCTTTTCTTATGGCATCTATTATTTTTTATTTCGGTGTTGCATTTTGCAAACTGAATGTGAACTCCCAGGAAGTCCAAGGTTTGTTTCAGTTGAGGTAGCCAAAGGGGAGAGCAGCTAAAAATTCTGCTCAGCCAGGGTGATGAGAAGTCTAATCTCAGTCAAATTTTCAGATGTTATTTTAGGAAAAACAAAACAAAACAGAATTCTATTTGATTGGCTTGCTCTGTACATAGCCTACACACACAATAGATTTGCCCCAATGCCATGGCCAGTCTTGAGAGCTGTTGATTGGGTTACCTGTAAATCTACTTTAGCAAAAATACAAGAGATTACACATTACTAGAAACTAATCTATATTTTACAGTTCCTGGGGTTCTGCATCAATAGTTCACATTCTCTTTAAGGGAAGTTATTCCATGTCACTAATATAATAACTGAAACCAAACTAATCTATCAGGAAGCATGATGGGGTAGTCATTATGGGGAGTGACACAAATGAGTTTTAATTGTCCCTGCTGACAATTATTAGATTCCTTTCCCAATGATTTTTCTCCTGACTGCTCATTTTTAATACATTAGAAATTGCTAACAAGCATGTTTACAAAATTTCCATTAATTTTGTGTGAGCTTTAAAAATTGACACATTGAACTTGGAATAGCTTCAATGATGAAATTTCTCCCACCTCCTATCACCTACTTCCAATCATCATAATTGAATAGACCATTGGCTTTCTATAAGTTTGGAGTTCTTTGATTTCTTTTGCATGATATGATCTGTTTATCTGTAAATATCAAACAATTCCACAGATCTGCATTTGGATCACGTAATGTTTCTTTTTCACTAAGGGATCAGGTAGAGTTGAATAGAAAATGATGAAGAATAAAGAAAAACACCTTCCTGCTTCCCAAACTTAGATCAGGGTACACACACACACACACACACACACACACAAACACACACAAACACACACACACATGCACACCACAATATTGGGACTAAGAAAAACATTGGCTAAGGTTGATAAATGACAAAAGAGATCTCATCAGGCCAGAGATGAAGCCAGGGAAAACAAATAAATCACCTTCAAAACCATCTTCAAGAAAAGAGATTATTTAGATAAAAAAAGTTTCAATTCTGCTAGGTCACCATGGGTCTATCTAACCTCGTACTTGTACCCCTACACCATACCACAGCTACAAAAAAGAGAAGCTATGTACCTTTGCATGTATATGAGAAGAAAAGGCCTTAATGGGAGAAAAGAAGGAAAAAAAACATAGGAGTAAGGAAATATGCCATCATATAATTGGTTATTGTGTGTTTCTTCTTTCTCATCTAATCTGTGAAGAATACACACTTGGATATATGTTAATGCATCATGAAGCTGAGGTATGGCTGCTTCTTTGTAAGAAGGCGTGCTTGAGAAAGCATGACAATGATGCCAAATATAATGTAAAACTTTCATCAAAGCTAGTATTTAGGGATAAGAGAGTTTTCAAACTGTATGAGCCTTTTTAATAGTGGCATTTTATATTTATATTTAATGTGTTTAAAAACCACAAGGCAGCTCCTTGATATCAAAATTATTTTTTCTTATAATAATGTCTGCAGAGGAAGGAAACTTCTTGAGTAGGTTAATCCCACACTTTGATGATTTCCCCTTAAATCTAGTTATTTTGGTGTTTCTGCTTTGCCATCCTTAGCACAGGTACAGTTCTCATCCTTATGAGCAGTCCAATTTCACATTCCCATGGTAACATTTGAATATCAAATATGGAGCTATTACCTCTATCAATTTATTGTTTGTTTTTTATATTCTATCAGTGAGGAACATTTTTGGATTCTCCCAGAATTCTCCTCATGTGTATTAAATAGAATTGTTACACCTATCCCATTTGTTGAAAGGTGTTGAAACTATAAAATGTTTTTCTGAATATTTTAAAATAGTCAAATACTTTTTCCTTTTTTATCATTTATATAATATTGATTGATTTAAAAAAATTAAGCCAATTTTTCATTTCTAGAATAAAACTAGGTCAGAGTTAATCATTTTTGAAAAACATATTTTTTAATTTATTTTTTTGTTAAGATTTTTGCATTAGTGTACATGAAGGATTCCTATCCGGGTTTCTTTACGTGACTTTTTTTGTCTTATTTCGGTATCATCATAATTCTCACCTCATTACATAAGTTGGAAAGCATTTCCATTGTCAATTTTCTGGAAGGTTTTCTGTTGAGTTGGCATAATTAATTTTTTAAATGCTTGATATAATTCAGCAAAAAACATGTAACCTAAATGTTTCTTTGTGGGAAGAATGTAGAATTTTAAGTACAAGTATTATTATTATTATTTTGTAGGCAAAGGGCTATTCAGGTCATCTAATTCTTAAGTCAGATCTGCTAGTTTGTGTCTTTCAAGTAATATGCTCATTTCATTCAAGTTTTTGAAATTAGTGTTTTAAACTTGTCATAATATTCCTTTATCCTGAAATATGTACAGAAGCTATAATGATATCATCTCTCATTTGCGATATAGTTAATTTGTGTGTTATTCCTTTTTTCCTGTATAATCAGGCAAAAAGAAAATACCATTTTTTTTGTCTTCTCAATAAAATACTTTGGTTTCAATTATTTATCTATTTTATACTTTTTTATTATTTTAGTTATTCTACTTATTCTGAGTTTAATTTGCTCTTCTTTTTCTAGTGTGATTTTAATTGAAAACTGAGTTCATTATTTGAGATTGTTCTTATATACCCATTTGGAGCTATGTTGATATATTGTGGTTTTAATTTTATCTTCAGTTTAAAATAATTTCTAATTTCTACTTTTATTTTTTTTTAATCCTTGAGCTCAGGAGGAATGTGTTATTTAGTTTCCACATATTTTAGATTCATAAGAACTATGTTATTTGATTTCTATATATTTTTTATAAAAATAATTTGTACTTTAAATATTTTTGAGGTCATACAACATATTTTGCATAATTTCAACCCTATTAAAATTTTTTATTTATTTTATGGCTTAGAATATGGCCATTTTTGGTAAATGTACCACTTACTCTTGAAAATAATGTATTTATTTAATTGTAGAGTGTTTCACATGTTAATTAGATCAAGTTATTGATAATGTTATTTAATTCTATTATATCCTTATTTTTCATCTATTTTTTCTATTACTTAGTGATAGATATTAAAATCATGAGCAAAACTTTGAATTTATGTGTTTCTTTATTTCCCAGTTTTTTCATGTATTTTATGTTTTATTGAGATATTACTCATGTACATAATTCACGTTTTAAAGTGTATAATCCAGTAGTTTTAATTATTTACAGTTACATAATTATCACCACTACCTAATTATAAGGTATTTTATTACCCTCTACAGAAAACCTGTATCAATTAGCATTACTCCTAATTCTCCCATACCCACAGCTACTGGTAATAATTAATATATTATCTCTATGAATTTGCATTTCATGGAATAGAATCAAACAATATGTGATTGTTTCAAAAACAGAATGGAAAATCCAGCCCTTGTTACTACACCGAGGTAGAAATGAAATTATAAATGTAAAATTTGTAATTTTATATAATTAATAAAATGGGAATCTTCTAGATCTATAAAATTCAGCCATATCTTTATAATCCAGTCTAGATCTTTCTAACCACATATAACATACCTGAGCTATCATTTTGGTTACAAAGATTACAACTTTAAAAATATTTTAAAGCCTCCTGTAAATTTGAATGCAAAACTTTATACATACCATAAGCAATATAAAGAAATTATATATGTATCTGGCAACACTATGTTAAATTAAAAAGAAGAAAATTAATTTGATGTAAATTCACCTTCAACAAATTTAAACACTACATTGAAAGCTGTCAATTCAACTGTCTGTATTCAAATATACTTAAACAACATATTAAGCTTGCTTTTAATTTTTCCTTTTCTGCCAGATGTTTTGGCATCATGCAGCCAAAGCTCTAGACTGATTAAAATTATGAAGAAGATTTATTGTTCTATAATAGTGAACATAAGGACTACAGCTTTAGAATGATCTGTCAAAGGGAATTGTGGCAAAGAATATCCTGGCAAAAATATTTTCCAAAATTACAATACAAAAAAGAAGGACATTTTATAAAAATGTATATAAGTAAGTGCATCATAAAAATATATTTAACTTTATTTTTAAAAAATTTTAAATTAAAACTGCCAATATAACATTTTATTTGCCAGATAATATTTAACTTACTTATAATTTTTACTTTATTTTCACTCACTTTCCTTTTTATTTTTATTTTTAAATTACAGTTGACATTGAATATTTAGATGTATAGCATAGTGGTTAGACATTTATAGAACTTACAGAGTGATCCTCAATAAGTCTAGTACTCATCTGACATTACACATAGCTATTAAAATAATATCGACTATATTTCTTATGCTCTACTTTACATCATCATGACTATTAACTCTATTTTCTTTACATGTCATACAATAAAAATGTTTATTTTAAATAATAATAATGGATATATTACTTCTACAAAAATTAAGCATGTAATTTGAAACTGAATCTAGAATTTATCTTTTTGAAGTACAGATACTAACTCTAGTTTAAAATCTGTCAAAGAAAAACATAAGAAATAGAAAGTATCAAAGTATCCTTTTAAAATATGTTTTAAAAGTCGTCTAAGGACTCAGTTGTGTTTACAGGCAGTTATGTGATATATTAATGACAAAATCTGTCTTTTTTCAAAAATTTTTCCTAATGTATGTTTTATTTATAGCATACTAAAAATCATACCCCTATCTAAATTCTCCCCTGTATCTTTTACTTTATTCTCTAAGAAAATATATTTTAGGAATATTTTGTAATGGCATCTTTTTGTAGTTTCAACCTGCATTTCCATAATGACTGATGTTGAACATCTTTTCATGGAGTTATTTGCAATTCATTTATTTTTATTTGCTAAATAGTCTCTGTAAATCTATTGCCAATATTTTATTAATTATGTGTCTTATTATTGAGTTTTGAGTTTCTTATATATTCTGGAATCAAGTTCTTATCACATATGTGTTTTGAAAATATTTTCTTCCAGTCTGTTCCTGTCTTCACATTTTCTTAACTATCTTTTGAAGGGCAGAAAATTTTAATTGTTAATGAGATTCAAACTATCTCTTTTTCTTTTATGTTTCACACATTTTGTGTCCCATATAAGTCTTTGCCAAATTCAAGGGCACAAAGGTTTTATAGTCATATATTTTTATAATTTTAAAAATAATTTTAGTTCTTACATTTAGATCTATGACATATTAATTAATATGGTTTGAGATAAAGGTTTTATATCATAAATATATTATTTTTGGACCATATGATAAAAATATTATCCTTTCCTCATTGAATTTTCTTGGTATCTTCATCAAAAATCAATTGAACATAACTTAGTAGGTTTTTTTCTTGACTATCTATTATGTTCCATTAATCTATGTATTTGCTCTTATGTCAAAACTATAAACTATTGATTTCTGTAATCTTGAAATCAGAAAACATGAGTCTTCCAATTTTGTTCTTTTTAAAATAATTTTTGGCAATTCTGGTGTTTTGCATTTCTATAAAATTTGGAATAAACTTGCCAATTACTAAAACATAAAAGCCTGAGCTTTTGATTGGTATTACACATTTGTTAGAATGATTATAATTCAAAAATTGTGAAACTACCAAGTGCTAATGAGAATGCGAGATTGACTAAAACTTTGATGACTTGCAGGTAAAAATCCAAATGGTACAGCCACACTGGGAAATAATTTGGTAGTTTCTTATAATATTAAATGAGCACTTACCATATGAGCAACAATTTTACTCCTTGGTAATTATAACTAAAGACATTTATGAAAATGTTTATGGCAACTAATCACCCCAAACTAGATACTATCCCAAGGTCCATCAGTGGTAAATGGATCACAATTTGTGGTGCATCTAATTTGGGGAATAATAGTCAGCAACAAAATGGGACAAATTGCTGATACAGACAACAGCACGGATGAATTGCAAAAGTGTTATGATAATTAAAAGAAGCAAGGCACAAAAGATTTACACATTGAATGTTTTCATTTATGTGCCATTTTAGAAAAGGCAAAACTATAGAGAGCATAAAGTCATATGGCTGATGTTATGAGACAGAATTGACTACAAAGGAGAAGAAGGGAACTTCACAGGTTGATGAGGTTGATGAAAATGACATATATATGGCTGTATATATTGGTCAAAACTTTCCAAAGTGTACACTTCAGAAGAAAAAATTTTATTGTATGAATGTTATGTCTCATACACCTGACAAAATAAAATAAAACAAAACAAAACTAATTTTTAGAAAGACCAATTTGTTAGTGTTACTTACACAATTTATTCTACATTTTATTATTTTCATGGTAACAAACTACAAGTGCTATTAAAAACACGGTAGGAAGACCCTCGCTTTGTTTCTTTCCTATTTTCTGCCAGAAATAGATACATTCTTATTCTCAAATATTTTCACATTTTTACAATGTAAAATTTAACCAGTGTCTCGTTTCTACATAAATAATTTTTAAAAATCACTTAAAACAAGCCCCAATGTTTCCTATTAACTCAAGTTGACTTGTTTTAGAAGAATATTTTTCATAAACTATGAGAGAGATTTTTAGTTCTTTTAAAATATTCCCTATAGATTTCTTGGCTTACATTTAATTTGAAAGCTGTTAAATAATTTATTCTCAGTGAAAATCTTGTATATTTAGTTGGTAAGCCTTTTGAACACATTCACAAGTATATAAGGAACATGACCTTTGCCAAACAAACTATTGTCCTCTAGAGCTTTCGATCAAACAGTATACTGTAGCCGTAATAGCTGCCATTTAAACATCTTATGGAAAAAGGTCAGACACTTATCATAATACATATGACTGATGGGGGCAAAAATCAAACAAATAAAAAAATACATTTCTCTTCTCTACTTGGCAACTTTTTACTTTTATAGAATACTGAACAAAAATAAATTTAGTGCCACATGTGTTTATGTTACAAGCTACTATTTCTTTTTCTCTTTCTTTCTTTCTTTCTTTCTTTCTTTCTTTCTTTCTTTCTTTCTTTCTTTCTTTCTTTCTTTCTTTCTTCCTTTCTTTCTTTTTCTTTCTTTCTTTCTTTTCTTTTCTTTCTTTTTTTTTAAGTCATAGTCTGTAATCATTCACCAAGTAGTTCTCTGTGGATGCAAAATCCAGATGGCCTGGCAGATGGAGCTTGGAAGATTGGTTGAAATGTCCCAGACACATCCATCACTTAAACACTCCATAGGAAATTTGAATAAAACTGAAGATCTGAAATTGTATGGACTATAGAGGGTAGTCAGCTGTAAAGTTCATGTGCAAACACACGGTTGATTATACTTCTTAAAAGAACCTTTTAATATTGTGCTATGTCTGCATTATTAAATCAGTTGATATTAAAGGAAATCTATCAATCTTGATAAGAAAACTTAACTAGTCTCACCTTCTTTCATACTTTTGTCCCTCGTTTGTAGAAGCTGAACTTAGGGATAAGGGAAGTTCCTTTTGCAAATCAGTTCAAGGAGGTGAGGTGTTCCTTTCTTGGACAGAAATGGGGATATATTTTTCACGTGGCAAAGGTTAATTGGTCACATCAGTTTATAAATATCTTTTCTTGTAGAGGGATGTTTTTCTCAAAGATTAGGAAAAATGGTGAACTGATCAGTCCATTCATTTACTAAATAATGATTTTGGGCTCACATCAAAAGATAAACAATGATATGTGTTTTTACATAATACATGTTCTATAGATATTGGCTCATTCTCTTATACATATTATTTTCTGTGTGTTAAAATACAGTCTGAGACTAGGGAATATCTGAGGATTTCACTGGCACCATGAGATAAACCAAGATGAATTTAGATTCAAATTTGAATCAAACAAATAAAAGGGCTTTTCTTAATAAACACAAGTGATATATTACCGATTTTCAAAAAATGCCTGATACTCATGTCTCTATATTTTCAAACCAGGTGAAAGATTGAAAAGAGTGAATAGCTTTTTTTTTAAAGTGTGTAGTATATATTACATATAAATAAAGTGGAGATTAATTGAGAATATTTACAAGCAAACTTCCAATGGTTTTCTCTTCATCAAGAAATAGGTTTTAGACAGTTTGGCCCCTAGATTATTTTGAGATTCGTTTTTGGAGATTTCTGGTTTTGTTTCATTCCCATGACCCCCTGCTTGGGTTTGATTTATTTTATAGAGCACCTCACAGAGCACAGAAAAACATTTTACTTACTAGATTACCAGCCTGTTATAAAAAGAATATGATGCAGGAACAGCCAGTTGGAAGAGATGCATAGGACAAGGTGCAAAGGAGTACAGGGCTCTCCTTGGGCTGCTCCCTCACCACCTCCAAGCATTCACCAACCCAGAATATCCTGAGTTTTAATGGAGGTTTTATTACATAGGCATGATTGATTGAAACATTGTTAATTGATGATTGATTTAACCATCAGTCACAATATCACACCTTACCTACCATTTTTTCTTTAGAAGAAAAGAGAGAAACAAGAGTTAAAAAAAAATACAAATCTCTACATGTTTTTACTTTCTTGGTAAAATTTAATTTTTGTACACCTTCTCATATCGCTCCATCTGAGTTTGACTCCTATGATATTTATTTTGTTAGTCCTCTGAGATTATAACTTCTCATGGGTCAGTGTTAGTGCTTGCTAGTCTTTGTTTGCTCATTGTCTACCATAGTCCTGAATACATGACAGGCTCACACTTGAATATTGCCCTGATTTGAATAGTAATATATGAGACAAACAGCCATCATATAAATATCTGTACTAATTTTTCTTTTTCTCTCTGTGACTTATCCTTTTAAGCCTGTCCCTTTTTAAAAAAACCATCTACACACACTTTTGATTTCTGAAGTCTGGGATTGGATTGAAGGTTGAGTTATTATTAGCCTGAGTGGTAAAGAAGAATTTGAATTTTATGGGTTTTCCCCCCAGGAATTTAAATAATGCTTGATTGTACTGACGCTTCATTGTTGAGGACTGCTAGAAAAATCACTGAACTGTCAACCTATGATTGTAAGAAAATAATTCACAGACATGTAAAAAAAAAATACCGAGAAATAACAAATAAGGCTTCCATGGAGGAAGATAAAAAGCCAGTGACACCCACTTTAAGGCTACCAGTAACCCAGGAAAATAGAAGCCTTTCTGAATTATTGATCGCGTATATTTTCTATATTTGGAAACAAAGTATTTTGTGATAAAATAAAAATAAGGTAGACTTTGTGTCAGGTCAACATAAAAAATTTCTAATCTTGTGATAGTAATCATGTAACTAATGTTATGGGAAGTCATAAATATCGATGAGACTGGATTTCCTCATTTGTAAAGGAGAAAAATAACAGAATTTCAGGGCTCTTATAATAAATGTAAAATCTATAACAGAGGGATGGTACAATAAAGGACAAATTAAATGACTAAGAATTTTAATTATTTGTAGATAAGAATGTGAATTGTGTATGTGGGTCATCAAGTGGTCACACAGATTTACTATTGCCTGGGTCATTTGCTGTATATCATAGCTCTGGTTTCCTGCATCCAGGTATTTTTGTGGCCAAGAATCGGCTATGGAAATGTATTTTTTGAGTCTTAAGTAATTAGTAATTTCTTTATTGGGTGGAAATGAATGGTGATGCCTGACTTGTTCAAATGTTTCCTCATCTTTAAAGTGAGACAAAAGTGATTATTTCCTGGGCTTGTCAAGACTAGTTGTTCTCAAAGAACTATCTCAGGGGCAACATCAGTAGCACCTGGGAATTCGTTAAAAGCAGAAATTCACAAGTTTTCTCTCTCTCAGACCAGATGAATCAGAAACTCTTGTCATGATGCCTAAGAATCTGGATGTAAACAAAACAGAATAAAACACTTCAGGTACTTGTGATTCCCATTACAGTTTGAGGACCACTGGTTGTAACTCATGTGACTGGGAAGAGATGCACAGTAGCATACCATTATACTGTATATTTTTATCTCACACAGATGGTAAATATAAACAACCATGAGAACATAGATGTTAGTAAAATGTAATAAAATAATTAGTAATTGATAGTTTTGAAACATTTATTACCTTTGCTGTTAATATAACTTACTTAATTTTAAGTATGTGCTTTAATTATTTGCTAATGGCTGTTTTAACATCTAGTTTTCAAAGTTCCTGAAAATTTGACCGTCAGTTCTCTGAAGCTTGTAGGAGCTAACTTGAGCACAGCCCTAGGATATTAATATTTTCCTCTCTTTATCTTCTTACTTTTTTTCTCTATGATTGGTATCATATCAAACACACAGATGTACTGGAGAGAAGTTTACAACAATCTAGGAGACTTCTCAAACAACCCCTACCCCATGTCGAGTTTTCAGAAGAGACTTTAAGGAAGAGATGAGAAACTAGTAAGTTGACCCAAGCCACCAGCATTCAATTTTTAATAATTGTTCTATCCGAATTGATGAATTATGCCATCAGCACATCCAAAAGAAGCCATCTCCAACATTGCATTATGGAATCTGTTCTAACTCCTTGGTAATAATGAAAAATGGAGAAGTCCTGGAAAGTCACAGGAAAAAAACAGCCCTTGAGAAGTGGCATGAAGAAAAACAACTTGGATTACAAGGAACAAGTCTAAGTTTCTTGCCCCTCATGCAGTGTATGGAACAAGAGCTAAATGAGACTCTTCTTCATACACACACACACACACACACACACACACACACACACACACAGAGACAGAGACAGAGACAGATAGAGACAGAGACGAACTAAGAGCCACTAGACCTGCTACACTGTTGACCCTAAGATTAAGGAAAATTATGGAGTACACCAAATTAAGCTAATTTTTTATTTCTTTAAAAGTTTCAATCAGAAAATGTGGTCTAGTCTCTGTCTTCAAATATGGCCATTCAGGTTCTTATCCTTCCTCCCAGCTGTAGCAAAGGAGGGGCTGACATGAGAGGAAGTCGGGAACACAAAAAGTCTTTTAGTATCTCTGAAAGGCCATCACCACGATAGGGATACCTTCTGAGAAATGCATACTTAGGTGATTTTGTTCTTGTGCAAACATCGTAGAGTGCACTTACACACACCTAGATGGGCTAGCCCATTACATCCTATGCTATGGTCTAGCCTATTCCTAGAAGGCTATAAGCATGCACAAAAACAACATGAGATTAAATCAGGCATGAGAGAGAACGATGCAATCAAGAGATGTGGAAAATATAAGATGTATGGGGCTACTACCAGTGTAACATGACATACTGTTCTATAGCACATGTTTTTGAAATAAATGGAAAGAGTGAACTTTATTAAAAAGTATGGAATGGAAAATACAGAAAATAGTAGCATAGTTACTTATCATTATCAATAGTGTGTACTGTACGTAACTGTATATGCTTTATTTTTATACCGGCAGCGCAGTAGGTTTGTTTACATCAGCATCACCACAAACCCATGAGTAAAATACATTGTGTTACTATATTATGATGGCAATTAAGTCACTAGAAAATAGGAATTAACAGTTTCATTATAATCTTATGGGACCACGTGGTCCACTGTTAACCAAAATGTATGTAATATGATGCATGATTATATTTATAAAGATTCTTTCAAATTTCTCATTTGAGTTTCCAAGTTCAGTTATCTTCTTTGTTAGGTCTCTAATCAATTGTGTTCAATGTTGGACTTGCTGGAATTTTTGTGACATTTGTCTATGATCTTGGTTTCTGAAAAATGATTCTCTGAAAATGACCTGTCCTTTGCGCTATAGAGATCTGTTGAGGGCGGATGTTTCAGAGTTACCTCCATCTGGGTCCATAAAGGTATTTAGAAAAGGCAACATTTTACATTTGTTTCCTGGAGTTTCTATCCCACATGAGCCCTGTAAATGTAGTGCCAATGTGTTCATCCTTAAAATGCTGTGCCATCGTTTCCACACGTGACCTGTGTGTCAGTGCTCTGCACCAGCTAGTAGAAAATTTCCAATGACCATTTGTGGGCAAGTCAAGTGTCTTTCCCAGGTTTCATTTTAATAAAGGAGCTGATTCTCGTGCTCAGATATCAAATCTGAAGGATTCAAAACACCAGTTCTTAGGTTTATATCTGGCTCCACGACCTTGGTGGCCAGCCATGGTATTTACATTCTTACTCACATTTTAAGGATATGAGCTTTCTTTTCTCTTTTTGGTGTTTGGATATTTTGCTTTCTTGCTTTGAGCGCTGCTGTGCATTTTAATTCTTTAACTATATTTTATTGAGTATTTCTCAATGTACTGAGTTCATAGGGTGGCTCCCACCTTTCTCAATCTATCATCCTTCAGAACTTTTCTTTTTGTGAGGATTATTTCTCTGCAGGGGGAGCATATAACTTATCATCCTAATTTTCTAGTACAACTGGGCACTTTTAATAATTATTCTGGGAAAACAGAATTGTATTGGTCATGGTAAACAGTCACCCTATTTCTATGGAAATGAGTGTGTTAGAACACTGTAGGAGAATAGGTTTCAGAGGAGGTCTTAATTGCTCTGTTCACTGGAATTGCAGGAAATCTCAAAAACTGAGAAATTGAACAACAGGGTTCCTTTGAGGGCATTTAAGGATTGAGGCTGCTTGATAATTCACTGTCCATATGCAGTCTGTACTTCCAGACAACTATAAGCTATATATAGTAGCCTCTGTTCACTAAACTTCTTAATACGAATCTGTGCTGGAGTAATTGGGAAGAATGGTCTACAGAGTAAGATGAGCACTATCTGCTTCAATGTAGTTGCTATTCCCCAGTTTGCCATTTAGCAAATAAAGTGTGAAACTTTGTTAAAAAAAAATTGAATAGATCCTTTATCACAGCTGCAGTCTCCTTGGAAAATATCAACTCACATTGAAGTCTAAGGGAAATAAAAACAACATGATTTTAGAATTTTTGTACTAGTGCTTTGAATCGATTATTCTCATGAATAATTTCCCATTTCTTTAGAAGAAATATAGACTATAAGAAATCTTTTAATCCCCCCACACACATCTGCTGATAGGCTTGCTTATTATTATTTTTGTTTATTTATTTATATATATACAATATGTGTACAAAAGAATTCAAGGCAGGAGTAATCATACTGTCTAGATATCCAGCATGATATTAGATGATATTATTACCACACAGAATTTTAGAGTTGGTGATACCATAGAGATTATATCATTTTCTGTAACCTTAATTAGATAGTCTGACTATTCATCATTATTTGAGGACAGGAAGAAAATTCTTGCCTTTTCTGATCAGAACTCTTTTATGTATCCCTATTACTAGAGCTGGTACTATAGGTTATTTTCAGCAGCTTAGGGTACTAATAACTATCAGTAATTACAGTGCCAATGTCTCTATAATATGAAATAGTTCCCAACACTTGTAATATGATTTTACACATCTGTATGGAATGAAACAACTTTTTGCTAGAGGAGGGTTTGTTGAGCTGTACACTAGACCAGCTGAGTTTCTTGGGCAGCTACACAAATACCCACGTAAGTTGGAAATGTCCTTTTCTCTCCCTAGGATGCGGTACATTTCTCTTCTTATCCTTATGTCACTCAAATTCTATTTATCCTGCATGGGCCAGTTTCCCTGTAGCCAGTGATTCTACATTTTAGAACATACCCTTGAGACGTAATTCCAAATGTGAAAAACATTTCTGAACAAAAATGTTCTCTGAATTATTTAAAATAGCTGAATATTAGGAAATCAACAAGTTACAAGGGGATTTTATTTAAATTATAGTACAATGTGCCCTATTAAACACAGAAAGAAAGAAAAAAATGGATTGTTGTAAAACTGGATGCTTTTATTTTTTTTCCAATATGTTTTTCGTGTTTCGTATGACATATGTGAATTGCTCTTTGATAAAAAAAAGTTTTTGAAAAAATGATGCTTATAAAACTGTATAATAAGATGACAAATTCTTTATGGTCTACTTTTATTTTAAAATATTTTACATGTATCATGAATTTTGCTGTATAAAATATAAAACCCCTTTGCATTGAAAATGCAGGATGAAGTGCATCAAACTGTTAACAAAGATTTTATTTTCTTATTTCTTCTTATATTTGTTTCCAATTCTGTAATGAGCTTTGATTATATTTGTGACTTAAAAACCCAAAAAAGATTCAACTCAAGTTCTCCCTTCTCTGGGAAGCCTTTTCTTAAATGTATGTATGGCTATATCCATTTCATTTCCATATTACTATAAGCATAAATCTTTACATCATTAATCACATTGTATTTTGATGTTTTTTTAAGCATGATTGTATGACCAAGGCTCAATCTGTCATTTACTCTTAAATCTTTAACATTTAACATTGCATGCTAAAGATTTCAATATAAAACGAATGAATAAAATGAATGTTAAATAAAGTTTCAACAAAAAATCTTACTGTACTCATCTTCAATTCTCCAAAGGTTGCCCTCATCAATGTCTTACTCAAATAAGTTTTTTCTTTTATAGTTCATCTTTATTTACTCCCTGTTAAAAATAAGAGTAACAATGAAAAATGAAGAATTTATAGCTCAAAAGGCACAGCTATTTTGGCTCCTAAAATTAGTTCTTAATCAAAGTTGTAATATTTGAAATATCTTCAAATACTTTAACTGTAAATAAATTCTATATAAATATCAGTTATTTTGTAAATTATAATTTTTAGTGGCTAAGATGAAGTAATCAATATATAAATGATTTTTTCAATACTTTTCTGAAAAAAACAATATAAAAATTAGACATTGATTTTTGACACTGCTCTATGTTAGCTATTTTTTTAAATAGCTAAATTTATCTTATGGAGAATAAATGTGAATATCTAGTTTCCGAAGAGGTATATGAAATTTATTTTTAAGGACTACAACAGTTATTATTTTGAATTTAAAAACAATTTATTATTTCTGTGAATATAATTTAATGACTTCACTGCTTCTTTGACTTGTTTGTTTTTATTGCCTTTTTTATATTTGAAAACATGTTCCCTGCTTAAAGCTACTAACATGTAGTCCTTAATCTCATCTGCTTACCTACTTGGTTGTCGGATATTGAACACCAGGTAGATAATAAAACAAATAGCACTTCTCCCTTCTATGCAGAAGCTAGTGAGGTTTAATTGTCTTCTTCCAGGGCACATATGTAAATCACTTAGATGTAGGGAGTATGTTCTATGAGAAAGGCTCTTGGCAGAAGGGCCATTGGACAATAGAAAAAAAGAGAAATAAAAATCTAGAATCTAGACTATCATAATTTTATGTCTTCAAAATATTTTTTTTACAAGTAATTAAGACTGTTCCAGGGCCAATATCTAAGTACAGGCTTAAGAATCTAATGTATAATGTATTTCAGGATACAGAATTATGGAGAGAGGTTATTCATGATTTTTACTAAATTTGTGTTCCTTTTCTCACACCAAGAACCACTTATTGAATAACTAATTATCAGCTCAATGGTATAGATTAGTAATTATTGACACCAAGAATCATACTGTCATGAATCAGTTACTAACAGCATTTGAAGTTGCTTATAACTATTTATAATTTTCAGACAGCTGAAAAAAAACTAAAATATCATCAGAACACTGGAGTTTTATAGAGGATTACAGAAAGAAAGAAATCAATATGAAAACTGCTTTCAAAAATATTTAACTTCATTTGAATGACAGACAATATTCATGCTGAGGTAGAGAAGCTCAAACCACCAACCACTGTTAATAAACACACTGATGCTCTTTAAACATAATAACTTGGATTCTACGAATAACTCTTCTTTACAATTTCTAACCTAGTGATGCAATTAGGACAATAAACTATATAGATTCATCTGAACATGTAATGACAGAGAATGAATCAGAATAATTGTAGATTCTACTGCAGGCCAATAAGAAGACCTGAAACCCAAAGTCACCCAATGTCAACCTGAGTCTAATAACTAAAAATACTGACATTTTCTTGTCATAATATTTATTACTTTCCTCCTTTTTAAGAAGATTTATAAAATTTACTGTGATTGTGGGAATGTGATTAACCTATATGAAGAGATCCTGATCGCATAAGAAACTTGATATAATAACATCAAAGTCTTCATAAAAAAACAGCATATTTAAACCAATTTTGAGATGGAAAGATTAAATCCCTTCATCTTTTATAAATGTTAATTTGAAAATGACATTTCTTATAAGATAAAGTTATTTGGATTCTTATAATGAAAATATGCCAAAGATAGATCTTGCCTTTCTGAATAATTTAAAATAAAAATATATTATTTCAAAGCAAATATAATGTTTCATCTGGTGAAGGAAGAAGAATCAAATTTATTTTTAAAAGTCAAATAGAACTTGCAGATTTTTTAATCTTAGTATATTGTGCAGAGGTTTTTAATATAATTGACAATTTCACCTTTTTAATTATAGTGAGTCATTATTTGCACAATGTATTTTTAATCTATTTCTAAGTTTGGATCAGGATTACGAAGTCATTGCTTAGGCTATAGCTTTGAGGTTTTCCCTATTATCATCTAAATGACCCAATAATTTGTGAAAAATCATAAATCTTAGAAATGTATCACCTATCTTGATATTTTAATTGTACGCATTAGAAAATGAGACATACAACGGTTAAGTGGTAGTATTATCAGGTAGGTATCATTTTATTTATTTTCTTAAACATTATTTATCTTACTCGACTTTTTAAATTCACTCTTGACCATTGACTATCTTGGAGAATAGTGAAGTGAAAGTTCACCGTAAAAAAATTAGAAAAGGTGCCTTATGAGTTGAAACAGCTTTGCCTCCTGGAAACAAAGAAAGGAAAAAACAGATACGTTGAAAATTCTCTAAATGCTAGCTATAACACTTAGCATTTTATATACATTATCAATTCTCCTTAACTTACAAGGCTGTTTGTTATATCCTGATAAACCCATCGTAAGTCAAAAATAGTATAAGTTGAAGAAGCTTTTAATACACCTAACCCATCAAAGATCATAGCTTAGACTCGCGTGCATTAAATGTGCTCAGATCACTTACATTAGCCTACAGTTGGGCAACATACACTAACACAATAAGTAACTGCAGAAAATTTGTTGTCAACCTAGTGATCGCATGCCTGAGTGGGAGCTGTGGCTGGCTGCCACTCCCAGAATCATGAGAGAGTAGGGTACTTCGTATTGCGAGCCTGAGAAAAGATCAAAATGCAAAATTCATAGGAGGGTTTCAACTAAATGCGTACAAGTTTCACAGCATCTTAAAATAAAAAAATCTTAAGAATACTGAGCTAAAGAGTCTATATGGACTAAATAGTGCACTTGGGAATGGCACAGGCCACATTTGTCCAAGAGGTGGGTAAGACCATCTTGAAAAATTTATGGAGCTGTTGCAGAAGACCATGATGTCCTGACAGCTAGAGGTCTAGGAGGTACAGAATTGATAACATCTGCTTTTACACCTTCATCTTAGATCATACCCAAAAGCTTATGTGTAAATGAAAACCCAGGCTACATAAATGCATATTTTTGTGTAATTTTTTACTCTTCATCTTGTTTCGAAATGGCGGATTATAAAATTACCAAATGCAGAGTTTATTGTTTTATAAGTGATAAAAATGAGGAAGGAACAAATAAGTTGAGGCAAGAGATGGGATCTGAAAAGGTAAAGAACATTACAAAAAAAACAGACATGAAATAAAGGGAGAGCTAAGATTTAAACTCACAATACCTAAATTTAAAGTACAAGTTTTAATATTAGTGAAGATTATAGATATAGTTTCTTTAAAGGTATTTCTGTATAAAGGATTATGAGGTGAGGTAAGGGAAATTAAGGAAGATCTGTATTAGTATTTAATGCCTTTTCCTATAAACATGCAAAGGTTTTTTGAGCATTTAAAATGAATTTAAAGCTATTTTTATGTAAAAATTATGTTGAATTTTATGATGAATATTTATTGTATATAAACCATGTATAGAATAACTTCTGAATGGGATATGTACCTATGAGTTTTCTTTATGAGATTTAAGCATAGTACTTTACAACTGAAATCAATGTATTGTGTTATTGAAACGCTGGGCCTTAGGCCATTTTAATATGTGCATGAAATATATTAAGGTGTTGTTCTCTGGCTCGTGTAGTCAAAATAGGTGCAAAACAAATAAGTGAAAGAGCTCTGGCCAATTTATAATTTCTACTGTACAGGCAGCACATTTATTAATAATGACAAAAAGATTTTTAGTTAGAAACATAAAAAACTAGTGTATTTAATGTAGAGAAAAAAACTGGTATAGAACATAATAAAACATTTTGTCACCTACAAGATTTTACAGTAATTACAGTACAGAAAAAGCAGTTTATATATGAATATTACAAATTGGAGACATTCTGGTTGTCTTTAACTATGAATAATATTTAAATATAGTAATATTTAATATCACTATTAACATAGCAATATTAAAAGTTACTTTGTATTATATTCTAAACTGAAGTGAGATTAAACCAACAGTGTAATAAAAGGTGCATAGATTTTAAATTTGAACAGTCCTGGATCTGAGCTATATATCACTTACTAACTATACTAGACAAATTACCTAAATTCTCTAATCCTCAGTTTTATCATCCGTAAATGGGTATAATATTGTCATTCTTGGATTGTAGTAAGGAAGAAATAGTATGTTATATAGAAATTAGTGAGCTTTTCATAACTCATAGGGATTATATGCTGAATAAAATACATTTATTAAAATTAATTTTTGTAATAAATCATTTTTTCTATTTCTAGTTGTCCATATAGATGAATCTTATTATACTAAATGAGAATCCAAACACAAAAGTTACATATCATATGATACCATTTATGTAATATTGTGGAAAAGCCCGAACTACATATTCAGAGATAAGTCGGTAATTACCAGGAGCTGATGGTGGGGGAGGAGCTAGCAATAAAGTTTCAAGGGCCAATTTTTGAGGATGATGCAGCTGTTCTATTTCTCAATAGTAGTGGTGTTTACATGACTTTATTTGTGTGCCAAAACTCACAGAGCTGTGTTTCAAAGAGGTTTATTGTATGTCAATTATATTTTAATAAAAATATTTTTCAATTAAAAAATAAAAATACACAATTACGGATCAGGCATTGATGAAGTCACAGTCCAGAAGAGAATCAGAGGCGTATTTAGGAAAAGGACATGATTGGTGAAGTTTTGGTTAGCAAATTTAGTGCTTGGATCTACCTTTTGTAGCTGGAAAGCTCAGAGAAAATGAACGCAATGTGCACTCAGAACTTCTGAATGGGATCAAGATGACATGCGAGTGATAAAAGCAACAGCAATCACTAAAAATATAAGGTGAGAAATTGAAATAATATTGGAAAAGAGAGAAAGTAAAATACTCTTAAGCACAGCAGGAGGAAAACAGGCAAATGCTGATTGTGTTCGAGACCTCCAAATATAAGATAAATCTGAAACAACGAGTCAGCATTGCAAGTGTGCTAGAGACTGACAGGCTTTACCAAATATACAGCTGCAGGTAAATGGTGATAATGCAAGTGTGAGGTCACAAGTTGTGTGCCAACCTATGAGGGAAATTTGTGCTGTTCCTGCGAGAAAACAGATGGCCAAAAGTAAGCATACTCTTTAAGTATTTAAAGGGTTGGATTGAATGTTCTTTCCTTCTCCATCACAACAAAAAGCAAGCAGAAGTAGCTCTAAATTATAGACTAGGTTATTCACTTTGGATATTTTTAAGGTGTGATCAGAAAGGTGTGGCATGGAAAAAGGTAGAGTGTTCTAATGGGAGGGAGGTAGGGGACGTTAAGATCATGGGCTAGTGAGTTCAGATGGGGATGGCCATCTCTCCTTTGCCATTTAGTCACTATTGACATTTGACAAGTTCTGTGAAGACCCAATGAGATCTCAGAGTACTTAACACAGTGAGTGGCACAGAGATAGAACACAAGAAGCTGTAACCTTTGTGGGTGAGGAAATGTGCCTCTCAGATCTTAGACTGTGAGGAGTCAAACTGATTTAAAGCCTCAGCTGGTGGCTCTGAAATCTATTGCTGTGTTAATGCCCATGACTAAATGTGGTGAGGATACTAAGGCAGGACCACCCTTTGGAGATGGGGTAGGGTCCAGTGTGGCTCCCTCTGACATGTGACATTGGCTCAGAGACTCCTGATTAGTCTTGTGAAATTTTCCTTTAAAACTGCATTACAGGCAGAGGCTTCCACCCAAGTTGTCTTTCTTTTTTCTCTCCTTTACTGAGGTTTAGAAGTTCATTATGACCTTATGGCTCTCCCAATCTCCCCCAGGTTTGTTCCCATTTTCCTCACAGGTGTTTTCCCTGAGATTTTCTTGTGTATCGAGTTCAATCTTGACCTCTGCTTTTCAAAGAACCTCTACTTACAGAGATGCTCTTGCTAGTATCATTGATATTAGCAATTAATATGCTTTTGCTGCTGATACTAATTGTTGAATTTAGGAATATAGTCTATGTAAATTTTGTAGAGATCTTCAGTGATAAAGAAAAAATTTTAAGACTGTTAGTGTATTAAATAGTTAAGGTGGTCTTCCAAAGAGGTAGACATGAACCAAAAACTGGTTAGACAGAAAGAAATGAGTTCCATTTACAGTACACCTTCCTTTCTCTCTTCTTGGTTATATTCTATCTCCCTTTCAGACTAAGCTTAAGCATTTTTTGTCACATTGTTCTGGTACTTTTTACTGTCTTCTCATTTTAGGACTGTTTAGCTTTAGTAAATAAGGATTATAAATGAAAAAAAGGAGAGGGGGAGGAGGGAGAGAGAGAGAGAGAGAAAGAGAGAGAGAGAATAAGAGAAAATGGGACAGAAAATCCCAGAGTATTAAAGAATCACCAAAATGGAAAGATTCATGAACTTGCTAGGTAAATGTTCCTTTAAGACTCTTTCCAGCCTTGTGATTTTAAGTCAGGTGTATTTGTTGTACCAGGAATTAAAGGAGAGGTGAAGGGGATCACAAAGGGAGCTGAAGTATAGACACATACATTCTGGCTCCAAAAGCCCAAATCATTTATAACAAAAAATTTTCTAATTTTTTCTCAATCACTTATGAATGTCCACTACTTACATTACCATCCATTACCATCCATTTCATTCTTGTGTCATTTTGATGATTAAAAAAATATTCCTAAATCAAATGACAAGAACCCTTTTTAGGGCCTCTTAAAATCTCCACAGATGGCAGAGAACAACTTCATTCTATCCTCGAAGATTGTAATCAGGTCACCCTTCAGTAATTTTTGTTCCAGTATAAAGAGCCAAATTCATTCATTAATTTGTGTATTCATTTCCCAAGTAATTTTAGTGCCTTATTATACCAGATTTTTTTTGCCAATTTCTTACTTCTGTTTGTATTTCTTGGACTCTCTCCAGTTGTTCTAGAATCTTTAAGAAGCTGACAACCAATATTAGACACACCATTATAATAGAAACCAGATTTTCCAAAATGATTAAATGTTGTCTTTAATTTTAATGTTTTATATCACCTAAAATATATCATCTTCGTTTCTCCTGTCCTACCCATCAACATCAGCTCTGCCCCATCCACTAGAAAAGTTTATGCTATTTCCCCTGCCATCAAACACAACATCCAGATCCTTTTTTTCTATATTCCACTTAGTAATCTTTTTTCAGTGGCTGTAACTTATCTTATTTTGCACTTTTTATTACCAGAATTCAGCTAATTTATTCACAAGACTTATTTTTTAAAAAATTTCTCTTTGTGTTTCATTAAAATCTGCTTGATATAAAGTCATGGTGAAAATTCAAGCTCTAGAACTCATTAGCAGTGTGCCATTGTACTAACTGTTTATCTACCTATGTGGTAATCTAGAAAATGAGGACAATCAAGTGATAAGTGTGACAGAAAGGAGATGACATATTCATAGCTAATGTAAACTAAGTGCTCAAAATGTTAATGACCTAGTAGATATGACCAGTTATTTACTTTATCTATGCTAAATTACAATAAGATCGAGCTTAATTTAAGAGAAAAATTAGCTGAAGAAAATCATCATAAAAGCTCAGAAAGACAATTCAGTCTTTGTTCTTTTGGGAAAAACACTTGATGTACTTAAAAAAAGGAAGGATCAGATATCATATATATTTTTTTATATTGGCTTTAATTTAGAGCAGGACCACAGACAAAATGTGTGTGTGTGTGTGTGTGTGTGTGTGCGTGTGTGTGTGTTTATGTTCAGACATCTGAGAAAATATTCCAATACAGAAGAAACATGCACTTAATTTTCCCCAAAATAAAAAGATATGTTTCTCATCAGAATAAGGGAGAAAAGACCAAAGAAGAAAAGCTCAGAGAAAAGAGAACCTCACAGATGTGGGAGAGCAGCTTGCAAATACTGGGAATGTTGTCACATAGGAGAGAGATTCACTTATTTAAAATGGGCCAAGAACTATGATTGCTACAAAAACAAATTGAAGGAAACCAAGAGAAAAGACCTTTCTAACCCTGAAAGCCATTTAAGGTAGAATGGGCCATCTCAGGATACTTTACTTTTGAATTCCAGAGGCTGCAAAATCACATTGTGGAGTAGAGAATTCAAGTATTAAAGGTTGACTTCAATCGACCTTTGTTTCTCAGGCTCTAACCTATAATGCAGAGCTGAAACTCTCTGAATGACTTTCTGGAGATAATTAGAGTAGAAATCTAGGAGAATTGGAAAAAGAGAGAAACTCCCTTGCAACTAATGAGCTCTGAAAGAGATGAAATAAAAAGAAATTCTGGGAGACCACACATTTTTGCTCTGACCATCTTTGCACCAATGGTTGGCAGGCAGATAACTAAATACACCATCTTTTCAGGTGGTCCTAGTCTGTTAAAGGTGCTGCAGTGAGAACAGAGACTAGAACAAGGTGTTCATGGTTCCTGACCTTTTGATACATTCAAATGGACATTATTGACAAACTAGTAGAGATGATTAAATAGAAAAATTGTCACTTTTGAAAGTGTTCTGAAGGAAGTAATGAGGACTCTGATAGACAAAACTGGGAATGGGGGCAAAGCTGTCAGAGAAAATTTCTCGAAGAAGTTGGCATTCATTAACCTGGAAGTTATAAAATAGAGAAAACAAAAGAGAAGAAAAGGAAACATAGAAATGATGATAGATTAGATAGACAGATGCTAGATAGGTAGATAGATGCTAGACAGGCAGACAGACAGACAGAAAGACAGACGAATGGATGGGGATGCAGTTATACAAATAGAAAAAAAATGTATCTGTGAGGTGTGACCTTGAAAATTAAAAAAAAATTGTTATCTTAAGATTTTCTCTGGGTGAGTCTGGCTGGAGTGGTAGTCAGGGTCTTTTAGAAACTGATTTTTTTCTAACAGAAATGGAAACTACTGTAAGGATTTAAGAGAAAGAAACAAAATTTTTGTATTTTATCAAAATCAGTTTTCAAATTTTTCAATTGTTATTTTGAAAAGTCAAACCAAAAAATTGCAAGAACTGTACAATGAATGTCTTTCTGTTCTTGACCTAGATTTGTGATTTATCATATTTGTTCTTTCTTTTATATAGATTATTAGTAGTAGTAGTTGAATCATCAACTACTTTGATGTTGAATGCAAGTTGAATGCAAGTTATAAACCACATGACACTGTACCCCTAAGTATTTCCAAAGAAAAAAATACTTTCTCTTAGATAATCCTAATGTAACTATCAAATTCAATAAATGTATTATTGACACATAAATATTATCTAAATATAGAGCATATTTACATCTCCCCACTGTCTCTCTAACATTCTTGACAATATTTCAGATTCAGGATCTATTTCAGGAGCCATGCATCCTTCATTTCCTTTATTCTGGGACAGGCCTCTCAGCCTTTGTCCTTATTGACGTTTTGAAGAGCATAGCCTAGTTGAGGTAAAAACACAGAGCTGTTCAGTTTGAGATTGTCTGATATTTTATCATGATTAGATTCAGGTAATGTGTTTTGGCAGGAACACTACAGAAGTGATGTCCTTTTATAAGAACCATAAAGAAATTATAACCTTCTCACTGCAGCATATCAGGAGACCTATGATGTCACTTTGTCTTATTGATTGGTGATGCTAACTTTGACTATTTGCTTCAGGTGCTATCTGCTTGATTTCTCCACTAGAAAGGTATTGTTTTTCTCTTTCCTGAGAGATACTTTGAAAATCTGTAAATATTCTGTTTTCTATTAAGCTATCACTCAGTAGTATTTAGCATTAATGATAATTCCTACCTGAATCACTTATTTTTATGATGGTTGATTTTTATAACTTTTGCATATGCTTTACATTAATTGTTATTCTCCTTTACTTATTTTTTACTTTTAAAAAATGTTTATGTATTTACTTTTTTATTCTCAGTATAAATTTACAGATTCTGGTTTTATCAATGGTTTATAATCTATACCATCATGCATTTTGAAACTTTGTCCCATATTTGGACAGTGGCACTCTTTCAAGCTGGCTCATTTTTTCAATATGTCCCTATTGGTTTTTAAGTATTCTTAATTTTTGGCACAAATGTTTCAGGTTTATCTTGTTTTTCCTGCATGAACCTGGTTATTTTAGTGGAGAACATTTTGAAATTAACATCAGGAGAGGGAATTTCATCCATGGAGCTATGTGAGGAGTGGAGAATACTACAGGATAGAAGGTAATTGACCAGACTGTTGCAGTCATCTGGGTGAAAGATCACAATACCCCAGTCCAGGGTGATGGGAATAGAGAGATGGAGATAAAAGGACATATTTAGTATATAATTGAATATGTAATTAGATAGGAAAGTTGCTGATTTTTAGCCATTGGATATTGACATAATTGAATATTGAGGTGAGAACAAAAGGGATTAAAGCTAAGGCCAGGCTACTGGAACCCACATTTGGTGAGGTATGTATATTGCTCACCTTTAATGTCCCTTGTTGGCTTACAAGTTGATGATTCTGTGCCCTGGCAGCTGGGTGAGGCGGATGTGACCAAACTTGAATCTACATCTGTGGGGTCATGCTCATGAGTTGCCATGGCAACCTCAGGGTACAGCTGCATGATGGCTTCAGTGGCTTTCATGAATAGAAGCCTCTGGAATCAGCTGCCTGAATGTACTTGAAGGTGACTCAGTGGGTGCCAAATAGTATTGGGAAACTTAGTCTTTCCTTTAGAAATAGAAAATTAATAAAAGGAATATTCTCAGAACTACTTGCATAGCATTCTGGTGATAAAAATTTGAAATTTAGTGAAAGAAAATATTAGTTTGTGAATAAATAGGAACTTGTCACCATATTATAAATATATAATTCAGAATGAAAACATAAAAATTAAGAAAAACAGCAAGGAGAGATGTATACGATTTGTATTTTTATGTATGTGATAATAAATCTATCTCTTTTCATTGCATACATAAGAAATAAGATTTGATTTGCATTTATTAAGACAAAATATGTATTTTGTTTTCTATATTTTTTTAGTTTGCAGATAAATAAATATATATTTTAAGTCAATAATCAAACTACTCTAATACATCAAAACTTCTCTAGTGGTTGTTGTACATGAAGACACACCGTGTGTTATTTTGATTTTTATAAAAATAAGGTATCCCATGTGCAGAAGTCCAGAGAGAATTTCCTTGAGAGATCATTCATGTGTTTGTGAAAATGAATATGATTCACATGAATAACTGTGCAACATTTTAGAAGACTGATGTTACTCTGAATTCAGCCTTCTTTGTCTGGGGGGCACTGAATCCTTGTATTCTTCTCTCTAGATGTCCAGTTTGCTGGTTTTGTAGCTCAAAGCAGTTTTGTACTAAATCTTCAATCTTTGCAAAGCCCAAAGTGCCAGATGCAAGTTCTAACCTCTCACTCAGAAGTCCTGACAGAAAAAAAAGACAGGCTATTTTTATTGCAGAATCTAATTTTAGGAGAATTGGCTGATAATCTTTGTATTTTGCCATCCTGGAAGAGATTTAGAGTTATAGAATTCAAAGCATTATTTTACTATTTCAATCTAGATACACATTAGGCTCAATCATATCTCAGCTACCAGAGGAAGGGAAGTTTGGTCATATACAATTGAAAAAAGAAAGCTTTGCTTGCCATGGAGATACATAGAGATACTGAAGATGGAGAAAGTGTTGTAATTCTAGCATAAGAAAAATGAATTCCTAAGCCATGAATAAAGGAAGAGGGAAGTAAACGTAGTAGAAGGTGTAAATCCAAAAGATTGCATAGTAAAATTTATTGAAAATTATGCCTGATTACTTTTAGGAAGTGCTGAGGGAAAACAAATTTAAAAAATTAGTTTTTCAAATTTAATGTAAGTCAGAATATTACTTTACCAAAGGTCACATAACAAGTTATCAAAAACGGGGTGCCTTAAAATAATAAAAATGCATTTTCTCATAGTCTGGAGGCCACAGATCTGAATTATAGGGCAGCATGGCCACACTCCCTTTGACCACGCAGGAAAGAATGCTTTCTTGCCTCTTCCAGTTTGTAGGGGCTCCCAGCGTTCTTTGGCTGTGGCTGCATGACTAACTGCCAATCTCTCCTAGATTTCCTGTGTCCTCTCCTCTATTTATAGGACACTAGTAATTAAGTGTAGGGCTAAAAAACTCCATTGGCACCAAAGTCTTTGGGAGTCAAATCCTGTTTTTTCATTCTCTTTCATAAAACTTTCTTTAAGGAGTCATCTTTTGCCTCTCAATGCTATTAAGTCTTGCTTCTCTGCCAATTAAGCTACTGAATCTACCTGTCAAGGGTATCACTGATATCTATTTGTTGAACACAGTAGACTAGTCTCTGATTTGTTTTTGTCCAAATCTACATCTCTTGGCTTCTGCAGCACTCACTCTTCTCTCATTCATAATTTCTGTTTCTTGTTATCTCATCTACCTAAAACTCTACCCAAACTCTAAGTGTGGGAACTCATCATGGTTGCAAAACTTTTCTTTAGCTATGTTCTTTCTTTCAGTGATCTCATCCACTCCTTCGGCTTTGACTCCCACCTTCCTGCTCATGATAGCCAACTTAATATTTTTTTTCCCTAAGACCTTGAATTTGAGTCCACATTCATGCATCTATAACTCTTTCTAAGAACTGTCAAATTTAATATCCAATACAGAACATTTATTCTTCCTCTCCCCAACAAAACTGTTCTTCTGTGGGTCTCAATAAATGACATCACATTCTGACCCAATTGTTCATACTAAGATTTTAAGACAATAAAAACAACACAAAACTAAATGATTTCTCAGAAGGTAGAGAAATAAGGATACCATGAAAAATAAAACTCAAGTAAACCATAAACTAGAGAATGGTCAAAGATCCATGATCCTACTAATATAAAAGCCTGTTTGTGCATAGTATAATGTCAGCTCACATGCCGTTGATCAAAATAATTCCAAAGTCAGTAGAATGGAGTGAAGTGTGATTAGGGTGGGGAGGGAATAAGTAGCTGTGAACTAATTATATTATTTACTACAAAGAGAGTAGCCCAGGGACCCATGAAACAGGCTCTGAAAACAGAAACATAATAGTCATATTTAGTAGAAGAGATAGGCAAGTTGATTTCCAAGATGATAGTGAAGAGATATTCCAGGATGATAACTCTACACTAGATCAGGAGACCAAGGAATTGAGAATGAAGCTGGAGAATGTAGGGCTCTAATAAGGAGATTCTTAGGGGGGAAAAAAAAGATCTGATTGATAGTACGAAATGTTTGTATGAAAAACTGATCTGGAAACCCTTGAAATAATATTTTTTAAACAAACAAAATCATGTCTTTACCTCTTTAAAACGATTTAATATTATCATTTTTTAAGAATAAAATTAAAATTCCAGTAGGTCTTGTACATTCCAGCTTCTACATTTGCCCCAAACTCATTTCATACCATGTCCCAGTTTTCCATTGAGTTTTAATCATCCAGATGTTTTCTGGAACCACAGAAATGTCGTTTGTTTTTGCCTGAAAACTTTTGTGCCTGCTAACCATTGAATAGATTGCTGTTAGATCAGCAGTTCAAATGCCTGGCTAGATTTCATTCATCACAACACTTAATTCAAATTTATTCTTGAATAGCCTTTTCTAACACCATTTATATAATTCCTCAACTACTTGTATTCTGTCACTACTCATCATGTTTTATTTGCCTTTTATTTCATATAATTTTTTAATAATATTATCTATCATTTTTCTTATAAATTCAAGGTCTTCTTCTAGATTGTAAGTTTTATGAGGACCTTCTCTACTTGGTTCTCTTTTGTATCCTCTGTGTTTCAAATAGTGACTGAAAAGGAGAAAACATTTAGATAAATTGAATGAATGAATGAATAAAATCATGATGAATGATGAGGAAAGCATAGGGTTGCATAGAAACATTTAAAAGCATCAGTAATCCAAGGCACAATGGTGAGCATTTGGTCTGAGGCAGATAATGTCTGAATTGATATTTTAAGGGTAAAGGGTTTATCACTCACAATAATAATACTAAGTAGGTAAATGAGCAGATTAGACAAAAGCCAGAAACCGTGAGAAGACATGCCTTCTTCAATGAACTCTAAGGTGATAGTAACTATTCTGCTGTTGCTGAAACATCTAAATGCATTAAAAGACATCATAGAGACCCCAAGAGCACTGTGAATAAGGCATCTATGTATCAGTCTTAATTAGGAGCAATACTTAGAAGCTTACTCTTTAGAATGAGGGCAGGAGTTTTGCTAGATGTAACCTAAAATTATACCTGAGCCTCAGTGTTGTAACAATGTTGCCAACCATTTTCTCACATTAAGGAATATATCAAGAGAAACACCTTGAGTTGGGGATGTATTTAGTTTCCAGAGTTCTTCAGGGCTTTCTCAATATTCATATTTGTAAAACTCACAGTCTGACATTGTGTTTAGAGAATTTCTAGGTTAGAAGTCAACACAAGATTAACTCGAAAGGATATATGAACCCCCATGAAAAGATTTTCAGCGTCACTAATCAGCAGGAAAATGCAAATCAAAATCACAATGAGATATCACCTCATACATGTCAGAATGGCTATCACCAATAAATCAACAAACAACAAGTGTTGGAAAGGGTGTGGAGAAAAGGGAACTGTTGGTGGGATTGCAAATTGATGAGGCCACTATGGAAAACAGTATGGAGATTCCTCAAAAAATTAAAAATTAAAAGTAGACTACTATATGATCTAGCAATTCCATTTCTGAGTATTTATCCAAAGAAATCTAAAAAAATAACTTGGAAAGATATATACACCCTTATGTTTATTGCAGCATTATTTATAATAGCCAAGGTATGGAAGCAACTTAAATTCTCATCGATTGATAATTGGATAAAGAAGTGGCATATATAGAGAGTGAAATAATACTTGACCATAAAAAAGAATGAAATCTTGCCATTTGCTATAATATGATTAATCCTAGAGGGTATTATGCCAAGTAAAATAAGTCAGACAGAGGAAGACAAACACTATATGATTTCACTTTTATGTAGAATCTAAAAAACAAGATGATATAGCAAAACAATCTCAGAGATACAGAGAACAAATTGATGTTTACCAGATAAAAGAGGAGTTGTGGGATTGGATGAAAAAAGGTGAAAGGGATTAAGAAAATACTTAAAAATTAAAAATAAAATGAAAAAAATATTAGCTTAAGGAAAAATTTGGGGAGTTGTAAAACATGTAATAACTGTGCCATTACAATCTGTGCTTCAAAACATATTTAGGTGACTTGGTGACTTGTATTTTTTTATTTTAAAATGTTATATTTTAATTATGCAAATAAATGTAACTTTTTAGTTTTTTGTCCAGTGATCAAGACAGGATTCCTAATTGGCCTTGTGACTCAATCCGCGAGCGTGAGCAAGTCTAGTGACCTCCTAGAGCCACGTTTTCCTCATCTATAAATTGGGGGCAGGGGGATAATAGAATAACATACATTCCGCACAGCTAGTGTGTGTATCAAGTGAGTTAATGTGGATAGAAGTGCATCATGCATTCTAAATTTCTAAACAAAGCGTGCTATATTGGTACAAATTTGAGGAGCACTGCCAAATGAAAATGCTCTAAACTGCCTGCCCAGATCATGTACTGCCAACTCCAGTAAAAATTTTTATGTGAAAAATTTATCCTAAGTTTTTGGGTTGAGAGAAGTGAACCTGCATACCTGAAATTAATCTACTAAAGTGGGTGTCAAAGCAGTGCCATAAAAAGAGAAATTTATAAGTAAGCTGTCATGCACTGGTTTTCCACACTCCAGCCATAGATCATATATTTTATAGAAAAATAGTATTCTAATTCTTGGAAGAGGTAGGACAATATAAAAGCCATATATGTGCTATAAATACAAAAAAATAATGTATGAGGAAAAGTTATATCTGGAGTCATGAAACAGATATGCTAGTGGATAGATTGCCAGACTACTTTGTATAAATTCTCAAAAATATTAATTTTCTTTTCTCTGTGGAAAGCGACCATGTACTTCACTGCTTCTCCTCGCTAAATCTGTTGTTATCTACTTGAATCCAAATTTCTTAAACTGGTTACAGGTTTCAAGGATGCAGAATCTGGATTGCCTGCCTCTCTGAATTCCTTACAGAGTGAAACAATACCTTTCAGGGTGGTATGGATAGAGAAAAGCAATCCTTACCTTTGGTCAATGAGTTAATACATGTTTATCGAATTTAGGTTCATTTTGTCTCTCGGGTGCTCCAATGTGTTTGGTAGAGAAGAATACTTGGATATGAACTTGTCTTGGCTTGGCATGTACTTCAAAAGTGAGCTGAAGATGCTATCGGCCCCAGTTTTTCATTTTGGTTTATTACAGTTATTCTTGGAATATCCGTAGTTGCTGAGATATTCATCTTGCAGGCATGAAATAATAGAACTTTCTTAATCTTTGCATTGCTGAGGGGAAATGAGTTGTAATAAAGAGTGTATATTTATTTTCAAAATTAATTTCAGAAGAAAAACTTTTATTTTGGAAATGAGTTTTATTTCATTTCACAATGTACCTGATAATGTGCAAAAATGCCATATCACATATTATGTTAGACAAACTCAGGCAAATGAGAAAGTAGGTGATTTGAAGACATTGCTTCATGTTTAGAAATATCCTATTAAGGTAACTTTATTTTTAGATTCAGGGAAAAAAGCAACTTACTTCTCATATCAGTTTATTTTGATGAGCTTTTTATTAAGATTATTGAGGTGACATTGGGTAATGAAATCACTCAGGTTTCAAGTGTACAATTCAATAGTATGTTATGTGTATATTGCATTGTGTGTTCACCACTCAAAGTTAAATTTCCTTCAGTCACCATATATTTAACCCTCTTTGCCCATATGTATGCCCTCATTTTCTTTGGTCTCCACTAAATTTTTACATTCATTAGTAAAAGAGTTCATGTTAATTTTAAGGACAAAGAAAATCATGCAGCTAGAACCCTGTTCCCTCTGAGAAAATGGAGTTAGGCCTATCTAGTATTTACTTCTTAGATGTTTGAAAGGTTTTAAAAGCATGTGGTAAAGTATTTAACAATTATAAAGCATCCAATATATAACATGAAGTCTTTATTTATTACTATTATAGTGGAAGTGGTAGTGGTTTGTAATTTAATCTCTGATGTTTCATGCAGTTCCTAGATATAGTAGTTGCTAGATTAGTAGTTGATTACCAAATCAGCACAGTTGAATTTCATGTCGTTCTTTCTCAAGTAAAATCTTTCCTGCTTTTGTATTTTTTTTTTTTTACAGATCCCCTCTTACCAACCTCCGACCTTGTAGAAAATAATAAGTGAGATGTTCTGGAATCATTCTTACCCCATACTGTGATTGATATAGGGGGGTAGTGAAGCCACAGACAATTGATAAGAATGGCTTATGCACCTTTGTTATCTTTTCTTCTTTTTCATCTTCATTTCTCTAATCACATTCTAGTAATTGACAGAAGTTAATTTTAAGCAACTGATTTGGTGTTACTGAAACATTACACTTTGAGAGTAGGTCACTATTTTCTTATATTGGTTAATGCTTTCTTAATATTTCAGATGATTTCTCTATAAGTAAAAGACATGCTATACTGAGCAATGGCAAGTAGGATAGTGCATTAAGATGCATGACAATAAAATGGTTAGGTCTGTGAGCAGCAATACTCGTTAGTTAATAAGAGCATTTATTAAGAGACCTGAAAATACGTTTTCATTTACTTGCTGATGTAATCACGCATAATATAATCCATAGCAAAATAGGCAGAATAGAGCCGTCAAAGGGTATCATTCCGAGGGGCTAAATTTGATCACCACTTAGAAAATATGCTGCTAAGCTTATTGCCTGTATAAATACCAATTTTAGCCAATAGGCTTCTTTGTAATAGGGTATTAGTGGCTGAATAGGCCTTAAAATGGAAATGCTGAATGCCAGAAAAAAGAACATGAATGATGATAATGATGCCTTGACATAAAAATAACAGAAGAACCACATTGTAATCAAGATGTACATGTTTCTTCCACTTTGGTAGTTATTTCCACTATTTATTAGATTGATTAGTTGCACAAGTGCATGGAATAACAAGATTTCCCATAAATACCATACTTCTTTGGCACAATGTAAAAATCCTCAGTTTTAGGTCAGATATTTCTGCTGAGTGTACTTAAAATTGTTCCCCAACTATAAGTGGAGGTACTGATAACTGCATAATACTTTTTAGTTATAAAATTAAGTATTTTTAATTTTACTGTGTTCTTTAATTGTAGCTGTTTTGGCCACCTCAACTACAACTAGTAACTAAAGCTTTAATAAAATCCTCTGTATAGCTATTTTCTGAATAAAAATTGAATTCCACTTGAATAAGACAAGCAAATTGACATGAATACCATGAATCATTTTGAAAACATAGACCAAGTTAATTATCCAGTTTTGTAAATGTGTTATTATAGTTTGATGACTTAGTTTTGGAAAGCATATAAGGAATTTAAAAATAAAAGAAAATAGGCAAACTGTAATAACTCTTAGAGGGAAAAGATTATATTAATTAAAGGAAAATGGGGTAAAATGGAAAGTGAGAGAAATTATGTTTTTGATATATTAAATATTTATAATTAGAAAAAAGAAGAGGAGTAATGTTTACTGAAGACCTATTAAATGTCAAGCACTGTATTATGGACTTACATATATTATCTCACAGAAGTCATATTAAGTACCTTATCTCATATTTAGAAACATAATTTTTCTATTATTTATTCAATGGAAAAAATAGTTAATAATACCAGCCTTACCTTCAATAATTTGAAATCAAGTAACCATTGCAAAATATAATATTGCTTTACTTATTAATTAATTCAACAATTTATTCAGTGCCTGCACTATGCCAGTATCCCACCTTGGCACTTGGAGCCATAGTAAGTCGGTAACAGCAAATGAATATGCAACTGTGTATCACGTTTTAAATGTAAAATGATGATTCAAAACTTTAGTAGTGTGTTATGCCTTAATAAATTATCTTAGTGAGGCAAGTAAAATACAAAATAACTTAGATTTTGCTGGCTAAGTGGTTGGTCTCCTGAATTGCTCTACTTTTCAATTGCCAATAGCATTTAAGGATCATTGCCAAACTTGTTTCTCTGTCATTGAAAGGGCAAATTAATGTTAGTGAGATAGTTATTATTTTAATTCATACTAAAAAATTAAATGGCGATACAGCCAATATTTAGGTAAAATCAGGATAAAGTTACAATCTCAGGAAACTGCATGCGATGCAAGACTCTAATTTATTGAGCCTCTAATATGTGGCAAGCATTTAAGGACACCAAAGAATTCAGAGAATTTCAGACTGCATAAAGCTCAGACATCAGGGTGCTCAGTGTTACAGGAAAGTTGAACCTGAAGACAAAGGCCATTTTCATAGCCAAGGAGAAAGGGGTTGCAAAGCAGACTGATGGAGAATGTGTTAGGGATCTCCCTTTAATGCAACCGTCATTCTGTGAATATCCTCTCAGTACACTTGAGATTATCAGTAGCCAGGGGGCACCGTACTGGAATGTATGATAGGAAAATTGTGTGCTCAGCAGCATTTAAGTACCAAGTAAACTTGTATCTTGAATTTGCTCCATTTATCTCTTGTGCATGTTTTATATAGGTACATATACCCATTTATTAAATTTACATAAATGCTATTGCACTATCCACATCCTCCTAAACTTGCTTTTTCCACTTAAATGTATTTTTTATGATTTATCCATGTTGATCACTGTAGGACTTTCCTGTTTATTTCAACTGTGATGTATTATATTATTCAAGAAATATTGAAGGAGGCCATCAAAGGACATGACTGTCTCTGTGATGCCTTGCAGGTTGACCCTCAAGCTAGACCCAAAGAACAAGAAGCTCCTCACCCCTACCCTGTCCATGGAATATATGTGTTGCCCACTGTTTCCTCAGTGGGAGCCAGTTTCAAGGATGCAACCTTGATAGAGTAAGGTGTGTTGAGATCATCTGGATGGTATACATGACTAGACCTAGGCCTCTTTATAATCTTTTAGGATTTTGCAGGTGAGTATGGAGCTCTACATATATTACGTCCACCTAAGGTAAGTCTTGTGCATAATATGTTCCCTCACTTATTACACCTGCCACCTACCCATCTGGAGTGGTCTGCCTCTTTTTCTAGTCTCTCTTTGCTCTTCATGTATGGAGGCCAGTTTCAGATTTCACTCTGGAAGCTCCCAAGGTTGCTTCACACTAAGAAATTGCTGCAGTGAGGTAGGCAGAATTTTAAGACCCTCCCTACTACTCCAGGCCCCTAAACTGGTCCTGTATTTTTTGATTAGCTAACATGGCTTAGGTTGACTTTTAGAAAGGGAGATTATGTGGGTGGGCCTGCTTAACTTACTCATGCATGCCCTTTAAATCTGGGTCTTGTGGTCAGAGACAGAAAGTCAGAGATTGAAAGCATAAGAAAAATGCTATGTACATTGCTGGCTTAAAAAGGACAGGACCACATGGCAAGGAATGTGGACAACCTCTAGAAGCTGACAGCCAGCAAGGAATTTGGAACTCTAATCTTATTACTGCAAGAAACTAAAGTCTGCCAACAACAAGGATGAGCTGGGGGAAAGATTTTTCTTTGCCCCAAACTCTCCAGACAAGGATTTAGCCCAGCCCACAGCTTGATTTTAGCCTTGAGGCAACTGAGCAGAGAACCTGGTCACACTGGACCAGACTTCTAATCTATAGAAATTACGAGATAATAGATTTCTCTTGTTTCAAGCCACTAGGTTTGTGATAATTCATCACACAGTAATAGAAAATAAAAATAAGCAATAATGAGAAAATTTTAAATTTTGATCATCTTGGAAATGAAACTAATTTTTTCCTAGACTTTTCTATGTGCTGGAAACTTTTTTATGATTTTAAAGAAATGTAACATTGAGGGGAAATGTCTACTAACTACATTAGTAGGAAACTCAAGAAGACCAAAGGGTTTTGAATAAAGGGAGGGTATGTATTTTGAAATATGACAAGAGACTCTTCTCCTTGGCCCACTCAGCCTCCATCTTATGCCAGTATTTTGTCTCACTAGGATTGTTTTACTTGATAAAATTCCCCCAAGTTAAGGTTTAGGTTTCAGTGTAGAGATTTTCTTCTGTGGTATTTAGTACAGTATATATATTTATTTTAAAAAAAATGCAAGTCTCTCTTTGGAATAGCTGGAATGAAGCAATCAATAATTATATTCACAAGTTAATATATGGCAAATATCTCATTCTGGAAAGTCAGGAAGCATGAGTGAAACCCTAAGAGAAGGAAATGGACTGGGAGAAACAGCTATGTGAATGGTAATGACAAAGTTTGACTTAAGAAGGAATAGGGCTACTGGGAAGTAATTAGCCATTTAAAATAATTTTAGAAGTCTACAAATGAGAAGCCCTGAAAAGATAAACATGCTGTGGTAAAATAAATAAATAAATAAATAAAATTATAAAAGTTAATGATGTGAAATGGTCATGCATAAATGGTAGAAATGAGTTCAGAAGGAAAACCAGGTCAACAAGAGGCTGTTATTCTTGAATTCACCCTAAATTTAATTTTAAAAGGAAGTACTGTGCTTACCCCTCCCTTTTTTTCTACTTGCACTGTAAACTCAATTAAAGTTAATGAGAGTTAGGGGCAACATTTCTAGATTTTAGGCTCTTGGAGGATAATTATTCCAAACTGAATTGTTAAACAGCAACTTTTTCCTGGTTGGTAAAAAGCAAAATATTCCCCCTGCTCACATTACATTGAATTTTAAGAAAACATTGTGATGAAGTTTCTTCTATAACAGATTTCTTTTCCTACTGTATGAATTGAAGAAATGTAAATTACTCTCTACACCCGACAAATGTTTCATTCTGACAAAAATGGCGATTTAACTTTTTTAAGGTTATGAAATAACCTGTTCTGGAATATTGTGCCTTTAGTAGGTAATTGCCATCTGTAAAGTCAGAAATTCGAAATGACTAACCTCAAGCCACATCTATCCTAAAATGTGACTCCTTCATTCTATTTATTCACCTCTTAGGGTTTTGAGGTCTCTACAAAGTAGAGTATAAAGTCCAGGGTAACATTTACATGAGATCTAAGATGCACTTATTGAAAGTTATTTATACATTTATTAAGTATTCATTGGGGCCATTGATGTTCTTCAGCACCTGGGCCATGTTCAGGCCAGAGTAGACCTTTCAGAAACATTTGCTGATTACAGGGCCACCTACAAATTGCTGGGCACTTGGCTGGCTTCCAGGATACAGTGACATTCATTTAATATCATACTAAGTTGATGCACATGTATTGACACATGAACTAGCGATTTATGAAATCTTGTTTAAGTGTCAAAAAAGAGGCACGTCTAGATGGCCTTCATACTGCATGGACCTATGAGAAAATGAGACAGCAGGGATGTCTGTCTCAATAGGCAAGAAGTCATTCTTGGTTCCAGTGTTTCTCAGACTGAAATACATGATAAGCCTTTTAGAGAAACATGAAGCCCAGCAGTCCTTCGGGTAAAACTTGATCTTTGAAATCCACATTTTCTTGGGTCATTTATTCATATTTTTCAAGGGAGAAGTTCTAATTGTATTGATTTATCATCATCTGAGACAGATAACAGCTCACAAGGCATGATCTTAGAAGAGTATTTACAAATGGTAGCATAGCTAGGTGTGTTTTATATTTTTTTTCCAAAATTTTATCTTGAAAATTTTCCAATATATAGATAGCAAAATTGAAAAGAAATTACAGTAGACATTGATATACCCAACTCATACATTCTACATTTTACCATACTTGTTTTGTCACATCTCTATTCGTATGTCTAGCCATTCGTCGACCTATCTTATTTTTGATGCATTTCATTGATCACAGATATCAGTACACATTTCTTCAAATACTTCAGTGTGCATATATTAATGACAGTTCAGGATTTGTTTGGAGTTTTTTTATATTTTGAAGTAAATATTAGATACAATGAAATGCACAAATTTTAATTGTACATTTGCTGAGTTTTGACAAATGTAGTCACTTGTGTAATTCATACTCCTTCATCACCACAGAAAGTTTCTTCATGCCTCTTCCTGTCAATCTCCACCTTACACTTGCCAAAAACTACTATTCTAATTATTTTTTATTTTAGATAAGTTTTAGGTCATCACATGAATAGAGTTTGATGGTATGTGTGCCTTTTTATAAGGCTCTTTTTCACTGTTTGTTGTACTTAGAATTCATCCCTTTTGTTGTACATATTAATAGTTTGTTTCTTTTTATTATTACATGATTAGTCCACATTTCACAGAGTCTTCTATTGATAGTATCTGGGCTGTTTATACGTTTTCGAAATGCTGATTTGTGATGATTTTACGATTTTATGTGCCTTCAAACAATGTATGAGAATTCTGGTTGCTTTAAGTTTTTGTCAGAGTTTAGTGTTAAAAATAATTCTTCAATTTCAGCCCTTTAGGTAAGAGCATTATTTCATTTTATTATTTTTATTATTTTTATTATTAGTTCCTGATGACTAATGATATTTTTTCTTGTATTTATTTTCTACTGTATGTCTTTGATGATGAGTCTGTTCAAATCTATTCTCAATTTTAAATTTTGGTATATGTTTTCTTATTTTTAACTGGAGGACTCTTACTAGGATGAGCAAACCCATCTTCATTAGCTTACTGTCTCATTTCTTTTGAAATGAGTTATTTTGTTCTCAGAAGCAGACAGGTAGAACTTTATAGATCCCTTTTTAAGATAACAAACGATACTTGAGAGATGTCTGTCCTTTCTAAGCTGCTAAATTTTGTTTAACCTAAACCACCTTTTTGAAAAATGGGGAGAAATAAATGAAACAAGAGTTAAAACAACTTAGTAAATACTGATCAACATCTTATATTTAACAGTTTGTGATGTATAAGTCCTTTCAAATAAATTATTTCATTTGACACACATTGATAGCTCTCAAAATAGGTTCCACTTTCTAGGTTCATTAACCGAGCCTCAGTGAGGATAAGACCCTTGCTCAAGACCATCCAGCTAGTAAAGGGAAGAGTCAAAGCCACTTCTTCTGACTCTACCCCTCAATTCTGCCTGGCATCACAGTTGAAATGCATCTCCGTGGTCCGTAACAAAATTAGGGCTGGAGAATCAGCATCTTACTATCTTCTGAGTGCTGAAGACACCAGAGATGAACCCCATTAGTAAATTATTAATCTTGAATCACCAGATTTTACTATATGTATTCATCCTGTGTTCTATTTCTACGAATACAGGGCTTATTTTGTGAAACAATTTTTCAAATTAATGGCAACTCAACTTACAAAAGAACACCGTGACCAATACTCTGGTCAAATTCCCTTTTAGCTCTAGTATTTTGAGGATTTCTACATGTCAGGAAAAAAAAAAAAGCAGTTTGAGTTCATTCCTCAAGAGTTTATTTTTAGCAAAAGCTTTGCAGATGATATGCAGAAGACATTTGCTAAGATAAAATCATTCTCATGGCATAAATCAGCTTATTACTGCTCATCTCCTTTAAAATAATGGGTTCTTTACATTTGTTGGATTTATTCTAACACATTAAAGCATTTTCAAAAGTGAATGTCAATTTGAAAAATTACTCCCTCCATGAGTTCAGTAATGGAAGCGCACAAGTGCACCATCAGCAAATATCTAAGGGTTTCTCTCATTAAGTCTTCCCATTGCATCAGAGCAGGTGAAAGGATTAGAGAACTTAATTCCTGCTTCTAATTTCGTTTCTATCAAAGCTTTAAATATTTACTACTGCTTAGGAATCTTGCATATCAGTAATCTTTGATGAATCAGTTATGTGTTTTGAATTATCGCAAAAGCACCCTATAGAACAATCTTATCCTTTGCATCTCTCTCCTGCTTCCAACCCCAGGCCCACCGAAAGTAGGTTAGTTAAACTAGATCAAACATAAGTCTAAATAATTGAAACTGGGCTCCCTCTGGGAGCAGTTGAAATCTTGTTGTACAGCTGGCAATCGGAAGGAGTAGAAAATTGTTCTGTGGTTTCATTTTTCCTTAAGTAAAGTGTTTACTTTTGCTTGAACATGTTTCTTGATAAACTCCTGCACATAGTAGGTACTCAGAAGCCATCTACAAATTGAATTTAAAGCTATTTTTTTTTTTGAGGAGGCAGAATGACTTTTTCTTCCCTTTTGGGTTACTGACTCCTTTAAATATTCAAAATATTAGAGTTTTGTACAGGGGTTGTCATCTGGGGTCGGTGGATACAATTCAAAATCTCTGTGGACCTGAGTGAAAAATATATATTTTTCATGACAAATCTTTAATTATAAGTTAGCATTTTCTCTGTTGTGAATGTAAGCATAACCTCTTAAAAATATGGTATAGCTAGCAATATTTCTAAACATTTGCCACCAATAGAAACCACAGATATTTTCAATTTTAGGTTTTTATAAATGTTTTAAAATATTATTGATGTTCATCGAAATCTACAAGTTATTGGGCTCCCTCAAAGATATTTTATTGCATTCAAGCACGTATATCATATCACATATTTTTATGATTTTTGTTACTTTAATTATTGCATTTCGATGTGTTTGGTTTTCTCAGTAATCTCATGTGTATTATGGATTTGAACAGGACTGGGACTAGTGCCCTGCACTTGTACCACTAAGAGAGTGACTGCTCCCTTGAGAATAAGGTGCCGAGGGTATAACATTTAGGAAGCACCTTTAGGTCTGTGTAAGTGCAGAACTGGCACTGTCATCAATCTGAGAGTGAACATCTTCAATTTCCCACCCTGGGTATCTTCTTTGTCTCACCCTAGTCTAAGTCTTTATTTGAAAACATTATGCTGAGTGGAAATTCCTTCTTGGGTTGTCATTCTTTAAGTCAAGTTTGAATACCCATGAGACCTGTGTGATGATTGGGAAGAAAGATGAGACATGGACTCCAGAGGAGTATGGCTTTGCTTACCTTTAGCTTTCACTTGTTACTTGAGAGACAGAGCAACAGCCACAGAGGGCACTGTGGCTAAGACTTCTTAGCAGTGGCCAAGCATGAAGTAAGAGAAGGCCACTGTGACACTGATGTCATGGGCTAATAGCAGAACATGCTACTGTTTGTACTGATGATAAAAAACCTTGAAAAGGACTACTCGAAAAGGATGCCAGATAAACGCAACACTTCCTAAATGTCCACTGCAAGTAACTGGGTCCTGCCCTAATCCCCACAGCCTGTGACTGTGCTTCTAGGAGATTATCCAGGTGAGTTTATTAGGAATGTTATTCAGGTGGGCTTATTCCTCAAGGAGCTATGAGAACCCTTAAAAACACAACTATCTCTGGCTGATAGCAGAAGGGAAAGTCGGAGAAACTTAAAGCATGAAGGTGTTTGATGTGCTGTTGCTGGTTTAAAATGGAAGCTGGCAAGGAAGGTGACTGGTCTTCAGCTGAGAGAGACCCCTGATTGGCAAGCAGCAAGGAAATGTGAGACTTGAGATAACAACCGCAGGGCTGGATTCTGTCAACAACCTGGATGGGCCGGGAAGCTGCTTTCTCTCTGAAGCTTCCAGATGAGCACCCTGCCCCAGATGATGCCTTGATTTTAGGCCATGACACCCTGATCAGAGAACCCAGTCTCACCATGTTGAACTTCTGACCTACAGAATTGTAAGAGTGTTGTTTGAAGCTGCTGTTCGCAGTAATTTATTATACAAGAACAGAAAATGAACACAGGAACTGACCCCTGAAAAATGGACTGAAATGGAATCCATTTGATTACAAAATGGTATGATTAAGTTAAACTCTTTGTCGAACCAAAGTAACTGGGTTACAGACTCTCAAATCCCTTGTTTCCATCTCTGACTTTTTCAAGGCTCCTCTTAAATAATTCTTACTGAATATCTATGAGTCAACTAGCATGCAAGTAAAAGAACTAGCTCTAAGGATTTCGTTTTCCAACTAAAAATGGATCTAATATAATCTTTTTAAAAAAGTACGTATATTTATTTTAATCATAACTTTCTCTTCTAAGTAAAAGAAAACTAAAAAAAAAATTTGTTCCATACAGATCATTGAGTCATACACCCAAAACTAATATAATGTTGTATGTCAATTATACTTAATAAAAAAAAATTGATTCAAATAGTGAGGGGAGATTATGGGATGATGACATCAAAAAATTTAAGAATTCCCAGTTAAGACTCCAAGTCCATTTATCTGCGATTCCCTTGGTGTGGTTCTCCTTTTTGTGTTGACTTAGTTCTCCAAACAGTTTACCATAACTGTAAGTTAGGAGCTAACAACAAGAATTACTAGCTTCCCTATCCTCATCTCTTCTGGGAAAGTATTGCTTTACCAAAATAGCTAACAAGAAAAGATAAATAAATAAAGGCTCTTATTGATGTTAGGAGGAGAAAAGAGGGTCACATATATAGATTATGCAGTAGACACTTAACATACTGGTATACAACAGAATATATCAATTTTTGTAGCCAGAATATGGCACACTTCAGTTATTTTGTTTCTTATAGTTTTTTGAAAACTAAGTATATTTTTAAAAACTAATTTAAAATATTGGTGAATATGTATTGACCCTCTTAATAAGAAAATACTTTTAAATATAGGAGCAATGGATCAAATGAAAAAGGATCGTATATTATTTTTAAATCGTACATGAAAAATCCATAAAAATAAAATTGTATATACACATATACATATATATGTGTATATATACATATGTGTGTGTGTGTGTGTGTGTATATATATATATATATATATATATATATATATATATATATATATATATATATATATATGAGTTAGGAAAAATAGTTTCCAGGGAAAAAATGAAGAATTAATATTCTTCAAAATTAAAAGATACTCACAACCTGAAAAACAACAAACCGCCTTGTAACAGACTGTTGATGCCTATCCTACTTTTCTTGGCTGACACTGTGACAGTGAAGCTTTACCTACTACTCCTCACCCAAGCATTCCACCCAGGTCAGGCTGGAAGTGCCAGGGAGTTAATCCCCAACACCCTTCAACCCCTAACCACAGACTGGTGGGAGTCCTTGTGAAAATGCCCTGTCTAGTCCATGGAAGTGAGAACCTGTTCAAAAACAAACCCCTGATCAGCTTCTTTCACTCCTCAATCTCCATTTTTTCTCTCAGACTAGAGTTTCCCAGGGTTACCAACCAAACTCACTGCTTCCATTCAAATACCATTTTCAGGAAAAATTCTGAGGAGAACCACAAAGAAGATACATCTCGATAATAATTTTAAAAAGTGAACAAATCACAAAACCCAACCTTCATTTCCCTGAGCTTTAGAGCTTGGTTTTGACACACCATGCTGTAACATGGTTTTGAGCATCCATCTGGCTTACTGTTATAGCATCCTCAAGTATTTAATGTGTTCCCAGCTAGTGTCAAGTTCATTCTCTAACCGGTTATTGACCACATTGCTACCCTGGCATAAGCCTTCGGAAGCTGGCTGTGCTCTGGACATAGGCTTCTACTAGGATATGCCTTTTTTTGCACTGGACAAAAAAAAAAAGATGGAGAAGTATGAGAATGAAAAAACAACTTTACTTTTCAGGTAATAAAGGAATAAACATTTCAGGAAAATCCTATTTTTCACTTAGATTGTCCAAGATTAAAAAACAAAACTCAGTGTTATAAAAGGTATATTCAAAGAATTCTCTCATACTCTGTTGATAAAAATACAATTCAATTCAATCATCAAAGAAGGAGATTTGGCAAAAGTTTATGCACATATATTTTCAAAAATGTTTACGCTGTTCCATTCAGTACGTCCACTCCTATTCATTTTCATTGATCTATTTGAAAATCACGTCTAGTACATTGGAATATACCTTGATTTATTGCATCCTTTGTAGTTAGTATAATATGCAAGAGAAGGAAAATCTAAATAGAGGCTGTCAGAGTGTTAGATATATTACAGGAAACTGGTGAAAGTGGAGGAGGTGGGTTAATGAAGGAGTAGACAAATGTTTCCTGGACATGCTCACCTTTCTCCTTCCTCCACCCTTGACTCTGATGCTGTACTGCACTCACGGCCCTGGCCCAGATGTGCACTGCTGCTTAAATCTTTACATCTCCTTTTTTTGGCTTGTTTCTGGATTTTCATTCTTCCTGAGCTAAGATATTCATGTCAGTCATTGGCCTACCCTATTCTTTCCCAAATGTTTGACTGGGATCTGACCCAGTTTTCAATGTCGCTCCCCACATAATTCAACGTTAACCCGTTCTGTATTGTGACTCCTTATCACCCAGCCTGTTCTGTTGTTCTATTGGTTAGAATGTACTATTATGTCTAAACATCATGTATCATTTAATATTTTATAATTAGCATCGTGAATGATATTGGGATGGAATACAAGTTGATGACAGTAAATTGAAAAGAATATATGCATGTATTTTCTGGAATGTAAAGTGGAGATATTTCTTAAATGTTAGCTATTGGCTTCTCATTTCTGCAGGTATTCATTCTAAACCCTGACAATCACCAATAAATGGTAGGGCCATTATTGCCTGTACCAAGGCAGACCACTCTTCATCCTTTGTTGGCTACTGTGCCACTATTATGAAGATTCAATGAAGTTAAAGCTGCAAAGTGTTCTGCAAATTTTGGATCAGTACATCAATGGATGATTTCTCACTACATTTTAGATAGCATAGAGTCCATACATAATGACTCTATTTTCTGGAGAGAGGCTGAGCAGCTTCTCATAATGCTGGATGTAGTTCAGAACTTTCACTTACCTATATTCAGATAATCCCAAATGCTTTTGATCCCCTTCTTGCTCTCTTGCACAAAATTGACTAATGTCATTTAGTAAACCTTTTCCTTTCATCGCGTATATTAAAATATACAAAGAACCACTATTTTTCATTTTTAAAAATGAGGAATCATTAGAAATCACCAGTGATATGTGTAGTTAATTGAATTGCTGGACTAAAACAATATCACTAATAAACAACTCATGTCACGTGGTTAAAATGAACTCATTATATGCAGACTAATTATGAGCTATGATAAATCACATGCAGAGGTTATCTCCACTGTAAAGTAAATAACTGTCTCACTCAGAGCTGATTTGCTAAAACACTATCTGCAAAACCAATAAATATTCATTATTCATATTAAAAACAAAATTCTGTCAGTAGAAGGTTATCTCTTTCAAGGTCACCTGTATTGAAAAGCACAAAGAAGAGGCAACATAGATCCGTTTATCCAGGTCCCTATTAAACCAGCAAGGTTTTGATGATTAGCAATTCTTGACTCTCTCAGTCCCATTTAGAAAGTGGAACTTTAGAATTTCTGACCCCTTTTGTTTTATAAGTATACTGTAAATATAAAGTGTGAATGTCTTGATGAAAATACCTGGGAGGCATAAAATCTATGTAAATATAAGACACTCATCCCTCTGGTTTCCAGCCCCATCTTGTGTTTAAAATAAAAATCCAATTTAAAGAGGTTAAAAAAAAAACACTCATGCCTCATTTTTTTCTTGTAGTTAAAAATCCTTTTTTTTTTTTGACATATAACATTAACTGTCTCCCAAAGCATTTTAAATACGTAAAAGCCACTATCATATGTATAACAGAGAGTATCTAAATGTGTATACACTGAGTATCATTTATTGAAACATGAAGTCAAATGCAGTCTTCAGACACATTGAGATTTTTAATTGTGTTGATTTAAGTCAGCATAACACATTTGTAGAGTGAAAATTGCCTAAAGTTTGGTCCCACAAATCCATCACTAATCCAAAAAGATGGCTTAAATATATTTGTACCAGGAAGATCAATACACATTACTGCACAATTTATATGGTGTTAAATGTGACAGATTCTTTTACATATAATAAAAACTAAATTTCTTTTTTTTTTAAATAGCTGGCCATAAATTGAAAAATATGTTTATTTTTTACAACAGATTTTACTTTCTTATAATCAATGCCCTTTGCGGCTGATATGTACATTTCCATTCACTAAGGTGAGAATCCAAGATTGGAGCCCAAAGAAACTCCTGGCATTGCTTTGAACAGAACTTCAGTGGCAGCTCTGATCATCAGCTGTGATGACAGCTGTAAATCTGGTTTGGTGACATTTCTGCACCCCCCTGTAGACACCAGAACATCTTGGAAGGTGGCCAGTCAATCAAGCACTAGTGAATCCCCAGAATATGTGGCTGCCATGAATGACCCCAATGTTTTCAAATCTGGGCCTCAGAAAAATTTTATTTTTCTATGTAAGAATTGCAGCAGGTTTTGAGGAAACTTGAAAAGTTCTAATAATTAATATCCTGAGAATGACAAAAAGCATTTCACTCTTATTTGTTAATATCATTTGCTGTGTGTGTAAAACTCAAACAGAAAAGGTACCATTATAAACATTAAAAGTTCTAAGTAAAATAAATGAACAATCTGTAAGTCTCTACAGTTTATTAGTGATTTTTCATGGTTTAGAATACATCTTTGCAGAAAAGTGGAAACGATACCTAGTATTTAAGAAAAGCTAATTCTTAGACTGGAATATATATGTGTAAAGTGCTTTTGTTTTACTTGTCTTCAATCACCATTGAGGACACAAATTGTAAACTACTGCAATTGGCACATGATCTTTAGATGTAAAACATGGTGGTATGATTCAAGCAAAGTGATCATAGTCTGGGTGTCTCTGAGTCACAATACAGAATGGGTTTTCATTGAATTGTGGGAGGAGTGTCATTGAAAAATCGGTGAGATCCAAGTCTGACATGATGGAAAGAATAAGTAGCCAAATACCAGAAGTAGGTAGGTTAATGCCAGAAATGCAATATCAGAGCTCAGGAAGAGTCAAGATACAAAATCAAGCCAAGAGAAGTTGATGCCAAGACTTAAGCAATGGTGCACATCTGAGCCAGGACTGTGAGTGCGGTGCAGCATCAGAGCCAGGGGTGGAGGAAGGAGAAAGGTGAGCAAGTCCAGGAAACATTTGTCTACTTCTTTATTAACCCACCTCCTCTGCTCTCACCAGTATCCTGTAACATAACTAAAACTCTAATGACCTGTACTTAGGTTCTTCTGCTCTCCTATTTTAACAGCATAAAGTAGGCTATAAATCAAGTTACACTTTAATTAATTTAATTTAATTTAATTTGGTGAATAAATGAATGAAGACACAATATAGTGGACCCAATGAGAAGAAGAGCATAAACATTTTAAAACTTTATATATTTTGCCAAATCTTCTTTTCCAGTTTTTGTAATTTGCATTCTCAAAGCAGAGTATGGAAAGATTCTCTGAATGTAGCTTTTATTACAATGGGGATTATTTTGCAATTTGGGGCAGTCTGATAAATAAGAAAAAAGGGTAGTTCTTTAATGTTTATTCCTTTGATAACTGTCAGGCAAATAATATCATCTTGGTAGCTTTTCTTTCTTTATGATTTGTGTATCTTGGCATGGGTTCCCCAGAAGCTGCTATGAGAACAGGATATGAGAATAAGTCATTGATTTTGTTTGTGATCCTAGAACACACTGGTAGGAGATGGGGGAAATGAGATGGGAGATAAGAAAAGCTCTAATGAGCTCATTTTTGAGCAGGTTAACAGCACAGGTAAGTGTAGTTTAAGCACATTATGGAACTGAGAAATTCAATTAGCTCACACGCAGGACTAGGAAACTGAGATAATTACATACTGTTGTCACCTCTTATTTGGGAGCTACTGGTGGAAGAAAATTTCATTCCCTAGAATTTCCATCCATCACCAGGTAGCACAGAGAAAACCCTTGATGTAGGTGCTGGCATTTGGAAATTATTGAGATTTCACTCAAATTGTGTTATTTGAGAGGACGGTTTGAGGTATAATAATGTTTATAATAAGACAGTTTATTTTTTTCCTCATCCATGATTCACCTGGAATTTCTATGGTGGAAGTAAAATTATCTTTTTCTTATCTTCAAAGTACTCAAATGTCTAGCCAAACCATTTTCTAATAATATATTAATTTCACATAGTTTTGAGATAATTTTTAGCTTTTGTATTTTAAAAAGTTTACATATATGGTAGAATAAATCTTTTCTCATCACTACATTTCCCCCTCATTGTTGCTTTCTATTTATTAGTGTCTAAAGTTCTAGGTGAAATTTAGAATTGTTTTAATATAATGTATGATTGCAATTTTGCTCGGTGTTGCTCACCCCAATATTAGCATTACAAAATAATTTAGGCAATATTCCAGTCTTTTCAGTATTTATTCTTTTTTATCCCCATAGAAGCATATCATTTTTAAAAGATTTCAGTAAAACTTTCTCCTACATGTTTATAAAGTTATCCTTGGAACTTTCTATATCATATTTTATAATTTTTATATAAAATTTCTATATTCATATTCTATTCACAATGAATGGAAACTTTGGTTCTGAAGACACAAGATTGAAATGTCTTGGGAGGTGCTTTGGGAAAAGATGGGGTAGAGGAGAGAGGATGATGCTTCTCTTAGATATTGGATCTTGCTGCTATGATGAGGAGAGGTGAAGACAGAAGTTGAAGAGACTGCTTCATGAGGTAACTCGGTGAGACAAGGGCGCAGGCCAGAAATGTTTTGGTTCTTAGTGATAGAAAACAACTGAGAGAGGGAGGTGGCCTCTGTGAAAGCCAACATGTGGATGTCATCTTGGCAGTGGGAACCCCTGTGAATTACACCTAGAAGAGGGTCTGCTGTTTTGCAGGACAGGCTTTGTGGTATGGGAATCCGTGTATTAATACAAGACACTGAAAGATAGTAAGCTGTGTGGAATGGTGACTTCATGTGACTTCAAAAGGAATGAAATGGCTCTGGGCACAGGGGTTCAGAGAAAATCCTGAAGCTGGAAGGGCAGAATAGATAAAGTTAAGGCAACTAATAAAAGGGAAGGTGAGTTTTCTACATTCTAATGTATGTAATTGTTATTTATTTTTTACTGGGAGTCGAGTAAACATTGTGTCGCTAAAGAGGTGCACATTCTAAAACAGATTAAGAATCTCTGGTCTAAGGTCAGCTCTCTAACTAGATACAATAAGATAATGTCCTGAAAGCTGTCTTTTAAGGGGGTATTTTAAAGTTTTCTGTCCGGGCCAAGAGAAGCTATATTTTTTTCCTCTTCCCTGCTCAAGCTGTCCTGCTCGCCTACTGACTAAAATGAAATGAGAGGAGAATGGTCACAGCCAAGGTAACTGCATCATAATAAAGTAAAAATTCAATCTAATGAATAAAAACAAACAAAGGCTAATTAATGAAATTCTTCCGATGAGAAGTGCAATCAATGACATTCAATTCAATTCCACAAATGTTTATTAGACATTTTGTAGATACCAAACACTCAGATGGAAATGGCCTGGGATTTTTTTTTAACCCTCTTTGAAAAAGTAAAAAAGGCTTTTTCTTTTCATCATGGATCATCACAGATGATGCAAAACTTAAATTTCTCTAGACACTAAGCCTTAGCAACTCCCTAGCAACCTCCAAATGAACAAGCTATCATCAGTGGGGTCCACAGAACCAAATTTTAAGAAAAAGATTTTTTTCCTTTTGCTATGAAACCTTTTATTTGAAATATTTTATGAGAAATAAAATAATATTTTCAATAAAGTTTAAATTATTCCTTATCAAGTTCTCTATCCCATCATAACATACAGTGTGTAATATTATGAACAATGAATGTCTGTTGAATTGAATCTCATTAACTATAGTAAGTGTGGGAAAATCTAGGAGAAACAGTATTCTTTCTTCTCTCGTGTGGTAGGTAGAACAGTGTCAACCCCGAACCCCCCAAAAGATAACATCTGGAACGTGAGTATGTTATCTTACAAGGCAAGGGGGGTTTATGGCTGCAGATAGAATTAAGGCTGATAGTCAGGTGACATTGAAATGGAGTGTATCCTGGATGATTCAGGTGAGCCCAGTGCAATCACAAGGGCACTTAAATGGGGAACAGAAGAGTCAGGATGAGAGAACTGACACCAGGAGCAAGACTAAGTGGACATTACTAATGCTGGACATGGTAGGGAGCCATGAGCCCAGGAATGCAGGCAGCCCCTAGCAACTGGAAATAGTCAAGAAAACAGATCCTCCCTTAAAACCTCCAGAAAGGAACACAGCCCTTCGGACACCTTAATTTTAACGCAGTGAGATTCGTTTTGTGTGCCTGGCCTGCAGAACTGTAAGATAATAACTTTGTGTTGTTCTAAGCACCGAGTTTGGGGTGATTTATTACAGCAGCGATAGGAAACACCTTGCATAAAAATAAATATTTTTTCTCATAGTTGGTATTTACTGACACCTGATTGTCCCATCTCTAATTAATTGAAGATGTGGGCATGTGAATAAACTCCTGCCCTCTACCTGGGAATTTTAATACTTGTATTTATAAACCATCTACTATAATAGCCTGGAATTCCATTTATTTTTTCTTTGCCTCTGCTTCAGCCACTAAAAATAAACAAACTTACTAGTAAAACCAAACAACCTGGCACTTTCATTACCTCCTATGTCACGGATATTAATTGTCAAGATTTTACACTCAGACTATGGCTTCCTATCCTTCTAAATTGCTAATGTTTCTGTCCCCATCCTTTAATTCGAGGGTAGACTGGCAAACTGGCTCCTAGTTTGTCATGATTGCCAATTTATCTGGCATAGATACTCTGACCAAATCTTTTTTATTAGGCTACCAACCTGAGGTCATTGAAACAGTCAAAAAGAGAGGTTCCCAATCAATTCTTGCTAGCCTCCTAAGTACTAGCCTGCCTCTGTGCTAATCTCTCCATTTCTCTCTCTGAAAAAGCCTATTTATGGCCTTTCCCTTCTATCTCCCTGTCTGTTGATGATACCTCCTGTGTGATGATACAAATTTACTCTGTTAGAAACTCTATCAACAACCTTACACTCCTGTTCATCCAAGGAAATCTCACGTTTCAAATCAATACAGCAATCTAGCCTTGGTCTCGAATCTCAGTTTGTGAAATCTGTGTGATTAGGACTCAACTGGTTGGATTGGTGTCTCTAAAAATGGATAGATTGTCCTTGCTTGGGTCCTCAGTGCTACCGATCAATACTTTGACTTCAGCTCTGCTAACCCTTTATTTAATGGCCATTAAAAATCTCAACTGATCCCCTCAAGGGCACTATCCTATTCCACCACCATCAAAAATATTGAAAACTTTGGCATGGGTATCAATCTTATGTTCTGACCACTCCCAAAATTTCTTCCCCATTCACCTTCATTATAATACCTAACCTCTAATTGCAGGAGGTGTTTTTCATCCTCTTTGGGCCAACTTCTTCATCTTTGGTCATGTCCCCAGGACTCTCATCTCTGGGAAATTCCTTCACAGTGGAATTCTCTCTAAAGCCATAAGTGTTCCCTCCAGGTCGAATCTCTTCTTTTATTGTTAAACTTCTTCTAGTCACTTTCAATTCTAAAAGAATTAAATCTCTTTTTTTGTTGACATGTTCTTTTGTTATTGTCATACACTTCTCTCATGTAGGATTCTACACACGGTGCAGTATTTTTCTCTCTGGTTCATTTGGGATTCTCCCTTTCTTCATTTTTCATTCACTTCTCAGGTTGTCTTATACTCTCTGCTCCCCCACTGACACACACACACTTGTATTTATTGTTCTCTCTCAAGCCATCAACGATGTCTCAAATTCAACATCTTATAGTACTATCTAACCTATATCTCTCAGCCAAATATAATCATTCATTTCCTCCTCAAAATGTTCAACTTATGCGATTCCTGTGAAATATTACTTTACTTTCTTTCCTCCTTCTTGGTCCTTTTTCACTATTTATCCATTTCAAAAGTTGGTCATATCAGTAAACACTTCTATCTTCATTATTATACTCTTCTGGTCAATATTACTCACATAGTTTTAACTACCTATTTTTAATGAGAACAATCCCCAAATATGTATCTCTACCCTTATCTTTTCTACGTTTTTTACATGAATACTACATGAGAATCTCCACTCTAAAGGATTAGAACTAAATTCATCTGCTTCTCTCCAAACCTATCTGCTTTCTTATATTATTTGTCATACTGGATAGAACCAATATCCATTCAGGTAAGAGGCATGGAAGTTGTCTTTGAGTCTTTTCTCTCCCTTAGTATTCCTCTTCCCAATCAGTCCTGGAACCCTAAATAATTCTGGGATCTATGAATTTTCCTACTTATTCTGGTTTAAATCATTTTCATTAGAGCTTCCTTACTAGTCTCTCTGCTCCCCCCAAGTCCTTCTTCCACATGCTGTTAGTGTATTCTAGCTAGAATACAAATCTTATGCTGTCACATTTTGGGGAAGCTGAGTCCATGCTTCATGACTCCACATGGAGTTGGAGCTTAGGTCAAATCAGAAAGAGTCATTCGAACCTGGTCTCTTTTCTCTTTACCTGCCAAACCTCCTCTCAAATACAGTGTGCTAACAACCCCAAACTTTACACAAGCCCCCATTCCCACATGCTTATTTCACATCTACATTTATTCAAACTGTCCCCTTCACCTGAGTTCCTTTCCCCTACTTTTTTGATTAACTGCTTCATACTAAAATTCAAACAGAAAAGTTCCCCAGGAAACCAGCCTGGTCACCTTCTCCAGGGCCTCACAGGGTTTCCTCTGTACTGTGAGTATGTCCCTATGATATCATTCTTTCTATTGTTTCAATTTTTTTAATTTACTTATCTGCCTTGTAGAATTAAACTCTTCCATAGCAAGGAGGATGTTGTACTATTAATGAATCATGTCTAACACAGGTCTTGGCACACATTTACACTCATTAAATGCTGATCATACTTGACATCAAACTATTTAAATGTGATAAACATCACTAAACTCTCTGTCTAGTACCAGCACAGAATGCTTGTAGCATATTGCAGTTATAAGCGTGATGAGTGATATCATTATTCCTATGGTTTCTAATATATCAAAAAGAAATGAAAGAAGAAAGGATGGAAGGAAGCAAAGAGCAACAATACGGGTCAAGATCAAGGTGAATGTGATAGAGAAGATGAGAGAAGGACCCTGAGGGCTCAGTCTAACATTATTATGCCTGAGGTTGGTCTGAGATCTGACTCAGTGGGTGCCAGTGCTTTAAACAGTGACTTGCTGCAATTAATCACGTTGAGGCCTGTCCCAAGACGCAGTGCTGTTTCTTGCATGAGCCAGCAGAGGGTGTGATAGAGCCCAGGCATTGGTTGACAACTTTACACTAACTCATTAACCATTGCTTCTTTCCCCAACCAACCAGTCTCTCCAGGAGGGGATATCTCTGGGCGTATTTCTGTTACCAGTTGCACTGTTTGCTATATTACCATCATGTATCCACTACAGTTAATAGCAATTTTGCTGCTGTCAAAACAGAAAGAAAAAACAGGATGGGTTTTCAATGAAAAGGCTAACGACCCATAGGTTAAGTGTTTCTTAAGCTCATTATAAAGTCAAGGATGAGTGGATGCACAACAGTCTATTTAAATTTTTTTTCTGCCTAATCTTAATAGGGCAATGGAGATATGCGAATATTCCAATCTCGCTTTCATCCTCCCATCCTCCCATCAATTCTGACATTGTTAGTACATAAGTCAACCAGCCTCTTATATCACCACATGCTTTTAGTGTCATTTCCAGTCTGCGGCACAGCAAATAATTCTGTTGTCGGAACAGACAGATCTCGGCGTAATATTACTTACAAATGATTTATTCCATAAAATGTATAAAAATGCATTTTGAGTTCCTAAGCTTATTATTCCCATACTAAACAATGGTGTAAAAAACAACAACAAAAAACTCTCTTAGCTTGCTCACAGTATGAGAAGTGTCAAGGGGAAGTCATATCCCATTTAACATCCTCTGCATTGTCAGTTAACTAATAGAGTCTGTGGGGGGAAAGCCACTTGAATTAAGTGATTAGAAATAATCTCACTGTGAAAATATGGTGTAAAAGATGGGAAGCAAAAATGCAAATGAAACTAATCTCTCTCCATTTTCTTGACTTCTCCTAAATAATTTTTTGTTTTGTTTTGCTTTATTAGAGTGGTATTTTTCTGTGCAGTCTAAATGAAGCTGGATGTAGTTCTTTTCCTATAGAAAGGAGAGAGGGTCATTCAAGAGAAATGAACAAAAAATCTTCCAGTGTTTTCCAATGAGACCTAGCTGGCGTTTGGAGTAAGACTGTTCTTCACTGAGAGAGGCTATGTCTCACACTCCTGGAAATTTAGCACCCCCGTCTTCTCACCTGTTAAATAAATACCAAGAACATGCTATAGCTATTGTGAGAATCAACTGCACATCTTGCCAAACACAGTTTTTTGAGGGGACAGAATGGCCTTCATGAAAAGAAAGACCACTTGGAGATCCAAGCGACATCTCTTGGAAATGGCTCATATTATGTGAGGTCACCACAAAGGTCTGTTTTACCAGGACGTCTCATTTAATGTCATTGATAAACATGAAGATCAAAGATTCGCAAAGATGTGTGGGCTTGAAACAATGTATGCCAAGAGATTATACACCACATAGTAGGTATTTTATACATGGCAGTTAATATTATTGGGAGGAAATGTTTAAGATGTAACAATAAACAAAGATATCTTTTAAGAACAGTTTAGTAGAGAAAACACTTGCAAACATGTACCTGGTGTTAAAACAAGTGACCCAGCAGTCAGGAATCACTGGGCTGGGAAAAGCTGAGTGCAAATTGTCCTTGGGTTGTCTAGCTCCTAGGTCTTACTCATGCCCCTATGGAGGTGAAAAAGGGTTCTAATCTCTGGGCACCAAGTACATAATTTCCACTCAGATTTGGAGGTGAGAGCAGAAGATGGATAGACGAGTTCATCCTGAATTCCAACCTGGGATATGGCTGGTCCTTAATTGAAGCCAGAGGGGGAAATTCAAAACCATTTTAGGAAACCGATGTTAAATTTTCATTTTAATCTCCATTAAAAAAAGCATTTTCCACTTACTTTGAATAAAATAGATATTGCCTTTGCTGTGCTTCAAATTCTTATGAATATTCTCCTTTCATTTCTGGTTAATCCCAAGTGTTTAATGTGTACGTGTTTTTAGCATAGTTTGATTCCCAGACTCGTGTGTACTCTAGGATTCTTTAACAGCATTTCACATCCTTTCTGTGTTTTTTTCTGCCTGTATTTATTTATGACTATGACTCCTATTGCTATCTGTAAGGTATTTAGCTTTAATTTTTATCCCTACACATAAATCCATCCAGTCAGCACTTAACCATATTTATATTTGGCTAAATGCATACCGCCAGAAGCTAGGCTGTTTATTTACAGCTTTGATAAACTAGAGTGTCTAGTAATAAGGTCGTATAGGTACAAGTTATAAATCTAACAGAAAAAAGAAATAAGAAAGTACATGTTCAGGAAATTCTCAGTTGAGTGGGAATGTATCTTTTTCTAGAATTAACTGAGTCTCTGAGCATTTCTAACCTGAGGTTTACCATTTCAATTACTTTCAATTAGGAAATGTTCAACACCATAGCACATTTGGGTAAAGTTAATTAAAGCCATTCCCTGAGATACAAAGTCTGGATTTCCTTCCACACTTGTTTCTGGAAGAAAAAGACAGCAAGAAAGACAACAAATAATCTAACTTTAAATTCTATGTATCAGATAACATTTCTGCCTTAGGCTAAAATGGCATATTTTAAATTATATAAATCATGCAATGATAAAAAAAAAGAATGGCTTTTCTTCAAAGAAATCTGACTTAACGATTCAATAGTCAACCAGCTGTTGCCTACAGTTTCTTTCCAGAATGAAGTATTGATTTGACATTGTTTGGTTAACTAAAGAGATTATCTAGGTACCCAGGAAATACAGAAGCTGGTCACAGTGAAATCTGATCTCCAAAGACTCATTTCTCTCTGCAAATCTAGGGAAATCATGTGGCCATTAAAATCTGGGGCTGTGGGGTCTGACATCACTGGATTCGGATCCCCGCTACCACTGAGTAACTGTGTCTGAAGGCAGTTTATTGTGTGTTTTGGTGTCTAAGAACACGGCTCTTTTCACTGAGTTTAGAGCATCCTCAGATTCTTCTTAACAGAGCACTCCAGGCAGATTTAGAAGGCCGAATATTCAACATGAAAAATAACTATAATACTTAGGTATATCACTTGTGATGTGCAGGAATTTTTCCTCCACCCACCTCCCATTCCTGTGGTAGCAACCACTATAATATCAACACAACACAACACACACCCATCTAGCTCTCCCAGGTGCCATACATGGTCTAAGTTCTTTAAATGTGATATGCCAACTCATTCATTTTTTACTACCATTTGAGGAAATAGATCATTTTATAGTGTACCATGCTTTTTAGAGGTTACTAAGTACATTTCCAAATTTTCTTGGAAAGGAACAGAAGTTAAGTGCTTGATGTTGGAATCTGGTAGCAATAAAAAACGAAATTCTGCAAAAAGCATGCTTAGTTATAAGGTATGAATCAATAACTTCAAAATGAACAAGTAAAGCGTAACATAAAGTTCTCTTATTCTGGTGGGGATAAAAGAGAAATATAAAGATGGAATGGCAGGTATCTTTTATGACGCAGCAAATTCCATCTGCTCTACCCCACAAACATTTTGATTATAATACAGTAACAATAAACTTATATTTTATACTTAAGATCATATTATCTAATATCATCTTTTCTCTAATATCATCTTATAGCTTCTATTTCTAATAGTTCTTATATTGTATATCTCATATATCATGCCATCTTACATCTTATATCATCTCATGTCTGTATCTATGAATTGGTCTATGTCTTTTTCTCACAACTATACCTGAATCTGGATTTATCATTTGTGGTGGAAAATCATCCTGTATTGTACCCTCTTTGTCAGAAAAAAAAATCTTTATGAAGAATCAATGCTACTTCAGGCAGCAACATTGCCTTGTTACTTGAAGGCATTTGCAATAAGCAATCTTGAGGTATTTCACATGAGTTTCAGAGGATATGGGCAGCCCCTACTGCAGTGACCCTATTCACCAACCAAGTGAGAAAAAGTTTTGCTTGTCAGTCTAAGAGATTATATTGATTTTTCAATGACTTGAACATTACACTAGTTACTCTAGTTGTGCTCATAAATAGCCAAAGGTAACAATAAAAAAGGAGAAAAATAATCACATGTACCTACTAATGGTGAATACAGAATCCCTTCAGCAGTGTTTTCACACCCACTGAAAGAAAATAAATGTGTATTTTTCGAATCAGATTAGCGAGATGGAATTCTGCTAGTTTTCAAGAATCAGTGTAGTCATGCCCTTGAATAGGTTTTTAAAAATATACATTTATTCCAAAGGGTGTCCTCAAAAAAACCCATGGCAAGTTATCAGAGTCTGTGTGTAATCCTCACTCATCGGCCCAGGGTTTACAGTACCATTCGACCCTCATGCATTACTACGTCCTGCCTTCATGTGCTTTCATTGTCCAAGAGCCCAGCTTCTGACAGCTGTTTGGAAGAAGAGATATCATCAAAACAACAGAATCAACCTCTATTAGTTGCAGGCTATTGACTAATTGTCCTGACAACTGGGACAGAGCCTGTGGGCCAGGCATCACAAAGATGTGAAAACACAGAAAGGGCCTCCTGTAATTTTGAAAATCTCTCAAGTGATTTTTCAGGGAAATCTCTTAAGGGCTTAAGGCCCTTCTCCTTAGCTAGTACCGAAAGTTAGAAAGTTTGACTTGCAGTTCCTATGATTCACCACTGGAAAACCACCATTCATTTTGCATTTTTCCTCCTGAGGACAAAGTCAAAACTGTTGTTTTAAAATGCTAATGTTCACCTAGGCTCCTCCAATGACACTTTATAAAATATGTGCAATATAATTTTTAATCTTCATCAGCAAAGATTATTTTTTATAGCGTGGAATACAAAAATTATTTTTAATATTACTTTTGTAATCTGTGTTAACATTCTTTTTGAACACTGGAAAGAATGGTCAGTTCTTGACATTGACCTTCCTTTGATAAAATATTTGTCAGGAGGAGGGGATGCAGCATTTGGAGAGTGAAAGCACCCAAAGGCATCATCTGTGCTGGTTCTGACTTGCCGATGGGTTAAAGCAATCCCACACCCTTTCTACATGTCAGGCTTTCACAATCTGGACCGAAATTTTCTCAAATTCTTGGCTTCTATCACTCCCTGCCTTTCATTCTATTACATTTCTAACTGGGTTTGCTAATTTCCTTTTAGCTTCATAACTTTAAAATCTCCCTAGATTGCCCATGTAGATCCCTCTGCCTGAAAAGACCTCCCTTTCGGTCTTCATTTGGAAACCACATCTCCATGAAAGGCAAGCTCAAGCCTCCTTTCCTCTGGCAAGTCCGACATCTTCCATCCTTCACCATCACTTCCTTTCCTGGACACTCTGAAATCTTTTGTTACCTCTCTCTAAAATGTTCTGTTAAGCAATATGTTAACCTGGTTGCCTCTGACACTAAATTATGATCCTGAAAGATGGAGTTATGATATGTCCTAAATTTCCCCAGTAATAACCATAGTACTTAGCACACTTAGTAGATAATCAAATGTTTATAGACGATGTGAAGAATCATAAAGATGTGCTAAAAGGTCTATCAGGCTTGCATCAGACTGCAACAGAGCTAAAAAAAAAATAGAGCCAAGTGTTTATTAAATTTTTAACATGCAGCTACCATTGCTTTACACATGAAGCAAAATAATGCTCTGAAAGATCAATCTTTGTAGTTTGCTTTTCAGCATTTTTTTGTACTTGACTCTTTTCTTAGTTGAGTCAGTGGAATCTACTTTGTCTGGAGGAGACTTAGAGTCTTTACGAAAGGGAAAAGGGAGGGGAGAAACTATATTCTATTGTTAAAAAATCCAAAATAGGCAATTTGGTGCTGTAACAGGAATAAAAAACATTCTGAAACCCAAAGTTTCCCATTTGAAATACATGACTTTTTAAAGGAAGAAAAAGCTTTTGAAATAGCCCTAAAGAAAGCAGGACATTGAGTTTATGTCACTAGAAAGAAAATATAAGTAGGCCTGGTCTACTTCACTGTCAGAAAGATAAAATGAGAATTAACCGGGCTGGGTCAGGAGATGGTGGGGAGAGCAAGGAAGGGCTATGACCTTGGTGAAGGTCAATGAGCTAGACTCTGAGGGCGGTCACAGAGGGGAATTCAGGTCAGCATTGTTGACATCTTCTGAGCCACATTCCTCTCCTTGCAGGGCCACATTGTTGCATCTCAGTGGTTGAAACATCCTGTTAAGGTTCAGATGAGTTCTTCACTTGGCCTGTGCTCATATCTGCTTTCTTCTTTGCAATCTGATGAAGACCTCTCATCAACAGCTTTCTAAATATCTTCCAAGATCCTCCAGCATAAGTGATTCCCATTTGCGACCTGGACTTTTTCTAAATTTCCAGTTTAAACTTTTTATTAAGAATGAGCCCATTTTTAAAGACCTAGCTGTGGTCCTACAATGGAGAGTGAGATTTCTAAAATCTAGAAAGGCACTGGCGATGGGGCCAGGAAATCCTGGGCATGTGTGTTTGGATAGGACCAGACAGTGGTAAAACTCATATCCCTTGCATATGAAGAATCCGATTTCATCTGTACAACAATCATGCCATAGAAATTACCATTTGAGTTTCACAGATAAGTAAACTGAGGCCCAAAGAGTTTGAATAATTTGTCCAAGATCACACCACTTGAAGCATCAAAAAAAGATGAAAAACATCAACAGACAGGACTCCACTATGCTGCAATATCTTTTTTTAAATGAGAGCACGTGTGTACGTGAATATGTTTTCTGTCTGTATGCATGTGTGTGTGATGTGATGGTTCATCCTATCCTTGAGCATTAGCAGAACGGGCTGGGCCTGTCTTTTCTGCACTGAGCACGGGTATAAAAAGAAAGTAGGTTTATAACAATTTCTCATCTCTTTTTCTTCTTCCCTCTCTCTTCTCTTCATTTTTTCTTTTCTCTTCTCTCTCCTCGTTTTCTAGGGTCACGGTTCACTGACGTACCAAGGATAAGAGTGTACTTAGAGCACTACCCATGATTTTGGTCACTAACTAGGAATCTGACCTTCTGGGCTCTGTTCCAGTCTTCCCACAATGTGATTTTAAACTTGATTGAGCTCCAGTTTATCCAACTGTAAAATACAGGTAATGCATTTCTACTTCACGAGCACCGAGAAGGAATACTGTTATGGACAGTGCTTTATGATCCATAGACAAAGGGATAATCAGTGACAGCTTCATTATATGGAAAGTGTTTTCAAATTCATCTTGTCTTCTTTCTTTCGGCATCCTAGAGGTGAAGATGTTAAGATTGCTCCTCCCCTGGAGATGCACAGAGTTGTCAAGAAGTTTATAAAGCTTATGTAAAATGTTTTTTCTCCAATGCAAAGAAAGCATACATTTTAATAAAGTTTTATTCTCTGTCTTTAAAAATAAATCTTTTAAGCCTTAAAATCCCCATCGAGTGTTCACAAATTAATTTTTAAAATTAGCCATAGCCACAGAAAACATAAATCCCATTATCTTAATACCAAGTTATTGATCCTTAAGAAACCCGGGTCATGTCACCTAATACCTTAAAATTAAAATTACACATTGATTAAGTAAATGTATTAATTGCTTCTAGATGTGCTTGAACCATTTCCTTGATTTGAATAATAAAAAATGAATCAAGAGAAAAAATAATGGGTGCAGATGCCAAATGGGGTACTTTTCCCAAAGGAGAATGAACGGGGGATGGCTTTGCCAATGTGCTGACTTCTGTCATTCTCATGTTCAGTGACAAGCACCATATGAATGATTTCCCTTCGTTGATTCTGGAAAGTACCAAATGAACAGATTGTCAGAACTGCAATTCAACTAGCGTGCCATGCCGCTCACCACAGTAGGCAATGCGTATAAAGGGCAGGGCACTTGTTTATTCCTCAAAATGCACTGGCTTGCCAAAAATTTCATTTTAGCAATTTTTACAGCTGGTAACTTCGAACATTAATGAGTGTATTTGCTTTCATTCAATCTTGGTAGAAGAAGGCTGTGGGTTATAAATATATATTATATACTTTTGAAATCTGATTGGAGGCAGAGAGAGAAAACTTAGAGGAGAATTTTCTATTTATGAGAAAAGTAGAAAATAAATGGGACTACTATTTTTTAATTATGTATGTTCTCAAATTAACTTGTTATCAACACACAAGACTCAAAACTCTCGGTGACAATGGCTTGAAGACTGGTAGTTATTATTAAGTTATTCACTTGTCACACATAAATATCAGTTTGTGTACCATACATTCTACACATCCAGCATTAATCACATCAAGCTCTTCCTCTCCACACCCACCACCCTATTGGAAACTCCACTATGATCACAGTCTCTCAACTGGTCTTCGGATTCTATTCTTTCTCCTTGCTGAAGCATCCTCTACACATGTTGCTAGGCTAATCATAACAAAATTGCTCTCATTCATAATGGTCAAAAGCTCCCAATTTTTCAGCAAATAAAGACCAATATCCTTAGTGTAAGACTGAAACCTCTCCTCAATCTAATATCAACTAATTTCCATCTTCGTCTCTAGCTCATGCACATTATACTGCCATGAAACTAAGTTAGCTCCTCCATGTAACTCTGTACTTTGCTTGTCTTTTTCTGCCATTCTCTTGCTGACCCTTGGAATGCTAACTTCTCCACCTCTTTATGTCCAGATACTGCATTTGTTCTTAAAAAAAGCAAGCCATGTGGCATTTCCATTCACCAGTAGCTTAAAAAACATCTCTGGCCTTCTAAGTTCTCTCTCAAAAGCTCCAACACAGTATTTTCATTTTTTTCCAGATTGAAATAATGTTTTCTATTGAAATTCCTGTGACATATTCTATACTTTTCTTTGCCTCTTAGTTGTGAATGTAGGTCTTATATTGTCCTGAGGGGACTGGCACCTAACTGATAGAATCTGCTAGATTTTGTAGTATCCACAACACCTAAGGAGTATCCAGCACATAGTAAATGCTTTATAAAGATTTTGAATTAAAAAAAAAAACACAGAAAAGCACAACATGTGAGACATGGCAATGCCTAGAGCAAATATCTGAAGCTGTGAGTTGTAAAATTATGAATTGTTTAATTTTCTTTATTGGTCAATATCAGTGTAAAACCCAGAATTGTTAGACATATTTCTTTTAACATTATGTTACCAGTAGAGCAAATTCATTCAGTTTTTCTAAAGCTAGAGTTAATTGGACACGGTTATGTGTGAATACCTGCATCTCAATGTACAGACAAAATGTAAATCAGGCTGATATATAAAAACACTTCTACGCAAATTTGAACTTGAGTGGGTAAGGCATGAATGTCTCATTCACATTTTTTCTATTTAATTTGTTACAGATGGCATATTAGAATGCATACATGCATTTTTTCAAGGAAATGGATAATAACTAACTGTTAATATTATTATACATTATTAATGTTATACATGGGGTATAGTACAACTCAGTGTCTCTACTGAAAACTGAAGGTTTTTTAAAGATAATGTACAGGATACTCAGAGCATAGTCACTGGGCATGACACTTTGACATTTAACATTACTTATGAGAAATACAAGTTTAAGGCACCACCTCTGACACCAAGAATAATACAACCCTCTGTAGATGGAGCCTAGAGATCCATGTTCTGGACAACTCTCCAGATGATTTTAATCTAAATGATGCTAGAAAGTGTAAAGCAGGTTTTAGTGAATTACAATTCAGAAGCCCACACAAGAGTAAAATTCAACACATCAATTAAAGATGTGACATAATATGCATAAATAAGGAATTATCAGATTTTTAGGGAAAGGGAACAAAGTGTTATTTTTTACCAATAGCATCCAGTTACAGTGTATACACTGTTTAAGACAGTCTCACAAAGCCACGTGATGTTGTTTTGCTGAACAAAAAGATGGAAGCTGTCTGGGGCAGGAATTTTAAAGAACCAGTGTGTGTTATTTCTCATCTGAAGAAGATTTAAAAACTCCACATTTCTCCGTATCACCCTTTTGCTCACCCTGCACATATGTTCACAAAACCACGCCAAGTTAAAAACATGGCATCCTAAACCACTCCATAAGTTGCATAGAGATGATTTAAAAATAACTTGAGCCACGGTGCTGTCTTACTTCCCAATCTTCAGAGTGATCAGTTGCGAAGATATTTTCCCTTGTCTGTTGTCTCGTATTAGTTTTCTATTACAAATCCTCTGTTTAAGATGTTTGGGGAAAAAAATCTCACCGTTAATAAGTTTTAGTTAGATTTTTCCATATTTGAAAAATTTGTCCTGTATTCTGAGGTTTGAATGATCTTTGCAGAAACTTCTTCAGTGTGAAAGCTGACACTCTGGGCAAATTGAAAACACGCCTGGGGCCCTTTCTCAACTTTTTGTCAGGCTCACTCTATACCTTGCTGCTCAGAGATTTAAATAACAAAAGGAGAGGATTTACTAGCATTACAGAGTTCAGTGCTAAATTCCAGCACAAAATAAAAAAAAAGAGCAACCCAGGAAATGGACCCACAAAATACAATAAATGAAAAAACGGGAAAAACAAAAGAATAAAAATGACAAGTATTTACCAATCTACATGATGTTGTAAAGTATGTATTCATATTGTCACATACATGTCTCAAAATGAAATAATGCCAGGGTTTGATTTCTTCTTTTCTTCCTCCTCTTTTCAGTGAGATTGTACATGTAATCACTTTGGAAAGAATTTAAGATGGAAAGAAATCAATCTGGAAATAAATAAGAAGAAACATTAATAAATTAGCTAATATTTCTGTCCTTCCTAGATATTGGGTTTTATCCTGTAGATGAAAAGATCCACTTATTAACTCCTTTCTGTCCAAAGAACACTGAAATTATTCTTAGAGATAGTCGTACTGTTAGAAAAGCAATTAATGCATCTTTACTCCTACTAATATTTGTTTGGATTCAATTTTTGTCTCAGTTTTTGAATCCTAATTTTCTCTTGGTCGGTTTTGTATTTTGTTGTATTTATTTATTGATCTCAAATGGCTTTGAATTCCCATTATAAATGGTATCAGCTCTGGAAAAGAGCTAGAGAAGCTAGTGGCTCCACGTACTGAATAGAAATGCCCAGAGGCTCAGGACAACGAGCATATTTTCATAATTTTTAGAAAACCAGCAAAACTCTCCACTAGTAGTATATTATGTTCCTTTGTGTCATAGGTTAACAATGGTGGAGTAAATTGCAAAGTCTCCCATTCAGCTACTTAAATTTTCATAATCTTCAGGTCATTGTATAGAATGGCAAGGGTGGTTTTAACTTTTTTAGATGGAAAAGTAACTGGTAATTTAAGAGAGATAATGGTATTTTAATCACTTGTGTCTCTATAGCAAATTATGACAAGTCTATCCTCTTTTGCTGTACAGAGATGGTATAATCAGTCTTAATGACACATAAGTGACTGCCTTTTGTTTTGTAGAACTTTTTACCTCAGTGTTTTGCAAGGATTTTTTTTTTGTCCGTATTAACAGAACTTCCCATCAGAATTCATTTTTCTTAGGGAGGGTAGAGGTTTTTCTTTAATTCAAACATTTGCCACTTATCTTTGAAATCAGTCTTCAGTTGACCATGTTTAAAGTGTTAGAGGAGGCCCTTGTCCCCTTTACCAAAACTGACCAGAGGTGTTTGTAAGTGACCAGGCTAAGAACATCCAAACCTTTAAAAAGCATGCAAAATAACTTTTAAATGAAAGCTTTTCCTTCAGTACAAGAACTGATAGAGAAAATATAGGAGTGCAAAAATATCTCATCACTTGTTACAGTTATGAAACTTTTTATATAATCTCTTTAGAATTACATCACTGTAAGAGAATAAAGATTATACAGTATTTTCGGTGGAATGATATTGGCTTATAATTTTGCGTTGCTTCCCTTTGAGGACATGGAGACATAGTGTTGCCAGAACCAAGTGATTAGAAAGGGCTGTCAATGTGAGAATTGAAGTGACGCTCTCAAAACCTATCTAACTTTTCAACTTCTGGTTTGAAAAGACATAATTAATATTAATATTCATAAAGGAGGTGGACAGAGTATAAAGAAAACTAGTTTGGAAGAGACATCAATGTTCTTCAATTCCGAGTCTGCCACTGAATGCCACGTCACATTGTCTCTTAAAAGGTTCACACACTTTTGACATTGCTCCCATTGAGAAGTGGGGTTTATGTCCCCACTCCTTAACTTTGCACTGGCCTTAGTGATTTTATTTTAACCAAAAGAATGTGGCAGATATGACACTGTACAACATTCAAGGCCCAATCAGAAAAGGCCTGAGCCTGCACACTGGAGTGGCAGCAGGTAGGTGCCTCAGCTGATAACTCCAGCTGAGCTCACAGGCAATAGCTGATACCAGCTGCTTGCCATGTGAGCATGCCATCTCTGCTGCCCACCCAGTTGAGCCTTTGAATGAACGTAGCCCCACCCATCACCCAACTGCAACCTTATGACAGACCCAAGTGAGGACAGCACAGCCACCCACTTCCCAAAGACACGACCTATGAACAAAATTAAAAAAGTCATTTTAAGCTGCAACATTTTGAGATTTTTTGTGTTATGTACATTTTATTTTCGTTTATTACTGGTTTCTTAAAACTTTATTTTTTTTTATCCGTTTTAGGTTATGACAAAATTGAAAGTGTAAAGATTTCCCATATACCTCTTTTCCTGACACAGACTTCCCCATGATCAACATCATTCACCAGAATGGTACCATTTTTATCAGAGATGAACCAACATAAACACATTACCCAAACCCCATGGTGTTCCTATAGGTTCACTCTTGGTATTGTCCATTCTGTGGGTTTGGATAAAAGCATAATAACATATATGCATCATCTGTCATGTAGTAGGAATCAGATAGCATGCAGGTTAACTTCAGTTAACCTCACAGGTTAACTTCTTTCACCTAGCAATGTATATTTCAGGTTTTTCTATGCCTTTTCTTGGCGCGACAGCTCATTTTTTAGAGCTGAATAATATTATCTTGTTTAGATGCACCACAGTTTATTTACCCATTTACCTACTGAGGAGCATTTCGGTTGGTTCCAGGTTTTAGCAATTAAGAAAAAAAGCTGCAATAAACATTTACATGCAGGTTTTTGTGTGGAAATAAATTTTCAGATCCTCTGAGTAAATATCCAGGAGTGCAATTGCTGGGTCCTATGATGAGAGTATATTTCATTTTGTAAAAAACTGCCAAACTGTCTTCTAAAGCGTCGTACCCTTTTACATTTCCACCAGCAATGACTGAAAGTGCCTGTTCCTCCACATCCTCACCAGCATCTGGTGTTAATATTCTGGATTTCAGCTGTCCTCATAGCTGTATAGTGGTATTTCATTGTTCTTTTAATTTTCATTCCTTGATGGTATATGGTCTGAAGAATCTCTTATATGCTTACTTGCCATCTGTATATCCTCTCTGGTGATGTGTCTGTTAAGGTCTTTGACCCATTTTTTTTTTTTAAGTTAAGTTGTTTGTTTTCTTATTCTTCACACTTAAATGTTCACTATATATATTTGACAGCAGTTTTTTTTTTAATCAGATGTCTTTCGTAAATATTTCCTCCCAGTCTGTGGTTTATCTTTTCTTTCTCTTGATATTGTCAAGCAAAAGTTTTAATTTTAATGGTCAAGCTTATCAATTCTCTTTTTCATGGACCATGCCTTTGTTGTTGTACCTAAAAATATTACCATACGCAAGGCCATATACATTTTCTCCTCTGTTATTTTCTAGGAGTTTTATAGGTTTTCATTTTACATTTAGGTCTATGTTTTATTTTGAGTTAATTTTGGTGAAGGGTATAAGGTCTGTGTCTAGATTGTCTAGAATTATTTATTTACTTATTTTTTTGCATGTGGATGCCCAGTGGTAAAATACTTTAAAATAAAACAGTGGTAAGAAGAACACTGAAAAATCATTTTACTTCTCTATATCTTAATTTGCTTATTTGCAAAACCATTGATTACAGACCTGCCTGTCTCTCAAAGGAAGGGTGAAAATCAAATGAAATGATATGTGTGAAAGTTCTGTGAAGTCAGCCCATGTCTTGCACAGGAAAGCAACAGCCAAGTCTTACTCACCTTTGAAACTTCAGAACCAAAGTCCATGCCCTCCAGTAAGCATTTAGCTCAATAAACACTTTAGAAAGCTTTATATCAAATTGTCATTGGTTGTTAGTAATCATTTAAACAAGCAGTACATGTCGTTTTGAAATTTTAGAAAGTATCAATATTTTAAAATTAATCTTTAACTCTAACACAAAGTTACATCTATTAACATTTAAGCATATTATATTCCTGTCTTCTTTTAATGTGTTCTTTTTACTTTGTGCTGGGCTGGGTCCTCATGAAAAAGATTGAGGAGGCAGGACAGAACATCATAGAAAACTGCCTCATGGTGATACAGGTATGCAGGAGGTGACTGCCGCTTGAGATAGGCATAACTTTTCTAGACCTTTCTCTCACATGCAGCAAAATGCTTAGACTACTCTGGGAGAAGCATACCCTTATCCTTGTGGAGGGAAGTAAGCAAAAAACAACTGATACCACAGAGAAGTCCAGTAATCACTGTTGAACTAAAGACCCTACATTGATACAAAGCCAAGCCTGCTACCATACAAAGGAGGCAGGGAAGTCTTCTGCCCAAGATCCCCTAAAGTCACAAGGCAGAATTTAGCTACTTACAAGGGCATAAGAGGTAGGACTGAAAAAGGCTCACCTTTCAGATTCAGGCCCAAACTGAGGCTGGACAAGAATAACCAAAATCCTTCTTCCATCCCCACCTCCACTAAATGCTTAAGATGGAGTAAGAACAAAAGAAACCTGCTGGTAGGGGGAACATTAAGGTAGACAGAGTGACATCCATCTTTGACACAACTGCTGGAGCCTAAGGGAATGTGAGAACACAGGTGTCCAGCTACCACAGCGCATTCAAGGTAACGGCAGCCCACAGCTGGAGGAGCTCAAAGTTTCTGACTACACCGATGACTAAAGCAACAAAACTCACAAACATAGCACAGTTACTAAAAAAACTGATGGAACGCACATACTAACTGCCTGACAGAAGCAGAGGTATTTCCATTTCTCAGCCTAAATACTATTTACCTCAGCCCCTACGAATCATTTCCACACTTGCTTCCACAAATAATGGGCTAATGATTTGAACAGGTACGACTCACGAAGAGATGAATGGCAACTAGGCACACGTAGACGTGTGCTCTACATCAGCTACATTAAAACTGTATTTAGTACCACTATACATCTGGCATAATGACAAAAATTTATTTTAAATATGCTAAGTACTGGTGAGAATGCAGAACTACTGGACCTCTCATACGTTGCTGACTGGACTGCAAAATAGCACAGCCACGTTTGGAAAGTGGTTTGGCAGTTTGTAATGTAGAGAATACACTATTCATCCAACTCAACAATCCTGCTCCTAGATCTCTACCAAAGAGAAATTAAAACCTATGTCTATACTATACCTAAAAATGATTTTTTAAACTTTGTTTCGAATAGTCCCAAGCTGGAAACAACCAAAATATCTATTAACCAGATAATGGATAAATAATAGAATGCTACTGACCGATAGCAAATGACTACTGTCATATGGACCAACATGAATAAATCTCAAAAACATAATGCTGGTTGAAAGAAGCCAGACACAAAAAGCTCATACTATATGTTCCATTTAAATAAAGTTCTAAAAAAATAAAAACCATGGGGACAGAAATAAAATAACAGATTGACTCTACTAGAGTCAGTTAGTGGGGATTGAATGCTAAGGCGTGAGAAAATTCACGAAGGTAATGGGGATAGGCTGTGTTTGGATTGTGATGATGCCACGGTTGTATACATTTATCAAAGTACATGTCATCCTAAAAATATAAATTTTACTCTGTACATTTTACCAGAATAAACCTGAGTTTAAAACATTACGTAAAAGAGTCTTTAGAGAATAGAAAGGAGGAGTGACACTGTAAATCCTGTCGTTGGAGATGTATTTACTACTGAGGCTTTCAGGATGCATTATTTACAGCTTTTTCCCTGGGGATTTGCAGTTTCCATTTTCCCACAATTACAAAACCATTGAATTTCACTGTGGCACATTATAGTCTGGTTTTCTTGAATATTTTCTCTTTTCAGAGAGTCTAATTAATGTCACTGGATTATTCTATTTAGGAAGCTGTGTTGATCGGATGTGTTTTCACTTCTCAGCCTCCCTAGAGGAAAGCTACTCACATAAGTGATTTTCTTCCTAAACCAAAGTTAGGCATAAGCTGAACTGGCCCTTCTTTCTTTATATTTCAATTTGACTTGAAAAACTGACAGACATTTGGGTATTTGGCAGACATTTCCTCAGAAATAAATGAATTGAGCTTGTCAATTTACAGCAAATAAATGACAGTAGTTTTTCATCAGTGATAAAATTTGAACTTTCTAGCAATAATTTGAACTTTTTTTCTGCTACTGTGAACTTGACCATTTCTCAATATTTAAAACTTTTGAAATCAGATTGGTGGTAATATTAACATTGTAACATTTGATATTGTATATTAAAATATATCAACGAATGAAGCATCTTTATAACTTGATGAACCAATCATTTTCAACTACCTATGCATGTTGTTACAAAACCAAATCTGGGTACAAGTCTCATTCAAATTGCAAAGCAGACCAAGTGGATTTCAATGTAGCAGGGTGCAAAAACAAAACAAACAAAACAAAATAAAACAAAAAAAACCATTGACAAAACATTTCAGAGTATCTCTTGTCTATTTTGAACATAATACCAAAGATAGTCATACTTATCTGAATAGCTATTAAAATATTCCTCCTTTTCTCTACTACAGATTTAATGCAGAGCAGACTCAAAAATCCAGCTGTCTTCTATGAAGCAGAATGTTAGAGAGCTGCTGAAATGTAAAGCGATGTCACTTTTCTCAGTATTATTTTTGCCTTAAAAATATATTTTTCCTTAAAAGTGTATTCCCTCTGTTAGTGTAAAATATTTATTATTTTAAGTAATTCAGTGCATATATATTTGATAATTTCTCAATTTTAATGTCTAAGACAGCATTATTAAGATATATGATCTACATAAACTCAAGTTCTTAGGGTTCTCAGTAGTTTTTACAAGAGAAAACGTTTTCTGAGACTGACATATTTAAGAACTACTGTCCTGGAGCTTTGTGGGTTAAAATGCTTCATCACTGCTTTACTTGGTCTTAGCGGACTCAGTGAAACTAAACTACAAAAGTTACATGGTATCATGGAACTGAAACTCACCATCCATCCTTTTGCTGATAAAAGTACTGGCCAAGTGTCAGGGCCACAGACATTTTTTAGGGCTCATGAGGCAGAGTGAAGCCTGTATATAAGACAATCCCATCTCTTTTTCTAGGTGAGACTGGGAAGGAGATTTTTTTTTTTTACTCAACTAGGGAGATACTTACTCAGTTTTTACTTTGCAAATCATGTTTATTAGCCCTACTCAGTAAGACAGAGCCTGAATCATGATTTCTCTTTGCTAGGTAAAGTATCATTGGAGTATAATTTACAGCTGAACATATCAGCACATCACTTAAAATAATGTTTCCAGTTCCAAAAAGGCTGGGAAAACCATAAGTAAACTGCCCAAAGTGTCAACATGTCAAAACAAGAGGAATTCCTAGAAGAAGATACTTGGATTCTTTCAAGCCTTCTATAAGAGGCTGGATTGGAAGAGGAACCCAGCCATGTACTGCTCTGCCCACAGCTACTTATCTTAGACCAAGTTCCTTAGAAGGCATTACATGAGTTAACGGTCTATGTACAGATCTTTATTAATTAGAACAGTCCCAGGGACCAAGAGTTGGGGACAAACAAAGTGAGATGAGGAAGTGGGGAGCTCAGATAGGGGGAGTGCTTTAGGCCTCTGGCCACCACTTGGTACCAAGCACAACTGAATGCTTGACCTCTCAGGACTATCTGTAGAGAAGTCACATGAATACCTGCCTCTCAGGGAGGAGGAAGCAAACATATCTGCTGGATTCTTTATCTCATTGATCAGTAGTTTACTCTGCAGCAGATTAATCCTGCTGGGCAGTCCCCCAGGTCCCCTGCCTTGTCTGGACGAGGGAAGACTCGTAGCAGCAGACAAGGGACCCTGGGCACAGTGGCAAGAGAGATGACTTCAGCTGGTGCCCATGCTAACCTTGTTTTGTAAGGACTGAAGACAAATAAATGGTCAAGGGTCCTGGTGGCAACTGCACCTGAGAACATCTGATGTGTTACTTAGGTCGTATCTGACACCTATGTGGATGATACCACGTGTCTGATACCATGCACAGAGCTGGTGAAATTCCATAAAGGGCAACTATACCTACACTGTATGTTTGAGGCATGTCTCTTTGTTAGCACATTATCTGTTCATACATCAGTTCTGCACCACCCCTGAAAAAGCATGCCTAAGAAAGGGGCTGTACCTCCCAGTACGAAATTTCCCAGTATCTTGTTTCTCCCTAGGGAAGGACCCCAGCTTGTAAATGTCAAGCATTTTAGGTGTTATAACCATCCACATTGATTTCTATAAATAATCAGGGAATTCTGGTTTCTCAAATTCTCCCATCTTGTTATTATTCCTATTAAATTTATTTTATTTTGACAAAGACATCACATTAAACCCCAGTCCTTCCTAAATTAAATTTGTATTTTTACTTCTTTTCAACATAAAGGAATGATCTTTTACTAATAAAATTATTATATAGGAAATGAATCACTGAGTATACAGCTTCCAGCCATGCTGGCCTGGTGTCCCCTTGAAGCATATCACAGACTGATAACTAATCTGCCATCTGGCCTTGGTGCCACTAACAGAAATTTCTGGCTTTCCAAGATCTTCACACTGAATGCACACCCTTCCAGGGAAAACTGAAAAAAAAAAAATTATCAGATGTGATCCAATATGGTAAGATACCTGTGAGTAATGAAATAATGAAAGGCAAAAGCATGCCAACACTCCTCACAAAGTACGGAAAATTGGATACACTATTTTGAACTATCACAGGGAAAATTGGGTCATATTGTCCTTGCTTGCTTACTTGATTCTAGTCTATCCACACCTGAAACATTTTATTTAATTTAATAAGTTAAATGAATGATACAATCAAAAGGAAAAAAGCCAAAAAGACATATTCAATGAGTAGAACAGCAGAATAATTTGTGAGCCCAGGTGGATAGATATATTTATGTCTGAACTTGTAAGGAGACTTATGGCAGGTATGCAAATAATTTATTCACTTGACTTTTCTCAATTGCCATGATTAACACTAAACCTGTTAGTTAACTATGTAACTATTAACTAAATTATTTAAATTTTCTGCCTTACTCAAAGAAAGCATTGAGAACCTAGGACAATTTTCTACTTCCTTAGGATCCTTCATTGCTCCTAATATTGTGTTTCTTTCTATTTCCAGACCACCTTAATTAGAAGAAACTCTTCATATAATTTTATCTTCACTAATCTAAGATAGAATGGACCCCCTCTACCAGTTTTCCCTCCAACCATTCCTCTGCATTCATGGGATAATAACTGAATGAGAAACAAATCGACATCACAGGAGCTTGTGAAGTCTGAAAGAATTTCATATGTAAAGGCAAGGAAATAATGGCTCAATATCAAAATTATGTTTGACATTTCAGATTCCTAATTCTATTTTTATACTACATACATAAAATTGCCTTGTTAACAGTAGTAGTGATGATGACTTTAGATAATAAACTTCTAGGATTTTAACTTATGCCTTTTATCATAAATGGTGTATACCTGGATGCTGTGGATACGTAAAATAAATGTGATATTGAAATTCACCTAATTCACGCATAATGACAACATGGGTCACAGAGCAATGTCACCCTCTTTGTCCCTATTTTGATGTACAGCGATGTTCTCAACTACTTCCAAAGACAGCATTTATAAATGGCCAGAAATAATCTCCTTGATTTAATCAGTTAAGGCAGCCAGAGCCAAGGCTGGGGTATAAGGCAAGGTATGCATTCTGGGGTGAATTAGGGTTGGGGAGGACTCAAACATCACTGTAGAGATGGAGTCTGAATGTAGAACTGGTCCCGTGTGTCGGTATAAATGGACAGGTGTATAGTGGAGTGGAACCAATGGCTTAAGTTAGACCCAGAAGTGAAGCATTTTTCCACATTCACGTCATGTTACCATGTAAATATGACATCATGCAGAATTTATTGGAGACTCAGAAAAATTCAATGTCATTCTTAAGAATATTCACATGTTGTTGCTTCACCTCCTTCAACAAAAAAAGCATTTTATTATTGTAGAAGGAGGTCACTGAGAGGACGTGACCACTGTACTATCTGCTGCTTCAAGGTTGTAATATCTAGAGAGTAAGGTGTTGTTGAGAGCAGCTAATGGGACTGGACTCAGGTAAGGCCACTATATAAACTTTTAAGATTCTAGCAGGTGGGTATTAAAAATTACCAGGTTTGTGGCTGCCAAGACAAGCCTCGGAAGTAAATTCCCTTGCTAATTATTACTGCCACTGACCGAATGGGAATGCTCCATCTCTTTCTCCAGTTACTCCTTTCCCTCGGGTACATGGGCCAGTTTCGAATTTACTCTGAGAACTCTTGAGGTTGGGAAATGATCATCATTAAGTTATCGCTCCACTGAAGAGCACATAGTGTGAAATATATTTACCATACCTGTTCAATAATTTTTCAAGAAATGAATATAACAGAACAATAAGAAATTACCCCTTGTGAAATAAAATGTTGTGGCTGGCCGCCTAAGGGCTCCAAAAGATCCTTGTGTCCCATTGCTTATAACTGTGAATGTTAACTTAGTTGGCAAAAGGGACTTTGCAGATGTGATAAAGTTAAGAACCTTGAGATGGGGATTTATTTTGGATTATTCTCGTGGATCTTAAATGTAATCACAGGTGTTCTTCTAAGGGAGAGGGGCAGAGGGAGATTTGATTGCAGAAGAGGTGGTGGAGATGTGATGATGAAAGCAACAGGTTGGGGCGGCACGAGAAAGAAGTGCAGGCACCCACCGCCAGCTAGAAAAGACAAGGATTTCCACCTAAAGCCTCTAGAAGAAACCAGTCCTGCTGACAGTGGACTTTATGCCAGTGACACTGACTTTAGATTTCTGGCTTTCAGACTGGGAGAGAAACTAGATGAAAGTGTTATTTTGAGGCCCTAAGTTGGTAGGAAGTCCTTAGAGCAGCAGTAGGAAACTGATACAACTGGTGAAACAAGATCTTCATAAATACAGAATGTGAGTGGCCTTTCTAAATCCAGTCTGTGGCAGCTTCTTTTAGAGCTTGGAGAAAAACAAAATCTGTGCACGAGTAAAGAAATTTCATTGGAACAGAATAAAGCCTGTATGGGGGTTGCTTAATTTTGGTTTGAGTTTCTCAGGAACCTGCATTTATTTCTTGGACATGTTATCTTCTCTTCTCATATTTTCTTCTCTTGATGAGAGAGAAAGGTAGTTCCTTCTATAAGAGAATGTAATTAAAAAATAACTCTATATCAAGTTAGATAATTGGCTATAATTTATGTATATATAAATGCATATTTGCAAATATATCTATATAGAAAAAAGATCACAGTATGTATTCTGTTCTCTATATCTTTTATCTCACTTAATAATGCATCTTGGCAATCTTTCTTCAATAATAATATATGGATGTACTTCAAAAACATCTTGCATTATACACCTTTGTATTAATGTGTTTAACCTTTTTTCTACTAATGAACATTTCTTGCACTTGTGAGCAGTAAATATGGGTGCATAATTAAAAAAAAACTCAAAAAGGTAATAATGTCTCTATAATGGGATAGATTTAAGAAAATCCAAAATAGTGTATGAACCAGGTCAATTATTGAAAGAGCAATTCAAGAAGATTGAAAAATGGTGTTAGAAACATGTTAAAAGCAGATGTCAGAATTAATTTTGTGTGTCAAGATTGGAATTAGAGATACTACCAGAACCAGAGGCTAAAAAGTACTCCAAATAGCACAGGACTCCCAATTTTAGAGTTACAACTTTTTCCACATGGCTTCTAATACTTAACATATTTTCTTAAGAAAAGTCATTCAAATATGCTCGGGACAGAACAAAGAAAAATAATGGAAACTTTTCTTTGTTTTTCATATAATGACAATAAGGCTTAGTCACTCTCATTTTAATTGCAAATATTTCTGGCATATTCATTTTATCTCTGTCCCACCACCCATACCCTTATTTCTGATATGTTCTATATTTATCTAATCAGTCATTGACATCTTTGAGCTACATGATGTGGTGGGTATGCACACTACAGCCAACCCATGAATGAAATAAAAAACCAACCATGTACAAAAAGAACTGCAATACAAATAGAAGAAGATGAAGAGAATCTAAAGGAAGAAGGGTATAGAAACCTAGGTACTTTCCACCCATATAGAAGATAGTAGTTTTTTCCTAGATGAGGGAATCAAAGCAGGCTTCATGGAAAAAGTATATTTATACTGAGCCTTGAATTCAAAAGGTGCTAAAGAAGGAAAATAATGTTTCATATGAAAAAAAAAAGGGGGCAAATCTGCACAAGGGCACACTGTGTGGAAGAAGGAGCAGAAGAAGGTAACTTCAGGGGGACATTTTCCCAGACTGTGGGGACTTTGCTGAGGGCCTCATACTGAAGTCAACTCCAGGCAAAAAGGATGCCATGCAGGACTTTACAAGCACAATCACACAGGATGAATGAAAAAGAGAAGACGAGTAGGCAGAGGACCTCCTTGACAAGTTATAAAAACAAACTAGATGAAAGTATGAAATACTGGATTTGGATAATGTCTGAGAAATTAGGAAGGAAAAGAGAGACGTCAAAATGTTATACACCTTACAATAATGCTATAAACTTATTCAAATGATCCTAATACTGTTTAATTCGAGATGGAGGAACTTATATTTAAGCTTTATTATGTATAATTTTAGTAGACACATTATTTTAGACTAATGTGTTTTGTGATAACAATAGCTAAATATTAACATCTACTATTTCTTGGTACTTTATATTATCTAATTTAACCCTTAAAGCAATCCTAGAGGTGATCACTTCCATTATCTCCATTTACAGATGAAGAAATGGAGGAACAGAAAGGTTGTGTAACTTACCCACGAGTTACACAGCTAATCACTCGCAAAGCCAGGATTTGACCAGGCTGGTGATTCCAGAACTCTGGGTCTTAGCAATCATTCTCTGCCACGCCAGCTCCTTGTGTTTTGTGGGCCACTTCAGCCAGGGCCTGAGACTTCCAGGATTTCAAAGTCTCATTAGCTTCTTGTCCTTGACTTAGGGGATGAAAGACTAAAAAGAGGGAGATATTCAGGAAAGGGATAAGCAGAAAAATAGAATATTTTATAAAGTTCTATAAAGTTTCAAATAAAAATTTTGTATGAGAATCACGAGTTTCTTGTTTTATCTCTTTCCCTTGATGTCATTATTATTTCTGAATAATCTAAAATATCACTAAAGGAAAAAAATAATAGAAGTGAAAACCAAATATTAAAGAAGAAGAACAATAAGGAATGAAGAAAATGCAGTATGACATTGGAATTAGATATAAGAATACATTATCGAATAAGAATTGAAAATATATGAAATGATAGAAAACAGAAACAAGAGATAAAATCAATGAATAGTTAAATGTAAGAAAAAATGGGTTAGGAAGATGCATGCTAATTATTGAGTGGCAAAGCATTTGAAAAGGGGGCACGATGGATATTATGGATGCAAAGCTGGGTAAGGGTGAAGGAAGAGAGGCACCTGGAAAGATGTATGAAGAAGACAGGGAGAGAGTGGGGACAGAAAAATATGCTCAGATGGCTATTTGGAGGCACTTTGGGTGCATGTAGCCTTTCTTGCTTAGAGGAAGGTCAGAATACAGCCAAAGGATGCTGTTAACTTTTGATTTACTCTCCATTGTCTATTCTCTGCTTTCTGTCTCATCAGTGGAAGAGGCTGCTCCTGAAAGATGGTTAATAGAGGGAGCAAAGTCAACTAAAAGGCAAAAGTAGGACAGGGCTGTTCAGGATCAAGGTATGGCTGGAGGAAAGGGCTGGTTGACCACAAACAGGAGAAGCTTCTGGTCAGTCTAGGGGAAGAAGCAAGACAGAAGGCAAGTCTTGAAAAGAAATGATATCCCTTTACTTCGCCCTGAGCGGGATGGGTTAGGAATAACATTTATCATCTCACTGATTCCTCATTTGGGAGTCTATACACTTATTTTGCTGCCATTTACCTTTAAATGGTTTCTAAATACCCAATGGAAATGGTTACTAGGCAAATAAATATTCTTGCTTTTATTAACCTAATTTACCAAATTCAAATTCAGGTTTGAGTTTAATTCTTAATGCCTTGCTGGAAGGCATTAAGGCATATTCTACATTTTATTTTTCAACTGTCTCTTTACAAAACATAACAATTTACTTTGTTAGAATGCAGGATTATATGGTAGCTCTGTGACAAAGGATTTCTATGAATAGGTGAATTATTAGTTATAGAGACCATCTGTTCTATTTTGTTTAATTCTATCCTTTTTACTTTCCTCCCTCTTCAATAATTCAATGTTTCTTTTCTTTCCTTTTTTGTTTTTTTCTTTCCTTTCCTTTCCTTTCCTTTCCTTTCCTTTCCTTTCCTTTCCTTTCCTTTTCTTTTCTTTTTTGTTCAAACTCCTTTGCATGTGGTTGAAGTGAGAACAAATCTACCCTTTAGTGACAGGTATGAGAATATGACTTCAGGTCTCCTTTGCCCCATGCTATTTTCTGGAAATATAGAGTTTTGAGATAGGATCACTGTGTTTGAGGGTTTGCCAGTTCAGTTTAAAAACTCAACTATTTGCACAGAAAGACAGATGAAAATACCAGGATGTACATACTGAGTAATTGACAAATGCAGGGTTTTGAAATTAAAAGCTGGGTGAGCGAGAAGATTAAAAGTCATTAGAATGGTATTATAAAGAAGCTGGGATTTTTATTAGGGTTAGGCCTTGTAGAAAGGTCAAGTCTTAGAAAATATAGGAAAGAGAAAGAAACTCATTCTATCTGGGGTTTAGGGAGAGGCAGAGGTGAGATGATCAATGTCAACAAAACCATTAAAGTGAAACTAAGTAATTTGTAAGGAAAGCAGAAATTTGATGCTAGAAAAGGGACAGACGAAGAAAGAAGGGAAGAGATGATCAGCTCATATTGTGTTGGATGCTCTTTAGATAGCTTTTATGTATTTAAGTTTCTTGAAAGGAACAGAAAATAAGAGTCATAGGCGGTTATGGTCATTCTAGAGATTTGCATGCCAGTTATCAGAGTTTCGTGTTGGCCCCAAACTTTCCCATAGAGAAGCATGGTGAGTATGCGGGTTTGGGGCTCAAGAAATACGTGTTTTCAGTGGTAATTCTCATTCTCTGCTCAATTGAAGACAAGTTCAAAGAAAATTTGAGACTCATAAGGCCCTGCACACACAATTCTCTGCTCACACCTCCAGCCTCTTCTGAACCCTGTCCCCACAGGCTCTGTAATCAGGACACACCATCCTCTCCTTTCCTGCTGCCTCCCTCTATAAGACCATAGCTTGTCTGGACTCTCTGTCTGGGGTGCTCTCCTGTTCCTTGCCTACTTAACTGCTAGTCATGCTGTAGCTCTCTGCTCCAACAGCACCCCTCAGTGGGGCTTCCCTTCACCTACAGGGCCAGGTCAAATTCCTCCATTAATGCACCTCCATGACTAACCTCCCCTCAGTTAAACTGCATAGCTTCTCCTGCTTGGTACTAATCTTGGGAATTTTACATATTTTTGTGTGTCTGTTGATTGATTCTCTTTTATCAACTTGCTTGTAAGATTATTGAGATTACAAACTATATCTCTTTCATTTGTTCATTCTAGTTATAGGATGTAGACGAGGGCATGTAGTGGGTAGTAAAAAATAGTATTAATGAAAGAATTAAATGAATTAAAGAATTGAATGAAAAAGGCAAAGGAAGGAGGTAGAACAGGTTAGAGTCTTACAAAATTTCAGGTGTAAGGTAATTGCAGATGAGACCAGGATATGAAATACAAGGCATGTCTTAAAGCACCTTCTATAACTTGCTGTAGACATTGAAATAAAAAATAAACTTTTCATAAGATATATTTAAATTAATAAATGTTGTGGAGATTAATTTAAATGTTTTGATTTAACATAATTAAATTCCATATTATAGTAGCAATTTTAAGGTCAGTGATCTTTTTAAATGTATTTAAGAATGCCTTAAATTAAAAGCCTTTACAGAAAGAATAATGCAGTGTTATAAAGGAGTGAAAGAATTGTTTTCAGATAATTATGTGATGTCATTATTATGAGAGAGAAATCTGATGAATATTAACCTCAAAAATCAGAAAAAAGAGATTTATCCAGGCCTTGGTTATGGGGGAATAATGGAAGTCATTCTGACTTGCTCTCAACTGCTGTAGCGAACTTATCTATCTGGCTGAGTTGCAAGAAAAAAGGCTTTTTCTTATCTCAAGCAATTTAATCAGGTCATAGGATGGTTATCAAATATAATATTTCAAGGATCTCTACAGTGACAAAAAATCAGCTCTGACAAGCAATTCCCTAAAGGTCCGTGGTATGAACTGATAATAAATGGGAGAAGAGGTTACTATAATGACTAAAAATTAAGTCCTAAGCTTTATTGATGAACAATTTGTTGAGAAATAGGTCAGGAGATCTTTGTCACAATCCAGGTTTCTTTGTAGCATAAAGAAGAGGTCAAATTAGTTTTAAACCACCAAAATCAATCTGTCTATATGGCTTTAGATTTCCTTCATCATAAAACCTAGGATTAGGTGTCTCACACTAGGCATTAACGTTAGTGGCCCAATTGTTCGTGGAATACTTGAAGATCAACATTAGGTCATGAAAATACAGACTGAAATCTGACAACTAAAGCCACCAACTTATAATTTGCTTATTATTTTCAGAAAAGCAATTAGATGAAGAAGATATAGTTATATATAAGGAGAAGAGTGTACCATAGAAAAAATTATAATACTCTTATCTCATTATCGAATCTATGCTAAGGCCATTTGATGATCACATGGGTTTAGGACCACTGATGTTTCATATATAACACTAACCAAAACATATTTAAAGAGCACATTTTTTTGTGGTCCTTTGATCAAGAATGCATTTACTAGTGCCACCAGGCATGGCTGGTAGAGAAAGACCCATCTTCATTTATAAAGTAGCTACATCATAGTTTTCTACATAATGGCTCACATTTGGACCAGACTCAGATTAGTCATGTGCTATTAGGAGTGGTAGAATATGCTCCAAAATTTGAAAACTTCCTTTAAAATACTGTTCTATTACTGGCCGTGATATTATTTTAAAAATATAAAAAATAATAAAATTCTAGAAATTTAAAGGCATTTTCAAAGTTCTGCTAGTGAAATGAATTTGTTTTTGATGAAGCTATGTTAACCACTCTTAAAACTCACAGGCCCCCTACATCTTTTCTGGGTATCATTATCTTCTGCTATGACATGAGCATCTAGTCCATCTAGTCCATCTAGCTTAATTTCATTTTTACTTGGCCAAGCTGTTTTCAAAATAGTAGAAAAAGATTATCTCATCAATATTCCAGTTTTAAAATACACTGAAAACTAATAAAATAAAATAAACATTAACACTGAGTTTATTCTCCACTCAACAATTTAAAAATACACATTTCTATTCAGTCTGATTTATGTCATAATATGATGGTCAACTAAAAATCTAGCCATGGCTAGTGAGTAGAGTCTAATCAGGTTCTTGAATCAGGTTTGTTTTTCCTGAAATTATATAAACTTTATTTGGAAGTGATAATAAATATATTTTCTATAGAGTTGAGAAATACACATATACATACATATGAATAGGTGTACATATAATTTTTGCAACTAAGATGTTTTATAATTACTCTTAAAATTTTTTCTCTGTAATTGTGTTTTACTCTCATTAAGATGATGTAAGTTTTGGACCCATGCTCATACATTCTCATTATTTATCATTTAAAGTATGCCTTTTAATATTATCATCTGAGTCTAGTTTGGTCTGTCTTAATTATTGCAATTATCATACCATAAAGCATCTAGCTCAGTTGGAATTACCATACTGAGCCAGGTGCTTTAAATATATTACAGCCATTAATCCTTCTGAGAACTTGCCCGAGGTCTCATAGCTAGCAAATGGTAGAGACAGGGCTGAAAGCAAGTCCCTCTCACTACAAAGGCCATCTTCTTAATCTGTATTTTGCTCCCATGTTGAGATGTGTTAAGGCAGTGCTGCCATAACTTTAGTAAGATTTTGAATCACTGAGGATCTTTTGAAAATGCAGATTCTAATTCAGTGAGTCTGGGGGGAAGACCTGACAGTCTGCATTTCTAACTAGCTTTCAGGTAATGGTGATGCCACTGGTGTGTACAGTGCACCTTGAACAGCGAGACAACATCACCCTGAATCCAGAGACGATCACTTCCTTTTGTTTGCCTTTTACCTCCATACATAGTGAAATTTTCGTAATAGATCATCAAACAATCTCTTGATAAGCAGTGTTATACAGATAAATGAGAAACAGGCTCTGCCACCATTTTTCTGAGACTCAATGACATTTCATTTCTCTAACCCAGTTTCTTATTAAGTAGTTGAAAAAGGAGTAGAATAAGTCATCATCATCATCATCATCATCATCATCATCATTTAAAATTTATCGAGTGCTTATTATGATCCTTGAATCAGAGTGAGTGCTTTAAATTGATTCTGTCATTTAATCCTCAAGATAATTTTATGAAGTAAATTGAGGTATTACAAGATTTAGTTCTGTAGATGCCTGTGATTCTAAACTATGCTGTAACTTAAAGAATTATATTTGTCTGAAATAACTAAGCAGAATTTACAATTATAAGAACAAGATGATATTAGAGAAGTTAGGAAAGACACACTTCATAGCATGGCTTCATGTCTTATTCCATTGCTTAGTTTGGGAATGATGTCACCTTGTTGAGCCTCAGTGTACTCATTTGTAGAGAAGGCAGAGCATTATCTACCTTCGAGTATATTTGTGAGAATTAGATGGGATAATTCATACCACGCATCTAGTCTTTTGCCTGATAGAGACTCAAATAACAGTCAGTGTGGTCATCGTAACATCAGTGAGAGAATTAAAATATTATGATTGCTTCCTACATTATTTCGTTGAGTATTTGAAAAAGGAATGAGCTCTATGTGGTCTTTGTCAACTCTCTCCCTCAAAATCTGACAAAACACATCAGAGATTTGGCTTTTAGTTTTCCCTCTAGAGTTAGGGCCCTGTCCTTGATGAGTTCTCACTTTGAGGTGATAAAAAAAAAGGACATGTTTTCTTAGAACTTTCACAATTTGTAATTACTATTTTCATCCAAACTATGCAAGTTTCAAGCTTAAAGTTTTTTAAAAATTGCTTAATTTCAAATGAATTATAATAATAGAAATATAGACATTGCCAGGATTGAAGTGAATTAATTGTGAAGCTATTTTTTTCAGAAGTAATTTATGGCACTTACTTGGATGAATGGATCATTGACGTTGGGTATTAAAGTGATGCATTTGTTTAAGTGTATTATAACCTAATTACTAAAATAGCCATACATGGCATTAACAGATAGTTAGAGCCTAAGTTCTCGATAATTGCAAACACCAAACTTTCAAACTGGTTTCTGATGAAGTTCAATGGAAATATTCCTGGGCAGGAAGTGTCCAGTTTATTCAGTCCTGCTCTCATTCACTCCACATTCACTGAACTTGTGTAAAGCCAGGCCCCTGGCAAAAACATGGAATCGAAAAATATACAAAATGTTAAGAAACTCACTTTTTTTTTTTAGCCTGATGTCAGACAAAGCTTGCAGATAAATCTTGTAGTCCCCAACTGTCCTTTCCTTTCAAGTGAATTGCTTCCCTATCTCCCTATACAGAAATTCTGGGATCACCATGACAGGTATTTTGATACTAGAAGATTTGTCCATTCTCTTTGGAGAAGAGCTAAACTTAAAATGAAATTTAAAAGCTACATAAAGATTTTTCAAGCAAAGAATTGGCTATAGAGCATTCCTCATGGGGAAAATGCCAAAGATTTTAAGCCAGGGAACACTATTGGTCATGGCCATGTGCCTGGACAATTTTCTTCTTTTCTTTTTTTCGCATACAAAATAGAAATAATAATTCTTACATATTTGCAATGCTCTCCTGTAGATTGCATGTTTGGAAAATTGAGTGTGCTTAATAAATGCTAATTCTGATATCCTTTCCTGTGCTGAAAGGATGTCATATATAAACTTATGTGGGCAAGAAAAGACATGGTGTGTTGAGGGAAAGATGGAAAAGGCCTGAAGGGTGGAAAACACAGTAGGTGAGGTGGAGGAAAGGGTGAGATGCACAGGAGGATAGTTGGAATGAAAAAAAGTCATTTAAAGGTTCTTATGCCATGGTAAGGAGTTTGTATTTATCTCATTTGGCACAAAGGAACAGTGAGGATTTTGTCTTTTTGCTTATTTTTAGAAAAGCAAAACAATTAAATAGTCGTATTTAAAAACTGGCAGGAGCACAGAGAATAAATAGAACTAGGGAGATAAAACCAGGAAGACCAGCTGAAGGCTCCTGAGACAATTCCAGACAGAGAGAATGAGTGTTAGTTAATATGGCAATGAACTGGTGGAGGGAAGAAATGTGAGAATATTTGGAAGTCTTGTTTGGTGTGAAAACTGACAGGGCTGTGGTCAGTTTAAGATGAGAGCGGCAGGGGAGGAAGACAAGTACAGACATTCAGTAGGGGGCTGGGTTGATGATAACGCCAGAACCTTCTTGCTTTTGTTATCAAAAGCACTATTGCATTGAGGATCTTTCATCCTGAAGTATTTTTCATGACATTTAGAAAAACAAAGCAATCAGGGCTCTTTTTAGCCTTTTCCCTGGCCTGCACTTCTCATGGGGATAGAATGGAGATGAAAGGAGAAGGGGAGTAAGTGGTTGAGCAAGGTTTAAGGGTGTCCCACTTTCTGTTTCTGGTTCCCACCCTGCCTGCTGGCTCTGGTCTGGCTTGCCAGAGGCTGAGCTTCCACAGGCAAGGGACACTGGCTTTGTGGGCTACTGACTACTGACTGGATAGTAATTGTTTTCTTGCCCCAGAGATGAAACAGTTCTTTAGTTCTTTCAGAAATGTGTCAGAGGTTGTGAAGAGTTGGTGCCTTTTACATAGGAGAACTGCACATATGGTTCTTCCCCTTACTTAATTTTTCTGTCTTGAGATTTTGGAAAAGATGATTGCCAAACGGTTTATAAGTGCATGAGTTGCTTACATATGTGTTAGCTTAAACTGGATCTTAAAGTTAATTTAGAGTTCAGGATAATTTATAAATACATTCTGAACAAGTTTCATTTTGAGGACACCCAAATCATTTACTCTACTTGGAATCTTTATTAATTGATTTACAGAGTTAAATCTGCATATGATTATAATTATTTCTGACACTTTTTACCCAGACTGAGATAGTCAATGCTACTTAGTCTGCAGCAATTTAAAAACTGTTTTCTGATTCTCAAATATACAAACTCAAAAAAGAAACTCTGACAAATGTCTAACTATTCAGCTAGAAAATTAACCATGGAATTAACCTGAAAATAGAAATTTGGGTAACTTTAGACTTTTTGAAAATTATGAGAAATACTATGCTCTCTGTTTATACAAAGGTAAAAAAAGTACAGGGCATATTGAACAAATAAACATTATACATTGAAAAACCAACAAAAATAATGGTGTAAAATTACACAGAAGAAAACAAAGGGAAGAAAAACAATAAAATGTTAATAATATTAAATAATACTTAAACTTCAATAATTGAATTTAGATGATTTTTTACCTTTTTTTGATTTTGTTCTAATAACTCATTACTTCTAAAATAGAAATAGAATATAAAATATATAAGTCAAATCAATAAACTCCAGAGAATATAAGTACATATTTCAGTGGTTAATAACTTAAAGTGCAAGGTAATATTTAAAAACCATGATGAGAAGGAAGAGTAAGAAAAGGTGAAGGAGACAGAGATATAATATTTATTGAGCAGTTATCTTATGCCAAACATCGTTTTTGTGCTTTCATGGATTACTTCACTGCACAATGTTATTTGTAAGAATTATTGTTATCTCTACTTTAGATATAAGGTAGCTGAAACTTAGAGGAGTGAAAAGTCTCTCCAAAGATCATACAGAATTTGAATGCAGCCACTAGCAACTGATTCTAGAATCCATGTAACCTCTAGGTCATGACTTCTTCACAGTGTTGGCATGAAAAAAAGAAATTATCATTATCATCTTTTATAGGTATAGAATCATCTTAAGTTTGCATAGGATATCTATGCAAACTGAATAAATATGATCCTTATTGTTGTGAATATTCGGGGTGGGTGTGTAATAGTGAAGCCAAACAACAACAACAAAAAATTCTTCTTAGTTATCTCTAATTTTGCTTGATATCAACAAAGCATCATTTTTAAATTGGTTGAAATCCTTTGTCTATAACCTCCAGCCAAACAGTACTTATGAGTCAGAGTGCTAATCAATAAACACTTCCAATTTATAAGTTAGAATATTGACACTTAGATCTTGGTAATTGCTGGAGAAGTGCTTAGACGTGGACTCATAAGGAAGTCCTACTATTCAGAAGGAGCCTGACTTTTAATTTATTTTTTAAAAATAGAATTATCAAGGTGCATCTAACCAAGACTCTCTTGTGAATTGGATGTTAAACCAACCACGTATCTTGACCTTTATAGCTACTAGATGTATAAAAACATAGAAGAAAAATATGACATAGATGAAGCTATGCATGTGAGGAAAATTTTAAATTAGTCTTTGAACTCTTGGAGCATGCAATAACGACAGGAGGAAACTCTCTTACCTGTAATTGTCTTGAAAAATTTGTCCTTCTAAGATGTTGGGCAGAAGTAACTTATGCCTGTAGTATGTTTTCTCTATAGTGTCAACTAATTTATTTGTTATCTGGGGACATGTAGTTAGCTGTGTTGCAAATATAGTGTCAATTATAGCAAAAGTGTAGGTATACATTAGAGTCAAAATTTCTAAATTTTTGTCCTCTTTTAATAAGTTGCTAAGTCTCAAAACAATAGCCATGTCAGAAAAATGAAATCATTGTACTATAAATATATGACACATGTTTCTATGGGGCTAAGTTTATCCTATGATAGATTTAAGGAGCTAGAAGTTAGCTGTTGTCTATCAAAACTTTTTAAACATTAAATAATATAACAATTTATCTTACAAAGTCTTTCCATGCATAATAAAAGCACACATAAAGCTTCACCAGAGAACCCACCTTTCTTGTTAACCAGACACCTTCAGTTTTGGGTGCAATGAAAACACTTTTTTACTATATCAAGTCTAATACCTTGAAATTGGGTTCGTACAACTCCTGCCAGTTCAGTTATCTACAATACTCTCTGAGCCCCTGCAATCTAGTCTTGCGGGTATCCATAATTACCCAGCACATTTTTTCTCACAATTATGTTTTCTTCCTATTATTACTCTTCCCTTAAATAACGTTCCACATTCACTTTCTTCTATGCTAAATCTATTTATTCCTCAAAGTTGCATGAAGTCCTACCTCCTTTATGGAAATTTCCAGTATTTATTTATATCCCTGGGTTTTTAATCTTATGCTATTTATATTTAAAGATTATGTTCTGTCTATGATATAAACTGTTGTCTCATCTGTAGTCTTCTTAGACATGAAAACTGTGTTTCTTGAGTTTAGAAATTTTGTTTTATATCTGTGTTTTCCATAGGCCTTATACAATGCATAAAGTTGATAGGGCCTTGATAATAACTTGATTAAGTAATTAGGGTTGTAATCATATAAACAAGAAAGAAAACTAAATTTTTTTCAAATATATTGAATATAATACTGAATATATTGATCATGCTGGCATATTATATTTTAAATTACTTAATAGCTTCTTCCACAAACATTTATGTATTTATTATTCAGTGCAAATGGTTTGCTATTTTCAACTCAAATATTTTTTACATATATAAAAATGTGCTCTACTATCCCAGGAATGATGATTGAAAAAACACTGTGGCTGTAAAACTTGGAAAAAGTACACTGGTCTGCTATAAAATATCTTAAATTTTATATTAATAATACAGTGTGACTTCATTAATTATAAATGCACAGCCATTTGTTGGTAAAAAAAAAAAAAAGAACAACAAAAATAAACCAGGTGTCAAGGGCAAATAAGAGTTCACTGGGTAAAGCACGACCTTGGGCAGGAACTTCTATTTGTCTAATTGCTATATGTAACTTTGACACCCTCAGCAGTTGATGGTCTCTAGTGGTTCTAGCCACGAGTGAATTGCCTTTTCTTTGTTTGCTTTGCAAACGAAGGATGTTTGCAATATTAAAAAGCACACACACATACACACACACACACCATAACAAAAACCCTGCCCCAAGGAAACCATCTGGCAGGGGCCCTGCACCTGAAACCCAAACAAAGCCAAGAGCAACAGATTCAGTGTTTGTCTTTAGCTGAGAATTTGGGCTGACATCAATTATACTTTTGAGTCTGGACTGAATTCAACATAAGCTTGTCAATTGGCACTTTAGAAGAATGAATTAAACTAAGCCTGTGTTTCCTTATCACTGAGTGTACCAGCCAAACTGTTTTGTGCATGCCTTTGACATTTTAATTGAAGAAACTAGGGGGGCTTTTTTCAAATGCATATTATTTCCTAGGTATATGATTTGGATAGTTCAAATGGTTTTACCAAGAGATCAATGCTGCATAGGAGATCTACTAATAAAAATATATGTACATATATATGTGACTGCAGTTAATCTGTTTGAATTATAGATATTTTATTGCTCTTTTGTTTTATTTTGTTTTGTTTTAAATCAGTTCCAAAAGTATTTTAGGAGACAGTTGGAGAAATTATTTTGCCAACTTTAGGATAGCCACGGGCTTACAGACATTTTTTAATGAAAATAAATTTTAGAATATTATGGTAAATTGGTTCTCAACTAAATACCCACTTAGCTTTATAAGATGATGTTTAGATACATTTCTAAGTGTTAAGTAACTCTTCACATGTTTATATTGCCAGTAACGTATATTTTTTTAAATTAATGATAGAAAAATAAGCAGCTATATTTGGTATTTTTATGAATCTTGAAAAGGTAAAATTTTTTTCAAATATTTATTTACCACCATAACTGTAGTCTTTTTTACTATTTATTCTCTCTTCCATTAAGCATTCATCTGTTTGAAATTTCTGTCAAAGAAAATGAGATTCTTTGAAAAGCTATATGCTAAAAACTGATGCTTCTTATATTAAAAGGTACATTGAACATATATTCAGAAATATTAAATTTTAATAAACACTGTAAAATCACACAGGCCATTAGACTACACCTTGTGGTTTTCAAACAATTTTATATGATAATATAATGTATTCTCTTCTTAAAACTTAACTGAAGTTGCTAGAATAGATTTTTCTAGAAATATTTTCCAGGAAAACTTTATTTTAAATTTTGGTTTAGGGGACTATTAGGACTGAAATGTTTTAAATAAGATGGACGATAGTACTGGAAATTATGAACCAATCAGTTTCTTGTGAGAGCATATATAATTTCTTTCTATTTTTGCCACTATTAGTAAAAAGCAGTTTTCAAAATTCATGAACAGTTTTATTCCAAAATATCATGTTTATCACTACATGGGACAGAATTGTTGGCCAACTGTTAATTCTGCTGATGAAGAAGAAATAAGTATTGGTGGTTTGTCTTCTAGAGCTGCGCTTTTAATATGAAACCACTAGCCCCATATGGCTATTTAAATTTAGATTTAATTTAATTTAATTAAGTGGCAATTGAGCACTTGAAAGCTGGCTAGTTCAACGGAGAAACTGCATTTTCATTTGGACAGTGCAGATATAGAACATTTCCTTCAGTGTAGAAAGTTCTATTTGACAGTGCTGTTTTATAGTTTGGGGGTGATACTAGTGTCCATTTACAACTCAAAGGATTCTTATCCTTTACATGACTTAGTCATAACCTTCCAAGAAGAGAGTAAAATTATATTCATCACTGAGAAGTAAACACTGAGGTGATGAATGGTCGAATGAGTTCCCACAGAGACTCTTGGGAGATCGAGGGATAAAATAAATGTTCATATACATGATTATAAAATTATACTGCCTCAAACATAAATGTCCTATCTCAGTTATATGAGAACAACACATTATGTCGAATAGTTTCAGATTTATCCAAAATAGCTAGTTAGCATTGCTGCACATATGGTTAACTTATTTTGGTTCTGATTATGAATCCAAAAAAAATGAATGAAAATTATTGAATATCTGAGTTATGGTTTATTCTACCAGTGAGCCCCAGGCCTCCCAGGAATAATAAATTAACGTATTTTCTCAAATATACTAGAAATAGAGTGACTCTGACTTGAAAATACAGACTTAGAGAAATCGTTTCTTAAATTTAACTTCCCTTCTGATTCTACTCAGCCACTTTCTCTTACAACTATGAATCATGAATATGACTTTTCTCTTAACCTTTACAGTCCCACTAAATTCCATTTGTTTAGATATAATAAAATGATGAAGGGTAAAACATTTTAAAATTGGTTCATTGAAAGGCATCTGTATTGTTTCAAGACAGCTGATTATCAGCATCTCTTCCCAAATCTGCGTTTCCTGACATCGCATTGGTGGCTAAAAATTACCCATTATGAGAGTATTCACATCATGGAAATTTCTGGCAAATGCTATAAATCAGACTGGCTTTACTCTTGATATCTGGTTATGAAGCACTACCAGCAGATAACTGACTTTTAAGACACAGAGAAGCTCTTCCTACAAGCCAGCCTATTTTTCTATTCTGCTATTCTATGCTGTCTACCAACGATTAGGCATCCAGTGGTTTTGGCAGAAATCCTGTGTGAAAAATAACTTAAAGATGACAGGAAACCTTGAGTCATAAAATTTATGGCACAGTCTTTCTTAATAAGTAGTTTGATAAATGGTGATATGATTTCATTTCTGTTAATTCAGGAATTGAGGGAGCAAAGGTTTATGTTGACTTTCGTGATCAAGATTTTAGGATAATATCTCATAGAAGGACACTCTATTATTTACTTGCTATTTTTTACTCTACGCTGCCATGTTATATGTATACAAGATTGACCTGAAGTAGCTATTTGGTATCTCTTAAGCATTAATGAAAACCTAAAAACAGTCTTCATCATTTTTCTTACCTAGAACATATTTGTGAAGGTAAGAGGCAAACTAAAATTGAGATATGCATACTTTCTCTGAATGTTTAATGTACAGATTTACTTTATTAAATAGAATTCTATAATTTCCTTCAAAATCTCGGTCTACTCTAGTCTGAAAGAGTCAGACAGAAAAGAACTATTTATTTTTGCAATAAGTGAGACAATGTAAAATATATTTCAATAATCACAGGCTTCCATTGTCTTCAACATCTCTGGCTTATATATACCAGAATGTCTAAAATAAGTAAAAAGAAAATTAGAACAGAAGCCAACTCCCAAATTCCTGGTTATTGTAAAACTTCCACAGATAGATGTTGATAATCAAGAGAACAACTATTATACTAATGCATCAGGTCTCCTTTATGCCGAACCACATAGAAGTGCATCTTGAAGAATCAGCAATCAGATGTCATTAGATGTTCATATATAGCAGCTGATTGAGAAGATGTAGTATGTGATTAGAGTCATTAAAAGGAAGAGTCATGGAACTTGGTGGCCCTGATACTTTTCTGGGATATTTGTGAGCCCTGAATCTGCTAAAATAGCTTGTTAATGACAGCCACTGTTTAAGAAGAATACGTTACATGCTAGTTATGTTATAGTCCACTGGCCTATAATAACTATAAAGCTCAAAATAATTCACATGATCATGGAAAACTAAAAACAGACATAACTTTTATGTTATAACATCATTCTGATTTTAAAGAAATGGAAACCATATATTCAGATGTAGTATTTTTTGTGTTTAAATGCTTCGCATTTTCCCATACCATCTCAATAAAAGTTTTGCTTGTTCTATCTTTGTATTCCATGACAAGTTTTGCATTAAAAAATTACAGGAATAAATAAGAGTTGTTCTATTTCAAGCACTCTCCACATGCAAGAAATAGAGGGGCCAGAGAAACTTACTTACAAAACCGTTCAAGTCAATACATGAATGACAGCTTTCTGAATCCTAGTGGATTCAAAATTATCAGCAGTCACTCCACATATTGGTTGAAAATTTTAAACTGGTCAAAAATCTTGCCAAGCATAAATATGAATTACAATGATTGATTTTGAGCCCCTGGTCTTGTTATAAAATACTGTATAATTATACTTGAAATATTTAAGGATATTAAAAGTAGAAAGTAAAAAGCAAGAAAAGCAAACTTTAAGGAATTTGTCCTACAAGAATGGTGCAGCAGTATCTAAGGACAGATGTACGTATAAAGATCTTCATTAAAACATTGTTTGAAATGGCCAAACTTGGAAATAATTTGAGAGTTTATCAATAAAAAAATGTTGATGGGATTTAAACACATCAATTTTATGAAATATCATTCAGCTATTGAAAAGAATGTGTTAGATATAAGCTATTGTTCTGGAAAGATAGCAATTACATGCCATTAAACAAGAAGAGCAAATTGTTTACAAATATATATTGGATAATTTCATTTACATAAGACAAATGACCAGAAACACTCATAAAGTAGTTCTTTAAACTATTTTCCACCTAACTGATGCATTTAAATAATTTATGTTACTTATTCTCTCTATTAAACTTGCAAAAGTCACATGCTCCCTGAAAGTTGATTCCTATATGGTTATACAGTTTCTACGATTAAACATTCACTTGCTAAGGGTTAACTGTATTTTTTACCTAACCCCATTGTGCCAAGTGTTATTGTTATAGCAATTTTCACATTTAATAAAATGTTATACAAAGTATTTATAAATAAATGTGGTAAAGAGTTTATATTTCATGAAAGCGAAGTTAAAAATTTTGGAAAGACTTTATAAATGAAAGTTCCTGAAAAAAAATATATATATATTTTAAATATATATATATTCTCTATACATGGAGAATAGGGGCATGGGCAAGACCACTGTAAGATGAACAGGGAAGAAAATTATAAAAATATAGAAACACTAAATTGTTTATCAAATGTCTTCTAAAGCTTAATGACTTAGAAAAAACAAAATGCACCACAAAATCTTATGTTTTGCCTGACATTGTTTGAAGCAGTGAGATATGATGACGAACCAGTCTAAGGTCCCGCTGATAAAGAATTGACAAGGGAATTGAATATTACCAAGAAAACTGTTGAACTCTTGGCCTATCATCTCAGCTACTCTGTGTTCCAGTTTCATATGACTTCATTCTCCAATTACTTTCTCCATTTATTCTATTTCTGACAGATCTGGTCTCTACCAGGGATATGTCTAGTATTCCAGTTTCTAAGACCATATCCAGTAAGCCGTGCAAGGATCCTCAGGCCTCTCTGATTTGATATATTAAACTGACTTAAAACATGTTATTCTATTTTTGGCCAAGGACAGAAAAAACTAACTCTGAACAGAGTACAGATTTCTTTCACCTATGCAATATGTTCTGCTTTCATTGCTGATGCTGAAGAAAGTCATTTAATTCAAGAGTGAAATGAATGGTTACCTCACTGTGTCTCCATCCTCTTATACCCCAACTCTGGTCCAAACTTGGTCCATAGATGAGAGTCTTCAGATTAGACACTTGCTCAGGATACTGTCCTATATGGGTACAGGAAGGAGACAAAAAAAAAAGATATCATATTTTTGACATTTATGAATTTATTTTGGGTTAGCTCTCTTAAATGAAATACATGGAGCAATGGGTTAATTTCCAAAATCAGAATTCCTCACTTCATGCTCTGACCAGGAGGAAGGAGGAGAAAAGAACCTAGTAATATATAGAGAAAATGTATCTTCTAACAAATTTCCCATATAAACTGTCCTTTGTGTAGGAAGGGTTTAATACACCTGGCATGAGCCTTCATTTTCTATATGTAATTGCTTCCACTTCTTTTACACAAACCTTCATTCTGCTTCTAGAATCTGTCCAATTGACTAAAAGAACTTCCATGTCCTTTGATTTAGACAGAATATACTTCCTAGATCCCCCTTTTTTGCTTCTCACACCTTTGCCCAACTTCGCATTGGTTGTATAACTTATCTTTACAGATGTGGCTCTTGTCATCTCTTTAGAAGACATTTTCTCCTAAATCCACCCATCAAGGCTTGGCTCACTGTTTCTTTCCTTCTGGATAGGCTTACGTTCCAACATAAACATGCCATATAACTATGAGTGACATGTGAAAATCAGTGTCATCATCATTAAACCACCATCATTACTATTATTAAACAACAAGGGCTTAATCCCTATACCCAAGAACCTCAACCGACACTGAAAAAAAAAAAAATATTGACAAAGCAAAGCCTTATTTGATTAATTGATAATTTAGGTTATATAAATTCTGTGCTCTGTGGTAATTCAGGAAAAAATGGGAGTTTGTGGAAGTTTTAATTAATCAAATAGAACATATGGAGAAACAGGATTTTAAATAACATTTTCTATTACGGATATAGAGAGATATCAGTCAAATTTCACAAACAGGGTAAGCCAGCAAGGCTTCTGAACTCCAGACTAGCATGCACAAGCCATGATTAAAGGAGATTATCTGAGAGCTATGCTTGATATTAATTTAAAAAGGTAAACTCTGAAGTTTCGAAGGATGGGGAAGGTCAACCAGGAGACTCCAGTAGTTACCATTAATAAATCAATATATTATCAATAGCCAGGACAGAAATGACAAGCGAAGTTTATAAAATTCTTAACAACTCCTGCTGGCTATAGTTAATAATACTTTTTTATATATTTAAAAGCTACTGAGAGTAGATCTTAAAAGTTCTTATCAAAATAAAAAAGTACATAACTATATGGTGACAGATGTTAATTAGACTTATTGTAGTAATCATTTTACAATATATGCAAATATCAATCATATTGTATGCCTGAAACTGATATAATATCATGTGGCAACTATGGCTCAATTAAAAAGCAAAACAAAACAGAGCAAATCCATGATTCCGTTGATTAATTTTAAGTCCTCAAATTGGTCTTAGAGTTGACCTTAACTTTAGAATTTATTTCAAGCTAGGAATAACTAAAACTTTATTTATTTATTAATTTAATATTTTTATACTAGAACTTTAAAATAAACTTAAAGAAACACTCCCACATTTTCTTTAGATGTTGAGGTTTACATTATAACCCAATCAGCTTCAGAAGAAAATATAGGATGGGAAGCTGGTTTGGGAAAATGAAAGTCATGATTTAACTTTCACAAAGTTTTATCTTGGAGCTGTGGTAGCCAAGCAGGCATATGTACCCGGCATCTTTTATTTCTCTATTTGCCAGGCCTTTATTCCTTCTCTATAATTAATATATATTTCAAGGTTATCTTGGTTCGCCCTTGTTTTGTTAAGTTTTACTTATACTACTTTCACAACCTAATATTTTTTCACCATTTGAGAAAGGATGAAAGCTAGCAAATCATAAAACACATGCATTTTCTATGACTTACTTAGGAATAATATAATACATTTCAAAGTATCTTTTATGTGCTTGTAATGGACTAGTAACTCTTTGAAAACTTCGTGGCTCTCTCCAAGCCTAATGCTTGAGGAATAGCATAGTCCATTTAACAATTATTTGGGGAAAAAATGAAGGAGAAAAGAATTACATCACCAGCCCCTACACGCAAACTAGAGCAAAAGCATAGAGTTACTCGTTCAAGGCGAAAAATGATGGGGACTTTTGTCTGTAAAACTTTATGTTTTGTCTGTATTTTAGATAATTGTATGCAGCTGGGTGATTAAAAAGGTTGTATCTCATTAAAGCATGTGTGTTAGGTAGTATCTGATTCAGATTCTTAAAAGCTCAGCTTTCAAAACCATATTTTTTTCTTTTATGTTGGCTAGGAGAAATAAGAAAACTATTTTTTTTATATATAAACTGAATTTTGTAAACAGTCAAATACAATCAATCAAGAAAGGAGTTAGAATGATGGTCATAGTTATTATTCGATAAGAAGCCCATAGGTATAGTTAGGATATTATTTTTATCTCTTTTTTTGAGATATAATTCATAAGTAAAATAATAGACCTATTTAAAGAGTACAATTCAATGACTTTTAGTAAAGTCATAGAGTTGTATTCGCACAATCAATTTTAGAACATTTTCATCACCTCTAAAGGAAATCCCATGCTTCTTAGTCATTATCCCCACCAGTCCATGACTAACTCTTCCCAGGTGGGAATGCCATGCATACGTAACAAGTGTTTTTTCCTATAAAGCTCTGCAAACTATGCAACAGAGTTAACTGCTAAATGACAAAAAAAAGTCTCAAATGTGTTGCTAACTGAAATACAGTTTCATATCAAAAGAATACTATACTATCTTTCTCGAATCTATACTGATATATTTTTGTTTCAAGAAGAATTATTTTCATTAATCTTTCCTTAGAATTAGTTGACTCCTCTGAGCAGGACTCACTTGGGCAGCTGCATTATAACATCACGTCATAGGCGATCCCATTAGCATCTCAGTGTAAGCTCAGAGGTCGAAGAAGAAAGTTCACTGGACAATTTTTAGCAGGAATAGATAGATTTTCTTTACAGTGTCATAGATTTATCTTGAAATTGATAACTATCTTTTACTCTAAGAGCCCCTGATGGTCAGGGCTTCTGCAGGAACTTCAGTCCCTTTGTAATATCCCAGAGCTGCCAGAACAGTGCTCTGCACACACACTGGGGCTCGATAAAGGTTACTGCCTGACTGACAGTCTGTCCCTGGATCCCCAGACTGAGAGATGTGCAAAGTGTTTTAGTTTGTAGCTGCCACAGTGATCAAAGGATAGCAGAAGAGGAGATTTTTCTTTGAGGTCAGCTTTCAGCTGCTATAAATTAGTCATGGATCACAATAGGAAAGGGCAAGAAGAGAGTTGTATGTAATGAGAAAGTGGAGAAGGTTCAGGGAACCTATATATTACTCATGACTGAATCTCAGTCTAGGTTTTATCTACCAGATTAATCAGTGGAAAGTGCCAACGCACTGGACAATACTGTCATCCATTAGTCTAGATCTGCGACTAGACTTCTGGTCATAATGAATAGAGGCATTTACGTGAAACTTTTGGGGCCAACACTGGGAAATTAAATATCCTTTATAATGTGTAACCATTTTGTTATCCATATTATTCTGGGTGATGATAATTAAACCATTGTTAAGTATCCGAAACACCCAAGGAGAGAAGAACCAATAATGTGGTTTGGAAATGACATAAGACGGATGAATAATGAAGCCTAGTAGATAAGAAGCAATAATGTCACCTTCATTTTTTATTACTATTTTTGCATGGTTAGAAAATTCACTCCACCTCTAATATCATATCCTCTCTGCGTTACAAAGGTGATCAAAACACTGACTGATAAAAAAAAGCCACATGAACTTTGTTCCTTAGGTTTCTATAAAAATAGTGGAACATTATACATTTAATTTCTAAATTGGTTTGATGGCTGAAATAGTGTATATAAATTTGGATGTGGAAAAGTTAACATAGATAACTTGGAAAATGCAATAAAAAGATAATCATTCAGATGTCAGATTTTTTGGCTTCTTTTCTTTTAGAAATAAGCCATTTTAAAATAAATTATTTATTCTATTTTTAATTAAAAATGCCACCTCAGCCATTATTTCTATGATTATGCTAATAACAGTGCAAAATTTAAGAATAATTTAGAATATTTCTTGAGATTCTGATGCTACCATGTAATGTCTTCTTTCATTTTCTGTGTATTTTACTCTTATCAGCTCTAATATTATTGAGCTAGCTTCCTATATCTCATTGTTATAAACTGCACTGTACATTAAAGGTTGAAATATATAATTTGTAATCATAAGGTATTTCTAGAAGGCAGTAATATACAAACCTCTTACCTAAATCAGTCCCATCTCATGGCCCTATTGTAAATGGAATATTTCCAAATTACTTGAAGTTTCACACTAATAGACTTGACTAAAACTGATTAACTTTGGTGCAGGGAAAACAAATGAACCTATATTAACACTAATATATGTGTAACTAATATATATATATATATATATATATATATATATATATATATATATATACATACACACACAAATATGTAATGAAGACAAAACTACAAGTAATGAAAATTTTTACTCCTCAAATTAACTGGTATTCAAACTATGGAATTTCACAGCACTTTTATTTTTATTTGCTTAGCAATTATGACATTTATAATTGCCTATAGAATGCTTCTCTTGCCTGATAGAATATGATAAGCTATACATTATACAGAGGCAGAGAACACACTCATTTTACGTGTCTTTTGCAATATGTGTGTGTGTATGTGTATACACTCATTTGTGTGTGTGTGTGTGTGTGTGTGTGTCTTAAATAGCTAGCATAGTGCGAGCACACTGGTAACATCAATAAATATAAGTCGAATGAATACATAAATGGAACTGCCTTTATATCTTGCTGTGACACATTTAATATATGCAAAGGCCAGGTGATATCCCACCAGAAAGTAAACCTCTAGGAGGCAGGGAGGCTTAATGCACTGGGTGTGTTCAGTGCCTAAATCTTTGTGAATGCTCAATAAATATTGACAACAGCAGGCTGCAAGCCTCAGGGGAATAGTAAACAGCTGTCAGTAGAATGGATAATGGTCATACATTTAATCAATTTACATTACAAGTGGTTTAACTGAATTTCCATTTATTCATTGAGCAAACCTGCCTCTAGAATTTACTGGAGATGGTGTCATGCTCAGCATTATTTGTTTAATGCCTTATTACCTAACTTTTTGGACTTTCTATTAAGAACTAAAGCAACCAAATATATTATTCTTGTATATAAAGTTAGAAAAAAAGCTTAAAGCTTTTTCAAATTTCTTGAGATGAACATCCATTTTTTAAATGCCACCTGCATTCAGATGTTTGTTAATATATATATATTAAAAAAGAATTGTTACTCATGTTTAACTCCTATTTGCTGTAAAACTGCATGTTATCAGCAGTGATATCATGTTAATTATATTTACCAAGGAAGGAAAGTGTATTGAAATGATTTAGACATTATTTTTAACAGTAAATGTTAAAATTCTAACAGAGACTTGGTTAGCTTTTTCTAAAATAATTTAAAATTAGGTAAATATATTAGATAAATATAAATATTTAATTAAACATGTTTTGAACAGCAAGTCTCTTAAAAAGGACTTGTCAATTAATATAATAACATCACTAGAAAATTAGAGAAAAAAGATAATATTGTTTGAAACATTTTAATTAGTGCTGTGTTCACCATATAATACATTTTATGTGACCTTACTTTGAAGAAGAGTAAACTATATTTTAATGACAATAAATTCTTTCTCAGGGATGGAGGAGAAATTAATAGCAAAACTCAGCTATCCATCCATGTTTTGTGAAGTTTCTGCTTGCATATCTATTTATTACAATTGAAGAAAATAGCTTCTATTGGAATAGTTTGAAAGACATGATTATTGGATCTAGATTGAAATTTCCTTAGCACATCTGTCCAATTATCAATATTGACATAAATTAATCATGTTAATTCCCAACTTATAATTCTATGCTGTCTCCAACTCCCCTCAATTGTTCACAGTGCGAACTACGAAGACATTTATAAGGCATCCAAGATCCAATCTTCTGTTTGTAAGCTCTATCTCTAACCATTTTCACCTATGTTCATCACCAACATACTTTCTTCCAACCACACTAGGCTATAAGCCATTCCTCAGCATAAGAAAGTGCCCCTCTTTTAAATCTTTTGAATATATATATGTGTCCTTTTACAAACATCTTCTCAATTTCCATTGATCAAATTTTTAGTTAAAAACTTAATGAAAATGTCGTATTCTTTTGATCTCCTAGTTTATTCTCACCTCTCTGCTGCATGGTTCATTTTACTTTAAAGTTTGTTATATTTCTGTATCTCTAACAGAACATGGACTCCTTAAAACCAGGATTCATGTCTTAGAGGCTTTCTAAGTATTCCTGTTCCAAGGCACAATGCCCATTAGTTCTTCCGTCCATACTAAATATTATAATTATTATAATACCACCTAGTGGTCCCAAAGGGGAGGGACTCAGGACAGTTTTCCTCAATGAATGTAGAGTTACATTCCTAATATTCACCTCAAGGAAACAAAAAAAAAAACAAAAAAATTGTTTGGCCATCCCATTGCTTCTGATATTCTGACTATCTTTCTTGGTCTTTACTTAGCAAAGATGTCCTATCCCATTTTTTCCCCCTAATTTGCTACATTCTACTCTGAGTTGCACCTTTTGTGACAGAGCAGCCACATCTGCTCTTTTGTATCATGAAGTGTTTGAAAAAAGAAAGCTGAATTTAATGTCATAATAACACATAGGTTTTTCGTTTTTCATTATTGTCTGAAAGAAATACGTTAAATTTACTAATGATACCAAATCGAATGGTTTGAATTCTCAAGTGAAGACGAAAAGATGATACAAAAATATTCCGAAGAGATTAGAAATATGGCCAAGAAAAAAAAATTGATATTGGAAACTTGCAAACTAATATCTGTGGGGGAAATTAAGCAGAAATTTAGCTGCTCTATGTGGGTTAAAATGGTGTATAACTTTCTAACTTTTAAGGTGCCATGTAAATGCCAAGACGTTGTTAATGTTCAACAAGTGGTGATGTTTTCTATTAATGCAGAATTTTTATAGGCATATCCGGAACATGTAATTTATACTAAGACATCATTTTTTGAGACCAGTAAATGAAAAATACTACTAACCCTGTTTTATAGACTGAGAAAACTTTTAAAGAATTTGTTCATGACTTGACTCTTATTCTTAATAGAAAATTACTAAGGCTGTGTTTATATATATATCCACTAATTGAAATTATACAATTGCCTAGTTTATTTTTTTCCATTTACCTAACATTCAATTTATATGCTAGGGATATCTTTTTCTAATACCTCATTAAATTTAGCTTCATTACAGTTTAAGCTACCCTTTCCAACTTTGTTGCTGAAGATTTCTAAACTGGCAATTTATTTCACATAGACTTGGAGACAAGACCAAGGAAACAAAAAAAATGCTGGGTTTGAGGTGTTGGAACTAGAAGAAGTAATGGCCTTGTTCAGAAAAAGTGCTGGTTATTCCTTGTGAGGAAACAATTCCCTATCATTTCATACCATTTAAGACCCTGGGACTATCTGTAAATGTTTAAATCCAATGGGAAATGAAATGGGTGAAAAGACATGTAGGCCTGAGTTCACACACACACACTCACACACACACGTATTTGCCTTGGATACAGCTGGTATTACTGGGTGAAGACCATCCCTCAGAGGAGCATATGGAACATGCATCCCAGGGTCAGGGACAAGCCAAGTGACACTAGGGAATATTTTATAAACAAACTAATCCAGAGGAGACAGAAGAAAGGGCTTGGCCATGACCACACCCCAAGAATGCAAAGTAGAAAGGACAGATCCTTCCCCAAGAGAAAGTGGCAGGAAATGAATAGACTACAGCATCCTTGAAGTAGACAGAACAGACAGGGAAGAAAATAAAGCAGAGGAAGCTGAAACATGCAGGACGTTCGATCTGCACAGGACTTCACAATGTGCAAAGCAGGAGGGGCACAGCAGACATAGGAGAACAAAGTTTTCCCCCATGAAATTTTCCAGAGTTATAGGTATCATTCCCCCCAAAAAAGATTTAATCATGGACAATATTTTTTCTATTTCCAGAATTTTCTAGACATCATGGGAACATCACTTTGGGCTTCCTTGATCTTGCAAGTTATAGAAAACCACTATCCCTCCCATTGCTCTCATTATACCTTTAAAGGCACTTTATTTTCTTCACAATATTTATTACAAGCTGTACTGATATTGTTCATTTATTCAGTTGTTTTTGCCTCCCCCCAATTCCAATAGAATGTAACTCCTACAAATGTAGATCACTCAGCCCTTTGGTTCACTGCTGGATTACTAGTGACTGGCAAAGAGCTTGTATATGCTAAATACTCAATATATATGTTGAAAGAATAAGTGAATGAATATGACATGAATATCATTATATTTTACATTTAGAGATATATGAAATATGCAGTTATTCTCTCTTTTGAATATATAGAAATCTAGAGGAGAAAAAAGCCTTCTTTTCCCCTCCATGATCAACTCACAATATGGTTGAGTCTTATTACCTTGTCTTTGTTATACCTCTGAGTAGCAATATCCCGTTTTCACATGCAGGACTTTTTAAGTAGCTGAGGGAAGTATTTATATTTCCATAATTTTTAATTATTTTACTTCAAGAAAACATTAGGGCAGCTTGATTGATGATGCAAAGGCTAGCTTCTGAGGCAGAATAAAATGAGATTCCAGGTGCTCATTTTGACTGCCAATTGTGTTAAAAATGTTATAAAATTCCCACTGCCCTAAAATGGTGGGGCAGCAGGCAGAATTTGAGAAAGCCTCACAAGGATGCCTAAATCATTCCACACACATCCTCCTACCCTGGCCTGCCAGGCTTTCTTCCTTCACACCATCAATGACTGAGATGTCAAGGCATAAATGATGGCCAATCTACCCTGACATATTTGGAGCAGGAAAAAAATCTCTCCACTTGATTATATTATTTCTTGCCTTTTTCTCAGGAGTGTTTTTTAAAAAAAGGTGTGAGACATAGAATTCCAAAGTAACTATTTTAAAAGCTTAGTTGTAGCACCTTTGTCTCATACTGGTCTTGACTCCATCTATGGGGTCAAATTAAGACAATCTGACCATTCATTCATTCATTCATTCATTCAACATCTGTTGCTTTTGAAGTTCTAGGCATCGTTCCAGACATTGGGGATACAATAAGCTCATGTTATCAAAGTAAAACAGAATTTCAGGATGAGAGGAGAACGACAAAAGTATGAGAGATGATGCATAAAGTTAGATGGTCAGGTCAAAATCTGTTGTCAGGCATTCTAAATGGATGTAAAAGCCAAAAACAGAATGAGGTGTGAAGCACAGAAATAACCAGTGTGGTTAGAACACATTTGCTCATGGGGAAGCAGTATGAGATGTTCTATATTGAGATTTATTAGATACTCAGGACTCTACAGCATAGCTCTTAAAAGACTACTGAGTTTTAATTTGTACTATTTCTGACACAAAGGTATTTGATCATATACCTAATTAACATATTATGCAGAACATTAGCCTAGTAGAGACACATGTGATATCACAATGAATTATTTAAAAAGACTACTTAGTTCCTGTACTTTGTGTTTTTAATATCACCAAAAGATTTTCATATGTTTTTTCAATTAAGCCTTTACTTCCTGCTAATAGTGTGATGATATATTTATAATAGCTATAATAGCTATTTACTGAAGTGTTTTTTAAAAAGTATTACAGTATAAATTCAAAGGAAATAAAAATTTTATTAATAAAATAAGAGATTTTACAATATCATCAAGCTGAACTTACTTTTCATATGTCTTGCCAACCATTATAACAATATTCTTAAGACATTAATACTTTGAATCTTTCTAAGGACTCACAAGCAGACACTTCCATCTGTGGGGTAGATTAGAGATTCACAAGCAACATTATCTCATTAGAAGAAAGGATATAAGGAAGGATATTAACTTATCTGTGCAGAAGTTACTGCCTTCCAAATATGACAGAAGATTCATTCATTCATCTGAATGTGGTATAAGTCGACATCTGTGTTAAGGCACTAGTGCTTCTGAGGCCATGTTTTCCACGGAACCACCTCAAAGTAGGAGTTTCCATTATTTCCTTGAATGTGGTTAGCATTTATTCATATTGTCAAGAGTGTGGTTCATAGAAAAACCATAAAGCACAGGTAACTCTCCTAGTCATGTAAGGTGGATGTAGTGGATAGAAAACAGACAACAAATAATGACTCTCTACTCTGTAATATTGTGCCAGTTTTACAAATGAGGAATCAAGGTTCAGAGTGATGACTTGTTCAGGTTCTTCAGCTAAGTGCTAGAATCAAGATTGCAATCAGGCAGAAATTGTTATTATATATATTATTTTTATCTTGAGAATATTATCCCTCTACTAAGTTCATTGTCATTTTTCATCTGGAGTGAGAGAGAACTTGCAAATTATTTTATTTAAACATTAAAATATTTAAAAGGTACTATAAAAAGTTTCCTGAGCAAAGAATTCAGGGCTTAGTCATTGAGGGCTAGTTTGGGAGGACCTGCATCTTACCCCTCCTTGTAGGATTCTGATCCCCACTGCATGTCCTTTATTCCACTTATTCTTCCCTCTATCCAACTCAGAAAAATATCTGATGTTAGTAATTTTTATATATCCACATCATTCTGGTCTTCCTCATAACAATATCTGTGTTTTAGTCCTGTCTTTAATGAAGAATAAAAGGCTTTGCATCTTCCAAAAAAATTCCAGATGGCATTGGAATCAGTAGAGTGACTCCTTTGTTGAGTTTGAGGCCTTTTTTCACTCAATATTATGCCATATGATAATTCTAATCACATATATGAATTAATCTTTATACCATAAAATAACTTCATAAATGTATTTCACCATCAAAAAGTTTTTGTGATATCATATTTTTCTGACTTATCAAAATACTAATGCATGGAAGATGATAATTTATTTAAATTAAAAAAAATCCAGGATCTGTTTTTGGATCTTTATTCATTCAACATTCAACATTAATTGTACACACATGCATTGAGCACCCACCATGTCCAAAGCCCTGGGGATTTATACCAAGCAAGACATGCCTTCTGCACTGGCAGAGCTCAAAATCCAGAGAGGGCTACCATCATGTAAACATAATTATTAGGTGATGTTTAAGGACAGTATTATATGTGTTATAACAATAATATACAAAGACATTTTTTTTACATTTAAGCTTCCAAGACATTGTATTTTGTCTAGGAAATTGTCAGTAAAGCTTTATCAGAAAAAACATCAGAGATTTTAGAGCTTGGATATTTTAGGAAGCCAGAATCAACTATTCCTCCAATTTCCAAGTAGATTTTATTAAAGATTTTATGCTTTTAATATTAGACAGAACTAAAAAGATTTTTCAGAAAAGACTGTTTTCCTCCATTAGGTGTTGGTGAGAAAGAGAGAGAAACATTAACATTATTACCCAGACAATATCAAAGACTAAAACCTTGAGAAATGAGCCCTCTATGAGGATCTATATTATTAGTTTTTATTCTGTCTTTAGTAGGCAACCAATGAATTAAAGCTCATCACTTTTTTTTTTTTTTGAACATATAGCCATTCTGGTCCTTAGCATTTTGCAAAAATAGCTCAGGAAAATCTGCTGTTTGATTTTTCTGGGATTCAAAGGTTTGCTTTGACAATTTCTGTACTGAAAAAAAAAATGCTCTATACTAAGAATTTCACGTTGAACTTAATATTTTGATTATACCTCTAATCACTGAAAGATAATTTAAATACACTGATGGTCACAGAATTAATATATCTCAGAAATATCCAGAGCACTTAATTCATAGAACTTTACATACAGCTCTTTAAATTTGAAAATGAACTTCAAAAACATCATTCGATCTCTTCATTTTTCAGATCACAGAACTGAACCCTAATGAATCAACATAGATTGCCACTGACACACTGGTGACAAATCTAGAAATATCACTCATTGTGTTCCTGTTCAATATTCTTTTCACAAGCACTGTTTCGCTTGTAGCTTTTCAAGGGTAATTTTGAATTATTTGCTTATGTTTTAAATTTCTGGATTCATTGTCAGAGTCTAAAATAATGTGTGAAATAAAAGCCTAACCAAGTCTTCCATAATAAAGCAACCGAATTTATTTTGAAATGTCATTCAGCAAAGCCAAGTTTCAAAGAGGTTTCAATACTATCACGTTCCAAGATATTTTTAGATGAGAAGAAAATAGAATCCTGGAAACTCGAACCTTCTTATTAAACAACTTGATACTAGTCTCCTAAGAAACCAATTTAGATGGTTAAGTTCATTCACTAAGGACAAATTAAGAGTCCTAGTTTTGTCTTTCCTCATGACCTTTAGAATTATCTTTCTCCTCTACTTACCCCCTACCCCAAAATACAAATTGAAACTCTATCTTTTACTGGAAAATTTTTGAAGAAAAAATAAAAACAAAAACACGAGATTTCTAGACCCTGGATTTAAATCTCAGACAACTTTATGTCAGTCTTATTTCCTTAAAATTTTATTATACAATTTTATAAGAATTTGATTTAATAGTCATTGAAATATATGTATTAGGATATCATTATTTTAATTCCCTAAAATGCATTTATTTTATTTATTTTGTTATTAGAAATGTAACACATGTTCATATCACAATAGGTCCCATAATCCTACCTTCCAGAAAAGGCTCTTTTAATCATTTGGTGTGATTTTTGCCCAGTATTTAGTTAAGTGGATCCATCTGTGTATCATATTTTCATCCCTCTCTCTTAACAAAATCTTTTCGACCCTCTTTATACAATTTTCATGGTTTTTTTTATCATTTACTTTTGTTTTGAATGTCCTTAAATATTATTCAAATATATTATTTTAATTTTAGCATATTGATCTTTTTGGAGTATCATAATTAATTCAGTCTTATTTTCTTAAACATTCATATTATTTTTTTGAGTGTGATTTTGATGTAATAAGAATAAGCCCCTATTAACCACTTACTATGAGATAAATGCAATGCCAAGTTCTTTACATATATTACTTTATTAACTCACTGAAATAATTTGTGATATAAGCATTATAAATTCTGTTTCGCAAAGAAGCTCCAGAGGTTTTCACAACATAAATAATTGGCCTAATGTCACACCACCAGTACATGGCAGAATCTGAGTTTTACACTTTACAATCAAGTCTATGCTATTAACCATGGTGGAATGCCACTTCATAGATATTTTTTCAAATCCTTTCAAGTCCTCTACTTCTTTTTAAACTGATATTACAAGACTTTTGCTTATTTATTTATTAAACATGCCATTTACTGAACAGGGTTTTTTTCTCTTTGTTTTATACTAAATCTAGAAGTCATCGACTAGATTTCTAATATGTCAATATCTTGATAATTATAGTTAGTACAGTTTAAATCAGCAATGCCAGATTGCTCGCCCCACCCCTAACTCCCAACCAAAGACTGCTTTTAAAAAAATAACGTTGACTGTCTTCACCCAGTTAGATAAACTTGAGGTTCATTCTGTTAAATATTGTCATTCCCAGCTGTAAATTGCATTAGCCCTGGTAGTTAAATTGAGAACAATGAACATTCTTATTTCTTCAATCAGCCAACAGTGAACCAACCATGCAGACAAAAACCCCAGCCATTACAGAGCTCATATTTTTCATGGGAGATACTGAAATTAAATCAGTAAGTAACTAAAATACATGGTTTGTCAGGAGGTAAGAAGTGTTTGGGAGAAGAGCAAGGCAGCGCGGTAGGCTGGGAGAACAGCTAATGGGGTGCAGCTTCTGGGTACACTGCATTTTCATGTTTTACATCTCCTTTGACTCATGGGTTTTTAAAATAATTTTGGACATTCTATTCTTAGATGTTTTTATTGTTATTAAAATACTCTGTTACATTATCATAGTTTATCTAATATAAATTCATTTATTTAAATGTTTATTTAAATTTTATTGTTGGCTATCCTATTAATTGCTCTTATCTAACTACGGTTCCATTTATTCTCCAGGTGTTCAAACTATTGTCTTATGTCATCTAGAGATAATGAAAATTTATACTTCCTTGTTGTAATGAGTATATTTATTTTGGGGTTTCTTTTCTAGATTCTAGACTCAAGAAAAGGAGTTGGCTAACTTCAGCAAACACCAAACTTAGTCTTTAATCTGTTTTTGTAAAGATAAAAGCTTTATTGGGACTTTAGTGGGTCACAGCATTGGCTTGAAAACTGTCCATGTCTACTTAGTGTTGTATCAGCCGAGTTGAATAGCTGCAACAGAAACTACATGCCTGCACAGACTTTGCCTACCCCTGCTCTGGAGTTGTCTAGAGCTACAAATGTGCATTAGAATCCACTTCAGAACTTGTTATGGTACAAATTGCTGCCCCTGTCCACCTCTCTCCTCTTTTATTGGAGTTTCTGATTCAGTATGAATCAGGAAAAGCTCAAGAATTTATGTTTCTAACGAGTTCCCAAAAGATGTCGATACCACTGGTTCATGAAACACACCTGCAGAAATGCTGGTCTGAAACTTCTAAGGAAATGTTAAATATTGACACCTGTCAACATTTGTATCTTGTTCCTAATTTTATTGGCAATGTCTCTAGTTGAAACTTTGGAGAATTTAGTTCTTGATCTAAGATAGATTGTTCTTAATTTGGAAAGATGTATTATTTATCTTTTACTGAGTGCTATTCTTTTTTGGTTTGCTTTTTTTCTTTTTGCCTATTAAATAAAAAATATGCATTTAATTTTTATCAATAATTTTTGAGCATTTATCGAAAAATTTGAGATTTTGTTCATATATTAGTTTTCAAATAGCCAACTATCACTGAATTTCTGAAATAAAATCTACTTATATATAATGCATCATCCTTGATAAGCACATTTATATATGTCTGAGTGTATGTATGTATGTGTGTGTGTGTGTGTGTGTGTGTGCATGTCTGAGTGTATGTATGTGTGTCTGTATGTGTATTGGCTAAAATGGCCTTAACATTCCCCTAAGCTTAACTAAACTTCAGACAGTTTTCTTTCTGACTATAGGTCCCCAGTATTTCCCCATTTAGAGCATTTATTTTAGTAAATTTGCAATTTTTTTCTATCCCTTTTTCTCTTCTTTTTAGTTGTATTTTATTTTATTATTTGTTTCAAGTATGCCATACATTGCTTGGACATTTATAAGATTTATGAAATGATCCCCCCCATTACACTATCTATTCTTTTCTCTTATCAGTTTTAAAACAAAGACATGTCTTTCTCAAGAACCTGCAAGCCATCTCTTTGAAAGGTAATCATGAAAAGATTATCATTCTCTACTCCCTGTGGAAAAGCAGACTATCTTTGATAAGCACTAATTAGCAAGCACAGATAACCTTCTGAGTTCACGCTGACCTTCATGTTGACCCATGCCCTGTCCCTGCCTCAAATGTCCTCTAGCACTTCTTCACTAGTTCATCCCATTGCTTAACAACTCTTCTTCCTTTTACTTCTGTGGAGTGGAATTCAATGATTTATCCCCTATTAGAATAACCTTGAATAAGGTCTTCCTTGTCTGTTTAATTCTATCCAGTTCAACTTTTCTTTTATGATATTATACACACACACACACACACACACACACACACACACACACACACACACAAATGTGTATATATATATATATATATATATATATATATATATATATTTATATATGGTTTTAACTTTTTTTTACTTTAGTATTTATTCATTTAATTGTATTGGTAAGAATTCCCTAATGCCATTTTTTATGGTATCGTTCTCTAGTTAAAATATTAGGTCTCTCTTATTCTCATCATATGAATTGGAAAATTTTAAATTTTGTATAGTTTTCTGATCTAGGTTATATAATGTAGAAATTATATTTTAAGAGCTTCAGCAATTTTATCAGCAAATGCATCTATGTCAATTCTCAATTAAAAGCAATTCTTATGTAATAACAACAACAAAATGAGTCTATAGTTATAGATCTCTTTATTTTGTTCTTACCACTGAGCTGTGTCAATTTTGATCATTTTAAATTTCCCCAGAGACTAATATATTTTACTTAGAATGATAATTATTATTTGTTGATTTAAAAAATGCCGATGACTTAAAAAACTTAAAAAAAATTTTTCTCTCAAATATTGCGTATATGTATTTCTTCTCAACCTTACTGGACTTGCCACAGGTTTATCTACTTGATTGTATGTGTTTGTTAGCTCTATCCTCGAACTAGTACTTATTTTTTCTAATACATTACTTTTTTTCCCATTTGTTCTCTCTCTTCATTTTCCTAATTTTTAATTTATTTTTTTGCGAGGCTTTTTTAAATTATCAGTATTTGAGTACATTTTTTAAGAGAGAAGATTTATTTGGCTTTTACTATGATGCCAGCTATAACCCAGAGATTTACAAGATATGTTTTTAATCAACTTACACTCAGAATGCTATTTTCATTTTATATTAAATCTCCAAAATCCAACCTTTATTTAAATACCAGCCTTTTTCTTCAAATGTTACTATTATTTATAGAACTACTACTATAACTTTATATATTTAATGAAAACTATATAGTTCGTCTTTTCAATATGTAGCCTATGTTTTGTACCATTTTAAAGTAATTTTATATTAAACAATTCATGCTTAAACATCTTGTGTGCTAAAATGCATTAAGAGTTGCCTGGACTTTTAAACTTTAGACTATGTCACCTAAAGGTGAAATAGAGGTGGTTAATACCCAGGAAATAATTTGCTTGTTTTAGCTAATGTTCAAAAGAGTATACTTGCTAATAAACAATGCCAGAAACTGGGAGAAATAGTGTTTTTCCTTCTTTCTTCTCCATGGTTTTTTACTTCGATGCAACAGTTACCAAAGTTATTTTTGTTACTATTCTTTAATTTCTTTCGCCCATTATTGTCCCAAGAATATTTGCCAGTAGATCTTGTGGCTAAAGTGTTTACCCTGAGATAACTTGGGGATTACAATTCTGACCTTACCTGAAGTTGGCCACAAAATATCTTGCTGTTATTATTTTCATATCACTATAATGTATCGAGTGTCTTTGGAAACAAATGCCGTTATTCTATCTATAACATTGTTTTTAGCAATGGTATTTCCATTTACAAAATATAATAGTTCTCATCTGCTGAAAATGTCACATCCTAGAAAACGTAGCATTCTTAAACATGATGGTAACACTGTTCTGGAATGAATCTGATTTATGTATAAATTTCTGTTATATTAGGATTTGAGACAAGTTCTATTTGGAATTAACTCCAAGAAGAGTTTTTATATTTTATTTTCACATCAAAAAGTAGTTAGATTTGCTTCAGCCTCAAAGAACGTGTTTTTATATATTATTTATTTATTAGTTTGTTTATTTATTTAAATTAGTTTCAAGTATGCAGTACATAGGTTAGACATCTATATACTTCATAAAATGATGCCCCCAATTGAAGAACATGTTTTTTGTAAAATTAAATTAATGCTAGCAGCAAGCTGCATGATTCTTTTTTTCCTTAATAGGAAATAGGTTAGGCTACCAAGAAAATTAGGGGCAATAAGAAAATGAATGTCTTCCTTAATGAGAGTGGGTAAATTTGCAGGAAACTTTCATTATGAAGTCTATTTTCTGTGCCCCATTTGAAGCTAATAGCCATGTTCTATCACTGAAAGAATAGGCTTAGTTTGGGGCATGAATACTTCTGTTCGGAGTTCAACTGCACTTATCCCCTATTTGTAATGGAACTGGAATGGTACTGGCATCCCAGGAGGGAGCACAATATGTAACTATTGACTCCTCATCATTTGCTTAATTCATATTATTTGGTTTAGAAAAATGTGTACTTTGTATGTCATTATCTTATGATGCTCCCAAGTCAGGATTCTCCAGAGAAACAGAACCAGCAGGATGTGCACAAAAGCACACACATATGCACACACATGCACACACATTTACGATAAAAAATTGGCTCACACAATTATTATAAGAAATTGACCGATAAGTCTTAAGACTTGCAGTCAGCAAGCAGGAGCCCCCAGGAGAGCTGACGTGTAGCTCAAATCCAAAGCCAGCAGCCAGAAACTGAGAGCTGATATTTTGGTGGGAATCTGAAAGCTGGGAAAGACCTGTGTTCCAGCTCAACAGTCAGGCAGGAGGAATTACTCAATGTTTTTGTTCTATTCAGATTTTCAATTGACTGGATGAGGCCCACCCACATTAGGGAAGGCAATTTGCTTTACTCATTCCATTGATTCCGAAGTTAATCTTATCCAGAAACACCCTCACAAACACACCCAGAAGAATGTTTGAGCAAATGTCTAGGCACCACGCAGCCCAATCACGTTGACACATAAAATTACCCACCAGAGAGTGTTTCTACTGTAACCTTACAGAGACACATTATTACTTTGGGAAACTGAAGCAACAGCCAAGACAAAAGATAAAATCTGTTTGCAACTTCCTGGTCCTGTAAATAGAAAGGAGGATCGGGAAATTTGTGCAGGTCGGACTATGGTTTCTAATAACTCAGACGTTGTCCAGTCTTTTCACCTCTGTTTTTCTTAACCCCTCACCTACCCATTTTCTATTTTGTTGATGTGGAAAAGTAGCTAAGCACTTATGTATTTATCCTACTTAAAAACAAAATATTTTTTTCCCGGGGATTGTTATTATTCACGATTATGTTATTTTTTTTTTGAAGACTTAATTTTTATCCACTTTCCTATTTTAATAAAACATCAATTAATTACCTTTAATATTCCACATATCCCAGTCTCTTCTTGGGAAATGGTATTCAAAAAACTATATACTAGTGATTGAACACAGTAGCAATTTTTATTTAGTATCTCAACACCACCAAGCATGAGGAGGGGAAGAGATTCATTCTTAATTCACGGCAAATCATCTTAAAAATCTACATCATCTATCTCTACCACCATCAATATCCATGTGAAATGCGATTACTCCTTGTAAAATTCTCTGTCATGTCATTTCTGGACTCCAGCTACGCAGACCCTCTCTAGACAAGCTCCTCTGTCTTCCCTCTGCCTTTGACATAGCTTATAGGAGACAACATGTGACCCCTAGTGCTGGCCAACCAGCTACCTCCATGCTAGTGAAATCTCTTGCTGACGAATCAGAGCACATTGTGGAAGAGGCAGGGCATATAAGATTGTAAGAGCCACTCAGGAGGAGAATGAAGAAAGAAACATAAAAGGGATTGATTTCCTTCACTACACCAGGTGTCTCTATAATCTTCAGCACATGAAGGGTGGAGATGGAAATAAATCATAAAAAAAACCAAGATAGATGCTGTGTTTTGATTTAATTGTTAAAATGGGTGTTTGTCTCCCAAAGTGTCTATAATCAGTAGTGGGTAGGTACTTTTTTTACTCAGATTTGGACCACCTATATTTTCCATAAGAAATTAACCAAAGCTTTAAATAATACAATTCCTGTATAAAAATTAAGTAGCTACACAGATAGTCAAGGAATTATATAGCTATAAATCAAGATCAAATTATTATCTTAGGAAAATATTTTATAAAAATTTTAGCTACAGCATTCAAAATAGTTCTGTTTCTTTCTTGGTTAAAAAAAAGAACCTTATGGGTTTCATTACAGAAAATGGGTTATTTTTTTTTTAATAAATAAAAACTGTTAAGTATAATGAACATGTAAACTTTTAATAATGCTCACAACTAGGTTTAATGAAATGAATATGGAAATTTGAATGATAAAGAGCTAGTATATCCAGGCTATATTTTTTTAAGATGATTGGAAATGTCAGATACTTCTAAGTTAAAGTCAAATAGAGGAAAAAACACATTAAGCTTATTTGTATCAATTCACACAACTAACACTTTTTAAAAAAAGAAAAAGCAACAGACACTCTTTAGTTTCTTACAGTAAAAAAATCAACAAAATTTCTGTTCTCATGGAACTGATATTCTGTAGAAATATCCAACTATTCAAATCCAAACTGTCAAGCAAATTTATTCTTTTGATATATTCACTTAAAAAAATGATCTCAGTGACTCAGTATGTCAAGCATGGTGCCAATAACTTGAAACATGAGATATTAATTTTCTTGACTTTTTTAACTACCTGATTTAAAAAAAAACAGATGAAAACATAAACACTCAATTCTCTAATGAGTAATTTTAAATATTCTTTTCCTTTCCCCAAAATTTATAGTCTCTACTTGACTCCCTAGATTCACACCAAGATGCAAATAAAGAGACTTGCTTTATATATCTTAGATTTGGAATTGCATAAATTACTCTCCTCTGCATTAACCCAGCTGGAATCTTTCTTGTTTAAATTCTCTGCCTCTGATAGCAAAGAGCAACACATAATTTTGGGTAAATCTGGGAAATCTGATAGAGAGCTGAGGTTGAGAATCTCATAAAGGCTCTGTTGTGCTATTAGGGAAGGACAACAGAGGTGTACAAGTGGCATACTTAGGCAGGAGGGAATAAAGACCACTTTTCAGCTTTCAGAGATATTCCCAGCTTCCACATAGGCTTGGAGATAGACCACAGATGTAATTGGGTAGTATCTTTTATTTTGTCATCTCTCCAAAGATGCTGATGAGGAGACCCTGAGCAGAGTTATGAGTTGGTATTAGGGAAAATGTCTGGACCTCCACAGTCTTGGCCACCTAAGAATGCTTGCTGTACAGAAGCCTATTTGGACACCCAAGGCTATCTCACCTGTCAAAATACGGAAGTAGAAAATATCAGAGATGATGTGACCACTGCCAAGACACAAGGAACTAGAGCAGCCAACATCAGAGACCAGAGCCACAACTCTGGTAGTGAACACAAAGAGCTTATAGAATCAAGCAAATGTTCATCTCCTGAGATGTAGACAGCCATGCAAGCAGACAGTCTGGCCCCTATTTTACCTACTGGGTGAGAATCCCACTCGAGTTACATGAAATTAAAAGCTGGATCAGAAGAATGGGAAGAGAAAATCTTTGCCAGTGGAGAGGAAGCATTGAAGTGGGAATTTTGCACTGGCTAGAGACAGAGAGAATAATTTAGTAACAAAACTACTCCATTGTACAGGGTTTTTCAGAGTCATCTAGAATAAATGTCATTAGACATACTTGGAGGTACAGTGAGGTGGGTGTTAACTATAATAGTTCTGTCTCACAAACCACATCTATTTGCAACAATATACACCCATTTTTCTCACTCATAGTTCTGTGGGTCATCTGGAAAGTTTCAGAAGGCTGCATGTTGGTCACATTGGTGGGTTTGATTTTGCCCCATGGAGACTAAGCAATGACTGCCTGATATGCTTTTCTCATGTCTCTCTTAAGAGGACATTAAGACAAGCCCAATTACATGTGCCCATTTCATTTTTGTTTGCATCACTATTGCTCACTCTCCAAAGGTCAGAGTAGGTCACATGGCCAAACTCAAAGTCATTAATGTGGAAAAGTACTCCACCTCAAAAGGAGTGTGGGGAGTGAATGCTTGCTAAAGAATAATCTAATCTATGACGCATAGAGATCTTTCAGAATAAAAAGAAATTTAATATTAAATACAATTATTTGTGACTGGTTTATAATGGTCTTGTGTGTGACATCTTTTTTATATTTTTTACTTTTTGATTATAGTGGGCAAACAATACTATGCTAGTTTCAACTTTACAAGTGATTAGACATATATGTAACTTACAAGGTGATCACCCCAATTCATCTAGCAGCCTTCTGACACCACATATAGTTATTACAATATTATCGACTATATTCCCTATGCTGTACTTTACATCCTCATGACTATTTTGTAACTACCAATTTGTACTTCACAATCCCTTCTCCTTTTACACCCACTCCCCAAATCTCCCCTCCAATCTGGCAACCATCAGTTTGTTCTCTGTATCTATTAGCTTCTTTCTATTTTGTCTGTTTATTTTGTTCCTTAGATTCCACACGTAAGTGGAATCATATGGCATTTGTCTTTCTCTGTCTGACTTACTCTGCACACCCTCTAGGTTCATCCACGTTGTTGCAGATGGGAAGGTTTTATTCTTTTTATGACTGAGTAATATTATATATATGTACCACTTCTTTATCTATTCATCCATTGATGGACACACAAGTGGCCTCTATATCTTGGCTATTGTAAATAATGCCACAATGAACATATACATTCACATGTTCCTTCAAAGTAGTATTTTGAGTTTCTTTGGATAAATACCCAGAAGTGAGATTATTGGATCTTTGTCTCTTGTTACAGCCTTTTTAAAGTCTATTTGTCTGGTATAAGTATTGCTATCCCAGATTTATTTTTCTTTTCCAGTTTCATTAAATATCTTTTGCCATCACTTTCCTTTCAGTCTATGTATGTCTTTTGATTTGAAGTTAGTCTCTTGCAGGTAGAATAAGTAAGGGTCTTGTTTTCTTACCCATTCAGCCATCCTATATTTGGATTGGAGAATTTAATTCTTTTTTATCTGAAATACTCATTGATAGATATGAAGTTATTGTCATTTTATTATTCATATTTTTAGTGCAAATTTATTCTTCTTCTTGAGAAGTCTCTCCAACATTTCCTGTAATACTGGCTTGGTGGTGATGAACTCCTTTAGCTATTCTTGTCTGGGAAGCTCTTTACCTGTCCTTCAATTCTAAATGATAGCTTTGCTGGGTAGAATAATCTTGGTTGTAGGTCCTTACTTTTCATTATTTTGACTATTACCTGCAAATCCCTTCTGACCTGCAAAGTTTTTGTTGACAAATCAGCTGACAGTCTTATGGGAGTTTCCTAACTTCTTTTTTCTTGCTGCTTTTAAGATTTCCTCTTTGTCTTCAGCTTTTGGTGTGAGCCTCTTTGGGTTCATCTAGTTTGGGACTCACTGAGCTTCCTGGACTAGTATGTCTATTTCCTTAACCAGGTAAGGGAAGCTTTAGCTGTCATTATTTCTTCAAATAGGTTTCCATACCTCGTTCTTGCTCTTCTCCTTCTGGTACCCCAGATACAAATGTTGTTGCTGATTTGATGTTCTGCTTCATCTACTCTGTTGATTCCCTCTAATCTCAGTTATTGTAGTCTTCATTTCCGACTGCTTTTTTTTTTTATATTTTCCATTTACATTTTTATATTTTCTATCTCTTTGTTAAAGTTTTCACTGACTTCATCTACTCTTCCCCTAAGTTTCTTGAGCACCCTTTTAACCAATGTTTGGAGCTCTGCATTGGTAGGTTGTTTGCCTCCATTTTATTTAGTTCTTTTTCTGGAGCTTTGTTCTATTCTTTCATTTGGGACATGATTCTTTGTTTCCCCCATTTTGGCTGCCTCCCTGCATTTGTTTCTATATATTAGGTAGAGCTCCTAAGTCTCCCAACTTTAGTAGGTTAGTTTTATGTAGTAGGTGTCCTATGAGGCTTGGTGGTACAGCCTTTCAGCTTCACCAGAGCCAGGTGCTCAAGATGGGTTGTGTATGCTTTTCTGTTGTACTTTAGCTTTGGATGCTGTTTGTACATTCATAGGAGAGATTGACCTGCAGGCTGATTATAAAGATTGGCAGTGTGGGACCAACTCTATAGAGCAGGATCACTTTAGCAGTGCTCTGGTGTCCACCTTGTATGCCCTTTGGGTGTGTCCTCCTCAGGTGCAGCCCTGGGTAGTGCTCTGGCTCCTTCCAGCCCAAGGGCCTCCTGGGAGGGGCCCAGCTGCAGGCCAACTTCAGCCTCAGCCTGTACACTGCCCGGGGTCACTTGTCATGAGCCATGAAATAATCTACAGATGACTGCCACCTGTGCTGGGTTTAGAGGTGCCTTGAGAGGCCAAACCAGAAATGGAGACCAGCTGCTGCTAGTGCCAGACTTGGGGTTGCTCAGCCAGAGGTATGGGGCACACTAAAGCCAGATGCTGCTTGTTTAGTTTTGTGAATCTTTGAGAGATTTTAGGAAAGTCCTCAGCATGAGCCAAAATAAGCCATTTGTCTGAACAAAAACTGCTTGAGCCCACTTGGGTGGGCCCATAATTTGTGTAGGCTGAGTCTCAGGAAATCCCCTGGGTGGGGCCACCTCTGTTAACCAGGTTGATGGAAACTCAGATATGGCAGCTGCCTGTGTCCACAGATGGGAATGGGCAGGGCTCAAAAAAAGAACCATGTCCTCTGCCAGTGCTTTTGTCCAGGAGAAAGCTGCCCCTCCATTCTGGCTCTGAAGCCAGATAGCAGTTCCTTCCTGTGTGTCCCTGGCACTCCTCAAGCTGTAGCCCAAGAACTGGTGCTCAGAGCATGATACCATCACTGAGTAAGTCTGCTTGTGGGCCCCTTAAAAGGAATGTCTGCAATTCCCGCAGCCCTCTATCTCACTCAGCCACAATCTCCACTGTTTTTCATAGGCAGAGGTTGTAGGGACTTACCTTCCCAGTACTGGAACCCTGGGCTGGAGAGTTTGGTGTGTGCTGGGGACCCTCCACTTCTCCAGGGGGATCCTCTGCAGTTGAGACATCCCTCCTGATTCTCAACCACCACACATGGCTGTAGGACTGGCCTATTTCACGTCTCTACCTCTCCCACCAATCTTGAGTTGGTCTCTTATGTGTGTCCTCAGTTGTAGGACTTCTGTTCAGACAGACCCCAGGCAACTCCCTGATGGTTGTTTTGTAGTTTCACCATAATTTCGATATGGTCTCCAGAGGAGGCAGCACAGACAGCATCTACCTTGTACGCCATCTTGACTGGGTCCCTCTGTGTCTTATAACCTAATACAAAAATTTACTACACTTTGCTTTACTTAGTAGTTTGGTATGGCTATATTTTCAGATTCTGGGGGGGGGTGGATTTTATTGTACACTATAGATTCTTTGGCTTGTTATTTTATCTTAATTAGGAGGAATATAGCTATAAATAGGTGCTAGGAAAAAGGCTGATGGAAACACTGGTAGACAGTTAACTGCAGCCCTGCTGATGAGTAGTATAATTAAAATTTTTAATTTTAAAGTTAAATCAGTACTTCAAATTTTTGCCATGACTGTGACAGTTTTGGAATTGTATTGATATACAAAGCATATCAGAAGCAACTTAAAAATTCACTATTTTTTCTAATGTTCTCTCCTAAACAGTAATCAACATTTCAATTAATTAATTAATTAATTAATTAGATAACTTTCTTTTACTTTTCACTTTCAACTATATCCATGTACTCTTAATAATATGAATTTGACTGATGAAGATATTCAGGTTAGACCTGCTTTCCACCTATACTTCCTTCACCCAGAGCCATGAAGGGATGTTTCACACACACTGTTAGTAAAGTATCTCAGTGGAGCCAGGTGTCTAAAACCTCTAATGAAGGGATCATTGATATGCAGAGCTCCCATCACATCCACAGTTGCTAGATCAGATCCCAGAGGTGATCAGAAAGCAAGGTGAAAAGAACCATTCCCCATATTCTCCACGTCTGCTGGCAGCTGAAGCTTGGATCCAGGTAGCTTTAAAGGTAATTTCAAAAATCAAAGTGTCTTAGGGGTGTAAAACCTGAAAACTCTAGGTATCACATCACACATCAAAGCACAAATTTTTGGGGAAGTGGCTTAATTGTTAGATGTGTGTTTTAAAACAGAAAATGTGGTTAAGACCATGGACTTAGAGTTGTTTACACCTGGATTTCATTTCTGCTTTTTCCATTCACGTAATAGTGTGGTGCTTTACAATTGAGCCCCTTGTCTCTAAATTTGGGATGGCTTAGAACCCCTCTTCAGAGCTGAGATTTCAGAAGATGCACATAAAATATTTCACACAGGTCTTGGCATATTATAAATGCTCAATATATTATAACCTTTGTTGGTAGATGACCATTTCCCCCATTAATTTGGTAATAAATCTCCCTCCAAACTCACTCTGACCCATTAGCATTGTAATTTTTAAAGCAGGCATGTGGGGATTTTGATGGGCAAGGCTTATGAAAATGTATCATTAAGCATTTTTATGGTATGTTTGAATTGTAACAGAGCCAATTCTTTCCTTGAGTAGAGACAACCTTGCATTTCCTTTGAAGGTGATTTTGGCATGAGTATTTATTCAAGGTCCACCCTGCCTACAGAGCTCTGTTTCTTTAATAGAATATGCAACAGAAGTCACACAGCCTTTTGTTCAGTATACTAAATCCAAGATGCTCAGGCTACAAACTCATTGTTGTATCTAAACTTTCTGGCAGCTACTTGCATCCCTGATCTGTAAGGCATGACATGGGCCACCTATATTAAAAACATAGTCCTTACACCTAACCATTATCTCTCCCCAAGTTCCCCAAAAGGAGGAATAGGAAGCAAGGTTAGCATGTGCATTGTCTTCTAAAGAAAATAAGATTGATCTGAAATGATTTAAGGAAAGTTTATCACAAGCGGTGAGTGAGAATTTGAAGCTCCCTGTTGCCTACAGCAGTAGTCTCAGAGAGCAGTAAGGACATAAACACTAGATTAACCAAAAGCTTTTTTATTTGGTGGTTGTTTTAATCCTCAGACATTCTTAAAGCTTTTGTAATACTTATTTTCATTTTGAAACTTTAAGAAGGTATCTCCAACAGTCACAGGATTCTTTTATTAAGAAGCATCTTTCCAGCATCAAATGTCACTCTTTGGGAAATACTGAATTACTGGACATATTCCCAGAATATGCTGACAATAAAAGCCCTTCCTCAACCACACATCTAAATATGTCTCACTCTTCATGCCTCCATCCTCTTAGCTTCTCTCCTTCGGGCAGACTAGGGTGTCTTGCAGTTTTGTTCCTTTGTGTTCACTTCTGTCGGAGATGGCATTTTAGAGACAGTCAACACAACGATACTTCAGTACCTATTTACTGTCTAATTCTCTCTCAAGCTTTATATCCTCTATAAAGTTTTTCCAATCACCCCATATTATAGTCTTGTTTCCCTTGGTGCACCCTAAGATAATTCTATGACAACACCTTTATTCTCTTTCTTTGTCCCTTTCAGCTTTTTGAGGCCAGCTTCATGAGTCTGGATCCAGTTGTTCAGATAATTGAGTTGGTAATCTTCATCCTACATCTCATGGTTCTGCCGTCCTCTGTTCTGGCTTTACCCTGAGGAAGTTACGTCCACAGAAGGCAAGGTGGCCACTAAGCAGCACTTGAGCCCAGTAAAAAGCCAACACCTTTTTCTGGGAATTTTCAAAATAAGCCCCATGAGTCTCATTGCCCTGGCTTTACCATATGCTCAACCTGGAACCAACCTCAAGAAAATGAAATATGCTGATTGGCTAGTTCTGAATGACCAGCCCATCTGGGCAGCAGGTGAGATTCATCCCCACCTGAACCACAAACACTGAGAGTGAGGAAAAGGTACTTTCTCAGGAGATCAAATGTAATTGATTGCAAAGAAAAAGAGAAGGGATGTCAGCAGGCACCATAACATTTAGCCAGGAAAAAGTATCTACATTTTTATTTTTTAACAAGACCTTGAGATAGTTCACCCATTTTGAGGTTAATAAAGTCAGTATACATTTCTATGATCCCCTGGATCTGGCAGAAGCTACTGCTGTGACTTCCTGTTGTTGCTGGCACTGTAGGACCTGTGTGCTTTTTCATTCTGTCACAATGAAAAGAGGTGCCAGAAATTTGTCAAACAAAACACCCTTTAATGGCTCTGTCTTCAGAAGCAAAAACCACATTTTTATCTTGCCTGCCATTCAGTGACCAAGATAGAGGAGAAATGGACCTTAGTCAACAGGTGGGCGTTTACTTGCTTGTGGTCTGAGCGCTGCCTTGGCTGGGCTGCTCTGAAGCACAGAGAACTCCTCTGCGTGGTAACTAACCCCACTAGGATTCAGTTGCCATGCAACTGCATGGCATTTCTTCATAATACTGCTTTTCCTATGATTACAGAGCGAGAAGCTTTTATAGTCATAATAATACCTTACACTCGTGCCAGGCCTTTTACATAAGAGGATCCCAAAAGGGTGAATAGAGAAGCTCTTTATGTAAGTCCTTTCACCAAGCACTAAAAATAGCCATGCTTCCAATTTAGCTATGAGGCAGCCATCCTCTCCCAGTTAAAATATACAATAGCTATTTTGGCAGGAGGTGATACGGAGGATTATGCATTAGATCTAAAATGCAAAAGATATTTGGGTAGACGTAATAGAGACATCTCTGTAGTGAACATGTTGGGTACCATATCCGGATGCTCGTGTGCTGATAGATACCTTGGGGCTGTCTCTGATTTGAGTAGCTTGAAGGTATTTGATTGTTTCTGCTTTTTGTATGGATGAGAGAAATAATTGAAAAGTGCATGGGATCAAGCCCTACTGAGTCTCTCAGCTGCTCCTAGATCTGAAAGAGGTACTTAGAACGGGCAGTCAGAGTGGTTTCCTAGATAGGGCCACTTATCACTCGCTGAAGAAAATTACTCTGTTTCTCATGTCCTGGTTTTCACCTAGTGAGTAGTTACTCACCTGGCAGGATCTAGCACATTACTTTTGATCCCTTAATAAGAAGCTTTTAGAAATCCAGGTATTATTATCAAGAAAATAATATTCTTTTTAAAAACAAATCAGTTGTTGAGTTCCCTGACAAACATTAACCTTTAAATAAAACTACCAGGACACAGTGGAGGAAACCAAAACTAAACCAAGCTTGGTCTTAATTTTAATTATTTGGCTAATATGTGTTGAAATAAAATTTGAAAGTAAAAATCTCATTTGCAGTAACAATGTAATTTTCTTCTTTGATGTTTTCAAAAATCTCTTCCTTTTGGGGGAAACCACACACTTTTGGTCCTTCACTGTTTCTACTTTAGTTATATTGATCTAACAATGCTTGGGTTATTCATATCATGTCTTCTTTGCCATAATTGTTCAGTGTGAGTTATCTTCTAATATTTATTCTACTCTTCCTCCTTTAATAGATTCCTCAAAATATACATGGACACATGTCCACCCTGGTTAAAACATGTTTTTCACTCTTCCTTGCAGCTAAATTTGACCGTGAATCTAAATTCTGACTTGTAGGATGTGAGCAGATGTGATTCCTGCATCTTTCTGGTCATGCTCTTAAAAAGAATAGATATGTTCTCTCCTTTCACTCCCTTTCTTCTCTGGAACTCTAAAGATGCATAATTCCTCTTTCTGATGACAACTATGAGCTATGAGTCCTGGGAGCTATTGGTAGCCATGTGTCTTGCTGTGTGGAAAAAGCTAGTCTATAGTGGCAGAAACTCAACTAAGATGGAGAGAGAGAGAGAGAGAGAGAGAGAGAGAGAGAGAGAGATTAGAACTGAGTTGCCTCCATGTTTCATTTCTATGATGTTATCAGTATTGCTGTCTGGATATTTGCATAAACACTGGCCAAAATAATTAAGGGGTTATAAACAAATTTTGCCTTTGCTGTCAGAGAAGTATTTGTGAGAAAAAAAAATTTAAACAGTTGATGCTTCAAAAGTTAGAAAGCACATGCATGTACCACGACTTTCTCTAAGTAAGTATTGCTATCCCTGAGATAAAAGCAGAGCTTAAGTAAAGAAATAAACAAAATTTCAGTAACTATTGTTGTTGACTTGGGAAAACTATTTGAGAATGGAAGCTTCTCAGCACCCACAGGTGGCTTATGTAGACACAGAATTGGGGCCACCTGTCTGCGTGGGTCTACAATGCCCTTTATCTCCCTCTTTACAAAGGCCTGAAAAACCTTCAATTAGAACGGAGCTTTAATAGTGATTAGAAACAAGGCTGAAACTGAAGGGGCCTGAGAACATACCGAAGTACCTTGAAATGTGAATAACTACCAGTTACATAACAAATGTCTATCAAGGGGCTTTTCTTTGTCAGGAAATTTTCTGAATACCTGAGATATTAGATGAAAAAGAAAATCACGTTCCCTGTTTTCCTAAAATTGTGTAACAGTAGAGACAAACAAGTAAATAAATAAGTAAATATATTATTAAGATAACATAATAAAAATGCATGAAAAGGGATAAAATAGAGCAATTGGAGTTAATGTCTTGCATTTTGCAAGTAATAATTGATTTAATTATCACAACTCTATGAGATAGGTCTTATTACTAATTTTCTGATGAGAAAAGTGAACCAGAAAACAGTTAAATACTTACTCAAGATTACACAACTAAGAGGAAAGCTGAGCTGTAAACCAGGTGAATGTAGCTCCAAAGCCAACTGGGAAGTTTGATATAACCTAGTGTGGACATTCGAGAGAGAGAGGTTGGAAGGAGTGTCAAAGATGGCCATGCAGATGTTCAGGGAAAGGGATTTTTCAGTAGAGGGAAATGTGAGTGCAAACTCAAACTGATAGCAGATTCTCTCCTGAATGTAGCTTCTAGGAGCCAGGGAGAGAACTTGGCAAGGGGTTTCACATGGAGCTGGGGTGGGAAAAGTCAAAGGGATTCCTGGAATTGCTAAGATAGCAGCTTGTGATTTTACAGAAGGCCTGACTAGTACTTCTCAGATCCCAATGCATATTTCATTGTCTATTTTCCCCTTTGTACAAAGTCCATTTTATTGCTGTATTACATTTGAAACATACTACTTTATTCTTCTTAACTTCCTGGAAAAAGAGCTAAAAAAAAATATCTATGACTGAAAATAAAGTGTCATAGACTAAAAAGAGAACTAACTAGTCCTGGACACCCAGAGAAGAAGCTCTGTGTCCTTAGACAAGCTGTTTAACATTCTGCCTTCAATTTTCTGGTCTGTTTAATGGAGGGGTTAACCTGGATTACCTCCAAGATCCTGTTTCTGTATTTAAATTTGACCATAGAATAATGGTCAGCTACCCAGAAAGAGAACTATAGAACAATTAAATAGAAACTGTATTCATGAGCACCTTAAATTTAATGCATAGTCAACCTTGAGTTAGAAGAAAATCAGATGTTTAGAAATGATTATGTCAAATTTATTATTTTTGTTGATTATTACATTTTGAGGAAGTGTTGGTACTTCATGCCTTGCTTCAGTGACAAATTCCCCATAACGTCTTTCATCTGCCTTAAAATTTTCTCAAATAATCATATTTGGATTAACTAAATGAGGTAAGAAAATAAGCTTGAAGGAAGTGTATTGTAGGCTACAGCTCTCATTTGTATCTTCCACTGTTCTCTATAATTATTGGTGAGTATTTTCAAATGCTTATTAACTCTGTGTGAGCTTAAATAAGACTACAATGTCCCCATTCAGGCAAGACAGGCTGCAGGATTTTATGTGGCAGAATTTGCAAAACTGGGCAAGACTTGGCTTGATGTCAGGTAAGGCAGTCACAGAAAACCAACCTGCCCCAGTCCTGAAGGACACATTCTCCCAAACACTGTTTTAAACACTTTCATTAGACAGGTTGTGTTTCCACTTTCAATCCCTTCTTTCTTAATAACTCTTCCACAAATCCTGTCTAGCCAACACACGACTCATACCTGCTTCTGAATTTTTATCTCCTTGTTGCAGATACTGCGTTGGCATCATTTCCATTTCACAAATCCTCCTGACCCCGACTTTTCATTTTAGAAATAAATAGAAACCCACAGGCTTCTTTTTAAGGGGGGATTTTATAAAGATAGAATTTTTCATTTTCCCTAATATTGCCATAGAATTAATATAAAAATAGTATATGCTTATTCGAGAAAACTAAGCAACACATATATCTACTTTTCTAAAAAGTAAAATAAATACCATGACCTGGATAGAAACACAATTATGTTTTCCTTTGTGTACTAGAAATTTTCCTCTGCATGTAATAGTTGTGAAGGCTTAGACCAATTGCTTAAACTCTGTTTCAGTGTTCTAATTTGTTAAAAGAGGAGAATTAGGTAACTATCTAATAAGATCAGTGTGGTGACTGAATGATTTAGTTAATTTAAGTAAAGCACAAAATAAACATTATTTTGTGTTTGCTATTATGAATATTATGTTTATGGATGATATTATTGTTATACCCATGTTTATACCATACTACATTATTTCCTATATAATATAGCTATTCAATCAATTTTAGTTAAGTGACTCCTGTATATAAACCATTGCTCTATTTGTTGGGTCACAGCAATCATCATGAGATCACAGAGATCACCTGTTCTCATGAGGCTTGTACACTAGTGAAGAGAAACTGATAAAACAGTAGTAAAAGTACATGAGGTATATGTGTGTATGTGGTTCTATATATGTCTGCACATAAACAAGATAATATCAAAAAGTGATAAGTATTTGCAGAGAGAGCAATCTGGTTGATGTGATAATAAGTGACTGGTTTGATTTTCTTTTTTAGATTGGGGGATCAAGAAGAAAGTATAAATAGAATGAGAGAGAAGGCTGGGCCTGAGGTCTGAGACATTTAGACATTTAGAACACAAGCAGAAGAGAGCCAACAAAAAAGACAAGGAGTCATTGAAATAAGAGGGAAACAGAAGAATCCAGTGTCACAGAAGGTAAGATAAAATAGTACTTCAAGTGGGATGATGAAGGAAGAGAAACAGCCACTGAACTTGAAAACATACACTAAGGGGGTCTAGCCATAGTGTTGGTTATCTTTCCAAGTACTATTGATTACCACTGTGATTACATCTATTATTAAGAGCAGCTAGCATTTATTGGCCACGTTAAATGCTAGAAAGTTTTTTTTTCTTACACAGGTTAGCTAGTTTAATATCCATAAAAATTTCTGACTTGGCCCCATTATTACTGTCATTTTTCAGATCAACAAACTGAAGCAGAAGAGGTTATGTAGCTGGCCTATTGTTATACAGTTAGGACATAGGGCGGGGCAGTGCACCAGCCCAACAGTGCCTTTCCAGAACTCGTGTGCTTGCCTCCTTACAATACCCGCATTCACATAAATGAATATAGGTTATAATTTTAATGCTTGCATAATTTATTTTCAATCTCTTATTGTTACGTATGTAGAAAGTTTTCAAATTTCTTCTGTTATAAACCATGAATGGCCTCAAACACATAGTTTTGCATACTTGTCAAGTCCTTAAAGTAGAATTATTATTTCAAAGAGTGTGCTTATTTAAAAAAAATTAAAACTCTATCAGATTTCCCATCATTCTGGTTACATAAATTTACATACCTAATCATTTCTTAACACATTTACCAAAATGGGAAATTATAAAAAATTAAGACCTATTTGTGACTTAATTTGCATTTTATTATTACTGAGGTTAAACATCTCTTTCTGTATTTATTTGCCATTTCAAATTCTTATCTTGTGAATGGCCCATTCACACTCTTATTTCTTGTTTAGTACAGTGGCATTTATTCCTTGCTTTTTAAATAATTTTTTTCTTTTAAAAAATAATATAGAAGGAATGTATAACTGCCTGGCTCTCGCATATGTTGCAAATAATTTCCTAATTCTGCATTTAAATAACTTTAATCTGTCTGCATTTAAATATTTTGCATTTTTATGTATCTATCCCCTTGGTTGACACTTAATTGTTTTCAATTGTGGTATTATCTTTAGATGGGCCATCTCCATCTCAAGATCAGTTAAGATTTCCTTAGGTAAATTTTTTTATATGCAAATATTTCAAAAGAAGGTCTAGAGCTGTATTGTTCCACATGGTAGCCACTATTCACAAGGAGATTTTAAATAGAAATTTAGTAAAATAAAATAAAATTTAGTTCCTCAATGCACTGAAAGTATTCAATAACCGCATGAAGCTGTGGCTATCGTTTTCAGTATGGTGCATCTATCGAGCATTGACACCATTGTGGACATTTGTATTGTCAGCCTTTCTCAGATTTAAGTGTGGACACCACTCATTCAGGTCTGTGTTATAATTCAGCTCCTGACTCGGATGGTCAGAGAGGACACATTTAACCAACCAGGCCCCAGATAATGGCATCACTACAGGTCCTTGGATCAAACTTTGAGTAGCAAATGTCTAGGTTTAATTTTTATGCAAGGCATTGTAAAAATTCTTTACCTTGTGTGTACTCATGTCTCTGTTTATTTAATTATATTACTGACTGACATCCAATGGCATATCTATTATGTGCTAAATACCCATTTATGCTTTTCCTGCACTTTCTGACTTCTACTGATTCACAGTCGATTCCCATCCTATATCACAAAAAAATTAACATAGAATTGCAGAATGCTTAAATATTTAGTCAAGAAAATATCTATCAATGGCTTTTCAAGTTCCACCAAACATTATATATTGTTTAAATTAAAATTACATTCACTTTGAAATCAATTTAGTAAGAAGTAATTATTTATAAAATTGATGCTTTTTGTTCCAGAAGAAATTTCTCTGTTTCTCATACCTTATTTTGTATCTCTCTTATGGACTGAATGTTTGTGCCTCCCTCTGTCCCAAATTTATATGTTATGACTCTAACCCTTTATGTTTGTAAGTGAGGCTCTTGGTAAGTAACTAGGTTTAGAAAATGTCATGAGGGTGAGGGCCCATGATGAGTTTAGGGTATTTATGAGAAAAGGGACTCTCACTTTCTCTGCCCCATGAGGACACAGCAAGAAGGCAGATACCTTCAAATCAGAGACAAGTCCCTCACTAGGATCTTAATCTACTGGCACCTTGATCTTGAATTTTCCAGCTTCTGGAACTGTGAGAAATAAATGTCTGTTGTTTCAGCCTCCAAGTCTGTGGTATCCTGTTATAGAAGCCTGAGTTGATTAAGATAGTCTCTCAGAAAAATTTTATTTTCTCTAAATATAATCTTATGTTTTTATATTTAGTTGGTCACTCTACAGTACTATCTCATAATTTCTAGTCAGTTTCAAAGTGGTTATGGTGAATTTTTTAGGTAGAAAATGATGGAATTCCTTTGGAAAGATTTTTCCTCCTTAAATATTTGAGTTTTAAGGTGTCTATTTCATTTTTAAATGTTGTTTTAAATTATTATTTTTTAAAAAAGAACTTTATGTTCAGTATATAGTTTCTTCTAAATTTTCTACTTATTTAGGACATACCATGAGTTAAAATCTGGAGTCAGGCATTTATTCAACAAATCTCTGCCAGTGGCCAGGTGCAATCAATATGTGGGGCCTTGGGAATAGAAAAGAAGGGTCCCACTCTTTCAGGAATCTCAGACTAGCACACTTGAAAAATATAATAGGCATATTTAGAGGAGTATAAAAAAATCTCATGACTTAGTTTTTTATTTTGTATCCTGCTGCTTTACTGAATTCATTGATGAGTTCTAACAGTTTTTTGGTGGAACCTATAGAGTTCTTTATATACAATATCATGTCATCTGCAAATGAGAGTTTTAATTCTTTTTTTCCAATTTGGATACCTTTTATTTCTCTTTCTTGTCTTATTGCTGTGGCAAAGGCTTACAATATAATGTTGAACAGGAATGGTGAAATTGGACATCCTTGTCTTGTTCCTGATCCTAAAGAAAACACTTTTAGCCTTTTCCTTGTTTTTAATTGAAGGATATCTATTGATGGGGTATTTAATAACAGAGAGAACAAGCATTAAGTTTTGATTGTGATAAGCCTGGACTGTGGTTAGTAAGATTACCAGAGTAAGATAAACCTGATTTTTGAAACTTGAGTAGAAATGATTTATTCAAAGAAGGGAGGTGGTTGGTTGGAGTGAGTGTCTAATTTGCTGGAACATTTAGGGTTTTTCTTTCTTTCTTTCTTTCTTTCTTTCTTTCTTTCTTTCTTTCTTTCTTAGCAATATTTAATGTAATTTTTGATTATAAAAATAAATTTATTATAAATGTAAACCCTTCTAAAATATTTACTGGAAATATCTGCTGATAAATCAAAGAAGGGATACCTGGGTCAATTCACATGTTTTCTGACATGGAGGCATTCCATTTATTACCAGTTGGCATCCTTGACAATATGTATGTTATTAGACAATAAATCTCCCCCTCACCCCTTACTCAGTATTCCAGATCCTGGAGCACCATATTATTATCTATTGCTCCATGACCCCTAAATTATATGTGTAATTTCTGTTGACATCTATTGTTGTGTAGGCAAAAATCATGAAGAACACATGGTTCTCATTCTACCAAGTCTTTCATTTCATGCTGTTACCAGGATGCTTAGAAATCCTGATTAGATGGGAAAGAGATTAGCTTTTTCCCTAGTGGAATAATTTTATTATAACAGAGGTGTCATCTCCCTAAGCTAAATGTGGAAAGAATAATAGAAAGATTATAGATCACGGAATAAACTAGAAAAGCTTTATTATAAATGATGACATGACTTAGAGAGCACATCTTGATCTATTTAAATAAACCCCTTAAAATTAAGGTAAGTAGGTTGATCAGTCTTAATTCTCACTTTTCTCATTTGCATCATTGTTATACAAAAAGCACTCCCCACCATCTGGCTGATTTATAGTCTAAAAAGCATTTTCAAGGCTTGACTCTCCTTGTCTGTCTGAGTTCATGGAAGTGATATATTTAACCCCAATAGCATCAACACAATTTGTCTGTACACTATAAAAGAAAGAGTCAAACTCTACACTGATTTAAGAGCTTTAAAAGAAATGTTATGAAGCATTTTAATGACTGATTTACTATTGACATAAGAAATATCTATGTATTTTATGAAGATATTCAAGAAATAAACTAACACATAACCATAATTTAAACTTTGTTGGTCTTTTTATATATCTTTATTCTTAAGTATTTTCAACTTATTTTTGTCCAATGAATTTTCTCTGAGTATTATTGATATAAGTATAGATGAATTTTACACTTGGTTCTATGATTTTTAAAAAATATAGATCTTTTTCTGTTTTACTCAATGAAACCCAAAGAATTAGTTCCAGGGACCTCCCAGACACCAGTCCTCAAATGTGCCATAAATGCCTATACACAAATATGTGTCCAGAGAAGAAATTGCTTGATCAATAGACACTGACATGGAATGAGGAGAGTGGGATTGAGAAGATGAGATTGAAAAATCTGGTGGTTTCTAAGCCCTATTTTAGGAAAAGAAGAAGTGGGGAAGAAACAAAAGAGAAAAAAACACACTCATCATAAATTTTCCTAAAAATATTAAATTGAGAGGTCACATGTTATTATAAATATGCTGCCTCTACTCTTTTGGAATAAAAAATTCCGTTTTGGGAAAATTTTGTGCTAAAAAATGACAGTTTCTTTTAGAGTTAGCAATCACATGTCAGTGTCTCCCTACTTTATTGTTTGTAATTATCCTGGTGCCTAAAAACAAAATCATTGAGAACCACTATGTTGGCCAAAGATATTGTGATACACAGTCAGTCCAGTGACCTTGGATCCTATTTCCATGAGCCAGTGAGTGTGAGGCCTGAAGCAAGTCAGTGTATTTTTCTTGGTATCAATTCTCTCATATGTAGAAATGGGCTTTGGACTAGTGTCTATTTGAGCTCTCTATAGTTCAAAAATACAGCACCCCAAACCTGATAGAATCATCAGTTATGATAAAGTATTTCATTTCCCAAACCGTCTGTCATATAATTTCCTTATAGAGTCTTTTCTGCTTTTAGTCATGTACTGAAAGACAACTTCTATGAGAACACTTCACCACCAAAAATAATGATACATTACTAAACCTCTTGATCACAGTGTGGTGGCTGCTGCTAGTTTATAAGTGGTACTTGAGGCACTTTTCTTTTCTGTAATGTGATAAGTTTTTAGAATCTTTATAAGACAGAGAAAGAGAGAGAGAGAGAGAGAGTGTGTGTGTGAGGGGAGGGAAGAAGGGAAGGAGAGAGTAGGGGAGAGAGATAGAGAGATGTGGCCTCTTAGCCAATTTCTCTCTCTTTTTTTTTTAAATTTATCTAATTTTCTAGAGTGCATTAAACTCATATCTGGGTCCAAAAAAAAAGTAGATTCACAAAGACCAGGAGATAAGTGACATATGTGCCCTGCTTTAGGAACGTACTCTAAGACATGTAAAGACTGAAAGCCATGCTACAGCAATGTAACATGATGATTTTATTTTCCCCCAGATATTTACAAGTTAAAAAAACTTGCAGAATCATAGTACAGTCCCAGATGCTATTTAAAATTCAGGAAGGTAAACTTAAGTTTATGATGTTTTTATGGTCTATTGAGGAATGAAAAATTACTTTATATTTAGAACACATTTTTCTAAGAAGTAGGTTATGAACTTAGGTGTTTATGATAACCCTTGGGAAAATCAGCTTGCAAGTGAAGGTAATTTACAATAAAAGTTATTGGGAAAGAATGTGACAGAAAAAAAGTTATTGGGAAAGAATAGTGACCGACAGGTCACTATTAAATAAGCAGTTCAGTTTTTCCCCTCAAAATTGATATTTTAATCACTTATAGTTATTTTTATTATAGTATCAACCTACATATTATAACATCTACATTATACTTCATTACACTTTTTACTCTGAGCAAAAACAAGTTAGATTAAACACTTAGTACTTGATATAGGTATGTATGTGTGTGTGCATATGAACACATATTTTTATGACTATATACACGCATATGTGCATAATATACGTTGTATTATATAACATGATCTACATGAATATATTAAAGAAGATATGAAGAATGGAATCAGGAGAGTCCTCAGGAAATGTAGAAAATGACTTTAAATAATTTCAACAGTGAGTATAGGAATTAGTGACATGCATGCCATAGTCACATCTTATTTTCATTAAAAAAAAAACATGCCTTCTAAGCAAGACCTTGATTCAACATACGTGTGCGCTGTGCATGTTGCTTTTAAGTGGGCTAGTTTTGTTCTCATGCCATAAGAGCAGGTGGCATGAAGCTGTTTGGATGAGGTTAAAAGGCTCCTCCCCTCTTTCCCCAAGCAGCAGCTTGAAGTACGTCAGCAGTAATTGTGTGCCTGGCTCCACTGTGCAGGGCGGGTGGAGGCAAAATTGATATCAAATAAGGGTATCAAACTGAGATCTGGATGTTCCGTTTAAGTTGTTGCTCATTTTCATTAGCCACACCAGGGGTGAAAGCTTATAACTTTACAATCCTCTGTAGTGAAAACATTTATTTTTGATGGATTTGTATTTTTCCTCTCCATAAAGACTAAATTAGTGTTGTAGTAGATATAAATGAAAGGATTTCTTTATCCTCTTTTCATTTTGTTATTAACTAATCAGATTTCAGCTCAGATACATAAAGAGAGGGAGAGGTTCTGTTGCCTAGATGTAAGGCCTTTAATGAGGATGGGAGGCCCCAGGGAGCCGAAATCCAAAGTAGAGCGATGCTGCTTTCCGGTTTCTTGTCATTTCTTCAGTTGCTTCTATTGCCTTTTCCAATGGGCCTAGTGAGGAGGAACTATCCAAGGTGCTAGAATGCTGGCAGCTTTGCCGTTCAATGCAGACGGATTGCAGAAAGAGAAGAAAGATTACTGCTTATTTCAGAAGGTAGGTTCTTTGTTTCAGAATCCCTGATTAATCAGCAGCAGCATCAACAGACTAAGGCAGCTGGAGAGGAGAGAGAGAAGCAAGAAGGGAGGGAGTCAGGGGGAGGGAGGGAGGGAAGGAGGGAGGGAGGGATGGAGAGAGAGAGAGAGAGCGCGCGCTGGTTGTCACGGGGGAGGGACCATGCCACAAGCTAGGCTGCTCCAAACCTTCTGTATGTAAGTGGCAATGAGAAAGAGCATCTTTTTGGCTGAAAGGAGACATTTAGAGAGGATGTTGCTGATTTTTTGTTTTCATTTATTTTTATCTTTACAGAATATAATCAAATGAGGCACCTTAGCCAGCCCGGGTGATTGTTTCGAGTCTTGTAATCATCTGTGTAGCAAAGTGGGTAAAATCATTGAATTTCTTCCTGGCTGGACCTGGAAGAAGAGGGGCTGTGTGTTCGTCCCCACCCATTAGCTATGCCCTCTTTTCTCTGAATGTCGATTTAAGGAAGCAAGCACCTGTCTTCTGCCACTGTATCTTCCTAGAAAACTTTAAAGGCCATTTTATCTGATAGGAAGAACCTCAAGAATTCTCTGATCTCTAGTGATGAAGAATCTGGGAGTGGACACTTTCCCCATCCAGATACAATGCACTTTAATTGAAGAAAAACTGAGCTGAACTACAAGTCTTTTCCTTATGGTGCTGGATTACTCCTACAGAACTGCCCTGAGATCAACCGCGAGAAAGGGCTCAGACAAACACAAGTCACCTTCTGATTATTGCACTTAGCTCTCCCTGGGGACTTAAATTTTGGTATGTATCTCATTTTTCAGATTCTATAAGCATGCTAATTGAATCCAGCACTAAATAAATCAAGCAATCTGGTTATGAAATGGAATGGATTTTAGCTGGGGATACTTAATGCTGAAGTTTGCATGTCTTATTAGGAGGAACAGAAATAAAGCCACAGCGAAGGCATCCAGGGCTTTAATGAGCCTCAGGCTGTTTTATATGCTCTTACCCACTTAGTTACATTACCACAGAAATGGTTAAACTAGATTTTCATTGGTAAAATAAGCCATGTTGAATTATTTAAAGCATTGAAAATATTTTCCAGGGTATTAATTGGCATTCACGTAGTGCATGCTAGCTATTTATCTGCTATTTCATACCATAAATATTTTACAACAGTCTCTTAGCATACTTGTGTCAGCCCAATTCTATGTTCTCAAAAATAATACAGTAGCCCCTAAAAATACAATCAGACAGATACCAAACCTTAAACTGCTTCTTCCTAACTAATTAGACATAAACCTTTTTGAGAGAAACATGTATTTTAATAGCAGTTTAGTCTCACCACAATAAATATTTTCAACAGAACTTCAGATGGACTTGTTTTACTTGGGACATAAACTTATTTTGTTGGGGGTGTCTCTATTCTAATTTTTTCAACTACCATCAATATTTAAAATACATGAAATGTAGGCACTCTCTACTAGGAAGAAAAATTACATGAAATAATATTTATTTGTACTAGAAAACCCTAAAGTTGTTTTAGTACCACAGAACTGGATTTTTCCCCCTAAATATAGTTCCCAAATAAGGGAATTTAATTGAAGAGTTCACACAGTATAGTTTTCACCCTTTAAACTTGCAAGAATTTATAAACAAATAGTGTGAAATAATAATTGTAGTGCAAATTAACTCCTTTCCTACTTCTTTACATTATAAATAATGCTTCAACTTACTTTCTATATTGCCAAGTGGTAAACAAATTAATATGAGAAAACATAAGCTACACATGCCAAAATTATTTTATTTTTTTAATGGAAATTACAACATATGCTTGCCAACTTAGGAAAGGACACTCTAAAAGAAACTGAAAAATTAATAAAAACACACCCAAGGAAAAAATATTACAACTTCACAAGGAACTATATAGAAGCCCAAGGACTAGAAGCATTCTGTAAAGTTTAGAGGGAGAAGTGTAAAAATTCTAGACACCAGAAGATTGGCTATTGTTTGAAAAAACAAATAAGTCATAGGCTCCCAATTCAACTACAATTTGCATTGTAACTTCAGTTAGCAATTTATTAAACTGACTATATACTGACTTTGAAAATCTTGCCTTGTAAGCATCTGGAAACATTTGGCCAATGGCTCAAAAAAGTACCTCAGTCATTGACATTTGTACAAATCCCCAATAGTAACAGAAATGTACAATCACTTTAGACCGTGGGCAAATGGCACCATGATAACCTGGAAGTTGGGGAGGAATTTTTGATTTATGATGCTACTGCATCAACATGCTATATGCCCATTTTACCCATTTGAGAAGGAAGATAGTAGAGAAAAACTCAGTCCAAAGTAATCTGCTTTCTGAGAAAAAAGCAATCAGTGTCTTTGTCGTCACTTCAACAAGCTCTCTTGGTCTTAACTCTAACATTTCCCATTTTGGGCAGAACAGCTGCATTTTGATGACAGCGAGAATGAGAAAATGAACATGACAGTTTGTAGGGTTGTAAGTAGGATTTCAAGGATAATCAAAGTGAAATTATGAGACTGAATTTTGACAGATTATGAGATTTTATCAAGAAAACAATTTGACATGGTTCACATGGGTTATGTATTATAACCAGGCAATCTAGTCTGTTGATTTGGTCCAATATGAAGTCAGCAAATTTTAGAAATTAATTTGCATACATATTTACATATGTATGTGAATCCTGATTATTTAAATACTTATATTTTCACAATGTGCTTTCAAATTGGTGTGAGTACATGCAAAAATTGTAAAAGATTTTTTTTCTCCTGTTGAAAAAAATAATATATTCAAAATTACATTGGCAAACTTTTATTTGGATGAATCAATACTACTGGGAAAAATAAGAATCTCTGTCTCAAAGAAGATGTGATGATTGAAGTGGGAGGGAAAATCAAATTTTAATAACTCAAATTGTAATAACTTCCTCACAGCATTGAGATAGGTGTGGTTTGAAAATCTCAAAAGTAAATAAGAGGTGGAGACGAGAAAACTTTCTCGTGCAAATAAAATGACATACATAGATGTGAAATGGAGGCCAAATGTCTAGGCTTTCCACAAGGAGATTTAGTCCCTGTATATATTTTATTTTTCTCAGATAACACAGATAACATATAATAATTACACAAACTTTACCTTATTCTGTGAGCTATAAGGTTAGCTTGTAGGGTAAGCTGTGACCTAAAATTTAAGAAGCTTCTCATAGAACTTCAAGAATTCACTACCAAACAAGTGGTTGTCTTCCTCTACCTCTCACTAGATGTAGAAAAGAAATGGATTAATGAATATATTTATGACTTGGAAAACCAAAGTTTTAAATAGGGGACAGCTTCATTTCAGAAAGTCTGAGTAAATTTCAGAAATCTGAGTTAAAAAGAGACAAAAGAACCAACACCCCTGAGAGCCAGTGGACTAATTCACAGATGCTACTGGTATTCTAGAACCCTCCTTTTGATACATGGTGGTGAATGATCCATAGAAAATTCTGGCTGAGAAGTGTGTGTGCACGGCAAGCCACCTGAGCCCATTTTTATGGAGCCAGAGTGGTTGATGTCACAGGCATGAAATTACACTGAAGGAGGGATTTGTTCTAAATTTTAAGAAGAGAAAAGAGAACTTTAATGTGTATGAAAAGAAGCATGCTTAATATTTTCTGACCCTGTTTACATACTTTTTCTTCAACAACAACCTATAATTAACAAAAAAAATCCTCTAATATATTAGGAACCCAATCTTGACATTGGTTAGTGCCCCCATTAAATTTACTTTGGAAAACTGAGGCCACACAAAATTGATTTGTAAATTTACAAAAGAAATAACTAATGTAAATGTATGATCTTTAAGTTTATGCATATGCTTATTTCTTTAAAATGCACTCCAATATTTTTGTTTTTCTTTTTTATGGCTTTGACAAAGTCATATAATATCTCAGCTTTTGAGTTCTTTGGATGCAATTAGTAGCAAGAGAAAGAGAAGAAAAAGTGAATTTTTTATGTTTCTATGTTTCATTTGATATCATTATGTATATTTTATGTTCCACATGTATGTGTACTTGATAATTTTATTTCAGTGGAAACATTTCAAAGAAATATAATGCTGCTTTCAATTCCAGGCTCAGCATTGGAAGGTATAGTGATGGTTTCACACCAAAGAAAATAAACAAATGATTAATTCAATAAAAGGTTAAATGGTTAGTGCTTTAAATATGACCTAAATCCCCCTCAGTATAAATTGGTGCATTTTAGTTGAGTAGAGAAAAATTTCAAATTTTGGGAAGCATCACATTATTATACAAAGTTATCTTTAGGAAGGGTGTGGTTAACATAAAATAAATTCAAAAGGCAGAAGAATAAAATAAAATAAAGCTGAGCAATTAACCATCCAGTTGTATTTAGGCCAATAGCCATAGCTTTTATAAGAATGGCAATGATTCTAAATACAACAATCCAGAAATTAAACAAAAAGAGTCTCTTATAAGTGTAGTGGAATCCAGCAATATAATAAAGAAGTAAGGTTAAGATGTGAAGTTACCAGTGATCTGAATGGGAATTCTGATCTCAGTCACTTCAGGTGATTTTCTGGGAGAGTCCCTGAAACAAATTTTAAATATTGGCCTCAACTTCTAAGACAAAGAACACACTCACATAATTCTTACACTATTTGAATCAAGCTGTGCATTCCAAAGAAAACATATCTACCTTGTGGATGAAGACTACAGATGCCAACTTCCAACCAGTGCTGTAGGGGATGGCGGGGGCAGCAAGCTTTGTGGAAAGGGAGGGAAGTTAAAATGTCTAATTTGTTGTGAGCAAAAATGGCTGCAGATATATACTAATTCAAATAAAAGGGCTGCATGTTGAAATGTAAGACTTTCCTTTCAATTTCACTACTCCATGCCATAATGAGGTCCAGCTGATTTATCGTGATATATCTGAAGATGCTATATCTGAAGAAAGGGGCCCATTAGCTTTTTAACTACATTCTTCTAAGATGCCAACTTTGGGGATTAGGTGCTTCAGACAAGCCTCATAAAATGCTTTCATACAGGATTCTTATTCAAGGGCCAGAAAAAAAAAAAAACAACTTGATTTCATAACCAATGGTCAAAACACAGCCTACTTTGTGGTGGTAAAAAAATAACCTTTTACAATATCTATTTTAGCTGTAAATATATATTCCTGAAAGAGAAACAGATTTATTACCATACTTGACTGTGGGTTTTCACTGAATCAAAATGGTAGCAGTTGTAATAAGGTAGATACTTAATATATGGATCACTTTTCTTAACTGTTCAGTTGCCTCAGAAACATCTCTTGGCTTGGGAAGGTGCTGTCTGAATATTTGAGAGATGTGATAAACTTTGTGATTGATATGTCCCAAAGCCCTAATTTTCTAGAGGTGGAAAATGGGGCAGAATTGGGTATAGGTCTGTCTATGTGCATTTGGTTAGTGGGCATATCTGTTAAATACTTTTAAAGCTTCCATTTGTAACTAAGAAAGTTCAACTGCACTAAACATTCCATTCACTTATGTTCCAAAGTAAGAATATGTTTGTTGAGAAGTTATTACTAAACGTAACTTTCATCACACTTAAGAATTATGAAAAGTATCTAAAAAAAATTTTAGTGACTAATAATTATGGGAACATTTCTTGAACACTTACGTGCATTTCCAAACTGTTTTTTCAAACAATGTAAGAAAGTAAATACTATTCCAGCTACCATTCTTAAAATGTGGAAACTAAACTTTGCAGAGGTTAATTCACTTGCACAAAGTCATAGGTCTATGAATGGTTTAGTTGGGATTTTCAGGCCATACTTTCAACTTTTCAGCTCTGACTCACTGTCTATCCCTGTCCTACATTACAAACTAGCTTTAATATTTACACAAGGAAGAAGAAAAGTTTGATGCTTAAACATTGGTAGGGTCAAAGTTTAATTTTAATTTTAATTTTTGAAGACTAGATATAATTTTTCCAAAAATTTTTTGTTCATTTTCAAAAATGGTGACCATAAACCCTGACAAACGTGAATGTCACCATTGCCACTTGCATCAATGCTCTTGTTACGCTGTATTGTAATTGTTGATTCATTGTGCTTTTATACTATATAGTATGAAAATCTAGCGGGACACAATTCTGCCTTTATTGATTCCTGGTTCATAACTGGTGCTCAAGAAATAGTTGAATAAAAGAATGATTATGGAATCAAGTACTTCTCCATAATTGGATGACATAAGCATGTTTACAAACATTGATTCGATTTTCATTTTTCTAAAGTTTTACTAGATTTTGTGGTTGATTTTCAGTCTCCAAATTTTTATCTTAGTGAAAGAATATCTTATAATAAGACAGCTTTTCATAATATAAATATTTTACAATATTATTTAACTTTTTTTATAATAAACATAATATAAACTCTGACCAGCTTGAAAGAACACATAGGAACATAGTTAATCTGCAGAAGTACACAATTAACCTTGCTACTCTGCAATATGTAAACCGCATAAAGAATCTCTTGTGTCATTTGGATGGGAGAGAATCTTAAGGAAAGAAATAAAAACCTCTGGGTAATGCCTAACACAATGGAAAATATATAGTTTTGCTCTAGGGCAGAGTGGGAGTGATCATCTCCCGCCCTGAGGCATGACGACTAGAATCCTTGCAATACTGACTTGGTTTGCTTAGCTATGGTAGAATTAATTGCCATAAAGTTATGCAGATCTTTTTTTATCCAAGCATACCTGGTGATGAAAACCTTGATAGAAGTGAATTTTTAGTAATGGTGATGCTTTAGCTCTCTGAGAATCATATTCTTGTATTTTTTTACCCTGAAATGCAATCATTTGTAATAGTAATTTTCTATTCCTCTGTGTGTCCACCACTTAAGCATCTAATCTGATGGACTGATATTAAAATACAATTCAATTATGTTAGATAGTTGGAATTAAAAGACCATTTCATTTGCCAACCCATTATAGCTTAAAACCAGACCAAAAACAATAAAACAACATAAAAAAGTCGTGTGTCAACAGATAATATTTATCCTCTAGTTTTAAATATTTCATACACACTGGGAAATAAATATAACCTTAAATTCAGAGTGAGTTTCAAATAATGTATGGATTGACTGGCAGCTAAAACATTAATAAACCGTGATAAGAAGTGAAGTTTCCATAGCTACAATCCAGGTTATTGAACATGACTATACATGTAAAAAAAAATCAGAATAAAAATGATTTGTAATGGTGGAAATGAAAGTCTATGACTTCTATATGAAATAGCTGGGCTAATATTTCTAAAATATCTTTTGGGGCCTTTGAAAAAAGTAAAAAGATGTAAAAAGATGATTGCTATTTTGGAAAAAAAAAGTTAATTTATAATTTTTAAATTACCAAATATTTTCCCTTGTTAATTGATTTTGCTTTAGATTTTTTGATCTGCCTAAATTATGCTATGCTATGCTATGCTAATTATACTAAACTATACTATAGTATAGCTTCCTATACTATAGTGAAAATGCATTTGAGGACAGTAAGCTTTATTAAGCTAGAAGGGTAGCATACTTAATCTTGCATGTAATTAATTAAACTTCACTTCTATTTTTGATTGATTAAAGCACAGTTTCCTTATCCCCTGGATTTATTGATTTCTATGATTCATTGAATACTCTACTTCAAGGCATGCTGACTTTTATAGCCTGCTGGTTATCCATCCACCCATTCATCTATACCCATATACACATTTGACATTACCATTGCTCTCCATCTTCCTCCTACACTTTCATTAAAACAATATCAGCTAACACTATTATATAGTTACTACTGTTGAACTCTATGCTAAATTTTTTACAGTCATCATTTTTCTCAATCTTCAGCAGGAGGTCAGAGAGACTATTTTCATCAATTTATAGATGAGCATAATATGCAGTGGTTCAAAGTTCTATGTTGTTGTGTTGATTTGATTTTGTTTTTCAGTAATCTTTTCCATGGCTGAGGTTTTTAAAACTTCATGTAGCAATGGCAATCACAGCTGTCACTGTTTGAATTACCAGACTGGTCAGTATTAACATGGTCCTGATGACCTGTGATATTTGAGTTATAGTGTCAAGCCATCATAGGGCACCATTTTGAAAAATAATTGTGGGTCAAAAAGGGATTATTGCCAAGACAAATTATATGAGAACTGTCTATTTTCCTGATGATTGCTATATCCTACATGAATAGTTCAAATTCATAAATCTTAATCTAAAATTATGAGGAAAACACACACAGGAGAAAGTTTGTTTTAAATAAGTATTTTGTTTTAGATTGAACAGAAAAGTCTTTATGGTGATCAGAAATAAATGAAACTTGGAGCTCATATATTTTGACATAAAGACACATTTTTGAGAAACAAAATTATGTCTAGTTATATAAACCAAATGTTTATCTTCATGCACTGTACTGTATTCACATCATAATGTTACCTTTTGATGCTAAAACATTGGTCTTTGTCCTGCTAATTTTGTTGCTTCGATGAATGTTTGCTGCTGAGGCAAAATCCATTTACTATTTCTTCAAATACTCTGATTGTTTATAATTTCTAAAGAGACATTGTCTCCAGGTAGATACTACTATAATCATTGGAGTTTCTGGCTGACAAGATATTTGGGGAAATAAGTAGCACCATGTTTTTATCTTCACCCTTGATTAAGGGAAAACGTGTTCTCATCCTACAGGAAGTGTTCCTTTTTACATGATTTCCTCCAAGATGATGAGTTCTAATCCTGAGAAAGACCCTTTGGACACATTTCTCCAATATATTGAGGATTTGGGGATGAAAGCCTATGATGGCTTGGTTATTCAGAATGCATCAGACATCGCTCGAGAGAATGATCGCTTAAGAAATGAAACAAACCTGGCCTACTTGAAGGAGAAGAATGAAAAACGCCGAAGACAAGAAGAAGCAATAAAACGGTAAGTCTGAATAAAAGTATTCTGAGTTTTGTGCACACAAGGAAATCTATGAGTTCTGCAAAGGCTGTGATGTTGTCATCTAGTCAAGAAGGGGATTATGAAAAGTAGACTCAATAAGACAAGGTGAAAAGGGCACCTCAACTATAACGAAAACTCAACCCATCCTACTGACAGGATCTAAGCCTAAGCTACCAAGAGTTATTTCCTTGTGTGCTATGCATGTGGAGACAGATGGGATGGGAAAATAATTTTGTGTCCTGTAAGTTAAAGTTTATACTGAACAATCTCTTGATAAAAGCCCCCAAGAGGAGTGCACAAACATTTTAATGTGTGATGAAAATCCCTACCTTTCATGGTCTTTTTTGTAGTTCTTACCTTATCATACAGTTCATCTCCTCCATAGATTATAAAAAGACTCATCCAAAATTCAAATTACATAAGCATCTGAAGGCAAGTGGAACTCTCAGTGTATGCTCCCTGTGTAGAACTTTATGATATTATGGCTATTACAGGTCTTGTCTGGTACCAAGTGTTCCAGGTTTGTTCAAATGAAATGACTTTTATGCTGCAAAATCTACCAGCTACAAGTGAGCCCTAGATTGCAGCTTTCAAACTGAGGCTGTTTCCTAAGGCAAAAAAATATTACAATATTTCCTGTGTATGTGTGTGTGTTTTAAGGTATACAGATAGAGACATGTTGTGTTTAATGGAATCCTGTTTCTTCAATGGAGTCCATTTACTAAGTGCAAAGAGACAGAATTTAGGAAACTAATCCATATCTATTAGCCGGATAATTGAATAAAACTAATTATTTTGAAAGGTGGTAGTTTTGTCATCAAATATGGCATTAATACTTTTGCTTACTCTCTGTGAACATCCTGCTATAAAGAAAAAAATTATTATTTTAAGATGAACTGTTCATTCTCATGAAGAAGCTAGGTAAGGATGCATTACTCTTATTTAATGGCAAAGTACTTTTCACAAGAGGGTAGAAAGGAAAGGAGAAATTAAATAGAAAAATAAATAAAAATAAATTTTCAGAGGTTTTTTTTTACTATTAAAATAGAAATCTATGCTTTACCTGATAAAAAAATGTTTGTAAAATTTCATACTGCATAAACATGTTCACTATTCATATATTTTACTTCAATTAATTTGTTGTTGAGAGCTATATTATTTTTTTAATTTTACCTAATTTTAGTTGGTATCACAGATTTCATTCTAGATACACAAAACACCCTTTCTTAGGCCCTTTCTTTTTGTGTGTGAAATATATCTGATGAAGTTCTATGGATATGTGATAAATTTATTTTACCTTTATGAGTTTGAGTTTTTTAAATTCAAAATAAAAAAGGATAGTCTATATAATTTCTGAAATAACTTCAGGTCTAAAATCGAAAGTTTCCCAATCCCAGTATTAAACCTTAACAATTCAATCTTTTTTATAAGCATATAAACTGAGTTATTTGCTGAATAGTTTTACTAGATTTTACAAAGCATCCACAGTGTGCTTATCACTGTACTATTAGCTTATGTGTTTCATCAACAACCTTCAGAAGGTTTCTATTTAAAGATTCATAGATAGTAAGATAGCAAAAATGGCTCATTTTAGGTAATTTACTGTCAAATGTTCAAAGGGGCACAATTCCAAAGAATTCTGAAGTCCAAGAGACAGAAGTAGAAATTTAGGCAATGGAGAGAGCACAACCTTATCATTACATCCTAAGTGGGGTCCAAGAAATTCAGTTATGTGAACTCTGAGTTGGTTCCTGCTAGATCAGTGAAGCAATATATTTTCTTAGAATTATGTTAGCATAAAAATAAAGATATTTCAGTTCACACATTAAATTGAAGAAGTCCTGAATGATCTGGAGACCTTTATTTCCACATCACCCCTTTAGCACAAGAGAAAACTTTAGTCAACTCCTGTTTGTGGATAGAGCAAAGGACAGGAATAAGTCACCCATTGTGTGTCTGTGTGTGTGTTTGTGTGAGTGGATGTTAATCTATATCAATGGTTTATTTGAAACAGTTTTTCTGAGTATGAGAGTTCTTTTTTGCATCAAATGAGTAAGAATTCAAAGTAGGAGAGAAAAAAGGTACTTAGTTTAAAATTCATAGACAGTTTATTTTTCTATAATTAGATTAGGAGAAAAAATGACCATACTGATAGCAGGAATAAGCAAGAATCTTTCAGGGCAGAGGTCCCCAACTCCTGGGCTGTTAGGAACCAGGCCACAAAGCAAGAAATGAGAGGCAGGCAAGCGAGTGAAGCTTCATCTGTATTTGCAGCCACTCCCCAGTGCTAGCATCACCTCAGCTCCACCTCAGACCATCAGGTTTTAGATTCTCATAGGAGCACTGGTCCCTGGTACCAAAAAGGTTGAAGACTGCTGTCTAGGGTCTGGTATTTGATTTGTTGCTGCAATAGTAGTTGGTGTGATCCACAGGAGAGGTACAGAGGTTTGTATTTATGTCAGAGTGACCTAGTGGCAGTGGGATTTTAGATGATAAAGTCATCCTAAATTTGTCCCTAGATATGGGTACAGTTGCAGAATAAACAAACTTCTCAGGCATGGGGACACCAACTAGAGGTAAGCAGACTAACAGATCCTAATAGACTTATGTTCAAGTTAGATTCAGACCTCACCTCTGAAATAAGGAATCAGGCAGAGAGACTTTAATCTTGGAAGCAAGGGAGGATACTGAGTCAAGTGAGATAGATAGGGCATCTCTTACCTGAGCTCAAGGTGACCAGCGACAACGAGCAAACAAGGCACCAATATGTGGTTGCCGATATCCAAGCGATAATGGAGGTTTCATGAGAAGGAGGAATCTGTTTTTCTCTACAATTCTTGAACAGAATCTAAAGCCTACTTATTGCTCATTAAATGTATTCATTGATTGGAAAATATTTATTGAAATTTTGTTAAGTGTCAGGCGGTGTTCCAGACCTTGGTAAGATGCCAAGGAACAGAAGATGTTCTTTTTATAAGGAGACTACATCCTGAGAGAAGGATGGTAAAGACTCAGGAAACAAGTATATATAAATATGTGAGAGGCAAAAATAATTTTTTACACTGTAAACCAAAGCAGAGTAAAAGAGGTTAAAAACATAGGCCAGGGAAGGCTATTTAAACTACACTTGAGAAGGAACATGAAATGTTGGAAGCTTGCTGCCAGCAATGTGAGTCATGTGACTACCTGCAGGAAAAGAATTTTAGTCAGAAAGAACAGCAAGAAGAGGACAAGCATCATGTAGTAATCAAGGCAAAGATTGAGGGGTATAAATTCAGAGTGGTAGGGGGCCACCAGGTAATGGAATGTCTTATAAGCTCTTATGTCTTATTCTGATGAAGTTTGTTGAAGGTTTTTGAGCAAGGGTGTGACACACCCTACCTGAACATTTCATAAGGATTATTGTTTTCTTTGTATCAAATAGATGGATGGGGCATAGCTGAATGCAAGAGATCCAACGAAAAAGCTTTTGCAATAGCTCAGGTGAGAAATGATGGTAGTTTGAACTACAATTGTAGCAGTCAAGGTGGCATAAAATGATCAAATCATGGCTACCATTGGAATTTTCTAATTGATGTAGAAGTTGAATAAGAGAAAGGAATTGAAGATGAGTCTCCAGTTTGGTTTTTTGCTGGTTTTCAATGTTGTTGTTACATTGTGATGTGTTTTGGCCTGAACAACTAGAGAGTGATGTTTCTGCTTGGTGAAATGATAAAACTAGAGGAGGAGCAAGTTTAGGTTAAATGGTGGGGAAATAGGAGCTCACCTCTGCCATGCCAATCCTGGAAGCCCTTTCATGACATCCAAGTGGAGAATTCTGAATAGGTAGTTCTATCCCAGACCCATGTTAGAGATCAAAGCTGGTGGAATAAGAGTCATATCCTACAGATGTTACTCTCAGGAGCCTAGTCGAGAATACCTAGGACGCAAAGTTAGATAGAGATGACAAAAGCAATTAGGATTATTCTTTAGGGCACCTGATTGCTTACATGATGGAAATAGTAGAAGAATCCAGTAAAAGCACCAATGAGAGAGAAGAAGAACCACAAATGAGAGTAATTTCTCCAAGTGAAGAGATTAAAGTGACTAAAAAAGACAGAGAAAGAGATTTTACAAATAGATCAAATATGATGAAGCCTGCGAATTGGCTAATGCCTTTTATCCCATTGGTGGTGTTGAAAAGAACAATTTCAATAGAGGGGGGGAAAAACCCACTGGGATTGTGTCTATGAGAGTGGAAAGAATGAAATTGAAACAAAACATAGAGAATTAATTTGAGGACTTTGAGGTTAGGCATTCTTCAAAAATATGAAGGGTACTTGAAAGGGGAAGTGGGTTTATGGTGAAAGTTTATTTCTCTGTATTTTTCCTTTAAAAATAGAAAAACACCTTATTTAAATGCTGATTGGACATGGTTCCATAGTGTAACAGTTAGCATGTCTGCTTTACACATAGAAAGTCCTGGGTTTGTGCCCCAGTGGAGCCATAGTCCATGGTCTATGGCCATGCCACCCTGAACAAATCCGATGTCTGATCTCAGAAGCTAAGCAGGGTCAGACCTGGTCAGTACTTGAATGAGAGACAACCTAGGAAGACCAGGTGCTGTAGGTATAATATAATAATAATAATAATGATAATAATAATAATAATAATAATAATAGTAGTAGTAGTAGTAATAGTAGTAGTAGTAGTAGTAGTAGTAGTAGTAGTAGTAGTAGTAATGCTGATATGAATGATCACAATGGAAAGAGAAATTACTGTGATTATGCCCTGGAGCAGGTGAGAAGGGATAGGATCTAACTATCTTAGACAGGAGCACAGACTGCTCGGCCATCGTAAGAGAAAGGATGCCACAATATATGGATGACTGAATGATGAATAAATGAATGACAAACGCTGCATGAGAAGGCCCCAGAGCTGCCTCATTATACACCAAATGCCATCTTTTTAAAGTACCTGTAGTCGTTACATTGATAGGAATTGAAAGATGGAGTATGTGTCTTGCTATCAATAACTTCCCACCATTTCTTACATCCCTTCCCCAAAATGTCTTTCTGGAACCCAATTTTTTTTTGCAAGAGAAAGTATACTAGTAAAGACTGCTATATTGTTGAGACTTCTCAAATGTCTTTCATTTTCAAAACCTGGACCCACGTACAGCATGAGGACTTAGAAGTCTCTGGCTATTGTTGGGGGGTGTGGTTGGAGAGAAGAAAGTGCAAGGAACAAAGAAATTGAAGATTGGACAGGAGGATGAGACTAAAGGCCTTACATGACTTTGTGACAGGACTGGCTGTGGCTATCATAAGTTATCCCATCTCAGTATCCATTGTAATGTTCAAATTCAATTTTATTTTGTTCATATGGTGACCGGTATCCTGGGTTTCTGACAGTTGAAAATATAATAATCTTGTATATTATAGAAATTCCCAAAATATATTTTTAAACTTGTTTCAATATTTCTAATAGAAAATATATTTTTAATACTTTTGAAAACTCCATAGCAAGATTCTGGTTATACAGGCATGATGGGATTTCAGGAATGGCAATACAAGAGGAATATCCACATCTAAATTCCTATATATTTTAATATTCGTAACATGCAATTTATGTCAAGTTGTAGAGAAAAATCACCATGATGTTGATGAACATAGTCTAATCAGTTAAAATTCTATATCATATGTGACGAATGCCTTCTTTAATGTACAGTGTGGTTTAATATATAGGAAGTAAATGCTGAAAATCTAGATAGAGCATGTTTGACCTTGAAAAGGCCTTGATGATAATTCTCTGTGAAATATGCCAGTTACAATTTGAAAAATGTGCAGACTGCCAAGGATTGCTTAAAAAATGGAAATAGGATTTCTTATGATTGACCTTCTGGATCACATATGGGCTGAAATGCCTTTTGTACCGAAGCTAGGAAGCTTAAAACACTGATCTCTTTGAAAAAGAATATCCTCCTCACTTTATCACTTAGGCTTTCTGAGCCCAATTCCTTATTTTTAAACTAACTTGAGCCACATGTCACTAGGAACTTTCTTGTGCCTTCACTTCCATTTCTCAAATGAGATTTTACCAAAAAGACTTGTTGGCAGAAAAATTCTGAAGAAATAAAAAGATACTGTTAGTGCTTTTCTTTATAGATCCAAATATTTGGCAAGATAGAGAAAGACTTAAAGAAGAAAAGTTAATGGAGAATAAAAGCTTATTTTAGTAGCTAATCATTTCTGCTATTTTAAACCCTAATGGTTTTGTGCAGGCACTGTTAAATGAAATTTACTTTTTATTAAAAAGCTTATAAGAAAACAAACACGCAAAACTTACAGCTTCAAATAAGTGAGTTCACTTGAGATGGGTTACAAAACCCTGGCTTGTCATATCTGTGTGAGGAAGTGAAAAGAGCCTTTTAAGAGGCATGATGTGTATATAGAACCATTGACACTGCCCTAAGAAAGAGTCCAAGTGACCAATGAGAACAGCTTCTGACCACAGACAATTTGTAAGGCAGTACCTGCGTGTAGCTGTGAACAGAAGGCCTGCTGTGAAGGTTCCCTATTCATAGTCAAAACCCGTGTTCACGCACCAAGTGAGGATGGGCAATCAGAAGATGGTCTGATATATCAAAAACACGCTTAAGTTTAAGGCTTCCTTTCAAGTAAATTTTTCTTTCTGAATTCTGAAACTAGTCCCTGTACTGCCTCGTTTTATCATTCACTTCAGTATTTTAAAAACAATACAGGAAATATTTCTTAAATAAAACGCATCAAGAAAATGTGTTCTCAGTACATGTCTTTCTGTGTATGTTTTCTATTACAGAGGACTGGGTTTTTTTGTTTCCCCCCTTAATGAAACAAATGCTACATTAGTGAAATTCTCCCAAACATTACAAGTCTGGAAGAGAGCTTTTGACTTTAGCAAAGTGGTTCTGACACAAAGGACCACTTAGGATGATTAGGGTTGCTTCTGTTCCCTGCAGATGCCCTCAAGGGATCTATATGAGGTTATATTTCCTCTTTAAAAGTGACAGTCAGAAATAAAATTAGATTACTTGCAGCTCCTTTAAAAATGCATGCAATTGTGTATTAGTATGTATACTTTGAAGCTATTTATATTTGAAAGTTTTAATATTTCCATTATGCAAGGAGAAACAAAGGACCACTGAAGCCCCTTCTTTAGACTATAATGAAAAAATAAAATAAAATAGGGAATATGTTTGCTTTTCCATTGCTACCTAAAAAGTGGTTGTGATACCAAAGTTTTGAATTGGTTAATGTTTTACATGATCACTGAAAGACAGTTACACAGAGAGATCTTATTAAAGACATGTTAACAGTGACACAGATTCTCTTCAGATAGTAATGGCTTTTGGAATCATACTCAGGATTCGTGGCAGAAGATTTTATAGAAATAAAGTGCATTTTTTTGAAGTGCATTTTAAGGAAGATACCCATTCAGTGCTGCGTGAATAGATACTTTGGTCACAAATACATAATCTGATGGATGTTGTTTTAAATGGAGGCATGCAGAAAGATGAAATTCCCTATTTGTATATCAAAACGCATGTTGAAGTACCATTACTCAGGTGAAATGAAGACAGTTAAATGAACCACAGCACAGAAACATCACTGTCAACTTTCAGAAATGTTCTACAGCTAGCCTTAGGATGTTTAGAAATACTTACAGTTAGCTATAGCTCCTATGCTGAGACATGGGAAACAAACCCCAAAAGCACTCAGCCATACTATCTAGAATTAAACTCAGATCGGCTGCATATCAGGGTTGTGTTGGAATGAATCAGCTGATCTGATCTGATGTGAATTTCTGACCTAATTTTGCTGTAGGGCTCAGCGCTCAGGCAGAGAAAACAAGGTTAATGTGTTGATAAGAGGGCAAGATTAAACAGCAGAGAGTATCTTAATAACCCTCTCTAATTTCGGCTTCCTCTCGTGTCTGTGATTAATTCCAATCACTTTTCTATTAATCATTTCAGAAGACCTCAAGCTGGTTTGCTTGTTTTTATGCTAAAATAGTGCATCTGAATTTTCTTCTCTCAAAACTAAACAAGATACTTAGATATTGGAGTAATATTGGTTACCACGCCAAATGCATGGGGAGATTTTTATTCATAGAGCCACATGATTAGATGAGAGAATTCAATAACTCATGTTGTCCATCCCTCAGCGACTGCTCTTTATTAAGCCAGAAGCCAAATCTACAAGGCTGATCCTAAATAAATTGATTTATTTAAAGTGTTCTAATTTTTTTTTCCAGTGCTGGTGGGGAAAGTTAATATTAATGAGCATATATCTAAGGACACCACTTACGCTCATTAATGTTAACTTTCTCCACTTAGCCTAAAGACATGGCATTTGTACATTTGGGCTGTTGAGGCACTTTTATAAACCAAAATGGAGTTTGTCCCGCTGGTCTACTGTTTTTAGTAAGGGTCACGATGGTCCTGAGATAATTAACACAGACTTCAGCATTAATCCATTGACAATCCTCATTACATCTATATTTGTGTTAGGAGTGATCATAGGTTTTTCATTCAGTCACCTGCCAGGACAGATTAGAGGCCACCTATAGAGAGACCTTTAAAGGCTCGTGTTAAGGCAAGCCTCCTTCTTCTTTTCACATACCTTTTTTTGAGAGCTGTTTATACTTTTGGTTGCTTTGGCTTTAATCACATTCTGGACCTCGCATTGGCTCTTCGTTTTAAGGAGCTCAGTGTCTGTTTTATAGTCGAAATAAATGGACAGATGTTGGCAAGGGGAGGGGCCTTTCATAACATAATCTTATATGGACTGTCAGTCAGCATGAGAATTAAACTCTTCTTATGCCGAGGAAATTGCAGTCAAGAGTGGACCTTGCACACATCCAAACCTATGGTGATCTGAATGATTGAAACAACACCCACTGGAAAAAATCAAGGTAATCTTTCTCAAGTTGTGTTAAATATTTAGCGATGGTTATAGATTGATTGGGTAATAGATTGCAGTGTCGGCCTGTTTCTTATACCTTTCAGGCTATCAGAGGATATTCTCAATCTTTGACTACACGTGGGTTTTGTAAAATGTCCAAATACCCAGCTAAGGAAAAGAAATTATTATGAGCCAGGCTCTGAGTCAGGGGATTTTTTTAACTACTAAAAATGCAGTATGGCTTCAAGAACATGTCTAATGCAACAAATGAAGCTGCTGGAATAGAGCCTGAGCATGCTAATAATATAGCTTCAAGCTTTCTGTTAACTTTGAGGTATCATGAGGAAAACATCTTCATTATAAATTTATAGGTCACCTTAAAATTAATCTTAATCATGAATTGATAAAAGAAAAATTTTAAGTTCCCTCCCAAAATAAATCTCTGCTCAAAACACATGCTTTTAGTTAAGTTATTCTCCAAAACATTCATATTTTAAAATGCATAACAGAATATTCATATCCATGCTAAAATATGAATGTAACTAGCATGCCAGAAGCGAAGGGAAAAAAATAACTTTTTTTAGAAAAGTACTTTCAATATGAGGTACAAGGAAGATGCTTAACCAGAAAGAAAAAAAGACCAGCATTTACAATCCAATACTTTAATTAGTAAATTGCATTTTAGTCTTTGATTTGGAGCTAAGTGTACCACTCAGCATATCCTGATGTTTGAATAAGAAATTAAGTGGTTCATCAATGACAACCAGCATTACCAAAGAGATTTCTTAATTTTCTATTAGGCTGAAGTTTATATGTGTTGCATAGCTATTTTGTTTCTGTACCACATTTTTTATTAAGCATTTGTTTATATGTCAAGCATTGTTTTAGATGCTTGGTATAAAGCAGTGAACAAAAGAGTAAATAATACTTACCCTCATGGGGCTTACAATCTGCTGAGGGTGGGGTTTTGGAGACAGAGGATAAACAAAGAAGTAAAATATAATGTAAGTTAAAATGTGGTGGATTCTTTGGAGAAAACTGAACTAAGCAACAAGAGGCCAGGGGTATGGGAAGAACACAATTTTAGATAGGTTGATGCAGGAAAGTCTCAGCGAGAATGTCCTGTTTAAGTAAAAATCTAAAGTAAGCAAGGGATGACCCATGCAGACCTCCAGGTGACAGATTTCCAGGAAGAAGGACTATTCAGAAAAGAGGTCCTGGGTGGGAGCATTCCTGGCATGCTGGAGGAACTCGGAGGAGGTCAGGGTGGCTGGAGCATAGAAGTGAGATAGAAAGGGTTAGTAGGTTAGCTCAGAAGTAATGAGGTCAGATCTCAACAGGACACAGAGGTCGCTTTGGCTTTTCACTCAATTGAAATGAGTTGAGAAGACACTCTACCATTTTGAGAGGCAGGATGCCAAAATGTCACTTCTTTAAGTAAAAGAATCATTCTGGCCACTGCATGGAGCGGTAAGGGCAGACGCAGGAACATCAGTTGTGAGGCTGGAAAAAGCAGTCACCAGGAGGGATGGTGCCAGCATGGACCGAAGCAGCAGTACCAGGCAAGCATGGAAGCAGAATCTGAGATACGTTTTGAAGGTAGAGTTGACAGAACTTGGTGATAGCTCGGTTGTGGGTGTAAGAGCAAGATAAAGACATAGCAATCCCATTAACAGAAGAGGAAGAGAGCAGAAGTGTTTGGGTGGGAAAGGTTATGCACATTTTGTTTGAGTGTCTATTAGGCTTCTAGTGATTTGTTGACATTTGCAAGAATATCCTGTTTTGGATTTGATAATTTATAGGTATGGGATTGAATACTTTAACAGAAATGTGAAATACTTTTATAAGACTTGAAAAGCCTCTCTCTCTCTTTCTCTCTCTCTCTCTCTCTCACACACACACACACACACACACACACACACACACACACACACACACACACATTTAAGTTTGAGGAAAGAGATTGTTTGAACATTTATCCAGAGAAGAGCAAGCACGTAGATTAACCAGAGCAAATGAACAGTTGCCTGGGGGTCTCTGGCTTTGTGCAGAGCTAGTGGAGTCAGTGATCTGGGTTCTAAAAGCTACATGATCTGTATCTCTGATGCTTTCTGTTTTAGGGCAGAGGTAACAGTCATAGTCCTGTATTCAATGAAGCAAGATAAAAGGCAGATGTAGTAAGCCTGCAGAACTCTTGACATTTTTGAAATGGAAAAATGCTCTGACAATAATAGATTCAATTATTAGCATTGGTAATATTCACTTAAGGACTTTTGCAATGATGGCAGTTAGTTTTTTAATTGCTGAATGAACGTTTGACACCTTTTCTGTTCTTGGGTGTCCCAAGAAACATGTGGACTATCACCCAATAATAAAATCAAAATTTACAGTAAGTGGGTGTGGGGACAGGGAACTATAACCGAGTAGGTAGGAAAATCTTAGTTTCTGGATGAAAGTGGTGGTTGGTTCCTTCGACATTATGGTTTTTGTGAGACTCATGAGATTTCCCATAATTCTTAAAGTCGTTTATTCATTTGTCAATTGGAAAGAATGTTTATCTTGTGTTAAGAGAAATGAACATGCAACATGTGTGGAGCAACCAGTGGACTCGCAAACACATTGTAGCTGCCTGGACCTGGTTGCTGCTCTTAGTATTGTTGTATTATTTCTTTTACTGTCACCCTTATTACCTTCATCTTTATCACATAACATGGTTACATTAGCATGGACATAGGGCCCCATGTCCCAAAAGGTTCTACCTCCATTTAGGGGAAAAACCAACAGAGAGAAACAGGATTGTTTGCTTTGAGCATTTGCAAATGACACACGTATCCACCCCAAGTGTGTACTTCTTGCTTTATCATTTTGCTTCATCTCCTCCATGGACACATATTTTCGTTATTTTGGATAAAACAGTTAAAATTGCATGAGGGCTGAGAGAATTTTGGCATATGAATAGATTCGAAAGGATGCAATTATTGGTAGTTTTTTGTCTTAATTATTAAACCGGCTTCCAAGAGCAGAGAAATGGTCTCTTGTGCATAGTAGGTTTTGAAACATTTGTCAGATCAGATCGCATCAACTCACTCTGTGCACTGACATTGGGTTTCCCAAGGGAAAAGGAGATAAACTGGCAAAGCATGTGATATTTCAAATGCAGTTCAATAATGAATTTCCAGATATTTTCCGTGAACTTCCCTGAAAGTTTTCCCTCTTGGCATAGAAGCTGCTAAATTTTACTCTTTTCATGGAAATGCCTACTTTCTGTGAAACTGCTATAACGTTTAAGCTAAAACTAAACAGAGAAAGAAATAATGAATCAGGAAGATAAAATGACTATATCTATAAGAGCTAACAATCTAAAATGGGTTTTTAAAGAAAAAATGCTTTGTGGTTTGATTTCTCTTCTAGAGAGCAATGTGTTTTTGACATGGCAGTGTAAATGCTACTTAGAGGTTTCCGCTTTGTATTGGTTTGAAGATACTGGGGGAGGCTTGGCCCACCATAGATTCTGACTGCCCTTTGCACTGTAAAAAGCACTTCTTTCTTGCACACCGCCTGATGCAGTAATTGTAACTCTGACCTATCTGTATCTTTTTCAAAGGAAACAAGAATTGCATAGAGAAATTTGAGCTTTCAAGAATTTTCCTAGAGAGATTCTTAACCTCCTAGGATGCTTGTTGTTGGGTTGTTACATGTAACTTTAAAAATTGCTCAGATGCCTGTAATAATATACCACTGAAATCGTATTTGTTTTGGAGATAAGTGACAAGATAGGACTACAAATCACTCATCAAACAACTTGTTGTAGAGATACTTTTAAAGAAAATAGCCTTTGAAAAGCTAATATTTTATTTTATTTGAGGAAGATGTGACATTTTGTGACTTACAAAAAAACAGTAATGAAGAAATTCAAAGAAAATGAGGAAATATCTTTATAGTCATTAGAATACATGTAGATTTTCTCTCAGGAGAAGGGGGATGCCTTCTCCCATACCAGGTATGAAATTATATAGTAGAGAGAGCATTTGAGACCTTTCTTCCCAGCCCATGTCATCAACTTGGCTCATATCCACTCATAAAAAAATTTTTAAAAATTATATAGTAGGAGATATTTGATCAAGAAAAAATTAGAATCTAAAATAATTTACCCTTAAGTTATTTTAGAGTGTTTCAGGAAAAAAACTCATTGTAATTAATGCAAATTATTCTTCTCTGCTCTCAGGCCTTGAGATAATGAAACCAAAGGTTAAGAGATGGGTAGTTTGTGACTTTTCTCCAGATTTTTACTGTGTCTTGTTTAAAGCCCTCAAACCTCTGCCACCCCCGACTGTCAGCAGATCAATACAAATAACGTGTCTCATTTAGGAAGAAATCCCACATGCTTTATAACCTCTGTCAAGAAAGACAGGTTCATTTCCAGAAATTAGTTCTTTCAGATATAAAATTTTATTCTTAGATTCTTTCTTCTTTTCCATATCATTTTATTATTTTTTCTTCTTTAAAAATTTAGGGTTTTAATTCCTTTCTTTAGTTCCTGTCTTTTGTGATACACTTCAATTCCAATCTGGGGTGTGTGTGTGTGTGTGTGTGTGTGTGTGTGTGTGTGTTTGTGTGAGTCTGTTCAATTTGTGCACAATTATTTAAAAAGCCTAGGTATTTCAAATAAAAATAAAGAAGTGAAACACATTTTCAAAACATGGTACATGGTTCAACAGATTAAATGGTATAAAGAGAGATGGGGGAGGGGAATTTCTCCTAGAAAAGGATTGCGCAGTAAAAGCCTTTTTAGCAAATCATACTGAATCTCATTAATAAGGAATACATCCACTAAAGCTGTACCATCAATCTGCCGTGTGCATTAGTGATGTCTAGTCCAATTCAGGTAGATAAATTGTTCCCTAAGTGTTGGTTGGCTGCCACTCAAATCACAATACCAATAATACACGCCATTCTGAATTTCCCCTGACTCATGAGAAATTTTTTTCACAGGGTTAGACTGGACTAAACAGGTGAAGGAGAGGAATAAGTACCACCACAAACAGCAAAAAACAGTAGATAACTGGAGAGATAAGTAATAGACAGGACACTGTGAACTAATCTCCCAAAAACAAACTGGCAGGGAGTAATTCAAGTAAGCACCATTGTCTAAAGTGTCAGCTGAAAGTACAACCAGAAAAGTAATCAATACAGAACTCACAAAATCAAATGAGAGCATCGCTGTAGCATAGAGATATTTATCAAGGGAAATAGGCACCAGACCCGGGAGATAATAAGGAATGGGAAACCGAGTAACAAATTCTTGTGTGAATATTTTAATTTATGGCATTTTAGTCTGGTTTCTACCCATGAACATTCTATTCTATTTAATGATGGATACTATGACTGATATTCTTCCCCATGGTCAGCTGTCCGAAGGGTTCATTATTACAAACATCTACTTTTAAAAGTCATGATAGAATAATGTGCCCTTGTGAAACTCTTTGGTTCGAGTTGACACCATGTGACTTTTTGAAGGAAATCCATAGGTGTCACACGTGTCATGAAAATAAAAGCACCTGTTTTTGAACTTAGAGTAGAGGGGAAAGTATTCTATCACTTCTTACAGGATTAAAAGTCTCCAAGGAGATATGGTGCATGTAAGAGAGCATTTTGAAATGAGGTAGAAACACTAAGCCTGTGCTGTTCTATGATTGCATTAAAGTGGAGGAATGAAAGATTAGGATGGTATTGGGTATTAGGAGGAAATGCCGCATGTGGGTTTATCATTAATGCAGTGACCCTATCTGCCCAAGCCTTTCCATTTCAGTGTGACTTAGAATTCTAAAAAGAAGTCAGCTTAACGGTGTCAACACACTCCCCTGTGTGCGTTGTCATCAGCTAAGAACCTCTATCTTTAATTTAGCACAATTGGCAATCTTGGTTTGAGACAGACTGTGATTTAGTTAACATGAAAACGGAATGACCTCTGTCACCCTAGAGTTGAATGAGAAGCTCAGTAGAGCCTGGATGACAGGTATGAACTATTGTAGGAACAATAACCTGGGAACAAAATGAAATGGCCTCAGTGAACATATGGAGGAATGGAGAAATCCTTCCTATCATGGCTTGAATCTTCTAGATAAACGTAGGTATGGTTATTTTTTAAAGACATGCTTTAATAATGCATGCATGTATGTCACACAGGTAAAACCTTGTTTTAATGAACAAACAGGCTTAGAACGATCAGCTTGATGCAATAATACTATCTCCATGTGCCAACTGGCAGCTCTTGTTAGTTTCTGATAAGGATGCAGCCTATTCTGGCAGACAAGGAGTAAGATGTAGTGGAAACATTCAGTACTTTCAACTCCAAGAGCAGTGAATTTAGTTAATAAAAAACTAGTCTTTTTACTACATGAATCATGAAGATATTAGCTATGATAGAAGTGAATGATTTTTTTATAAAACTGTCTTAGGTGAAGTTTTGGAGACATTTTATTCTTCATGAGAATAATACAGTTTCTAAGATATTCGATGAAATGCAATGTCATGTATTTAAGATTAGACCTGATATACCTCAAAGTCAATATTTTAATTTTTGTTTATAATCATGATTGAACTTCAGAGAAAAAAAGGGTTTCTCTTACTCCTTTCAAATTCATTAAATTAGATTGAAAAAAAGTGACAAAAAGATTTTATTCTGTATTAAATGTTATTTTGTATTAGGAATAATAGGACAATGGATTAATGAGAGTTTTCATTAAAGCATTTTTCTTCTCAGGTGTAACTGCTTCTTATTAATCAAACATCCTATTTATATACTTCTGTAAAAGTTCTTCAGCATTAATTTGTATTATTCAAATCTGTGGGCAAAGCAAATAGTTACACAAATAATAGAGCCTATATATATACATAAATACAAACACACACATATATATATACACTGTCTCTCTATATATTCTATATATATATATATTTATACTCTTTCTATATATATATATTCTCTCTATATATACTGTAGGAAGAGTCTGTCATTGTATATGACTTATAAGTTAGCATTTTTAGAATTGTTGAACAATGTTTTTAGAGACTTAGAATCCCAGAGTAATGCTCTACCATTATTTTAATAGAATAAATATAAAATCAAGCCAAAAAAGAGGAAATTATAATTGGATGAAATTCTAAAGCTCTTAGGCTTGACTTCTACATTTTAGATTGAGAGATATAAATGATTAAATTGATGACCAATGCACTTATTGCATTTCTATTGCAGATTTTTTAATGTGATCAAGACTTAGTTCTCCAAAAACCACAGCACTAAGTGGAAATAAATTAGATATAAAGTAAGCAGAAAACTGAAAGGGAGAGTAGAGGTCAAGGAAATCTTAACCAGATCACTAAAAGGCCAGGCTTTGTTTCTTCTTCAGGCTCTGAATGTATATGTTAGTTGGCAAATGCTTGTCAGGAATAATTCTGAGAACCCTTGCAGTTTTACAAAGTAAACCAAAAATAATTTGAAACTACTTAATACTAAAAGTTGTACGTACTAAAAGTTGTATGTCTCAACCTGCATTGGCTACAGTAACATTACTTTTCTAGAAGCCAAACTTTTGGCAACCTCTACAGTAGAAATAGGTGTTTTTTACTTTTTTAAGAAAGAGAACTTTCATCAGTTCAAGTTAATCAAATTAATTTGAATTGATTAATTACTTTGAGTATAAATGTGTGCTCTATTATTTGTGTAACTATTTGTTTTGCCCACAGATTTGAATAATACAAATTAATGCTGAAGAACTTCTACAGAAAGTATATAAATAGGATGTTTGATTAATTTGAAAGACACCTATCAGGTGCTGGCAAGTTAATGTCTCTGGAGCGGCCTTGTCCTCACCTGCTGGGACATCAGTGAGGGATGGCTCTGCCACAGCTACAGGAGAAGGCAGCCCAGGCTTCCATACAAAAGTTATAGTCATTTGCCCTTTATGAGAGTGTGTGTGTGGGTATGTGAATGTGTGTGTGTGTTTGATCCATTGATGTTTTGATGAAACGCACGCGAGCGCACACACACACACACACACACACACACACAGCATTTCTCATTAGGAATTTGCCCAACAAGTCAGGGCACTTTGGTTATTAAAGTGAGGCCTCATGTTAGAGGCCATTAAGCAAATTATTTAGTTCATTCTGCCTTAGAAAGCGAGGGCCTAAGTACAGTATTTTATAAGTGGTTAATTTTATGCTGCAATTAAATTATTGACACACACTTGGAATGGAGAAGTTAATGTGAAGGAGAAAATTCAAGAGGGCTCTCTATTTCTCTATTGTCAAGTTTCTGTCTGAAAATTGACTTTTTTTTTTAACACTATAGCACCTGGTCTTCCTAGGTGGTCTTCTATCTAAGCACTAACCAGGTCTGACCTTCTTAGCTCCTGAGATCAGAGAAAATGGACTTTTTAAAAACAGAAATCAATTTAATGCATTTAAGAATTCACATCTTGTGTGCTGCTGCTGTAGGATAGCACCTACTCAGTTGTGTGGAGAATAGTTTAAACAGAAGCAAGTGTTTGGATTTTTAGATTTGCTTTACTTTTGTATTTTATATAACCAGTAAGAGTTGTAGTATAACAGATTTTAGCAGGCACTTTAATAAAGATAATTTCATAGGCAAACCTTTTTTTAATAATAATATTGGACTAGTTCAATATCCAGGTTATATAAATGTTTAACTCTCAGTTTGATAAAAAAAATAAAGATGTAGTTTCTGAGGAATTAATTCTTAATAATTAAAATCAAAAGAAAATGGTAATGTCCTCCAGAAAGTTAGCTTCCTGTTATACTTATCTCTTGTTTTCTTTTTTTTTAACCTAAGTATTTAGTATTTTCATCTGAACCCATAGTATTACATAGCAAGTATGATTTATGGTGTCAGACTTCCTTCCAGACCAAATTTTGTCCCTAACTCTTTCTGACTGTGCAATCATAAAGATTTGGTTGTGGTTTTCTCCATGATAAAGTGGTGGTGATAATAATAGTACCTACAACTTAAGATGTTACAAGAAATCAATGACATTGGGCATTAAGGGCTTGAAACAGACCTAGTAAGTACCAAGTGTTAACTCATTCACTGAAATGTGCATGCCATGAGAGCAGAGGCTTTGCTTTGGTCACTGCTAGCATCAAAGCACCTAGAAAAGTAGATGCTCAATAAATATATTTAAATGATTAATTGAATGATTGATTATTATTGTGAGATCTTATTCATAAAATAACAGAAAATTATTAATATGGTATAATTTGGGGGATTATAATTTAACCCTCCTTTGCTCTGTGAACATATCTCCTTTGATATGATCAATGTCAGAAATCTCCAAAGTATAAAATTATTCTTGCTTGCATAGTGGTTCAGTCTTTCTAAGGCAAATGACGAGGTACCATGTTAGTATTGTTATATTGGTATTAGTTTTGCACTAATCTCAATGATTTATTAAATCCGTTCCTGAAAATAGATGAAAGAGTCACACTTTTTTAATAGGATCTATGAAGTGCAGAGAGATTGTGAGCTGAAAGGATTGGCAGTGGGCTGGTAACAAACCCCTATTTTACAATTTTTCTCAGATTTAGATTAATATGTAATATCAGCCAAAATGAAAGTGGGCTTCCTGAAGTCATATAGTCAATTGTTGCTGAATTTAGAAAGAGAAATAAGACTAGTTCCCTGGTATAACTAACTGACCTATATTATCTTTTATTTATTTTAGATTTTTGTTGGATATAGAAAGCTGTTGGTCAATAAAATGTGAATACTTTGGATAAGATAAATGAAATGTTAAAAAACGTACTAAAGCTCTCTGAACAAAAAAAAAATTACCATTCGTCTTAAGATTTTCCTTATAAAACTCTAAATGGATGAATGTTAAGGATCATTCAGATTGGCTAAATTTTGAGTGTTACTTAGATAATCACCATTTAGTATTTAACATCTAGGACATTGTCAACAAATGGGTCATTTTTTATACCATACCAAATGAGATACAAATAATAACACTCCATCAAATTGTGTGTTTTTAGTCAAATGTATTATCTTTGAAGAATCTCAATTTCCTTATCTATGAGAATCACAGTCATCTGCCCACCTTGTCAGGTGATTGTGAAAGGTAAAGGAATATAAATATTTCTAGAAGGATCACTACTCTCCAGCCATAGAAAATGTGTGGTTCCCACAAGTTCAGCCTATGCTCACATTTGTGTACTTCCCACCATATTTGTGAGCCTGTGTCTTGGACAGGTCCCTGTGATTCCTTCAGGACTCAGCTCAGATAGTATCTCTCTGAAAGCGTCTCTGGTCTTCACAGACATTAGTGGTCGTTCTACATTATTTGCTCTCATAGCACTCTCTGTAATTCTATTATGTGCATTTAATTATCTTCTGTAGCGATTTCCATATGTAAAATTAAAACTGAGCCAAGTAATGGTCAGACTCTGGCAAAGAATCTCATTCCAATAAATGAGAGTTTAACAACTTGGGATTTTTGTAAAGTGATTCAGACCTGTGATGGAGTCTCTTAAAGAGTAGCCAAAGGGTCATTTCATTTAGAAAACTCAACACAATGACTCTTTTTTCCATCTATAAACTTCTAATAGATTCAATACTGAGGCAACTCAAGGTCTCTTCTCTCCCCTCCCTTCTCTGGCTAAACTATTTATTGTGTAAATTAAGGTAATTTTTCTGGATTGGGGTGGGGAGTGGGGGTGGTGTTGCAGAGGCTAGAGAGGCTGATTTTCTCTCCTCCAGTTTTGAGCAATACCTGAACTCTGCAGGAGAGAGCAGCTCCCTGGGCTGTCTTAGCAACCACGTTCTTCTTCCTTGGGAAGTAAAGAAAGTGAAGTTCATGATCATTTATAGTTTTAAATCTTGATTTTTTCCCCCTGGATCATAGTGACTACTCCTCTTTCTTCCCTATTAGATTAGGTTCCTTCTTAATACAGGTATCATGCTGGAGTTGAAAACATGGCTGGAATTGGAGTTCTCAGCATTATACCACAGCACTGCTTTTTAAAAACCTTCTCCCTCTATCTGTGCTTTCCTACTCAAATACCCTCTAGTCCAGAGGTCAGCAAATGTTTTCAGTTGGTGATTATTTTAGGCTCTGCAGACCATAAAATCTTTGTGGAAACTATTTAACTCTGTTGCTGCAGTGTGAAATCACCCTCCACCATACCTAAGCTAATGAGCATGACAGTTCCAATAAACATCATTACAACAACTGGTGGAGGGCCAGGTTTGGCCTGTACGCCACAGTTGCCCAAGCCCGCCTAGTCTACCTGTTGGTTTTGTTGACCTAATTGCAACCATCAAAACCAGTTCTTCTACAGAGGATTTAAATGATAATCTGAGCTCCCAAAACATGTTATTTGAAAAAACATCAGGAAATTGAGCTTTAAACCGATACTCGCTTTTGATTGCTCTAGGTGGATTATTAATCCAGACGAAAAATAAAACTTCAGAGAATGTAGGGGGAATTTTTGAAGTTCTAGGATAGCTAGTTTTCAAGAATGTGCATGATATGTGAAAGATGTAATTAATTATGGAGAGTTCATGAAAGCATCTCATATCAGATCCTGTGCATTTTTAACACCCTCTGTCTATTTAATCAAGATGATAATTCCACAGGGTAGAGTCTATCATTGGCTCCATTTCATAGGTGGAGAAGCAGAGCCTTAGAGACTTTAAGAAGTTTGCCAAGATCACATAGCAAGTGGCAGAGTTGTGGTAAAGTTCAGGTGTATCTGACTTCAAAGAACAGTTCTGATACAGAAGAGAATAAGGAGAAAAAAATAAGGATTACTTTGGGGGTGAAATTTAGGGGTGCGAATGGCTTACCCATGAGTTGCTGCAGCTTGTGTCAAGTAGATCTGACAGGTCACTTGGGCCACTCCAGCAGGATTTCAAATTACTAATGGAATGCTAAGCTTGCTCTCCACATCGTGACACTGTAGGACCTCTGTGCACTCAGAAAGTGCCACGAAGGCTACAAACCCATGATATAATTCTCAAGGAAGCTTTTATGTCAAATCCATCATGACATCTTTTGATTTTCAAAAAGTTCGATACTCCTGGAATTTTTTTTGCAATGCCTGTGATATTTTGAAGAACCACAAAAAAAAATCATTTTCTTCAGAGATTAAAAAAAAAAATCAAGTAGCTAAAAACTTCTCTATAAGCCTCAACACAGTGAATGATGAAACAATGAAATTATGGTCAATATATTTTTAAATTATATGCTGACAATCTATTGACAATTTTAAAACAAACTTTATATTTGAGAAAAAATAATAAATGGATGTAACACATTTATTTACAGAATCTAACATATGTGTTGAGTGTTTAACCAAAGCCCATAAAGCTTCTTCTTCCATTGATTTTCTTATAGTATTAATTTGAATTCTGGTGCATCTATGCTAGAGCAGCATATCAGGAAGAAAAAAAAAAGCTCAGTTGCACACTATGTACTTACCATGGCAACCCCAGCATCACATGATGCACATGCTAGTCTAGAGGCAAAAAGCTTCACGGGCTCTTAAGCAGACACACACCAGCCTCCCAGCCATGTGACTTTGCCTACAGTCAGCAGCCTTTGCCAAGGAAATGTGTCAGCGTAAACTGATAAACTCCGGGTTATTCTGACTCCTGCAATTCTCTGCTCTCTTTAGATCTGCTCACTCATCTTTCAGTCTTTTCTCTCCCCCATCTTCCCTCCCTTTCTCTTTTATTCTCTCAATAGTTAAAATTTTATTTACCATCTTAGATTGTTTCAAAATAATCCTTTCTATTGAAATCTCCATGACTGGAAAATAAATGTTTTGCAGTGTTCAGCATCTTATTAATTTTACTGAGTGTCTTAGAATATGAATAACGTGCAGCCTTTTCGAAGACTGACAAAAAATCAGAAATTTCTATAGGATAAGTGATTGAAATGTACACAAGTTATTTAGATTTTGTTCTTCAATTTGATTATTTGCTTAGCCATTATTGTAATAGGATCAATATTATCTAGTAAGTAGAAAGTAGTTTATTCATTTGATTAAAACCAAAAGCAAAGATAAATACAGGCACAAATAGAAAAATGAAGCATTTGAAACAAAACAAAACAAAAATTTTAGACCATGTCGCACATACACATATCTCTTGAAAGTCATGACAAAAATAAGATGGCTTCATCTTTTTCAAAAGTTATTTCAAATCCCAGACTGGTATTTTAATCTGCTTGGATTAAACACATCATAGTTACATGCTCTCCATATGTTACCGCCATGGAAGAACCAAATTACAACAACAAACATTGTACTCTTGACCCTGTCTCTCTAGTTAAGCCTGGAATATATAAAGGCAGCAGATTTTACAGAGAGGCGACTACCAAGATCCTCTGTATGGTAATTAGTGAACCTTGTGATTTGTGGTAAAGCTTTTGAACGTGAAGGAGTCAATTTTCAATTTCCAATGCCAGTCATTCGGACTCCAATGCTATTTCCCAAGTAATCATGTTCATGTGCAAATGTTTTTAGTTAACAGCCATTGGATAATTGTCTGCTTCCAAACTATGTCTCTCTGTCTCTGTCTCCGTCTCTCTTTCTCTCTGTCTCTCTCTTTCTCTCTCTCTATCTCTGTCTCTGTTTTTCTCTCTCTCTCTCCACTCTCCCTTCCCCCCCTTAAAAGAGCTTGTTTGCTTGCAACCATTTTGGAAATGATCCAGAACAAAATGTCATTAGCATGTTCTGGGAACTCATTTGCAAATGCATTTATGCATTAAGAAGCCCACTTATAAGACAAGCAGGGCCATGTTGCACCTACTGTGAAAACAGAAAGGTGAAGGAGACAAACATAAGAAGGGCTGACCAAAAGTTGCCATCAGTGAGTGAAGTCTGGTGTTTATAAAATATAGAATTAATAAACTATGTTTATCTATATAATTGTATTTGTAAGTCCATAGAATTTATAATGATAGTTTTTAAAGGTCTTCACTGCAGAGACCAATCATTGCTCTTGTATAAACACTTGAAGGTGCTATCTATATATATATATATATATATATATATATATATATATATATTCAGATTTAGTCAGTGAAAAAAAGGTAACATAAATAAATTATCTTGCTACATACATTAAAATATCTATATATCTACATCTATGTCTACATCTGTATGTATCTTCTCCACCAATCCATCTTTTTGAGAGCTGAAGCCAGCTCTGTTTCAGCCTGCATATTACAATATTCTACTTAGGATGCCAATTCAATTTTTGTTACAAAAGGCAAAAATAACTTTAATTTAAGTAAGGTGAAAGGCTTTTTCCCTCACTTACTATCTCTGCAACAATCCAAGCAAAAACAGTCCAGGTTTGACATGGCATCTCCTCTGTGTTTTGAATCTAGACTCCTTCATTGGTTTGTGTGTTTGCTCATCTATCTTCTCCTTACATATTTTCTCTTGTGATCTAAGATTTATCTCTGCTCCATCTCATCCCAGCCATGACCTAGTCATGTGACCACACCAACTGCAAGGAACATTGCAAAATGTAGTTTTGAACTGGACAAAAAATGAAATTTGAGAGCCTAGACTTCTCTGCCAAAGTCATTTTCTAGAAATGATGTATATGCAGTGCTTGGGACAAGCAAACTTCTCAAGATCTAAAGAATATTTAAAAATGAATAAAGTTTATTGACTCCAAAATACCAAAATATACAAAATATAATTTAAAGTATATATAATAACATATCTATGACCTGTAATTAGACCAAACTCATTAATTTTTTATTTCAGTATTTATTAAAAGCCATTTCTTTTGAAAATAATATTTACATTGAATTTCCTCCCTTTGCCAAAATTGTAGAATTTGCACATTTGCTAAAAAATTGTAGTAGTTATAAATTAAACAAAAAATGTATAACCAAATAGATTTAGAACAAATTAAAAAATATTTTTTAATTTTATAGCAAATATTATATTAAATGGCATATGTATATACATTTTAGTTTGTTCCATAAAAGTCAAGTAAGAAAGTCCCAAAACTAAGTGATTTAATAGCCTTCAAATGTTTTTTTCTAATGGTCTTGAATAAATGATTTTAAAAAATTGTTATAATCAAGCAATTTAAATCATAAAATGTCAGCTGTTTCATTAAGCTGTATTTTGCAAAGATCAGTATTTACGGGATGTAGAACTGTCTGTGAATAGAATGAATGGGGATAGCATGTATTTCTATAATTACCAATATATTTTCATAAAAAGATGACTGTCATCTGACTGCCTGTTAGTTTCTCATGCTCAGTGATAAGGGAAGGTTTGTGTGAATTTTGAAGGGATGTGTCCTTTGTCTCACCTTTAGGAGAATCAGGGAGGACACGACAAGGTCTTTCTCCTGTGATGTAAAGGATGCTGCATAAAGACAACTGAGTACCCAGTGAGGACGCTGCAAGGGGTGGGATTGGGAGCAGCTTGAGTGGCCTCAGGGACAGCTGCCATCCTGCCCTCTGCTATATCAGCTTCCTAGGGGGTTTGAAAGCTGTTTAGGAATTTCTATCAGCCAACAGCCATGATAGCACCAGTCTTTCTGCACAAAAATCAGGAGAATAAACTTATTTTTTTTCTTAGAATTTTAGCAGAACTCTGAGCATTTAAGGGCAAGGGCGGGGGGGGGGTGTTCTTTGAGTTAGAAAGTGTGATACTTTTTCAATTAAAAGGAGAAATTTGAAAAAAAAATGCTCTAAGTTTTCATGATGAGAGAAGCAATTCCTTTATTTTGAAAGTGTTCATGCATTCAGCCTATGCTGATCGATTGTCTGTTCCATGCCTGCATTAATAACAGTTATTGGGGTGAATAACATGAACTTGGAGATGTACTATGAAGCTAGCGGGTATTTCTTGATAATGAATTTTCTCTGTAAACTTTCTTCTCTGAAGACTATACACCATGTCATTTCCTAATAGAGAAAACATATGGATGGTGTCACTGTTGTAGGTGGCACAAGGTTATATATTATAATTTAACGTATTTTGATATGTTTAAGTAAATCAAAACATTGTTTTGTGAGTGTGTGTGTGTGTGCGTGCATGTGCTGTGTGTGTGTGTGCATGTAGAAAACAGGTACCGGTATGATTAAAAGCAACTTGAAACCCCTCCAATATGATCAGACTTGCTTATCTGTGCCAGACATCAACACTGAATCAACCCTCTTCCAGCAGAATACTGTTGTTCTCAGGAGCTATCATACGACTGGCCGCGAATACTCTCTGATACGAGGCTGAAAGTGTCCTGGGACATGAAAAGGTTATTTTATCTCACTATACTGCTCCCTGTGCATCCCAGTGCCATAGTTTGTGACTTTTATCTTTTACTAGCCTTTTATATATATAATTTTGGGAGGGAGTTCTTTTTTTGATGACACTTCTTCTAAATTATTAGCCCAGGGAGTTATTATGTACCCTGAAATAACTCCAGTAATCAAATAAATATTAAAAGTAAACTATGAAAAAATATCACAAAATGAAGATATTGTTTTATTTTAATCCAAGTATTCGTTGATAAACGGTTAAGTAAGAAAGGGAAGGTGACTTATGTAAAGAGATACAAAATATGTCACCTGTACATGTGTTATAACTACAAATGAGGATAAATTAAAATGAAGACTCATGAGAGTCAGACGATGTGTTACATATTAGTCAAAGTCTTCAAAAGTAGTAGTCAATGGGGAGGTTAAATAGGCTTAATTTTTTAATTTTACTTGACTGGTCAAATAGTCAAATCTTGAATTTTCTTATGCCCATAACTATAATTTGCTTCTTGACTGAGTTTTCTTTTAGCAGAAGAAATTGTCTATCATTGGTAGTAATTAAAATGCTTATGAATTTTCTACATGTCGATATTCATTTTACTAATTAATTTCCTTGTAAAGTATCCACTTCAATAACTTGCAGAGATGAATTTATATTGTGTAGTTACCCTGCCTGGCCTCATTTCTCAGCCATACTTGTGCACATGCATACAAACCCAAGTGTGCATGTGTGCATGCGCACACTCACACACACACAGACACACACTTATTCAGTTATTAAACATATATCATAGTGGTAAATAACTTGGACCCTGGAAATAGACAGATCTAGATTTAATTTTTTGGCTTCACCACTTACTCTGTTTGAGCATCGGCTTACTTATTTGTAAAACAGAGATACTAGCACCACCTCCCTCATGGAATGGTTGCAAGAATTCACTAAGGTGTTGCATGCAATATGCCAGATATGACAAACTCATAAATGCAAGACATAATTATTTATTGATCTCTTACTAGATGCCAGGCTCTATGACTTGCAACTGTGCTGTGGACTTTTTACTGGACCCCCTGTCTCTAGCTCCACACATAAATTTAGTTGATTGAACATACAACAGTCAAATTAATTGGTCAGCTCAGGTCTCTTCCCTGACATCTTCTATGCTTTCCTTTTGCATATAAAATAAAGGGCAACCAATTCTTAGTCCAACGATCAAAATATATTTGTTTGCTAGGGCTGTCATAACAAAGTACAGCAAACTGAGGGCAGCTTAAACAACAGAAATGTATTGCATCACAGTCCAAGGTCAAGGTATTAGTGTGGGTGATTTCTTCTGAGGCTGTAAGAAACAGCCTGTGGTTTGCTGGCAGTCTTTGGCATTTTTTAATTTGTAGATGTATCACCCCAATCTTTGTCTTCTTTTTCATAAGGTGTTGTCCCCTGCATGTGTCTGTGTCCAAACATCCCCTTTATATAAGGACTCTGTCACATTGGAGTAGGACCTTTCTTCCTCCAGTACAACCGCATCTTAACTGATTACATCTACGATGACTCTATTTCCAGATAAGGTCTGAGATACTGAGAGTATCTGCAACACACAATATTTTTCTATTTTTTTTTAAATTTTTGTGGTGATGGGGGTGTAACTTAACTTATAAATCATTCATAACATGGCCCAAACCCAACTTTCTAACATAACTCTGATGGTTTTCCTCCATGTAGTAAAAATCAATAAATCAATAAAATAAGCTTGCTGGCCTCTACACACAATCTTTTCCTCCTCTGCCCTTTATAAGCATAAAAAATATCAGAGTTTTCTTTTCTAATATTCCAGTTCTCACATCAAATTCTGCCTGTTTCTCATGCATTCTTTGTCCTCACTCTCACATCATTGTCTTTCTCCACTTATCTCTACTTAAAAACCTCTCCTTCTCTGAACTTCTGACACATCGGGGCCTTATCCCTTCAGTTGAAGTCTGCCGTTGGGGTTAGGAGCAGATACCTGTGGGGCAACAGATGGCTTGAGTAACCACGGAATGTGCCCTAAAGAATTATCAACATGAAACAGGCTCTGCAAAGAAAAAGGTGAGCTGAGCTATGAAATGGAAAAAAGAATTCATCAAGCTATATTGCACCCAAGGAATATGAATTAGAATAATCTTGTTATTTTGTGTCTAGCTTCTAAAAGCAAGCATCTGTGACTTTTAAAATGGTGGTATGCCGAGCTGTAGCCTGGGCACTTCACACATCCTCCTCCAAAAACACTTGAAATAGCTTAATGGTGATAATAAAATTGGTTTTGTTTACGGAGGGCTCAGTATTTGACAGGTGTAAAGGAAATTTTCTACTCCTTTGTGTTCTAATCATCTAAAGATAAGAGGCAGTATGAAACATCAGTGTGCCTCGGTTTTTGAATAGGTTTGTGTCAGTGTGAGGTAAATGGCAGCCAGGTTGTCCTTGTCTACCAGTAAGACCATTCCGTCTGGTCCCAGTACCTGGGGATGTTTGGTTCTCTACTCTCAGAATGCACTGCATATAGATCACACGTGTTGCCTTTTGTCATCATTTTGCTAAACAGAATAAGATTAATATTGCATGGTAATTCTCTGGACTTTTCTCAGAAAAGAAAGAAACTTTTCTGCCATGCTAAATAAACTCTAATCAACATAGCTGCAAGTCTAAATGAGGTATTCTTTACGGGATGCACACATTGGGCCATGTGCTTCATTCGTATCATCAGATTTAATCAACCTTTCAGATGAGGCTTAGAGAGGTTAAGTAAGGTACCCAATGCTAAAGAACTAATAAGTTTCAGAAATCACATTGAACATAGACCGTCTTACTCCAAAGCCTGCTTTTTAACCATTGCATCATCTCTGCTTTCTTTTTATTAGTAATTCGTGAATGAGGAAATTAATTCAGATAGTCACAGACAAAACTATGGCAGTGGTTGTTATCTCTCTCCCTGAACTAATATAGAACATATATATGGTTGAAATACAGCAGCTTAGAACAACACGATTGGTCTATTTCATGTGTACCTATTTAGGACTTGACTACGTTATTAATAGCAAGCCTAGCTTGTATCTTAGTTTATGTCTTCTGGATCCTTTACTCTACCCAGCTCAGTGATGAGTACATAGTAGGTGTGTCAAAACTCTATTGGTTGGTTGTGAATATTCAACTTTACTAGATATAGGTGAGTTTTATTGGGTATAGATAAGTTTTAACTGAAAACTACCACATTAAGTAACATCATAGATAAATTTAGGTATATTTACTGTGCTATTGCAGTAGTTTTAAGAGTCTTGTCTTAGAACAAAAGATTCTGGCATGTGCCCTAGCTTTATCAAAGATAGACACAAGCTCCCATTCTTCACAGTGCACTGCCTCTGCTATGTATGGCATTATAGTGATAGGCTCATTCACTGAGATCTGGATTGATAATTCAAAGATCTTATTTGGCAAGTATTGCAAAATCATTGACAAATATCTGATGCTGTTATATAGACCTTCACATTGGTTTACTTTCTAGAGATAAACATTTTAAGATGTTTCAATAGATAATAACTCATGTCTCCCATAGCATCTTCTGTATTTCCAAATGAAAGAATTAAAAATTAAAGATGATAGGTATATTTAAAATAATGTCATGGTAAGTTTAAGGATAAAGCAGAAAGATAATTTAGATGATTTGTTTATTTATCTCCTCATTCACTCAACACATATTTATTTTACACTGATCATTTTGGGAGGCATTAAAAATTATAATATAGGACTTACATGCCTAGGAAGTACATAGGTTGTAGACCCAAGCCAGAATTAAAGTATTGAGTATGTCTTCCTGAGGAAAGCAATTCATAAGTTAAGATTGATATGATGAGTAGAAGTTATCCAGGATAAGATTGCAGAAAAGACTATCTAGAACAAAAGGAGAAATGGGCTCAGAAGACCCAAGCATAATGAGTTTATGAAACTCAAAGAAGTTCAGTGTAACCAGAGACAAATGTACTGGGTGAGTGAGATGTGCTAGGGAAGAAAGCAGGGGCTAGATGTTATGTGTATTTATGTATGGGTCTGAATGAGTAGACAGAGATGTTTCAGAGGTGGGGAGATGACACTTGTGGGGAGAAGACAGTTGACAGTTTGAGGACTGTGGGTAAAGTTTGACATTGCTGATGTGCAGGCTGGAGGAGAGAGCTAAACGAAGAAACCAAGGGAGTGACAGCATTACTGGGGGCTGCATACAGGTTGGAGACCATGAACACAAAATGTCAATAAGTTGCTCCACTGGTAGCGGGTTTTTGGATCTTGAACTAGTCTATAAAGCACACAAATTTAGCCTTATATAAATATGTGCTTTATGTGCCTCAAATTTATATGAGTTATGTTTTTGGAAGTTGTATTTAAAGGATGTACTTGGAGAAGGAAGTTGAAGATAGAGGAAAGAATATAGTTAAAGAGATAGATTATGGAATCTAATTCAAATATTAAGAACATTAAGCCACTGGCCTCATAATTAAAGAGAAAGTAGAAAGACTAAATATTTTATTTTCATGGAGGTTAAAGCATAAAAAAGTAGAATATGAGTAAGAGAAAGAGTAACAAAGACAGCTAGAAGGATGGAAAGTTATGATCACAGGACAAGGGGCTAGGATCAGAAAATGAAGCTAAGCCAGAGAACAGTTAGCAACTGATTTGATTTCTGGGTCTCAATTTCTTCATCTGTTAAATGAGATAACATACACAAAAGGTAGAGTACAGTGTCTGGCATGAAAATTCACCCAGGAAATATCAGTTGTCATTCGAAAGAAAGAAAGAAAGAAAGAAAGAAAGAAAGAAAGAAAGAAAGAGAGAGAGAGAGAGAGAGAGAGAGAGAGAGAGAGAGAGAGAGAAAGAAAGAAAGAAAGAAAGAAAGAAAGAAAGAAAGAAAGAAAGAAAGAAAGAAAGAAAGAAAGAAAGAAAGAAAGAAAGAAAGAAAGAAAGAAAGAAAGAAAGAAAGAAAGAAAGAAAGAAAGAAAGAAAGGAGGGAAGGAAGGAGGGAAGGAAGGAAGGAAGGAAGGAAGGAAGGAAGGAAGGAAGGAAGGAAGGAAGAAAGAAAGAAAGAAAGAAAGAAAGAAAGAAAGAAAGAAAGAAAGAGAGAGAGAGAAAGAGAGAGAGAAAGAGAGAGAGAGAAGAGAAAGAAGGAGAGAAAGAAAAGGAAGGAAGGAAGGAAGGAAGGAAGGAAGGAAGGAAGGAAGGGTAGAAGAAAGGGTAGAAGAAAGGGAGAGAAAAATGTAAGACTAAAGCAAATCAGAGAATGGATACAGGGATGAGGAAATAGCTAGACCTGATCAGAAACCCAGAAAGGATACATCAGAGATCATCTATGACCTTTATGAGATGCCTGTTCAGACTGAAAAGCAATAGTCGCTGGTCATAGATCCAAGTGAATTAATGAGCTTTTGCAGAGTTACATTCTTGGTCTTCTGTGATCCGCCAGCCCCCAAGAAATTTAACACATTCCTTTGCCTAGTCTTGTGCCAAGCCAAGATGGCACCTGCTAGTTGGATTTACATAATCTCGGTGGGTCGTTCCATACTGAATGAGTTAAACACTTACTGGTAATCATCTGTTCATGTCATATTTTTTAGATAACCTTGGACTTATTTTAAAATGCTGAAACTGTATTCAAATGGCAGCCAGCTACTCAGAGGAATTACTGTGCAGGACATTGATTCCCAGAGCAATTCGTTTCTTCTATTTGTCATGGCATCAAACTTTCTATAGAATCTTATCATGTGTGATCTAATGTATTCTCTACCAATATAGCCAGAATCAATATGAGTGAAATTATGTGTATCAGCAACTACCCCCACCCCAAGTTTAGTGTTTCTTTTAGTACACATGCCAACTGTGTTCCATGCCATCTGTGACATTTAAAGTGATGTGAACATATATGAATATAAAATTGTGGTGTAGACTGAAGTGCTTCTAAAAAGAAAAACCTTTATAAGGATTTACAGAGAAACTTATATACACCTGAATTATTGGATTTATTGGTTTAATACACAAACACATGCATAAAAGTGATGTGGTAATATAAAATGCAAGAATTAAAATTGAGAGAAAAATGTGTTAAATTAATTTAGTTGAAATAAACTTTTTGAGGATATGATTCTTTATTTTTTTAATAAAGAATCTCTATAATTAATATTGTGTTGAGGAAGGGCAAGTGGATTTCTGAGTTTATTCCAGTCATCATTGGCCAGGTGTTACTGAAATGATATTACCTTTGTTTGCCAACTTATAATGTCATGAGAAAATAACATGGAGCCTTAGAAACACAAAAATTTCTCCAATCTAAATCAGTAATGGCAATACTACATGTAATGACATATTAAAAGCTGAAACTACTTATTTATGTCATTCATCAACTTCTTCCTTAAAGTTGTAGAAAGAAATTCTGAAAACCTGGGACATTTTCCTCCTCTCTTTATTTAATAGCACAAAACATATGAAGTAAAAAAGAAAAGTCATTTTCTGATCTACGTCGTTGACCTAGCTAAGAGCTATGTCACATTGCACTTTAATTATATTCACATAGCTTAATCTATAGAAGCCATATTTTGTTAAAACAATATTATAGAGGTACACTGCTGACATTTTCTGTGGCAAAACATTAAAATATGCTTGATTTACTCATAACATCTAAAGATGTTTCAAAACTTTAGAAAATATTGATTTATCTTTCATACACAATTTTTCCAAAATACTACTTTCACCAGATTATGCATCAAAATCTGGTCCTTTAGTATTTTAAAGAATATCAAAAATTGCATCGATTGAATATAAAATGGCTCTTATTCACTGATATTTATGATGAATAATTCAAATTTGATTTTTTTATAAAGTCAGTAAGTAGATCTTAGATCTGTAGAATAACAAAGTTTTCAGGGTACTAGCTGAAAAAGACAGTGGTTCTCTCTTTTTCCATTATTTTGACACTGGGTATGTATTATAAATCTTTTAATCTACTGAGTCATGTGTATACTGGTATTTAACTAAATTCTATTGAGAATAGCCAACATGTGACCTGCGATACCTTTCAAGATGAAACTTAAATATACATCTATGTATCTATCTATATTTATCTCTACTTCTATCATCTATATCTACATATCTACGTCTATATCTATATCTATATTTATATTTATATAAATTTTAAACAAAATCTGAGCAGCCCAAATTGATACTGGGTTAAAATATAAAAATGAATTAAGAAAAGAGTAGTCTATAAAATATTGCAAGATGATATTAGGAACAGAGGATTTTAATTGAAGAGGTATGAAGACATAAATGCAAATCAAACAATTTTTTACTAGTATTTTTTAGTAAAAATATTGTATTTACTTATTAGTAATGATATTCAGTCTTACCTTGGGCTATATAAGGTAAGATTAAACTTCTTTGGCTAAGTTTCCTAATCTATAAAATTAGTACTGAAACTTATGGCATTATTGTAATAATTAAGTAATTAAATACTTAGAAAGTTTGTGGGACTTAGGAAGTATTAAATGGATATTAGCTGCTACTATTATTCATTCATTCATTTATTCATTGAATCAATTATACTCTGCTGAATCTGGGATATAGAAAAAAATAATTCTCTCCAGTGTGAATAACTAATTTCACTGGGTAGACAAAGATATGAAAAAAACAATTACATTATTGATTAAATTTAAAATGAGAAAATAAGAAGTTACATAGAAGCACAAAGAAAGGAAGTACTAATTGAAGAAGGACCAGAAATGAGAAGTCACAATATATTGTGGAGCCTACAAATGTTAACGATATCAGTGGTGGGAAATTCATTGTAAGATTCAATACATAATATTGATTTATTAAAAAAGGCATATACTTCCAGGCAATTGATGTTTCCCTGTTAAATGCAGTCTGTACAGAATATTACTACTGCAGCTTTGATATTTAGCTAGAAAGGAAACCAGAAGCCTAAGTGGATTCGGAAAGTTTATTACATACACAGACAGCAAAGGCAAGATGGGCATGGTATCTGCTCCCATATCCCTGGTCCCACAGGACGACTCTGAACCAGAGAGGCCCTAGGAGAGACAGTGCGAGAGGTGTTTCTTCCTCTGAGAAGCTGACACTAAACTACAGTCAAGCAGTTTTTCAGACTAACACGGGATCTTGAAGCTGTGGCCTAAGGTGGGGTGAGGAGGGAACAAGATCGAAGAGAATCTGCCCATGGTAGCTACTCACCAAAGTGCATACTTCCAGAAACTGCAGGGTGTTACACCAAGCCTCCAGTTAGAAGAGGTGCAGCCTGCCTGCATACCCAACACAGAGAAAGGCAAGGTCTTCAGGGTCCCTTTAGACCTGTTCCATTTCACCTGTTCCTGTTACATACAATTCAACTTTCCTCTGGTTTGGTTAAAAACTTTTTTTTCTGTTTACTGCATAAAAAATTATTTATATATTACCTTGTTAACCTTGAAATACCTTAACATATTTGATACTAACATCGAATAAACTATAACTCCATTATATAGACCTAGAGAGTTTGCTATTAAGACAATCTAAATGGTTTATGACTAAAGTAATTAAGAGTTGCAAACCCTGAATGTGCTATAAGATGCTAGCACTTGATTGGCACTATAAATAACAAAATGTAAATAAAAATATTGCAGCATACATTTCAAACTTGGAGGTGAGAACCTCAAATCTACTACGAAGTCTTTAAATTAATACAGGATGAAAATAATCAAGCAAAATGATTAAATACAAAGGGGCTGAAAGATCAAATGCAATAAATCTATAGAGAACTATTCTAGAAGGGACTTGGAAATAACCAAGGAATAGTAAAATTGATGTTTTCTACATTCCACTGTATCATTTTTGCTTAATTCAATATTAGCCATTTGAATTCGTAGCTACCTGACGAAGAGATAGAAAAAGATTCTGAATATAGTGAGAGCAGGTCCAAACAGCTGCTCAAACAAGTGTAATTTCTGTGACTGTTCTTGATGTTCTTGGGTCTGATCTTTAGTTTAAAAAGAACTCAGGTGGGGATTCCATTTGAAGTAGAATTTAGGAAGATTGAACTTGTGATGGAAAAGAAAATGAACCTGGGAAGCTGTCCCAGTTTGTGGCCACCTGAGAATGGCCTTTTCAGCTTTGCTGGCAAAATACAAGTACACAGCACACAATGGCTGGTGGGTGTAGGAGCCAGCGCTATGGAAGCCGAGTAAAGAAAGCATTTTACCAGGAGGGAAAAACAAGAGAGTAAGGAAAGACAGCAGGCCAAGTAGAGGAGTTGGAATCTTTTCAGACAATTAACACACCACCTCCTACTTTTGAGAACACAAGCTGTAATCCAGTGACAGTCATCAATAACAGTTAAAGATTAGGAGAAAGTGCAAGGCTGTGACCGTGGAGGGTCACACTGAAAGAAACAAGATGAAGTATAGGAAACAGAGAGAGATTTATTTAAATTGAAATATTCATGGGGTGGGAGTGGAGAAGGATAATAAATTGTTTAAGTGGATAACTTCTCTTTTAATGAAATACCAGAATTAATGATATACTAGAATTAATAATATTCTCATTATTCATTAATTTTTATAGTATGTAAATAAATTTGTTTTTAAAGAAACTTCTTGACCTATATACTAAAGTTATAGGTGACAAATGCTGCTGAATTATCAACTCCTCAAACTCAATTAATATATGTGATTATATTTCTTATAAATACACCCAGATGCAGCCAAGCCGAAATATTCCCAGTAATACTCGTTCTCTCTTCCCAGAGAGTTTACTCTTTAAAGGACGCCTTCCAAGCTTTCAAATTATCAGCACTATTTAGAAGCACTGAATGGTGACAAGCCATTGTCTTTGTCATGGTTCTGAGTCAAAATTAGCCAGTAGGGATTCAGTGAGCAAGTTCTAAGTTTAGGTTGTTAATTTTCAAATTAGTTTGCAAACTGTGAGCTTTGTTTCCATTCATTGCCTTTGTGGTTGATATACATTCAGATCTGCATCAATTCTGCTGAGGGAAAAGGACACATATGTGCTTACAATGGAGCATCTCTGAATGACCTACATGGTGAATTCCTTGGGGGCATAAAAGTGTCTGTCTGTTCATTACAGCACCTCATTGTATCTTGTAGTATTCAATATAGCACATTGACTCTCTCTCTCTCTCTCTCTCTCTCTCTCTATATATATATATATATATATATATATATATATATATATATATACACAAATATATATACACACACCCTATATATGAATATATAATTTATATAAATATCTATAAATATTTATATATATTTATATATAAATAACCACACATATATAAATAAATATATACAATCTATATTCACATGTGCATATAGATTGTATGGTTTAAAATGGTTTTAACATAAACTGATGTTTAAACAAACTGTAAACTCACATAAGTAAACTTATTTGCGCAAAAGCCATCCATATTTCATAGAGGTCAGCCAACAGCAGATCAAATGTGCCAGTCTAATCCTCTTTTGCTCGCTCACCCCTCCTTATTGCACATGGTATCTGCCATCCACCAACTATGTTATTGTTAATAAGGGACTCACTCAAGTTCTAGTTTTTTAATTCTCTATCTCTGTTTATACTGTTTAACCAGTAAAAGATGAATCGGTGATACTTTCTGTTCTGGGACCTTCAAAGAAACATTTTCCTCATCCATCAGAGATCAGTCCAGATACATTGCTTTTGCCCATTGCCAATGAATCTAAACCAGCATTGCCTTATAAAGGTTGTTATAACAGGAACTTTTTCATGGTTTTGCCATTTTTTTTTCTTTTTTTCTTTTTCAATCATAGTTGGCATACAATATTATATTAGTTTCAGGTTTACAACACAGTGACTAGACATTTATATAATTTACAAACTGGTCACTCTGTTTAGTACCCACCTGACAACATACACAGTTATTACAATATTATCGACTATATTCTCTTTGCTGTACTTTATATCCCCAAAACTGCCAACTTGTACTTATTATTCCCTTGACCTTTTCTTGCCCATCCTCCAAACCTCCTATAATCTGGCAACCATAGTTCCCTGTGTCTATCAGTTTGTTTTGTTTGTTCATTTTTTTTTGTTTTTTGAATTCCACATATAAGTGAAATCATATAGTATTCTTTCTCTGACTGATTTTATTTAGCCTAATACCCCGTAGGTCCATCGAAGTTGTTGCAAATGGCAAGATTTTATTCACTTTTTGGTTGAGTAATATTCCATTGTATATAAAAAGAAATGACAGGCTGGCTGAAGTCTCTGATAAACATAGATGAATATTTTTTTAATAATGAAGAAAGATAAGAGGCAGTCAAACAAATACATATTTATTGAGCATTTGCTATGTGACAGAAAATCTATTAGCCATAAAGAAATAAAATTGAAGAGTATAATGAGTTCAAGTGTAGGTATCAAAGGTTTGCACTATAATGGTAGTTATCCACTCACTAGCAGCCGTTTGTCCTTGAACCAGATTTTCCTCGACTGTATGAAATAATCAACAATACTAACTTCACAAGTTTGTCATGATGGTCATATGAAACAATATATGTTCTACATAGTGTAAACTCTAAACTATTATGCAAATATGGAGAACTCTCACAATGTTGTAGATATGAGGTCCAATCCACCAGAAGGACATGAGTGTTGATATGAAAACTATGTAACGATAAGCAATATTACAAGATCATTCAATGTGTGTAAATAACACAAGTGCAAAATAACACTAGACCGCTTTCTTATAAATTACATTTTCATTTTGAAATAACCTTTTCTACCTCATACCCAGGGAAATACATAATGCCTAAAGCACACCCTCATTTCTTCTATGCACCATCAGAAGAACTATGCACTAGTTCTGATCATTTGATACCTAATAAACATTTATTAGGTACCAGTTTTGTAAGATGTATCCTGAGGGATCAGAGAAAGATAATGCAGGGTTTTGACCTTTACCTCTTTAAGAGCATATATTTTATTTGAGAAAAAGATACCATAGATATTCAAAGTAACAAAGAATTCAACACTGTTGAGGACAGTGCTATGATCAGCGTAGGTTTGGTAGGTGTAGAGTGGGGAACAGCCCTATCATGTGGAGTGGGTGAGGAAGGCTTCATGCTGGAAATATGCCTTCAGCAGGAAACACTCAGCTGGATAGAGTATATGTCATGCAATATTTCTAAAGTCAGTAAATATAAAGACTAAAACTCATGCGATGTGTTTTTTGTTTCCAAGGAGACTGGTCTGGTTTCTTAGCAGAGATGGCAAACTCAACTCAAAATGTCTTAGAGGGATTTTTTTAGCTCAATGAAAAGAAATTCATGACAATATCACTGGCTTCAGCTCAAATGATGGCAATCGAAGATGATGCAGGAGAAGACAGTAGTTAAAGTTATATTTCCTGGAGCCACACTTCACAGATTCAAACCCCAGTTCTACCATTTGATAACCGGGTGACCTTTGTCACTCCTTAAAAACTGTGCCTCAGTTTCTCCATAGTAGACCAGGAGTATGTTTGTTGCAACCAACAAACCAATGTTTGTATACATGTGTGGTGCTTACAGCAGTGCCTATCACATTATAAATGCTCCACAAGTGTTATCTTATGATTGTTAGGACCCATTCTCTCTAGATCATCCCATCTCTCAGGACTCATAGTGTGTATAATACCTGCCAGTTGAGGACAAGTAGAAATAGTACATCTTCCTTCAACACAAGGCTCTGACTGGTCATCAAAACACAAATCACTAGGACATTTCAATAAAGCTGGGGGAAAAAATCATTATGGCCAGAAAAGTTCATAACCAAGCCTGAACGCTCGGTATGGAATATTCCTGCAGTAGGTGAGAAAATACCACTTAGAGAAAGGGAAGAGAGGTTCCCAAAAAGCAAAACCATGGTGTCACAGCTACATAAAGAATAACTAAGTATTAGGTAGCAAAAACGGTAAGTTAATTCTGTGGGTCCTAAAAGGAATAATAAAAATATATTAATTAAATTAGAAAGAAAGTTGGAACCAGATTCTGGAAGGATTTGATTTTCGGCATTGGAGACAATAAGTGAACAAAATGAGGAAACACCAGGGGCAGAAAATACAACTACAGCCGCCAGGCACCAGAAAGATAAGAAATTACTGGGATCGATCTGCAACTCTCTTTACCATCTGTTCTGGTCCACAGTGAATTAGAAATGTTTTTATTTGATTTTAAATGCTCTTGATCTTTTGATAACAATAGTTCCTTGTTTTAATAAGTATATATGTATAAACTCAAAAGGTACCTATTTTTATAGAGAGAATTATTTCATTGCAGTTAAATGAAACCAAGTAGTTTTTTTTTTTTAATAAGACGATTTAGACCTGGCAAAACTCCATCGCTATCTGTAAGTGTAATTTAGAGACTGGAAATTATTGCTCTGCCTTTTTTTTTTTAATGTAATGCAGGATGAATGCATTTACCAGACCTAACAGATGATGTATACTTCACGGAAACCATTACCAAGACTGTAATTTAAAGTAACAGGTGGACCACTTAAAGATGATGGGAATCACGGGCTAATTCTAGCTCAAATTGATCACAAAACTTCACACAGCTAATATGTCTCATTTTACTCAGGTACAGGTTTCTGTGGCATTTAATAAATATAAGGTAAAAATAGTGGGCCAAATAATGATTTTCTTACCATCAAAACTCTGTTACATGATACATTATTAAGAATGGAAAGTTCATTCATTTGTACATTCATTCAACAAACGCTTCTTGAATTCCTTCTAAACCACATGCTGGAGTGGTTTTACAATAATGTGTTTAATTCTCTTGGTAAATTTGCAGTTTATAGGGCCACCCCCACTTTCTCCTCTTATATTTTTATCTACATCTGTAGACCTCTCTCTTTGTGTACACATTGAGAAATATTCAATGACTTGTTGGCCCATCCATATAAGCTGGAAGCAGTAAGATGTAAGTAAGGTGTCCTTCTTAAAAGTTAGAGTAATCCTGTGCCTCTTAGTACAATTACTAAAAAGCATTGTTCCAGTTGAGGGGACAAATAATAGGTCCAAATCTGTCCTGCTATATTCAGAATGTCTGATAGCTCTATAATTTGACGGACTTGGAATTAGACTCTGCCTCTGTAGATTACAATCTGCATAACTTCGATTAACTCTCTTAACTTCTCCGCTCCTCTTTTTAAAACAGAGAAAACAGCAGCACCCATCTTAAGGTGATGTGAGTAAATGAGTTCAGGTTGTAAATTGCATCAATCTGCACTTGACTCTTAGGGAGGGCTCAATCAACGTTAGCTATTACTATTAATCATGTGAATGAAACTTGAATCTCCCCTGCAGTGCTCATTTCAAAAGGTCATTCATTCTACCTAGAGCTAACCACTGGAAGGCAGTAGAGAATCCATCCCCCTCAAGGCAGCCTATTTTATCTTTGGACAGCTCTCCCGAATGGTTGGAAAATGATTTCTTATGAGAGATAAAATCCTTCTTCCTGTAACTTCTTCACAGAGGTCTCAGTTTTATCCCTTAGGACTCCATTGTACATTTCTCATTCCCCTTGCATTTAACAGCCTCTCCAATACGTAGAGACGACTTAAAGTTTCCTATCGAATTTGATTTGTTCTAAGCTAAGCAGCAAAAGAGTACCTGTGGTGTTATGTTGATTAGTCTTTTGTTATTGTTTATTATGATTTGTGTCCTTTCCAAGACAATGTAAAAAGACAATAAAATCTAATACACACGCACTCAAAGTTCAGTTTCAGCCTCAGTGTTAGCACAGAATCTACTTTTTAGCTGTGGCTTTAGCCTTGACCTTTGGAAGGCTGTGTGGCCCAGTGTGTTTCAGTGTAATTCCCAGAATTCCTAAATTTATGTAATTACCCATTACAAGATTCTTTTAGGATATTTCAAATCCAGTCAGCACACCCATCTCAGTAATAGAACAAAGAATGTCATCCAGCTTTCCAGTGTAATTACCTCCGAATCTTCAGTTTCAAATATAGGTGAGCATCCTAGATGTAACTCACAGTGTCTTTTTCTTTCTTTATAAATTAAAAATTCTATCAATAATATGAACTATAAATGTTTATTATTATACATATAAAACTGTGATTATGAAAGTTGTTAATTTTGTGTGCAAAACATTAATGAAGGCCCTTTAAACAGTTATATAAACAGAAAAACATATTGGCAGCTAATATAAATGTTTACATTAAGTAGGAGACTCTGCTATGTCAGAGCTTCTCATGCTTCTGTCTACTCACAAATCCGCAGGAGATCTTAGAAAAAATCAGATTCTGATTCAGTGAGAAGGGCCTTAAGATTCTCTTTTCTTCTAACAAGCTTCCAGGTGATTCCTGTCTTCAGGAATATTAAATCTTGCTTGTGACAATTAATGAATAAAGATAAAAATACACAGCAGAAAACAGAATGAGTTATAATTCTAATAGAATTATTTTAACATGATAACTAATACAATAGTTTTTAATTATGGTTTTAAAATTTCCAGTATGTAATTTATCTAAGGTCACATATGACACTTTCCAGAAAAAGTGCCAATCTACTAATACTCTAAACAAAGACATGAGTGTTTTTGTACTGTAATGTAACTTTTAAAATTTGACTAAAACATTTTTAGCAATAAATCACAATAATAGTTATTTTTGGTAAAATCAGAGTTTCTCTATTGTTCCAGGTGTTCAGTTTTGACGGTGATATTGGCTTAAACTTTAGGGCGCTAAGCAGAATAATAGTTTCCCATGTCTGAATCTCTGGAACCTGTGAACATGTTACATGACAAAGTAGAATTGAGGTTATAGAGGGAAAGAAGATTGCTAACAGCTGATTGTAAAATAAGGAGATTATTCTGTATGATTTGGTTGAGGACAATTTAATCACAAGGGTCCTTAAATAAAGAAGAGGGAGGCAGAAGAGTCAGAGTGATGGAACCTGAGAAAGGCTCCAACTGCCGATTGCTGGCTTCGAAGGTTGAAGATGGGGTCATAAACGAAGGAATAGGGGCAGCCTCTAAAAGTGAGAAAAGGTAAGAAAACAGATTCTCCCTTTAGAACTTCTTAAAAGACCTATGAGATACTTTGATTTTAACTAGTGAGACTCGGTTTTGGATTCCAAAATATTAAGAAAATAAATTTGTGTTGTTTAAGTCACTAAGTTTGTGGTCATTTGTTATAGCAGCAATAGGAAACTTATACATTTGTCTAATTGTTTTAACATTTGTCCATGCAGCATATATCTCAAAACATGAACCTCTGGCCTATATCCATATCCATATTTATATTCTTGGCTATACATTATCAATGTAAGACACCATTTAGTGCCTCAAAGCCTGAGAAATAATGAAAGGCATACCCCTTTTAATAGATAACCCAATGAATCTCTTCTAATTAATCATCTAATTTTACCAGCAATAGGCCAGTTAGGAAATGGCCAACAGCTTTCTCTAAAACCAAGAAAAAAATGTCCTGATTTTAAACATAAATGTGACTGGGGTTTATGAAGTGAGAGTAACTACATCATATCTTGCTAACGAACTTTGTTGTTTTTATATGTTCAAGTGGATATGTTATAAAGAAGATGAAACATTACCATAGATTTTTACAAGAAATAAACAAACAAACAAAAACTTTGGTGAATTGTGGGGTCTTCTCACACACCTCTAGGATTATAATTTCTCTAGGATTATAATTTCACACTCCTCCAGTTTTATGATTATTTGGTGGAAATGAAAGCATTTGAGAAGCTTATTGCTTTTGAAGAGTTCAGAGCATGTCATCCCTAAATATGCCACTTTGGCACATTGGTTACTTTGAGTTTAAGGCACTTAAGAAACACCAGGTGCAAGAAGGACACTCTGACCTTTTCTTCTTCCTTAAATCAGTAGATTCTGACTCCCATTTGCAAGGTGACCTCCTAGACTGGGAGGAAAAAATACATTCTTATCTGCAAGGACAAGAAATTGAGACTGAAAGAATTTTATACAAACAGACTTTGTTAAAATAATCTTATCTTCTTTTAGCCTCACTTTGCCACAATTGCCTCTCTTTTCTCAATCGAGTATAAAAACAAGTAGGTTTTCCCATTTCTTTAGGTCTTCATTTTTTTATAAGGGCCCCCATGTCAAGTAAAATTTACATTAAATAAATCTGTGTGCCTTTCTCCTGTGAATCTGTTTTTGTCAGTTTAATTTTCAGATGCAGCCAGGAACCCTAAAAGGATTGAAGGAAACTTTTTTCCTTCTCTACACTTTGGTTAGGGGCTAGCTAAACTTATTTAAGAATATCAACAGGTTCTTAACATTTAGGTGTTGATTAAATGATACATAAACCTATCATTAAAAAATAATTTTTAAAGAGTCTTGTGATAGGTCTACTTTCTTAATTAGGAATCATGTGAATAGTTCTGAGATTCTCATAAGCACCGCTCTATATGAGAATCAACATATTTCTTTACCAAGCAGGTTAGCCTCCTATAATCTAATCATACAAAAAACAACAAGTTTAATTACTTTGTTAGTAGAGTTTCACAGGAAAGACATTGGCCACATACTACATTTGCATAAGAGTTTATATTTGCATAAGAATTTACCTTTAAATTAGCAATAGGCTTGTCCTGCTCTTTTAAAAAACAACAAAGAAACCCTAGGCCAACCAGATATGGTCCAAGGGATTTGTGCCACTCTTGTCCAGACTTTCTTCATGAGATCACATCTCCTGATGAACTATTTGTCACTAATAGTTTCTCATATTGGCTGATCTGATACTTGCCTGCTTTGCATCTTGGCATCTACTTTTAGACTAAGAATGTGATTTTGGCTTGAAGTTTTATCTCTGCTGTTGCCTTTCATTATTCCCTTCGATACAGAATGATGTGTGTACCATGCTCTAGTCCAACAATAGTCCAGAATGAACTCAGAGACGACATCCATTGCTTTTTTTGTTCTAATGTGTTGGTCTCTTCTCCTCTCTGAAATTAATGCAGGACAGTATTTTATTGCATAGATTTAATGTCAATTGTTAACATTCATTTAAGCACACTTTCAAGTTTATTGGTAGAAGGTAGGCTAGTATATATTAGGAAAGAAAAGTCTACCAATCCTTTGATAACACACTTATTTATTGATAAAATAAAGAAATTCACTTTGAACTAATCCTACCTTAATTCCTATTGCGGTTATCTTTGAGAATCAAATAAAGGCACAAAAACTCTAACAATGTACTTCAGAATCCTCTGATGTATACAATTTATAGGACATTGTAAAAACCGAATGTAATTAAACCTAAAGCAAGGAACAGAGCAACATCTTAACCCCTGAGTCCGAAGAACGAGATAGACTCTTGTCAACTTGCACCAAGCTGAATGTATTTAGCTAATAATAATTATGATTGAACAGATGACTCAGTTATACCCTATGCCATTTTATTGTCCCCAAGAGAGTATTTGTGAATACACAGAAATAAATGTAATTCATTATTATGTTAATCAAGACCAAAGGTCCAAGGGGCAGGCAGGTAGGAAAACGATAGTGCCTAATGAAACATTTGCTTTTCTGCATTAAACATTAGGAGAGGAAATCAACAGACTTAATGCCTGAATGAGTTTACAATGGCAACTGTGCTCATATATGATGTTTTCTAGACCAAAAGTGTTTGATCAGGCAGAAATAATGCAGAATCACTTCTAAGATGTTTTTCTGGTAATTAATTTGTTGGGCTTTAGTTCTCTCTCCTTTTTCTCTAGTTACCTGATTAAATATTATAACAGACTAATTTTCACTAACACAAGAAGCAAATAAACAACATAGAATACAAAGGAGATTCACTTAAAAAATCATTTTTAAAACTGTACCTAGATTAAGTCATTCTCTTCAGCTTTAAGATTTTGAAAAACAAATCAGAGCCCATAGGTAAAATTTGATTGTAATATTTTGATCAAATTGATAATAATCTAGCTTTAATCCTTTTCTTTAGAAAAGATCATTTTAAACTTTATGATAGAACATAAAGAATACTTAGATTTATCTGAATGCCAAATAAAGTAATGCTGATTTATGCTGCGGGAACAGAACTCTGACCTCTGATTTATGCTAGAGAAGAAAATTCTTCTATGTTCACACAGAGCAGAATCCTCTGCTTTATTTCACAATTTCTATATAATTTATGCCAAGGCTCTAGTGCATTTGTGCTGACTTAAATGCTTTGACTAAATGTGTCCTAGCTTTAGCACTGTAAATTTAAATTTGGTTTATTGGAAATACAAATATTTAATTCTTCTTACTAATTAGTCAAGAAGTTATAAGCTAGCAGTAACCTGTATGAAGTAACTGTAAGGTAGAGGTAAATAATAGCCCAGTTCTTAGATATAAACAAATAAGACACTCTTTATTTGAATTCCATATTAAAGTTTCCATTAATCATCTCTACTTACACTTTCATAGCCTCACATTTAGTCTATAGTTTCTTTTTATTGTTTTAAAAACAGAATGATTCATATTCACTCAAATTTTTAAGAAGTGAGTTAAGCACATGAAGAGTGAGAAATATTTATAGTTACTTTATGCTCTATCATAACATATCCACTTAAAAAAAAAAGATTCGGCTAATAGAGTTGAACAATTTAACTTGTCGGTAGAAATAGTTTTATATTTTGTGTATTTTTTAAGATTCATGATTTTTTTTTAATTTGACAATTTTTATTTCCAACACTGGATTTAAAAGCATTCCCATAGGGTATAGTTTCCTTCTCATAATAACAATTCAATATTTTTAAGCCTAAATAATTATTTAATTTAAATAATTCATTTATGCAGAAGATCCAAGAAATGCAAATGACCATGTTCTCTAATTACCACTTCACCAGACCACCTTACAGCACCATACATGGTTGCAAACTGCAAAGCTTTTAATCAAAACAAGACCCAGAGAGGCTTTCAAAAATCAAGGGAGCAAGTGTGGGCTCAATGGGGTACGAGAATCATAACTTATAGTGCTGGACTGCTGAATATTTTGTGTACATTTTTAATGTTTATTTGAATTTTGTATTGTGCCATTGTTATTTGTATATATCTCTTTTTCCTCACCAAAACTTGTGGATAACGACGTTTTGAGATTAGGGTGTGGGTTGAGGTAGAGTTAAGGTGCCCTGTTCACCTTTGTATCCTCCAATGACTGATGTAGTAACCACCTCCCATCACCAGATGCTCATAGAGTATTTTTTTTAGGTACAACATATGTATATTAGACTAAAAGGAGTGTCTATTTCCACCAGTGGAGGAATCGCGTTTGCAAGCTAACATTAATTCCATTTAACTATTTTAATATGTAGAAATTTAAATGGAATGACTAAGTACATATATACATTTGGAAGTGAAAAGCACATGCTTTAGTTAATTAAATTTAGTTACTTAAATTCTTTCAAGTTGTACTTTGGTGCTCTGGAAACTCACTCTGAGGTGGGTGATTATAATTACCATTAGCAATTGAGGAGGAAGAAAAGATCCAGGATGGCAAGTCTCTAAGTCACACCTCTAGTTGAGAAGCCAATACTAATCAATCAATTAATTAACCAACCAGTTGACACTTTTTTTGTGTAGACATTATTGATCACCCACAATATTGACTTTTAAGAGATTCCAAGAAAATACCAGTCTCCCTTACAGATAGTCTATAATCAATAAAGCAGCATTGTTTTATTAATCAATTTGATATATTTTAGATAATCTTTTCTATTAGCATTTCTAGTGGGGAATTATTTTCACAGTGATTTACTTTGACAAAAAAATTTATCAAAAAAATTCAACTCAGACATGGTAAGAATGGAGCAATAGAGAAAAATCTGTTCCTGAAATAAATTTTGGCAAGTAGAAAGCTGAGTGGATTTGAAAGATAAATTTGTCTCTTTCTGTGCTTAGATAGATGGAAGTCCTTACAACTTCCACCTTTCACCTTTCATCATTGGTCCCCAGATATCTGTCCTGCTTTTTGTTTTGTAGCTTTAGCCAGATTTGTATTTGGGGGACCATTATAAAAAGGAAGGAAATCCAAGGATCCTTCTATCTACCAAAGCTAATTTTAAAATTTCATTACTCCACCTGGATTGAAGATGGGAGAAGTTTCATTGACAAAAAGAAAGTCTTCATGTTTTTTGTTTATAACATAGTATATAGAGCTGTTAGTGAAGATTGGCAAGGCAAGGTTCTGAATTATTAATGATAATAACAATTATAAATTTAAAAAATTAAGCTTAAATGTTACTATAACTTAGGAAAGACAATAATTTATGTACCTTTTTTATTGTTTATTGGAGTCAAAATATGTATCTTTTTCTGTCACAGATTGCAGCATAATTAAATGTGGGTGTCTCAACATCAACATTGATTAGTTAAAAATGTAAATTTCCAAAATGCTTGATTCTAATTAGAAAGTGATTTCTCCCCTGATGTCTGCATGTACGTCATGTAAAAATATAATATCTAGTTAAATAAACTCGAACATACAAATGCATATCATGTATATATACTCTATATTTTCCATAAGTTTATTTAATATGTAGGTTTAGCAGTTAAATTTGTTATTCTACACATATTTCTCTAGAGATTTTTAAATAAACGTATATGACAGTGATTGTTACCAAATTTGAAAAAAAAAAAAGTTTGAAGGCTTAAGTCATAAAAACTACTAACATTTGAATTTAGACAAGGAAGCACGCATTTCTCTACTTTCTTTTCATTTTTCATTCTCTTGCCATGCAATCTCTCCCTGTCCTCTCCCTTGCTCCCATCATCACTTCGTAAAGACCTGACTTCACCTTTCTTGTGTATCTTGATAAGTTTTACCTGTTTCACTGATGGGATGCGCTCACCCAGACTACAAGGCTCTTTTCCAATTCTTCCATCCTGGTGAATGGCTTTATAATTCTGATGAACTTGTATATGGGTCAGAGGAGAAACCTGTCTGCTATTCATCTTCTCGATCTTATTAGATCATATATTTCCAGGCCAGCTCCACAAAAATGTGATTTCCCTAAACCATACTGATACCCCTGACTTTGTAACTGTGGCTGGCCTGAATCAGAATGTAAGAAATTAGAAGTATTTTTAGGAATGCTGAGTTCTAGTCAGATCAGAATACTATTTAGAGTCCCCACTAGTAGCTTCAGCTGGTGCCTTAAAAAACAATGACCCATTTTATGTCCCAGTGGCGTGTGACTATATACTCCATGAGCATTTAAAAATGTGGATTCAAATTGTTTAATCCAGGCAATTTTAGCGAATGATATATTTTTAAATGGTTGTGATCAACTGGTTCTTATTTACTGATAATCTAAAGTAGGAGATTCAAACTTGAATAACCTGCTGGGACCAGATGTGCAACTTACGTTATGAAGCAGGCCAGGTAAGAAACGAGTAGGTGAAGATGGTCATCTAGAGTGGGTGACCTATTTAAGTCTGTCATCTGTCTCTCAGCCCTAGCTGTATGTAATGCATTTTATTTCTATAAATTCCAAATAAGCATTGCTAAAGGAAGGCTTAAACCTGCACCTCTCCAAATTCAAACTCGAATTTAGTGGCCGTCACAAGGCAAAAACCTTGGGCAATTCTGTTGCTGACACTGAGGAGGGGCATAAAGATGCGCCCAGTTTCACCTCTGGTATTTGGAGTGATTTTGCAGCAGATTATGGAGTGGCAAACAAATTTGCAGAAATCATTTTGTCTAAATGAATAGGTCATCAATCAATCAATCAATCAATCAATCGTGCCTCTTTTTACATATTGGGAACTTTGATGTATCTTTGATTAGTATGTTACTTGTGAATAATTAGGTTTATTATTCGACATTTTTTCTACTTTTAAAAATATGTTGTTTCACTTGATTTGTAATAGTAAACATTCCAGGGAAGATGCCCCTTGTGTCCTATGAAGTTACCAGCAAGTAATTAACCCGATGCTTAATTGTGCCATTTGGACAAATTGTGTCATTTGGACAAATTGTTTTCAATCAGATTTTGGAGTCATTTCTCCCATACTATGTCATCCTTTCCTTTACACCGGCCCAGACAACCCCTCTTCAGTCCTTTTCCAGGAGACTCAGAAAGCACACAGGTGGCACAGTGCTGGGACACTAGATAGGAGAGATGCCTAGGTGGGTTCGAGTCATCAGAGCAAATTGTCCTGAAACAGTGTGTGGCAAGAACCCGTCAGCGACTCCATAAGTGCCATTTTGGACGGATGGACTGGGGCGCATGAGGAGGGAGCAACTGTCTTTTCCGATGTGATGGAAACGGACTTGGCCTACATCTCAGAGCCCTTTTAAGAGACAACTTGTCTTCCCAGATGTTGAGAAGTGCAACCAGCAGGGGGCAGCCCACATCCAGCAACTGCCAGAGGCAGGGGTCTCAAGGCCAAACTCAGGACAGATCTGACAGCCATTGACCTTCAGTTTCCCTGGAAGAGGTGAAGGCTGCTTCTTCTAGCTTTGCATCACAGGTGGTGGGGCCCCTCTCTCTGCCAGTTCTGCAGCTCTCACTCTTTCTACCTCCTTCCTTGATGTTGGCTTCATGAGAGAAGTTGCAGGGAAATATGTAGACATTTTCTGTATTAGAAACAAAACAAAACAAAACGAAACAAAACACTCAAGGGGCCAGGAAAGTGGCATTCATTTTAATTTTAATCCAGTAGGGAAGGGTGCTGTCCATAGTCAACTGGGGAGCACATGCGCCCAGAAGGGACCTCACCAAGCTCATGTTCAGCCTATTTCTGTGACAGAACCATATGATCCATTGTTGCCAACTCTTCGAGATTAAGGAGAAACCAAAAGTTTACTAATATGGAACATTCTACAGGTTATGAGAAAGTCATCACTTTTAGTCTTCTGTTCTAGCATTATTCCATCTCGTAAGTGTTTTGGGAGGATGGTTAAAGCCTGAGTGGTGTTGCAGACTTGCCCCCATTCTGCAAGAGGAGGAGATGAACATTGCTTGAGCCATTCAGTCTGATTTGCATTTGTAATAAATGCTTCTTCTCTGCTGCTTGCTACCTGAAATGCTCTAGATCATTTTGGGAAGGCACTTGTGCAGAAAACTCGGCATGGGATGAGCTATTTAAAACTTTTAATCCAGTTACTGGCAAAATTATGAGTTTTCATTTGCATTTCACCCTCGGATAAGATACAAAATTAGGAATTCAAAATGCAGTAACAATGGAATATATATCATTTTAAGTACATAAAAAGGGAATGGAAAATTTCCTTAGGATCTTCGTAAGCTCAAAAGCAAAAGCATAAGAAGTTTTTAGGCCTGGTTTTCTTCAGTAATACGAAAAAAGAGATCTCCTCTGCCCAAACCCCAGGATCACTATTTAAGAGGAGGTTTCTACGTGTGTGTGAACCTGGCCTTCATGCTAATAGGCCCATTTGTATAATCTCTCAACCTCTGGCCCCTACATACATTACTGCTGGAATTGTCCCTCTGAGTCATACTCATGAAAAGAATTATATATTGTTAGGTTTTTCTAGACCAATATACATCTAAAACTACCCTCTGGGTCATTGAGGACTTTGTTGAAAAATATGTCTGATGTTTCATGAATACATTTCAGTGAACAAAAATCTGAACTCCTTCCCCAATAACAATCACTATGCTTCCTCCTCTCTTCCATACTCCCTCACTTCTGCCATTGTGGGGGGTTTTGTAGAATGCTGAGTTTCCCAACCATTTAGCTATTCCTTAAGCACAAAATAAAATAACTGTGCTTTCCAGAGCAATCAGCAGGCTTACTAAGGTTCACCTACATTTGAAAGCCCCATGTTGTTTGTTAATTTGCATTGCATCTGTGAGGCTGCTGGTTTTAACCAGCCACTTTAATGGCATGCCTTCCAACACATGGAAGAACCAATGTGTGTGCTACCATACAACACCGAACTAAACCAGATAACACATACTCCAGGTTTTTGCAATATACCATTTCTTAAAAACTTTTTTCTTTCAAACACTTGGAGAATATTTATGCCATTTTGACAAACCCTGTTCTTCCTCTTCCCATCTGTGATTTATAGGAATGAGCTTATTTTCTGTGGGTGGCATGGATGCCTATTAAATTTGCAGATTTTTTTATCTTCAGGGTTAAGAAAATGAGCATTTGGGCTTACTTCAGGGATAAATGCACTACTTAAATAAAAACGTTAATAGGAAGAGAAGTTAATTTTTTTTATTTCAAGTAGTCTTTGTCATATTTAAGACCCCAGGTGTGAGCCTTACTCTGCTCCCCATTGTGAAACTGATTAGGAGTTATGCAAAGTTAACAGTCGGGGTTGCTAGAGTTGTTCATATGATTTTACAGCTTAAAATGCTATTTAGCAGTAAACTGGTTTTATAAACAGATACATTTTATGTCTATATAATTTTTCTTTTTAAATATATAAATGAAGAGAGATATACATATCACCAAAAAATCAAAACTTGAAGCCTAAAAGACATGTCCACATGGGATCTAAACAATCCTGTTTGGCTAGATGTCAGGAATCTTTTATAATATTCAGAGAATTTGTATTTGGTCTAAACAAGACATTAATCACCAATCTGTCTTTGTTTTTTTTTTTTCAATAGCCTTTTTCCAGCCTAAAATAGCCTTCACTTTTTTAAATGCCTCTAAACAGACTATTGATGTCTCCCTGTCTTTCAATCAGACTTTTCCAGACCAATTAATTTGAAAAGCATTTATCAGATTATCATCTATGTGGGAATTTTATGATGGACTCCATGACTCTGGAGACAAATCAGGGATAACATAGCAACCTTCAAATTCTTTTAGAGGAACAATTAATTTAAAGAAAGCAAATAACAGTGCCATTATATACAAAAAAGTAAAAAAATAAAAAATAAATAAACTAGATCATATAGAATAAATTCATTCATTTATTGAATATAGTCATTTATTCAACAAATATTTTTTGAGTTCTTACTATAAACCAAACACTATACCAGGCATTTGCTTATTTTTTTACAGGGATAAAAAAGCAGCTATAGTTAGTGCCTCAATTAATTATTCATTTTATGAAAGTTTGGAAAATTATGAGTTGAATGAATGAGAAAAGGCTTCTTGATGAAGTTGGGGTATATGTTAAGCAGTGAGAGACAAGTGTTTTGTTATAGGTTAAATTTTGTCCCTCCCAGAGATCAGAGATATTGAAGTTCTGATTCCTTGGTACCTGTGACTGTGACCTTATTGAAATATGGTCTTTGCAGATGTAATCAAATTAAAATGAGGTCATACTAAATTAGGTTGGTCCACATCCAATGTATCTGATGTCCATAAGTGTATATAAGCCAAGAAATGCCAAGGTCTGCCAGTAACACCAGAAGCTCAGAGAAAGGCATGGAACAGATGCTCCTCTAGAGCCTCAGAGAGGGCATGGCCCTGCCAACCTCTTGATTTCAGAATTCTAGCCTCCAGCACTGAAGGAGAATATATTTCTATCTTAAGCCACATAGTTTGTGATGCTTTGTGATGCTACGAGCCTTAGGACACGTAGATGAGGAAACAGATCAGACAGTGAGGACAGAAGGAAGAACAACAAAACAGAAACAGCAAGTGGTGAAAGGCATACGGTTGTTCAAACCATAGATTCAATTTGAGTGGGAAATATAGTCTAGAAACTGTTGGCATTTAGATTAAGGAAGTGATTTAATAAAATACAAAGAAACTTAGACCTGGACAACAGAAAATCTTTGAGGAAAAGAGGCATGGTAAAGGCACAATGATCTAGCAGCAATGACTGTGGACTCTTAAGTAATCTAGTTATTCTAGAGAACTCCTGAACAGTACCCACCAGCCTAATGTGAGACAGAAGAGTAAGCCACTGAGGACATGGAGAAGATAAAGTGAACAAAATGAGGAGATTCTTTCTAATTGGGACAATGAGTGATTCATGCAACCTGTAAATTTAACAGTTTGTACTATATATTTAAATTTTAGCTTTGATACTGAGAATTTCTCTGTCACTCAGACAGGTGATACTTTAAAACTCAGATTTCTGTTGGCCAAAATAAGGGGAAAAACATTAATCAATAGCTAATAGGCAATTCTGAAGTAGTCACAATGAAATATATTTCTGTTTTCTTCCCTATGAGGCACCACAGAAGTGGTAGGTGATTACATTGCACATTTTCCTTCTAGAACCCACACAGTTTTAAAAAATTCATATTTTCCTAATGTTACTTATGTTTCATTCTTTTTTTGTGACTAAAGTAATAGACTTGATAAGATTCTTTGCTTGAGAAATTACTATAGAAAATGTTTGCAGTTCCCTATTTTCTTCATGTCTCCTTATTCCTCTATTACATGCAAACATAAGTACATCTATTCCCCCCAAATACTGGACATAAAAGTAAAATTCTATTAGATTTCTCTTTGACCTATTCATTAGCACAATTTGAAACCCAAAATTTCAGGAGAGTGCAATCTGGCGTATATGATACAGGCTATTTTGAGTTTCTGTTGAATCTTGCTAATAATGTTTGAACCACACTTGAGGAAAAGAGGACTCAGCATTTCTGGTGGGTAAAAAGCAATTGGAATAAAAACATTTCATGGTGGGGACATACCTGCTGAGAAATTCTCTTTTCTCACAAAATACAGGGCACTGTGTGTTCTCTCCCACTTGCATACTAAAATATTAATAGCCAACTCTTTCTAACTAGGACTTAAATTGAAAATAAAAGCAAAATCTAGTATATATGAAAACACTGACCTGTAAGGACTGTAAAAAATACTTTACATAAGACTTGATATATATATTTATATATACACATACATATAGATGTATAATCTAGCATGAATCTTACATGAAACATGATTACTTTTTAGATGACAAAAATATTCTGAATCTTATTAATATGTATCCAAAGCTTTGAAAATTTGCTCACAATATATGTTAAAGCAACACTGAGGATCAACCATCAATTCACTGTAAAGGGATTTAAACAAACCTCCACAGTTCATGGAAATTAAACACACTCCAGCCACTCTGCAGAAAATGTGTGCCAGAAGCCACATTCATATTACTGAATGTGTTATAAACATGGATGTCCCCAAACGATGCAACTGTCAGTTTAAAAGCCAGGTCTGAACAGCTTATTCATGCCTTGTTGTGTGAGTATCCATGTCTGTGTATGAATGGGAAGCAGAGCTATTTGGATGAATGGTAACGTTTTGGCTGCTTAGAAAACCTGCCTCTGCGACCTTGATTCTTAGCTATTGCTGAAGTGATAGATTAAGAAAAGGGAATCTGAGACATTTTTAAAATAATTTTCTCTCAAATAGTTTTTTTCATCCTCTATGTATAAGAAAATATTTGGCATAGTTGTATTTAAACATATTTTTGAATGATTTAGCTTATTCTTATTTGGGGTGGGTCTCTAAACTAGACATATAGTAGTAACACACTAATAGTAATATCCCTGGCAACCACCCATTGAAACACCCGCATGGCTAGAGTTAATTTAGGTGAACACCCATAGCCATTTTTTACTAGGTTCCAGGCTTTTGGTGAAGGCTTTACCATAGGTATCATCTTACTTAATGGCCAAGCAACCCCTGTGGAAAATGTTGGCTCCTTCAACACAGGAGAAAGCAAGCTGAGAGAAGGTGAATTACAGCTAATGGCAAGGTGGGACTGGACTTGGCTCTGTTCGCCATCAGAGTCTCTGTGAAATGTGACAGCAAAAATGCTCCGTGGAACCCACTCAAATTCAGGGAGGCACCACCAAATGCCCCGTGACATCACTCAGCTACTGAGGTTAACATATGGAACTTAACCAAGAGGTCAAAAATAGTGACAAGAAATACTATTTAACTAGTTTTTGTTACATTCCCTGTTGGGTATGTATTACCTTATTTGATTTTCCTACAACCCCTTGAAAGAGATTCTAATATCACCTCTTTTTTTTTTAATGAATTAACTAAGGATAAAGGAGGTGAAGTGATTCGCCTAAAGTCGCTTTCCTAGCAAGATATAGAGCCAGAATTTAAATCTTGAGGACCTGACTCCCATGAATCTTAGTACCTTCTAAGAAGAAATCTGTTCAGAATCATCAGGTTTGATGTCATACCTCTTATAGTCCTTATAGTCCTCTCAGTTGTTCAGTCTGTCACTTGGTGGATCCTTGCGTTCATTTGGAGATAATTAACATCTGTTTAGCTGTGCATTTTCTACTGGCAGCAGATGAGGAGAAGACCATTAGAGAAGAGTAAGTATAAGGAAAGGAAGGGGTCATGCAGTAATCTGCTACGGGGGTCCCACTGACTCTAGAAGTGATTGGCTGATTGTGAGGGATGTGCATAAACATACTACAGTTGGAGAGCCTTTGGTATAATGGCAAGAGGCCTTTAAAATCAAACAGTTTCTAAAACAAATTAGTTTATTTTCAAACCTGGTACAAAATGGATGCTATTGATTTTAACTTTAAGCAGAAAAAAAGAGAACAAGTTATTAGGATATGTTCAGTGAGTGATGTTTAAAATTCTTAGAAAGTTTATGATGTTTTAAAACACTTATATCCAAATAGATATTTTTTAATTTAAATTTTGTCCCATACATATTTTAGTATAAGTTCTCTGGAAAAAACTTGAATATTTCTTTCCTTGGTAACAGTAGATAAATATAATATTATAATTCCTTTGTTATTCAAAACATCACCTGTTACCAAATATTTTATTTCCTAAATATATAAGCAGGTGGGAAAGTCAATACAAATGTAAAAATTGTTCCCCTTAAAGCATTTATTTTCTGGTTGAATACTCCAGTTCTTGGTAGACCAGTACTCTCATTGTCTAGAAGAAATCTTTCCCATTTTTTCTGAATATTACATTTATACATGCTTATGGTAGAAATTTTTGCAAGCATAGAAAATGAACATATAGAAAAGCAAAAGTATAAGAAAACTAAGTTATAAAGAAGAAAAACAAATTGTTCCTATCTGCATTTTGAAATATGTCACTGTAAAAATGTAAGCCTACCCAATTGACAGTTTTTTAGGTTTTTTTCCCACCTGGCCAAGTTCTAGACTGCTGATTTACTAAACCAAATTAAACCACTCACAGTGCAATGCACTGATCAACTAACTTCATTCTGTCTCCTCAAATCAAATCATCTTCTCAATGTCTCTTCCCTGGTGACAGTTAAAGTTAAGTTTCTAATACTAGTATATGTTAGTGTTGATGCTGAAAACATAAACAAACCAAAGAAAGTAAGTGAAGCTAATTTTCATTTGATCTATACCTTATAAATATAAATTCCATATGGAGTAAGGGAAAAAAAGACAAATTTATTTGAGTCCAAAAAGCAAGGGTAATATTATGTTATTTTCTTGTGTTTATGTTACTCTCAAAAATCTAGATTAAGAAATAATTTAATTACACATTTAGAAGTGAGAGTTACCATTCAAATGATTAAGTTACATATTTAAATAATGAAACTTTCAGATTCTTTTTTTTTTTTTTTTGCTATTTTGCCATTGAGTAGACAGAGGAAATCGATATTTCATTTATAATTCAGATCTCCCAGTCCAGTTTTTTGGATATATTTTTCACAATACAGAACTGGTTTCCCAATGAGAAACCGATCAAGATAGTCATCCCGCTCTATTCGAAAACTACACGTTTAGAATGTTCTATGGCTTTAATTGTCCTGGAGAGCATGACATCTTCTTAAACATAAATTCATTTTACAGCAAAAGGAAAAGAAACCTTAAAAGGCTAGGTGACTTTCCAATGAACATGTGAGATCAGAACCTGTTAAATGGAATAATTTATAATTTGGTGCTGTTAGAGAGCTCCACGTAGATTCAGAGAAAATTTTTAGTAGAGTCTAAATGAATTAAATAAAGCTTTTGGGTAGGTTACCTTAGTTTCAATAGATGTCTGAAAACATTTCTACATCAAAAGTATGTCAGATTTCTGTACACCATAAAAACATCCTATCTCTTATGTCTTTGACCAGCAATGTGCTAGTAAATGCTTAGTGGACCCTTTAAAAAAAGACAATGCATGTAACGGTATATTTTATGATACTTTTAAGTTTAGTTCACATTATTATCATTTCCTCCATTGCTTTTATAAATCCAGACAATTAAAATAATAAACCAAGCCCTGATTTTTAGCATTCCATGATATACATAGTACTATCATGACTGATTCAAGCTACCAACCTGAGGTCTCTCAAAGCAGACTTGAAAAGAGATATAAACATCATTATAAAGTATTATAGTATTAGATATAACATACCTAAGTAACTTCAAGATATAAATAATAGTAAAATGAGTAAAATAGTTGTTAAGTGATGACTTTTGAGTATGTTACTTTTATTCCTAATATAATTCATGAGTTTATTTAATTTAATGTTTAAAAATGGCTGTTTTTAATGCCTACCTCAGAAACTTCCTATAGTTTTAATAATTATGTATGAACCAAGTTTAGTTGTCAGTGCTTATATCTTTGGAGGAAAGAGGCCATGAAATAAAATTACACAGTGAATTCTGTATCATATGTTGTATACATCATATTCATCATTTGTGGAACATATATAATATATGTCTGCTTTTAGTAGTGTACCTCTAAAGCAGTGGTTCTCAAATTTAAATGTGTGCATAAAGCTCTGAGGATTTTGTTAAAATGTCAATTGTAGGTCTGAGATTCTGTGTTTCTAAGATGTTACTGGTCCTCTGATACATGGGCCATATTTCAAATAATGAAGACCCAGACTAATTTTATTAGAACCTTACTATATAAAAGAGTCAGTCTTTTGATATATTTTTATAGAAAGAGATATAAACATATACTATGTATGTGTATGTAATATAAAAGAGGCTCCTCCATCTGTTCAAAACAGAACAGTAAATAATTCTGTAGAGAAAATAGAAAGAAATCAGAGTTGGAAGAGTTGGGATGGCCTAGTGAACAAGGAGGAACTGCTACAGTGGACAAATATACAAATATTCAGGAAAGAATTAGGAAATCAAAATTAAAGGCCTGAAGTCAAAGCTTATCAATCCTTGTTTTAAAAACATAAATGTTTAAGAAGTCCCAAATCAATTTAAATTCTATGAGATGTTAGGACATTTGGAGAATGCAAAAATATGGAATTTCAGCCAGGGACATTTGAGATTAATCCTATAGACATTTGTAGGAACATAAATCTATCTATCTATCTATCTATCTATCTATCTATCTATCTATCATCTAATTATTTAGGAAGTTTAATCTGATGCTATCCAAATTGGAGACAAAGAAAATTTGGTACAGAGAAATTGTTTGTTATAAGCTAGGTGTAAATGATAAATATCTGTGCTAGAGGATGGGAGAATCCAGAAAGAGTCTGAGGCTTGGTTATGAAGAAAGAAGATTCTGAGCTGCTAAAACACAGTAATGGGAGCAAGACAGAGCAACTGATTAAGTAGAAGTCCTGGGAGGAGAAGAAGCCAGACTTTTTTTTTTCTTTGTCTTAAGTTCATAAGAAATCTTATAAATGCAATTTTTTTATTTTTTATTTTTTTGCCTTATGACTACAAGACAAATTTGCTAGAACCAAACTCAACGAGTTACAACTTTAACCTGGAGATGGGAATATTTATTTCTAATTATTTCATTGTTTATATTATTTTTATCCTTAGTGATCTGACCTTGAGTCTTTTTCAGGAGTAATCTGGATATACAAATAGGTAATAATAAATTTTAATGAAAAGCAGTAGTCCTGAAAGCTAAGTTTAGGAAGGCAAGACTAGAACAATTAAGGAAAATGCAAACAAGAACATTATTGGAAGGTGGAAAAGAAAAATATATTTTAAAACCCTGATGTTGAAAGTATTTTTCCAAACAATACTATAGGAAGTTTCAGAATATCTATTTTGCCATTTATTAGTACAGAAATTGTCCAGAAATGGTAGAAAGATGGAAGATGACTTTTTATGGACAGTTCATAAGAAAAGTGTTTAAATAGTGAGGGAAAGAGTAAAATACTTTGACTTGTTGAATTTAAGAGGTCATTAGGGAATCAATCCTTGTAAAGAAATTAGAGATCCAGTCAGAGACTTATAGACATGGCCTGTAGACTAGCGGTTACCAGAGGGTAGGGGATGGGGGAAGGAGGGTGAAGGAGGTGGAGTAAAGGAGGTCAAATATCAGGGGAAAGGGGGTGGGTAAAGTGGGTAAAGGGTAGCAAATATATGGTAGCTGAAGGAAACTAAATTTTGAGTGGTAAACACACAAGAGAATATACACATGTCAAATATTAATGTGCACCTAAAAATTATATAATTGTATTAACCAATGTTACCCCAATAAACTTAATTCAAAAAATAAATTAGAGATCTGGCAGTGGGGTGTCAATGTGCTTTAAAATTATAGTAGCAGATCTGATTGAAGACTGAGGGAGAGAAACGTCTTTATAGGTTATTCAGAGGACAGTTGTAAGGAGGAGCCAAAGCAGAAAGCATTAAGAAAGAAGAATTAATGGAATATGTGTTGAGGAAGGAATAAGTCTTCTAACAATAAAACTTCTTTTTATCCTTCAGCTAGAAGAGGAATTCCGTTAAGTAAACCCACTGTCATCAAATCCATCCCTTTGAATTCAGTATAATTTGCATGGGAATTTTCAATTTTTGAAAAATCAGGTCAGTTATTCTTAATTTAAAATATAAGTTGTTCTAAATTAATACTCTATCTCAATGCATTAGTGTATACCAACGTGATCTGTTTATTAAGTGAATCTCAGAAAGAGTACTTTAAAAAAATCCAGACAATTTGAACCACCCTCAATGACCCATTGGGATAGTTAAAAGGCATCGTTCCATATACATATCAAAGGTCCCTGAAAAGAACACCAGGGCATGACAAATGTTCAACTTTCCTTGGGTTCTGGTGGACCAGCCAAAATAATAACCTCTAACAGCTTTTTTGGATCTGTTACAATGCATTATTAAAACAGTAAGAATTCAAAGTGCCATTAAAATTTTTTTTTTAAACCATCAGCAATGATCAATGTTCATTTGCCTATGCAATCACTTTACATATCTTTCAGTTTGATCACCATTTCCTTAAGGGCAAACTTCAGAAGATTCAGAAGTCAAATTTCGCTAGGTTGTTAGAATATGAAAAGCATATCAAATTTTTAGAATATGTTATTAAATTTCATCAAATTTTCCCCAAAGTGATTTTCTCCCCCAGTCCTATTTTCTATGAAGTATCTTTTTTAATGCAAAACATTATTCTATCTCCATGTTTCTCTCTTCAATTTCTAACCATTCCCAAAGGTAAACCTATATTAGGAAAATTTAGTTCTTTATCTGTCAACTGACAGTGTTGGACTCCAGCAGCCATGCAACCTTGGCAAAAATTAAGGCAATCAAAATATGTATTACTTTCTCAGAAAATCCCTGTTGCTATAAAGATGTAAATTCCCAACTTAGGAAACAAGTATGTGAGTCAGAAACATTTTTAAATTTTAAAAAATGATTTTCTAGAAGATATATCCATGTTAAAACTATTTTTTCAATGTCTATCATGTGGCAATGGTTACAGTAGTTATTGGAAGAAGTGGGTGCAGATCAATTCTAGAAATTAAAAAAAATAATATCTTTCCTCTAAGATGCATGAATATAAAATAGGGACGATAGATATGTATATAAAAATTCTAATAGAAAACAAAATGTGTTGTTAAAAATTAAAGGCATATACACCTGGAGCTAATATAAAATAATATTGATGGTCAACTGTAATTGAAAACAAACAAACAAATAAATAAATATTTAAAAATTGAAGGCAAAGTGAAAACATGGAGGTTAGAAAGATGAAGGTCAAGTAGATGAGTTTAAGGAATATTTCTTTGATAAAAGGGCATTTGAGCTAGACATTAAAAATGTCTATTTTCAGTGGGATGGGTACTTCAGGGAAGGGGAAAGGAGAGAGTGTGAAGAAATATTGAGATAACAGAATGCAGGTTTGCAAAAGGGCAAGTAGTTTTTATGATTGATATATAAGATGTGTTGTGAGGTTATACATGGCAAAAGTGGCAGAGGTAGTATCAAGAATCCTGAATGCAATATTACCAAGAATGGCGAATTAGACCCACCGCAGATATTTAAGCAGGAGAAGTACATACAGGAACGTATTTGAGATGATTTCAAGCTTGTTTGGTGTGATTAAAACAATGAAAAGACAAGTTGTCTTTTCTTTCTTCTATAATATATTAATTTTTTAAATTAAAAACGTTTTAAAAATTTACTATAATTTAGCACAACAACATGGTCCAGGTATTAAGTTTCGGTGTTAACCATCTTAAATTTAGAATAAACAACCCACCTACTTATTTACAGCTTCTTTGATGTAAGGACTTAAAATTCAACAAGAGACTCCAAAACAGAAATTTGTCATTTTCTTCTCATTTCTTCCTTAATTGACATCTCTTTGAAATTCAAATTAAGATAAGAATCATTCTTAATTTATGTACCGTGAATTCAAAGGGAGAAATCAGGGGAAAAATTGAATGATGACTATTGATCTCAAGTTTTTCTTTCCTTAAGAATGTCTTTTCTTCAAATATATTTGTCAATTCAAAGTACTGTGTTATATAATTAACCTTCTCTCAAGACACAATCAGGTTATCTATGTACCTCTTCTAATTTTGTTTTCATCAATGTTTTTATCAACGCTTAAACTCTCTTCACTAAATTGGCAAATTATAATGTTAACATTTTTCTCCAACTTATTGTCAATTCGTCTAGTGACCACCATTCATCAGCAAATACTTTAGAATAAAAACAGTCATGAGCCTAGTTCAATTAACATGTTTTGTTGCATTTATATTTTTGTTCTAAACTGCAATGCTAATTTTTGTATGCAAAATTTTGGGATTTTCTAATAAAGAATTGAATTGGTTAAGAACAAAAACATGAAGAAGAAAGTTTAAGACCAGTTTCTAATTTTACTAATTTTTGACCTCATCTGACTGATTTAAACTAATAGTGTTTAGTTGTGAGTTACCCCTCTCCCTTAAGCAATAATATAAAGCAATATTCCTCAAAATTTTAAAAATCACTAAATATCACATATAAGAGATCAACTGTGTAAAATAGATACAGGTTGTGATGTTTTGGTTCAGAGCAGGCCTTCAGGAAGCAAAAACCCACTGTCTTAGGCATTCATTTATTATTTTCTCAATAAATATTTTTGATTCCTAGTTTGGCCAAACATTGTACTAAGTGTTGGTGATAAGAATGAGGCAAACACGGAGCCCTTGCTTTTTGTAATTTAGCTGCCAGAGGGAGAGATCAAAATAATAACATGCAATCACACACAGACATACCATGGCAACTGCAGCAGTTGATAAAAAGTAATGATACACAGGATTATAAGAGAGCGTAATGAGAATAAAATTAAATAAAGCAAGAGTATACAAAAAGTCTCTCCCCTTACATGGACAGAATAATGACAATTCCTATTCCATTGTATTCTATCCCTTTAAAATTAATTCTGATAGTGACTTACTAAATTGATTATAAAACATTTTTCATTACAAAAGCATCTTTCTATTTGCTTTTGTATATAAAAGTTTGGGGCAATTTTATCAGGCTACCCTTAAATGGTTTATGTGACTGGTCTGAGAAAGGGAAGGACAGCAAGCAGAACGTTGCCTGCCAGCTCAGTGTACAGTTGCTCATCCCCACTGTTTGCTGACTCTTCTGCAGTGTTTTCCCCATCCCCGCCTTTGCTGCTGTCATTATGTATCATATCAACTATGAGGCTCTTTAGTATCTTCTTTTCTGCTTCACTACATCAGCAGCGGTTTAAGGAAATTTTAAAGGAAAATGCCCCTCCTAGTGATGAATAAACAAGTCGTTTCAAGGAAAAGAAGCTGTGGAGTCCCCTGAATGCTCCCAGATGGCACCTGTACACCCCTTCCTCATTTCCTTGCCACTCAGTAGCAGCAGAAAACCAACCTTCCAGAATATTTTATCATATACTCGCTGCTTTATCCACTATTATCACACCTGTTCCCTCTATTGCCACCTTCCTCCTTCCTTCTAGAATCATCTGTTCTTTAAAACTCAAGTTCCTTCCTCCACCCAGGTCTCTTAGCTGGCATCCCTAAGGTGGTTTTGTTCCCCAGGGAGCCCTACCCCAGAGCAAATGACTCCAGTAAACAAATGTGCAGTCTAGCCACAGACGGAAAGAACAATAGGGTGAGAGCAATGGATGAAACGGTGTGTAGAGGAAGGATGAAGCCTGTGGACTCGTTATTTCAGGGATTCTATGAATTGTCCAGGACTTCTTCTGACAGCTGGTAAATATTCTATCTTTTTACTGAGAAGAGCCTGGCTCGTGTTTACCTAACAAATGTGTTGCTATAGTGCACCTGTGTGAACTTTCCTCCTTGGTAATTTATATGCGGATGATGAGTAACATGAATATTTCTCATTTGGTTTTAATTGTTTAAAAATTAAGTTAATCCACTATTATCACAAATCCCTGCTGTGGTTTGAGCAGAGATTTAAAAAAAAAAAAAACGTGTTGGATTCAGGCTTAGTTCCTGAGCTATTTATGGAACTGGTAAACACTGGGTAGAAAACACTGGTCAAAATGCTTTTATGATTATTATTAGTAATTTTGACAAGAGCAACTCACAGAAAGAGTATGAAGTGTACACATACCCAAACACATACACACATGATTTAAAATTGTAAAAGTAATAGTATACCTACGAAGAAATTTGCCTCGAAATAAATATTTGACTTATTACTCAAAATATCTGTTGATTTTAAGTTTCCTTGGAGAATTAAAATAATTTTATTTATATTTTAGTCCCTAACATGGTTTATATGGAGATAATTTGATAACTTAATTGTTGAATGAGGAAAAATATTACAGTCATTTCTCTATCTCAGACACAGGAAAATAACTTTCTTAAACAGTTTACTTTTTAGGTCATTTGGGGTTTGTCATTTGGAAGAAAAATTTGAAGGTCTCGGGAATTTTTAACACAAGAAGCAGTGCTATACTCCCTTTACCCTCCACCCCCCAGTAAGTGTTAACTAAGTGTTTACAGAAATCCATGTGTAGGCCTTTCACTTTGCTGTGGGAGGTATGGGTACCCACATTTTCTAAGAAGCTCTATCATAGTTTGCAGGAAGCAAACAGCCACTGCATTTTTTCATCCCTGTCACTCTTTTGTCTTAGCTCTCTAAGTAGGATGCATAGTGTAGTACCACAGAAAGGGTGGTGCTCCAGCATATATTTTTCCAGTCTATCCATTTCAAATGAGCAGTAGCACAGGGTTAAGCCCAGAGCCCTTTGTGGGGCCTGACCACTTGCTTCTGTGACCTGAGGTGAGTTGCTGAACCATAAGTATTTTTACATCCCTTTGAATCTACTGTTTAGATATCATCTATCATTGTCTAAAGTCTCGTTTATTACCCTCCATGACACTGCTAAGGGGGTAAGGCAAGGATTTTCTATTACCGATGAGGGGCTGAGAATCAGAAATTAAATGGTTTCTTGAAGACTATTTAGCTCAACATCCAGAGCCTAAGGCTGTAGCTTAATGTCGAATGTCCTTATTAAAGGAGATATCTCTAAGGTTAACTCATGCTCTAAAAGCTATTTGTAAATCTTACAGCTTGAACACAAGCTTTGGAAACAAACTGGTCAGCGTGTGGCCTCTCATGAATGAGTTGGCTAGAAACCAAGATTTGGGGGCCTCATGCCAGATCTGCCAATCAGAACTCCTAAGGGCAGAGCCCATTTATCTGGGTTTTATCAATCCCTCCAGATGATTTGAGGGCCCTCTGAAGTTTAGGACCACTAGTACTGATGTGATTACAATAGTGGGTCATTGACTCTTGAACTATTTGGGCGCCATCTCCTAAGTTACCTTAGTGTTTGCATCGACCCAAAGGTTACTTGAAGAGAAACTTACTCTCTTTAGTCTCTGGCTTTATGGTATTTTTCAGAGGATTGTTTAAAAGCAGCAGGGTGGTGGGAAGAAGTGGTGTGTCAGTTCATGAGGTATCCGTTTAGCCAGGAAAAGTATATAGAGATATGTTCAGACTTAGCTTCCTGTCATTGCCACATTTGGGGCAAACCTGGGAAGAAGATGGATATTTTCCAAATTGCTGAAATGAGGAAAGGATAGGCAGAAGGGGAGAGTGAGTGACAAGTCATCACTTCACAACTTTTAAAAAGTCAGTAGATTAGGGTTTCTCGTTAGCAACACAACAGCCAGATGGGACTGGAAGCTTCTTTGCTGAGGCCACTTTTCTGTGCACTGTAGGCTGTTTGGCAGCCTTTCTGGCCTCTACTCACTAGATGCCAGGAACGTCCCTGTCCCTTCCCCGGCTCTGGCAGGCAAAGATGCCTCCAGACCTTGTTAAATGACCCCTGGGGAGCAAAATCACCCCCACTTTGGTTGAGAACCAGTGATTCATGCCATTTCTTGTCTCACTTTCCTCATTTTACAGGACCAGTTTGAGCAAAGTGCATGGTACCCTGATCAGAATAGACATTTTTTTTTTCTGAGCCTTTCTTCTCCTGGCTATTTATTATTCCAGGACCAATGTAAAAGCAAGAGACCCAGATTCTTGACAAACTTTGTTGCTGCACATGGAAAATAAATCAGGAGTGAGTGGTAGACGGTAAAGTGAAGAAGGCATTCACTGTTCTCCCAGCAACAGCAGACTTTGAAAGAACAGCCAAGGGTGGGAGCTATAGAAGTAGATGAGCTGAAAAGAAAACTGCCAGCTATTAGTGTTTCTGTAGGAGGTAAATGTTCCAAGCTTCGATGCTACAGAGAATTCTCTCAAGGCCTGTGCAGACAGCATCATGTTAAACCCGAGGAGCAAGGAGGCACAGACACTGAGCCTTGCCTACTGCTGAGCTGGGCTTATGGTATTAGCTAGACGTGATCTCTGCTTCCAAATGCCACTGATTTCCTCCACAGAGACATTTGCTACACATAAATAACCTTCAAAATAACCTCTGGGTTTATTTCTGGGCACTGCTCATCTAAATTCAGTGTCCTCAGTCAAAGTAGCTACAGCCATTCTAAAACACAGAAGAAGCCACATCAGACCCCACTTTGGTGGTGAGTTGGCTGGAGACATTGCCCTTTTTCAGCCTCTGATATGATGTTCTTGCTCCCCATTTCCCTCTCCTCTCTTCACAGTTAAACCTCTCTAGGTCCTCCCTGTGGGAAAGTGATCTGTCAATAGTCACTGACTCCTCTCCCATGCACATCTGCATTCCAGCTCTTCCCCAGAGATCTCCTTATTTAGAAAATTTGGATGGGAAGGTTCTTACCCGTTAAGGGAACATTAGCCAATAATTTGGGAGAATAACACTGAGGTCAGAAACACATGACCAGCACTTCTGAAATCACACAGACAAAAATCATCTGTTGCCATCTGGTTATGAAGGCCTGCTGTCGGTGCTGTCTCCTCTGGCTTCTATCCTCTTGGATGCTTTCTGGGGGCCAAGTGACCTTTGCCTGGCTTATCTTCCTTCAAAGAGAATCTTGGCATATTTTCTGCCATAATAAACTGTGGCCTGACCCTGGCTACAAATGTAAATTTGAACAAGAAGTGATGAGACGGGATAATGCACACACAAGGACTCCTTCAGAGTTGCTGGACTTCAGGCCCATGATGGTCTTCACAACTGACCTTGACCTCTGCTTTAGTTAGAATCTCTTTTCTGTTTTCTCATAGGTAACTTTCAACTTGGCAAGATATAAAATCTGAATTAGCTTTGATAGACTAATTTAACCTACACTGCAAGGTAACTTACTGGTGGTACTGCTTACTCATGGGCATTGGCAGTCATTTTTTATTATTTTCCAGCACTCTCCTGCATTCTCACACACACACTCCTCCCTACTCCAACTTGTGCCCACACCGACAGAAACAATTGCGCAGGAACTATTTTACACAAATCCTCACTGTCAGTCTATATGTGTGGTAGCACATCTGTTGGAAGCCTTGGCACCCTGACATTCATAGGGGGCTTAATATAAGAAGAAAAGTAAGGTCCCATGTGAAACGAGAAAAGAAAATTTGGGCTCAACATTCACAAAGCTTTTTGTTCTCATAAGAATTTCCTCTGACCCATATTGATTGATGGTCATAGGGTTTAAATCAAAAATTGTGTACTTCCATTCCATCATCCTGTTGCCACTTAGAAAAAGCAATGACAGAGAAAACTCTTAATTGTTCTTCCTCAGAGCTTGAAGGAGAACAAATATGCTTAGTAGCATATGCCTAATGAAGTCATAAGTGCCAGGAAAAGAATGATAATCCTTGGCCTTTAAAAATGTAATAAACAGATTTTGTTTATTTAATTTGAGAAAAAAAAAATTGCACTGCTCATTTTGTAAGCCAATCGTAGGCGCTTAAAGGAATTTTTTATTTTATCTATTTGACATGAATTTTATTTCCAAAATATTCTGAGTAGGCAGGTTGCCTGCTTTGTTCTTCTCATAAGGGACACTCTTTCAAGGCAGATTTTGGCCAGTTTCCATAAGGGCCTAGTGGACTCAGTGAGACAGTTGTCATGAAATTAATTCACCATGATGGTTGCTGAGTGTGAGTTTAGCAATAGTATTGAAACAAAAACTTCCCTTAAAGAACAAGTTTGCTCAAAAACCACCTAGTAAAAAAAGGAAGTAAAACACCCAGGTAAGGAAATGAATGCCTTCCAGCATAGCTTTGCTAAGAATCCAAAGGGAAGAACAGCTCTTCCTTTATCTGCAAAATTATCTGATGACTGGTGACATCAACTTCAAGTGAAATAAAAGGTTTCACTCACTCAGTTGCACCTTTATTCTAAAATCTGCATCATCTTTATATTTTTTGAGCTGTTTTCCTCATAAATTAGATATTCTCCCATTTATTTCAAATATGAGTTATCTCCTTCACCAATAGCCAGTAATTAATCATAAAATAAAACAATAAATTTCTGTTTTTGTTCCTTCTTAAAAATATAATAATTTATTGCCCTTTTTAGAGATAAAACAAGTACCAAGTATTTGCCATGTCTGAAGTAGTCAGTATTCATGGTGTCATGAAAGAAGCATGGGGCCAAATAGCCAGGATCTGGCTGTGTGAGTAAGCAGGGCTTTCTCATGTCTGAAGCACAGGGGTTGAACTCATACATCGTGCCAGTTTCCTCAACTCTGGCTGCCTGTTATGAGACCCTGCAGAGCCCAGGACCCTGACCCAGACCAAATAATAGATCTCTCTGAGGATGGATCCCAATACTAGCATTTTTTAAAACTCCTCAAGTCGATCCAATGTGTGGTCAGGGTCGAAAATAGAGACTACAAATCCATTCCCCAAAGGATGCTCATAGATCTGTGAGATTCCTAGCAAAATAGTTTGGGGAACTCTGTGATCTGTGAAATCTTCTTAAATGGTAACAATACACATTTGTACATGTTCATCCCTGTGACCACTGAATGGCCTTTAATTTAGCTGTTTTCAATGACTTGACTATGAAACTTTTAATTCACATACCACCCATTAGAGAAGCTTCTATTTGTCAGAGCACTTCAGGGAACACTGAACTAAATACTATAGGGATTTAGGGCAGCTTCTAGCTCTGAGATTCAATTTCCATTCTATTCTGTTCTGTGCTATTCAATACGCTACGTTGTCCCAAAGGCATCCCTTTGATTACTTACAACATAGACTCTCTTTCGACTTCCTTAGCAGAAACATGTGAGACCCATAATCATTATCCTTTGTATAGAAATTTTTAAGTCATTTCCATGAACAATGCTTTGAGGTAGTGATCTAAGATGCTTGTTGTTAAATGAAGGGGAAGACTAGTTTTAAAAAAGAAAAGACTCCCTGATTCTCTTTGTAAATTAAATTTTACAGGTAGCATCTACTGGTCTATAATGAAGTCTTGGGGTGACAGAAATGTCTAGGGGACTGAGGAATTAGGTAATCTAGAGGATTAGGTAATCCAAAACCAGGATCTGCATGCAATCCAGAGACTAAAAGGGGAGTTTATGCAGGGCTAAATGTGAAAGGCTCTCTAGACTTTGCAGGCCTTGATAAAACCTAGATAATTAATTATGTGAATTAAAATTCAATATACCTTTGTCTCTTCTTGAATGAGAATTTGCCAAACTTTTCCCTAAAGTTTGTTATTAGCCCAGACAAACTCGAATATGTTTGGGTACTTGTGTAATGAGTTGCATGACTAGTTACTATGAAGAGATGTTGATTTTCAGATTTGCCCACCTGGAGCATTATACTCTTGTTCATGATCTATGTAATTCACTAGATTCTGGGAACAGAATGAGGATCAGGATGGACAAGTCTCAGTCTGAATGCCATTTAGCTCATCCAGTATCACTTCCTAATGACGGATGAAGAATTCTTAGCACAGGACTTTAAAAGTAAAAAAAAAAAAAAGTTTCAGTAAAATTGCCACACTAGAGGAGTATTACATATAGTTTATTATCTGTAGCATTATTGTATAAGCAATAAATAACAGATTTTATGAATTGCCTTTCAAGAATTAAATTAAGATCAACTTGCTCTCTAAAGAGCTAGTGCATTTCTTAGCCAGTTGTGATTAAAGAAATATAACATTGCTGGTTACAACCATGTCGGCTTCTTTAGGCATTTTGATCCTACCATCTTTTATTACATACAACTCATATTTTGTGTTGAAAAGTATCATCCCACCCATTTGTTGAAATATTTTCTTTATTTCATTATGGACTTTAAACCAGATCATTTAAGTGTCTGTGAATTTGCAATAACTCAGCAACTTTTGAAATTCAGACATAACTATAGAATCTTCATTAAATCTAATTTGATGGTTTGCATGACAATCATTTGTCTTTGGAAAGAATTTAGTAAGTTTCCCCATCTTCAATACATGTGCCGCAAATCTGTCTACTACAAATGACTTCTTTCCAATGGTCTGAGCTGGGGATTTTTACTCTGAAGTTGGGGCATTTGAGGTCATTATAGATGCTTATCTCCCTAACTTTGGTAAGGGACATTTCCAGACTGGGTATGATCTCAGAAGAGCTCATCTTTTCCATAAAAGTCATTGATTCTCTGACCCTTCCTTTAGAGCAATGAAAGGTATTCAAAAAGGTTGGGAAAGCTCATGATTTAACCATACACTTTTCTTTTGTTATTCATTGGCTGTACATTTGCAGGTAGTAAAAGGTTGGAAACCTATATTCTATCTGGTCATGGAACAGAAATAGTGGAGGAGGTGGTGATAAGGAGCAAAGGATGTGGGCTGAATCTGAGGTCTTGTGGAGCAGGTCAAGGGCAGAGATGTGTCCTCAAGTATCGAAGGCCAGAAGAAGATTCATGTGCCCTCTCACATGTCAGCTGCTTCCTGGTCCATGGGACTGGTGTGTGATAGAAAGAGGCAAGTCCTTATATGTCCACAGGTCATAGTGGCTATCCTTTTGCTTGTTGATTAGAAGTATCTGTATCAGTACCATCGGAGTCAACACTATTTTAATCAAGCTATCTTGTCAAGCCTTACATGTATATTCTAAGCTTCTATGTTTAAAAAAATCCCCATGAGTCATAAGACTCCACAGACTCTAGGGATAGGCAGACCTGGTATAAAACCAACTTAGTCCCAAACTGTGGGACTTTGGTCAAGTTACTTAGGGTTCTTTCAATTCATCTTTCCATCTGTAAAACAGGAACAATAAAAGTCTCTAATTTATAAGGCAGTTTGGAGACTATTTACATATAGGCTAGTGCCTTAAACATACATGATAAAAGACATGCCCTTGTTTAACTGTGCTTCACCTTTTTGTGCTTTGCAGATATTGAAATTTTTACAAAGTGAAGGTTTGTGGTGTTGTCTATAGGTATCATCTTTTCAGCAAGATTTGATCACTTTCTGTTTCTGTGTTACATTTTGGTAATTCTCACAGACTTTTTTGTTATTATTATATTTGTTCTGTTGATCCATAATCAGTTAGCAGCCATCAGTATCGAGGTGAAATCCTTCACCAGCAAAATATTATGACTTTCTGAAGTCTCAGATGATGGGCAATTTTTAGCAATAAACTACTTTTTAAATTAATGTGTGTACATGTTTTTGACATGATTTGAGTTACATACTTAACAAATGCCAGTACAGTGTAATCATAACTTTTATACGTACTGGAAAAACAAAAATTCATTTAACATACTTTATTTTGTTATCCACAATATTTTCAAGGAATGTCTGCTTAATTTTATTATCACTGTCAATGCTATTATGAGTAATTTAACCCATGCATTATGCCAGCTCATTAAAATGACATATCTGGGCTTATCAATCCTCAGAACAAAGAGGCAGATTCTTGTAGAAGTGGAACATTCTGGAATTGGCTCTATCAATTGATTTATCAGTCAGGGTGTGTTTCTTCATTAATAAAATGGTTATAATCAGACTATATCAAATAATCACAAGGACACTGTGACAAACATATTATTTGAGGAATAAATGTATTTTGTGTGAATGTAAAAGGCTCCAGTAGTTTAGATGTTATTTTCATGATGTATCCTGACAGTTTGTTTGGAGCATAGTAGAATAAGTTCTGATGAAATAAGAACATTTTTATAGAAACTTTTATAGTTTTTAAAAAGTGGATTTAAAATTAATTCCCCAAACATATATTAGTAAAGAGTGATGTCACCATTTCAGGTCTCAGGATCAAGGTGCAAGGCCATGAACTGGGATAGCCATGTTTATCGGCTAGCCAATAAACACATGCAATGTGGCCAACATAAAAATAATGGAAGATTTTATACAAATGTGTGGATTTTTATACTTGCTCAGAACAACATGTAGAGCTATTTTTCTGACAACAGATTTACAAGGAAATTCTTCTCATTATCGCCATGGTTACTACCCCAGGCCGAGTCACTAGGCTCTCATCTGGCTGGTGCAGTTGCCTCCTAACTGATCTCTCCCTCTCTGTTCCCACCTCTTAACACCCATTATTAAATGGGAACTTGGCTCACACCATGTCGCTCTTTTGTTTGAAACAGCAGAATGTTTAACAATCACCCTTGTAGAGAAAAACAAAAAGCCTGGTTTGTGGTATTTGCTGATAAACTTCATGGAAATATTTTTGCTGTGGTGAATTTTAAGCATTGGAGATGTATAGATATTTGTTCAAGAGATTTGGCCAAGCAAGTGTGACCAGGGTCCAGAACATGACTGAGACACTCTCCAATGACTTCCCAAGCTGCTCAAAGTAAGGTTCTTACAAAGATCAGGAATCCAGCCCACTTTTCTAGATTCCTCTTTCATCTCATTTCCAACTCTACTGTCTTCTGGCTAGTTTTACTCTTCATTATTGTGTTATTTCATTCATAAAATGAAGATGTGTCTGGGGGAACACATCACATGAAATGGATGACAGCATTCAGTACTCTTAAGAAAAATATTTTATTAAGCCAGGTTGGTGGGAACACTGGCAGTTCCCCTCATGTGAGGGAATGTGACACATAGATCACTGAATTTCATCGAGCTAGACAAATTACTCAATGACTGTGTCTCTCCACAAAACTGGATATGAACCAAAGTTTCTGTCACCTGATTTACTGTAGTCTCTGAATCTATGCAGGGAAATAGGAAGTACTTGTTTGCTTGAGTTTGAGGATGACTTAAAAAGGCAAGAATGAATCAGTTACCATGATGCATTTAGTCACATCAAACCCTGTCCATTGTATAGGTTCAGTCACTAATGTTTTATTCTGAGGTAGCCAGTTCAACTAGATTCATTTGTTTGTCCCGAGTAGCCATTCATTTCTGCTCCATAGCTTGCCTGTGGCTTTTGAAGAAAGATACCAGATATCAAGGTAGGAAATTTCATTCCTTCAGAAAACTGAGTCCTGCAGAGGGTAAAAAAGGTTGGAAAGAAATGGTTTGCAAGTAGACCTGCCACATGTATTTGTCAAGGTATGAATTGTTGTTTTGTGTGTTTTTTTTTTTCTGTAGTTGATGGTCTTGTCAAGGGGAATGTTATTTACTCTTTCTGTTAATGGTGATCTGGGGATTGAGGTAGATGGAGAAGAAGAGGTGAATTGATTGATTTCTGCTCATAGAACTTGTATATATAACGCAATTGCATTTTTGCCTCAATCCTTATGGGAGGGTCTTGTTTGCCTGGATTTCACAAAAATGTTACAAGTAGGACAAGTGAAAACTATGGTACTTGTTTATGTCTGTGTTTCTTACACTGCTATTCATAAAAATCAATAACCAGAAAACAATGCATTAATTCTATCTAAACTCTTAAAATTTGGCCAAAAAAGGTCAAATTACTTTATTTGCTTATGCAGAATTAAATTAGTAATGCTCATGTAATTCCTTCATTGCATAAACTCACACATATGCTGATGCTGATATTTGATCAGGAAATATTAGGAGGTCAATTTTTCTGTGAAAACTATGCTCAAGACTATACTAGGGACTGTGGTGGTTAAAAATACATAAGAAACAGCACTGATTCTCTCCCCACTTCAGAAACTTTAACTTTATTTGAGAACAAAAAATTTTGGGAAAAAACCTATTTGCACTTCTGCAGGTTTGGGAAGTAAACAAGTTGAGAGGAATCAGCTATCAGTGAATATAGACTGATTTTCATTAGAGGGTGAATTAATGCTGGGCTTTAATGTAAGAGCACAATCTGAAGAAATAGAAAGACCACTTTCTACAAAAGAATTAATAACCACTTATCCCCTCATCTGAAGGAGATCCTCTCTGCTTCTCTCTTTCACATCACTCTATTTCCTTCACTGTATCATTCTTAATCACCTGTCTCCACTCCTTGTCTCTAAGTTTTTGGAAGATAAATATCTTGTTCTCTCTTGAATGACTAAAACCAAACATACTATCTAGCTCAGATGGGTCTTTAATAATTATAGGTTTAATTAATTAATTGGATATGTATTAATTAATCAGTATCTGTGTTTTTGACGGAGGTCATCAGCAGAGACTGAATGTTGGTAAGTATAAGAGCAGAAAATATGATTGAATATGTATGGTGTTGTCACATTATAAAATATTTTAAAATTGAATACTGTTTTGTGCATTGGAACAAGGGAGAATTTCCTTAAATGGATCTCCAGTAAACTCATCTAGTAATGCTATGGCAGAAAGGTGAGATGAGAAGGCTGCGGACCAAATCTGCTTTGTTGTTTGAAGTCTTCTATGCATACGATGATGACAGCTTTTCCTGCTATTACCCTGAATTTACTGATCATGACCTCTATATTTGACATATCTGTGCTCATCACACTCCCATCGCAAACAAGGACAAAGCATGTTGAAGGCATATGAAGAGAGTAATAATAAAGGTTGAGCATAAAACTTAAGCTGCACATGGAAAGGCAAGATTTACAGCAACTGAGGAGAAACGCAGAGAAGACTCTGAGAGCAGCAGATAGGACAGTCCAAAAACTTGTCCAAGGAGACTTAAGGTTAAACAAAACAGAGGTAGTGATCCAGAAAGACAAATGTTGTTAGTCAATGATACAGGTGCTTAAAACTGAGGTTATGGAGGGGTGAAGTTATCAATAATCAAAAGGTCCAGGATATGACTGTGAGAGCAGTGGCTGAGACAGGAAGAGATATCTTTGAGGAGAAGATTTCAAGTTGAGTCGCCAGGAAATGTGTGTACATTAAAGTCTGTGACTTTGTATTCCTAAATTAGCTTAAGTCTTTCATTTGTCATCCTCCATTGTTTAAACTAAATGAATTGCAATGAAAATCTCTTATGGGGATTCTGATCTCGATTCGAATCCTGTTTTCCTTAAGAGAAAATTGAAGCAGATGTCCACAAATAACTGTTATAAATGGAAAAAAAAAAACCCAACTTTCGCCAAAGATTAATTAATTGTCCTCTTCCTTAAGTTGAACCATTCTTCAGTAAATAAAAAACTTTCTTTTTCAATGAGGCAGTTATGAAATCACTTTTCCCGGACCCCTTTGATGTGCATAGAGTAGTTTATTTTAATAGGGTAGATTTTAAATTTAAATGTGCTCTCCATTAAACTGTAAGCCCCAAGGGGTGTGTATCTTTCACTATTGTACAGCACAGGCTCATGGTGCTGTCACATGCAACAAATAACAGATGATAAATATTACAATGAGGCCAAGGAAGATACTGCTTTCATTATAATGGGGAAATTGTTTCTTTTTTATTTTGAGATGCACCGTGAGCATTGAAGCTGTTGCTATTATGTTGTGATAATCACTTCTAATTTGTAATAAATAAAGATGCCTAAGAGAGGATGAGGTTTGCTCAAAGGCGAGTTTTAACACTGGACTTTGAAGGCCCTAAGGGCTGCACCACAAAGCCATAAAGCGAACAAACCAAGTGCTTGCAGTGACCCAGGGCATTAGATTCATTTTTTTTTTTCTGAAGGAAACCAATCAGAGAAAGTGAGTTGTTCCGGGAAAGTCGTTCTAGAAAAACAGGAGCTGGCTTTTGGCCTCCGTGTAGGCAGTCTGTGACATCCATATTTCAATCTATCATGTTATTACATTTGGGTGCATTAAGCTGATGTGCCACCTGTTGTGTGTAAAGACAGCACATCGGCTGCTCCATTTAGAATAACTAATGCATCAATGAATGAGTATTTGGTTCCTAAGTAGCATCTCTAGTGATTCAGATTTACATGTCATTCTGATAATATGGATGAGGAATGGAAACATGGTTTTTAGAATTGCAGGCATTTTTTTTTTTAAATAGACTTAAAAAATGCCAAGGGGTATAGTTCTCAGCTTTATCCATTTCCCTAGGTAATGTGTTCAATAGAAAAATTTATGAATTTTTTTAATGTTATTAAACAGAAAAAACACCTTATGATTATAATCTTGTTTTACATTCTCATTTTAACCCACAAATATCCCGAGGGATCACTGAGTAAGGTATTACCATTTTATTTGATAAATAAATGAATCTATTTGGAAATCAATTCCCTAGTGGTTGCATAAGGTCTAGGAGCAGAGCTAGAAACAGGATCTCCTAAATAGGGTAGGTAAAAATTGTGTGTGAAGATTGTGTGTATATGTGTGTATACATAAAATTTATAGTATCTTTTTCTATAGATGCACAGATTATAGATTTTTTCCACTTTGCAGGTACTTCCTGGAAATAAATGGCTTGGTTATATGATTATGAATCTTTAGTTCAGTTCTCTTTAGAGGTTGGGGGTTTCTTATTCTCTATATTACTCTTTATTTCTTTCCTTCCAAACCAAATGTCTATTTAAAAAAAAAATTTGTCTGACAGTTTTATTTTAGTGAAGCAATATTTCTAGACAGTTATAACCCTTGAATTTAATATATACCCAGAAATAATAAGTTGGAATAATTAACTTTAGATTCCTTTTAATTCATGTCCAAGTTTAATTTAAATTTTTAAACCTTTATGTGTTACTTTTTATGTTCCAAGAAGCATACCTGATGTCATGGTAGTTAAAAAAATTTATAAAATTTAATTTCTACCCTAAAATATTCTGGAGTCTCGTGTTTGTATATAATGGTTATAATATAAGGCAAAGAATAAAAAATGACAAAATAAGAAATTCAAGATTAAAAAGGGAGAGTTTATTGATGAAAGGTTCAGAGAGGAAGCGTCATTCAATTTAGGCCCTGGTGAACTTAAAATGCTTTTTTTTTTTTTTAACAGAGATGTAGTTTGAAGAGGAAGTTTGTCCCAGCGAGATAGAATTATGTGAGTGGGTAATATGACAAGACTGGAAAAGAGGTTGGGCTACATTATGCACAGCCTCAATTGCCTTACTTTGGTAATCCTGAAGACTCTATAAAAGGGGAATGAAGTAATTCTATTTCTTTTTCAGGACTATTTTTTTTTCATATTAATGATTAGTGTAGGGGATTATTGAGATAGAGAATCCAAGTAAGATATCATTTAGTAGCCAAGACGAAAATTTAATAAAAGGCTTGTAGATGGGGACAGTTGTGAGATCCAGAGAGGAGAGAAAGAGTTTGCTAACCAGTTGAATGAGCATATAGGTAGAAAATAAATGTCAAATTATTTGGAGGTTTTGGTCACTGTGTTTGAGAAAGTGATGGTGCTACTGAAGACAAAGTTCCAACAGAAGGAACAGAAGATAATGCTGAGTTTGTTTCGGAACATATTGACCTTGATTACCAAAGAAACATTCATTTAGAAATTTCCAGCATTTTATTAGGAGGGCAAATATATGTCCCAAAATTTTTTTAAAAAAACATGGGATATTAGCTTGAGAAATCACATAAATAAAATACAGCTTTGAAGTCTTAAACTTTGATATTTGTCTGGGATGAGTACAGAGAGAAAAGAATAATGAAAACAACCTTGGCTTTACTGAAGCAGGAAGGTCAGGAAGAGGAGTCACTGGAGATACTAAGCAGGAACAATAAAAAAGAGGAGAAATAAGAAAGAACAATATCAGAGGAACCAAGAAAAATGGGATATTCGAGAAAGAAGCCATAGTCTAGAAGAGAGAAAACAGCTCTAAAGAGATCAAAAAGAATCTAGACAGAGAAAAAAAGCAAACCTCTTAGATTATGGAATTAACAAGGACAAGTAACTTTTAACAAAACCATTTTAGTAGATTCTTTGGTGGTAGAAGTTAGAATACAACAGATGCAGAAAGAGTATGATTTATGAACCAGGGACAAAAAGACCAGACTTTTGATAATTCAATGTCTTCTTTATAGGTACCTCTCAAACAGCTGACAATGTTTTGAGCACAAAATGTGTGCTCGGTACATATTTATGAATTAAAGATAAATGAATGATTTAATAAATGAATGAGAGAGAAGGAAGGAAGGAAAGAAGGAAGAATCAAAGGGAACAAAGAAGGAAGAGAGTAGGAAAGGAAGAAAGAATAAGAATGAAAGAGATGGGGCAGGACCTCACAAGTGTTTGAGAGCAAGAAAGAGGAGCCTGGAATGCTTTTCAGTATTTTGGATTGCTGATGAGAATAAGCCATTAGAGAATAAAGAGGAAGTATTAATGTGTGTCAAAAAATCCTGGTGAGAGACATTGTGTAAAAAAAAAACAAACAGGAAAGAGTATATGTAATAATGTATAAAAATAACATCTCGTGGCTGGAGAGGAGAAAGACAAAGGACCTCTTGGGAGAGCAAGAAGCTTCTCAGTTAAAAAGACCTGTACATACTCTGCTGAAGGATGCAATTTACCAAAAACAAGGTGTCTTAAAGCTTTGAAACAGTCATTATTAGGTTTAGGTTTGTATCATTTGTAAGTATAGTAATGTCTTCATTTTAAAGGAGGGTAACCTTAAGTTGCATTCAGATGGTTTAAAAATATTTAGAAAGACACTGGATGACTTTTGGTTTGATATGGAAGATGAAACAGCGGTGTATTTTTATTCCTTGACACCTAACTTTTTACAGTGATTCTATAGATGCATGTTTAGAATTTTCTTATCTTCCTTAAGTGTAATTTTTCTTTTACTCCCATAATTCTTTATACCGCAAAACATTGCTGGGACCTGACCAGGAGAGATTAATTTACAGATGACGACTGTAAAGTACCCTAAAGGAGGTATTCTAATATGGAGAAGCACAGAGCCCTGTGACAGCCCAGAGGAGTGGCAGTGGCTTCAGCCTTGAGAAAGCCTGGCTGATAAGGGAAATCTTTCCCAAAGAAATCTCATCTGAATTAAGTCCTATTTCATGATTTTGTTAAAGGAGTGATTTAGTTAAGGCAAAGAGAGCAGCATGACTACTGGCTGAAGTCATGATTTATCCTGTCTGTGTCCTTGAGACTCATGGTCACACTTGGCATAGGGTCAGTCTTGAACTCTATTTTAGAATCAATGATCTGGAACCAAGTTAAAGTAGAAACATATTCTATTATAGAAATCTTAAGGTCAAAAAGAGACCATATTACAGATGAGACTTGGTATAGAATTCAAACATTAAAAAACTTTGAGTGTCACATAAAAGTTTGGATTTTTAGTGTGAAGGAACGAAAATGCTACCTAAGAGTTTTAATTTAGCGAGTGACATGAGCAAATCTGCATTTACAAGAATAAATCTGACAGCACTGTGGGAAAGATCAGCTAAGAGGCTACTGCATTAATTTAGCCAAGAATTGATGTATACCTAAAAGGAAGCAGGCCAAGGAAGATGGAGAGGCGGGGACTGAGCTGATTCCTGCATTCAAATGACTAACTCTCATAACAAGGATGAGAAAGGATTAAGAGTGTCTGAGCATTCACAGAACTTTTCTTTTTCTATTGTAAAGTAAGAAAATGATAACTGAAGGAAAAGGAAAAGGAAAATGGAGTATCATTAAATATCACAATCATTCATCTGATGCTTAAGAAAGCTGGGAGTTATTCCTGAACTATTTCCAATCATGCATTTCTTCATTCATTAAATTAATAAATGATTATTGGGTGTCCTCTGTAAGCTAAGCATTGTTCCAACCATTGGAAATCCAAGACAATCAAATCGCTCAAATTCTACCAAACACCTTTGTAATGTCATAGTTTCTCTAGATTTCAACTGCCAATACGCAAATTCTCTTCTCCCTACTTCTCTCCCTTATCTGATTAAGTCTTACTCATGTTCTCCATCAGCTGAAAAGCCACTTCCTTCCATGGGACTTCCCAGATCTTTAGTCTGGTTAGGGCCCCATTGCACCTACCCAGTATTTTCTGAGTGAACATCTGACCACGTAGGGCTGAAGTCCTGCTGGTTCAATAGTCTGTGATCGCCTGAGGACATCGAATACTCTGTTTTGGTCACAAACTGATATATTGAATAAATGGATAAAATGTCTCAACGCAGAGGGTTGTTTCTTTTGCCGTGAAAATTTATACTTGTAGAAAGGCAACCCAATTATTATACTTCAAGCTGGCATTAAGTCAGCCCCTTCTGCTCAGGAAGTACAAGGCCATTATATGTTAGCATTCTGTATTTCTAGCTTCTACTTCCAGGTTGAAAAAAGGAGTCACATATGGTTAGCTAAACTCATTTGTGAAAACTTGGCATCTTCTCAAGCCATATTCAAAGCTTATGTCAGTTTTTAAGACACAAATAAAACATAGTTTCCAGAACCTCCCCTGCTTTGGTTGAGTTTTTGGAAATGATCTCCCACGATGTGAACTTCTATAAACTATGTTCTAAGTCAAATCCGAATATCATGACTTACTTTGAATTTTCCATATTACCTTCTCTTCTTCAAGCCATGACACTTCGAGAAGTAGACAAGCCTTATTTATGTATAGAAATAGGGACGTTTTAATTTTAGACTCCAAAGAACCATGGATAATAACATATGTTAATCTTAAAAGCACTTGTCATGTTTCAAGTAAAAATAAATCTCTTAAAAATGTTCCATAGAATTTGTTCTGGCTTTAATAAGCATTATATTTCAGTGCTGCCTCTTTCGAATTTTAGGAGTGAATAAGAGAAATTTTGATAGAGGTTAAATGTATTGACTCCCCATTCTAAGCGCCCTACTTTATTATGATGACTAAGCATTAAATTATTGTGCAGAGATATTCACCTCAAACTCTGAGTGATGAGTTCTGTGTGATAAATAGTGGTATATTTGTATTTTGAGCATAATTCCCTACTCAAGTTTACTCTGAGCCCTAACATTCATAAAAGTCTTAAATGATCATGGGGTTTTGACAGAAATAACTATAAAATCCATTAAATCGATTTGCCTAACTCTACACTATACCTAGCTAATAATTATGGCAGAAAAAAATAAATTACTTATTTTTGTTCCTTTATCTTCACTTTCTAGCAAGATTTTTCCCCCCTAATTTGGGTTTGAAAGTATATAGCCTAATAATTACTGTCACAGTCTTACAGAAATAAGCAAAATGTATTTATGTTGTTAGAACATTTTGCTTTATAGTTTTGTAGGTTGGAAACATTAAAATGCTGATTTTAATAGCTGGGAACAGAAAGATAAAAATTGATACAGAGTTCCCTGGCAAATCAGGATGGTAGGGAAGAGAAGGGAATATTTGTCTGACCTCTGCTTTACTGGCCACTTTATTAGGTGGTTTTGAAATTTTTTATATTATTTTAATTTCTTGTAACAGTTCTGGGAAGTATTTTCCTCATTGTGAAGGTAATTGAGGCTCAGAAAGTATGTGCTTCCTCTCTAAAATTACATAGCCAGTCAATGGTTGATTACATATCTTTTTCTGAGATACCAAATTTGGGGGCAGAGCTAAAATATCCTGGCAAGGAGAAATAACATATTTAATGCTTAAGAATATCAATTTTAGGATCTGGTGCTAATGAAAACCGGGTCCCTCACTTTGGCACAGTTTTAAAGACAATTTTGTTGTTTTTGCTTTTTTTTCTCATAATAGTTTACCACAACATTTACAAAAAGCTGTGTAAAGATTCCATTTTTAACATGACCTAAATATGCAAGAAACATCAATAAACAGCCATAAACAGGAATCTTATATCTGAAAAAAAATCTAGGAGAGTTAAGATATTAGAAGCACAAGAGTAGAAAATGGATATCATTGAAGATATGAAGTGGTAAAAATGAATGTTTGAGCCTAAGGCAAAGAAATCTACCGATTATGGCTTTGACTGAGCAACTGGGGCCCAGGGAAGCCATTAAGGGTAATGGTGAGTGAACAATTTGGAAGAAAATATGAGCACAGTTTAATTTTACTGAAGCCAAGTTTACACATTAAAATATACTCATGATATATATATATATATATATATATATATATATATATATATGTGTGTGTATATATATATATATATATATATATATATATATATCAAATGTACAGAGCAGTTGATTATTTTAATTTATAATGTTAAATAGAAAGGATATTTTTCAGTAATAATTAATATGACACATTCATTTCCTGCTCAGTATCATTCCTTGTCCCTTTCTGATATCAACTGCACTTTCTGACAGAAGTTAGCTAATAGCATTTACTTAATAATCACTGCATTATACTGGGTCATTTAGGACTTTTTCCAATGCAAGTGTCAGGAAAATAGAAACAATATATTTAGTTTCAATGAAATAAAATTTAGTACTTGACATAACTGAAGGGTTGTAGGATTGACCTACCCAGAGGCACAGCTTGAAACAGGTCTCCTACAATGCTGCACAGACCTGGTCCCACCAGTGTCCCTTTGTGGTGACAAGAGGGATGAGGTGAGTCTGGGCTTCCACACAGTGCCCAGCATTAATTCTGATTGGACTGTCTTGAGGCATTTGCCAATCACTACAATAGTCATAGTGGACAGTGGTCTAGTGGTTGATTGGCTGGGCCTGGGGGATGCACTGGACTGAAAGAAAGAAGGTTGGTCCCCAACCAAAAACTTCCATCCATTACCAGGAGTAGGAAGAATGAATCCCTGGGAAGCATGAATGTCTAATGTCCATGGAATTCTGTAACTAAGCCCTCTCTATCTGGGCTATCTCCAAAGCAGAATTACTTCCTTTCTTAATTTTTCCTTCTTAAAATGTAGTAGTGACAACAGCAGTGAACAAGAAGACGGGATACCTTCCCTCATGAAGCTCAAGAAGAATAGCTACTTGTACTTCTAAAGGCTCCAGGGTGCTGGGATGAGTGTAAGTCTGATGAATTTTATGACAAGTCTACCTGCCCAACATGTGGCTCTCTCTCTTAAAAGTCTGACATCAGGTTGAGGTATATTGCCTGTCAAAATTAGAAAAGGCAGAACACACTAATCTCTTGGATCTTACTATGTACAATTTTTCAAGGGCATGAGTTGCTTTAGTTGGAAATAATACCTAGAAGAAGCCAATATTGAATGAGAAAAGGCACATTATGGCAAAGGTGTCCCTCTGGAAGTCAAGCTACAAGGGAAGGGACTCACTGGGCAGAACAGAGCATCTACATTTGGCAAGAGGGAGGCAGCATCAAATATAAACTTTTAAAGTCATAATTTTAATGAATAAATCCTAAATGTTGATTTCCTTTTATTTATTTATAGTAATATATCCAAAATGAAAGATGTGAATAGTTAGCGGATGCCAATGGTCAACTTGCCCACAGGCAAATCTCATTATCTTTTTTACAGCTGTAGCCTCTGTTTTACAACCAGATTACCCCCCTTTTATTTTATGGTTAAATGTTCCCTTTTCCTAATACCAGATAAATACATTTTTCTTGAAAAATGAACAGAAAAAATTACAAGGGGTTGAGAAGTTTGCAAAGATAGAAATATACTAAATAATATATTAGTGTCGCAGTTGAATTTTTTAACTCAACTTCATAGAATTGATTTAGGGGAAAAAAAATATCCAAGCTAGTAAACTTCCAAGTAACCCTTCAATTTATGTCTCAACTTCCTAGATTGCTTGAAAGAAGATAAATATATGAAATGGGATTCCATGTTTTCCAATCTTTTCTAAAAGACTCTATTATGAAATATTGGCATGTTTTCTTCAAAATCACAAACAGAAGTTATAACCTTGTCACTTTTAGAGATGACATCTCACTTTGGTAACTTTCCCTTCTCAGTGATTGTGTTTTCTTCTCTAAAACTCAATAGTTCTCAGAAAGAGACACACGACATTTATGCTGATGGAGTTTCAAGAAGACAGCAAGACAAATAACAATCTCTGCTGAAAAGCAGTTGTCAAAGCAGTTTTGAAGTTCTTGCTTTGCAGCTATCCTTGTTGGTTATGACCAATGCCAAGTGCTTCGAAAACCTGAGCCAAGTATTGAAGAAGTTATATTTTTCTGGGTTATCTCCGTACTTTGAGTTAAATGTAGGGTTTTGTTTTGACTCTGTGTGCAATATTTTGAGGTGACATGGTACCACGTACCACTCTTGAGAGACATGGCCATGCAATGCAAATGATGGTTCCATATACAAAATTCAGGAGAGAAGGATTTAAAAGGAAAAATTTTAAAGCTAAAATTACTGACTGCACGTTATACATTAGACTCTGGGCTGAGTGCTTCATGTGGAGTTTCTCAGGTAAACTGAGGATGATTCCATCCAGCCAAATAAGGAAATGGTCTTAGGGGTCAAGAGCCAATTGCAGCTGCCACATGATGGGACTGGTGATGGAGCCCCCAGCTCTGTGATTCCAGAGCTTAGTCATTCAGGTTTTTCCCATTAGTCAATACTCATTTGGGGGAGAAGGATAAATATTACATTAATTACTTCTGGGAAAATAACCCCTCTTGAATATGCAATATATTATTGCTTTGTGTTTTCTAATAGAAAAGTCAACATGGCTAGCCTCAAAATATTGCCTACATTGTCTGAGAAAAAAAAACCATACTTGTTTAAATTCTGGATTATGTAATTTATTTTTATTTTTATAACATGAGATGTGGCAGGCTTAATCTATCTTGAGTGTTAGAATCTAATTGCAAAAAGACCGCTTTCTTCAGCCCACGTAACTTTCATTTCAAGCCAAGTATTCCTACAGTGGAGTTGGTTTCTCCCTCTCCAACCACCATTTAAATGCTCAGTCTGAAGCAAGACAATGTCTTATTTTCACAGGCATTATTTTTGGTGGTCTCTTTATTTTTAGGCTTTTTCCTCATTCTTCTCTGGTCTTAGAATGTCCTAATTATATGATTGTTCCCAAATATGTCAGTTCATGCCCTCTAAAAAGGAGACACCAAGCTAGATGGCATTAAAAGTGTGAGAAAGAGCTATTGAGAAAGATGTCTCAGAGCAGGAAGAGGCAGGATGAGCCTTAGGCCCAGATATACTGAATTGACAGCTGTGAAAAGAGAGGAGGATGGAAAAATGGTTGGACGGGAAGACCCTCAGACCCTATTGTGCTATAGCTATGAGAAAGTCTCAGCCAGCCCAAGAGGGGGACTCAGGCACAAAGGTCGCCCATGAAGGGCACCCACATTGGGTAAAGATGCCAGGCCCTTATGTCAACATGCTCAGCTATTGTCTAGGACCTTTCCAGGAGCAAAGTGCCTTGACTAAAATACTGTTCCAGATTTGAACACTCTGTAGCTTGTGGCTGTCAGCTGACTTTTGTCCTTAAAACAGTTTGTTTCTTGCTGGAGATCTGAGTCACAAACCTTGATGGCTGCCATGATTCATTCCTTAAGCTGAGCAGATGCTCTTCTTGTTCATGTCTGGGAAAGAAATCTTTCATTGCTACTAAGGGATTTCCCTAAGGGGAACCTTACCAGGTGACAGTCTGCTATAGCCCTCATCACTGCAATTTATATGAGGCTGCAGATGAAACTCATCATTCCCCTTCTCCACCATTTGTCATAAATCACCTCACTCCCACCAGCAGCTAACACCTCTGCTAATCTCAGTGGCTTACTTGGTGGTTAGATTATTTTCCCTTTCAAAAGAGATTAGAATGCCTAGTATCCAAAACTTTCTTGGGCCAGTGTTGCTTCATGCGACCTTTTAAGTCACAGGTGGACAAGAGAGTATCAAGAGGGTTTCCACACATATTTACCTGTTCATCATGTGAAAGCAGTTTGCCACCTCCTGTCAACCTGGGTCAATAATCTCTTCCACAATGGAGACTCATCTTCCTTTTTGGCCACTATACAAGAAAGTTCAAATTGCCCAAGAGGCAGCTATAGCTTGTTGTTTGTTGGAAACTTTGCTGTGTCTTCTAGAAAGAGTTTGCCCCCATTTGAGGACAAGGATCTCCAGCCCTGTAGAGCTCAGATTTATGGGAATGGAAAGTACAAATTTACCCAAGGGGTCATTTGTTGTCAGCAAACTTCATTCCTCATGACAAGTTCTCTTTGAGAAAGATCTCAGTGGTCACAGTTGCTATAGCAGTATTTGACCCCTTGCCTGTAAGAGGATTATTGTCATGGAACTTGCATTGGTTTTCTTTTGGAAGAGAATTTATTCCCAACTCATTGGCATCGAGCTTGGCTATAAGTCTGGTTTAGGCAATCGATTATGAGTGAAATTATATGCTACAGCTGAGCAGAAGCTTTAAGAGACGCTGTTGTTAAGTGAGTCTCTTTCTGTCTCTACCATGAGAACATCTCCCATTAGGGACTAGATCCTACAATAATGAAGACATGTAGAGCAGGGCTGCTGTTGATGCACAGCTGACCTAATTAATAGAAGCAAGAAATAAACCTTTGTGTTTGTAAATCACTAAGAATTGGTGATTGTTTGTTACTACAGCATAACCTAACACAATCTAATATATTGTGTCTTTTCTCATCTGTGATATTTTGCCTGGTCTCTCTCTGGCTAGTCTCTTTTGTCCACTTTCTGCTATTTGTGTCTCAGCTGTTTCTAACTAACAGATGCCTGCTCATCAATGACTCTATCTGTTGGTCTTAATATTTCTGGGGGTCTCTGGGATGGCTACATCAGAAACATCTGGATATAGTTTTCTAAAAAAAAACTAATTGGCTACAGATTCAGAGACTCTGCTTCAACAGATATATTTGAATAGTACCTTTAGTCTGGGTCCAGGAATCTGCATATTCAGGAATTAATCACATGCTCTGTTCCACAGTCTTCAATTTGCTATAGACTCATTGTCTTTACTTGTCTCTTGACCCTAAGTGCAACATAATCTTTATTGCTTACCCTTAACCTTGCCTTTGTAGTCAATATAGCCCCATTTCTTCATTCTGCATTCACAACCTAGACAAATTAAACTTGTACCTGAGACCTGCTATTGTTGGAAGCATACATTGGATTACTCTTTGAAAGAAGTGTGCACATGTGTGTGTGTGTGTGTGTGTGTACATATATGAACAAAAGCATAGAGAATTAGATAAAAGATATTTTTGTTAAAAAACAATATACTTTTGAAATGAAACAGCAGAATTAATTATCTATTTGGGAAAAGGTGCAGGCACTATTTAGGTCAAAAGTAACAGAAGATGCTGATACAATTATTTCTATTAACTGTCTCATAAATTCCTGTGTGCATTAATACATGCATTAATCCTCTTATGCTGCTATGTAACTGGGAGTGAGATGGCTGTCTAAATAAATCCTTAAAGTACCTTTTGCTCAGTGATATGGCAACAGAAATAAGGAAAAGACACAAAGATACAAAACCATTGAAGTCAAACTCAGATGAAACCAAATGTCTTCCAGGAGAAAGATCAAGGGGACAATCATCACAAATCAAAGATAAATCTTCCCATCCACCACACCCATTCCCCACCTCTCCCACCTCTAACCTGACTAAATTCTCAATCATTTTCCACAAACCATTTTATCTGAGTAAGTTTCTAGTTTATTTTTTTGATTGATGTTTTTGAAAGCACAGAAAATAAAATGCATGAAAACACAGGATGCTTCAACTATGATGTGAAAACCTCCACTTGGCTGTCCCTTTGATTTCATTCATGCTTCTGGGTCGATTTTTCTCTAATTAGGGAAGAGTTTTTAGATACCTTTATTTTGTTTTGCAAAGGTGTATATCTAGTATCTGAGTGTCAACTCAAAGTAGTTAGAAAAAATAAATTAATTTAAAAATATTTTTGATTGAGTGGCAAGTCATCATTAGAATTACATGTTCTTATTGAATCCTTTCTGGATCAGTCCACAGTGGTCATATAATTGTCATAAGTCCTCAATGAAATGGGGGTCGGATTCTCATTTCTGATTATTGTTTCTACTGAATTGATACATTTATGGCAAACATACAATAAAGAGAAATGTAAAACCTTATCTTGAATTCTGTCATCATAAAGGCAGAGTAAGCTAAAATTCAGGTTTTAGATTTAAATAAATTATAAAAAGTAGACTCAGGTCTCCAAAATTCATATACTCAAAGATATAATTTACCATTCATACACATCTAATTGAGTATTTCTAATAATGTCTCTTTTTATTTCTTCTATTGACAAATGGATATAAGTGGAGAAATTTCTAGAAAAGTTGTTCTTTTAAAAATTCACGTGGACATCCTTTCTTCATCAGAGAGTCACTGTTACTTAGTGGCATAGAGAAGGTTCCAAGAAAGTTCAATATGATTAGTCAAGCTTCAAGCTGCGAGAGATTTTTATGTTTTACACTTTTGTTCAAACTTTCCTACGTAAAGCCTAAGAACCTTACATTGGGAAACTGCATACTCCAGATATTTACGAGGTGTTTAGAACTATCTCAGGATCAGTTGCTATTTTAACTTCACCTCTTTATTAGATGTGGACATTTTATTCTGTGAGGCTAGCTTATTAATAGAGCTAAATATTTAGTGTAAATGAAGGATTCTGGAGAACTAAAAGGGGGCTGATTTAAACAAGTTATTTTTCCTTTATTCTTTTCTTCCTTCCTTCCTTCCTTCCTTCCTTCCTTCCTTCCTTCCTTCCTTCCTTCCTTCCTTCTTTCCTTCCTTCCTTCCTTCCTTCCTTCCTTCCTTCCTTCTTTCCATCCATCCTTTCTCCCTTTCTTCTTTCCTTCCTCCCCCCACCCTCTCCTCCTCCCTTCCTCTCTCTGTCTTCCCCTTGTATTTGGCTACAAAACACCCTTTTCTTGTTGCTGTTATTTTCCCCCCACTATATTAACCAGGTAAAAGTCAGGATGATTCTGATGAAGAGTGGAAGAGTCTTGAGTGCTGCCCACTTGACTTCAGCTGTGTGTCATAAGCATGGAATTCTTGTTTATTTTCTAAGCCACTTTTTAAGATTTCCCTACCTCAAAGTAAAAAACGCTATTGAAGGTGAAATGTGCTCTGCCATATCACTTTTCTTTGGAATACTGTTTGAGAATATCTGGATACCAGCATACCAGAATATCTAGAAATAAATGCTAGGATTTCTGATTATAATCAAGTTACATCTGCTGTCATAATGCAAAAGTGCAGAATGCTTTCACGCTCGTGGAAATGTTTCTGCACCAGTCTAAAGTTGAAATTTGAACTATCACCTGTTATAAATATACTTCTCTCCATCACCTTGCATTTGCCGGCTCCATTCACCTCCATGGATTTCCTTCTGCTTTCTCCTACAGCATAGGAGGAGAAGTAGGGCGCAGCCACGAAGGAAGTTACGTGGGCAAACATTTCCGCATGGGATTCATGACGATGCCCGCCCCTCAGGACAGGCTTCCCCATCCTTGTTCCAGCGGCTTCTCTGTGAGGTCACAGTCTCTGCACTCGGTTGGGGGCACAGATGATGACAGCAGCTGTGGCTCCCGGAGACAACCACCACCCAAGCCCAAGCGGGACCCTAGCACCAAGCTGAGCACATCATCAGAGACGGTCAACAGCACTGCCACCAGTAAGAGTGGGAAAGTCCCCGAGCGGACCGAAGGTAAAACATCCCATGCCCTTTTCATCTAGAAAAAATATTTCAGACAGCGTCTTACTAACCAGTATTTGCCTTCCACCCTGGGTCATGTAATCCTGCTTCTAGCTCTCTGAGATGAAGGTTATTTATTGGGATGTGGTCAAAAGACACCCAGAAAATGTATTTAATTTATCAGAAAGGGGAGGCAATGTGTGTGTGTGTGTGTGTGTGTGTGTGTTTTACCCCCTTAAAGCTTTAAATCATGAGAGAATTATGTTGCCTAGAATATATCTAAAATGTATATTTTCTTGCTTTATAAGTATTACTCATATAATTACAGAAGTATTATGTGATTATTAGGGAAATCTTGTAATGCAGGATAATATAAAAAAAGCTTGTAATTATCTTAAAAATATATTTTTTTTACATTTTAGTCTACTTCCTTCTAGTGAATGAATATGCATATATATGTGTGTAAACATGTATATTCATATATATGTATATATTTCAGTCTCTACCTCAATCTCTATCTCTAATTTCTACCTCTATATTTTCCCTCAGCTATGAAATACGCAAATCAAACATATCTCCTCTTCCCTGATGGTCTATGAATATAAATTAGGTCAGGTTAACCTCGGATCTCATCAGCCCCTCAGTCCTTACTTGAAGAAGTTTCAGCTTTCTAGAGTTTTTCCTGAGAGTTGCTTAATGGGAGAGCAGTCTCAAGTGTGCTTTGGTCCAAGCCCATTTAGAGTTTTGAGTATCAGTTGTGGGAAATGCTTTAAGGTTCCCAGCATCGCCAGTGGCCAGCATAAGAGCGTGGCTGTGCCAGGTCGTGTGATCTTTCTCCTGCCATTCTTATTCCTGGCTTTCATGATGTTCTGAGTTTCACAGTGGTCCACAGTGGGCAGGAGAAGCCAGGTGGTCCTTTCTTCAACTGGTCAGGTCCCATTGTCAGCTGGGCTCCTCAGTCCTCATGAAAGCTCCCTTATCTTCTGGTTTAAACCTAGTCCATGAGATGAGGTGCCCATAGGCATGTGTCACATCTTCTATTAACCTCAGCTTTCCTTTTTCTTGCATTGGCACCTAAGTGCCTATGTAGCCAAAAAACAAAAAAATAAACAAACAAACAAACAAAAAAGCGTCAGTGCATAGGGAAGAATACAAATAGATGCCTGGAGATGAAGCTAGTCTATCCAGCCTCCATGGAAAATCTCCACTTACGAAGCTTTTCCCTGTTATACATGTATGCAAAATACATCACGAGTGTGTGTATGTGTGTGAGAGAATAAATGTGAATAACACATATGTATACGTATGCATAGCTACAAAATTGAAGTTATAGTGCATAGATTTGTGTTTTTGCATTTCACTTCTCTTGTGACTATTTTTCATTGTGTTCAGTTTGTTAAAAAAATAACTTTTATGGAGGGAGATATACAACATAGTACTTTAATCATTATCTCCTTGATGAATGCTTAAGTTGGTTCCAGTTGGCTTTTTTATAATGAATAGCACTGCAATGAACATGTGTGTTTGTGTGTCTTTACATAACTATTTTTTTCTTCTACCTTAGAGTAGATTAAAAATTTGATTTTTATCTCATGATTTAAGGTCATAAGTATGTCCTTCAACTTGTAACTCATTGACGCTTTTAAGTGTTTCGTTTACTTGTTAATACACTAAAGGGCCCTGGAGATCTGCCTTTTGAACATTTTAAATATTGTTCTAAGGTTTCCCCTGCTATTGATTTGACACATGATGCCTTTCATTTCTCTTTATTTTCTGTGATCCTGTTTCCAGAAGTCACCCTTCTCTTGTCTTTACTGCCGGAAAACTACATAATCAATTACAGTAAGTTGTTTGCTAAAGAAGGTTACTGATTTAGAGCAGTCCCTGAATGAAAAGGGCCTGAAAGTTATCTAGAATGATACAAGAAGAAAAGGGAATAAAAAATCCATCCAAAGAGGAGAGAGATAAAACAGATGAGGGAAGCAGCCAGTGAAAAATGTGTTATCAAGCAGCATAATGCTGCTGAACACATTCCTGGAATCCTGGAAGCCCTGTCAAATACACTGTCAGTTTAGCCCCCCTCAGAGGAGGGGCCCCTGGGGTATTCACAGTGAACACCAGCAAAAAGGCATGATTGTACCAAAGAAGAAAACTTTGAGCATCCATTCAGTTGTCTTACAAAGAGAACTGATTTCAATTCACTTGGGGTGCTTTAGGTAGCTACTTCCTGGGGTAGAGAAGCTCTTAATTCTTTCAGATTCCCTTCACCATCTGAAAATGTAGGTGTCCAAACAGCTAGTTATCAAACAGAAGGCAGCAGCTCTATTATCTTTATTTCTTCTGAGGACAAAGGAGGGGCAGTAACACAATTACAACACCAGTCAAGACTTAAGTTTGCCTCCGACAACTACTTGGTGGGCAGTCAAGTTGATTAAACACTAGGTCCTGTTTCAACAATTCTTCTCACAGGGTGCTCCAAGGATGGGTTGAGAGGCCTTCAGCCATAGATTGTCTTTGAGGGACGCCAGTGGATCAGATGGACTCATAGCATCTGGTGCAGAAGTGGTTGACTTCTATAGAAGATGCAATGCAAATTTCACCTTCTCTTCCAAACACTTAATGAAAAGGCAATTTGCAAAACTGAATATAATCAAGTCCTTTCTGCCATTTTTTTTCTGTTGTAACAACAGGAGGAAATCATGGCTTAGTTCAGAGATGGGGAAAAAGTCTTGAGTCCCAATGTATGCTTTTCAATGTTCATACTTAAGGCCAAAATTATATAAATGTGTAGTGTTCTTTTATGAATTCTCAGTGTTTTAAAATCATGAGTTAACTGGAGTTGATTACAGAGCATGTTTTCTTTATAATCTTTCTAGCTATCAAAATTATAACAAAGATGAAAAATGACTTTTGTAAATCTTAGTCTGTCTTTTCTTTTTATATTAAATGTCAGCAAACTCAAAATATTGATTCAGTGGCATTAGAACGATTTCCATGGTAACCAGCCTCTATTTAAGCAGGGGATTATGACTTCCCTGTGGATAAAAGTTAAAAAGAACTGGACTTGTGGCAAACAGCTTTTCAGAATAGAAAAAAAAATAGCTTAACGATGAACACAAACAAACAAAAAATTACATACCAAGAAAAGTATAATTGAGTTTTTAAAATTGTAACTCTGCCATTTTAAAAACATACATTTACCATTCTATTTTAGGATCTTGCATGATAATACCTTTAAAAAATTAAGACAGTGGTAATAATTGCCCTTTTCTATTGCCTTTGTGTGGTACCTACTTAGTTTGAGGAAATATTAGATAAAATTCAGGAAGTTAACTAGAAAGGATCAAATTCCCTTCAAATTGTGTCTCATGTACAATTCATTAAAAAAACAGGAATTGTGCAACCTTGCACCCACCATTCCCATTGCTCAAGTAAACACATATCCCATTCCTCAGTGGTGTCATTGCTAGAGATGCTCTGTGGCACAGGCAAAAGACACTGTGCTTACAATCAACATGCAAACGTTGACTGTAGGCAGGTGACCCAGTGAGACAGTTTCTTTACCTTTAAAATGATTATAAAGAAAATTGATTGTGCCCTGCCTCCCTCATAGCCCTATAACAACCCAGTAGGGCTATTGCCTGTAATGGTGCTTAATAAAAGAAATTGCTGTGTAAATACAAATTAATACTATTTTAAATGTGTTATTGCTACCTGTGGGAATTAGTATTAATAGGCCTGCGTACCATGAAATTTTGTTTTGGTAGAGCATATAGATTAAAAACAAAGAGGAGAAAAGAAAGGCCATATGCACACATGCTCTACATGTGAGAGGCTTAAAAATTTTATATGCTGACCCAAATATACACGGGAGTATTCCTCAGGTATAATAATCTTTTCATATCATGAAATTAATATAATATTTAGTATAATAAAGAAGGCATATTTTTATTAAATATTAAGTACCTCTACATTTTAGAATCCTTAAAAAATAAGTATTTTTAACTTTTGCTATAAATCTTCTTTTAAATAATTTCTAACCCTTAATTTATGATATTATTTAATGATTGTCTCTTTGTAAGCAGTGAGGAAATATTTCTGAATCGAGATGGCTTCCCTGGTTTCTGATTTTATGTCCTAGAGATATTTAGTAGAATCATATCTGTGAATCAAAAATTGGAAAACCTGCAGGTATATTTGAAATCATGATTGTCCTTAGAATCTGAACTAGGTGACTGAGCCAGAAACAAGAGAGGAAGGCTACGTTCCCTGCCTTAAAATCGAAAATAAATTCCTGCTTAAAGGTTATTTTAAAAAAATAAGTTGCAGTCTTTAAGATTATGGTTTCTCATGCCCCCATTTCTTCAGCCAATTATGTAAGTACCTGCCTCGTACTGGGGTTCCAGTAGTGAACAAAAGTGGTCCTTTGCCTCAGGTTACTTACAACCCATTTCGTTTGCAACTTCAGACTCAGCCTGTTTTCTTCTCTACACATCACAGAACAAGCACTAATTGAAGGAGATCATTTCTAGAAACCAGAAAACATAGCATGACAACCATGAGAGCTTCCTGCCTGTAATTAGTTGTTTAGCTCTGGAAGAAATAGTTTAACACATCTTAATAATTCTCTTTTTTTTCTACAAAGAATCTGTGTTACTTTTTTGCTGTTTGGTGTTGACAATTTAAAGGTGACTGAATCTGATTTTCTACCAATGTAAAGCTTCAAAAGCAGCCTGTGGATATCTGAGGAGCGAGGAGAAGGAGAAGCTAGTTGAGTGTGCTTATTCACTTGTGGAGCTTATGGGTTTCTCAGTTGGAATTCCAATTTGGGAAACCTGAATTGGGACCAGTCAGAACCAGCCATAGGACTGATTTTGCTTTCCTAGTTATTAGCCTCTGATACTTATCAGGTGATCATGACTTTTTGAAAGATTATTCCTCTATAACTCAGCATGACATATTAGAAAAACGTGGGCTGTAGAAGCAAACAGACTTTGGTGATGTAGTAGCACTTTCAACATGGATCATTTTCTTTCAGCCTCAGTTTCCTCATTTGTAGAGTGGAAATATGCCATCGATGGTTTGAAGTTAGAGGGGGCCATGTGGCAAAAATATGTGGGTGTCCCTTAAGCATTGAGAATAGTACCAACTAAAAGCCAGCAAGGAAACTGGGCCCTCAGCCCTGTAACTGACTCAGCTTGGATGTCGCCTTGATTTCGGCCTGTGGGACCCTGAGCAGAAAATCTAGCCTTTGGGGTTCTGGTTATGCCTAGACTTCTCATCTATAGAACTATGAGCTCACAAAGGGACACTGACGTTTAAGCTGTTATGTTTATGATCACTCGTAGCAATGGAAAAAGAATTTATTTTACCAAGTTGTTAGACAGAATATGTGCAGTTAAATACTTGAGCAAACGACATAGCTTAGAGCCTGCCAAACAAGAAATGCTCAGATCCTTGCTTCCCTCCTCTTAGCACTGGCCTGTCTCAGGGACGGGAGGGTGGTTAAGTCAGTGCCCGTGGCTTTCCAAATTTCCCAGGCTAGATTTTGAAAGTAAACAAAAAAGTGAACCTTTAGAAAATGCTGATATATTAGGCCTCTTGAGTATCTGCTTAGCTCTTTCTGAATTTGTTTGGGTGTTCTTCTGAGAGGGCTCTTCCTTTCTCCCCAACAGTTTTCGTTCATTCAGAGGGCTCGGCATTGGCTTTTCGGGTGGCTTTTTGAATGGCTCATTTAGATGACTACAACTCATCTGCTTAGGGCCTTTTTTCACTTAACAAGTGCCACTTGTACTTCACAGTGTGCACCCAAGAAGTGCTCAAAGCCCCATTTATCATGACACTGATAAAACACAAAGAAAGTGGAAAACAAGCTCTCAAAATCCTCATCGTTTTGCCACTGGATAATATTCTAGTGTGTATTCGTGCTTGTTTTATGGGTTGAGATGTGGAAGATTGCCATGGAAGTCCACATTCCTGAATTTCTCTTTCCAGGTCGACAGAATCAGGAGTAGCTTGGCTTGCTAGTGTAAAAGCCATCTGTCCAACCAGGCACTACTCAGATGCAGATAGTTGTACATCTGCAGTGTGAGATCTTTTCCTGAATGTATCCTGAGACCCATGAATGAAACAGTTTGTAAGTCACATCATCATGCAACACATCTCTCACGTCTTGCCATGGTTATTGAGTCTAATCAAAAACTACCCTTAATATTCTCACCCATCTTGCTTCTGTTGAGCGACTGGATTTGACCTCATTTGTCTCAGAGGACTTTCGTCCATGTTATTGCTTCATGTGAATTCTTCCATGAGAGACTAAAAAGCCCAAAGTTCCTAAGTGTCTGTTGTGATCAGGGCATTGAATTGGAGGGTGGTCGGTCGCTGTGCAACAAATTGACACCAGTTTAGTGGTTTAAACACCTTTATTATCTCACAGTTTCTGTGAGCCAAGAGTCTCCCCAGAGTAGTCTAAGGCTGCAGTCCAGGTGTCACCAGGGGCTGGGGTCTTCTCTGAGGCTCATGGGCCTTTCTGTGCTCACCCAGCTGTTGGCAGAATTCATGTGTCTGAGGTTGTGGAGCACATGCTCGCTTACTTCTTCAAGAACAGCAGGAGAAACAGACTCATTTGGATTCTCTCCTCTTGGGGAGCCTGGATCTTCCTTCGAATAGGTCACCCAGGATAGCCTCCCCGTTGATGAACTAAGTCAACATTTAAAAACATTAATTATAATTGGAAAATTCCTCCCCTTTTTTTTATATACTGTAAGTGAATCATGAGAGAAAAATATTGTCCTATTCACAATCCCGCTTTCAGTCAGAGAGAATTATAAAGGCACAGAGGGCAGGTGTCTTGTGGACCAGACCATAATGCCACCAGCTCAGAGTGATGCAAAAGACATGTCCATGTGGCTTTCCTAGAAACTACCCAACCCTGAGGTTAGATACTTTGGATGTCATCTTGAGGAAGGATAATTAGCAATGTAAGAAGTAAACTGTAATTCAGTGGTTTATAATTCAATATCACAAGACAATCTAAATAATCAGTAAATAATGCAAAACTTAACTCACCTACCATTTCTTTATTTTCTGTGTTCCTTTCCCCCCACCCCTCCACACACATAACAGAAGTTACTCCAGCTACAAATCGCCTGGTTTACTTCATGGAGTTGAAAGTAGGGAAATTTCATGTTTTCGGCTTCAGCCTTACCTGGGAGACATGAGAAAATACATTTCTTGGTCTGGCAGCTCCCACACCAAAGAACTATAACATAAGAGCCAAGTAAAATGTTGACACCAAAATAGTGCAAATACTAAAAATTATAGTGCGATGAATGTCTGTCCATCCATCTGATCTTTGCTGCCAATTTTCCTAGTTGGTGAGTCTCTTGTTGACCCAGTGGGCTAGCTTAACCAGCACTGTCCCCTGAAATACCAACTGATTGTGGGCCAGATAATGTACAGCAGCCTTGATACAACTATGATGCTCCCCAGTGCTTTGGCCAGCGAATTTCTCCAGAACCCCAGGACTGTAAGGATTGGTGGTGGTAATTTATACTAAATACTTCTGCCTACCGATTGAGTAGCATTTTGGTCATAAATAATGATGAAGCTCTTTGTTTCCAAGTTATGCAATTTCTGAATTGCAACACTGCATCCATTTCCAGTTATGGGTAAATGGACATCGGAAAGCATATGTCTTTGAATGAAGCAGAGGGTACTGACGTAACTCCTCTTGCGATTTTCACCAAGGTCTCTGTTTTTGTCTAACCTAAAATTTAGATAGAGATTTTATCTCTTCTTTGCAATAATACAAAAGGAGTAAAGAATAATGCAGTAAATTATTAAATTACTAATTACTAAAATCATGTGAGGAAAATGGAGGAAAGGAGTTGATAGCCTATCTTTCTTATATGATCTCTACCCTTTCCACTTCCTCTGCAAATCCTCCACTTCTCTTCTATTTCTTTAGACTACAGTCTGGCCCCTAAATCCTAAAGACAATTGAGAACACCATCCCTAGAACACACTAGAACCTCCTTGCACCTACATAAGCATGTTCCCTGGGAGGTGACCTCCTATTCCTATCATTCAACCCCAGTCAGTGCCTTTCTGAAAGCATTTCTGATAAAAAATATTTTTTTCCAGTTGATTATGTAAAGCATTGGGTACCTTACCAAACAGTTAAAATGTTTTTTTTTATTTAAAAAAAAATTGGCATAATCTCTTTTGTACCTATATCCTCTATCCATAATAGATACAAGCATAAAGGGAAAGAATCTTCCTCATGGAGGGACTTATTCCAAGGTGTATTGGAAATGGGATTTACTCATTCCAAACTGCATTGTTGACCCAGTGGCCCGCTCGAGCTCCCATCCTGCATCTCTCCTTTCTTTTTCAGCTGGCTTTGAAAAGGCCTTCTTGGACATTCTTGCTCTACTGCCTCAAATCTCATTTGTTCCAGATCATAACCTACCACTATCTGACTCTGCCCTCCAGTGCCACTGAATCCACTCTTGATTTCCATCTCAATGGCACCCTTCTTTCTGTGTCCTTCATTACATTCAGCAGTTTAGATTATTGGGCGCTGCCATATTTCCTAAACCCCTGCTCCTTATTTTTCATGCATGGCTCTCTGCTAATTTTCTTTCCCTGACTACTCTCTAACTCTCTTTTGAAGGGACCTTTTGTTCTGCCCAAGTTTTAAATGACTGTGTCTTCAGATTCTGTTCTTGGCTCTCTTACCTTCTACTCTAATATCTATGGAATAAATAAGTGACAAATTCTAAATTCTCTCCAAATGTCTGACTGAATTTCTAGACCCACATCTTTCTGTAGATATCATGGAGTCTTTTAACTCATTGTATGCACAGTGGACCACATAATCAATTATCAAGTCTAGCCCATTTTGCTCCTCAAACCGTCTGCATTCATTTGCACTTGTGCTGTCCTATCTCAGGCCATTGTCATTTCTCACCGGGAAAACTGCATGGGCACCTCACTGATCTCCTTTCTTGTAGCCTCACCTTCTCAAACCCATCCTCTTGACTACTTCCATAACTTCTTCATATGCACATCCACTTGTATCATTATTCTGCTCATGATTTCATCTGATCATGTTACAATTCTGTTCATCATTTAGCCAATAAAAGCATGACTCGTTAGCATGACCATCATTATCTGACTCCTGCCAGATTTGCATCTCCCACCATTCATGCCTCTCACAGCACTCCCAAACTATGTAATTTTCTCTGAACTAACCCAGATTGTTCCTGCCTCTGTGCCTTTCTGTGCATGTGAAATTCCCTCTTTCTAGGATGTCTTCTCTAAATTTGTCTCTTTGGCCAATTTCCGTTTATCCTTCAAGACCCCAGAGCCACTGCGACCTTCTCTTTGATAATGAATATAAACACAGTTTTTCTATGATTGAATGATATTCTGTATATAATTCCAGTATATCTGTTATTATTTTCTATCCTAAATACTTGCCTACATTTGTAGCCTGATGAGTCTAAGCTTTTCTTAAGGATGTTAACCTTGTCCTTTTGTCATTGTGCCTTCAATGCCTACCACAGAGTAGGAGTTAATAGGTTATGCTGAAGGGGCATATTTTGAATAATGTGCTATTTCATAAATGAGTCTTCTAAGAGGCTAATTGATACAAACAGTTAATGCACTTTCAAGCATCTTTAATGTAGAAAGAAGTTCAGGCATTTGGAGAGCTTAGAGGCAAAGCACAGTGATTTATGATCTTCAGAAAGCAAGTGCATTGGCCATCCATCTATCACTTCGGTCCCAGCTTTGTTTATAATATAGTAACCACTCTGCATGATTTAAAAGTTGAGATTGTTGTCTGCTTGCTCCTAGGTTTGCAAAACCTTTATATTTCCTCCATTGTTTTACATTTCTGAATCTTCGTAGGTACACAAATTAATTATAAGTGGTAGCAAAAAAAGAATACTGTTGACAGGCTTTAATATATTTTTGGCACCATGTAACTTTTCATTTATTTTCATGTTATAAATCAAAGAATGTTCAACTTGTGTCATTCAGATATGATTTTTTAAAAAGCAAGTTTCTCAATTAAGACATAATAGAGAGCTGAGATTTCTTCCCCTTAAATTACTTTTGAAAGTTAGTTTTAATCTTTCTTATTTTTATATACTTCAGGGTTTTCCTTAGCCACTCTTGTCATAGTCCTACAGGCCAGATATATTCTTCCAGATTATTTCTGATTTGCCATTCTACAGGCATCGCCTTTTGAGCAGTAATTCACTCCAGCTCCGTGAAGATTGTGTAAAGCCATTTTTAAAGACATAGTGACTGCATGTGTGCATAAATCTTTCCTTTAATTGACCTTGACGAAGCATATACTTATTGCAGAAAGAGTACTTTCATTTTATGGTCCTATGTCTGTACTGAGAGTTTTTATCATATGTATTGCTTTCCGTGATTTTTCTTGTTAAGTGGAAAGGCAGTGATTTAAGACAAGCTCTTTCTAATTTTTTTGCTATTAATATGTATTAAATGAAGCTGATTATCTGGAGCAGAACATCGCCCTTTGGGAACCTCTGCTTTTTGACAACTTCATTTACTGAGAACAGCTGAAAACTAAGAAGAAAGAAAAAGAGCTTATGAGGGTCAAAATCCTTCGCCTTGCACCAAAGCTCAGTGAATTTTACAGAATGTCAATTGCAGTTTTTTATTTTATTATTTGTTTGTTTTGTTTGTTTTAACTTGCTGTGAAACCACCCTCAGGGTGCTGGGGAAAACTATTCACAGTAGTTTTTCACTACAAGACTACCCTGGGTTGGGGTGGGGTGTGAAGGAGGTGGTGTTTCAGGCAGCTGATGGCTTTTGGGTGTTTCAGGAGCCAAGAACCAGACAAGCTCTATGCTCTGCGGGGGGCTGGACATGGGGAAGCTGCATGCACAGCAGAAGCATGGCTAGTGAGCCACTGGAGCCAGGAAGTAAAACCCCTTTCTGCTGAAATATCTCTCCAGTCTCCTCTACTGACAAAGCTCACCATTGTGCTGGCTGGCCCAAGAGAAAATATTTAAAGGGCCTCAATCCTTTTCATAGCAGAAAAAGAAGATGAGTTTAGAAGTGACAAACAATTGGTAACTTGCACAGACAGTGAGGAGGGAAGGATGTGATTTAGTTGGATATCTTGAAGTATAGTGATACAAGTGGAGAAAAAATTTAACTCAAAGACCCCAAAGCAGGAAGTAAATAGCAAGGAGATCAGTGTGTGTGTGGTAGGGAAAGATTGTGAGCAAAAATTACAAGAGTAAGAAATGAGGTCACAGAGGACAAAGAAAGAGAGACCTAGAGCATCTTTGTGGTAGACCATTCCAGGGCTTTGCATCCAGAGGTGCCACTGCAGGGCGTAGAGAAGAAGAATGCATTATGTATTTAAAAAGAATCATTGTGGTGATTGTTTATGAGGATGGACTCATAGGGGTCAGACACAGAATCAGGGAGAACCAATCAGGAGGCTATTGCAGTAATACAGGTGAGACGTAACTGCTTACACCAAGGTTGCTTAGACCAAGGTAGGAAAAGTGAAACTGGTGAGAAATAGTCAGAAAAATGTCACCATTTCTGTTTGTTTGAACAGTTAATCATAATCTCACCTTTGTTCTTTTCTTACTAAGGATATAGACTGACTAGATGATGATAGGTAGATGATAGATGGTAGATAGATAGATAGATAGATAGATAGATATAGATGGATAGATATAAATAGATGATAGATATATAGATGTAGTTATAGAGACATAGATATAGACATATAGATATATTTACGATATGTATGTCCTATCTGTGGAAACGTTTTTATTAAAAAAGGATCTTAGCACTCTATATAGATTAGAACTCATTAAATGGGTGCTATTGATTACATTTACTTTTTTTTTTTTTTTTTTTTTTTGGAATCTGGAAGGTTGCAAGCCAAGAAAGAGTTTCAGTAAAAGATCTATAGATGCTTAAATTATAAATATAGCAGACACAGCTATTTCATCAAGTAAATAAATGTGAATGGTTGTATTTAGCTTACATATTTCCAAAACACAAATCTACTTTCAAATGCATTTGAAATACAGGCTACCCTCTGCAGCATCCTCAAGCCCTTTCCAGCTCACCCTGTAGACCAGGACCTGTCCAGTCTTGCTTCTACATCTCAACCCAGGCTCTACCTATAACCTGGGGCTCAATGTTCCCTCCTATCCTCTAAAGGCAACCCTCCCTGCTCCTTGCCTATATCTAAATGCTGGCCTACTTCTCCCTAGCTCTTGGAAAATTTCTCACCTTCTTTACATTGCTGCCCCAAACCTTCCTGATTGATTTACCCAACTCTCCCCAAGACTGTATTTTTCCAGAATTAAGCATTCTTTTCTATGTACTCCCTTCCATAGTGCGTTGCCATCCTTGGCATTGCTGTTTTTTGTTTGTTTGTTTGTTTGTTTGTTTGTTTGTTTTTATGTAAGACTGTCTTCTTTAAACTGTGCATTCTTAAAGGTCTCATTCTCCCTTATATCCCTACTAAATTTCCTGAAGCATGCTACACTTAATAAATATATATTGAAGTTGACATTTATTTATTTAGAAATAAAGCCACAGAGATTAATATTAAATCTACTCATTAGAGATACACTATCTAATAATAGTTGAGATAATTCTTACAAAGTGTTTTTTACCATTATATACCAACTTAAGTCTGTTACCAGTAATTACTTATTCCACTGGACTATATATTGAACTGGGAAGAAATTCTTTATAATACTATCTGTGGCATTTCCCACCCCTCTAGGTACAATAGAAATCATGCTTTAGTAATACTTCTTAATACTTTTTTTAAATGAAGCATAATTGTTTTTCTTTAACTCTTTCACTTCCAGAGACTACCGCATTAGACAGGTGAAATTGTTCATGATCCTTAACCTTCTCCTACAACTTTCTTAGTGAAATTCGCTATGTGAAAAATTCATGTACTTTTTTTTAATACTCAAGTTGCCACCAAATGTAAGTGCTTAAAATATAGATGTCTGTGTATCAAGCAATGGACCTCTCTATTCCATTACATAATGCTCGTATGTCTCTGGAGAGTAGGAAGTTTATTGGGGATGTCAAATTTCCTGCAACTCTAAAATTATGCTAAGAAGAGCAAAACAAGAATACAGAGAGAAAGAAATAAAGTGGGTTTTATAGCCATGTTCTGTTGAAATACTAAGGAGAAAACAACTTGAGGACATCTAATAAGAGAGGAAATCATCCAAATTCAGTGCTACACTGAGATTCCATAGCTTGACAAGGTTTCTACATTAGGAAATGCTTCTGAAAATGTTTATTTCAAACATGAGAACTCTCCATCCTAAGGGATTATTGAGAGTTAACTTGTTTGGTTATGTTTAAGTAATGGGCCAAATAAAATTCTGAATGATTCCTGTACTGGAAGCAATTTGGCAATTTGAAACAGTTTTCTTCATTTCCTAAAGTGGTATTTGAATCCTGTTTGCTTATAGGCATATTTTATCTGGTCTCAAAGATAATATTTTTTCTATTTGTATTGTGATTATACATTCATGTGTCTGTTTTCAACTCTAAGCAATGAACTTCTTGTAGGATAAGAGTAATATCATATAATGTATGTTTGGTGCAAGTAAGTGCTCAACTCAATGTTTGTTCAAAAAATAAATAAGAGAATCAAGCATAACTCCTATGATTCTAAATTGAGCAACTGAATATCTGATGGTATCTTTATTGAGATGAGAAAGATTAGGCAAGAGCTGAGTTTCAGATTGATATACTTGAGATGTTTGACAGATATTTAAGCAGAGATAAAAAGTAAGCTGTTGGACATTGTCTTCTGGAGAATGATTTAGAGATATAGATTTGGTTATCATTAGAATAAAGATGACATTTACACCGAATCACCTGAAGAGAGAAAACTGAAAATCAGAGGGTCTAGAAACAACCCATGTGTAACTCAGATTCACTCAGGTATAAGAACAAAAGCCAAGGAAGGAAACTGAAAAAAGTAATCAGTAAGTTAGGAGGAAAACATGAGGTACTTTAAAAACCAAGAGAGAAGAAGGTATACAGATACAGTGATGATGGTGAAAACTCACTGAGAGCTTAGCTAGGTTGGGGACAGAAATGTGTCAATCTATCTGGCAATGTAGAGGTCATTGGTGATCAGGACAATGATTTTGGGACTGATATAAGCAGAAGACAAATTAAGAACTAAATGGACTGAGGAAGTGGAGAGAAGGCACTTGTAATTTTGGAGAAAGATTGGCTATGAAAAGAAGGAGAGAAATGAGGTGGTGTGGAAGGAGATGAGGGGTCAGGGTAAGGTGAATATGCACATACTTGTATGAATTATGGGAGAAACAAGAACATGTTAGAATGGTGATGAGAAAGATGTAAAAGAGAGGGAAAGACTGATTTCAAAGAGAGAGAAGATGACAGAGGAGATTTAAAGCTTATCATGGCCTTTGATGGGATTAGGGCTTTTCCCTCCATGCTCAAAGAAGAGAAAATGAGGAAATTGGTATGAATTCTGGTTGATGTTTTAATTTGATCATAAGAACAAAATGAAACTTCTCTTTAGTGGTGATGTAGTTACCTACAGTTCTGTAGCAAGCCACTCTATAACTTTGTGACTTAACAATGATTTATAATTTCTCATTATTCTGAGTTTGACTGGACTCAGCTGGGAAGGTGGTAGTTCAATCTCCAGGGTCTCTTTTCAGGTGAGTTTGTGATGATTCAGTAGCCTACCTTTCTAGCATGGCTGCTGGTTTCCAAGAGCATACATTTTCAAGAGGACACACCTGGTATTCAAGTATTTACCAAGCACATACTATGTCATACTTGCTAATATCTCACTAACTAAGCAAATCACAAGGTGAAACCCAGAGTCAATGTGAAAGAGGCTATCTAAGGTCATGCAGGTCAGAAGGTACATTTTACCAGCAGGCTATTAGAGTAACTATCATAGGTTGCTTTTATTTTCTTAAACAACATTATCTCTCAAAAGTAAGTTGGGGAAAAAATACAAGAAGTAACTGTCATAATGGGAATTATATGGCTGTGATGAGTACCTGAGTGAGCTGTATTCATGAACATAATAGAAAATAATATAAATCTCCTATTATTATGATTTCAGGGGATATTCTCCAGCAACTCTTTAATGCATACAGGAGCAGACAGATTGGCAAGGTCATTTACAGATGTCTAACTCTGGCAGAAAGTATATAGACAGCAGAAAAGTGACACTATATAATTTCTATCCTTTTGTGTTTTGTAGACTTTCTTGTTCTTCTCCTTTAAGAATCAATCAATCCATCACAATAAATTTAGATATACAAGAAAAAATATGTCAAACACTTAGATGTTAAAAAAAAAGCTGTTCTTGGCATCAACACATTTATTTAAGTGGTTGAGAAATTTATCAAGTAGTTGGAACCCTACCTTTTATCACACAGGGATTTATTGCTTCTCTACTTTTCATTCACTTCCCATGCAATTTTTTCCCATTTGCCTTTTCCCTGGGAAATTCTCCAAAATTCCTTTATATCTCCAAAATTCTTTTATATTTGTATCCAGTCACAAATATGGAAATTTTGCTTGCTATTTAAACCCAGATAATTTGATATAAGGAACAGAGTCAACAGATATAGAAGTGCCAAAGGGAAAAAAGAGGATCCAGACATAACTCAGAAGTGGAAATTGTAAGAAACTGCTACCATTCTTTGGGAGCAAAGGGAAGAAGAGGTTATTAAACCCCAGGACCTTGGAGGAAGGATTCTAAAGTGGATGGTTTATTTGTCTTGATTCTTTGCATTGGAAATAAGTCATTATATCAGCTTCAAGAAAGATTAGACAAGTACTCTTCACTTTTAATTTTCATGAACATAAACATGGTTTGGAAGGGTCCAATATAATACACACGTGCACACACACACAGACACACACATACACTTTCCATTTGGGCTTTGTAATGAGGTAAAAAATCATCAAACTTTATCAAAGATTAAAAAATTCTTCAAAAAATAATTTCTTAAACATGAAAAAAGTAGGCATTTATTTAGCCTATAATAATCTAGTCCTTTAGCTTCCATTGCTAATTCTTTTTTTTGATGCCAAAACTCTTATTTTTAGTTGGCAATAAAAACAATAACTAAGCAATACGTATTCTAAAGCAATCCAAGTTTTTTCTTTCTTGTGACCTCCCATGGCCTTAATATAAACTATCTGTAGTACAGAAAAATTTCTCAATCCAAAAACATCTATAAAACTGTCATCAGAAGACATTTATCTTGATAACAGCTAATGCACAGGTCATGGAATTTTGAGCAGCATTTGTGACATAACTACAGCTTTCTAAATGCAGTGTTACAGCAGTTTACAGAAACTGTGAGCATTTTCCAGTTTTCTTTCACAATTTTTTGTCTTTATTTATTTTGCATACAAAATACATTAATTCTTTTGGAATGATGTTTGGGGGATAATTTGTAGCCCAAAATAATCATGTTCAAGCTTTATTCCAGGAGGATTGATGTTTTGACCAGCCATTTGGAAGGAAGTATGAGCAGCCAAAACAAATTTAGGCTAAAGTGGAAGGGGAAAAATGAGCATTTTGTTCTTTATGTTTTAAAAGTACGTTTTGTGCACCTAAGTTGGGTTTAATTTTATTTCCTTTACCTTCCTCTTTATAAATTATATGTAGAACAAAGTAGGATCAAATTTGGGCTAATCAATAAACAACACTCTTTTTCCTTTCTTTTGCCTGATTTTTTTTTTAGTGTTACCATCACAACCAAAGATTCTTGGTTGTTAAAATTTTTTTGTCAAGTCCCGGGTAATAATAATATATTTATTTGGTCTCCAGCAGTCACTAGAATTTCTAGAATTAAGGTCCATCCATCTGGTTATCAGTTGTAAATGGTGTAGCTAACAGGTCTGGTATGTGTGCCAGGGGATGCCACTGTTGGCTGTTCAGTGTAGATATGTTCCCTTATTCTATCTACAGGGGACTGCTGCCATACACACCAATCTAAACCAGATGAGTACCTTTCTCTCTCTCTGCCTAATAATGACATCAGTCAAAATCATTTGTTAACTGATATGAGGATAATAGGAACCTTAGAGCTTCTGTAATCACCCTGGGGATTGGTCAGGGATACAAATGAAAGAAATTGATTGGGAGTGTTCCTCCCTCTCTCCGTTTCTATCCACCCTAGTTAAGGATCATCTAGATATTTGTTAAGATGTGCCTCCCCCACCACACACATACACGTTATACACACACTTTATTATACCACACTCCTGCAATTCTTATCCTCTTTGTTTCTATTAGCAGTATTACCTTCTAATATAGTATACCATTTGCTTATTATTTGTGATCATTGATTGAGTCCTACTATTATATAAGGCCTCTGAAAACATGGATCTTTTCACTGATCTTTTCCTTATCAGCTAGAACACCTAAAGATTTATTAAGTATGTTCATGGGAATAAATTTAAGATGTTACAATATTGGAAAGCTAGCTTTTTAAAAAGTGAAAATTCTCTTTTGAGGAACATTCTCTTAAGCAAATATAAACTTTTTTTCTGATTCTGAAATAATCCTAGACATATACTTTAATAATTTTATACTACACATAATTTTATTATAAGCAAACATATTACGTAGGCTAATACCAGCTGCTGAAAACTAAATTTTAGTGGCTTAACAAAATAGGAATTTTGTTTTCTCTTACATAACTGTCTAAATGTGGGTGTTTATGGTCTGAAGTGGCCTTCCCCCATGTGATAATTCAGACACCCAAACTTCTTCAATGTGATGGCTCTCCTTTTTGTGGGGCTTCTCAGTTATCAGTGTCTAACTGGGTGAATAGGAAAGAGATGGCTTCTTAATCATCTTGGCCTTGAAGAGACACATACCACTTCTACTGATCCCATTCCTTTGATCAGAGTTGTCACATAATTCCGCCTGGGTGTAATTCAAAATGCCATTTCTAGTTAAACAGCTACCTCCTTGGGATAGCTCTACACTATCGTAGAGAAAAAATGAACTTTGATTATTTGTTTACTCTTTCTGTTACATTTAAGGACCAAGTTATCCTGTAGCATTCCCATTGGTAGGCTATATTAATGAGATTTACTGTCATAATAATGCATAATAACTTGAAGAATATAATGGTGGACAATTTGTCATTGGCCGTGTTCAACTTCAGACCATAAGTCAGTTTTAAGTCTGATTTCAATGTCTCAGATGCTGGGCCCTCAGCTCAGACCAGCAGCAGAATTTGGAGCAGTTTCTTCTTATGACTAGAAGAGGCCAAGTCAAACCAAACATATCTAAATCCTCTTCTTAGGAGATGAGGTCTACACCAATTTCATTGGCCAGTACAAATCACATAGCTAAGCTCAACAAAGTGAGGAAGACTATTTTCCCCATGGCAGGCATGGTATGATGGGGCTACAAGTGAATATCTGATGACAAATTACATTCCCCACAGGGTTATATTAAACAGACTCAAACATAAAACTGGAATTCAATATGGCAACTCAAATGGTTTTACCTGAGAATAGAGAAGCCACTGAAGTGAGGATTACTCAATAGTCAGAGGTCACAGATAATCTTGAAATACTAGTCCCCAGAGCTCACTTCATATTTTCTTCTTTTTAACTTATTCCCATTGCTGGACAAAGCTCTTGGATCCCTAAAATGCAACAATCCCAACTTTTCTTTTGTCCAACACTGTCTTTGTGCTCCAGTCTTTTCAGGCTAGTTTTTATGCTCTTTTATATTGGTCATTCTGTTCTCTGAGTTTTGGTTAGAGTTACTATCTGTATCCTCATTTCTATTCATATCTCTAATTAATTGTCACTCATTGAAGATTTATGAAATCTCACTATTTTCATGAGAATTTCTTTACCTTCTAGACATTGACTATCTTCTTCCTTTTCTGCTTCATCCATCTGTCCAGCCATCTGTTCATCTGTCCATCCATCCATCCATCCATCCATCCATCCATCCATCCATCCATCGATCTTTCTATCCTTTCAACAATATTTAATGCTTTTCTAGTATATGTCAAGAATTATTTTACAGAATGCGAACATAACATGAATAAGATTAAAAAACCCTCCAATTTCATGGAGTTTATATTTTAGTAGAGAACATAGATACAAGAGCCAGAATATAAATATAATTTTAGATAGTGTTAATACTGTGAATAAATGAAAACAGAGAAATATGATTATGTGAGGGGAATAAGAAACATTAAATATGGAGTCAGGGAGAACTTTCTCAATATTTGAGTTGAGAACAAAATGATGAAAACAAAATAGCCCATGCAACTATCATTAAATATATATTTCTAATCAGAATCCCCATACCAGAAGAATCTACAAAGCTTCTCCCTTTTTCCCCTTGGAATCCATTTACCATATTTAAGTTGTTTGATAAATACAAAAATGCCCAAATAGAATAGGCTAGGCTAATTGCTTGTGTCTATAATTTGCTGAGTTATTTTACAATTGGGTGGAATTACATTGTTTGATGGGTCTGTATTTTTCTAACAAAAAACAGTTGAGTAAATATGCAGTAATAATGTCTAATACATTATATTGCTAATTTAAAAGATCCAGAGAAAAATGCACAAGAGCCCTCAGAAATATCACTTCCTTACCTTCATTTTCCTTCTGTGCCTTTGTACTGCTTTGGGAATTGACTTGTTTGATCCCCTGGTATGACTGACTGTCCAAGGGGTATCCAAGTTGGACTAACCTCATCACTCCAATGGTCAAGATTTTTTGAATTATGAGTAAGAACCAGTGATGTAGGTAATAAAATGCAGACTTATGTTTTCCACCTTCAGCTTTATATTAGCTTCCAGTTGCTGCTTAACAAAGTTCCATAGACTTAGTGGTAAAAACAAGTCAGACTTTTTATCTGATAATTCTGTTTGACATGAGTATCTCTTGGCTAAAATCAGGGTGTCAGCAGGGCTGCATTTCTTTCTGGAGGTTATAAGGGTGAATCACTTCCCTTGACCTTTCCAGCTTCTAGAGGCCTCATAACCTATGCTTTATGACCCCTTCCCTCCATCTCCAATGCAGTAGCTGGTCAAGTCCTCGGACTACATCTCTCTGACCCTGTTTCCATCATAATATCATAATATCTCTTTCTCTGATCACAGCCTGGGGACAGGTCCACTATTTTAAAGATCAGTGAGATTAGTTTGTACTAACCTAGATATCCAGGCTAATTTCTCCATCTTAAAGCCCTTAGCCTCAATCACATCTGCAAAGTCCCCTTTGTCACATAAGAAGATCACGTAGTCACAGGTTCCAGGTTTTAGGACATGGGCATCTTTGGGTCTGCCACAATTCTCCCACCCATAGGTTTCCTTTGATTGATGATTGTGACTTCTGAGAATGGGGGAAGTCTCACAATTTCTTAATGAGACTAGCCTGCTTCGTGGGGATGAGAGAAAATGAAAGTCTTTTCTTAGCACTGACACCACTCAGCTTCTGATCAAGAACTTGGTACATCTCAGGGCTGAGTATTCCTCGTGACATATTACTGGACTGCTGTAGCCTGTTTCGGTTTTGCAAGGAAATATGAGTCACCTCTTGAGAATGTTCTATGACAACCCTTAAAAATTGTTTTTGTTATATTGGGAGGAGGAGGCTGTCTTTCTTTCTCCTTCATTGTTTATGTTCTGGTATCATTCACTACTGTCCTTTTGATGGATTCCAAATTGTTCCTGGGGAAAAGACTGGTGATAATTCTAATTTCAGCCACTCTTGCTCTGGGGACTGATTTGGGCCTTGTCTTTGATACTGTGCTCTCTAATCATAATCCTGACTTCCTGAAATATGAGTGTCAGTAGGAAAAGGCTTGCCAACTCCATCCCTCATTTATCACTGAGAGGATGCTTTTAAGGAAGGTCTTAAATGAAGGCATTGTACAAATGCCAAAAAAGGAAAAAATAAAAGTGCTATGTCTAGGGATTAGTGAAAGCTTCCCATTGTCTGACCTCAATTAGAAAAAGCAGAAATATTTCTAAGGATTGCTTTTGAGACGCCTAAAGTGGCTTACTGGATGTTAGAGTTAACTCTGTCCTAGAGTGAAGTTCTTTGCCATTACTGATCCAGTAACTTCATTCCTTTACATCTTTTTCAGAAACTCTTGATGAATTTACATAGGGCCCTCTCCTCAACAGTTAGATTTTAACCTACACTTAATAGAAATGAGAGGGAGTAATTATGTGCAAAACTAATGGAAGGAACTTTAATACCTTCTAAAAGATACATAAACATAAGATAAAAATATTAAAGAATGAAGGGGGGTTTCTCAACCATTTTTTATTATCCCTATAAAGAGCCATTTTTGATATGTTTTTTCTAACCACCCTCCTATGACATGTAATACCGTAGCTGATATACTGTCTATCTGATGATGTCCTGTATGTATATCTGTGCTTTCTAAACAAAAAGATTAAGATATTTTGTTCCTCTCCCAATAACAAGTTTTTGCCTTCTTGAAGAATATATTGCCCTATAGCAAATGCATGATACAAATTGAAGGGACTTTATTTTCCACTCTCCTGATTTTCATAATATTATAATTATTTATTTTAAAAGTGACAACTAAGCATGACAAAAATCATAAAGTATAAATATTCAAAAACAATGATAAAGAACAGATATATTGTCCAAGTCATAGAAAAAAATATATATATATACACCATATACATAAAAATTTAATTTTGTAATTAAGACCATCTTTCTATGTCAATATGCATATTATCCCAAAATTGTTTTTATGTTCACAGAGTACTTTTTGCAGTAGTAATGTCTCATAATTTAGGGACATAATATTTTGGCAGATATTTATGATGCTTTTAACTTATTTTGAGAGAAACAACACTATGCTATAGATTCTTGTATGTATTTTTTTCACTTGTGACTGAATATTTCCTTGAGAAGCAAGCTTACAAGTGTAATCTTCCAGGCAAAGAAAATGCATTTTACAAGGCATTTGATACATGATGCTAAATTGCCCACCGAAACAGCATGGTTTCTTTCAAAAAGCCGTAATCATAGCAAAATTTGAATAAGATCTGAGTAATTGAGTACTATCTCTCCTACCAATAAAATATTGCATTTGTATCCAGTTGATTGGGCATATTTTTGAGGGTGTAATTGTTCAATTGGAATAGAAACTCTTTGAAGCAAGCAGGAACTGGAAAGAGATTTATGGTGTGTTCAGAATTTTACATGTGTACCTTGGCTCAGCAAAACTATAGGGGGGCCAGAAAAAATGATTATCATTTGAGTAGTTTTTTGTTTGACCCATTCTAATTTTCTTTCTTACTTTTAATCACTTTATAACTGTCCACACATTTCATCCCACCTTCTATGAATAAATTTGCTAGGGAAGTCTGAGATAGCAGGGATGCAGGCAACAAAAGAAGCACTTTATAAAAACCATGTTTTTTTTTTTTTAATGGCTTCTCGTAAATTTATTGTCTCAACAAATATTTATTGAACAAATATTAGCTATCAGGCACTACTGCAGTGCTGGGGCATAAATAGCAGTGCCTCAAAACAAGTCCCTTCCATCATGAAATTCATATTCTAGGGCGGGAAAGCAGACAATAAGACAAGTAGACCTAAATATGTAATACAATGCCAGGTAGTGATGTGAACTGTGGAGATAATAAGAGAGTGAATGGTGGGAAGGGCAGGCAGATAACAGAGAAACCCCTCTGAACAGAACTGAAATAAAGTGATGGAGCAAGCCATGCAGATGTCTGGGGGAAGAACATTCCAGACACAAGGAAGAGCAAATTAAAGTCCATGAGATCAGAACATACTTGGTAATTAAGAACAGGAAGGAAGCCAGTGTGGCTAGAACAGAGTGAGTGAGAAGGACAGGGGTAGGAAAAGAAATTGAAAAGACAGAGAAGTGTTAGTTAATGTACAACATAATAAGACAATGAAAACTCCTCAATCTCGCCAATTTTGAGTCATTACACTCATCTATTGAACAAGTCTCTTACAGCTCCTCCTATGTCTTAGAATCCTGGCTAGACACTGGTTATAGGATGGAGATAGGCAAGGCTCTCACAGAGCGAGTACTCTGGGAAGGACACAGACAAGCATAGAGGCAATTATGGTTTATTGTGATTGTGTCATCATGGGTGAAGCAGAGGGCATTAACTGGAGCACAGTAACAATTCAGCTAGATACCTATAATATATAAATCGGGCTGTTTTTAATAAAACACTATTTTTTCTTTTAGTATCCTGCATATATCATTCTACCTTTGCATATATTACATTATTTGAAATGAAATGTTAAGTCATCTGCTCACCCAGTGGCTCACATCCTGGAACGGGAGGCCACATCTGTATATCGGTTTTCAATTTAGTTCTGTGTCTGGGGCAAGTTTTCACCAAATTTGTGGCAGTGAGCATGCAATGCAAAAGAAATAATTGAATTAAGGTCTGGCTTCCTGCCTTTGAAAAGTTCTTAACTGGACCTAGTTTGAAGGATTAGAATGTTATGAAAGGCTCACTAAAAATCTGGGAGATGGGGCGAGGCAGGAAGGAGTGGGAGCAGCAATTTAGGTTACTGGTATGTTTTTCCTCCTTGTTTTGTCAGTTATGAGTCTCATTTGGTGGTAAATAGTTAGAAATTATATATATTTTGTTTCTCCTTTAAATGGTAAATTCGCTGAGGGAAAGAACAGTTTCTGCTATTGCTTTATGTGGGTGTGTGACAAATGATACAAGAATGAGGAAAACAATTCTTCTCATTCTAATCTGTTCACAGGAATACATAGAAAAAAAATGGAGAAATCCAGGGCATGTGGCTTCCTGCTTATTCTAAGGGCATTCACCAGATGTGCCCAATGTCTCAATTATCTCCCTGACTCAGGAATTTTGGTTATTATTTCAAGCAGTTTGCCGGGTGTAGCTCACTAGAAAGCTCTTATTTTCTGGTCTAAGTGCTGTGTACTTCAGGGTGATTATCTGAGGGTTTTAGGACATGGGTTTGACTGCAAAGGATCCTTATCTCCAAGGTAACACTGACATTCCTGTTGACAAAGAACAGTCTGTCTGCCCTGTTTGGGTCTTTCTGTTTTTTGAAAGCATTGTAGGAGCAGATCTATTCGAGAACGTTCAGAGACGAGGAAATGGAAGAGGCAGCACTCACTGTTCTTGCTTACCTTGTGTGCTGAGGATACCCCCCAAACCCTGTTCCTGCTAAGATCAACTTCGTCTCCATGATCATCCTAATTCTACATTTCTAACACCAAGGTCCTCTGTCATTGCTTTGTCTCTTTCAAAACTACTAGCTTAGCTTGGGTGAACTTTGCATCTTTTCTCCCATTTTAACTGTGACAGACTTTTGCTGTTTCTCATACTATGATGAGAGTTTTATTCATGAATCACAGATAAGACGTCTGATAGTAAGACTAGGTCTACACACTTAGCTACTTCGGTGCAAAATATTTCTGAAATGAATTAATAAGAAGGTGTTTAAAATGGCTGAGCAATGTAAAGGTTTACATTTACACCTTTTCATTTGTAACTGCAAAATTCTAATTGTATTCTAAGATAAGTACTGTGCTTAGAGCTGGGACTTCAAAGGTGAAGAAGACAAACATGATTTTCCAGTCCAGGAGAGGGGAAGGACATTAAATGATCAATAACACAAATAAACAAGGACCCAGAAATTGTGACACAAACCAGGGGAGTGTTTCAGAGGTGACTCTTTTTTAGACTGAATTTCTAAGAAAAAAGGTCTCTGAGTAAGAAAATCACTTTTAAAAAATATTCTGAATCCCTGAAAGAAAAGCCTCTGAGTGTGGGGTATTATTAAAAGGATGAGCACTGCTAAGATGTGGCTGGAGAAAGAGAACTGGGCCACATGATGGAAGACCTTATTTTATTCCTAATATTTAGGAGGAGGCGTTGCTAGCTTCCGAGCAGACATGGCGAAAGTGGGTTCATGACATGGTCAGAGTTAACTGATTATAGTAATTACACTCTCTATATAAAGGGTCAGATCTAGCATTCTAACCATTTTTATTTCACAAAGTAGAGTGTGTCTCAGTGTTAGGAAATAGACAGATAGACATGTAAATGTATGTAGAATACATGTCACACATATATATATGTATCCATACATTTATATGTATATAATGCATATATACATCCATATGTGCACATATACACACATACTGCACATAAATATATGTGTACACATATAGAAATTCAAATTTGAATTTGAAATGTACTTCATGATTAGATTTAGAACATTTATCTAAATTCCCATTATTTTTATTCAAAAGATCTATGAGCTGAAGTTTAACTTTTAGGTTAAGATTTCAAGGAGATGTTGAATTAGGTGTTTAAGGTATGAATTGGGGGAGGAAAAGGCTCACAGGAAATAATCGGAGGGCAATAATCTAAGACCAGTACAGACTGGATGACTGTAAGTCCTTCTCTTTTCTTACATTTTATGTTCAGAATTCACATTGTCCTGATCACTTTTATTATAAAGAAGAAAAACAAACCTAAGTCTAAAACTGAAGCCAAATAATAACCCCAGTAGCTGTCATAACTTGAAAAATGAAAGGCTAGGAGTACAAATAGCTCATGAATTCACCCAAGGTAAGGAAGGCTTGCTTCATGTGGCCCACCAGGGGCTTGCCAGTTTAGAGCCCCTTCTCTTAAATTACTGTGGGTTGTACAGAACTGTCAAGAATTATCAGAAAAAAAAGAACAAAGTTGCTCTGTGGCTTGTGGTTCAAAAGTCAAGCCTTACGCTCTTCCATTGTCCAATGCTGCTTCCATTTGCGGTGTGTTTTCATTGGTCCCTAAGAATGCAGAACCACAAAAGACCAGTGTCTCTTCCTCGTGGTCAATGAGGTTCTGACCTTGGTCAAATCACCCTGGCCTGGATGGGACCATTTTTCTCATCTGAGCCTAAAGAAGATAAATGATCTTCTTTTACAAAAGATAAAGAGCCTACGAAAGAAGAATCATAGGGTTATCAGGTATAAGGACAAATTGTGCACACACAAAAGGAAATTCTATCCCTGGCCACCTTCACTCGGCAAGAGAAGAGGGTACACTGTATAAGGATAATGGGGTTTCTATAATATCTCAAACTGAATCACATAAATATCAACTACATGTCCATTGCATGCACATCGCATACAACATTAGATGTTCTCAAGATGAACCATTACATCTTTTGAAAATATTTTCTCTCCCTTTCTTTTTTTTTTGAGAATCTACTCACACTTTTCCTAAATCTGAGAAGCACAGAAAGCAATCCCTAAATGCTATTTTGCAAAACCTAAGGGGTATATCTGTGGTTTGGAAAAAGTGAGTTTGAGTAGAAGGTGTAAATCTGTTGAATTTTCTTCATTGCTCCCCATATGTTGTCTCTTACAGCTTTCGTTTTCTCTTTTGTTTTGATGTGAGTTGCAGTTTTTAAATTAAAACTCACCCAAGGAAAATCTTTTGGTTTTCATCTTAAGCTGTAAGAAAAGAATGCCAGCACTGAAATGGTCATGTTAAGATAACCCCAAAGCCTATGTAATTTTAAAGAAAAAAAATACATCTTTCAAAATAAAATTACTTCTATTATATGCACATACATAGGATATAAACCTAATATGGAAAAAGCTGAAATATTGATCTCATAGTTCACTGAATGTAAAATCTATATATATTTAGGCAATCACTCAATTAATGATTTCCCAGAACTGGTAGGATCTCTGCCATTGACACCATTAATTTTTATAGCTCAGAGCTAAATAAATGTGATGTATGTGTGGAAGCATATGCTCCCATTACATATCTTCTAACATAGATTTTTTATGACTGCTGATAATTTATAATGATATCAGTTTTACTTTTTAAGTTCTTCCTATGGCCGAGGGATAATGCAGATACTTCCTGTATAGTGTCCTTTAAATCCTTCCTCTATCCCATGAATAAGTTTCATTATACCCCTTTAACAATTAAGGAGGTTTAAGGAGATTAGAGTTAACCTCCCCATGGTTACACAGCTACTAAATTGGAATTGGAATATAATTCACTCATGGAAGAGTGTTGAAATTGTTTTTAAAAAATGGTTAAAATACCCTTGATTTTATATTTATAAAAGCACCATCACCTATAAAGGCAAATTATTCTTTGACAGTATGGCAACTAGAGTCACATTACCTCGTATCAAAACCAGTTTCTACTTTTTAGGCAAGTAATTAGATTACTCTATAATGTAATTTCAATGCCTGTAAAATAAGGTTTAAAATTAAGAGTATTAACTCACAGGGACATTGTGAAGATTGAATGAAATAATTTCCCAAAAGCACATTGCCTGATACAAAAAAATGCGTTTGATACATGGTAGCTATTATTATTATTTATTATTTTTTAAAATATTTCCATTAGAGAAGCTAGTGCACATCAACACAACTTCAGTGAAGTTGAATGGGATGTTTTATGGTTCTGTAATTTCATGCTGCTTCCTCTGTGATCTCAAATACTTTAAAAGATCACAGACATTTCCATCTTTATATCTCCACCAGGACAGACTTACAAAGGCTAATCCCCAGTAGACTGGCTCGATGACACTGTGGGGACTCAGCTTCTGCAGAGCTGACTGCCAGAGGAACAGGAGGAATGTTCCAGTGGTTAATCGGATTTTTCTCCCAACTTTCTTTCCCTTAACATAATATCCCCCTGGGTGGAATCCAAATTAACTGAGCTTCTGTTGGGTGCTCAGTAGCCTGCATTTTTCCATGGCTGCTTTTTTTTGTTGTCACATTTGTTCCCTCAAGACTCAGGAAATTAGCTTATTTGGTAACTTCCTTTCTCTGCAGGTGGTGATGCTACAAGCGATAGCTACTGTGTACTTGTAAAGCTGGTGGATTCAAAATATTTGAGCAAAACTATAAAGTTATAACTGTAGTTTAATAACTCAGCTGTGCCTAAGTTTTAAATATGCGTATTGTTTTCCTTGGCTTAGCCTTCCTAAGTATCATTTGATTGACTACTGGGTGAAGGCAGTGGGTACAAAAATAAAAATACAAAGAGTGGTAGATTTGGAGAACCTATAGTATTGTAGACATAATTTTATTTATTTATATTTTATATAAAGTCAGTCTTTAAGTATTTCTAAAAACTCAAAGGAGGTCAACTTTCATTTAAAAATGGAGGAAGGAAAGAAGAAAATTTGAAGGAATGCATAAGAAAAAGAATTGAAAATTTTAAATCATGATGCATTGGCAGTTTGTTGTTCAGTGAACAATTATAGATTATAATTATGAAAAAAATGCCTATTGGTCAAGCAAATCATTTTTGCTAGTTATGGAACCTAATGTTTTAGCATATTGTCTAACTGTGATCATCCCTGCACAGCAGCGCCTCTCCTGGGTGGATTCTTTGCCTTCAGTTCTTTTCCCTACACTTTCTAGACTTGTGTAAAATTGAATGTGCCAGGTGGAATCTAGAGGCTTCAGCTGTATAGTCAATGAAATTCCCACAGCATAGCTGACATTTCTGCCCTTCTATAGGTGGTCTGTGACTAATGAGCATCCCATGACCAGGGCAGGAGGGGAATCATCTTGAAACAAATACTACCCTGGCATGGAAATATCAAACGAGATATTTGAGATAAACATGGTGAACTGAGTGTTGTGTCTTTCTGGGACTGCTGGCTGCTTGTCTGGACAGATTCCCATGAGATGTTGTTTCTGTGGAGAATCTGACCTGGCACAGACCTGACCTTCAATCTATAAGCTCAGAAACTCTATCTCATCAGGCGTCTGGAGTAACTAAGATGTCACGGTAACCATGCCCAGAAGAGATGGGTTATGTCTTAGTCCATTTGCACTGTTATAACAGCAGCCTGTCACATCGTGGGTAACTTATAAACAGCAGAGACTGGCTTCTTACAGTGTTGGGAGCTGGTAATTCAAGATCAGAGTGCCAGCACAGCTGGGTTCTGATGAGAGCCCTCTTCTAGGTCGCAAACTGCTGAGACCTCACTGTGTCCTCGCATGATGAAGGAACAAGGGGGCTTGTGGGGTCTTCTCTATAAAAGCACCAGTCACACTCATGATGGCCCTACCCTCATGACATAATCACTACCCCAAAGCCCTGACTTCTAACACTACCATATTGGGCAGCAGGATTTCAACACTGAATTTGCGGGGGAGGATGCAAACATTTGGACCAAAACAGTACAAAATGCAATTCCGGTTTGCTTGTTTCTAATGAACAACATATGCAGAAAGTTTGGAAATCAAAATTATTAAAGCATTCTTGGTGAATCTGAAGTTAGAATATAAAGGACTTGTGAGGATGACATACATAGAGGCTTCAGTCTCTGTTAGCATGCTGGCCCTCCCCATGACAGGGGTATAACTGAGGACCATGTCCTCTGAGCACTGCTGTGGAGGGCCACCATGTTTTGCTCTGTAAGTCCCCTGATTGTATGCTTCCTGAGGCTGGAAAGCTGCCCTCTGGTTGTTCTTCCTTTGTATATGTTATATCTTCACTCTGATTTCAACCCAGACTTTTTGACCAGAAAGTATGTACTCTCTTTGTGTGTCTCCTCTGAATCATCCTGTGATGATTTTATAATTCTCAGGAGACAATCTTACCTCCTTAATTTCTCTATGCTGGAAGGATGCTTTCTGCTTCCCCGAGTTCTAGGAAAATAACAGTGGCATTTTCTATGAGCTTTCCACAAAAGTAGGAAATTAATTTTGGGATATTTTTTAGTTATTGTTTGTTGTGTAATGAACCAACCCAAAATGCCATGGCTTAAACCAGCAATAACTGGTTATTTTTTATTTTTCTGTGAGTTAGCTTAGATTATGTGGGTGATTCTTCTACTCTGTGTGATATCAGTTGGAGTCACTTATTTGGCTGTATCCATCTGGCAGTTGGGATGAGTTAGAAGGTCCAAAAAGTCTCCACTCACATGTCTGGACTATCTTTTTGCACCTCCTTGGCCACTTCACATGACTAGGCTGAGTTTCTCTATAACATGTTGTTCCAAGTGGTCTTAAATGACAATTGACTCTCAAGATAGAGAAGGCAAAAGGTGTCAGTTCTTTTACCTAGAAAACTCAGAGTACCACTTCTGCTACATTCTGTGGGATAAGGGAAGTCACAGGCCGGCCTGATCTGAGGAGGGGGAGATAGACCTCACTTATTAATAGGTAGAATGTGCACAAGGAGGGAAGGAATCAAAGGTGGCTGTCTTCAAAGACTGTCTACCACAACTTGCCTGCTTGTGACAATATTCCCAGTAGACAAAATACTGTCACCCCATTGCCAGAATATTCCTTTGCATTATAATATCTGCTTGAAATCCAGTAGCTCATGATCTAAATCATGCCTACATGCCATGAGACTTCTTGGGGGCAATGCCTCATATTGAAAGATGCTGAAATGAAAGTTTAATATATCTGTCCTATAAAATCTTACATGGACTGGTGCATTGGGACTGGGGAAATGGCAATGTACAGCCCTGTTCAAAAAGTGGGGGCTGGAGATTGGAGAACACATAGAAGTCACTGGCTCTTTTGTGCACATGTGCCCAATTCCTCCTATTCCAAGGGCAGAAAATATTTACCAATTAAGTTCCAGTTCTGCTCCTTGATTTTGGTTCTCTGTGGCTCTCAACTTTGCTTTTTGAGCTTTTACATCTGCTCGCATGAGTCGTCTTTCTTGTCCATAAAAAATGACCTTTACTGAACAATATCTGAGTAATTTTCTTAGCTCTCTTCCAGCCCTTAAAAGTTCATGGGTCCAAAGACTTTTTTAAATTTAAATTTGAACTGTTTCTGCCCCTTTTAGTCGAAGTTGGCAAACCTCCTTTGTAATCTTTGTGGTTTTCCTTTGAATCAAATTATACTCTATTTTATTAGACAAAAGACAGAAACATAAATTGCACTGAGTTAGGCCTGCCTCCTCTTAGGATAAGGGTCAGAGTATTGTGGAATAACACTTGTAATTATGATTCTTAAAAGCCCTGGGTTTGCTGCCTTAAATCTTTCAGATATCTCAATAAGGTCTCTTATAGCCACACTTTTAATTTGGTTTTTACCCAAAAGCCTTCGTGTGTGGCCATTTTTCATTTTGAAAACCTTTTCCTGCTCAGAGCAGGCTTTATGGCAAGTCTTGCATTTGAGCTATTTCCTTTCATTTTTTTCTGAGAACTGAATAGTTCCTTTCTCAGTCCTCCTCCCACCTTGCAATCACTTATCATACATGGCTAAAACATGCCAACTGACATTTTCACATTCTTCTAGACCTCTTCTTAGTTAGGTCCATGATTTCATTAGGTACATTATATATTATCTGCATTACACAGGCGATAGTCTTGCTAATTTCTTTTTTTTACCAAGTTTACATAGGTCTCCTGTTCTTCCAGCCTCTAATAGCAATTTCCTCACCAACTTTTCAGCGTCCCAACAGTTTCCACCACCTAGGTCCAAAGCCAATGCAAAAGTTTTAGATTTTTTTTATAGCAGAACCATACTTCTGTTACCTGTTTCAGATGTGTAGCCATGCTCAACAAACTACCCCAAATTTAGAGATGCAAAAGCCATGATATTTGCTCATAATTCTGTGGGTCAAGAGTTCAGTAGGGCACAGTAAGAATGATGTGTCACTGATCATAGGTGTTGCTTGTCTCACCTGGGAGTCTTAAATAGCTGGGTGGTGGTGGTGGTGGGGGTGACTGGTTCAGCTCTACTGGGATCATGTGGCTAAAGTTTCCTTTTCCTTATCGATTGCATTTTGGGAGTACATTTTCCACAGTTATCTGGCACTTCCTCACAATGTGGTCATCTCAGAGAAGTGAGACATCCTTCAGGGTGTCTGGCTTCCTTGGGAGGAAGGTGAAAGCTGCCAACTTTAGGAGGAGAAGAAATGGACTCCACCTCATGAGGGTTGGAAAAAATTGCACATACAGGAGGGAAGGGACTGATGGAGCCCTCACTAAAGATTATCAGCTAGAAATTTTCTGCTTAGGATTGCTCAAACATTCCTCATCATAACTTGGAAGAGAGATATGTGAAACCTAAGAAATATCTGTAAACCTATAGATATTGTTTCAAGAAATAATGCTTACCCTTATCACATGAAATGCACTCGTGTTTTCTAAACTATTCAGATTCATTTTTTCAAAACATTGCTTACAAAACTCTTATTTTATAACAAATGGAGTTGAGATGAATAATTAAGAAAACAGTGATTCCAATTAAAGTTCTTTGCTATCTATATGGCAAAAGTAAGTATAAGTAAAAATGCACTCCAAAGTAATTTTCCAGGGTTTTGCAGTTTGACTGAGGCAAGTTGGTATAGTCACGTCTTTTAGCTTAAGAGACTTGGTCCCACTCAACTTTCAAACCAGCTCCATGTCTTACATTGTTTCCAGCCAAACTTTGATCTGAGTTCTTAATATATACTGTGGCCAGATTCAGTAACATAGACCCTACAACTCCAAATCCAATTCGTTTTGTACATCATTCCACTTTCTTGGTCCTATTGTGACAGATCAAAGAGACCTGCCACTTTTATCCCTTTACGAATACCTTAATTTAAAAAAAGAGAGAGGGGGGGAGAGACAATTTTGCAGTAGTATCGTGCAGCTTGTGACTGTGAAAATAAAAATATCCCTCAAACCCTTGGAATTGTGAGTTGTGAAAAGAGAGTTATTGTGGGCACAATTCTGCTGAAAGTGGGAAATGTGTCTCTCACCTTCAAGAATCAGACAGTTCCAGTATCACACAGTGTGGACCTTATTTCTCTTCATTGGACTCTCATTTCCCTATTTAATTACCTCTTTAAATCTGCATCCATAACCAAAGCTAAAAGTTAGGATTTGGTCATTATAGCATAGGCAGAGAAGAGTTTTTTTCAGTGACTCTTTATTCCATTCATAATATAACGAAGTTGAAATTATGTAATCACAGCTTCTTTTTCTTTCCTTTGTTACTTTTATTTGCTTTAAAAGGTATAAAAGATTGAATTTAAATTATGAGATTTAAATATTTCTAAATAATCAGTAAGAGATATATATATACCCTCCTCGGTAACATATGGAATTGTGGCCAGAGAGTGGCTAAGAGCCTTTCAGTTTCAGGGATTCGGTGGCCAAAGACACTTTCTATGAGAGGAGACACTGACTTATGTCCTGTCTCTTTTTCCACCTCTTGGGTCAAGAGCATCCACAGATAAAGCTCAGTTTTACATTATACTTCTTTTATTTTTTTTAAGTAAGAAAAAATGATTTTAGAAAGATAGGTTGACAAGGGACATGGTGGCTTTCCAGAATTAACTGTGAAAGACAGATCATCTGGGCATGACTGAAAGCCATGCATAACCTTTGAGCCCAGATATCTCATTTCAAAAATGTCACTTTCTGCTTATTTAATGCTACTGTCATTATACTATTTTAAGCATTAAAAGTTGTATTCTGGAGTTGAACAGGAATTATTGCTTCTATATTTGGACTTATTAGAAATAATTTAAATTTCACTCAAAAGCAATAAAAATCACTATTGTGGTTGTATTTGCAATGCAATTTTCATTGTCTTTTATTAGCAGTATTTCAGCATCTATGTATATAGATCAAGATATAAGTACTTTAAAAAACTTATTTTTGAAACATGAATTAAAATAATTTTTTAATCCCCTAGAGTGAAATTAAAGCATAATTAATTATGTGACAATGCTGCTTAAAATTTCAGCCTTTGCCTTATATGGGTAAACTTAAAAAAAACCCATATAATAGTTGAAACAAATTTTTATTGCTCCATATATTATTTAGTCAATACTTAGACTAAAGTAAAATCAAGTGATAAATGGCAAATGGAGAGAAAAATCAGTTCATTAGAAAAGAAATAGTTTCCTCCTCTGATTTTCCAGAGAGAGTGATAGGAAGATAAAGAATGGGAAGCAGATAATATCTGGAAAAAGTCTCCCAGTATAGAAGGAATGAATCTGTTTAGCCCAATCACCTGTAATTCATTTAACATTTTACTGTCTAAATAATCCTCAATACTCTCATTTCAAATTTGGATCAATACAAAGAAGAGGACCAGAAACAAAATCTGATTGAATTATATGAGTCAGCCTGCATCAGGCTCTTTTTGCCACACAGGAAAAGGGAGCGGGAAGAAACTTCCTTGCATAATGAAGGATTCTCTGGGCAAGGTTGGGTGGAGAATTGCTTCAGCTGATGGGTAGCAGGACAGGTGAAACAAGGAGTCGATATGCCAAAGCAAATGACAACAGCAAACAAAAAACCCCTACGTTGGGATCAAATGGGAAGTGCCTGGGTACAATTCAGAAGTTGGAGAGTCAGACTGAGAAGAAGAACCATAAAAATAGACCATGTGGTCTCAGTGTGCCCCTGGGTGGATACCTGGGAATGACATTGCTGTTATCCAGGGGTATATAAAATGCTGTGACAGAGTTTCAGGGGCTGAAATGATATAGGGCAGGGACAAGAGAAAACTGCATTTAAATGATTGGAAAGAGTTCTATTAATCTTAAAATAACAAAGTTAGTTTAAAAAGTACTCCAATGCCAAGAAAAGAAATGCGAGTGGGTGCTGATCATTTATTTAGATGGATGAGGTCCATACATCAGGCTCCATAGACTGTTACCTATGTCAGCTCGAGCTGCCATAACAAAATACCACAGACTAGGTGGCTTACACAATGGACATTTATTTTCACATAGTTTTTGAGGCCAAAAGTCCAAGACAAGGTGAAATCGTGGTTGGTTTCTGGTGAGAGCTCTCTTCTGGGCTCGTGCATGGCTACCTTCGCACTGTGTCCTCACACCATAGAGAGAGTGGAGAGCCAGCACACTTCCTGGTGTCTCTTCTTATTAGAGCACTAACCCCATTCATTATGAGGACCCAATCCTCATGACCATGTCTAAACCTAATTATCTCCCCCAAATCCCATCTCCGAATACCATCGCACTGGGGAATTAGGACTTCGACCTATAAATTTGGAAGGGGCACAGTTCAGTCCCTAGCAACAGTCAGTTTTCATGATTTCAATGTCACTGTAAGAGTCTCATATAGTTTGTTTCCCTTGCTAGACAACATCTTTACTTGCTTTGGCAGTGAAGTTGTCCCCACAGTACAAATGGATTCTCTAAATTTGTTCTTAATGGATAGTCATTCTACCTTAATTCTATCTATATTGTGTTTTAGAATAGAACCTTTTCTTTTCTCGGTCATTTCATAGATATCAAGGGTATTTATTTCATTTTTTTCTGTCTCTTTTGGCAAATAAAATGAGTGACATTTGCTTGCATTTTGAATGCAACACAAGTATTGTTCCTGCTCATTCCAAAGTCTGCTTTCTAATCTACTTAAGAAGAGGGATGTGGGCTCCAGGGTTGTTCATGAGGCCATTGCTTCCCTGAGTATCATGTCACTCCTAGCTCTGCCCTTGACTCTCATTGCCTAGGGATCTGGGCTATAGTCTCTTCTCTATGCAGTGCTACTATGTAGCCTTGGGCTCAATAGATTTTTGAAATCTGTCTCTCCTAGCTATCTCTCCCTGCTACTTCCCAAGTCTAGTTTGGAATTTCTGCCTTTAGAGAATAGTCAAAGAAAACAAAAGTAGATTATAATTAAGGAGGAGGACGAATGAAAATTTTATTCTAAGTATAATTGTTTCCCTATAATGAAGTTAGCCATCGCATGGAAATACATTAATTCCTAGCTTTAGGTTAACCTTCCATTTACAGAGCACCTCACTATCCAGACTCCTCTTCTCTAAGTATCCTCCAACTCTACACCATTCAGTCCCTACAACCTAACAGTCAGAGGCAAATATTTTTTCAGAGCATAAGTTATGCAGCCTAAACTGATGCACTGAGGTGAAAGATGGAAAGAAATAAGCATCAAAGTGGTCCAGGTAGGCTTTTCTTCTTCTCAGTCCTGACTCTTCAAAGTCTCTCCAGTACTAAGTCTACCTTATTCAATGATGTATAATTTTACTTTATTTGGGCTCAGATTTTTGCATATAATCTGAGAAGCTATTTAAATTGTGAAAATTAACATACAGCATATTTCAAAACCAGTAAAATTTAAATGGGCAGGAGATATGAAGATGAGCTATTGGTCACTTTGGGTCCCTCCTGAAGAATTGTCTGGGTATTTTTTACCCAGTCAAGTCTCTAGGCTTTTCGCTTTTGGGACTGAAAGACTCTGTGGCTATACTGCACTGGAAAAGAGCAGCTAGATTTTCCCTGATGTGAGTTAAAAGAAAATGCACTAAGGATCTTCCCTTCAAAAAACTATTTGATGGTAGTGAGTAAAATCAAATATCAGGGCACAATGGAGCAGAATATTGGAAAGTAGGAACAACCTAGAAGAGTGAGAGACATAGCCACTTCTAGAATGTTTGGTTCCCGTTCTCTGAAGGCATGATTGAAGTGCCGCTGCCTAACTAACCTTTGCCTTTCCTTTAGTAAGTTTCGAAGAAAAAGCTTCTGTGCCTATGTCATAAGTATGCTGGTTGATAAAAATAAAGGTGATTCCAGGTGTTTCCTGATCCTTGAGGCCCTCCTCCCTGAAGGCTGCAAATTATAGAGCAGCCTTTTATATCCTCACAGTTGCGTACCAATGAGTTATACTATCACCTTACATTACATGCTACCATTTACCACAAGCAACTGCATTTTGCCACATTGCATAATAATGATAATCATTGTAATCATATATCAACACAATGAGATAATGAGATAATAACCAGACTCTAGTACCTTGCCTGCATGCTAAACAATTGATTTCAGTCACAGCCACATTGCCAGCCTGTCCCATCCTACTGTATGGTGTCAGAGGTTTGTGTTTCAGCACCAGGGGGTTCTCAGCAGGCTGTGGTATGCCCTGGTACACACATCTGTTGTGAATTTCCAGAGTTATTCTTGAAGCTTACACTTCATTCTCTGGTTTATTCTGTGGTACACCCTCGAGGGGGTTCTGATGTGTCAGTGCAACATATCTAATAAATTTATTCCAAGATGGCATTTGGGATATCATAAGAGGTCTTATGAACAAATACAAACAAATACACCGTAATCAACAATACCTGGAGATTTGGAGATTAACTTGTCTAGACTCATAAGATTTTCACTTCAATTTCTCCCAAAGTATCAGACCCATCTCTATAAAAGTTATTTATCTGAACCAAGGCAGAGATGAATTTGAGTAGGCTCAGACATTTTTATCCCAAATGAAAGCAAGAGGTGATATCACACAATAGCCACATCATTAAAAAGGCTTATTTCCCCTGGTATTTTTGTGACCATTTGCGATAACAGGAACTTAAAAAAAAATTTTTTTTACTTGAGTTTCTTGCTTAATTCTTGGAGGTTAATCTTTATGAAATTTGTGATTTTTTTCTAACATGTTGCATCTGAAGGTTTCTATTTAAAAGTTCTAAGGCAGAAGCATGAATATAGTCCTGGTCTTAACTGGATTATTAATATTAGTCTGAAAATAAATTTACTCTTGTTCTGTCATCTGATTTTTCTAAATATGGGAAATATTTTATTCTTTTTGTTCGATGTTTAGTCTTAGCCTCAACCTAGTATTGAAGCAGTCTACCTCTCCCATCCAAATTTTACAACAGCAAACCCAAGTGCAAATTATTTTTAAAAACTTTTCTCTTGCACTCATCAGTTTTACTTTCCCCCCACTTCTTTTAGTGTCGACCAAACCGAGACCCCACAGTGATGAATATTCCAAGAAAATTCCTCCTCCCAAACCAAAACGGAATCCAAACACCCAGCTCAGCACATCTTTTGATGAAACATACATCAAGAAGCACGGGCCCCGGAGGACGTCGCTCACGCGTGACTCCTCCCTCTCCCAGGCCGGCAGCCCCGCGGGGGACCCCGAGGAGGAGGAGCCGGTGTACATCGAGATGGTGGGGAACATTCTCAGAGACTTCAGGAAGGAGGATGATGACCAGAGCGAGGCCGTCTACGAGGAGATGAAATACCCCATTTTTGATGACTTGGGCCAAGACTCCAAAGGTGACCTTGACCATCACAGTTGTTCTTCGCAGTGTGCTACGCCCACGGTGCCTGACTTGGACTTCGCCAAGTCCTCAGTGCCATGTACTCCCAAGGGTTTGCTTTGTGACATCCCCCCACCCTTCCCCAACCTGCTTTCGCATAGACCCCCACTGCTGGTGTTCCCACCAGCCCCTGTGCAGTGCTCCCCCAATTCCGACGAGTCTCCACTCACCCCACTGGAGGTCACAAAGCTACCTGTGTTGGAAAACGTGTCTTACATGAAACAGCAGGCAGGAGCCTCGCCATCCTCGCTGCCCTCTCACTCCTCGGGTCATCCCAAACTGGACAAAGACCAGAGCGGAGCGCTGGGACCCGCCCCGGGGGCGTCTGTGCTCTCCTCGTCGCCTCCGCCGCCTTCCACTCTCTACCGTTCACAGTCCCCACACGGATACCCGAAAAGCCACTCAGCCTCCCCATCACCGGTCAGCATGGGGCGGTCCCTGACCCCCCTCAGCCTCAAAAGGCCTCCCCCCTACGACGCTGTGCATTCAGGCAGCCTCTCCAGGAGCTCTCCATCAGTGCCTCATTCAACCGCCAGGCCAGTGTCGCAGGATGGGAGCAGGATGGTCAATGCTTCGGTGAACACTTACGGGTCGGCACCCAGCGGCTCCCGGTCCAGAACGCCCACGAGCCCTTTGGAGGAACTCACCAGCCTCTTTACCTCGGGTCGGAGTCTGCTGAGGAAGTCGTCCAGCGGCCGCCGGTCCAAAGAGCCTGCAGAGAGTAAGTGTGCAGATAGCGGGCGAGTGCGCGGTTTGTTTAGTTCGTGAAATTCAGCGGAGGCTTGTTAGTCCTTAGAGTCGAAATCTCACAAGGTGTTAGCTTTCTATTTCCATATTAAAGGAAATAGTGTGTTGGAAAATAGCAAAAGGTAACCAGGTAACCTCTTTATTTAAAAAGAATAATTTTTTTTAATGGAAAACCTAAATTCTTATAGCGGCTCTGGAAAGTCTAACAGAGACAAACAGATCACTATGAAATTTTTAGGTAACCATCTTGATGGGGGGTTTCTACATTCAAACATGAAATAGATAAATGTTAAAAATGTATCTTCATCTCACATTAAAAGCTTGCTTGAGCAAACTTGTATTAGAAAACCTTTGCTATTAAGACAGCAGTTCAAATGGAGTTTAGTCCTTTTTTTAACGTAATGAACGATTGTCTCTGACAACTCTACGTTGTTTTATTCACTCTAAGCTAGAATAGGCTCATTGTTTCCCTTTAAAAAGCCATGATAAAGCATCTTATTCCTGTGGTACTCTTCCTAGATTTGCTGATATATAAATCAATGGAAAAAATCCCTAACTGATAAATAGGTAGTGAACATTATATTTAGCACTAAATTTCAAACACTGAAAAATGTCTGCATCTGAATGACTAATCCTTTTGTGAGCCCCAAATCATTTCATGAGTATATAGTAAAGTCAAAACTCCAGTGTTTTCCCTGTCCATTTCATTAAATTACACTGCTTTCCCTTTTTCAAAAAATGCCTTAGGCACCTTAGCTGATAATTAATCGTTTACATCTCAAACGATTCCACCACAGGATTTTGCTATTTATCTATTCACACAGTCACACCGAGGACTTTCCTTTAAAGGAAAAGATATCCTTAATACTTTTGATGATGAAGATGACACTCCTTAGATAATTAGTATTCATTGGTAGTTATAAGACACTTATCTTGTCTATTTTTTCTTTACCCAGAGAGATTTATGAAAGCGTTAGCTGCTTAAATAATCCCCTTTTCCCCCAAGAAAAAAACATTTACCTGACTAAAAGGCAACAATTTGTAATATATTAGACATGTCTGAAGTTAAATACACACATACATGTATACATTAAATTATTTTAAAAATTATTTTAAAATTTGATTTAAAAATTAAGAGCAACATATGTCTAGAATAGTGATTCTCCATTGGGGTGATTTTTGCTCCCAAGGAGAGACATTTGGCAATGTCTGGAGACATTTTTGGTTGTCACAACTGGGACACTGCTTACATCAGGTGGGTAGAGACCAGAGATGCCGCTTAATAGTTTATAGTGCACAGGACAGCTCAGCACAATATAATAATAATAATAATGATAATAATGATGATGGTGGTGATGATGATAATGATGATTATCAGGTTCACAGTGTCAACAGTGACAAGTCTGAACCTAATCTGTATTTATTAAAGTTCAATGTTTTTTCTAGGTGATTGATTTGGTTTAGACCCAGGGAAAGTGAGCTTGTTGAAACAGGTTAGAGAAAAAAAATACCTTAAGGACAAATATTTCACTTTCAAATATGTAATAGTGAAATTAATAGGTTTCATCCTAGAATTAGTGAAATTATTGGGATTTCTTCTTACCTACCAGTTTTTAGCAGCTCCAGCTGGCAGCTATACCAATTAGCTAGAAAAAAGTATATGTAGACGAAATGATTAACTAATGAAGTTATTTCAAGAAAAATCCATCTGTTCGAATCAGTCTATGTGCTATATGTCACAGACTTCTCCATTCAGCTCCAAAATGAGCTTTGTTTGCTTCTAAAACAAAGCTTGTACATGGAAAAGTGATCCAGGCTCTTTGTAACTTTTAGGGATCCAAAGATTGAATTCCTGCCCATGTGCTATTAACCATAAATCGATTCTTCAGAGAAAGGGTATACCCTGAGTTACAGTAACTTCTATATTTTACTTTACATAAATGGAAGGGAGGAAGAAATGCAGGTAGTACAAATAAATAATTGAATGCTGTTTACTTTTGACTGTGGAAGAAAGTAGAAAGACACTGTCAGATGCTAACAAAATCATATAGGCTCTCAGAATCTTTCTGTAATTCTAAAAGTAAATCTGAAATTGTAATTTGAGAGTTAACCTACAATTACTGTTACAGTACACTCAGAGTTACAGAGCTCTCTCTTGCCCTCTTGCCAGGTAGGATTTGTAGATGCCTGCTGATTCCATGGGGGCAGACAGAGTAAGTGGTGTGAAGTAGTAATATAACATTCATGATTCCTGAGTCGCAATCGGTGTTTTTTGCACATTTCAGGAATAAAAATCAAACTGATATTTTTATTCTTCATACTCCTCTGTCTTTAGTGGAAATGTTGGTTTCAATAATTTTTTAGTGTTTCATTTAAAGCACATACAATCTTTGTTTTAATTTAAAAATCTATGTCAAAATAAATTTATGCCTTTAACTTACTTTTTAATCATCTATTAAGGATGCACCTTATTTGATATTTTCATATTTTAAAGGCTGACACTTCTTGATGAAGATTGGGCAATAGGAAAGAGATACAATGAAACAATAGTGGCAAACTACAAATCAATTTTATTTCACTTTACTATTTTCTAAAATGGCCTTCACGTTAATTGTTTTAGGAAACATTTTTTTCCTATTCGATGGTACATACATGTTGTTTAATTGTATATGAGGACACAATAGTCTCTTTAATTATAATAATTTTTTTATTTGGTTATTATTAATATTTTTTAAAGTTATGCAGAGAGATGGAGACTATGAGGCAGGTAAAGCAGTGATGAATTTGTATTTTATTGCTGTATATTTTTGTGTTTGCATGAGAAGTAGATGAAGTACAAATGTGTTTTACAGTAAATTTGGAGGCTTAAATGTTATTTTTCTACCTATCATTTTTATCTTTCTTTTTATATTATGTTATATATTCATCAGTTTGAATTTTTACAATACCTAAGTCATGAATGGGCAATTTTGTTCTAATAAATCAAAAGCCATGAATCATAGAAAGTAATAGCCAAAAGTAAAGGAAAAAAAAGAGAAAACCCTCTTTTTTTCTTAAATAAAAAAGTTTAGTGTATTTTTAATATAGATGCATGAATACATGTTCTTCTGAAAAAGTACAATGTAGAATGAAGAATACAATTAAATTTTGTAATATACTCAAAGAAGAGAATAAGACAAAAAGGTGTAAGTAGAGATATATAAATTTAAAAATGTAAATAAAAATAGAAAAATAAAACAGAAAAGAGAAGACACCAATCAAGAAAATAAGGCACCAAGAAAGATACAAAAGAAATGTACACACAGGGTGGGATGGACCAGTGAAAAATACTGGCACCAACATATGAAGCACATATGAAGGTACACATAGAGAAGGGACATGAAACAATGTAGTACTTAAGAAAGGGCAAAGGAGAAAAAAAGAAGATGCAGGCCCATTCATCTGGTGTTGTTATTAAAAACAAACAAACAAAACGGTGGGTTGGCATTGCCAAAGAATTTTGTTGTTGTTTGACAATATTCCATGGTAATGGAGATATACAATTTTCTTCTGTTAAATATCATCTTTCAGCTTTTAATTACTCCAGTTTACTCTTAGATGTTATATTTTTCTATTTATAAATGGATCCAATAGGTCTGATGAAATAAAGCTGGAAATCAGAGGTAACCTTAGCTTTTTCATTTACTTTCTTAAAATAACAACAACACACGTAAACAACTAAAAACAAACATGAAAAAAAACAAAAACACTACCCCCATACTCCTACCACACACACACACACACACACACATACACACACACACACACACACACACACCTTTCTCGTTTTTTAAATTACTTAAGATCTAGTCATGCCTAAAATATTAGGCATTGCTACAGAAGCCACTGATCCAACTTTCACTTACTTTAATTCAATTTTTAAAAGAATTTTAAATGTATAAAACAGAATGATTCTGGAAAAAAAATCTTTTAAAATATATTTCTATATTTTTATGTTATTCTAATTTTAGGAAAAAAGGAAGAGTATACTAACTTAATGTATCCATCTTAACAATCCAGGCTCATTATTGTGACATCATTTTAGTGCATGCCTACCGTGTGCTAATACACATAAAGTGTCCAGCAAGGTGATCTGCATATGGGAGGCTTCATTGTCCTTGGTCATTTGTAATAGCAGTGACACAGTAACCATAACTTAGTTAATACAATACTAGGATGTTCCCAGGGGCATTGGAGGTGGTATAGCTGACTAACTCTCTAGTACTATATCATTTAAATTCACTTAAATTCTTAACGTCTGTGCCTTGCCTCCTTCCTTTTTTTTTCAGTTAGTTTTGTTGGCATGTATGTCCCCACCTCCCTTCCCCACCTCTCTTCATCACCTGTAATTCTTTTCCTCATTGTATTATCACACCATGTATCAGTTGTGGGCCAGGAAACCAGATACCCAAATTTGTCTGAAGAGATTCTCATCTTATTTAAGTGTTCAGTCTTTGATGTAGGGATGTGGTGACCTTTACTTTCAAAGGCCACTTTTAACCCATTTACTAAGTTTTAGGTGATGTTCCTGATTCATATCTGAGATGGTCAGAAATATCAACTTTCTAAGAACTAAGCTGTCCTGGGAAACATGAAGTGACTGTTGGTTTGTTTTAGGGTAACCCACACATTTTGTTTAGCCTATTTAAAATATTCTTTTTTTATTTTTTCAGTAAAATTCATCAATCAAAATAATTAAGGACTTCATCTTTCTTCCTTTTTATTCCTATGAAAGTAGAGATTAACAAAGAGTGGGTAGGACAAAAGCAGGTATAGTTCTCCCTCAGTATCCATAAGGGATTGGTTCCAGGACCCCAGATACCAAAATTGGAAGACGTTCAAGTCCCTTATACAAAATGTTGTAATATTTTTATATAACCTAGGCACATCCTCCCATATACTTTAAATCATCTTACAACTAATTATAATACCTAATACAGTGTAAATGCTATATAAATAGTTATACTATATTATTTATGAAATAATGACAAGAAAAACAGTCTGTACATACTCAGTATAGAAACAACCATGGTAGGCCTATCTACAGAGTAAAAATCTGCAATAAGTCACCTTTTTAAAAATGTTTTTGAATCTGTGGATGGGAAACCTATAGGACAGAGGGCCAGCAGTATCTGAAGGCCAAAAAAAAAGGAAGAGAATAGAGTCCACAACTCTAGATCTCTCATTTGCCTTGGAGAATGGGTGAGTCCCCAGCCTATGACTGCCCAACGGCAAGCAGTTGACTTTGGGCAGAACTCCTGTGTGCTAAGTAAGTTGGAGCCACCTGGCCAGAGATGAGGGCTGGATATGAAATCTCTGGTTTTTCAAAGGCATTTGAGACTTGAGCTACAACCAGAATATCTGAAGTTCTCTCAATGGATATCAGGAGAAGGATTCGAGAAGGCCTGGCAAGACCAAGGCCTGTAGGCTCTGTTTAGTAAAGACATGAACCTAGTTAGGCCCTTCTCCTTATGTCTGTTGGTTGTGTCTCTCCTCACTGTGGTCTCAGACTGGTTTCTGCCTTAGCAAGGCTCTTTTTACCACTCTGAAAAGACATGAAGACAAGACCTGGATTAGGATAATGCTCCCAGGTCAGGACCATGGGGATGTGCTCAGGCTCCAGAGAACACCCTTGGGTCATTCAAAGCATGATAGGCAAAGTACATTAAAAGCTTAGGTGAATGGTTCAAATACCTTCTACATGCATGCTGTTAACAATACAGATTCCTGGGCCTTAATACAGACCATTCAGTGAGATTCAGGGGATTAGGTTTGAGATGTTGACTATTAAATGACAACCCTAGTGATATTTATGCCCCCTATCACCAATAACTCGGGGGCATGTAGCTAAATATTAACAGTAGTATTTACCTGTATGCAAGCAAAACCTATAGCATTGCTTTCATCTAACAAAGTCAAAAATAGAATACACGTAAAAGAAAGAGAGAGGGGAGAAAGTAAACTACAGATAGGTTGAAATGAGTGAATGTTATTTTCCTTAAGTAAGCTACTGATTAGTTGGCAGCCAGCAGAGAAGATGGTCAGGGTCATCTGGACCAGTCAACAGGGAAAACAATTTTACTACCTACAGTTTCTTCCAGAGACCTTGAGTGTATAGCAGTGAAGCTTGTGGAGGGAGATCTGTGAATAAGGTTCATTCTTGTTCTTAGAGCCTTTCTCTTAGTCATACAGGTCTGTGTCATTTGCTATATGAGCATTCCTCATCCTTTAGTTTAAGAACCACTGGTAAAAGCCATTTCAGACAGGAAATAGGTAGAGGAACCTGAGACTCGGGCTGGCAGCTGTCCTCACCTCAGAGGTCTGTCTAGATTGGCCCAAGCAATTTAAGGGGGAGAACCAGTCAGAGCAGGGTGGGACCCCCAGATTGGGTTTGACTTATAGAGGACACCCAGTGACGTGATCTTGTCAATATAGGAGAACAGAGTATGGCTGTAACTCAAATTGAACAAGAGGAGTGGAGTCTTCCATGTGGGACACAGAAAGACAGGGAGGGGAGGTGTTATGAGAGTGATGAGGAAGTCTAGCCGTCATGAATGAGCCAAGGACCTCAGGAGGTAGAGATAGCAATGCTGATGGGGGGACAAAGCGATGAGATTCTTGGACAATGCCTCTGCCTCACATGAGTTTGTCTCAGACCAACTAAGCCCAGGTAGGATGCATCAATGAAGCTGGTGGCAAGAACCAAGAGAAAGTACAGCATGCAACCTTTTCCTTGCTAATGTTTCCATGGTAACAGTAGCATGTACTCACTTTAATGCCATTTACTCTATCTCAGACACTGCTCAACATTTTACATGTATTCAGTCCTCATAGTAGTACTCCATGGCAGATGATATTATACCTCCAGTTGCAAAATGAAAGAAACCTAGGCACAACTTACCTAGAGTCACACAAGGAGTAAATCTGGGACTTGAATCCGGTTTATTTAGCTCCAACGTTTCTGGTCTTAGTGATATTTTATTTATTCTTAGCCAATCTCCCCAACTTCCTTCACCTTTTCTATTGTCATTAAAATGTACCAGTTATCAACAAAACTCTAATGGCTCATGGGGTTATCATTCCCAAGAATATCCATTTAATAAAAGAAAGCTGAATCTGCATCTTAATGGCATGAGCTTCTTAATGGTTGCCATCAAATTAGAAAGGGGTGGAAAACATTTTCATCACTCTTCAAAGTCCACTTTGGAATATCCTAGTCATGCCATGGGCTCTTTTGTACCCCAGACTTTTGAACTGCCCCTGAAGGCATAGGGTCTGCCCAGCGAGCCTTGGAATCACCTGAGTGACCTGTGCAAAGTGACTAAGTGCTCACCTCAATGACTGTAAGCATAGCTTCAGGATATATATGCATATTTCCTTGGTCTATGAGATTTGAATACTCAGCTACCAACTAGATGTTTTCCTCTCCAGGGATGGAGTCCTTTTGTCCTCAACTACCAGCATCTTGTTCATAACAATGTAGTAACTTGACAGCCTGTGGCTACTGCAAGGGAAAAAACATTCTATGCATTGAAAAACCCTCAGCCGATTCGGTAAGGAAGACTCTAGCATCACTAACCTAGAAACTAATCTAGTAAAATAAACAAACAATCTAAGAAAGCCCTATGCAAAATGCTTCTTAGCATCAGCTCTTTTATCTTTAGATTTGTGTTCATGCATAGTTGGTGGAATCAGGTACTTACCTACAATTTGAAAAAAATACAGTTCTTCAAGAACATATTGGCCTATTATTATTTTTTAAAGCTAAATAAATTTTTTTACAAGATGATAAGGTTAAATAGACTATAAGTAGAATCCTTAATCTTGAAAATACATCTGACTTCTTGGTTAATTGGGACCATGACATTGTCTGTTTTTCTCATTCGGTTTCTCCTAGGATTGAAATGTAGAATCACTGAAGTAGACATAATTTCATAAATAATTGCTCACCTTTCTGGGGGTAGACTGCAGCTGTCTTTGATTGATGCAGGCAGACGTGTTTATCCCTCGTGTTTATATTCTCTGGCTGCTGAATCTTTAAGTGCAATCGCTTGTCAGCAATTTAATCAGAAATTCTCTCCATTAAGAAGTCTCTCTACTTTAGATTTATAAAATGCAGAAACATTTTCAATTCTGAAACAAAGCTACGACAGTCTATTTCTTTTAAAATCAAGATTCCCTTGTTAGTATTTGATTTCACACACACAAAATATACTAGGACAGATTTTTTTTCTCTCCTGTTGAATTACCTCAAACAGAAAATTCTATTTCTGATTTGCATTTAATATCATGTGTTTTCCACACTGATACGTATAAGTAATTAAATATTAAGTATAAGTAGGAGGGTTCCTATCAGCTATATCATATGCCCCTACATTTGTCCTGCATTCTAACTAAATATAATCTAGAAGGCTAGGACAGGGACGGGATGTCACAGGAGGTGGTTTCCAACTTAATTCAACCACTAGAAAGCTTTGAGACTGGATAAGTTAGCTCATCTCTGCAAGCCTTAGTTTTCTCCCTTTTCAAATGAAAATATTAGATGCTAAAACTGTGAGTCTTTTCTGACTCTGTTATTTGATGTATCTATGGATTACTGGATGATCTGTAGATCCCCAAATAAATGACCCCTTTCCTGCCTCTGAGCTTTTCTGATGGAGTTCTCTCTTGCTGAATGGACTTCTCCAGTGATTCCATAAAATAAAATCTAATGCTTGCATCCCCTCTTAGAGTCTAGCTACTGTTTTATAGAGTTTATAAAGTTATAGACAGTATGCTACCATCTACAAATAATCTCTTCAAATTCTGAGTACTTTGTACTGCTATAATGATATATGTCTTAAAAACTGTTTTCTGTCTTAGTCACCATTAAGACAAATGGCCAGGGAAGACAAAGGCCATACCTTTCTATCATTTTATTTCATGTAGCACCTGGCCCAATGCAAGATTTCTTAAGGTTGATACATGATTAGTATTTATTGAACTTGTTGAATTAATAGGCATAGTGACTTGAGAGGACTACTGAACTTGAGGAAAAGCCACATGAGAAATGTTTGACCATTAAATGAAAAAAAATTAGATTTTATGATTTAGAAAATTTCACACTGAAATCAATATAGTCATTCAGCCAAAAAGGAGCTATGATGTAGGCTGAATTCATTGCTCTTAAGTGTCCTATTTTTAAAAAATGCTCATTTCATTCCAGGCAGATTTATTAGGGGAAAGATATAAAGAATATAGCTATAAAGCATTTAAATGTAGACCATTTTATACATGTCAAATTGTCATCAATTTCTTTACAAATAATTGAGCTATGAAAATTGGTCATTTCTCAATGTTTGGAAACAGAAAGATGCATTTTAAAAGGAAATGGTGGAAATCAACATTTTAAGAAGGCATTCCAATCTGATTAACATTATTTATTATTGAACTCAAAAAATAAAGAGAATGAAAACACATTCAACTAAGACACTTAACCTTTTTGTTGGAAAAACACTACATAAATTCATAAAGCTTTTATTGTGTGAATGGTGGTCTTAAAAGTGCATGTTCCAGGTAAAAAAATGAGTTTAAGTTACATAACATTTGAAAAAAATTTTTTTAATTTTCAAAAAAAATAGTTTTTCAGAATTTAGTAAGTAGGTGGCAATTCGAGATTTAATGAAATGTCTCAGTGGTGCATGTTGTTTCTCTGTTGAAGCAAACTCATTATTGTTGTTAGCTGATGGGAGCCAGGTTAATTAAATGTTCCATTCCTGGTGGAATAACCAATCAACTGGAGAATCTGAGCTATTGCCATTCCCAAATGAAAGAGGTAAAAATACTAAGGAGAATGTAACGGGGGGAGGAGGGAGTGTTAGTAACATGGATTTTGAAGCTGCATATCCTGTCTAACCAGGTACACCCAGCACAGCTGATCTTAAGGGAAACATTTTAAAGTCCAGAAGTCTATAATAGTTTTCTGACAACTGATGATGAAGAGAAGACTTGCCCTACATTTTATTCTGGTCAAGTTTCAATTACATTCAATCAAATAGCATTTTTATATTTTTTGCATCAATTCCCTTGTTATAGATGAAAATGACATAATTAAGTCAAGAGAGAAAAAGTTGAAAAACAATAGGTGGAAAGATTCAGAAAGTAAAGATTGGGGCCATCCGCATTCTGTTCAGCTCTAGGTCCACCAACAATACCATGGGTGGTAATTTTAGTGTGGCTTTGTTCTCATGACACAAATAAGAAATCTGGGTTTTCAAGATCTAGAAGGATTTAGAAATTAGCAGCTCCCAACAGAATGATCACAGCTGAAATGAAGCAATTCTCTCCTTAAGATATCACGTTCTGAATATCAAAGTTGCCTCTACATCTACAAACTAGTTGCATTCTTTGAACCACTTGCCAATGATTAATAAGAAAGATATGTCAAAATGATGGAAGCTTTTTGTCAATTTGGTCCAAGAGAAATTTCCAATCTGAAAAATCAGAACAGATTGCCTCTCAGTGTCCTTCATTGCTTGATTGATAATTTTACTTAAAGCCTGCAGAATTCACTTTGGCTTCTAAACCAAGCTATGTAAATGATCACTCAATATAAACTATAATAAAATTGTCTATTAATGTTTCAGAAAAAAATAGTTTGATTCTATATCCAGCCATGAGTCTCCAGTTTTCTTTCATGACCAAACCACTCAAATGAATGTCCTGAATTTGTTGCTTCGATTTCTTGTCCTCCATTTTATCCTTAATTTCCTATAACCTAGTTTTCACTTCTGCTCACTCCAAATCACTTAGAGATTCCTAATTGGTTTCTGGCCCTGGTCTTTTCTCTCTCTTGGTTCTCTTAAACATCACAGAACATCTGACATTGATGGTTACTCCATCTGAACACATTTTTCTTGGTTCTCATGCAATATGACATCCTCATTTGTAATCCTTTTTTTGGGCTCTGTCTCTTTTGCTTCCTTTTTTGGGTGCTCTACTCCTCCATTTATAAAACAAACAAAACAAAACAAACACATTTTCTAAGACTAGACTGATGCAGACCTGTGATTAGTGTTTAAATGTTTGCCTCCCCAACTAAATTGTCAGGACACAATATGGCAACAACTAGCACATTTTCTGGCTCAAAGTCCACTTAATATGTGTTCCTTGAATGATCAAAGGCTGGCTAAAACGAATAAATGTGTAAACTCCGCAATTAAATAGGAAGTTTTTGAAAGTAAAGACTTTATTTTATTAAGTGTATATAATCTCTATGACTGTTTTGCAAAATTAATTCATATTTGTGGATTTATGGATTTTTCCAAAACTAACTTTTTTTAAAAAGCAAGAACAACCATGATTTCAAAATATAAAAAATAATTGGAGTTTTGTACAATAAGCCAAGATCAACACTAGTTAAGATACTTCAGAAGCAACTGCTCTAAGAAATATTGATGTAGAAACTCAACTTTAGATGATTTTTGTATAAAATAGGCAGAAGAGAAATCAGTCCTATCGCTGATTGGATAAACCAGACAGCACTCAGCAAAGAAAATGAAAGCAAATACTTATAATCTAATCTAAATATTTTATCGACGAATTAAAGTAGGGTCCATGAAAAACAGCATAGCATAGAATTTCACTCGATGGTTCTAGAAGCAATATTAAGATATCATGACATAGAAAAACTATCAGTTAGATTGTGCACGGTAGCGAGTATGGCCTATTCGCTGTTTAATTTCTGTAAGATGATAAGAATAAAAATATATCCTTATTTATATACCTTTGTTTTAAAAAATTTCTGTGTTTATCTAGCTTTAGAAAACAATCTCGTTATAATGGAAGGTAGATTAGAGAGTTACTTAAGATATATGCATGGAAAAAGACACAGAAAGCAAATGTCCTTGGGTCCAAAGATGGAATTGCTTCTGAACAACTGTGCTTTTAAGACAAGGCAAACTCTCCGAGACTCAGTTTTATTTTCATATTTACCTCACAGGATTGTTGTAAAAAATTAAAGAAAATTGTGTATAGGAAAAGACCCCATCAAATGTAGATTGCTATGCAACTATAAGTGGTGATTGACTTTAGGTATGTACGGAAAGAATAAACATTTTATTGAAAATGAAGTAAGGTCAAAAATGAATGAAATTTTCAGAGATTCTGTACTGTTTGAACAACTCTCTTCAGTTAGGCTTGGGTAAAGGATCTGACATCTTAAGTGGATCATCCAGTACCTGACGTGAGAAGCATAAAGCACCAGGGAGAATGTAAGCTACTCTCCATTCCCACAGGAGGCAGGCGTTACGAGTTTGCTGAATGATGTCGAAGGAGGGGGCACTTCACTCTGATGGAGCACAGTTGCCCTTATCCTATAAAGAGCAGCTCTGAGAACAGAGAGATCGCCTTCATTATACAAAGGGTCAGGCAACATGACAACATAATTGTGAAAGATGATTCATCAGCAATCAGAAAAATTCAATATAACTGTATTGTTGATGTATTTTTCAAATGTGATAAACAGATTTAAAAAAAAACTTTCTGGTCACAAATGATTTATCTTTTAAAATAAAAGCTCTGATTTCAAAAAACAAAAGTATAAGTTTTAACCAAGGAATTAGGTGGACACTAAGAAGACCCGAAGTGCTTACTATATAAAAAAATATATATTTTGTTTGTAGATGGAGACAGTTAAAAGGCTGATTTCTGAAGTTTTGTTTCCAAGCAGATTCACACAAAATCTCTCTCTCTCTTTTTTTTTTGAGTGTTTCATCAACATGCAAAAATATTTTAAGGTTAGCATTTGAAAAATTCAACCACACAAAGCAACAACAAGAAACACTCAGATTTTGTATAAAAACATGTATGCAACCAGAGATACAGAAAGAATGCTCACCTCCTAAATACGGATTAACTAGAATAATAGGCAAGGTATGAAGTGACCATCCATAATAGTTCTTATAAATGAAAGGCTATAGTCACAGAAACAGCTGTTGAAATACTTCATTGTCAATTTTCTCATTTTTTATTAACTTCCGTGGCTTTCTTACTAAAGTCTTTATCCAGATGCTAATTAAGCAGACGTTTGCTTTGCACATCAATTTTTAATATTCAGTTCTCATTGTTAAACGAAACCTGCAGCAGGAAGCGTCTCCTGTTAAAAGCTGTCCTGACCTACTTCCCTGTGAAATCAATGGAAGACTTCCACAGACTCACAAGCAGCTGACATTTAAGCAGGCCAGTCGTAATCTGTGTTAGTGTGTAATGTGTGTTTTCCTGGGCTTCAGCATTCTTTCTTTTGCTATGAATTTTAAAAGTTCTTCTAAGAATAGAGAAGCCTGGATGTTATTCATCCAGAAGAGGGAAGCCATACCTGAGTTTTGTGTCCCTGGGGATTTGTGAGCTCATGTGTCAGCTACATTTGCAGTGGCTTCAAATTAACAAAAACCCCAAGGTCTGGAGCTGAGGAAGGGAAAGAAAGGCCTACAAGGTACTCACTTGCATTCAAATAGAATCAACAAGGAAGCAAAAGGGAATCTACCAGATTAAGGTTTTCAAACACCAAGTTCCAAGGCTTTTGAAAGTAAAAACATGCATGCAGTATAGGGCAAACCTTTGTGAAGACTCATGCATCAGATACCTGAAATTTAGGACCTTAAACAGGAACACAAACAAAATCAGCTAGACAGAGGAGCTGTAGTCACCAGGGCATGGATGAGCACACTGCGTCTCAATCTGGTGACAGGTTTCTATTAAAGAACAAGTAAGTTCCTTTCGAGTGTCACTGTGCAGCCACATAAGAGGTCTGTGTGACACCTGATGGAAATAGAGGGTCAGCCTCATGATAAATTCTAGAATACTAAGTTAGAATGGGATGAGCCTAAAATATTAATGGAAGAAGTAGTGTTCAGTGTATTTATCTTTTACTTCCTTCAATAAGTTTATTTCTAAGTAAGTATATTTCTAAGTATTTTATTCTTTTCAATGCTATTAATACATAAGCATTATAACCAGGTGTATGCATTCATTTGGTCTTTCATTTATTCAGTGAATGTTGATAAAATATCTACCGTGGGCCAAGCACCATTCCAGGTGACAGAATCTGAATGTCAGTCAATAAAATCTGATAATTCAAATAAAGATGGGAGATACATGTATTGATGGAGGGGACACCTTTTGAGGAAAGCCTTGGCTGTCAAAATCATTGTTATAAATATGTGAACAGTAGCCAGATATCAAGAGAAGCAGATTTAGAACTGAGCACTTGAGAAAGGCATTCTGTTTCTTTCTCCCTCATTTCTACATTGTGCCATTCTGGCTCTCCTGGCACATGTCACAGCTTAGGTTCTTAAGCTCACGAGGCCTGAGCTTCTGGGATTCACTCCAGTGGCCTGGGTCTGCTGACCCTTGAAGATGACTGGGTTTTGTTTGAAGCACAAGCATAGGCTTATCTGCAAAATCTCATATTACACATAGTACTGTTCTCTCCTTGTCTTCCTTCTGTTTTTTTTTTCTTTCCCACTTTTTTCCTTAGTCTTTAACCCATGAGCCTAACATGGAACAATGAATATTGATTGGAATTCTCTGTGGCCTTATTCATCATTCATATTGATTTTTCCACAAAAAGTAGTCTGTTACCAGATAACTTCTGAAACAAGATATCACAGTAATAAAGAGTATACATAATTATCAGAAATAGGAAATAACATCTAACCCAGGTCCTACTTTCTTTTTTTTTTCATTTAATTCACACACACACACACACACACACATGAAAAAGAAACATCTTTATTCCTGAGGCACTTTGTGATTAAACAATTCATATATGCACTTTACATGTGTGTATGTGAAAGCATGTGAAGAAAAGAGGAATGCAAGAGTTGAAACGAGGGGGCAGGTGGCATGCACCTAACCTAAAAAGAAGCTTTAAAAAAAAGTCAAAATAAAAAGAAAGAAGGAATAAAGGAATAAAGGAAGGAAGGAAGGAAGGAAGGAAGGAAGGAAGGAAGGAAGGAAGGGAGGGAGGGTGGGAGGGAGGGAGGGAGGGAGGAAGAGGTGAATGATATTGCCATGTAAAATTTCCAAGAGAAGAACCCTTGCGTCTTGCCTTTCTTGGCTCCAAAGAGAAAAAGTAGAGAAAAAGATGATCCACTCCCTACTTTCTGTCCTTAGACCATAAGTTACACAATGGCAGCTCAATAACTATTTGCAGGGCCTTATAAATAGTCCCATTTAACTTCTTCATATTAATGAATAGAGATCCAAAGAGCTTCAATTACTTAAGCAAAAATATAATGTTGAGTAGAAGCACAGTCTGAAAAAAGTTCTAGCTCTCCTGAATGCCCTCTAAATATTAAGTGATCAACATTTAAACATATTACTATTGATTTTGCCAATAGGCTTACTGAATCTTCTTGATTAACCATTGAAAATATCATTTGGGGGAGAAATAATTGGAGACTTTACCCTAACATGTGATTTTTCTTCCCTCTTCAAATTTGTATGTATATTTTTTCTAAGAATACTATGAAAAATTTTAGATTGGTCAACAACAATTTCCAAACACCATTTCTCTCTTTATTCATTTATCTAGAGAACTGATGAATTAAAATCAAGAAATTAAAAGCAAGGAATACAGTATTGTACATATTCAGTTCTTTAGTGATTAGTTATATTTTCTCTAGAAGTATTCCTGCCTTGCTTTTCTTATAAAACTATAATAGATGGGACTTTTTAAACACCAAAATACGGCTTTTAGTAACTGATTACAACAATCTAAGTTTTACATGTACTTTGATAGAAATTAAATATTCTTATAACCCTTTGTGATGAAGAAACTAGTCTTCTTAGTATTTAGCATTTGCTTCAAAAACATTTATGAATGTATTTTCAGAATTACACTTCAGGAAGAATGGAAATGATATTTTTCTTCCCATGCATTAATATTTTTAGTGCCTGAATGTCTCTGTTTCTTTTAAAGAAGATTAAAGCATTTTTCCATCTGCCTGTTAAAATGATTTGAATCTTAATTAAAGTTGATTGCACCTGTGCATATATTCAACTACCCACACACCTCCCACCTACTGGGAAAAAGCTTGTCTTTCCTTCAAAAATTAAAAGAAGAAACTATGACCCCCCAAAAAACAAACAAACAAACAAACAAACAAAAGCCAAAAAAAACAAACAACTCATAGGCATAGAAAACAGATAACACTGAGAAGTAAGTATAAATTTTTTTTTTTTTGGCTATCCTTAAATCAATGGCTTTTTATCTTCTAATGATTATAAAAAAGTCGGTTATCTTTCCTAAGCTGCTGGTTTCCTTGTTGTTTATAAGGCATCCTAGCTGAAGAAGCCAAGTAAAAGAATCAAAATTCAACAAATTTTCACCAACCCACTCACTGATTGCCTTTGTGTGTTCTTAGCTTTGACAATTTAATCTTTCCTTATTTATGAAGATGAGGGATAATCATAATGCAAATAAACAAATAAATAATGGTGATTATCTTAAAATTTGATGTGATCAAACATTTTTCTACTTCACCTAAAAAATATTTTCAAGGAGTTCTAATAAACAGAAAATAGATTAGCTCTTTCCTTTTAAAACTCTTTTTTCTTTCTCTTGAGTAAGGAAAGATACTTAGAATAATTGCAGCTAATAGAGGGAAAACTAGAGAAATAAAAGACTCAGTCTGTCTACTAAAAGAATATTGAAAAGTATGTTAAACATTGGTTAAAATGTTCCATTAAGTATGGGCCAGTGGTTGCAAACCCTGGCTTTACTTTAAAAGCCCTCGGGGAGGTTTTCAAAATTGCCAATATCAACACTCCACCCTCGGTGATTTAATTGTGGTTTTTGAAGATTCCCCAGTTATTTCTAATAATCACATGGGACTGAGGACCCCTAGTATAGAATGTATTCTGGTATGTATTAATAAAATCCTAAACTTGAGAATTGTTGAGTCCTGATGCTGCATTTAAAGGAAAGCAAATGAAGACTCCGAAGAGAAAAGCGATTTGCCCAAGGCCTCGCAGCTAATTAGGGGCTAAGTCTGAACTGGTACCCAGGGTCTCACTATCCCTAAAACAGCTCTACTTACACCATACAATGCTGTGGTTGGGACTTCCCAGATCATAGTGTTCAGAGGTATGAACCCTCTGCACTTGGTTTCTAAATCAATGGAATGAATCCATGCTCTGCATTATTAGAGCCAGTTTTATGTCCTCAAATGACATCTAGGCCATTTCTATAAAAATGTGGCAATAAGCCATGCAACAGGAACTTCAATTATGATCTCAAATGCCTAATAGTAATTTCCTATGCACATTAACTCAGTCTTGAGGATATATAAAACTGCTCTACATTAAAGTCTTCTCAATTTATAAAATGTCTAGTAACAGAATATTGCTTTGATCTTTCTAGTCATTCTCTTTCTCTTTTATTGTTTGAAGGATTCTTCTGACATCACCACTTAAAAAAAAGAGAAGAAAGCAGAAATGCTGTCGAGGCATCCATAGAATTCCACATTTTTTTTCCTATAGAAGAATGAGTTAATTTTCATTCTTTGCATCTGATAGATAATTTGTTACTTTCTCCCTACCGCTTTAGTAAGCAGTGATTCTGCTCAGAAATGCCAAATTCTCTTGAGTGTATCACAAAAGAGCAACTCAAATTATAGCCATGGTTTCTTTATTCTCTTCCTACCATTGTTACTTCTCCTTGAATTCTCTTTTCTTCTGCATTTTGGCTTTGTGATTGTTTGGGCTGTTGGCAGTACCTAAGGATGTTTTATATGTAAAACCATCCCTCTTCTGTCCTATAGTATCATTTAATTAGTCTGAAAATCTCCTTAAAACAGGCCAGGAACATCAGGCTTCTGTGGGGAACATTTTTACCAAATACAATTTCTGTAATGTATTTAGGTGCTCATGAATCTCTTTTCATTTTAATCTAAGGAAATGAAGCATACACTTTTAAGATTTAGCTGCTGCTTTTTTTTTCTTCTTCTTCTTCATAAACTTTCAAATCCAGAAGGCATCTGAGAGATACTATTGTCTAAATCCCTTATTTGAGAGATGAGTACATGGAAGCATAGAAAGTAAGAACACATACCCAATGTCACTCAGATGATGGCAGAACTGGTACCAGAGTCAAGTTTCTCCAACAATTAAATCCAGAGATCTTTGTACTTTGCCAGTCTCTATTCAGCATTGCTGTAGGAGGAGAGAAAATGTAAAAAGCACAGATGCCTGAGTCCCTGTGGCCTCCTTTCTTTAAGATGATTCTTTTTTAGATTGTTGGCTTTATGTTAATTTGCTGCCTTGTGTCCTACTTAAGAATGGCTATCGCCAGGTCTCCTATAACTTCAGGCATATGGTTTTGGAGTTTGTCAAAAGATATAGATATCTTAAAACATCCAACGTCAAACATATGCCTGACCCAGGTTATAAAAGTTTTATAACCCTAAAACTGTTCATCAACTATTTTAGAATTCTATTTGTTCCTTCTAAAAATTTTTATCAGCAGTTTCTCCGTCAAATATGTGAAGAGTTTGGTATAGAGGATGATGAGTTTCGGTAATGTCAGGTCCTAAATGGAAAAGAAGTAAAGGGCTGCTGTTGGCTTATATAATAGGAGCCAAAGAGAGCTGAAGGCATGCATATTTAATGTAGTAAATGATAGGGGGACATTTGCATTTTCATGCACTATTTTGAAGTAAAAAGATTGTTGAACAATAAGGACACTTTCTCCAATTATGTTCCATTTTTAATATGCAGAGAATTGACTGTGGGTTCAGGGTAGTTATTTAATGAATTCTCAATATAACCTTGTCTGGTTTTTTTTTTCTCTAAATCTTGATATCAGATTAAGACCAGATAATGAAGTTGGTTAATAAAACATCATGACCTCATCATTGAACAGAAGATAGATTTTTCAATTCTAAAAAGTGACCTTTAATTGGTAGATAGTCACAAGTTTATCTGCATTGGATACAAACACTAAAAATTGTTTATGAAAGATATGCCACAAAACATTTTGTATTTCTGCATTTTTGTATCTATGCTGGTACACTTCATTAAAAAGGATGTTTAAGAAGTTGACAACATGGTGGTGCTGAGATGGTGATATCTGGAAATCTGTGGATTTCATGTGCCCAGAAATGAGATGATATTAATGATGAGCCTCTAACCCAAAACAATGTTTCATGCATCTTGCTCCTAGTCCATCCTGCACACTTTTTCTGGGAGAGTCTTTCTTTAACAGTGATGTCATCTCTGCTCCTCAAAAATAAATGTGAACTCTATAGCCTGTCACTCAAAACCCTCCTTAATTTGTTTTTTCCTTTTTTATGTAAATTCAAGACCCATTCTTTTTTAACATAAACCTTTTCTTTTAGTCAGGCTAAATTTATCATGGAACCTAAACCATTGTTCCCTTTTGCCCTTCTTTTGAATGTGTTTATGTGTGCCATTTCGTCAAGCTGGAAGCTCATTGTCAGGCAGGATCAGCTTTTGGGAGGACAAATCCAAAGAAAGAGTCAGGTGTGTTGAGCAGTTCGTTTCCCCCCCGCTGTATAACTCATCTGATGTGCCCCTCCTTTCCCCTTGCCATTCTTCAAATCATTATTTAGTCAAGATTTCTTGGTCTCACAATTAGGAAAAATGATGTATTCTACTTTCATTGTGCTCTAACATCGCTCCTCGTTGCCCTTAGCAGAGCTCTAATCCAGTATTAGTTTCTGTAATTCAGGGGTCTCCAAGCCTGGGCCATAGACTGGTACCAGTTCGTGGCCTGTTTGTTAGGACTGGGGCCTCACAGCAGAAGGTTAGCAGTGGGCAAGCAACTAGCATCAGTGCCTCAGCTCCACCTCATATCATCAGGAATTAGATTCTCATAGGAGCACGGGTCCCTGGTGCCGAAAAGTTGAGGACCACTGCTGTAATTGTTTTCTCTCTCAAAGTAGGAGCCCCTGAGGGCAGAGGTCACAGTGTCTTAGTTCCCTGACCTATTCTCTAATTGTCACAGTGCCTGGTACGCAAAAGGTCTGCACAGATGGAGCAAGGCATATACATTTTATCATGGATTAAAAATAATAACAATTTTTAAAAAATGTATATTTTTCTTCTTGTGACTTTTCTATCAAAGCAATCAAAAAATATGTTAGATTTAACTGCTAAAGGCAGGCATAGAAAATGAACGTTCTTTGTTTTCTGACTTCTTTCACGGTTACAGATAAATATCACTTGATTACTCTGGTTTAGATTACACTGTGTACTACCAGAATATTAATCCAATCTCCATCCCATCTGAAAACAACTAAAGACGTCTTTGTAACTTGTGTGTTATAGTGTGTTGTAGAGTGAGGCTTATGTAATCTATGTATACTACAGCTGATTTCTCCCAAATCTCATCGTATTAATTCTCGTTTATACGATCTTCAATTTTTTTAAAAAATAATATTTTTCATTCTTTTAAAATAAGGTAAGTAATCTTTAAAATAACCCAAAGGAAAAAAAAAAAAAGAAATGAAGCCTCACTGTTACAGCTATTTGTTCAGACAGATGTGAGTTCAAATTCTGCTTTCTCCACTTAGATATCTCTGATTGGCCTTAGGAACTGACTAGCCAACAAGACCGCCACTTTTTCTGAATACTGGAGGCAGTCATTACACATGCCTGGGAAGACTAGATAAAGATTTGAAATATTATTCGTAAGGAGTCTAGTACAGCATCTGACCCATAGTAGCCACTGATTCCATTAAAACTCTAATCACAGTGCTGCTGATGATGTAATAAGACATTATTTGAGCTGGATTTCTGCTTTTCCAAAAGTAACTAGGAAACATTTACTTTTTAATTTTTAAATTTAAAATTTTTTTATATGTAGGAAAAAAAACATTGAGAGTATTATTTAAACCAGGCCCCTATTTAATTCATGTCTCCTAATCAGGTGGCAGAAAAAAAGTTGGATCCTGGGTTTATCAGTGATCCTAAATAAATCATAAATGTTTTTTAAGAGTGCACTTTCTCAATTTATGTTATAGTTCATTGAGATTTGATTGAAATAAAAATTAAACTATAAAAGTCACCTTAACGATATAAAACATCCTGAAATATAAAGTGGAAGTATAGTTTGTAACAGACATTATGACATTATTGAAACTTTATGAGCTATTTTGCTTTTTATAAAAAATTTTTATCATAGAAATATAAAATTTTAGACTTAGGAGGACATTTAGAAATAATTCACTTCAAATCTATATTTTTATCTTAGAAAACTAAGATTCAGGAAGAGATGTTTTATTCAACTGACCTGAGAATTGATCCCAGATTGTCTCAGCCCCATTCTATAATGGTTTGCTATTTTGATATTTCTAGGAAGTAATAATTTTAATTTATTTTATTTTCCCCAAGTATATCTTATTTAAATCTAAATTATTTTTATGTTTTAGAAATAGTTATTATTTGCTCTGTGAAAATTTTTTCAAATATCTTATTTAAAAATATTTTTTTGGAATTTTGCTCTTTGTCACTCTTTTAGATGAAAAAAATACTTCGAAAAAATTAGAAGGCATAATCTTCATTCAAATAAATATAAACAAAATATATATGATTTTTGAATGATCAGTCAGAGTCTCATTCACTCACATTCAGCACATACATATTGAAGCATAGTATTCAAAATATTTATTAAATATTTAATGAAAGTATATTATTAGCCTTGAAAAGTATTTTTAGTACAACTAGAGTTAAGAGAAAAGCATTGCTTGCTGAATTCTTGTACTGTATTTGGCAATTTAACTAATCTCTCTGCCCTTTATTTTTGTCTGTATGCTAACAAAAATATTGTCCTCATTAGAAACTCAAGGATTTTACATTCAGAGTATATTTGATAGAAGGGAAAATGTAAAATAATATCTGTTCAAATCTGTATTAGGGCAGTCTAGCTGCTATAGCAAATCTCAGTGACTTAATATAATATGACATCTCTTGTTCATGTCATAGGCCATGTCACAGGCATGTGACAGTGGGTTCACTAGAAAATGAGCAATTCTCTCTATCGTTACTGGGAAGTTTCTGTCTAGTGGCTCTTCTAATAACAAGGACCTCAAAAAATCATAGCCAGCAGTAGAGGGGATACAAGAAGATGAGGATTTTGTAACAAGTTGTATGACCAGACCTGGAAATAGCGTACATCCCTTCCACCCACATTCTCATGGCCAGACCTCAGTCATATGGCTTTCTCTAACTGCAAAGAATGCTGAGAAATATGGTTTAACCAGATGCCCAGAGGGAGCAAACAGATTTGTTCAGCTTCTTTCTAGTCTCTGCCCACAGGTTATCTTAGCTTCTGCATTGCAAGAACAAATGAAAATGTAAATTGCATTCTCTGAGAAAATTATCTCTCATTGCCCTACAATACTAGGATTTCCTAAGACAATGTTACTAAAGTGGGTCAACATTTGAGGTATGCCTGATGATTTCAGTGAAGGTTTTATAGGAAAAGATAATTTGGCAATATCTCTACAATCCTCACATACCTTAATAAAAAAAAAAGTGAATAATTAAGTTGCCTGGATGTTTCTTGAGAGGTTTTAAACACCAATTATGGTCATTGACATTCTACTGATTATTCCATGCTTTGAACATGTGTTATTCCTGGCAACCATGAAAAAGAAATATTGAATATGTGAACATGTGTGTTCCAGTGACTTGTGGTGACAGGTAGATAGATGGTAGGCATGGCCAGGAAACCTGCCTCTTTATCAGGTCTCTGCTAATTGCCATTTGTGTGACCTTGAGCAACTTGTGTAAAGGCTTTGAGCTATTTTTCACACCTGTAAAATCATTAGGATTCTTTGCATAGTCTATCCTACTTCAATGTGCACCATCTATTTTATTTTTTATTAAATAATATGCCTCATTTATTTTATTAAAACCAGGGATTTATCCAATGTGCCTTCTTAACACAAACCTTGACTTTCTTTCCAATTTTATTTAAAACCAGGACATCTCCAGACCTCTGAGCTATTACTCTTTATTTATATTTGAAGGGAAGGCATCCCTTAGATGTTGGAATTGACATAGCTAGCCCAAACAACAGAGTTCACATAAGAGAGAAGTAATAAAAAATATATTATTCCTGCTCCCTTGTGCCTTTTTATTGTGGGGACATAGAGCCTTTGCCCTATTTTTCCCAGGAGACTCTAGATATAAGAGAATTGCAGGAGGACTCTGGTACTCACCTGGACTTGTGGGTAAACCATTCAGGCTGTCTGGCTCCAATCAACTCCAAATGCCACAGTTTTAAAAGATACCATGACATGCAATGAGTGTCCAGGCCAGAGTAACCAGGAAAGGGAGAATTCTAAATTTGTATCTGAAGGAGTTGTGACCAAAGAGAGATTTCATCACTGTGGATTCTAAAGAGTGCTTACTTAAAAATAAAAAGAAAGAACACATTAGTTCTGAGTTTCTCCAGAAACAGGACTATCAACAACCAACAAATGGTGTTTCTTGGAAAGAGGCTGACTTCAGTTCTGTGTAAGAGCTTTCTAGCAATTAAAAATGTTCACAGTTGAGCCAGACTTCCCCATGAGGTGGAAACTCCCCCTTCCTCGAGCTGTTCTCCCAAAGGTAGGACACCATCTCAGCAAAAACATACATACACCTAGCTTTTTGTGATGCAATTGTAATTTCCAAGGTTTCTTTCAGCTCTAAAATGTGATGACTGAATCTAATGCCCATCTAATAATGCAATTTAGTTCATTGCCTCCTTTAGCACTTCAAATGTATTGTTGTTTCTGCCTAATTAATCTGCCTTGATCACTTTTCATTATTTTCATCGTTCAGCATTTGGAATAGAATGAATAGATGTTGATCTTGCTGATTATGCCAATAAGAGGGGACAATTCTGAAACAAAAGCTCCAATGCTCATCAGCAACATATACTTTGGTTCCTGTATTACAAGGCACAATTAGAGTACATATTTCATAACCCAGAGATCGCAATATGAGTGTGAAATTTCAAAACAACAGCAGTCACAGACCACAAATATAAAAGCCTCTTGTCTAACTCATCTGAATCATCTTGATGTTCAGAGAAACAATGAAACGATGTGGCAGATTAATTCTTTTAAATATTGCAAAATAAGAAAAGAAAATGGGATTCTGTTTCTCTAAGAAAACAGTATTAATGGATGTATTTCCAAATAATACTCATTTTCCCCAGAAAATCTGTCATTTTCTAATCATTAGCACGTCGATTAGAAACATGTATAGGTTAACAAAGAACATGATGTTGGCCATAGTAACTAGCTCATGTTTGTCAGCGACAGTTGTTGGTTCAGGTCATAGCTCAGGTGCTGGGAGACTCGCAAGGTAGAAGGAGAGGCTGTGAGTCATGGGCAAAAATGGGGTTAGATAAGATAATAGCTAACTTTCCTGTGCATGAATTCCTTCATCCCATCTATTCTCGTTGTAGACTATCAGGTACTGAGTCTTCAGTCATTAGAAGCTTACAGTCTGGTGGTGGAACCAGACATATAAATCAATGATTACATGATCTTTTCAGACAGAAAAAAAGTTTGTAGAAAGGATAATGCTGTCAGTTTTAACATCGTGGGGTCCTCCAGACAGTCATATGTAAAGGCCCAGCAGTATTATATTGCTTTCTTTGTCTTTAGAGCTTGAGAAAAATTTTGAGGTTTGGAAATTTATAAGAATCTTCAGTACCATTTTGTTGCTGATTGAATGAATGTTGATGAAGCAGAGTAAATCAGAGACTCTGAGAAAACTCAGTGTTTGGGGCAGGCATGATGATGAAAGCCATAGACCTGGGGAGCCGAGTAGTTTATAAGTGCCTTAGGGTCCAGGGCAGGAATGGAGAAGGAGAAGGAGAAGCTAAAGAGACAAATGTAGACACAGAGACACCAGGAAGAGGCAAAAAATGGAAAAACTTTGAGAAGAAACTTCAGCGTTAGCAACAAAGGGCATGATAGATTGGAATTCTGAAGAGAATATTTTAATCATAAAAGGATTGCTCCTGGTTGTTTATTCTTATTTATCCTTCTTTAATTTAAATGCTGTAAAAGTTTAAGACAATAAATGCAAAACACACAAGATTAATGACAACGCAATGCAATAATACACACATATTTTTACAGCAAGGTTTTCATTCAAAATCAGATTTCAAAATAAATCAGATTTTAGGTGACTAGTTAACATTCAGTCATTTATTCTATGAATAGAGGGTGATCACACTCTATGTAGTTGTTCCTTGAGCTACACACTGGGGCAGTAACTGAACACTGAAAGAACTTAGATTCCACATAGAACTTGACCATAGTTATCTGAGATTGATCTTGTTCGAAAAAGTTATGTTACTAATATCAATTTTTTTTCAAAAGGCTTTAAGAAAACATTGAAATATATGGACATGGATAAATGTATTCTTATTCCTTTGAATAGATATCTTTGAGCTTTTTCAGTGTGTCCTACTGTATATATTTCTTTTCTAATTGTCCACTTTCTATTTGTTTCTTTTCAACAGCTGTTTTAAAGATTTTCACATTTATTTTAATTAGAATATGCATTGTGTAGAAAGCTTTTCTTGAATACATATGGAAAATCAGATTTATTCTCAAATAAAATGCTCAATAAATACATTAATGATTTTCTTACAGATTTTTCAGCTCTAAATTTTATTTAGGAGGCCAATGTTAAGGTACCAGTCCAAGCAGCACAATTTCTTCAATTCCTTTGTTCATGTTTTTCTAAATATATCTGCCAAAATTTACCTAAGACTAACCTCTGGGATTTGAAAACAAAGAAAGAAAAGAAAAAAGACTCCTTTTTTTGTTTTCAGAGCTGTATTGGGCTTTTATTTAGTTGAGGTTTGAGATAGAAGTGACACTTCTCTGGTATGTGTATGCAAGTAATTTGAATGAGAACAAAGAAACTGATGTTGGTGGAGGTGCCTTGACACATATCCTCAGCTTTTTATATTTAAAATGTCCTAATCTGCAAAAAATATTGGACCCAAGGTTAAATTTGAGCATTTTTTAGTTTGGTTAGTTTTAATTCCAATGGTAAAAGGCGTGTGTGTGTGTGTGTGTGTGTGTGTGTGTGTGTAAAAAGAAAAAAGATAAATGTTTAATGATGATAATGGAAAGAAATAAAGAAGTCAGTAATAAAGTGAGCATCCCAATGGTTTATTTAAAATCTGGAGGAGAAGGTGAGGTGAAACAGATGGGTCATTAGGATTCGAGGCTGAGAGAGATGGAAGCCAGAGCACATTTTCTTTGAAACTGTAAATAAACAGCTTGGAAATAATCTAAGATGTTCTTTTCTGATACTTGTTTTATCTCGTTTGACTTAGGGCACTGAAAAGCAAGTGTTAGTTAAATTGTTTTGCTGTAGTCATTATGCTGGAGTATATTTCTTATAAAATATTTGATTTCTTATATTTGATTTCAGTGTAACTGGGACTTAGGCTTATATACTGGGCCATTTAAAGACCAGGAACCTTTCTGCAGTTGTTATGAACTTAACCTCTTGGTTTAAGTTTTGTTTCGTAGAAAGATGCTCATGACATGTGTTTACACAACTACAGAGCATCTTGGAGCTGGAAGGGACCATCGTAACATAGAAGTAAATGAAGACCAAACAAATGAGAACAGGCAAAGGCTATTAATTCAGAGCTTGCTATATAGCAAGGCAGTCAGCCACTACCACTTTCATCTGAAAGACTAAAAGCCAGAGAGAAAGTGGGAAAGTTTATGGTGGAAAAAGCTTCAGACATGCCCCAAATGGAGGCTATCAGCCCAGGAAAGCAGGCTAACTAGAAATGGGGCAGCCTTCATGATTAATTTGAGGTATTTAGTCTACTTTCTCTGTTTGGTCCTATTTTGGAACTTGAGCCAAAAGTCCTGGCTATTTGGGGTCATTTGTTACACAGGTTATTGTTTGACTTCCCAGATTGGTTGCTAGAGAGAGTGGTCTGAATTCGTGAAGTCAGACTTAAAGATAGTAGGTTGGCTTCCTGAGCTGGTTACTTTAGATAAAGTTTTAGAGTTCTGTTTTTATATGTGGTCTTGGAATTTTCCATGTGTATATTCAGTCTCTCAGTGATTATCTAGTCCAAATGTAGAAAGCTTAAAATAAATCCATAAAGAAAAATTGCTAGAATTTATTTAGGTTAATACTGCTTTTTACATGTGTGACACTTCTTAGTTTTCAAAATATCTTCAAATGTCGAATAGTATTAGAGCCTTGAAATTAAAATAAGGGAGTTAGGCAAGGCTGGCATTATCTACATTTTGCAATTAAGGAAAACGAGGCTCCAAGAAGGGAAGCGAAATGCTCAGTGGCATAGGTCAACAACCCAAGACCATGGCCAAAACTGCAAAGCTGGAACTCTCAGATCTTTCCTTCACACAGGGGTGTTTATGGTATTACAAACTGTTGTCTCTACCCCACAGGTGCAGGTAATGGGGAAACAAAGTGTGACATTTACATTGTCGTTCTGTAATATAATGAGTATCTGAACCTACATTCAAAGAAAACAAAATGCAGGCTCAGTGAATCATTTCTGTGATTTTTTTTTCACTACAGTTTTTCTCAAAGATTCCTTACTTAAATTAAAATTTCAGTCTGGTGAATTTTATAACTTGTGACTGTAAAGTAACCAGATTTTTTAAAATAGTATTAGCTCTGTGCTCCTTTCATAATTTATAATACTCAGTTCTCTTGTTTTGTTGGAAATGTTGTATTTCCTACAAATATCAGAAAGATGCCAGCGGAGTTGAGATACCTAATTAATTAATTAATTAATTACCTAGCAAGCGATATGCTAAGGGTTCTGGAGGCACCAAACTGGGGGGTGGGGAGGGAACAAAAAACAAAATTTAGATCCTGCCTTTAAAGAATTCAGAGCCTTTTGAGAAGAGCAAATATAAAGAAAGATAATATAAGACAATGTCAGTGCAGAGATGATCATTTACCCTGGGACTGAGTAGATCAGCTGAGCAAAAACAAAATGTAAGTTTATTCAAGGCAGAAGAGGTAAGAGGCGGTAGCTGTCCAAAACAACATTGTTTTTGCTAGAGGTGGGGTAGAGAGAAGGAAGCTACAACTTGGTGATGTTTCTTGAATATATTGTTCAGGCAGGAAGTAAAAAATTTTGAAATAAAGAGAAGAGGGAGATGGTGGAGAATCTTGCAGTTCATAATAATACACACAAACATGTCTGTGAATAACAGGAAGCTTCTGGAAGAATTTTATTCAGGAGTACATTATGAGTAAAATTACACTTTGTTTGTTCATTTTTGTATCTAATTTCCTCTCTATGTGTATTACAGGATGGCTATTTCCTGAAATAACACTGTTCTCATGGCAGCAAGAAGATAGTACTCTTAAAACCATCTTTATTTCATGTGTTTCTGAATATTTCTGAACATGCATTACAGAATGGCTATCATATCCATCCCCTAAAATAATAATTGATCATGTTTGCATTTTTTATGTTGAAATTACTTTTTTAGTATTTGAGAGCCAACATATTTTTCTTTTATTTCTACTCTTCCATCTTGACCAAAAATCTGAATGAAGTTCTTCATTCGTTATTGCATTTTAAGCAGATCACTTTGGTTGCATATGCTTTGGAGCTTGTACTTTGGGGAGACAAGGACACCATGAAGGAGACAAGTTGCAATAATTCAAGAGTCCTGATTACAGATTAAACCAGAGAAGTTGAGGTAGATATGCTACAAAGTGGTATAGAATGAAGAGCACAATATTCAAAAATAAAATCTGTAGAATCTACTGACTGATGGATTTGGAGAGTAGTAGTTAAAGAAAGGGAGAGGAAGCTTTTAGTTTGATGATTGGCTGAACAGGAGGAACCATTAGTTTAGTGAAATATGGTGTCAGTTTAATATCTGAAATGTTAAATTTGTATTTTCTATGGGGTATTTTGATGGACTCATCCAGCAGGCAGTTGACTTTTTTTTTTTTTTTTTTTTAGTTTAAAGCTCTGGGATGGGTCCAGGCTTATGATAAAATTTTAGAAATCACTAACAACCATTTAATTACTAGTTTATTCTTAGAGGATAACATCACAGAAAGATAGAGTGGGAAGAACAGTGGCTAACAACCATGAAGCAAGAGAAGTTATAGATGATAAAGAAACAATGTTAGACATAGAACACAACACAGGAAGATGGACCATCACTGAAGCCTAGAGAATTAAAGATGTAAATAAGAGAGGAATCAAGGAGTTGTCAAATGGCTTAATAATGTCTTCAGAATTTGTCATCTTGAAGGCACCAGGTGATCTTAGCAAAAGCAGTTTTAGTAGAGTGGCTGGAATGAATTCTTGTCACAGCGGGTAGTGGAATAAAGGCAAGATGAGACAGTAAAGAGAGAGAGTGTAAAGTGCTCTTTAAGAAGTTTTCTTGAAGATAAGCACAGGGAAGTTAACAAAGAAGGGTCAAGAGTCATTGAGCTTCTCCTTTTCCAAAAAGAAAACTATTTCTCAATGATATTAACCCACACTTCTCAAAAACAAAAAAAAAATTGTGATCTCTGACCCTGTTTTATTTAAATGTCATAATGACCAACACACATCTAAATTCCTCAAAATAAATTGAAAGCATTTTAGAAAATTGTTCTCTAATTTTAAAAATAAAATTTACGAAAGGTTTGACTTTTGTTTAATAAAACGTAATTTTAATTAATACACAGAATCGACAGAGGAGCTGAAAGTTCGAAGCCACAGCACGGAACCACTACCAAAGCTGGACAGCAAGGAGAGAGGACATCATGGGGCTTCTTCCAGAGAGCCTGTCAAAGCTCAGGAATGGGATGGAACACCGGGACCGCCCGTGGTCACCAGTAGACTAGGAAGATGCTCTGTGAGCCCAACTTTGTTAGCAGGAAACCACAGCTCAGGTAAGAACAATAATACTTTCACAGATGGGAATTCCTTGTGTCTCTAAAAATTGCTTTTATGCAATTATCACTTGGAGTACCATAACCAGGGATATTTCTGCCCATTCATAGGGACAGCATATAAACAGCCTTCCACACAAAGGGATGTAACAATATGTTGGACCACTCCAGGGAGTATAATGCATGTGAAGAATAGAGAAGTGAGTAATGCTTCTTGGAGCTATGCAATGTGGTAGCCCTGACAACTCAAAACACCCAGTACCAAATTTGATCGATATCCAGAATCCTTACCTAAAGCAGCCTTAATTTATGAGGTTTAAGTGATTAGAAGTTTATGCCTCCTTTGCTTCAAAAAAAGATTTTAGGCAACTGGAAGAAAATTAACAGAAGTAAAATTGAGGATAAAAATGTAACAAAGATAATCTGAAGGCCGTTGAGAAAATAGATATGAAGCATCTAAAGAGGTCAACTGAAGACAGTAACTGTCATGGTACTAAGTTTCCAAATCTAAGTCAAAAGATTTAGAAAATTCTAATCCAAAACACCTTTAAATTTAAATTAAGTTAAAATCTGCAATGCAAATTTTGCATTTTAATAAAGAAATATTGTTAAACTATTTTTTTTTTAAGCAGCGTATATTTGCTTTGAACTGATTCACTTACAGGATGGACTCAGAGAGCTGTCAGTTGAAACAAATGACAAATAATCAAGCAACCTCTTCAGGTTTCTATCTCTTAAGAGCATAGGGCTCTGAAGAAAAGGCCAATTCTTTAATATCCTTTTTGACTCTGATACTCATCTTGAAAAGCAGTTTACATGATTTAGCCTGTGGTCTCTCTGATAGGCATGCACAAGTTAAAATCAAAATAAAATGAGTCATTTTTGTATTTGAGAAGAGATGTTTCTATAATAGTCCCCAGGGAGAGGCAGAGCAATAGCTTCCCACATTCAAAAATTTACTTTAAAGCTTTGGTGATGCAGTCATATCATGTGCCATGTGGATAACCAATTTAATAACCTGAGTCTAAATCTGAGAGGAGGAACATTATGTGAATGTAGCAGAAATTTAAAAATCTATTTTTGATAGTAAAGTATAAATAGCTATAAGTGCATGAGAAGAAGATATCTGTTCATTTTGTCAAAAAGAAAAAAAAAACATATAGAACCAATAGTATTTTATAGGGAACAAATTCCCAAAGAAGATTGACATCACCATTTAATTGAGAATTATGTTTAGTTTTAGAATATATATATATTAATTGAGAATTATGTTTAGTTTTAGGATATATATATATATATCTCAAAACTTATACTGGTTCTAACTAAAGAACATAAACAATGTCTGTTCCTATCATGACCAAAGGTATATTTTATAAAAACTGAAGCATTACCTGAGTGTTTGCTCTGTAACAGCCACTGTTCTAGGATCTCTGTTTTAGGATCTAAGAGCATGATGATGAATAAGACATCTTCACATTTTGGTGATCAAAGTCCAGTGCAAGACAGACAGAGGGATCATTAAAATGTAATGCATTATACACAAATAATATGCAAAACAAAAATTCGATTGATTTTTTGTGAGGGTATGATTTTGGCAAAACAATCAGGGGCTTTTGGTAGATAAAAAAACAATTACTTGAGGATGCAACATTTGACCTACAGCTTGATATATTAAGGCTGCTCACAAGAAGACAGAGAAGGAGGAGGTCTGCCTTCTGAGTGAAAACCTAAAGTGCTGTGGGTGGAACTTGGTGTGTTTGGTGTGAAGGGTGGAGGAAGGGGGACTGAAGAAGCTGCAAAGTAGGGTGGAGACAGATAGTGAGAACCCTGAAGAGCCTCGTGTAGTAGACAGAAATGCTTAAAGCCACCAAGTACTAGTTAGAAGTGGCTTATGTAATATTAGCTCGTATAGCACCCAATCTGAAGAGTGATAGGCCCTGTTGGGGTTTTACAACTATTAAGTGAGTCATTAAAAACCCAGGAATTTTCTATCTTTCGACCTCTTCTGTTCTGCTTACCCTGATGATTTTTTTTTCATAATCACAAGTCGACTGTGACAGTTCTGGGCATGTCATACCCCAGTGGACTCTCCCTCCATTTAGTTGGTCAGAATTGGAGAACATGTCTTCTGGACCAGTTACTGAATGAAGGGAAGTGGGATTTTTAGGGGCTTATAGAAGGTCCTTCTTTCACTTAAACCAAGGGGCCTCTGCCTTGTACTTGGAAATGAAATCAATAGTCTGTTTGCAGGGAGGGATAAGGGGGGATGGTATTGCATAAGCAATGGACAATATCTGCCACATCATGGTTTGGTTTTGAACATTATGTGGTGAATATTTTGCAGTCATCTAAAGAATTTTTAAGGACAAGTACAATGTAATTCAGTTTCATCATGCTAGTTCTAATGTTGACTCCATGGCTCTAAGCATAGGTGACTGGGGGTCCATTGCCAGGGAGGCAGTCAATATGAGATGGGACAGTCAGGACTTAAATTTTGACTTAAGTTAGAAGTGCTATGAGACATCTGAGAACGTAGTAGAGAACTGGAATAACAGGACTGGAGGTGAAGAGATTTAGTGGAATGAGAGATTGAAACTAAAGATCATTGGAATGATTAAAACTAGAAGATTCTGAACTAAGAGAATGGAAAACTGCGATGAGAAGGAAACTGAGATTGGGCCCTGGGGAATCCATTCATTTCAAAATATGGGTGAAGGATGAAGAATATGATATAAATGAAGATAAAACAATGTGACAGTCCACAATTAACTCTTACTGATCACTTAGTAACCTGAATAAATTGGTTGATATTGATTTATGTCTTTGACACTTCAACATGACTCTTCCAATATTTTCAGAGTGTGAGCAGAATTTGTAACATACTTTGACTTTCTTCCACAGCAAATTCCTGAAGCATCTCTTCTGCTTTCTGGCATTTAAATCTGCTCTCCTGAGTCTTTCAGCTCTGTTTGTAGAGCAGTAAATTGCCTACTGACCAGAAGAAATGACATACATATCCATAGTCCCTCACATTCTCCATGTTAGATTATGAAGGTGGTAAACAAAGATGAAGGGAAAAAAGATTTTGGTTACATTTTTGATAAAAATGTTTTTGTGTCTACATTAAAAGAAATACGAAAAGTAGGGCCAAATATATGGTCACTTATATAACTTCAGTGCAAGTTAGGGTCGCTTCCATGAAAGTGAAATTGTTCACATGAGTGTTCAAAAGGGCATTACAATTAATTGCACTTTTAAAAGTCAGTGCCTCCCAAACATAGCACTATAACTATATCTATCGAATCAACCCTTATACCAGATTTGAGGAAAAAGAGTAGAAAAGGAAAAATGTCTGATAACTTAGCAATTTTTATTTTTCTGAAAAGAAAGAGGCTAAAATGTGTCAATACTATTCTAGAAAATGTTGTAATTCCACTAGCCTCTGGCTTGTGCTCTCTCTCTCCACACACACACACACACACACACACACACACACACACACACACACACTGCTACCAGTCACAGACTATTGCTTTACCCAAAGTGGTTTAGCCACTTGAAATAGTTGTTCTTAACAGCTCTTTTGAGGAGCGGAGAAATTGCTGAAGTAAAGCAAATGCATGTGTCAGATCTCAGTTCTAATTATCATGGCCACCGGTTGCTGTGATACTTTATTAAAGTCACTGTTGTTTAGTAAAACAGACATTCTCTAGAGGGTGATTCTAGAAGGCAGTGGAGGGTTGGGACCCAAATGCTCATGCAAACAATGAGAAAAAGGAGAGATTGTACAAGTAAGGACAGTTTTAACCAAAATTTGGAATTCAATCACTGATTCAATCAGCAAATAATTTCCAAGCAGCTTATATTCAGCTCTGCAATGATTTGGGGGGAACAAACCCCATGATCCCCACCACACATACCGTAGGCTAACTAAAACATGGTACTGTGCTTCTCTGTGACTCAAAGCTATTCAACACGAATTAGATTATAATTAAATGTGTCATTTTCCTTTCAATTATTTACATAGTATGTTACCTATATACTGTTTACTATACATTTAATATTATTCGAATAACAGAAAATTAGTGGGGGCTTAAAAAAAAGGATAGAGGGCTTATTGGGAGACTTTGAGTCTTAAAGCAAGGTTATACCGGATCTTTTTAAAAATAACAATTATTGTTATGACATGAGTAGAAAGACACCAAGAAAACTTTCCTCATAGGATAAAGAATGAAGACTCATTTTGGAAGTAAACTTAACCTCTATAGAAGGATCTTAAAAGACCTGAGCTTCTGTGTGCTCACCCTTGTGTGTTTCTGCTGCTCTGAGGAGTCCCCTGTGGGACACGAACAGGGTACCTGGAGAACAGGCAGGTAACATGAGGCAGGGGACTCAGAGAGGTGCCTCCTTCGAAATGGACATGTTGTGCTTGCACATTGCATGCTAGGAATGTCCTTTGCTCTCACAAAAGGAAATTTTCCCCCATTTTTCTTGAAATTTGAAGCCCTTGTGGTCTAAGTGATGTATTCCAACATTTGTTAAAAGAGTAGGTATAGAGAAATATTTCTCCACTACAAAGAAAATCTATTGCAAACTGACAAACAATGAGGCTGAACAATTTAAGTGCACATGACCTGGAAGGCACAGGGCATCTCTAGGGGGCAGAGCTACTCAGTGCCAGCTGATGCTCACCATGAGGAATAATCAAAATTCCAAGATTTAATTTCTATTATGTAAAAACTCCCAATTTTTAAACATACCTCAACTTTCAGAAACACTTTGATTCTAATAATATGCTTTCTCTGGCCATGTACAACATAAAGGCTGTCGATTCACAATTTCTGGTTGGTGAAATCAAGTGACAACCATTCTGCAGAGGCAGGAATTTGATCTTAAAGCACAGGAGGTTGGGTGAGTTGTAGCAGAAGCAGCAGGTGGCAACAGACATCTGCCCTCCTGGCTGTCATTTTCTTGAGACTGAAGCTCCTGGAGAAGACTACGCTAAGGGTGGAATTGGGGATTAGAGAGAGGCACAGGGCCTTTGACAGTGAAGAAGGAAGAGGGATTTCTTAACACTGAAAGGGGCACAGAGGTCTGGCATTCCATGAATAATGGTAAGGACCAGCAGCAGAATGATGCTTTACAGCATCCTGGCAAAGTGGCCTGGCCTTTGAATGAGGAGAGAAGTCAGGTGGAATAGGGTTTGCATGGGGCTGTCAGTGAGGCTGGGTTTTATGCTTTCTGGTTCCAGATTCCGAAATATGGACTTCTCTACTTTGAGCGGCTTTTTATGCTTGAAAAACAAACTCTCCTATGATAACTAGTATGAGCTGAAGACTAGAAACGCCATCTTGTATATCATGCTCTCAGAAATTCTGGGCTTTTCTATGACCCATTTTAGGAAAGCCTCCCCACCACAGTTCATGAGTCAGTCCCTCAAATCCAAAAGGAATCCTTTGTTCACAAGTTCAGAGAAGTGAAAAACAGACATGGATTTAATTTTATTTAAAGAAAACAAAAGAAATGTGCCATTTCTTGCATACCACAGTTGTAGAGTAAATATTATGACAAATGTGTGTATCAAATGATTGAGTACCGAGGTTGGAGCTGCCAGCAGATCTGGATTTAAATCTAGATTCTGGTTTTTATTACTGATGATGTTGGGTGTGTTCCTTCCCCTCTCTGACCTTTATCCATAAAGTGTGAATGATAATAGTACCTAACTCACAGATCCTACTGAGAATGCAAGTAAGAATTAAATGAGGCAACATCTGGACATACTTAGCACAGTATCCGGAACACAATACTCGATAAACACATCGTCACTATGATTCCAAATACCTTTGCAGGTATTTTTGTGGCAGAGCTGAGAGAATCACTGGTCTAGGGAAATGAAGAAAAGTTTCTATATGTATTGACATTCAAGCTAAGGCTTGGACAGAGCAGAATTGAGACAGAGAAGTCTGTAGAACAAGTGCAACAAAAGAAGTCGTGGGTCAAATTGCAGGGGTAGGTGAGGGCTCTAATTTCAACACAACACTTAGTACACATGAGCCCTAAACCATGATTCTTAACATGTTTGCAGCTCTAATTCATATTCTAATCACATCTTTCAAGATTGGGAAGATTACAGAAATGTAGGGGGTTTAGCCAAAGGCCTAAGTAGCTACTTGGGAAAGAAATCAAGCTGAATGGGGGCCACTTAATATAAGCCACTGAAAACTGGGATTCAGGAAAGAGGACTGCAGTGGAACCTACGAGTGTCATCTTTGAGAACTGAATTTTTTCCGGGTGATTTATAAAAAGATGCATCCCTCTTGAAAATTCTGAAACATGTTTACTGTACTTGATATGATAACGCTGGAATGACTGGCTAACTTTGCTGATAAGCCTCCTGGCAGCCATAACTCAAAATTTATGAGTCAGCCCTTCATAGACAAAGAGTCCCATGTGCATAAGGTTAGAGGAGTAAAAACAGGAGAGTAGCATAGAATCGGGCAGCAGGGCTGGGAATTGTGGAGCAGGGTTTCTGACAATAATTCCCGGCAAAGCATAATAAATCCATGTAGTTTCTTTTTCTTTTCTTTTTTCTTTTCTTTTCTTTTCTTTTTTTTTTTTTTTTTTTTTGGTGCAAGTAAATCACGGTTTATAATGATGTTCATAAATTAATACTTTGATGGTTATGGCTTGAAATGATATAACACTGCTGTGCCCCAGTTTCTCTATCTTTACAGAAAAGATAAAGGAAATCTCACGGTGTAGGTCATTATGAGGATTGGATTTAAAAATGCATAAAGATGCCTAGTACAAAGCTGGCTGATAATAACTAGCAGAGCAAAGTGTATTCTGTTTCCATTTCACTTTACTGGAAAAGTCTCTGATCTTTTTCTAAGACCAAGAACACATGTTTCCTTTGGAAAGCTGAACTCATCGAAATACACTATGAGGTTTTCTTTAGCTATCCCTGGCTGTGTGACTACTATTAGTGCCACAGCCTGTTCTTAATTTACTTGTGCATTTTTAAACAAAGATTTTAGGGCAGTATGACAGCCAGTTTTGGATTCCCTTGAGTCTGCATTTATGAAATTTGGAGACAAGATCAGGTACAAGCTTTAAATACTTGGTTGCTCCATTATACACAGCTACCAAAAAGTAATCTCAGTTCTGCTTAGTAGCAATGAGTGAGATTGAAAATCATGTTGGCAGGATGTGGGAATCACAAGAAAATATTGATATCTGCAAACGTACACATTTTCTTTAATAAATATCTGAGTTGACATCATTTATCTCTTAATTCCGTTTTCCCTTTGTGTTTATTTTCTTAAAAAAATGTATTTCATATCTACTCTGTTCTATGCAGGGGTTAGGTGTGGGGGCACAGGGGGATGCAAGGTAAATATGGTGGAATCGACTCTGTACTCCCAGAGCTCATAGTCTAGAAGTGAAAACAAGAGATCCTTGTGTGTGGTAAAAGAAAAATGTTGGGCACAATTACATAATTTACTCTCTAGCTAAAAGAAAGGTAATTTATACAAGCTTCTTGGAGAAAGTAACATAACTTAGATACTAACATGATGAATAGGAAACAGGCAAATACGAGGTGACAGAGTGTTACCTGCAGCTCATTCATAGAAATGTGGATAGAAAAAATTTACTTTTAGAATCTGATTGGTATTAAAGGTTTCAACATGGCCATATAATTTCCAATTATCTCCTCTGCTCTTTCTTCTATTTCTTCACATGGCCTGGCTTCTTTGGGTGTTGTGGTTGCAGTCATGTCCCCAATTACTCCCCTCTCCTTGCATCCACTCCTTTGGCAGTGTGCTTGCACATAACCCCTTCTCAAGAAGTAAAATCTATTTTCTACCCAATGAATCTGTGTTGGCCTTGTGTCTTGCAATAACCAATAGAATGAGATGGAAGTGGCTCTGGTCTATTCTGAATCTCAGCTTCAAAAGGCCATGAACGCTTCCACTTTCTCTTTTTCACCACTATTTAAATAAACAAGCTTAAGGCCGCCTGTTGGAGAATGGCATACATATGGAGCAAAGCCAAGAGTCCTCAGAATTTGGCTACCCAAACAAGTGAGGAAGCGTAGTACCAAATACCAGAATAAGAGACTTGACCCACAGTTGACCATGAATGCATGAGTCAGCCCAGCTAAGATCAGAACCACCACCCAGCTGACCCCTAGACTCATGAGCAAAACTAAATGAGTGTTAATTTAAGTCACTGAGTTTGGGTGTAGTGTGAAATAACGAATATAGGCACCACAGTCTGTTGGAATATTGCTGGTTTTCTCTCAAATGGAAATATTTTATTATTGTATTAGTAGAGTACACTCTCTGAAAAACAAAAAAGTCAAAGCAAAAAGTGAAGATCCGCCCTCCCATCTTTGCTTCAACATCCCACTTTTCAAAGCATCATTTTGAGAGGTCACGGTTTTACCACTCAGGGCTGTGTATTGATGGGGACTGCGAGTTCTTTGTTACATTCATTTTTCTTATGCAACAGGAACAACAAACCAATCTGGCAGAGTTCAGGCTTCCACTGTAATTTGAGCTTCACTGTAGGAGATTGACTAACTTCCTCTTTGGCTCCATGTCAACCCCGGCAGCTGTGGACTTTCATGCCTACTGCCCTCAAGGCTGGCATGAAGCAACAGTTCGCTCAGCCACCAAAGACAGTTCTGCTCCGCTTCCCAGTTATAACTGGGTGCTTGGTTATTTCCTCAGGGAATGTTAGCCAGATCCCATTGCTAGGTCTTACTCACTGTTTTCACACTCTAGAGTTTAACTTTCCCTTTCTGCATTCTAGTAACCAGAGGACAGAGTTCTCACTTGGAGAGTCTTGGGAGAGTAATGTAAGTCATAACCCCAATAGGCTCTCTTTCATTTCTCCATGGAAAACTGTGACTTGTGCCTGCTATAAGATGTCTTCACTGGAGATACAGTTTTATTTATATTCTCCTGATAGTGGTGATAGGGCTTTGAGAAACAACCAGAAAAGGAGAACTTGGAGTGAGCTAGCCATTAAAAATAGCTAAAATATGTCTTTATAAAGAGCGTTATGAAATAATAGAAAGTAACTCTTCTCACACTCAGCAGCCAAAGCTAGACCACAGAAGCAGAACTAGCAAGGGAAGTGACCAAAATGAATTTTGTTTTCTTTAAATGAGCTCTCAACTCTAGGCTGGGAAAGTCAGACTGGCCAAGGAGGAGGCTGAGAGGCTAGAAACCAGATATTAGAGATACTTTGAGATGGTCTTTTGTGTGTGAGCATGTGTGTGTGTGTGTGTATGTGTGTGTGTGTGTGTGTGTGTGTGTGTGTGCATGGATGCGTAGAATGAGTCTCCATCCTCTACAGAGGAGGGGTGAAAAGTGAGGGGATTGCTAGATCATATGGTAGATCAATTCTTAGTTTTCTGAGGAATCTCCATACTGTTTTCCATAGTGGCTATACCGATTTGCAGTCCCACCAGCAGTGTATGAGGGCTCCTTTTTCTCCGCATCCTCTCAGCATTGAAACTGAAGAGTTTTTAATTATCAACATGAGAAGGAAAATTCTAGGACCTGGCCTCATGTTTTTCCAAAGGGTATGAAATAACTGCCCTCCTCCCTGCCAGAGCAGGCCGGAGCCAGTTTGTGGGGAGAAAAGAATCACATTGTTTTCTGATTGCATCTAAGGTTCTCTTTGTTCAAATTAACAGTGAAATACACATATTTAAAGAAAACTGAACCTGATATAATTCCAAAATTTGCTCTAAGATTAAAAATTATATTTATTCTGAATTATGAAATTTTAATTTATGACCTTTGTGGATTATCTGTGACCCAGTTATAATACTGCCTTATACTTATATAACACATATACTATGTGTTAATTTTAGTTATTATAACACATATACTATGTGTTAATTTTAATATACATTTGTTAAGTGCTATCTCATTTGGCTTTTAGAAAAACCTGTACATCTATGGTCTGATGTTATGATCTATTTAGGTGACCAAACAAAAGTTCAAGAGGAGTCCAGTAAATTACCCAGACTCATTGTAAAGTAGTAGATTCAAATCAAGAAATGGATTTTGGTTTTCTGACCCTTACTATAGCTCTCATATAGTTCAACTAGGTTGGGTTTCCCTATTTCCACCTCCATGTTCAAAACTCGTTCATTTATTCATTTATTCATTTATTCACCTATTTTTTTCAATATAGATTTACCGTACATTGAGCGTGTGTCAGTGGGAAAGATTGCTATTAATCACAAAAGTTAAAAATGTAATTTTCATTAGTGGTGAAAACCACCAAGGAAAATCACACTGCACTCCCTCCCTCTTGAATTTGTTACAGGGCATCTTGATGGCATGGAAAATGAAATTTTAGGTAAATTAAGAGAAAGGACAATCAAGGGAATGTGACACACAAGCATGGGAAAGTGATTAAAAGGAGGGCAGAGGGCAAGGGACTGTGGCCGGGGAGGGAACTGAAAGCCTGACTAGGGACAGGCCAAGCTGACTGCATCAATGATTCTGGTTTTACCTAAAAATTACAGAAGTCATTTATGGATTTTAAACTCCCAAGATTTTAAACACAGGAATCAGATTTACAAAGTCAGTTGATGCCTTATTATCCTAAACCCAGGGGAACAGAATTAGGAAGGTAAAATGCTACGCCATATAACCTGCCTCATCAACTCAAAGAAGATATGTTTTTTCTGCTCTCTAGGCGTGAAATTTCTCTGTTCCTATAACCAACTGAGAGATGTTCATAACCGATTGTTTGGTATATTTAAAAATTAATTCTCGAGCACCTGAGCAACCATGTCACACAGGTGAAATGTTCCCTAAAACACAGCAACATCATATACGCTTTTTGGTTTGGGTTCAGTTAGTTACTCATTCAGCCCACCCGTGAGAACTCCTGTTTGAACAGCTAACTGAGAGGTGATGGCGGATGACCTTTGTCACGAAGAAGTGTGTACCTGCCTGTGATGGCTCCTGTTCTCATACAGCAAAAGGACATTATTTTACCTGATGCAGTAAGAAAGGACTGGACTCTGTTGTCCAGTACTTTGTAGGGTTTTCTCTGAACGATGCATATTCCTATTCCCAAGGTTGGATAAAGTTATGAGAGTTATCTGGAGTCAAGGAATTTGGTGATATTAACTGGTGTGTGTGTGTGTGTGTATGCAAATGAAACTACTTATTGGTTTAAGTCTGGGTCTTATGTGATCAGATCTGTAGAGTCAGCTAACTTATTGTCATAGACTATGTATAACATATATATATATAATGCATATACACATATATGTATATATATCTATATATACTCCTTTAAACTTTATTTCTACTAAACATATACACAGACCATGACATTATATACTACACAAATACCTAAACTGTTGGGAACAAAATACAATGTGACAGTAATTTCATTCTTATTAGAAAAATTCCGAATTTCCACTTATTCTCTCATTCTTTTGGGGAAAAATAGTAACCAGGCATGAAAATTTAGATAACGCAGAAGGCACCTTCCCCTTACTTGCCTTTCAACAAATTAATCCTGTTTGAGAACCACAATGACAATGCTGGTGGGAATTTTGACTGCAGTGCCAGCTCCCCAAGTCCTTCACCTCGTGTCCTCTCTAGGAGTCCACCCTGACATTGCTCCTAGTGGATGGACAGTGGTTGGTTTTCTCTGGAAAAGCCCCGTGGATATACCATACCAACGGTGATCACAAAGAATGCCATTTCTGTCTCTGTGAAAAGCCATAGAAGACATTGCAAAAAGAAAAAAAAAAAAAGAACATTCTGACTTATGCTGAGCTTTTTCAGAGTCTGGTTCTAGGAGCTTTGTAAACCAACCAGAATACATAACAAATAATGTTTGGACTGCCATCTACTGTCCACGACAGAAACAGCAATTTTCCCTCCCTGATTTTTTTTTTTTAACATTATATTCAATTGAAGACTGGTCAATGTCTTTTTGCCTATTTACTAGAAACTTGAGAAAGGTGAAGAAATGGGGGGAAATTCTTTTCATTCATGAGAAACGTACAAATAATTTACCTTTAACTCTGGCTTTGGTCTTTCAAATAAGGTTTAAAATAATTTGTTCAATAAATGCTTTGAGATCTTCTCAGGGGTCAGTTACCATGTTCTGTGGAACAGGATAAATATAATTCCTGATCTTACAGAACATGCTGTTTAGCAAAGAGGAGGAGGGAAAGAAGAGGGAACGGATATGTGCACCAGGCGGAGTGGAGGGTCATGATTAAAATCCTAGAGTAAGAGAGGGCTTGGAGCTTTAAGAGAACACAGTGCTGTGTCACAGGGGCAAGACTATACACTTGGCTGGCTACAGAAGTGAACCCTGTGTACTATCATAAAGAAGTTTAGACTTCATGATGAGAAGCATCTGAAAGATCAAATTTGCCTGTAAGTAATAAAAACAGCTAACATTTCTTGAGGTCTTATTATATGCTGGTCACTGAGGTGAAATCTTTATTATCTTATTTCATTTTTACAATAATTTTTGAAGTAATACTTTTATTTCCTCCACTTTACCTATGAACAAACTGAAATGTAGAGAGATCAAGCAGAATGATTAATTTTGTCATTCAGCTAGTAAGTGATAAGGACTTAGCAGCCCTCATGAAAAGATATATCTCTTTCCCAAGAGTTCCAGAAAAACTATGTGGGCAGCTCTCATTGACTGACTTGGGTCACATATTCATTCTTGAGCCAGTCCATGAGGCCAACGGGATAGGATGGTTGATTGGGCAGATCTTAGTCACATGGCCACTTCTGGACTGGAGTCGGAGTTAGCCCCTATTACGGAACCATAAGAACTAAGATCACTGGTGATATTGTTTCCAAAATAAATTCAAACTATTATTTCAGAAAGAGACAATGGATTCTGAATAGGCAAAAATGAAAGAGAACCATTACCCTTCCTAAATTTTATTTAAATTTGTTTATATTTTTAAACCTATTACAACTAAAACATTATCAACAATTTTAGAAATTTTTAGTAAATAGGAAACTTAATTTATGTACAGTCTTATTAGCATTGTTACAAAATCAAAACACAAAAAGCAGACCAAACAGTAGTGTGAAAGCAGTGACTTAGTAAACTGGCTTATGATCAATCAAGAGTATTTTTGATGTCATTTTAATTATTTCAATAGATTTTTTTTATAAACATCAAGGAATTGATGAATGAACCTTGGTGCTTAACTCTTATTGTAAATGTTGAAAAAGTGCTCTGAGGATCTGGACTGCTTCCCTCAGGTTTCACAGGCATGTAATAGCTTTATTTGGGACATTGCCCTAGAGATTTTTCTAGGGAGCACTTACCAAGAGGTGATTCCCAAATTCCTTGGGATTTTCATAGATTTTCTCATGTTTATTGTGTTTCAAAGTGGTATTTTTCTTTCTTTCCTTTTTTTCTCTTTCTTTTATCATCTCTCTCTCTCTCTCTCTCTCTCTCTCTCTCTCTCTCTCTCTCTCGGTTTTAAATATTCCACTGGCAAATTAAATTTATCCACTGGCAAATTAAATTATTAAATATAAAAATTTATCTTAAGAGAACTCTCTGGGGACTCCAAATTTATATAAAATCAACAGTTCTCAAACTCTTCAGTCTTAGATCCCCTTATGTTCTTACAAATTATCGAGAACTCCAAAAAGCTTTCTTATGTGAGTTAAGCCTAACAATATTTATCATATTAGAAATTAAAATGGAGAATTAAAAAATTATCTATTCATTAAAAATAATAAAACCATTATATTTTAATATAAATAATTATGTTTTCTGAAGCTATAATGAATGGCAAACAGATTGATATTGTTTTAAATTTTTGAAAATCTCTTTAATATCTAACTCAATAGAATATAAATTCTCATATTAACTCAATCTGTTGTGATATGTTGGGAAAAATATATAAAGGGAATCTGACCTTTTATGGATATATGGTTGAAAAGAGAGGGATATTTTAAAAGCCTTTTTATATAATTGTAGATATTCTCCTTAATAGCCTTCCAAAATTCAACATATAGCACTTTGATAAAGGTTAGTTACAGATCAATAAACTCATCAAGCTCTGTTACATCAAAATCCACTGGTCTCTTTTGAAATTTAAATGGATTGTTTACCCAGGCATGATTTATTACATCATGCTTTTAGAAAATACCAGTTCTCCATGTCATGCAAATCTTCCATATGTTGACATATTTCATTATAAAAATCAATACAGTGTATTAATTAATACCTCCACTTATCTTATAAGAAAAGTCTAATTATTAGGATGCTGTCAAGATCACAATGGTGGATGCAAGTTTTTCAAAATTTTAATTTTTGCCTGAAAGCCCAAATTTATCATTGTCAACAAATCTGTCAGTTGTCTTCCTGAAAGCAGTAGACTCGGCTCCATTTTCTGAAAAAATGATGATCCTCATTAATAGCTAGAGCTCGAAGTTTCTTCCCTTGGCTCCCTGTCCCAACTGTTTCTTTACTTGTTCCTTCTGACAACATGGGTCTCTAGCTTCCCATGGATATCTTCTGTATAGTGTTTGTGGGTTGAAGGTGACTGAATGGTTTGATGTGCTTAGTGAGGGAGTCAGGCCTAACCCTTCCCAGGACCATAAGCCTCCTTTCAGGATTCCCCACATTAGATCTCATCCCTACTATAGCAAGTTGTAAGTCCACTGCTTGCCATGAAGACTGGCCTTTCCCCACTTCTCTGGCATTCTATCTCCTCTATAGCCCTGAGCTTTGCCCACTAGGGGCTTCCAGGAGAAAGGCAGGAAATAGGCATGAACTTGGAGTCTGTGTGTCAGTGGAAAATACGTAACTACTAGTACAGTTTGGTGCTATTGCTTTGGTATGTTAAAATAACTTCTGATATATCAAGCACTGTTTTTCAACTGTCAGTGCATTTGTCAACACTGTGGAAAAACAAATTATGTCTTATATTTTTATTAAAATCATTTTGACCTCATGTCCTCCCCAAAGGGTCTTAGAACCTTCCAGAACTTCTGCGATAAAGTGAACAAACATGACCATTACTGTAGATCAGATTAAAGTCCCCTGGTAAACTCGACTACGTAGTCTTAAATTACTCTTGTTCCAAGACACATGTTGCTTAGTTTCTATCTATAATGGACAGTAATTCAAAGCAGAAGCATAGGAACATGACCGTTAAAACAGAACATCTATAGGGACCATTAAAACAATAATATCTAATATCACATTTTGTCTCAAGATGTTTGTTCTTTTAGTAAACCACAAAACTTAAAGGCATAAAGAGAAAATACTTTCGATTTTTGTTTATTAGATATAGAGTTTCACATTAATCAGGTGGATGGTTTAAAAACTTAGCCTGGTGATTCCTTTTTTTATTTTGTCATTTAGAAGCAAAATGTAACATATTTTAAAAGTAGGTTAACTTATTTTTGTCATATGTTCATTCCTAATATATGATGAAGAAAGGATTTTTCTGTTTTTGTTTGTTTGTTTGCTTGTTCATTCTATTTTTGATGCCATAACGCAAAGTGAAAGTCTATTCTGTTGGTAATATATCATTTGAGCCTTATATATCATGATAAGCCTTTTTGAATTTATATCCTGACAGATGAATATTTTTATATAATTGTAAAGATAATTAAGGAGCGTATATTACATATTAAATAGAAAATATGTTACTTTATACACATATATTTTCTTTAAAAGTAAAATACAGTACTTTTTAAAAAACAAAAGCACATTTTCATATTCAGCTAATGTGGTGAAGATCCTAAGTGCATTATAGAAATTATATGACAATAAAAGAGTATGTCAAATTAAAAAAAAAAAAACTGTCAATTCTATACTATGCTATGTAGCCATGTAATAAACCAGCCAAGAAATGCAACATCTAGGGCATCCCTGGTGTAAGCAGTATGATTTATGTTCTTCCTATATAAGGCAGTGGGAGGCAAGGGAAATCCCAGCTCTTCAGATATTCAGAAGGAATACAACAGACTTTCTTGACTCTCTTCTCCTCTGTACAACAGGTCCTGTAATTCTCTCTGTCCATCATCAGATCATAAACTCTACCCACCACGGTGCCACCTCATTTTTCTCTAGGTTTTAGGTCTTCATCAGAATTTTAGTATTCCTAAGAAGAATTACCAATTACTCTGGCATCAACAGTTCTACTGTCTGACTCTTCAGATATCCCTAGGAACTTAGTCCATGACTATAGGACACTGGGACACATCCAGAGCTATGAAAATCTCCACTTTCTCCTGAGAGAAAGTCTCCATGGAAAGCTGGAGAGAGAGAATATCTACTCCCAGGGTAGATTTTTGCATCCTGCTAATTTTATTTCTCCATGGTCGGAAAATAATCACAACTATGAACAGATTTGTTTTATCTTTTCAGCAGCATACTTACAAATGCCTAGGCTTATAAGTTTCTCAAAGATCTATAAAAATATTTGATATTAAAAAATAAAGGGATGGAAAAAGATATTTCATAAAAGTAGAAACAAACAAACAAGCTATGATAGCAATATTTATACCAAACAAAACAGACTTTAAAACAAAGGCTATATCAAGACTCAAAGAAGGACCCAGTAGTTCCACTTCTGGGTATTTACCCAAAGAAACTCAGAACACAACTTTGAAGGGACATGTGCATTCATGTATTTATTGCAGCAGTATTTACAATAGCCAAAATATGGAGGCAATCTGCATGTTCATGAATGGATGAGTGGGTAAAGAAGAGGGGGTACATATATACTGTGAATGAAATCTTGCCATCTACATCAACATGGATGGATCTAGAGGGTATTGTGCAGAGCGGAATAAGTCAGAGAAAGACAAATGCCTTATGATTTCTCTTATATGTGGAATCTAAAGAACAAAATAAATGAACAAACAAAACAAAGACAAACCAATTGATACAGAGAACCTTTTGATGTTTACCAAGTGGGAGGGAATTAGTAAAAAATGGAAAAGGATTAGGAAGTAGAAACTGGTAGCTACAAAAAGTTGTGGGGATATAAAGTATAGCATAGAAATGTAGTCAATAATATTGTAATAACATTGTATGGTGTCAGGTGGGTACTCGATTTATTGTGGTGATCATTTTGTGAGTTATATGAATGTCTAATCACTCACTATGTTGTACACTTGAAACTAATATATCATTGAATGTCAACTGTAATTGAAAAATTAAAAATTATTTTTAAAATAGTACCAAAATTTTTAAAAACTGCCACATTAACATTAATAACATTAATATGAAGGTTTAATTAATCAGTCAGTACAAATTATGATATCAGGTCAACTTAATTACTTGTTAAACTTAACATTAATGCAATTTCATTACAGTTGAAAACAATTTGTAGATTGTCTAATCCTTTAAGAATTCCTGAGTGTGAAATATTACTGTCTAAAATCATAGTCAATCATGAATTAATTGGATTATTTACAGTCCAATAATTTTAAGCAAAATCATAAAAACTCATTCAAATTATATACAGGAAAAATGACATTTAATGTTTGTTCTGATGTATGATAGAAGCTTTCAATCCGAGTGTTTGAAATCCATGACAATTTTAACATAGTTCTGGCAAAACTGCCCCTTGTTACCTAGACACAAATTTACCTCAAATATCATGTTTTATTTTAAAAAAAAGTGAAAGAAAATGAAAGTTTGCAATGAGCACACTTTGTATTTTTTTTTAAAGGTGCCTCTGTGACTCCCATGGAGCCCTGAGTCATTGATTAAAACCTTTCAGCAGCATGACTGATTTGGGCAAATCATGATATGTTTCTGTTTGTACAGAAAAAGATTATGTATTGAGAAAAAAAGAAAGAGAGAAAAAATGCAGAGAAGAGATGTTTCCTCAGAATTTGACTAATTTTGTTTCTTTGATGCTAGATGAAAGTGTCCTCTCCATTGAAGATACACTAATCTCTTATTGTTGTACAGATGCAGAGGTTGGGAACAGTTATTTGTCTTTGCTTTCTGAAAGCAAAGAGAACTCTTCTGATACAATTGCAGCAGCAGACACCTTGGAGATTATCTTGTGACAACACCATGGGGCAGAATCATGAACAGAAATCCAATTCACCCTAAAGGGAAGATAAGACATGATTGAGAAATGACTATCTTAAAAAGCAAGCAAAAAAAGCACACAAAGTAATGAAAGATTGTAGCCAGTAAGAATAAAGAGAAAGAACTGTTGAGTAACACAGTCCAATGGGTACTTGATTAATAAAAACTTTAGTATGATGGTGAGTTACTACCCTGAAAATTTGAATGATGATATCTTGATAATAACTCTTTATTACAAAGAGTTAAAATTAGTATCTTTCTTTCTTTTTTCTTTTCTTTCCTGCTGTCCTGTCTTCTCTCCTCCATTCCCACCTATCCTCTCCTCTTATCTTCCCTTACTTACTCCCTCCTTCCCTCTTCCTTCCTTCCTTCCTTCCTTCCTTCCTTCCTTCCTTCCTTCCTTCCTTCCTTCCTTCCTTCCTTCCTTCCTTCCTTCCTTCCTTTTCTTCCTTCCTTCTTACCCTCCCTCCTTTTCTTCTTCCTTTCTTCTGTTCTTCCTTTATATTCTGTCTCTCTTTCTTTCTTAATCTACTACTTTTTAAAAAAATTTTTTTGTTCTCTTTCCTCTTGATCTTTACTAAAATTGCACAAATAACTTTTTTAACTCAAGGAAGGAGGTTTTCCTTGAGTATTGAACGAGCAGGTATCTTCCAGTTAACCTTTTAGTGGAATGGATTTTTCTTGGGGGAAAGAAAGCACTCTTTTTTTGAGGCATGTGTTCATTGTTTTAGACCCACAAAAACCTTGAACATTTTCATATTACCAAAATTTAGTATGAAAACTTACCATTTCAGTGCCAAGTCTCCTAAGCCTTGTGGTTTAAGGCTCAAAGCACAGTGTCTTTCCAAAGTAAGTAAGTCTAACAATTTAAGTTTGATGTCACAACCCTGGAAAGCCTCTAAGAGGCTTTCATGTATCAGATTCTTTTCTAGGATTTTGGGAATTTTAGACGATTCTTTAAGCCAAAAATACCTTGGCAGATCTAACATCATAAGAGTTAGTTTCAACAACCTGGTCTCACAAACACCATGACAGATTCCAGACACATTTATATTAAGAACCATGTGAAACCAGAATAAGATTCAACATGAGTGTGATAAAGATAAACAAAACCGTGTAATTTAAGAAAATGGCCCTATGACATGACATCATTATTCAGCAATGTTGTGGCGTATGTGTTTGTGTCTGTTTTATACACACACAGATGTGTATATATTTGTGTCTGCCTGTGTGTGCATGGTACATGGGGTTTTGACATATGAAATATTAAATACGTGGACATTTTTTAATGAGGTAGGTGGCCTAATAGCAATCTAGGTGACTCAGGCCAGCATCTTATCTGAGTTAGTTTTGTGTGGAGAGATTATAGGGGTCAGCCAGGGGGTTTCTAGTAAAAATATACATATATACACATGTGTATATAATTATATATCATATTATATATTCTGATATGTATAAGATAATATATAGTTGTCGAAGACCAAAAGTAAGTCGAGGTACAGAAGCCATTGTAAAGAATAAAAAAAAAATTGCCAAGAGGATTAACTTCATATAGAGAAGAAAAGAAAGCACTGAATGTAAAAGAGTAAGATTTGGATTCTACGCCTCCAGGAAAAACAATGGTGATATTCCTTCTATAAAGAGAAAAATCAGGGGGACATTCCAAGATAGTGAGAAAAAGCTCTAATTCAATTTTTATCATGAGGCAATAAGATGGCTCAGTGTCTAGAAAGCACTGGGGCTCACAACTGCACCAGAATGCAGGGAGAGGACAGAGCTATAGATTTCCCCAAGTGACTCAAGGGGGAAAGATGCCATAAGAAGTCCCAAGAATGCAGATCTGAGGGAAAAAAGCGCACAGGGAAAAGGCAAACAAGAGACAATAAGATAAAACAAAGAACAGAAGAGGAGGGATTAAACCGTGAATGAGTTGGAAAAGAGAAGGATGTTTTTTCCCAGAAGGAGAATGGTGAATTCAGTTCCCTTAAATGGAGCAGGGGGAGTCAGGTGAGGACGACCGCACACACATCTGTGCCTGTGCTTCTGTGCACTTGTGAGTGTGAGTGAGTGTGTAGTGGGGGGAGGGGAGAGGCAACATGAGAGTCAACATTCACTTAAAGCATTGAGCATGTGCTGGGTTTCCCAACTGCACAGGTAACTCTGTCCCACCTTTCCCCACCATCAGCTCATCTATTCTCCACTATTCTGAATACTAGAGTATTTCATTTATTACCATTTTCTTAAAATATACCTTGAATCCTTGTGGAACAGGTGGGAGCAGGCATGGGAGACAAGGAGTGTCTGGTTGAGGTGGTGTTTAGGAGCCATGTGTGTATGGGCCTGGCATGTCTCATTTTGAGTGTCTGCTGCCCATGAGGGGTGGTGAAGGATTGACTGGAAGGCAGTCGATGAAGCTGAAGTTGGGAGTAAAAAATCCACATAAGGCAGAGATAGCAAAGCCTTCCTCTCAAGTAATTCATATAAAAATGGCAAAAAGATGGTGTTTAAACTCAGTGTGTGCAGCAGAGTCTCTCTGCATTGATGTGTCACGTCTTGGTAGTTTAGGGATGTGGTGCCATGGGAAGCTAGTTGTTCAATGAGTTACATTTTTAAGTCAAATTTATATAGATAAAAAAGGGAGGAGGGTTGAAAAGCACTTGTTTATTTGCGATACAAATATTAACTGTGCCGATCCCTGGTTTCTAATTTGTAAACTGGGAGCATTTAGATCTAACTCTGTATCCCTGAAGAATGTCCTGAGGGTTAGAGATCATTTAAGTGTAGCTCAGACAAAAGCTGGGATATATACTGGTTACTCGATATCTAACAGCTAATAGAAAAGTTTGTGATAAAAACAGAGAATTCAGTTTTTCTTTTTATGCCTAATTTTTCTCTCCTTTATCAAATATCTTCAAGCATATCCAAAAATCAACATTCTCTGTATACCATAAATTGTATACTTCCTGAAAAAATGAGACTCTTTTCATCTCAAATTCTAATCTCCAAAGCATCTTGTCAGTGGCTCAGGCAGCTCATTTGGGCTCTTCAAAGAGAGGAAGAGTTAAGAGAATGCTTTTTAATTTTGAAAAATGTGATTATTATAAGAGTGCAAAAGTCTTAGAAGATGTTCATAAAATTGAAAACAACTTGAGATAAGTTAGAGAAATGTTATATTAAAAATATAACAAGCATAGTAAGCACAAACACAATGATAGACACTTCAATATTAGAAAGAATGAAAGAATAAAAGAGGAGAAAAGAGAAAAAAAAAGGATGGGTGGAAGGAAGGAATGGAAAAATGAAGGAAGGGAGGAAGGAAGGAAAGAAGAAAAGGAAGGAAGGAAGGAAGGAAGGAAGGAAGGAAGGAAGGAAGGAAGGAAGGAAGGAAAAAAAATTGGAGAGGGTGAAAGAGACCTTTTAAGGGATAGGAATCCTATGGACCAGAGCTGAAAATAAAGTACTGAAAATCATCATGTACTTGCTTTGTCCCCTGCTGGGATGTTGCTGCTAAAATAATTGGTCTCTAGAAACGGATCCTAAATGATGTAAAATTTGCAAGGGAACAAGGCCTCGTGTTTCCACCATTTGTATTTTATTTCCAGGAGCTCATCTTCAAATTAAGACGCATTTCAGAATCAATTGTTATGAAATTGTTTCATCGCCTGTCAATGACTGGCAAACATCAGAAGTACTTGGTGTATGGACAGAGCACAGCGAAACACAAATGGTAGTTTGTAAGCAACGGTAATCACTGCTGACTTTGCTCAACTAATTAATAGTTTGTCTCTTTCCCTTGTCCACAGAACCGAAAGTCAGCTGCAAGCTAGGCCGGTCGGCATCCACGTCAGGTGTGCCCCCTCCATCAGTTACTCCTCTCAGGCAAGCCAGTGACCTGCAACAGAGCCAGGTACCACCATCGTTAGCCAATCGTGATTGACTTCCTGTGATGCAACATGCCAAACGCTTCCCACCTCTGTCTGTCGTGTGTTGCTGTAGACAAGTTTTGCATTTGCTTTTACTTTTCTATGTGTGTATGGGTCAGGGGAATGAGTTGTGGCAGTCTGTGTTTTCATCCAAAAAAAAAAAGTCTTTCTTCCCTGTGATTGGTGAAACTTTCTTTGCTGTTACCAAATTGTTTGTGTCTCTGGTTTCCATCCTTCTGTAATGTAAATGTAGCAAACCTGTACTGTATGTATTGGCTTAGTGGTTGCTTTTAAAAATTCTTTCTCTCCTCCATGTTCTGTGTACTTTTATACTGTCTCTGAAAATTTATCAACATTTGATAAATTTATCTACTTTGTTTTCTGTAGATTTCCTTTTGAATGTTTTGTCCACGACACTTGCACAGGTGTCGACAATGAATTTGTACCTATCTTTTAGCTCTTTTCCTATTATACTGTAACATCTGTGGCCATTCGACTTTTATTTTTGTTTAGCTGGGAGCATGATTGTAAGACACTGTGGGTATCAATGTCCTTGTGAATATTCATATACCAGCTCATTTGGATTGAACTTGGCAGCTAGGCTTCTTTCTTAGGCCATAAAGACAAATTGACCTACCAGACCATCGAGATATTTATCAAAAATTGTAGATTAATAAGGCAATCTTTAAATAAATGACTTTTCTCTCTTATACCAACAATATAGAAATGTTCTCAGAAAGAGGATATAAGTGTTCATGCATGATAAATGAGATCTCCTGGAGAAAAGAGACAAACAATAAAGGTGTAAGCTAAAATATCATTTACTCCTTCACAGTACAGTATGTGGCTCTGATGTTCATCTGAGTACATGGATGTGTATGGGGAATTCAGTATGAGGAAACATCACTCCATATAAATGTCTACCTGTAACTCAACCCAATAGGAATTCAATACCTTGACTGAGGTTGTGACACTTAATTGTTATTACTGTTAAATATTGTGGGTGTTAAGTCAGATAATATCATGCTGGAGTGATTTCTCTCTGCTTCCTAGCTTTCATCTTTGCATTCATAAAACTCTTCTGAAATAGTAAATTAGTAAAACTAGTGATGATACCTCCCCGGGAACTGTCCATTACTGATTAGCAAATTACATATTCATCAATTATTTAAAATGTCGAGCTATTTTAAAAACATAACTCAGCAGAATAATTGCATTTTTTTCTAGTTGGAGAAAGAGTACTTTTTAGTAATTTGGTCTGGCTTAAATATGCACAAGATTTGATTTATGGATATGTGTGATGTCTACAAACACAAGAGATGAGAGTCTCATGAAGTGCCATTTAGAATTTTTTGTGTCTTAATTTAATGTTATATGACTTCATAATTAAACGTGCCCAGCTCAAACACTTTTTAGGTATAAAAGAAGTAGAAACAATAAGACAATGAGTTAATAAATAAGACGATGAATTAATAAATAACACATCACTAAAATTAACTGACATCTTAATTGATTAAAGCTATACTAAAAATACCACATTTACTAATTTTCAATGTTTAAAACATTAGATACAGAAAGGAGAGACTTTTATCTAACTGGCAGAGGATTACAAGTTCGTGTGCACTGTTATTACGTTACTCTCAATAGCATAGAAAAGTTTCATGTTCTTGTTTTTGTTTTGTTTTTCTTAATAATCCTTATAGTTGTTTCATCTTAAGCCCCTTTTACTCTCAGCAAAAGCAAGTTTACTGGCCTTAACTTTGGAACAGAAACAAGATAGACCTTTGTGCCATTTTATTATCAACTCTTCTTTTGCCTGATTGGGTGTTCTTTCTTCTTCAAGTCCCAGTAACACGAGGAAGCACCTCATGTTGCTTGTGCATTGTTTGTTTCCTCTCTGAACAGCAGAAATTCTGGCACACAATAACATGATGGGCGGGCTGTCAGGGTTACGGATTAGAAGTCTGGCCTCTGAGTCTCTTTTCTGTGGCTTGTAATGGGTTGTAGAATCCATGTAGCCCTGTATCCTGGAGCTAAAGTGTAAACATGGTTCAGAAAAGCCTTGCTCTACCTATGACTTCTCATTGAACAAAAGTCAGTGGATCCTTACTGAAGATCATTTTCTCATCTAATTCCCATGCTCCTCTCTGAGATGTCTCTTTAAGTTACTACCAAGACGACCTAGCTCTTTCCTCAGTAACCCAAGGCAAGGGTGAAAGATATTTAAACATGTTGAATCTAAGAGTGAATATTCATACACCAACAAGGATATGAAACACCATGTGTTATACAAGCAAGCAAGCAGTCACTCTGGTCATGTTTTAAACAGTTTTTCCAACACCAGGATTCCCGTAATTGTTAAAACAGAATGCTTAATAACAGATTAATAGACTTCTCACTAGTCAAGCATTAGAAAATCATGTGATCTACTTAAAACAAACAAAAGCAAATACTAACCCCTAAAATGATTCAAGTAGCACCTGTCTACTGTGGAATCCAGCTCTGGGGAGGCAGTGCCATTGCAGTCATCTACAACTGCGGTAGAGAAGGAACTGTGTTTTCATTCAGGTTATTCACATCCCATCCCTTTGACTTCAAGTTATTCATTTACCATTTTGTGTCATGCTTGGCACTTTTGGGATGAGTAAATAGTAGGGTGTAATGTTATTTCATCAAGAATGTACAGAGGGGGGTGAAAGTGACTGACCCTTGCCCCCAGGAGTCCATGCCAATGACGATTGACCTCTTCCAAGGAATCTAGAGACAATAGTTACTGACTGACCCTCAAAGCAGTCTGGAGCTCATGGCTCCTGGCCATCACCATTTGTATTTAAGGAAAGGTGAAGGTGATGCTTGCTTGGCTTTGAGTAACTACGGCAGGTGCAAGACTTGTAGAAATCTATAATCTCACATGACTAGAACTTCATAACACATAAAAGAAAACGGGAAAGCAGTATGAGTTCTAAAGCATTTGGGAATTTCCCCACAGTCATAATACTGTCTGAACCTCAGAGAGATGGAAAACAGATTTTTTTCTTTATTAATTCTCTCCTGAATAAAGTAGACATGGGCCAATTAGGGGGAAATGACATTTCCTTGGAATTTTATTTCACTGGAGCCACATATTTTGGCATTTGTCATAATTCAAATCTGTGGAAATTAGACTAAATTTCTATGCCTGCCACAAGTAGCTATTTTCTTTTCTTGGTTATAAAAGTGAAGCTGTATAGAAGTCATATATTGAACTTGGAGCACATGCCACTTTCTCTTTTTTCTTCTGTAGTAAAGAAAGAGGTGTGAGACCTTTTTGTAGCCATGGTGGTGGTCATGTGGCTTCCCAGCCTCTACCTCTGCATTGCCACCCCACTTTCCAAAGGCGGTGGTGCCATCTGTGGTCTCTCTGACCAGGTGATAGACTGGTGGTTAATGCATGTGGCCTTGTGAAAGGCATGCTTTCTTTTCTTCAAGAATGGAGCAACTAGAGCCTATGTCTACACAGAGAAGTGCCAGCTCTCTTTAGAGAAATGTTGCCAAGACATGTCTATATTTGTTTTTTCTAGGAAGAAAGGAAATGAGAGCTATCTTGTCTACCCCCCCCCACATACACACACACACACATTCTCTCTCTCTCTCTCTCTCTCTCTCTCTCTCTCTCCCTCATAAACTCTCACATGATATGCTTATGCCCACTCATACACACAAACTCACATACTCACACACCCATGTTCATGATCATACTCATGCACACTTAACATTTTTTAAAATAACAGCTCCCCATGTCGAATCCAGGGAATCCCACAGCTAACAGTGACATGTGTTGGACCAAAATCTCCTTCACCTTCCCATCAGGGCTTATCATTTGAAATGGATTATCTCTGTTCATCCCTGATTTGGGGTAGGAGGTAGAAGAATGCCATCTGTAACTTCCTCTGGACATACATACATTCAGAAGTCTGACAGACTCAAATCTCTTCAGCAATCTAAAAGTGGCCTTGAAACCATTATCTCTTGTCACATGCTCCCTGTGTGGCATGAGAACTGCCTCCTCACCACCCAGGACGGGCCTCACCCAGGCTGGTCCCTGCCAGGACCAACACGAACACACCATGTTCCTTCAACTTGCCCTTCAGGTTATGTCTTAAGCTATTATGTCTTTTGATGGAAGCTCTGAAGACTCTCTCCAAGCTCCTAACATCTCCCTCAGCTTGGAGCCCCTGCTGGGATGTGATGAGGGCCTGCCCGTACTGCCTGCTGACTAGAACTTGGTCTCTTTTCCTGTAGGCTCCATGGCTGTGTCTGCATGCCCACAGCCAGCCAGCTTTCCTAGATAATGAGAGAACGTATTAGGGCGTCCATGGCCTGACACATGTCCAGAGTGTGGTTCTGGACATGCCTGGATGTCAAAATTGATTTTTGGATACAAAGAAAGAAAGAAAGAGAGAGAGAGACAGAGAGAGAGAGAGAGAGAGAGAGAGAGAGAGAGAGAGAGAGAGAGAGAGAGAGAGAAAGAAAGAAAGAAAGAAAGAAAGAAAGAAAGAAAGAAAGAAAGAAAGAAAGAAAGAGAAAGAAGAAAGAAAGAAAAGAAAAGGAAAGAAAAGAAAGATCATCCAAAGATAGAGCTTAGGGATCAGTATATGCGAAGGGCGAAGACAGGTCTTAGGTGGATTCTGTGATAAGGACCATGGCTGGCACAGAGGCTCACGTCCAATGCCCAGCACACTATGTGACACCCAGCAGTCTCTTGCTGACTTACTAAATATCTCTCTCAGTAAATGTCCCTCTCTATATCCTTGAAAAAAATGTTTGTTCTCCCACAGTCTGAATCAGTTCCTTTCCTGGGAGTTCACCAAAGCAGAGAGATGATTTGATTTACTCGCGGCTTCACTAAGAGGAGCACGAAGGCCACTGCTTTTTCTCAGGGGCTGTGTGAGAAATGAGAGCACTGGGCTCTCATTTCACTTCCCAGATAGTCAGGATGATTGTGCATAAAGCCTAGAGGAGTCTGGAGAGTGTTAGGAAGGCTGGAGACAATGGGAGACTACACTTATTAACAGAAATATTCAAACAAGGTCATGGATGGGACTTCTAATTGCAGCCACTCAGTACCTGCCCACATCTCTGAATAATGTAACCTTAAAGGCAATGTTCTTATTTAATTTCACCTTCAATGCATAAGGTCAAGTAGGAAAATTAAAACAAAGCCTAAGAATACAGAAGTTTCAACAGTATGTTCTCCTTAGATTTCCCGCACTGCCATTAACATGGGTATGACCTGCTTTGCCAAGACTTTGCATGCTCACCCAGCCCTAAATCCTGCAGCTCTAGAACCATACATGTCCTGGGGTTTCATCTGATCCATGGTATGAACACTTCCCATCCAGAAGTTAACATTGTGTGGAGGGAGAACACAGAGCTAGAAAGAGGAATGAGAGGACTATATGGTCGGGAGGCTTGCTCCACTCCAACTTCACGTGGTAAAGGGGCCCCTTTTCTACCATCCCGTGTTCAAGTGCAGAGCGGAGTTTTCCTTGCTTTCGAGACCCCAGGATCGTCCATGTCCTCCTTTCAGATATGAAGTGAGACAAGGCATTTGTACCTTGACACAGTGATTTCATCATATGCTCCGGGTGGCATCATACGATGAGAATGGAGATGGGGGGAAGCAGAAACAGGGCATGCAGCCCGTCAGCAAAGGCTGAACTCACTTCATGAAAATGCAGCTTCCCATCACCACAGAGCTTTCTCTGAGCTCGGCGGTTGATTTTAAAATGACTCCTGTTTGTCTCATTCTGCATACGAGTTCAGCCTGACACCTATTTCTAAGTATGTAAAACGCCAAAGGGGGTCATGGAGAACCCCACTAAATTCACAATGATGTCAACATAGCATTGGAGGAGGGTGTGCCTCCACTGGCTTCAAGTTGTAAAATAAAGTGGTATGTTAACGAAGATTATGTTACAAATACAATTATGGTTGCTTGTTAAAACAATATTTACCAAAGAGATTGGACCTAGCCCTGTGTCATTTGGAATAAATTCATGTTACAAATAGGAATGTCAGTGCTTATATTGATTTATTGCCATGTATTACGGCATAGTCCCCTGCAAGTGCCAAAAAAAAAAGAAAAAAATAACAAATAAACAAAGCATTGTCTTACTTGTGCTCTCAATAGGCCTGTCTGGCTGGTTTGCAAAAAAATTGGGGCTTTAGTACTTTGCAGGACTCTCTATAATTAATATTATAATTACAGAAAAAATGAGATTTTGTTACTACCTTTAAATGACAGCTTAATCCAGTTATGTGCATAGTGAAATGTGGGTATTATTTGATTTGTACTTTCATACAAAGAATTCAGAATCTCAAATAGTTTCTTATAACTAAATACAGTGTGGGTGGGAAATTTTGACATATTATTTAGGTATCGTGGGCTAGTTAGCTTTTGTATGTTTCAAGTGACAGATATTTGCGGTCACCCTTTAAAGACCAATTGTCTCATGACCAGTATTAATAACTCTGACATTGAGTAGAAATAAACTAAACAAACCCACCCCTTGGCCCTCATTCCAGTCCCACACACCGTCACCTTGCCATTTGTCCTCATAGGGTTGGTGGCAGAATGTAATAAACAAAAGGATGTTCTTTAAGAAGTCATGGACAATTGACAGATAAGAGTGGAGATGGGGGCAAATGGCTCTTGAGGGTGTCCTCCCTCTGACTTTGCCATCATCTCCCAACCTGTATGTGTCCCTCTCCTCAGCATCAGAGTGGTCAACCCACGAGGGCCACAGATGAAAGTGTGAAGTAGCTACGTATGCACTCGAATGTTCTTTAACATAGGGACGGGATAAAGCATTCTTGAGTGTTCTTAGGTGAAGTCTGCACAATGAAAACCACGTGCCATTTATTGTCACCTCTGATGTGTCGACTGTGTGCCAGGCCTGCTGCTAGCTTCCCTACATCGTTGCAGGTGGACCTGCTATGATCTAGCCCAGTGGGTCTTGTCATTGTCCCACATTACAAATCCGGATTCTGAAATGGGGTCATGTGCCTTGTCCATGATCATAGCTCCTTGGCCAATACCAACCTGAGTGAGGTTCAGAGGGAGTCAACCACCTATTAGAACGCTCACTTCACCAGTTAGTAGATGTGTGACCTTGAAGACCCTGTTCAATTTTTAGAGTCTGTTTTCCTATCTGTAAAATGGGGGCAGTGTCATCTGCCTTACACAGTTGTCACTGAGGACGAATGAGATCACTTGTGTGCCTGAAGTCCTAGACAGAACTCACCTGCTAGAAAAGTCATTATTTCCTCTCCTTTTCCTTCTAGCTTTCCCTTCTTCCAAAAATTCATCTTTCCTGCTTGCTAGAAATCCTAAATGGGAGAATCATTTACTCATTTGTGCCCCAAAGGGGTTGGGCACATAAGGATGGGCCCACCCACCCTGAATCACTGACCTCGTGTGGAACTGCTAGTGCTCAGCACTAATAAAAAGCAGACAGATTTTTAGTCCAAGTAATACTGACTTAAAATTCTCTAGACAGTGCATCTCCTTATTTCCATCGTCTTAGAGAGATTGATTTCCTCCTCCTTGGTACCTTTGATATGATGAACTTTTTCTTCTCCAAACAGGAAATTAGCTACTGTTGTTTACCATATAATAGGGATCCTGTATCTGGCGTGTGTTCTTACCTTGTAGGGCTCATGTGTGGCTTAGAAAAAAGTGAGTAGAAATAACCTAAAGGTATCATTTCAAAAATGCTGCCTGCTACCCAGTGCTGCTGACTCTCCTATTTGAGCTACAGCATGAACGAACATAATGAAAATGATAAGGCTGCCCAGGAGGCTGTTACCTGCTATGGGGAGACGTGGGGCAAGTTTTTAACAACTTCAGCATTGACCTAAAGCTTCCTTGAACCACCGTTTTAAATACCTTACATTCCGATATGCACATGTAACCCACAAGCACGTCCAGTATAACTTTATATCTCATTATATTGACTTAACTTTTTTGGTTTCATTTTTCATTTCTATTTTTTCTTTTAATGAAGACAGCAATGAGGATAATGCATTATAAATTGTTACGCAAAGTCGAGGCCTGAATTTTAACAACATTAAGTCTGCCAAGTGAATGCATGACAATATATGGGTATCAACTGGCACTGCTTGGTATGTCTTAAGCAGTCACAGTCAATGAAATATATATATTTTAAAATCTTCTGAGCCCTCATTTAGTCCTCTTCAAATGCTAGGAGTAGTCTAGTTTACTGAACTAACCATGACACGGATGCATCAGGGAAAGTGAAGCTAAAGATTCAAATTCCACTTACTGGTGCAGTTTATTCCTGTGTCTTCTAGCAGATCTTTAAAGTCTCCCATTCCATGTCAATTCTTATTACAGTTAGAAACTAGAGATTTGGGGAGGCAGGGGAAATATTTAGCAGCTGGATTTATTCCCGATGTCGGTATAATCGAAAGCGATGCTCTGCCTCAAAGTCTAGAGGTCAAGTTATCAGTTGACGGCTGTAGATCTTGTCTGAGTGGTACCCAGATCGCTATTACAGACGCGTTCCAGGATGATAACGCCGTTCGAGAGCTGAATGCAACGGTCTTGTTCTGCTCAGAGGAAGCCCAGGGAACCTTCCCCATCACAGGCTGTGCCTATTGAAATTGTCACTTGGGGAGGGTAGCGTGACATTAGGCGGGCACATAGCGCCACCTCGTGTCTGAAGCGCACCTTGCCATCTGTACTTGGGTTTTCAAAATAATTGAATCTAACAAAACTGCTTTAGGACAGAAAAGGAATGCTGCTTGGGATGATAAGAATAATGCTTATAGAAACCCAGGGAAAATATATTTTATAATATCCGTTTGAATCTTTTTTATTACTTTATTATTCCTAAAATTTTCGGTTGTCTAACTTTTGAATATATTTTTCTATACTTTGGGGAGGGGGGAAATAAGCCACAGCCAGTAATCTCGGAATGTTATATATTATTTATGATTTGACACAACTATTTTCTTTAGGATTCATGACATCTTCTGTGCCTTGTGATTCCCTAAATCCAACCTGAGCCTTCAGAAAAGGAGATCATTATCCCGATTTTACAGACTGAAAAGAAAACTAACAGAGAAACCTGAACTAGCTGAATGGAAAATTTCCTCCTTTATCACTTTTGTTTGCTGTTTTCATGCTTGAAACATATCACTTAAGATTCCTTCCTGAAAAGAGCTGTCCCCCTAACCAGAGGATGGATTTACCTTCAGTTACAGTTACACGTGGGTCAGGAAGAAATGCTTACACTGTATTACTGACTCAGAGTCACACTCCACTCAGAATAAAAAATACATCGACACTGTGAGTGCCTTACTCGAGAAGTCCTAGGGGTCTTTAGTTTCTCCACCCGGCTCACCTGATGGACAAATCGTTCTCTACTCCGTGTTGCAAATAAACATTAGTCTTCAGGTTGAAAGCAGCATCCTCGAATACAGCAGATTCCTAACACGGATTTTGTCCAGGGCTTATGATGTGCTTGGTGTGGTGTTCAGAACTCTATATGTTATCTAATTTTTTTGTCACAGCCTACATATGCAGGAATATTCCCCCCACCCCATTTCACTGATGAGAAAACTGAGGCTAGAGGTGTGTTACCTGTCTGATAGCTAGAAAGTGGCTTTATGGACATGAGGTGTAAGCCCCGTGGTCCTGTCTACCTCTCGTTTATTTTCTACCTGAAATAGCTATATCTCTGGATTTGGTCTCTTCATAGAATTCATCTCCCTTCACTTTCATTCATCCATTCATTTTACTAGTCTTTGATTTTCCAGGTCTTGCCTTTTAACTTTTCTAGATTCAAAGCTGCACAGCAGAGAGTCAAGTTCAACTAAGACTTCAGCTGAGCAAGGTGCCACTTAAGATCAGACTCTCCAAGAGTGAGAGGGGTTGGGAAGGTAACTCTTGGAAGGAAGGCAGATGTCATTCGTAGAGTATGTCATTCTCTTGTGGACCATTCTAGTATTGTGAGAAGTCATCCAAGTAGTGGTGTGTGTGTGTGTGTGTGTGCGCGCGTGCATGAGAACATAAACATTACAGCATATCTAACTCCTTCCCTGTTCTGAAAAGAAAATACACACACACACACACACACACACACACACACACACACACACACACATTCATATCAGCTTCTAGAGAACTGGTGCAGATTTAACCAACAATACATGAAACACAAGTAATATATTCACCAAGGTTTATCCGACTTCTGGGAATCCACAGCAACCCTATGAAGAGAAACTCTAAAGAAAAAAAAACCATGCTGCCACTTCAAAACCTTTGTTTTCTAAAGGAAATGCTGCATGAGAGCCAGTTAATAATCTCTGGTTGTCAGTTATTTTGACAGGGATGGTATTTGGACTGTGGAATGGTGCATTCAACGATTTTCTTCCCAGAAAATGAGAAAGTTATTGGAAGGACCAAAAAGTGTCAAGTGTAATCTTACCTAGCAGTTGAAAGGCTTCTAGAGCCTTCTAGAGAAGCCAAAAGGGTCAAAGTCACTTATCATTCAGGATACAACCTAGGAAGGAACCCAAACCAAGCTGCCACTTGTCTGATGAAAACCTAAAGAATGAACAGGGACCCCTTGGAGAAGTCTTACCTTGGAGGCACTTGCATTTATGGTCCCCTTCCCCAGGCTTCCTGTAATTTCCAGGCACTTCGATTTCTACATCCATATGAAATGAGATAATGACTCTGAAAGCACATTTTAAATAGAATGTTTAAATGCTTATTTTCGGTGATTTATTTATTTAACATTTTGAGCAGGATGTATAATAAGGCATGTGTCACACCTCTAAGAATCAAGGTACATCAAGGACATAAAACAAACCCAGGACAGGAGGGCAGAGGAGAGGGCAGCCGGGGGACAGTCCCACAGCTTTAGGGTATGGCTCCTCTCAGATCCAAATATGTCTAGCAAGACGACCATAAAGCTTTATGATAAGCTCAGTGTCTCTCACCCTTTTCCCAAATCCAAACTCCAGGCTCCCAGTCCATCCCCACTTAGCCTCCATGCCAACAGGACAGTGCTAAGTGTTGACTCCTCCATTTAAAATCCCATGGGTGTGTTCATAGCATACAGGTGAGAGAGAGAGAGAAAGAGAGAGAGAGAGAGAGAGAAAGAGAGAGAGAGAGAGAGAGAGAGACTGCTTCGTTCAGATTTCAAGGCCCCTGTGAGCTGGCTTGGCCTTCCCTCTCAGCTTTGCTTTCCAGCACACCATCTACGGCACACCTGAGCATCCACAGACCCTCTATGGTTCTTTCCCACTTTCAAATCCCCCAGGGATGCAGCCAGGATCTCCATAACAGCCATTTCTTCTTGGAACCCCTTCCTGGCTCTGGGATCCTGATGAACTCTTACTCACCCTCCAAGTTGGGGTTCTCCCCATTGGCGAGGATGCTCCAAGCCTCCCACGCGTATGTCCCTTCTGCCCACCGCCTCTGTATTTTGCGCTCCCTGCACATAGCCGTACATAATCTTATTTTTGTATCAAAGGGGAACATCAGCTAAGGATGTGATCCCCTTTTCTGTGATTCAGAAAAGCAGCCCAGGAAAAGGTCAGGTTAGATAAATTCCTTTCTTGTCAGAGTTTTTAATTTGCAGATGCGTATTGAAAATTGCAAAGAGGAGGCTATAGCATGTCATGCTTCTCTAATGTATTTGACCACTGAATTCCTTGTCTTATTCTTTCAAGGAGCATCTCTTTGGACTTCCAGCGGTGCACGCTATAAATATTTGCGTTAGATCGTAGGCTCTTTGAGGGCTGGATTGTATATTTTCACCTTGGAAATCTCTAGCTGTCTTTGTGCAGATTGAGTGAATAATTTAATTAATGCTCAAGGTGGAAACAGATAAGCATCTCATTGTAAAACTGTTATAATCATTTACAGAAGCATTTGGGCTCCTGACAGGTGGCTCTGCACATAGTCATCACATATGCTACCTAGCTAGTTAATTAACTAGTTTTACCAGCTGGGGGGGAAGGCAAGGGGCAGGTGAGAGACAAGTGGTAAGAGAATTGAAATGCAGGTGCCACTGAGAAAGGTACACAGTGACAGCGATTCACACTGAAAGGGAAACGAGTTTAATAAAAAGAGGAATGAATATAATAAAAATTGATTTTTTTAGAAAGAAAAAAAAGTTTTATGAACAGGAGGAGAACTAGGGTATCAAGGGGGGGGCCACTTTAGAAAGATAAACTTTAACGATGCCATTCCACATTTAGGACAGAACATAAACTGAGACTGGAACAAACTAAGACCTTTCCAGTATGGAATATGTCCAGTCGCTCATCTCTGGACACCAGCCTTAGTGAGTGCTCATCATTTCAGATTCTGGTGTGAGGGCGTATTCCCCACACCACCCGGCGATTCCCCAGCTGGCTGCCTGACAACCTAACTCAATCCCCACACTCTCCCTGGAGCCCGCACCAGTCCCCACAGGTTAGAAGCTCAATCCCATAAGATTGTCCCTACTTCAGATGCGAATCTAATGTCCAGGCTGTCACCTGGGCTTCTTCCCAAATGCCGACCCATCAGTGGTTCCCAGGACTCCTCTTTCCTTGGGTTCAGTTATTTGCTAGGGTGACTCGCGGAGCTGGGGAGCATTTTACTTCCTAGACCACAGGTGTGTTCTAACTCAGGAGCAGCCCCATGGAAGAGCCACACAGGACGAGGTGTGGGTGGGGAGCCCGGGGCCTTGTCCTCCAAGGGACCCACTCTCCCAGGGTCTCCACTTGTTCACCCCACAGGAGGCGGGTTTAATGGAGGCTCCACTGCAGAGTCAGGACCCATCAGATTATTGGCTCTGGGTGACTGAACTCCATGCCCTGCCCCTCCCCAACCCTGAGACAAGGTCAGGGTGGGAGGGACTGAAAGTTCCAACCCTCTGATCACGTGGTTGGCTTCTTGGGCAACCAGGCCCATCCTTTGGCACCTACCAAGGGTCGCACATTAACATAACAAAAGACAGTTTTTATAACTCTCCTCACAGAAAATTCTAAAGGTTTTAGGGGTCTTGTGCAAGAAGTGAAGACCAAGCATATTTTTCTTTCTATAAATCACAATATCACAGTCTGTACGTATTCTACTTGACTTCATTTAGATTTTCTCTTTACAAAATTTTCCTTAAGGTTATTGACACAAAACACTTCATTTTTCTTTCTTTCTTTATCTTTTTTTTTTTTTTGTTTGGCAGGTGCCCCAAACACAGGAGAACTTGTCCCTGGGGTGACTTAACACTGGTTACACATCCACAGGATTTCTAAAACTATTCCTATAGCCAAATTTAAATACAAAGGCATAAAGCTAAACATTACTTTTTTAGAAAAGAAAGGTGTGAAAAGTTTCAGCAACAAAGTGCTTTTTGCTACTACAATATATCGTATTAAAAGAAAGTCTGCTTCCACGCTATACTGTCATCTCAAAATGAGTCACAGAGGGGGACTGTTCTAACACAACGCATTAACTGTAGGATGAACTGTGCGTGAAGATCTGCCACAGCTGACAGTGAGGGCAGCGTCTCACCTTGTCTCGCCTTCTTTAAAAGTAGGGATAGATGATCTAGATCTCAGCAGCAGTCATATAGTTCAATATGCATCAAGGAGATGGAAAGAAATAAGGGGAAAGAGTGAGGCTAAGTTATCGTCTGGTCTGGAGTAGAACATATCATGTTTTCTCTTTCCTCCTCTTCCTGTCCATCATCTTTCCTCTCCCTGCAATCTGCTCCTTGGGGCTCTGGGTCAGTGTGGCTAGACCCGAGGAAACCGAAATATATGGCTCTACAATTCGCTGGAATATACAGCTAGGTGCAAACTTTTGATTGGTGATTTGATAATCTTACATGCCACAGCTCTGCAAACAGTCATCTGGAATCTTGGCAAAAAGATAGGGTAGATAAAATGGATTTTGACTATTTTACCTTTTTTCCTGTAAAATCACTGGCCTCACATAAAATTATCCAACCTTTGTTCCCCATGTCCCTGTGTAGCTCACCACCGCTTGTACCACCAACCAAATACTAATAACTAATAACAAGTGTAACCACCATTGACACTGCAGTATTTAGCATTAGCACTTTAGAGTTTGCAAGTTGCTTCTCATACGCACTCAACAAACTCTTATGTCCTGATAGATGCTCAATGTTTTATAGAAACTCCTTGAGTACAAAGAAATTTCAGCCTAGTAAAGGACACACACATGCACTCAGAAACACACACACACACACACACACACACACACACACTTGCAGTTAGTGTAATTTAAGAGGAGAGTACACAGAAGACAGAAAGTAACTCAGTAAGTTTAGAGGGATATCATTGAAGGTGTTCAAACAGGATTTTATAGAAGAGGAAGCGACATTTGACCAATGTTTTAATAAAAGAGGGTGAAAGGCCATCAGAGAAAGAGGTAAGAAGACTCTCAAGGGAGTAGGGAGTCCGAAACCATACAATTTAGACAGAAATGCAAGCAGTTTAGTGTTGCAGTAGTAGTAACAAATGCTGAGGTTAGAAAAATTGAAAGAAAATCATAAGGAGGTGCTGAGCAAATGGTAGAGCTCCTGGAGAATTAGGTACCATGACCATGCTCATTACCATCCTATTTTACAAATAGGAATATTAACCAAATGAAATATCCAGCAGAAATTGGCTGAGGAGCTGTTTCTTTATGATTCAAACACTAATTACCTGCCCAAGGTCATCTCATTTAAGCCTCAGGTGAAGGTTAAGATTACTGACCTGAGGGGCCTTTCCTGGATAATTAACATTCCAAAAAAAGAAATCCCTAATGAATTTTTAATTGGTACAATATCTAAGAGCTTTCATTTGTTTTATTGATTTATTTATTTGTTTGTTTGTTTATTTATTTATTTTTGAAAATTTCCCAATGACAGAGAAGTTGGAGATCTAACACAACTGTGTACTTTTAAATACACACGACACGCACCTGCGTGTGTGCACAGGCAAATGTTTTAATTATGGCACTTCATCTCTAGATATTTAAAGCTGTAGCTCCTAAAACCAAGGACATTCTTCTAAACAATTATACTCAAAAAACAGTCAAGCAAATTATAATGATCCAATAATATTGTCTCTTCTAATACCCATTGACAAATCTCTACAAATCTCAACAAGTGCCTCTTCCCAACCTGGGATTCGATTAAAGACCACATATTACATTTAGTTCTTACAGTTTTAATCTCTTTCCATCATAAATATTTCTCAGCCTCATTGATTTTATCAGGATGCTGAAATTTTCAGAGTCCTCAACGACCTGGGTTTGTTTTCAGATTAACCCTTAGTTTGATTGGTCTGATGGTTCCTTTGTGGTTGGATTCGAGTTAAACATTTTGAGCAAGAAGATGACGTGCAGATGCTTTCAATTCAATTCACATGGTCCATGGTGTCTGTTTTATCCCCGGAGCATGATGTTTGATCACTTGGTAAAGGCTGTTTCGCCACTAGAAGTCCTCCGTGTACCAAGAGGGAGGGCCTGGAAGCTGTCTTGAAGTCTGTCCACCACAGGATCAAATCAAGTCAGAAAATATATCATATTTCTTGTATTTTTTTTTTAAGTCTAATTTTGTTTTATCAACTTCTAAATAGATTTGGCATAACATTTTCTCTTGAGACCTGTAATCTTGCAAATCAGAATCCTTATTCTGTTCCTGATGAGAAAACTGAAAAAGGTCAAGTGAAGTCTCAAGTTCACATAGTTAGAAGTGGCGTGTCTGGGACTTGAACCCCTCTTCTTTACTCACTCTAGATACAACGTCCTTTCCTTTGTACCGTCAGCCGGAATCCTCTGGGTCTTTTAAGGCAAATTCCTACTGTAAGTGTTTATATTGCTCATCACCACTAGATGGGGGAAGAGGAGGAGAAATCTTCTGACCGTTGACCAAGTTCAGTGCTGGGTAACGCTGACACATGAATGAACGAGGGAAAATAAAAAGCCATTGTGTCCCAACTGGTGCGCCCTTTTTGTTTGTTAATTATAGATTTAAATAGAAATGGGTTAAGTATGCACTGACTGCAGACATTATAGAATAAGATTGACAAGTGTAAATACCAACAAACCACAAATGAGTGCATGGTCCCTATTTAATTTATAGTGCGGTTTTAGGTTTGTTTATAATAAATGTTATCTACCTGCAAGCATAAAACATGGTACATGCACTTAGGGAATGGGTGTTAATTATCACTAGTGTCCACGAATCTCTTTTCCTTTTTAGAGAAAAGATCAAAAGTCACCATAAGATGTGAATTTGGTACTGTGTTGTTGTAAAATTAAGGCTCCGCAAATAAGTCTCTGCTTATTCCATATTTACCTACCACAAATAAGATATCATTATGTTTAATTCTTCCTTTAAAACCTCATTCCCCCAAAAAATATAGGGCAAAAAAGTTAACCTTTACACTAACTGAATACAAAAGCAAACCTCATCTCGAGACATAATTAGAAGCCTACATTCTTAATTACCCAAACTAACAACAATAATAAAACAGTATGATTATTATTTCTATTCATTTAGTGGAAATTCTATATTCAGTTAAAAAACAACAACAACAACAACAACAGAAAAAACAGCACAACCTTCACACAGACTTCTCATGTCAACCTTATCAAAACAGATACCCAGAATGTACCAGGGAGAAGGTGTAATTAGGTAAATAAAAAGTAAAAGAATTAACTTTAGTTCTGTCCCATAGTCTGATGATGTGCAAAGGTTAAATTACTAGACATTACTATTCAAAAAAAAATCTTTTATTGTTATAACCAATTTGAGCATCACCTGTGAGGAGGGTCGGGCTGGTGTGAAAGTTTACGGAGGTCAGAGGGCGCAGGGATTCACCTGCGTGAGGCTAAGCTGAAGCATTCTTTAAAGGACCATCTGGTTCTCATCTCAGCGGAAGAGGCAGGTTTCACCGGAGGAAATGGGTGCATGCTGCTCTATGAGGTCTTTTTATTAGACCTGAGAGTGAAATCCTGGAATGCTTCACTGGGAAAGGTCATGAAACCTTCCCTTTGGAGACTTTTAAAACCACAGCAGATTTCCAAATTGGGAGGTGATACCACTGTGGCTCTGCCCGAAACCAGGGAAGTGCTGTCGGTGAGTCTTAAAGGTCTTTATAAATAATTCTATAGGAATTTTGTAAAGATCCTTATAAATTAATCGTCTTAACTGTAGTGTGGAAACCCTCCTGTTTCCACAAGGGGGAGCGATTGGCTTAGTTTCGTCCATCCTGGGAAAATGTTTTCAGTGTTTTCTCTAAAAATCGTACTACAGGCTTTCTGCAATCATTTCGGGAACAGCAAATAATAACTCAAAACAATTTTTCACTATGTTTTTGAATGGCAAAGATCTGGATAAAAATCAATTTTCCTAAAATGCATTTTCACTACTGACAACCATTTCTTTCAAAAAATCAACATGAGCTTCGGATTATTGCTAGGAATCAATAGCAAACTTCTTTTTCTCCAGGTAATGATAGGAGATAGATGCGCTTGTGAATTAAATTAATGTCTTGTGCAATGGCCATGTAAGCTTTTTGGTAATAGAATTTTTGGGAGCAGTCAGTAGACATAAAGGGTAGCTAGGAAGCTCAGTCTCCTTTGAGAAACGATACATGAGAGGTGAGACAGGACAGTTTAGGATACCAGCAATATAACCTCCTGTTCATGTTTCCTTGTCAGGGAGGGTGAAAGTGCCAAAGGAATCTCTAGTCATCTCCAGTTCCCCAGAGGACAGGGTAGTGAGTACTTACTACCCACATCCCTCTCTTCCCCTTTAATCTTGGACAAAATGACATAGCAGATGCTCTCTTCCTGAACTGAACTGGCACACAAAGTTGCCAGTTGCCATGTGATGAGCAGAGGGCCTGCTAAAGGCTGAGGAAGTCTGGAGAAGCCACAAAGCTCAGGGTCTTAGTTTTCCTGAATTGGGTCCAGTCGAGTTTTAGCAACGAGCTTTGTGCTCTGAGAGCTGCTGTAGAGAGAAATAAAAGTAAATGAAAAAAACCTCCATCTTTCCTACCAAGACTTTGATGAGGAGATGTGTCTTGAGGGAAGTGTAACGTGCAGTTTGCGGCTTTGAATATGTATTAGGTTGTGGTGTATGGATTTGGGAGTTTAAGAAGCATCTGACATGTCGCGTTAAGAAGGGCTCTATTTTCTGGTGTTTGCAAATGAGATGCTTCGTGAAGTTAACATAAAAATAGTCTTGAGAGTTTATTAGTACCTCTCCGAAATTTATTTTCCTTTATGTAGAAGCTTCGGTGGAAGGTGAAGAAGGTTAGTCCATTTGTAGCAACTGGCAGAAAGTTATTTGTGTTCACATTGGCCCCTCGGGGCTGTTACTGGTGAGCATGCAGAGGGCCGCTGTGCCTTAAGATGTGACAGTGATTCTTGGAGAAACTAAGGATGTGCAAAATGAATCAGAGCAAGGGCGGGATAGGAAGCCGCCCTCAGCCGGGAAGCCCTGTTCTGTGACCATGACCCCTGACTTGTCATTGCTCTGTTGAATTTTCTTTCTTTATTTGAAGTCAGGAGGTCCCACCATAGTGGCCTTTCATCAGTTGAGAAGTGGAGCAGGTGCTACCTCCTGCATTCCAAATCTGATCTCCTTGCGGATTCTCCCAGGAGCAATATGTTGAGAAAGTCAGAGGTTATATTTAGTCCAAGTGGGAATATCCTGAAGAGCTTTTGATGTTTGCCAAGGACACAGGGTTTATTGGGGTTCAGAGGACAAGAACAGGGGGGCAATCTGGGAGTCGTATTTCTAATAACTTACTGATTATGTATGTAGGTCATGTTTTAGTGAAGTGAGGAGCAAAACTCTAGTCTGCATTAAAAGGAGAGAAATGATGAGATTCTTAATTTCTACAGTAAAACAAATGATTACCTGTTACTAGCTTCTCAAATCACTTGACAAGATATGATTTTTTTTCAAACCCCCATAGATTACATTAATGATTTTCATTACTCTTGTTTACTAATGATGAAAGGGTTTCAGTTGCTCTTCTAAGAACTTAGAACGAGTTAATGGCTTCTATATTCGAAGGCCAAGTTCGTTTTGGAACTTTTTCTAAAATTTCATGGGAAAGAGGCAACCTTTCCTTCAGTTTGTAGGATTTTATTAAAGAGAGTAAAAATAAAGGCTATTTGTGTTTAGAGAATAGTATATTTTTGAACTACATGGTAAGGTGTGATGTATAAGTTTGGGGGGCCCAGAGAAATCCAGTGGGAACACGCTCATTAATGAAATGCATCGCTCATGACCATGGTGAGATGTGCAGATGTGCAAAAACTCTGGGCTCATTCCTAGCTCCGTTATCCCCCTGCTGAGTTCCATGGACAAATTGTTTAACCTCTCTGACTTAGGTGCCTTATCTGAAAAATAGTAGTCATTAAGATGAGCAGCAATTATACTCCTAAAGAGTATAGGATAATAGTAACTTATGATAAAACAGATTTGACGACATCATCAGTTTTGTTATCATTTTTCAATCCCCAAAGGACAATGAATGAATTATTTTATTCCTATTCCAGCTAAGGGAAAGATATTAAATATATTGTATGAGAAACTTGGCAAGTATGTTCAGGGAAAAAATGTAACTTAACAAGTATGGACATAATTACAAATTGCTTTAGAAGGCATGTTCTCATTTTTGAGGAATGCTTTAAAAAAGCAAGCACTTTATTTCAGGGGGAAAAGGATGGAAAAGAAAATATGAATAACACTGTATAATTTGAAATCATGATCTTAGAAAAAATAGAACTAGTAAGTGAGATGTTTTTACTAGTTATGTGTTACAGAGCGTGCCTTAGTGTTTTCTGACAATTTTGTTTACAATGTTCATTGGAGAGTGTGATAATTATTTTGAATTAAAGTAATTCTATTTACCATAAATATAACTTAAAACAGTATTTAAATAATGCAAACACATTGTTAGTAACATTTTCATTTTCAGAGTGAAGTTTTTAATAGTTTTAATTTCTTTTTTAAATCTATTTTATTATTGACTTTTATCTTCTAATTTGGGAGAATCCTTTGGTGGAGTGAAAGATGGCAGGTTGTCGAATCAACCAGCATTGGTTTCAAATGTCCTGTCCTTCACTGCACAGTTCTGAAGCCCCAGTTTCCTCACCTGTAATATAGACACATTCACAGCTATCACAGTAAATATAAACAGAGATGTGGGATGAGATGAGCTGTAAGGCAGTGAGGGCAGTACGAACACACTGTGTTATTCGGTTTAGCTCTTGGCCTCTTCACTTCTTGTGCAAATCCCTGCCACACAGAGTGGCATCTAGGTGTCTCGTTATAGCTGCTCATGTGCTCTGACACTTCCCGCCAGAATGTCAGTGGAAACCTCTTAAACGTTGTCTGGATGAAGATGGACCCAAGAGGTCTTTTCCTTGTTAACTAAAGACATGCATTTGCCTTAATACACATGCCAACTATGGCATTGCTTCTTGCATTATTCTACTAACAATAATTTGCATTTTTTCCTAGAGTTTAGTGCTCAGTTTGCTCAAGAAGTTTATTTCTTTTTAATTCAAGGAATTTTATGGTGAACATAAATTTAAACAAAAACAGAGAGAGCAACATAACTATTATAAGGACATAATATATGTCACAGATGTCACACGATCATATTTTAATAGAAACTAGTATTTCTATTTTATAAAATGAAGTGCTGAAATAGCCATAACTTCCCTTATGTCCCCTCCAAGGCAATTATGTTCCCTGAGAACTGGAAATAGACTATTGGCTGTTGGAAGGCTGGGTTTTTTTTGTAATTCTGAAACCATACGTTCATACGCATGATGTAAAGAGATGGTCTAACCACTGACATCACATGGCCACTGTAACTAGATATGTATCCCTCCATAGATGTCTTTTTAAAGGTAGGTTGTAAGATATTGGGAAATATTCCAATCCATCCCACCCCAGATCTGGCTCTAGACAAAAAAAAATTAGTTAAAACATACTTGTCCAATAGCCGTATCCTTCCTATATTTGCTTTTTACATTTGTGATTGTATATTAGTTAAGTGAATAACAGAGTTACTGTAACAGATTCAACCCAAAATTTTATTTTATTTTATTTTTTTCCCTTAAAAAATGTTTCTTAGTCACACAGCTCTAACAGGGATGTTCTTGGTTATGGCTCTTCCTAGTGGACAGACCCGGTCCCCTCCCAACCTGTGGCTCTGTCATTCTTGAGAACATCTAAGCTTTCTATTGAATCTGCTATCTCAGGCTGACAGGTGAAGGGTGGGGGAAAGGGGAGAATATCACATCTGAAAGATTTTGTCTATCCTGAGATATACACAGTCAGAATTTAGCCCTGTCTAACTGGAAAGTAGCAGGTCCTCAGTACATTATTACTGTAGACATAAATGCATAAATCATAGTAGCTGTGATGGTGCAAAAGCAGAGGGGTGACCCCTGAAGTGTCCATTCCTTAGGACTCGCTGATGGCTTACTGCATTCAGAGACGAGCTGTGCAGCTCTGTGGACTCAGCAGTTAGATGTGGCTATTCCATCGCCAGAGATCGTGTCTTTGGATCGGTCAATTAATTCCTCTGAGCCTCAGTGGTTTAATCCATGAAATAGTCTGAAAAAAAAATGAACATTTCTTGGTCTCCTGCTATTTTTCAGGAACAGTAATAGATACACAATATAAAAGTGATCTTGCTGCATTCACACCGCTTCCCCAAGAACAGAGAGCCATGTAGTATAAGACTTAAAAATGGGAGCTATGAAGTTAGTTCATCTGAGTTCAGGTTCACTTTGGCTGTACTTATTTGCTCAGTGACTCTTGGCATGTTTCTTGCAGAGCCTCAGTCATTCATCTATAAAATGGGTACCATACTATAGACCTTATAAGATTGCTGCAAGGAGGAAAGAAATTAGCATTATATGTTCTCAATACACGTCTGTCATTGTTAATATTATTTTTAACACCCCAATTACCATCAGAAGCATCCCCTCTATTCTTCTTTGTTCTTTGGAAGCTTGTTGAAAGAGGCAAATCATCCGGTTATAGCAGGTATGGCCTTGAGCGTGAGAAGTCTTCTTTCTGAACCAACTTAGATAACCATTTATGTTGATGTCATCAGCAAACGTTTGTGAAATACTGGCCTTGAGGAAGACAGTCTAAAAAAATAGAATATTGAAAAATATAGTCTCTTTATTATTTTCCACTGTGGCCCCAAGGATAGCCATGAAAAACTGTAAGGTCTTTCATGAGTAATGTATGAATTATCCTACTAGAATGTAGCCAATACATTTAGAAGTATTTTTTTACTGGCAAGCATGGAGAGCCATGGGAAAAGCAGTTGAAATGGGAAGAAGAGATGAAAGTAATAATAAGAAATTTTTTGGCCACCTCAACTTCATGGGAACCTTTCTAGTAGCTACAAACTAGTACGAAACATTAATATCCTCCTGTTTCTCCCTTGTATTTCTGGTTTTATTTTTTTCCCACCTGTATTTTGTTTCCGAGTGGTTTATCAGTCTGGTTTTGGTAATTAGTGGGGCAGGGGGAAGAAAGTTTGTCATGATCATTTTTATGAGAGCATGGATTTCTCAAGTTGTGTTGGTTACTGCTTCAGGCTCTTAGAAACTGAGCCCAGAACAGTATATCAAAAAGGATCGCTCGAATCTTCTAAAGTAAGAGGCATGTCACATCTTTGGACATCTTGCATTCTTGACTGAGAGAAACCATCTTTGGACCTGAGTCAGGAATGGAGTGGGCTGCTGCAGGCTGGAGGGAGTCGGGGTTTTAACGAAGGAGTTTTAGACAATGAGATCATGACAGCAAATGTGGACATAAGGTCCATATGTTTCCATGGCAACCTAAGCTATGTAGTCACATGCTGTTGACAATAGGGGCGCTTTAACATTGTTAGGCAGGTAAATGACATGATGAAAGCCGTTCTCTAGGAAGGAAAGCCTTTTGGTTCTAGTTATTCCCCCCTTTCTGCTCTTCCTCATCACTGTTTCCAGCATCATCCCTCTGCTGACTCTCTTCCTCTGAGGCACCCAAATGAAAGTCATCATGATGGGAAATAATACAGTGACTTGTGTACTAGGGACACGTGATATGGCTGAGGCACAGGGACAATTCTGGACTAATTTCGAGCAAGGATTTTATAGCTTTAAGTCTTATCTTTGATTCTCCTTCAGAGCATAAGTAGGTCCTTGTTTGTGTATAGAGTGGTCCATAGGTGATCCTTGGAAAGGTAGGAGCTGAGATAGCAGAACCATTTTTTAGGAAATGACCTTAATCACTTTCAGGCTGAAAGAGTGTAAGCTTTTCTTAACTATAGAAGCTTTGTGAATATTGATTTAGAAAGTATGTTTAAAGTAGCTGTCATCCTCCATGGTTATAACATTAATTATCATTTAATAAAAAAAATCCATTCTCGTTTGTGAACTTGAGCAAACTGTGTCAAATTGCCCTCATGAGAAGCTCATTAACAGCAAATAAGAGCCTTTAATTCTGGAAATTAGATTTCGTGACTTTCCGTGTGAGACTCGCATGAAAGGCTTTGCATGGTTTCTCTGTCGAGCACAAGACTTCGTATTCAGAGCCTGTGTCTCCCAGTCAACACTTAGTTGAGCATGTGGCACCTTGTTTTTTGCTGCTCTAAAGGATGACTTCTTGAACAATAAGTAGACAGCCTGGAAAGCAGGAGAGAAGCACATGTGGTGGAAGACATAAGGCATCATGTAAGGGGCCTGACTGTTAGTTCTTGACTTGGTAGATCACGGGCCACAAGGAAATGACCTACTCTTAAGCTGAGTTTGAGTTTCTCATACAACGTATTTATTTTCTCTTGCCTTTCTTCACTGACCCCATGAAGATTTGGATGAATTTATGTAGAAAGAAAATGTCAACTCCTTTTGAGGAAATCCAATTAAAATAAAAGTCTAATTGATTTCTGGTCAACCTTGCAAGGATTATTTTGATTACTGTGGGATAAGTGCTGGTTTTGAGTCAGGATGAAAGGCTTCAGAGAGCTTGAGGTCAATGTGGCTAGAGTTGGAATCACAGAATGAAAGGAAATTTATTTAGATGGTGCAATTATGGAGTCGCAGACCCCAAAGCCTGCCACGGCCTAGGAGGCATTAGAAATGAGTATTTTCTCACTCTGATAGAATCCACAGTCCAGAACGTATTTTTTTAGTGTATGAAAAGTTTCATTACCAGCGAAATGAAAAATAGTAACTGGCACTTTGCTGCCGTGATGAATTACAATGGAGACCAGGTCCAAATGGAAAGACAAGCCTATTTAATGATGGTAGAGAAAACTCAGCTCCAGACAATGATTGCCTTCTGATTTCTTAAGAAAAGTCAAAATCTAGGTGTTCTTGCATCCTCCTTTCACTCCCACCTCCATTTCTTTCTCTCTCTCTCTCTCTCCTCCTCTCTGTCTCTGTCTTTGTCTTCTCTCTCCCTCTCTCTCTCAGTGTATACTTTACCGATTTGCTCTTTTCACATTGGCTCAAAAATTTTAAACAGAGTGCAGGGGTTTTTTATTTTAATTTTTTCAGCTGTACAGCATAGTGGTTAGATATTGACATACTTTACAAAGCGATCCCCTGATTAGTCTAGTACCACCTGGTACCACACACAGTTATTACGTAAATATTGTGCATTTTATACAAAATACATCTGTGGGCCTGAAGCAGCCCAGCATGTCACAGTTTGTACCTTCTAATCCTTCTAACCTGAGGCCCAAACAAGTGAAATAGCTTGCACGGAGCTAGTAAGTAGCAAAGCTGGCTTCAAAACTGAATTATTCTGATTGCCAGTGTGTGTTTCTCCTTCATAACTAAATGATGCTCTTCTTGGGCAATGCGTTTTAGTGGAGAAAAACAATGTATTCACTTTGCTTTCCCAGCTCTATTCAGTTATAAGTACTAAAAATGATTGTTAGCTATTCCAGACATTATTATTAAAGTCTGTTCCTTGAGGATTAACATATTCTGCTTACCTAGAAATTTCCCTCTTTTGCTGGATAAAACAAATGTTTACTGAAATGTATCTCTCCCTAATTTATCTGTGGTCAAGTCCATATGCACCATTAAAAGCCAATATTTTATAATGAAATTAAACTCAAAATTAAATTAATGCTAATGGAAGCGATTAAGAGCATACACTTAGTGGAAAACATCAATACATGTGTTGTAATTGAATTTTATCTTGTAATACTGTTTGCTCCTTCAGGGAATGTCTCTTTAAGACATTCTACTTATAAACTTCTTGCTCATTTAAAAACATAAATTAATTCTGAAACCTGCTTAGAGATTTTTTTTTCTTTATTACAAACAATTAGCTTAATCAATTAGCAGCTGAAATTTTATCTGTAGTCATTAGGTTTAATTGCTGAGAAATATGTCATGTCTTTTTTATTGGGGGAAAAAAAAGTATCACCATTTTTCTACAGCCTTTTTACTTTCCAAGAGTAAACACTTTATAATCATAAAATAGTACAAAGCTAAATCAAAAATTATATATGTATATATGTATATAATTTTATATAAATTATATAAAATTATATATGTACATATGTATATAATTTTATATATACATATATACATATATAATTTATATATGTATATAATTATGTATACATATATAATTTTTTAAAGAGTATGCATGGTCATAACTATGGACATGGACATAATATTTTTTAATAATGTTTCTCATATTTGAACATGAAATGGTTTTCCTCTGAAAAGCCTCGTGTATTTCGATAGAGTGCCATAAATCATATCATATTATTTATGCTTATATTAAGATGTCCTTCACAACTTCATACAAATTTTAACACAACACTTAATGCAATTTTAGACACTTGAGAATTCTATCACAAATCAAATTCTTTCTCATGCAAATTATTGTCCTTATGTCTTAGTCATTGTGTTTTTCTGTTATCTTTACATAGAAAAATCCACTTATTACATCTGTATATAAGCTCTTGAGTACATGCGTAAAGATGCAAGGACTGTGTCACTCACACCTGCATGGATGATGTATTATTAGGGAGATAGGTTTCCATTGTACGTTTGATCATAAGCTTCCACCAGAGAACACGTGCTAAATCTCATACAATTGCCAATTTGCATTTATTCACCAGCCATACAGACTTAACATCTTATTTTGACAACTTGCTTTTTTGCATTTAGTTGTCATCTTGTAATATGCAAATGTGAGACATTTTAAATGTTTAAAGCCTTCCTTTTTCTAGACGTTGAAATTTTACTCTTGCCTAAAGTTCTGATACTGCAAGGAATTTGTAAAAATGATGGTTTGGTGTAATTAGCATCTTCTTTCATGGTGGTACAAAACCCATCCCTAACCTTTTCCCTTATGTAGTCTTTCTCTTGGGCTTTCTTTCCTAATGCAATTCATTAAATCAGCTGACACTAACATCTCACCACACTTGTGAATACACTTGGAGAAGCATCAGTATGTATGGGGATTGCTACATTGTTCACTATCGTGAAACAGGAAAAAAGTGTTTGTTAAAATGAATTTCATGTGTGGTTAATGAAATAAAAAGGAAAGTATCTTCTGAGGGACCCCGCTCGGTACAGTGAGCAGGGCAGGCCATATACTCTCAGCACGTGTGTTATGTAGAGGCACAACCAGTGCAGAAGCAGGGAAGTGGGATGAGAGAGAGCTATTCTTATACAGAATGAAAGAAATCATTATCTTTATTGTAATGAAGGTACTGTTTGGCACTTGGACACATCCTCTCTCAAGATGCTTCATCCATTAAATACTTTACTAATAAGTGCTTTAAGAAGGAAGCCAGGCAGAAGGCAAAGTGCAGAATTACCTTTGCAGTTTAACTCTGGGGTACGGAAGATAATTGGGGACAACATTCAGGGAATTTCTGAGTGAATTCTTGTGGGTTAGAAGCCAAGAACCAGAACTATTGATAGAGGGAGGGAAACTGTTTTTGCCCTATTGAAAATTTCCTCTCACACCCAATGTGGAATCTCTCCTAAGTGGCTGCTAAGTGATCTTTAATCACTTCTTAACTTGATTTTCTCATCTAGGACACAGTGATCACAGGGCTATGATGAAGCCAAAAAGCAGGTGGAGTGTTCTCACAGTACCTTGCACACTGAGGGGACATAATACAATTGTTGTGCCTATGGTCTTATTAAAAATGAAGGTGAGAGGATGGTGGTGATGACAGTGATGACAAATATAAGAAATAATAAAATCAAAGTTTTACCTCTCCACCAAAGTTTTGGTAGTTCATAAATCCTCTAATCTTTCCATCTTTCAGCAGCAAACTATACCACCCTTACTTAATCTAGCACGAAATTACTGTAATCAAAAGACACTATAATCTCACCATATATATGAATATAACTTGCTAACTTATTTTAGATATTTTGTACTAAAATAATAAAAATATGTAATTATAATTATACTATAATTATAGAATTTTAAATCTGACAATTATAATGATTGATAAATATGTGTTTGAAAAATTCACTAAATGTTTAAAATTACTATAAGTAGATTCTCACCTCATAAAGAATTAAAAGGTAAAATTTTTTCTTTTATTTTTTTTACTTCTATCTCATTTTATTATTAAATATATTTCTCTTTCTTACAGCATAATTTTTAACGACAAGGAAGAGTATATACAAATAAACAAAATATGAATTAAAGTATCCAAAACCCCCCAAATCTTTAAAAATATAAAAAATTATATTAATAGGTTATCAAAAAGGCAAGAACTTTAAAGAAAAAAACTGGGGAAATGCTGAAAAAAAATCAATCGATTTGATTAAATAAAAATTAGAATCATCTGTCTGAAGTAACGTAAATGACTAATTATAAATATGCCAAACACTAAAAATTATTGTTAAATAAAATATAAATATCCCAAATTTATATAAAAATTGTTAAAAGCAATTAAAATTGTTAACTCATTCAAAATTAAACTGATTAAGACCATGGGTCAACTCTTCCGTTATGAAACATTGACAAAATATTTAAATACATTCAACTCACCAGTGGTAAGACTAAGTGTTGAGATCCAAGGATTCATTTAGACACATACAATTTATACAAGTTGTTATTGTTTGGTTGTTTTTTGTTGTCATTGTTTGCTCACTTGCCATTTCTTTTGGTAATACTGCTCAGTTCTAATAAAGATTTAATAGGACAAGCCCGACTGCTTATGGGATGGAAAATAGTTTAACTTTTCTGGAGTCCTTGGTCTGCATCAAGAGCCTCAAAGTGTTCTGTCCCATTTGACATGGAAATCACTATTTGAGTGGCTTTTTGAAGAAAATGAGTCATAAAATATTAAAACATTATTTACAGCATTTAAAAAAATAAAAGTCAAAAAATAAAAAATAAATAAAAGTCAACATAATGTGAGCAATTATAAAATGGTTAAATAGATTCATAATTAAAAATTTGTTTTTATTATCATGTCTTGAGAAAAGTTAAGACTATAATAATGAGAAAAATGCGATAATATGGAATTGTATATATAGTTTAATTCTAAATATTAAGATACGATTATGTGTAGATATATACCTATACATAAGATACTATATATATATGTGATTTTTATGCAAGGCAATATACTACACTGTATGGTGGTATCATAGGTGATTTTTACTTATTATATTACTATTTATGTTTTGTAGAATAGGTATATATGACTTTTATAATCAGACAAATGTGAAAAAATCTCAAATTAGTCACTTAGAAATTTTATTTCAGTGAAATTTTAACTATTTAAAACACTGTGGGACATCTTTGAGAGTAGCAACTTAGAATTCCAGGGCTACAAAAATTATTGACAAAAGATCTCTGCTTTCCAGAGTTCAGAATCTTGTGCAAAACCTATAATAAACACAATGTGCATAGCATGGCATAAGAGGTCTGTTGACTTCAGGAAGTAATGAATGAGTGAAGAAATGCTATGCCAGCAATAAACAGTCATGGCTCTCTGAATCATAGAGGATTGCAGAATGGATTCTTGCTGCATTTAACTCAACTTTAAAATCAAATGTGGAATTTTACATGACAGACAAGGCTGCGGGAAGGAAGAGAGTTCTAGAAAGAAGCAGCTTGACCTAAAGAATGAAAGCAACTGGTGTTGGGAGAGTTATGATTATAGAGGAACATAAATGGCTGGAGTAAAACAAATTAGCCAGAAAAGATAATGTAAAAACTCATTGTGAGGGACCATTATTATGATATTTTTTCTTTAGGCAAAGGAAAACCACTGAGTTAATATGACTTTATGGGGGCTTCGCAGAGAGCGCTTGGGCAGCAGTATGGATGGCAGATTGGAAGCGGTGTGTGAGTGAGACGTTGAAGGCAGTCTCAATAGTCTAGTAGTTGAACTAAGAAAATGACCTTGGCAGTGTACAGGATGATGACAGATTTGAGAAACATTTCTGAAATTACTGCTTTTTGAACCATTTGAATGCAGTTGCCTAAGATCCATTTTATCCAGAACCTGGAGTCAGGTTCTCTAGGGTTAGTGTCCAAGAATTTGTGTTTTAGCAAACTCCCAAGGGAGGCTGAATGAATACTAAGGTTCAGGGAACATCATTTTGTCATTTAACCTGAGCCAAAGGACCAAGGATTCTGACATGCTAAAATTCAAAGCATTTGAAACCTTGAGACCTCAAGGACTCAAAGACCTCCAAGTCTGAGACAGATGTTTCAGCTGTAAAACAACTAGATTTTGTCTCATGTGGCATTGAGGTTAGATGCTGCCCAGGGTTTAAAAATTCCAGGAAATGTATATTTTTAACCTCGTACAATTTAGAATATTGTTAGATTCAATTAAGTCAAAGTAGAAACAAAATCAGTCATTAAATCAAAAATTTCAAAAGCTTCTTTCCTGAAAACACTCTAGCATTACACTTCTAGTCTTCTGTTCGTTTATTCATTCATTCATCTCATGAACATTTATTCCACACTTCCATGTGCTAAAGGCTAAGGAAGTGAGGACTGACAAGAGGACCAGTCTTTAAAACACTCACAAGCTGCTTGGGATAGAGGAGTTATATTTTTGTGCTTCCACTTTGTAGTTGATGCTAAATTATTACATCCAGTCCTCCCAACCACTCTGAGCTCTTATGATTTTCATTTTACAGATAATGAAACAAGGTTTCCAGAAGGTTAAGTGACTTGTCCCAGATCTCACAACCAATAAGTGGCCAAACCAGGTCATGCTATTTATTTTATCCACCTATGCTGTCTCCTAAGAAAGAAGGAAATCAAATGTGCCCACAAGAATAGGATTGTTATTAAAGATGGATACACAACATATTGGAGGAGTTGGAATCAGCTATAATTGTCAGTGTTTAGCACAGATGTTGAAACCAACCTCGGTTCTTGAAAGGGATTTGTGACCTAGGGCTTGATTAAAAGATATCATAAACCTTAAGAGGTAGGTATTTTTCTCATTTTGCAGGCAGAGGAAGCGAGCACTCTGTGGATTTGAAACTCTATTTTGTCCTTATAGCCCTGCAGTTAAAAGAGTCACTAACTTATCATTTTTATATCTTTTTGGTGGGTAAGTTTTGCATAACTGATCATGTATGCAGTCACAGAGATATAAAAACAAACAGCACATGTGGCTTAAAAATATTCAGACATGGTGTTTTTCATTACATGTCTTATAATTGACCTGAGGTTGTACACTGAGGAGAATCTTAAGATCTAGAAAAAGAAGGGCAGGAGTTAATGTATACCCATGATGCTGCATTTAAAAGCAACTATGAAATCAAGACGTGGTTCTCATTTTATCAATTTATCTATATCATAAAACTAAATTTAGACATAAGAAATAAACACTACAATTCCAGTACATGCCTCAAGTGTAAACTTGTCTAATAATTCTTTCATAAAACGTAGGTTCTGAGTCACATTGCTGACAAATGAGCAAGAATTACAAGAGGATAATTATAAAAAAACAATCAATAGATCATACTTAAAGATGAAAACAAAATATACCCAAAACTCTGCTAAAAGCTAAAGCTACACGGAAGTGTTATTATTTCAAACAATATCATCAACATCTAAAAGCTATGGATATTTCATTTTTTTAACTCTCATAATATCTTGGTCAAGAAAAGATAATAAATAACTCGTACAACATGACCAAAGTAAGATTAAAAGCCAGAATCAGTTCAGGAGCACGGAACTGAAAAGTCTCTGGTTTTTTATTGCTTCTCACATGTTATGTTATATATCCAAATAGCTCCCTTCTAGCCTTCATTAAAAAAAAGGGGGAAAAAATCTTTAAGCCTCCAGTCATTTTTCTGACCTTGAATTTACATTTTTTTAAAGTTCAATAAATGGTGTTTATAATATTTTATAATCATATAGATTATCTGACTACCTTTTAAACATCATAGAAAATATTACGATGTTAAGTCATCTCTATGGGCTTTCAAAATAGCAATTATTTTATAACAGCTACATGAAGCAAACATTACTCATTCAAATGTAAAGACTTCTTTTTTCTGTGTAATGATGAAGTAACATGAATTTGATCTCTTGTGATTTGACAACTAAATAACAAAGCAAATTTATTTGTGAATTTGCTGACAACTTCAGATAATCATAACTTTGTAGATCAGTTTCAATTTTTTGAGGGCCTGTTTTATTGTCTATGCTACATAAAGTTAACTTCATTTTTCCAAAATATTGTTAGAAAAAGGAAAACTAATTTACTAAAATTATTTTTAGAAATATTCTTGAAACAATATTAAAGCAAGGGGTTAACCTCAGATTAAATCTCTTATCTAGAGAATTTAAATCAGGTTCCCCACTTTATTTTTTTAATTTCAACATCCCTCTTTTGCTGTATAATGATGAAATTATAAAATATATCGTCAACATGCCAAATAATTTCTCTAAACCGGTTTCAGAGTTGATTTAAAATCTAGTCTCATCATTTATGGTTTATATAATGGGCTAAACTTGACATATTATAAGGATGTATAAATCAATGCTCTTGATTTGTTTTGTAGTCCTTTTAATAGTTCCAATATTATTATTATTATTTTTTGGTCTCCAATCAGGCAGTTTAATAGATAGATATTGTGTTAATTGGTTAATACTCAGTAGGCTAGCATACTTTTATAGTGAAGGGCCAGATAGTAAATATTTTAAGCTTTTTGGGCCCTATGATCTCTGTCCCAACTACTCAACTCTACTTTAGAGCATGAAAGAGGCACAGACAATAAAATCAACAAATGGACATGTCTGTACTAGTATAAACTTTGTAGACACTAACATTTGAATTTAATAGAGTTTTTATGAGTCATGAAATATTATTTTCAACTTATTAAAACATAAATTCTTGCTCATGGACTATACAGAAACATCAGTGGGCTGGATTTGGGAATTGAGTTGTACTTTGCCAACTACTGTCCATTACCTTGGAGAGCTATGTAAAAAGCCATGCTACTTACATATTTATTCTTTGTGTACATTTTGTTAATGAAGAATCAATCTGTCTGCCCACTGAATGAGAAAGGAAGGACACTTTCAGAGAGAGCACTGACACCTCTGCTGACCTCATGACGCCTAAGAGTAGGGACAGCACAGATGCAGGGGACTCATGACTTCTAATTCCTGGAGAAGTTTCTTCTTGAATCACACCAACTGGCCTTCATGCCTTCTTTTCCTTGTTGCCCCAGGAGCACTACCCACATTCTCCTGGAGAAGTTTTCTGCAGGGCACGGAGAAATATAGAGAAGTTTGGTATCTCTAGCTTCCTTTTAAGTCAGATTAAGCTTACGGGAAATGATGAGGTCTCTTAAAATGAGCTATCTGGGTGGGAGAAGTTGACACATAGAGAGCAACATCAACTGACAGATTTGTGTTTTCCCCTGAGAGTATCTGAAAGGTATTACTGGTGTTGTGTCTTTTGTTTAAGAAATTAAATTTTAGTCACAAATCTCAAGGCTCACAGCTGAACTTACTTCCAAGGCCAACAAGTTACCACTTGACATTGTGCCCTGTCTTCTAATATCTCTAGTGAATAATAATTGTCTACATGCTAACTCACAAGGTACAACAAGAAAAACCAGCAGAGACATGCGAGTTTGTGTCGGTTTTATTATGGTATCACTTTTAATACTGAAATACTCCAAGTGCTTATTTCAGAATTTTTTTTCTTTATGATTTATGTATTTTGGAAAATTGAATATTTTAAATAAATATTATAGAGATTGATTTTTGGAAAGTATTCCTATTCTTTTGTTCTTTGGATAAAATTTACTCAATATCAGAATATATTGTTTATTTTCTAAAGGAGAATTCTTGAAGTGATTTAAAGACTCCTTCTCATTTATATTCCTGATGCATTGAAGGATTAGTAGATCCTTAAAAATATATGAGACTTTATAGTTTCCTCATCCCTTTGCATGCTTTACCTCACTGACTCCTACAACTATGTGGAGTATGGTGTGACCAATATACATAATGTATATATAAAGTATGTACAATATACATAAAAGATATATATGGAGTATATTCAAGTACACATACTATGCATAGATAGTATATATTATAGATATATAAACATATATATAAACAATAGATATAGAAAGTAAATACAAGTTCAGAGAGAGACATAACTATTCAGTGTCACACAACAGTCAGGATCTTAATTACATCACTTAATTCTATTATGCCATGTTACTTTTGTATAAAGAATGAAAAACAGAGTAATCTTTTCTTTGGAAAGAATAGAGTCCTGTCATGTGATTTTTTGAAATTATATTTTTTTGAATTTTAGAATAGTTCTAGATTGACAAAAAGGCTAAAAAGAATGCACAGTGTTTCTGTACATCCCACATCTAGTTTCCCCTATTGTTAATATCTTCTGCTATCATGATGCATTCATCACAACCAATGCATCAATATTGATACATTATTATTAAAGCCTATAGTAATTTACTTAGATTTTATCTTTTTTCAGGATCTCTTCCACAATACCACATTAATTAATTTTAGTCATCATGCCTCCTTTCTTTCTCTAGACTATGACAGCTTCTCAGACTTTCCATATTTTGTATGACCTTGGGAGTTTTGAGGATTACAGGACTGCTATTTTGTAGACTATCCTTCCATTTGTGTTTGGTGTTTTTCTTAGACTTAGGTTGGAGTAATAGTTTTGGGGAGAAAGGCCACAGAGTAACATGCCTTGCTTATCACATCATAATAAGGGTTCATTCTGTTGGCACCACTTATCAGTGTTGGCCAACTGATGTGCTATAAGTGGTATTCGCCACCTATAAAATCACTCTCTTCCCCCTCCTTATACTGTCTCTTTGGAAAGAAGACACTGTATGTAGCCCACACTAAAGGGGTGGGGATTTATGTTTCACCTCCCTGTGGGAGAGCTTCACTTGATTTTATGTCCATGGACTTATCAATAATGTTAAAGGTACAAGTGTGTTTGTATTAAGTGATCGACTGTTTGCAATTTTCTCTTAATGTATACTTACTCGCCTATGCATCTTTTTTCTTTCCTTCATGGTGTATATAGTAAACACATTTAGATTAAAGGCAAAAAACAAGGCCACTTGATTAAACAGCTAAACTAGAAGAGTTTATTTACTGGGCTTAGTTTCAAATTAGTTGTAAATCAACTCCTGGAGTTTTTTCAACTCCAGGGTGTAGTAGAATGGAATTTTATAGCTAGATTTAAATTGTATATTAATAATTTGATAATAAAACAAAAAATAGTAAAGTGTGAAATCTTTCATGGGTGACATCCTTAACACACTCTATATAATTGCTAAATGTGCTATTTGTTTTGTTTAAACGATTGAACTGAAGCATAACATCTTTCTATCAGAATAAGGAGGGAGATTGGGCCATGTACATGGCCATAGTAGTAACATTAGGGTTTGACTTGAGGAACTGAAAAGAATGTGTGCTCTCCAGAATGAAATACTAAAAAATACATGTGATTCAAAAGTAAATATGAGAAACAGATTTGTCTTTCCAACAACTAATCACATTCTTCATCTCACTGTAGTGTAGTAATTATTTTCTTGAATATTTTAAATGAGAAAAAATGTTTAATAGATTTTATGAGAGGATTCTATACCACACTTGACAGATTTGTAAAAGTATTTAAAACTTGAAAATAAAATTGAATTGGCTTTTTTCTAACAACCTGTATTTATATTCTCTTAGAATACCTAACCCTCTTTCATATATTGGGCAACACATTCTCATGGAATTTACATTGATATTGGGCCACCAAAAAAATACAGGTTCATATTATGGGGTCAGTTTTTTAAAAAGGGTTAATTTTCTTTTATTAACATTTTAAATTACCAATCAAGTTGACGCATAACTATTCTGAAATAAAAATGTAAAGAATATGAACAACTATGCTTTATATCTTTATGCTTAAATTTATAGATTTTAGGTTTTTAAAGACTAGATTATTCTTAAACTGACATCCTTATGTAGCATAAACTTCTAATTGACCTAAAATGCATACTTATTATATATAATGCAATGCAGTTATGCATACATGTGAAATGTACTGAAATTATAAAAGCTATTGATGACGCTGTTGTCAGAGCCAATCCAGGAAATTATTATTTTGCCATCATATATACTGATTCACAACCTACAGTATTAAAATATATTAAGTAATAAAGAATTTGACATTTGTATAGACCAGTAAATACAATGCAAATATTGAAGTAATGCTGTAAATATCTGATCTGGAGAGTTTTCTGAGACAAAAAAAAAAAAACTGTTCAATGACGGTGCTTTCTATTCATTCATAAAACTTTTATCAAGAGCTTAATGACTGTTTTGCATGTTGGGGCTACTAAGATGGATGAGATTTGTGGCCTATCCTCTGGGAATTCTGTGTTATTAATTCCATTTATAACAGTTTATAGTCATTCAATAAATTTTGCTTGTATTGCCACCAAATTAGAGTTACTGTATTTTTATTGCATAGATTATTAATATATGAAATATTATAATAAATCTTTTGGAAATTTTCTGAGCCACTTTGGCTATCTCCTGTAGGGACACAAACCCGTTGGTTAGATTAACTCAAAAGTCACTTAGAATTTCATTTAAAAAGTGTATATCCATGGTTAAGGCCCTGGGCTAGTGAACAGAGGACACCAAAAGGCATCAAACACAGCTCATCCTTTCAAGGAATTTTATATCAAGTTAGGCACATACAAGAATTTTATCTAAGAGTACCATCTTCAGGACACCAAGTTCTTTGTTTTTTTTTTTCATTTGATAAGTACTTTTTATTGATTCATAAAACCATAATTATATTTGCATTTTTAAATAACATCTGGAAACAGTAGGATATACAACATTGTTATAATTTCTAAATAATATCCAGGAAATTGAGCATGCTGTAGTAGAAAGACATCGAGTTTGGTATAAGTGTACATCACAGCTAATAAGCCATGATATTGATCTAGAATCTTAAACTTCCTGAGAGTCAGTTTTTTTTTACTTGCAGTATGTAGGTAAGTCCTAACTTTCAGTGCATCGGGGAGAATTTAGTGTAACACATGAAGCTCTTTGCCCATTCTCACAGAAAGCAGGAGTGGAAAACTGCTAAGAATTTGTCAGTATTAGAATAATAATTCTTGGGCAGTCCTTTACTGTTTTTAAAAATGACTTTGCTTTCATTATCCAATTTAATCCTAACAGCAGCTTCTGAAATTGAGATATTATCAATTCAGTTATTCAGATAAAGAAGCCAAGAAGTGGAGTGATGAGGGGAAATCTGACACAGTCAGGGTCTGGGTCCTAGTTTTCTAACTCTAGGTCCCTCTCTCTCCATAAAGGCTTAGGAATTATGAGAATTTGATATTGTCTTGTTTACACCAAAACCTACTTGTCTGGCTTTGGGAAAGATATGATTTCTTGGAGTCTTAACAACCTCATCTGTACATTGAAGGCATTGCACTAATTCATCCCCCTAATCTTTTCCAGTTCTGCAGACATCGAGAGTCAGTTTAGTGGAGTTCTTAAAGGCACAGGTGTTGGAAATGAACTCGGGTTCAACTCCCGACTGTCATTCATCAGTTCTGTAACCCAAAGCAGGTTACAAAATTTTTCTAAGTCTCATTCTACTCATCACTGTGGGTTAATAAATAGTAGCATCATCCTGGTAAGGAATAAATGAACTAAAAAACTATGCAAAGTACTTAGAATGAGATCTGGCATAGTTAAGTATTAGATAACTGTTTGCTCTGATTATTATTCTAAAGTTGTAACATCAAATTCATAGATTCCGAGTGAGCTATTTTAACCTTTCAAATCACATTACAGTCCTTGTGAGGCTCAACCTTCTGGCTTTAAAGACTGGTGGACATGGCCATATACACCTGAGAGAAGAGTCTATCTTTCCAAAAATATCTGTATGTGTATTGGTCAGCACTGAATCCTCTCCTGGTACCCAACTGGCTTGATGAATCTATTCTCTCAGGTTCTAGAACTAACCAGAGTCTGAGCCAGTATAATTGCAAAGGCTAATGATTATAAGTTAGACATTTGCTAAAGCATCAAAAAGTATAGCAAAAACTTCCTTGAAGAAGAATTACTTGTGTATGTAAATTTAAAGAACAAGAGTCATACTGCAAGTCATTTTGGTAGAAGAATTATTAAGTCTTAATTCTATATGCTAATTATAAACTAGCCCCTGTTTTATCTCAAGAATGAAAATGTTGCTTAAAATCTTTAGAAGATATCACATTCATAATAGAAAAAAAAATGCCAATAATTGAACTTAGACATATTGGGACCTAGAAGACAATGGAGTCAATATACAAGTAATAGCAAAATATTTGGGAATTTGCTTTAAACTGATAAAAAAAGAGAAAGTTTTATATCTGTATTGTGGACTTTTACAACAGATTGGAAAAATATTCATGCTTAAATAACTGTTTAATAACATCACAGTGTTTACTAATTTAAGTAGAAATTTATACTTAGTCTTCATACTTTAATTTTGCTTTGTAAGAATTTCAAAGATACAGAAACAGCTGACATTTTCCAAAACAAGTGCTAGCACAATGCAGAAACAAACAAAACAAAACAAAAAACCTGCTTTCATTCCATTTTTTCCCTCTGTATTCACTCTTTCTTTTTTGCTAGGTGGCATGCATGCCGTGGTTTCATGGAGACCATACAATGCTTGAGATGATTGAGAAAAAGCGTTGCTTGTGCAAGGAAATAAAGGCTAGACAGAAAACGGAAAAGGGCCTTTGCAAACAAGATAGCATGCCTATCCTGCCCAGCTGGAAGAAGAATGCAGGGGCAAAGAAGTACAGCCCTCCACCCTACTCTAAACAGCAAACGGTGTTCTGGGATACTGCCATATGACGGTGTGCGGGATGGCCTGATCTCCACATTCCATAACGTGAAGAGGTGGACTTGGTCACATGATAAGGAACTGTTACATAACTTCTCTGTCGGAATGGAATGCCAGCGCTTCCCTGGACAACCCATCGGAAGCCATGCCTACTCATGGCAAGTTCAAGATAAAATGTATATTTCCTTGCAATTAAGGCATACTTATTTATCACGGATTATTTTGAATCCAGAAGAGATTGAGATGTAAATATTTTACTAGTCTATGGGTGACACCTGAAATAATACACATTATACGTATAGAAATGACAGAAATATCAAGAGTTTTACTATATGATATAATTTCGGTATTAACCGGTTTGTTATCTCTTTTATATGTAATCCCTTGATGCCTTTTATTATTGTTTTTTGCAGTTAACATGTTTTTTTTTTTTCTGCCCACATTTGGCTTCTATGGCTCACAGATATAAATCATGTTCAATCACATAATATATGATCTGGTGCTAGTAACGTAGAAGTTGAATATCATATTCATTAAGAACATCTGTTGCTTTGTAAGTTTTTTAGGGTTTGACAGGAATGAATGAGAGTGTGATGTGTAATTTGGACGTCCATGTTACATCAACACCAATATTTTTGCTACATTGGCTTTATAAGAATTTCTCTTCAATATCATCTTGATATTATAAGAATTTCTCTTCAATATCATCTTGATACTAAGCAATGGTTAGTGAGACTCCAGAGAAAAGTTATTAGGATATATTTGGACATCCTAGCAGAAAACATTTCCTTCAGAAATGACTTTAGGGACATTTGTCCTTGCATCATTGATCTGATTGGAGGAGACCAGGGTTCACTGTGACAATGGAAGGAACAAGGAATCAAAAGCTAAACAGTACGACTATTTTTAAGATGGAATCAGTGGCATTAAAGCCACTGCAATCACTATTTTAAAGCAACTTTTCATGTGTATGTTTGTTTCCCCTAAGGAATGAGAAATAAACATTCAACCAGATGAGTTTACATATTTTAGGACACTAAATGCCAATCTTTCTCAAAATTTAGGTCCATTAATGGAATAGTATTTCTCATTAATTTTTCAAACTAGTTGTCACCACATTTTGGGGTCATGAGCTTCTGTGCATGACCATCACACCCATTTTTACTGATTATGACACCATGACCAAAGAATTATGACCACTTGTTTATTTTCTTTCGAGGAAGAAACAGGAAATGCAGGGGATTGGGATGGGATGGATTCGATTTTACGTGGTGGTAAAATTTAAGTTAAACAAATCATATATATCTTTTCAGAGTAACTTGTTAGTAGAATATAAATATTGCCACGATGAATAAAATGGAAATTATCACATATATTTTGTATATTTAAATTACTATTTATGCTTCCTAAAACCGACAGTATGTGGTTCTTCTTTATCAATTTAGTATTATATTTCTGAGAGAAAAGGTACGTGTTTGAAGTTATTGTCATAGTGGTTTTTCTTGTAAAGGTTTTGACAGCAATAGTACAGTGTTGCTCAATAAAACCAAATATAACAGGAGTTAGGGAATTTTTGTAATCTATATTGCTAAAAGCCTACTAATGCTTTATCAGTAATAGTTCCTTTCAAGCCTTTGAAATCTTATAAGATAATTTTTTAATATTTTATAATTAATGTATATTTTGATGTCCAATTAACATTCTGAAAGAATAAGGAAAAAAGGTAAGTGGGAGCATGTGTATCTGTTGTGTGTGCACATGTATGTGTGAATGAGGACTCAGTGGGAGAATTGTATACATAAAATGCTTTCTGAAGATTTAGGTTTTGCTGGTATAACTGAGATGGTAACAAACACAGACTCACAAGTATAGGAAATTAGAGAGAGGTCTTAAATAGTTCAGAAAAATCCTGTTGTCATGTTTCACCAGTTACAGATTATGTTTCAAACCCTAGAATCAAAGGAGCACAAATCTAAGAGTGATAAAAATGTGTTAAGATAAAATCAGAATTAAATGAAATGTGTTTATGACTCAAGTTGCTATACTAATTTATTATGACCTCATACACTCAAGCCAATCAGACATGAGATTGTCTTTATATATTCTCAGAATATACATATATTATGCTCAGTAGAGTAATAATTGGATAATTCCCATGACATTTACATTTAGGTAACTTATGCAAGTGTGTTTTCAGATGCCAATCTTTTCCATATCTTTCTGAATTAGGCAGAAGATAGTTTTTTACTGCTGGCCAAGAAGGAAATAGAGGTACTAAAATGATTTGTGATGGATTCAGCTATTCCCATGGTTTCACACACCCCTTTTGTAAGTAAGTTATTTTCTAGAAAAGTGACTTGTTTGAAAATCTGACCTTAAGCAACTGTTTGCATTTAACTTCTCCCAATCTTGCTTTTAATGGGCCGTAAGTGAAACACCTGGATAAGTAGCTTCACTGATCTATGGCTTGAGAACTTATTATGTGCCTGTACAACTGTCCATTGTGTCTCAGCCTATGTGGCAACAGCCACTCTGTAATTTATATCCTCTTTAGTGTTTCTTTATGTGGAGGAAAAGGGGTGATTAGAATAGAGAGTAAAAGAATCTTACTCTCTGATGGCAGTTAATCAAGGACATTTCAATCTACGAATTTGTCAGATGAAAAAACTCCACCTACAACCAGAACATTATGGAATGACATAGTTCATATTTTTTAGCAGTGCCAAAGAAAAAACTTTATCATGGCATGGTTATCAGGTTGAAAGAGCTCATACCTGTGAAAAATGGTCTTTTCACAGCAGTTTATAGAAACTGAATTTTATTGGCTGTCAGCAAGGTGCTTTTATATTGAAAAACTTCTTAGCACAGAAGAGACAAATGTCTTTAGAGTTGATAGAAGGGAAAAATCAAATCCTGCATTTCTGCCCCATCCAAGGAGCCAGCATATTCTGAGGTATAACAGTTGTTTATGCAAACACTGCCACCCTTTTTCTCATGTATATGCCATTGAAGCAAGTTAGGAATGACAAGTTTTTGATTTGTGTAAATGAAGGTTAATGACCATCTATATAAAATAGCTGGGAAAGCAAAAGAAAACATTAAGAGGTTAAATCGGCCATTTTAAGAAATATACACCTTCAAATACACAGCAATTGTCTGGATGCAACTAGATAAGACTTCACTTTTCAAAATAGTGATACTGGGACTCAGAGACTCTGAAGTTCCAAAAGTTTTTGTTTATTTTTTAATGTTTATGGAGAGTAGAGAAACATTTTTTTTACTACGTTTTGGCTTAGACCTCATCCTCAAACACATTTTGGTTGGACTCTTGAACGAGTTTAGTGATCAAGTGAAGAAAACTAAACAACCTTATTGGGATATAGTTTTAACCAATTAAATAAAACATTAAAAAGATGTACATACAATGTAGTTTTAATAACACATATCTTAAGGGGAGTCATTTGCCTAAAATAGAAAAGAGCCTGTAGGCTAATTATGGCTATCTATGAAATTTAAAAATGACTATGATTTGAGCAGTAAGTAATCTGATTTGAGAGTTAATTCACCCTTGTAAAGGAATAGAAGTAGGCTAGAACAGCAATTCATAATTTGCTGTGTCCCAAACTTAAAAAGAAGTGAAAAAAAAATGGTTCTTATAGTATTTAAGATAACTCATTACATCCTCCCTACATGGAAAAATCAATAGCTAACCGTAGAATGTGGACAGTTTGTTATTAATCCATTATTCAACAGTTCACTATTGACCAACTTATAAATCAGTTATTTCTTAAGAATTCTGAAGCATTTGGCACTAAACATTCAAAAAGATGTGGTCCCTGCCTTTAAAAACCTTAATTATGCAATCATTAATATTTTCAAAACAAAGCCAATTGTTTTTAAGAAGATATACAATGTCACATATGTTTGACATCTCCCGTGTCTTTATATATATGGAATTCTCTTTTTTTTTTTTCAGATCAAATGTACAGTCAAAATAAATACTAAAATATATTAAAGTTAATGTCTAAGTATAAAATATGTGTAAGCCTCTATACGTACACATAGGATATATACTGCTGTCTATGTAAATCGGTAAGAGGATAACACGTTTTACTATGTTGGACTTGAACACTATGGCTTGGGGTTTGAATTCATTTAAAACCCTTTGATATTTGGGTCAATTATATTGTAAAATGTGAGTAATCTGGAAAAATAATGTCTGTATGTTTCCTTTTGAATATTATAAAGATTCAAACTTAAGGGAAACATTTTTACAGAAATGTTTTTGGATTTATCTCAACCAAATATAAATGAAAATCTTTTTGAAGTGTTCAATTGTTCCCATATATGACGGGGTTTGCCCACCCTAAAAGCATCTGCATTTACACACGTGTACACCCACATACAGTATACATACTGTATATAATATATATGAAAATGTTTAGTATGCACTTCTTTTGTTTGGAACTTTTTATGTTGACATTCGTAGTGTAGCAATTTGTGTAAAGTGCACTGTGATTATAAAAACAAAGCACAGTAAAGTCACAGGTCTTGTTATCTTGCACTAAAAATGTGTTTACGTATTTAGCAATTGTATGTTTACTTTCTTGCTCTTTTTAAAAAATTGAAACAAATAGCTATTGAGGAAATGATATAAAATAATATGTTTTTTAGTGGATAATGGCACTACGTTTTTAAAAGACAGGGTTTTTAACAGAAACCATATACTATCCATTCCAACATAACATGTTTACCATATCTAAAAATCTGAATGTCATATTGCATTCTTCATAACTCATTAAAATGTCAGGTATGTGCCTGAAAAATTGTGCAAATAAGCATTAGCTAACAGATTTCTCTACTCGTGTTGTTAGCCATTTCTATATACATAATAATATAAACACTGATGTTTTAATTTCTCTTCATTTTTGTACTTGATTTTTTTAGGTAACATGTAATTATAAATGTACTTTGATACTACTGAAGTAACCAGATGTTGTTGGAAAATAAATTGTTTTCTTTAGTGCATTGGCAATATTTTACAATACTTTTGTGCTTATTTATTTGTGCTCCCGTGTAATTATAATAAAAGCAATAGTTTAAATTAGTTAACTTTGTCATTGTTGGTTTTTATTCATCAAGGAACAAAATTAGTGAATACTCTTTCAAGGGGAAAAAACACACATTTTTCAACTTCTAAAGTTTTCCATGAGATCGCATGTATTGTGAAAGATGAGTGTGAGTAAATAGTGAGGGCCTGGGCCTGGTATTCAATTTATTCATGTGACTCCCCGTCGTCCTCAATCACCACCTGACTTCCACCTCAAACATATGATCTAATAAATAAAAGTAACTTTAACATTGCTGATTTTTCTGTATGCACCTAATTCCAATGAAATGACTTGGCATGTATACAAAGTGTACCGGAGCGTTAAAGAAAAAAGATCTACCAATTCTTGATCTTCAGGTGCAGACAAGATATTTATTGTAGGGTACCTAGCATGCTCATTTATCCATTTATACTTCTATACTTTAAATGGAGAGCAAATTGGTATTTTGAATGGGGTGTTTACTGGGGTGTTGAAAACTGAAATGTCATCAAACATCTGAAATATTTACAAAAAAAAAGTGCATCTGTAATAAATATTAAGGTTCTGTCAGATTTCCCCCCAGCTGGGATTGATGTATATCCCTCAGATACCCACTCCTGCCTCCCAACACACACACACACACACACACACACACACACACACACACACACACACACACACACATTGTGCTTGACTTTATATTACAATGTCATCTGCCCTATAATAGTTATTACTTGGGAGTTTGTCTTCTAATACTATAAGGTAAATTCCAAAGCGAGGAGTTAGATTTGCTTTTGTAAATCTTTTATTCCCCAGAGTGATTGACCCATTGCTCTCCTACATGAAAATGTTAAATAATATTCATTGACTTTATTTATATATTTAATCAACTAATATTCACTGAAGTCCTACTATATAGCAAGCACTGTTCTAGACAGTTACAGGTCAAAGTTCATGCACTTGTAAAGTTTAAATTCTAGTTGTTTTACCTATTCCTTTGAGGTTGTATCTCCTATTGTCCCTCTTGATTGACATAAAACAAAATTTGTGTGAGATCTTGTGACATTTTATAATTTACAGCCCAAGATTACTGTATGTACATGTACTATTCACAGTTACGTATTTATATTCAATGATTTACACATTCAATGAAATTCCACTTTGCTTCTGAAAAAAATTAAAGCAGTTTATATTAATGCATAAAATATAAGCTAACATGTTAGAAATGTGTGAGAACTATAAGAAGAAGGGGGAAAGATTAACGCATGAGATAAAACCAGCCTAGATGATTTTAGTTCACAAAATGCATACCACAATACACTATGTAATCATTAATATAGGTTCATAATTCATCATAACAGCAACACCACCAATAATGACTGATATTATTTATTGCTTACTCAGTGATACTGTACTTTAAAAAACTATATATTACTTAATTCTTACCCCAGCTCTGTGATTATCTTTATCCTCTAGGTAAAGCAGCCGAAGTTTATAGAACTTGCCCAAACTTATTCAGATGATAGTTATAGGTCCTGGAAACTCAAGCCAAACTTATTTGATTCTGAAACGAAAGCAATGCAACATAGCCTCCCATTTAAATTAATATTTGTCAGCTTGCTACTCAAGAAATATAGACTTTGAAAGGTATTTTGAATACTTTGAAAACTTTATATTCCTGTAGCATGAGCAGACCATAAGCATCTAGTTTAGATTTACTTATTTAACACCAAAGCGGCAGTATTTTCTGTAAAATAGAGCAAACTTCACAGTCATACCTCAGTGTAAGGGACTAATGGTTTTCAGAAATTTTGTCATTATAGATAGATCCTTATCAATCTACTAACCGGTTGCAACAAGGTCAAATGAGTTCGCTAAAGTCAAACGGTAAATTGGTTTTGAAATGATTTTGCTGGTTCATTTCCCTCAGGGTAACTATTATTGCCATACTATGTTAAGAGTTAAGTTTCTTGATGTTTGTTTCTAAGTGCCTTCTCAGTTAAATTCAACAAAAGAGGTATTGGCTTATGGGGTACTTTGTTTTAGGGAGTATATCAGCCCAGATTTTGTTAGTCTTTTTTCAGGAAAGACTCACCATGGAGTTCATATGCCATCATATTTATAATGGAGGGAGGGAAGTAGAGAGGAAGGTAGAAAGAGGAGAGAGAAAGAGAGAGAGATACTAATACTTGCTAAGTTAAAATGCCCCTACCCATGGGCACTTACACCTCAATTATCTAGTCTTCAGCAATGTTTCCTCACCAGGGTCCTCAAAAATGTTATTCATGGGCATTTGGATGGAAAAGATCAACACTTCTTTTTATTTTAATAGTTAAGAATTTTTGAATATTTAAATTATAAAGCTAGCAAACTGAAATGCTGAATTTGATTCACTCAATAAATATTTCTCGAGTGCTTATTATATGCCAGACATTATTACTGCTGATGGGGACATGGTATGAACAAAAGACATGGTGACAACCTCACCCCTCTTAGAGCTTATAAAATGTATACAATTACTCACGTTGAGGTTGGAGCTAGAGGCACCAAGTTAATGCCCCTCACTCAGACTTCAAGTATTACAAGGTTGGTGTTTCGGTTATACTCAAGTATGACAAAATTCAAAAGTATTTGAATGGCTGGAAGAAGCCTGCTGAGACCAGAATATGCATGGCCTTTGCTAGAGGAGGCTTTTTGTCCCACCCTCCTGATTATCCTGGACAGCCCTGTGTCAGAGATTACATGCACAGACATACTGAGTCTCGATAAAACATACACTTTCCATTGTAGTACAGACCACTGAGAACACTTTTGAGATGATTAGACATCCCCGATTACAAATATACCAAAATGACCAGCTTGCCTGAGGACCCTCTAAAGTTTATCTGAGACTAGTATTCAAATGTTCATCCTACTCTAGAAAATTCTTGGCTTCTCATAGCCTACCATACCAATTACATTGTTGCAAAAAGTTGCAAAAAGTTTTCACTTGGTTCCAGAAACCCACTGGTCCCAGCATCATGCTCTAAAGTCCCTGCCTCCTCCCAGACTCCAGGATCACACATCAAATTCTAATGATTGTATGCATGGGGTAAGAGAGAGAAAGAAGTCTCTCTCTATCTTCAAACACTGAAGTAGGCAATAAGCAAGGTAGAGCTTGAAAAAAAATGGAGAATAAAGAAAATGGTAGAGTGCAATATAAACTTGTACATGAGGATAAGGGGATTGCCAGGGAAAGATACAAGAGTAAAGACACACTAAACTTAAAAATAAGGTTAGTATAGGATTATTTAATTTGGGGAAAAGCACAATTTGTCTCAAAGTTAGCTGGGTGGAAATTTAGAAATAAATTTATCTCATATTTATTAGAATGTGTGGCATTTTTTTCACATTAATATCAAAATTCTATAAAAGAAAGGCAATGGTGGACTTGATCAGCAACAGTATAGAAAGGCAAGAGAACAAATCAAAGCATAAAATGACTAAAATCTGCAGAGAAGCAAAGAAAGCATAAGGCAAAAATCATTGGCTTCAGTACTTTTCTGATGACTCCTCATAACTATTTTCTAATTTATAAAAAATTTAACCCATCTAAGGAGGTGGGTTGAGATATGAACAATGAATAGTTAGTTATGTAGGGGTCTGGAGGACTGTTTAGCTGCTTGGAAAATCATAAAGGCTCTGAGATAGAATAAGATTGCTGAACCCCACCGGCCACAAACATAGTGGAGATGAGGTCTGGAGTATAGGCAGGGTCCAGATCATGCAGGCACCATGGAGTTCATATGCCAGGCACTGTGTAAAGCATGTCTCTTGTGATATATAAGAACCTAAGACATAGTAGAGTTGAAGACTATATAGATCTACTAAAAAGGGTGTCCATGACACCTCCCCAAACTGATCAATCCGCTTCTCGTAAATAAATGCGTACAGAAAACTGACTCACAAAACGCTTGAAGGAAATCCAATAGAAGAGGTGATTAAAGCAAAGAACAGATCTTAATAAATTATAGATCGATTACTAGAGGTAGATTTCATGTGAAACTAATGAAGCTTAAAGTTTATGGCGACACACAGTAAAAGCCACTCTTAAGACGCTGGGAAGAAACTCTAATCCTGTGCCTACATGGTCATATGTGTAAAATTTGTGAAAATATGGTATTTAACTACAATTAAGTTCAGAATAATTTTTTTTTCTACTTTGATTTCTCTTCCTTTCTACTTTCCTTTGATTTGGGGTCATGGGAGAGGCTATATTAATTGTTGGCATCTGACTGAGAAGAAGTTATGTTGGGTATACATTTTCTTTAGGCTTAGTAGGATACCTTCATATGAATTATAAATTTTATAATTTTGTATATGTTTTCTTAAAGAGCACTCCTCCCCAGTTTGTATAAGTGCCAGTCCTCACAGATTTTGATGTTGCACTGATGTTCACAGTTATTCTTAGATATTGAAAGAAATATAATCTCCACTAAAATGAAACAACTGCCAAAGTGGGTGAAAAAAGCTAGAAATCAGAAAAAAAAACACTTTATAAAGTATGAATTATTTAAGAAAAATATTTAGAATTTATTGCTGTATAGTTTTTTCTGTTATAGTTAATAATTCTTTGCATCAAATGTTCCCTGTTTAAATTTTTGTGGTTTCTACCCCCTGATTGGATCTCAACTAATACTTTTTATTCTTTACTATTATTACTGTTTTTCATTTTATGAACATTTTTCTGAACTATTAGCTAGTGCCCCTGTAAAGTGAATATATGTTTCATAAATTTTATAATAACCTTTTAATACTGATGACAGCAAAGCATTGAAACTGGTGATGGCCTTTTTGAGCCAAAATTAATATTGGTCAGTTTTGGTCCCACATACCTGTTAGAAATAGCTTAATAAGTTGTATATATATTTTATTCAGATACTCTTAATCTCTCGCTATTAAAAGAAAACACTTTCTTGGAAATTCAGCAAGCTCTCTGATTTTATTCCTTCCAGTTTTATTATTTCTGTTGATATTAGCTAAAATTAAATTGAACACATTTAGTGTTTTAAAAAATTAAACACGTTTGAAAGAGTTGGTCTGGAGGTGAGAGAATGGATTGTAAACATTCAGTCCATTGCAGCCCTCTAACCTGCTCTAACAATCATAGCTGGTTCAAGAAGACAGTGAAATGATGAAGAAACCACGTGTGCATTGCCTGTGTTACACTACAGAAGTATTAAGTTAGTTTCTCTGTATACCTAATAAATTGTTATGGGAGATTAGAAACTGAATAAGTAAATAGATAAAAAATTCTAGTAGAGTTTACATCCTTCTGGAAAAAAAAAAACCCTCTATTACAGTACCAACAATTATACAGTTATTGTTTCTTACAAAATAAATGAATATAAGTATTTACTACTTATCATTCTTACAGATGAAATGGGAAATTTCTTATTCTTGTACCTTCTAGATTTTGAGGCATATCATGGTTTTCTAAAATATCAGATGGTATACTTGACATTAATGTAACGCATTACTCCCCATTGAACATGTCTCTCTGACTGAAAGGTATCAACAGTTGGTTGTCCTCTCTCCTTTGCCTCACTCACTGCTTCTCTCAGAGAGGAGGGCTGATGTAGAAAGTTACTTTGGGACAAAACCCTAGCTCAGATGACTTCCACGTTAAGGCAGGATTTCCGATCCGCTACAGTTTGAAATGCGATGAACCTGACACAGGAGACATTTGGCTTGACTCATAGATTGTCATCTCATGTCCCATCTATGAAAACAGGCATATTGCTAAAAGTAGATTAAAATTTACTGTATATTCAACACAATCAATATTTTCTTTTCTGTTTTAAAAACGTATTTCTTCTAGAAAAAATATTGTCGGAAACACACTGCACACATTCTATATCAGGCAGCAGACATTTTTACGTAATAAATAAATCTAAGATTTCTCTTAGAAGAATAAAAGTAAAGAAGATGGCACACTGGGACCACGTGTCCATGTGGCAGGAACCAGCTGGAGCTGAATACCCTATCAGCACACAAAGCAGACCCTTCCATTTGCCCTGCTCCCTTCCCCTCTCTGTTTTCTTAGCCCAAACCCATTTAATTCAGTGAAATTAATAACTTGACACCTGTTTGAACTCTCTGTTTCAAATACCTTGGTGGTTTTCTTCATGATGGTGTGCATTCTGACAAGGAATAAATATGCGACCAACGAATCATTTCATGGGACATTTTTTTTATGAGGATAACAGTTGATGGTCCTCAAGAATAATATCCACTTAACAAACTGTGTGCCAATAATATAAATATATCAATTTTTCCCACATTTTCACCAGTTCATCCCCTCCAGAAGCAGATATTGAGATAGAATTTGGGGTGCAAGATTTACACAAATGTGAATGGAAGTGGGAGGAAGCAGAATTAAACAAACTCTTGGCCAACCTTGCAAGGAGATTTGGAGGTGCTCTGAAAGGCCTCATTTGGGGTGAGAATGGCTTGACCTTTACACCCCTAGTTCACTCAGCAGTAGCAATAGAAATGGGTCTTCATGGGGTAACTGGCTGGAGACGTCTGCTGACCACACCTCCTGCAGGTAGGCTGAGGTCCTTCCTGAAGCAAGCCTGGGTGGTCCATGACTATCACACAAATTAATCAAAAATTCAACATGCAAGTGGCACATTGCTGGTGAAGAGTAGTGAAAAGCCACTTTTATTTTCCCTTTATAAACTGCAATATACTTTTCAAAATGTAATTGTGAATGCATCAATTCATTATCTGTTTGATTTTAAAACAAATTTTAAAAAAGAGTAACAGTTTCTTGAAACTTCTTCCACTTCTCCAGACGGGGGAGAAAATGTCAAGAGGTGAATATTTGGTGAAGATGCCGGGGTTCTACTAGCTGTTTCTAGATAAAGGAGTCAATGGATATTGGTTTTATCAAATCAAAATATATTTAACTACGGAACGATAGTCCTTAGTCTCTTCCCTGTGGCCCACCACTTTTTAAAATAAGTCATTTAGAAAAAATTCTAGCCTATTTTACTCAATATTCATCACTTTCTACACACACACGCACACACACACACATGCACACACACAAAGAGTTTCTAACTGTTCTAAGCTAATTTTGCCTTTCTCAATTATTGGGCTTTATAACTTCCTGTAGTTAAAGGAAGGTGAAAGCACCTTGCCCACCCCTTGCTACCAGGTGATCTGTTAGAGTTAAAGCAAGTCTTCAGAATTTTATCACAATTACAAGCAGCTATTAATAATCAGACCCAAATGCCATAGTGTGATCAGTCCCACAAGCTCACTGAAGGCTCAGCTCTCTGAAGAGCAGTTTGCACATAGCTCTGCTAGAGCAAGGGGGGACAATAGTCCATAACACATGTCATCTACGCCCAGTCAGCTAAGGGGACGCAATCCTGTGAAAATGGCTCAATGCAGGGCTACATGCCCAGGTCCTCCTTAAGCCTAGGATGCACGTTGAAAAGCTTGCTCTCTTGGTTGTGCTGGATTCTGAGACAACGTTTGTACCAGGATGGCTTTGCTGGATAACACTCACGTCTTGAACATTACCCTTTTCACTAAGGAGTAATGTTTTTAGAAACCTTCCTGCTAAATAAACAGCCCACTGATGCTGAGCAGACAGGAAGCTGGTTGACATGCCTGTCGTGGCCACCTCTAGAATGTGAGTTTCTGATTTGAGCCTGTAATCAATCACCTTCTTGTGGACAGTGTGCACTTTATTAAGATAAATCAAACATTAACGTATCATCCCTGGGATGTAGATGTGAACCACTGCTTTTATCAAAGTATTTGAAATTCCATTACACACACTGTAACCATTGGCATATCAATGGTGCAGTGGTAGAGATGAGCTGAAGCAAGGAGGGGTCTGTATTACCTGTAGCCGACTTATAAACGATAATATAACCAAGTAATTGGCCTACTATCTTACTATCACCATGTATTTGGGTGAAAAGAGGGACTAATAAATATCAGTAATAAACTAATACTTTTCTAAAAATGTCTTTTATCAGTCTAAATTCTAAGCCATCTTTAGAGTTATTTTTGGTTATTAGTAATATACACATAAACATTCATTTAGCCATTATTAGTATTATTTTTAATATCCATGTATTTTTACATAGAAGCTAATTCAGGGAACCTCTAATTTACAGTTCCCAACAAATGTGAACTTTTTATATTGTTTTTATATTAAAAAATTATTTTATTTTATTTTACCTTTATTAACATAATTACATATGCAAAATTCAACAAAAGAATCTTTTTACTGCCAGCACTTCTTTTCTGGCCATTATTTTTAATAGTTTTATTTCATAATTATTATAAAAGCAGTTCTCCTATGGGTGAATGGGTATTAAAAAGTAATCTACTCCAGATATAACATACAGATACTGATTATAATACACACACAGACACTCACACACATAGCCTCATTTATCATTCTGGATTTTTCTCTGCCCTTTAAACTTCTTCCCAAGAGAGGAGCTCAACATCACACAGCCCACCACTCCTGGGACCTTTTCCAAGACTTTCTCTTGAATATTCTCCCCTTATCTCAAGGCCCAGACTGTGAAGAAAAAAGGACAGAAGGAGAAGTAAGATAATAGGTTAATCACTTGTTATAGATAAGGGAAATTTTATCTTTCCTTTAGTTTAATTTTTCTGTCTTAATCGGGAAAAGAACATAAAAAAACCTTATAAGGATCTACTTGCTAGAATAGAGCCCAGTGATATTGTCTTATCTGTCTCCAAGTCAGGCTTGCTCGGCATCTCAGTGGGTTAACAGATGTAGAAAGGCAGTAGAATTTGGGGCCAAATAAATTTCTACAAATTTTTGTCCTCTATCCTTTCTAGTGGATAAAGGTAGACCATTTGATTAGGTGCTATGCAGACAGGGCCCAGAGAGATATCCTATCTTTTGCTACCGTATAAGAAGTTCTGCTACATGTGCATACATTGTCCATTTAAGCTATACAACCCTGGATAGTTTTTTAAAAATTTCTCTTATGTCTCTTTTATAAATAAAGAACACATTTTTCAGAGTGGTAGAATAATCTGTCCAGGATCACACATGTTAGTGGCAGAGCAAGGACAGGAATTTAAATCCGGCTTCAAAACAAACTCTCTTTCCACAAATTTGCTTTGCCTATAACAAATATTAATTTAAGTAAATGCCAAGTGGAACTGAACATTATTTTAAAATCATGAAGATGTAAAGTTTCACAGGGTAAACACTTGAGCACGGGAACTGTATTAGTGTTCTCCAGAGAAAGAGAACCAATAGGATACATTATCTATCTATCATCTATCTATCTATCTATCTATCTATCTATCTATCTATCATCTATCTATCTATCTATCTATCTATCATCTATCTATTTATCTATCTATCTATCATCTATCTATCATCTATCTATCATCTATCTATCATCTATCTATACAATTTATACAGACAGAAGTTTATTATAAGAAATTAAGTTCATGTGATTATGGAGGCAAACAAATCCCAAGGTCTGCAAAGTGAACTGTCTAGCTGGAGACTGAGAAGAGCTTATGGTGTAGTTCTAGTTCAAGTCCAAATACCTGAGAGCCAAAAGAGCTGATGGTGATGTTTTAGTCCAAAGGCTGGTAGGCTTGAGACCCAGGGAGATCTGGCGTTTTAATTCAAGTCTGAAGTCAGGCCAAAGGCTTCTGCTCTAGTCCAAAAAACGTCAGGAAAAAGCCTTTCTCTCTTACTTGGGGTAGAGGAGGTCAGCCCTTTTGTTTTATTCAGGCCTTCAACTGATTGAATATGACACATTTATGATAGGAAGGGCAATCTCTCTTAATCAATTGATTGCAATGTTATTCTTGTCCAAAAACCACCCTCACGGAAACACCCACAACAATATTTAATCAAATATCTGGGCAACTCATGGCCAGTCAATTTGACACATTAAATTAACCATCATAGATACCTCATGGTACAACAAACTTGTTTCCAGAACTGTCAGTTTTTCTGGTTGCGGACTTTCTAAATATTAGATCGTATAACTGCATATAAATCATTCTTATCTTCTCAAAAATGTATTATATGTAAATTTTTCAGTAGCTACATTTTTATATTAAGACAAATCCCTGTGCTATTTCATTTATTTAGCAGTGATTAACCTGATTCTTAAATAAATTGTGAAAATCTTCAAGAAATTTTTTTTGAAATTCCTTTGGGTGGCATTAAGCACTAAGGATGTTAATTGATTCCTTAAATTTCTATTTAATCATGTTATTTTTACCCATAGGCTATGTAGTTTTCAAATGTATAGTCATCAAAATAGATCTGTTCTCTTAGTTTTAAAACCTTATTTTCAATTTTAGAAAATAAGTGGTCTTTATTGATTTTTCTTTTCAGCCGTTACTTTTTAAGACATACTAAAAAACTTTGGTCATTGCCTAGTCACCTTTTCATCTTGTATTAAAGATGAACTGGAAAAACCTCTCAAAATATAATTTTAAGTAAATTGGATGTGATAAATTCCATCCAGAAAAAACTTTTTTTGTTCAATGATTGTGGCTCATGAAAACCATCAGAAATTTTTATGGATGCACATTGTTAAAAATCATCAAGGTAAAAATTTACAGCACTTAATATTTTCAAGTGAAATTATATTTATTAAACCTGATTCATGGCCAATGGACCCATGAAGCTTGAAACAAAGTCATATCAGATTAATCAATCAAAGCATTGAAACATTAGAGAGTTTTTCAAGACTGTGTAGCTAGCACTCTGCCTTTATTTTGATCTTAATGATTCTGAGGTGTAAGAACATATTCTACTTAAAATCCTTCAGGATTCCCCCGAGGATTTATTACAAAAGGACTATTGTGTGGCAATGTATAGCAATAATAAAATATGTTCTTGATATTTTTTAGCATAAAACAGGTGTTTTGAAGATTCATCCTTCTCTTCACTTCAAAAATTTATGGTCTACCTGCTAACAAGCATTTCCTTCTTTTGAGAAGATTCTTTAAACTTTTATGGAAACTGTTAGAACATCAATTTATATGTAACCACAGCTCCCACATAAACCCCTTTAAATGCTCTTTCAATGAGATAAGAGAGCAAATGAGAGAAAACAAAACATGTAGGTCCCTGGGGGCTGAGCGCTAAACTGAAGGGACTTTGAAAGCTATCAGGGTGCATGCAGCTCCTGGAAACCCAGCTGCCTCCTCAGTCATCCAAAGGCCTTGTTCTTTTGCAGAGAGGCAAGTCATGACAGAAACACAGCAGGGGTTCCAGTGCCCTCATACACGAGGAGGACGAAAGTTAGAATTAATAGACAAGGGTGACTTTAACTGGTTTCAGCTTTAAGCATTTTGAGTTGAGGATAAAATTCAAAACAACTTTAATTCTGACATTAAACCAGGAAGATTCATCCATTTGATCAAGTTTAATTCTGAAAATATTTTTGATTGGCCAGTGTTGCTTTAGGAAATGAGTAGGTTTAATGTTTGGTAAAACTCACTTGATAGCACAGAGTTTAGAGAACTTAAAAATGGAAGAAATTTTTATAGCATCTCTATCTAAATCCCTCAGAGAGTCTTTCATGCCTGTCCCAGGAATAGCAGAGTATGATGGGGTGTAAAGATATTTTAAGACTTACTTCAGTAGCAATGCCAAGTTTTCTTGACCACAGAATGCAGCCAGAGAAGGGCTGAATGTCTCTGGTAAACACAGCAGGAAACTGGCCAATGAGATGCTGGGCAGAGGACCAGATAGGCCCCTGTCATCCCAATAGATGTCAGCGAGGGGAGACTAGACAAAGGACCATCATACCCCCCTCCCTTCCATGCTCTGATCATCCTGGAGCCCCCAAATTATTAGCGGAAATGCAGTGAGAGGGGAAACCATAATTGCCTGAGAAAGTCCTGAACCAACTTCTATTTCTCTGAACAAAAATGTTAGGAAAATCATGGGATAGTATCAAGGTTCTCAGAAAAGAGATGGAAGGAGTAGAGAAAGAAAAGAAGGAAGAAGGGAGAAAGGAATAAAGAGAGGAACAAAAGAAGAAAGAAATAGGAAATTAGAAATGATAGAAGTCAAATGTACAAAAAAAGTCACAATCCATGTAGAAGCGAATTAAAACCTGGTATGAGTTCATGTCATAAAATAAAATCAACTTGACCTTCATCTTAAGAACATCTCTTTCAGCTTTCACAGAGGTCTCAACATTAAATTTCTGAGATAGAACAGTAATTCTAATGCAGTGTTTGAGGCAGCAACATCACCAGCATCATCATCATAGTGTGGCTATTTATAATCTCTAGATTCAGTCTATGGACAAACTATGGCCAACATGGTTGTGGGTACATAAAGTTAATAAAGTTAACTATGTAGCAAAATTCACTAGCAAAGTGAGGGATGAAAGAGGGAGGGGACTGTGAAGAATATTTGTAAGGCAGGAGCAGGGGTAGTGACAACTTCATTGCAAGAAGTGGGGAAGGGCCAACTGAAACTATAAAAATCCTATAGAATAAGGAGTAGGGATTTGAGTATATTACTGCTGCCATAAAGGGCCAATATGAAAACTAAGAGCGATAAGGCAATGATCAAACCTCAGGTCTAGGGATAGAGAATGTGGGTCAGACTGCATTTAAACAAAATCATCCAATTATATCAACAAGAAAATAGGTATTATTTATATTAAAAAGTGTCAATAAGCATATATGAAAGGAACCACCGAAAGATTGAACAACAAATATTAAAAGAGCTCTGCAGAGCATGGAATTGGGAAAGAATAAAAGGAGAGTTTCAGAACTTCTTCGTTATTCTTCTGTACAGTTTGATATTATTACTGTGAGCAAGAATTGCTACAATAAAGATTTGATAGCAGTAGCTATAATACTATTTAGCATAATAGCTAATCCATAGAGTTTTCAGTACCTGGATTTTGAATCTAGCACTTACTATTTAGTGCCTCAGAGGCTTGGGTTTTTTTTGTGTGTGTGTGTTTTTTGTTTGTTTGTTTGTTTTTTTTACTTCTCTGATCTTCGTTTCTTCATCTGTTAAATGGGATGAGGGGACTGTAGCTTCCTCTTATGATCATTGCAAGGATTCAGTCTGTGAGCATAATCTTTGAAAACCAATTTATATATTGTGTTTAGGCGTATGGTAAGTGCTACGTGAATATTGGGTTTTATTGCCTAGTACTTTGAACCCTTAACAGATTTATATTTGTCTGTCTAATGGTGACTCTTCAATCTACACAACTAGGCTATATTTAGGCTTTTAATCTACATGTTTGCAGATACATAAAATCTCTTCTGAATGAATTACCTCCTCTTCATTCATAAAAATCTGCAGTGCTTCTCAAATGCATAAGGAGAAAGTTTCCGCTTCTTGGCAAAGTGACCAATCTATTCTGTCCTCGCATAAACATTTCATGAGCAAGCCATGTGAAACTCTTGTTCTTACAGAAATAATCTATTGAGGTAATTATTTCTCTCTGTAGAAACTAAGATTCATCCAAAATAGATAGTGGATTTTCAACATGTTCATTGAATGAGTGAATGAATGAATAAATAAATGAATAAATGAGATTATAAAACCATAATAACCCTGTTGTTTGTTTGATTCCAGAAATAGGCAGCATTTATTCCACTCCTAAAGTTCTCAAAAAAATACATTATATAATCTATCCTCACATGTTTGGGGCTCCAGTTAGAAGAATCTTACTGATAATTGATTCTAAATACATATTTGTTGAGTGAGTTAACACATGAATGACTCATGGATGAATGAATTAATATGTGTTTATTCCCAAGAACGACTATTAAACACAGTTAATTGAAATTAACTATTGGCCGTATTTAAGTTTTCTCATTTTAGAATTAAAAAGCTTGCATTTCTAGGATAGTGAAATGTTGAGGTATTCTTAAAATAGGTGATATATAAATGCAAAATTAGAGCCAAAGTTGGCTGTTAAATGTTTATCTCTCTTAAAAGCTTTCACTGCCAAACATTAGTCTCCTGTTCTGCCTTTATTTTTTATTGATGTAGTAATAGTACAGAGGATCCTAGCAAGCCAGGAGTTATAAAAGGCTTTAGTCTCATCACCTGTGAGCATGGATGCTGTGAAGAGACATCTTTGTAAGGCAGAGTGGTCTGTGGCCCAGGAAGTTAAAAGCAGGTTTGTGATTAATGCGGGATGGTGAATAGTAATGGCTGGGATCCAACTACAGCAGGGGGACTAGGAGAGAAGCTCGGTGGGAAGACCCGACAGTAGGTACAAAGCAGATATGAACAGACCTCAATAAATTGTTGGGACTGTAATTACAGCAGCTTGCAAATATTTTTAATACAAGGGCCAAGCAGGAGATTTGGGCCAGTGTTCAGTGGATGTGAACCAGCTTTCAGCTTCCAGGTTTCTTTTATTCCTCCTACCATTTCAATATTATAACCTTTTTGGTGGTAATTCACCAAAGACTGGAGGCACATATCTGTTGTTTCCTATTTGAGATTAGGAGCATTGGGAGCCTCTGGGTGCAGTTGGTATGATGAAAAACAGCTTGGTCTTCAGGTAAGAAAATGAGTTCATCTCATTTCAGTCACAAGATGTATGTTTGCCATTTAGTTATAAGAAGATGCTATAAAAACCTAATTGCCTAGAGATAGAAAACTATGATAAACCTTATTCTCATTCCTTATATCATTTTTTGGGTTTTGACAGCATAGTCTCAAGGTCTAATTTCTAAGTCAAATAAGAAACAATGCTGAAAAGAGTGGTTAAATTAGTCAGTGATAGAAACAATGTATGAATGAGTTAGATCATGATGTCAAGAGAAAAATTTATTCCTTGTTTTCAGGTGAAGATGACAGTTAAAGTAATAGGACTATGCCTGAGTGAGACCAGGGGCTTAGGTGTACTTTACAGCAGGCCTGGAAGTTGGTTTAGAGCTTAGATATTATGTCACTGATTCTCCAAGAGAAAACAGGCTAAGATTTCCATAGGTTTCTCTGGGATTTCTTAGTCTGGGGATGATTTTGGCTTTAGCTTTGCCAACCAAGTAGTCTATACTTTACATTCATTGCACTAACCACATTTAAAAATCATTCATTTTCATTTATGATTCTCTACCTAGGAGACTTTCAGCCTTCACGAGGAATGGGCCACATCTGTCTGTTGACCGTAATCTACCAACTCACTGCATGCTGTCTGACATGACAGGTACTAAGTTAATGGGCATTGAATGAAAGAGTGATAACATAATTTGAATACTAAATGTTTGACAGAACAAATCATAGAGGATAGAACAGTGTTTATAGTTGGTAACTGCAAAAAAAGATATGGGCTAAACTCAAGAAAACCACCTGAAATTTTGCAAAAATGAGATAAAATTCTTTGCAAACTGTTGAATTCTCTTCCATCTAGTGAAAACTCTGTACTTGGCAGGTGATAATGGGGACTAATACTCAGTGCCTGCAAAGTCTTGTATGACATAACTTCCACTGCCACTTAGGCTTCTCCCAACCTCTGAGGCTTCTCTGAATTCCCCAGTTCACTGGCATTTTCCATGGTGTCCTTTCTAATGCTATACATTTCTTTAGATAGGACACACCCTTACCTCCTCTTTGCAGGGAGTCTCATTACCATACTCTAAATATTAGAGTTAAAACTCTTGACTACCTACTCAGTGCTTATGACCAATTCCCTTTGGTAACTATCTTACTGTGTTTGGTTTATATATGTATTATCCTCCTTCCCAAGGGCCATGAATCCACTAAAGTCAGAGATTACTTCTCACAGCTCATTGGATCCTTGCATCTAGACCTGATGTTTATCAAGGGATCAATAAACATTAGTAGGATGAATGCTTAAATAATTCTGGCCAGAGCTTTAAAAAGTGCATTATTACTTGTGATGGTTAATTTTATATGTTGACGTAACTGGATCATGCAGTGCTCAGATATTTGGTTAAACATTATTCTGAATGTTTCAATGAGAGAGTTTTTAGATGAGCTTAACATTGAAGTTAGTAGACCTAGTAACACAGATTACCCTCTCTGAAGGGTGTGCCTTGTTCAATCAGTTGAAGTCTTGATTAATATGAAAAGGCAGTCCCACCACCCCTTTCAAAGAGAGATTTTCTCTTGTCTGACTGCCTTTGGGTTAGAACATTAGTTTTTCTTTGTCTTCAGATTTAAACTAAAACTGGTTTTCCTGGATCTCCAGTTTACCAACTGATGATCTAGGGACTTGGCAGTCTCCACATATATATTGGTTCTATTTCTCCGTTGGCTCTGTTTCTTTGGAGAATGCTGATTAATATATCACCTGTTAGTCAAAACGTATGTTCTGGAATCTCTTTTCTCTTTGACTGTCTAAGGCTCCTGATATTTTCTTTTCTGTTATAGGATACAGTGATCTAGATATCTGTGTTTTTAAAATAAATTTCTTCAATTTACTTGTATTATTTTATTTTCCATATCCATATCATTTCTTGGCACTTCCATGCTTCTAATATGTTTAAAGTTTTTAAATTAAATATATTGGGGTAACATGGATTAATAACATTATATAATGTTTAGGTATCAAACATTGTAATTCCACATGGGCATACTCTAATATATTTTATGCTCACTACCCCAAGTCTAGTTTCCTTCTGTTTCCATATATTTCACCCCTTTTACCTTCTGTGCCCTCCCTCATTTCCCTTCCCCTCTGGTAACTACCATTTTATTATCTCTATGAGTTTGTTTTTGTTTGTTTTGTTTGTTCACTTGTTACATTTTGTTTTATATTCCACATATGAGTGAAAATTTATAATTTTTGTTCATTTTCATCTTACTTATTTCACTTAGCATAATACTCTCAAGTTTCATCCATGTTGTCACAAAAGAACTACCATACAATACAGCAATTCCTCTTTTGATTATTTTTCCCAAAATGAAACACTTCTCAGCCATAAAAAAGATGAAGTTTTTTACAATTAAACAAACAAATGCAGATAAAGAACAGTATTTTTTATTTCAGAACTTTATATATTTTTCAACAAAAAAGAATCAATATTTAATAACATTTCTTCTGATCAGTAAATAACCTATTGCCCTGTTGATTTTTTTTTATTCAAATTAATTACTTTTTATGAGTTTTGGAGACTTTGTGAAGTTAGCCTTGTATATTCAGTGGTCAATCATTATTTAAAAATTTCATAAAACTTTAAATGTTTTTTATTAGCTTGAATACAACTCTGTATTTATATAAGATATTAATGACTATTGACAGACAAAAAAGTATCACACACAAAATTAAAATGTTAAAGATATTCAGGCCCACATTCCGGAGGACAAAAGTGAGGTCAAGTTTCAATTATTTAGAATCCAGTTTTGGCAGCCAAATAATGATAGATGGCATTAATAATTATGATGATGACTAAAAATAAAAATAAAATACAAGACAGCTTTTGAAAATTAAGCCACAGTTAAAGCCGCTAATTACACTTAATGTGCTATGGGTTAGAAAAGTAGCCAGCCATAGTAAAAAAATATTATTGCTATGGATGTTCTTTTTGGAACTTAACGTTGACATGAAGAGAAAGATTTCAAAAATATTAGTACAATCATGTCATTCTATGGCTTAAAACTTGCCAATGACCTCTTGCCTTTGGTATAAAATCTAATTTCCTTTCTTAATTCATAAATCCCTTGTGCCCTGGCCATTGCCCATCTGTTCTTGATCATTAAGATTCAGTCATAGTGATGCTATTTCTGTCAAGTTTATTTCTTCCTCAGTGCATTTGTACTTGCTGTTTCCTCTTCACTTCCTTTTTAGCAAATGTCCTTGGTTCTCGTCTTTCAGATCTGAATGCAGACATCAACTTTGTGGCTTTTCTGAGAATCTCATTGGATGGGTGGTCTTTCTCTTCTACTCCAAGTAACACTTTATATATCACTATGTTGTTTTTTTTTTTTTATTGAATGCACTTACCAGAAATATTTTTCTTCATTTATTTCTCTAATTCTCCCTATTGGAATTTAAACCCCATGGGAGCAGGGACCCTGTCTGTCTTCTTTATGGATACATTTTCAATTCTTAAAAACCACCTGACAATTAGTAAGAGGAAAGGCCAAATGAACAAATGGATCATACATGAATCATAATGTTGTCAAGGCTTTCCAGAAGAGTTCTCAAAGTTGGCATTTGAGAATCAATGCAGAATGAGTGAACCACTTTGTTTTACTTTTTATACTAATAACACCATTGACTTTTACTCAAGGAATTCTCCCTTTGATCTTCCTTCCAATATTCTAAACTAAGTATCTATTTCCTTACTTATAAAGATGTAAATTATGTGAGATGGATTATACAGATGTTTTGCTCTGAACATGAATTCACGACCTCATCCAGAAAGACCTTTATCTCACTATAAAGCCACTGATGATTTATCAGTGACTTATTATTATATTAGATGTGCAATAAACATAATTTAATATATTTGATATTTAAATACAATAAATAAAAATTTTTTCTTCAATAAATATTTATTGAATATTTATTGAATGCTAGAGGAGAAACCTGGAAGATTAATAGGATACAGTTATTTCAGCAACTCACAACATAGTGGATAGGATAAATAGAACTAATTGCAATTATACTATAATATATTTATTTATTGAGATCAAGCTTACTTGTGATATTCTTCCAAATATACAGTGTGAGCTCCTCTCCCAAACCAGTAAGTTCTTAAGCATAGAATCCAAATTTAATAGTCCGAGTCTGTTTAAACAGGAAGATAAAACAATCATAAGATATGAGCATAGTTCTGAGAGCAAAGCTGCACTGACTTATTCACATCCTTTGACACAATTCTCTCTCCTTTGCCTAAAACATGTCCCTTTGGAAATGTATTTCATTATTTTGAATAAAGAAAGTTCTTTCAGCATCTCAAATAAAAAGAAATTGAACATAAAACTCAAACCAATGCCATTAGATATAGCTAAAAAAAGGGATGAGGCTGGCTGATGTATGACTAGAACTTTGACATGGGAAAGAGGCCATATTTCAGATTGCAAAAAATCACAATAAGATTATTGATATTAATAAAAAATTGTTAAATAGTCTGATACTTCTGTCTCAGATTGATTGTAAGAATTTTGCCTGTGTATATGCTAATGACTTTTTGATTCAAGTTCTTCTTGCCTTGTTTTTTCTCTACGTGGATTTTAAAAAAGGTCTCATACCAAGAAAAATGGATCCTAGAGGTCAGAATTCACAGGTCAGATAGTAGCAATGGTCACCAGCAAAACTATAAAAGCTTTTTTGATAAACGTTATCTTTCCTTTTAACATACACAAAATATTGTCATTATGGTTCTCTGTCAATGCTTGTTACTATATCATTTAATTCTTTGGAACATTTAAAGGTTAAAGTTGATATGAAGTGAATATAAAGTTGATATGAAGTTATAGTTTTAAATTTAAGGTGTTGGGAAAAAATTAGATCATCCTGGAGTTTCCTAAAAGAGCAAATAATTCAGACATTTGCACCTGCTCATCTTGAAATATACATACACAAAATCTATTACTTGTCCCTTGACATGTGATGGTCCAAGTTAGCCAAAATTCCACTAAGCAATTCATAGAACAGAGCAGGAGAGGATGAGTCATTCAAATATAAACACAAACTTTAGTGAGACAAACTGATGAAACAGCTGCCGAAGAGAAAATCTCACAATTGGGCCGCCCTCATAGATTTCATTAACATACATGACCAAATATTCCTGTGCTTAGTGGCTTGATTCTGTGGTCTTGAATTATCAGTGCCTATCCTTTCACTGCATTAGAGAAAGATCACTTCAAAGAAAGTTATTTCGAAGCTAATAATAAAGAAAGTAGCACTTAATTCTTTGACCATATTTACCTTGTGTACTGGAAATTTTAAAAAGGATAAATTCTAACTGTTTAAGAATCTGAGCGAAGATTTGTAAACCAGGATTTTCAAGCTTTGCCATGCATAACAATTTGCCCACAATACATGTTAAAAATGCACATATCCCCACCTACCCCCTTTCCTCCACTAATAATGTGACCTTGGTACTTTTTTTGGCACCCCTTGGCCTGAAATTTATAACCTGGGGAAGTTAATTATTACTTCTTAAAATATTATATAGCACTGAAAAAGGAAATAATATATGTAAAAAAATAGTATAAAATGCTTCTACTAATGTTATTTATTTTTTGATTCCTATAAACCAGTTATAAACTGGAAATAACAATGAGGTACTCCCCATCAATCCACTGCTCTAGAAGAATATGTTCTTCTTGCTGGCTGGGAGAAAGCCCGGTTTAAAGTGAATGCATGTGAAATACCATTTGGTGAGTTAAAGTTGTATCTTTCTTACAATTGTTTGCTTTGTTGTTTCAAGAATCAACATTATTGAGGCATTAGCTCTTTTAAGGTTAGCTTGATTCTAAAGATAGGTCTTAAAGGGATCAAATAATTTCTAACAAGAGAATGAATAGTCTGTGAAATGGAGGAGGGCTTGCTAAGACAACAAACTCACTTCTGAGCCTCCCCACCCTGAACAACCCCTATTACAATGCATACATGCAAACTCACACACACAGGTAGACACATGTACCATTCTTAATTCTCACCCTGTGAAGAATGAGTCAGATTTGTTCTTGTTACCTCCCCTTCAGCTGTGCTGTATGCATGATATGTGCTGGTAAAGAATAATTCTTTAAGGGTATTGGTGAGTAATTAAATGCTGGGAGTGGAGAAGAAGATGAATGTCTAAAAGTGATTCCAAAGGTTTTCTTTTCTTTCTGATAAAAGAGTTGTAAACAGCTCTGGGAAATGAGTCATCCTGACACCTGTATGACAAATACAGACACCTCCCTATTTAATCCTAGCATATTAAAATTAAATAAAAGGAAAAAAAGAAAGTATCAAGAGAGATAAAATATGATAGGGATTAATCATATTGGCACAAGTCAGCCAGACATAATAAAAACCAAGAAAATTTCAGGATGGGTGCTGCCTAACCTGAAGGTCACAGTGACCCATCAGGATCTGGCTTACTTTGGACATTAGTCATTTCAAGCATCAGAAGCATGATTTGAATATGGTTTAAGAAAAGAAAGAAGCACACTGGAAGTTTCCTATCACTACGGAAGGGACCTGGACTTAAAGGACACCTGGAACATGAGAACTCAAATACTATCAACCACTCCTTCAGACTGGTCTCTGCTTCTCCCTGATCAGAGGGTTCCTCCTCATGGATTAGCCTTCTTACAATGAGGGAACAGGAAAATCTGCTTCTAAATGTTGTATATTTCATCTTCAGTGTCTCACAAGATAAAAGCATGGCATAAGAGGTCAGATTTGAGATACAGGGCGGAGGTAAAATCACAAGAATTTGGCATATGTGGTGAGGAGCACACCTGTGTGTGTCCAAGAAGCAATGCATTGTGACATGATGATGTGACACATCCTTCTTCATGAAAAGAAACACTCATGATCCAATGTCCAGGAGTGTTGTTAGCACCTTCCCCTGCAGCCTCTTTTGGAGACCTCCTTTACGGCAGAGATCCACCTCTTCCAAAATCATCTTCCCTTCTCAGGATAAGCTGGAATTAGTATCAGATGACAGACTAACCAGGGGACAGAAAACCCTGTCTCTCCCACTTCAACTTGGGGATGTTTTGAAAGGCCCCTTTGTCCACTCCTGTTTCTCTCCCACAGATGTCGAATCCAAGATCACACCTTAATGAAGGTGCATCTTTGACTCCATTTCAGAGTTGGCTTTCCAGGGAAGCCACCCCGTGACAACTGAGAAGAAAGAATAAAGAGAGAGCAGACCTCTGTGTATTGCTAACCTTTGAGATGAAGAAAGAGGAAAAGCATTTGCTTAAGAGAGTAACAAAAAATTGAAAAGGCAAGGACTAGGTCCGAGAGAGTAGTAGCATAAGATGGGAATGCTTTCACCTCCAATGCTCCATTTATTTACTTAGGTGAGTATATTGGCTGAGAGTGAGATGAGAGGATCTGGCAGGGTATTTGAGACTCATGATAAATTTTAGTAGTAAGAAGGACTAATCATTTCAACAAGACAAAGGGTTAGCAAGTTGTGTTGAGGGCTCAGATGAAACTGAAAACCATAATATATCAGCACCAAACTGCACAGCAATGATATGTACTCTTGCATCACTGTTTTCAAGATATAGGAGTAAAGACAATGGACCGAAGGATTGGCATATATTTTGGGATGATGAAAGGGTAGAGGTGTTGCATAAAATCAGAGGCCAAGAGAGTTGAAGAAATAATTTAAACAGAACATAACACACACATACATATATGTGATTGTTGATTCTTCTACATCAATGATATTCATATCTTCATATTTTGTTTTGAAGCAATGATTTCATGGTACCATTATACCTTTTCTTGATTTTAAGTGAGGATTCATTTGCAATAATTTTTTTAATATTAAAAAATTTTAATTACAGTTGGCATACAATTTATATTAGTTTCAGGTGTCCAACATAGTAATAAGACATTTATAATAACTTATGAAGTGGTCACCACGATAAATCTAGTACCCATCTGTCATCATACACAGTTATCACATTATTGACTATATTCTTTATGCTACACTTTATATCCCTTTGACTATTTTGTAACTACCAATTTATTTTTTTTTAACCCTTCCCCTTTTTTATTCATGCCTGCAATCCCCTTCCCATTTGACGACCATCAAATTGTTCTCTGTATCTCTGAGTTTGTTTCTGTTTTATTTGTTCATTTTTTTCCTTAGAGTCCACAAGTTATATGAAATTTGCCTCTCTTTAATTGACTTGCTCCTTTCAGTACAGTATCCTTTAGGTCCATCCATGTTTTTGTGGATGGCAAAATCTTAAACTTTTTTCATGGATGAGTAACAACATTCCTTTGCATATTTGTACCACCTCATTTTTATCCATCCATTGTGGGCACACAGGTTGCCTCCATATTGTGGCTATTGTAAATGAATATATGCATTCACATGTCCTTTCAAAGTAGTCTTTCAGATTTTTTTTCAAATAAATACCCAGCAGTGGAATAACTGGATCCTTCTTTGTCTCTTATAGCCTTTGTTTTAAAATTGATTTTATCTGGTACTAGTATGCAACAATGTTTCATACTATCAGTATGTGTTAATAGGCTATAATTTCATTTGTCTTTTCTAGGTCCCATGTGTACAGTGAGAAATAAAAAACATACATTATATGGTCATGCAATTATATAAGCAGTTAAAATAGAAAGTTGGGAGTAAGTCTTTTTTAGATTTTGGCCAGCCAGATATTTCATAGCCCATAAAAGATGAGAAAGATGCTTTAAATTTACTTTCTGTTGGCATGATTTCACTTTATTTTCTAATAATGCATGCCATCCTTGCAGTTGGGGTTATATGGTGAGGAAAGACTGGCAAATAACTGGAGTCATATCTTGGGCTTTGTCACAAGATTGGTAGAAAGTGGTCTTCTTAAACTTAGGCTGCTGCCCACTGATCTGCCTAGCAAGCAGAGCCCTGATGAAATGAAGAGTAGCCATCCAAAATAAGGTCACTGATCCAAAAGGGACAAGGAGGTAATGAGAACAAAAGACAATATACCAGGTTTAGACAGAGTACAGTCCCTTCATTTGTGCCTCATTCTATCAACATCAACCACAGTCTTCTATCAAATTTCCCTTTGTTTACTGGTCTGTCGCCATCATTTTAGAAGATCCATATGGGCAAGGCCTGTGTGTCTTTTTGTCTCCAAAACTTAGCATAGAATTTGGCTTTCAATGTGGCATACAGGAACTGTTGACTTAATGAAGGAATTTAATAGATAGATCTGGCAATAATTTTTTAGGTACTGTACTAAAATGTCCCAAAGTTCAATCATATGATGGTAATATTTTTTATGTTGACATTATCAGCATCTTTAGTAATTCATTCCAGAAAGACTTCACATCCGTGGAATGAATTGCATCCTTCCTGCCCAGTATGATGTTTGACATTTCACCCAGCATAAGGTTATATCACGCAGCCACTCTTTATTCTGTGTGCTGGGAAACCTCCAAGTAGTTCATTAGGGAGGGTGGGGTAGATCGACTCCAGTGTTTAGATTCCCAAACTGTTTCCAATTAGGAAATGACTTCTGTGTTTCTCTCACTCAAGTGCCTTTGATTAGCTTGAAGCAAAAATATGAAGAAATGTGCTGCCTTACTTAGACCCTACAAAAGATAATCAACTGCTCAGCTGGCTTACATTTCTATACATCCCTTGACACACACAGATGTGTCTTAAACCTGGCTGGCCTAGCCTTGCACATTGCTGCCAGACTCCACAAGGGTAACTAAGGAACACCCAAATTTGTTTTTGTTTCTCATACTGGGGCCATGACCTGTAAGATAGAGAGCCATTCCACTGAGCAGCTGGGTGAACTTACAAAGCCCTGGTCTGCTGTCCCTGCAGTTGCTTTAAGATTGTAGGTGTGAATATTTTTCACTACTGACAAATGATTGTGGATATTTAAAAGGGAAAGGTGAATAATTAATAATAATATTTATAATCAATCATTTATCTACCTATATATCATCTATGTATCTATCATCTCTCTATTTAATCTGTTATCTATCTATCATTTATTATCTTTCTAGCTGTTTATCTTATGTGTACTATAGTGTCCAACACTGACCCTTTCACTACTTATCACGTTTGGACTCTGGCTTCAGATGAGAGACATTGTGAAGAACAAGGATTAAGGGAGAGGATTCTCTTGGCCCTCTTTCCCTGTTTTCTCTCTTAGCAACAAGATAGGCTTTATCAGGTCTGACCAGCATACTCCACTGCTAAAATGCCAGGGCTTCCTGTGCTTCTCACATAAAGACCAGAATTCTCTGTGTTCTATAGGCCCCTGCCTTCATACTGTTCCCTTTATCTGGTTCTCTGTGACTCTTTAATATCACTCTGTTTCATTCTGCACTGTACTCCACAGTTCAGTGCTGTGCCTGGCACATAGTTAATGGTTATGTTGAGTTAAGATAATGTTCAAGAAGTCTCTCTCATGCCCACGCCCCCTACCTACACATTCCTAACTTTAACTGTTACCTATCCTTCCCCCTAAGCCAAAATTTTCTCTTAAAAAAGGATTTGCTTACTATATTTTAAGAAAATCAGTTATGATGAGACAATATTAAGATAAATTAGCCTAGAGAATATACAAGATGATCTAAAAATTTTACAAATTTGTAATCTGACCCACAAATGTGTCTGATTTCCAAACCCACAAAACACATAATCTATTTTTTGTTTGAACGTAACATTTAATTCACAATAGCTACTCAATAAAATGCACCATCTATGTCAATATCCATATGTGTATTTTTTTTTATTTAAACACCAGCAATTATTTCCTGCTTAATACCAATATACCCTAATAGTTAATGTAGTTTTATAAATCCTATTTCAATTGTTTTATATTTCCCAGGCAATACGATCTCTATTACATCATTCACAATCAACTATAAAATAAACATCTTTTGTCATTAAGTCCAGTAGATACAAAAAACTAGGAAAATTTAAACAAATATTTTGATTTTGTTTACATATGTGCCACCAGCTGCCTCAGAAAAAAAATATATTTGAAGAAAAACAAAAATTACAGAAGAACACTATATTGTAAACACCTGGATTGAAATACTCAACAAAAAGCTAGAAAGTAAACACTGCAATATTAAACTCAATCATCTGGGAAAAACCTACTCCCAGAGTATTTGAGAGATTGTTTAATTTTATATGAAAGAGACTGAGAGTAAGCGACAAACAAGGAGAAAAGAGCTGATGAGAAGGAGAGGCACAGAGGCTCACTATTGTGGAACTGGCCTTGTCTCATCAGCGCAGGTGTTGGCAGATTGTTGGAAAGTTTAGACCATTCTCAATACACAGAGTTTCTCTTCTCCCTACACCCTCCTCAGCTTACAAATAGGGTCAGGTTTGACCACACTCACTTCCCATCAGCAAGAAGCCCATTTACTAAGTCAGTGCAAGGAACTTAATTCAATTAAACACTTCCTGGGAGCCAAAGATGAGCTGAGTGCTGTGATAAGCATCAGGAATAGAGATTAATGAAAGGGTTATTTCATTTAGAGATCTACAATTTAGTGATGGCTGAAATATCTGTGAATGAGTGTGTACTATTGGGGATACATACTAGAATAAAGGTTACTGCAAGACTAGTGATGGCTCAAATGAGAGAATAATGAACTTTTACATAGCTAGAGGAGGCTTTTATATAGAAAAAATGATCACTCAGTTAAATCTTGGAGTATGCACAGAGTTTCTCCAATATTTAGGTAATGAAAGATGAGTTGGCAAGTGTGAAAGGGGTTACAGTGTGCATTTTAAACATTAAAAATCATCATTTCAAAAACAGAGAGGTGTCTAGCACTACCCTGGGTCTACAGCAGCACACAGGATAAAATGCTACTTGTACTTGAACTTGCTCCCCGACTACTGAACCACAACTCCTACATGCACACAGTGACACCTGGGTTATCTTCTCTGCTGACACACATGCTCCATTGTTTTGTGGAACATCAAGTTCAAACCACAAGATCAAAGGTAAAATTATTAAGAATTTCAAGATGGCAACAAGCGAACATTGCATCAAGCTTGGGGTCTTTCTCACTGCAGGACCCTGTGCTGATATGCAGGTTTCAAACCCATAAAATCACTTCAGAATTAGCACAGTTCTCAGTACAGAGCAGTGAGATATACTATCAACAAACATCCAGTTTTCCCTGCTTTTTTCCCCAAATGTTATATTAATTGAACTTGGAACATGAACTTATTGTGGAAGGGGAAAGGAGAAATTAGGCAGCAGTAGGAAGGAGCTGGAGCCAGAGGCAGGCCTCAGATTGTGCAAACTTATACAACATCTTGGAATTGGGTGTTTATCCTAAAAGTGAAGAAGTGCCTTTGAATGATTTCAAACAGATGTCAAATTACCAGATTTGTAGATTAAGATATTCAGTCTGGTTTTAATATGATGGTAGATTTGATGCAAAAGAAATAGAGAGTAGGGAAACATGGTCTAAGCATTATAGGTAGGAGATCTTTTACCTCTGTTCCTGGCTGTAGAAATGATGATGCCAGTTGACACCTGCCCTGTGTTGTCGTTCTGAATGAGCACACCCTCTTTCTCACACTGGAGTGAAAGGGCCTTGGGAGTAGTGCTGCCTTTTAAATAGCAGATGCTTAATATATATTTCCCATTAAACTTAGCTATTTGAATAATCCTATCAACATGTGGACTCACCTAGAGGTCTTAGTTTGAATTTAACTGAAATGACGTGTTATCATCAGGCAAATAGGTTTAGTAAGTTCGTGTAAGCTGCCAGCGTTGGGCAATGCTCTTGAATGTATTTAAACGCCTGAATGGGATCTTTACACAGAAGAAAAAATTCATGAAGAAATCTCTGTGTTTAGTCATAAATGCATCATGAATCAACCAGATGTTCATTGAAAAGGAAATTGCATTATAGTTCTATTTGTAGAAAAGAGGGGAAGCTTGTAACATAAATATTTTAGGTAGCAACCCTTTATTATATAGGATTGTGATGTCAAACTCAAGGGTGACAGGGGCTTCTAAAATGTAGTTTTCAAGTATCTTAGACTATTTTGAAGTTTAAAGATTGCCTTTGCCTGAGTCTGACCACAACTGAATTAAAATCTCTGGTGGTGAGTCTTGGGTATCCAAATTTTTTATTGAGTTACGACTTATATACAGTGAAATTTACCCATTTTTTAAAAAGTGATTTTAGTCCCTATAGCTGTGCCTTTTCCAGAATGTCATGTGCATATCAAAGAGTAAGTAGTGTTTTGTGCCTGGTTCCTTTCAAATAACATAATACTCTTGAGATTTATCACATTGTTGAATGTTACAGTAGTTTATTCCTGTACGTCATGCGAGGAATACTAAGCAGTATTCTATAGTATGGTTGTACCATAATTCTGTTCTCCATTCATTAGATGATGGGGCCAGCTGACTTTTTTAAAGATTCTCAGTTGACTATAAAGCATAGCAAGGTTTGGGAACCACTACCACAGAGGACCATAAATATGAATACTACTTTATATTTTACCAAATATTTTCACATGCCTCAGTGATTATACTGTACTCATCACTTTAACATGATATGTGTGAAAGAAGTTAGAATTATTCAACTGCACTATATGCCACACTATCTTACATCCATGAAAACTTTGGGTCATGTCTGCTTAGCAATGAATTTCTATTTGATTTACCTAAAAAATGAGTGTACTTTTCAAAGGCGTATTGGATTAGTACCACATGCATCCTATTATCCCTGTTATCAATATGGACTGGAAAGTTGGTGGGAGATTTATGAAAAAGAAATGACTCACATTCCAGGTCATCTTCTGTTACCCATAAATGGAAAATTTTTGTCTCTAAAGAGAGAACAATTTTAGGACTCAAGATTATTAAACTATCTGACATGTACACATTTCTGAGCACTTGGAAGGCACTGTAAGAGCAGTTCAGTATCCAAGTCCATAAATCATTATTTAGAACAATTTATAAGGGCACAGCCATTTCCTTCATAAGTGCTTGGGTGTGATATTCAATCTGTGCCTCTCTAGTCCTTAAAAAGCAATGGTTACAAGCAATGAGAGCAGAAATGTTCTGGAAATTTCAACATCAAAATCAGTGTACTTGTCGGTTCCCTTTTTAAAGAAAAAACAGATGCCAAAGATTCACTGAATTCATTTACGAGGAATCCAAGCATAAGGATAAAGCTGGTTCACCAAGCATAATTTCTGTAGGGTTTTTTTTTTTAATTAAGTTTATTGTGGTAACATTGGTTAATAACATCATATAATTTTCAGGTGTACAAGATTGTAAGGCGACATCCATGTACTCTATTTATTACATGCTCACCACCAGAATCTCATTTTCTTATTACCATGTGTTTGACCCCTTTTACCCAATTTGCCTTCCCCCCACCCTCTTTCCCCCCTAGTAGCCATCATGTTGTTGTCTATACCTATGATATGAGTTCATTTATTTTGTTAGTTTGTTCATTCCTTTTTGTTTTATATTCCACGTGAGTGAACTCATATGGTTTATTTTCTTTTCCATCTAACTTATTTCACTTAGCATAATACTCTCAAGATCTATTCACGTTGTTGTGAATGGCAATGTTTTATCATTCATAGCTGAGTGGCATTCCATTGTGTGTGTCTATGTATATATATTTTCAAGTGAGTTTCTGCGGGTAGCGATTACATTTCTGTGATTTAGTAGACAGTGGTGATGTTGGATCCATAATGCAATTGCATCTTAACAAAACAGCTGGGCACCCTCAAGACTTCATGGAGACTTTTGCAAGAGATGTGCTTGCTTGAGAACAAAGGATTGAATTTGGCCTACGGAAATTAAAACACCATTTGAGGGAGTTTCTCTGAGTTCAGTCAAACTTGAACTTTTTTTCTAAAGAAAGATTGAAGCTATGTGATGATAAGCCACAATCAAGAATACCTTGAATTATAAGTAATTTTTACTGATGTTCTTAAATATCACAATGTCTCTCTACCCTAAAAGTGACACCAGTGACAACTTAGTTTTTGAATTCAGGAAACAAAAATGTTGCCTGGAATTTTTAGTCATTCTTATCTGGCCCTTAAAAAAAAAAAAGTCCTTTTTAAGTTTCTTTTCTTTTTTTTTTTTTTTTTTTACTCTTTGGAAGTTATTGGATGATTTCAGATTTGAATGGTTAAAAAGTTAGAGAGATTTATTCCTCATCCCTTTGCAAGTCATTTCATTCAGCTCATTGCAAAAGTTGTTTCTTTTGGCAATCAAAGGAAAGTGGAGCATCCATTTCCCAGGAGATTTTTATTCTGTTCTCTCGGCATACGTGAGCACATGGAGATATCACTGAAGGACCCCCTGGTTTCTCAGGATGTGCTAAATGTTGCAAAAGCAGCAATGAGGTAATTCTAAAGTGAAAGTTGCATCTCCTGACAAACAGGAGGAAATGCTTAAAAAAGAATTACCACAGGAATTTAAAGAGAATCTTAATGAAGTGAAATGAAATTAAGAGAGGAAGTATTTTCCCATTTGCTTATGAAGAACTTCACATTATATCAAGGTAAGTTAATTATATAGTTTAAGGTTTGTACACTGGATTAAATAGTGTCCTGCCAAGATTCACGTCCTTCTTAGAACCTCAGAATGTGCCTTATTTGGGGTCATTTTAGCCAAAATTAGCTAAGATAAGGTCATATTGGGGTAGGGTGAGTTATTAATCCAATATGACTAGTGTTCTTTTAAGAGGAGGAGAAGGGACACAGAGACACAGACAGAGGGAAGACAGCCTTGTGAAGACTGAGGCAGAGACTGAAGTTACAGAGCTACAAGCCAAGGAATGCCTGGGTCACCAGAAGGTGGAAGGAGCTGAACTGCTGTCAGAGAATAAACTTCTACTGTTTTAAGTCACCTAATTTCTGGTGCTTTGTTACAGTAACCCTACAGATGTGATACAGCTTACTTCTGAATTTCTGGCCTAAATGAAAGAGGCTTACCATTCTGTAGACTCATGGTTTAGAGTTAGAAAAGGTTTAGGAAAAAAACAAAGGGAACAGCACCCCACTTCTGCCCACTCATGACTTTCTCACTGTTGCCATATGTTGTAACCTCTGAGCTAACAGTATCAGGATCACCTCAGGTGTTGAAAATGCTGATTCCCAGTCCCGACACAAATCCATCTGTTAGAAGTACCTTTGGTTAGAGCCAAAGGATCTGCATTTTGCTAAGTTCTTTATGCCATTCTCATGAATGCTAGAAGTCTGGATCCATTACTCCACAAAACCCTTTCTGTTATCACTTTTGAGAGATCATCAAACAAAAATTCATTAATTTTTTGAGGGTCAGAAGGCATAATTCATCCCCAAGGTTGTACAAGGGGCCAAGTGAATTTCAAACATCGGAGTGTCATTGACTGCCCAGGGCAAGAATTTACCCACAGCACACATCCAAGTGGCACTTTATTTTCTTCTTGTTTCCCAACTCATACAGCAAGGTATGGCAGCAAGTGATCCGCCCTCTTAGAAAAACCATAGCAGTCCGAACTCAGAAAGGATGGGGGAGAAATATGAAACCTACCTAATGTATAATTTGCTACCCGTATAGTTTTCTTCTTAATCCTTTAATAAAAATAAAATTTATACCCCTTCAAAATAGATTTAAAATAATTACTAAGTTCAAAATAGATTTAAAAAACTTACAGAAAGGAAAAAAAAAACTCCTCTGAAGAGAAATACCATTTAACAAGAGCTTTATATTACATAAATCTAAAATTACATTTATAATTAGTAAATGAGGAAGATAATTGGTTAAAGAACTTAAAATGAAAATTTTAATTCCCTCCTTTTATATTTTAGATTATATTTTAGATAACTCATGTATGCTTTACATCAACATAGAAGTTTGTGATGATAATTATAGATTTGTCTCTTATTTCCTATACCAATTGTTTTGAATTTTGAAAAGTTTAAAAAGTGCAGAAAAGACAAGAGAATAATATAGCAATTACCTATACAGAGATGCAACATTATAAACTTTATATTATTTCTCTATAATGTTATTATGAATAGAATACATAGAGCATTATAGATAAATTCTCTATAACATTATTGACAAAATTCTCTACAATTTTGACTATAAATTTGACCATAAGGCCTTCTTCTTTTGCTTGTTGAGCTAATTTCCTTTCACTTCTGTAGAAGCAATTACTGTCTCATCTGTCGTTCTCTCTCTCTGTCTTCCAAATCTCCATGATTGTGTTTATGAATATGTATATGTGCATATGCATCTGTATATATTTTTTTATATGTACATTTGTATATGTAAATGTATGATGTATATTTGTTTTTATCTCATTTAATTGCTAAATAGTACATTATCATTTTAATATAAAAGTTTCTTTTGGGTATTTTTCAAATAACGAATTGTTTATTTTTTCTAAGTATTCACAATATTGAGGTATCATAGTTTTTCTAAAAATATTATGAATATCTGTTTTCTAATTATGTTTTAAAAAGGATATTATTGGTATAAGCACATTGCTGATTTTTAGGTTAATCTATCCAGCAACCATGCTCTTATTAGTCTTAATATTTTTTCTGTAGAATATTTTGGGCTTTCTACCTAGGCAATCATATCACCTGCATATAAAAGTAGTTTTCTCCTTTTTTCTTTGTATTGCTTATTGAATGGCATAGGACATCTAAGAAAATTACGTCAGGTTTACAGTATGGATATAGTGTCCCTGACACTAATAGGAATAATTTTGATCTTACAGAAGTAAGCATAATGATCATTAGAAATAGGATCTCCTCCTAGTAAGTTACTCTTATGTATAATCTTCAGAGTTAGGCCAACAGGAGGAAAAAAATCTTAGGTCGTAAATGATCTAACTTTTAAATGGTTATTGATCTATTAGAACCTTCTAGTTATTATTTTTAACAGGTTTATTGAGGTACAATTTATATACCATAAGATTCAATGTAAAAGTCAATGAATGTTAGTAAATTTATAGTTTGCAATTATCACCATAACCCAAATTTAGAATACCTCCATCACACTGAAAAGATTCTTTGTGCCTATGTGCTATCATTTCTCATTCCCACCCCAGCCTTAAGTATCCTCTAATTTATTTTCTGCTTGATAGAGATTTTTATTTTTTAGACATGTCACATAGATGAAATCACACAAACGTAGTCTTTTACATTTAGCTTTTCTTTCACTTAGCCAGTTTTTGAGGTTCATTAATGTAATATTGTGTATCAATAGTTTACTTATTTTTAAATTTTATTATTTATTATCTACTTTTTCTTGAGTTTTTAAATGTATATTTCTTCCTATATTTCATTTTGTGTTTTAAAATGTATTGATAAATTTGTTTAAATTACGATTCTCTTATAATTATGTAAATTTTTATCATTATGGCTATTTTTCATTCCAAGTATACTTTTACTTATGTTTGCTCCCTTTTTCTTTTTTGAAGAACCTGACCAGAAAATAATTGTAATGTTCTTGAAATAACTAGGTCTTGGTTTTATTGATTATATCAATTCCATTTGTTTTATTTTTTATTCTTTTTTTTTATTTGTTTATATTCCATGGGTTTTATTCCATTGATCTTTGCTAATTTCTTCCATGAAATAATATATTTTTCTTATTTTCAGTAGTTATTTTTTGAGATTTATTTAAGGCTATCATGTATTTTCCTTTGTTTAGCACAACTATTTGTGTGCCCCACTTTTTTATTATGATATTTTTATTATCATTTATTTATAAATATTTTATATTTTTAAAATATGTACATTGTTATCATATGTTTATAGTTTTTTTTCTCCTGACCCCACAACTGATGACATAATAGCTATGTTAATTTGATATTTGTCAATTTCTTGCACTTACTTATATGTTTAATACATATAATGTTTTTCCTAAACCTGCAGCTCTATTCCATTCCATTGCATTGATATAACACTATTTATCTTCTTTCCTGGGGGCAACACTTAGGTTGTTTACAAACTATTTCTATTATAAGTAATGCTTCTGCAGACATTCTTATACATTTCTCCTTATCCCACATGCTTTAAGAGATTTTCAAGAAGGCAGAAGAACTTTATTTCTAAATCACAGAGCATACACATCTTCAGCACCTCTGCAGACAAGCATTTCAACCCAAAGGAAAAGAGTACAATAGCACAGAGAGGAGAAAGCTTCATAAAATTTCAATTTTAAATTATTTCACCAATTTTGTGCTAGTGGCCACCACTAGCACAAGTGTAGCTGCAAAATGTGTTTCTAGCTCAAAACCATGTGCATAACCAAAACTTAGAGGAATTCAATCTCTGTCACCCAATGCATGTAGAGAAATGGAGAATATATTCTAGGGACTAGTAAAAGCCACTGCAAGAGTCCATGCCTCTGTATGTCCAAGAAACTGTGCATTTCTTCTTCCCACACAAGCACTCACTTTCCCAAGGGAGATGACCCCAAAGTGCCTCTCTGCCCAGGGGCAGAGCCTACTTCCCATACTCCATGATTAATAATAGTAAGAATAGGAACACCCATGTTTAAGTAAAGCAGATAAACTGTAAAGTGTTTTGATATCTCTCATTTTCTAGGGGTGGAGTTTTTTTAGTCCTTATTGTTCTGAGAGAGAAGTCTTCAAAACCTCTAGGCACCTGGGTACCGCTGTAAAAAGATCTATGGCTCATACTCATCTTTCTCCATGAGGCTTGACATCCAACTCCTAGATACTGAAATCTGTTCAGTTTCTGGGTTCTCTCACAATTCCTCAATTTTAGCTCACACATGTACCCTTGACTTTGAGTCCCTAGTTTGTATCTGGAATGTGCAGATTCTTTCTTTTTCTGAGTTCACAAAATACTAAATTTTTGTCACAGTTATATTTATTCTCCATTTCGATGCATTCTGGTGAAATGAGGATCTCTTACTGTAGTTCATCCTGCTAAACTAGAAGTTTATTATATCTTTTTTGTATATTCTTCTACATGTAGATAACAAATATTGGTTTATTGAATCAAGTGTTATCTTTACATTCATGAGTCTCTTCATCTCAGTGATTCTGGAGATTTAACCAAAACTCTTTTGACCTCTCTTGCTCTGGAAGGTTAAAAGACCAAGTTCTTCAAAAATATATTGGGTTTTTATACATCTTCAGGGAAACCGCTCCGTGAAATTGTGGTCTTGTGTTATATGTATGTATCCTGTTTGACATTTCTATCTATAGTATTGTAGAAGATGGCAGTAGTTTAATAAAACAATATAACTCTTTCTCTGAAACCATTGTAGTTCAATAGACCATATAGATTTAGCCATATCTTATGAGAGCAGAACAGTTATATGAACGAAGGCATTTGTCTAAGTTTTAGAGCCTTTGATTGGACATAACCATTACCTTGGGCAGATAACATGAAAACTCAATTTATTAATATATTATGTTAGATAATTACTCATCTAATTTTATTTTTTAAATGCATTAAATTATTCGCATTATAAAAAAGAGTACAATATTCTATTACATTTGGAAAAATAGAAACAATAGCAATAAAATACAGTTGAGGGGAGTAGAACTTTCATATGTTGCTGGAGAAAGCATAAAACAATATACTTTTGGTAGAGAAGTATATTGGTGATATCAATGAAAATATTAATGATTATATATTTAATATAGAATCTTACTATTGACAACCCTACAAATATATTTATGTGCAAGGAGAGATGTATGATCAATATCCGTCAATAGGAAAATTTTAAAATTCTACACGATATATGTATAGAAGGCAATGCTATGTAGTAGGAAAACAATATGGTGGTTCTTTGTATTAGCTTTCCATGTTGTTACCAAATAATCACAAACTTAATAGCTTATAGAAATACACATTTATTATCTCACAGTTTCTGTGGGTCGGGCATCCAGGTACTGCTTAGTTAGGGCTTCTACTCAGGGTCTTATGAGACTTTAATGAAGTTTGGATGGGCAATGTCCTCCTATAGAGGCCCATTTGGGGAAGAATCTGTACCCATGGTCATTGGCAGAATTCATTTCCCTGTGGTAATAGGATTGAGGGCCCTGGCTTATGAAGGCTGTTGGCTGAAGGTCACCCTCAGCTCACAGAGGCCATAATTTCTGCAGGCAGAGACTGCAAGCAGTTCCCTTCCACATGGTTTCTTATTCCATCAAGCCACCAAACAGATTCTCTAGAAAGTTATGCTCTCATCACCAATGATCACTTCTTTTGGAGTTAACTCTGATATGTAAAGTCACTACTTCTTACTGGTAACTCTTTTTCCAAACATATGATTAGTGTTTGGGAATTTTTAAACCTAATTAAAAATTAGCTATTTACATGGTTTATTTTCCCCAAGAATTTAAGGAGTTAATATTTGGGGTTTCAGCCTACTTTTGTCAGAAATTCCTTCTATTCTTTGTAGAGGAAGAAACCAAGGACTCCAAATCACCCTCTGAGGAAATATAATTTAAAAGCCTAGAATTTTGATTTAAGAGGCCTTTTTGGGTGGAGACTTTATGGTGGTTGTATGCTTTAATCTTGACCTAAACTTCCTCTTCCTTTTAAAAATAAACTCTAAGCATTGTTTCTTGGATATAATTGTAAGTGATCTTTCCCAAAAAAGAACAACTCTGTTTTGAAAGAATCTAGTAAGTACTACTGAAATCGGTGTGATGGCAGGTTGGTCAGACCCTCAGTGGCTAAAACTGGAAATTCCAGAAGACCATAACATTCTTTAATTGCAGCCAAGTAGCACTCACGGAGAGAAGATTTCTTTCTACTTCTAAACCATTTGGGCTAAGATGTTTCATAGCATTTAGGTTTTCTTTGAAATGACTTTAGTGCAAGTCTTATTTTAAGAACTGGCATGCAAGTTAGCACCATTGTAAACATAGGACTTGTTTTGTTTTTCTGCAAAAATAATATATTCATCTGAGCATAACTGAAAAATTCAGAACAAATAGATATTAATTTTATGGCATTTGGATAATGCAAATGGACGAATGCTGGGATGCCCTCTTTGGATGCAGTGCTTCGCTTGGCCTGTCTTCTCTAACGTAGTGCCTGAGTCCTGGAATTTAAAGAATCTTTGATTATAAAGGAAAATAATGGCCTCACTGCCCTGTAATTGATTTCCAGGGACCAATACTGAAACAAGTAGTAAGTATTCCATATTGCAACAGTTTCACAAATCAATTCAAATAAATGTGTTTCCATTGAAGACTTTAATCAACACAAACACATCTGTAGAGCTCTTACCTGGCAGGGAGAAAAGTGCCAACGATTGTATGAGTTTGAGAAGGTTTTTTGTTGTTCTGAAATATCATTTAAAAAATGTTCTCTGATCTTAAATTTTTAAAGCCAAACACAAACTATCATCCTATAACAAATAACTTATATGTTGGATTCTTTGAATCATAAATTATATCTATATCTATATATCTATATCTATATTTATATAGCTATATCTATATATAGATATATATGAAATTTATTCAGTGTCATTTATTGTTGTAATTCAATGCTATCTTACTTTTACAAAATATATTTTAAATTAAAACATGAAAAAGACATACAATTATTTAGGTTTCTCAAAACAGAAAGTTCTTGGTAGTTATATTAAGAAGACTCTTCCTTCCAGTTATCCTTGTCTATATCTACTGACCAAAAAACATGGCCAAAGAGTTCTTAACTTCAATACTCGGGCATGTGTTCTTGCTTGCTTGTTTTCCTTTCTTCCACAAACATTTGTCGAGAGCCTATTATAGGCCAGGCAATCTCTAAAGCTGATGATATAAAGATGAGTAAGACTTCAGTTAAAGATTATGAAGAAGTGTGCATGTGTCTTAATTAGGGCTGCTATGACACAATCCCACAAACTGGGGGACTTTTAAATAATAGAATGTATTTCTCACAGTTCTTGAGGCTAGAAAGTTAAGATCAAGGTGCTGGCAGATTCAATGTACGGTGATGTTCTGCTTTCTGGTTCAGACAGTATCTTCTCACTGTGTCCTCAAACAGAAGAAGGGCAAGGGAACTCTCTGGGATCTCTTTGATAAGTTCAGAGCCCTCGTGGCCTAATCATGTCTCAGAGGCCCCACCTCCAAACATTATCACTTCACAGATTAAGTTTTAACCAATGAATTTTGGGGGGATACATACATTCAGTCTACAGCAACATGTAAACAACAAATTCTAATATAGATCCGGTTATACAGGGTTTTAATCAAAGTTCTGCAGAGCATAAATAAAGAGAATAATTTGAGAGAGAAGAATCAGAAATGACTTCACAGAGGAAGCATAATTAAAGAGAGATTAGAAAAACCTAAAAAGAAGAGAATTCCTGTAAATATGAGAAGCATGTTCTAACTCAGTTCAGAACAATAATGCAAGTAATATCTTAATGGGCATCCGAATCAACTGTGAGTTGCTTTCCAATGACATCTATTTCTCTTCCTAATAACCCAGGATTCTCCTAGGCCTGACCACCCTGCTTCAAGATTTATTGCAGGAAGGAGTCGCTGCAATGATGATGAGATTATTACATCCTTCCATTACACGAAGACAGAAAAGCATTTAGAACCACTGGCTAGTACACAACTGCCACTGATACCTGAATGAACTGCGTAAACTGTTTAAAGGGTCAGCTAACTCAGTAAGAGGGTTTATGTGCAGTAATGAATGGCAAACAAGAACACCTGCCCCAAGCATGAAGCTAGCCACGCAAACAATTCTCTAATAGTGTGGGGTGAAACTTTTCGTTGTAAATATATAGAACTGTGCCTCGTATGGCTTAGCGTCTGTATATCTGATACAGTTCCTCCGAGTATGTGTGGTCCAGGACCATCCACATCAGAATCACCTGGCATACTCAGTATAAACTGATCCCTGGGTTATTGACAAGATTCACTGATTCAGAACCTGGGGCTATAAAACACTGAATCTGAACTTTAAGCATCTTGGTCAGGTGATTCTTTTGCCTGCTTACATTTGAGATGTAATAAACTAAATTCTAGGCATGATGGATCAGTGAGGCTTTACCCTTGAAATCTTTGTGTGTCATTTGGAACAGACTGGGCTAAAGATTAAGTCTGACACAGCGGTCTCAGTTCTACCACCAGCTTCTCCAATTTCAGTGTCTTCATCTTTAAATACCATTCTTGAACCATTGAACTAGATGATTTTTAATTCACTCAGTGATTCATGTTTTTATCCAGGCAATAAATATATTTCTAGAACCTACTGTGTGTTAAGCACCTTGATCCTGAACTTCCTAGCCTTGAGAACTGTGAGAATGGGAACCATTAGACATCATGTTTTCAGGGAGAATCTTGGTTTCAGAGCTTATGCTCAGTCTTCAGATGCAGAGTACTCTAATGTGGGAACTCTTCACTGGGCCAGCACTCTCAGAAAGCCTTTTCTTCTAAGTAAGGCTATTTTTGCCTCAGAGTAGGCTTCAAGAATTAAATTTTCTCTGTGCTCAGAGCTCTGTCCAGGCAGATTTACTATAATTGCCCGTTGGTGCTTTGGGGGAGCTCTTACTCTCAAAGAGCCCTTATGGCAACAGTGGGGTTTATTACTCAATTCTTGAGGGCACAGTGGTCAGTTCCTTGAATTAATTGTTGGTATAGTACAGACACTTAAAGAGCAAAATTCCCTTTTGGGACTTGTGATAAGGAACTTTTGGACAGATTGTAAACATTTAGGAAATCAAGGAGAACGCATTGTAGTAGAAACCCATGGAATTCTGAAGGAAAGGTAGAAAATTTTACCTTAGGATTTTAAGGGATCTTATAGGCATTTTATTGATTACACCTCCAAATTACATCACCTTGGGAATTAATTTTTAACCTGAATTTGGGGGGGTACACAGACATTCAGTCTACAGCAACCATCAACTCTGTGTTTCCCTTGGAAATTAAATGTGATTCCCACCTCACACCAACACATACATTCAAAATGGATTCATGGCCTAAGTATGCACAGCAGAATTTTAAATTGGAGAAGAAAATGTGGAGACTATTTTAAAGATAATGATCATTAAAATAATTAAATGAGGAGGCCATTAGACTGAGGGAACACTAAACAACGTGGTAGCCTACACAGGTAAATCATAACCTATGCCAGAGTCGATGTCCTCAAATCTGAGAAGAAAAAAAAACTTAAGAACAATGATTCACATCGCACCAAAGAGGCTTTTCCAAATAATGCAATTGCTTAAGCTGCAGCCAATAATAATTTTCTGCCTCTGTCTCCAAGTCTTCTCTATAAAGACCTCTGCCCAAGCTCTTGTTGGTGGAGCACACACCCCTTTTAGTTTGGATTCTAATCGATGTTTACTCAAATAAGTTCTTGAAAAGTTTTAATGTGCTTCAGTTAAACTTTAAACTCAGTGTAAAAAAAAAAATCTTGAACTAGGCAAGGAATACAGAAAAAATACCCACATTATTTACACACATTCTTTTTGACAGTAGTTATGAAATACTTTATAAATCCTCAGGTCAGTATTGAGAACTAATCGGAGAAGGGAAAACTGACAAGCTGTTGGCATGCTTCAGCTTCCATTGATCCTGGGCCCCAGCATTGTTTTTCCTCCTGCAGACTCCAAAATATTATTATCCTTCAAGGCACTAGAGTTTGAGCCACAATCTATCAGTGTTTCTCAACTTAGGGTTGAAGTTGCTCGATGTTCTACAGAATGGGTAGGGGAAGACATTTTTAGTTATCCCCAGACTTAGGACTGGGTGCATTTAGTGAACAGAGACCAGGAACATTAAGTACACATACAGGACAAGCACAGAACAAGGAAGAATTGTCTTGCACAACCAAGTGACAAATGTGGCTCCAATACAAATCCTTTTGTTGAGTAAGATTGTCATCCCTGAGCATCCAATACAGACATGGAGGCTCTCCACGAGTAAGAGTAGAGTCTGCACATTCAACTTGAAGTCAGAGGCTGGGAGGATGCAAAGCAGGGATGGGCGCCAGGAGTTTTGGTAAAAGAGCCTGGGAGGAAAGCTTTGTACCTCAGAGGGTGAAGAAAATCTCATGAGGACTGTGGGGTGCACTGCATCTAAGCCAGACAATGCTGGGTTCAATGAGAACATCTTTTCACAAGGCCTCTGAGTTTGGTTTGTCACTGGAAACATACAGGTGGCTGCAGAAGACCAGAGTGGAGGTGAGGGGCAGCCCTCCATGAGCCAGTCTTTGAGCTGGATGCTTTAGTTTTTATCTCGCCACCACCTAGGAGGCAGAGGAGGGTCTGAGGCAGGGAGAGGCTGGTGGCAGGGTGCAACAGAGAGAGAAAGAGAGAGAGACAGAGAGAGAGAGAGAGAGAAAGAGAGAGAGAGAAGTAGAAATGGAGAGAGACAGAAACAGACAGAGACAGAGAGTCAGAGAGAGAGACAGAGACAGAGACAAAGACAGAGAATCAGAAAGAGAGTGCAGGAGGTAGAAGAGACTATTTGTATCTTTTTGGTTTAGAATTTTTTATAACATTTAGTAAATTAACTTTTTTTAGTTGGAAGAGTTACTAGAACATTATTCTGCTTTCTCTACCCGGTAAAGAATAAAACTGTACAAGCAGAACAATATTGGAGAAATAAATCATGCTTCTTTTAGATGATTCTTATGTGAAAGTGGGGGCTGCAGACTCACTGCCAACCACTCTTCGCAACTGAGTTGCAAAAACACATAAAGGAATCAGGGTAACTACATAGTACATCTAATTATTTGTGTCTCTTAAGCCAAAATGCAGCTGATCAGCTATGTGTTTTCATTTCATCATGGAGTTAGGGCCTACATACAGTCCATCAGAAAATCAAATACTCATATCTGTTCTTCACGACTTTTATTTTTTAACTTGAAATGTCTGCATCTGTGGTTCAGGGTGATTTCTTTACTCAACTTGTTTTCTTTGGATTCCAGTGGAGTGAACTGTAACACATGTGGATACTTCGCTGACTACTTAGTGAGAAAACAACATCCCTGTCAATAACAGAGCCTTTGCAGCAATAGATGGGATCGTTCAGCTGGTCCTCTTAGGTAATCCTCATCCTTAATAATATAATACATTTAGAATAATATTTATTTCTCCAGGTTTGTGGTGTAGCTGAAAATTATGTTCCCATAATTTTGTATTTTGACTGGCTGGCTTCATGGTGAAGTCAGGTTAAAAAAACTATGGAAAACTGAGTTGTTTCTCTGTAACACATTCTTAGAATAGGAGAAAGTGTTCCATTGCTCGCATTACAGTGACATGTTCCTTTTTATGTGGTCACTTCTTTCTTTTATCAGTCTAGGGTTTGATTTGAACGCCCTTTCACATTGGTTTTCTATTGGATAAAATCTGTGCTTCGAAAATGTTATCTGTATTTAGGAGAGAAAGAGTAAATTAAGTAAATAGAGTAAAGATTTTTTAAATGTAATATTTCTAAATGATTTCAAGGTTATTATTTCTTATTTATTTTACATAATTAGAATGCTACTGGCACTCACCTATTCTTTGATCACTTAATACTGCACACCATAAAGGTGAGTCCTGAACATTCAAATGTCCTATTTATCTATTGTCTATATAGTCAGTTTCCAAGGGACTTTATAAACAACTTATTAACATAACAAATAAGTGTCTGAATCTTTAAATTTTTTTTAATAAAAATTTGTTTCCCTTACTTCATGTGTTATTTTTGAGATATCTGTAAGAATTGGCATGAGATACAGTTTTCTATTTTATGATTTTATAAAATATTACTACAACAAGTTTTGTTGTACAAATTAGAATTGTCAGCAACATAAGCACTTACAAAAATGAGTTAAAATGTATAGGTTTAGAATAAAAACTCTCAGCCTTTCATTTAACTGGCATTAGATAATTGCAATATGGAAAGTACCAATTTGCCTTTTTGCATAAATGCAATCAGAAAAACGTTATAATGTATTATTAAATGGATGCCTGAGGGCTCATCCCTGTGATGGAGACTGTTCAATGCTTTCTAGCTTCTGAACCTAGTTCTTTTCCCTCCATAATACAATTCTGATTTTAGCTGATGCATCACTGCCTGAAACCAAAGTGACATATCTCAGCTTCCCACACGTGTTAGATGTGGACATTTTACGGCAATGAGAGGTACTATTTTTGGTGGGACAATTTCCAATGTAAGAAACAATTCCTATCTTTGCTCCTCCCTCTATCCTATGGCTCAGAATGTAAGTGTGACAGTTGGAAACCTAACAGGCATCTTGAACCATGAGGCAAGCTCGTCATCCACCCTCTTGGAAACTACACAGGCAATGCCAACGCTAAATTATCCACCTCTGTACTTTTTTTTTACAAGAAAGTGAAATAAAATTTATCTTTAACATAGTCATTTAAATTTTTTAAGTTGTATAAACACAAAACTCATCCTAACTAAAACACCTCATATCTCTCCAATAATAATAATGATAACTGTAATAACTAACATTAAATCTTTATTATATCAATGTGCTAAATGCTTTATGTATTAATTTAATCCTCACAGCAACCTTAAAGGCTAGATAATATTATTTCTTTTTCAATAGATCAGAGCACTGAAGTAGTAGGCAGAGGATCCAGGCTCCCAATATATGTGATCTGACTGGAAAGCATTAGCTTCTACCTCTAGGCCATGTGTCACCCCTGAATAATCAGTGCCAGTCATTCAATAGTCAGATTGAAGAAAATAAACATTTATTGATTTACTATTATTTCCCAACACTGTGATGGACATATAATATGTTTCCATTTCATTTTAACCATTGATCTACGGGGGAACGTAACAAAACATAAACATTAAGAATACAGATTCTAAAGACATAATGACTGATCTCAGGACTCCCATGTACTCAATTTGTGCCTTTCTCCAAATTAGATAATTTCTGTGCCTCAATTTCCTCATCTGTGTAAAGTGGGAAAGAATAATGCTTATCTCATGAGGTGATTAGAAATTAAAATAGTTCATCCCTGTAAAGTGCTTAGAATAGAGGCTAGCACACAGTAATCACTCAATGCATTTGAGGTATCAACATCCCTCTGATATTACAGATGAGAGACCTGAACCCTGGATAAGTCAATGAACTAGCTGTTGTGGACTGGTTCTCTTAGGAAGAACCTGAGACAGAGGCTTAGGTGCAGAAAGTATATTGTTATCTTGGTAACAACTCCTATGGAAAAGTGGGGAGTGAGGTGAGCAGTTATAAGCAGAGGAAGAATTTAGCCTGTGATACAAATGTAGTTCTACCTTCAGTCTCAGATGATGTCATGGGGAGCTCTGATCTGGGATGGCCCTTCTGAGTTACCTCCAATTGAGACAGGGCCTAGGACTTTGTACTCAAACTTTGACCAACCATTGGATGTGAAAGGCTCTACGAACAGGGAATAACACAGGGTGAGGCAGCTCTTTCCAGTGGAGGGTAGTTCCTCGATTTCAGGAACTTAGAATACAATTTTAGAAATAGAATACATAAGAAATATTAGTGAATGATAAATGTAATATGTAGCACCGCTTACAAGTGCCACAAAAGAGTAGGAATAGGAAAATCAAATAGGGCTGAGGCGGTCATGAAAATATTACCAAGATGATGGGAATGAAATGATGTCTTAGAATACAGGTGGTCTTTGGATAATGGAGGAGTGAATAATGGGAAACTCATAGTAGGGCAGCTACATGTCTTAATTGGTCCAGAAATATAGCTTAATTATTAATAGCACCAACTTTCACTCACCAATGTGTCTCAGTTTAGATGTTTGGCCACTGACTTTTGAGGGACTTTTCTGCAATCCCTTTCAATGAACATTTCATTGATACATTGACTCGAGAGCTCTACCTTTGAACCTGTTTCATTTGGAGGGTGGAAGAGTGGAGGCAGCTGGTTTCTGTGGTTCTGAGTTCACTCTATCCTTCCCTGTGGATTTGTTATATTACATGATGGCAGGCAACTCCATTTATATTAACTGGAGTTCCAACTCCAAAAATAAGCTTGAAGAAAAAGGTGTTCATTGGAAAAAGGTGAAAGTGGCTCCAAAAGATGTTTCTTTCTTGCAAAATAGTTTTCTTTGTTGCCTAACAAACCTAATAAGCACAGTTGAGAGCTGTATATCTGCTAAAAAAAAAAATAGCAGAGATTAATAGGTGCTAATGGTCCAGAGAGGTAAATATTCTGCACACCTTTGGTAAGTTGAACCATTTTAGACATATATAGTTTTTACAGTTATGGGAAGTCCACAAATTAAATTTCTGTTTCAGGAGTATAATAAACAATAAACAATTTGAAGTTCATGTGGTTCGATTTGGAAAATAATCTGTTATATTCCAAACCTTATGACTATAGAAAACTAAAATAATGGTTATGTCTGCTGAAGAAATAATAACCTTTTTCCAGATCTCTGAAAATCATTGAATTTCTCATCCTATTTTTTTCTGCATGTAAATTCCCTACTTCCAAACTCCAAAAACATCTGTTCGCTATACAGTGAGATTAATACCCAGTTTAAAACTCAGGTCTGTAAAAATCCACAAACAAACAAGCAAACTAATAAAAAAATAACAAATTTTCAGAACTGGCTAACCAAGATTTTTCTTTTGGTATTCTGTCTGATCCTCTTTCTCAGTCTTTCTGTCTCCTCTCTTTCATCTGGTGAATTTGGCTATGGCTCTCATCCATGTTGGCTAGTTCATGACTTGTCTGGCACGCACAGTACCATTTCCACTCTCAGCTGGGAACCCAGAGAAAGTAGCCTTACTTTGAGCCTCTGGGTTCTAAAATCAGCCAAAACTTTAGAGTGGAAAAAAAAAAGAAGGAGGAGAAGGAGAAGGAAGAGGAGGAGGAAGAAAAGGAAAAGGGGGGAGGAGGAGGAGGAGGAGGAGGAGGAGGAGGAGGAAGAGGAGGAGGAGGACGAAGAAGAGGAGGAGGAGGAGGAGGAGGAAGAGGAGGAGGAGGACGAAGAAGAGGAGGAGGAGGAGGAGGAGGAGGAGGAGGAAGAAGAAGAAGAAGAAGAAGAAGAAGAAGAAGAAGAAGAAGAAGAAGAAGAAGAAGAAGAAGAAAAGCAGGAGGGTGAAGGGGGAGGGGGAGGGGGGAGGGGAGGGGGGAGGAAAAAGAAGAAGAAGAAGAGGAAGAAGAAGGAGAAAGAAGAAGAAGAGCCTAGGCAACCTTAGGTGGGAAATATTTTGATTTGTAACTTGGTGGTACATCATTCAGTCTTTGTATTAGATGGACTTCAGAAATACTGAGAATTACCACTGTATTCGGCAATTTTCAAACTTATCCTTTTGTAGAAAAAAAAACAGGAAGAGAATTTCAGATGCATAATCTATATCTGTGCTATCCAATGTGATCGCTACTACCCATGTGTGTCTATTTAAATTTAAATTAATACAATTAAATAAAATGAAAAAAAATTTTTTTTAGTTGCACCAGCTATGTCAAGTGTTTTATAGCCACATGTGGTTATTTGCTATCATATTGGGCAAAAAAGAATTAAAAAAAAAAAAAGCACTTTTATTACTGCAGAAAGTTCTTAGGTTGGCACTGATCTTATGATCTCCAGAAATAAAATTTACAGTATATTCAATATGACTATGAAATGTTTTCTGGGAAAAGACCATAACATGAAGGGGTGTGGCTAATAAGTCTTGGTAATTTGGGAAAAGTAAATTCTTTGGTGGGAGAAAAAAAAAGTGGAATTATATGGCAGGATCAGAAAGTTACTTCTATTGCCGTGGTTCATGCTAAAAAGATTTAATTCACTTTTTGCTATAAATTCTACAGTCCCAAGAATTCCAAAGTCATACATTTGCCATTCAACTTAAGAAAAACAAAATTACAAAATGCTAAAACTTGACGACTTAGGGAAGTCACCTTTTCATTTATATAATCATTACACTTAAATAAAAACATATTAGGTAAGGCCAACAGTCTATTTTGATATACCAAAATGCACAAAACTTCCAAAACCCCCAAATTTCAGATATCATTCCTGTCTCCCTTTCTGATTTTATGTGTAACTTCTACAATTTATCTTTTCTCAGTTCATTTTCACCACTCCAAAAACTTCTAATAATGCCTACATAAAAGAATTTTGTGAGAATAATATTAAAGCAAATTTGATTAATGGTTTATCTTAGATATTTCTATTCTAATGCAAATTTCTGTCATAGGAATTTAGCCGACAATGTGAATATAATGCATGTAACTGAGGGAAGTCTTATTAATTGAATCAAACCTAAATTCGAAATCATACACATCAGTTGAGATAAAATCACGTTTCTTTCATGTTCCGTAGCAATTGTATACTTTAAATGGCATGATTGATATCCTGTGCATATAATGTAATTAGCAACTCTTTCAAAACCATGTCCTAAACTTAAAAAATGAATTCTAGATTACATTGAGTTTAAACATGTATGTTATTTTTTATTTTTTATTTTTTATTTATTAATTCATTTAAAAATATGTAGTAATTTCCTATATGGGCTTGGTGCTATGTTTGGGTAATGAGAGCTGAATGATGAATGAGGGAATCCTGCCACCTAACACTTGTGACTTGCTTTCTAAAGGTAGAAACATACAATAAATATAAATTCCATAGTGATGAGTGCAATGAAGACAAGAAAATAATTACTACAATAGAGACTAAGCTGAGTGCACAGGGTAGTCAGAGAAAACTCCTTGTCGATTGACAGGATTTCAAGATGGAGGAAGCCAGAGTAAGATACTCTCGGAAAGAATTTTCCATGTGCTGATTTTAAAGTATGTCTCTTCACAGCTTTATCCAGATGTCATTATTCTCTCAAATGGAAAGGAAGCAAACAAAATAGATTACACTCGAAGATAAAAGCCTCATGGCTTTGATTTCATTTAGTTAACAACTGTTTATGGAGTGCCTATAATGTTCCACATTGTGGGCTAGAAGCTAGAAACACGATTCTGAGCAAAACAGCCTTCTCAGTTGCCTCTGAGAGCAGACTTTGAAGATTATTCACCCTTAGGAATGGAGAGTGTGGTTCAGTGATGAGTATCATCTTAAAGAAAAAAGCCATCAGAAGTTAAAAACAATCAAACACAAAAATAACAAAACTGAGAGAGGAGAAGTCTTAAAATTATATGATACACAAAGGCCTTCCTCTTTGGTTAGAAATTTCAGTTTCATCACCTGCCCTAACAACCTCTGTGATTGATAGTGTCATATTTATAGCTCCAGGATGAAAAAAAAAATAAAAAGTCTTCTCTTTAATTAGATGTTTGCAAAAATTATGAATGGTCAGTGAAAAAGGAGATAGGGCCAGAGACTGATTTTGTTTTTGTTCATCATTCCTCCACCTGCTCTTTAAAGGCTGTAGTTTGTTGCCCACTAATTGTCTCTGGCATGGAGTTGGCAAGTCTATCTGCAAGACTTTCTCTATTGTGGTCTAGGTCAGCTTCACCCCATGGGAGAAAAGCGGGATCTGGTTCATCGAATCAAAGACCTAAAAAAGTCACCGAGGAAGTTTTCCTATAATCTTGAAGTTTATTTTGTAAACAAGTCTTCTTTAATCATAGCTTCTAAGCTGTTCTGTCTCACTTCAAAGTACTTCCACACTCGCCCTAGGTCACATTTTTGGTGCATGGGCAAGAAATGGGCCTTTAAAAAAGCAGCCATTATTACCATTCACCATTCTGGTTAGTCTTTTTTAAAAAGTTCAAGAAGCTACAGCAAGTCGTCTGAAAAATTACTACTAGAAATATCTTTCAAAAAAGATTAATCTAATAAATCTATTTATTTCAAAATCTATCTGTAAAAAGCAGTTGCGATCAGGGGTATATACTTGAAAGAAGGATGTAAAATGATGAAGAGGCAATCTTGTTTCCTCAATCTTCAACTTCTCAGATAACTTGAATACCAAGGAAATCACAGACTGAGAGTGATAACTCACTACTAATGGCAAAATGAGGTGTGTGACTTCTTGGAGAATGCAATGGCACATGTCTATTGTCCTGCGCCAGCAGAGGTTGTCTGATAAAATCACTGATTGTGTAAAATAGAATGTCCATAATGCTAGTGGCAACTGGTTCTGACATAGAGCATTCTGTGTGCCAGGTACTTTTCTAAGGCCTTCACACAGATTAACACATTTCTTCCTCGCAGTCCTGCTAACTTTGTTATTACTCTTGTTTCCTTTGTTATAACCCTTGTTTTCTTGAAGTAGAAGTAGAAACTGAGACAAGGACAGTTGAAGATACATGCAAGGTTACACAGTAGGCAAGTGGTGGGGCAGAGATTGAATCCTGCTGCTTGGGCATTGGAGACCACTCCTGGCATCTAAGAGAATTTAATTTGCCTTTCATAGAGGAGTATTGAGAAAAGTATGCTTTCCACAAAATGAACACTTCTTGTATAAATATTCATTCATTTATTCTATCACGTCATTCATTCTGTCAATAATGAATGAAATGAATATCTAATCTGGCTGTAAAGGTTTGTACAATATATGCCCTTTAACTAAAAGAAACAAACAAAATTATGCCAAAGATCTATGCAAGTGAAAATGCACAATGATTGCTGACAGTTGCATGCCTGGATGTGGGTGCCAAGTAGGAATTATGAGAGTCACCTTCAAACCAGCTGAAAGCAAAGATGTTGTTTCCCAAGGTGGCTGTCCACTGAGCATTTTTCAAGGTTCCTGTAAGCTAAATATGAATTTCTCCCCCCAAATAATAATGCCGAATTGGAACACTCTGGGAATGAAATGTATTTGTTCAAAAAGATCACATATATGTGAGTTGAAATATGAAACCTGTTATGGACTGAAGTTTGCACCCGTCTTCCCCTCACCCCCGGTTTTATATGGTGAAGCCCAATTCTCAAATTTGATAGTAATTAGGAGGTGAGACTTTTGGGAGGTGATTAGGTTTAGATGAGGTCATGAGGACAAAGCCTCCATGATGGGACTGTAACCAGAGGAAGAGACCAGAGCTTCCCCTCTCTGCTATGTGAGGACATGGTAAGAAGGTGGCAGTCTCCAAGCCAGGAAGAGAGCCCCCACTGGGAGCCTAATTGGCCAGCACCTTGATCGTGGACTTTCCAGCCTCTGGAACTATGAGAAATAAATGTCTGTTGTTTATCCACCCAGTCTATGGCATTTTGTTATGGTAGCCAGGGCTAAGACAGAACTCATGGTCTCTTAAAGAGTCATTGTTCTGTATGGACATCAATGCACCGGCATCATCATGAGGTGAAACCAGAGAACAAAACCAAGTGTATTAGTTTCTTGTGGTTGTTCTAACAAGTGACCACAAATTGAGTGGCTTTAAACAAGGGACATTTATTCTCACAGTTCTGAAGGACAGAAGTCTGAATTCATAGTGTTGGCAGGGCTATGCTCCCACTGGAGTCTCTAGGGAAGGATCCATTCTTTGTCTCTTGTAGTTTTTGGTGGTTGTTGGCACTCCTTGACTTGTGGCCACATCACTCTAATCTCTTCCTCTGTGGTCACATTTCCTCCTCCCCTGTCTGTGTCTTCTCCAGTTCTGTCTGACTCAAATCTCTCACTTCCTTTCTCTTTTAAGGTCACCTACAATTTGATTTAGGGCTGCCCAGATAATCCAGAATGATATCCCTTTTCTCAAGATCCTTAACTCGATTACAACTGCAAAGACCATTTTTTTCTCAAATAAAATGACATTTACAGGTTCCAAAATTAAGATGTGGACATGTATTTTGGGAGCCACCATTCAACCCACTACACAAAGTATTGGCAAGGTCAGCCAGAGGGGATCTACTCTGGGGAAGTTCTCCATGTGAAACTACTGGCTTGACAAACCTCTCCTTCATCTTAAGCACAGCTCAGGAAAAGTGCTAAAACTGTTAAGAAGTGTTTGTTGTATCTGAACACATGCACATAGCATTGGAGTGAGTAGAGCTGGTTTGCCAGAGTCAATAAATCCTTAAATTGCAATAGTATGTGAATTACACTTAGGTCAACCTTTTCTGTTCAGTCTTACAGTAATTCCATGCTAGGTTTGGTGAATGAAGATAAAACATGGCTGCTGCCCTTGACTGATTAGCATGTTCAATGGGAATGTGATATGAGATTGAGTCAGGGTGAATGCGCTGGAGGCTTGGCATTTTATAGTATTTGATAGTCTCATCTGTTAAAATATTCCTTGTGCTATCAGACTATCAGCTTCTTGTCTTTGTCAATTCTGTGGCATCAGTGTCTATCACGGCCCCAGAAGTATTTAATGTTGTGAGTTGTAAACACAAGTTTGTTGTGGGAAGGATTGAACATGTGCCACAATGATGGTGCTTCTACTTAGAAATCAGTAAGTAACTGATGCATCTATTTAGAGCACAACGTCAAAAAAGAGATTTAATTTAAACAGTCACCCAGAATCTAAGTTAGATGCTATATCTGAGTGTTGTTATTTGCCTAATTCCCCATGATTAAGCTCCCAAACTTTCATTATTTCTTGATTTTTTTTTTCAGATTAAATTGGGAATTTTTTTATCAAATTATAAAGCGTAACTGACAAATAAAATCATAAGATATTTAAAATGTATATCATGAATCTTTGATATAAGTATATTTTTATGAAAAGATTGCCGACATCCAGTTAACACATCACCTCACATATATTTTTGGTGAGAATATTGACGTTCTATTCTCTTAGCAAAATTCCATATCCAATACAGTGTTTTCAACTCTAGGCACCATGTTATACAGTAAACCTCAGACCTCATTCATCTTATAGATGAAAAAGTTTGTAGTTTGTACATTTTAACCAACTTGTATTTTCCCCAACCCTCAGCCCCTGGCAACTACTTTTCTATTCTCTGTTTCTATAAGTTGACTTTTGTTTTTTAAGATTTCACATACAAGTGATACCATTCAGTATTTGTCTGACTCCATCTGGTTTATTCCACCTAGCATAATGCCCTTGAGGTCCATCTGTGTTTTTGTAAATGACAGATTTTCTTCTTCATAACTGAATACTAACACACACACACACACACACACACACACACACACACACACACACGTATCACATCTTTATCTATTCATCCACTGATAGATGCTTAGGTTGTTCAAAGATTATAGAATTCGAATAACTTGACTATTGTGAATAACCATGAAACAAACATAAAAATTTCAATATCTCTAATATCTGTTTTTAATCTCTTTGGCTATATACTCAGACGTGGGATTGCTGGTTCATATGTTAATTCTATTTTTAATTTTTTGATGGACCACCATACTGTTTTGCATAGTGGCTACACCAATTTACATTCCCATTTGCAGTGCAAAGGGTTCCCTTTTCTGCACATCCTTGCCAACACTTGTTACCTTTGGTCATGAGAGTCATGGCCATTGTAACAGATTTGAAGTAATATCTCATTGTGATTTTGGTTTGCATTTCCCTGATTATAAGTGATCTAAGTACCTTTCATGTATCTTTTGGCCATTTGTAGATCTAGTTATTTTTGTTTGCATATGTATTGGTATTCTTGTTTGCAATCTAATAATTATTATTTAACAGTTTTCTGAGTGAATTAGGAAGCAAATTACAAGGAAACACATGGAAAGCAATACGAAATTACAAATATAACTTAATAGAAAATGATTTAAATAAAGATTTATACTTTGCATAATGTTTATTGGAGTTTTGGTTGTTTCATGAATACATTTTTATAAGTTGTATTTACTTATCTATTGCCTAATTATTTAATTAATTCCTGTTATAGCTGGGCAGACAGACCTTGAAAAGCACATTCTGGCTGACCATTGAAAACACAAATGTATTTCTTTCATCTAAAATAATGTAAGGTAACTAATACACTTATCTATAAGTAACAGCAACTCATATTTTTTTAAACATATGGTGCTTCATGAAAATAATTTAATATTTGTTTCTCATGAGAGTCTTATATCTTAAGTAGATCAGATCCTATTATTATTCTCACTATACAGATGAGGAAACTGAGACTCCGGGAAGGTGATTTCCCTATGGTCACATAGCTGGTGGGGGGAGAGTATGGCTGAGATATGATTCTAATCAAGGGATGTGATGCAAGACTCATCCTTTCTGTTATTCACTTTTTTGTATGCTCATGGTATTTGAATGCTCCACATCATCTGTGGTATGCACTGCAGGGTCTTGTTTTATCCACAGTTATAGGAATTGAAATGTCTTTGCCCCCCATCATAACCCTAATACATAAGGATTCTTATCCCTTGATCATTTAGTGCCCCATCAGTCTTTCCTGAATTTCTCTTTCACATCACCTTCACGTCTTTTTCACCTTGGACAATTTACATTCCCTCTTCTCAGCAATGTGCTCCAATCTTTCTGATCAAGGAAGCTGATGTGTTTATGCAGCAACATGTTCCTGTGTATTGTAGAGCAAAGTCATTAAAGTGATAAAATGATATAAGGATAGGGCATTTGAGTCCTCAGAAGACCATGGTATTATCTCGGTTTTTGAACAGACATATTTGGGGAGCTGAAAAAAAAAAGCAGAATTTGGAGTCAGAAAGCCAATATTCCAGATATGACTCCCTCAGCTGCTGTCTCTGCTGCAGGTGAGCCTCGTTAGTTCTCTGAGGCTCAGATCCTCATTTACAGGATGACAATAATATTGACACATGCAGCTTTTGAGGTAGCTAAGTGAAAATATTTAAAAGATTATAAGATAACAAAGGAGTGTCAGCCATTTTTCTCTATATCCCAAGCATCACTTTGTGTTAATAAATCATAATATCTATGATGATAATTTTGTCTTATCACAGAGTCTGCTCTTGACTGAGGCTGATGAGCCATTGGAAAAGACAGATCCTGGCATCAAAGTGATCTCCAGGTAATGCAGACTTTCATCAGCCAGGGTACAGAATCAACCGTAGATTAATGTACCAGAGGGTAGTACTGGCCTTTATATCTCACTGTACCTGTTACTTCTATCTTTAATTGCTCAGTTTCTACATCCTCACAGATGTTCTTGAAAGAAAGATGTCACTAAGGCTCCAGTGTGGTTTAATTCTTGGATTCCTGAAGAGACATTTATTCTTTTTGTTCTTTCAAGACAGTTGATTGAATTATATTCCTAAAAATTGCTCCCAAGTTTATGTTGTTTATAACTTTAAGCTGCTTATTTTGTTTATTGGTTCACATCTACTTTGCCTACTTTTTGAAATAGATTTGAGGCAGTCAACGTTTACTTTAGGGAAACAGAAGTAAAACAGTTTCAAATATAAACCACCTCTGAGTATTATACTGTTATAGCTTATTAATCTTCAGGACATAAAACAAACCTGCCTTATTAATGGTCCTGCCAAGATAAAGAGGCAGTATGAAATATACTGTATTACATTGCTATCACTTCAACTAAATATTTTAATGAATGACTTTATTGTGTTTGTACCCTGGGGCTTTTTAAAGTTAAGGAATATTGAAAAAAAATAGAAAAAAGGAAAAGTAATCTTGTGAATGTGATTACCTGCCCATGAGTGGAAAAAGTGGACTATTACAAAGGTCACCTTTTCAGAGAAAGGTAGGATTATCGTTGGCTTTGGCACAGACAACCTATGTCCTAGACTAAGTAATCCGCAGTCCCAGGACCATTCCACTGCTTATTTGTTATATATAACCACACTAAAGGGCCTCTTGTTTCTGATCATCTTTGAGAGCTGTCAGAAGATTAATATTCTTTGTTTAGTGACCCCTCTTCTTTCTCAATTCCCTCCCTCTTTTCCTACTTCCCTTTATCTCTTCCTTCCTAAAGAAACAATAAGTAACATGTACTATACTCATCTCCAAGAACCCTACTCTGTTCTGCGTAACCAGGACTTATATAGTCTTAATCTTTTGAAATGATAGAAAATAAATTCTTGTGTAAAGAAGCAGTCTTATTTATATGACAGCAGAAAATTTTTTTCCTGTGGGATTATGCACAATGAACCACAAAATGGTAAATACTTAAGTGAACTTAGTCTATGCAAATATTTAAAATTTGAAAACTGACAGATTCAGGAGCAAATCTGAATTGAAGATATCTTTTATTGAGCTTTATGTGGCTGTATAAATTTGCATCAGAACTTGGAAATCTAAAGATCGAATGTACAAATTAAGTATTTAGCTGCTCATGAAAATATTAGAAAAGGTAGCAGTAGGCCCAGATTGTGGTATGTCTACAAATTGCCTTCCTTTCCCATATTTGACTATAGTCTGACACTCATACCACATAGGCATATGGTCTTAGTCATTGTCACTTCACTAATCAATGATCTATGCATCTATCTTTGAAATCCCCATATAAACTGTTCTGTGGATACCAAATGACAGAGAGAGAGAGAGAGAGAGAGAGAGAGAGAGAGAGAGAGAGTTTGCACTGGTGTTTTCTTCTGTGACATTATGTGTCCATAGGTAACTTAATGCCTATAGGAAGAAAGCTCTATTTTCATTTTAAATCTATCTCTTGCATTTAGTTGCAAGAAAGAAAGCATAAGTCAAAAATTTCTTTCCTAGTAATTGGTACCGTTGACCACCATCATTAATTATGCAGCGTTGTTGAATATTTTAAAACCCAAACTGATCTCATAATCAGTGGTCTTATTTGGTAGTGTTCTTTAGTAGTGTTTAGAGCATAATAACTTAAAGTATGGCATCCATTGTCCAGTGGTTTATTCCTCACATCAGTAGAACCATTACTTTGTGAGCTCACTGACTCTAATATTAGTGAATCCTCATTTTGAAACCTCAAAAAGTACCCAGAACTAAATACATCACAAAGTACTTTATTACTAGGTTCTATTCACTGGCCACCAAATAAAATCCCAAGGAACTGAAATGTCTTTAGATGATTGGAGTGGATAATGAGTTTTTGGTCATGGAGGACATAATACATATTCTCTATATAAATGCGTCTGCAGTGATTTAATGTTAGTCATTGCTCTTTTGTCCTCTTCAGCTCCTTAGTGGTCATAACATGGTTGCCTATGGTTTCTTCCAATCATCTTTCTTACAATAGTAATCCTTGACCACCATGGTATTTATGGCATCCTATATAATGCCCAAGAGCTTCCATCGATCCTGAATTTTCTTAAGATCTCTATATTCTTTTGATTTTGTTTGCTATTTATTTTATTTGTTACTCAGACCTTAAAGCATATTGTGTAATGAGTTTTGTAACTACCACACAAAGCCAAATAACATTTTCTCTAGCACAGAAATTTCATTTCCCTGATGCTCACTCTCCTAAATCCATCTGCAACCACTTTAAGCTTATCAAGATTCTGTTGACATACATTAAACTGCATATGCTCAAAGTGTGCAATTTGATAAATTTAAGCTGATAAGATTTAATCTGATAATATGGTCAAAACAATCAGGATGAGATAGTAACAGAGAACTTAATCAGCTGAGAGCATGTGTAGTATTGTAATACTCATCAGCCAAAAAAGTATAATACAAGTATTAAAATATTATAAGATGCACAAGAATGTATAATGTATGTGATCATGAGAGCTCTCAATAGCCAAAGTTTGAGACAGTACCCATACAGATGCACATATACACATTTATATACATAACACAGAACACATACACATATACATATATTTATAAAAGTATAGTGTGATGGAATACATGTGTTTTTAAGAGGAAAAAAAACTTTCAAAGACATAACAAAGTAATGTTGACCAGGGCAGCATTAAAAAGACGTTTTTATATTGACTATGACACACAGATAATATACTCAGATAAATTTCAGTAGAAAATGCATTGTTCTAACCAAATATCAAAATGTACCTTCCTAACTCCTGCCATAGACACATTATGTCTTCTCAAAAACACAAGGAACTATAATTACTCAGCTGAGGTAGAACGTGAAAGTACACAGATAGTGAACAAGGAGATATTTCTAATATAAAAGGAAAGAAAGATGCTAGTAATTTCTTGAGTTCAGAGGAATAAAAAGATACCAACTAAAATGGAAATAAAGCCAGCTGGGGAAAAAAGCTAGAAAAAAGTTTGATTTTTCAAATTAATGTTTAAAATTCATGCATATCATTATCTAAATAGAGCACTTCCAATTTCTAGATTTTATTTTGCTCAATTCTCACAATAAAAACTGAGTTGTCTTATAGGAGAGTCAAATTCTTGAATTTACATAAATTCAGTAGTTGCTTTAACCATTTCTTAAATATATCAATCAAAATTATGGAATATCTCTTCTATTATTAATAATCCTCAGAAAAAAATTTATTTTTATTAAAAAATAGTAAGAAAAGTGTTATTTAAAATTTTCACAATATGTTGTTTTAGCTTCTGGATCTATTTTAGTATTTCTTTATATAATATAATATATAATATAATATAATATATAATTTTTTTATAAAATATAAAATAATTTTTTGTTTGTTTTTATGGAAGTTGAAAAGAGTATTTTCAATGCCCAAAGTGTGAAGCTTACAATGATTCATTTTAAGTAGCTATGCTGAGGCACATATTAGCATATAACAGGCTAGCACTTTGAGACAAAAGACACTGCATATATCTTACAATATGCAAATATTTAGCTTCGTGTATAATTACTTTCTCTCTTACCTTCTTTGAAAAGGAATGATGAAACCAAACTAGGTGAATGAACATATATATGGTCTGAAACTTTGTGCTTGGCCATAAACTTCCATGGCCTATGATAATGTAATTTACAAAAGTTTAGTAGAAGTAAATCCTTTTCAGGTTAAAGAATCTCATATTACTATCTATCTTGTTAATAAATAAGGGTGACACTCTTTTTTAGTGACTAGATGTGTATCAGAAAATATGATTACATTTAAAAAATTCAAATCTTTTTCATATGTATCTAGTTTCCATTTATAAAAAGAACCCTGTTGAACTTTTATAAAGTACACCTAAATGTGTTGCTTTATAAATCAACTTATAAATTTTCCCTTAAAATCTCTAAGCTTTAAATAAATGAAGTTGTACATGAAATTGGCAGAGGCTTTATAAGGGTTGTAGACACTTCATGGGTTTGTGAGCATAACATTTTATGCTTCAAATATTGATTTTTTTATTTAAACAGACTATTAAGTGTTTGTTCTTCTCTTCATCAAAATAGCTCCCAAACCACTCCATTTCCCCTTCTGCTTTTTTCCTTGAACTTAGCACTTTTCCTAAAATAGAGGTTAGTAGATTTTAAACATTCAGGTAAGGTCAAAACAATATATATTTATTTCTTTTTCCTGAAGAATTTATAAAAGAAAGAGTTGTAAAGAAAAGAGAAGCATAAACACTCATCAACATCAGTCTGAACAGAAACCACACTCTCCAAGATGTCTGCTTAAGTAGCCGATTTCAGGGACTTGTCTTTGCAAGGGGGCAGACATCCTATAGTACTATTTCAATATGTAAGTAAGTAAATGTAATCATTTCCTTTAAAGTTGTTTTTTAATTATTATTTTTTTTAATTTTAGACTAATTTTAGATTTATAAGAAAGTAATGGAAATAGTATAGCGTTTCCATATATCTGACATCCTATTCCCCTATCATTAGTATCTTACACTATTATGATACATTCATCATAACTGATGAACGAATATTGATACGTTATTATTAATTAAATTTATAGTTTATTTAAATTTTCTAAATTTTCTGATTTTTTTTTGTTCAAGGATTCCATCTAGGATGCATTACATATAGTAATCATATCTCCTTACACCCCTCTTGACTGTGATAATTTCTAAGATTCTTGTTGTTTTGATGGCCAAGATCAAGGTCAGATATATTTTCTCATATTTATTTTTCTAAAAGTTTTAAAGTTTATATCTATGATCCATTTTTACTTAATTTTTATATAAGGGCTATTGTTTGTTTGTTTGTGTGTGTATGTGTGTGTGTGTGTGTGTGTGTTTATTGGCATGCAGATATTTATTTAAGAGTTCCAACATGTTCTGTTGAAGAGTATTTTTTCTCAAGATCAGTTGCCTGTGTGACAGTGAGTCTGTTCCTGGGCTCTCCATTCTGTTTCATTGATGTATGTTTCTATTTTATCACTAATACCACACCACTTGAAGTAAGTTAGTAAGTCTTAAAGGAGATAAAGAGAAAGAACATTAAGGAATTATCTCCAACAATTACACAGGCTGGCAAGTCTCAAGATCTGTTGGATGAGTCAACAAGATGGAGACCCAGGAAAGTCAGTGTTCAGTTCCAATTTGAATCTGAAGACTTGAGAATTGAAAGAGCCAATGGTGTAGTTTTCATCTGAAAGCCAGGGGGCTCAACATCCAGGAAGAGCTCATGCTTCATTTAGAATATAAATGTAGGAAAAAGCCAATGTCTCAATTAAAGGCAGACAAACAGGAAGAATTCTCTTGTGTCAGGGAAAGGTCAACATTTTTGTTCTATTCAGGCCGTAAACTGGTTGGATAAAGTCCATGCCCATTATAGAGAGTAATGTGTCCAACTTAGACAAACAATTTAAGTGTTAATCTCATCAAAATAGACCCTCACAGAAACAAGCAGAATAACATTTTATCAAACATCTGGGTATTCTATTGCCCAAACTGACACAAAAAATTAACCATAACACTTTTATTATTTTTCCTGTCTTATTTCACTACTGAGGCCTTTCAATAGAATGATGAATATGTGGGTTTCTTGCCTTGCTTTACCATCTTAGGGGGAAATTGGTCAATCTCTAATCATTGAGTATGATGTCAGCTATTAGCTTTTCATAGATGTTCTTTATCACTTGAGAAGATTCTCCTCTATCCCTAAGTTGGCTAAGAGAGTTTTTGTTGGTTTCTGTGTGTGTGTGTGTGTGTGTGTGTGTGTGTGTGTGTGACTAGTGGGTATTATTTTTTGTCAGATCCTTTTTCTGCACCTATTGATATGATCATGTGATTTTTATTTGTTAACATATTGATGTGATGGATTATATTGGTTGTTGTTTGAAAGTTGAACCTGACTCGTATACCAAGACTAATTTCATTTATTTGTGGTGTGTAACTATTTTTGCTATATATGCTAATATTTTATTGAAGATTTTTGCATCTACTTTCATGTGAGATATTAATCTAGTTTTCACTTCTTATAATGTCTTTGGTTTTGATATTATAGATTCTGCCAGTTTTTGCCTCATGTATTTTGATTCTCTTTTGTTAGATACATACACATTTAGGATCATATTTCTTATTGGAAAATCAAATCTTTTATCATTATGTAATATCTCTCTTTATCCCTGTTAATCTTTGATCAGAATTTTTTGGGGGGGTCTAAAGTTAAAATAGTTATTTCAACTTTCTTTTAATTAGTTTTATCATGATATACACTTCTTCACCCTTTTACCTTATCAGAATCTTTATAAGGAGAGTGAGTTTCTTACAGATAACATAGTTGCATCTTATTAGTTTTTAGAGCAATTTTTATATTTTAAAACAATTTAGCAATATTTGAACTAGTACCATTTTTAATGTAAAACAATACCTAAGTAAAAAGTAGTTTTAGCTAAAAATCAGGTAAGAATTATTTTGGTTATTAAAATACATTTAGAAGTGCTAAAAGACCTCTTTGATCTTTTAAAATTTAAATTTATTCTGATGTTAATTTTAATTCCTCTCATGGTATGTTTTTTTTTAATAATTTGCTTTTAACATGTTTCCAGGGATATTTAGGGTAAAATCAGAATTATAATTGCTTCTAGTTGACATAAAATTAAAATAATTTATTGAAATAATTTTCTTTGAGGTTATAATAGAAATGTAGCTAGAACTAAAATGCATAATTTTATTAATCATCTTCTATTGTTGAGAAATGGTCACATGTCTTTAAAGCTAAATAGATGTTAGTACAATTTAATGGGTACTAGCAGCATATTTGTAATCAACTAGGCAAAGTTTCAAATTCTTACTATGCCAAGTACCAGATATATGACTATAGGCACATTACCTAAGCTTTCTGATTTATAAATATCAACTAATATAGGATTCAAAAACATAAACTAAGGACTATGAAGAAAGTAACTTCTTGGCCATGATCTATCATTTACTAGCTGTATCAATTAGGTCCAGTTACTTAATGTCCCAGAGTCTATTTTCTCATTTGTTAAAAGGGATATTACATTTAATTACAGTGATTTTTAAAATTGAATAAATTTTATACTACATTAATTAATAAAATATAAAGTAGAATATGCCTAAAAGTGCTTAACACAATATAGTCCCTGAATACGTGAAAAAAATTGGTCATCATTAAGATTAAAATGGTTTTTAATTTTTATCAGCCTTTTATAGTTTTCTGTTTCTTTCTTTACACTTGGGGTTTCTTTCACAAACATTTTCATGGAAATCACATTCCTTACTTGCCCCAAGCTTGACGAAAACTAAATAGGTTATAAATTAGCAAAAAAAGATAAAAGAGTCTTTGAGTGAGGAACTATAAAGCTCTGATTAAGAGTCAAATACATACATGAATTTTGTGACTCCTGCTAGAAATGGTCTGTTACTCAGAGACTTGTAAAAATATTTTGCTTCTTGACGATGATCTATAGAAAGGTGTTTGTCAGGGATCTGACATTATTGTAGGTGGGCTATTATAGTAAATGATGAGATGGCACTAAGAGCATCTGCAGTAGTGGACAATGGCATGAAGTTGTGACTTCTAACCCTACCCTACTAATTTTCCTGTCTCTGCATCTATGTCAAATATTTATTTTTGTTTCAGTCTCCATTTATTATACTCTCCATCTTGGTGGATTAGGAATCCATATTTTAAAAGATTATGTGGTACTTTCACTCTGCTCAGGAAGAAGTAACTGCTGGCAGAGCTGCACTCCCACCGTAAGCAAACACGAAAATAAATAAACTATATAAAATGCTAGATTTTAGACATTACAAAAGGGCAGTGCAGAATTGCAATAACTAAGAAAAGGATAAGCAATATAAATAGCTCTATAATTGTTCAAGCATAATACCTGAAGACAGTTTCCGGGTCACACTGTGGGGTGGGCTAATTAAACAGGGCTGAGTAATCTTAATGTGTTAAGAAAACAGAAATAAGAGTTTGAAAGGCAAAAGGGGGCTAGATTATGTGAGACAGAGTATGTAAAAGGAAAGAGCTGCACATAGAAAGAAAGGGAGTTTTGGCTCTTTGAGAAATAATCTGTGCATGTGTGAGAAGAAATCTACCAAAGACTGAGAAAGAACCACCAAAGAGACATTGCCCAAAAACTTTCCCAGAACTCACACAGGCCTAGGACTGTCTGGTGTTTTTACCAAAGTGGAAGTTACACACACACACACACACACACACACACACACACACACACACACACACATATATATATATGCATGCATGCATGTATATGTATATGTATGTGTGTGTGTGTGTATATATACACACACACACACACACACACACATACATACAGGACATTAGGTAAAGTACCTAAAAAATATTAAGTACTCTTGCCTTAGTTGTGGAGCTAAATTGTCCTAGAAACAAAAGCTAGCCTCAAAAGAATCAAACTGATAACTTAGGTATTTAATAAAGCACCAGAACAAAATCCAATACTCTTCAAATGAATAAAAAACAATAAGGGAAATTCCATAAAAAAAATACAGAAATGACCAAATTAGTAGATAATGAGCTTAAAAGTTTATTATATGTTACAAGTATTCAAAGATATAAATAAAAACTTAAATTTTATAAAGAGAAATAGAATAGATATTCAAAAAATCAAATGAAACACCTACAGATGAATAACAGAATATCTGAAATTAAAAATATACTAAATGTTTATTAGTCATTGCAGAAGAAAAAGAAAATCAGCAGTCTTAAAAAATATAGAAATTAAAACTTTTCAAATGAAGCACAGAAAAAAAAAACACTTAAAAATGACTTATAGCAACAATAATAACAGCAAAAAGAATAGAGCCCCATAACCTGAAGAAAAATATCAGCTGGTCAAAAGAACTTGTTATGTGAATCCCTGAAAAGAGTCTGAAGGATTTGTCATAAAAAAATTTTGAAGAAATAATGGCTTACAGTTTTCCAATTTAATAAGAAATATAAAACCGCGACAAAACAATAAGCTCAATGCACACCAAGCAAAATGAACATGAAGAGAATCACTTCAAGACCTCTAATAATTAAATTAAGTGACAAAGAAAAATTCTTAAAAGCTGTTGGAGAAATAAGATGCGTTATATTAAGAAAAACAAAGAATGTTGGCTGATCTTTCATCAAATATAGAGGCCAGAAAAAATAAAACCAAATTTTTAAAAAACTTAGAAAATACTGTCAGTTCAGAATTCTATACTTAGAAAATATATACTCTAAACATAAAGGAGGAAAATGTTACTGGAGATCACAAAAAGCTAAGAGAATTTATCATCAGTAGATTTGTACTACAAAAATTTTTTAAATTTTCTAAGTTCTTTTGATCTACAAAAATAAATAAATAAAGGACAGTATTAATGGTAAATATATAAATAAATATAACAGATTTTGCTCTTCAGCTCTCGAAAAGATAAATGACTGTTTAAAACAAATATAATAACACTGTGTTATGAGTTTTATAACATGTCGAAGAGGAAGGAGAAAATAAAAATATACTGTTGTGTGGTGTTATACATTAAGTAGAATTATATTAAAATATAGACTGGATAAGTTAAAGATATAATTGTAAACTTGGAACAACTATAAAAAAAACAAAAAACAAAGAGAAACTGCTGAGAATGATAAAGCCAAGATAAAACTACAAATAATTCATGTAAAAGGCAGAAACTGAGAAAAAGGTAATGAGGAATGAATGGAACAAATAGAAAACAGATATCATACTGGTAATTATAATACATGTAAATAGTCTAAATACTACAATAAAAATATGGGAATTGTTTACATTAGATAAAGTACCAAGATCAAATTTTATGCTAAGTGAAAGAATACAGACACATATAATCTATGATTTAATTTATATGTAATTATATAGATAGTAAACATTTTAGTGACAGAAAACACAAAGTATTTGCCAGGGGCTGGGAGTGAGGGAAGAAAATTTATTTCAACTGAGTTTGAGGGACCTTTTTGGGGGGATGATATAAATTCCCTCTGTCATGATTTTAAGAGTGATGATAAAACTATTCACAATAATTAAAACATCAAAAAAAGCATTTAAAATGGGCAAATTCTGTTGTATAAAATTTATAATTCAATAAAAAAATAATTAAAATTATGAATATTTATATTTGGAAACCAGGAGTGGTTTTCAAGAGGTCTTCATTTTTGTTAGACTTTTAACTTTCATATTTTTATATCTAGTCATGAATTTCACAGAGGAGGAAGGATTTATAGAAGTATTCAGCTTAAGGTATTTAACAAATTATTTTCAATGATCCGGATGCCTAATGAAAACAAATTGGAGGTGGGGGAGGGGTCAGTCACTATTAGCACAATGTATTTTTTAAACCTACAATGCCTAAAATATGTGGCCTTTAAGGACCCTGATTTTGTTTTTCTTTTCTTTTTTCTTTTCAAAATTATACTCCTCCTTGTTTAGCTAGCAGAATAAAATCAATGGCAGCTCTATTCCAGATGGTGGGCATAGTGAGATTCAAAACCGTTGCATCCTTGAACAAGCTATTTGGAGAAACTTCACATTATACAAGGCAATAAACTGACTACTTTGCACAGTCATTTTGCTGTTATCTGAGAAAACAGTAGTAATTTCACAAGGATCTCTGAAAATTAGCAGATTCTGTTCTGATGCTAGTAGGTTAGTATAAATTTGTGATTGGTTAACAGTGTGTGTTAGCATCGCTATTTTGTAAGTAATATAAATTTTTTTTTGAAAAAAGGATGAAGCGTACTAGCATAAAGGATGTTTTGAACTAGTGTTTGAGTAAACAATGAGAGAGGATTATACTTTTAATTATTTGTTGCTTATCAAGAAATTAATAATAATGAAAAACTTTAATTTAATCTGTAAAGTAATCAGAAACAGAAACTGCAAGCAAATATAACGAGTGACTAGGTTCTTTCTGGTAATTTAAGGTACCGGAATTCACTTAAACTGAAATAAATTGTCAGAAGTGTCCCCCTGGGTGTCCATTAGGGCTTTATGGCAGATTTAAGGACCTGGGATAGACTCAGTCCAGACCCAGGAGGCCTGAATGTCTCTTTGATCAATTATTATGCTTCCATTAAAATATTTTACTTCACTGTGGAGGCATCTTGATTCCCCTGCATCTTGCTACATCTGTTGGATTACCTATGTCTTTTACTTTGAAAGGTTATCACTCTTCTAATTTGTCCAATGTTTAAGAAGTTCAACGTGTACCTGACACAAATTTTTCCCGCTGAACTGAGAATCGACTTTCCCTTGCAATGAAAGATTTTCATCAAAAAATAGCCTAGTGAAATTCATGGGCTATCCTCTTAACAACTTGACCGATAGAGTAACATAACTAGTAGCCTTGATGGCTCACCTATGTTGACAACTTTTTATAATAAGATATAATATATCCATGTAGCATATAATGTTCAATTTTTTAAAAAATATTTTAGATTATTGTCAATTTGTACTCATTTATTCAGAAGCCAAGTTAGTAGAATATACTCTTATTGTATAAAGATGACCAAGCTAACATCTTTGTCTTGTAGCTTAGCAACATATAAACATCACAGCCTTGGAGGAAAATTCTTGCACCAACCAGAATGCAGTTAATTGACCTACATTTAAGTCAGTTGTAGAAGTCAAATTTTATGTATACTTGTATTCCATTATTTTAAATATCAGATGTACTCAATAAAAACTTACAATCATAATAATGTTATATCGTTGGGGGGAGTGGTAATAGTAAAAGATGAGATATTCGTAAATATTCTAAGAATAAAATCAAGAAAGGGAATATTTTTCAGCCAAAATTAACTACCATTACATGGTAGTTAATAATGAATAATGCTTGAAGAATTATTCAACATGCTATGCAAGCATCACAGTGAATGTTAATGATAATTTAATGGTTACACTTATAACAGTTTTTTCTTCTATGTACCTTGAGCTAGATGTATGCTATTAAAGAATTGTTTAATTTGTATAATTTGTTAATGCTACATAACCAAGATTGTTGTAAAAACCTATAAGTGTCTGTTTATGGAGAAACTTAATCTTGTCTAACTCAATGTAATCTCAAATTAGATCACGATCTCAAAAAAGAAATGAAAAGTGGCAGTCTTAGGTATTTTCTACAATCAAAAGATAAAGTTAATGTGAAGAGGTAACAGATTCACTGGACCAGAAATGTATTTCTGAAAAAAAAAAATAGTATTCACTTATATATTATTCAGAAGATGGAAAGAAGAAAAAGACAAGCCCACCCACCCCAAGATAGTGTTAGCATAACCAGAGTTTGGTGTTTGAGTTGAAGCAGCACATATTTGTATATGTTTGTGTTTTTAAGTTATTAATTTAAAATGCTTTATACATTCATGGAAAATAACACTTTTTTTCTAAAACTTTTTTTAATTTATTTGTGACATACTATCTTTTCGTTTTTCCCCTTCGTACTCTTCCATGCTCACATAGTGAAATGTAGCTTTGTCTTTGTTTCTTAGGGTGGCTGAGGCAATACCATTACCCCGGGTAGCTTAAAACTACAGAAATTTACTCTGCCCTGGTTGTGGAAGCCAGAAGGCATAAAGCCAAACATTGTCAGGGTTGTTTCCTTCTGGAAGTTGTGAAACTACATTTGATCCATGCATCTTTCTTAGCTTCTGGGGATTGCCAGCAATTGATGTTTTATGGCTTGTAGACCCATCACTCCAATCTCAGCATCTGTCTTCACCTAACATTCTCCCCTGTGCATGCCTCTGTCTCTCTTCTTACAATGACACTAAGTCATATTGTATTAAAATCCCACTTTGCAAATAAAGTCACATTTATAGGTACTGGGAATTAGAACTTCAACATATCTTTTTGTGGAACACAATTCAGGTGTTTCTAGAATGTGGATACACTTAATTTCTTCATCTTTCTTTCACACAATAATACCTCATGAAAGTCCTTCAAAAGCAATTGCTTTAGCTCTAAATTATATATATATTAAATTATATATATAATATATATATATATATTAATGTCTGTATAACTTTCTCATAATTTTTATACTAATTCTCTTATGAGGACTTAGTAGAATATAACTTTTATTCTCTTAAGTAGTAATTCTTATCTAGTCCATCATATGGGAACTTGATAATTTATTCACCTATTTGCCATTGCTGGCATTCACTTTTTTTCCAGGTTTTTCTCACACAAACCAAACCTTCATACGCACTAATATCTATGATCTTACCAGTTGGTTCTTCTGTGTCTATGTAATAGATTCCTATGTGTAGGATCTCAAAGATATTTTAAAACTTCCTAGTGTTACCAGATTGGTTTTTAAAAAGGTATAATAATTTTGCTTTCCCCCAACAGTAAACTAGCATCCCCTTTTCTTTGCACCTATATTGGAACAGGTCTTGAAAACTTTAAAAATCTTTTAGTATGATAGGTTTAAGGTGATATCTTATTGCTATAATTCACATTTCTTGCTAGTGGGTTTGACCATATTTGCAAACCTTTTTGGGTGTTTGGATTTGTTTTCTACTGTGATGTATGCCTTTTCCCTATCAATTCATCTTGACCTGTTGGATTGTAAATATATTTAATTTTTATTGACATCTGTATTTTAAGATTTTTTTCAAAATTTATCATTTGCTAATTGACTTGCCTCACAAAATTTTTTAATTTTATGTAATCAAGCATAAACTTTCTTTCTTTTTGTAGGTTCTGTGTTGACAATTTTGGTTGAGAAACTTTCCCCAGGAGCAGCTGACTCCTCCATTTCTTAAATCGATTGTTGTGAACACTGCTCCCTGCCTTTAAAATTCTCGCTGTTATCATTTATCATAGTTCTAGAACCTTGAGATTTTTATTGTGCCAATGACTTTTTAAACAAGAGTTCACTTGACAAGCTTCTTTGTAGCCATGTTATTCAACTCTGTTACATAGAATATGAGCAGAATGAACTCATGTCTTTAAAATGAGGTATGTGGTCTCCTCTTACTTTTTTCCCTCCATATTAGGTAAAATACTTGTGAGTTACTTTGGACTATGAGGATATGGGTGAAATCCAAGGACTGATTAATAACTATATTAAGGGAGGGTGGGTTCTCTGTGTCATGTGAGATTCCTGTGGAAGAGAAATTATCTTGTTTAAGCCATTGTTATTTGAGGACTTAGTTATAGCAAATGCCACTGTATCAGAAATAATATATAGCAGCCTAAGAAACTGATGAGTTCTACATTTGGAAACTTGTCTGGCAAAACATCTTTAAAAAAAAATGCCATTATTTGGAATTTCACTCACACTAAAAAATTGATTTGCCTGCATAATTATCTATTTAAAAAATAAGATATGTGTCCCATCATTTCCAGCATACTATTTAATGGATTATTAATATATCTGTGTTTATTTAGGTACCTAGTAATTATTTTTTTCTGAAGCGATGCTAACAGAAGGCTAAAGAAGTTCAAATAACAATTTTACAGATATGAGTTATAGACTCAAAACTGAGTTTGACATTTTCAGGGGTGGGTGTGAGATTTGCTAAGGCATCGGGGACAACTGGGTGGTTCACACCTGTTTGTTTTATTTCATAGCAGCATGTACTATACTTAGCAAGAACAGCAGCTCTCACTCCAAACTCTCAGCAAACACATCTTCACACATTCTAAAAAAGTCATTTGATCTAAAAATATATTTTTATTCTGAGTAGAAATTTTGATCAATGCCATTCTTATCAACATCAATCTTCTTTTATACTGATTTATTTAATTAATAAAAATTCAATTGGAACAATAAATTCAGCATGATCATGGGCAATATATTTTTTTCCCTTTTACTAACATAGCTAGCTTTCTCATTCTAACCTTTAAATGTTGGCTTTTTCCAGATTGCAGCTTTAGTCACCTTCTCACTCCCCTTTACATTTCCATTTAAATAACAATCTTTCCCCACTTTTTCTAAGACTCAGAGCTGAACTTGTTTCTCCTTTATACAAGAGGAAACTGTTTCCCATTCTCATCGTCTAGTGTCTGCCCATAAAAAAGAAGCATTCTGTCAGCACCTCAACTTTCTCAGAAATTCTGGGAAAATCCTTTCACATTTACTTACCCAGAGGAGGTACACTGGCTTATTCATGAACACCTCCAAGGTAAGACTGGATCAATGTTTATTCTGTTCTCTGGATCTGCTGTCTCACAGTCAAGATAGAAGGGCCATTGGCCTCCTTCACCCTATTGATCCATATGAGTGAAAGCTAAGAACCTGGTTTTCTAAGGCAGATAGGAGCCATTATATATGTCTTCAAGACAAAAATACCTACTCGGATCCTTTGCCCATTTTAAATTGTCATTGTTGTTGTTGTTGTTTTGGCTATCGAGTTGTATGAGTTCTTTATGTATTTTGGATGTTAACCACTTATTAGATATATGATTTACAAATATTTATTTTATTTAGTAGGTTGTAGAATGACTTCATTTTGTTGATACTTTGCTGTACAGAAGCCTTTTAGTTTTAAGTATTCTCACTAGGTTGTTATTGTTGTTTGTTTGTTTTTGCTTTTGTTGCCTTTACTTTTGGTGTCAAATTTAAAATATTATTGCTGACATCTATGTCAATAAGTCTTCCTTATGTTTTCTTTTAGTTTTTAGATTTTACAGTCAAGTCTTTAATCAATCTGAGTTGATTTTTGTGTTTAGTATAAGTTAAGAGTCCAGCTTCACTCTTTTTCATGTGGATATCCTGTTTTCTCAATACCATTTATTGAAAAAAATATTCTTTCTCCACTGTGTATTCTTGGTTCTTTTGGTGTGAATGCGTTGACCTCATATGCACAAGTTCATTTCTGGGCTTTTGATTCTGTTCTATTGGTTTATATGTCTGTTTCTATGCAAGTACCATACTGTTTTGATTACTATAGCTTGTAGTATAATTTGAAATCAGGAAATGTGATACTTCCAGTTTTATTTTCCTTGCTCAAAATTCCTTTAGCTATTTGAAGTCATTCATGGTTCTGTAGGTAGATGAAAAATATATACAACATTACTGTCCATTGGAGAAAGCACATCTAAACTGCAATGAAATATCATCTCACACCTCTTTGGATGGTTACTATAAAAAAGACAGGAGATAACACATCTTGGTAACAATGTGAAGAAAAGGGAACCTTGGATATTGGTGGTGGTAATGTAAACTGATACAGCTATTACGAAAAACAATATGAACATTCTTCAAAAAATTAAAAATAGAACTATCATATGATTCAGTGAACCCACTGCTGGATATATATCCAAACTCAATAAAATCACTATTTTGAAGAAATAGCTGGACTCTCATATTCATTGCATTATTTACAGTAGCCAAGAAAAAACTGTTGATAATTATATATGCTTAAAAATTAAACACACACAAAGCACACAAACATACACACATACACATAGACACATACAGTGAAATATTATTTGCCTTAAAAAAATGAAGTCCTGATTTTTGGTACAACATAGATGAATCTGGAGAAAACTATGAAATAAGCCAGATAAAGACAAATATCACATTATCTCACTTACATGTGTAATCTTTAAAAAATGTAAGTCAAACTCAGTAACAGAAAAGCTGAGGAGTGAGGGAAAAAAGTAAATATTAATTAAAGGTACAAACTTTCAGTTATAAGATGAACAGCTTTTGGAGACCTACTGTACTACATGGTGGATATAGTCAATAAAATGTACTGTATACTTGAAATTTACTAAGATAGAAGATCTCAAGTGTTCTCACCACACACACACACACACACACACACACACACACACACAACAGTAACTAAATGAGGTGATGGATATGTTAGTTAACTTGATTATAGCAATCATTTTAAAATATATACATAAATCAAAAAAAATCATGTTGTGAACCCTAAATGTATACAAGTCTTGTCAGTCATACTTCAATAAACCTGGAAAAAAATACATACTCATTTATTCTTTCCATAGATATTTAGTCAGACCCTTCACTATATTAGTTATTGTTTATGGGTCTGAAACAAGTGCTGTGTTTCTCAAAATGAAATAGAGTTTTTTCCCCACAATCTGTTGTAGACAAATAATTTTATAAAATATATTGACTATATGCTGTTATTGTAACATTATCAATTTGCTATTAAAGTTTCTAAATACTAACGCCTAATTTCCATTATTTTGTTGCAGATCAGTAATAAAAATTTTACAGAAAGTCGAAGTCTTCAGTCCACACTTTAAGTAGCACTGCAGATAGAAATATAAAATGATAGTAAAATGTTCTGAATTTCATCCCATTAGAGTAAACAAATACAGTAAACTGTAATACAAATGCCATGGGACATTATGAAACTCTTAAATAGTTTAAAATGGGTAGGTTTAGATTGTACTGACAGAAACTGAGTGTGTAAAATCTCTGTAAGTCCAAGTTCAGAATTGGTAATAATGGTTTCCTCCAAGGACGGAGACTAAAGGAGGTGGGAATAGGGGAGGGGAGGATGTCATAATAACTCTTTTCACTTTTAACCTTTACTCTTAAAAAAATTGTTGTGCATGTATTTCATTTTTGAGTTTTTTATTAACTTTAAAAGCACAATTTAATAATGTAATAGAGGTTAAAAGGCCTAGATACTTTTTGGTAAAAATATAGACATTCCTCAAATCCTTTTTAAAATATTAATAATTATAATAATATAATATCTATCTTAATGCATTTAATTTCTCCTTTGCTTATGTATATCACACCTAACCTGCTAGTTCTATACCACACACATACTATATATAAAAATAATATATATTTATTGATTAATATATATTAATTATAAATATGTAATATTCCAGTTGTTCTGCCACTGATTTTATTTTTCATTTAAAAAAAAGTGGTTTACATTTGATGTCTAAGCCCTTATAAAGTATTTTTTCTCAATTCCTTTGGGGACAATACAAACATTCAAATAAAACATCAAAGGACAGAAGGAGGGTGAGATTTGAGCACGGCTGTGTCTCTGGTTTCAGTCTGAAAGCCTTGTCATGTGCGCACCACATGAGAAGGTCAACTTGTACATGGATAAAAACAACAACTCTTCAAAGGGAAATTCCAATACTTATTATTCAACTTTTCCTCTTATGAAGACTTTCAGATATTTGTGCATATTTTTCCTGAATGTTACAGTATGAGAAGCCAAGTAACATGAATAATAAAGAAATTATAAAAATATGTTCAGTGTCATACTTTGGGTCATGTTACCCTGAATATTCACCAGGATACACTTGGCCTGATCAATACTAATGCCATCTCTGGACTTTTGAAAGCACACATGAATCATAAAAATATTTTTTAAAAATGAAGGCACTGGTTATGGTTGCTATTCTTTACCTTTCATTCATAACTAAATGAATTAACTAATTCATTCAACAAATATAAACATATACTTCTGCAAGACATGATGAAAGGTACTACTTATAGGGAACGTAATCACATGGGTAATTCAGACTAGGTTTCTGCCTGTAAATATTGGTAATTCAGGAGGAAAAATATGTCAGGTGAAAAAGTATTAATAACACAAGTTAGAATACAGCATGCACTGAAGCAGATAAACCAAAAACTGTAGAGTCAAAAAATATAATTCGAGTTTAGGGTATCAGAATGTTTCACTAAGTTCATCCAAACAGCAAGTTCCAACTTTCAAGAAAGTATGACCAGCTCTATCTTCTTCAGGGACAAGGGATTACATTGTGTTAATTTCTTTCCACAAAGTCTCCAGCTCCTCAATGGGAACAATTTGCTCTAAATTAAGATGCCATCATGAAATCGTCATAGCAACATCCTAGAGTTATTAGGTGCTGAGCAATTGGCCTAGTTACAGGCTCTTTCTGGTGAGTCTGTCCATGTCTGGGAGTGAGCACTCCTGCGTTCCCTGAGCACGTACTCAAGAAGCAGCTTAGCTCTGAATGTTGAGTAAGAAGTCTGTGACTTACAGCTTCCACTGACTGCCATCCTTCCAGCATTGGGAGAAAAAGCTCTTAACTATAAAAATTTCTTTTCTTCTTAATTGTCAATAGTATTGCAAAAGCTTGACAAGATGAGGTTTGAAATTAGACAGTTCAAGACTCAACTTTGAAATTTACTAGATGTGTGACTTGGATAAATTACTTTACCCCTCTACACTATTGACTGATTACTTGTAAAATGAACATTAGGAAGCATATGCTATGTACATGCTTGGAACAAAGTAAGCATCTGATAACTTTTATCTGTTATAAAGATAATATCATTGTTGTTTCACTGTCACACATGAATCCTTTATATGTAAGGCCAGCTCTTTTTGCCTAGAAATATCTCCATTGATTTTCCACTCCATTTTTACGATCCTGTTTAAGTCCATTCTTATATTTCCTACAATGAATAGTTCCAGCCTTCAGATTGAATGTGTTATTTGGTGAAATAAGAATTCCTTCTTGTTAGTAAAGTTAGAGAGTTAGTAAGCAATTAAAAGAGATGCTAAGACTAATGGCAGTTATTTTAGCACCATAATTTGAATATGGTAGAGACACAATCAATAATATTGGGAGAACAGTCAGGCTGATTAAGTTCAAATTGTGGCTCTATCACAAAATGTGTGAATTGGGGTAATTTATTTCACCTCCCCAAACCTTAGTTTCATCATCAGGAAAAAAAAATGTAAGCATATTTCATAGGGTTGCACTTCTGAAACTGCAATTAATTTTTTCAACTTTCTAAGACACATTTATGACATCAGTGTCAATAGCACCCCTGTTATCCATATAATCAATTGTACTTCAAAGATATACTGAGACCAGTTCTTCTGGAATGATGATTTGATTATAGTAGATTCTCACTGAATATATTTTTAATTTTAAGTTTGATTTAATAAAGTACTTAAGTTTGATTAAGTATTTTATTATATTTTTAAATGTATTTATTTTTATTATGGTGACATTGGTTAATGAAATCCAGTAAGTTTCAGGTGTACAATTCAATAGTAAGGCATATATATATATATATTGCATTGTGTGTTAGATTTCTTTCTAACTGCCTTTACCCCGTCAACCTCCCCCCTTCCTCCTTTACCCGCTACCTTCTGGAAACCATTAGTCTATTGTCAATGTCCATGAGTCTGTTTGTCTTGTTTGTCACTTTTAGGTTTATAACTCATTCACTGAATAATTTTAGCTTTACCTCATTTGAAGAATATTTATTTAAATATTACTTAATATTTACTGGCTCTGGAGTCCAGTGACCTGGATTCAATTCTTCGCTCGATGATTCACTATTTCAAAACTCTCAGAGCTTTATTTAAAAGGTTGAGGATTCCAGAGAGATATCTGTTGATGTGTTTTCTCAGTAGTTTCTGAAAAGCATTGTGGCACTGATTCAAGGTACATTAAATTTGCCACTTCTGTTTCCCAGAGAGTGGAGATAAGTTAAAAAAAAAATGAGAGAGAGAGGAGCAGTAATGATAGATAAACAGCATTATTAATTTAACAGTGAGCCTGGAATTTAAATGCTTACATATACAAAGATGAGTCTTATCTAACTAAATGTGGGTGTTTACATGCCTGAACAGTTTCTAATCACAACTATCACCTTCAGAGTTATAATGATTTTGAAGCACTTCATAAAAAAAGTTTTTACAAATACTTTTCATGAGATAAAGTATGAATGAAAATCTAACATTTAAATTTTCTTCAAGATAATTCTTGAAAACCTACTCATCTCTCCAATTTTGAGTGAATACATACCACCACCATTTCCAATCATAGAAATGACCCTAGAAAAGTACTATTAGAAATAAAATAGAAAGTGAAAGAGTTTCTAGTAACCTCATCTAGTCCGCTTGTCTCCAACTACTAGATTTTATGTTACTAGACAGCTATAAGGATGATGGGCCCATATTAAAAAGATTAGAGGTTACAATATCTGCATCTGATCAATTATTTATTTATTTATTTATATTTATTTTTTTTATTTACTCGTGAATTTAATCAATTATCATCTCCTAAATGGTTGCCATGTCCCAGACACCATGCATTTTCTGGGAAAACAACAACAACAACAAAAAAGAGCATTTTGTTTGTGTCCAAAGTAAAATAAAGTTACTTCTGCAGCAAGTATAGACTAGAAACTTTAGTATAAGAGGAAATCCACATATATAAAAGTGTGATGGAAAATATTAACATGTGGCCTACTTTCTGTTTATTACTCATTATAAGCTGTACATGAGCAGATGCTCTTATACCCCAAAATACAAAAGTTGGGAAAGTATATGGAGTAAAAATGAAATCCCCTTCAACTACACCCTCAACCAATATTCTCCCACAATTTATATACATTTTTCAGAATTTTAGCTATTTTCATATATTCCCATATTCTCAAAATATGTTTCTATATACATATATATATATATATATATATATATATATATATATATATATACATACATATATATATATATATGTATAGTTTTAAAGGGTTTAGGGTTTTAAAAATAAATTGGTTTGTGCTATAATATGGTTTAATAATTTGTTTTCTTTATATCTACATTTTAGAGATTATTTTTTATGTTGGTATATTTAGCCAAATTTTTTTCTCTTAACTGAAGCATGAATGGTGCTCTTTAAATTAATCACTAATATTAACCTATAAGATGGATGTCATAATTACAAATTGATAAAAGAGAAAATGAAGCTAGAAAGGTGAAGAACAATTTCTCAATAGTAAATACTTGGGCTTGGACAAGAATTTAAGTCATTTTGTGTCTTGTTTTTGTTTGTTGTATTCTTAAATTTTATTCACTATTTCATTTGTAAGAGTTGGAGAGAGATAAACATAATTTGATATATGTAAAACCAGGTCATCTTGATGAAAAGAAGCAACTTTGCTTAAATAAGAATGCTCAGCTTTGGGATGCGTAGCTCTTAAACTTTATTTTTATCAACTTATGCTTACTTCAGGAATTTTTTTTACTTTAAAAAAACTCTAAATTTTTTAGCAAGCAATAATGCAAAATTATGACAGAAGTTCCTGCGAAGAGGATGAATAGGATGAAAATTAAATGAGAGGACATAAGTTAAAGGTCCTTGTCTGTTTGGGTTCCTCCCAAAGTGGGTACTAAGGCAAATACTTGGATCCAGGTATTATTTGGAAGGAGGTTTCAAACCTTGCTAGTGACAAGGTGAGGAAAGTGAGATGGGGAAAGGATAAACCCATTACTGAATCCATCAATGGCTACTGTGGCTCTACTCTTTGAGTAACAATTTAGAAGCTGCTTCCAAAGTGTCACACCAAAGATGGAGAGAGCCTAGGACATTTAGCCACAAAATCCCATACCTTTACAGTAGAAATTTTCTCCTAGAGGTATAAACAACTCCTTCCGGTTCTCCATTTCCTGGTTGTTTTTGGCTGAGTGGCCTTTCAAGACATCAAAGTGGTAGGGAGCCCATCACTGCTGAAATCATGTAGGCAGAAGATACAAAGTGCAGGGTGTCACAATCAGTCTTACTTCATACTAAGCAGTGAAAAGCCAGGCCTTGGATAGAACCATAAATGAGACGAAAAAAGCTCTATGGGGCACTCCTATCTCTCCATCAATCAACTCTCTTCTGCCTCCTCCCCCATCTACCATCCTATATTAACTTCTACTCAGGCCTTACTCAGGCCTTACAGCTCAATGATAATAAAAAGGCTTCAAAGAAAAGAAAAATACATGAAACCAAGGAAGTGATACTTCACACAACTGATGGTGAGACCATTATCATGAGGCTGGTATGTACTCTAATTTTAATGAGGACATAGCATTGAGAAATAAAAATGAATATGTCCAAATGAAATTATTCACTAATTTATTCCTTTGTGTTTTTATTTATGCAACACTGATTTATAGAGGGCTTTGTATGTGCCAGGCATGTTTTAAGATATTACAGATATTGCAAAACACAACTAGTATAAGGCAGAGATGGTCACAAAACTCAAGAAACTTTGGCCTAAAGAAGGAATATGATAAATATGTAACAACTAAATTTATGGTATTTTTACTGCTTTTCATACGTGTTATAAATGAAACCAACATGGTGATATGGTAGAGTTACTGGACAGAAAAGATGAGTAGAGGGGGTTTGCATATAGTTGTGAGAAAAGACATCTCTAAAGATATAATGTATAAACTGAGTGTCTTAAGTGGAAGGTCAGGCCACCATATTTCTAAATTCTGGGGAAACCAGTAATAACACAGTATAACTGAGGGTCACCTTGGAGTTGTACTATACACAATGCATAGTTGCCCATGATAGTCTTGAAAAGGAGCATGCTAAGCCAAAAACAACAACAACAACAACAACAACAAATGCAAATATGAAGGTTCTTAGTTGGAAAATAATAAGTTTAGGGCTGGAGACTAATATGTATGGGAAACAAAATGAGGGGGGAAAGAAGGAAAAAGAGAAAAATAAGACCCAGTCATGCAGAATCTTATAGACCATGAGAAAGGAGTGAAATAAAGCTGAGAAAAGAGGGGGGAAAATGAAAATATAGGGGAAGAAATAGAAGAGGAGGGAAAGTTTAAACAAAAACAATGTAGTGAAATAGTTTCATTATATTGAAGTGAAAAGTAGTATTGCTGGTTAATGGATAAAATTAAAGACCACAGTGATTTAGAAGAAATCATTAAGACACAGAAAACAAAAATATTAGAACTCACTGGTATCTTAGAGAATACCCTAAAACCTTAGAGCTATAATGGGCACACTTTCAGATATACAGAGTACTATAATCTAGAAGAGAAAACTGATGAAGAAATAGGAAATATTTATTCTGCTTTACTAAGATTGTCAAGCCAAGCCCATCCAGTAATTCTTCTGGAGGCAAGTATGGACAGTCTAGAAGGATTTGTAAAAAAGATCCCAATCTTCTGTTTTATATTTTATTTATACTTTAGTAACCCCAGGAGACAGAGTTTCCTAGCATATTCTTGTGTTGACTTAATTTCAAATGTGTTTAAAAAAAAGAAAGAAAAAAAAAACAGAAATAGCTATATAGCTCGACAGGCATAAACAGGTTTTGCTCTGCTACCCACATTATCTGTAAGATTGTCATTCATTTTGTCTTTACACTTGACATTTACAATGTACAGTAGAAATTTCTGTGTTTTATCAAAATGAGTTCTAATCAGTTATAAAATTTGACATGCATGTAATTTAATGTCGAAAGACATTAGAGCTCTCGGATGTGTTTTCTGTTTGTGATGGGGACAGGATGAGGATTTAATTTAGTTCTCACCCATCTGAAAGGTGTCAACCTTTGTTCTTCTTTCTTAAATTTCTTTGTGGATAAATATTAAGAAGAAATAACTTTGCCTGAAGTCTGGCCTGTTGTCTCATTGTGCGTATCATGTTTAATTTACTGAATAACATATTAGATTCAGGGAGCACCCACCACAGTGCACATAAGAGCACAACATTTGAAAGTAGATCTCACCAAGAGTTTGAAAGGTTTGACAATGGCCATGTTGGTTATAAAGAATTTAACGTTCCAGATCAAACGTCTAGAATGTGAAGAATTAGGATGTATAAATAGAGAATGGCCTGACCCCAGGTATGTCATCTGTGCAGACAGAATGACTAGTGTGTCTCTGTGCCACACACACTTTTTACTATCTCAAGGGCAGTGCTAGCAACCAGATTTTGCTTTGGAAAGCCCTGTGAGATTAAATTCTATCATTGCTTGGTCATGCCAGAAAGCAAAGCTCCAAATTCTAGAGAATCTCGTATCTATATCAGCCTTGGTTTCCTTTTTATTTATTTCATTCAATCGTTTATTCAACAAATATTTATGCTGTGCATGGTTTGTATTAGACACCATGAGAGTGACAACAGAGAATTTTCTGAGACCTGCTCTGAGTAATGTGGTACTCCATCGAGTCAGCCTGTGCCAGGGGGTGCCCCTTAGTTGCCCAAATCTTTAAAAGCATTATCTTAGGGGGGTTCCAGAGAAGGTTAGGTGGGATTTCTCACTCTTCATATATCAGAAAATAAGATGTACAGCAACTCATGAGACCAAACTGTCTATAAAGCCTGAAGAACTACAATTGGATGTTGTGACTCTCTCTAGTTTGTAAACAAGAGAACTTAAAAATACTGGATAGTTAGAAAAGCTTAGGCATATTCTTGGCAAGTATCTTTGTTTCTTAGAATAACTTTGATTTGTTAAGTGTTTGTTGTGACTTCTAATTTGAAATATTGGTCTTTGGATAAAGAATGATCTTTACCATGATATTTTGGGAAAATAGTGGTGATCTGGTCATTTCTTTTTAAATATAAAACATGAAGTACCCCCAGCAAGAAATGAGCTTGGTGAAGGCCAAACTCTTCAGGGCATTCTACTTACGTAGTGCACCCAAGTCAGAATTTCATCTGATACCTGGGAGTGTCTACACACATATATAAACACATTTACACACACACACACACACACACACACACACACACACACACACACCGGGATTAGGTTTCCACCCATTGTAATGTATTAGGTGATGGGTCAGTGACTCTGCCTCTTTTTTTGTTGTTGCTGACTTCGGTGTTTAGACTCCACATTTCCACCTCCTCCCACATTTCTGTAACCCTTATAATAGGTCTGGTATCCCTCTACTATCTGGAATGGCTGGGCTTTCATGATTAGATTCTGACTGATAACTATGTAGGGTGGATAAAAGGATGATAACCTTTATTTTTTATTTTATTTTTTGCTGATTGCTCTTTTATTTTTAAATTTGAAGTGTACAATGTGTATCTTTTATACACTGTAATGTGATCACCCCCGAAGCAATATTTAGCACATCATATTACGATAGTGTAGTGTCATTGACTGTTTCATCAAACTGTACATTAGATCTCTACGGCGTATTTACTACTCATTACAAATTCATACCTTTAAACGCCATCAGTCTCATCCTCCCATTTCCAACCCCCTGACAACTGCTATTTTACTCTCTGCTTTTTACAGGTTTGACATTTTTTTCAGATTTCACATATAAGTGATATGCAGTACTTGTCTTTTTTTGTCTGACTTATATCACTTAGCATAATATGCTTAAGATTCATTCATCTTTTTGCAAATGATAAAGTACCTTTTCTCTCAAGAACAAATAACAATCCATTGTATATACATACATAATAATGTATATATGTATCACATATTTCTTATTCATTCATCAATTGATGGGCATTTGAGTTGTTTCCATATCTTGGCTATTAATTGTAAATAATGCTGCAATAAAAATGGTTGTGCATGTATCTAATCTAAATCCTGTTTGCATTTCCATTGGGTACATACCCAACAGTGGAATTGCTGGATCATATTGTAGATCTATTTTTAATTTTTTGAGGAAATTTCATATGGTTTTTCAATATGGTTGGGCTAATTTACATTCTCACCAACAGTGTGTAATTATTCTCTTTTCACTACATCCTCATTGGCACATGCTGTCTCTTGTCTTTTTGATGACAGACATTCCAGCAGGTTGTGAGGTGACATCTCATTTTTTATTTGATTTGAATCGTGATTAGTGATGTTGAGCATCTTTTCATGTGCCTCTTGGCCATTGGTTGTCCTCTTTAGAAAAATGTCTATTTAGTTCTTCTGCCCATTTTTATTTGGATTGTTTGTTTTTTGCTAATAAGTTGCATTAATTCTTTATACATTTTGAATATTAACCATTATCCAATATATGGTTTGCAAAAAATTGTATTCTATTCTGTAGGTTGTCATTTCATTTTATTGATTGTTTCTTTTGCTGTTTTGAAGCTTTTGAGTTTAATATAATCCCATTAGTTAATTTTTACTTGTGGGTTTTTATTGTGTGCTCTTGGTGACATATCTAAAAAATCATTGCTAAGACCAATATCAATAAGTTTCTTTCTTATATTTTCTTCTAGGAGTTTTGTGGTCTCAGTTCTTACATTTAAGTCTTTGATCCATTTTGAGATAATTTCTATGAGTGGAGTGACATATGGTTCCAATTCTACTGCACTGTGTGTGTTTCTCCAGATTTTCCAAACCATTTGTTGAAGACACTATTCTTCTCCCATTGGGTGTTCTTGGCTTTCTCATCAAATATTGACCACAAATACCAGAATTTAATCTAGACTCTTTATTCTATTTTATTAGTCTGTATGTAACTTTCATTTTTTTTTAAATGGATTGCTCTGCTGTGTAGCAGATATATAAGAAAGGAATACAATTTGGATCTAGAAGATCACTTAAGAGGTTATTACAAGGAGATGAAAGAAAGTGGACAGGTTCAACATGTATCTTGGTGGTAGAATTGATAGAACTTGTTAAGATGTTAATATATTTTATAAAATTCCATATACAATTTAGATATACGAATCTCTTGAAAAGTGGAAAATTCTGATATTATTGACCAATAATAAAGTGAGTGATTGTTTCCCCTTAATTGGAACAGGTAGTCTCTGTTGTTTCACAGTCCCTATTGCTCCCTATTATCTTATACATTTCTCATTTTATTCCTTGACAACATATACCAGGTTTCTTTATGCCAGTCCTTTACAAATGTTTAATAATACGAAATAGTTTTTTTCTGATGTTATTGTTATTGTTAAGAAGTTTTGTGGAGGAATGGAATGACTATTGGGCTTTGAGCCAGAATCTCTGAGCACAATTAATGTGTCACTAATTACCCCAGTCACACTGGACCTTTCTGAATCTCCTAATCTATAACAATGAGGATAAAAACATCTGTTCTGACTCCCCCACAGAGCTGTTGTGACGATCTAATGGGGACAATAAATCTCTTTCTCTGGCTCTAATACTATGTTGAGCCTGCACCTCGCTTTGTGCTGTCTCCTATTTTAATTTCTTGTGTAGTTTCTATGTTGTTTTTCTCCACAAGGTCATTTAATCCTTGAGGACTAGTAATGTGCCTGATTCCTTTCTGCATCTCCCAGAGTTAAATATAGAGCTTCGCACATACTGACATGAAGTCAAATTTGTTTGTTAAGCAGTGTATAGGAGATATTTTCTAACTGGTAAATGGATCTCAACATATTAAAAAGTAATCACTGTTCTGTGCTTATTTAATGGCTTATAAGAGTCTGACTTGAGCAAGTCAGTCCACCTTTAACCTGAGTCTGCAGACAAGTCCCAACTGTAGTAGTTAGTTGATCTTGTTGGCAACTTAAAAAAAAATCTGACTCAGAGTGATTTAAGCTCTAAAGGCCTGAGACACTCACAGGTAGGAAATGGCTAGGTGTGGCTTGATTAGGGACTGTTTCTTCTCTAATTCTGGTCGCTCTGTTACACTCTCTTGCTTCTTTTCCCTTGTACTGGAGTCCCTGGCCATAGAACGATATTCCTAAAATGCTGTAGCAACTGTGGGCTTCACATATGCTCTCCACAATGTATAGGAGAGAGAATGATTTTGCCCCTGAATCCCCAGAAAATGTCCTGATGCCTGTGTCGATTAGACACTCAGGGTTTGTCTAAAGTCTACGTTACTCTGGGATTCTCATAAGCAGTGTCATTGACACTTCAGGTATGATTTTTTTTAATTGCATGGAAATGTTTGCATTTTTTATTGCTGCCACTTAATGTCAGCGGCACCCTCTAGTCATTAAAACATTTGAAAATGTCCCCCTTTGATCGACTCCAGGGGCATTGCTGAGATTAATGAGGGTTTTCTCCAAAGCTGGTGTGAAATCGAATGCTGCTGCACGTGAAGGAAACGGTGGCAAAGCTGCTGGGGATTTGATCACAACATCTGCTGTGAACCACAAGTTGGTTTCCACCCTTGCCAAAGTCATATTTCAAAGTCCCAGTCCCCAATGTGATGGCGTTTGGAGGTCGGATCATTGCGAGGTAATAAGGTTTAGGTTTGGTCATGAGGGTGCTTCTCCATGATTAGATAAGAAGAAAAAGAAACACCAGAACTGTGTCTTTCTACCATGAGAATATAATGAGAAGGTGAGTGTCTTCAAGCCAGAGAGAGAGCTGTCACCAGAAGCAGATCATGGTGGCACCCAGACCACGGCACCTCCCAAGCCTTCAGAACCCCGAGAAGTCCATTTCTGTTGTTAAACCACACTGTCTATGGCATTTTGTTAGGGCAGCTTGAGATGACTAAGACAACACCCACTACACTCTGGGCAGCCTGAGGCCTCAGGGGGACTGGTGGTCACTCCCACTGTTTAGAATCACAATCCAGACACAGAGAAATCTACTCCCCTCCCATTCCATTAGGAATAAAAATGGCAATCGTTTACTGCCATCGTGTTAGGTACTTTACGGCACCTGATCTCATGTAATAGCCCCAGATGCTGCAGTCAGCATTAATGTCCCACACAGATGAGAAAATTGAGCCTCTGAATGTCTTAGTAAATTATCTGTCACCACAGCTGGTAAGAAGCAATACCAGGTAAACATTTTCTGTAAAGGACCAGACAATGCATATTTCTGGCTCTGTGGACAATACAGTCTTTATCACAAATACTCTGTCACCAAAGCAGCCATAAATAACATGTGAACAAATAAGCACATGGCTGAGTTCCAATAAAACTTTATTTATAGCCACTACAATTTGAATTTCATACAATTTTAATGTGCCATTAAATATCCCCATTTTGATAATGTTTTTTTTACCACATAAATATGCAAAAACCCATCATACGCCATGAATGTTTCAAAACAAAAGGGAGGCTGGATCCGGCCTGTGGGGCACAGTTTGCTGATTGTAGGGGCAGGCCATATTGTCACTGAAAAAAGTTTCACTGGATGCGAGGGTGGAGTTGGGAACACTTCTGTGGCCACCTGGTCATGGAGCCACCACTGCTAGCCTCACACTCTTACGACAAGTACACTCCATGCACACATTGTCAGAGACCCATGGGCTGGGGTCTGGAGGCTGACACAGTGGGACTTGCAGTTTTTCATGACTCTGGACCATTGGGTCAACCTATATCCCTGGATTCAAGGCTTTAGTGGTCACAAGAGCATGTCCTATGAACTCCTGGACCTTGTATAATGCCCCAGATCGCACTAGCAATGTCACCTCTCTGTTGTGCTGCCGTTGTGTATAATTTCATATTCATTAAGAAAAGGTATCTTTAGGCCCTACTGGCCTATTAATTTCTCTAGTGTATGATTTCATTTTGAGCACAATTAAAGGCTGGATCTGAGGACAAGTGTTTGATGGCTCCTTTCCTCCCCTCTTTAAGAATTACCTCATGCCACTAAAGGCAATCAGGAACCCACACCTGTCATTTAGCACCAGCTGAACTTGCTCATTAGCCATTCTGCCTGGACCACGTTCAGAACCAGCCTGAGACCTCAGAGGCCAGTGAGGCAGCTGCCTGGGGGAGAATCGGCACAAACTTGAACAGGTGCTTGGAGGCCTGAATGCTTCAAATATTTAAGATGGGAGCCTTGCCCGCAAGTGATTTTAAATACATACATTTATCTTTTGGTTTTGCCTTTAAGCCCAGTTTGTAAAAGTATGTCAGTGTCATCGTGTAGGTTCACGCTTCATTTTAGAAAAGTTTTATGTATTTTTTTCCCCTTTTTTTTTTACAGGGTGAGTCAATGTGTTGTCATTCAGCTTAGTGGTCTGTTTTGTAAATCTAGCTTCTTAGGGTAGGAATGTATAGAAATGCGAGTCTCTGAACTAAGAATATAAAAGCCTTAGAAAATCTCTCAATGTAGAAAAATAAGGTTCATGACAAGTTTGCCTTTAAGATTTGCTTTTAATTTAGTTCTGATACTGAGTTGTCAAAGTTGGAGTCACAGGCTAGAAGCAAGGAGCCTACTGGCTTCCAAAAGTGGCCACATGGAGCATCTGTGAGCATTTGTGAACAGTGGAGGTGCTGGGCAACTCTTTGTCTCCTGAAGGCAATTTAATGTGAGACTTGGGTGTTTAAGGTGCTCAGTAATCACATATGGAGATTTCCTTCACTTTCTGCTTCCTCGAGGGGGTCAGCCTTCAGCTTGTGGCTCTAGGAGTTAGTTCTTATGGCCAGCTGACAGATCAAGCTTGCTGGAAAGGTGAGATTTAAACACCTTGTGATTTGGGTTGCTTTTTGTGGTTTTTTATAATTTTTGGTTTTTTGTTTGTTTGTTTGTTTAGTTTATTTTTGTTGGTTTCCATTTATTGATTGGTTGTTCTCATTTTAACCACAGCTTTAGATGTATAATTCATGAAATTCACATTTTTATTTCAAAGGAAAAAAAAGACACCGATTTATACATCAATAATTTAAGGATTTGTCAAATGCCTTAGAGCTTTTGTTTTTCCATTTGCACAATTTTAATTCTATTTGACACCTTTCTTTTGGATCACTTATATTACTTTATTCCTAGAAAATGCTGTTAATATATAGTGTATCTATTAACAAAGATGCATTCGCTGTCACATGTAGATGGAAATGTTATAGATATAAGAAAACCATTCACTTACTCGGTTCATGAAATTGTACTTATTAAATTCCTCTCATGTGCCAGGCCTCTTGTGGGCACAGGGAACACAAATAGACACGTTTGATCACCCTGATGCAACTAGCAGTCTAATGAAAGAGGTATAAAACAAGTAAAAAATATTGGGATATGTTTTTAGATTACAATGTCTTATTGCACACAAATACTATTACATAGTAACTGTATTAATGTGAAATGTGCTACCCTCCCAAATACATGTGTGATTTGAAATGAAAACTGTGGTAACCAGGTCCAGCTGACACCTGGGTGTGGCAAAATCTGGAGAAGAATTCCCTGGGTGGATCTGCGCTGGGAAGATATTCATAAGATATAGGATCATCAGAAAGTGATATATGCATCCTCACAACAGTCATGGGCTGTAGATACTGCACTAGTATTTCAACTGAAGAAACTGAAGCCAGAGAGCTTAGGTGCCTGGGAAATGTGGCCACTAAGTGGTTTGGCTAAGATCTAGAGATAGAGTTTCGCATTCGTGTTGGTGAAGATGATGTGTGCCAACCACAACACTTAGTGCAGCCTCTGCCACCTCCCAGCTTTGTGATCCTAGGCCAGTCGTTTCACCTGTGTGTGCCCCAGTTTCTTTGTCTGTAAAACTGGTACATAATGAGAATTTTTCTTATTTGAGTTATTGTAGGATTAGATTAGTTAATGTTAACCAAGAGCTTTGAACTGTGTTTGTCTATAGCTCGACCCATATAAGTATTTGCTAAATAAAACAAAATTTAAAATGATAAGTACCAGGTCTATGTGACTCCATAACCTGCTGTCTTTATATGGCTCTATGTGAACTTGGAGTGGAGCTACAAGTAAGTTTATTTGTCTTTCCTTCTGTCTCCTATAAGTTTCACCTTTTGAGGTCAGCAGAAAAGAGCCAGGAGTAGAATGGAAGTAAGAAAACGTAAATTCTTCATTCTTCCATTATAGCCGCCATGCTTTTTTTCGAAAATGAACAAAACTGGGTTTGTTTTCAGGGCAGGAGAGAAAAATTTATTGTTACTCAAGAGCATTTTTGGAAAGAAAAAAAACAAACAATAAAAACCCTCTCATCTGGTTTGTTAATGCATGGCATTTTATTTAGAAAGATTTTTTTCTTCCTCCAATTGATATTTTTAGATAAAGCAGTAGAGCTTGTAGAAACAACACTGAGTCTCTTTCCGAGAGGATATATTAATCAAGGTGTTACTGCTGGGTAGATGTTAAATCGTTGAGCATCTTTTTTGACAATTGAATAAACTCACGATGACTTATTTTATTTTAAACATATTTAAATTCATACAAAATTTCTAACCATCAGTGACAATGTAAATGTTACTCTGATGCTTTTGGATATGTGTCAAATTATTTTACACCATAGGGCACAATTATATATTTGGTTCCAAAAATTCTGATGGAAAATAGTCTTATTTTATCAACTAGACATGAGAACAGTCAAATAAATATCAGTTTGATCTGCTTAGTTATTTAAAACTTATAATAAAATAGATAAATCAACTTAGCCAGTATCTCCTTGAAGTTTAGAAATGCTGTTTCCAGATTTAAAAATATATATATGTTTGCTTATCAACACTCCAGAAAACAAATAAATGTTACGATTAATTCTTTATAGTCTGATTCATACCATTCCCTGAATGCAATTTAAATCATGTTGTACAAATATTTGGTCCACAATAAGCAGGTTGATGTTTTATCAAATAATATTAAATATTTAAGAGTTAGAAAGATAACTTAGGCTGTATTTCTTTTATTTTATCCTTTTAAAGAGTATAACACCTTAATAAGTAAACACTCTAAATCTAATTATTTGAAGTTGCATATTGTTTTCTAAAATCTATGTGCTGGCCTCAATAGAACCATAACAGGTTTAACGAAAGAAATTTCAAAAAGTTACATAAACATATTTCTTTCAGAGAATAACTTCAAATCTACAGCTTCACCTTTACAAATGAATTAAATTGATTTTAAAATTCACTGTTTCTGTTGCTATCTCCTGGAAATGTTTAAATTCTCTAGTTGAGAATCCTAATTTCTCCAATTAAAAATTTTTGATAACTCAGTTTAATCCTCTCCGTAATGGATAATTACTGTACCTCTTTCATTGCATCATGAGAATTAAATAGAATTATACACGAAAAGCTCTTAGGAAAAGTGTTTGGCACATATTAAACATTTAAAAACTAGGCATTATTGTTAGTATGAAAATAAGGAATGTATATTAAGGCATCTGCCCAGGCACAAATTAAGCCCTTGAGAACTGTTTGTTCCTTCCTGTCCTGTATTATTTATTTGTTTGTTTGTTTGTTTGTTAGCTTGTTTGTTTTGGTCAGGTGATGTTTTTGTTTCTAACTTCTACATCCAAGAGGATACTATGCTCTTCATTATTATTATTTTTAATTTTATATGTAAGAGTAAGACCCTTAAGAAAAATGAAATTGATTGATTGATGCATACATTTAACAGCTGTGGACTTTTCTGTGACAGAGATGATAGTGAGACTCATGTTTAAAATATACAAACAGGAAAATGTGTGGACTACACCTCTGAGTTCAAGAACCTACCTCTCAGAGGGAGACTGGGGACAAATTGGTTTTGCAACTTTGTCCTATCTGGGTTAAGCATTATAACAAAAGTACTAGATAACCCAGAGGCCAGAACTCAGAGGGTTTTACAGTCAATGCCAAAAATTTCTTAAGCACATCACCAGGGTGATTTGATAACAGCTGTATATCGTTTGCTTAATTATACCCACTCATGTAAGAATGAGGTTTTTGTTCCCTTCTTTTGTAGTCCTCACAATCTGGGTTCTGAAATGAAGGCCTACAAATGGTAAAGATATATAGCATTGAGAGTGAAGTAATCATATAAACCTATAAAGTATGTAATGTCAAATTGCAGTGACATAAGATTTCAAAGGAGGGAAAAGTCAACAACAGTAGAATTCTGTAAAAAATGCTTTCTGGTAGATGAAAGGGATTTAATTGGTCTTTGACACATAAATAAAACTTAAATATGTAGAGATCAAAAAAAAATTTTTGGCTTGTGTTAAATTTTTAGGTTTACAAAGGTACAAATATGAGAAAGTACAAATGGAGTTGGTTGGCCATACAAAGGAAGGGTTAATGGGAGATTCAAGTCACATGTGTATGGAATTTGGGATTCCTTGAATTCAATGCAAGAAAATTTCTTTTGTAAGCATAGGAGTTAAAGTACTCTGTACATATTCTATATTCAAAAAATACTTCAAAATGAAAGAATGTGTACAAGTTTGTATTCATGCTTTCACAATTGTATTTTTAAAATGGAAAGTACTACAGTAGAAACCCGATTAGAAATTTAGCTAATAATCCAATGGGAAGCAACGACAAGTACTTAATGTATATGAAGTTAAAAAAAATCATATTTAATAGCCTTATCCTAGTAAACCACAGTAATTCGAAATGGCTAAATTATAGAAGACAAACTTAAAAGTATCAGTACAATGAATACAGTTAACCACTGGACCTTTGTCTCAGATCTCTGACAATTACTATGGAAGCAGGATGAACACATGAAACTCAGTAGCACAAATCTTTCTTTTCTGATTTATAGTTATTACATACAGTTTGCCGAAAGCATTAAGATGATGTGTTGATAAGGAACTGATTTCATCCTGAATCCCAACATTGTAACATGCTATTGTTTTCATCTTTTTATATTTCCCTTAAAGTCTTTATCTTTTTAAAAAGAGTTAATCATTAAATACCTGCAGTTTTGTAGCATATTTTCAGTAAGTTCATTGCATATATTTTTTAAGTTGCTTCAGTATTCATAATTACAATTGTAATGGCTATTTTTTTCTAATTTAATGTCCCATAATTTACTACCTCTATTGTTGAATATTTAGGTTGTTTCCATTTTTTTCACTGGTAGAGTTAATGTGGTAATTAATAATTTTATGCATATAGTTGTATTCCTCCTTTGAATTATTTCCTTAGGATAGATTCTCAGGAGAGATATTACCAGGTCAAAAGGTATAAAGGTTTTTATAGCTTTTCAGACAGGTTGCCAAATTGCTTTCTAAAAGGCTTTTACTACATCAATTTATAATACCCCAGGTGCCTTTTCCTGATAATAATGCATGTATTTCCATTTACTTTCTATCCCATGCTATCCATTACAGAATTTTCTACAGGTATCCAAGCTGTGGATCATGGGGACTATTCTTATTTTATCTCTATTCTCCCAAAGATAATTATGTCTTCTTTTGTTGCCTTAATACCATGAAGAAACCTCTGCCCACTTATGGCACCATGAAGAATCACTAACATCTAGGATTTTTCTTACAGCAAGCAGCAGATAATTAGGACTTTTGCCTTATTGAGAGAAATTCTTGAAAAGACTTTACCAAAAGTAGAATAATGAACAAAGGCAGAATCAACGAGACTAAATATTTGTTGAACAAACTAGATTTTCCTGGCCTCTCAAAGATGTTAAAATCCAATCTGGTATTTTATCTATTCAATAAATTATTTATAATAATAAATTATAAATTTATTATTTATATTTATTATTACTCATGATTTTGTTCAGCCCCTCCAGTTCAGAAAGGCATTATTGTTGCAGCATTGTCTCTTCAAATAAATTAAGCACATGGGTCATAAGAAATTTCACTTGACAAAAGACTTGGCCTCAGATTCTGATGCTATGATGTATAAACTGCATGGAAAAAAAGCAGGAATTCTCTAAGCCTTGAATTACTCATTCATTAAATGAGGATGGTATCAACTCTTACTTTATCCTACTATAAAAACTGCATGAGGTAACACACATAGAGTGCTTAGTGGAATGACTAGACTATGGCACACCCCCAATAAATATTAAATCTTAAAGACAGTAGCACAGATGATGTTTTCTCTATTAAAGTAAGTTAAAATATATCAGAAAGCCCAAAGGTAAGACAATCTAACATTCTGTTTCAACTATACTGAGAATATTTCTGAAGCATTTTTGAGCCATGGACGTTTTTGAACATTTGTTGAAAGCTATCACTCCTCATTCTGTAGAAAATTAGAAACTTTGCATCTTGGTCTTCTAAAGTCTCTAAACTGAGTCCACTAACCTCAGGTTAAAACCCCTATTTTTATATATCTAGTTTCAAATATGAAGAAAATGATTATCCAAGAACTTACACAGTCTGTTCAATATTGCATAATTATTGAAAAACATAAAAGAGATCAAAGTACCTATATCTGCTACTTTTCCTACAAATTTATATTCAGATATATCTGGTGGGAGTTGAAGTTCTAACTGTTACCTCATTTAACTTTTTGTAAAAACAAAATTAAAACTGTTAAATAAAAAGTCATTTTTACAAAAAAGTTTTTGATTATTTTCATTGCTTCTTTTCTGTCAATTCCAAAAATTATACTGCCTAGACAATATAATTTTTTTACTTCTTTATGTTTTCTAATTCACATTTTCTAGTGTGTCATTCATACCTGGCCTGTATTACATACCAAAAAGCATCAACACATTTAGTTGTGTAATATTGACCTCCAGGATCACTGACTCAGATGCCAGTCATGAAAAATTATTTTCTCTTGAGTTTAGTTTTTGTAGAGTCTGTATAAAGTTCTTCACATCCTAATATTTTCAAAGTTCAAAAAAGAAAAAGACAATACAAGTAGTCTTCTTTCCTTAAAATCAAGAGAAAAAATCTATAGTTACAGGAAAATGCCTGATCCACAAGTTTTCAAGAGAGGTTCCCACCAAAATATCACTAGATTGCAAAGCAGGAGTATACCATGAAAATTAAGTTGGAAAACTGTCTCTGTGGTTCAGAGAAGGTGATATGTGAAAGTATACTTTTTGTAACAACAAAAAAAATTTATTTGCAAAACAAAAACACCTCAATAATATAATCTTCAAACACATTATGAAAAAATTATAATGAAAAAAAAATACTTTCATTTACTAGGCTAGGTATCCAGCTAAATAAAGGAAACTGTAAGAGAACTCCACTTTAATCTGAACAGCCATAACAATGGGAGTAAGCTTCAAACTCAGGTTTCTATAAACCTGTCTGTGACAGAGCAAAGGCTGCAATAAAACCTAAGTAAATTAAATTTTTAAAAATATGGCAAGCTTCTTATAGGGTAAAAGACACAGCCATCTTCTTTCATAAGATGGGGAAGGATTCATCATAGACAATAGGAAGAATAAAATAGTCAAATTATTAGTAATTAAAAATCTTTTAAAGTCTGTTTATGAACTAGTGTGACAGATTCAGATTTGAGGAGCCCAGCACTCACTAGTGGTTCAGTTCCTCCCCCATGAATCTTCAACAATTATTAGGGACCAGTATGCCAGACACTGGAGGTAAGGTGGAACAAATGAAACAAATCTCCCTTCAATGAATGAGGCCTCACCCAAGTACAGGACAACTGTTTTCTGAACAGGGATAAAGGAGAGAGCAAGAGAGCTGAAAAGAACTCATTTGAGATATTCCAGACCCTCAATTACTTAAGGCTAGAAGCAAGAAAAGATTATTGAGAGAAACCAATTTGAGCCCCTCTGGCTTTCATCTGCCAAAGACAAGAAAATGGTATAGAAGAGTAAGAAATACATCTGTGAAAAATGAATTATGAGTATTCACAAGTTGGAAGGATGTCTACTTATTAAGGCTTGGAGCAAAATATTAGGGTGGAAAATTGGAGAGGAAAGAGAACTCTCCAATGGTCAAAAAACGAGTTTCCTGGCTGTAAAGCACACATCTTTCTGAGATCTTGTTGGTGCTCATCTGCCAAATTTTGCCAAAAAGTAGATCCTGACCCTCTAGTGAGGAACTGAGTGAAACTAAATTTCTCTTCCAGCTCAAATAATAACCACTTTAGTTTAGTGGCCTGATTGATGAAAGATATATATTTAATTTTTCTGGATGTAAATGTTTTGGCTTGCACGAAAATATTAAAAGAAACAAGACAACACAAAATATGTTCAAGAGAGGAAGCAGTCAATAAAAATAGATTCAAAGATTACTGACATGTTAGAATTATTGGAAAAGAACTATAAAATAACTACCATAAAATTATTAAATAAAAAAGTAGAAAAGATGGACAATCTTCATGAAAAGATAAGAAAAATCAAATGAAAATGGTAGAAATGGAATATACGAAGTCAAAATAAATTATGTTAGATAGTCTTGGCATCAGGTTGGGCATGACACAGGAAAGGATCAGTGAACTTTAAGATTGCTTCATAGAAAATATCCAACTAAACCCAAGAAGAGAGAAGAGTGAAAAATTGTGATTATTTCAGAACACATCCACAAATTCTTTGATACTCTCCCAACAAGGGGAGCCTTTGTTATTTTCTTGAAAAACAGAATGTGGTTAAAGTGATGGTTTTGTGGTTTGTGAGAGTGAATTTAAAAAGGCCATGCCACTTCTGCTACTCTCTCCATGGATAAGTACTCTTGACATCCAGACACTGTGCTGTGAGGAAATTCAAGCCAAATGGAGAGGACATGGGTAGATGTTCTGCTGCCAGGCTCCACTGAAGCCCCAGCTGATGACAAGCTTCAATCAGCAAGTACATGAGTGAGAAAGTCTTTGGGATAAGTCTAATTGAAGACATTATCTGATTGAAATCAAATTAGAAATACTTAGTGAGAACCAACCAGTTAAGTCCAGTCAAAGATAAATCCATATGAGATACAACAATAAATGTTTATTTTTCACTACACTAAATTTGGGATTTTGTTTGATACACAGTATTAGATACATGAAACATATGTAGTGGGACTGAGATCTGTAAAGCAACAATGAACAATTTAATATGTATCTTATAAATGGGTTCTGAGAAGAAAAGGAGAAAGAGAATAAGAAAAATGACTGAAATTTTCCAGTATTGATGAAAGACATTAACACAGAAATATAAAAAAAGATACAGAAAATTCAAATAAAAATAAATACAAAGAAAACACAGTTCTGTGTGTATGTGTAAAAACCTTGTAAAATAAAATTTGTTATACTCATCATGGTAATTTTTAAAAAACTAAGAAAAAACACCTATTCCTGGTAAAAACTTTGAATCATTAAAACTTTCCCCAGAATATTTTAAAACTATCTTTAGAATTAAATTATATATTCTTTTGGATAAGTAATTATATTTAGGGGTTTTATTTGATAGGTACAAAATACCAAACCTTAAAGACACAGAAAACCAGACAAGACTTTCAATAGGGAAACAATTTACTAAATTATTGCATTATGAGATATACAATCCTAGAATATTATACAGTTATTGAAGATAATTAATTAGAGCTATATACACACTGCAGTGTACTAGGTGGGAGAAGAGGTGGTAATATCAGCTCACCTGGAGGAAAGCTATAAGGTGGTTTCTTGTCAGTAATAAAAACAGCCAACTCAAAGACACTTTGTTTTTTAGCATCACTATATGCTAGTAATTCTAACAATATCACTGGTAATACAGTTCTCCCCACCAGTCAAGATCCCTTTCACTATCGCCCTGCCCTTGGCATCCCACTATGTTCCAGTTAGGATTGGAAAGATTTGCACAAAGTATTTTTGAGTGGCAAAAGAAAAATGTAAAATAAGTATATCATATTATTCTATTTTTAAGTGATAAAAATCTCATTTGTATATGCATATTTATGTAAACACATATATCATATATGTAATTCCTATAGTGGATATGTATTCATACATATGATTAAAATGATTATCTGAGCATGAGGAAAATGGTGGCCAATTACTCACTGGATTGTTAATGTGACTCTGGAGGACTGGGAGGGGGTACTGAACAGGCAAGAGAAGGAAATTCAGAGAAGATAAGCAAAAATGCAATTAAATGCTGCATTGAAATGTAGGTGTGATTTTATCACATAGGTACATTCATATATATGGATGGAAATGTGAATTGCTTTTTGTAATTTCACAATCAAACAAAATATCAAACATTTAGTATTCTTAAACTAAAAATATGAGATCCAGATTTCAGAAGACATAAGGGTCTAAAATATATCAAAGATGGGCTTAGAGACCATGCTTGGAAGAGAGTTAATAGACCCACACTCAAACCCTGAAATCCAAGATTTACTCCAAGAGGTTCTTACTATTGTTTAAATTGCAAATCAAGAGAACTGACTGATTTAGTATAATATGAATGGATAAATATAATCATTACCCATCATTCCTGTGTAAATTAGTGTTTAGGATGAAGACTAACTTTTAAAATATTGTTTTCTTTAGAATGAACATAATCAAATGGTTAAAGAGAGTTCCAATAATTTGGACTTTATTATTTTCTACATTCACTTGCTTATTTGTTTAGTTATTTAGGAAATGGTAACATGATTTCAATTTTTACTGTAAACTTTATAAACATAAAAGTGAAGCCTCCACTACTTGTAAGACAGCAGAGCTGGGTGAAGGTTGGGGTGATGGTTTGTACCTGACAAAACAGCAAGCATTTTAATTGTATCTAATCAGAAACAGATTTTGTTTTGAATTCCAGTGTCGAATCCAGCAGTCTGCATTGAAGAATCTGCACATAGGCATGATATATTTCTCCATTAGTCGTTCAGGCTGCTTTGTTCATGTCACTGTGACCTTGCAGAGAACACAGTGTCCTTAGAGACTTTAGAATCATGTTCTACATGAACCTCATAAACTATGTTAAGGCTATAATTCTACCCCATGTAAAAGACTGTGGATTTACTAAAACATATTAAAAAGTATTTTTGGTAATCTAAATTAAAGTACATTAGGACTGAGAGACTCTATTGCCTGTATCAAAATCTCTCAATTGATAGCATCAGCAACTTATAAACAAATAGAAACAGTTCAATATTTTTAAAATAAATTTTTAAGCAGAAACAATATAGAGAACCAAACAGTGTTGTAAGCAAGATTTTTCATTCTCAATTTACCCTAGTTGCTGGGTAGCTGATTTTTTTTAAAGAAAAAAAAAATAAATAAATATCATTTTTCATAAAGTTTCACTTTAAATCTCTGCAATTAGGGAATTCCTATGCAATAGGTTATCACCTTTTTAAAAATAATAAACATCAAATTAGATAATTTTCTTCCAAGTTTTGGATACTTTCTAGTAGTAGATTGACTGACAAAACAAAAAAGCCTGTTCTCAAAACATTTACAGAATCGACTAGAATACAGCATGAGAGGCACTGAAATTATAGTCGTACAAGGAATCATGTAAGCACAGATAATTATAAATAGCATAATTTGGGTTGATTATTTGTATATTTTGTATTAGCAGTTCCAAGATTAGAATTGTGGCCATACATTGCTGTAAATAAATATTTAAAATCCATGCCATAGGGCCACTTAAAAGGTTTTTGAGATTATTAAGCTGCCAAACCTATATTTCTCCGACATAGAAGTTGAATTAGAAATGCAAATCTGTTCAACTTGGAAAAATGTGTACCATTTTGGAGTCTAATTTCTTGTACATATATAAAAATGAATCAGTTAATTCAAGCCAACACTCTGACCAAGCAGCCTTCTCTCCAATGCTCTGAAGTTAAATGGTAAAGAATCAAAGAAATTCAATATTTCCTCAGATTTTATGCAAATAGCTTGCAACGTCCACTGACTCCTTGATAAAGAATTTTGCCACACATTTTTTTTAGCAAGCTGCTCGTGAAAACATTTAAGTTTCTGGTTTTAGATCTATTTAGTTTATTTTTGTTTCATCCTTTTAAAATTCCAATATTCAAGATATGAAATTAAAAAGGAAAAGTCCAACATGACTTATTTTTAATTTTCATAAACATTTCCCTTAATGGTTACATTATCAATCTCTATCTGGACCTTTTAGTTAGAAACAGAATTAGAAAAAAAAAAAAAAGATAGGCCCCCAAAGTACTTTTGAAAACACTAATTTTTAAGGATAAAATATAATGCTTTATAACCAAAGATAATACTTGGGAAAAAAAAGAATCACTGATTAATTTGATATTCCAACGTTTTTAACCTGTGGAGGAGTATACTTGTAAACAAAAGCACTTGGCCTGAATGAAAAATTAAAAAAAAAAAAAGTCAGATAAAAATGTATTTAAATATATTCTAATAGTCTTTTGGGAAATAATTAGATATAATTTGTTTCTTTCTTATTCAACTAAGCACAGATTTCCTAGTCATAACAATTAATGTTGATTTCAGGTCTCAATATGTGCTGGGAACTCCATTAATCTCTTTGTATGCATTACCTAATTTAAGTCCCACAAACCCCTATGTGGTGTGCAGTTGTATTAATTAAAGCTAACTTGATGACAAAGAAACTTTGCAACTTCTGCCCCTTTATTAAAAACTAAGTTGTGTTTTATTATCACTCATAAATTTCAATTTGTTATAGTGCAGAGAAGGAGGAAAAGGTGTGTTTTCCACAGAGCCATTCAGAGAGTCAGACTGAAGGAGGTACTACCATGTACAAAATATGTGGCTTCTGATCATTGCCACAGCCAACACAAGCCACCAATAAAATGGTGGAGGATAGCATGGAATGATTTCATTGGCCAGGCTTGGAAATGACATACATCATAAAGCTCAGTCACATGGCCACATGTTACAGCAAAGCCAGCTGTTGACGAACTCTGTGCCCAAGAAAAATGGAAAAATACTAGATTAGGAGAGTGGCTAGTCAGTCTCTACCATGGTACGAATATATATTCTACTTTACAACTTAAGTAAGGTTTTAATAAGTTTTAGCTCTAGAATATGATGGACTATATAGCCTATCTATTTACTATCATCAGTTTGGGATAGCTTAGTTTTTTTACCTGAATAAATCATCTGTATTCTGTATTTGCACGCTAAATTTAAAAGTCTATGCTTCTGAATATAATACCTAGTTTACATATGATAGATGTTCAATAGGTGGTTTGATTAAAATGTTTTCCAAGTAAACTCTAATTTTACATGGCAATTAAATTCTTGTGGATTTACAGTAGCCAGATATGGGAAAAACTGTGTGATAAGACTAATTAGTCAAGACAATCTTGGTTGAATAATGTAGTTTATTTGAAAGTCTAAACTGGCTGATGGTCAGAATACAATAAAACAGTAAGTTGAGAAGTTAAAAGGAATCCAACATGCACCTAGAGCTGCATGTAATACTTTTTCCCCCTCTTTGCATGCACGTCTGAAGGACTATCAATAAATTGCCCATGAGCCCAGCTAGACAATGGGCTGTGAATAGCTCACCATATTATTCTTGCCCTGACAGTCTGAATCTTGACCTAAGCAATTCAGGTATGAAGATAAATAGATGAAATTGATTATTCTCAAAATTGAAGTCCTTAAGAGATTACCTGTTAATTTTTGTTACCTGATCTTGGGTGAGACCCAAGCTCTGTCCTCTCTGAGGCCCAATTAATTTTTGGCTATTCCTTTGATTCTGTGAGCCTTCTCCACATCTTTTCAATAAATTTCTTTTTAAAAATAATTTAGCTATAGTTTCTGTTGTGTTCAAATTTTTTAAAATAACAATAAATATATGTATCACCAGGGTGTTTCAATTATATCTTTAGCCTCAACAGCAGGTGAAGATTAAATTGTTAAAATTTATAAGTCAATTTGGTCACCAGGAATAAGGTAAAATTGTCCTTTATCAAAAGACAAACAAGTATGGGTAATACCTGTAGTCCCAAGATGCATCAGAAGTGTGTAGTAGCTCCAAAGCATTAGATGCTGGGTAAACTAACCAGTGTATCTGTTCTTCATCCACCTCCCAGTCACCAGGAGCTGAGAGAATGTCTCCCCATCATCACTTTTCTAAGGAACACTCTTAAGTATGCCCCAACAGGGGAGAAATGAAGGATCTGCATTCAGCAGTTCATTAAGATTATGGCAAGGTATGAACTGACATAACCTACCTTGAGAATTTCATGGAGGTCATCAGTATTGGCAAGACCAGAGAGAATTTTCATCCAAGCTAAGAAAATGAAGATCACTTGGCTGTTCATTGTATTACACCGGAGGAGGCCAAGTACAGGTTGTGCACAGTGAAAAAGATCTTTGTGGGTACTAGGGAATTCCTCATCTGATGACTCATGGTGTTCACACCATCTTCTACCTTGATCCCCTCATCAAGGTGAATGATATCATTCAGAAGATTGGAGAGTGACAAGATTACTGAGTTCATCAAGTTTGCTGCTGGTAACCTATGTATGGTGATTGGAGGTGCTGAGAGACAAGAGCCTGGTGGCCAAACAGAGCTGTGGGTGAACTCTCTAGGAGACTCAATTGAAAGTGTCTTTGTGTTTAATAAAAATAATACAGTATAATTTTTTTAAAAGGGTGTCCAAATTGTATAACAGTATAACATATGGCTGTTGTTCAAAGTGACTCTTTTATCAGCCTCAATGATCAAATTGCCAGTGACAGAGAGAAAGAATGCATATATTCAATGACTTGTCATCACTTACTTGTCATCATCTATCTAATAAATTCATTTTTTTCTTGCAGAAAAATTGATTCTAAATTTCATCGATCTTTCACAAGTTTAAATTCACAAGACAACTTTGTTCAAATATAAATATTCTGAATTATGGCAAACAATAAAGGTATATTCTTAGGAGATCTTGGGGGAAAAATATAAGCCACTTTTTCTAAGTGCAAAATCTCTGGTCCTTGTATTCTTTTTATATTTTTATATTTTATTTTTTAAATTTTTTTAGGCAAGGCAACCCTTGGTTGACCTCACAGATTGTAAGAACTTTGTCAGTTTATAATCCTTTATTTTTTTTCCATTTTTTAACAGTTACAGCACCTGGTCTTCCTAGGTGGTCTCCCATCCATGTACTAACCAGGCCTGACCCTGTTTAGTTTCCAAGATCAGACAAGATCAGGCTTATTCAGGGTGGCATGGCCATAGACTGGGTCTTGTATTCTATTTTAAAATTAACATAGATTTTTGTATCCAGCTCTATAAGTTACCCAGGTTTGTTGTTTGCTGGTTTTGCTGTTCTTGCCTTTCCTTCTCGACTTTGGGCAATGCTCATGCTCCCAAACTTATATACTTTTTATCCTTTAGCATAATTTAGAACTAGCTTGTTACCATGCTCTCAGGGGGGCACTAATAATATGATCATGAATCATATTTTAATGTTGCCACTGACAATAACAACTTTCAAGTTTTTGCCTTTTGGGATAGATTATTCTCATTATCATTTTGTTATCATTAGTTGTATCACTGTCATATTTGAGCCATAGGAGGCTGTAACTGGAATTCAAGAACCTGTTCTGGAATGACATTGACTCAAGAGAGATCAGAGCTGCTCCATAACTTACCAATGCTACCAACTCTAGCCCACATTTCCACAAAAACCGACCGTAACTATCTGGTGATACTATGTACTACTTTCGCCTTGTACATGCCATCGTTCCCATCACTAGTATAGAAGATCTGGTCATGATTCAAAGATACCTCTAAAGACAAATAAAGGACAAAACTCTCTTCACTGGGGATGTGGGCTGATACTGGCAAAGCAGCAGAAAATGTTGCAATGGAAAAGGGATTTGATTTCTTGTATGGAAGCTGCGGCTGCTACTTCTTCTTTCTTTCTTCCCCCATGTCCCCCTCCTTCCCTCTCCATCTCTTCTCCTAAGTAATTACCAGAAGACTATTTCCATGGCCTGCTTCCCATGAGGCCTAGTTTGGCAAAATAGAAACAGTAAAAACTCACTGTCACAGACTGAATTCTGTTGCAATTAAACTTATCCCAGGACCCTAAAGGTCAGCAGTTACTAAAAAACTGAAAAAACTGGCGTTGGCATCTATGAATGTTTATTTCGTAGGATATATTTACATAAAGATAATCTTTTCATTTCTGTATTTCTAGGCCAAAACTCTTGTATGAGTACTTCAAACTTGAGGTGTTCAAACCGAGCTTGGCTGGGCTTTTCCCACAATCACTATCTGCTCCACAAGCTTTATTTTCTTCCCTTGGTCAGTGACTACTTTATCTACACCATCTTTTAACCTTTTGTAGCTGCCTTGAGACCTGTCCGCTTGTCCTCCTATTACACCTAAATATTCTTAATTTATTCTCTCCCCACAGTTCTCTCTTCAATTGTATTTCATCCAATCTCCAATTACTTCCCTCTCTAATAATTCTTTGGTCCTAGTAGTTACTATTTCTGGATGGGACTCTTGAAATGACTTTCAAAGTGTTTTTTTCTTTTGTCTTAGGCTTCATAGCTTTCCAAACTGTTTTTCATTCTACTCCTAGAATGGAATTCCCGAGGTAAATATGATTGTGTTAATTTCTACTAAAATTATTACAACTATGCATCTCTTACAAGATGAAGTTTGTGTTTTTTGTGAGGCAGTGATCAGTTCTTTGTTCATCTCTGCAACTCATTTGGAGATTCCTGTTCAGTGTCCAGACCCCAAACTAAACTCAACCACTTTTAGTTCCAATGATATGGACATACTGGTTTAAATACTCATGTGAGATGTGAACTAAAGCTATAGTTTTGAGCTTTTATTTACACAATAGTGCCTTATGCAAATTAAGTATCCAATACTATAACCACTGATGATCTTTCACACTTTCCAGCCTAGATGTTCTACTAGACTGTTCTTTGGCCTCTGGGCAGACAGCTATTTACCCTTCAACACCCATCAGGTTCCGCCTTTGAACTCACCCAATGATGTGATTCTTTTTATTCATTCTTTCACTATAGCAATTTCTATTATGTAGTTTTTCCACCTTTCTTACATTATGATACTGTATACATCTATCAAACTATACAAGCTAGTGAGGCAATGGAGAACTGAAATCTGTTTTTATTCATTTCTATTTGCTGAACAAACATCAGTTTTCTGCAAAATAAAATATGCTTCCTTAAAAAATAATGAATACATAAATAAAAGAATTAAAGTGTACATAGAGTATATTGTTAAGTGAATGAATGAATCTGTAGAGATTTGAGTAATTTGTGTACTGCAATATCTTTGTGAGGAAACTGTCTACCAAAGCTCCCCTACAGTCTAACATACTAAAACCAGACTAATACTCCTTAATCTTGAATCACATCATTTCACTTTTCTCAAAATTCTCCAAGGGGTTTCCAGCTTAGCGTAAAATCCAAAGTATTTTTAGGTGTGCAAGATCTGGCTACTTATTACCCTAATTCTAGTCCCCACCACTCTCTTCCTGCTCTCATATCAGTTGTACAAACCACTGGTCTGTTGAATATGTCAATCCCTCTCTAATCTCAGTGTCTTGCTCTACTTTCTGCCAAAAACACTCCCTCCCCCTAGATATCCTACAAGTTATTTTGTAGATATCAGAAAACTTGTTACAAAATTTATATGGAAAGGCAAAGATCCTGGAATAACAAACATAATACTGAAAAAAAAGGAACAAAGTTGGAAGATTTACTTACTCAATTTCAAGACATACTATTAAACTACAATAATGAAGACAAAGTGGTATTAGCGAAACAACAGATATTTAAATCAGTGGAACCCAATCAATTAACCCAAACAGACATATTCAAATTATTTTGACAAAAGCACAAATCAATTCAAAGGAGAAAAGATAGTCTCTTTAACAAATTGTGTTGGGACTATTGGAGGTCCATATGTACCACCCTCAAAAAAAAAAGTAGTGAACTTAGACACAGCTTTTGCACAGTATACAAAAATTAACTGAAAATGGATTACAGACATAAATATAAAAACTATATTTTTAGAAGAAAACAAGATAAAATCTAGATGGCCTTGGGTTTAGTGATGAGTTGTTAGATATGACATAAAATCCACAAAATAAAATTTATATAAAATTAGAATAAAATAAAATTTAAAATAAAGTTAAAATCAATATTTAAAATAGTAAGATTTAAAAACATTTATATTTCAAAATAAATACATAATTATAATTAGCTTTATTAAATTTAAAAATTGTTATCTGTGAGACACTGTTATGAGAATGAGAAGACAAGGCACAGCCTAGGAGAAAATATTGTCAAAATGTGAATGCATGCCTGAAAAAGGACTTGTGACCAAAATATATAAATAACTCTTAAACTCAACAATAAGAAAACACACAATCCAATTTAAGATGTGCAAAATACCTAAACAGACACTGCCAAGGAAGATGTAAAGATGACAAGTACATGAAAAAGTGCTCATCATGATTTGTCATTTAGAAAATGCAAATTAAAACAACAATGAGATGCTGGTATATAAACTATTGGAGCGGCTTAAATCTCAAAACTTGACAAGAACAATTGCTAGCAAGGATGCAGAACAACAATAACTATCATTTGTTTCTGTTAGAATGCAAAATGGCTCAGGCACTTTGCAAGACGGCTTGGCAGTTTTTTATGTGATGAAATATAGTCAGTCTTACCATAAAATCCAGCAATTGTATTCATAGGTAGTTATCCTACTGATTTGAAAACTTGTGCTCATGAAAAATCCTACACACCAATATTTGTAGCCGTTTTATCCAAAGTGGGTTTTTTCAATAAGTAAATGAATAAACAAACTGTGATGCATCCATACAATAAGATACTATTCAACAATTAAAAAAAAAAAAAGAGCTAACAAGCCATACAAAAACACTGATAAATCTTAAAAGCATATTGCTAAGTTAATGAAATCAGTCTGAAAGGTATATTGTATGATTCCATTCATAAGACATCCTGGATAAGAGGAAACTAGAGAAATAATTAAAATATCAATAATTGCCAGTGGTTTGAGGAGGACAAAGAGTTTAATAGATGAAGCATAGAGGACTTTTTTGGGCAGTAAAACTATTCCATTTAATACCATATCGATGGTCATGTAACATGAGACAGTTGTCAAAGCCCACAAAACTAGAAAGCAAAAATAATGAACCTTAACATATGCATATTTAAAACATCATTCAGTAGTCTGAGGGATTCCAGGGCTGAAACTCAGACTGCGACAAAAAATATGGAACTGTAATGCAAATGTGTTGAATAATTTCTCTAAAGATAGAGTTAGGGCAAAAGGGTACTAGTGATTTTGAAAATGAATAGAAACTTTAAAGCAAAGACGAAGGGAACTGTATAGAAGCACTGAACTTTATTTGGTAAATTATTCCCATGAGAATATCAGTTGACAATTTTAAAACAACTATACATGTATACTAGAATTAAACAATTAATTACATAGACATAGGATGGTGGGAATCAAGTTTCTCGTGTTAGATTATGAGACTGCAGATGAGCAAAGGGAAAAAGAAACTAGAATGAGCCATGTAATATGAATTAGAGTTGAAGATATCAATACAAACGCATTTAAGTTAATATGAATAAAGATATATACATATAAAAATATTCATAGGTGAGTGTAAGTACATGAATTAGTATAATGCATATATGTCCTCGATCTTTTCTGCTAAGAGGGACTAAAAACAACTATGTCACCATAACAATAAGAATATCCAGTGCCCATATCTTTGTTTTCAATATTATTCTCCAACAGAAGGAACCAGGTACCCTATGAGAAATGGTTGATTCTAAGGCTAAGTCAAGATTCTACGAGATGAGCACAGAGCATGGTGTAATACCAAAAAAGTGTAAGGTGCTCGAAAAAATTTAAAAAGGCATATGTCAAAGGGACATAGGAAACCATGAAAAGTGCTTCCAATGGCTAAAGCTGGAACAATTTTAGTAACAAAATTAGAAAGTAGCGTTGGATTATAACCAATGTAAAAATAAATAGCCATGAGTCTAGGCTGATTATTTAATTATAAGGCGAGGATAATTAATGGAGAAAATTAAGCAAATCTCCCAAGCAGAAGTATTCTAAATAATTTACGTAGATACTTTGTTCTCAAGGAGCCTCCCTCACTTTCCCCTATTCCATAAGTGTGGGCTTCGCCTATTGACTTCCTTCCAAAGAGAAAGTGGGTAAAAGAGTAATCTGACATTGAAGAACTCTGACAAACTCTATCTCAGTCAGGAGGTCACAGTTAACTCAATAATAATAAGTCAAGTCAATAGTACACACCTTTGATGTGACATGATGAGAATGACACTTTACAGTTGTGGCCTATTCCTTGAAACACTGCAGCATAATCATTAGAACCACGGCAGACAAATCACAACTGAGTGACATTCTAAAAAATATTTGATTAGTGGTCTTCAAAACTATCAAGGTCATCAGAAACAGGGAAAGCCCTAAAAACTCTCACAATAAAGAAAAGCAAAAGGAGACATGATCATGATGACTAAATGGAATGTGGTATCTTGGATGGGATTGTGTAACAGAAAAAAAAAATACAAATTGAACACTAGAGAAATCTGAATAAAGTCTAAAATTTAGTAAACAATGTATAAATATTGGTTCATTACTTGTGATCAATGTTTAATACTAATGTAATATGTTAATAATAGGAAAACTGGGTGGGAGGTATGTGAGAACTCTGTACTCTCATTGCAATTTTTTAAATTTAAAACTATTTTTAAAAAATTTTATTTAAAACAGTTAACATACATTTCTTAACACCTTAAATATATAAGGCTTAAAAAACTGCTCATGTGTCTGTGGGCAGCTGGGATATTACTAGCAGCACATGTGTGTACATAATAATTAAGAGTCTCATCTTTTACCTTTGCACTGTATATGTATACTTTTTTCCTATCAACATATGACTTAGAACTCCCTGTTTTTTTAACCAACTCACTTGCTTATACAAATGTTGCTGTCACTTTCAGCTTGTAATTACTAATGGAAAAATAAACTAAAATGCCTGAGCCAAATATTTCTAGGAGGAAGAGAAAAAGAAATAGAAATAACAAACAAAAAATGCAAATCTGTAAATGTTAAGATATCAAAATGTCATCAATTTCCTACTTGGTAATTGATTGCCAGGGTGGAAATATTTCCTAGATGATAAAATTTGGAAATAACGTCTTCAAAAGTTAAATTTTACTGCTTAATTGTTATAAATGCTATTAGGAAAAAGAATTTAAGAAACATTGATATTATCAACTATGTTAGATTCGCACATCGAAAGCTGTCTTCCATTCTGTTCTGTGTCATGCTGTGAGATCGCCATGCTTGTAAAAGGATTCTTAGTCAGAACAATTTGATAGTTTAGGAAAAAGAGTATTTTATGTCGGTAATAATCTTAAGATGGATTTACTGCAACAAAGTGCATTGTGCATCAAGGTTAGATTTAATTTCTAAGCTTTAATTATACACTCATAGATCAGAAGCAATATGATAACATTCTCTAAAGATGATAACTGTACTTTAGTCAGTCTGGTTGTTTTAGTCTTCTTAATGCAATGAAGGCCAAGGTCAAGAAAACACCACTCTCAGTTTGAAACCAGCAAAAGTAAATAACAAATGTTAGGATTCACCATCTGGAGAAAGAATTCTCCTTATGCAGTGATGTGTGTATCTGTTGCTAAGGAGATAGAGAACAACCAAGTCCAGTCTTCATGATGAGAACATGTTATTCACAGTAAAAAGAAACAAAAGGGAGATAAAGCCTCATCAATCCAACTGTCACAGCACAGTTTAAAGTTAGCAGGTATGGATTGGTGGAGACTACATAGCACTAACGAGATTCGACAATTTTTGACCACCCCCACCCCCCCGCAAAATGGAAACTTAGTGTGGTTCAAGTTTGCATTCAAACTTCAAGAGTGGTAAAAGGTAAAAGAGTGGAGAAAGACTGGAGAAAGAACATTATCACTGATTTTCTTAGGAAAGCAAATACTTTTGTTTTTTGCTGACTACAGCAGTTATTGCCCTAGCAATATTCTTAAGTGGGAGAAGTCTATATATTAAGATACCCTACAACCCATTGGAACTGTTCTTCCAGAAAATTTCGTCTCTTCTGTAACCTGGTCCTCAGTGGTAATGCTTGAAGTTCTGATTTGGTCCTGCTGACATAAGAAACGTTCAAACCTGTAGTGAATTTTTATAAGAGTTTAGTTGAGCCAAACTAACAGATGACATGGAGCAAGATTTCAAATGTTTCAGAGAATAATGGTTTTGCAGCTTCTTTACACATTTGAAATTAAGGGGGGAACATAAGGAAGATGATATGTAGGTGGGCACAAGTGAGGCTGGTTAGGATTTCGGGATGGTTAAGATTATGTGCTCTCTTAAGGGGTCAGACATGGTGGTCACGTATCAGAAGGAGGGGTTGAAAGGGGACATTTCTAAGGTGTGTTAACCTCAGTGCATAGAAACGATGGCCAGGGCTTGCTGAAGAACAGAATAAGTCTTTCAGTAAAAAAGTCATATTCCTGGGGTGTGATCACCCACCATGACCTGCTCACTTAGGAATTTTTAATCAGATCACCCAGCAAGGTGACTTTCCATAGAACCCCATTTTTTGTCTACCGCCTCCTCAGGGAACTTGCATACCAAAAACTGGCTGAGAAGCTACCACCTTTGGTTTTTAAACCATCTGCACATACTATTTAAAATATTAACTTGGATTAAAAACAAGTTTCTTGAAAATTTTGTTAAATGGGTCAATGCCTCTGAAGCTAATCAGTTATGTATGAACCAAGCAACCCTGTTTTAGGTATTAAGATTTTTTTAAAAATTAGACTTGTAAAACCCAAAGGGATCATAATCCAGACTGGAAGATGAATATATACACATTAAGTCAAATACAAGTTCAAAGGCTTATGTGAGTCTAGAAGAGGAGGTGATTCATTCTGAATGTTTGAACTGGAGACAATATCCCAGAAGAAATAAGAGCTAGGCTGGGCTTTAAACAGAGATTTAATGGACAGGGAATTAGTAACAGAATTGGAAAACCAGAGAATGAGCATACCAATATCACATAACAAGAAAGGACATGTGTTGTGGAGGAAGGGCATACTTTTGTGTGAGGATGTCTTAAGACCTATGACTAGAAGATAGAAATGTGGGGTTTTGGATAGAATTAAGGAGAGTCTCAAATGCCTTACTTACTATTTCTGTAGATCTACTGATCTGCCATCTTTTCTGTCTCCAAATAAAACCCATGAGCAACATTCTTTCATCAGTATTAGCATTCAGTCTCAACAAAAATTTTCACTGTGGGAAAGGGAAGAATACTGGAATATTACAACACTATAACAGGTAACTGAAGTTGTTATTGTGTCTTGCCAGGGTTCAACAAACAAAGTCCACCAGGAGACACTCCCATAGACAAAGTTCAGTTTGTTAATTGTGCTTTAGCAGTGGAGAGACACTCCACACACCCCACAGGAAACCTGGGAGTCATTGTGTGGGTCGTATGTTATGTTTGTGAGTTTGAGGAGGAATTAGGGAAGCGAGGGTCAGTCCTAAATTGGACACTATCAAGTAGTGGGGCTAGTTGGTGACAGGGTATCTTAATGAAGTTGTCCCTAAAATGAAAAGACTAAAGTGGGGCTAGAGTTTTGGTGGAAAAGAAGCAATCAGCACTCCAGTTGGTCAGAAGAGGGGAAATATTTAGGCATGGATGGCTTTTTTTGTGTCCCAGTTTGAGCACTAATGTGTTCTCATGGGAATATTGCAATCTGGTCATCAGCAAGTCCTATCCCTTCTCTTGACAATGGTCAACAAGGATGTTTTTCACTTTTTAGTTAATTTTGTCCACAGCCATCAACATTCTTCATTCTTGACTGCGTATCTGCTGAGGGCACATCCAAGTTGTTTGTTGTTTTTTGATCAAGAAAGTGATATGTCTAGATCATTAAAAAATAGTAACTAGGCTTACCTTGCAAAAAACACATTGGAAAGAGCAGTCCCTAAAAGCATGGAAACTAGTTAGGAGGGTATTTCAAAAATGTAGGAAAAATTATGAAGGTCTTGGCTTGGATGGTGAGATTAGAAAATACAGAAATGAAAAAGTTAAGAGACTTTCACAATAAAATCCATGACTCACCAGACAACTGCCAGGGGCCATCCAGGAGTAGGTCTGAAAGCAGTTTTCAGTATGCACATTGAATATGCATGTATAATTAAGCACTTATTTCAAAATACTCAGTTCATTACATGTGTTTGTGTATGTATTGGGGTTATGATCAATGATTAAAAGATGAGTAAAATAGAGTCTTTGCTTTTGTGAGAGGTATACAGATATCTAACAGACACAAAGACAGTGGTATAGAGAACGATTACATTATATTAGGGACCTGACCCAAGGCAAAATCTGAAATTTGAGACCTGGAGTATAAATAAAGAAGAGGATAGAGAATGAGGCAATATTATAAAGTAGAAACCGCACAGCTAAGGCTATCAAGATATAAATATAAATATATAAAATATGAAGAGCTAATCATAAGTAACCAGGAATACTAGGATAGAGCGGATAAGTGTAGCAGGGGGCTTTCAGAAGCTTCGGAAAATAAGTTAGGATATGAGTCCATGCTGAGGAAATGTGACTATAAATTGTAGGCAACTAGGAGCCATAAATAAGGTCAATGCAATGGGGGAAAAGTGGCTTATCATATACATTAATTTGTTTTTTATGATATTAATAATTAAATCCTAACTTTCCGTGGTAAAACATAATAGTCAACTAATTTATAGTCTACCTCATGTGGAGTCATGTGTCTACTCTCCTGGAGATATTAAAATCGTTTCTATTCCTAAAACTTCCATTGGAACAGATTACATCATATCATTTAGAATCCAGTTTCAGTATTAAAACCCTTCATTACCAGCATTTTTTCTTTTTTCTTTTTTCTCTTGTTGAAAGGTAGTTACTTTCTTTTCAGGCTTGCCAGTTCCTATGACATGGTCACTGTGGAGCTGTGATCTTTGTTTTGCAAAAGCCACAGTCTCACCATAGTCGCAGGAGCACTGCGGGCAGGCAGTTTCATTTTCTTTAATCAAACCAGACAAGCACACTTTGTGAATACATATCAGAGCATCTCTGCCATCACACTTCTGTGTTCCTCCTGTTTTGATTTTCTGAAAAGCTTCTTGTCAGATTCTTACTGATGAACGCCCTACGTCTTGGTGTGCTACATTTAGAGCTGCAGGAAAATTCCTTCATGGTGTTTAAAAATCCCAACTATAAAGCTGACAAGTCACAAAGGATGGTAGTACTCACTGCCCCAGAATGGTGACAGATAGGGACATATTAAGTACCAAATCTGGTTGTGGTGCTCAGCTGGAAGAAATGTTCCTGGCAACTGACCTTTACCTAGAAAGGCCATCGTGTTGGAGTATTCCAACACAGATCGAACAGAATCCCATGGTTTCATTCCATGGTGAGCCATTCTAGAGGCTGAGTATAGTCAGTTTCAGTGACTTATTCTGCGGAATTTTAAACCTCTGTGTCTCTTCCCCTTTCCTTCCCACGCAGCCCTTCTCCATACCTACCCTGGGTACCTCTATGACCCCACTGGTTCCTGAAACCACACTTCTGTCCTTCAGAGTTAATCTAGTTAGGACACCCTCCACCCACATGCCCTTAATCTATCTCCTTCACATCTCCAGAACTTCCTTCATTTTAGACCACAGATTTTGTAAAAAGAATCTTATTTTCTAGTTTTATTTTCTAGCTTTCTAGTTAATCACTTTTATTTCCACTTAATCCAATCACTAACTCAGGAAAATATGGCAGACCCACCTTACTTAGTCAAATCATCCAAATATAAAATAATGTACTTTATTATTTTCTGGTAGACATCGTCATAGTCACAATTTATCTATTTGAGTGTGATTATTTGACTAATATGTCTTTCTTGCTAGTTTATAAGCTCCATTCCTGAATATATACACCTTTATCCATGTTCTTTCTTAAAAAATAATAGGTTCTCGAAATATATTTTTAAATAAATAATAGATTAAGAAAGCAAGAACATTAAAGCAATTTGAACAAAACAGAATGCCCCACAATCATGTAAATAGACAAAATACTTCTGGGCATAAATAAGTAGCCTCAGGCATTTAGAAGAAGGTATATTGACAAAAGTAACATGTCTCAGTGATAAAATTGATACAGACTTTATGACAGTGAATATGAATAAGTAAAGAATGAGAACTGCTATTGTAATGAGCTAAGATAGATAGCAACAAGACTCTGAGAGGAAAGAGAAAGAGATTATTGATTTGCTAGATAATAGATTATAGACCATTTTCTTAGCCACACCAGTTCATAAGTGAGAGTAACAAAATTATGACACACACCTTTACTTAATCACCTCTCTTGTAAGTGTGGGTGAGCCCTGTAACTTTCTTCTAACCAATAGAACATGGTAAAGGCAAAACATTCTGCTGATTTAATTAACATCCCTGGTCAGCTGACATTTAGTTGATCAAAAGAGAGATTACCCTTGGTGGGCCTAGCCTAATCAGGCAAGTCCTTTAAAAGAGAATTTAGAGATTGAATATAAAATAAGCCAGAAATTCTTCTGCTGGCCCTACAGAAACAATCATGTGAACTACCAATGGAGAGGGTCATGTGGCAGGTGTCCTCTAGCTGCTAAAAGTCTCCGTCTTACAACCACAAAGAATTAACTAATAAGGATTCACTAAACTCTATGAAACTGCCATTATTTTACACATCAAAACTGGTCAAACATCAGAAATTTCATATGGCACAACCCCTATATGTATACAAGGTATTCTGAATAATATGATTGATGATTTGTATTAGTTATTTGTTGCTGCATAACAAATTAAAACACACTTAGTGACTTAATCTAACCTCATTTATTATCTCACTGTTTTTGTAGGTCAGAATTCCAGGCTTAGCCTAGATGGGTTCTTTGCTCAGGGTCTCACAGGATGAAATCAAGATATTGAGGGGCCTGAGTTGTTTATCTGGGGCTCAGGGTTCTCTTCCATCTCCCATGAATCTGTATATGACAGCTATCCCAGCAATTTTTAACATTTTGGTTTTTTCATTAGGTATTAACTTTAGATAGAAGCATGGACAGAAAAGACTATAATAGATAATGTCTTATTTAGCCAAATAGGCCATGCAAAGAGCATCCATTCATGAAAGATGCCCTAAGATGTATTCCAGTAGAAAAGAATTATTTTTTATTTAATTACATTGGATGTTTAATAAAGATACTAAAAAAATAATCGTATCATTTCACAAAGTATCTGGAAAACATTTTGGTACATAAATAACTTCTCTCTACATAAAAATTCAAGTTTATCATATTTCGCAGATGGCTAAAAAACTGAATTGAAGGCTCCCTATCAAATGAGATATGCTTCACTGGTCCTTTATACAGAGGCAATTTTTTTTTATATAAACTTATATGCCATGAACATTAGCTAACCGAAGTATCTGAGAATGAGGAAGTCTATAAGAATAGAAAGCCTGAGTGGTTGCTCAAACATCTGGCAGAAAAATACCAATAATTATAGTGTTTCAAGTTAATTTACCTTTTTGAAATATTCTTTGGCATTACATATGAAAAATGTAAAAAGAAATTGATTGCTTAATAAGGATAGCTATATCTCAACTATAGAAGTAATTTAGTTTTGATTTCTTTTTAGGTAGATATGCAAAAAGATATTTAAATATAAAACAAATTGTAAAAATACAGTAAACTATTATGAAAAAGTAAGGATTATTAGTTTTATGTGGAAGCATAAAATTTTCTCTTGTTCCAAACAGACATGCAAAAAATAAGATTCATCATTCTCTCTTATTTTGTTTCATTTCATCTTCTTTCCTTCCTCTTTCCCCTTCCTTCCTCCCTCCCTCATGCCCTCTCTCTCTCCTATCCTTTCTTCCACAAATATTTATTGAGGCTCTCCTTGTGCCAGGGTGCTGGGGAGATAGTCAACAAAACAGACACAATTCTTGCCCTTGTGTAGTATATATTCCTATCAGGTAAGACAAATATCTGAAAACAATAAATATATAATGTAACAGAAACAAATATATAGTACAATGTTGGAAACAAACTTAAAGGAGTTTGGGATGATGAGGTTGTTATTTTAGATACTGAAAAAGTTAGCTCTTGGAACATTCTGGGGATGGAGTAAAGGCCACTTTTTTTGTTGTTTTGCACAGGAAAGGTGACGTTCCTTTCTAAGCTACACCAGGAAGGGTGACTTTTCTCTTCCCAGCTTTTCTGGCTTTCCTTTGCACCTTCTGATAAAAGTAAAAAGTTTTGAATTGACTAGGTGTGCTGGAGGAGAGAAAAACAGTAGAAAGTTTCTCCATAGAGTAAGGCAAAGGAAAGGATTCAGTGATAGTGTTAAACATGCACCTGGCCACAGGAGTGCCTGGTGACAAGGAAGGGCATTTGGAGAGCATGTTGGAAAAGGAATAGAGGGGAAAAATAAGGTGAGAGAATCTCAAATGCTTAATTTTCATACTTTGCACTGGAGCTCACTCGTGATAATAGTCTTTTCAATCTCTGAAAATCATCCCAAGTTGACAGACGTGCTGTACATGAAATCTTAAAATGGTGCATAGATGGCTTCACGTAAATGGCATTTATCTACTTTTAGGAGCCCAATACTGACCATATTTTGAAAAATTGATTAGCATGAAAAAAATACAGGGCTTTAGCTCCAGGAAATGTAGTTTTATTTCTTGTTCTCTAATTTACATACTCTGTGGTCCAAGAAAAGTAATACAAACCTCTCATTTTGATTTTATATTGCCCAGCATTTAAATGTTCACAACTATTATAACATTATGGTGGAATGTGCCTTTTATCAGCAGAGGCGAACACATTTAGTGACTGAAAGTTTTTGATCTCTAATTTCTATCATGGCTCATTTATTTTATTTTTTCCTGTTTTTTTTTGTTTTTTTGTTTTTTGGGGTTTTTTTTTTTTGCCTTTTGGTCTAATTTATTTCTTTAGGCCATTTTGGGTTAGTTTAATTTTTATTAAATAGCTACTGGAGTTTTGCTTTATGATTGAATTTGAGTCTTTTAAACTTTTGATATGAATTTTTAAAAATAATTAGAATATTTTAAAATCACAGATATGTTTAGTTATATGTTTTTTCATCTCAATTTTTCTTTTTTTTTGTTATTTACTAATTGTCTTTTCCTCCTTTTTCCGTTTTTACATCATTCGAATTCTAAATTTTGCTTTATTATTATGTTGCTTAAATTTAATTTATATTCTATCTTTTGTTGTGAGGCTAGTATGATTTTTTGTGGTAAATAAACTTTTTCTTTTAGACTCATAGAATTTTTATTTTATACTAAATAAAACAGAATATGTTTGGATGTTACATCCCAAATGCTCAATGTAAAATATTAAAAAATTTAAACTTTGATCTTAAAGGATTAGTCAGGTATGTTACATATTTTGTTATTTTTAAGATATCAGGCATGACAGTCTTTGATTTAAATCTGAAGATAAATATAGGCATACTACAAAGATATTGCGAGTTTGGTTCCAGACCACCAGAATAAAGCAAGTCATAATTTTCTGGCTGGTGGAGAGTCTTGCCTTTTATTTGTAAAAAGCGGAAAATCTGTGAAACACAATGAAGTGCAGTAAAATGTATGACTGTATAATACAAATTCTCATTAACGTGTTTCCACTTTCTTCTACACCTTCTTCCACATTGTCTACTTTATAATGCACAATATAGTATTTCTCTCAATTTATTATGATTTTTCATTAAAATTATTCAATGAGGTGTCCATCCTTTTTTCCTTAAAATTTTTTTTATTTTTCAGGTGGTTTCTTAAGAATGTGCTTTATTCTTCATATGATTCTCAGACTTGTATTTTTAATTTATATGACCTTTTGGTAATTGTTAAAAGGCAATCTGAGACAAGCATTAAAGAAATGATAAATTAGGCATAGGTTCTTTTCCTCTTGACAGCTCAAAGGCAGGAAAACAATTTTCTAAGGTTATAGAAATGGGTCCATTTAAAACCGGGATTGCCTTTATCGTTGGTTGTCACAGTTGGCAATGGAGTGTGACAGGCGGCTGTTAACTCTGGCAACTTGTCATGTACCAGCTGTTTTGTCACTATTCAGAGGGCCCAGAGGCAAATTTTGAACTGAAACAATTAAATGATAAAGAAATAGAATCCCATAAAAATAACAACAAATACCAAAAACCTTCAAGTTTCAGCAATCAATAAATAAGGTGAGCCCTCATGGGGAAGTAGCCACTAAAGGAAAACTGGAGATATTTTTACCTTCACGGTCTTTAAAGAACAAAACCAAACAGTACGATCCCTCGTGACAGCCTCTAGATTTCATTCTGACAAACTTCTTAAACTAATTAATCTATCATTCTTTTAAAATTCCAACCAGAACACTCCAGTATCATAAGATTATTTCAAAGGCATTTCTTAAAATAAAATTTCCCAAATTAGCTAACTTAACATAATCACAACTTATAATTTCTACTCTTTAAGAATCTTGTAGTAAGTACCTCAAAACTCTGGACGGAACTTTAAGACGTCACATTTTCAATGGAATTCCCCACTTACAGTGGGATTCAGGGCACCCTGGAACCTTCTTTGGCTCCTTGATAGAATCAGACAGTGGGAAGACCTAAGGTGGAGGTGACCCAACCTTAGTCCTTGTTGGGTCACCTCCACCTTATAAGCGTTGAGAACACTCATATGATTCTGTCAGGACTGTCGGAGAGGTAGTAAGCTGGACCAGGTTCCTTTAGTTAAAAATCCCAGAACCCAGAACAGAGTGAGTGTGGGACACACAAAAAAGGATGAAGCATGAGATCAAGACAAAGAGACACAACGCAGGTGAATGCTCTAGCTCCGAAGGGAGATAAACCTGGCTTTTAATCCTCTTCTACTTACTGCTGGCAGTGTGTGTGGCTCTAGGCAAGTTATGTCAATACTGTAGGCCACCACTGTGTTTGTCCCTAAAAATGAGGAGACTATACCTTCTCTTAATGTCACTATGAGGATTAAATCACTCACCTGATCTTCGTAAAATGATTAATGGAATCTGTAATACTTTGATAAGCATTCCTTATTATTTGGCCTATTATATTTTTGTCTTATGTATCATTATCATCATCATTGTTATGTTGCATTTTGTGGCTTCAAAATTCAAGAAATCTGCTTCAATTTTTCTTTTTTTCAGAAAATATTTTCTACTCTCTTTACCATGTGGGAATCTGTTCCACCCTAAAACTCATCCACATGTACCTATGCTTGCTTTATCTTCTCAAAAAGTGCCAACTTGCTAGGTGTGATGATTAGATTTAATCTGTCTCCATGCCTCTATCATATTTAGCATGGTGCTTTACATACATTAAGAGATCAGTGTTGAATGTGGAATTAAATTGCTACTAGACCTGGGTGTAACCTGTTTTGAAACTTTAGTTTCCTCATGCAATTGCAAAATCACTACTTGTAATTTGAATTCTTATATCACAAATGCAAAACATTGTTTATGGACCAATAAAAGGGTTATATGACTTAAATTTAGTTTTTTAAAACAGGGTGAGCGAGCTTCCTCTGTGCAATCTACAAATCCCCAAATCTATTTTTTTTTTATTAGACAACTGTGAAAACTTTTCCCTCAATTGCAAATTATTTTTTATAAAGATTAAAGTAAGTTTTTGGTAAATTGTGCTTTGAGAGACATCATAAAATAACTCTTTAGGCATCTTATGAGAAACAAAAAATGCTTTGGTCCAATGTCTGATAACTCAGAAATCTATTATTCCTGAAATTTAGAATGACAAAGAAAGCTCTAGGAGGTTTGTTTATTCCTTTGTTCATTTTCCTATGTTTTCCAGAATTCAGAGGATCTTGGGCTCTTGAAGAACATGGCTACTTTAAAGATTCAAGGATGATCTGGGGGACCCGTCTGTACTAAATCTGATTCTTAGTTTGGAGTGAAAATTGGTAAGAAATTCCTTATACCTCTCAACTGTTCTCTGGTTTTTCAGAAAAAGGCCAAATTGGAAAAAAGAATTTCATGGAAAAATAGAACTCAAGTAGATCACTTCTTAGATAACTAAAGCAAAAATGACTGTGGTGAAAATACCAGAAAGGGTTTGAACATTTGCTGAATGAAACCACAAAATGGGAAAATAGAGAAGGGTTCAAGCTGCACTGGAAATGCTGTTGACACATGGCAATCCGTGAACCACACAGGACCCTACGAGGGGCTGTGGCAGTATTTAAAGGACCTTAGCTCTGGGATTTTTAAAATAATGGTTCAAAGACGATTGAAACTTTATCAGTGGACTTATTTCGTGAATCCTAAGGGGGTGATTGTAGAGTGCCTATGTCATAGAATAAAGGCACAATGGCATGAAAAAGAGCAGCTGTGGTCACCAATGCTAAGAGAAGTGCTGGAAGTACAATCCCAGCTACACATGAAGATTCCTGCTCTTTTACTAAATATTTAATCATGGCATGCATCATCTTAGATTGTGAAATCCCAGAATGTTCTGTCTATATGCCATTTACTTCAATTATACCTCCTTTATTTTTCTTTCTTTCTTCTTCTTTTCCTTTTTTTAACAGAGAAGAAAGCATAGATTTAGAGTAAGTTGCTCAAAGTATTTATTTCAAGTTGCAAGTGTCAAAAGCCCAGAACAAATTAATTGCAACAATAATAAAATTATCTCAATAACTGGAAAGCCACAGGGAGGGATGACTTCATGAACACCTTCATTCGGGAGCTCAAACATTTTCACAAGGGACTTGATTCTCTACAGAACTCAGATCAGTACTCTCCCCTAGCAAAGCCAGGCAAATTACTTTTACTTTGATGTAATATTATTTTAGTTTGGTAAAATTAACTGATTTAAATTTTCTCTATGTCGAATCTGAAATGTGCCACATACTAGTTCTGTGACCTTAGAAAAATCTCTTTATCTCATTAAACCTTCTACTATTTAATGCTGAAATATTGTATTTGATCACTAGATGACTTTCAAAGTCAACTCTGTCAATAAATGTCTGTAGTTCCATGAGTTTATACGCTTCTTTCCTTCATAGCCTTACTATAATTTGTAATGGTACATCCTTTTGTTGTTGCTTTTTGAAGTATATATCTCTCCATCTAGACTAAAGCTATATGAGGGCAGGGACTATCTCTCCCCTTTTGACCACTGTACACCCTATGCCTAGCAGAGTGCCTCATACATAGTAGAATAATGTTGTTTGGTTTTTTTTCACAAATGTTTACGTGCCCTTTTGGCTTGAAACATTTTCTAGATTAACAGCTTTGAGCAGACATTATCTTGTATTTGCCCAAGCCAAATGTCTATGTTTGTCTAGACATAATACAAAACATGTCTTCTATAAGTACGTACCTTCATTAAATCAACAATAGGAATCTTCTTTGGTGTTGTAGTATAAAAACTATATAAATCATTCTAGTAATTCATTGCAAATCCAAGAAAACTGTTACAGGTCTGACACGCCACACATTAAAGCTTGTGAGAGTTTATGAATTGATATTCAGCAATGAGTAGACAAACTGTTAGAATTTTTTTAACTCAACCTTTTTTTTAACTCAACATTGATATTTGAAGCAAAATACGAATGATGTTTAATTTTTAAGCAGTTCTCTCTTTTGCCTCTAGATGTCTCACCTGGAATTCCCACTGTAGCAGATATTCTGATGCAATACCCCACTATAGGCTTGGCTGAAATGTCATCTTGGGAACTCAGAGAGTAAATGTGAATTTAACTGCAGTTAGGTCAAAACATTCCATCAGTAATTTTTTTTTAACATTCTGGAAAAATGCAAATAACAGATGGTGGGAGAATAGGCAGATTTATGAGAAAAATGGCTTTGTATTAGTCATTCTGATGAGACACATCCCGAGGAGGCCCTGACTTTTTGGCTATGATGAACAGTTTCCAGGTGTAACCCTTGATGCTGGGAAAATGATATTTAAGACAATGGTCATCATACCATTTTAACAGCTTTCTTTTTCACTTCAAAAATAATTCATACCACATAAATCCCAGTAGAGGAGGTATGGAATTCAACATATTAATATATGTCTTTAGGATATGACTTATAGAAAGACAATGATGACTTTAGCCTAGGAAAACTAATTTTTACAAGTTCAGTGAGAAGCAAAAGCAATAGTTTTACTTCTTGAGACATTTTGACCCTGGGCAAAAACAGGAGTTTAAGATATTTGAACATAAATAATGAGAAATGAATCGCTTGTAAATATTTCTATTAGTAGCAGTGTTTCCCAGTACCATATTTTATATAGATTAATATATTATATATGCAAATACTATGATAATATTTAGTATATAAGAGGAATGGAAAGAGAGAGATGACCTAAAATAGTTTAGAAATAATACCCTAACTACTTCAAAGTAGAATAAAACATAGTCACTTGGGTATGTTTAGATATACTGACTTTCTACCACAAAATTCAGATTTCTCTAAAGTGAGAGAGGAAGAGACAAAGAGATATTCTTCCTGACCCTGAAATAGACTGACAAAAGCAGAAAAAATTAGTGAGTGAAAGGTGAACATAATTCGGTTATTTTCTTGCCTATTTCCTTAAAATGTTTTGTTTTTTAAATATAATTTGTAGAATTTTATTGTACTATGCTTTGGTTTCTACATCTTAAGGTTCTTTTGTTTGTTTTGTTTTCTTTTGGTCTCTGTGGATCTAAAAAATATTTAGAGTGACTTTTGCCTTGCATGCAAGTCTCTCAGGTTAATTTCATCTTCTTCTCTAGGTTTCTCTTCTAATCGTTATAAAACAATCTCAAATTTCCACCCATATTTACCTATTGTAGTAAGTTGTTTTTCAGTTCAAATCTTACCTACTTCCTGATGCCTTTTCTAGTTTACTCAGGTAGACGTGATCAAGTCTGTCCCTACTACTGGAAATTGAGATGGTTTGTCTCAGGCTGTTGGTTTGCAGCCTCAGGACTTCCCCAGATGAAACCTGAAACTAGTCTTTGTACACAGAGGGCAAGGAAAGACAGGACACAGAAGCAGACAATTCCAGATGAGTAGGTGGCAGGTTTAATATGCAAGGAACCTTTCATACGAGATTTGTCTTGGGCTACTGCAAGACAAAAGGATCTCTACATCTGCCTGCTAGAATCTTAAAAGTGTTTAGAAATCCAGCCAGGGATCAGCTAATGTTCTGTAGATCCCGAGAAGTGAGGATGTTAAGCCAATTCCCCGGCCCCTTATTCCTTTCCCTGCACAGGATGATATTTGAGTAGCTTCAAAGTTACCTTTTAATGGTACCTACTTTTCCAAGCATATTCTGAATGCTTCATCTATGGAACAGTTGTAATTCCCAAACAGATTTTGTATCAAAATCTAGGAGCTTATGTGTGCCTATAAAACTGGGAGGTCACTTAAATTTTGAATCAATTGTGTATCACTTGTAGATAATTCCCTTAGATTATCTTGGTCTCAGTTTTCAAGTTCTAAAGAATGACTGTCAGGCTAGAGTTCTCATAGAACCTTTCCAAGTATAAGATTCTATTATTCTATTCTGGAAATTAAAGTAGGTGTGTTTAAATCTAATACCCTAATCAGAATAGTTCAATTACATCCTTATCTGTTACTAATATAATAATAATTATAGATACACATTTATATCTCAGGTAAATATAATTTAATTTAAAAAGAATCATGATAGCATTTAAAGTAGTTATCAGACTTGAAACTTTTACATGTCCCTTTTCCATTATATGAAATAAGCTTTGATTTTCTTATAAATTTAACACATAAAAATTAATTAAAAGTCTAGCATGAGGCAACCCTTGCTAGCTGTTTGGATTATAGCAATGAAGAAAACACTTCTTATGTTCCACTTGAAGCCAGTACTTTGAACTCACTGAAAGACTAGCTGGTCTAAGTCAATTATGGATTTTGGAGATCGTTGGATGTCATTGCTTTTATAACCCTAATCCATAGACATTTAACTTTTTTCTCTAACCAAAACAATAAAATCGTCTTTTTAAAACTGTTATAATGATGTTAATAATAGCAAATATACTTTCATTAGCATATCGTATTTTATTTATAAATGCAGTTAAGTTTTAATAAATATACACAGGTTATTGAAAATATAGGAAAAAATAAGTGGGCTGCTGCAAAATTTATGATTTGTTTTTAGAACTCTGTAAAAAGGACAATTGAATGTAATTCAAAGAGTCATGCATGTGCCATGTGAGGGTTCTGATAGAAACAGATTATTCTAATGATGTAATTGAGGAGTTTTAATAAAGATACTCATTTCTTTACAAGTAGTGTGGCAGGACTTAACAGAACTAACAGGGATAGATGAGCACACACGGAACGAGCAGGTTCTGGGGATCTGTTACCACCCTTTGGCCTAAAATAAAGAGACGGATTCCCAGAACACGGAGAAGGTCTGTGAATGAATGTGACCACCTGAGAAGAACTTTGGCCTTTGTTAGATGGCACAGCCAAGCTGTGGCCACTGAGCAAGGAGAAAATTGCAGTGAAAGAGACTCTGTCTCCAGTTCAATCTACTACCAGTGCTTCCCAGTGGCCCAACCCACTAGGAGGTCAAAGTAGCTCAATGGTGTGATCTATAGAGATCAACCTTTCACAGTATAGGGCAGAATAGAGGAAGCTGGTACATGGACCAGAATATGGAGGATATCTAGAACAACAAGGTAATTAGAAGATAAATGACTTGAATGGAAAACTTCATTAATTTCTATTTAATTCTGAAAGCAATTTTAAAAATTCTAATTATTATTTTAATCTCTTATTCCTATAGAACATGAAAATACCTGACCCCATCTTTTCAGACTCTTTTTTGTATATCACAGGGATAATAGCACTTTCTTGAATATTAGTGAAAAACTTCACCTTTAGCATTGTTTAATAAAAATGGAGGTGTTTCTCAGGTTTTGCTTTGCTTGATGGTGTAGAATAGATACTGCAAAATTGAATTAAAGCATGATGAAATGATATATATTCGTATACAATTGTCATCACAAGTATTTTGATCTGGTTCATTTTAAGTCAAAGAAATAAAGACACTTTGATGTTTATAATACTAAAACTACACCTCCCTCCAAAAAAAAAACAAACCCAAATCAAAAATATTCATGGCCTCATTATGTGGCCTTAATAATACTAACATCTAGTGACTATTAGCAGAATTCAGGGTCTGGACTTCTTTTCAGAAACAGATAATTATTATAATATTTTTTATGTATTTTGTTCATGTTTGTACCTTTCTCATCTCCAAATTAAAATAGAGAAAAATTCTAAGTATTCTGTAATTTTTAAAAGTAACACACTTGCTGATAAATATGCAGAATAACTACTACTTTTTATTGAACAAATCACTTTGTTTTTCTTTGCTTCTATTTGAAATCTAAAGTTTAAGCTAAAAAAACTTGACAGATCTTCCTATTATTAACGTTTCTTAATAGTAACATGCACACACACTTTTATGCATAATCTGGTTTAAATCAAGCTGCTTGCATTTCAAGGGCAATGTATTTGGCAAAAGTAATGTCTTGCAGTTCAACATCACATACATTGAATATATACCAAATAGTTGGCTACAACTTGGTGAGTTCAGCACAACTGGCAAACCTTTCATAAGAAAGGCCACAATGTCACGCTGGCATAAAAATAAAATCTGGGCTGAGAAGTAGAGAGAAAAATAAAAGTTCTCTTGAGGTCAAGGGCAACAGCTGAGCAGCACTGGGGCTACCTGCTTCCAAGGGTACAGTGTCTTGTGTTTATAGATAAAATGTCTGTTTCTATGGGGGGAGGGTGGTCACAGGAGCAAATATCCCTGACACCCAAACAAAATAATCCCAAATAAAATGGATGATGTAGCTCATAGTAAAAAGGGAGATAACTATTCATGGGAAAAAATGCATGACCTCACTCTTTCAGAATACACAGTGATTCATCAGCAGTCCCAGCTTTCTTGCCTGCTTGCTTTGAGTCTCACAGCTTGGCTCTTCCCCTTTGCCTCCAAAGTTAGGTCATCTAATTGAAAGTGCTGGGGGTTTAAGAGGGACAGTGAAATTTTAAAGAAAGCCCATGGTTCATGGAAGTATTTCTTGTCAAGAATTCAGAGGCACTGTCTTTGCTGAGAACACAGTTTTCTCAAGAGCTAAATGTTGTATTCTTTCTTTCTCTTTCTTTTTCTTTCTTCCTTTCTTTCTATCTTTTCTTTTCTTTCTTTCTTTCTTTCTTTCTTTCTTTCTTTCTTTCTTTCTTTCTTTCTTTCTTTCTTTCTTTCTTTCTTTCTTTCTTTCTTTCTTTCTTTCTTTCTTTCTTCTTTCTTTCTTCTTTCTCTTCTCTCTCTCTCTCAATCTCTCTCTCTCTCTCTCTCCCTCCCTCCCTTTCTTCCTTTTTTCTTTTTTCTTTCATTCTTTTTTTGTCTCAGAAAGTCTGTGGAGTAACTTAGTGGAAGTCTCTGTGATTATGAGATGGGGAAAATGTTATGGAAGAAATACATGGAAATGTATGTATAAGCAGGAAGAATCAGCTAAAAATATGACAAGCAGGCTGTTATAATTTTAAATTGCGGCACTTGCAAAAAAAAAAAAAAAAACTCTGAAGGGCTATCAGTCCATCTTCTTATGAAAAGGCACCAGAGTTTAATCAAGTAACTGTGAAACCACTGCCTCAAAATTGCGACCAAATTGTTTGTGCAGTGTTATGTAGCTAAGGAAACAAATGTGGGCTTCTAGAATTACATTATTAGTTTCTTTTGAGCCATGTGCACATCAAAGATTTTTCAGAAACTAGTAATGCTATGTTACATAGGGACCAGTGACTCCATGGGTGGAAACACCAAGCCTCTTTCTGGTTCTTTTCTCTCATCTAAGTGACTCCTGGTTATTTTGTGATTTTTGGCTCCTGTCGTGCGGGACAGCGGGTGGGGGTAGAAGTAGGGGGTGCGAAGAGCAAATCTCTGTTGAGCTTGTTCTACCAAACTTCTACAGCTTTATTAAACAGAGACTGATAAAACCTTATTGGTGAAAAAAAGCTTTTTGATCTGTCTGCTGTTTTCAATTATGCTTTACCAGCGGTGCCAGGATAAACAGCAACCTGGTGCCGATTAAAATGCAGTTTCCCAGACCCCGCCTTCTGGCATGCTGCAGGGGTGGGCCTCAGAGGGGTATTTTTTACTGGGGATCCCTGGGGCCTGAGGACTACACTTTTGAGAAACACAGTACTACATCTTCTGTGCTGGAAGCCGAAGCTTTAGAAATCAAATCAAGCCGACACGTTTTCATCTATGCTAACTGAACAATTTCTAGAAGAATCATTTCACTGCTGATCAGAAGCCAGTGATTCAGTCCCATTGAAGCAGCAGGCACAACTCTGGTCCCCAAAAGCTTTAGGTCATGTCTCTAAAAGCCCATTCACAAGTAGAGTTCCCAAGAGGGTGAGAGATGGCTTAAAAATTACATATTGTCTCCTCATTTAGCTGCCTGATGCCTCCCACATAGGTAAAACCTCACTTCCAGCATCCTCCAGCCCCTCCTTGGGGCCTGGGTAATCGGCAGGCCTGGATTAATCTTGCTTGTGCTATGCCCTCACATCTTCTGGACAACCACATGTGATGGAGGGGCCAGGATTTCCTAAAGCCCCTCCTGTATTTCAGAGGTGTCTGTGTGTGCAAACGTGGCCTGTGGGTCTCCATAACCTGTGCCACCCACACTTCTACTTGGCTCCTGGCCTTGGTGCTGCTGGCTGGGCAGATAAAACATTTTGTTTCCACTCTGAGAGCTTTCCTTTCTGCTTATTTGCACTTCTGTCATTCTGTACCCTGATGATAAACCCCATTTGATTCAGACTGACCGCTCAGACTCTGTGCTGTCAGCACTATATTCATTTATACAAGTAGGCTGAGAGTAAATGTTCTTAGGTATTTTTCCCAAGATGGTTCATCCAACCAAGCCACATGTTATTAATTCCCAGGAGTCTGTTATTTTCTTAGGGAATTCAAATCTAGGATCCCTCCGAGAGGTTAATCAGAGTCACCAATCAATTCATTATTTAAGAACTAGTGACAATGACACATTATTTTTTTGTATTTGACATTATTTGAGATATAATTTACATATGATAAAATTTCCATGTGATATGTACAGGTTGACAACTTTTCAAACTTATTTTTATTTTGAAATAAGTGTACTGACACAGAAAGTTGCAAAGATAGTACAAAGCATCCCATTTACCCTTAAGCCAGGTTTCTGCAATGGTTATCTTTTACCAAATTAGAGTGTAATACCACACCAGGAAATTGGTGTTAGTGTGAAGTGTATGCATAGTTCTGTGCTATTTGATCACATGATCATGAGGTTATGATATTATGCAAATTCCTGTAGTCACAGTCACAATCAAGATACAGAACTATGCTATCACCACAGAGATTTCTCTCATGTACGCTTTATAGTCACAACCTCTCCCTTCCCTTAATCACTCTAATCCCTGACAATCACAAATCTGTTGTTTGTCTTCATAGTTTTGTGATTTCTAGAATGTTCTATAAATGGAATTACATAGAATGTGAGCTTTTGAGTCTCGCTTTAATCACTAACATAACACTCTTAAGATTCATCCAAGTTGTCTGTTTGCTATTATTATTATTATTATTATTATTGAGTAGTATTTCAATCTATGCTTATTTATGCATTAAATTTATTATCTATATGCCATTTCTTCCAAAAAGGCTGTGAAGTGGCTTATATCAAGTTATATGAAAAAAAGGCTAAGAAAACACAAATACAGAATTGGGAGTAATGAAATGAGAAAGACTTAGTGAGCTAACCTTAGCAATTGACAGGATAGGAACCAGGGTTAAGCTTCAGAACTGGCTCTAAAATTTCTGGCATCCAAAAGAAAAAAAGGAGAATGTGATAAATGGCATAACTCTCATTATTAGAGAGGAGGAAGCTTGCCAGTTCTTAAATGGGGAGAATTTTTCTAATGGTATTAAATTTAAAAGAAATAACTCAGAAGTGTTGCATAGACCATATATTGATGGAATGAAGAACATTCTCAGCAATATATCTACAACAAATGCAAACACGGATTTTACAGTCACAAGGCAAAAAGCAAATGGTTAAAATTCAACTCCATAAAGCCAATCAACAAGACATATTATGTGGCTTGTACTTCAATGCAGATTAAAGGATGCTGCGGGGTAAGGAGGCTCCTGTGATCAGCACAAGCATGACTCAACATCTACTCTGCTTCTTCTCCTTGTTAACCTCCTTGAGAATGAATATGGTCATGTGACTAGTCATGGCCAATGAGTTGTGAGTATGGTAGATTATATTTTCTAAAAAAGTTAGAAAATATTCCTAAACAAATCTATTAGTGACATATTCCTAAAATATGTCACTAATGTTCTTCTATCAAGATGTTGGGTCTTACTTTTCTCCCCTTAAACAACATGGGTGAGCTTTACAGAAATTGGCCTCAACCTCATCTCTTCTTTTCCTGGAATCTTGTCAAGGTATCATTATATAAAACATTTTGTGTGAAGTTAATTGCTTTATATGTGAAGTAGTAATTGACAACGGAGCTCCTGAGATATATTTTTAAGCTGTGAATAACAAACAATCTGTAAATATACGATGAGTAGTCAACATAATTGTGACTGTTTTTTAACTTTTTAAATTCAAGCTACTTTAAGATTACAGAGATTTCTATTGGTACTGCTATTTCTTTTATTCCTCTAAAAAATAAATTTTTGGTTGAACTGTGCTTCTATAAATATGGTTCAAAAACTGCATATATATAGTCAAAGACAGGCTAGGCTGGAGTAGATCTACAATGAAAAAGGAAAGGATTGCTGGCATTGAATACTTAGAAAGCACTTTTAAGATGACAGAACAGATGTCTGAGCCCACCTTTGAAATGAGAAGTTATTAAGCAGAATCTTTATAAAACTGATGTTAACTCTATCAATGTTTGATTAGAGAAAATATGAAGTAAATACAACTAGCCCTATTAGAAGTTGAGGAAAACTTTAAAAAAGAAAAGATTATGATGAATATAAAATGTCACCATATACTTTGTTCATTTATTCATTCATTTATTATCAGCCAGATAATTAATAATTATTTATTGAGGCTGTATAACTGTGTCAGGGATTATGCTCGCTGCTGGGATTATAAAGACTATTAAGAGTTGGCCCTTGCCTCAAGAGTTTATAGTCTAAGTAAGTTTATTATCTAATAATATAATGCAATAGGTCATACACTAGATGCATGATTTCAGTGAAGAATATCACATTGAAGAACTATTTTCAATGCCTGTGCATATCTATTTAGCTAGAAAAATACAGTATAAACCCTATTTAGAACAGAAATGCGTAACTCAAGTGGCGTGGCAGGTGTACCCCTGATGAGAAGATGGCCACGTGTGGCTGTTAGAAAGGATGCTGTTAAACAGTGGAACATCTCCTTGAACTTCTTTGCTCTAATTCCAAGCTGATCAAAGCCCCTTCCCTTTAAGGTCAACTTCCTGTGTAGATTTGTTTATGGAAAAAGAATGATGCCAGCCACACAAACAGAAAGGTCCCAGTGCTTTTGATGTTATATTTCTCATTGTAAATTTGTATTCTTGTGTAAATACATTTCCAGGGAGTTTGAAGGCTGTGTATGGTCATCCCCTTCCCAAAGCCAGAGCCCCTCTTTGCTGAGTAAATCAAGCTTCTTGGATAAAAGCAGAGTTTCAGACCCCGAACCCTGGAGAATTTATCAAAGCAAATGCTACCTTGTTTCCCTGATGTCACCTCTGATCGCACAGCATGCCCTCCTGTTTCAGACATCTAGAGTCACATGTGATTATTATAAATATTTTACTCACAGTTTCTTTACACTCTCAATTTGAGGTTGTGATTGAAGTTGGCTGACACCTAAAGCACCCTCACCCAAGATCATTTCTTCCCCAGTGCAACTAGCTTCCCACGTCACTCCGAACTGGCCCCATCCAACCAAGAAACCAAATTCAGTCTTTTTCACTCTCCCCATGAAACATCTACTTATAGAAAAATCACCTTCAAGCAATATGGATATTAGAAAGGTTTTGTAGGGAAAAGCTGGAAAGTCTGTGTGCAGATCACACAGAAAATCCACTTACTTCTGACTTGTTGGTTTTGTACCCTTCGAATTTTCACTTTGGCCGTGTCCAAAGAGACCCTATTACCTTCTGAACATAAGCCGATCTCACAGTGCTCTCTTTTCTGGAAGCCAGCAGTACTGACTTGTGACCCTTCAGCTGCTCCCATATTTCTGAGAAAGTGTATCCAGTCTTCTACCCACCCCGATTTTCCTCCTGGACCCTTCAGTGTTCCCTACACCAAATGTCTTTGTGGTGAATGAAACCCTCTCTGTCTCATTTTGCTGTGCATCCTCTCTCCCACTTTGGTTCTGCTTGTATGACTCTGGATACCCCCAACTTATAATCTACCTCCTATTTCTAACTCCTGCAAAGAGAGCTATTTTAATAGTTTTTTGTTGTTGTGTGACAAATTGCCACAAATGTGACAGCTTAAAATAACATGAATTTATTATCCTACAGTGCCTGTAGGTCTAATTTTGGATATTCCATGCTGGAATCTCTGCTCAGGATCTCACCGGGATGAACTGAAGGTGGCAATTGGTGTTGCAGCCTTGTCCAGGCTCAGGGTCCAAGATCATCAATGTTAGCATAATTTATTTCTCTAAAGGTACAACTTGGAGATTCCATTTTCCTTCTTTCTGAGAGCCAGTGATATCTTCCAGCAACTACAGGCTGCCTAGAGTTCTCTGCCACATGCCCCACAGGCTGTTTACAATTGATGTTTGCTTTCTTCCAATCCAGCCAGTACATATCTCTCTAACTTCCTCTTCTGTGACCTGCCAGAGAAAACCCTCTGCTTTTAAAAAACCTCTGTAATGAGGTCATGCACACCCAGATCATCTCCCTATCTCAAGATTTACTGATTTAAAACTTTACTTACATCTGCAAAATCCTCTGCTCCCATACCTGGGTTAGTGTACTAATTAACTGGGACAAGTGGCTGGGAATCTTGGAGGGACTCTCTTAGAATTCTGCCTTCCACAGTCAGGTTTATGGTGAAATAAATAAAGAATGAGCTTCAGGAGCCCTCATTAACATAGTTTTTTTTTCTAGAGCTTTAGGAGAAGTCCTAGCTCTGTATTCACATGGTTTCTGTCTATGTAATTTTAGGTTAATTATTTTTACATATTTTTTTTTTTTGCAAAAGTAATATGTTTTGCCCAGATTGAATTAAGACAACTTTTACTTTCCATTCGAAATTCTCTGTGTTTTGTTTGTCTGTTTGGTCATGGTATCTTGGAGATGAGCTAAGAAGAAGTAGAATTAGAAATACTTTTAATTTCTGTGTAGTAGGTATTTTTATGTGGTGCCCAGTAACTTCTGTGCACTAGCTGGGAACAGATTCCAGGAATAGTAGTACTATTTGCCCAGCCCACACACCTGGCTGATGTAATGCAAACATGTACAGCCAGGGCTGTTCTGCATTAGGAATGGAATGATGGAGTCCAGTACTGGAAATATGTGAGAAGAGAAGAAGGAAAAGTGCTTTAAAATGTATTTGACTTTGGGTGGTAAACACACAATGCAATATACAGATGATATGTTATTGAACTGCACACTTGAAACCTATATAATTTTATTAACCAATGTTATTGCAATTAATTTAATAAAAAGTTAAACTAAAGTAAATTTTAAGAAGTTAAAAACTGGGCAAAATAAAATATATGGAGCTAGAAGCTAGTGGGTGGAAAATACGTCATAAAATCACAATTGTAAAATTATAAGTAAAAAATTTGTTTCTCATCAAAGCCTAGTTAAGAGAAAAGTTTTCCCTTTTTAGGAATATTCGAAGTAAAGCAGCTATTCAATTAAGAATCCATAACATAATTTTAATGAAAATGGAATATTTAATAAAGCTTGAACACACCATTTTATTTCTGATTTGGAAAGATGTTTAAGAAAAATTTACGGAGAAAGTACAGAGATTTTGCTTGAATATGACTGATGTGTGTCTTCTTGAAATTTAAATACTTTAATTTAAAAGTTGCAAGAAAATTTAGATAAAGATTAATAAAATAATAAAAAAATATGATAAAATGAGCAATGAAATAAAAAATGATTCTCATATTGAAAACCAAATTGTAGCCAAAACATACAAAGACTAAACCAAAAGCATACTATTCATAAAAAGGGAGAGATGCATTTCTAATATAACTAGCTAATAGTTTCTTAGAATTTTTGGTAACCTAATTAATAAAGAGAAGTGCATCATGTGTAAATACTAGAAGAGAGCTTAAACTTCTTGCTTCTTTTATACAAAAATAGAGGAAATATTCTGAGTATTTCTGCCATGGACAAACAATAATTACAAAAGGCACAAAACTAATTAACATTGGACACTGCTGAGGGAAACTTGAAAATCCCTGAATTCTTACAGCTAAGACAGAAATTTGACAGAAATCCATCCAAATCTAATAACAATTTTTAAATTTACAAAGCATTAATAAGTAAAAATAGAAACAAAATTGGACATTCCATTACTAGATTTTTTCTACATTTTTTTTAGAAAATGATATTTCAAATTTGTCTTATGAAGAGGTGATCTAAGAGTATTCTGCCAACTTAGCAAAAACACTGAATGAAAACTCCATTGGACAGTTCAGTTCCTTGCAACATCTGACAACTGAAGTTCCTCTCTTTTGAAGCTTTGTGCTAGGCCTCATGTTCGTAATCCTATTCTACTGTCTTCTCAGAGATGGACTGGAAATGGGGAAGACTCATTATTTTATATCTTCTTCTGGAAAGAATGGTTATTTAGATTTTTTAAAAAACTGTTTCCTTCTCTCCTACAAGGGTTCAATGCCAACTGACTGACTCTTTCACCCCAGCTTTCCCAGAATTCCAGCAAATCACATATTTTCCATATTGTCAAATATGGACCCAGAGAAAATGCCAATCTTGCCACTGTTGTGAGAAGAGAAACAAGTTCAAACACACCAAAGTCCCAGTGCAATTAATTTCATCTTATCGTACACACACACACACACACACAATTATTATACCTTTACTAATTCTAGGTGCCACAAATGGTTCTTTTCTATGTTGTCTTAAATGGCATTAAACTTCTCTATATTTTAGAAAGCTTTGCTATGTCATCGAATTTTAAAAGGACTGTTCTTAACCACTCATCTAATAATCCAAGGCTCAGATAAAGTATTCAGGTTTGTATGGGAACCAATGCATACTTCTAAAAATATTTACTAGCACATACAGTTTTTATTTTTCTAGGTAACTGGATTATTTTAAGAATTGCTTTTCATATCAACCGATGTGTAATCAAAATGTCTTGTGTACTTTCAGGGTAGGCACTAAAAGAACGCACGAGAACAAGAATAGTGCGATAAATATAACCAACTTAATTATATCCAGCACTTAAAAATCTTTATATATTTATTTATTACTAAAATTCACCTTCCCTATCTAGTTTCTAAAAAGCATCCCTCCATGTGCTCGTCTGACATGATCAAGAATCAGAACCTTGCCAGACTGAGCTGTACCTGGCTTGGTTTGCAACCATCTAGAATCAAAACACTGTTAAAGTATGCACACTTCCCACTGTTTACTGAAAGACTTTCTTGTTAACCATAGCAAAATGTCCAGCTCTGAAAATACTCTTCTGAGAACCCCCATGAACTCACCACGACTCCAGTATAATACACGTTTAGAAGGATTTCTGTGAGTCTTTTAAAATTTGTGGTTTATCACAAATTGCCAAAAACTTGCCTGCAGAGCTGTTTATCAGTACTAAATGATTTCAAGTGCTCTTCCTGCTAAAGCTTTTAATGTTTGGTGTGACTCCTTATGCTAATGTTATATTTATCACTGATATATCTGCTCCCACGAAACAAAACACATTCAGAAAATCTGGCTTTTACACAAACGTCACTTTTTCTTCAACATTGCATTGAAATTAATTCATCCTAAGTATTTCCTTACTATTTCTATAAATCTGATACGAAGACTGTTTGGATGGATTAGTCACTGAAATGAATCAGATAATGCGTTACACATTAAGGCAAAGTAAATTTAACCTACTGCTAGTAAAATTGGATTTAGATGCGTGTGGTTTTTGTACAGCATGCAATCTGTTGTGTTTGATCTCTTCAGAGGTGGGGGCAGACACGGTCTGTGTACAAACACGCTAAATAAATATATATTTATGCCGGCAAATAAATGACCCTTTTCTCTTTTAGCAGACTTCTAACCCTACCTCTGATTCTAAGCAAGAAGCCCTGGTTGGAGGTCATCCAGACTATTAGGCATAGCCCTTCAATATATAATTCTAAAAGAATTATTCTTTTAGAATTTTACTGTATAATTCTACTGTATAATTTTATTTGAGAGGGAAAAAATACACAGTTGATTTCTATTCTTACTTATTTCTATCATGTAGGGAGATTTTGTATTCAAATAAATGATTTGGGATACTTTTCAATACCAAATGCATAGTTCCTTTGAATTTTAAGTATATTCTCCATAGGAATATATTACCAAGTATGCAAGTCTTCTTAAATACAGAATTGTAGAACTGTGTCAAGGTTAAAATGGATAGATGGCTCAACCATTTGGAATCACTGAAGAGGTTTGTGCAATTAAATAGCCAAACTAGTGAAAGTAAAGTTTCAGAAGAAGGAGTTGTTGACAGTCAAGTTAGTCAAAGTGGTTGAAATGTTCATGTACTTGAACATGTACTATTCATGAAGCAAAAAGCAGAACGACCTTGGGAATTAAATCTTAGTATCTTGATTATACAGTGTTTTGGCGTATTTCTTTACATATTTCATAAAATTCATTCATAAAATTTTTTTATATAGTTATTCACACTTAATGATGGGGATGCAGTCTGAGAAATGTGCCTTAGAAATGTGGTAATTTTGTCATCGTGTGAGCATCACAGAGGGACTTACATAAACCTAGATGGTCCGGCCTGCTACACACCTGGGCTATGTGGTACCGCCTATTGCTCCGAGGCTACAAACCTATACAGCATGCTACCATAGTGAATTCTGTAACACAGTGGTAAGTATTTGCTTATCTTAACATAAAAAAAGTATAGTAAAAACATGGTATCTGCACTTTTTAAGAAAAAATGCTAACATGCCCAAGGCTATTTGTTTTTACATTCCTCTGCTGTTATGCCACATTCAGAAAGGTCAGTTGTGAAGTGGAGGACATTCCTTTAATCATGTTAGTATGATATCAATGTGTTTATTTTCCGCCAAAGAGCTGAACTTCAGTAAATGGTCTATGATGTCTGAGTTCACGGAAAGAAAATAGGTTAGGTAACACACGGTTAGGATCTTAAAAATCATAGTTTAACTTTAATTTTTCTCCAATCTCTATTCTAATTTTCAAAACAAGTCTTATGCTAAAGACTTGTTGATAACAGTTTCAAAAAATGTATCTTTATTCTGTCAACAACTATCCAGTGCCTCTTAGATGTCAGACTCTATGCAAAATACTTATAATGCACAGGAGATGAGAAAACACCGGGCCTTCCACCACGTAACACTGAGTCTAAAGGAAGACAGTGTAAAATCAGCTTATAGAAAAGAAAAGGCAAGAGGAGAGTGGTTGGTCCATATTTGGAGTACTGTGAATGCCCACAAAATTGTTTTCATGTCTCAATATAAATCAGGCAAAATGCGTAGATATTTAATGTTAACTCTCAACTCATCTCTAAACACTCTGTAACCTGGTGCAGAACCTATGTATATGTGGAGGCAGACAGGAGCAGGGTAACATGAGAATCCAACTTAATGGAAATGTTCTTTTTTATTTTTTGGCAAGGTATTATGAAAGTTCACATTCAATTATATGGACACTGACAAAACATTATAAAAGAGGGAACATATTAGAAAGTATTCTCAGTATTTCACAGGAAACAACTATTATTATTAGAATAAAATATGAACTAGATCTAATTATTAAATTTTTAGTGTTCTTTTCCTGACCATGCCATTTCTAATAGGACTAGTGATTTTTTAAAAAATCAACTTAACAGTATGTATACATCAAAATGAACTATATTTAGAAGGAATTTTTCTTGTCACTTTATCTACATTTGCTGCTAATGTAAAAAGGGTTGTTGGAAACTCACTTTGGGGAAGGTATTCAGAGGCTTCCGCATGCTCTTTTAAGGAATCTTAATGATGGCAAGAGAAACCATCCGACCATCTTGGTAAGTACACAGAACACTGATTCGGTAAACTAAAGGGGAGTCCTGTCATTTCCCACTTGGGCAAGAGTATGGAGTACTCATTGTGCATCTGTCTTTCTCAATAGGCGTTGGGCTTACAAAGTGAAGTTGCTACATTTTATTAATTTCAGTGTCACTGAAATAGTTCTTGGTGTATAACAGACATATCATGAATGATTGTCTAATTTAATGTTCTTAATTAAAGACATGGCTACTGGTTTTAATGATTTGAAATGAGCCAAAATGTTTCTCTGGCTATTTGCAAATATGCACAAGGTGATTTTTTTTCTTCACACATGCTTGCCATTTCCATATATAATACGCAAGCATAATGCACAATAAATGTTGGCAGAATACTCTTTGCTGACCCCATCCTCTCCTTACAGTGCCATAGTCTTATGGCGATTATTCATGATTGATAGTTGGATTCATTTTCCAACTAGATACTTGGATCCAAATGAATGCTTTAATATTTCAACCTCTTAAAAATGTAATGAAAAACCTGTCATGGGTAATAAGTTGCAATGAAGTGCTTGAGCACCTTAAATGACAGGTTCTCTGTGATTTGAAATTTCAGTTCTTCTGGATTTGAGTTATATTGTTAACTAGGTTAAAGATAGGGCATTCTAAGAAAAAATGTAATAATCTTGATAAATATCATAATTAGCATCAATACCTAAAACCATCACTTTGTTTTATGTTAAAATACTAAAATACTATTTTTTCGAGAATTATTACACTAGAAACCATGAGGTACAACCTGTAGTTTCCTATTAACTAATTTATTGTCTCCTTTTATCAGCTTATTTGCTTTGTCTTCTGTCGATTTGCCTTTTTATCTGTTCTCCTATGTATTAACCAAAAATGATATAACACTTTGAACAAACCTAGACGGCTAAGGAAAAACAACTCAACAAGCTTTATCATCAATTGATTATTTTGGGGATAATTCTAAAAACATGAAATTAGCCATCATAAAAGTTGCTCACCTATCTTTAACATGCTCAAGATTTATATTTAAAGAATTGAAATGCTTTCCTAGATGTAACCCAGAATCAAAAGTTCTATTACACTGATAAGTGTGATTTTCCACTTCAGGAAAGTTCCTTTTTCCAGTCTGTGTTTTATGTGGCTGTTTGTAACGGAGACAAAGAGAATGGCTAAATCAATACAAATGGCCCCTTAAGGCCTAGAGAGACTACAAGAAAGTGTAGCATCATTAAACTAAATTATGGACAAGCACTTAAGGAGACAAATAAGTGTTTTATTACCGTAAGTCCTCATTTTTGTTTTATAGCGAGGATGATTGAAAATGTTTACAAAACACGCTTGGCACCAGGAATAAGCCTTCTGTAGTAGTGTACTAATAGGTGTAACATGGTCACTATGGCTTTTTTAATCAGGTGGCAAAGTGTCACCAAGAGGCAGAACTCTGGTAGTGTTTTTCTAAGCCCTGGTTTATACCTAATATTAGGAAAAACATAATATAATATAATTCAGGAGAGGAAATAATCAGTGAGGTGAAGTAAGGAGAGTAATGGAGGCTAGCAAGACAGCATGGGTGTAACCCTATTATTCTACATACATGAATTGAGCTAGGAAAAAACAGATACTGGATGGGGTAAAAATAAAATAATATTAAAGCACAGGGTTAGTAGAGGTTTCCCTTCCTGTTCTCTAGGAAAATGCTCCCTGATGCCCAGGTTTATTTTATCAACTTCCTGACAGCATGAAAAAACAAAGCCAGAGGGAGTAAGATCAATATTCTATAATTTGAATACAGGCCCAGGAGATAGAACACAGGATATGAACTTTAAAAAAAAAATGGAAAAGTTCATGTCAAGAGGAAGAAGAATATATTGTCTAGGGTATTTTAAACTCAGAGGAACTCAGGGCATAAATGATCTGCTGTCCTGAGCAATACTGCATGTATGACATGTATGGCAGGTCCTCGGATAATATCATTTTGTCCAATGTCATCTCTTTAAAATGTTGAAGAGACGCTGTAGGAACTAACTCTTGTTTATATCAATTCACCTATGTTTAAACTGTTATATTATCGTTTTGCTGGAATTTCAAGAACCCATCAACCGTGTTAAGTGAATACTTACTGTGCTCTGTAAGTGGCAGTTTAGAGAAGTGGTCACAATATAGTAGACTGCAATTGTCTCTAGAAATAAAAAATAAATAAATTAGTTTAATTAACCTTCCTTTATGAGGCATTTAAGTTTAATATTAGAAAAAAAATTTACTTGTATTATCAAATAATGATGGTGTTTGAGGTCCTCTACCCAAAGCCTAAATGTAAGAGATGTTTCATACAAAATGTTTTAAGATAAATTATATTTATGGCACAGATATGCAGATTTGGATTTTAACATAAAGCCTCTCTGGAAAGTTCAAATTTTTTATAGCTTTTGTGAAAAATAGTTTTCAGCACAAGGTTGTGTTTGTTTGCTCACACTGGCTACTAGGGTCATGAATTTGGAGGAATCATTTTATATATATCCTTGTCACTGCCAGTTGTTATTTTGACAGACTGAATGGGAATTGAATAGACAATTTTTACCTCCCTAAATCAAGAGCATTTTTTTTACTGGTGATGAATGGCATTGAGCTCCACTTCTGCAGAGCACATAAGAGTGGTTTATGACTTTATGAGAAAAAATATATTCTGTAGGCTTACTAAAAATTTGTCTTCAATATAGATATACTACTATATATATATATAAAAGATAAAATTTAAAGAAACTAAAATGTAAATAATTTTTATTTGTCCTCTGACAGTAGCTAGTGAACATATGTATGCATTTTTACACTCTTCTCAGGTTTCTGGAAGGATTATTCTCTTTTTATTTTGTCATTAGGCATCACTACACAACTGGTTCTGGTCAAGAAGTTGTGACCAGAAATAGCATAGGTCACTCATAGGCAAAAATGTTTAATTGCTGATATAAATCCCTCAGTACTCTTTTTCTCTTTTATATGGCCATGGAGAGAAACTCATATGCTAATGGTGAAACCCTGATTTGATGATCATGGGAGACTCTTTGAAGTTTTAAGTCACTAAGATTTTGGGGTTGATACTTCAGCACAATCTAGAATGTACTAACAAATCCAACTTCACACAACACTTTTTGCTTCATAATATTTCCACAGAGAAGCTAATGTGGAAGTATTTGTGTTTCAAAGTGATATTAAATTTAGCTCACTGATGCCTATTAGAAGGTGAGACAAAATTAAATAATAAAAGTGAACAATAGGACCAAAGTTAGTCAAAATAAGAGTCTCGTCTTGATGCTACACTTTGGAATCTAATAGGACAGTGACAGACAGTTGGTACTTCAAATATTGTGTTGGTGGCCATCTTTGTCTTAGAAAATTACCTCCTACCCATATAAACAGATCTTCTGTGAGCAGTACACCTTACTATGTCAATATTCTATAGCAGCCAGCATCTCTGATTTACAGGGTATTATATTTGGCAGACGGATATTAAGAGAAACTCTGAGGGTAATGTTTGGGTGTCTTATTTCTAGAGGGCAGGAAGTGATAAATACAGCCAAAGGAAACTCACCCTATGCCAATAATCCTTGGGGAATTTAATGGAACTAATTTTTCATATTAATGTTACTATTACTTTTTTAGTACATTTAAGCATAGCTAATTTGGGAAAATAAAGTTTCCTTTCTTGAGAATGAAATATTTTGCAGAGTAGTTTTTGTAGAACTTTTCTTCATTTTGGAGCATTTATACTTATGAGAATGATGGAGAACTTTGGGAAGTTTCAAAAGCCATGAGAGATCAGAATTTTGAATGCCCAAATTGCTTGGTATTCAAAACGTATTTGGTTGGATTTCTTATTGTCTTGTGAAAACTTACTTGTGGGAAACATCTGAGATGATGACATAACTGGGAGCCCCTCTGTAGCATCACTGCGGGATTCTCACTGCCTTCAATCCTTAATCTATGTCCTTCTCTTTTATCTTGTTAAGTGGAAACACTGATGTTCTGAAATTGACTAAATAAATTAATGAGAAATATTTGTACCTTGTTTTATTCTTTTTAAAATTAAAGTTATGTTTGTGTTTATGGGTAAGTTTGTAGTACTATAAGAATAGAGAAGAGGAATAAATATTTTCAAAATCATCAGTTGTCGCAGGAAAAATAATGCCCCTCCCCAGGTGTCCATATCCTTTACCTTATTTTATATGGCAAAGGGGACTTAAGCTCGCTCATGGAGGAATAAATTTTGCTAATCCATGACCTTAAAATAAGAGAGATTATCCTGAATTTTCTGGAAGTTGCTCTGGTTCTCACAAAGTTCCTTAACTGTAGAAAACAGTCAGTGTCACAGTGCTATGACATGAGAAAGGCTTAACCTGTCCTTAATGGTTTTCAAGATCAAAGAATGGGGCCATAAACTAAGGTATGTGAATGGTTTTTAAGCTGAAAAATGCAAGGAAATAGCTTCACTCTTAGAGACTCCAGAAAGGAATGCAGCCTTGCTGACACCATGATTGTAGTAGGGTGAGACCCATGGAAATTTCTCACATATAGAACTGTAAGATAATAAATTTATATTTTAAACTGGTATGTTTGTTATAATTTGCTACAGATATAATATTAATTAATGTAGCTTTATTAGAATTAAAAAATTAATATAATTTAATTAGAATTAAAAAATTTGAAAATCACTGTTCTTCAGGTCTTTGAGAAAGCGCTACAAATAGTATAGTTATCAACTGTTATTAATTTCAACCAACAACTAACAAGAACAACAACAACAAAAATCTATAAGCAAAACTGAATAAAAACACATGAGAATTTTATTGGATGTGAACTCCATTCTCCAGAATGTAAGGGTTTGGGAAATTGAAATCTAATTCTTACAAGAAAGAGAAGATGTTAGTTGTCCCTTATGCTGAGGATTGTTCTAATGAAGTTTTGCCAGGAAACAGAAATGAACTAGATTCTCTTATGAAGTCCTTCTATGCTCTTACAAGTCTATGACCAGAGGATAAATCATAACAAGCCAGGATCTTGAAAGGTCAAGCTAAAGTTTGCCACTCAGTTGGACTGGGTCACAAGCTGAGAATGTTATTTAATACTGAGGCAGATTGTAAATTTGCCAATCCAATCAGATTCTACATTGATGTTATGTTTCTTGATTTGTAGGTTCTGGTTTATAGCAGTTTATATTTACTTTCACATATATTTTCCTTTCTTCCTTTTTATAAAATTCTCGGAATTGGTATTTCTCCATCCTGCTAAAGCAAGGTATGCAAGCCAATCTGTAAGCTTCCTCCACCAGTTGGTTCCAATTTCACCTCCATTATTGTATAAAATTTCATGTTTACAACATTCTAACTCTGTGTTAAGAATAACAACCTCAGTCACCAAGGTTTATGGGTCCTTCAACATTTCCAAGTATGACAAATGGTCATGAAAAAGATACGCACATTTTAACATTTATTTTGTGGGGTAGTAACATTCCTCTAACTGAAAATGGGAATTTTCTATTCAGCTCACAGGCCATTTCAGTAATTTAAAATGTTTAGAAAAGACAATAAAGACAGACTCTTTTTAAGTCACTTAAAAACCTGAGAGTAAAAAAAAAAAAAAATTAAACAAGGTAAAATATTCACTTTAGTCTCAAAACCTTATTAGAATATAAAGAATGTTGAAGTTTAGGGAAAGTTCTAGCACTATGACAAGTAAGTATATAATGAGAAAAAGGATTTATTAAAAATTTTAATTAACTAGTCTTTTGAGATTGTGTCCATTGCTAAATTAATTAATTGAAATAGGTCACAAGAGAAGTTAAACACAGAATCTGATTTTCTTCAATGTATTAGGTATTCATTTAACATTTGGAAATATCTATAGATTTGGTAGAATATATATGAAAGATCAAAATGGCATCAGAATATTTCATAATTAAAACAAATATTTTAGAGTTAAAAAAATGAAAACTTAGATACTTTTTGATTTTTTTGTTAACCCTGGTGAGGAGGGGCACTTGTAAAAGGAGAATTAGAAAACAACCAAAAAATTTGAAATCTTGTCACTATTTTACCTCTAAGGACTGTTACTTTGGGCTAATTATTTTACTCTCTGGGCGTTAGTTTCCATAAGTATAAAATGGAATGTTGGACTGTATTAATTCAGTTATTAAAGAAAAAATTTTGAGAACCTTTTATAGCTTTTTGTATAGGCAATGGGGATACATGGATAGAGTAAATGCACAGAATTTATCATCTGATTTTCCTTCCTGAATAAACGGTATTTATCTGCTGAAAATCACCTTTGGAAACTATCTCCAATGAATCCCTCAGTTTGTTTTCTGTTGCCCTGTAATAGTCAAGACTTCTTCTGTTGAAAGTTAGAAATCTAACTAAGACAACTTAAATCATAGGAAAGAAAGTTCATTGCCTCAAGTAACCAAAAGTTCAAGGGAAGATCTTCATATTCAGTTAGATCTAGGGCATCAGTGATGGCATCGTGTTGGCTGCCCTCTCTTTTTCTCGCTTTTAAAATCTCAGTTCTGCATCCTTCATATGTTGGCCTAATTATCTGCCCCCCACATCACAGACTGGATTTCTGTATTATAATATAGACAATATTTCAAGACAATATTCTATAAACTTAAAACTCAAAAGCTATTTTTTTCCAGTTCCAACACAAATTTGAAGATGGAAAAATCTCCTTTCGGCTTATGCTTGGTCTTACAAAATCCAGCAAGACATGATACTGTAGTGTTAACAAGTAAAAGAGATGGAGATTATGGTATAGTGCCTTGATTGAAATCCCTTCAAAACCTATATGAAATAGAAGAAGTATTCACAGAGGGAGATAGGAAAGAATTCTGAAAGGCAAAATTATATTTAAAACAATTAAATCTACACAGACTCTTTAAAGATGAAATAATTTGGGGGAGAAGCCTATAAACTTCAGAACAACTGAGCTATAATAGATATTGAAAGAGTCAGAAAGGATTTGATTTCAACAAATAGAAAAGGTAACTATAGGCTACATAACTAACTTAACTAACCCATTTGGGAGTTATCAGTTTTTAAGTGGCTTTATTAAATTAAGCTGGAATCCCCATTTTTTAAATGTCACGTGGTTAAGAAGAAATTCATATTTATTAGTGCATCAAAAGTTATTTTATGGTTTTCTTTTTCTTTCCCAAATTTAATCTTTTTCTCTTAGTACCTAAATTCTTCTTTGGCTTACCACTTTTATTCCAATTTTAGTCTAAAACCTTAAGTTGTAACAGTCCCTGATCTAAAATGTCCCAGTTCACTAAGAATATAATTTAAAGCCCTTAAAATAACCTAGAGGACTTACAAAATCTTGTCTGAGTACCTTTCTGAACTCACATTCTCTCATTCTGATCCACTTGTTGAATCCAGCCAGAGTGGACCCCTCCAAGTCCTTTAAACTTGCCAAGCACACTGCCACCTCAGGGCCTTTGCACTTATTGTTCCTACTTTATGGGATGCCCTGTGCCCCATAATCACATGGCTATTTCATCACATGAACCATTGGAAGTGCCTTGTATGCAGATCTGCCAACTGGCCCATGAGTACTCTCAGTACTCTATGCATCTCACCCACACATTCCCACCCCACCCTGTGGCTGGATCCTTGTGTGTGCTCCCAGTGATGGTGAGAGTGAACTTTGGCAGACAGTTAATGAGCATGCACAGAAAGCAAGCCTGAGAGAGAATACACTAGAGCATTACTCCACCCTTGGAAAAGTAAAAAGGAGGCTGTCAGCATTTTTCTTGGTATGATGTAGGATCAAGAGAAGGCATACAAGCTTAAGAATTCTACCACAAGAGGGAGCAAGAAGCATGGAGTAGGCATATCCAAAGAATGTCTGAAAAAGCCTCAGAACCCCTAGCAGGGTTGATGAAAGGTATTTCTTTACTAAAGTAATTTAGTACGTTTTGGAAGAGGTAACTGCTACTTGAAACATGAAGACAACAATGCAAGGCTTGAAGGATCATGAACAATCTAGAAAAAAAATGACAATATAATGGGATCAAATTATCACCCTGTAATCCACCCGCAAGATATGGAGATTTGTGATTTAGCAGATAACAAATTCAAAATGGCAGTTTTAAGGGACCCCAATGAGCTATGAGGAAACTCAGAAAGACAGCCTGAGGAAATCAAGATAAAAATACATAAAAAAAAGATGAGAAGTTTTTAAAAGTGATAGAACCATTAAAAGAAAATAAAAATTATGAAGTTGAAGAATATAATAAATAAAATTAAAAATTCAATAGAGAGCATGAATAAGAAACTTAAACAAGCAGAAGAAAGAATCTGTGAATTAGAAGACAGGACCTTTGAAATTACCCAATTGGAAGAGAAAAAAGAAGCAAGAATAAAAAAGAGTGAAGAAAGCCTATGTGACCTAGAGAATACATAAAAACAAAACAAAACAAAAACAAGCATACAAAAAAAATGAATGAAACCCTTCTAAATATGGGGAGAGATTTGTATTTCCAAATTCATGAAGCTCATAGGTCACCAACAAATTCAACTTAAAGTGATCTTCTCCAAGACTCATTACAATAACACTATCAAAATTCAAAGATAAAGAAAATCTTAAAATCAACAAGATAAAATAAACTTGCAACTTCTGAAGGAACCCCATAAATCGTTAAGCATATTTCTAAGCAGGAACTTTACGATCCAGTAAAGAGTGAGATGATACATTCTAGGTGCTGAAGGAACAACAACAACAAAAAAAAATCCCTGCCAATCAAGAATAACCTATTTAGCAAAGTTGTCCTTCAGAAATGGAGAAATAAAGATTTTCTTAGACAAAGAAAAGTTGAGGAAGTCTATCATCACTATATGTGACTTACAAAAAATGGAGAAAGGAATTCTTCAAGCTGAAAAGAAAGGATGCTAATTCATATTATAAAAACATATGAAAATATACAACACATTGGTGAAGGCATGTATATAGTCAAAATTAGAATATTTTAACACTGCAATATAGTGGGGTGTGAAAAATTAAACTCTAGTATAAAGGTTAAAAATAAAAAATATTAAAAATAACTATAACAACATTGATTTTTAATGGATACACAAAATAATAATAGATAAATTGTGCCATCAAACACTAAAGGGGAAAAGAAGAAAGTTTTCGTATGTAGCTGAAGTTGTTATCAATGTGAAATCAATTGTTATATCTATAAGATGTTTTATATAAGCTTTGTGGTAATCATAAAGCAAAAATTTACAGTGGAAACACAAAAAAAAAATCGAGAAGGACATCAAAACATATTCATATGGAAATCATCACTATACAAAGGAAGACAGCAAGAGAAAAAAAGAAACAAGGGAACTACAAAGCAGCCAGAGAATAATTAATAAGATAGCATTGATAAGTTCCTATCTAACAATAATTACTCTCTATATAAGTGGATAAATGATCGAATCAAAAGGCATAAAGTGGCTGGATAACAACAACAACAAAAGATGTATTTATATGCTACCTATAAGAGACCCACTTTAGCTTTAAGGATATACATACACTCAAAGTAAAGGGATAGAAAAATATATGCATATATAAACCAAAAGAGAGAAGGAATAGCTATACTTAGATCAGACAAACTAGCCTTTAACCAAAAATCTCTAACAAGAGACAAAGACAACTGTTATATGATAAAGGAGACAATTCATCCACACTGGAGAATCTAAATCTGTTAAGTATATACAAATAGATCTGAAGGAGAAAACAGAAAATAATATAAGAAAATAATATAAAGTATAGAACTTTAATACCCCACTTCAATAATAAATAGGTCATGCAACAGAAAATCATTAACAAAAACTGGATTAAACTATTCTTTGGGTCAAATGGGCCTAACAGATATATGCAGGACATTCCATCCAACAACAGCAGAACACACATTTTTCTCAAACATACATGGAACATTCTTTTAGATAGGATCATATGGTAATACAAATAAATTTTAGCAAATTTAAAAAGATTGAGATCACACCAATTACCTTTTCTGACCACAATGGTATGAAATTAGAAATCAGTAATGGGAGGAAAACTGCAAAATACACAACCATGTAGAAGTTAAATAACAAATTCCTGAACAACCAATGGGTCAAAGAAGAAATCAAAATAGAAATTTAAAAAATATCATGAAACAAATAAAAATGGAAACATATTAAAAGTTATGGGATGCAGCAAAATCAATTCTAAGAGGGAAGTTTAGAGCTTGCAGTAAGAAAAATGAAATATCTCAAATAAACAACTTAACTTTACACCTAGAAAAAGAGAGGAGGTTCAAATAAACAAAATCAGAAATGCAAAGGGATCATTTCTTCCTGGAATATAAGGATGATTCAAATGTATACAAATCAATATATATGACCACACCACAAGATAAAAATCACATGCTCAATAAAGGGAGAAAAAGCACTTGCCAAAATAAAACATCTATTTGTGATTAAAAAACAACAACAACAACTCTCAACAAACTGTACATAGAAGGAACTTACCTCAACATGATAAAGCCAAAATGCAAGCCTATAGTGATCATATTTAAGAGTGAAAGGTTGAAAAGATTTCCTCTAAGTTCAGGAACAAGACAAGGGTGCTCACTCTTACTCTAATTCCACATAATACCGCAAGCCTCAGTCAAAGCAATTTGGCAAAAAATTTAAGACAGAAAAGATATTCAAATCACAAAGAAAAAAGGTGTACAACTGTTTGTGTTTGCAGATGACATAATCTTACATATAGAAATCATAATGACTCTACCAAAAGACTGCTAGAACTAATCAACAGATTCAGTAGTTACACTAACAAAAAAACAAAATTGAACTCATACCTTGCACCACTGTAAAAAATGAACTCTAAATGAATTAAAGATTTAAACATAAGACCTGAAATTATAAAACTCCTAAAAGAAAACATAAGAAAAATTTCCATGACATTGGTCTTTCCAATGTTTTTTAGATATAACACCAAAAGCACATGAGACTAAAGTTAGTACCAGTAAGCAGTACTACATCAAACTAAGAAGCTTCAACGCGGGAAAAGAAATAATAAAACGGAAAAGCAACCAACAAAATGGAAGAAAATATTTCCAAATCTTATATCTCATAAAAAGTTAGTATTCTAAATATATGAGGAACACATACAACTCCATAGCCCCAAAACAATGTGATTTTGAAACTTGACAGAGGAACTGATTAAGACATTTTTCCAAAAAAGACATGCAAACACAAACAGGTACATGAAATGATGCTAAGCATCACTAATCAGGAAAATCCAAACAAATCAAAACTATGAGGAGATATAACTTCACACCTGTTAGAATAGCTCTCATCAAAAAGATGATAGGTAAGTGTTGGCGAGGAGGTGAAGAAAGGGAATTGTGCACTGTAGGTGGGAATGTAAAGTGGAACAGCTACTATGAATAACAGTATAGAGGTTTCTCAAAAAATTAAAAATACAACTACTGTGTTCTATCCAGCAATCCTACTCTGGGTATATATCCAAAAGAAATGGAATCAGGATCTCAAAGAGATATCTGTGCTTCCATGTTTATTGCAGCATTATTCACAATAGCCAAGATATGAAAACAACCTAAGTGGTGTGTCTGTTATCCTGCCATTTGCAAGAACACAGATGAATTTGAGAGCATTATGCCAAGTGGGAGTAAATCAAATAGAGAAAAACAAATACTGTAAATGAAATCTTACATGAGGATTCTAAAAAAGCCAGACTAAGAGAAACAGAGAGTAGATATGAAGGTGGTTGCCAAGCACTTGGGGCTGGAGGAAATGGGGAGATGTTGGTCAAAGGTACAAATTTCCAGTTATGAGATAAATAGTCCTGGGGATCTAATGTACAGCATGGTATCTCTATTTAGCTATACTCTATTATATACTTGAAAGTTGCTAAGAGAGTAAATCTGAAATGTTCTCTCAGTAAAGAGAAATAGTAATTATGTAAGGTGAGGGAGGTATTAACTAATCCTATGGTGGTAATAATTTCACATGATATGTGTACCTAATTAAAACAATAAATAAATTTAAATGCATTCTTTATATAACATTACTGTCACCAGTCAGTCAATTATTTTTGTAGCCCATCTTTTTCCACATTTCTTAGTAGATCCAGAGACTCTCAGATGGGGAGGATCTAAGAATCAAATCTTACCCTTTTTTATTTTACAGATTAGGACACTGAGATCACAGAAATACAATAATCTAGGTAATAAATCAAAAGTCATACACAGCGCATCTTATGCAAGTCTTGCCAAATCCCTAGCTGAATTTTAGTATTTACACGTTCACAAATAGAAATGTAGCTGTGAAACTGAAACCAAATTAGCAGTCAGTGATGACTAAAGGTTCCACAGCAGGTGCAGCCCTTCAGTTTATCTTGTCTCACATTCCAAATGATGCAACAAGTGCAATATCCCCAACTCCTTCAACCAACATATCCTACTATAAGTGAATGCAAATACTCAATATGAAAGGTCATGAATAATACCAGGAAATTAGTGGCATGACTACTGTTAAGATATTTTGACCTAAATGACAATAATAGCATCCAATAATAATAGAGATAAGGCTTGATTTACTCATCTCGGTTAATTTGGTTTAGTGTTTAAAATATGACCCAGCCTTTCTCATTTGTGTCTATTTATGTGGCCTTTCAGCTGCAGGATTATATCACAGGCCCAAAACAGTACTTAGAAACAGAGGCTGTGATTACTAACCTAGAATATATAAGTCTGGAGGACAAATTAGCATCTCAGTCAATTTCCTTACAAATAATAATTCAGAAAATATATCAAAAAAATGGGAGAGAGCTTCATGTACTGTATGATCTTCATATATATGCATGAATATAGCATCTTATGTGTTCTGAGATCTTCCTTGGGGAAGTCACATAATATTATATACATAGTTTTAAGGGCTAGGCATATATTTTTTTAACATAACAGCTTTTTGAGGCAGGTACAATAATTACCTCTGTTTTACAGTTAAGGAAACTGAGGGACAAAAAACAATAGTTGAAGGTCACTATTTATTAAACGCCACAGAATTATTATAATTTGACTGATTTTATTATGGTTAGAATTTACTACGTTGCATTTAAAATTATGATTTACTCATTTACCAAACATATGTAAAGCCTCTGCTATATCCAAGTACTGTTCTGGAGTAAGCAGACGACTACTAAAAACAAACTCATGAGATCTATATTCTCCAGTCTTAGTAACAAGGGCCAGAGACAATAAAAGAGATGATATTTCTTTAGTTTTGAAGCAGTTCTTGAAGAACTAAATGGAACAAAATATTGGCATAAATCGACAGGTGAAAAATGGGATTAACATAGTTTAAATACAGTGGTCTAGAAAGTCCTCTGTAATGAAGCAACATTTTAGTTGGCAGTTCAATGATGACAAATAGCCAGATGTATAAAAATACAAAAGAAGAACATTTTAGGCAGAATGCATAGTAAGTGAAAATTTTCTTGTATGTATGTGAGTTTGGCATAGCCAAAGGACAAAAAGAAGTCTTAGAGACTGGAATAAATAAGAGATGGAGACAAAAATAAAAAATAGATGGAATCAGAATTCTGGAGGGACTCATGGGCCGTGGTAAGGATTTTTAACTTAGTAGAAAGTAATAGACAAGTATTTGAGAATGTTAAACCTTGGTATGATATAAACATGATTTTATTTACATTTTAAAACATAAAACATGACTCTAGGAGAAATGGACAAAAATGAAAGCAAGAAGACTAATGGAGAGGGCATTGCTATAGTCCAGATAAAAGACAGTGGGCTTGAGATTTGTTAGTGATGAAAGCCTTCAAACTGCTTAGTTATTGTCAGTTCTCCTTCCTGCTCACATGGCTGGTTCTAGCCTCCTTTCTTGATCAGTCAATGTTCAGTATTCCTGTCTAAACCCAAAAGCCCTTCAGGACCCAACATCATGGCTGAGGTTAAAGCATTGACATTGTCATGACTGTACTACCTTTTTCCACCATCAACTACCAATTAGAAATATGCCATATAGATTCACGTCTATCTGGCAACGTAGTCTAGATTTATGGTCACACTCTTGTTCTGACAAATCTACAGCTGAGTCAGTTAATCAATATGGAACCAATAATCCCAGATTCTTCTGTATTTTTATTGTCCCAATGGCAGAGCTGTTGGCATGACCTATCTGTTCATTTGAAGACCTTCCACATGAAAAAAAGAGAAACAGAATACCTAAACTTTGTGAGGTGATAATTCCACTATATTTTCTATTTGTATCACTTCTCACAGAACATTCCTTTCCAGATACTATGAAAGCAGTTTTCATTGAGATACAGATACATGAGAGGACATTCAGAAAAGAGCAGCTAAAATGTTATAAAATGATATGGAATCTGTAACTTGGGGAATCACTGAAGGAAACATGACATTTTAGTAAGGAGAATAGTAGGTATTAATGGAAATTAAATAATTTTTAAATATTAGTGACATCTCAGGAACTCCATATGGATCTAAGAGTAGGTAAGTGTACCTTGAAGACAGATTTCATTTCAACATGAGGAATTACTTTTTTGGCCAAAGATTAAATAGACTCCTTCATGGACATTTATGTTTTTGTGGGCCCAGGAAAATATCGTCTCTCAGCTTTTAGTAATGGCATCTTGTTTGTATTTAGGAAATAAAAAACAGTCTACAAACATTTGTTTTGAGTAAGTACAAAACACTATTCATCTCTATCCCATGGCATCAGAGATGGGCATTCTATGGATATCTGACCAACAAGAGAATCCTGCCTTCCAAAGGACAGTGATTCATGCAGCAATGGGCACAGTACCTGAGCCACACACAACAAAGCCCCAATTCTAGGTCATATTCTTTGAACCGAGCTCTCTTTCCTCTAAGGTTGCTGAACCGAGAAAACAGAGTTTAGAATTTCCAAAGGCCACAGTGTAGAGAGAGAATCTTGTTTGAGAATGAAGCAAACACTAAGAAGGGCAATTCAGGGTGTGAAGAAGAGTATGTTAAATGAGTCATTAAATTCCTTTTTTACTTAAGTTGCTTTGAATAAAATTTTTGTTACTGGCAACCAAAAGAGACCTGATTAATACAGGACAATGTGTCTGAGAGTAGACATAGACTAAATATATGTAATTTGCTTCTTTTTAAAAAATTGTAGTACTTTCAGGAAAACATAGTTTTCATGAAATAATAATGTGATAGTACAGTATATAATTAATTACTGAATTATACAATTAATTTGTTTTGTGTTTATTCATATGTAGGATGACTTACTAGGCATCAGGAATTTCTAGACAATTTTTAACTCAGCAGTGGCACAGTGAAAACAATGTTTATGGGAAATTCTTTGAGTGGATGTCTGTATTGTGGAATAAAGAGAAAAAGAACCGCTGTCATGAAGGCCAGTTCTCCTCCACATGTGAGGACATGTGTACAGAGATTAAAGGGAGAGCAGAAGGATAAAAGATATCCAGAGACAAAAACCAGATCTCCCAAAAAGACACAGATAACCAGGAGGTAACTAGAGTGTCAGATCTTCAAGAATGTCAATAACAGATTAATTGATCCATCATTCTTTCTACTTCACTAGGAAGTAAATAAACTAGGAATTCCCATGATTTCTTCAACTACTGCCTATCTCTTCATCTGGGCAACTATTGTTTATCTGTAGCTGAAACAGTTATATATATATATATATATAAGATGGCTATTAGAAATATATTGGGCCACATATTAAAAGCAGTATTTTCAGAAAGAAGAGAAATGATGAAACTGAATGCCAAACACTCATGTTTTCTGTTTTTCAACCTACTGAATCCTCTTTGATTCTTGAGACGTATTAAATTAGGCCTCATAAATCTAGTAGAAAAAGTGAAATAAATCAAAATTACTGCATTTAAGAATCAGTTCACTATTTATTTTTTGTCAAATAAGACAAAAAAGTGTTAAGTTCTAAGTAAACTGAATAGAAATACACACACACACACACACACACACACACACACACACACACACACAGAAAATCTCTGCCCTTATGAACCTTATAATCTAACTGGGTTTAAAGGGTAAAAAATGCATCACAGTCACATAAAGGAATAAATGAAAAGCCATTATATGTTAGAGACACTCTTAATGTGTAGCTCAAAATAAGGAGAGTGATTTAGCTGTGTCAATATTTAATGGAATATTGATTTATGTGTAGAAATCCTATTAACATATTAAAGTAGAATCTAAATATTTGAGAAAATTTTTCTAAGGCAGCTACTCTCCTTCCTCACCTGTTTCTTGTTTAGTAATTTTATTGTTTGCCATCTGTCTTTTCATTTTGTTTTGTTACTAGAAATTATCTTGACAGTCTATAAAAATGAATTATTATTTACATATAATAAAAACCATATGAAAAAATAATTGATAACTGCGTAGGTGATATTCTTTAGGAAAGCTGAATCAAATAACATTTGGAATTCGTGCCCATGTGAGAGGTCATTTAAGTGAGAGAACAAACAAGCCATTTCAGTTCATACTGTATTTTTTCAAATAAATTTCTGATTTAAATATAACATGCTTACAGAAAAAGACACAAATCATAAGTGTAGAGCCCAATGTTTTTTTTATAAACTGAACCCAACTGTGCAGCCAAAACTTAGGTCAAAAACCAAAATATTGACAGCATCCCATAAAGCCCACTAACAGCTTCCGAGGTACTTCTACCCTTCTGAAGAATAACACTCTATTCATTTCCCAAATCATAAACAACATATACTATTTTATAAACTGTAATTAAATAATTAAATGTTTTTAAAATTTTTGTTCATGTTGTGTGAAGCTGCAACTATTCATTTTCATTTATGTCATAGTATTACAATAAATAAATATATGGATATACAAATGTATTTATTCATTCTGCTCTAGATGGAAATTTGGGTTGATTTTCAGTTTCAAGCTATTATGAACAATGTTGCTCTAAACAAACTGTTACCAAACTGTTATACAAATATATATACATATATATATATTTAATTGTATAAATTTATATTTTAATTGTATAAATAATATATTTAATTAAATATATATAATATTTCATATATATGTATATATATATTTAATTGAAGTAGACATTACGCACTGTGTAATTTTTTAGATGAATAATTTCATGTCATTTTAAATAAAACCGAATGTTAATAGTTACTATTAATATCCTCATTCTTGAATTGTAAGAACTAAAGTTTAGGAAGGTTCAGTAACTTGCCAAAATGACATAGCTAGTAAGGAAGGGAGGCAGGACTTATAATTTAACTAATCAAAACTGTACCATGTGTAACAACTTCTTGTAGAGCAATAGAAACAGTACTAAACAAAACAGAGCATAATCCTTATTGACCTTTTTAGTTGGCTTTAGGAGAACAGGATCATAAAATATGTCACATGTTAGCTGGTGAGGTGGTAAGTGTAAAGGGAAAGATGAAGTAGGAAGGGAAATATAGAGTGGATGGGGTGTTGGTAGTAATAAAAGGTATGGAGACTGGGAAAGTCTTTGATGAGAAGAGTGCTGTTTGAATCAAAACCCAGAAAGAGAATCTGTCTTATTACAGAGCCCATGTTGTTTACTGCCATATTAAACCAATAAATAGATGCTTATAATCTCTTAATAGATTTTAGTAGTTTCCTGACAATACTGTGCACTTTGTTTTTGCTTGCTTGCTTGTTTGTTTTGCTAAATAATCCACTAGCCAAACATTATAGATCATTAAACAGAACAAAACAAAACAAGCAAAGGTAATAGCTCTGGATTTAATTGTAAGAGCTTTAAGGACTGATTATGTGTAACTAGCAAAAACACTTGTACTTCTTATTTATAAACAGTGGTTATAAGTCATAGCTAGGCCAAAATATCAATGATGATTAGACAAATACTGTTATTAATGATAAAATGAGAGATAACACAGTAGAAAGTATTTAGCTATTAGCACTTGGCATTTGGGTTTAATCTTTATTCTAAGAGATAATTTACTTATAAGTCAAATATAAAATGATATAAATTGATTTTTAAAAAAACTTTAAATATTATATTTGTTAGTGGGTTATATACACACTTCATTGTTAATTGTGTGTGTGTGTGTGTGTGTGTGTGTGTGTGTGTTTTTCCTTAAGAAAACTGTGTAAAATAGTCTGACAAAAATTTTGCCTCTGGCTTGAGCAAGCAGTATTCTACCCTCACACACATAATAATAATAATTTAAAAAATAAACAAACAAAATAAACAAAAAAAACTTATAATGACCTAAAAGCATTAGAGAGTGAAACAAAGCACCCATTTCTGAATGGAAGCTGACATTTGGAAGAAAGAAATGGCAAAAATGAGTTACTAGTTTTTATGGCTTTTAGCAGGTAAAATCTAAAATTTTGGTAGAAAACCCATAGACTTTCTGTCCTGAAGAACCACAGGACAAAGATTTGGTAAACTAAAGTTACAGGTGAGTGTTGGGAAGTGTCCTTGAAAAAGTGAGTCAAAGAACTCCAAAATTTGTGAATAAATTCTTTCCAGCCTCTGGCTAAACCTCTAAACACTCAAGTGCGAGATATACTATAAAATATAAAATAACTACTGAGGTTGAGGTGCTAGCTAAGAAACAAAGTTTGCAGTTAGAATCCAACCAACTTAGTTACATGTTAGAAAAGAACAGACAAAACAGATTACATATATATAATTACATCCAGAACGCACCTAATATAACATTCACAGTGTCCATAAGATTCAATATTGCCACATAGTTGAAAAAAAAAAAACAGAAAATTGTGACCAATTGTAAGAGAAAAAATTTTCAAATCCATGACTGAGATGATTTAGATGTTGGTTTTATCAGAAAAGTGTTAAAAATGTATAATTATGTAAAAGATCATAATGAAAAGTCTTCTCACAATAAATACCAATAAAGAAAATTGAATCAGAAAAATATTTAAAAAATTAAAATCAAATAGAAATTCTATGAAAATGAAACTAAATATAAGACTTTTTAAAAAATCACTAGACTTATACAATCATGGAATGGAGATAATAGAGGAAATAATCGGTGAACTTATAGAAATATCAGTAAAAACAAACCAGCCTAAAAGAGAAATAAATGATAAAGAAAAATTAACATTGTCTTTTAAATAGGGACCTTTAAGTCAATATTTTAAAAGTCTAACATATGTGTAATTATAGTCCTAGAAGGAGAGAAAACAGAAAGGGTAAACAAAATATTTGAAGAAATTATAATCTAACATTTATATGTTTTGTAGATTCAAGAAACTCAAAAACATTAAACACAAAGTAACAACTCTTGGGCAATATTCCCTTAAAAGAAATATTAAAAAGGAGTTCTTCGTAGAGAAGAAAAATAATACAGATCAAAAACTTAGATCTATGTAAAAAAAGAATATCAGACAATAAATAAGTGAAGGTAAAATAAAAATTTCTTTTTTTTTAATTCATCTAATAGATAACAGTTTGTTATATAAAATAATAGCAACAATGTACTTGAGTATATATGCTTATGTATAAGTGAAATGAATGACAGCAATGATGAAAAGCTCTACAGAGAAGAATTAGAAATACTCTGCTATATGGTACTTGCACTATCCATGAAATTATGCAATGTTATTCAAAGTAGGGTTGGATTAGTTGTAAAAGTATATTACCAACTCTACAGCAATCACTAAAAAATGCTTTTGGATGTATAATTGATATGCTAAAAAAGGAAAATGAAATCATATAAAATGCTCAACTAAAACCATAAAAGACAGAAATGATGTGAAAAAAATATATAAACAAAGTCTACAGCAACAAATAAACAGTAGCAAATATTGTAGATATTATTGTAATTATATCTATCAAGAATCACCTTAAACATCAATGGCCTAAATGTACCAGTTAAAAGACAGAGATTGTCAGAGTGGATCAAAAATAAGACTCAAATGCAGATTCCAACCCATTTTATAAGGTCAGCATAACCTTATTAACAATATCTGACATCCAAAGAATTTTCAAAAAAGAAATTATCACTGAAAACCATAGATGTAATATTCCATAACTAAATACAACTAAATAAATTCAATAATAGAAGTAAAGGACAGAATATTGTGGCTATATGGAGTTTACTCCAAAATCAAAATGTAACCCATTACAATAAGAGAACAATTTTTTAAATGATAGCATCTCAATAGAGATGGTTTATTTGAACGTTTGTTCAGTATTCATAAAGCAACCAAATAAATATAGTCGTTGATGCAGAAAACGGTCTTGACAGATTTCAATAAAACCATAAGCAATGAAAAATACTCAGAAAGATAGAAATAGAGAAAAACTCCCTCAGTTTGATAAAGAGCACACATAAAATCCTACAACTATCAACATAATTTATGGTAAAAGCCTTCCCCTTGAGACTGGGTGAAAGGTAAAGATGTCCAATTTCATTACTCTTATTTGACATAGTGCTAGTTCTATCTAGCACAGTAAGGCAAGAAAAAGAAATAAAAAGCACACAGATATATATATTTTTTAAAAAAGAAATAAAACTCTCCTTATTTTTAAATGACATAATTATCTATGTAGAAAGTCCTAACAATTGTACAAAATAAATGAACAAAGAAAACAGTACTAGAGTTAATAAGTGACTTCAGTAACACTGCAGGATATAAATAAAAAGTTTCAAAAAAAAGTATTTCTATGGCAATGAATACATTGATACCAAAATTAAAAATACTTTGCCATTTATAATTACTTAAAAATGTAATTGGATAAAAAAATATATGGTACATATATACAATGGAATATTATTCAGCTATTAAAAAAATGAAATCCTACAAATTGCAACTGCATGCATGGACCTAGAGGGTATTATGCTGCGTGAAATAAGCAAACAGAAAAAGATAAATACCTTTGATTTCATTTATATTCAGAATCTAAGAAACAAAATAAACAAATTAAATGAAAACAGACTCAGAGATACAGTGAACAAAATGGTGATTGCAAGAGTGGAGGGGGTTTGTGGGGCTGGGTGAAAAAGGTGAAGAAATGAAGAAGTACAAATTAATAGTTACAGAACAGTCACAAGGATGTAGAGTATAGCACAGGGTATATAGTCAATATTATTGCTATGGTTATGTGTAGTGCCGCATGGGTGCTAAAGTCATCAGGCGGAGTGGGACAGGGAGGGGGATCACTCATGGATTATATAAGTGACTTTTTAAAATAAAAATAACAAATAAATAATTAAGTAAATAAATACGCAATAGGGTAAATCTAACTTCTATTACCAAAACTATAAAACACTAATAAAGATATGAAAGAAAATACAAATTAGTAGTAATATTTTTTCCATGTATTAAATGAATTAACATAGTAAATATGTCAATTCTTCCCAAACTCATTCACAGGATTAATAAAATTTCTATTATACACAGGGCAAAGCAATTAAATTAAGAAAAACAATTCTGAAAAAAAGAAAGTGAAGAATACATCTGCCTGATTTCAAAAGTTATTATATAACTACAGTGATCAATACAGTTCATGTTGGGGAAAGATAAACACATACATTAATGGAATACAATAGAGAAACCAGAGATAGATCAGCATAAATATGCCAAATTTTTTACAGAGGTGGAACAGTAAAATGGAGGAAATAGAATCTTTTCAACAAATAGCGTGGGAGCAAGTAGACATTCAAAGTCCAAAAAAAAAAAATCTCAACCTAAACTTTATACTTATGTAAAAGTTAACTCAAAATAGATTATTGATTTAAATGTAAAAATGCAAAACTATAAAACATTTAGTAACAATACAGTTGAATATATTGTGGATCTAAGGCTAGGCAAAGTATTTCTGACACCAAAATTTACTTGACACTAAAAGCATGATTTATAGAAAGAAAAATCAATTAGACTTCATCAAAATTAAAAGCTTTTGCTCAGTGAAAGACCCTGTCAAGAAGATGAAAAGACAAGCTACAAATGGGAAAAATAGTTGCAAATCACATATCTGATTAAGGACTAGTACACAAAATATACTCTAAAAACCCTCAAAACTCAAAAAAAAAAACAGCAAAAATCCAATTAAAAATAGCAAAGACATAAAGAGGTATTTCATTGAAGAAGATATACCAATAGTAAATAGACATTTGAAAAGGTGTTCAATCTCATTAGCTATCAAGGAAATGTAAATTAAAACCACAATGAGATATGACTACACATCTATCAGCATAACTAAAATTAAAAATGACAATATCAAATAATAGCAAATATCTGGAGAAACTGAATCACTCAGATATTGATAGTGGGAATATAAAATGGTACAGTCACTATGGAAAACAGTTTGTCAGTTTGTTAAAACAAACAAACAAACTAACTAAACAGACACCATACGACCCACCAATTACAGACTTAGGCATTTATCCCAGGAAAATGAAAACTCATATTCACACCAAAACCTGTATACAGTGTTTATAGCACCTTTATTCATAATAGCCCCAAGCTAGAAACCACCCAGATGTCCATCACTGTGTGAATGGAAAAGCAAATGTTAGAACATTCATACTACCATACTCCTCAGTATATTCCCAGGGGAAATTATTCCAAAAGTAGGCTGAAAGCATTAAAATTCTAAGTACATATTCCAATGAGAAAAGAACTGAAAATAGTGGCATTTATAGCTCCTGATTCTCTTCCCTAGTGTCCTATAATGTTGCCAAGACCAGTTGTGAAAATTATCTACTACTGGTCTTCATGAAAAAAACCTTTCAGCCTGCTTTGCTGGTAGTGCTCACGTCCTGTGCATTACTAACTCTTCATAACACAGCTTGAACCTGCAGGAAATTTGTGAAAAATGTTATAAAGTGAAGACAGGGAAGCCATCTATGAAAACAAAAGGTAATATTGAAAATAAAAATACAAAGTGGGTGGCCAGTTCTCCCTACTGATGCACTCAATCTTTCCATTGTCATATAGTGGTCTAATTATAAATCAATTAATCCACGAGTATCTCTTTGGGGACTTGTATGCAGAAAGTCCTCTGTTGGCAAACACCCATTACTTATGCTGTACAGATCATCGAATCAAGGGCTTCATGAGCAAATGTTTTTTGTCCTACACATACACAAAACACTTCAACCTGCTTAAATGAATTGATATCTCAATTTTGAAGGACACAAAACTCCCACACATTAAATGAGATAGATGCGTAATGTTATAATTTACACACAAGGAGCCTCAGCTGTTTTTTAACACTCTGGGTCTTTTCACACCCCTGCTTAATGAGTGGTTTTCAATAGCACTTAGAAAAAAATCTAAACTCCTAATATCGCCTTCGATAGAGCTTTTATTTATTTCCCTTTCTCCTTTCTTCCTTAATTTCTTCCTCCTTTCCTTCCTGCCTTCTTTCATTTCCTCCCTCCCTCCCTCTCTTTCATTCTTTCCTTTTGTAGGTCTTAGCTCATAAGTTATCTCTATGTAGAAAAAATGTCCAACTATTCTTATTTAAAATAGATTTTCCCAATTATTCCTCATTATAATAACCCATTTAAACTTTCTTCAGGCACTAATGCAAATCTGTAATTATTCTATTTATTATTTAATTTCATTCTTTCAATAACTATTTGTAGAGTTCCAACTGTGTTCCAAACAACAGAGATATAGAAAACAATGTCTCTACTTTCATGAAATGTAGAATTGTCAATATTATAAATGTGGATATGTAGATATTGGTATATATCTATGTACATTCAGAGGTGAAGAAAAAGAGAAGCTAATAACAAAACATGAAATGAGAAATCGGTTTCAAAGTAGCACTTAAAAAGGATTATTTTCTATTTCGATAAACCCACTTCTCCCTCTTTTTCCTCATATTCTCTAAAGTTTTGTCTCCATTCCTCTCTATCTCTGCTTTTGCTACAAGTCAGATTTGTTGAATGTGATAATTACCTACAAAGTACAAAATTCTGTATTAAGAGCAGAATCAGATAAGAAAGTGCTAATAATGACCAGACCTTGCCTAGAGGAGCTTATTAGTACATCACCACTAACAGCATTAGTGAAACTCTTCATGAATATATATGTTCAACTTTATCTTTATATTAAACCCACATCACAACATGTGCCTAAAGTTTCAGAAGAACACTAAGAATTAGAGATATAGACACTGGAATTATCAGCTCTTTTACTTATTTGTTAATCCACTTATTTTTTCAAAGTATTTGTGGAAGCATATAACAGAAATGTATACAAATTTATACTTGGGAAAGTTCTAGCAAAAAGAATTAGCAAAATCTGATTTACCTTGTCCATATTAAACATTGTCACACATATGGAAATTGAAGCATAAATGTGAAGTCTCGATAAGCATAGGGACTAGAAATATACATAAAAAATACTATATAGTAGAATCAATTCCCTTCAAAGGCCATGAGGACCAGGGCAGAGACCTACAGGATCTGTATCAGAAAGAGAGACTGGGTGCTTCTCCATCTCCTCTCTCTACTGTGACACCATCTGTGTCCCCACGTCAGAATCAGAGGCTGTCCTCCAAGGAGAGGGAAGGAAGCAATCTCAGAAGGACACTTTTCGGCCCCAGGCAAGACTGGTTCACCTTCATATGCTGAACCAGTAACTTTGGGACTGACATTCTACAAACCACAGTGTTTGCATCATATTATATTAGAGATTTGAGGTTTGCAGTAAAATAGCCTGCAGACTTCAATGTTCAGGCTGGAGCTGGCTCCAAACCATACTTCTCATCTTCATGTTCAGTGATGTCAGGTGGTACAGCTTGAAAATGACCATAGTGTCAGTATTTACACCATAGAAATCAGGGCTTTTATACCCCTCAGGAACGCTGATTATTAAACATTTGCCCATACATCACTTTCTGTACTTTTAAAATTTACTCTTTCTGGCAAGAGAACGAACACTGCTAATTTCAGATTATCCTCAACTACCTTCTCACCCTGGCAGAGCCATCAAAAATTTGTTTGTTCAGGTCTCCAGATACACCTTAGTAAAAGATTGAAAACCACCAGCAATTTGTCCAGGAGCTATGTGTATTAATTACTTTTCCAAGTAGGAATAAAAATATGTGACTCAGAAATAACTAGATGGATGTACGAAGAACTCAGGAATAATATCTGCAGTGATTTGGACTAACACTTAACCTTGAGGATGAATAGAGATACACAAACAACTTCAGCTTACAAAAATATTCTACAATTTGAGAGAAGTAAAATAACACAAACACTAACATGGATAAACTTATTTTGAAAATATTTTTTTAATAAACATAACATTTAGAAAATGTTGTACTATCAATGAAGTTTAAGAAAATTCAGATTATACATACAAAACATCTAAAAGAAAAATGTTTTTAAAAACAAAATAAAAATAGAATATTGAGAAGCAAATTTAAAAGGATAAAAGGTGAGGCATGCACCAAAGAAAAACTCTGAAGAAACAGAAAAAAAAATAGGGGTACTTAAAATAAACATAAGAAGCATTAAAGTAAAAAAAAATAATCAGTGGGGTCAGTGAATGAAGGAAAAGGGGAAAGACTTTGAGTGTTTGTCCATATTCAAAGAGAAAAAAAAATGATGACCAAAAATTAACAATAGAAAATAGAAAATAAAATGGAGCCTTGAAATGTAAAGACAAAATGTAAATTTTCTGAACATACATAGGGACATAGAATTTACTTGTGATATTTAAATCAATTTAAAATCAACTATTGACTTTACAGTCTTAGAGAGAACTATTAAATATAAAATACAAATTCTCAAATATTGAGCATAGGCTGACCCTCTAGGGAGAATATATAAGGTGAACTGTGACAAGGGTTTGATAAAAGATCTGTGGAATTGCCCATGATATCCAGCCATGGTAGGAAAAGCAAGAGGGTTCAGACAGTGGACTAAATTAACTACTTAAAAAAACTCTGAATATGCAAAGCAATGAGAAAGACATGTCAGCACCAAAAGAAGGACTTTACTTGATTTTAATATTATCATGTTTTCTGTGCCTTTGCTTCTCCTACTCTAAGTGAATAAAATAATAATGTCCCCATTCTTGTGAAAATTAAAACAATTATTACTTATAATTTTTATTCTCTACCAATTGCTTGGATAATACTCTCAAATTTCTTTTAAGGGCTCTATAATCCATTTTTGCTATCAATTCCCCTTATTTCAAAAAAAAACAAAAAAAACCCTGCCTCCTAGAATTGTCTACCCTGTGTACACCTCCATGTTGCTGCTCTCCAACTCTGATATTCTCTTGTCACAGAGAGGGCAGTTCACCATTCTTCTAAAGCACTATTTCATAGATTGCGTGTCATTCTCATTATTTTCTCCTGAGGGCTTTTAGAGTATATCCTTAATTAGTTTCCTAAAAACAGCAGTGAGAAAGAGAAATGTATATCTTCAGACACTTACATTCTCATCCTTTTATATTTTTGTTTTAGAGTCCGAGAGACATTTTCAACGTTATTTTCTGCTTTAATTTTTTTTTAATTAAAATCATTTTAATTTTGAGAAATTCATGTTTTAGGCTCATTTCTCAGAGCTCACCCTTCTTGTTTTATCAATACAACTTCTTCTCAAATCTGACAACACTAGTGAAAGATTTTTAGAAGTTATTTTCTGTTCCTTGACATATCACCATTTCCTCCCCCCTGCCTTATTTTCATATTGCTGGAATTCTTTAAAGGTCTGGTAGTTGTTGGTTTTTTGCTCCTATGTAAGAATATAACCTTAAAGCGATGACTTAAGGCCAGGATAAATACAGCAGGAATTGCTGTCTAGTATGAATTGTTTTACAATAACTGGGCAATGATCCAGTCTTTACGTTAGGTAACACTTCAATTCAACAGTGCCAGAATTTATCTTGTGGATATCTCTGGTTGCAATAGAAGCTTGAAAACCAAAAAAAGAAAAAAGAAAAAAAAGGGCTTCTCAGTTTTTATAGCAGAAAAGAGTCGGGGAGAGAACAACTGGCAATGGCTGCTGGGTTGTCCAGTCATTTTTTGTCTGCTATGGTTACTTCTCTCCTCAAATTTATTCAATAATGCCCCATCACCTAAAGGTCTCAATTGTTAGTTTATAAATCTCTAATAGCAACTGGTTTTGTTCAAGGAATGAGAAACAGCAATAATGATGATAAATATTTGAGTATTGCCCTGCATATGTTAGATGTATTAGTTAATTTAATCTTGAGGCAAGAAGAAGTGAGAAGTGGGGCTGGGATTTGAACCCAGGCAGTCTGGCAGCTGACCCAAAGCTTAGTTCTCTATTATGAAGGAATGAATACAGAAAATGATGTCTTGAAAACCTCTCTTGTCTGGGCTTCTATGATATCAATTGCCTTTGAGTTTTCTTTCACCTTATTATATGGCCTTTCCTCTACCTAGTTTTCAAACACTGGAATGGTCCAAGTATTGCCCATGAATCTTCTAAATTCACTTTAAACTCCTTCATCCCCATAGTTTTTAATAACATCCAGATTCTAATGACTCTCACATGGAATCCTCCCTTCTGATCTCCAGACATCTAAATTTGAATGTTTCGAGATTCCTTTCCATCTCAGACTTAACATTTTCTAAAATGAACTACTATCTTCCTCTATTTTTGCTCCTTGCCTGTTTATTCTCATGTAAGTGTATGGTGCTGCTCTGCTCCAAACCGTTCAAGCCCAAGACTCAGAAATCATTTTTAACACATCCGCTCCCTTAACTGTCACACCCAGTCATTGATTAACATGTGCCACTTACTCTAACTATGAAGATATCTCATCTCCATCCACCTCAGTTCAAGTCCCTTGCCCATCCTACTCCAGACACTCATCCATCTAATCCTGGGGCTTCTGCTTGGACCTCCTAACTTGTCTTTTTTATTTGTGAGGGATGTGACCCTTCTAATACCTTCTCGTTTTACAGCCTGAATGATCTTTTTAAAGTGCAAATTAGATTATTGCACTCCCTCGCTTGAAACTGTCAATTGCAATTCACTGCGCTTTGAAGAAAGCATTTGGAATAAAACTCCTTATACTGCTCCAGAGTCCTGCACACTGGGCTGCTTAACCTGTACAGCCTCTCTCACTCCTTTTGTCACCAAACAAAGGAACATTCACATTGGCCTCTTCGCAGTTCCATGCAAGTCATTTGTCTCCTTTCATTCTAAATCTGTGTCATAGTCTATTTTCTCCACCTGGAATTCCGTCCTCAGGCGTTACTACTTTATTTCAGTTTTACCTTCCTGGCTTAATCTCATTCTTCAGGAATTAAGTTTAAATGTATTTTCTTTAGAAAGACCTTTCTCCACTACATAGTCTCACATAAGTACCCATAGTACTTTGTTTTAACAAATTGTTTTTTTTTTCATTGCATTGATGAAAATTCACTCAGTTAGGAACAAGAGATAAATGAGAGTTTGTTTCCATTCATTAGGAACTTAACATTTAACTGAGATGCATATGTCATTATGATACAATGTAAAAAATGCTGTAGTAGAGGGATTCAAATGGTTGTAAAAGACAGGTTGTACAAGACAGGGAATGTATTAATGTGGCCTTTAGTGGGGTGAGAAGGAAAAGTGTAATGGACAGTTTAGTTTCAGAGTGACTCTGAATTCATACAAGAAATATGTTTTGATTTCTGAAAGAATTTTCATCTGAAAATTGCAAATTTTGGCCTTTATCTTAAACAGTGCTATTGCTGTCCTTTATCATATTGTTTTTCTACTGAATATTTAGATAAAGAGGAAATCCACATGATGTATTGTCCAAAGACATGAAGTCTTATGGAATCCTAGGACAATGGAGTTGAAAGAGAGATTGTATGTCACAGTCTCTGTTTTGGGGCTCATTAATTTCCATTTGTATCCACATATACAAGCATAATTCTCTCTTAGCAACTCAGCTCATATTATATTCACTTAAAGAAAGCAATTTGTTTTGTGGCTAGCTGTTCTGAATACTCTATGTTAAGAGCTGTTGGAGGATACAATCTACTAATAAAATAAAATTAAAAGAGTAGGCAGAATAAGTAAAATGGTTGCATGTAATTTTAGGTTTCTGTTCTCTTTCTCATTATTCTACAGTTATTTCTGAACTTATTTTGTCCTTAAATAATATATTAGCAGATAGTTTCTATTCTACTGCGATGCTTTGTTGACAGTGTGATTTTAATTGAAAGAAACAAAGTACTTAATTGTGATTAAAATTCTGGAGCTTTTCAGTAATTGCCATAACACTAGCTTTAGGGTCCAAATCACTTGATCCCCTAAGCTTTCCTACAGTAATGTTATTTTGATATTTACAAAATATTTCCAAGTAGATGGACCTAATTTATATCATAATTCATAAACTAGTAAGCAGCATTAGACAATTTTTAATATTTATGTCAAAAGATAATGACTGCATAGAAATGCTGAACCTGAGCTATCAGAAACTGTAGGGCAGCTAACTTCGAAGCAAATACAATAATTTGGGATGGCTAGCTTTATACATTTAATGTAAACACCTATTTTTTCATATCGATGACTCAAATTATTAATGATTACAGTCAATTTAACATATTATGTTCCATAAAACATAGAATGTAAGTAGATGTGAACGGAATGTGGAAGTAAGGATCTCCAAAAGCTCACCCATCTATAAAAGCAATAACAACAACAAAACAAAAAACAGCAAAAACAACTAGAATCGATTTTTTCCGAACTCTGGCAACTAAGCAAAGGTTTGCAGCAGCCAGGGGAGCATTTAGTCAATAAAATCTGTTGAATCTCAGTAAGAACAGCAAGCTCTGTAGAATTTTAACTTACTTTAGACCCGTCCCTTTTCACAAATTCAGCAGGTACCTCCAAAAATAACAGCCCACAGTTCCTGGAACTTCAGGAAGAATAGGCATCATCCAAACAATGGTCATCATTTGACCTTTCCCTGGTTCCATGGAAAAACCTCACTGAAAAAGCTTGTCTTTATTCAAATTCAAACTCTCTTGAATTCATCTGGGGCTAAATGCCTTGGGGGAGGGGTATTGTTTTAATGCTTTAACATCACAGCTGGCTGAGGCAATGGATTGAAGTTGGGGGAAAATAATAGATAGCCAAAAAAGCTTAAAAATGGAAAGAAGCAGAATGAGATACCTGTAGGGCATTCAAAAAGCTCAACATACTCCTGGAAACCTAGAGACAATGCACATGCACAGGCCATATACAGCTATGTGCATTCTCACAAAAGACGTGAGAAGCCACAATCTCTCACATCTGACTGAGATTAAATAAAAAGACTGAACAGTAACACAAATCATGTAAATAAATAAACAATACTAATTAATGTAACTACATAGGTAAATATAAAAGGCAGTATAAACATATTTTTGTATCTCTTTTTTTTCTCTAAGTGATCTAAATGACTCTGATAGAAGAATGCAATAATGAGAAATCTAAACTACTTGGCACAGAAATGTAAAAATGTAATTTGTGATCATTTACAGCATAAAGGAGGTGGATAGAGCGGTATAGAATCTAGGTATTTATATACTATTGAGATTAGATGGATGTTAATTCGATGTTAATGGTAATCCCCAGGGCAACCACTAATAATTAATATATATATACATATATATATATATATGTATATATATATATATATATATATATATATAGAGAGAGAGAGAGAGAGAGAGAGAGAGAGAGAAAGAGAGAGAGAATTAAAATGACACACTAGAAAATGTAATAAAAAATAGGCAGTGTTAGGTCGGCCGGGGAAGGGCCAGCCAGATGCCTGCCTGGAGACTTCCCAGCTTGATACCGGGAATCCAGACTTGAATAGGGCCCACCTTAAAGCCCTAGGCATCACCACCCTAATCCAGAGGCTCAATTAGCATTCAATTAAAGATTAACGTTCCCCACTCTATACCCCTACCCCCACATAACCCATAAAAGCCACGCCCTCCCAACCTCTTTTCTGGGGACCAGAGAACCTCACCTGGGAGCCCTCTTCCAATAAATGCTTGCTTTTAAAACTTCTCTCTGCGTTTAGGCAGTAATGAAGGAAATTAGAAACAACCCTCCCACCCCCCAAGACATAAAGAAAATAAATGACAAAATGTCACATGTAAATTATTCCTTATCAGTAATTATATTACTTATATAAATGTAAGTGTAAATGACTAAACTCTTTAATTAAAAGGCAGAGGGCAACAGGCATTAAAAAACAAAACAAATCAGGATTGAACTCTATGCAACTGTATACAAGAGACACACTTACACTTTAGATTCAAATAGCACAAATAGCTTGAAATAAAAGGATAAAAAGATATACCATGTAAATGATAAACAAAAGAGAGATGGAGTGGATATACTAACATTAGACATAATTTGTCACCAGAGATAAAGACATTTTATAATGATAAAAGGCCAATACACAAAGATATAACTATTATAAACATATATGCACATAAAACAGAACCCCAAAATACATGAAGCAAAAACTTACTGAATAAAAGGGAGAAATAGACAATTCAACAGTAATAGTTGACTTTAACACTCTAATTTCAATAATGGATAGAACTAGACAGATGAACTAAGAAATAGAAAACTTGAACAACATCATGTAACAGGTAAACTTAGACATCTGCAGAACACTATCCAACAAGAGCAAAATTTTCACACATTTTTTTAACTACACCAGGAACATTCTTCAGGACAGACATTATGTTAGACCATAAAATAAATCAGAAACCTTTAGAAGGATTGAAATCATATAAAACATGTTCTCTAACTATAATAAAATATAGAAATAACATAACACACTGCTAAATAGTTAATGAGTCAAAGAATAAATTATAAAATGCTTTCAGAAAAATGAAAATAAAAATAAAACATGCTCAAACTTAGAGTATGCAGCCAAATGCTGCTCAGACCGAAATTGATATCTCTAAATGCACACATTAAAAAGGGAGAAAATCTCAAATCAATAACTTAAACTTTCACATCTCAGGAAACCAGAAAAAGAAAAATTAAATAAGCCTAAAGCAGAGGAAGAAAACAGTAAAAATTACAGTGGAAAGAACGATATTAAAAATATAAAAACAATAAAAAGAATCAATGAAACCAAATGCTGCTTCTAGGAAAAAAACAACAAAATTGATAAATCATTGTCTGGATGGACCAAAAAAAAAAGTGAAGATTCAAATTACTAAAATAAAAAATGCTATCGGGGCGGGTGGCATTACTACTGGCGTTATACAAATAAAAAAGATTTAAGGGAATAGTATGAATTCTAACATAATAATAAACTAGAACACCTAGATAAACGGAACAAATTCTTAGGAGATTCTAGTGATTCAAACCAATTTGTAAAAGCTTGAATAAACTTATAATGAGTAAGAAATTTAAATAGTAGTACTAATAGTTATCATCATCATCATCACCGTCATTGTCATCATCACCATCATCATAATAAATAAATTCTCACAAAGAAACACCCAAGACTAAAGTAGTTAAGGCTTTACTAGTAAATTATATCAAATATTTTTTTTAATTAATGTAAATTTTTTATAAAATCTTTTAAAAATTAGAAAGAAAGGGAAACTTTCTAAATTCATTTTACGTGGGCAGTATTACTCTAATATTAAAACCAAGCAAAAACATCACAAGTAAAGAAAACTGCAGACCGATATCTCTGTTGAATATTAGTGCAAAAACTGCAACAAAACACCAGCAAACTAAATCTAGCAAGCTATAAAAACAATTATATGACCAAATGGCACTTATTCAAGGTATGCACGGTTGGCTCAATATTTGAAAATCCATAGGTTTAAACCACTTTTTAATAAGATAAAGGAAAATTCTCATGATCATTTCAATAGAAACATAAAAGTATATGACAAAATTCAATACCCCTTCATGGTAAAAGCACTCGACAAACTAGGAATAGAAAGGAATATTTTCAACCTGATAAAGAATATCTATAAAAAATCCAAAGCTAACATCTTATTTAATGATAAGTAATCATTGAAAACTTCTCCTCAAAGTTTTAGAATAAGACAAGACATCCACACTCACCACTTCTATTCAACAATGTACAGGGGGTGCTAAGCAGGGCTAGAGACTTCTTAGTTAAAAAAGAAATAAAAAGCTTCTGGATTAGATAGAAAGAAGTAAAACTATTTCCATGTAAAGATAGCATAATATAATAAATAGAAAACCCTTAATAATTCACACAAAAAAATTATTGCAATTAGTGAGCTCAGCAAAGTTGCAAGATACAAGATCAAAATATGAAAATCAGCTGTATTTCTTCAACTACCGATGAACAATCTAAAAGTAAAATCAAAATAATTCTATTTTCACTAATATCAAGAAAAGTAAAATATTTAGGAATAAATTTAGCCAAAAAGTATAACACATGTACATTGAAAACTGCAAAACATTGTCCATTGTAATTTTAAAAGATCTAAATGAAAGGAAATAAAAGAAGACACTGGTTTTCATGTCTTGGAAGGCATAATTATTAGAATGAAAACACTTCTCAAAATGATTTACGGATTCAAGAGTCCCCATTAAAATCCTAACTGTTTTTTCAAAAGAAATTTTAATGGAATAGCAAAGGATAAAAATCACCAAAATAATCTTAAGATAAACAAGTTCAGAGGAATCATAATTATTGATTTCAAAACCTACTACAAAGCTACAGTAACCAATACAGTGCAATACTCACATGAGGATAAGCATATAGAGCAATATAATAAATTGAAACTTCAGAAATAAACCCTGTACCTATAGAGTTGGCTTTTGCAAGGCTGCTACTTCAACAGTTTCCTAGAACTGCCATGACAAAGTACCACAAACTGGGGGGCTAAAAATAGTAGACATCTGACTCAAAGTATCAGCAGGGCCATGATCCTTCTAAAAACCTGTCGGGGTGTCCTTTCTTGCCTCTTCCTGGCTTCTGGTGGTTTTCCATGCAATTTGGGGTGTTTTTTTTGGCTTGCAGCTTCATAACTTCAATCTCTGTCTTCATCACAAGGCATCGTCCCCCTGTGTCTCTGTCTTCATATGGCTATCTTTTTATAAGGACACCAGTCATGTGGGATTAGAGGCCCATCCCAGTCCATTATAATGTCATCAAAGGAAGGTCACATTCTAGAATACTGAAGTTGGGATTTCAACCTATCTTTTTTGGAAGGAAACAAAATTCAAGCCATAACAAGCACTAAGACAATTCGATAGAGAAAGAATAATCTTTTCAACAAATGCTAAGACAACTAGATATCTAGAAGCTAAAAAAAAATAAATAAAATGAATTTGGACCCACTATCTCACACCATAGCAAATACTTAAATGTAAGATCTAAAACTCTAAAACTCTTAAACGAAAAACATGAGTGCAAATTTTCATGACCTGAATTAGACAACATTTCTTAAATGTAAATGTGATACCAAAAGTACAAGCAACCATGGAAAAATTAATAAATTGGACTTTACTAAAATTAAAACCATTTGTACATCAGAGGATATTGTCACATAATTAAAGTGATAAATCATGAAAGAGAAAATATTTCCAAGTCATATATCTTACAATGGTCCAGAATATATAAAAAACTATAAGTACAGAGGTGATGAAAGAACAGAAATGAGAGACTATCTCGAAGAAATGAGAAGCTCAAGGACTGTTTTCTTCTAAAAAGGAAGAGCAGGTTTTTGGATTTGAAGATAAATAAATCTCTGGCAAGAGCATATCTGATAAGAGACAGAGAAAAGAGTAGGGACAGAACAAATGCTAAAAGAAGCAAGGAAAGAGGAATTAGCCTTGGACATTAGCTAATATCGTAGGAGGAACAAAAAATTAGAGAATGACTGACTTGACACTTGATTTTATTTTAAATTAATTCTCTCAATTATTTATGAAAGTGATGGGTCTACCGACTCTTTTATATACATCAGAAATTTTTAGTGAACCTTGGGAAGTAACAATGCGTGTTTATGTTTATTTTATGGCAATAAAAGGCAAAGCTTAAACACCATGTTTTATAAAATTATAAAAACCATAAGCAAAGATAATTTCATGAATGTATAAGAATATTATCTAAAACCAGATCTCTTTTCATTAAAAATTAAATGGGATACATTCATTCAGGAAAAAAAAATACCAAAAGACTACTATGTGTCAAGCCCTGTCCTTGTTTTCTGGGTACACAGCTGAAAACAATCAAACCGTTTTCATGGAACTCACATTCTTGTTGGTGGGAGGCAAAAAATAAACATTGTAAATAAACAGGAAACATCAGAGTGATGAGTATCACACAGAGAACTAGAATATGGTGGTGTCATAGAGAGTGACCCAGTGGCTACATCACATGGAGAGATGCATTAGTTAGGACAGTGTTAAGACTGTGACAAATAAACAGACAAATTCAAGTGGCTTCGCATTTACATAATAATCCAAACAGAGAAAGGGCCCCATGAAGTCATAGAGACATTGGCTGATGCCAACTATGCCATATTCAACACTTGCCTTCCAAGCTGGCTCTGGAGGACACATAGGATGGTATATATTGGGAGTGTTAGGATTCCTGACCTGGGAGCCACAGGCAACATTTTTCCATTGGTTCATACTCAGTCACGTGGTTGTCTTCAGCCTCCCCACCTAAGAAGGACTAGGAAACAGACTAGCTATGTGCCAGGAGGATAGAAAACCATCTTTTCTGATGAAGAGCTAGTAGTCTTCCTACAAAAAGTCAGATGCCAGAGGCTGTAATGAGAAACCAAAGAGCCTCTGACTATAAATGAAAGATCAGAGAATGACAGGCAGGGGAGCTTGTTAGAAGGTAGAGGCTCTTACAATGAGGTGACTTAATGCTGACTGAGATGAGAATGTCATTCCAGTGGAGAGGGAGTGACACGAGAACTCATTCAGGATGAGAAGGAAGCTCTCCAAAAGCGAGATGTGAACTGGAAAGAGAACTAGGCACACTTCGTGAATGCTGTGCAGACCTTCTCTGCACTTCTTAGCTCCTTCTCCTTAGCTCACTCCTTCTCAGAGATGTGTGCCTTCACTGCAAGAATGTTTTATTAATCCTGCACTCAATTGTTGTCAGTAGCCAGCTTGGCTTTATCCAGCCACGTTAGGTGAGTGTGGCTTTTCCCCAGCTGTCATTACTGGATAATGTCCCCTTCTGTAAACAAAAAGTACAAGGATTTCAAAGAAGTCATACAAGTTGAATCTTCCCTCCAGTTCAGTAGTATGGTTGAAGCTAAATCCAGGGGTGAGATTTCTGCAGCAGCTGGGAGAGGGCAGAGGGAAAGGAAGCCTATTTCAAACACATGTGACAGTCATGATTCATAATGAGAATCTGGGTCAGAATTTGCAGCTGAGGAAGCACCAGGAAAAGATTACTTTTATTATAAAAGCATGTACTTAATTACAGCTCAAAGCTGGAGTAGGGGGTGAATTGCACAGCTGGAAGGAAAAAGCAAATTAATTTGTTGACTTTTAAAGCCCTCTTACGGTGAAATATGCCCCCTCCTGTTTTAACATCGGGTTATAACTAAAGAATTTTCAGAGTTGCCTCAAAGCAAGAGTGGGCGTGATGCAACATAACAGCAAATAACTTATATCAGGTATTTCCTCAGGCTTGTGAACTGTAAAAGCTTTGGGCTGTGGTTTCTTTTCATAAAGTAAACAAAGCCTGGCCTGCAGTCAGGATCGTTTTCCTTAACAAGCAATATCACCCCAGAGAGGATAATGCCCTTGTAAACAATGTCCTTGATTTTATGCTACAGATTCAATATAGATCATTAGCCCTCCCTAGAGACATCCAAATGACAGAAGCTGGTACCTGAGCGTGCAGGAAATAAAGACATTCAAATATACATGTTAAAATGGGTTGGGAGCTGGATTCATGCTTTCAAGCCGTAGCATGATGGTTATGAAAGAACTCCAGAGACATAAAAATCTTCGCAAATTTCACAGCAACTAGGCCGTATCTTTTTTGACTGTGGATTGAGCAAGGCAATGAAGTGCAAAATAAGGTTTCTGTCCTCAAAAGGCTATCAATCTAGGTAGACCTAGAATAATATGGATACTTTAACAAGTAATTAATAATGAAGCTTATCTCTAGGAAAAAGTCAGAAAAAGTGCGATTTGATAAACATCTTAAAGGCTTTGGAATCTGACGGTTAAAGCTAAGAGTTTGGAATCATAAAACAAGACACTAGTTTAAAATACAAAAGGTATAGACATGAGGCTATATGCTTCCTGAAATATAGTTTAACTCTTTAAAATTTGGAACAATTACAATAAAGAGAGAATATTAACAAAATAAAGGATCTATATTTAATTTTCTTGATCTGTACTAATTTCATCTCATAGTATGGGATATTAGGACACTAGATAATATTTGAATTTTAATTTTCCTTTATAAGTGTTTACTGAGAACTTGGTATGCAAAAGACACTGTTCTAAATACTGTCACTGTTTTTATATAAGTACTATATATATATGTATATACATATACATATATATAGCCAATATGAAGGCATAATATCTTAATATCTTAAGTCCTAAGTAATGTCTAACCATTTATATTCAGATTATCAGATGATTGATTCTGATAGCATAGATCTCTTACATTCCTAATACATTTTAATTAATGCAAATTATTTACAAATATTTATAAGAGTATGACTCTTTGGTGTTGATCTGAAGTATGGAATAACAGAATTGATGCTGACTGAGCAGCTTGGACCTGGGTCTCTCCCACCAAACTGGCTGCATAAATTTGTGCAAATTACTTAACTTCTGGGCCTTTGTAGGCTAGAAAATGAGTAAATGGGCTAGATTACATTTTAGTTCTTTATACCTCTAAAAACCGATTTTTATGTGTTTCCAAAATGGTAGCAATGTATAGTAGGTATTTCTGGTCTTATCACACGTGCAAGCCATTGCAGCTTTGCAATAATTCTTCCTGAAAATACATCATATTCTAGTTTCTGGACATGACAGTGACAGACTTGGAGCCATCACTCTACCACTGTGGTAGCCTGGCTTTCGCTATTAACAGGAACCTAGGGTCAGACTTCTACTGAACAATGAAGAAAGCCATAAATCTGTCAGTAATTCTAACTCCTCCAAGGATGACCATCCTCATCCCTAAATCTAGGCACAGAGCTGAAGAAAAGAGTATGAACATGAAGACCTTCCAGATACTAGCTAAAGTTAATAACGCATTTTGGTATCTTCAACTTGGCTAGAATCAGCAAAAAACAGGCAAGTAAATATTTAATTTAGCCAGGATTCAAGTCTAATTTTAGAATCTAATATTTAAGTTTCACGAAAAAGATGTGTTTTTCAAACATCAGGGCACAATAGTCTGAAAGAATTATCGACCTCTAAGACAATAATAAATAAATAACAATAATATTTTGAGCTAACATGGAATAGTATTTACTGTGTCTGGCCCTGTTCTAAGCACTTCACATACATTATCCTATTGAATTCATTTAATCTTCACAATGCACCTTTGGAGAAGGTCATATCCATATTTCACAGGTGATAAAAATATTTAACAGATTCAGTAACTTGCTCATGATCATACAGCTGATAAGAGGCTATAACAGTTTTCAAATTAAAATAGCCTGGCTCTGGAATCCAGATTTTTAATCACCTACTATATTGTTCCTGCATAACTGTTGAGAAGAAAGAAGACAACAAAGCAGCAAACAACGTGGCAGGTAGATAACTAGGCAGCACTCATGTCAGTGCAACCGTCTTGCTCCAAACCACTCCCATTACCCCCAATGTCTCATGAATACATGTTCAAGGAATCATACAGAACTCCAAAGAAGTATCAAAGAGGATCCCTGACCTCAAGGGACTGCAGTCACATTTTGGTAATAATATAGACGTAGGAAAGCAAGCTTTTGCATCAGACTATTGGTTATGGGCCTGACCTGAATGAAAAAGAATGTATAAAGGGCAGAAAGGAAAGGAAAGAGCACAGGTGTCTTTATTATTGTCCCTCTGAGATAGTGACTGAAAACCACCCCAAACTCATCACTTCTTTGAGCTAAAGAACCATATAAAAAATACATATATTATGTAGGAATTCTATTCTATTCTATTATTATTAATCGGCTCATTTGGGTTGATTGTTTTTTTTATGTGTCATATTATGAATCCTGGTGTTTCTATGGAGGATGCTACCAAGACAAGTGAGTCTTCACAGACAGGCTCACATAAGAGCATGCGTACCTGGGCAGTAATGTGTAACACAATGGTGGGAGAGAGACAAAATAACTGGAAAAAGAATATTTGGGAATGAAATAATTGAGATTTGCTGATTAAACAACCAACCAACCAACCAACCAACCAATTAAAAAAAAATCAGTTCTTTTATTTCTCCTTACTGATCCCTAAAGGGAAAATGAAACTTCCCATTGTAGCAAAGAGCAGAGGCTTCTCTGTTTCTTTTTTCTCCTCTTTCAGTAAAACAGGTTTTGAATATCTAGAACCCTTTTATGAACTATTCCAAAGAACATCACTGGTCTTCTTGGGTGTTGTCACCACAATTTCTGGGATTCAGTGCCTTGTAGGGGCTCCCTGGATTCCTAATAAACCACTCTGGAAATCTATTGTATTTAATTTCCTTTTGCTGGTTTCTTCTGCCATGTCCAATGTTTCCATTAGCAGTTTGACTCCCAGACTAGATGAACGATGTCTCTAAGAACAAAGGCTCTGTGCCTAAGTAAGTAACTTGAGAGCCCACTATGCTTTTGCATCAGTACTTAACTCACAAACTCATTTTGCGGAGTCATTTCTACATTTCCCACATGTATTTCTAAATGTGTGAATTTTAGGAAGAGTGGGAGCTGAAATGTTGCCCATAGAAATATCATTTGGAGAAAATATGTTTCTATGTTTCTAGTCTAACTCTATTTTAAAAAATAAAAAATACGTATGTGTGCACAGTTGTGTATATATAAATATGCATGTATATATATGTATATACATACACACAAACACACATATTGGCTTTTACAGTATATGCTACATATTGCATTTTCTGTGTTCCTTAATTTTATATGAGATAAATATTATTATAAACATAATTTGTAAATTTTAATCCTGGCAAATAGGTATTTTGGTTAAAACTAGGAATACAGTCTGAACATCTTTCCCCTTACCTAAAGGCTGGACAAGAGAATGCCAAAAATCTTGCAAAATTTGGACAGCATACCACTAAAGGAAACGTATTTTTAAAAATCTGATACAGTCTATGAGTCACCAGAGCAACTCCTGAGTAGAATATATGTTAAAAAGTAATACTGGTAAGCTTTTTTTTAAAAAAATTATTGTCTTGAAATGAAGATGTGAGTCTATTTTTGAAATGTTACATTTTTTTTTTTACTTTTTAGTTCATAGGTGACATACTCCCTTTCAGAAACTTCAAACTAATGAGCATATCTTTGATCATTTGATATATTATTATCCACCTGTGGAAGTAATTCAAGGAGTTGTCTGAAAATATGTGACTGGAAAATCAGTTATGGGTAAGTTTATGTGATAAAATGGTTCCACTGAGATTTGTGATGCCAACCATATGCCTGTCCTCCATAACAGAATACAAAGCTGTGGGGAAGCAGTCACAGAGAGCTGGGGACCAGCTTAATGAGTGAATCAGACAATTGTCCATATAAGCCTGAAGTTACATGTTTCATTTGTAAAGCTTGCTGTGAGAACATGTCCTAGAGGAGATCTCTATTTGTAAAACTTTGGCTAAAACTGTGGAGAGAGTTGGGTTGGAAAAGCAGAATTATTCACCTTCTAGTCAATTCTTTGGAGAATCCCATATCAGCCTTATACCTCTGTTAGAAAGAGATTAGTAAGATGAAAATCAATTCAAAAATTATTTTGTCAAATGAGTTATTTACTATAAAAAAAATTGGCAATTTTTGTTGTTGTTGTACCATGATCTTGTTATAGCCAATCAATACCTTACCTCTTGGAAGGCAAACTCTTGCCTCTAGTCCACCCACTGCCGCATTATACTTGAAGAAAAATATAGAAATGTACTGTCAGAGAAGGACATAGTGTGTGGTTTTCCCCACAGTGATTTTTAGAAAATCCTTTTCTGCAGAGCAGCCAAGGAAACCATATGACACGGAAGACACCTAGGAGAAGAAAACCTAGCACAGAGGGATAAGAAACTGCCACCGGCAGAAATTAGGAAGCTCATTCATATCCTGCCTCAGGGAAGGGTGACTGACACTCAAAATCCAAACACTGGTCTTTGGGGAGGATTATCCCTCTTGAGTTACTCAGTTGTCTCCTGTGACTGTGAGTCTGCTCAGAGCAATCATTTGATTATAGTTTGGCACCCAATACAGATTTGCCTGCAAGAGAGTGTGCTTGTTGGGACAACAATGCCACTACAACTCTATACTTTGACTTCCCTGAAACTTCCAGTTCCTCCAATCCCTTGACCTTTTTGTTTCTTTGTTTTGCTCCTCATCTAATTTAGACTCCACAAATTTTGCCAAAATTTTGGTTTGCTGTTTGCCAATGTTCTAAACTCTTTTATTTTTCTATCTTTCCTTCTTAGTCATATAATAAAATCATAGCTCTAGATAAACCTAAACTATATTTCTGCTTTTGCACCCAAGCAACTAAATTCTGGAAGGGAATGCCTCAAAATATCTGTTGAATTTATGATTACTAACCTCAAGTGGGCTCTCCATACTACCTAGAAAACTTTTACTGTCCTATTGCACTGTCTCCAAAACTCCACAGTGACTTTTTCAAATCTTCCCCATTGTTGTCAGATCTCCAGTTCTCCCATCAACTCTTGCTTTCTCTCTACAGAGAAAATGGAAGGCATCCAGAAAGGATGTCCTCCTTCCTCCTTTTTCTAGAATGCACATGTCTTCCTGCATTTGTATGGATCTTGTCTTTCTTTCCTTTTATTACAATGAGAAAATGGAACCACCTCCTACTTATGGCCAATCCAATGGCCATGTTTTGGATTGCTACCCTCATATTACAAAGACCTTTCACTGTCAATTATCACTGACTTCCCTCACATGTAACTTTTCTTTTCCACCATAGCCTTCTCATCAGCATGAAACATGCTCACATCTCTTCATTAACACACACACACAGAGACACACACTGCACTATTCCAGAAACCTCCTCTGGCCTCACACCTACTATTCTATATGTCTCTTCTTCTCTTTTAAACATTTCTAAAATGGCTCTATATTCAGTGTGTCCTTTCATTAATTCTCTTTCATTGTGTCTGGTGCATCTTTGAGAAGGATCGATTTAAACCAGCTTTTTAATTTTTTCTTTTCTTTTTAAATATCTTCTTAAGTCAGTTATGGTAATTTATATTTTCCTACAGCTATTAATTTAACTTTAGATATCCAAATGAATATATATAATATATAACTGATCTCTTGAAATTTTTATGTATCTTCTCAATAGCTTTAGCTGACTCCTTTCTCATTCATCATGCTGTTTATCTTTTTATTCCCCATTATTATTTGATTCGATTTGTCATTTTTGTTGAAATTGCCAAAGGAATACTTTTGGATTCATTAGTAAGTTCTTACGTTCATATTTCTATTGATTAAATTCTACTTCTATCTTTATTAATTCTTTCTTCTACCAACTTGAAGATAATGTTTTTGTTTATTCTTTGGCTTTATTGCTTTGATTTATCTTTTGTCTATTTATAAAGCAAATATATTTCATGCTATAAATGTCCTACTTTGTACCATTTTGTCCACATTCCATTGGTTTCATAGTACTATATTTTTATTCTCATTTATATATAAATAATTTCTAATTTTGGTTTTGACTTTTTCTTTAACCAAAAGTTACATTAATGTGTTTTTAGCTCTCTGTAATGTGTCCTGTTCGATGTGATTGCTTGGGGTGTTTTGTTTTGTTTTGTTTTGTTTTGTAGTCTAGGGCTTTGGTATGTAGTCTAGGGCTTTTTGTATGGATGTTTGAAAAACATCCATATATTTTAGGAACAAATCTCTATTAGGAACAAATGTATATGAAAAATCTATATCTCTATAAAATTATTATTTTTTTCTATCACAGGTAGAGGAAAGACATTTTCAAAGGTTTTCAAAGGCAGATAGTTTCCAGAGTCCAGTATGTTTGAAGCAGCATGGATTTTGTGTGACTGGACAATAAGATGCATCTGACATAGTGATATGAGGCTGAAAACATTGATCAGTAACTGCTCAGGCATGAAAGACCTTGTGTGCCATGCTAAGGAGTCTGTATTTACACTAAATACACTAAATTTCTGGAGTTTTTTGTTGTTTCCTAAAAGTCAACACCTAAGAGTGTTCACTAAAGCCAATTAAATGAAAGTTTCAATAAATGTACATTACTGCTTATGAAGACTCATGTGATACAATTACTCATAATTGTATCCACAGTATTTGAAGTTAAGCTGTTTTATTTATTTTAAACTTACAATATATGATTTTTTAATTTACTAAATTTAACAAATTTTAAATTTTAAGTACATAAAAAAAAGAAAACTAAATTATATTATTTTTCTCCATTACTCTCATCTTCTAAGTTAATTAATGTTAACTTATTGGTGTGTATATTTCCACAATTTGGCCATGGATCATCATGAGCAACAACTTTTCTACCTCAAAATAAGGAGGTCACTGGCTATTCTCGAAAGAGAGGACCTGGTATAGAATAATAGGTATCTATAAGGATGAGTCTCCAATCTAATGATATATAGGCTCTATAAGGCAACTGTAGTATTCACCTCCTGAGTCATTACTCTTTGATTAAAAAACAATAAATGTAGACAGGCAAAGTTTTTCTTACATACTAGATATAAAAAGTACCTGTGTCATGTCCTTGGGAAATTATATATATATCAAGAGAATGAGAAGACAAACCACATACTGGGAAAACATAATTTCAAAAGACTTCAGATAAAGTACTAGTAGCAAAAATATATAAAGAACATTTAAAAATCAACAATAATAAAGCAAACAACTCAATTTAAAAAATGGCTATAGATCTTAGCAGACATCTCAGCAAAGAAGATATATAGATGGCAAATAAGCACTACAAAAAGATATTCCACATGTTATGTCATTAGAACTGTGCAGATTTAAATAATGATGTACCATTACATACCTAATATGCTGATCAAGATGTGGAAAACCGACAACACCAAATGCTGGTGTGAACATGCAGCAACAGGAAATCTCATTCACTGCTGGTAAGAATGAAAAATGGCACAGCTACTTCAGAAGCCAGTTTGATAGTTTCTAATAAAACTAAAAATACTTATCAAAAAATCCAATAATCATGCTCCTTGGTGTTTACTCAAAAGAGTTAAACACTTATAGCTACACACATACACACAAACCTTTACATGCACATTTGCAGAAGTTTTTTCATAGTTGTCAGAACTTGGAAGCAATCAAGATGTCCTTCAGCAGGTGATGGATAAATGAACTATGGTACATTCAGACAATGGAATGTTGTTTCATGCTAAAAACAAATGAGCCACCAAGTAGTGAAAAGAAATGGAGGAAGTTTAAGCATGTATTTTTAAGTGAAATTAGCTAATCTGAAAATATGATACTCTCTAATTCCAGCTATATGACATTTTGGAATGGCAAAACAATGGAAACAATAAAGAGATTAGTTGTTGCTAGGGTTGAGGTTAGGAGGAAGAAATGAATAGGCAGAACACAGAGAATTTTTAGGGCAATGAGAATATTCCATATGATGTGATAATTGTGAATATATGTCATTTACATTTGTTCAATGCGTAATTAATGTAGGTTCATCTATTGTAACAAATGTACCACTTTGGTAAGCAGTGATAATGGAAGAGGTGATGCATGTGTGGGGATAGGAGGAATGTGGGAAATTTCTGTACCATCCTCTCAATTTTGCTGTGAAGCTAAAAAAACTCTAAAATAATGAAGTCTTAATTTTTAAAAAACCTGTAGATTAAAAAAAAATACCTAAATGAATTAAGTTCAACTTGTAGTGATGATGTTCATTTGTGAGATGGACTCCTTGGATTGTCATGCGTGAAACCAAAGCCTCCTGGTCATTCTATACCTTTAAAATCAAAAGTATAAAAATAATATAAAAATATGTCCAATTTAAACTGTTGCTTTTCACTTCTTGGGATAAAATAATTAAAAATAATTAAGACTAAAAATACAAAGAAAAAATAGAAAAATGATTTTAACTGTTATGCAATAGCATCTAACACACTGTGATATGCTCCACCTGCATTTGGCTTACTGATCACTCCATTTATTGTCTAAATTTTCTATATATTCAGAATATTCTGGGAACCTAAAGAAAGTCAATTATGCAGTTTCCTCTACTTGTCAGAAAACTAGAGCACACTTACGCAGGTCAGGATTATTTTAACTCTAAATTGAGGAATGTCTGCATCAAAGAAACCTTCAAGTGACCTTGGCCATGCTCTGATTACTAACTAGTTCTGACTTCACATGATGACATGTATCATTTTCATGAGAAAAATTCAAAGAAATCTGGGTTCTAGAAGCCTGTGATAAGTGCTAAGTGATGAAATCCCAACTCTGTTGCTAATTATTTGTTTTGAAGCTATTGACACACATGACACAATCTGTTTTCAAGGAGATTTTGATGAAAAAGCAATACAGCAATAAGGTTTCAATTAAAGAAACCTCATTTCCAGACGTATTTCACACACTCTCTGACACTCAAGCACTGAGATATTTTAAAGTATTTTATATATTCTGTTTTCCTCAATTAAAAATAGTACTTAAAACAATGTAACAGAACAATATGGAACTATAAAAATAAATTTGATATCTAAAGAACAGACTGGTATGCAACCTTGAAACTAGAAACATGAATTTATATTTATGTTTAGTGTCATGGGAGACTACACAAGTCATATTAAGTATTAAATCATATTACAAAACGTGTATATGATGATTCTATATTGTTCTATGATATATATTTGTGGATGTGTGTATATCAATCTATACAACTATCCGACATCATACACATACAGCAACGCACGCATTGGGCTGCCCTGAGACTTCTCACTCTCAGGGTCTTTCCTCACATTTCCCTGCAGGTCAGAATTATTTTCTTCCTTTTTCACCTGGTTTATGGATGTGCTTGGCCAAAGTGTTTTGTCCAGGTAGAGTTTCTGACATTTTCTCTGGGTGGTTTTTGATTTCAGCTATGCCTCCTCTGTGATCGTAGGTCCCAAGAGACACACGCAGTGCAATCCCAGTTTCCCGATGCGTGATTCCAGCTTTGGACACAAAACTCCCCCTTGGGCCCTGCTAGCACCCATCCTGACTTTGATCTTTTAGCCTAAGTTTGGTGATGAATCATCTGGTTGTCATAGTCTCCATTTTGGCCTTTCAGTCCTTCCATTCTCAGCATAAACAATATTCTACTCCTCTGGTTAATCTCCTAAGAGTTACTATGTTGTTTCTTGGGTACAGATGAATTAATTCACACCCTTGCACACACAGAAACATGTAAAGAGGTCAAAACCTATACTGACCCAAGCTAGCTTATTCCAGAACCCAGTTTCCTACACATCATGCTAGATTTCTCCATTAATTGAATTTACCCTGACCTGGAATGTTTAAATAAATTTGGCTTCATATAGGTACAAACTTTGGGAAAATCGGTGTGCTCCCTGATACTGCTGCTTATTTCTTGTATCTAATAGTTTTCCAGTTTCTAGTTTTGGGTTTCTGCTCCCATTGGTCTTAACCTCATTTATCTTCCTGCTCTAATTTATGCAGAGCTGTGTAGTTTCTTGGTCTCCTTTCTTGAGATCATGCCTTCTGGGCCGCCCTTTCTCCTTCTAAGTGGCCAATTAGGGTATTTTTCTAAATAAAATCAGTTCCTTCCTGTTTGCATTTTTTCTAAAGAAAGAAACTCCTTATAAGTTCAGAGATGTTTAAACTAAATTCATCACTGCCCCAATAATACATTTTCCAAGCAAAGGAGTAAATAATTTAACACATAGACTTTGAAATGTTTGATAAAAGGGGAGAGAGGGGAGCATTTAACTCATTTTCACACACAAAAAGAGATTATTAAGAATAACTACTTAGGTTCTGCAGAATAGTGTTCTGTGACAGGCTTTGCCTTGACTGGTTTTTCGTTTTTAATAGTAGCATAAAGTGACAACACAAGTAAAGAACAGAGAAATTGTCATGAATATGTTATGCAAGATATAATTCATAATTCACTCCTTAGATCTCCAAGAACCTGAAAGTCTACTTTTGCAATTACATAAAGAATTACTTATGGTAAACAGACCACTGAAAGTAGCTTATATATGTAAGGATGTCACTTTAATAGTATTTGTTGTAATGAGATTTAGCCTATTAAGATTCCTCTACAAAACAAAATGAACAGAAAAATAAAATCAGATTACAGAGCATGAAGAGCATTGACTCTCATCCAATTTGATTAGACCCATGTCAAAAGGGCCTATCCTTGATATTGAAATGTTAAAATAAAACAACAGACCCCAAACGGAGTCACTTGTGCTAAGCTCCACCAAAACTTAAAACCTAGCCTGATTGCAATTTCAACTTCTCCCAAGAGTGAATTCTAAAGCAATCAGTCTGGAATTTTCTGGTCAACACTAAGGAAGTAATCTGCCTGATATATGTTACCTTGCCTGAAATAATACACTTTCTTAACTCCCTTGGCCAACACTCTTTCTGTATATTTAAACTTCCCAATTTGTACAACTCCTCAGATCTTTTATTTGCTAGATAGGATGTTTCCAGATTCATAACTTGTTCAATAAAGCCAATCAGATCTTTAAATCTACTCAGTTGAATTTTTGTCCTTTACAAAAGGTACAAAGGGATCCTAAGAACAAAGGGATTCCTGGAGGACAAGAGAGATAATTAAAAGAGAAGATGTGTAGAGAGATGATAATTTAAATTTTTTTTTCAATTCACAAAGAGTTCTTAGTTAGCAAATATTGGCAACATCTAGGGAACAGGCAATGTCACCAACCTGGAAATAAGAGTCAAAAATTCTTATTTTTGGAGATCTCTCACTCTTGAGCAGGGCAGAAATACTCATAATATAAGACAGTGGGGAAAGTAGATTACAGAGAGACTTGGGGTGCTTTAGGAGACCAGGAAATTTCAGGGAGTATTGGAGAGCTAATCTGCCTGAGGCTTCAGGAAGTGACTAAGACTCTCTGACCAAACAATCTCCTCTGAGCCCTCTTCTTAATTAGTCCTCAACCTTGATCTCCATCCTGTACAGTCCTTGGCCTGCTTAGCCCAGTCTTTGAAAAGAATTTTTCTAAATCATTCTTCCACCTTTGATATCTGATCACCCTTGATATTTGATCAAGTTCTTTATCCCCAGCCTTTAATGTATAAGATCTTGGCCTGCCTTTAACATGAATCCTCTTAGGTCAGTTTAGCAAGAAATCCTCATATCCATGATGTCTCCTATTAGAAATTATCTATCCACGGATCCCCTCACTCTGCTCATTGACTCTAAATCCTAAATTGTCCTTATTTTGTTCAGAGTTCAGCCTGACCCTCTCCCCTATTACAATACCCTTATTGCAATAGACTTGAATAAAGTCTACTTTATCATTTTAATAATTGTCCAAATAATTTTTTTCTTAACAGAAGGTTTCCTCGAAGGGGTTATAATGGACCTAGATTATAGAAGACAAGACAGAACAGACAGAAAACAAAGCAGTGAAGAACATCCTTCATTCTCTTCTTCACAAGCAGAGGAAAGACATTTTCAAAGGCAGATTGCTTTCAGAGTCAGGTATGTTTGAAGCAGCATGGATTTTGTGTGGCTGGACAGTAAGATGCATCTGACATAGTGATAAGAAATGAGGCTGGAGACATTGACCAGGGACTGCTTAGGCATGACTTTGTGTGCTAAGGAGCCCATTTTCACACTAAATAATGTTTGTATTTTATCCACTGATGAGTTTTAAGCAGAAATGTGACATCATTGGATCTGCCTTTTAGAGATAGCATAGTGGATGCTATGCTGAACAGGAATTGAGGGGTATGTGTTTGGTGGTCTGCATGCCTACCCAGGAGATTCAGAGATTAGTGAGTAGTGTGGCTCTGGAAGAAGGTCGGGTACAGGGGAGACGGGTGGGACTGCACTGACTCATCTAGACGTCTGTAAGATAGAATTCCATGGCCATGGGTCCTGAATTAATGCGTATAGGAAAGATTTCTGGGTTTCTCTGATAGAGGTGACTGGAAGGGTGGCGGCTCATTTATTGAAATAGAATATACAAAAGGAGTGGGGAGAGTTGAAGAAAAGATGAGGGTTTACTTTTTTTTTTAAACTCCCTTATGGGAAATTTAGAGAATGGAAATTGCTAAATGCCTGTACAGTCTTTTAGAATTAGCTGTGTAAGTCCAAATTGCAGTAATTCATAACTATAATCATTCTAAATTCATTTGATTTTAATATGTTTCAAATATTTTTACTGTATAATTTACAAGAAAATTGTTCTATATTAAGATGGTCATTTTCTCTAATTGCATATTACCAAATCAGGATAGACTATGAAACAGAAATGTGTTTGGTAAATTTGCAAGGCAGGATGAGTTAGAATTGCTGAAGTAGCTTATTTGTAAAATTCTCCTATGTAGAACAGCACAGAAGAAACCAAGGACATCTTGTTTCTGATTATTGATTTTAATGTTTTTATACTGAAAAACAGTGAATTTGAATCATTAATACCAAAGTATTACTCTCTCTCTTTCTCTCTAAGATACTAAAGCTGTTCATAGGCTTGAGCAAATTCAGAGAATGTTCTCAATGTTTGATAAGACAACCTTAACTGGAAAGAAGAGAGATGAAGAGATTCCCAAAGGAAAAAATGTTTAAATATTGATAGAATATTGATAGAATATTGAGATTAGGTAATTTGTTAGAAAATTTTCCAGTCAGCACAGCCGTGTGTCACATAAAATGTTTCAGTCTGCAATGGGCCACACATATGAAGGTGGTCCCATAAGGTTATAATGGAGGTGAAACATTCCTATTGCCTGTGATGTCATCAGGCAAAGCATTACTCATGTTTGTGGTGACTCTGGTGTAAACAAACCTACTGTGCTACCAGTTATATAAAAGCATAATACATACAATTATGTACAGTGCATATTGCTTGATAATGATCATAAACAGCTAAGTTACTGCTTTATGTATTTGCTATACTATACCTTTTATCATTATTTTAGCATGTACGCTTTCTACTTATTAAAAAAGTTTGTGTAAAATAGTAGCCGTGTTACACTGGCAGTGGCCTCATATACCTGGTGTTCACTGCTGTTGATTGCATCATTTTCTTTTGTGCTTGATTTAATATTGTGTTGTTTTGTACAGTAACATGCTATGCAAGCTTGTAGCTTCAGAGCAAAAGTCTAGACCATATAGCCTAGGTGTGTAGTAGCTATACCGTTCAAGTTTATATAAGTACACTTGATGATGTTTGCACAATGATGAAATAGCCTAACAACACATTTTTAAGAATGCATCCCTGTCATTAAGTTGCACGTGACTGTATATAAATGTCAATATGTCCTGCAAATATCATTGGCCAGGATATATGAACATCTGAAGGCAATTATATTTCCAGTAGCTTTTAAATACTTCCCATGAAAAGACAATTCAAACAACAATGCTGAATGGAACATTCACATATTAACTTGCCCATCTTAAAGAGCAAAAAACACAACGTCCTCTTATCTCTTAAATGAACTTAACAACATGAGTCATATACCTATTTTAGATAAAACTGTAAGACTATGAATATGTCAGGTGGCAGACTCATTTTCTAAATAAACATACTGCTGGTGAAATCAGTCCTTAGAGAAAAGGTCTATAGATATGCAACTATAAAAATATCACTAAATATTAGTTCTAGGGTCTGCATCAAGCACACGTGGGAATAGGCTAATAGTGTGATGGTGAATTACCACACACACAAGCATACATCCCTCATGCTAATCCACCCTTCCAAGGAAATGCTACATTAGTCTTAAGTTTATTCAAGTAAATGGGTAATTGGGGGAAAAAGATCATTGGGCCACTATGCAATGACGCTTTAGATAAAAGAAAATATTTATTATTGTTAGTGGAACAGAATTATTACAACAGCTAGGGTTTCACGTACTAATTTGAGAATGATGCAGGAAAGTGACAGTTCTTTCCTAAAAGTAGTAGAAAGTGTAGAAGATAATAAAAATTTAACTCTCATCAAAGATATAATTTCAGGTAGCTTTTCTTTTTTGGGGGTGGTAGGTTGAAGTATTTAAGTTCCTTACATCTGATAAAATCAAAAATAATTATGGTCATTTATAGATTTGAAAAATGAGGAAAAAACAACTTTATCATAAATAAATATCATAGGATAACATGTCCAGGAACTTCTGAAGATGTATTAACATCCAACTAATATTGAATTTGATGGTAATTAAACTTTCTGTTAGTTCTTAACGAGGTGACATATGATCTATTTTGGAATTAGCCTAATATTCTAATCTTGTTTTTTCCTTAATTAGTAGATTATATTAGTTTACTCGTTTCTTTGAAGACTAAAGGATGGCACAGATTATTTCTAGCTTTTTCAACTAATGAAATGATAACAAAAAAAAGACATGCTATAGGGCATAGGATTGAAAAGTTAGGAAGTGCAGAAAGGAACCTCAGCATTCACTAATATTCTTATCCCCAAACATAATCGCTAAAATAACCTTGAAAAAGGGTGAAAATACTGAATACTGTGGTGCTGATTACCCTGATTTCAATTACGCCAGTTTAAATGGAATGAAATAGGGCTCAAACTCTGTTAATTAACAAACCTATCCACAGGTGATCTCTAAATGTTCCGTGTATAACACCTATTAACGCAGAAAACGTACATGCCTAGAAATGGCAAGTCTGCATATTAAACCCAATTAAGCAGTTTACAAGGGAATTGGAGTTCTTTTATTTTTCCATGAGAAAATTATGGTGAAGGGTGAAGAGAAAAAGAGGAAGGAGTGGGGTAGAGGGAATGTTGCATGTGTTCCTGAGTAGTAACCTAGAAGCACTGCCTTTCTTGAATTCGTTCATCTTTAAGGAGAACAAAGGGGCTGACCTCCTGAGTACATTCTCAGCAAGGATTTCTGACAAGCTTAGTTTTGATCTGACCACGATATGGTTTCAATTAGCAGTAGCATTTACAAAAGTCGTAGCAGTCATTGTATCAGCAAATATGAGTCTAAAGAGGTGGAAAGATACCCTAGATGTCACCAGGATTTATATATAAGTACACAATGCTTAAACCTCTGCATGGCTGGCTCTCCATTCTTACCAGCCTCTTCAGGTTTTAAGAATTTGAGGTTGGTGTCTATACAATATTTTTGAAAACTTCTTTCAATTCTCTTGTCTTAGTCACCTAACTCTGCTTTGGGCAAAGTTGAGAGAGGACTTGTACTTTATAACAATAATACAAAGTTGGATGTTTTCAGCATTCTAGAAGCTAAAATATGGATTAATTAACTCGAATCCACTGGTTATTTTTTTTTTAATAAGATAGTTCCAGATATGAAGGAAGACTAAGTCTGAAAGAAGAGATATGTGGGGAAACTGATCTCCTAGGAAATGAGAAGAAATATAATGACACAAATAAAAATCTGAAGAATGGTAGAGATGGTTTTCAGCGTTCGTATGCCCTTTCTGCGATGTTCCAAATCACTGACTAGGAAACTCTGACACAGAAGAAGCCCTAACTGAGCAGCAGCTCGGCTTGTGGGTCTCTCTCAAGATGCTTTATGGTTACTATTGGGGCTTGCAAGGGTCAGTTCCCCAGGGACAAACGATTTCTTCTTGAGTGTTCCATCTCTATTAAGACATCTGCCACCAGGTGTGCAGTTGTAACTTCCTTATAACTTTCAGATCCAAAAGGCTTTCCACATGTCATGTGAGACTAACTGAATCTAATAGAAATGGACAATTTTCCTACCCAGTTATACATAGAAGAGATTTTTGTTAAAACAGTGGTGTGGATTCTAAAATCATATTTTACAATACAGAACATAATTTAAATAAATTCAAACACCTGTTACCATGACTGTAACTCATGTGTTGGCAAACTATAGCTCATGGGCCAAATCTGGTCCTCGTACTGGAACCCAGTCACGCCATTCATTATGTATTGTCTGTCTGCTTCCCTGCTAAACTGGCAGACTTTAGTACTTGCAATAGCAGCTGTACGACCAGCAAAGCCCCAAATATTTATTATCTGGCCCTTTATAGAAGTTTGCTAGCAACTGGTGTGACTTAGTCTTCATTTGGAGAAAAATAGAATGCTTTCATTAAATTTTCCTGAATCATTAGGCCTCTAGTAAAAACAAACAAACAAAAAACCTTTTTAAGATATACTTCTTTCATATCAGCAGGTATGAAACCAAATGCCAATGAAAACCCCGGCCGACCCATAGCAAATGGCTTTTAATGACACTACAGTTGAGGAGGAAGCTGTAGATATGAAAAGCCAAGACGACATATAAATCAGGGGCTTAGAAAAACAAGAAATAAGACGTCCAGATAATTCTCAATGTTTTTCTTCACCTAAAATATGACATCGCCTTAAAACCTTTCTTATCTGTGAAGTAAGAGGTGAACCAAAATATATTCCTAAATATTCAGAGATAGATATTCATAAGCCGAATGCCTTCAATTGAATAAATTCCTTCCTTAGCATAAAGTAAAAGCAATGAACACTGTTTAAAATGTCAAGCAATAGTTAAAACAAAACATACAAGTAATAAGGCCATGCCGTTGGAGCAGGAAAACATCTCTATTCAAATGATTGACATTTAACTCACTGTAGATACAGACAGGTAATCTTTGTACTATTATTATAAGACAAACCAATCTAGGACCTGCACTCAATCATGCAGAATTAAGGGACCAGCTACCAATTCAGAATGAATAAGAACAGAAAAGTGTCCTGGTAGCTGTTAGCAAGAAACTATTACCACTTATATTGATTTACTAATAAATTATTCTTGCATATCAGTTGTAAAAAATAAGTCTGTGTATATGTATATAAATATATAAAATTCAGAATTCTACTTATATAATTTATTTCATAATATTTATTCTTTAGGTTTTATATAAATTCTCAAGTAAAAGAATCTATGAAGTTATTTTAATGTTAAGGTAAGGTTATAAATAAGGTAGGCTAGCTACCATTTATAGATTACACAAGTAACAGAGCTGAGTTCTTTTTCAGATTACAAAAATTTATATAAATAATTAATATTTCTTAAGACTTGTTAAAAATAATTATTTTTATAACACATTCATATTTATTATTGATTTAATTCTTATATTTAAGGTATTTATTGAACATCTACTGTATCCCAGGCACTAGTCTAGGTGTTTTTCATTTAGCAGTGAGCAAAATGAAAATCTGTGCCATCAGAGACCGAGCAATCTAGTCCAGGAGAAAGACAACCAAATGGCCAATCTGGGCCGTTCTATCTTCACATGTCTATCAGTCTAACCAATTCTCACCTCCTCCATCACTACCATCCCAGCTCTTTCACCATCATCTCTCACCTGGATAACTTAACTTTCCGATTGCTCTCCCTGCTTCTGCCCTTATCCTCAAGTTAAATTCTCTATATTAAATAAGCTAGGAGACCATTAGAGTAGAGAGAAACTAAAGAATCCCACATTCTCTAGGTAAATGGCAGAAGTTGGTTCCCAGGGCTACTCTCTGTGAGCATCAGAATCACTCTTGAAAGTCATCCAAAATGGAAATTCCAGAGCCCCAGTCCCCAAGATTGATATTCAGGATATATGGGATAATGCCAGAAATCTTCATTTGGGTGAATTTTCCCAGATAACACAACCTGGGTGAAACTCTGTCAAAGCCTGGTGGGTGTGGCAGGCCATGTTCTTACCTTTGATCTATTCAATCAAATGACACTTAGGTTTCCAGTGTTGTAGAGAGGATGCTTATCTACCACCTTAGCAGAAAGAAAGATGCATCATCATGGTAGGTGAGGTAAATGGCTTATCTCATAAAATCCTATGAGAAAACCAGTTTTGAGTACCTTAAATGTACTTCTTTTCTAAACGCCCAAGAAAGCCTAATGACTTTTATTTAATAAGCCATTATTCTGACACATTTTCCTGTCCTCCATTCAAGCCACAGAATTTTGTGAGTCTGTCTACAGGCAAGATGTTAGTTTACTTACCCTAAAAGGTGTACACAGTACTTGGGTAAGAGGAACAAATAAATGAGAGGCCCTATTGATTTGTTGATACACTGTATACTTATTTTAATGTAGAATTGTCCTAAAGAAATAAAAGCAATTTTAGAGAGTTAATCTGCCATCTGGAATACAAAATGCAGCTCTATGTTCTTTATTCAGTTTTCATTAGGACACAACCTGGAGTCCATAAAATAAATTGCTTACAGATTTAGCTACATAAAATTCAAATGTCTGTATGATGATGCCTTCATAATCAAAGTTAAAAGGTAAACAACAGTCTGGAAGAAACATTTACACTGCATAAAAGAAACAAAAGCTCTCATTATAAAGAATTTCTAGGAATCAGAAAAGATTCAAAGAGGAATATAGTAAAAGATCTGAACAGGCAAATCACAGGAAAAAATACAAGTGGCAGGAAGGTAAGGCTTTTTCTATCTCAGTAGTATTCAAAAACAGGCAAATAAGAAATCAATATGACATTATTTTTGTTTAGGATCTCGGCAAAACCTTTTCTAAATGATGATAAAAGGTGATTGAGAGTGTATGAAAATGGTAGTCTACTTTTACATACCTTGTGGGAATAGAAGTTGTGCTTTTTGAGAGCAATTTAGCAGTATCTATAAATTAAAAACTCACATGCCCTTTGGCCTGGCAATTCCCATGCAATCTAGCCTACAAAAGTACTAGCAGATACAGTCAAAAATTTCTAAGAATGTCAGTATAAGCATAATTTCTAATAAAAAATTTGGAAATAATTATTTGTTAGGTCTGCAGAGTAGGGGCCAGCCAGATGCCTGCCTGGAGACTCCCCAGTTTAATACCGGGAATCCAGACCTTCTGAATAGGGCCCACCCTAAAGCCCTAGGCGCCACCAACCTAATCCTGGAGGCTCAATTAGCATTTGAATAACATTCCCCACCCTATACCCCTACCCCCACATAACCCTTTAAAAGCTGCACCCTCCCACCCTAGGGCATGACTTCTCTGGCCCCTCTTTTCTGGGACCTGAGAACCTCGCCTGGGATCCCTCTCCCAATAAATGCTTGCTTTTAAAACTTCTTTTTGCCTGTCTATTACATATTTAGTAATAGAGTAACAATAAAATAACCATAGAATGTTATCTAGTAGTTCAAAGAATGAGGTAGTTTCAGCATTACTTATAATAATAAAACAATTGGAAATAATTATTTATCAATAGAGTAACAAAAAGAACTCTGAATGTTATTCAGTAATTCAAAGAATGTGCAGATTTATAAGTTCTAATTTTAAAAAAGACCTACTTGGTGTATTGAGTGCAAGAAATATCAATTCACAGAATAAAACATAGTCAAAGTGAATTTATTGTTTTAAATTTATATGGTTACATGTAGGTATATACACACAAAAAAAAATTTTTGAAAGGTCTGGATAGACATAGCAAACACTGGCTATTTCCAGAGAAGGGAATGATTTGTGAAAGGGGAAGTTTGTGAGAAATTTTCATTATCTAATCTATGCCACACTGCATTACATACATTTTTTACAGCAAAACACCTTCTTGTATAATTTAAAAAATAAATGATATATACATTAAAATTCCTAATATTTAAGAAAAACTATAAAGTTAAAAAAAATCATAAAAGTAAGACACACTTTATCAACTGTTCTAAATAGCAAGAAAAAAACCCTGAACTGCCCGGTTATGCTTACCTTTGACTTCATTCTGCTACTGTTAAAAGCATAAATTAAAATGTAACCACTTTATGATTAATTTAAAAAAGTTAAGGTGTGATATTTCAAAATGTGAGCTTGGGAAAAAATTAGTTTGCATGTTTTTATTTCCCTCCTAAAGCTTTAGCTAAGATAAAAGTTGGCGTAGTGTGCTTGTGTGCGTGTGGTGTGTATGTATAAATGATTCTCAAAATAGATTCATTATCACCTGAGAAGCTATTTCCTGTTCTAGTCAAGCCCCTTAATAGCTTCATTGCATCTCTAGGTACAAAGATCATATTTCTTTAACTGAAGAGAGTGCACTTTATACACTGGGCGGATACCTACAATTCTCATGCCTTTGTTGTGAGATTAATAAACGTGTTAATGCTAATAACGCATTCGCGATCCTTTCCACAGGTGGACACTGTGGGGGCTAAAAAAAAAAAGTAATACTTTCCCTCCCACCTTTCAAGTTTAGCTGGGCCAATAATCCAATTGATAGAGACAGATTAACAGGAGAAAATTAAAAATTTTAATACATGTGCATAGAGAATTCACGTAAGCATGAAAATTCTCAAAACAGTGAGGCAACAGTGGACATAGACATCATCAGGACAAAGGAGAACAGGAAGGTGGGACAAGGTATTAAAGAAGTGAAGATGGGTGATTTACAGGTAGCCGAGGAAGAGTGGGACATACAGGCTCAGGTAGCCTAGGAAGACTGGGACATACAGGCAAAATTCTTGCTGGCCAACTCAGACGCAGTGGGACACAGGGCATCTGGCTTTCAGGCTTAGAGTATTCCTACTATTAATCTCTTCGAGTCTTCTTTCTTGATAAACAGCTTAAAATCAACATCCCAAAAGGCAATTTCAGGGTGACAGCCTTGGGTCCCTTCATACACTCAGCAATCTTTCCTCGAACTGCTGGAGATGGTCAGTTTTACAGCCGATCACTTGCACCGGTGAAGCGCGTTTTGACACTTCGTCCTGTTTTCCACCGTCAGGGACCTTCTACCCAAATCCCAGGAGCGCTTTACACTTTGTTCCGGAGCGTGATCAGACGCACGAAGCTAGCGACCTTCCCCAAAGGGAGGTGTCCTCTAGTGGCCAAGCCGTCCTGCCATACCACGAGGCGGAGGTGGCGACATCCTCTACACATGTGAGAAGTGTGTGTGCGGGTGTGTGTGTGTGTGGGGTCTATTTTGTTTATGAGAAAGAGGGGGTCTTGGAGCGAATAAGTATCTTCTAAAAATAATCTGTATTATTATTTTTAAATTATATATATAAATTATATATATTACACATATATATTTATAATTATATATTATATATGTATAAATTATATATAATATATTATATATTATAATGATATTATTTATAATATATATTTATATATTATAAATAATATATATAATTTATATATGTATAAATATATAATATATATAGTCTATATGCACAGTTCCCCTCCCGAATAAATAAAGGAGTGAGGCCAGCCTCTTTCTGCTCGATCCTAATCCCTTCCCCCGCCTCGAGTGGCCCGAGAGCACCCCTTCTCTAGCTCATAAATGGCTGGCAGGACGGCTCCCCTTTGATCACCTCCGAGCTGTCAGCCGGGCTGCTGTTTTCCTCCCAGCTCTTGTTCCTGCCTAAAAGTGGAAGTAATCGCTCCTGAAAGAAATACCCTAGGTGTCCTGCAAAGCATCAATCTCTGCAGTCTTTTTCCTTTTTTTTTTCTTCCCCTGGGGCCCACCCTCCCAGCTTGAACACATCCCCCTCTGCCCGCCTCCCCTCCTCTCTGCAGAGTCCCGGAGACGCCCGGCGCTGAGCCGCGGTGACCCCCCGGGCCCTCGCTGTCTGAGACGCTACCATCCGGCCAGACGGGGGGAGGCCCCGATGCGTCCCTGCGCCCGCGCCCCCTTCGCGGCCCCCGAAAGCGGGGACCCTGCGGGCATCGGTGTTTGCGAGCGGTGCCCTTCGCTTTCTAGAAGGCACAGCATTGTTTTCCTCCGGGTGTGGCCTTCCTCGGACCCCCTCCCTTTGCAATTCCCCCTTTCGCCCCCCCCCCGCCAGGGACTTGGGATGGCCCTGCGGATTCCCCGGCCGCGATCGGGTCTCCCGCTGCAGTGCTCGGGAGGCTGCGCGCCACCCAGCACCCCCCAGGCGGGGAGCGAGGCTTCGGCTCCCAGACGGGGCTTTTCTGAGCATTTTTAAATTTTTTTAACCAGCACGTGTTCCCCCGTTTCTTGTTTACGACGGAGCTCCTAAGCAACCTGGGTCCCCTCTTCTCGTCGTGGTGTCAGGCAGCGATGTACATAGTTTGTCAATATTGTTGCAAGGAAATCATTTGCAAAGGCCAACAATGGCAAGCAGAGTGTGCGGACCCCGAGGTTTGTCCTTGATGCGTGTACCAGGAGAGGGATGGGGGGATCACGGGGCAGAGAGAGGGTGGGGGGGGGGCAGGACTGCAAAGGATTCCGAGTCTGTGACAGGGACAGAACTAATTAAACGCAGCGTTGTTTAAAAGCCTCTGCTCTCTTCCTGACATTGCTCGAAAGTATGCATTATTTAAAAAAAAAAAATTGTAGAAAGGGGAGGGCTTAGAATGACTGAATACGACTCATTGTGCTGGCTCACAACTGTCAAACGCCAGTGGAAAGAAATACAGCATTGCAGGCTGGGGTGCTGAGGCCCCGGTGAGGGAAGCCGGCTCCGCTAAGTGGAAAATTCCTGCAGAGGACGTGTTCCCATTTCCAATGGGAAGAAAGCTGGTGTTGTTGGAAGCTGGCGATTCTTTGGAAAATACAGAAAACACAGGGAAGATGGCAAAATGACCTCACTGAACCCGGAGAAATTACACAAACACATCGTTCCAGCCAACACACCACATTCTTACAGCGCCTGTGCCTGAATAACACCACTGAGCTAGCTGCATATTCTGTAAGAGGATGAAATCTCAGCTCTCCCTCTCGGGAGGAAAGAAATGATATTTTAGGCACTGGCAAGGGTAGAGGGGGAGGACTGTAAAAATGTGTGTGCGATGAGGACATACGTGCTCTCGCAACAGCCTGTGTGTTCAGGGACACATTTACTTCGCATCACGAACACGAAAATGATGGTGGCACCTTTGTTTACAAGAGAGCAGAGGATTTCGGTGGCGGCTGCCTCTTTCATCTTTCTTTTGAAGAAACCTCAGCTCCTCAGGGGAGTCCACCAGGTTTTCCAAGTCGGGGGTGGTCTCTGTAAGAAGTTACTAGGGTTTCTGCAAGAATAGCTTGAATTGTATCACAGGGAGCTAGTAAAAGGAGCAGAGGGGAGAGGAAATACACACTTCAGAGGTAGTGTGGAGGTGTTCTCCTATTGCAGCAACTGGAATTACCATTTCAAGTCATCAATTACATCCTGGTGGAGAAAAACAGAGACTAATAAAAAGCCATGCTTTCTGTTTTGCAAAGCTTCTGTCAGAAAGAAAGGTTGGGGGGGGGGGATCCAGGCATGGAATGTTCATTTGCTGTGTTGATTCTTTCTCTACCAGACCAACAACATATTGACAAGTTAAAGAAAACTCATTTTCCTTTTATGGCGTGCGTGCGTGCGTGCGTGTGTGTGTGTGTGTGTGTGTGTGTTGGGTGGCACTTGTAAATTCAATCCCTGTCCATAATAGTCTGACAAATGCCATTTAGTTATATTGAAAACTTTTTACGACTCTAAAGCCATGCCACTCTGAATGTGCCTGATCTTGGAAGCTAAGCAGGGTTGGGCCTGGTTAGCACTTGGATGGGAGACCACCCACCTAGGAATACCAGGTGCTGTAGGCATTAAAAAAAAAGAAAAGAAAATTTATGAAAACTATTTGCCATTCTTAAGTTATTTTAATTAAAATTTATAGATGACCTACTGACAACCCCTAAGCATATAGTCATGCCTTGTATCATTGGAGGATTCCTGGCATTTCAATTTTGCTCGAGTGTGTCAATTCAATGCGAGGATTACTCTTGGGCCTTGAAAACTTGACTTTGGAAGCAATATTTAGCTCAGCACAATTATTAAGCTATGTCTGAATGCCAAGTTAAAGCTGGTAGTCGACTGAGGAAATAATATATTGTGGAGTTAGTCATTACAAATTTTAAATATGAATGTTCTTGTCTGTTCTTACAAACAACCCACTTACATAGTTGTCAAAAGAAGTTTAAAGAATTCTACTGAGATATAAATGTGTATGCCATAAAATTGTTAGTGTTTATTTTTAGTGGTTCTCAGTGTATTTGTAGAATTGTACAACTGTTACTACAATTTCATTTTAAACCATTTGTACCACTCTACAAGAAATGTTTCAGTCAATTATAATCACTATTTATTCCCACTCCAGCCCTTAGCCCTAATCAGGTTTCCTTCTGTGCATTTGCTGTTTTGGGGACATTTCATGTAAATGGAACCATATAACGTGTGTGTGTGTGTGTGTGTGTGTGTAGTCACTTTCACTGAACATACTGTTTTTGAGGTCCACCTATATTGTTCCTTTTTATAGACAAATACTCTTCTACTATATAGATGTATGACCCTTTGTTTATCCACCCATCAGCTGGTGCGTGTTTGGGACGTGTCTGCTCAGAGGTCTTGTGAGTGGTGCTGTTAGGAACATCCATGTGCATGTCTTTGTGTGGACATGTTTTCTTTTTGGTAGATACCTAAGAGGAGAATGTTGTGTCATATAGTATGCCATGTTTTTAAAGATATTGTCAGACTGTTTTCCAAAGTGGCTATCCCACTCTACATTCCTACCAACAATGTATGAGGGTTTCAATTGCTCCAAATCTTCACTGACACTTATTGTCTGTCATGCTGATCATAGCCATTCCGGTGAATGAGAAATGGTATCTCATCATGGTTTTGATTTGTATTTCTATTTTTTTAATTGCTTTGTATTTCTAATGACCAATGATGTCATGCATCATTACATCTGCTCATTAGCTAGCCATTTATATATATATATATATATATATATATATATATACACACACACACACACACACACACATATATATATGTATATATATATATTATTTTTAGGAGAACTATTTATTCAAACTCTGTGTCTATTTTTCAATTGAGTAGTTTATCATTATTGACTTGTAAGAGTTCTTTTTATATTATATATACAAATCCCTTAGTGAAAATATGGTTTGAGAATATTTAACTTCCAGTCTATAGGTTGTTTTGTCATTTTCTTGATGGTATCTTTTGAGGCACAATGTTTTAATCTCAAATTCAATTTATCAATTGTTTTTCTTTCAATTCTTGTGGTAGTCCTGTCATATATACCCTTCTTATAAAGTTTTAAAATACAGTTGATCGAAGAATAACGTGGGATTAGGGGTGCCAAGTATCACACATCATGCAGTTGAAAATCCACATATATCTTTTGACTCCCCCAAAACTTAACTAGTCATCCCTCAGTATCCACAAGGAACTAGTTCAGGACTCCTGTGGACACCAAAATTCACAGATGCTCAAGTCCCTCTTATAAAATGGCATAGAATTGTACATACAGTGAGCCCTCTTCATCCACAGATTCCCAACAGTGGATCCAAAATACCATTTCATAACCTTCAGTTGGTTGAATCTACAATTGTGAAATCCAGGATATGGAAGAAAGACTGTATATTTACTGAAAAAATTTGTGGACCTTTGAAGTTCAAACCCATGTTGTTCAAGGGCCAACTATATTTTATTATTTCTTTTTCAGGAAAGAAATAGCTGAGACCCAGAACATTTTAGATTCTTTAGATCAAGCAGGAACTTGGCACAGAAAATGAATTTGAAGCTGCAAGCTCCAGGAAGTTCTAGATTGCTTGACCTTGATGACCTCAGCACACATTTCTTTAGTCAATAGTATTTATGATCACAGGTGAATTTTTAGGGTTCAGGACAAAAAGACACTGGGTCTCTTAGACCTCTTTTTATCAAATTGAAGAAAAAAAAACTTTTTTGAAAATGTAGGACGTGTGCCCCTTTTAACTCCTCTCTTTATATTTGAAAATGGTTTTCTTGGTTTTAATAGAAACAAAAAGTAAAGTATTTAGCCACTCTTTAATTTTGTATCTCTTCTTTAAATCACTGAACTTAAGTTTTTCTGCTTCCCAGAGAGACTTTTGCAGAATATCCAAGAGTCTGAGAGGGTGTGGGAGAGACTGAGCAAGAAAACAGGCTCACAGGCAGATTTGGATGAGAAAAGATATCAGACTTAGCTAACTAGACCAGGGAGAATAACTTAAGGGAGCTCCAGACAGGAAGAACAAGAGGAAGAAATTCATTCCTTCCAGCTTCTGGAGACTGGGAGAAAGAAGAAGAATTATACAGCAGCTTTCCCACCCTCACGCACTCCAGGTGCTTGATAAAACCAATCCCCCCAAATGGTAGTGTCTTCGGAAAAACCCAGACAAGTCGGGGGCAGGTGGGTTTGGGAAGAGGAGGGACTGCAAGGCCACTAGGATTTTCCTCCTTTCCATAGTATGGGCTCTGGGAGAAAATTAACTTGAGGGATGCCCCCTCTGATATTTTGAATTAGGGCATCGCTACGTCAAAGTAACTGTCAGGGTAGCATGGTTGGAAGAAGAAGGCCTTGGTATTTAGCCAGCCTTAGCTGCCCTCAGTTTCTGTTTGGCATAGACTGGGTATGCAGAAAACTCAAAACCTGGGCAGGATGCCTGCTAGCACCCTCCATCATAGTATGGAGTAAATGGACAGCAGCTATGTAGTGGATACCTAGGCTTGGACAGATGATGGACATTAGTGCTTCCGGGACCAAAGAACACATTACAGATTGAAAAACAACTTTTGTGGTTAGAGGTGCAAGTGGAGGAAGAAGAATTCAGACTGATTCTGAGTAATACTAGTGGAAGCTTAGTACCCTAAAAAAAAAAAAAACAAAAAAAAACCAGTTTAAATTGTTGGATTGTATTGTGAAGTCATGTATGAGGGAATGTGTAAGTCAGGGTTTAATCAGAGAGCCAGTATGCTTTATATATTGTAAGAGAGCTATTGCTAGGAATTGGCCGCCTGCACAATGCAGGAGTTGGCTAGGCAAGTCTGAAAAGTCTATGAGGCAGGCTGTCAGGAAGGCTGTGCTGGGACTCCAGGCACAGGTGGAAGGCACTGTCCACAGGCAAAATTTTTCCTCTTTAAAGAAGCCTCAGCTCTGCTCTGAAGGCTTTTTAATTGCTTGGATCAGACCCACCAGAATAATTATTTAGAAAAATCATTCTCACCTAAGTCAACTGATTATGGACTTCAATCACCTCTACAAAATACCGCCACAGCATCACCCATATTAGCCTTTGGTTGAATAACTGGTACTGTGACCCAGCCAAACTGACCGCTCCAGGAAATTATGTTCAGTCTTCATCATAAACCCTGGTTAGCAATGGACTTCCAAGAGGAAGACCAGATATCAAATATTTTTAAAAACGAGCCACTTCTTCCTTCCCCAACTGAGTTGCCCCATGAGTCTATATGTGAACGCATTCTGCATGAGAAAGTTAGAGATGCTTACATGGTCTGTAAGACCAAAGGGTAGTTTCCCCCTTATTCTCTACTTGAAGCTGAGCCAAGGTATAAAGGCAGAATCTTTTCTGCAAATGGGTTATATTTCAGACTTCTGGTCTCCAGAACTGTGTGAGAATAAATTTCTTTTGTTTTAAGCCACTATATTGGTAGCAATTTATCGCAGAAGCCCTGGGAAACTAATACAAGCATACTGTAAATTTTGCTTTATTTAAACAACTTGAAGAGAGTGTTGGAACTATGGCTACCTCAAGACATTCTTTGGAAATTTTTTTTTTCACAGCACACCTTTTCTTTCCTCTTAAATAGAAAAACAAACATGACTAAATAAATGTTCATAGGGAGAGTTTTTTAAATATCACATTTTACATCATCTCTAGGATTCTGGCTTGACTATATTTAGGTGGTTTTTAATTTTTTTCTGATTACTGAGGAAGTACATCTTTCAGCTTAGTGAGCAGTATCACCAGGCATGTCCCCTCTGCCCCTCAGACTACATGTCAGCAAGTCATAACACAACTCTAACATGTCTCTTTCTCCTTTACTGCCAGCATCTATGATCTCTCCTGGTCTTCCTGCTTTAGTTACTTCTCCCCTACTAAGTCAGACTTTGAAATCCCAGTCAGATCTATCAATCCCCAACTGAAAAATCATGAGCGGTTTCCTGTTGCAACTAGAATAATATCAGAATCTCTGACCATGAGTACAAGGCCCAGTATGATCTGGGCTCTGTCAACATAGCCAGCCTCACATACCCTCTCGTCCTTGCTCCCTGTGTCCCAAAGACTTAGGTCTAACTCCTCTTTATGAAATGCAGTATGGATCTGCTTGCCTCTGGGCCTTTGCATTTAATGTTTGCTCTTCCAGAAAATTCTTCCCTTGGATTTTTATCTGACTGGTAACTTCTCAGTGTTCAAATAGCCCCTCAAAAGTCACATCTGCAGAGAACCTTTCCCTAACACCTCCCAAGGTGCTAACTCATAATAACCTTATTCTTTTTATCATTGCACTTATCACAAACTATAAATACCTCTTTGATTGCTCACTTAGTTATTGTCTGTCTAAATTCACTAGAAGGTAAACTTCTTGAGAAGTAGGACTTTGCCACTTATATTTATTTTTAGATCTTTAGCATTTAGAACAGCTCTGGTAAAGAGCATCTATTCAATAAATATCACCAGAAATAGTAAATAAATATTAAAAGAGAAGATGATGTGTTCTGCTATATCTACATCAGCTACAGATTATATGTAGCTTCATAAATATAAGCTACTTATTAAAATCTTATCTTGCATCATTCTGACTTTTAACATCTCCATCTTCTATCAATAACTCAATAATCTGCAAAATGTAATACACTTAGCAATGTTTAATGACGTACCGAATCTTACCAACTCGGAGACCACTCTTTAGCTGAAGATACAAAAACTATAATTCATCTGCCACTTGACTTTAATGTTTGCAGAGTCCTCAGATACCCCAAAGCAGCAAAACTCTGATCTGGGCATGGCTGACACCATGGCTACAGCATGGGTGATTTAAAATCATATTTGCTGGTTTGGGAGGCACAGGGTAACACAAATTGGATTTAAATCTCTAGTTAATTTGACTTGTTTGGGTTGAGAAGAAAGCAGCGAGCTATGAGAACAAAACGCAGAGAGAAAAGCAATTGTTCTATGGAAAGAACCGACTTGAGAATATTTCTAAGAATATTTACTTTGGATATTTAATAGAACAGAGTTCCTTGTAAGATATGTTCACCAAGCTTCTGGTTGGCAGCATCATAACTTCTGGTATAAGACAGTGATTATTTTAAGAAAGGGCTACGTTTAAAGGCACTGAGTATAACTGACTCAAAATGCAGACCACCATCGCTCCCCAAATTTAGACACACAGTGGAATTGATACACTTCAGATTTTGGACAATCATCACGCCACTAGATCCATGTCCAGATATAGTAAAAGTTTTACAATTCACTGGGAAGCTCAACTGCTTTTAAATGACCTCTAAAAGCAGAACACAATTATAGAAATTCACATTAAATGTCTTAAAAGTCTCAAGGGTGTCAGAAGTTTATTTATTTGGACAAAAACAGCAAAGACTTCAGTAGAATAACAAATGCTGTGCTGTTTTGTAAATCAAGTAAGATAGCATTTTACATGATGCACAAAGCAATGGGTATTATTATAGTTAAAGTATATAACATCATCTTAAAATTCCTCTTTGATAGATGGAAAAGTATTTTCCTTGGGCCGTGACACCAGGAATTTTACTGTAAAATTATTTTTAATATGTATACTCTCCTCGATGACATAATCAATTCACGACCCTTACAAATCTTTTCATGGAACTTGGATAGTTAAATCTGTATCCTCTGCGATGGGAAGAGGTGATTTATATAACTATGACAAAATTCTTATTGCCCCTCTCAGGCAACAAAGCTTCATTAAGAACCTGGGAGAAACCTTCTTGGGGTCCTGTGAAATGTTCCCAAAAGCCTAAGACCAAACCCTCATTTCTCAGAGTTGATCCTGGCTTCACTCTCTCTACTAGAGTACTTTGGAAAATTGTAGCTTTCATTAAACAAACAAACAAAAAACTTGGCAATGGGGAAAATGAGGAGAAATAAGCCCCATTTTTTTTGTTGTTGTTGTTATAAATACTATTTTTAATGGAATCATGTGACTAGACAGAACACTATTATAGGTCAGGTCTCTGGGCTCTTCTCTTCCACTCAGAATTTCCCCCTACTGCTATTTTACCTCTTCAAACCTTACTGCATTTGGTGATATTCTCATGTCTTACTCTGATCCTGGCCTTCAGTAGCCATGTAACAGAAAGATTGTGAATTGCTTACATTTTGTTTCCCTATTGCATACATTTCCAAAAATGTTGAAAAGGTACTGGCAGGCTAAAGCTTATTTCCTTTTCTGTTACCTGTTACACTCAGAAATACTGGCAGCTAGATTTAAAGTTAAAATTTTGAAGTCCCGATGAGGATCTGGAAACTGATCATCTTTTAAGGACAAGCTAACCCTGCAGCCTAGAATGCCCAGGGGGTTCTGGTTTTTACCTGATGTCTGGCCCTTTGTTCTTCAGCTAAGTTTAAAAGTTTAAAGACATCTGTGTAGCAACGCGCAACATGCTTTCACATTTTCCCCCTGCACTGGAGGATGGCAAGGAGACATCACATTGCCTCCCTACAGTGTCACACCCTCAGTGCATTACCACTCTCATCCTGGGATGGGGCCACCCTAGAAATAATGGCCAGTGGTGAATTAAATGCACTGAAGTTTCCTTTGCAGGAAAAGTCTGTTTCAGTAAATTACTTCACTTTCCAATATTTGATTTCTTGTACTGTAACTAGCATAAATGATAGTAAATCTCCCCAGATTGAACCAAATTGGAGGACTAGAGGGTAATAGAATTAGGACTACTGTATCATAAGTTTAGGATTTTAGATGCTAAAACATAGATAAGTAGAACTATTAGTAGCCATGTTTTAAATTATAAGGAAATTTTTGTTTCCTCAATAGTAAGATTTGTCATCTTTAAATAAAAACAGTTGTCATGCTATCAATATATTAAAATGTAATAAATTAAATATATTTAGAGTTCACAGCACCATGAGAGGTAGAAACAGAGATACACCTTATATATACATAAATATATCACTTCTATTTTCATATTATAGTATATAAATATAATTAAATATATATGTGTGCATATCTATATGTAAGCATGGTATATTTATGTTTGCAATTGTGATCGAATGATGTTTGGTGATTTTTAACAAAAAAGAGAATAAAATTGAGTCTGTTTTTGAAACTGAAAATTATACAAATTAAAATGCTTTAAAACCAATACAGTTTTATAGCACTTTCTAGTCTCAAGAAAAGTTTAAGTTTGGAATAATAAGAAAAAAATCACAGGCTAAGGAATATATTTAAAAAGTGGGTCTAAGGAAATATAAAAACTCTTAAAATATAAACCAATAGTAAGGGCTCAGGAATATAATAATCTCTTATTCAGTAAAATATTTATTTTTCAATCTTTTTAAATATATATATGTATATACATATGTATAATTATATCACATATGTAATGTATATCATATATAAATGTTATATATAGATATCTAGATAGATATATGATATAATAAGGTTAGGGCTTTTCTGTTAAATGCTTCTTAAATTTCAAAAGTAATTAAAAATATGAAAAATAAATATTATTATTAACTTTATTTGAAAGTACCTAAGTTTCTCTTTAATGAATTTAGTAAGGTCAAATTTATAAGATGTTAAATAATAAGAGGCAAAAAATCGTATGTATGGCACAATTATTTCTTAATTCATTGTAGTTAAAGGAAATGTGGATGAAATGAAACCAATTTGGAGAAGTTTGAAACTCAGCCATCTGAGCTTTTCCATACATCAATGGTAGAACAAACCCTTTTCTTACCAGTGATTGCAAGCTACCACCTTCCAAAAACTTAGATCTTAGTGCTGTTAAAATGCTTGTCTTTGAAGATTAAAAACCAACTAAAATCAAACTCACCCATTAGACAAGAGAGTAGGACTGTCTGCAGAATAGTGTGATCTGTGTGTGAATTCTGACAATGCAGTTGTAGCCTGCACTTCAGATGCTCTCTCTCTCTCTGTCCTCAAAGCCCCTTTTGATGTCAGCTGTAGCTGCCCCAGACAGTGGCCAGTGAGTCGCCTCTTAGGCTCACAGCATCTCACATCTTTTTGGTTTTCTACCCAGGAGCTTCTGGGAAGCTGCAGGAGCCCATTGGACCTGCAGACTTGCAGCCCAGAAATTCAGAAAGTGATTAGCCCTGGGGACCCCACTCTCAATCAAGAGTGCCTGACAGGAGCTGGAGAAAGTCTCTTGCCTCCTCTTTTTCAGCAAACAGTTCTTGCAGGCTTCTCTGGAGAAGTCAATCACTTTGCTCACAGTAATGGCTTTGATAGCACACACTTATATCAGCTTCCCTGCTTGCCCACTTTTGCTTCTTGGGATCAGCTCCCAAGTGGACTACCTGCTCCCAAGTCCTCATCTCAGTGTCTGCTTTCAGGGGCACGCAAACAAAGAAACAGAGCCTTTGACTGCGACTCTCATTTCAGTGATTGCACAAAAGTGAAGACAGGACTGAGACAGGGTGGTCCTGGCTTTGGGCTTTGGGACATTTTACCTCATTTCAATCTGCCTGAAAACCGTTTTAAGAACAGGCAAAAAGAGATTTCAAAAACTTCAAAAACAGATTCCCTGATTTTCTTAATATCATTTATTTTAGTTTGTTCAGCATTATTTTCATTTAATATGTAGTTTTTGTGCATTGTTTCTTTGCTTTATTTACGTGAGGCTCAAATGCTGCAGTGTGGAGGAAATGTAATTAGCATCACGTGCCTCCCATCATCGCTGCGCAATGCACACACTGTGTGCGGAGTTCCCTGCGTTAAATAATGGAACTGATCATTTGAGTAGATTCAGCACAGGATTTATATATTGCGTTTAAGACTATTTAGTAAAATGTGTTGGAAATTCTACGTGGGCTAGGAGCAAATTATTTCTCCAATTAAAATAATGAAATATAAACTGTAGCTATTTGAAGATATTCTATACAATACTTTTTAGGGACAGATTAGATATAGTAAGAGGGAGTCCTATAGTGCTCACTACATCTTATTATTGAAAACTACTATGTTTCCCCAAAAGATACTGATAATTGAATAATTAGCTACAGTGACTTAAATAAATGCACAACAAATACCTGGTTGAACGCAACACTTTGTGTTCCTTTAGCAATTTTTACCAGGCTTTGAACAAAGGAGAATATGACAAATGATAAACCACACCTATTAGATGGAATTAAATGGGAGAAAAGGTAATTGTAGAATTATATATTCAAAAACTATCTTATGTATTAGATCATATATACATTTATATAATATGCATTGTAGAATAAATGATATTGGAATAAGATAAGATAAAGCATATAATTAGTTATAAATATAGGATTAAATATTATCATACTTTTTTCAGAATAGAGGTTTAAATGCTATTTTATTTAAATTTGCCTCACTTCCTTTGCATATATTTGATAATGGTAGAAGTATGTGGTTAACTGTGATATCCAAATAAAAATACAAGTGTATATTTGGATAATTTTAAATGTATGAATATATAAAAAATAACTATTATACACATACACATATGAATACTTTCTGAGAGAAAAAGTGAGAGAGACTTTTCTGTTCCTACACACTTTGAATAAAGATAATTCGAGTCTCCTTAAGCTTTATGTCATTTGGGTAAACATTTAAAAAAATATACTAATTATCTTGTGAAATCTAATTATGAAAATATTTTAAGTCAATTTCAAATTAACTACCCTTGATATTAGTTTCAGATTCTTCATGAATTTATTTTAATTTTGAGATATAAAATGAAAAAACATGAAATGAACTTAAAATTGTTCATGTCCACTTAAAGCAGAAGAAATCACAAAACTATAAGACCCTCCCATTTCCTTTGCCCCTTAAAATACCTCATGAAACAGCATGATCTGATTTATCACATGTATTCAGTCTTCTAATAATCTCTGCAACCCAAATTCATTTATTATTTATTTTTTATGAAATACTTAGATGGCTTGGTAATGTGCATGTTGGGAAAAGTAATCCATATTGGGCATTTAGAAAAAAAATATTAAAGATATATATTTTTTAAAAAAGTAAAGTCAATCTCTCTACTTGATTTTAAATTACTCCTAGACTCTTCCAGGAGGAATATGCAAAATTTAACTCAGCCAGAGCGAGCATGGTGGACCCGAGAGCCAGCACTTGGGCAGTCACGAGAATCTCACTTGGCTGGAAACCCTACCACAGAGCAGCAATGGCAAAAATTAAGAGAACATCAAAACCTCAAACAAGCTACACTCCCATGGGTTCGGGGAAAAACAAGACACTTAAACATTCCTGGTATGGTTTCCTTGGAAACATCCATAATGACAACTCTGTAATACTATGGGTTTCTGTTTTCTGAACCTTTCAGAGCATCAACTGAATAAAAACTTCCTTGAGGAAATATTTCAACTAACTAGGTGGACTGGAATAAATTAAACTCAGTAATGTGTGGCTTTCTGACCCTTCTTATGGTATAAAGCAAGATGTGGGGGCCACCGTGGTGGGGAGTGTGAGAGAGAAGGGGAGAGTGAGCCAGGTAAAAATTCCACCTTAACTCCCGTAGGAGTTTAGTTCATAAACAAGTTGCATTGGTACTATTTAAAGATGACTTGTGTAGAAAAATAACAAACATACCGAGCAAATAAAGACTTAAATAACCTTTGGAAATCCCCATCAAATATAATTAGTGATGGGGAAAATTCAAAACCCAAACACTTGTATAAAACTGCATTGTCTAAAATAGTAGAAAACAGCTAACAGCCTTTATATCTGAAATAAAAGAAGGATTTAGAAAATTTTTATTGGGCCAATTTTATTTAACTTATAATTCAAAGCAAATAATTCAGAGCAGTCATCTCATGTGATTATCTAAAAAAAATATGCAGTTAGAAACTGTTGGAACGAGAAAGTATAGAAATATTTCAATTATTAAAATTTTTGAAGCGATTAATAAAGAACAAAATTATTAAGAGGTTTAATTATTTGGCATGTACTAAATAAAATAGATTACACTAATGAATAATGGTAGTAATAACCATAAGGATAATAATAGTAAGAAGATGAAGAAGAAATAGAAAAAACAGCATGTCCTCTACTAATTTAAAATATTCAAAAGTATCGGTGACATCTGTGAGAATTTTCCTCAGTTGGAATTATTCATTAAACATGTGATTTGATCTATAAACATAGATTATGTTTTTCTTAAATTATTAGCATTCAGGAATGCTGTCGGTCTGGAGTGAATTAATAAACATATCACTCAAAAGTACAATTGTTAATTCCTCCATCCAAGACTAATCGCCTTTACCAATTGCTGTATAATAATTTATTTAAATATCTCTCTAATTAATAAACTAAATTTGAAAAGGCTTTTCAATCTATATTGAGGAGTAGGTATTTAACAATCTATAAAATCAAAGAATTCTGTTAAATAAAATCTTGATTTGAGGAAGTTGGGAAGTAACTGGGTTCAAACTATCTGATTTGAAAATATATATAATTGATTAATGATAGTTACAAATTCACAACACTGTGTTTTCCATAAATTTGACTATTACTACTATTAATAATAATAATTAATAATTGTTGATAACAATAATTTCTTTATATCTCTAAACTATTCAAAGAAAAACTTTATCACTGATACTTTTTTTTAGATTAAAAAATATTTCAGGCTAATTGATCTATATTATCAGAATAGATAAAAATTATAACTATAGACTTACAAAAATTGAAATATGTAGACACTGTACAAAAATTACAGTCCTCAATTCCCATTTTGTACCTTAAGACCTAGTCAGGCTTGTGATGACTAGGAATGTGATTTTTGTTTACACATAAAAGAAGGCAGAATGCCACCTCCATGTATCCTTTCAGACATGCAAACCTCACCACCTCATTTACTGAAACCCCAAATATTTTCTTTAACATCACGCTCAACTGCTGAATTAATAGGAACGCTACCTTGAGGAACAGCAGGCAACAGGGGGACACATTGAGAGGCAGAAATTTTCTACATTTTACTAGAAATCTATTGGTTAATGAAGGACGAGTAATTTACCACTTATTTGATGCATGTTACAAATGTACTGACTCCTCTACAAGGAAAATGGGTAAATAACCCAGTTTCTAAACAGTTCTTATCATTTCAATCTGAGAAATGATCTTGGTTTTCATTTAATACCTGTTTCCTACCATATATACCTCAAGTTCTTCCTGGAATATCTGACTTTTTTTTATCTACTTGACATGAGAATTAAGATACTGGGACAGATTGAACAAGTAGGGCATGAAACATCTTATAGAAACCTGTGTCCACTTATGACACAGTACAATTTCATGGCAGTTTACTCTTTAAAACCCTTCAATGAATTCCTATTGAATAAAGGAGAGAGATGTCCAGGAGACTGTCCAAATGTTACATGATATAGGCCAAAAACAATTTAAATGGGGGAAAAAAGTAAGAAGGAGTAATGAATTACAATAATGTAATAATACTTTTCATGAAAATCACATTTGACCAAGTCATGCAGATAACTATGTTATAAATGATGAAGGAAAATCTAGATTAGAAAAGTCAGTTTTTTTCTTCTGGATCTGCCAACAAGATGTGTTCCCTATGAAATTCAGAATATGTGACGAGATCTTAAAATAATACAAGTGTGGTGCCTTCGTCAGACGATGAGCAGCATGCCCAGGTCCAATAAGAAGAGAGAAATGGGAAAATATAGCAAAAGGAATAAGGCTGATGATCTCAATGCTTAATTTTAATCTGGTCTGACCCATCAACAAACAAGAAGCCCTACACGAATTATAGCTCTTCAGGTAATCTCTTCAGCATTTCATGTGCTTATTTGTAATTGTTTTTCTTGTTATGTATTTTTTAAATTATATATATTTTTTGTCACCACCCATGCTCACATAATAGCTAAATATCCTGACGATCCTGTCTTATCTCTGTTCCAGATCTGCCCGATTCCTAACAGAATCTGAGCATTCTGTTTTGGACCCATCAACTCTTCCCATTTCTGGCCAGGACAGACACTGTCTTTAACCTAACACAGTCCACAGTGGGCCCAAACTTGTGTGCCTACCTATACACACTTTATCTCAGAATTCTAGCCCTTTAACACAAAGGCTCACACAGAGGCTAGGGCATCATCAGTGTATATCAGTTTGTGAAGAAATCTGAGATGCAGAGAGGAGAAATGAAATATAATGACGAAAAATATGGCAGAAAATAGAATGATCTCGAGCAACAGGTAACAACAACAATAATAAAGAAATAAGCATATTACAGTTCCTAAGAGAAGTTAAAGCATGTTATCAACACTCCTAAACCTAGGACCACACAAATTTGAGGAAAGCAGCGGGTGGTCACGTGAGTGGAAGAAGGACAGCATCAGAAATACAAGAGTAGAGGGCCCCGGGGAAACCAAACCAAACCTTGGAAGGCAATTCCTACAAGAGAATACAAAACACAGGAGAAAGAAAAAGAGTGAACAGAGGGGAATCTACCATTGGATAAAAGAACAGAACTCACAGAATTTGAACAGTTTCAGCTTTTAATTATTCTTAGTTATGTAATGATCCCATCAACAGGGCCCTTCCCAGAAAGAAGGTAATTACTAATGTCTGAATTTTATAAATCCAACCAAAAGAACGAACATCTATCTCCAGTGTCTGCACATGGCTGGTCTTCCTGTTCCTGGTCAGCCAGAGCCATCTTCTAAAAACATAGCTCCGATTATGTTTCTTTTCTTCTGAAAACCCTCCATCCTTCACTGGTGCTAAAATAAGCTCCTTCTCCTATTCCTGGAATTCAGAATTCTCTTGTATCTGACCCACAACTCTTTCCAACATTTCTATTCCCTCCTAATTCGGCTTTCCACATTTTCTACTCTAGCCAAGAAAAACTGCCAACCATTGCTAATGCATACGTTTTTGAGAGTTTCTCAGGATTCCCAGTTCTTCCATCCTATTTTCTAATACGTCTCAGGAATGATTCACTGCATGTTTCAAATTGCATTTCTCCCATGAAGAAAAATTCAAATTTCATAGTCATCTTACTAATGTTCTCTCTTCCTGCCTTGGATTAAATTCATGTGCATGTAGTTGAATAGGTGAATGGGTAAATTCATGCATCCAAAGATATTTCTACAAACTATGCTAAGTGAGAGGTGGAGACTATTGCATGACTACATTAGAAATGCCTCTGACGTCAGAGAAATCTGCCTTTGAAGCCAGGCTTCGTTAATTTTCTAGTTGTGCCCTTGAGTAAGTTTTACTTAACCTCTTTCAACTGATTTTAGCTTTTCTGTTGGGGAAGAAGAGGAGGAAGGGGTGGAGAAGGAGCAGGAGGAGGAAAAAAGTAAAGAAAAAAGAAAAAAAGGATGAAGGATAGTAATAACATACTTAGCATAGTCCTTGGGAAATAAAATACATTCAATTAATATTATCCATTAACAATATCAGTATTTATCATTTAAAATAAATATAATTATTAACGGTAAATCTTTTCAGATTTAGTTGTACACACTCCATGATACCTCATGTATACAAGGCACTCAACTCATACTGGCTGTACCTATTTTATGTTTTATTTATAAGAAGTCATTAAGACAAGAGTATGCCCAGAATTAAAGGACAACAGAACTGGAACTTAAAAATGACAGAGCATTCTCAAAAGAAGGATGTGGCAAAGAAGGTGGCAGAGCGGAGAATAAAGGCTGGTAACGAAACTGAACAATTCTAGAAAAACTATACACAGTGTGATATCCATAAAATAAAATTGATAAATTAGAGCAGGTGTTCATAGTGTTTAGTTCACGAATGGGCCTCAGGGGCCTGGGAACCTCCTGAAATTGCATGTAGTGTTTGTAAATGACACAGAAGTCATGGCTTTCATCAGATGCTCAGTAGGAGCATCAGACCGAACAAAGACAGACTTTTTGGAGAATGAGCGAATCGTAAAGGTCAACTAGAGATCACAGAGAATGAGATAAGACTCTTGCTTCATGTGGGCGTGATGTGGGGAATGTTTAACATGAACTGTAAGTGATAGCTAAGCAAAGCTTCTGACTGGAAAACAAAGGGAATTATGGTCTTAGGGATGAAAAACATCTGCCTTTTATCTCCCTTCTGGGAGAGCAAAAATTATTAGTTTTTGCATGTGAGAAGTTGTCAGGGGATGAATTAGTCAAAAGGGTGAAACTCATTGGAAGCGGATTAGGAAGGGAAAAAGAGGGTAAATGAACAAAATTGAAAAACTGTCACATATGTGAGAACCTAACATGCACTGGATAAAGCATAAAAAATAGAAAGAGCTGAAAATGAAATGTTAAAAACATTTTCATAAAAAACAATAACAAAAAATAGCAAAAAGCAAGTAAACGCCTTATTGGGATAAAATAAAACACTGGTTCTTAAAAGTATGATATGGCCCATACATGTAAAGCATTACTCACTTCTTTTACATATTTGCTTGGAATTTGTTTCACTGGAAAGGTCTGTGAACAAATGTAGTTCTTTTAAATAACTGATTTTGCCTTAACTGCTCTTTCACATTAATTGCTATTGACTAAAACTTTTTTTAAAATTAGAAATCAAGGAAACTAAATGATATCAACTTCTTTGTATTCTTTAGAATATCGGAGCCTTGGTTACTGTGGGCCTGCATGATATTAGTGATATCGACCTATACTGTAAATTTTCTAAGAAACAGATCTACTGCACTCAAGAAGCAGTTGAGAGAAAATAAAACCTTGCAATTGACCTTGATATTTAACAACCTAACAATCTCTAACGATATTTGCTCTCCTGATATCTAATAATATTGTTCTCTGTACATTAAAAAAAGTATATTTAGCTTTTTAGTCATTATCTTTCAAATATTATGTCCCACTTAAGCAAGAATACATAAACTTCCAGAATCCAAATTTAATTTCAGTTCACACAATATATTTAGATTCTGAATTGAAGAGATTTAATTAAATCATTTAAAAAACTTCCCATTATCTTTTTTAAAGCATTGATTATATTGGTATATGTTAAGATTTGAGTTGCAATTAATCATGACTCTTAAATGTGAAAAAGAAGAAAAATATGGTTTATGTGGGTTAAGAGAGTGTGTCAATAAACTTATGTTTCCACATACATAGTAGGTTTAAATAATATGAAGATGCACAAAGTTTATTTTTACTGTACAAGACAGTCAATTATAAAACACTAGAGATGTCTTTGCTAATGTAATATTGGATTCCTGAAATTAAGAGGAAAGTCCACTGGAAACACTGCTGCCAAAAGACTTAGTCTCTGGAAAATCAATGGATACCAGGAATTACAGTTTCATCAAAAATAGAAGGAGTCAAATACAGAGCCCAGAACAAGCTATATAATTTTCATGGCCTAGTGCTAAATGAAAATGCTGAACCCTGTTCAAAACTATTAAGAGTTTTTTGCAGCAGAGCATTCACTGAGACAAAGAAAGGGCCCTGTGCGACTGCATTGGGGACACATCTATGTGGTGGACCATGCCACAGGTCTAATCCATAAGCCTGGCCAGAGTTTTCCAGAATCAGATACAATGATCTCTTATATGGTACTTTAGGTGTCAATAGAAAATTCAAATTTTCATTAGAAGAGAACTTAAGTTCTACATTAAAAAAGATTTAATGACTGAGTTACAATCTTTGTGTGTGTGTGTGTGTGTTATGAAAGAATCGAGTATCTATGTACATGACTTTGGGTAGGTCTACAGGTGAATAAAAAAGGACATATGGGAACTTCCCCAAGTTCTTGTTGGTGATGTGTAACATTTTCACTAAAACCCCTTCTAACTATAGACAAGAGTTACCTACTGAGATGCCAGATCAAGGCTTAAGGCAGTGCTTAAGGAGAGGGAGCTCTGCAGAAGCAAGTCTCTAAAACCTTTTCTCTCCAAAATGATAGAAAATCTAAAATCTTGGACCTGAAGTTTCCAAAGTAGAACTCCAGGAAGAATAAGAAACCAGATGAAGAGTCAAGGAAAAATTTAAAAGCATAAAAGTAATAATAAAATCTGAGGATAAAATTAATATTTGCTTAAGCTGTGATGGGTGACTATGAAGAGTTTATAAAAATTCACCACCTTCCCTTGCATTTCATACCTTCTTTCATAAGGTGCCTGTGTTAAAATTTAATAGACAGGTGATCTCATCACAAACTAAAACATCACAGGCTTATATTCATGGACACATATGTATACACATGCATATAATTTGATTTATGTGGCCACAACCAAGGCAGTTACCATCTGTTGCACTGTATATTGTTGGAATGTGAAATGTTTAGTTATAAATAAAATTTTGGAACATTATGTCTGTAATCACAAGAGTAAATATGAAAATGACAAAATCCCCTTGACCTAGAATAAATTCAAATAATCTCTCCATTTTTAAAAAATCGATGAGTTTCTTTTATCTGAAGAACCCACTTTAGTTATACAGAATTATCTAATGTGTATTCGGCTGACTTCAAACCTTATTAACTAGTTATATCTTCATTCCTTCTAAATCTTAGCAATCAGATTTGGTCAAAAAAAACTCCAAAGCAGCTGCAGTGATTTCTTAAGATCTTCTGTTTTCCTCAATCACAGCCTATATTTTCTTGACTTAGAGTCTAAATTGGATTTATGGAATATTCATATTTATAGGAAGATAAATCATAATAAATTACATTTATTTACCACTTACTCATTACAGCACACTGGTGCTAAATACTCTCTATGCATGATATCTTCTAATCTTCAAAATCTTTCTGAGATGATAATATCTCCAATTTGCAAATAAGGAAACTGAGGCTTAGAGAAATTATGGAACTCGCCTGAGGTACCATAATTTCCATAACGGCTGGTGCATAGTTTAAGAATCAAATTTAGTTGTAACTCAGACCTAAAAAAAGCTGACTTAAACGATTGTTTTTCCTGTAACAAGAAGTCTGGAAGCAATGTTTGCAGGCCAGGTCTCAATGAGTCTTTTGATTGTTAAATTATTGTTGCAAATTGGCTGCTCAACGCTAGTGACAAGTGAGTATTCCAAGTCGGAAGGAGGAAGGAAGGAAGGAAGGAAGGAAGGAAGGAAGGAAGGAAGGAAGGAAGGAAGGAAGGAAGGAGGAAGGAAGGAAATGAGGGAGGGAGGGAGGAGTGCTGCTAATGGTTGAGTAGGCTCTTTTTTCAAGAAGTTTTCAGAGAAACCCAGTCAACAAGTACCACTTAGATTTTATTCACCACCCTATATGCAAATAAATCTAAGCAATGCAGAGTTTATTTTATTTCTTTTTCTAAGCTGGGCTATTGCTGCCTCCATCAGGTTTGTTAGTAAGAAAGGGGGAAAATGGCTATTGAGAAGGAAACCATTAGTCTGCCCAGCTGCTTGGTGCCCTTTTCCCTCGGCATAAGAGGGAGTTTCAGCCCAGAATGACTGATGAAGAAGCTTTCATCTTCTTTCTTTATCTCTGCTCATTCTCCCATTTGGGATAAGAAAAAGGGAATCCTATTTGTCTGAAATCCCTGTGTATGCTTCTGAAAAAAAAAACATTCCTATTTTTTTCCTCTTCTACTTTTCTGCCTTCAATTGGAACAAGCTCATAAAACTGGATATTAACTTGAATGTGTTCATCAAGGCCTCAAAGGGAGGGATAACACAGGCATCCTCACAAGTAATTCAAAGTAAGTGGTTGAGAAACAGTGAGACTATCAAATATATATCAAATATATAAGATGGTTAAGGCTGTGGTCATAAGAGATTTTTTTCCTTTCTAAACAAATTCTTAGGAGCTGGTGATATAATAAGAGTCTATCCTTCATTCAAACTCTTTGCTTCTCATTGTAAAATATAAGATTCAGTTGAGCCATTCAGAGAATTTGAAATGGATTCTAGGAGTTAGAAGGTACATAGTGGACATGTGCCTGACAAATGCTTAAGGATTTTAAAAGCAGAAATCTGTAGCTACCAGCTGGAAACTATAGGACAGGAAAAGAGAGCCCAGGCTGTGTTGCAATTAGGTCTGATCCTACAATAAGGCTTGAGTCTTTCCCATGATCTAGAAGTGGACCATACAGAGACAGTTACCTGCCACTCTCTAAAAAGGCCACCTAAAAGGATGATAGGACTGACAGTGAGAGTTGGTATAAAAGGACCATCAACAATCAGAGGCTGATGGGAGTTCAGATGACCAGAGAAAGATGCGTTGCCCATATCATGGAAAGTGTAGTTGAATATTCCCTGGGGATGCTGTGGCACTCAGGAAGCCCCCAGGACAGAAGGAGATGGGATTTCGTGCCTACCAAGACCACAGAGGATGAAAACCATGTTCGCATTATTAGTTAGGTAAGAACCTTTTCACCCCTTGTCTTTGTCCTCCACTTTGCCCTCTGCATTAACCCTGCGTCCAGAAGGGCAACCAGGGCGGGGTAAGGAGGAGGCAATAAAGAGAGACCGTGCTTAGCTTTCTGAAAAGGCAGAGGCTATCTGCTGCCGGCCTCGGCTGGCTAAAAAGAAAGACTTTCCTTAAAATGAATATTGAAGTATAAATTAATACATCATAATGAATAATTTTATTACTAAATCGAGACTGGTTTGCTACTTAAAGTGACCATAGAAACTTTTACTACCTAAGAGCGAGCATTAAACGCATGCAGCTGCTTTAAACAATAAACAATGTGCTCAAATGCCTGGGATTTCATCCCTCAGCCTCTATGGGGAAGAGGAAGCCTGTCCTCCCACTGAGCAGATTTAAAGGCAACAAAAGAAACAAGTGAACCTTGCTTGTTCCCCATGCCAGATCCATTCACCTTTTCCTCTCTGTCTCTGAGGAAGACAAATGTATGGCTCTCTCTCCATCCTCTCCTACCCTGGAGGTCCCTGAGGAAATTAAACACACAGAATTCACCTGGAAAACGATCACCTGGCTCTCATTAGGGTCTCTGGGCCAATGGGGAGCTCTGCTGAGCTCAGCTGAACCACACAGGTCCAGCGAGCTTCTTGGCATCTTACCCCTAAACCCACACGCAAATATTTGATTTTGCTACTTAATGCCAGGTGTGCCTGGTCCAGAAGAATGAGCGTGACCAAGGACATGAGAACTATGGCGAAAGTGCAATATGTTTCAGGACCCTTTCTTTTCCTCCCAAGTGTGCAACCAACTGAGAAGTAGAAACAGGTTTTAAGCACATGAAAGGCACAACAGCAGTAATCAAGCTGATGGGAAAATACAACTTTTGAAGAGTCTGCTATTCCTTTTGTATCCCACATCAGTCACCAGCATGAACACTGGACACCTCAGGCCTCCTTCACAGAGGACAAGCTCACCACCTGGAGGGGCAGAGAGGGAAAAGGTCCAGCAGAGGGGGCTAGTTCTGAAGAGGAATGAGCCCAGAGGGGCTGAGTTCAGGGCCCTGAGTTCCTACTGATGGAGTCAACAAGTCACTCCTGGAGACCCTGATGGGAGTGAGCAAAAGCACCTGTTGGCTGGAGGCACTTTCTCCAAATGTTCGTATTCCTTCCCCTTCATGGAAAGTGGGGAGAACAGGTCTTTCCCCAAGCATCCATGCATGATGTTTTCCAAAGAGGAAATTGGAGCCACAGTAGTTAAGAGCATGAACTCTGAGTTGTGCTCTGATTCACTTTTTATTCCATTTATTGGGGTGACACTGATTAATAAAATGATATAAGTTTCAAGTGTACAATTCAATAATACGTCATATGTGATATTTCATTGTGTGTTCACCACCCAAAATCAAACTACTTTCTGTCACCATGTATTTGACCCCTTCACCCTTATCTAACTCCTCCCCCCCCTCTGGTTACCACTAAACTGTTGTCTGTCTATGAGTCTCTGTCTTGTTCATTTGTTGCTTTCAGGTTTATATCTCACATATAAATGAAATTATATGGTTCTTGACTTATTCTGTCCAACTTATTTCTCTCAGCATGTTCCTGACTCTCCACATCTTAGCAAAGCAAGTGCAGTCTCATCTTTAACACAGGACTAATCAAATTTCTCTCATTGGCTTCTGACAAAGACTGAGTTAAGAATGTAAATCACTTAGAATAATGCCTAAAGAGTATTAAGTGCTCAATACAGGTTAATCATAATGCAATTATCTTGTTCAAATGCTAAGCTATATTTTTCTGTACATGTGTATTTCAGCATTGGATCATCTTTTAAATGCCACCAGCAAACTATCTCATTTTCATTATTTTATATCACCTAAAACATCATCACCTGGCTTCTTTTACTTTATTTTCACCTAAGCATAAGGAAAAAAATCAGCTTGGTAGAAATAGTAAGCTACAGCTTACAGGTACAGACATTTTTCTGCTGTTGTGCTTACTGAGATTTGAATTTGCAGATCTCTGGCTGGGCGATAAATCGTGAGTAAAAACTGAAAATGAAAACCATATAAAACAATGCAAATTTTGAAGCTGGACAACAATATCCAAATTCTCTATTTACACACCATTATTTAATAATTTATAGAGCCTTAAATAATTCTCCCACTGAGACAGAACTTTCTCCCAGAATTTATGTCTAACTCTCAGTTTCAGGCACATCAGGTAGTCTGCGCATGCCTGGTGAAATCAGCAGCTTTCCTTGCTTTGAGAGCAAAACAACATCAAAACAATGTTGAAGAGCTTCTTGTGTCTGATCCTGGACTGTGAAATACTGGATACACCCTTAAACTGTTGTTTATTAGAATTCTTGGTATTTGTAACAGGTAGCTTTCGAAAATCCCGTACCTTTCCCAACATCACTCACCATGCACATTCATGCACAAACACATACACACACACGAGCACACAAACACAGACACTGACAATTATATAAAAAAAAAAAGAGTAGTACTTTTCAAAAGGATGGTATTTAATGGGCTTTAAATAAGAAAAAATACCAAAAGCCAAATCGAGTTCATTAGAAAAGCTGAAATTCAAACCCATGGGGCTCATGAACCCACAACATCCAAGGGCCAGTGGCAAAATTGAGTTTTTATACTAAAATGGTTAAGAACAGGAACTCAGGAAATAGAATGCTTAGGTTCAGACCCTACGTTTTTCACTTACCAGCCTGTGTGACGTTTGTGAAACAACCTCTCTGTGCTACCGTGTGTTCATTTGTAAACTGGAGATGCTACTAGTAGGTGCATCTGCATGATGGGACTAATAGTGGAGTCGATCTTAAATGATTGCTCACTTTTAAAAGAGTAGAAATAATAGTACCTGCCTCATAGAGTTGTCATGAAGAATAAAAGGGTTAACGCATACAAAGCACTTAGGAGACTGAGAGATTGTGATCACTGAGCAAACGTTCACTCTGATGCTTATTATTATCCAACTATCAAAACTGAGAGTGGCATGGGCCAGTTCAGACATAAGCATGGCAGGGCTAGGGAGACCGGTAACAGGGGAGCACAGGGACTTTGGACTCTACTTATGGACTGTTGAGTGCCTGGCATGTGCCTGAGTCAGGATGACAAAAAGCGTCCTCAGCAAGGTGGACGGAATAATTTTGTTTTGTTTTTCTAGAAGTCCAAAGCATAGCACCTCGGGAGATTTGGCCTGCAGTTTATTCACTGCTGAACCAAATTACTTAAAGGTGAGAAGTGCTGAATATCTTTGGTTGAGTGTGTCTTAATGTCAAGATCTATTTGTTTGCTACAAGAATTAAGTTTTCATTTAAAATGAGCCCTCTGATCTGTGTGCTTTGGTTATATACGGCAATCAATAGTTTAGTTACATCACTGCCTTTCATGGCAAAACTTTGTGGTGTAAACTATAAATCTTCAACATCTCTAAGTTTCTTTATGGGCTATCTGTCTCATAGATGTTGATACTACACACACACACACACACACACACACACACACACGGGTAGCCTCACTTTTGCCAATAATAAATTCATTGTCTTTAGCTACTTTTTTTTTTTTTAAAGTGTATATCCACCTTAATCCTAGGCTGAATTTTTTTTTTCCAATGGAGGGTATTCCCATTGATTCTCCATGGCTTTCATAAAGCCTTTCCTCCTATGATATCATGTCTATATTTTTGCAATTTTAGTTTCTCCATATATTTAGATTTCGGATAATTTATTTTGGCTGACCATTAATGAATGCTAGAAGTTTGAAGATGGGGTCATTTAGTTTTAAAATAGATATTTCATTTTATTATTTTATTTTTAACACCTACAGTACCTGTTATTCTTAGTTGGTCTCCCATCCAAGTACTAATCAGGCCTGACCCTGCTTAGCTTCTGAGATCAGATGGGATGGGCTTGTTCAGAGTGGAATGGCCATAGACTAAAATAAATATTTTAAATATTTTGTACCAACATGGAAATTCAATTGTGGTACCTCTATAATATCTTATGCTTTGGTCTTATATGTAGTGACTTTTGAAAATGGTAGTGACTGAACTTGTGCATGGCATTTTGCAAGCATTCTAAAAAATGCTTCCTAAAATAGTCATTTAGGTAAAAATGTTTTTCTTTTCTTCAAATATTTAAAAATAAATTGTTAATGACACAGTGGGGCCAAGGAACAGAGAAAGAATTGCTATATATTTTTTTGCCATGTTCAATGTCAACTAATTAGTAGGCTTTTTTACACTCAGTACATTTTAGGTAAAGTTATCACTATTTCTTTTTGATTATAAATGGAAAGACAAACCAGGGGAGTGAATAACTTGAGCTCTATATCATATTTATTATCCTCACTGGTGAAGTAAGTAAGTGAGTGTAGAGGTGTGAAATTCCAGCTGGGGAAAACATGCTGTTTGAAGAGGAAGTGCTGACATAGAGACTATAGTTGAACAAAAAATATGATCGCTGAAATTTAAAACTCATTTATAAAAAAGAAAACTAGATATATAATTATGTCATCATCTACATAGTTCACACATAGTTCATTACTCCAAATAAAGTGTATATATTTTAAAATACAATTCAATTAGCAGCCACAAACATCAAAGTGATCAATTACAGAAAAAAAGATAATGACAACTCACCAGGAACCAAATATATTTTGCACTCTCATTTTTCACTACATCATGATGATAATTTCACCATAAACTTACAAGTTCACTAATTTGGGTTAGTTAGTATTTTCAGACTTAGTTTTATGTGTGGTATGTGAGTTTTTATGTCCTGGTTGGATATATTTATAAATACATATAAAATGTATGTAATATATGAATATATATTTGGCACAAGTATATTTAATAAAAATCTGAAAATTTTAAAGCTCAGAGAAAATATGCATCATCGTGAGATACTTTGAGGTTTTCATATTATGAAAATATTTTAATGATGCTGATTGATGAAAACGCATGCCAATAACAATAAGATTTCCTTTATAAAATTGTCACTTCATAGTAATTTAAGAACAAAAAAAATTATTGTTGACAAGAAAATAACATGGTTTGAAAAGCTGCGTGAGGGAAAGCAAATAGCACGTACGAGTGGGAGGCCATTAACAAGGCCAATGGAAGACCAGGTTACGTTCCTAGGATTGAGTAATAAAAACAAATATTTGGGGGATATCCAGTTTCTGACCCAGCAAGTCAGGAGCTCAGGGTTGTCACTTTACTCCTCCCAAGAAAAACTCTCAACAACCTGGAAATCAACAACTCTTCTTAGTTCTGTCTGTAAGAGAATTACGATCACATGGCAAGTCACTGCCCCCAAAATGAGATAGACAGGCAGATACAAAGAATCACAACTTACCCGAGCCAAAACCCATGAGCAGGAACCTCTGTGGGAAACAGTACTAGGGTAGGAAAACCTAAACTATAACTGACACATTGCAGGAGGCTCTGTGTGGACAAGTCTGAGCATTCAAAATTCCATGGAGACCCAGGTTTACATGGGGCTCACACTTGGTGAGTTTTCTCTCCAGGAACCCCACTAGGTCCTCACACTGAAGATCAGACACAAATCTCCTTGCGCTTCCAGCAGGGGGAGGAAAAGTAAGCATTTGAAATATGCACAGAGAATTCTGTTCTTAACAAGGCCTGTCCTCAAAAGGAGCTATTTTATCAGAGCTTAACCTACTGGGTTTTATCAGCACCTAACTGACCAGGGAGAAGGGAAATATTCAACCCCAGCCCCATCTAGCCATCCTGTTCCACCTAAGAAACTGAAGGAGATTGAGGAGTGCTTGGGAAGGTGCTCAGGGAACACTAAAAGATGGACCGAATCATAGGACTAAAGAATGTTCCCAGACAGCACACACACACACACACACCCTCATCACCACATCACTAACGGCCTGCCTATCACAGTTCTCAACAAGAAAACAAACAACCATTCGAAACAGGGCAAAAGATCTGAATAGACATTTCACCAAGTAAACAACACTGATAGCAAATAAGCATAGGAAGATGTGAAACATCATATGTCATCAGAGAATTACAAATTAAAGCATTGAGATACTGCTATGAACCTGTTAGAATGGTTAAAATCTAAACACGAACACCACCAGTATCAGGAGGAATGAGTGGGTATGTGAGAACTGTATCTTTTGTTCAATTTTTCTGTAAACCTAAAATGGTTTATGAAAAAAATAAAGCCTATTTATTTAAATTAATTAACGAATAAGGTCAAATGCTGGTGAAGGTACAGGAAATAAAACAATAATTATTCTAAAATTTTAAATAAATATATGCACATAAATGTAGATAGATGAATAGAAAGATAGATAGAAAAAGATAAAAGCTTGGCTATCTTATTTTTGTGTTTAAAACATTTTAGCATAAATAATAATCCTAGAACTCTTGCTTTGCCTTATTTAAATTAAAATATTTTTCATGAACATCTATTTTTTAAAAATCCATTTATTAAGGTCTTCTAATACTAATAAAAATATAATTGATTCATTTTTCTCTTATTTTTAAATAGTCTGGGCTAGGTTTAACATTTGAGCATTTTTACATAGTTTGTCTCTGTTTGAAACAAATCCTACTATTATTATATCTAAAGCCAGGATAATGTGTCTGGCTTATTTCTTTTAATACTTTAAATAATGAAATTATTTATGGCTTAGTCTCTTCCCATTAGTTATAACTGACTGACAATTAGAAATATGATGTGATTTAAAAGGTGTTAATTAATCTATAAATGACAAAAACATCACTACTCTGAAGGGCACTAGTCATTAGCAATTCCAATTGGCATAATTTGGGGGCAGCCCTCGGTTGTGGAACTGTCCAAAAGGGAGTAGCACTTCACTGGTCTGGAATTCTCTGGTGTGGTTCTGCCAGGATGGATGAATAGAACAATTGATTTCTGGGAGATTCTTCCCACCCTAGAGTCTCAGATGGTTAAACCTTGCTATTAAAATAAGCTGACTGTAATCCCTCTGCCCTGATCCCTGCTCTTCCATGCATTATTAAGTGATACCTTGACTCCTCTGCACTTTTCCAACCCCTTTCAAGCTGAGGCCTGTCAAGATTCCGGGTCCTCACTTAGTCTCCCTTTAAAAATAATTCATGTGTTGATTCAGTGGGTTGGAGAAGAGGAGAGAGAGGGCATGCCACTTGCACACACTGAAGAGTTTTAAATTCCAGCCAGTGAATCATTTTTTAAAACATAATTCAAAAGGATTAAGACAGGGATAGCTGTCAACTTAGAACACATGTTATAGGATATATATGATATATCCTATGTATACAATATAGATGTATACAATGGATGTATATAATAATATTAATACATAATAACATTAATGTATAATAACATAAGAATATGACAATGTATATATAACATTTTATATATAAATATAACTTAATGTATATCTTTATATACACATATGTATATTCACACACACATAAACACACACACACTCATGTCACCCGCCATAATTTGGAATTTCAATATTATTTACAAAATCTCGTGGATGAGAATGGCCTGGCACTCATGGCTGAAGCAGACTATACTGTAAACAGAATGGCAATGACTGAAGAAGGCGGCCAATGAGAAGAGGCATTGTTTCTCCAGAGAGAAAATACTATTATACATATAAAATTCTACCAACCCCAGCGTCTACCCACTCACCTTTTTTCAGGGCTGAATGACTGATCTTTATATTCATATTTACACATTTAGTCAGTTTTCATGTCATTCTTCATGATAATAATAGTTGTCCTTTATTATTTTAAATAATAGTAGTTCTGTTGAAAAATAAAAATTCAAAAAATTTTCAAATATCAGGATAACTAATTTCCTAGAGAATCAACGTAACTATAGAAAAAGAGATTCAATTCAGCAGATTTTTTTTAATTAAAAAAAAGTCAAGTGCTATTTTGGATAGGAACAATCTTTTCACAAAATCTAACATACCACATTTGCCACTTAAAATAGTTTAATTACCAGAATAACAAATACCACTAGACTAGGCTTCTCCATTAGATATTTTTACAAATAATGTTATATATTTTGAAAAATATTTGTTTAAAATGTTTCAACAATTTAAAGAATTTTATAATTGTTTAAAATTGTAGGCTCTTTAACAATTTTACTACATTATTTTAATTCAGATTTCACTGTTACATGGGGAAATATGATTACATATTGGCTGGCTTTTGATTGCAATTCCTGTTGATGTCTCTATTCATAATAAATCATGTGTGTGAGTCACTTGGAATGACATGCTATGTCAGGTTTGGCCCAGGACTGGCAGGTATCAGTACCCTTAGGCAAAGCCAGAGATAGTTCCAGTCCAACGAAAAGGTCAGCATAGTTGTCAGCGTGATGTTGGTCTCAGCGAGTGCTCAATACCTGGTATAATAATCCAATTGATTTTAAAAGTAGAAGTAACCAGGTACATACTAATGTGATTTGGCATGTAATTTTGGGAGAAGTTAAAAATTTGGCTCATTTGAAGAAATAAAAGTGATAATTATGCAAGCCAAGAGGTAGAAACTGTATTATACCTCCCTGTCTACAGATTTGAATTCTTACAAATTTTTTGTACAATTTTCACATTTTTTCATGTTCTTAGCACAAATCTATTTCTGTGCCTGTGTTAAATATAGGAGAAGAGTTTAAGAGAAAACAATTTTTTTTATAAAACTGTTTAGAAAATGAGTAGGAAGAATAGAAAAGAACCTTCCTATTTAGAGCATACAATGGGCTTTAAAATTTTTGAAACTCCGGGACTAATCAATAAAAGCTTGTTTCTTGGATATGGGGCAATCTGTGGTAATTATGTTGACTTATTAACTTGATCTAATTTTATGTCCTTCTTACATAAATAACAAGCCCAGAGCTATAGCACAAAAACATTAGCCCTCCAATAATAAACACTCCTCAGGATCCCACTGTCCTCTTTGTTCTTGGCTTCCTGATTCTTCATCTTCCCTTTATCCATTCTTCAGTCTTTTCTACACTCTCCTTTTCTCTGCCTACAGTATAAATATGAACATATTTGAGTTCTGCCCTAAATTCTCCTATTCTTTCTCTACATATTTCCATTGGTGACTTTATCTACTATGATGACTTCATATCCAATTCCAAAATCTACAATACAGTCTGAGATTTGTCTTGAGCCTTCCATCTAAAAGTCTTTCTGAATCCTGACTCATTTCCTACCCTAAACTATGTTGGTGCTTCCTCAAAGTTGTTCTTTTCCCCATGACTCCTATTCTTAAGGAATAGCTCCATCATTCAAGGAGCCATCATATTATACTATCCATAGCCAATCAATCACCCAGTGATGTTGCACTATTTTAAAAATATTTCTAGTCAGTCTATTCGCCCCCTCTTTTTTCTGCTTATTTTAGGCAAATAAGATCCCTTTTCTGGATTACTGAAACATCCTCCTAAAGATAATCACTTTCTTAAACCTTTTTGGTAGACAGAATAACAGCACCCCCAAAGATGTCCCTGTCATCTTCCTTGGAACCTATAAAACTTTACATGGCAAAAGGAACTTTGCAGATATGATTAAGTGTAAGGACCTTAAGTTGAGGAAGAATATCTTTGCTTATCCAGGTGAGACAAATTAAATTGCATAAATTTTTTCAAAAGTTGAGACTATTTTCTGGAGATGTTGTGTCAATAAGTAAAGGACGTTTGTGTCACTGCTTGGAGTGGGGAAAGGGATCAGGGAGCGAGTAGGCATCCTGCCTCTTAAATAAGATTTGACCCAATTAATTTTTAATCACACCTCTCTTCATATTTCCAGAATCACCTGGTCTTTGGGGTCACCCTTTGGAGCTTTTTCTTCCTGCAGACTTAATCTTTCTTTTCCTAGCCTTTTAACCACTGATCTACCTGCTTTCAAATATCCAAATCATTTGATCTATTATTTCCTTTCCCCTCTTTTTATGCTTGCAGGTTTATACTTTTTGTTAATATACATTTAGGACCATTTTAAGAGTTTCAGAGAGGAAGTATATGTATATGTTCAACCTGCCATCTATAAACAAAACCATTCCCTCGTCAATGTTTTTCTTTCGCAAGCTCTTTAAAAAAATTAGTGTCTGCTTGTATATTGCCCCTTTCATCACTGACAGATTTAAATGATGTCATCTGCATATAGAATTAGGGCAAATTTTGTAGAACAAATGCAATTTTGATACCTAATGACTTTGTCACTTATCGAAGAATTAAATAAAATGTAATATCAAAAATAATACATTTTTGGAAAGCATGCCCAACCTATGTTTCCCCGGAAAAGTTGAAACCCTAAAAGACTTTTAACAGAACATGCTCCCCTACTTTTTTGCACTGTAAAGAGCACAGAAGTTTTTACTTTAACGCAGGAAATTTAAGGTCAGATGTCAAAACCCAATATCTGATTACAGTGAGTGTCACCCTTTCTTTAGCTCCATATTTTACTATATATATTATTATAATCTTTCCTCATTTTTTTGAAGAAGAGCCGGACTTAAAATTCATTTTCAAAGAACCTGAATAGGATCCTAAGATTCAAAACATGGTTTATTTTTTAACATCTCATGGTACACTTTAATATAATTTCCCTACATCCTCATGGTTTTGTTGGCTTCTTAGGAAGAGGTGGGGGGAACCAAGTATAAAAAGAAAGGGGCGGGGGAGAAACCAATAATAATCTTTTTTCTTAAATATAAACTAAATCTTCTTAAACCTTTCCAGATTGAGTCTTGGTCCATTCTATTTTTAAAGATCAATTCAAATTTTATTCAAGTAAGACATTTGTCTTTATTTTGGTCCCAACCATGAAGTCACCATTAATCTGTTTCAAGAATTCTTTTAAGAAAGGATACTTGATTTTAAAATAGAAGTATGTTTCATAGAAGCCTTCAATCAGAAATTGTACATTTTACATAAAACAGAATTTGCAGTGAGACGGATCTTGAGTTACTCTTAAGGTCACTCTGCCATTTGAGCCAACAGTCCTTGGAGTAAATAATGATATGGTCATTGTTACAAGAAACATGACACTTTCCAAGGAAAGATTTTCATAACAAAACTATTTGCATGCAAAAGAAAGTCCATAACTGCCAAAAAAAAAAAAAAAAGCAGAAGAGATACAGAGGAAGTAGTGGAAATGTTTTGATTATATTTTTAAAGGATAAAATTAAAGTATAATAAAGTTCCTTCCTTCAACCGTGACCAAAAATGCTGTACAATAACTTCTGAAGTTGGCATTTTACCAGACCTCCATGGAAAATATTCTCTGAGCACAGTATGAAAATAAGACAAAATAAACAACATTACAACCAAATGAAAAATTATTTGTGAGCGTCCACAGATGGCATTTATTATCTAAGAGGGCTAATAAAGCCCTGCCTTGTATATGTTATTGCATAGAACATCAATCTGCCATTTTGCATAATTAAGAAAGTAAGAGTCTGACATGATTAGTCTGACAAGGTGATAATGAGAAAATGTTCTGATCCATTTGTAGCTCGTCCAAAACACGTTGAACAGAAGAGGAACGCATCCGGACGAAGAGTAACTTAAGGGTATGGCTATTGCATCACCATTCACTTTAGCCTGAGTTCAATTTAAGGCAACTATAAAATTAATTTAAAATTAACCTTGCTCTCTGCTATCAGGGTGACATATTACTCTAAGCAGTAATGTGAGTCTCAAAAGTTGTTCTGTGGGGTCTTTCTCTGATTTTCCTGATTGTGTATTATGAATCACAGAACTTTAAAACAGAGCATGTGATCCAGATAAGGCAAGAAAACTGTGGTGGTGAAAACTGGACATATTGCTTCTGCTTAGAAGTCAATAGGGATTGGGTCAGAATTGGAATTCTATTAAAAGAACTTGGATTCTGAGATTAGAAGAAAATCTGGCCCAGTCCAAAGCCATCCCTGGTGTGGAAAGAATTCTCGGAAGTTGTCTTAATTGTGGGAGTACCGTGAAGATCTGGGCGGGCACATAAGCAAATGGAGCATGCCTAGCCAGGGGAGTGTGGCCAGATGAGAACACATTAGACACAATTAGGAAACTTGAGGAAGTATTGATGGAGCTGGGGAGAGGTTAAAGAGGCTATGACAGCATTTACAAATACCTGAGAAGCTGAACCTAAAGCATGAAGGTGGAGATAGGGGGAACCAAACACAAAAATGAATATTCTTTTTTTGAGACTTATTTTAGTTGGGCCTAAAAAGGGCAGACCCAGGATCAATGCAGGCTAATGAGAGAGAGAGAGAGAGAGAGAGAGAGAGAGAGAGAGAGATAACTTATTCCAAACAAGGAAGAACTTTATAGTAATTCGGTTCTCCCAGACTCTGAAGAAACTGCATTAATCACTTCTAGTCTTAGTGAGAGTGTTGAAGCAAAGAGAGATAATGCAGAGGGTGATCAAGCATTGGACTTCATGACTTCTAAAGTCCTTCCAACCCTGAGAGTCAGGCGTGGTCTGAGCATCTGGGCCCACCCTGAACCCAAGCATGAGGTTGTGCCTGCTTGATGTGTCACTATTCCACAAACCATTATTTTCTCCAGATACTTTGGCAGTGGAGATTAAAAACAGCTTTCATTTGATTAGTGTATTTACTAAAAATAAATAATGCTCTCATCATTTAGCATTCACATCATCATGTCAAAGCATGTCAAAGCATCATTTGACATCCTTTTTTAAAGATACATATTAGAATCACAACAGGCAACAGCTACAACTTAATTCATCAGCTATTTTAATCAAATATTGTAGGTATCAGTTAGTAAAATGTAGAATTTGGATTTTATTCATGGCATGGGGTTTTTAGTTCATCATTATGTTTCCATTTAAATTCCTAAAGAATCCTCAAAATAGCTGGTTACTGGGTTTTGATTTGAGCCACAGCCTAGTTGTGGAGTTGCACTCCAGTATACAATCACTCCTCCCTATTCCCCCTGCTACATCCAGCATTGGAGGTTCTTTTGAGGCTGGTAGGGGAATATTTGGTTTACTTAGGAAGGAGGCTAACATAAACATCCAGTCTATATGGACTACCTACCTAGATTTTAAACCAAGGTAGCCCATCAATGTAGCTATCTACCAGTAAGGGAATGTTTTCTGTTTTTGTTTTTGTTTCTTGTCATCCTCAACTGTTCATAAAAGATCTTAAACCTTTTTCCATTTCAGGTTCTAGTTTCCCCTTCTCACATTCTACTCCTGCTCTTAGATGATTATTTACTTTTAGTTTCATCTAATGATTCAAGCCCTTCACTCACCCTTCGGTTTTGACTCTGGACATTTTTCAGAGTTGGAGTCTGCACTTGGCTTCTGATGCTCTTATTCCAATGCTCCGGGTTACTCATCTACTTTATCAGCACCTGGTTGAAGTCACCATCTCAGCTGTCCAGTCCCTGGTACTGACACATTCAAATGGAGCTACTATGAGGCCTACCTTAAGTCTTTGCAGAGATGGACATTTAGAAGCCTCTTTCCAAATGAATATTGACAGATGGTGTTTCTAAATGCCAAAGAATAACAGGTAACATGTGCACAATTTGGGGATTCTTACAACAGCCTGATGGCTCTGGGTATCTTCTATTTGAGTTCAATGTCCCTCATGGGTTTCATATTATCAGATTGATGTCTTTCTCTATGACAGTTTGGAGGTGTTTGCCATACTTTGAATCTCTAGATGTTATACACTTCATATTAGAATGATAATATGACTAAGTGTGGCATCAGTGTGACCACTTATCTAAGCCAAGTACCTAAAGCTGAGTCATTTTTCTGACCGAATTTATGGGTTTATAGGAAAAATGTAAGTGAATACAATTTCATTTGAAAGCCTATCAGGCAAATGCTTAATAAGTGTAACATTTCCCTAGCAGAAATAATTTCTTTTAAGAAAATTGAGCTAAAAAGACACAACTCAATGGAAATTAAAGTAAAATAGAAAATCTTAACTAAAATATGTAGACTAGTTATGGAGAAATTTACACACACACACACACCACACAAAAGGCACTTGAAAAGATAAAATAAGATTGAACATACTTCAGTGCCATGCCATATAGAGGATGAATTTGTTTGGGGGCAGGTTTAGGAAGTTCTCTAACCTTCTGTCTTCTAAATTTCCAATTAAAATTTGAGCACAGGGAGTACGGGAATGTTTGTTTACACTTGGCAAAAACCGATTTCCTGTTTCTAAGAAAAAAAGCTTTCAAAGCTTTTTTGGACTTCAAATAGCTCTTGCAAAACAATATTTTGATGAGCTAAGTGTAAATGAATCAGAAACATATGGATTGGGTTTCCATTGAGATACACATGGGTTTAAACATAAGCTGAAGAGAATGCCTGGTAAGTTATACTTGGAATTGATGAAAACCAAAATGTGGTAAATTTTTCAAAACTTATTTTAGATACCTTATGTCCTTTCCACCAGCCCAAACACTGAAGATTTATTGTCTCTTTTTAGGAAATCTTTTTTGAAAGGTGGAAGCTACTTATTTTTTTAATGGAAAAGAGTTATGTTAAACAAGGAAGTTTCAAAATAATGTCACACGCCTACCTATGAGGAGGAGGATAAAAACCCTCAGGGCCACTGACACAAATGCATTTTCATTTTCAGTAATTTTACTTTGCCGTGTTTCTTTCCATTTCATTTCCTTGACCTTAGAACAGAAGGTGCTAAGGCTGAGAAGACAGACAATGAAATCTCGTGTTGAAACTTTTGCTAAAACATGCATGTCTGGCGGCATCTATCTTTGCATCTCATAAAGTGGGCTCTACACCAGTCCTAAAAATGTTTTGTTTGAAGTGACTAATCTCATAAACACATTGTCCTCTCTCCTAGGTGATATTTAAAACTGTACTAGGAACTATATTGATAGATGTTATGATTCTAAATAATTTACAACTATAAATTCTTATCCATAGAAGACACAATTACATGATTAATGCTATTTATATCACCTAATACTTTCTGAGTCTTTGGGGTTTGTGGAACAATGGGATAAGGGATATTTCTCATAGCCACTCAACAACATCTGTTGTTATGGACTGAATTGCATCCCCCTAAAATCCATTTGTTGAAGTCCTAACTCCCAGCACTGTAGAATATGATTGCATTTGGAAATAGAGCCTTTAAAAAGGTAATAAATTTATAATGAGGTCCTTAGGGTGGACCCAGTCCAAGATGACTGTGTCTTTATAAGAAGAGATTAGGACACACACAGAGAAGGAAAATCATGTGAAGATATAGGAAGAAGAGGGCATTCCATCTGTAAGCCCAGGAAAGAAGTCTCAGAAAAAAATAACCCTGCCAACACCTGGTCTTGAACTTCTAGAATTCAAAATTGTGAGCAAATATATTTCTGTTTTTTAAGCCAGTCTATGGCACTTCATTATGGCAGCACTAGCTGATAAGATGTTTGCTCCCCACCATTTACAAATCATATCGCTGTTAATTAGAGACCAGAGTGCAGTGTTTGCTTCTGTTGAACCTGGAAGATGTCCTCCTAAGCTTTTGACCATGATGGAAATAATCAGATTTAAATGCTGAAACCTCTGTGATCATTAGCATATGCAAATAAGAGTATTCAAGCCAAAGCATAGGTCCAGCTTTCTTGCCTCTTTCTTTGGGTGTGGCCTGAGGTCTGTATTCTCATCTCACAGGGAAGCACTGGATTTATAACTTGTGTGCTCATCTAGTTGTACCAATCAAGAACATGGTCGCGTTCTTGCCGTGTGGTGGCTTACCTGTCACACTTTGTAGGTATATCTCCTTCCTCTTCCTTTATTAGCTTGTCTGTGTCTGCCTATTCAGGCTTAACTGCCTTCTCTGAACTCACCTGGATTTCCCTGTCAGCTGATTGCCACTTACTGTACAGGCCAATGATAACCTAGATCATTGACTCTGGTATCACACTTCCTGCGTTCTCATTCTCGCCTCTTCCATAAGAATTGTGTGCCAACTTCCTTCCATCTGCAAATGGGGGTAATAACAGGATCTATTCCATAGAGCTGTTCAGGGAGTTGAATAGGATGGTGTATGTAAAGCAATTTGAACAAGGCCTAGCATATTGTAATAATTTAATAAATGTTGCCAAATGACAATGGCTTCTCTAAGATGTGACAACATAGTTGAGCAATATAACAATCCTAAAAGAAAAGAGTTATTTCTATTTTTTGCAATGAAAAAACTGAGCAGAACTTGAGTAGATTTAAACCCAAGGTTTCATGCACTTTCCCACATAGTTCCACCATAGAAAAGACAGCCAAGGAAAATGAGCCAAACATAATGAGTCACTGTTACCAAAATGTAATGTGTCTTCATCAGGAGCCATTGAGGATAAAGACTCACTTTGCAAAGGAGATTAACATAATTATAACCAAAGAGATGGAGAAGATTTTATACTTTTCTTAAAAGGAGAGTTGGACCAAGTCCCCTAGAGCTAAAAGTAAACTTAACCATATGCTCTGGAGGTCCAAACCCTAATTTGACTAACAGATCTGAAAGAAAGCATCCATAACTGTATTATGCATTGAATAAATTGTCCAGGAGACTGAGGATGTATTGAAGACTTTGAATCTTCTTGAATTGGATGATTTCATGATGGCAGTGGTTTGGAGAGGTGCATTAGTATACTTTCATTTTACATGTGGGAGCCTTAAAACTAAAAAATATGACAGTACATTAAGTCATTAAGTTCCCAAGAAAACCTTGCTTGGTGTCTGTTATTCTACATTCACGCTTCCTGCTCTCTCCTTATCGTCTTTGGCTGATCACAGTGTTATCTGGTAGGAGTGGGGGTGGGGCAATAACCTGCAAACAATGCAAGCCGGAGTTGATACTTCACAGGGTTTGCATGATTGGAACTGTGCCTTCACGCAATTTCTTGCACTGCCATCATTTGTTTTACAAGGTGCTAACAATACACAAAATTATTCAGAAACTTGGCCAAGGACTTGTAGTGCTATATCACATGAGGCTGTAAGATACGAAGAACTATCTTCTCAATAACTAAGTGGAGGAAGATATATAAAGCTGATTTTAAACATCTTCCTTCTATATTTTATCTTCTCTTCTAATTGATTTTAACTGTTCTCTCTAATTATAAGTAGCCTGGTTGATAGCAATTTCCCATACATTTCTCTAAGGACATGGCCACAAACGCAAAACTGAGATCAGCATTATATTACTAAGTAAGATTATAATAAGAATTATTCTCAGGAAGGCATGCATGGGTCTCTCTGTTGCTACTGTGTGTGAAATTGAAGGGGAAGAAGGCTGTCACAGGCAGTGGCTTCCTTGGAAAAAAATAAAAATATAAGCAAGTGCACGTTTATTCAAAGGAATTGACTACATTGCCTTCAGAATTTTTCATATTGAGGTTGCAGGAACTTGTCCACACTATTCAAGTTTCGTCTCAAAATTACACCGCAAAGAGGCTGTCCCTGAATCCCTCAGCTAAAATAGCCTGCACCTCCACGCAAATGACACTCTTTCCTATTGTTCATTTAATATTCTTATAATACTCACCATCACCTGCAAACTCTAGTGTGTCTGAGTTTTTATTACCTGACTCTCCCCACTAGAATGTCAACTGCATGATCCAGGGACTCAGTTCATTGTATTTATTACTGTGTCCTCAATATTTACAATACTGTAGCCTTCCACAAATAAGACATTTAATCTTCATGATTACAAAATAATAAGTAAGTAGTTGATTGACTATCCACGATAAGAGAAATGTTTTCAAAGAAAAACACAAACCGATTATCTTTTAGTCTGTTCATCCACCATTGAAATTAAAATCAGCTCTGCAAATTAAAGCATGGATTATCAGATAAAATGTGTGACTTCTTACCTACCCCTATCAATTTATTTATTTGTTTTGTGTATTCATTTGACAAACATTTACACAGCACTTGTGTGTCAAATGCAGAAACTTTGAAAAAAAGATAAAGCATGTAAGATGCAGTTGTAAGCTCAGAAGCAGGAGGCTGTATTCACTACATAACTAAGAAGCAATAAATTAACAGAAAATATATGTACCTACTAAAAGCCCTTTTCAAGTGGACTGGCACTCTAACTACCAAAACATGTGAAAGAGCAATTTTTAACATGTACAATAAAGTGCCTGCCAAAACCATGATAAGCTTGAGTATATTTTGACGTTCTAAGCTAGAAGTAGTTTTCGTTGACAGAGTTAAATACGACATAAGCCAATCTTGCTTTTTAATGTTACTGTCTCCCAAAAAGACACAACTTCATGTAATGAGAAATTTGAGTAGGAAAGTTGGATGAAGTTCATGGCACTTTACTCAGAAAAGTTTCACAGTACCAAAAATATTTCTTGCTAATTGAAAAATTACTCATATTAGTGGTTTATATTTTTAAAACAAAATTTCATGTCCTATAAAATGCTGTTTCTAAAATGGGAAATAAATGTAATAGGTTGAAATGAAACTCTTACAAAAAAAAAAATGTTTGATTCCAATATTTCAGAATGTGACCATATTTGCAGACAGGATCTTACAGAAGTGACTGAGTTAAAATGAGATCACTAGGGTGGACCCTATAAGAAAAGCAAAAAAAATCTGGACACAGAGACATGCACACAGAGACACACCATGGGAAGGTCGAAGAGATGCTGCTACAAGCCACAGATCTACCGGAAGCTAAAAGATTCTTCTCGAGAGCCATCAGAAGAGATTGGCCCTATCTCCATCTTGATCTTAAACTTTCAGCCTTTAGAACTATAAAATAATAAAGTTCTATTGTTTAAGCTACTTCCTTGCTGCACACACACACATTATATTTATTAAAAAACAAAAAGATAGTGCTTCCTTAATCCTTTGTTTCTCCATATTTAAACAAGTATACAGTAAAATAATGGGATACAGATAACAGTAAAGTAAGACAGATATTATTTTTTTTAATTATCTGAAGTCTTACCAACTACCAATGTTCTGTCTTAATATATTGTTGTGTATCTTTTTAAATACCTCCCTAAAATTTACATACATAAGCATTGTATTTTCAAATAGAATTATACCATATTCTTTTGAAATCTGCTTGTAAATTAATATATCAAACATATACACCCATACCATCATTTTCTTGCTTTCATGGTGTCTTACTAAATGAGTATGTCATGTTCACTAAGTTTATTCTCTCATTTTTGTTATTCAGGTTGGTTTTATTTAGTCATTATAAACAAGGTTCTAAAAGCAACAAACAAACAGGACAAACAAACAGAGACTCATGGACATGGAAAATAGGCTAGTGTTTACCAGAGGGTGGAAGGGGAGGGATTGGGGGAGGTAGATGGGGTAAAACAGGTAAAATGTATGTTGACAGAAAGAAATATAACTATGGTTAGTGAACACAGAACGCAACATATATATGCCTTACTGTTGAATTGTACATCTGGAATTTACTAGATTTCATTAACCAACGGCACCCTAATAAAAATAAATAAGTAAACATAAGAATACATCTGTATCTTTATACAAAGTCGTTCTTCAAGATAGATTATTGAAAGTAAAGTTAATGGATCGATAGAACAAAATAGAAATTCCTGAACTCTCCCAACACACGCACCCACATGAACATAAACACGTGTAAAAAATATTTATCTATATGCATATTCAGTGAAATATTTTTATAATAGCAAAAACTGGTACCATAAAATATTCTATAATTTATTGCTTTGCTAAATAATGCTGTTTATTTAACACTACATTAAGTTTCATGTTGTAGAAAACAACTTGAGATGTTGATATTCTAAGAGTAAAATCAGGTTACAAAGGAAGCATTTATATCAGCTGTGAATAATTTTGCTTGGGGAGATAATGAATGCCTTATTTTATTTATTGTGCTTTTTTTGCTTACCACACTTTCTGCCATGGATATTTACTAGTTATGTGGTTCTCGCATGTGTCCTGACAGGCTCAGGGTGTTTGGACATCCTGTTTACACTCTCTTTTCATGCAGTAGACTTTTCCAAACCCTTCTCTTTCTCTATGATCCAAACTGATTCCTAATAGCTTGATGAAATTCTTTTCAAGTACTCTAGCTCTAGCTGAGCAACCTCATCCCTGTGTTTTCACACCATGGCCCCCAAGCTGCCCTTTTTAGATTGTGCTGCATTTTACTCTCCAATCGGTCGTATAATTCTTCTCCATCAGCACTTGCACGCTGCAGGCCAACAGATAACATGGGCAGAGAAACAACTAATCGCAGCAGAAATCTAATTGTCTTGTTATTTTGATATTCATGTTGACTTTATAAAGACACCTAGCTTCGTTATGAGGTGGCAATGTCTTCCTTATTTGGTAAACCATTAAAATAGAGAGAAAGAGAAAAGACATTATATTTTATCATTCAGAACATAACTACTTTATTTCCTATTCTTTTGTCTTGGGTAACACATATCTAAAGGCTATAAGCAATGTATAATTGTCATTGAGATGTAGGCTAGATAGGGTACAAGATGACATGTGTGTGGCAGGTCTGATTTGTAGCTTCTTCTAATCTCTCTGAAATGCCAATGGGGACATAAAAAGGATATGTGCTATCAAGCCTATCTGCAACTATAATTTGAAAAGAGATGGTGCTAATTATAAGGTGGATAGGACATGTCTGAGTCTTTAGAAAAATATGACAATAAATTTTATTTAATTTTTTAAAATATCATTTTCAAAATGCATTTTTTTTCTTTTTCCTCTCTGTCCCCTCACTCCAGAGTCCAATTGTTTACAGCAAGCAGAAGCTTAAGCAGATATTTTCTGTTCCCTTTAGATTATTCTTGACACTGTAGTCAAGGCTCGCTTTTCTCATGATCCACCACTCTACCTTCTCCATAACTAGGCTGAAACTCTAGACTTTTGTAACAATGGGACAGGAAGTTGAGGAGTATGAGTAATGATGCAATATCATCACCAATTCTCCTTCCTACCAAAAGAACACTTTAGGGGCTGGGTGTCATATGAAGAATTCAAGAAAAAAAAATTGATTAGGTACACACATTTCATATAGAACAGATAAAAAAATTAGGTTTGCATGTATTTCCTCTGTCCAGAGTTCCAGAATGATGAGCAAAAGAAATAAGTGAAAAAAAGAAGCCGCCCCAGAAAAACAAAGGTACATTCCATGAAAATCTACTGGAAATAAGCAACTGGGCTGTGTCCCCCATGAGGCCCAGAAGTATTCAGACTTGAGAAGGATATTTGTTAATCCTATAAGTTAAGGAAAGCACAGTCTTGGGTGACCCATTTATTCTGTCTGTTCATATAAATCTTGGTTCAAACTAGATTCCACTTTCTTTTCATCATTAAAAAGAATACATATTCCATATGTATTCCATATCTAACAGAAAATATATTTTTGAGTTGAAATCAGTTTAATGTATACATATTGAAAGGGAAAAATGCTTGCTAAGTAAAAATTGGTGAAAATATTAATAATAAAAAATATAATAGATATCTACAAATCAATAAAATTAATTAAATAGATAAATATCTAAAGAAACAATTCCTAGAAGAAGTTCTATAAAAAGATTGTCAACCTCACTAGTGATCAGGGTAACACAAATTTAAAAATTAACTATCATTTTCATGGTATTAGATTGATAAAAATTAAAAATTCTAATTTAGTATTAGCAAAATTATAAGAAAATGAGATTTTTAGAATTCTTCATATCCAGGGCAATAGCACAGTTATATATCCAATTTTAATTGTTCTATTATATTTCATATGGATATACCACAATTGTTTTATGTATTTATCTGCTTATGACATTGGGATTATCTCTATTTTTTTTTCTTCTTAACAATATTGTAAAATGTTTAGTTATGCCTGGATGGTGTTCTTGTAAGTGAATGTTCTCTTTTTAAATCTCTTCTATCTATGAATTGTAAAACAATCAAAACAAAATAAAGCATATCACTAAGTAATCAAGGAAAGTAGAGCCAACATAGGTGGTAGATACAGCCAAACATACAATGATGCTAGTGGTTTCATTTATTCTGAAGTTAAACAAACTAATTAATGTATGATTACAAAACATGGTAATAACAATACATGAAAAAAATACTATCACAGGTAACATTGGTGGATACTACTTTAGATTGGGTATTGATATATCTTGGCGAAATGGCATTTAAATTGAGATAGGAAGATAAGAACAAGATTCCACATGAAGAGTGATGAGGAAAGAACTCCTTGTGTGAATAACAGCATATGTGAAGGTCCTGAGGCAGGAACAGCTTGGCTCCTTTGCGAAACTGAAAACATGTCAACGTGGGTGGGAGGATAAGTCTAAACACTTGGGAAGGGCCTGAGCCATAGCCTGCTTGATCACATTAAGCAAAACACGCAGTCTTTAAAACAAGTCATCATCTGATTTCAATGTGTGTTTTATTTCTTCTAAACCAGTTTCACAGACTCTTTCCCTTTTCTCAAATGAATCTGCCTTTATCACTGCATTGTAATGATATTATTTTACTGAACTAGTAACTAAATGCTGATTATGCCTAAGGGAGTGTTGTTATATAAATAATATGATTTTCATTGATCTGGTGCCATTAATAATTTGCAAAGTTGAGGAAGGATGTTGAAGAGAACATGAATGGGTGAGAAAGAAATGCTACAGGGCAAAAAACATCAATTCCTGAACTTCATAACAAATGATAGAAGTTGGTATGTTGTTTGTTTCAATAAAACATGAGCCAGATTTAAGCTGCTTCTGAGTTACCTATGAGGACAGGTAATATTTTTTAGTGTTTATAGTAAAATAGCAGGTTTGGGAGGAGACTCATCAAAACTAGAATGCAAAATTCATGGCTCTGAAACTTCCTGTCTGTAACATTTTCAAAGGAAAATTCCCAGCAGTAACAACACACCTATAATGAAATGCAAAAAAGTCAAGAAATGTTTAAACTTGTGCACAAGTCTCTTATAATTTAATCATAAAATAGAAGATGCCAGAACTACATTGATAATAAATTTGTACTTAGCAAGAACTGTTCTAACATATCTCATGAATGATAGTGCATGAACATATAGTTAATACTTATCCAAAATAAGATTTTATACTATTCATTTTACTGTCCTGTGGCATTGACAAAAAGTCACATAGTTTTAGTTTTATCTCCTAACCATAATTCTATATAAATGATACTTTCTAGTTTTGTAATTTGGCATAACTAACTTTAAAAATGATCACAAGAGATTCAAAAACATTTACTATACCATAATTTGAGAGTTGAAAAACATAAAAATAATAGTTATTCTAAAAATAGGAAATATGTGAGTCATGATTGATTTCAACTTAACACTTTAAAAACAAGGGGAGTGAAATTTTATTATATTCTGAAGCTAAATTCTATAAACATCACCCAATAGATGAAAGAGTCATTTAATGGACAAGCCACAAAGGAGTATCATAATTTGACATGGAGTTATTTCTTGATTTTGGACTAAACTAGAAAATTCTTGGTTTTATATCAAAATAAATCTATCTTTCTTTTGGCTCCATTTTCTATTGCACACATATACACTCACACACCGTCATCTTTAAAAGAGGAATTAAGAGTAAAGTGTGTAGAGCATTAGTAATGACAGAAACGCACTTTGAACATCCCAAAGAGAAAGGGGTCACAGTGCAGATTCCAGTATTCTTTGTTCCCAACAAAAAACGTGTACCATCATTTACCTAAAGAGAGAATAGGTCAATTGATTGTTGAGCAGTTGAGAATTAATTTATACAAATTTTATTAAACTCTAACATTTAAAATTTGACAGCTTTTAGTTTCTAATGAGCTATTGCCTTAGCAACTTCATTTTTCCTCCAACTGAAGCGGAAAAGAAAAGAAAAAAAGGGAAAGAAAAGACAATGTTTTTGTTACCTTCTGAATAATAATATCTTTGTAACATAATAATCTACTTCTGTGCTGTCCAATAAATAACTTCTAGGTACAGATGGCTATTGAGCACTTGAAATGTGATTTGTTCAAATTGAGATGTCCTGAAAGTGGGAAATATACACCCAAATTTGAACTTAGTATAAAAGAATGTACAGTAACCTATTAATAAATTTTTATATTGATTACATGTTGAAATAGATATTTTGATTATATTTGGATATATATGTATGTATGTAATGACTGTTTTAGATATATTGGGTGAAGTAAAATATATTGTTGATTTTTCTGTTACTTTTTAGATTTTTTTTTAAATTTGGCTCCTAAAAATTAATATTGTATATATAGTTCACATGATATTTTTATTGAACAGTGCTAATCTAGAAAATTACTTGTGTCTATTTCATTTTATTAATTTGGATAGAGAACTTTTAAATTATATTTTTTAAAAATCTTAAAGAAAACCAATGAGTTACCTGATAAATGTGTTTGAGAGAGTAATTTGGCATGGCAAGACACCTTGTTTTTTGGGGCACAAGATACCTGCAGGAAGCCTCCATCCTCCCTTCTCCTCATCTGCTCAGCATTTAGGTTTGCCTACCTGTGTGAAGCACTGTACGTTCAGAATTAAGATACATATGCTTAATTGAGTTCAGTAAAAAGCCTACTTAGCTGCCCCCAAATTAAACTTTTTTTATTATAAATCTGTTTTTTGTTTGTCAAAACAGCTGAAAATTGAAAGAAAAAAAAACCTGCATATAAAGGAATGTGAATGCTTTTAATATATATGGGAATGAGAGATAATTATTTATTTCTGAGTTTCATACATATTTGCATATAATGTGTTTCTGATGCATAAAAAAATTTTATCTATTCTGTACTAATTTGATTGGAATCTTACCCATTTTTCCAATTTTCGAAAACTTGTTAATTCAACAACTTTAGCACTGATGTATTGTGTTGAATTTTTAATTTTCTTTATTTCTGAGTATTGTTGTGATCTTCTACTAGAGTTTCAGAGAGTCTAGTGCTTGCTATGATGTATGACAAGATATGTTGAAAGCAAATGACTCAGTTGTTGAAAAATAAAATTAATACAAGCCTATTCCACTTTTAGTAAATTAAATATATTTTCCACTGGCATAATTCTACCTCTTTTCATACCCAATTTGACACATACAGAGAGCAAATTATTCATTGAGCCTCAGAATCTGTCATCTCCAATTACGTAAAATTAAGTGGTGTGTTTGCAGCCAACTCTCCAAGAATTTTTTTTTTTACTTTTTTAGTCTTATAATATCAGCTCAAAGTATAGACGTATTTCCCCAAAATAAATAGTTGGTGTCTAAATAGATGCCGGTGATTCTTAAAAATATGAGTGATTACAACCAAACAATGAGCTTTCTAAGTGTATTAAACAGATATCTAACTTTTTCCTTAGCCTAAGGAAATTTGTTGACCTATTATCACTTTTAGTAATGTTTTATAATTGTAGAGTTTATTACCATAGTATTATTTATATTCTTGTAGTTAAACAGAGTTTCTATTTAAGAGACCTTGTTTGATAGGTGAGGACTAAACATTGTCTTCTACTACATTTGTGATTTCTGCTGGCTTACATAAAATGTTATGTTAATACTGGAAAATGCTAAGAGTTGACAAATTTGTTTATTATAACCCTCTATGCTTTTCTGTAAGCTTGAAATACTTTATTTAGCAATTCTATTTAGAAAATGTGTAATTTAGCCATGAAATTTGCTCTGAAATGGATGTTAGACACTATTATACAAAAATGTAAAAAAAATATACATATATATTTCCAGGATAGTTCTTTAAATGTCTAAGTATGTTAATTCTTTTCAATTACTGATCGTTATGTCCTCTAAAACACTAAAATTATAAAAGTTAATATTTCTGTGAGGAGGTAATATATCTTATATTTTTAGGTAACTAAGAGATTAGACAAAGCTAATATGGCCCAATGAGCCATATTTAGATAACTGTAGAGGCAGAAATCTCAAAGCTCACAGTGTAATATCAGCAGTTTTCTTGTGCCCAAATATCTTGTCTCACAGAAATGTTGAGACTTACTGACTACACAGGGCTTTGCAGACACAGATCTGGCTGTGGTTGTCCATCCTGCAAAGCTTAAATTAAATTAGACAAATACATACTATTTACCTTCCTAGGCTAAGTATCAAGGACTGTACTAGAAGTGAATGGGAACGCCAGGGTGGGAAAAACACAGACTCTGACAACTGAAAGCTCACAATCCAATTTGTGGGGTGGGGCAAGGGTGGACAGTGGTGATGAGAGAAATGCAGAGATAAATAATAAAAGCTGAGACTAACAGTGACAGCAAAACGAGAAGCACAGGATGCTATAGGTTTTCAGTGGAGGGATAGTTCATGTACGTCTGAAAGTGTCATGGCATATATTCTGTTTGGTAGCTGTCCTTTGGCATTTGTTTAAGTGTGCTGTATGGTTCAGTATATGATCAATATTCTTTAATATTCTGTGTGTGCTTGAAAAAAATGCGTATTTGCAAATGTTGGATAAAGCATTCTACATATGCCTATTCTATGAAGCTTGTTAATTATATTCAAATAGTGCATATGCTTATACCCGTAGTGCATTTTTATTTTTATTTTTTGGTTCCTCTTTTGATCAAGGACCGAAAAGGATATCTTGATAGCTTCTTTCTGAATTTTTAAAAAATTCCACTTGTTAAAAATTGTTATATAATTATCATCTAGCAAGTAACATTTGTAAAGTGATTATTTTTTCCTCTTCAAATAGTTTTCCATAAAGCTAAAAAAGTTTAATGGTGTATCAGATTTCTTTAAATTAGAATTTTCCTTGTTTATCTTTTTTTCATTTGATTGCTTTCTCCCTTTTTTATATCTTTAAGATAAATGCCTTACACACAGCTTTGAGCTGAGTTTTGGAGAAAAATTATCATTGTTCAAGTCTGAAAGTATTAAGTGTATCATTTAGCCCACTTAACTTTATTGAAAAATATATATTTATAATATATTTAGTTGCTTTCAATGTATTCACACAGATATATAAATATTCATAAATGTTTGTATCTATTTATGTGCAACATATTCTTTTTTGCTACTTTTTTCACCTTTACTATATAAATTAGACTTTCCTTTTAGACTTCTGGAGTTAAGAGTAATTTTCTTATTTCACCCTTTTTGTCCACTCTTTTGTAAAACATGTGCTCTACTCTTAATAATTACCAAAAGATTTCAATTAAACTTATATTTAAATTTATCAATGTTTATGATAAATCAATACTCTTACCCTTCTCCCAAACTAAAGCAGGAACTAAGAACAATTTAACTACATACAAGCAATTCACACTATATGCTATTGATGTCATATATTTTAATATTGTCTCGTTTTAGTCCACATATACACATGCAAATTATTATGTATAGTATTATTACAATTTTATAACATCAAAGTTTGTTTGCAGGTACCCATATATTTTATTCTTTCTCTTTGTTCACTTTTATGTTGCAGACTTTTCATCTAAGGTTCATTAATTTCCCCTGTTTAAGGCTGATGCCTCAGGATTTTCTCTGGTGTCAATCTGCTGGTAACAAACTCTTTGGTTTTCTGTCTCTAAAAATGCCTGAACTTTGCTTTTGTTTTAAAAAGATTTGGGGGTGAATAATATTCAAAGTAGAAGTTTCATTTCAATTGGTAAAGCTGTCCTCCCAACATTAGATGTCGCCTATGGGAAATTGAACATCAGTACAGTTTTCACTGTTTTGTAAGTGGTCAGGTGCTATATCAGATCTTCTCCTCTGTGTCTTAAGGGTGATGCAGTATTTGAAGTATCTAGGGAAGAGCCTTTTTTATATCTTGCTTGGTGTTTGTTACACATCCCAAATGTGAATCTGTATCTACTGTCAAGTCAATACCATTCTAAGCCATTACCACTTCAAATATTTCCTCACATTGTCCCATAAAACTCTAATTAGATGTTTATAATATCTGCCTTCTCTTTTAATTTATTTCTCAAATATTCTATCACTTATTTTAGGTGCCCCATCTATGAATCTATGTCTAAGTGCTGAGTTGCTGTATTTTAGATAATTTCTTTATATATTCATTTCAATTTACTAATTTTCTCTTCAACTTCATCTAATCTACTATCAAACATATTTATTGAGTTTTTAATTTTAAATATTATAGTTATCATTTATAGAAGCTCTATTTGTTCATCAGAAATGTAATTTCTGGATTTTTTATATTTTAAGACTCTTAATTTGTCTCTCTACAATGTCAGATATTGTTAGTTTGCCATCTGTGTCTGATTATTTTAATATCCAGAATTTTACAGATCCATGTTAGCTGTCTCTGCTATTTCTTCTGGCTCTTTTGATGATGTCATGCTTCCTTATCTGTTTAGTGTTCCCTGAATGTGACCTGGCTTCTTCTTCTTTGAGAATTCTTTGAATTCTTCTCCTTTGAGAATTCTTTGAATGCTTGAGAATTCTTTGAAGCCTAAGATTAAGTTGATTCTTCCAGAGATATATGCATTTGACTCTTCCAGTAATCTGAGCTGCACTCACAGTCTGAGACCTCTTTAGGCTAATTTTTAGATCACCAAAGTTCTAAGAATGTGGCTGGAGAACTACCTGAGTTGATTCAGTAATTACCAATTATCAGGGCATTTTTTTCCCCCTGTATTTCAACACCAAAGTAAAATGAATAAAAAAGACATAGATACATTAGAACTTCTAAATTACATTTAGTTTTCTCTTCCTGATTTTATTTATTTTTATAGTGTATGTAAGACATTACAAGTGTGCCTTTATGTAGGGTCTGTTCTGGAAATTTTTTTCCTTAGTGAAAAAAACTGTTCTTCAAAGTTTGCAAATGACTTCTTAGCAATGAGAATCTATAGAATGGCAAAAGGCAAAAAAATTACTTTTCAGAAAAATGACTGGTAGTGAAAACCAGCAGGAATGTGTAAGACTGAAGCTGGGTAAACAAACTGGAAAGGTATGACAACAGTTCATGTGGAATTTAATGCAAGCCTGAATTGAGGTATCAGTGTTGAGAATGGAGAGGAGAAATTCATGAAAGAAGTGTACTTGGAGTAGCCTAACTTCACTAAAAGCATTTGATCCATAAAAATACTGATCAGTGTTGTTGTTTTTTATTATTATTATTTTTATTCCTGCCTTGTCCTTTGCCATGGAGGAATTCTGTGTAAAACATCAATAATTTTGAGAGACATTTGATCATACCCAGGTATTCACAACTCTAAAAAAAATAAATAAAAATTTTATATAGTTAATGATACCATTCATATGTCTTGGATATAAAAGCTTTTGTATATTGATGTGTTTCTAAAATTCAAAGTTTACTACATATGAGAATTAAATAGTGAAGTGCAGGAAGCAAATTTATGTATTTTGTTTGTGATACTTATGATACTTATTAGTGTAAGCTATATAAAGATTTCCAAATAGATATTGCTATTATATCATTAATGAATTACAGTTTGAACTTTGTGAGTTAGATGTATGTGAATTCATTTACGTATATGTGTACACAGATTTATATTATGTTCAAGCATATAAATATTATATACACACACATTAAAGGTAAGCTTTTTATCTACAGTAAATTTTAGCCACCTGAGGCATTAGGTCATATCCTTATCCTGGAAAATGGTGAATTAGAAGAGTCAACCTGTTGCTAAATAAGTGTTTAGTGATTCCTTAACATAGCTTGGAATAAAACACTGATATAGTCCTTGCCCTCAAGAAATTCGTAGATTATAGAAAATAAGTTTCATACTAGCTCCCGAGGTAGACATTCATACAAATCCTTTAATAAGATTTCCATTTTTAAGAGATAAAGTTTGCCCAATAGAAATTTGGCTATATTCTGGCTTTTTCTCCTTAAGGATTATTCACTATTTGATATGCATGGTAGATCCAGGCCCTATATGACCCTCAGAGAAGGACTGTTGCCTGTTGCTGGTGTCCCTCCAGCTGTCACCTCCTTCAGGGTCTTCCTCAGCAACCAGACAGACCCTGCCTGAGGTCATGCTTTCCATGGGGTAGCCCAAATCCAGGAACTGACCTCTGGGGGGTGCCAAAGGCCAGTCATTTTGACTCACTGAGGGGCAAGTCTGACAGACCATCTATACTCTAGAGCTCTCCCCACATTCGGCCTAACTTTTGCTGGGCTTGCCTCCACATTTGATTTCTCTCTTTGCCCAAATCTCCTTTGGCCCATACTTTCCTCAGGTGTTGATACCTGATAAATATCCTTCACACCAAACCCTGCTCAGCTTCAACTTTTTAAAGATGATCATCTGTAACAGTATAAAAATCAGAAGAAAATGGTTATAAAAAGGAAAAAGAAGTGGTTTCTCTTTGACATTTGGTTTTCTGTATCTAATGTCATGAAGATGTAGATTTTTTTTTCAAGTCTAAATCATGCTTCAGATGCTTATTTCTTTAAAGCTACACAATTGATTATAACTTCTATCAGCTTCTGCAGCCCCAGGTGCAAGTTTGAAAGTGATATTTCAAACCCTGTTGTTATTGCTGTAACCTTTTCTCCAGTGAATCAGAGTAGTGGGTGTTGGGTATATCCTCAGTGGCAGTCAAGTTAGCTCTGCTAACACACAGGGTATTATCTTTTCTGAAATCCTTGCAAGAAGATCAAAGGTAGCTCAGATCTTCATCTTAAACCATAGATTATGAGTCAACCAGGGTTGGCCTGAGACAAATATTTGATGTATGTTTAGTCATATGGTGAGTCAGTGTTCTAATCAGAGGCAGAATTAATAAGTTAAGGTTCTTTGCTCACCAAGTCGAACCTTCAAGTACGCTTTTCAGAGAGAATATACATGCATTCTTTTGGCATTTTTGGTTTTGCTTGTGCATCATTTTGCTTCTCTTCTCACTTCTACAAGACAAAGATATTAATTGCATTCAAAAATAACGTTATAAGCTTCTGGCGAGCTAAAATTGAGAATAAGGGATCAAGGCAATGTCTTCCTCCTGCACTTTTAGAGATAAAATGAATATTTTATAGATGGGAAAGGAGAGAAACAGGGAGATGAAGAGGTTCATCCCAGATCACAAACCATTGGTGGCAAAGCATGGACTAAAATTCAAACAAAGTGTCTAATGGTTAGACACGTCGTGCTGCCTTCCATTCAGACTTCTTTGGGTGATTGCTATTGATGTAGCCAAAAAGACATCAATTCAAAATTCAACACTCCACTGATATTTATTGAGCACCTACTATGTGTCCGATACTGTTTGTGGAAACTATATGCAGCAGGGAAGCAGACAGACAAGTTTTCATCATCAAGCAGCTAACTTTCTGGCAAAGATTCATTTTCTTTTCACAGTAAAAAAGCACTTATGTAACATATCAGTAATAAAATAACTACTTAAACACACAGGTTATGAAAAAGACAGCTTTGGCAATGCTTCTTGTGATTTAACTTAGAGTGACATCGCTCCCTTGGCACTGGCTCTAACAGGTAAGCAGCACAACTTCACTACTGAATATTTCTTCAATGGTCACAGCCTCACTACCTTGTGTGGTAACTATACTTAAAGATGTGAACCATTCAGTTACAACGAGAATGTACTTATTAAATGATATTTTGAGTTGGAAAAAAGTCAATGAACTGGGCTATTTTTCTTTTCCTGAATTAATGTAACATTTGCATCATAATATTTAAAAGTCATTAATTGGGACATTTATTTGTTTGCAGAAGATCTAGCAGGTAAGTTGTCAGAACAGAAGTTGTTCAATTTCCAGGTCATCAATGGTGAGAAAAGCTCAGTTGATATGAACAAACAGACAAGAAACTCAAGGGAACATGGACTCCATAGAGCACAGAGCATAAAAGATCCTCAAAAAGTCATCTGTTGACAGACTTTGTTATTTACATTTTGTTGAAGCCTGTGCATTTCCTTCATATCACTTAGAATAATTAGAATGAATCACATTCAATGACTTCTTTTAAAATATTTTCCTTAAGCAAGAAGCAGCATTGTTAAGTGGTTAACAGCAAGGACTCAGAACCCAGTGAATTAAGGCTTATATCCTATTTCCACTACTGACTAGCAGTGTAGACTTGGACACCTTACTGAGCTCCTCAGACCAACTTCTTGGGTATAAAACAAGAAGACTAACACCGTGCTATGAGATTAAATATTTGTAACAACTATTTGTAATACTTGGCATATAATGAATATTAAGTAACTATTTATAAAATGATTTAAAAATAAAATATTTCTTTTCTACTAATAATAGGAAGAGGAAACATTCTTTTTTTAATTACTGCTAATATTCTCCTCTCCTATAACTATGGTTGAATATTGAGTTGTTCAATAATTATTATTTAATGAATAAATAGGTGAAAGTTTTGAGGCCAAAAATATAATAAAGTACTAGTAGAAATTATACATTTTAGTGCTATAGAATCTTCAATAGTGTCACAATGCTCGTACTGCTAGTAATTCAGTATACCTCCCTTGGTGCTATGCAAAAATTATTTCATTTGACATTATAGCAGCCCTAAAATGTAAGAATCAAATCTCCACCTCGCAGATTAGGCAACTGAGGTTTCAAAAGATTAAGTAATTTATCCAGTTACAGAATTAGATTGACAGGGCCTATGACCAAATCTGGGTCATTTTGATGCCAAAGTCTGTGCTTTCTCCATGCTACACAGTCTTACATGGAGAGAGGGTTGGATGACATCAAGTAGGGGAGACTGAGACTCACAGGGGGATATACAGGGATTTAGAAAAATAAAAGTCTAGGATGTGATATAAGGATTTATATCTAAATCATATCTTCTAAAACGTAGCTCACATCCTGAGTTCCTAAGTAAACATAAAACCCAACAATTTTATCAATATTCCACATTACTTGCTGACACTTTTTACTGATGTCCGTTTATTGCAAAGCTAGAGTTTTAAGTTTGAAGTCACCAGTAGCTCAATCCGTAAAACATTCGTAAGCAAATTACTAGGACTTGTAAAGCTCAGGATTAACGGAAAATGCATGTAAGATAGTTTCCCAATGAGAAATTTAAGAGAGAGCCACTTTAATTTGTTGTTGCCCAAATGTAATAAAACCGAGTAAAAAATCATTACATCCTTAGTTATAAACCACAATGTATAAATCATAATTCACAAGCCATATACTTAGATTTATGAATTTGGAAAGGGAGAATAAGCAGAAGAGTCTGAACGATAGTTGAAAATGATGAAAACTACCCAAAGAATCCTATTATAGGGCTAAGAATTCACTGTGCCCAGGGAACTCAAGTAGCAAAATTTCAGAAAGAATGGAATTGACTTGTATAAGCACATCTTATCTGTTCTTGAATTAAGCCTCTGAGATTTCATTTTGCTATAATTTTTTATAATTGGATTATTATAAGACATGTGGAGCCGATGGAAATAAGTATGATGCAACATAATCATAAAGAATTTTTCCTGAAAAGCACAAGAAATCTACTCTTATTTCTAACCAAGACCCAAGACTTATAGATGGCAGAAGGATTTGGAGAAAGGCCAACGTGCAGCTATGGCTGCCACCTGATTATAGTATCACTTCATTAAATAGCTCTGATCTGCTCTTTATCATGCCATGAAATACCTCCCAACAAAGAATCTATGTTCAGCTGATCACATTTGGAGGTTGAAGGCCTTCTCCTCTGCTTAAAACCTTTGTTTTAATTTTTTTTTCAAAGGGCAATCACTCTTTAAAATCTAACGTGAGCCAGAGACAATACTGTGGGCAAAACCAAAACCCTTGTTCCTTGTTTGTCTTATTTGTAACTGGATCTACTTGTGTCCTGTTCGTGACTTGCTTTGTCTGCTTAGTTTCCATCTTACAGTTGTAAATTTACAGCTTGCTGACGGCAGCAACAAAACATATTTTGTGTAATTGTTGTTATCATCTTGCAGTAATTCGACAGCAAGAAAGCAAATTTTAAATTTAGTTATAGCAACTAATCAAGGATTTCACCAAGTTCTACTTTCATTTATTCAAAAGTAGTCTGATAAGTTTCTAAAATAAATACATGGTTAAATAGAGAAGTGATGGGTGATTTAGCAAAGGCGTGAGACTGGATCTGGTAGAGAGCATGGGATTTTACTTTCACCTGCTTCACTACTTGCTCTTGAAAATTAATTGGAAGGCTGTGAAATCTGACTGAATCTCAGTTCCTTCAGCCATAAAAAATAAGGAGATTGAGCTAGATGACCCTAAAGGACATTTTCCAGGCTTTGCCTCCTATAAAAACAAAGCCAGCGAATGAACTATGTAGTTAGAACTGATAAATGAAAGATTGACTCTGTTTGCAAATTACCTTATAAAGAAAAAAAATAAAAATAAAAACAGAGGGAAGAGAAGTAGATTTAGGGAGGCAAAGGCAAGTGGGAATGGCAGCTGTAATTGAGATATTCTAATCAGAAAGCCATCAGGAACTGACCTTTATGGAGTTTGTGCTATCCGGAAACCATTTTGTCAGACTATTTAAAACTCTTTTCTCACAACAGCTCCAGGAGATGGGTGCTGATGCTGCTGCACAGGAGAGAATTTCTTAACACGTCAAAGGCATCTTTGCAAAGATGTTTAAACCAGAGTCTCAGTCTGACAACTAAAGTGGGTGCCTAGAACAAACACACAAACAAACAAGCTAAATCAAGAAAAAAAAAAAGACCCTAACTCATAATTTTGTCAGAAAGCAGCAAGACCTTCTTTCACAGAAAAAAAGAATGCATTCTTGAGTTTTTTTGGAAACTCTTTTGAGCAAACAACAGTGTGTGAGAGCTCTCTGGGGCTGAATAGTGTGGCCACGGTGGAATGCTGTGGCAATATAAATTACAGAGAAGATGTATGGCTTTTCATCTCATGCCCTCACCCGCAGATGTCTGTGGGATGAAAGCAGAAGTCCCTGCCAGCCCCCCGAGTCCTGCAGTTCTGACACCCTGTAATCGTTTGCTAGATTCACAGCCTCCCTCCTTCATGCACCAAACCTCCTTTAGGGCCGCGTTACTGTACACATTTCACTTGAAAAACACTAAGTCACGACGCAATTAATTTTGCCTTGAGAATTTCACAACATCCTTTGAGATCACAATAACCCCAAGGATATTGAGCAATTGGGGTTGAGACTCTCTTGCCTAAGTTAGACTTTTGTGAAAGAAAGAGGGTGAAAGTGGGGAAACTGATCTTGCTTAAAACAATTGAGTTGGCATGAAGAGTGGACAGGAAGGGGTGAGTTTAAAAGTGACTAGTGATCCTGGTGAGAATTTATCTCATCCAAGTTATCATTTTTCATATCCATCTCTTTTAACAGTATTTTTCCAGAAAGTGTGTTTTTGCTTGCTCTGAGGGAAAAGATCACGGTAGTTTGTGTTTTTTTTTTTCTCTAGGACTTGCCTTCTCTACGCTACTCTGACTCATCATTGTTAATTTAAAATAATATAAATAAGCAAATACATGACTCAAGAAATGTGATGAGAAATGAGAAAAGGATGTTTAGCTTGCCAACCTAGCCCTACATTTTAATTGAAAAGCATGCTTCACACAGCATCAATAAGTTTTCAAGTGACCTGTCATGACCGGTTTTGACCATAAGCATGTCATCCGCTCTTTCTTAATAAATTGGCAGATTATGCTAATATAAGAGGAGAAAGCTATCAATTTTATGTGTGCCAGACAAGCTATGCCATTGATTTCATAATTTATGATACGTGCTTGGAAGAGGAAGATGGCTAAGAACAGCGTTTCACAAACAGAATAAAATGTTACAGGACGATAATCAATTAGATATAGTTGACAAATAGGTGGAGAAACCATTGCAAAATATTATGCTTTCCTAATAGGCAAACACTCATAGATTCAGTGTCACATTATATCTGTATTAATACTTCAACAGAGGGCTTGTGATAATAGCAGATACATGTGAATTATGAAGATGAGTGACTGAAATTTTCTTGTAAGCATTTAACTAAAAAAGTCATAAGGATTCACCTGATTGGAAGTCAAATTTTCTTCCTTCAAGAGATAAAGAAAACAATATAGAACAGAATAATGATAACTGCACCAATAAAGTTTGATCTTTTTCTGTGGAAAAATTACTGAGTCATTTCATATTTTTATAAAGACAGTTAGAATTTGGGGGCTCATAGGAAAATCGCTAAGATTTGGGGTCAGATAGAACAACAAGAGAATAGTTTAATATGCATAGTGAAGTTCACAATATATCATACATTTATAGCTAAATAGAGTTGTTTGTCTTTAGTTAAAATATTAGATTTTGTCCTGGGAGCCACTTTCAAAACACATAAAAAGTCCCTTCAGAAAACTGGAAAATCTGCCACATTATTTCTCAGCATGTGCAAAAATTATCAATTTGTCTATAAGTTTTGCTCATCAACCTTAAAGCAAAAATACATAGCAGACAAAGCAAAGCAAATAAACATTTAAACCTTATACTTGCCTCTAACTATTTTTATCTTATATGGAGGTAAGATGGGCACACGTGAACACACAAGCATATCCATAACACTCAAACACAAGTCAACATTTATCCAAAATATAACAGATCATCAAGTATTTCTGGAAATGTCTGGAAATATTTACTGTGCTGATCTTTATCATATTTGATAAATGCTTGTCTTATGACATTAACTGCTTTTTGTATAAAATTGTCATATGGTTTGTCATCATTCCAACATGGCGAAAGATAAATTTATTTATTAAAAATAATCTTACTTGGGTAATTTCAAAAACATTAAATGTCATTTGTTCCCAATTGTTAGATCTCATTTAATAGTGAGCTGATAGGTTTTTATATACTATAAAGTGACTCCATAATTGTTTTTCTTGTAAGTAAAATATCTAGATAATTTAAAAAATAAGCAAATAATTAAATGTTTTTTTTCAGGTAAAATGACATATGTTTTAAAGTATTTTAAAATAAGACCACTTGGAAAATATTACAACTTTCTTTTCCTGAGCATTTGCGAAACTTGTTAAAGAATTCTAGGAAGTACGATATTTACTCATCTTGAGGGATACTCTTTCTCCCTGTAGCTTTATTCTTCCTACACTCCCTCAAAATAATTAGTTTTAGGTAAAGTGAAATTTGTTTTATATATGCAAACCTATAGGATTCAGCTGATAAATAAGGATGAGCAGCATTGCTCCTCTATCATTGTCAAAATGATTTTCTCAACTTCTTTGTTCACAAACCAAACAGTTAAAAATAAAATACAAATCAACAGTATGTTATCTGTAAAAGTTACCAAGTAGATTCACATCCCTCATAGCCTCCCGTTATTATCTTTACAGATCTTGTAGTGGGCACATTTGTGATTCTGGATCTAGGAAGAATCATTCTTAAATGTTTTACAAAAGCGTTTTTCCTATTTGGAGTTATTTTATCAGAATGCATCCTACTAGCCCAATACCCTCTAATGCTCTCTTGTGTTTTGAAGCTTTAAACAACCCCATTTTAATGCATCTAGAGTCTAATTGTTTGTTTTTCCTCTCCTTTTTATAAATCTCTAAAATAAAATAAGTAATATTAGTACTGTCTTGAGATATAGTTTTTGAAAAATAAATGCATTTACATAATTCCACAGTGCAAAAGTACAAAGAACACTAAAAGAATAAGGGTAGAGCTGAGCCCTCATGTTTGCATAGGCCCTGCATTATGTTGAATTTTGATGGAATGAATCCAAGATGGAATTAAACCCAAATGTTTCCTGTTTTCTTCCATCTTAATAGCTTCATATTTCCTTCATTTTACGTCTTCTACAGTTTTCACATTTACAATTGTCATCTTTGTGAACACTGAACATATTTATGGCATGTCTGTTTCCTGATACATATTTCAGGCTCTCATATTGTAGTAGTTACTAGGCAACAAGAGAGAGTTTGGATTTATATATAATAGAGAAATTTAAATTAAGGAGGAAATGGAACTATATTAGGTCAACTTCAAAATAAATCTTCCCTCTTACTCTAAAAGCTATGACAATATTTGTAGAGTTACTTTTCCCATCATAATGCCTTTATCTGTTAAATTATAGAAACAAATCAAGAAGTTCAAGTTGATGTTAAGAGGACAAAGAAAACATAAGATAGACAAAAACAAAAATAGAGAATATTAGGTCCATGATGAGAGTTAACAGGTAACCCACATTTCTATGGCTACGAGTCACATTTAGAACTTTACTTGTATTACATCATACATCATTTAAATCTTCCATAATAGGATGAGATAGGTACACTTAGTCCCTCTGGTTACAGCCTGAGGTCACAAAATTAGTAATTAATAGAATCAGAATGAAATTCAAACAATTGAATCCCCTCCCAAAATCACAATTTTTCTTTCTCATTTGAGTAATCTATGCAAATATTACACCTCATTGCTGTTGCAAAAGAAAAAAGTGAGAAGTGAGAAGAAGAGGAAGAAGTAGAGGTAGAAGGGGTAGGAGGAAAGGAGAGGGAGAGGAGAGGACCATAAGGCATCATAAGGCATTTACCATTTACTACTATCTATATGCAGCTTCTCAATATTGATAAGTCAGACTAGCATTCTCTGATTCAATCACTATTGTTTTAAAGACAGCTTTCTAGCATGTTTTTGTACCAAAAAAAGAGAAGATATAAGAGGAAGAAAAATGAGGAAGAGGAGGAGGAACAGGAGGAAAAGAAGACAGATCAAGAGAGCAATGGACTCTCTATCAAAATAAACACACCTACCTACATCTTACACAAGGAGGATGCTTATAGCCTCAGCACATTCCTCTTACTGCACTGTAATGGCACTTCACTGGCCCTTTCCTCTCAGATTCATGTGTTGTGTAATGGCTAACTCATGTGAACAGTCTTTGTTTCCTAGAGATGAACCAGCCAAGCAATAAAATTAAAATGAAAAATAAATAAATAAATAAAGCTTCATAATGCTCATTTGTGGCATTTTAAATAGTGCTAACAACAGATGAATTCCACTAAGTTGCAAGAGCTAGAAATCAATGAGTTGGGCACATTATTCTCATTCTCTTTCAATTTTATAAAGTTCTTTTGCCTCAATATGCACTTCCTTCTTCACCTTGACTCATTTTGTTCAGACAGTTATTTCTTCTCACACCTTTCAAGAAGGGAGATGGGAATGTCTATGATTTGGAATTGAGTTTTTCCCAATGACAGCAGAAATTGCTTTCGTACATGCCTCCTTGTTGGAATTCTTGAGTGCTTTTGGACAATTCCTGACATAGGAAGAGAGGAATCTTGCTGTCAAAAGTTAAATCCTAATCCCAGACAGGAAAAATGGTGAGAGACCAGGTTCCATGGCATAAGCCTGGATTTCCAGACTGTGAAATATCAATTCTCATCAGTCCACCATTGCTTAGGGGCATATGTTCAGACTTCACAAGTGTTATTTTTTCTAGTCTAACTTTGATATGATAGTGTATGTGTTCAAATACTTTATAAAACTACCTCCCAGTAAATATGTGAGAAAACAATATTTTCTTTTTCAAGAAAATTATCACATTTTACCTGACTTCTAAAGATTACTCACCAAATATATTTAGTCATTTGCTAAATTATTATTAAAAAACATACAAGTTTTAATTGAAGTACATTTTTTTTCCCCCTGAGGGATAAAACGTGTGTTAGTCTATGTGTTTATCCCAAGAGTTAGACAAAGATTTTCATCTCTATGATGCCAGTTCTTTTATTGACATGACCCCTTTCTTAATAGTATTACTTTTGTCATTCTGAAGGATATACAAGTGCGTATTTGAATCTGTACTTTGGAACAAAATTATTTTATATGAGACCTTTCGAGAACTATATATTTGGAATACAATTAAATAAGTAAAATGATGAGTTTGCATTCCTAATTGCCTTCATGGGATTTCCCCAACTGTATTCAAGCTTTTTCTAATGCTAGAAAAAGGCAGTCAATGTTACTTCTTGGTGACCAAGCAGTGTCTCCTTGCTGTTACTACAGCTCCCTTCCCATTTCATGCATTGTGACAAAATTTCCCTCAGTTCAAAAGCTACTTAATTTCAAAGGACTGGTGGAAATCTTACCAGTTCCTGAAATATCCAGGATACCCCTTTGAGTTTGAGTAGCCCTTTCATTGTGGAAAAGGCAGGGGGTATGTGGTACTCAGATTATATCTAGAGAGACCTGCTATGACCCATAAGCCTCATTGAGGGAGAGATTGTTACAGATGTTGGATGGGGCCCCTGCACTGAATCCATCAGCCCTCACATTCTTCTTTCTCTTCTAAGAAGCATGTTCCAGATGGTATGTATTAATGTGTATTTGCAATACTTTTGGCATGGGGTAGCGGCAAGATAAGCAAATGTGAAGCAAACACAGATAGAAAAAATGTTACCAGCGAAACAAAACTGGAAGCATTTATGTTTCTAAGTAAGAGACATCAGAGGATCAGATATAGAAAAAAAGGCTAATGCATTAATTTCTAGTATCATCACAGAGAAAACCAAATAAGACCCAGATTCTGCTTTTCATGATGGAGTTGTTTAAAGGTTGTTATTTTCTAAGTGTTAATAAATGTAATTTGGCAAACTTTGCAATTACATATTTCTATTGTTATTGGTCTTACTCATTTTCTGATTCCACCCCATCATTCGTCATTTTATCTCTAAAATTTGCATGACCCGATTTGCTGCCAGCTGTGTGTATATGGTGTACTGAATTTCCAGGCATTTGCTGACGATCTGCATGTCTTTCAAACCTGAGCACAGAGATACTTATGTTCAGCCATGGACTTTTAAGGTAACTAGGCTTAGCCTTAGTTCCATGGTAACTTTTGCTCTGTTGGAAGCCATACCAGTAGGAACCAAATTCAGTCACCAGAAGCTTTGTGTATGAATTATTCAGTTTACTGAACTTAAACATGATTTATATCTGGTTCAACCTCCTGCAAAACTCAAGCATGTGCTTCTGTTGTCTTTATATTTTGCATTGTTCCTTCTCTGTGAACCTACATTTAAGTCATTCTTCTTGCTTAAAATATCAGAGTCCAGCTCATTACGAGACAACTCTCTAAGGGTGTCTTGTGTTTCTACACATCTTAAGAGAAGAGGCACTGACTGGTTTTGTTCCAGACTACCTTCAAGGATGTGTGTAAAGCAAACATCCTAGGAAGACAGAGATAATATCTCCTAGAACAAGCTAGGGTTATTCTGTAACAAAACACACTACCTGTGCAGGTATCTCATAGTTCTCTCTGTATCAGTCTATGGAAATTGGAGCTTAAAGAACTGGCAAAGAAAATTCTGACACTTTTGCTACTCCTGTGGGTAATAAACTGTACTCTGTCTCTGTTCCAGGAGTCTTGTGTTTTCTGCCAACACCCATAAAACTGTGGGAGGTTAACTTATTAGTTTACAAGTGGGAAAAAATTCTGAGACCCTTCACCGTTTTTCACAGTTTCCATTCTTTTTCCTTATAAGCAACTTCCTTTGACTTATTTTGGTATACATATTAAGTATTACAAGTTAGCACTTTCAAATTTTCCCTGAAAATAAAGCTCCCCTCAAGTATATGTTAAATATGAGGATATTGGGTCTCTCCTAGAAAATCTGATTTGTAGGTCTAAATAGGGACATAGGAATGTTTATTTTTATACACAGTGCTTCAAATAATCATCTATTGGAAGATTATGTATCTAAAATATCTATCAACATTTAGGGTAAAGAGTAAATACTCAATAAAGGACAACTCTTACTCAGGTCTTAAAAAGTCTTCAGTAAATACTAGTGCCACTCCCTCTCCCCAACTCCTAAATTCAGAAAAGTTGAAACATTAAGAATGGACCAAAGTAGACATTTCATTGTTGATAAAAATCAGATTAGAGACCATAGCTTTGGTCTATTGCCCAGGTGGTGTTGCCAAACAAATCCCTAAATTAGTTACATTTATCCATTTGGTTTCAGGCAAACTGAAGAACAGAGCTTCCCATGTAAGGGTCTCACTCAGGTGAGACTTAAGACACAGAGGACTTTGAAAGTTTTATCAGGACTTTTGACAGGATATGGAGAATAATAGAAAAAATTAGGTAACAATGAGAAATATAAAATATCTCAAGTAGGAAATAGAATAATCTGATCACATGGTCAATATTTATTTGTCTTTCACTTTGAAAAGTATTTAGATTTTAAAATTCCCTCTTAAGTCATAATCTATGACTCAGAGTTTAAAGAAATTTGCTAAAGATCATGTGGTTGATAAATGTCACAGCTAAAATTCAAACTTCAGCTCTAAAGTTCTACTGTATTATACAATAATACTAAGGAGTGATGAATAACGGTTATGCTGAAGGATGGTGTCAGGGAAAATAGAAAGTTGCTGCAAAAATGGCCATGAGAAAGAACAGAGCATATAGTGAGGTCCAGTGAATAACATGAAAATAAAATAATTTAATTCTACAGGGAATTTTATTTTTGTCATTTTTTATTTTGATTTATTGAGAACTCAGCATATCCTGACCCAATGGTATACATGAGAGTAAAAATACAATAAAAATTATATCTTTTACTAAAAGGTTTTGTAACTTAGTGAGGGACACAAGCCAATATAAGGCTAAAATAAACTTGGTCATTATCATATCAGAATTGCACATTACACATACAATGGAGACTCCTAAGAGTGATCGATTATTCAGACATGGGAGAGTAGAAGTGGGACTTGAAAGTTCCTCCAGAAGTAGTTATCAGGGATTAGTGAGTCACTCAATGCACAAGACCCTTTCCTAACACAGAATTTTTGATAACTTTTTAAGTTTAACATATATGGTACATGGTAATTATATGAAATTCAAAATAGAGATAAGATAAAATTAAATTCATATAAATCACCAATAACATCTCCTAACACAGTAATATTAACACTCGGTATGGGGAAACCAAAAGTCAAAGTATTCTAACCGAAAATCAAAAGAAATCATTAATGGGAAATGTCATTCCTTGTGTTCTTGCCTGTGGTCAGGTGATGCACTCTCAGTGGTGGATGATGGTGACCCAAATAAACTTTCTCAGGGACTTAGAGTTTTTACAAGCCATGGGTAAAATCTCTAGGAGATTTTGTTCATTAATTAATTTATGCAACCAACATTGAGTCTTTTCAATGATTAGGTGCTGAGCAGGCTGTTCAGAGGACAGAATTCAGTTCTAATCAGGTAGAAGCCAACAAAGTAAAGGATAATCAGTCTAGTGAGGGATAATTCAATAAACTCTAGTATTTGGAAGTGTACATTCCAGGAGATATTAGAATTCTCATCAAAGGATCAATGGAAAATGTTTACCATGGTTTTAAACTTCCTTGGACTGAATTTTAAAAATAGAAAAAAAAAATCACATGAGTACACTCTCCTAACAATACGATCTATAATTTGTATTGTCCCTTTTTCTGGAACAATCTCACCCTCATTCTTCCTGAGATAAAGTTTTCTTTCAAGTTTCAGCTCTAATCCTTCTTCCTCCTCAGAAAGGTTGTCATTCTGTTAAAAGAAGCATTCATTAACAAATAAATCACTCTAACATGTCATCTTATTTATTCCTTTAGAGGATTAATCATGGTCTAACTGCATTAATTTGTTTCATTATTTATTACTTGTCTATGTCACTGGACTATAAACTGTCAAAGTCAGAAGCCTTTTTTAATTTTCTTCACAGTTATGTGCCCAGCACTTGGAATCTTACATGTAATCACCACTTGTTACATAATTTATTGAATAAGCTAGTCTTAGTCTCAGTGTTTGCACCAGCATGTCAGATGGTAGTCACATTACTTAGGATTCATCTGGCTTCTGAAAATGAAAATCCAAAAGCCAGTGACTTAGTCACAAAACTATATTATCTTACACTGAGAAGTTCAGAGGAAAGGAGGCACCAGTGTGCACTTGGCAGTTTAGCACCACCATTTAAGTTCATTTCATCTTTCAGCTTGTTATCCTCAAGAGGCTGGCTCTTTCACAGGCCAGTTCAGCTCATGTAGCAACAATAGTTTTGGGTTACCATTTCCACACATGAAAATATATAGAGGGAAAATATTGGATTGTCTCTTACCTTGTATTCCTATAATTCAAGAATAAACCTTCCTAGACAACACTTGGAAAACTTCCCCTCAAAGCTCATTGTTCAAATTCTACTGTACATCCACAAATCAACCAATCACAAGAAAAAACAATACCATAATAGTTAATACCAGTGGTTTTCAAATGTTTTCACTGTGACCCTCAATAAAAATATATGTTCAGATTGAGGCCCAGTACATAGACACACATAATTGTTAAAAATAAAATTATATCACAAATATGGAGGACAATTTGGTGATAGCCACAGGGGAGGGGTGTTGGGAAGCTGAGAGAATGGGGTGAAGAGTTAAAGAAATGCAAATTAATAGATGATAGATGGTCATAGTGATGGGAATCATGGCATAGGGAATGCAGTTAGTATTAATATATTGCCTAGGTGAAAAACCAGAAGAGAAAAGGAGCAATTAGGGGGATCATTTTATTAACTACATAAATGTCTAACCAATGCACTATATGCTTAAAACTAACAAAATAAATTAAAAAAAAAAATAAAAAGTTTATAAAATTGTTCTTACCTTTAATCTAATATATATGGAATACCGATTTTTCCTGTGCTGTTTCATTTTAAAAGGATAATGAACCACACTAATTTGACTTATATTACACACATGGTTGTGACTCATGGTCGGAGTAATACTGTCTTAGACCAATCGAGGTCTATTTTTAAAGTCAGGCTCTGAATCAAGAAAGGCAGAGTAGATGTCAAACTAAATTGTGTTCAGGGAAAAGAAAAAAAATGCCCTTGGCATGGCACATCACATCTATATAATACTGTTCATTTTAATATCTACAGTTTATTTAAATATTCATATTCCTTTGTTATGAGTATTTTGATACAATAAATATCAACTACAAGAAAGACTCTGACTACATATACTACCAAAGATGCTATGCTAAGAATCAAAGTAGTTACTAAGTCATACCAAAAAAAGAAGTATGTAAAATGTGTTTGTTCATTTTTGTTTACTTGTTTAGAAAATATCTCCTTTAAATAACGGCAAGTCCAACTTAAAAATCAGGCCAGCCTAAAATACCATGTAAGTGGGACTTCCTCAATTTCTTTGCAGGTTATCATAAACCACCCCAACTTTCCCAGGATTCTTCTGAAATATCTCTATTTGGATCTGTTGCTGATAATGACGTGCCCTGTGATGATGTTTGCTGTCCAAAGTGTTCTCGCCACTGTCCTAAAGAGAATAACCACCTCCTTAAGGTCCCTGAAATATATGGTGACAGGAAGAAATGTAATTATGAGCGGTGAATATACATGCAATATACGTATGCCTTACTGTTGAATTGTACACTTGGAACTTACTGGATTTCATTAACCAATGTCATCATAATAAAAAAAAGGCGGGGGGAGAAATACCAAATGTAAGTCTTATTGGCTATTTCTCTGAATTTCTTCTTTCTATATACTCTTTCAATCTCTTCTTGACTTTTACTTCTTGAATACATAGCTCTATTTACTCCTAATGGCATTATTTTTACAATTCCATTATTTCTAAATTGGCAGTATCCATTTTAATTCTAATACAGTATTGTCTCATCCATCTGTCGTGGCATGGAATCAAAGTGTGTCACTAAACTGGAATTTCCAGATAACTGAATGTGACTATTCCAAGTCCCAACACTTTATTTCATTTTAATTATTTCTATGAAACATATTCTAAAGTGTATTGTAAAACCACCTGTCTTAATAGTATGCATGGAAGATCTAAACTCTTGTTGATGATTCAAATAATTTTGAGGGAGATGATTTATTCTTGTGTACTTTAACACAGAGAAGACTTTAGATGTGTCTACATAAAAACACACAAACTAAACTAAACTAAGAAAATGAAATGAATGCAGCACTCAGTATAAAAAGTGTGGCTCAGGGGAAGAGGAAATAGAAGGACAAAAATACATTATAGAGGGAGATTTAAAGAATTGGCTCTATCACCAAGTAGAGCTAGGATTTCTAATTTCTAATGCTTGAAATTAGAAATTTCAAGCCACCCCCCCACACACATGTCTCTATATAGACATGGGTGTTCTGTGTAGCATGTGTAATGTTCTAGTATAGTTGCTTTCATATAAGAATAAAAACTATACTGTAAAATGGGCAAGACGAGGCATGGCACAATTAAATGACAATGTTGTAGGGCCAGTCACAGATCTGAAATTCAAATAAGTGTCCTACATCCAAAGCTACTTTCTGTGACCTCATATGTTCCCTTAGAGTCAGGCCTAAGAGTAGTCAGGACAGGACAGAGAACTCCCTGACTGCCCACATGATAATGGGGCAGGGAAATGCCAGGCTCACTTGGAGAGGAATGTGGCTCTGCACCAGACATTCAGGGTCACTCAGCGAAATTATTTTGGCTATTCCACTGGCCTTTCCTCCCCAGCCGTGGCCCAGGGCACACAGAGCTCTGTCATCACTCTGCATCACACAGAGCTGCACACTGACCTCAACACCTGAAGCCACAGCTGCATTAAAAGGTCATCCATGATCAACCAAAGGTTTTGTAGGGCCTCACTTTCTCTCTCTTCCACATATGACTATAAAAGGCATCAATATGTCACCTTCTGCTTTTAAGAGAAATAAAACTTGATGAGCTATGTGACAATCTCTATTAGAGCTCAAGAAAGCAATGGGCCACACAATCAGAGATAGACTGCCCTATTTTTCAAAAGAGGGAAAAAAATGGGAATTTATTTCAGGAAAGTTGGGCCTGAGGGGACAAGGAGAGATGGCATTCTCTCTTTTGACAAGACAAAAGAAAAATGCAAAGTTGAAATTGCTATTACTGCAGAATGAGGGTGACAGACGCAAGGAATGTAGATGGACATTAAGGTAGTCCATATTCAAGATAATAGTAAATAATAAAATATAAAGAAGAATAAATATAAGATTTATTAGTCTAAGATACCAAAGACCCACCATATTGCATGAAGAAAAACACAGTATCCTTGACACATTTTCAGGTCAAGACTTGCAAATCAAATTATGAGTTGTTTTTTGTATCATAATGTGTCTTGTATAATAATGTATCTTAAAAATTAAAAAAAAATTGGGCTGATATCAGAAAATGTAAATTTTAATACTGGCTTTGCCATTAGTCAGCTATTTGATCTTCAGCAAATCATTTAGCATTCTTGATCCTTCCATATCATTGCTACAAAATAGGAAAGAAAATATTCTCACTAGATGATCCAGGAGGTCCCTTCCAGCTCTGAAATTCTTTGATCTACATGTACCCAACCTATCAAGGCTCCACCGCTCTACAATTATACATGAGGTCAAATTTACACTAACACTGTAGTCCCACATGCTTGCTAGCCCTTTCCTACAGGACTGCAGGCCCTCTCCATCCACATCATTTCCTCCAAAGTCAGCTCCAGCTATTTCTGGGTAAGATGGTGTAGAAATACTGTTGGGTTCCTCACTAGACCCATGGATCCCTCCACATCCCTCCCCCTTTTTTTGACCATTTCTGCATGCCCTTGTTCAACTTCTGAGAGTCTTGTTTCTAAGGACTTAACACTGTGCAACTTTCTTCCCCATCATTGGGCATACTGCTCCCCAGCCAGGGATGCTCTCCCCTAGGGCATCCCAGACTGCAAATATGGAAGATACTAGGAGGCTCTGTCTCTTCTTCAGTCCTCTTTGCACCACCCGACTCACGGTGCATTCTCGTCAGAAGTGAAGAGATCTGTTTCTCTCCAACTGTGTTGCACCTACTCTTCCAAGCTAAGCTACTGGTGCTCAATTTTATAATGCCTGCTGGCACTCAGAATCTTACTCTCTACTCTGATTCTTTTAGTGGTGAAGCCTAGACACTGACACGAGGCAGATAAAAGAAACATCATCCTGGTTTCCCCATCTCCCCATCTCTGGCCCCTGCAAGTCAAGTGTTACAAGCAGATTCCTAGGCCTCGTCCAACCTAAGCTCTTGTCACTGATATCTGAAATTATATAAAGATAGAGCAGATCTTCAAATCTACCACTTCATGATACCCCTAAGGCTTTCTCATCTCCAAGCCAATCAACTTAATAAAATTTGTTCTCCTAAAACAGAGTGGCAGAATTATTTCATTTATAAATCAACTATTTAAAAAAATCTACTAATAAAAAGTAATTAGTAACTAATTTGTTTTCATGGCTTTTAGCTAAAATTCCCATCCAGGATTATATTTCTCTATTTATTATCTTCTCTTTGAGAATCTTTGAAGTAATAATATTGGTTAACTTTTATATTGTTTAATTACTCTGATATTAAAATTATACAAATGGTCCTGTTTGTTCTTAGCTTCCTTAGGCCAATTTGGGTCTAGAAGAAGATATATGGGGCAATGGAACAAAATCTAGGTTAAGAAGAGCATTATTAATATACAACATGCACAGAAGTTGTGACTTTAATCATCATATTTGACCCTCCTTTTAAATAGGTCGCTTGACATGGGGATAAAAAAAAAACAAAACATCATATTCACCTTTAGTTCCTATATGCAATCCATCCAACATATATGATTAGCTTTCTTATTTAGGTCAATAATACCAGCTGTTTTCTGTCATCTGTTGTTTTGTCTTCCCACACCTAAAATAATCAAGTGTTTCAAAATTTATGAACAAGGCAGTGGAAAAAACACAATATTTATTTCTAGTATTTTCATTGACTCCTGAGTGACCCTGATTAGATGTTTCATCAGCAGGAACCAATCACATTTTTTCTGCTCCATCCTGCATGGAATTTCTTTGGGGGTATTCTGATAAAATAAGTTTTCCAAGAAAAATGTGGTTTCTGTTTTAATCAAGTTTAAAATCTAAGAAACAATGAGACAGAACGAGGCTTGTTCAAACACATTGTTCAAACACTCTCTTAAAAACACATTCTTCATCTGGCTTTTATAAAATTTCTCTTTGGTAATAACTTTTAAGGAAGACTTTTAAGAAGGCAAAAGAAATTGGCAAGAACAGAATCAAATGAAAGTGCCCCAAATAAGATGACCAAAGTAACTTCAGAGAAGCAGTTCTTAAATTGTTGAGGGTTCAGCAATTCCAGAAAAACATGTGCATCTATAAACATTGAAATTTTGTGAAAAATGTTAAGGAATTTAAAACCTCTGAAGGTCCTTTTTGAATCTCAAGTTAAGAGCTTCCATTGTAAGATTTTTCAGAAAAAGTTTAAGAAATACCCAATCTTGCTAAAATAGAGGTATGTTTACTCAAACTACATGACTATTTTTTTCTCTTTTTCCCTTATCTCCTTTTTCTCTCTCTCCCTTCACTAAACCTGGCCCCTCTCTTCCCTTTTATGAATCAATTCAAAGAACTAAACCACCCACATTCTCCTGTACTTAACAAGATTTTTGTAGCAAAGACAATAGAGATAAAAACCAGAACTTCACAAAGCTTTTCCTTTTCTTTTCCTTCCTGATAATGTGGTCATGCTGGATTTAGTAAAATCTCTGATTCTAATCCATGGCATATTATCTTCTCTCTTTGTTTAACTCTAGAGGCCACACCTACCTGGGAGAACCTGGGCACTGCTCTGAAACACAAATGCATTTGATTTTGGTCTTTAGACATTGCTGAATATGTGGACACTCTCCAGGAGGGGTATGTTTCACTTCATTTTTCTAGGCTATGCTCCTGTATCCTCGTATTATTTAGAGTAATGCTAACTGCTAAAGCATAAAACTGCAAACCCTAACATTTAGTGGCTTAACTCATTAAAAGTTCATTTCGTGTCCAGAACAGATGTTCTGTTCATAATAATAGAGAACAAATGTTTTTGTTCTCTATGAGCAAGTCAGCTCTGATCCAGCCTGGCAGAGAGGGCAGAGACAGCACATCTGTGTCCACTGAGGCCTGGAGGTGCTGCCCATGGCTCTCACACATGCTCCAGTGGTGAGAACTAGTCACATCCCCTGCAAATCAGTTGAGGGGTGCAAGAGAGAATCATGGATTTGGATGGGGTACCTGCCACATCTGCCTTTTTGATAAGTAGAGTTTCTCACCCTGCACTGCTTAAGAATCACTAACATGTACCATCCAGGTGGGTCTTACTAATTAGTAATATGAAAATTTTTTCCCCCAAAATATAATGGCTTAAAACTACAAACTCTCCTTATCTCACAGTTTCTAAGGTAGGAATATGAATGTGGCTTCACCAGATGCCTGTGTAGCTGTCAGCATGGGCTGCAGGGAGGGTCCATCTCCTGCCTGTCGGAGGACTCGCTTCCTCACTGGTGGTTGGTTGGTGGTAGACATGGGCCCTTTGCCATGTGGTCCTATCTCTCCATGAGCAGCTCAAGACTAGGCAGCTGCTCCCTCCATAATGCAGCAGCAAGAGAGTGAGAAAGCGAGCTTGGGACAGAAGCCACAGTCTTTCTGTGGCCTAATCTTGGGAGTTTCATCACTGTACTTTGCCACATTTAATTTATTTGAAACAAGTCACATATCTAGCCTCTGTCCAAGGGGAGAGAAACACACAAGGGTGTGAGGACCAGCAGGTGAAGTCATCAGGAGTCTTCAAGGCTACCTACCACAGGTGTGAACAGAGGAGGCCAAGTAAGTTTCCTTCTTGTTAATTCTACCCACAGTCTCTAGCATTTAAAATACATCGACGAACATCCCTGTGCTTGCTTTGGTAACAGGAGGGTAAGAAGAGAGCTATCCATCTAATTTTTGTTGCAAAACAGAGCACGAAAAGAGAACACTTGGTAGGTGGCAGCAGGTGGTCAGGTGGCAGGTTGCAAAGGGCCTGCAAAACAGAGACTCTCTTGGAGCATGTGGCCTGGGCTGTGGTTCCTTGTCACTCCCCTGAATATTACAGTCTCACTGATACTTTTTTATCTCTATATTACTTTTATTCCTTACATGCTTTAACCTAAACAACAAAAACTTCAAGTTTCAATAACTGGTCTCAGATACGAGTAAAATGATAAAATATTTATATTCAACAATATGCCCATAGAGATCTGCACAGACATGTTAAAAACATGTGCCATAACTGCTTCCAAAATCTTTACCTAATAGTTTTAAAATTTGTTTTTATTGTGACAAAACATTTATTGTGACAACAACATTTGCCGTTTTGACCATTTTGTAAGAGTGCAGTTCTGTGGCATTAAGTGTATTTGCATCATTGTATAACTATCACGATCATCCACCTCCAGAACTTTTTCATCTTTCCCATTTGCAACTCTGTACCCATCACTGGTTTTCACAAAAAGCCCTCAACACTCAGTCATGTTTTGGTTCTTCCTTAGAAATCTCTCCCTTTTTTTGTTGTTTTTATTAAGACTTGATTTTTTTTTTAGCAGTTTTAGGTTCACAGAAAAATTGAGGAGAAGGTACACCATCAGCCCCCTCACATGCACAGCATCCCTTATTATCGACACCCCCATTTCTAGAACTGAGTTTCCGCCTGTTGCTCTGGTTCCCAGCTCAACTTCCTGCCTGTCCTTTCCACACTTTGCAGAGCTACAGAGAAGTGCTCCTCAGCCCTGGGCTCCATGCCTGTATCCCTACTGCTTGCTCTCAGAGCTTTCTCTTATCCTGTTGCTGGCTTGATTCCTTTATCATTATGACATGTCCTTTTTTTTCTCTTATTATAGCTCTTCTTTTAAAGTGTATTTTGTCTGATGTTAGTATTGCTACCCAAGCTTTTCTTGCTTGTTTGTTTCCATTTATATGAAATACCTTTTTTCATCCCTTTACTTTCAGTTTGTGTGTGTCTTTTCATCTGAAGCGAGTCTCTTGTAATCATCATATGTATGGATTTTATTTTCTTATTCAGCTATTTCTTTTAGATGATAGGTATGTAGTTACTATCATTTTATTATTCAAATATATATTTTTTAATTCTCCTTCTTCTCAAAGAAGTCTCTTTAACATTTCCTATAATACTGGTGGCAACAAACTCCTTTAGCTTTTTCTTGTCTAGGAAGCTCTTTATCGCTCCTTCACTTTTCAACGATAGCCTTGCTGGGTAGAGTAGAGTAGTCTTGTGCCTGGAACATTCATGACCCCTGTCTTGTCCAAATGCAGCTGACTTATCTCTGAATCATAATTACCCTCTTTTGACCATCCTGCTAAAACCCAAACACATGTTCTCTTAATTTCCTTAAGTGGCTTTCACATTCTTCTTGGACAATGAGATTATTTTGAGTTCACAGTACTCGAGATTACTCAATGCCTCCAGAAAAAGAGAAACAAAGAATCCATTCATCAGGTCCCCAAAGCAGTTGGTTTTGCCCAATTTTGATGCACGTGTCTAAACCCTAATTCTACATGTCCAACAGAGACTTATTTATCAACCGAATCTGGTCTGCTCCTTTTAGAGTAATAGAGTATATCTGGGTGCACAGCTGTCTCAGGGAAACTATATCTTTCTGTTTTTTGGTACTTAGGTGCAGCCATATTTTTAAGTTCTCCTTGGTGGCATCTGAGCAGAGGGAAGATGTGCATTTCTGTATCACTTGCTTAGAAAAAGCTTGCTCTGGAATTGCTTCTCACTTTTCTTCCTGCTAACTGAAAAAGTGGATGAGAAGGAATCCTTGGGAGCTACCAGTTGAGGATGTCAGAGCTTCTCCATTGTCCAGGGCAGGACAGGCAGCAACAGCACATGCTTGCTGCCATGTGCCATTAGCAGACATAAAAAAAAACTTCTATTCTACTTCTAATCTTTTGAGTCTCTCTGTTACAGTGACTCAGCCTTCATGCGATTGAATACAGCATAATTAATAGACATCTTATATTGGTCAATTATAAAACCAGATCCAAATTTTTCTCACTCTTCTGCAAGTTTAAACTGCTGATTAAAGACAAGATGCACTTAAATAGGAAATAGCTAATAAAATTCTGTGTATTCTAGAAATTAGTCAAACTATTTTGCTACTTTCCTCACTTTGCTGCTTTACCATTTCTTAGAAGGTGCAGGGAGATAAAGGAAGAACCTTACATGACATCTATGCTTCACAAGTCAGGCAAATAATGGCTCTAGTCAATGATTTTTCTAAATATAATAATGATTGATTATCTCTCAGTTGGCAAGACTGATTATATGCTGAAATGAGAACCAAATAATTTGTTAAAGAAATTTGATTGATCATATTATAGTCTCATGGACAGATACTGTATCCGTAATTCACAGAAGGTGCTTAAATTCCTTAGGCATCAGAGAGTGGATGAAACTGAAGAAGCAAGAATAAAAGAAGGTGAATGACATGTAATGGGGGCAATTATTACTTTAAAAAATTATTGATTTTTGGAAATTAATGTTTATGGAAAAAAAATCCATATAATGGTTCCCAAACTGGTTAGGGCCACAAGCTGCCCAGGACAGGTGACAAAACTTTGGACCCTTTCTTGAAAAATTCCACAAACATAATTAATTTTGTATACAGTGTGAGATAGTTCACACACAGCCATCGGTTCAGGCACAACCACAGACCACAGTTTAAGAACATATATTTTTTTTTATGAAAAAAAAATTAAAGAATATCTTTCTTTTATTCAATAATAACTATATCAAATCAGCATTTATTGTGTACTTATTTGCCAGAAAAATGTGGGTCCAATGCTGAGAGACCTAAAAAAATATATAGATCCATGTTGCTGAGTTGTTGACTGTTTATTGGAGATACAACACATGACAAACGATATTCACAATAAAATGTGATGCAATGAATATGCGAGTAACGTGGAGAAGACAAAAGGTTCAAATCTTCATCTGAAGGAGATAGAGCAAATTTTCCTTTTTGCCTGGGGAACATTTGAAGGAGACCTGAATAAACAAAGAGTGACCAGTTCTGTGGAAGCAGTATTTTCAAATCTAGATTCACACATGGTGATAACAATTATCAGTAGGGAACACATTATGTATCATACTATTCTAAGAGATATGTGGTCCTCACAACAGCCCACAGACATGGGATAGAAATTGCTCTCATTCTCAGGGCAGACTTAATTCAAGTGCCTTTTATCATTATCCAGCACATGAGACCAGATTCAATCAGGTGTCTGCCTCATTCTTGGCTCCCATGTTCTGCTAATCATGAAAACACATATTGCCTTAGATCTATATTTAGACAGTGTATTGGAGAACAGTAGGGGGTGTGTTAATTGTGGTCTTATTTGAATATAGATTCAAATAAGAAAGTTTACGAACTTGGCACACAATAACTCAATGAAATACGTATTATTTCCCAAGTTTTGCAGGTAAGGCAGAAAGTGTTTAAATCAGTGGGTCAGAGCACAAAACCATGAGAGAGAAGGCTCATGCATGAAAAACAAGTCTCTGACCCTCTGTGTTTTGCATCTCTACTACATCCTACTGCTCCCCTGCATCTGGGGAACCAGATACCATTTAGGGTTCAGAATCTTTATGACTAGTGAAAGAACTCAAAGGGCTGCACCAAGCTCAGACCCAGAATTTGGATCCAGGTATGTATTATGCAACTCAAACCCAGACACAATAATTTGACCAATCTAAAGAAAGAGACAACTTTCCATCCAGAAAATAAAAATGGAAATAAGAGGTGTGTGACATGAGAGAACATTTATCTTCACTGATTAAATAAAAACGGATATTGAATATCAGATAAATTAAAGCAAGTGATAAGTCCTAAGTTTAAAATATCAGTTCTCAGTATCTGGTAATAAAATAAAATATTTAAAAATCTGCACAAATCTTTTCTTTAGAAACTGATGATCACCCTGTGTAAGTTCTCTATAATATATACACAAAACATTTGGAGAATATTGTAAAGTTCTATAAAAATATAGTATAGATAAATAAGGGATAAATGATGAAACACAAAATATAGATGAGACAATATTTTCTCTTAAATTTGCTCTCTCAGACCTACCAAGGCATCTCTTTCAATGCCAACATATACTTTCAGAAGCTGTCATGGAAATTAAATGGATTTCTGTTTATTAAACCAACTTACCTTGTGACAAATACTTTAGATTTCCACTCATTAAACTCAAAATTTGAGTTTTAGGCCAGACAAATTATACCTGCACTGTTAAATGTACATTAACACTCATGACAAAGAGACAAATATTATTTGATCTCATCATCTCCTGATGACACACTGTCATCTTTCTGGTGCACATGAAAACATGCATTTTAGAAGCTCATGACACATGGTGCATTTGCCCCTCGATTCAGGTTTCTTATTTATCACCACATGAGCATTTCTCTGGTATATTGTAAGTACAATGTATTATCCTAGATTGATCATATGTTCACAGATTGTAGGGAGGCTGGGAAAGGCTTTCTGCTGTACTCACTATTGGACAGAATCGTGTCTGCTACCTGGTACTCACACAGAGTAAACTGCAATGTCAAGACAGATGGTACGATCAAGTGCAAGAGAGACTGCAAAATCAGGAGGGCTTTGCTCTAGCAGAAGATGAAAGAAGAATTGAATGAGTCCATCCCAGCATGAAAATAAAATTAAAATGTAAAAGAATGTCAGTGTTGAAGGTCACTCCTTTTGATTTTTGCCAAGATCTGAGCACCAAGTGAGCATGTGAACATTCCAAGAAAGGCAATAACTCCAGGTTCTCCATGTGGTGAGAAGGGCTGACTATTCGAACCACAGGGGTTCAATACAGGATGTAATACATGATACTTTGCGTGAGATAACTGGACAAACACAGTCACTCAAGGACATGTGGTCCAACACAATCTATTCTGCATGAGAGAATAAAAATATGCAATGTTTTCACTCAAAGTTGTTCACCAAATTATAAATGAGACCTCACTAGTTTTATACATTATGTGCTGTTCGTGATGTTCTCATTTTCATCCAATCACTAAAACTAAGATGGAGTTGGTTTTCTTCTTTTGAATTAGATACATCAAATCAGCTTTCTCCTCACAGTCTGGTCTTATTCTGATCTAGTACTAACCTTCCATGGGGTGAGAAGAGGTTAGCCAAACAGGATTTTGTTTACTTTTCCCATATAAACTGCTACTCTTGTGCACGTTCCCTAAGAACTTACTTTTATAACTAAAATGCTTAGGTTTATGTTTATACAACAGGAATACTAACTAAAATTTAAAACATAAAAACATCTATCTGATAGAAACCAGCCCAGTTCCAAGGAAGTTTCTGATATTTATGTATTTTCCATTCTCCCAAACATGTTCCCAGGTCACTAACAGCAGAATATGGGTCATGGGCCAAGATACTCTGTCAATGGATGCAAAACAAATCAAAGACAAGAAAAAAGTTTGCTTTGGTTATAGGGCATTATAAGTGAATGCTTATTGCTGAAACAATTTACACTTAATTAAATGTTACTTCTTAGACTCTCCAGTGGCATATATTATGTGATGCTTGGCAATAGAAGGCTGACAAAATTTCAAATTTGGCTATTGAACTGCTGCTCCTAAGGCAGGCATGGTACCAGCCCCAGGGCTGCTAGAGTGCCTCACCTTGGTCTTCTGGAAGGGGCTTTAGTGGATGCTGACTTCCTTCATGAACCCCCAAAGCTGTCACAAAATGTTTTTTATCCAAAAGGCATTAAGTAAATAAACTGTATGCAATGAGGTCCTAACCACAGTAAAATTATTCCATTAAGATGAAACAAATTTTTTAGGCACAGGGCATCATTAGCTTCTGCTCTTCTGTGCAGGAGAAAGGATAGCAGAGACTTTGAGAGCTGTTACTGTCTATTATTTGATATGACCATCCTGGTTCGTTGAGTGATCTGGTTATTTGAAAATAATCCAAAGATGCAGTGCAAAGAGTGGAAGAGCCCAAAGAGGCGAGACCCAGTGTGCTCAGGCTCTTCTTTGCTTGGCTCTGTGATGCTGGGGTTTTCTATTTCTAATGCGCCCTCATCCCTTCACTGGCGAGTAATGACGTGTTCTGTTTTCCAGAGATGCTCTGAAGATGTGTGTTATCATAGTATTTTGTCACTTCTTAAACCAATTAACCACTAAAAAATGTTTACCTAGCTTAATTATAGTAATAAGCACCCATCATAGAATACAGAAGAGCATGAAGTGGATAATAAAATCCGTCCTCAACCTCATTGTCTAGAAATAGTCCATATTTGCAATTCATATGCCCAAGCTAGGACTGGTAACCAGAATATATTTCAAAACAAAAGTAAAAATACTAAATGTCATTGAAAATCAGGAAAATTAAAATTTAAACTACACTGAGATACCACCATATATCCACTGAAAGAAAAAGAAAAAAATAAAAGATAGCATTAAATGTTGGTAAGGGTATATGGCAACTGAAACTTTTATGTGCTGGGGTAGAATTAAAATGCTACAATTTTAGAAAAATCTCTCCTACTCTTTTTTTTTAAAAAAGTCAAGAAACACCTTGCTTATAACCTAACGGTTCCAAAGAAACATATGTTCACACAAACTTGCACAGATCCATTCACTGCAGCTTTATTCATAATAACTCAAAACAGGAAGCAGCCTACACGCCCAGGAATGCTCCCATTGATAAGCTATGCGGTATTTCTACAGCAAAATTGTACTCATCAATAAAAGAATGCATTAGTGATATATAGATATACAGATACATATATACATACATATACATATATTTAATATGAATAAATTTGGATCGACCTCAAAAACTGTCATTCAGAGGGAAAGAAGTCTTACACAAAAGAAGTTTATACTCTGAGGTTCCATGGCAGAATGGAGCAAAGAAACTTTTCCTACTTTTTTCTTTCGTTTGTTTGTGTGTAGATCCTGTAATAGGCTGGTAATAGGCTGGAAAGAACAATGTGAACCAAATATGAAGGCCTATTTTAAAAATGTTGTGATTCTTTTAAAATGTATGATAGTTTAATTTTTAAATAAATAAACTAGACATATTTTAGAGCATTTTAGGTTCATAACAAAACTAAGCCAAAAGTACAGAGATCACACATACCCACCTCCCCATTATTACAAAAGCACAGCACTCACCCCACAACCCACTATGCACACCTCCAGCAGAGAGCTGCATTCGTCAGCAGAGGAACCTACATGGACACATCCTCATCTCCAGGGTCTGTGCTTGACATCAGTGCTCACTGCTGGTGTGGCACATTCTATGGGTTTTTACAAACGTGTCATGACATGTATTTGCTATTGCAGTCCTGCACAGAATTGTTTCCCTGTTCTAAAGCTCCTTTCTGCTCTGCCTGTTCATCCTTTCTTCCAACCCACCCCTGCCATCCATGATCTTTTCATTGTTCCATAGCTTTGCCTTTTCTGGAATGTCTGTACAGACTAAATCACACAGTAGATAGGCTTTTCACATGGCTTTCTTTCACTTAGTAATATGCGTTTAAATTCCCTCCATGTGTTTTCATGGATTAACAGCTCATTTCTTTTTATGCTAAATAATATTTCATTGTGTGGTTGTACCACTGTTTATTTATTCTTTCACCTACTGAAGGTTTCTAGGAGTTTTGGGTATGTGAGCAGCTATATGCACCAGCTACTTTTTCTGATAGTAAGTACTGGCATAGACCCAAAGGCCAGGCCCTTATCTGTCTCTCCATTGTACATGTGGACCAAGGAAGGGACATGCCTGGGGGCAGACAGACCCAGGGCCCACAAAGTCACGTTAACTGTTATGAAAGTCATCTAGTCAGAGAGTCACTCTAAACTACATTGAATAAGCAGTGTGAGAAGAGGCCTCCTGTTTGCTTTTTAAACCCCATCTGGGTCTTTGGAGAAAAAAGACTGAGGAAGCTAATGAAGGGCTGAAGGACCCAAGGGCAGCAGAAAATGGGCCCTTCATCAACATCAATCCCACTGACCTCAGCGTCAGTGGCCTTTGACCCTCCATCTCCTTCCCATCAGCCTGTGCCCCCACCACCCTGAGCCCCCCACTGCCCCGTGTCCCCACCACCTCATGCCCCCATCACCCCATCTCCCCTATCACCCAATGCCCCCAATTACTCCATCTCCCCCATCACCCCTATCACCCTTATCACTCCCTGTTCCATCACTCTATGCCCCTACCACCCCATGTCCCCATCTCCCTCTGCCCCTCATCACTCCATGCCCCCCAAAACCCCCTGCCTCCCATCATTTCGAGCCTCAGCTGTAAATGCGTCAAGACCCTCCCCACACAGGCACTGCTTTTTGGTGGCCTTCATTCTCAATTTTTTTCCCCCCTCAGTTTTTGTTAGTTTCCTTTACCCATGCCTTTCATGATATTCTGGAGTTTCTATAGGATCGGTTCAGGAGAATATAGCTTATCCAAGTTTACCACTATAACAGGTACTAGAAACTTCTATTATAGCAAACTATGGTGATATACAAATATATATATTTTCTATTATTCTATATGGGGACTTCAATTCATATAGAAATTCACACAATAAATTTTCCTCTAAATACCTCTTTGGACAGTTTTTCTGGGTTTAAATATGTGCTATTCCCTTTATCATAAATGACCTATTTTTTTCTATCAATTTTCTTTATTCTTTTAAAAATTAAAAAAATATATTTTGCTAATTAAAAAATAAAAGTGTGTATTCCCAAGCCCTGATAGTTGGGGTGTCAGCCCTTACATAAAATTCAAAAACTACCTACCTCTCTTTAGGAAAAGAAAATCACCACCACACAGCTGAAACCCTGTGAACCCAGTTTTCTAAACAGTTGATTCTCCATATAAATGACTTTTTCTATTTAAAAATAATAACCAGTTTTTCACCAGGGATCTGCGACGTTGTATTCAAACAAGGCTGGCTGCATGAAACACTTCCCCTCTGGTGGCAACATGTCAATCATTGCACGTAATTAATTTCCTAATGATCCTGAAACATTTGCTTTATACCTGAATGATCTTATTCGACCACCAGGCAATTTTCTGCTACATTTTAAATGTGAAATTTATCAGTAAATCCAAGCAAATTGATCATAGACAGTGAAGTAGGACAAACTCAGGATCAAACCCTTTGCCAACTAAGTGTATAATATTTTCTTTGACAGAAGCAAAGTGATGTATTGCGCGTCACAGCTAAGCTGTAAAAATAGCACGACCTTTCATCAGTCTCAATTATTAGAAGTAATAGCCTCAGGCCGAAACTACTTGGGGATCCCTGACCGTATTTAACACAGGAAAACTAGAGAATCCAATGCAAAGTGCACGGCCAAACACTGTCCTGATAGGGTTGCCCAGTGTTTCATTTATCATTTTTTTTCCTGCTTACTCTGTGGCTGACATCAACTGATTAAGTCTTTCCCTGGGTCATTTCACACTGCTGAAGAGGCAAAGTAGAAATCCCATCAGGAGGCCTGCCTTTGCAGAGGGAAGAGAGGTGTTTTGTTTGTGATGCCATCGTCATCGTATTAGGCAAAAGGAAAACTCTTGCTCTTGACAGTCTCTTCCTGCTGTTTCAAGTCACATCCGGTGTAGATGAAAGCCACCACGTGCATGGAAAGTCTAGGGAGAAATAAACTGCTGTTCTGCGAAATGGTGATATAAATGGTAGCTAGGGACCTAGCCTTGCTGGTGGGGGCCAACCGAGCACAACAATCAGCCCTCTACCAGGGGAAAAACTGGAATGTGAGGATCACTAGAAGAAGTGATTCAAAGGTAAATCTTGTCATCAAATTCTAAAGGCAGACCAAACCTCCTCCACAGAGCAACTGGCAATATTTCACTGAAAAGGGGTAGTGACGATATGCACATAGAATGCATTTGATTAAGAATGGAATGCAGAAACCTTTATTTTCCCTCTTTAACTGAAATTTAGCACTTCACTTAAGAATTTACGAAACAAATCACAGCAGTCTTCTCAATACCTCCGTGTCACCAACAGAAATCACAAATATCACATAGCACATTTCAGTGTCAGAGCCATTATGAAATACTGTTTGCACCTACCACTAGTTCAAACATATAATATTCTTGGACCTGTCACTAACTCTTCTTAAATAATGAAAAAAGCACCCATTATATAACTTTTTAAGAATTTTATAACTGTATTTCAGTGATATTGATTTCCTTTGGAATCCTCTTTTACTTTGTGCAGTTAAAAACATTTCTCTGAGATGGTACGTATAGGTTTCACCATACAGCAGAATTCATGGCACAAAAACACTTAACAACTTGTCCTGTGTAGGTTTGAATCAATTAGGCAAAGCCAAGGACAGTGTTCTTCCAGAATCTGTGTGTGTGTGATCTCAATACGCAGCCGTAGACCAATTCAGACCACCATAATGAACCCAGTTAATTTCCAAGAACTGCTTTACCCACTTTCGAAGGTCTAGATGCAACAATGGCATCTAAAAACAATGACATTTAAAATAAAGTCTCTGTGTTTTTAATGTGTTTTCCAATGTATCACATATTATGTATCAAATATCAAATATTATGACATATACTAAATATACAACCTACTTAAGGACCTATGACTCTACCTAAGGTCCCTTTGGACTGTAGAAATCTGGGCTTGACAGATTTTATTACCTCCGAGTTATTATTGACTTCCTCAAAATGAGGATCCTGTACCATGAACAACCAGGGGAGTGCTGAGACCAGGTAGAGTCTGTGAGGGGTGGACAGTTACCAGGGGAGGTGGAAGTGGTGGCCTGCATCGCTGCAGCAGAGTCACATGTTTCCCTCAGAAGCATCCAAATAATCCAGGTAGATAATTATAGGGTAAGAGGCAGCTTGAAATACCCAAGGGCACACAAAGCCATCTCACAACATTGTGAGTCAGTTCAGACCTGCCTCTTATCTTTATTTCCCTCTCTGGTTTCTACACTGGTGGGGGAGAGGCGGAGGCAGTCCAGACCCCATTTCCATCATCCCATGGTGTCCTTTCTGTAGCTGTTCCCAGCATGGGGATGCAAGAAAATTTACCTTTAATTCGATTTTGGAGTTTTGCATATTAGGTGCATCGGGACATTCTAATTTCCGAATCAAAATTCTGTTTGGTGAATTAAGGATCCATAGGACGTATTAGCTTCATCATGTCACAGCCTAAGATACAGCTCAGCCAAAGAAAGAAATTCAAATTCCTATTGAATTTTAAAGGGACTGTAGAATGCAAAATTAAGTGAGGTTATGGTTATACCCCATGTACGTTCAGTATCAAGTTTCCATTGAGTTTTGTCTCTTTCTTTAGATTCACAAAACTTCTACTCCAGCTAACTTTGCTTTAGTCATAGACCCCCAAGACAGGTCCTGCTTTTCAGGTTGTTCTTGCCCGGAAAGCCTTTTCGTTTCATTCCAGTGCACTATAAACCCCACCTACCCAGACGGTCTGGCTCCAAACCACGGATTCAGCAATACTGTATTTAACTGCATAGCCCACATCTTCACCTTCTCCTCCAAATTCCTATTGCCTAATGCAGTATCATTTAACCGACCATTACCATGTTCTATTTTTACATAATTTTGCAGCTTTACGTCTGGATTCATTAATGAACCGAGGGCTACTTTGAAGTTGTATATCCCTGAGCTGTACATATATTAGCTACATAATTAATTTTAATTTTAATATATCCTGCAGACACTTAATATGAGGGTCACTCTGCCAAGCAATTATTTTTCACTTTTTCACTGAAGTAATTTTAACACACAAGGTGTTTATTTATGGGCTCATGTCTAAGTACTTAAAGAATTATTTTCAATCTTTTCCTAAAGTAAACAAAAAATCATATTTTTCTTAATTTCTAAAATTGTGGGCAAATTCTGGTCTTGGGAAATCTGGAGATCCTTATCTTATCATTTCAAATGTAAATGCAAATAAAAATGTACTCCTGATCATATCTGCATATATAAAACATAAATCTGAGAATATTATCTGTTTATATGTAAATAGTGTAGGGGTGTGCTTTAAAGAAATCTCTGGATTTTATTTAAAATACATGAAAGGTTGGAGGCAGCCAAAAGATGTCTCCAGAGTCTTGTGTGTTTTAGAGGAGAATGTCAAAAATGTGGGCTTCCCAGCTGGTAAAACAATAACTTCTTTGATTGGATGTCCAGTTGTGCTTTGCCTGGCATTTTCTGTTTTTAAATCCAAAGGTAAATTTAACTTAGGGAGGAGATGTTTCTGTTTGTCAGTTTCAAAGGTGACTTGTTTTATTTTGTTCTTTTTTTTTTTTTTCTTACGCAGTAAATCTTTTGAAATTTGAACTCTACCCTTGTTTACCACTGCGATGTTGAGAGGTTAAAGTTTGTAAAATAGTCCCTTCTCTAGTCCTGAAAAGTGGGAGACAAAAAAGAGCCTTTGGAAAATTCTGTTGGTGAAACAATTTTAACAATCCTATGTAAGAGAGATTATGCTTTTCAAAACATGCCACTAATCTGTATTTCTTTGTCATAATAAAAGTAGCTGCCACCAATAAAATGTTCTCTTCCCATTTGATCAAACATCTACCCAAATGTTCCATTTTTGAACTCACACAAGAAAAATCTCTATGGTTTTGTGCTTTCTCAAATGCTTACCAATCAATACTAATGCCCAATATCTTCTTAACATTTCCCTTATTTTTGCACATTTTTAACCTATCTTTCAATATTTTGGTTAATTTTCTTCCAAGTTATAGTTTTAAATCCCTGAAAAACACCTGAAATTCTTGGTATTCATCATATAGCTTGATTCTAAAATTATATGTCTAACAATACTTAAGATTCCTTCCAGTTTATAAAATTTATCAATATATACTTCTTTCTTACTCTTGTGGTGAAATTAAAAATGGAAAAAAAAAAACCAACCTATTTTAGAGTTAGCAAAATGTAGAGAGATAAACTTAAATTTTAATGCTATAAATAGACCATTTTTAAATGATTCATCGACTAATAAAGAATAAAATTCAAATATAGTAAAATGACCATGATTTTTTGGTTTATTTTGAGACTAATAATCATCTAAAGACTGGACATGTCTTTAAGGTCATAGATTGAGCAAACTACAGGCCATGGGCCAAATAGGCCCACCATCCTGTTTTTGTAGGCAAACCAAGAACATTTTCTACATCTTTAAACAGTTAAAAAAAAAAATCAAAAGAAAAATTGCATTTCATGAAATGCAAGAAATGTATGAAATTAAATTCTCAGTGTTCATGAATAAATTTTCTTTCGAACACAGCCATGCTCATTTACATATTATCTATATTTATATAGTCTATACTCATTTATTTACATATTTAATTTACATATTGTCTATGGCTGCTTTCGTGTTACAGAAGCAGACTTGAATAGTTGCAATAGAGACCTTATGGTCTGCAAAGCCTAACATATTTACTATCCGGTCTTTTATAAGAAAAATTTCAGATTACATCTGCTTTCTGGAACAATTCCACTGATGCCAGCACATGTGCTATGGGCCACTAAGTTGTGATTAGGCACAATTGCCACAGACCATATCTTAAAACACTGCTTGTTTACTTTTCCAGGAATGATAGCTTTAAGGGCTCTTGCACTATTAATGGTAATGTCTCTTTATTCTCTTATTTAGTTTCCCTTTGACCAACCACATATTTATTTTCAAAACAGATAGGTGAAAATATAAAATGTAGCCTCGAGTACAGTAAAGCCAACTCCTGACCACAGCCTCATCAGTACTGTGTACTGACATTCACTGATATAAGTTCTCAGAATACAATCCCAAATCTGATATGATGCATATCGACACTTAAAACATACCTAAACTTGCACTCCAGAGTTCTATTCTTTATTTCGCTTAATGTCTCCCTTTAAAAGGCCTAATAAAAAAGTTCCTGATAAGTTTCTCAAATGACTGCTGTTAGAATTTCAAGACCACCAATGCAGTGCTATATTGTGACTTTTTTTTCAAGATGAGAGACATAAACTATTTATTTAGCACTCAACCAACTGCAAGAAAATAAACTCAAACTAAAAAAATAGGTAATGTCTTGGCTGGAAAGAACCTAAGGGTTAAATGATGCTCGTTTGGATGAGGTATCTCTCTTTTGGCTTAGTTTGTCTCTGCTCTTGTTCCAAGTATTGCCTTCATCCTCGGGCTACAGGTGGTGGGAAGAAGCTTGCAACGAGTCTCTACATATGTTCTCCCAATTCAGTTCCAAAAGAAGAAGAGAACATCTATTCCCAGTCTCGAAAGCACAACAACACAGATTCACTATGATTGCAACAACGGAGGAAATATAAAATGCCTAACATGACTGAGGGGGATTTGGAGCATGGACTAGCTGAGCCTGGGTGCCATACCCTGCCCGAGTCAGCAGTTGGATGCAGCCAACAACTGTCTCTAAGAAATGGAAAGAATGGGTCGCCAAAGAACAGTTGAAGTTTTTATTTGTTTGTTCATTTGTTTTGTCAGAAGGGGAGTTAACATAAGACCAGCAAAAATTATTTCTGATTTTAAAAGGTTACTAAATTAACAATTAATTAATCAATTAATTTTATCATTTTAAAATACATGAATTTACTAATTAATAATTTTATAAACATTATTTTATTAGAATTATTGATTCTTACCACAGGTAGAACTTTCAGACAAATTGGACATTTTCTATGGCCAATTGATATTTTTCATGAAGACAGGTTTAAAACGTCATATGTTGGATGGGACTGAGAAAAAGGAAAAATAAATAAAAGGAGCTTGGAGGTGGTGTTGGCTCTGCTTCACATAGGCTTGCCCCTTAACCACCCCAAACACAGGGTTGGTCTACTGAAAATAACTGTCATCCATCTTTTTTTCCCCTGCATTTTGCCACCTGCCTTCCAGACATGCCTGAATGACCCCCCTTTCTTCTGCAGTGCACCACTAAGAGATTTCAATGCCGAGCAATGGGCTCTAGGAGGAAAACTGAAGCCACATGACTGATCTCTAGCAGGCTGGATTCCAGAAGAAGTGCTCATGGTACCTGGGATGAACCCAGGCCCAGGTGCTTGATTTATGAGTAAAATTCAGTTTCCATCTGCTCAGTGGGTCCTCTTCAATCATTGTGGTTCTTTTCCTTCACAGTTCCATTTGTTAAAGCGAAATAACACAAAGCAAAGCTTGTATTTCCTTTAGCCTAGGTAACACTCATGCTCTGGTCTCCTGACCCAACTCAGTGTTGTGTGTCTACAAGTAACCTAAACTGATATGGGATCCCATGACATCATCCCAGACAAGAACTTTCATTAGAAAAATAATACAAAAAAAAAGCTTTCAGAATATAGTGTGTATATTTGAAATTGAAATATCATTTTAGTACAAAAAACATTAAATATGATATCACAAACATAACCATTTCTTTCTTTTTTAAAGTATAGTTGGCATACAATATTAATTATATTGGTTTTAGTTATACATTAATTTGACATTTTTATATCTTATGATGTAATCACCCCACTAATTATAGTAATCACCTGTCACCATGCAAACTTATCTTTATATTATTGACTATATTTCTCTTCATCTTTTCACCCATCCCTCTACTATTTTTTAAAAGATAATACCTGACTCACAAATTTGTCCAACTACCTCTTTAAAAAATAGGTCAGGATATAGCATGTTCTCATTTTTAAAAGATTTTATCTTTTTTAAGATAAAATGAAATACTTAACAGTCTGTGATGCAAAATAATTGCTTTACCTCTGCTCCTTGGGCATCCTATTGGCCAGAATTCAATGTCTCTAAGGGAGTCAGAGTATAAAAATGTTTTTCTTCTGTATGTCCAGAAAGAAAATAAAACAGCATGTGAGAGCCATTTAGTATTATCTCTGCTCTACAGACTAAGGGAAGCTATCTGGAAGGGGTAGAAATTAAGCAGGCCTAGAAAGATTACACAAACATATTTCCTCTCTAGCTTTGGAACTTCAGTAGCACTTTCAGGAACAAGAATGTCTAGTGTTCTCTTGATATCGACTCTTAAGATGTGAGATGATGGTTGTGGCTACATAGTCAGAAGTGTGAGCCAACAGCTCCTTTCCTGGAAGAACGGTGGAGCCTCTCAGCTATTGCTGACAGTGGTAGTGACTGCTGAAAAGCTGAGTCGATCACTTGATTCTGTTATAAACCATCTGCAGCTCATCAATTCTATCACACAGTGGAAGTTATAATGATTCTATATCAATTTTATTTCTACACGGACAGATACAGGTGAAGTCACACTCGACCTCTACCGTCTTTGCTTTCTCTGCCTGTACCATGTACACTACATATTTAGAATATTTGATAGATGATAGATGATGATAGGTAGGTAGATAGACAGGTGATAGATAGATAGATAGATAGATAGATAGATAGATAGATAGATAGATAGATGATAGATAGATAGATGATAGATGATAGATAGAAGATAGATAGATAGATAGATAGATAGATAGATAGATAGATAGATAGATAGATAGATGATAGAGAGATGATAGAAAAATAAAACAAATGAAAATGATGTAGTAAAATGACAACTGGGGACATGTAAGACAAAAATCCACATTTTCCAAAGATATTTTTAATGTCTTCTATTTTTTTTTCTTACAAAAATTACACCAGGATTAGAGATGAAATGGGCAATGAAATTTTATAAAATACTTGGATATAGCAATGTGGAATAATGCAATATGTATCAATGATTATCCTACTTTTGTCTGATTGCTTTACTGTTTTCAATGCATCTGAGTGATATGATAAATATTTAGAAGATGCCAGTTAAATATTTGTCAATAAATATTAAAAGGCACCATCCACTGATAAGCCCTTACTATAGAACAAGTATTTAAGCAGTGTCATCGGGGTAATATAAGAATAGAATCTTGAAACTTAAACTTAAGATACTCAAAAAAAATTAATGTTTTAAAATAAACTGTAGGTGTTTGTATAAATTGGAAGAACTCAGTTTTGAAAAATAACTAGTCTGAACACTGAGAGATCAGTCAGTCCTGGTGAATAAATTTACCTGCTTGAAAAATTCTGACACAGCAAAGTTCACAATATAATAAATGTTCACAATATAATAAAAGCACAAACAAATTTAGCCCACCACAACACAAAGCTTACCTTATTTTGGCAAATGAACTGCTTGTGTATTTTTGATTGCTTTATGTTAGGTGCTGAGATTGAAATTGCAAGGATAGCACATTTTATTTCTCTTCCTAACTCACTTCATTAATTTATTTTCTTGAAAAATTGTTACTTTCAAACCACTTTCTTTGATACTAAATTTTAAAACTGCTTTTTTGAACATGTTATTTGTGTAAAAATAATGCACAAGGGAATGTGTAAAATGGCAGGAGAAAGTGAAGTACAGAAGTAAGAACACAGGTGCAATTGTCAAGTTCCTTGGCAAAACCCAACTCGACTTATCAGCTAGGCCACGGTGGGCAGATTACTTTACATTTCTGCACCTTAGTTTTATAATTTTTAATATAAGAACAATAGTAGTACTCCCTGGTTAAGTGATGTAAGAATTAAATGAGATAATCTCTATAAAGTACTGGCTATGAAGCTCGACAATAAGTTAGTTCTCAGTAAATGTCAGCTTGTTTAATATTTTTATCAAGTAATTATTTGAAAAACCAAATTCAAAAATAACTTCGAAGTGATCTGACAGTGCTATGTCTGACAAGGCATACTCCCATGGTAGACCTGCATTATAATCCTGTTCTGTGTTCCAGGGATCTACTTATGAAACATTCTTTAGAAAAACATGTAAAAGTCATAAAATTCTTATTATTATGAATTGTCAAATAAGCCCTAAGTATTTACTGAGTCAATTAAATTTTTCAGAAGTAAGAAAAGTCTAAGTTTTTAGACAAAGTCCAAAAGATTATTTGAGACATTTTCCACACAATCCTTTCTATCTGTAGCCTACTAAGATTTTGTTTATATCTGGACCACAACTTTAAAAAATTGGTCAGTAAGGTATCCAGTGATCCCCAATGTGGTAAGAAAACGTTTCTGAATTCACTTGATCTTCCTCGTCTTTGTAGGTCCCTCTCAGTCCTATTTCATGTCACTAAGTCACTTGAACGTAATGCTCATTGACCACTAACTCTGTTATGCTGGATCTTAAACTTAATAATGCTTATATCTCCAAGTTTCCTTCTTCTTTCTCTGATCATAGCATTCCAATCTTCTTTATAAACTCGTCTTCCTTAAACTACTCTTCCAATAAATCTCCCATATCCACTTCTCCTTTCACTCCAGATGACTTATTCGAGACCAGGGTTTGTCACAAGACCATTTACCAAGGTATCTTTAATATACACAATCTCTCTGGCTCTTTGTATTCAGCTCCTTCTCCATGTGTCTTTTAACACTCATCTGCAAGTGTTTTTTCAACCTCTGTTTCAGCGTAACTCAGCCTGAATTAATTCTCTTCCAGTTTAGCTTTTTCATTACTTCGTACTCTGATTAATGGTGACAGAAGCAACCCCATCACTCACGTTAGAAACCTGGAAGATCTCCAAGCAGCTTCCTCTTTATCGCTTTATATCTCCAAGCCATCAAAAGTTCATATTGATTTTTATTCCCAAATATTTGTTCATTTCAGCCTCCACTCTTCTCTAATACCATTGACCTGGTTTGGTTTTTAACTTACTTTACTACAAAAGCCTGTCATCCATTTTCTCTTGGCTAATCTAACTGCCATGATACTCCATAGTGTTCTGTTTAAAAATTTCAAAACATGATCCCTTGAGCATCTAGTTTAAAATCCTTAGCTGTCTCCCCAGACTTGTAGGTGAGGCTTTGTGTGCATGGGGTTGTGATGCTATGGCTAGGCTGCAGTCAGTCCTGACAACTGCTCTCACAGACCTTCAAACTCACCTCCACGGAGCTCTGTACCTGTCAGCCTCATCTGAAAAGCAGTACACAACCATTTTTCTTCATACCTAGATCTTCACTGCCTTACCGCTCCTGCTTTTCACAGCCCACACTTCTTAAAAGAGTTATAAACTGTAATCCATTTTCTCTAATCACTCACTGACAAGTTTACCATAAAATCTAGCTGCTCTCACTGGGACCCTAAATAGGCCAGTTGTGGAATTCAGTGGTGACCCCTGGTGACCTCTAATTGTCTGGTTGCTTGACTTATCCGTATCTAGCACTACTGACCACTCTTGTTTCTTTAACGTTTCAAGACCCACAGTTTTAGGAAACATTCCTTTGACTTTCTGTTTTACTTGTGCTTATTCTCCTACATCTTACAGTGGTAATCTCAATCTCCCTCCTAAGTCTCTCTTTTGTGGGCCATTTCTTAAAATCATTTTCTTTTCTAGAATTCTTTTCTTGGTCATCATGTATCTTTCCAAGCCCAGTTGCTCTCAAGCATGTTTCAAGCCCAGGACACTGAGGTCCCCAGCATTTAAAAACAGCATTACATTCATAATGACAACATGGAGGAAGATGGCTGCATTTAATTTGAAAAAATAGCTCAGGTGGTTCTGACATGTGGTCCTTCTCTGGTCGAGGTTTATATTCTTTCTGGCTGACCTCATCCCCTTCCCTAGTCCTTTACTAGCAGCTCTGTGCACATGACTCACAATTTTTTTTACCTCCATTTCTTACCTATTATCTCAGTTCCAACTGCATATAGTCAATTGCCTTTTGCCTCCTCAAACTATAGGTCCTACTGGCACTTTTAACTCAAACTCTTCAAGTTGAATTCATTACTTTGTTCTCTCCAAACTGCTTATCATCCATAAGTATCCAAGCCAAAACCTGGGGATTATTTCATCTTCTTTCCTTTTTATTATTCACCACATCCAATGAATCTTTTAGTCCAAACATTTCTCCTTCCTCAGTTACTCTCATTCCTTTTCATTCCTTTCTTATCCTGCTGATATTATCATTGTTTAGTCTTCTGTCTAGGCTATTATCATCTTGTCCTAATTACCATGCCTCCAGCTTTGCTTTCTGCAATCTATCCTCCATTCAGCTCCCAGAGTAAAATTTTAAAAGACAGTTTTAAGCACGCCATTGCTCAGATTACAACTCTTTGAACTCCCGTCATCTACAGGATAAAGTCCAAATTCCTTAGCCTGATGTTAGATCTCCATTGTCAGCTCAGTAGAAACAAAGTTCACTGACTCAGTTTCATTTATTTATTTGACAAATATTTATTGAGTATCACCTGGCAATATTCTAGACACGAGATACTGGGGGAAAAAAGAGAGAGAGAGAGAGAGAGAGAGAGAGAGAGAGAGAGAGAGAGAGAGAGAGAGAGAGAGAGAGAGAGAGACAGGAAGCTTATAACACTAATGGAATTTACATTCTAGTTGAGGGAGAAAACAAATATATAAACACACACATACTCATACAAAGTGGTGAGTTCTATGTGAAAAATTAAAGAGAGTGATGTAATTGAGATTAACTAAATGGTTGTTCTATGACAGGTGTGGGAGTCAGGAAAGGCATCAAACAGAAGGTGACTTTTAATATGATATCCGAATAAAGGAAGTGATCCAGAAATCTTGGAGAGGGCATTTTCAGTGAAGGGAACAGCACTGTGCAGGTCCTAAGGCAGAAACAAATTTGCATGTATGAGCAACAGAGAGGAGAGCAGTGGGGTTGGTGTGTGCAGGTTGAATTCAAGACAAATGTGTCAGAGAAGTAAGGAGAGAAGAGATTGTGAGACTTTATACAGCTTGCTAAAAAATTTGTAATTCACTTTTTTGGGTTTTATTTCTAAGTTTAGTGCAAAATGGTAGCAGGAGGATGAGTTAGACAGAGTTGTATAGTAGTAGTCACTGAGATAAAAAATGTTAGACTTCAAATATGTTTTTAAGATGTAGTAGATGAATCTTGTTAATGGACTGTATAAGGGAGAGGAGGAAATGAGAAAAATTAAGCAAAACTTCTAGACTGGAAGTTTGGAAGATATGAAGTGAATATACAAGTATGAGATTCTGGGAAGTTGGAGTGTTATCTATAGATTATGAACTACGAAGTATTTAGATGTCGTTCAAAACAAAAGGAATAAATGAGATCACCTAGAAAAAGCAGGTAAATCTAGAAAAGGACCTTCTACTAAATTTAATAATAGATTATAAAATCTCAGCAGAATTAATAAGGAATTGAGAATACGAGGGAAGCGGTGGAAAAGGGAAAAGGGAACACTGGGTTCAAGGTCTAAGCTGAAGAACTGCTGGTGTCACAGCACCTGAGTAGGGCTGGAAGGGCTGGAGGTTGTAACCAGAGAGTGAACGACTTGAAGCAGAGGGTCCAGAAACGGCACCCTGAGAGAGAACCATGGCAATGCTTGGCTAAGATAAGATGAAGCACAAGCTCACAGAAAGTATGAAAATCAATAAACTAAGAGACTAAACTGCCCGCTGTTTTCTATTGCTATTTGTACCTTCAGCTCTAGCCATACAAACCAGTTTTTCTTTTCTTGAAAAATGGCATTGCGTTTCACATATCCCTTTTTTCATGTTTTTCCTCTCTTTTCAAAATTCTATTTCAGGCCCCAGCAACACGTATACCTTCTTCCTTACCTTGATCAAATATCTCCTATTCTCTGAAGCCTTCTCAGAACCCAGCCCAGGCCACTTCCTCAAGGAAACTAATCAGTTTCTCACTTTCTGCTTTGCACGTATCTCAGTTGTGGCACATGTTATTAGAATTGTTTATTTCACCTGTATCTCACACTGGATTTTCAGTGCCTTGAAGGCAGACAACAAACCTTATTGAGGTTTACAGCCTCAGCACTTAGCAGTGTGTGGGCACGTAGTAGTAGTTTTAGCAATGTTCGTTGAACATACTCCTTCAGGAGCATTTGACTGGCTTTGGAATGCAGAAGGTATTAGGTGATGTACTGGGGACAGAAAAAAGAGAAGGGAACGTATTTCACCAGGCAATTATAGTAAATATATCAGAATACAGTAGCATGGTTTTGACATCAAAATATGCATCCCTAACTTTATAATTTAGGAACGAAATCTCAAAAATGGGTAATGTAGTACTTTTTTTGTCCAGTATAGTCTGTTCATTTGCAAAAAGTGGATCTTGATCTTTCATGTGTTTCATGTTTTAACTGGCTGTCTATTTATCTTTGACAACTTGATGTTTACTTTATATGTTTATTTGTCAGGGTGTGTAACATTAGCTGCTATGATATACCACTTCCTAAATTTCAATAATTTCATAAATTTTAGTTTTATTTCTAGCTCATATCTAGTCTGATGTGACTTAGATTTGTTCAGTCATCCCAAGACAAGGATCCTTCAATTGTATGGCTCCTATAACTTTTACAGCTTTAGCATTTGCCACTAAATCCCATACAATTAGCAAACAATAAGAAAAAAATGGAAGAATGACAAAAAGTTTGTAGAAAGTAATCCTAGAAAAGATGCATAACACCAGTGTCCATGTTCTATTGGCTAAAATTCTGTATTATTAAAAATACGTTATGTCATGTATTTGTTAATTTGACTATTTTTTCTTTACTTATTTAACAAATATTTACTGCACATTTATAATACATTGGAGACTGAGAAAGCACTTAGGATTCAGACATAAATTGAGTAGAATCATCTTGGCTTAATAGATTCTCTAGTAGGAGAATTAAAATCTGAACCATTTTTTAAATTAATTTATAATTAAAAATAACATTAAAGGAAAATTCAGGCTATTGTGGAAGATAACATGATGCAGAGAGTTTAGATAAGTTGGTCAAGGAAAACCTCAAAGAAGTCGCAACATGAAATATAAATGTGAATAAACCAAAGAGAGATCATCCAAGGCAGAGAACACAGCATGTGCAAATGTCTTTGGGAGAACTGGAAGTATCAAAAGATGGCTCGTATGGCTTAGTGGAGAGTAGGGGTATGATGGGGGATGTATGAGGGGTTGATGCAATATGAGGCTGGAGAAGGAACAGGTCTTGAGAAAAAACAGGGGTCTTATTTTTAAATCTAGATTTTATCCAAGGGAAAAGTAAAGGTCCTTGAGGGGTTTCAAACAAGAGCTTCAGGTCATCAAAACCCTGACTGCCATATGGAAAATGAATTGGCTAGGGGAAGTAGGGGACATGTGGAAGAAGAGGATAAAGGCTATTGCAGTGGTCTAGTAAATGATGACGTAGTTTAGACTGGGGCTGTGGCAGAAAAGATGAAGATATATCATGGTTATTTAAGATATTTCTAATTTAAGATATATTCCAGTTATGAAACAGGCCCTACTTAGTCAATGAGTCATGTAAATCCTTGATATGAAAGGCACCTTTAGAAATAAATGTAAAGTATTGTCATAAAAATAACTATATTAGTAGATATTAGACTATGTTATTAGACATATTAAACTGTATTAGATGTATATAAAAGACACTGTGGCCCTACATACCTGCAACATGATCTGTTGGTTATCGCTATCCTTCTAACAATTCTCATGAAAGAGTTATGTCAAGAAACACTGTCTCTAAATCCAAAAATTCTGTTATATCTGAGTACGATGATACATCCTAAATGGATCTCTCAGAATGGCACAAGCCCATGAAAATATCATAGTTGAGAGTTTGAAAAAAAAAATCAAACACATGGGCTTGGGATTTGAATCTGTGTTTTTAGTGACATTTGAAGGTGAAATTTTCCCCTGGAACTTCAGATGCTTAGAAAGCTTCTGTAGTTCCATTTAGCAGCGATTGCAAAAGGTGTCCAGGTGAGTGCCGTGACAGTCTCAGGGAACCCCTTGAAGGGTCAACTAGTCCCCAGCACCAGCGGAAGCCACTTTGCCTTTGGCATTTTCAGAATTTCAGGGACAGAGCACAACATATTATCTTATTATCTTAGCTTAATATATGAGAATCCTGAACCCTTCAGTTTGTGAGGTGAAGTAAACCAGTCAAAAAAGGAGAATACTGTGTAATTCAACTTCTATAACATACCTAGGGTTTTCAGATTAAAAAAAAAATTAGAAATTAGAATGGTGGTTGTCAGAAGCTAGAGAAAGTTGCTATTTAATGTGCATAGAGTTGCAGTTGCACAAAATGAAAATTTTTAGAGACTGGTTACACAGTAAATGGACTATACTTAACACTGCTGAATTTCACACCAAGAACTGGCTAAGATAAATTTTATGTCATGCGTTTTTTACTGCAACTTTACAAAATCAACTACATTAAAAACTTTTTAAAATTTTAAATAAAAGTTTGCAAATATATTAAAAATAAATATTAAAAAGAGAAATAGTTATGGTAAAAGTTTCAATTCCTCAATGGATAATATATAAAATATGAGCATGGCAACATAAGTAGATTTTGTGGTATCATTTTCACTTTTTTATATTGTCATCCTAAAAAACAGCCATGCCTGTTTAGAAATATTTCTCAGTAACATCAATAGATCCTGAATTCTTCGTGTTATGAATCTCAATTCTGATATCATTCTAGAGTAGATATTTAGAAATGGTTTTTCAGCCAATGCAGTGTTCTATTCATTATGTAATGTTTTAGTTTTACATTTTTTTTTAATTTGGAAAATAACTTAGGAAATCTGGCCTGTGTTCAATATAAAATATTTATCAGGAAGTTTGGCACAGGAAGCTAAGGAAGAAAAGTTGTAAAGTTCTAAATTAGGGTCAGAGATAGAGGGAAACTGCCCTTGCTTTTGACTCATCTCTAAAAATTATCTTCTGCCACAAAATTCTGTTTAAAACTATATATTTAAAGTCTTCTAAATTGCCTTTAAAGTCTTTACAACCTTGCCATTTGTTTTCAGTTTCTTACCACCATTTTCTAATCTCTGAATTCTCATTCATTCCAAGTTCATTCGAAGATGTATATTGCTAGCTGAGCAAGACAAAGCATCATCCCACCATGACATTTTTCCTGAAGGGCATCCTTTGGCTCTGTGGGCAGGTTTTGGTTATTTTTTTGTTTTGTTTTTGTTTTCTTATTTGTTTAAAACTCAGACTTAGATATGGTCAGATGGCAACAAAGCAGAATCTAGGATTAAGATGAAGGTAGTGATGTACTTGCTTCAGATGCAAAACAAGAAGTCTCCAAAATACACGGTAATCAAAAGAAATAAAACTCTACTGCAATATTTTTAAAAATCAATGTTGAATGAAATATCAGAATTTTAAATTGACGAGCTGTTCTTGTTTGTTTTATGACCGCGCATTATTGGGGAGAGTGAGAAGTCATTTCCAATGAGCCCCCAATCACGGGTCGCGGGCTGCCACCATTGGGGAGGTTTATGAGGGCTGACAATGGTGAACAAACTGCACAATGCAGAGTTTTATTTATAGTCATTGTTTTGATTGTGTAGTTGTTATTAACTTTTTCCATGTGGCTCGAATTATGGAAGGATATTTCGATAAGGATATTTAAGGCATAACTTTTTCCTTTTGTGGCAGCTCCACTGTGGTTTGGCAGGGCACTAAAGGACAGAATCCTACCTAGCCTACATCTTAGCAGCTTATGGTGGAAGAGCACTGTGAGTCGGGGAGGGTTCTTCTTGGGGCTTTCTCCAGGAATGTTCCCCACCATAGGGATTGAACCAGAAAGGGTCTTATCAATTCTTGGCCATTCTCAACCAAATTTTTTTTCCAGTTTTTGACATTTTGTCCCCAAATCAGCAACACCTCACAAGATCATTACTCAAAATGTAAAATGGACTCAAAGCTAAATAACTTCATCTGAAAAATTCAATGTCATATCCTTTCAGAAAATAGAATTTAAATTCTCAGTAACTGATTTTTATTGGGTAAGATGACAAAGTGCTCTTTAAAGAGATGGAGCAGTCAAACCACCTTTGCTTTCATTTTCCATTGGTACCTTCTCTATTGTGTTGGTTCCCAAGTATCAACACTAGACTTAGGTGTTTTTCTTTAGTGGGGGATATTAGCTGGTACTCATAGTCACACTATCAAAAAATCTCCATAGCTGGCCTTGCCATGGTCTCTCAAATGTTTATCTAACCAAGTCCTTCAGGTTTAAGGACATTTGTTTTTTTAAAAAAAGCTTAAAATGCAAATGTTATCCTGGAAGGTTAAGAAAAGCTGATGTCAACCATTAACCTTAAAATCAACAATTAACAGCTCAATCCAAATGAGTTTATAATGTTTTCTTTAATAATAAATGGACCAGTGGTTGTTAAATTTTCTGAGTTACTAGTACTGGAATTTGGGGTGACATTGAAGGAATTAAAAGGTGAATGCCAATTCTTTTAAGAGCAATTTTTAATACATTCCATTAAAATTCTATTCACATGGCATTGTTTTTGTACTATTTGAGGGTTTGAGTAGAAATGTCTATTTCCCTGACTGACGTTGTCTTATGAAATAAAATACAAACACAAAGTAGTTAAAAATTCCCAGGGTTATAGTAAAAAGGGATCCTTTTGGTGGCATCTGCTGACTTCTGACCTAAAGGAACACATTCCGTTCCATACCACCAACATATATCAGATTCAGACTTAGTTTTTTCCTGACAGACATGAAATTTTTCATGTTAACCAAAATATACTGGCAAAACTAAGTATTGTTTCAGATCCTAATGAAAATAACTAAAATGAATCTTGAACTCTTCTATGGCAGGAAACTGTCTTGTCACCTTCATCAACTAGAACTCTACATAGTGCTTGACAGACACTCAAGAATGATCTCTTGGCTTGTATAGTACTGGGTCCTCAGGATAAGTGTCCCATTGTAGAGAAGTTAACTGGAGATTAAAGGTTTAGAAAGTCTATTGCTCAAAATGGTGGGTTAATGGTGGTGGTAGATACCCCAGGTTTTATATTTTTTAGTGAGAAGAACTAATAAAAAGAGGCAGATGTAGAGGTAGAGGTAGACAAAAACCAAGAATGGAAGAATACAGGAAAGCAACTTTCTTTTCTTTGTGATTTTATTCATATGCAATTTCTTTGGTAAAGTTAATAGGAGGTTAAAATAGGGGTTCTTCATGACTTAGCTTGAATGAGGTCCCAAGAAAATTAACATTATGTAAAGACAAATTTACAAAAAAAATGGGTAAGAATCTGTTGCATGATTCTTGCATTTCTTCATTTACCTTAAGTGAGGTTGGAAAGAGAATAAACTAAAGGACTGACTTGGGAGAGAGGACGGTGTTACCCCGTGTGTTCTAAGAATAGTTAAAGATGACCACATGACTCAGAAAGTTATAAAATGCGTGTGAAATGTGGGTTTGGTTTGACTCATTCTTTGTTGTTGTTGATGTTTTTAATGCCTACAGCACCTGGTACTCCTAGGTGTCTCCCATTCAAGTACTAAACAAGCCCAACCCTGCTTAGCTTCCAAGATCAGATGAGATCGAGCATGTTCAGGGTGGCATGGCCATAGATGTGGTTTGACTCATGACTAGGAAAGGTACATCAGACTGTGGTGGCTGCCCTAAGGTGGACATGCTTGCACTCAAGCCAAGATGCATATGTGTCTTACTTATGTATGCTACACAGGAGAAAGGTGGAGGCCTCAAGTCCTTCTAACAAGGCCAACTAGATGGCCAGGGAACCCAGCAGAAGATAGACATGGATATCATGTTTCTGGATGTTGCAAAGATTTGTGACCTACCCTTGTAATTAAAGATTCATCTGCCCAAGTCAAGGGGACTGTGGGAGCGGGAACCACTGCACAGCCATGCAAAAGACTCTTAAGGGAAAAAGTCAACCTTAATATGTTAAACTCAGAAAACTTGAAGCTTGCTAAAGAGGGGCCCAGCTCAAGTAAGACTTTGTCTCCCCAACTCCTATAACTTGAAAGACAGACCCTGGCTGGTGAAGCTCTTGGAGGGAGAGAAAGGATGCACTGAAAAAAAATAGGGAGGGAATCAGATGCATCCCAAACCCTGCCTGCCTTGCCCTTTTCTCTTTGTAAGTTTCCAACCAGAAGTAGGTCCAAGCTGGGAAGAAAGAAAATTGGATATCTGATGGCATAACAAGCTATGGTTTTAATTAATATGTCTTGAACAGAAGAACATTCCATTTTCTAACTGAGACTGTGTGATATAAAGTGGCTATAGGATCAAAAGTGAGTAGCAAATTCATAGACTTTAAGGAGTTTTCATTTAGGGCAAGATAAGATTACTGCCAGCGATTAAAGTTTTCAAATAGAACTAACCAGAGGGACAAAGTAAAATTGCATTTTGAGCTCATCATGAGTTGTACTCAATTCTGTTCATTGCACAGGACTACTATTTGCTGGTGGCAATCACATTTAATGTTACTATAATAACTCCTTTCTCTCACCTTGTTGTTATGACCTATGCCCCTCCACCTACTTCTCAAGGTGAGTTGACACAGCCCTTTTTGGTGTTATACTAGAGATGCCAAGCATGGTACAAGCTTCTGACCTCAGGTGTGAATATGAGGGATGAACGGGCATCTCTGCAGATGAAAACACAGTCTCCTACCTCTCCTTTTCCTCATGTGCTGCAGGGCCTCCTCTTCAAAGGCCAGGCTGCCTAGCATATCAAACTGGCAGGGAATGTCATCTGCATACCGCCAGCAGTGATCATAAGCTAAGACCTCAGCAGCAGACCATGTCAACCATCTGGCTCCTGCAGGATTTCATGACACTCTCCCCATCGGGCACCAGAGCTGGCTTTGCTTCACAGGAGATGTGTTTTCTGTATTTGGATGACAAGTCTCTCCTCTAAAGCCATTGCCCAATGCTACTCTGGAATCCCAGCACCTGTTTATTTAGAAGCCTGGGTGGCTCACTCATAGACCACAGGCCAGTGGCAGGCTAGTGGCATTTCCACTAGCCTGGCCTTGGAGAGGACTTTGTGAAAACGGAGCAGAGTCTGCTGAGAAAAGCACTCAAGGTTAGTGCTGTCCACTCTGCTCTAACTCTGACGACACCTCTTAACTCCTGTGTTACTGGGGTCAAGGGCACGAGCTCTGAGCTCACAACAAAATTCCTATCTGACTCTGCTGCTCTACCACATTGGTGCTGCAAGTCTGATTCTCTGATGATTACATTCACGGCCTCCTGTACCTTCCAACAGAAACCTGCCCCCAAAAGCGATCCTCTTATGAATGAGTGGTGTCCCTGTGATATTTTCTTTAAACAATATTCTGTGTTACCCATCAGATTATCTTAAGGTGGATCAAATGCTAAAGCATATGTAAGGCCCTCAGCTCAGGGCGTAAGGAACTCACCTGGATGCAAGTGAATCATGGACTTGACACCAACAGGAAAAGTGGATGGTTTAGAACCAGTTCTTAGAGAACATATGGAGACAAGAGTTGCTAATGTTTGTTTAATTGATATTTGCTAAGACAGTGAAACTTAAATGTTCTCACCAAAAAAAAAAAAAAAGTAGAAAGATAAATGATATATGAAATGATGAATGTGTTAATTAACTAGATGGGAGGAATTCTTTCAGTGTACTTGTATATCAAATCCTCATGATGTATACTTTAAGTATCTTAAAATTTTATTTGTTAGTTATATCTTGATAATAAAAACAATAAAATAAAAATGAAGAAATTTCTTAAATAAATTGAAAAATAAAAGGAAAGAAAAGAGGGGAACATTGAGGTCTTATACCTTAGTCATAGCCATTGTCTTGAGTCCTTTAAATATGTGCTCTAAAGTCACATTACTGAGGTCTTTGCTGCTATTTCATGTAAAATTATAACCCTTCTATCACTTTCTGTCTTTAGTGCTTTGCTTTTTTTCTCTTTACTTCTTATTGCTATTTAACTTTTTTTTCTTTTACTGATATAGCTTGCTTGTCTGTCTCCTTGTTCTAAATTGTTACCTACATGAGGCAGGTTTTTATCTGTTTTGTTCATTGTTGAATTTTTGTTCTCTAGAAAGTACCTGGCACATACAAAATGTTCAGTAAGCAAAGGAAACAATCAACAAAATATAAAAACATAACCTGCAGCACTGGAGACAATATATCTAAACCACATCTCTGATAACAGGTTAATTTCCAAATGTATAAGGAACTCATATAACTCAATACCACAAATAATCCAATAAAAAAAAATGGGCAAATGCCCCGTTAGAACTCCCCCCACCCACCCCAAAGAAAGCATACAAATAGCCAACAGGTACATGAAAAGGTGCTAGACATAAGCGAAATGCAAATCGAAACCACAATGAGACATCCTCTTGCACCTGTTAGAATAGCTATTATATAAAAGACAAGAGATAACAAACAAGTGCTCATGAAGATGTGGAAAAAAAAATTCTTGTGCATTGTTGGTGGAAATATAAATTGGTAGAGACATTATGGAAAACAATTGGGAGGTTCTTCAAAAAATTAAAAATAGAACTACCACGTGATCCAGCAATCCTACTTCTGGGTCTATATCTAAAAGAAATGAAAATAGGATATTAAAGAGATATCTGCAGTTCCATGTTCACCGTGGTATTATTCACAATAGCCAATATATAGAAACAATCTCAGTGTCTCTCAATGGTTGAATAGACAAAGATGTGAGATATATACAAAGGGACATTATCCAACCATAAAAAGAAGGGAATCCTGCCATTTTTGACAGCATTAAGAACCTGAGAGACGTCATGCCAAGTGAAATAAGCCAGATAAAGAGCTGCTTTATGATTTCCCTTAGATGTAGAATCCAAAAAAAAAGAAGTTATACTCAAAGAAAAAGAGAGTAAAATGTTGGGGGAGGAGTGGGAGTAGAACAAATGGGGGTAATATTAGTCAAAGGGTACAAATTTTTAGTATAAAATGAATAAGTTCTGAGAATCTAATGTACACCATGTTGACTATAATTAATAATAGTGTATTATATCTTTGTAATTTACTAAGACAGGAGATCTTAAGTCTTCTCACGAACAACAATAAAAACTGTGTGAGATGATGGATGTGTTAATAAGCTTGATCGTAACAATTTTATAATGTGTATATATATATACCAAATCATTACATTGTACACATTAGATATATACAATTCTATTTGTTAATTATTCTTTAATAAAGCTGGAAAATAAAATAAAATACAATAAAATAAATATTTTTTGAATGGATGAGTATAATGAGGAATGTGCATACTTATCACATAACTACTTTTTTGGACATTCATCACATCATATTCATAGCTTTGATGGTCTAATAAATATTAAAATGGTTTAAAGCTTAAAAAATAAAATATCTTCCAAGCTACTGATATAATCAACCGAAGAAACAGAATATGAGGTGTCAGTGACACCTGGGTTAGAGACACATTGCTAATTCTGAAGATCCTAATTCTGAAAGCTGACTTAAATACATTAAACACATTTTTGCTTTTCATATATCAGAACAATGATTTTATAAAGAGTGAAATCAGGTCTAGACTCATGTACTGCTTCATGAGGAGTGAACACTCAGATACCCCTGGCATGTGGTACTTCTAACTGAAGACTTCACGGGACAAAAGTGGGGCTTTTAGAAATTATTTAGTTTTATGCTTCAATTTGAATATTTTAAATTTCCTCTCTTTAGCAGAAGAAAATTTGCAAAAAGATTCATAAGAAAATAAGTAAGGAAAGAATGAATGGATGGAGAGCTAGATGAGAGACGCAGAGGACAAGCCAGGCAATTTCTGGCAATCACTTTGTCAGGAACCATAAGTAGCATAAAGGTCACAGTCAAGTAATCTTATTAAAGCTCCAAGAAGGTATGAATGCATTTAGCACTAAAGGATTTGGGGCTTCAAATACATATTTTATAACTATTGATGTAAGAAAGTTTAAACCTGTAGAGAGTTTATAAGAGTTTATTTGAGTCAAACTGATGGCATATGCCAAGGAACAAGACCTCAAACGCTCTAGAGAATAACAATTTTTCAGCTTCTTTCATGCATTTGAGATTAAAGAGGGAACCTAAGGGAGATCCCACCCCTGGAGGTGGGAGAAAGCAAGGCAGGGTTTGGATTACAAGATAGTTAACAAGATTTTGTGCTCTTTGGAGGGTTAATATCTCTTCCAGGGGTATTACTTCTGGCATTGCAAAGGTGTGTTAACCTAGATGCACAGGATCAGTGCACAGGGCTTAAAAACCTCTCACTAAAGAAATCATGGGCCTGGACGTGACAATCCACTATGTCCTGCCTAGTTAGGAACTTATGATCAGATCACTCTGTGAGCTGACTTTCCCTAGGACCCCGTTTTTCTGTCCACATAACTTTAGCTAAATCTTAAATTATATGAATCCCTCGAATGTCAAATGAGGCTTATCTAATTTGTAATCATAGTCTGCCATCCTCTCAACTTCATTAAAGATTGAATTTTCAAATAAAAAAAGAGAACATTTATTTTGCTATCATCTTTCTGACCAAACTAGCTCCGTGTACCATATAGAACCAGTTTTCCATCCACACGTGGGGATTTGACTTGGTGTTCTTTCTTACGACTGCTGTTTTGCTGAATTTTTTTTTTTATTTAAGTCCCAAAATAAAATATTCTAAGGAGTCAAAAAAAATTTTTTTTTTTTAAATGCTTTAATTTTCTTTTTTTAATTTAAAAATCCTTCTGTGGGAATTCTCAGTTCTTTTTAGGGAGACACAGGGGCTGATATATTTTATTCACAAATGAAATGCTAGTGTAAACAAACACATGTTCGATCTGTGCCCCGGAGCTGGCACAGCTAAAGGAAAAGGAACATCCCTTGCCATCATCTGAGTCCCTACCCAAAACCAACCATCAAAGCAAAAAATTTACACACTCCAAAAGAGAGAAGTGTGATAAGTGAAAAGCTCTTCAGATATTTGTTTTTAAAAGCCTCTGAGAGCACATTGAATTTGGATCATAAAAGCAGAGCTCAATTTTTGCTTTTGATTTTTCCCAGTTTTGCATTTTTTAAAAATGTTCTTTCACCACCTCCATGTGCAGAAGGCGATGAGCCTGCTTTGTTTCCCAGCTGACCCATTCAGAGCAAGTTAGTTACACCCATTTAAGCGTACCCCCCCCCACACACACACTTTCAAGTAGTCCCAGGGAGCCCTCCTATGAGCTGGGAACTGATATGGAGACTTCTACTTTTTTATTGAGACTTCAACCCCTAAGTGCCACAAGGCACCCTTTCTTATTAAAGAACGAATGCATGGAAGTTGTTAAAAACAAATCATTTTCCATTAGGAAAAGTTACATGATTGAAGAAGAGAAGAGCACATTGCTGTAATTACCAGTACATTAAGCAGGGAATGAACAGCTGTGTGAACTTGGAGTTGGTAGAATAACAGCCATGGAGCCAGCTTCCCCATATGGTCCAAGGGGGGAGGCGGGTCTTCTAACTGCTTGGGGATTGGCGAGGTGAGGAGGGGCACACTTGAATCCCACTCAAGTGAGAAACACAGGCCAAGAAATGTCTGGCTTCCCAACCCAAACTCAGCTTCCTCTGTGCTGCAGTGGGAAAATCCCCCTGGCCACCATAACAAAAGTCTCTAAAATCAATGTTGTTTTTTCCTAAAGAGAGCAAAATGTGAACGTTTTCAGACTTTTGGCTACACCGCTCCTAAAAGAAAAGATGACCTCAGAAAGAATGAATTACTTCCTCGCTTTCTTGGGGTGTGGCTGTTACTCGGAATGATTGATATCACTTCATAAACACTCTATTCGATCTAGAGTTTGCCTTTTCTCCCAATTAGAAATAGGTCTGGCCAACAGCGACGGGTCCCCAACACCAGATATTAGCCTCAATCTGTTTCAGGGAAAAGCATTACTGCCTTTTAATTGGCATTCCCTTCAGAATTTGGCAAATCTGGTAAAAGCAGATTGGCACTGTGGTAACCTTTCATTATCAATGCAAATCCTAACAGAAAAGCATTCCATTCTTCTTACATCGTATGTCATAAATTAAACACAATAAATTGTATTGTGAAACCTCCTCGGAAGACAATCCTGAATAGATGAGGCAGAAAATGCTTGCATTATACTAAACCGAGCTAAAATTTGATAGTTGCTGGAAGGGCTGGCTATAAGGAATCTAGCTATTTACAGGGGGAAATACCAAATGGGCTACATCATCTGCAAGGAGATGTTTTTGTAAGTACCATGTCCAAAACCATTCAAGTTTCAACTATATGAAAGCCATTATCACAGAGGATGGTGGCCAGCTGTTCTTCATTGCCACCGAAACAGAATGAGAAATAATGGCATTAAAATGGAATTGGAAGAATTCAAGCTTCCTGAAAATCTTAGTTAACAGGAGAGGGATCCACTCCAGGGAGTTATATAATAGATGTCTTTCATTAGCTGTAGGCTTTTTTTTTTTTTTTTTAATGAAATGAGGCACTTTTAAGACAGTCTAGGTTCAGTTCTGTCCATCAGTAAAATAATAAATTTGATAATCTTTCAAAATTTTTCCTATTAAAACAAATCTGAAATAGTAAGAAGTACGACTCTGGGAAATTAGGCTATACATGTGAGGATGATTTATTTGTTCACGTGGCACCACAGAATCTCATTAAAAGAGAGTATTACTACAGGAATTCTCTCAGAAATGGCTGCATTTCATGCCATAGATTTAGAGAGGCATATTTCAAGAAGAAATATAGTAATTTTCCAATAAATTAATACTTGATCATCTTTAGAAATATCCAGATTTTAAAATAAAATAAAAAACAGTATTCTACTCAAATTAGGGACGTTACTATATCTTAGAAAATTATTCGATAGATAGTTGTTAAAACATCATTTGATAGGTATTGGAGAGTCCATATTTGATTAGTGGGCTCACTACTTAGGCATTTATAACAATGTTCGAGCAGGTACTGATATATTAACTTGTAGAAATTTCTTAATAAACCAATTAATAAAACAACTATGGGAAAGACACATTCCAGTCTTTCACACATGGAGTAAATCCATCATTGCCAGATTTCTGAGCTCCACAGAATGCTGCCTTTTATGTTTTCTATTCAACTCAAACGAAAATTTCTACTAGATCTTATTCCAGGTCCCCCAGGAAATGGCTACCTTTCAGCAATCAGTACTTTAACAAGGTCCATTCTCAAGACTGAACATCTCAGTAGACATGGAATCAGAAACGTGGGATTACTGGATTTCATTCACCCTGATAGCTTTTCTTTTTAGATGGTATTAAAAAAAATAAAAAATAAAAATAAAACAGAAAATGACCTTCACAGGAGGCTTTTTTGACAGCTAATATTTGTCTGTGTCACCTCTACTTTCTAGGGGAAAAGTATAATTTGTAGATAGCTTTAAACTTTAAAATGATCTCCAAGCAGGATGAAAGGATAATAGAATAAAAACAACAAAATAGTTTTACCTCGTAAGTAAATCTTGACTTAAAAATTCTCAGGCATTTAGACCATATGCCGTGACCCTCTGCGATGAGTTAAGCAGAGTCAGAGATCATTACACCAAGTTACAGAAATACTTACTTTGGGAAATATTCGGTTATTTAGTTGGATGAGCATTCAAAAGCTTACCAAGGGCTAGAACTACAAGTGAAACTATTATTTTTCTCTTCTCTTTTATTAAGCATTTCCAGGAGATTCTTTAAATTAGTGGCTCAATTTTCTCTCCTATAAATATTTTTTCTCATCATACATTCTAGAGTCATCTTCTGAAGAGGAGACAATTAAGTGGCAGTTAAGAGTACATGCAGATTCTGGGCTTCAGTCGGCTTGAATCTCAGCTTTGCCTCTGACCAGTGGTGTGCCCTTGGGGCAAGTTGCTTGGCCTTTCAGAGTCTCTGTTTCTTTCTCTATGAATATGGGATTTCAAAGCAACCCTCACCCCCTTAGATAATTGTTCTGAGGATTTAAAAAAGTGCTCCGAACCTTACCTGGAACTGCCCACCCTTAGCTCTGTGAGATGAGTAGGAGAAATGAGAGAGAACATACGGAGCAGCACAAGATCAGAGAATCAAATATAACTACTTTCCACACAGGAAGAAAAACGCCATGCTCCTCGATATTTAACTTTGGTGTACCAATATTTTAATCCTTATTTTATTTTGAAGCAAATGTGACACTTTTATTTATAAATTTGAAATACTATATAAAAGGGGCCACGATCACCAGCTGTTGGGACTGTCATACTATGAATTCCTCACAGTATCTTGTACCTTTTTAAACAGCATGGAAATAAAGAGATGGAACGGAAAAAGTTAGGTGAAAGGTGTGACTAGCCTATTTCAGCTAGTTGGTGTTGAGTTCCAGAAAACAAGGAGCAGAAGTTAAGGGTCTCCTTTCTCCATGTTTCTCATTTACTGTCCCCTTCATAGATTTAGAGGCTGCCTTGGTCCTCCCAAACCTTTTAAGATCAATTATAAGTATGACTTTATTCACTTACATCTTTATTTATTGATTTATCCCATATTAACTGAGCACCTACTGTGTGTCTGGTTCTCTGCCAGGCAGCAGCATGGGAGACAGATCAGGAAGGTAAGAAGAGAGACCTGGTTCACAAGGATGAATAAGATACTGTCTTTATCCTCAAGGAACTCATAACCTAGTGAGACACTTAAAAGAAATGAGGCAAAGCAAACAAAGGCAGAACAAAACCCATGCGATGCGTGATAAAATGAGGTGTGGAAAAAAGATCAGGAGTGTCTAGCTCAGCTTAGGAAATGGTAGGAAGGTATTTTTCCAAAATGAGAAGAGGCTTGCTTTTAGGACTAGAAGACAAGTAGGAATTGACCAGGTGAAAAAAGAGAAAAGAGGGCCTGAGGACATAGCATGGGCTGAGAGAATGTCATGTGCCAAGACACGAAAGCTAGAAGAACTCAGTATGCTCAGAGCGTGCCCAGTCATGTTCGTGGTTGAAATGCAAGGCATTTTGGGGACAGTACAGGGTTTGCAAACATAGTAAAGACACCAGGTGTTTTCAAAAGGCCACGAGTAGCCATATGGTGAGGCCACTTACGAAGTCTTGCTACCATCCTGGCTTATCTGATTTCTTGTCTGAAGGAAGACAGGAAGAGTTCAAAGAGGCTGACAGCCATAGGGCATTTAAATCAAGAATGTGCCATTTTTTTTTTCCTTAAGGAGCAGCTTCTGAGATTTCTGGGAGACAGGAAGCAGGATCGTTTCTCCTCTGTGGCCCAGGTTCTCTCTAAATATCTTAGAAGAGATAATTCTGAATGTTTATAAGGAATGAGATTAATTTATGGTCACCCTGTGCATCTAATCGTTTCACTGCTGCATAGCGTTCACTTATTGTATATTACCTACATCAAAAAGTAAAATCTTATGCTAGGGATTTATACTATTAATTTGTATAAAACAGCCTTTACTCTAATTCTGAAAAATATTCCTATTCACCCCATATCCTGCAAAGGAGAGAAAATAAGAGTGATCCAAGTCTATGTGAGAAGTCCCAGAGGATTTTCATGTGAGGTGTGTGTCTTGCGGGGGGAAAAAATGCTAAGGCAACTGAAAGATGGATTTTTACAGCTAAATTTCACATCGGGAAGAGAAACGAACTTTTACAACTTAGAGTTGCCAATACCGGGAGAGGTAATAATGGATCACAGCAATCTATAGTAGACAGACCATGTCAGGACACCTCGCTCAGCCTGTAAACTTCTCCAGTGCAAACCATCACACTCTCCAAAGGCACATTTGAAGCAACAGCAGAGTCTGTAGTAAGCACTGTGACATTTGGCCCTTTTCATCTATATAATAGAGCTATAAAAAAAATGGATCTGGAAGTAGCCTTTCCACCATTACATTTGATAGGACTAAACCAGTTTGGGTTTTCATGGCTCTGCTCCATGGATAAAAAAAAAGGACAACAATCACAGCATTTACTGGACTTTTCCAGCTTCTCAGGATATGTCAGCCTTCTGTAAAGAGCAGAGATTTGGTAAACACATCGTGTGGAGGACCTCGGAGCTGCACCCATGGGGCTCCTCTGGCTCATTAACACGACGCGCGCAGAAACAGCACACAGGTCGCGTGCCACATCTGGGAGCATCCTTCTCGAAGCCAAACTCCCAAACAGGTGAAGCATTTTAATCCCAGCCTCCACCGTGGATAGAATCTGTCCAGTTCCATCCGCCTTTGAGAACAACCCTGAAAGGGGAATGCTTAGGACAAATACGTGGGGGTGGGTGGAAAGGAAAGGAGAATAACACCTGTCTCTGCAGCTGGCCAACAGACGGGCCTTTAATGTACCGTCTGCTGGGAAACGGAGGCGTCTCAGGTTACTTGGAGGCCTCGGCCTGCAGTGGAGCCTGCGGAAAGGAATTCTGTGACCAAAAGATGTGAGGCTTGGTCTGGGGCCAAAAACAATGGGGAAAGGTACAAAAATGAAAAGCTCTGTCAGGACAAAGGCACTCAATCACAGAACAACAGGCGACTTGGCCGTTTGAAGAAGTGAACCCAAAACCGAAGTCACAACTGGATTGACAACTGGTTGATCCCCTTTCACCTTCTAAGACTCTCTGGCTGGCGACTACTTGTTGAAAGCGAAATGAGGAGAATACAGCCGCCAACAGCATAGAGTGTCTTCATTTAGGGCTAGTTCTGGCTGGTCTTGGAAAAGCAACTTGCAAGATTTATGCTCTTTTGCCTTCCGTCCATGTTTTTTTCCATTAAGAGGAGAATTTAGAGCAAAGTTACCAAAGGAACTCCAACCCAGAGCTGGAGAAGTCCTCGCTGACTTGCAAAATAACTGTGGCTTCAGCAGAATTGTGTGCCCAACAGTAACAGAGGTGAAACCCATAAAAATTGTGTGCACATATTTTTTTAAAAACAAGAGAAAAGATCCTGGAATTAGGTCCACGATGGATCTAATGGTTGGTTTTGCCCCACAGAGCACAACTAAATTTGAATAATGGGAACACATACCAAGTGGAAGGAAGGTTCTTTCCAAGGAAAGCTTAGAAGAGTTCGAATATAAAATTTATAGAGAAGCATCAATTTTTATGTAATGTACACATCACAGAGAAACTCTTAGAGTTTATCCAAACAATAGAGAAGAGTGAAGAGTTAGAGATAATAGTTCCGGCGGTTCTAGGTCATGGCCTTGAATGTTCACAGAATAACCGGTGTTCAGGATAGGCCTGTGGGGTATAAATTCTGAGGGCCGGGAAGGGACCCTGAGGGAGCTGCTGCTTTCTCACTTGCACACCAAAGCCCAGAAATCCTATCATGGGAGGCAGAGCCATTTGTGCTCCAATTCAGACTTGGATAACATAGTGATGTCGGAAAAGCAGCAGTGTGTGTGTGTAGGTGGGTGGGTGAGTGGGTGGGGAGTGGTCAATGAAACAGGAGGTGAAGCTGTGGACACCAATGCCAAGTTTTTTCTCTTTGAATTTGGTGTATGTGGGTTCTGACTGTAACAAATAGAACCGACTGGGTCAACAGTACGTGAGATGAGAAAAAGGCCTGTGCCAGAGGAGGAAGCTAGGGCCCAGGGGTGTAGTCCCAGATATTTTGGTAACGAATTTAGACACAATGGGGAAAAGTTATTTATTCATGGGGAACTCTCAATGAACTGTTTTTAAAAATATGCTCAAAATATCTGTTGCCATTTTTTCATTACGAACAGATAGAAGCAAAGTTTTGTTACTTTGAAGAAACAATGCCACTTTATTAAATATTGGCTTAAAGTTCTGCTTAAAGCATTAGTAGTAGGAAACTCAATCATTAAAATACATTACCATAACCTTAGCACAAAGAAGTATCTGTTTTTCTAATGACACACTATTCCTTGTGTAACACGAGGACATTTAAACAATTTTTAATGCTGAAGGACAGATTTTTATCTAGAATCCCCCCTCTCTCTCTTTCTCTCTCTCATACACACACATACACACACTCATCTCTACAGAAGAGTTCCCAAATTTGATTCTCATTCCTTTTGCACCTGTGAGAACATCCCACCTCTATCACCATAAGAAATAATTAGAGCCTAACCCTTACTCAGCTTCACTGAATCTAGGGAAGAAAACACTTCATTACATGAGTGCTGACTACTTACTGAATGAGATGTCGATCTACTTGAGCATTTACACTGAATTTGAAAACGCACCATTTGAATTTTCTTAACTATAATGATTATGAACCTGCATTTGATATCCGTTGTATTTTCTCTATGTTCTGTGTGGTAGAAAGAAGAATGGGGTTAAATACAATTAAAAAATGGGCACATTTTAAGAATTCTTAGCACTTTATAACATTGCTTATTTTAAACTTTTAGCCTAGTATTGATTTGCTCACAGAAAGGTATTATTTTAGATAGAAAGGAAAAAAACTACATAAATTCACAACTTCTTTAAGGGTGTTGGCTGCATTAAGAAGTTTTACATTTTTTAGTTCACATTCAGATTTTATGACATTCGTGCACAGTAAGAATTCATTTGACACTTGAAAATTAATACCCATTTCAAATGTTGCCTTACCGCAGAGAAATCATGTTGCAAATCCAACATTACACTGGCAATAATCAGCTTAAAGGACTGAACATAACTCTTCCAGCTAGGTCTGAGAACATATAAATAAAATTATATCTTTTAAAGGCAAAAGATTGCCAGAAAACATAAATCTCGTTTAGTCAATAGCTTAGAATTTCTTAGAAAAGAAGTTCAGCTCCAATATGTTCTTGAAGGTAAAGACTGTAAATTAGACCATCACTCCCAGTAGCAATTTTCTTATTTGTTATATGACATAAGCTGCCTATCCAAAGTAAACCCATATGACGGGCAGGTCAAAGATTACTGTGCACTTTTCAGAATGCTCCTTACAGGCTCCAGTCACAAAATATTGCTGAGTCTCTTTCTCACCTGTGCATGCAAGAAAATATTTGCTAAGCCTTTCTCAGATATTCTACCTGAAGGCAGCAACCTTCATAGTGCGAGGAAGGAGCAAAAGGAATTTCAACGGTCTTATACATTATTTTCTCTAAAAAAAATGTTGTTCTTGAATAACTAAGTCTGGACTTTTTTTTAATATATCAGACAAACCATGGTGCATAACCATTTCAACTCAGTTCTATCAATGAGGATTAAATATCTCAACTTACTAGATGAAATCGGGGGTATAAAGATAAATAAGCTTTGGCAGGAAAGCCAAGATAATCATATCTGAAAGGAGGTTTGGCTGCCACCATCTTTCATAGGCTACTTGAGATTTCATTTAAGATAGAAATATCAAAATTGACTCATACTTATGGCCAAAAAGAGGAGGAAGGTGTAGTGACCTGTGGGCTCTGCTCCTTTCTATAACCACCACCGAGTACAAGCTGCTTCTAGCTGGGCCACTCAGGAGATGGAGCTGAAGACAGGTAAATGAACAAATGACACAGCCTCCATCTCAACTCTCTACTAAGTGCTTTCACCAAGTTCACTAATTATATCCCAGGCACTTAGCGTTCCCTCCCCTCAAAAAGTAACTCTCGTGTATCCCCTTCACTGTATTTGACTATATTTGATTCCTTCCTTATTGAAACAGTTTCTCTGATGTTTCTAGGATTGCCACTGTCCTTTTCTTTCAACCATTCTTAAAATGATGGCATTCCTGCAGGTCTTATCTTAGGTACCATACTTGCTCTATGCACTCTCTCTGAGCAATCTTATTTGCTTCTACAGTTTTAGCTAAACCTACATGCTGACGAATTACAAATCTGTATCTCAGGCACTGATCCTTTCCCTGAGTTGCAGATTTATGTATCTTCTGACCACTGGTCATTATCTGTTCAACTTAATTATATACCACCAGCAATGGAGCGATCATTGAATCCTTATTGTTATTGTTATTCCTATGAACTACTTTCTAAATCAATCCACCTTTTTCTGTACGTATATTGAAGAATCTAGTAAGGCCAACGTGGCTGCTCCCAGGAATTCTAGCTCCTAACTACTCCCATGGCCCCTGGCCTTTTCTCCTTCACACACAAGGCAGAATGATTCTTTCTAATACAGATATGACTCTTTCACACCCTTGCTTAAAACAGGCTTCCAATTGCTTGTTGTATAAGGTCCAATATACCAGTGTTAGTTTACAAGCACTTTCCTTATCTGGGGTTTTCTTACCCAACCCACATTGCCATTGTCATGATTCTCCCTTCTGTATTCCTGACAATCACTACACTGAACATCTTTAAGTTTTATATTATGTGCGGTCATTTTCTCTTGCCTGCAATCAGCCCACTCACCCATTTTTCACTTCTTTAATTAGTTCAATTTAAATAGTGCCTACCTCTATAACCAACTTTCCTGTCCAACATACCATCACTACTACCACATGAGCATGAGGTAAGGTGCTTACCATGTACAATTTAGAATCTTACGCTTCCTCTAGCAGAGTATGAAGTATTTTATTTATTTTTATCTTACTTTCTGCACTAGGACTATGATCTCCATGAATACTAAGAGAAGTTTTTGTCTCATTTGTTATGTATCTTTTGTGTTCACATAGAGTCTAGCATATAGCAAGTGCCTAATTATTGCTTCTAGTGGAATAACATGGAAATGTGATGATCAAAACCTGTAATGACTAGTGTTCTGATAATTTTCAAGATATAATTGAAAAAATCAAGGCTGGAAAAAGAAATTAATCCAGATGATGACAAATGTTAGTCCTCTTACAGGGAAGAAAACACAGAAGCATGAAACAACTTGGTTTGCTTAGAAAACACAAGAAGTTCAGTATCATGAAGGCATTGAAGATACGAGGTGGGACCCAGAAGCACCTTTCTGGCCTCAGTAAAGAAAAGGAACTTTATTCTGAGGTAATTGGAGCCATTGAAAGATTTTCATCAGCCTATTTGTGATTTACACTAGCAGAATGAGAATTGAGAAGAAGCTGGAGGCATGGTGAGCAGGAGGAAGATGCAGGAGGAAGATTTTAAAAATAGTATAGGAGGGAGGTGACAGAATAAATTAATAGTAGAAATGGGACAGGGTAAGAATTACGAAGAATTGATGATTAAGTGGATATCAGGGTGAGGCATGGAAGGAGTAGAAATACAGGAAAAGACCATTGTTTCTGGCTTAGGTGATTGAGGGGGAGGGCAATGTCACCAATTCTGGGGGTAAACAGAAGGGAGAGTGTGCTTGGAGTGGGAAGAACCATAACTGCAGTTTGGAACATTGTGCATGTGAGGTTTCCCTCAGTGCCCCCAAGGGAAAAACTCCAGATGAGCTCCTGGACCAAGCACATCCAGTGTATTGGACATGCCATGGGAATTTAGAAGCTGAGACTGAGCAGACCCGAGGATCATGGAGAGTATGGGCTGAAATTCACTACTTTGAGTTGATTCTCAGAGGAAAAAGATGGCGTTGCTTAGTTACCCTTCACACATGTCAAGCCAGTTCAAATTCTTCCTCCTGAGGACAGAATTAATTAAGCTTTCAAAGGGGGTGGCAGGGTGGAAGAGGATGGAACTGAATTAAATCTCCTATGAGTTGGAGTAATTCAGAGGCTGAAAATCAACAAATCTGATGGATCCCTAAAATCTCTCTTGCTATGCTCCCTATGGCTACTCACAACAGTGGGTAGGAAATGAATTGGTGGAGCTGAGCTCAGAACCTTTGGGAACTAGATAGAAACAGAAGATTAAGTGGTGGCCTGGGAAGTAGCCACTAGAAAAGCAGCAAAGCAGCCAAAACAGCCTAAGATTAAAATCTACCTGCCATGATATGGCCAAGGCAAAGCAGCTGCTTCTGACCCTTGTCATTTCACATGGCCTCCTTAAACTACTATGTGGCGCTGATATTCATATGAGCCTGGTTGCAACTGCACACTCATTTGGGGAATGGACGACTGGTGTCATGAATTGGCTTTTACACTGTCTCTCTTTCCACTTGGCCTTGATCCCTGTAGATTGAATTGCTTCCAGGTCAATGCAAACCCTGTAGTGAATCTTCAGACGAAGGCATGATTTACTTGGAGCATAGGTATTGTGCAAGAAAGCCATCTATCTCTTCTCATTTTAGCCAGTGTCATTTTGCTCCAGAATAACTTTAGGCAATTTTTCATATTTTTTTTTTCTAAGCACCCTTCTCTCTACAACCCCGAGTAGCATTTCTTGTGGGAACTTCAGATGCTCTAAATTGTAGCCAATGAGTAATTTTTCCTTTAGAAGGATGGGAATTCCTGAAAGATTTGGGGTTGTGGAGAACTAAAGAACAAGCAGGGAACATGTGGCTGAAGTAAGAATTTTCCAGGGAAATATTTTAGGCTGGTAAACAAAATGGAATTTATTCCAGGTTTAGGCTTTTTGCTTCATGCTTTTATTATCTTTATAATTAAAAACTAACAACAGAAAAAGAAATCTTCACAAAGATATTGTCAGAGTTTGTTAGTCAGTTGATTAAGCCAAGTTCATTTATGCTTTTCTCTGTTTTAAAGTAAAATGTAACTTATGTAATCAGACAACATCATTCTATTTTGTATTACGCATGGTGATATGAAATTTTACAAATTTAAAGCACAATAATGGTAATTCTGGCAAGAGCTACAATTTATCATTGCCAAATACTGTCCACTCTAACCTCATTTCTTCTTGGTTGAAATTTGTACAAATGCTTTTCCACTAAGGAGCAGGGGTTTCTCTGCTCAGAGGTGAGGTGACTTTCTAAAAAGATAATCTGAAGACTTCTGAGTCACTGTTTAGTTATAAGTGCAAAAAAGAAATAACCCTTGTTGAACCTTTAAAATGTCAGAATTCTTGAACTTTAAACACAAAGACCCATGGAATGAAAATTAATTTATTTTTCAAGTAAAAATTTAAATATTTTAAGAATGGTTTAAACATTTTAGAATATCAGATAAAGTCATGATAACTAAGCAATTTTAAAGTTTATAGAGATCGGCATATGTATATTTAGCAAAAAAAATCTGTATGAAACATATTTTATAAAAATTTTGGTAAAGTTAAGAACACAAATACTAAATCAAACTAGCATTTTTATTTAATTATTTTATGAATATGCAGAGTTTTACAAGTCAAATTGTTTTGCAAACCTTATCCTAAAATCAGATTTCCTATTTCACTTCTATTCTGCATACTGCTGCCCAGAAGTAACTACTGACAATTCTTTTAGTAGTTTATTCTGGTTTTTACCTCCATAATTTTAAATAATAAACTTTTTCTGTTACCTGTGAATTTATAAATCTTAGGCATCATCTATTTACTTTCTATTAGAAAATAAGAATTATTCTTATATCCCCTTCCTCTATACCCTCCAATGTAGCTATATTATACTTATATTAAGCTCTTTTTAAGCATAATTTTTTTCCTGCAACTAACAATTCTCTCTCTCTCTCTCTCTCTCTCTCTCTCTCTCTCTCTCTCTCTCTCAATCTCTCTCTCTCTCTCCTTCCCTCTCTTTTTCCCTCCCTCCCTCCTTTCCTCCCTCCCTCTTTGCTTTCATGAACTTCTGTCATTATCATTGATGTTTTCCAAGTTCTTCAAATAAATAAAGAAGACTCTTGAATGCTCTTTGTCACATGGCTGAGCACTTCAGGGAGCAAGCAAATGAGTTGTTTGTCTTTTATTCTTGCAGCTTCTTCCTTGTGTCTGCTGTCCTCGTCCAACCTGGAAGCTGCCATCTATACTTCCTCCTCACTTGTCCTGCAACTGGATCCTCACCTGCCAGGTGTCTTTCTCTTTCTTGCTTTGCTTCCCTGATTTAGTGGAGAACATCCACTAAAGCGGCACTGCACGGAACGAAGTCCACAAACCACTCCTGACCCACAGACTACCATCATTTGTGATCGGATAAGAACAGAAGTGAATAGCAAGCATTTAAAAGTTTTTATAATGGTTTGATATTGCCACTCCATCCACATACTTGATCCAGGGGTAGAAAAGTTCAGTTATCGTTGAAACTATAACGTAACAGGCAGGTGCCGTAGGACCGCGTCACACTGGGAGATATTTTAAGGTCAGTAGTAACCCGAAAGTGTATATAAAGATGGAAAAAATGTGAGTATTAAGTTACTTTACAATTATTTAAATAACCTTTTTTTCTAAATATAGTTTATCATTTAAATAAAGGTGGTATCATTTTTATTATTTATTGTCAACCTCAAAGTATTGATAGTGAAAAAAGCATCACTGAACTTTTTGCTGAGAAGAACCATGATTTTCTAAATGTGACAGGTGAGAGAGAAGGAATTCCAAAGGAATGAAGACCAAAGAGCTCATGCTAGTTTACTTACAAGTAAGCACTAAGGTTGATCTATTCCCAAAATAACCAATGGTAATGTGCAAGAACTGTACTGTGCAATTGGTACAGATGAACTGGTTAATGAAATAAGGAATATCTCAGTTAAGCACTATTTATATATGTAAATTTAAAGAAATACATTTAATAACTAAATGTTGGGTGAAGAAGGTAAAGAGGGGTGATCAATTGTCCCTTGACAATTATAACTCAATATATTCAGGAACTGACATGTACATAGCATGAAATCCCAATTCAGAATAAACCAAGTAGCAAGTATTTTTTATTGCAAGTTGACATATACTCATATATTGCTAATGTGGTCATTCTCTAAACTCTAGAATATAAACCATTAAATATTACATTGTTAATGTGTCTATCAGTGACAGGGCATTTTTTATGAAGAAATTCTTACTGTCAAAAAGATTCTCAGCTAGGTGATATGGTATGACTTATGCAAAGATGAATTCATTTACTTTAGCTTTACTAATTACAGAATGATATGGAAACTCATTACCAAAAAAAGCTTCTTTGTATAGTTTTCAAGGGGAAAGCTCTGTCTAGACTGATGGAACTAGGAAATGAACTCTGTTATCCTGCAAAATAAAATTGTTGAGGCCCAAAATTCTATAAATTGGACTATCAGATTTGCTTGTTTGATATTATTGATATTTTAAATATTATTTTAATATTCATGTGAGAAAGGAATGCAACATCTCTAACTGCAGATTAGAGTAGAAAATTCTGCAGATTGCTATGATGTCATATCTTAATATACGTTAATGACATAGTGGATAAGCTCATGTTGCACATCTGGGAAAGGTTATCACTGAACATCTCATGCATTTGAAGAAACATTTTTATTTTACATAAAAAGATTCACACAATAGAATATTCACAAATCTGGAATCATTTCATTGAAAGATAAGTTAAACTTAGAACTTTACAGTATAGATTGTTGAAACTATCTATTGGGGAAAAACTGAAGATGAATGTTGAAAATATAACATCAGTTTCTCCAGTTTAAATAAAAGTTATAACAGAATATCCTGAGCATGTCAAGATTGCTTTGAAATCTTCTTCTGTAACATGTTTTAGAAGACTAGTTTTTTTCTACTACAATTGTTATTAAAACAAAAGAGAAATATTTTAGAAATGCATTATACCCTAAGTACTGTTGTCACCAATTCAACTTAAAATGGAATAACTAACAAGCAAAAGGTAAGTACTTAGTGCCATTAAAACATTAAATATTGATATAAATTTTGTTACACTGTGCATATGTGTGCCTAAAATCTCTATCTTTCTTAATAACATTTTCAGTTACTAATGTGAAACATGAAATTTTCAAGCATAATAGATTCAATTTTAATCATCTCTACTCTCACTTTTAATGACAGATGTACAGATTTTGTATTTCTTTTTTCCTTATGTTAGGAACAGCCAGATTATATTTATCAAAGTATAATTTAATATTTGTTGAATCTAATAAAAATTTGGGCTATATTTCATTTTTTCTAGGGATTCATTTTTAATTGTATTTCACAAAGGAATGCTGCATGTGAAGCACAGCTGTAATGACTTTGGAGGAAGAAACAAGACATACAGCTATACTGGGAGAATAGAGGGTGGGAGGGGAGGAGTCACATGGAATTCAGTAAAATTTCAGAGACCTTGCACATCTGACAATATCACTATTCAACCTTCATGTCTTCTTGAATGTACATAGGTGTAGAATTCTAGAGGAAAATAATTCTCCAGGAATTTGAAGTGATTTATTTATTTTTTCAAATGCTGCTCTTAAGTGAATAAGGATAGTCTGATTCTGAGCTTATATACACCCCACCTTTTTTTCTCTCTTTCTTTCCTTGTAAATAATTAGAACCTTCTCTGTCACTGGTATTCTGAAATTTCACAATGATATGCACTAAGAGTGGGATTTTTTAAAATTCACTACACTAGTCAATCAGTGAATCTTTTCCATCTGGAAATGCATGGTCTTCATTTACAGTTTTCATTGCTTGTTTCAATCTTTTGCATTGCAACTCTCCCCATATATGTCTGATGATCTTTGGCCATTGAGAAATTTTTAAGAGTTAGAGATTTCTAAGAAGCAGATTAAATGGAACATAATGGAACTTCTTAAATCTGATAAAGACTATGAAGAACCTAAGCAAACATCATCCCTATTAATAAAATATTGCAAATATTTCTCTAGATATTGAGAATGAGACAAGGACATTCATTGTCACCACTTCTATTCAAACTGTATTGCAGGTCCTAGTTGGTACAAAAGACAGAATTAGAAACAAGAGTCATAAGGATAGATATGAAGAAATAAAACTTTGATTGTTCATATGTGATATAAATGTGTACATTTAAAACTCCAAAAGAATCTCTAAAAATACTGTAGAATTAATAAATAAATTTACCAAGGTGCTTGGTGCAAGATCAATATGAAAAGACTTAGTGTGTCTCTACATACCAGCAGCAAAAAATGGGAAATAAAATTTTAAATTAAAATCATATTTACCAAAGCATTTTTAAAAGATAATACATAGGAATAAATCTAAGGGAAGATATGTAAGATCTCCACACTTGAAACTATAATATATTACTGTGAGTAGTTAAAGAACATTTTCAGTTCTAAATAAATGGAGTTAAATAAATAAATGGAGTTAAATCCCATGTCCTTGGATTGGTAAACTGAATATCGTGAAGGGCAAAATACAGCTAAGGCAATCTGACAAAAGAACAAATCTAGGAGACTAACACTACTAGGTGTCAAGAATTATTTTAAAGCTATAGTAATTAAAGTAATGTAGTATTGGTGCAGGGATAAACTAATGGAACAGAACACAGTCCTAATACAGACTTGTAGACATATGTCACTTGACTTATTACAAAGGTGGCACCACAAAAAAGAGGGGGAGGGGTCATCAACAGTGATTAAAAATTAGTGATGGATTAATTGAATATCCCTCCTGGGAAAAATAAATAATTCTTTGCCCTATACCTCATACATAAATAAAAATGAACATAGATTTTTTTTGAAAACATAATAAAACTATACATTGAAAATATTAAAATTAATTTTACATAGAGTTGGCAGCATTAAAACACTTTCACATATTATTTCATTTAATTTTTATGAAAATTCAGAAAGGTATACATAGTATTATTATCTTCATTCTATAAATGAGAAAATTAAATTTTAAGGAAGTTAAGGACCTTGCTGACAATTACACAGCCACTGAATGAAGAAGGGTGTCACCCTGTCCAATTCCAGTAAGATAAGAGAGAATGAAAAATCAAGAAGTTCAAGTAATTTGCCTAAACTTATACCTTGTGCTTCAATTTCTTCCTTTGTAATAGGTTAGCAGGGTTATTACAAGAAGTAAATGATATGATGAATGTGAACAAGTCTGCTATAATGCCTACCATTTATTAGGTCTTTGATGAATATTAACCTGTTATCTTGGTCCATCTTTAAGTCTGCTGGCCAGTCAGAAGTGTAGATAGGCCTGGAATGAATGTCTTTAGTTCAGGACAACATTCCTGATGCCTCTGATAAATGATATTGATAAGGTGCAAGAAACTATTTTTAGTGGAATTGGTCATCTATGTAATGTGAAAGTTGTCACTTATCAAACAGCAAAATGGAAGGTTATTAGAAGGTGACAGGATATTTTATAGAACCAAATGTTCCAATTTTCAACACATTTTACAAAGTGTTTTCTTTGTGTGTCTTCATTTCTTTTATGAGAATCTGGTTTTTTTTTAGGGGGAGGGGTTGTTTGTTTGTTTTTTCCCTGCGTCCTCTGTCAGACTTGTTCCAGCTTAGACTTTAGAGCCTCTCTTGACCTCTTAGTGACAGCGTCATCATTGTTCCTGAGACTGTGATTAGGACTCGTGATGGCTGCATGACAAGCCTTCCCAGGGGAACGACGCTCACTTGTTCCAGAGCATTTGTTTTACTTCAGTGAACACGACCAAGAATGACTTCAGAGCAGAGCTGACCATTATCTAGAAGTGTTTGGCTTTTTTAACAGAAAAAATAAAAAGGTTTTTTTCCCTTAACTAATCAATAAGTTGAGAATTTAAACCTAATACATGAAAATCTGTTTACAGATAAGTCAAGGGCATTTTCTGGAGATGTATGGATTATAAAAGCATAATATTTAAAGACTGGGAATGACTTTACAAAATCTCTAGTTCAAGGTTGCAAATTCAAATGCCTAAGGGAGCAAAACAAGTGACATGAGTGAAGCTGACTTTGTGACAAACACAGAATCTTTGGGATGGTGAGATGCATGCTATTGGCACTCATAATATCCAGCGTCGCTTTACTTAATATTAACAGAAGTCCTATTTAATTCAGAATGGCAATTTGCCCAGTTAAAATACTCATTGCATAGGATCCCCTGCAGCTTGTGGTGGCCACATGACACAGTTGTAGCAATGAGATAAAAGCAGACCCTAAATTTTAAGGGGAAGCAGGAAACAGAGTGCCAGTTCTATGAAGACCAAGAGGGCAGAACTGACATGAGCCTGATACTAATTTAGATATCACAGTTGGCAAAAGTCTCTTTGATAGGGTGACATTTAAAGAAGTTACTCTTTTAAGGTGTAACTGGAAGGTCCACAGGCTTTGTTACTACCAACTCTGAGGAAAAAGGAGTTCCATGACTCCCTATGTTTGTGAAACCCCATGTGAAATACTCTCTTCTTGGTGAGTCATATTGTATGCTACTTTATTAAAAATTCTAAGGAAGCCTGAAGCAAACAAACATATTTAACTTTGTTTAATCTAGAATTCCTCAGATCCATTTGACTTAGAGTCTTTAATTGGAGTTAGGCCTATCAACCACCTCTGAAAAAATTCCAAGTCATGGGCATGGGAAATGCTAGTTCTAATTGCCCTAGGACAGAAACTATTAACTATTGCTGAGGCCTCTCATGAATAAACTGAAATTGACCCATTTGTTTTTTAAGTTCTCATAAATAAACATTTTTATTCAAATAAAGTTAAAGTCCCAGGTCATGGTGTTCTATTATTAAGCAAGCAAAAATAAACAAAGAAGAATAAAATTATAAGGACTGGTGATACTATGGTAAAAATAAAAATTGTAGAGGGTTTACTGTGGTTAAAAAAAAAATCTAAAGAAATTTAACATTTCAAGGAGAGTAAATTTCTTTCTATTTGTCACCAAATATCCTATTTTCTTTTATATTGCGTTGTTCTGTTGACCCACGTTTTAGTTTCAAGGTGTTTATCTTGTGTTTGCCTCTCCACTACTGTGCTGTGTGTGGTCCATGAAAGCAGAGATTGAATCTTGTTCAACTTTCAGTTCTAAATGTCCAGTGTAGGACACAGCATATGTTAGGTGCGGGGTTAATAAAACAAGTATATTCAGAATGAATATTATGTTTTTGTGCTCTGAAATTTCACATTTTAGCTTATTGTTTAAAGCTAGTCCAGGGGGATAGGGTTATTGAAATCACTGCATCCTCTTAGCTTATCTGGTAATACTAAATTTCTTTTCTCGGCCATTAGCAACTTCAAAGTTTCCACACAATCTGTATATACAGTTCATTCAATAAAATGTTTTAACATGCTAACAGTCATTAGAGTAGCACAAGACAGATAAAGAAGTGGATTTTTTAAGAGGCCTTTGTTAATCTATGTAATGTTCTAATGGTCATCTCTGATAGCATTTCGGAACTCAGGGATGATTTTTAAAATGACAATAACTAGATTCCTCCACAAACCAATTGACTTACTTTTCTTTTTTTTCTTCTTCTTTTTTTTTAAATCAGCCATGGAATGGAAGGAAAGAAAGAAAGAAAGAAAGAAAGAAAGAAAGAAAGAAAGAAAGAAAGAAAGAAAGAAAGAAAGAAAGGAAGGAAGGAAGGAAGGAAGGAAGGAAGGAAGGAAGGAAGGAAGGAAGGAAGGAAGGAAGGAAGGAAGGAAGGAAGGAAGGAAGGATAATAATAAATTATATATATATATGTAATTTTCCAAGTGATTATAATATGTCACAAAGGTTGGGAACCACTTTATATTGAACAACTAATTGAAAGCTTTAAGAACATTCTGAGTGCAAGAAATGAAATAATGAGGGAGAGGATACTTGTGAGGAGAACTTTGAACATAATGCACAAATAGACATACTAGGTGGGAGGATGTGTTAGCCTGGCCAATAGTACCTTTCTTATTCAAGGGATATTTCAGTACCAGTTAGCTAACAGACTCTGGAAATGTCTTAATTCCTTTGGAAAAAAGTTGTATGCAGACCTTTATGAATCCAAAATACCAATGATTCTATTCAATTATTATATTAAAGACTTGAAGGAGGTAGCAAAATAGTACCATACTACAAGTCTGTCCCAAAAGTCATCTAAAACACTTTGTATCCCACAGACAAGACAAAAGGAAAGTTTTATCATGACTATGCACTGTGCACTCAAAAATCATATTCCGTGACTTGAAGACCCTCAAACAGAACTCTAGGTAGCCATTCATTAACATTTTAGAGCAGAGATTATATATTAGTCAAAGATGATGACAGATACATGATAGATGATAGATAGATTAGACAGATAGGTAGATATATAGATACACAGATGATAGATAGGTGATAGGTATAAGTAGATGATAGATGATGATGATGATGATGATAGATAGATAGATGATAGATAGATAGATAGATAGATAGATGATAGATTGATAATCACTCTTTTTTTTTTTAGCACCACTTATGACTTCATAGAGATTAAGGGCTTTGTGTATTTGTTTTCATATTCTAATTTCTTTTTTCTTTTATTCCCTCTGGAAAATAGAATATTTCTAATAGGTAATGAGTGATGCCAAGGAAGCCAGATTGCACAATAGTACAATTTGATTGAGGTAAAGAAAAAAGAAACTACAGTTAATGTGGTTTGAAAGAATAATATAGGTATTTATCCCTGAAAGCCTTCAGAGAGCCAAAAAGATTTAGGCTCATTGTCAAAATACAATGAGATTCAGATTCATTGTTTAAAAAAAAAAAAAGCAAATATATATCTAAAAAAACCTTGTTCTGTCCTTCTTATGTATTTATTAAGTTTATATACATTTTCCTTATATATTTCTTAATTGCTAATATATTAAACCCTCTTCTACCATACTGTCTCTATGTTAGGAAGAATAAAGGGGATCAACCATGTTCCTTATTTCACTTTGGAAGTAAGTATTGGGTTTTGCTGACTCTAAATCCATAAGCTCTGATGGAGAACCCAGCTGCTGAAATTAGTAGCTCAGCTGATAATCCTTTGCCAACCATCCATTCTTGCCAATCCAACATTGATATCACATTTTGCCCCTGCTTCACCAAAGTTCACTGACATAGCCAAGAGAGGTTTCCTCTCACCTCTTAAAGACTGTAATGCAGAATATTCCCCAAAGGCACTCTCTTAATCTCTGAATGCCTATTGAACATATAGAGGAGAACTCCATTAGCCTTAAATGATTCTATTTCATACATGATATACTCAAGGAGACCAGAAGTTCTTAGCAGGTAGCAAGTATGTCTGAAATAATGGCCATCCACCATTGACAGGTCATGGCAGAATGCTGGCAACATTGTAGAAAATCAATAACTACATTTTACCAGCTTGCCTAACAAACATGCTTAATTACTTTTTAAATTTTATTTTGAAACAGTTAAAACAATCCAAACTTACAGAAAAGTAGTGAGTACTATAGGAAAAACCTTTATTTCTCAACAATTTGAAAGTGCCACCAAGATATCCAATCATGCCTCAATGCTTTTACTGTCATTTTCTGCAAACGAGGTCATTCTTTCACATAGCTACAACACTACTGTCAAAAACAGGAAATTACAACAAATATATCATTGCCACCTAATTCTCAGACCACCATTCAGATTTTCCAGTTAATAATGACTTTTATTGCAAAAATATCTAGCTCAGAATCACACACTGCAATTAGCTGACATATCTCTTCAATCTTCCTCAGTCTGGAACATTTTTCCAGTCTTTCCTTGACTTTCATGACCTTGACTTTTGAAGATTAGACCAGTTATTTTGTAGACTGTTTCTCAAATTTGGTCTTTTCTGGTCTTTTCTCATGATTAGATTCACGCTGTGCTTCCTGTCAGGAATATTATTGAAATAATACTGTGTTCGTCACATTGCATCCTATTAGTACTCAGGGTTTATTGTAATGCTACGAAATTTGAATTAAATTTCACAATTCCTTTATATTTAGTCCAATATCAGAATCTTCTGACTAGTATGAATTTTCAGTGCGTGTTTGCCTATAGTCAGTTACTCACTTTCCCAGATCAACCTTAGAATCATTTGATAATATTCTAGAAAAGGAGATTTCTGTTAGGATAAAATTAAACATATATTAATTTAAAGAAAATTGAAAGCCTTAGAAAAACAACTCTACATATTTCAATTCTTATTTTATGTGCTTCAAGAAAATTTTTATAATTTTATTTATGAAGGTACCACATATTTCTGATATTCTGAGACATTTTATTTTTGTTTCTACTATATTTTAATTGACTAATTTCTAAATGAAACAAAAAAGGTTTTGTAAATTAATTTTTAAATACCTTCCTTGCTAAACTTAGTAGTTTTAACACCACTTTCTCTGTCCAATTGGCTATTTTGGGGTCTGTAGATATATAATCACAAAAAAAATATTAACAATTGCCTTCTTTTTTTCTCATCCCTGTACTTTTTTTGGTAGGTAGGCTCTTGAAGGATAATGATAAGCAGTGATAGTGATAGCGGCATTCCTGTCATGTTCTTTATTTTAATGAGGTTCCTTCTAGTGTGATGCAAGTCATAGGTTGAATTTGATTATTTCAATACTATTTAAAAATATTTTAAAAGTTTTCAACAAAAATAATATTAAATTTCATCAAATGTGTTTAGTATATATTGAGTTGCAGGTTTTTCTATTAATACAATGAGTTATATAAGCAGATAGGCGTATTTGCTAATATTAAACATTTTGAATTCTTCAATGAACTTTACATAGTCATGTTTCAGAGTTTTTCATGTAATACTTTATTATATGCTATAGATGTTGATCATAAAATATATGTTCTTTGCATTGTTTTCTCTACAGCACTGTTTAAATAGCCAGGACATTTGCAGATAATTTTAAATGATTTTTTGATCGCACTGGTAATAAAACTATTAAGGCATTGAAAAGTTTACCCTGATAGTACCCTAAATTGGCAGTAGCATCCTGTTCTATCAGCAAGTTTCTTTAAGTCTTTGTTCATTCCTTGACCCTCTGGGCATGCAGTTCAGATGGTATCTCCTCAACACGAATTAATGATCTATTTAGGATAATGAGAGATCTCCTGGATTGAGATGTACTAGTCAACTGATACTGATGTGTTCCTTCCAAATTATCTTGGTAGCTACCAACAATACCTTTAAAGGAAAACATATTAGTGCCAGTACTCAATATTGACATATAAAACATTTTTATAAACTACTCTTAACGACAAAGAAAAAATATTGGCAGGAAACAAAGGCATTGTGTTCCAGAGCCAGGAATGGGATTCTAGAATATTTCCATTGTGGTTTTTACTTCAGAGTAATTTGTATAATTTGGAAAGCAGGCCATAAAACCCTGTGTGGGGATAGGTTATCCAAGGTGACTCCTCTGTCAACTAAGAAACAATATTAACAATCTTAAGACTCATACGAGGTCATATGTTACCAGTTACTGAAGCTAATACGGTAGACAGAAGGTTGTTTCACATTTATGTACGTGTATGAATATGTGTGTGTGTTATATGTATGTATAATAGTATATTATTCAGTGCATAAGAAAACACTCTACTTATACTTAAAATACTCAACTATTAATATGCTAATGGTGTGGCTGAAGAATAAATAACAACTCAGCTTCTCTTAAAAAGTTTGTTTAAATAGAAGCATTAACTATTTATATTCTGATACTGCTGTGGAAAAAGGCCTTTTCTTCAAAAGACAGAATAAACAGAGTTGAAACAAGAGATGATGTTTTAAATGAAGAAATTCACAGCTCTATTAATCTGGGACTGTCATTTGTCACCATAGCTTCTTGGGACCCAACAGTGTGTTATCGGATGTTAGGTGTTCTTATCTATATAATCTTATGTCTTAGCTGCAGTCTGAAGGTTGAGGTGAGGTTAAATGTGTGTAGAAAACTGTAAACAAGTCATGTGAAAATAAGTGAGGACTTCTGCCAAAGTTGCTTTAAGCAAAATTATGAAGCAGGTGTTTGTCTGTGTTCAGCGTTTAACTCCTTCTGTGTCCTCTTTACCAATTCTTTGGCCTAGCCACTTACACTTCAGGTATTTAAAACAACCGCAACCTCTTAATGCCTTATCAAAACCTTCTCTCAAGTTCTTCATTTGGAATGTGAAGACTGGATTCCATCCTAATGAGGCTACATCCTGTGTGAGTGAGGCAGGACTTTAAGGTGATACTGATCACATTCACCATAGTGCTACCTCTGCAAAGTAAATACACTGTTTCCTTGAAAAACAACAAACAGATGCTCTTGCATTTTAATAGGACTTCAAACCATAAATTAGAAGTAACTCAAGTGGAGGTTTAACCCAGCATGTAAACTCCGTTCTGAATAGAGGGGAGTGGAGAGAGTTTGGGGAAGGAGCCAGGAATCAGATCCTTTTAGAATCCTTCAAACCAATCCCATGCCAATGACTTTTACAACTTATATTTAAGAGTTTCAATCTAGAGAGTCACTTATTTTCTTTTATTTTTACAAGTGTGATAGAGATATAAGTTTCTCAAGAATAAAATCACAAATATAATTCAAGCTAAACCTTCAAGATGGTTAGGAATTTTCTCCATCTTCTAGGTGGAAGCACTGTGGCAAGTGGTTAACACTTCTGAAGATCCCAGAAACAAATGGCCTAGGCAGGGCCAGATTGAGAAAGCTAATTCATTTTTGTTGCTTAGTTTCAATAGGAAAGAGGACCAGATATTTCATATCAGTTCTTTGTTGTATTTTCATGAAGGGACAATTACAGTTTTCTACTCTCTTGTGACGACTTTACCACTTTGGGGAAAATTGAAAGACATTGCAGGAGGTGATGTCTTGAAATTATATAATCAAGATGTTCCAATGAAAAAAGGAAAAAAATACTCAATCTTTTTTATTCACTGCAACAAAAGGGAAAGCAAATGTTCCTACAGTGAAAATGTTTCAGGAATTATTAATAAATACAAAATGTGAAATGGGGAAGGGAGCCATCATGAAGAAAGAGTGGACTCAAACTAGTACAAGAGAGGGTATGTTAAGAGACTTAGACCACTTAAACAGGAACTATGAGAATAGTCTGCAAAAGCTCCTTAAAACTAACATTAGTAAAAGTTGATGAGCAGTCCAGCTAAATGATTAAGAGAAAGAATCAGGATGAAGTTGAAAATAAAAATATCATAAAGTATAGAAAATCAAATTAAGAATTCAAAGTATTTCCGAATATCATTACTACCCAAATAACACATTATTTATAAATTGATATTTGGTGTTGTACCCAGATAAATCTGATGTTTCGTTTGAAACCACAGCATATTCTTATACTATTCATTTTAATTTCCAGTCTGTCTTCCAAATCTATTTTCTAGTTTAATTTTCATTTGATCAACCTGATATTTTTCTGGCTTGTCATTCCAAATTTCGGTATACTACACACATTTGATTGGCTTAAAAATAACTGGAAGGGAGGAAATCAATCCAATTTAGGATCTCTAACTAAAATGTCATTTTTGGTGATATTCTCCATTCAAGATCTTTTAGAGAGAAGCACAGTCTTCAGCACAATGCCAAGTGGTTGATCTCTATTTGTGGAATTCTTCAAGAATGAGATTTGGAAGTTCAAGAACACTGCCATGCTACCTAGTGTTCCCCTGAGATTTCAAAGAAAAAGCAATGTCATTTTGGGGTAAGAGAAATCAAGAATAAACTTCCCTACTTTCTGATTACAGAATGTTAATAATTACATTTTGGAGGAGATGATTGCTATCACAGTAGTGAATTAATAAGCGAGCATGAGAGAAGCAGGAGCTGTTCTCAACAAGAAGGCAGAGTACGTTTATGAAGGATACACCTGCCTAAGACAGAAAGTGGTTTCTCAAAGTGTTGAATATGTGCCCAAACTAGGAGAAGGTTGAGGAAGTGTCTCCAAATGGAGACTGTGGGAGAGAAGGGTGCTGGGCAGAAGAGAATGAAAAAAAAATTTTTTTTTTCCATTTTCCTTTTTTTTGTTTTATTTCCTTTTGGATTACAGTTGGAATTTTATCCAAATAATGCACACTTGAAGGGAATTTTCTCAAATGGTCTGTCTGTTTTAGATTTGATGTTTTTAGAACAAAGATTATTAGTGCTAAGTGAGAGACTATGTTTTGGAATGGAAGGAAACTTAGATGCATCCCTTTGAGACAGAATTTATGGTTCATCAAAGGATAAGGCTGACTTTCCTCTCCACATTCTCCTTCATGTTCGGAAGCCAAACAAGGATCATAGCATGACTTTTTTTTTCTTTCTTTAATGCAAATGTCAGCTGACAGTGTCAAAGAAAGTAATTTCCCTATCTTGCCCTTCAACATTGTTAATCCAGTGGGCTCAGGAACCAAACAGGCCTGGAGGATCCAAACGCCACGTTTTTATCAGCTGTGTGACTTTAGACACGTCACTTAACATCTCTGTGCCATAACATGTCATCTGTAAAGTAAAAATAATAATGCTTGTCTTGTATGGTTGTGGTGGGCATTAAGTAAAATGACGTGCAGAAAAGTGTTTGGCACTAGACTTGGCACACCCTAAGTGATTAATAAATGTGAACTATCATTATTATCATAAGTATTGAGTTTATGTGTGATTTTTACAATAAGATTATTAGAGTCAGAAAATAAGAACTCTTTCCTGAGTCCTGATTCCATGTTATACTATGGCTTACCTTTTTCAAAGAATAGAATATTTCATCAATAGAAATGTCCTAATTCTAAGAGGTTTTTATTTAATTGTGAAATATGAATTTGCTTACAAAGTAATATAATTAAAATTCACTTTATAAACATGTGGGGTTTTGTTGTTGTTGTTCAGGACTTAATAAAAATATTCCTGGTGCTATAAATCTCACCCTGGAATTTCAAGTTCCAACTTGCAAAAACCAATCAAAAAGCAATTATCATAAACAGCTGATCAATGATATGAACTAAAACAAATCATCTATCACCCACTTATAACTGCGTGATAGATGATTTAATCTACAGAAAGCCTTTTTTTTTTTTACCATTCTTTTATGGAATAAAGTAGTTACACCAAACCTATGGCATCAGCTCTGCAAAGCCATTATCTTAAAGTAAAAAATAAAAATTGTTAGAAATCTAAGCCTGTAAAGGACACTATTAAGCTTATATAGACATTTATAAGTATTTTTTAAATAAATAAAACAATAAAAAAGTATAATGGTACTTCTCACATTCTTCACCTACAAGAACAGCTACTGCTTATTTTTGACCTACATCTCCAGGCAGCTAGGACCTTTCCAAAACTCTCATCTCCAGGGTTTTGCTTAAGCACTTTGAAACAGCTGAGATGTGTATCTCAATTTTTTTCCTCTATGAAACATAGAAGGGACACTAAATATTCATTAAAGGAATAAATAAGTGAATGAGTAAATAGGAGAAAGAGAGAGAGAGAGAGAGAGAGAGAGAGAGAAAGAAAGAAAGAAAGACTCCCTTCTTCATGTTCAATGCCAATTTAAGTCTCTAAATTGATGACTTCTTTTCTTTTGCCCAGAGTAGCCCAGAAATAAGAAATTTCCATGCTTGAAAATAAATAATTTACTTTTATTAAAAATTTTTGTTTCAATAATCAACTCACCTCAGCATCGACAGTGCATAACAGGACATAGCCACCCTCTGCACCCACATCTTTCCATTCTGTCACAATGTCCCCCTCCTGCTGTCCTCGGGTTGAGCTGTGTTACCTCCCTTTCTTTTCTTTATCTCCCTCTAAGGGTGCTATTCCACTTAGCTTCATGCTTCACCATCTGAAAACACTCAGTGTCTTCATTCTTGAATAATTCCATCTCAAATGTCCCAAAAAGTCTTTATATGCAACTCCCAAGTCACACACCACAGAGGTATGGGACTTTATTATTCAGAAGTAAATAAATGTTAATAGAATTTAGCCTCAGGTGAGTGGAGGTGGTGAATGGATTATAACACATTGAACACACCTCAGTGTATCTTTCAGCATTTAAGTATAGTCTGTTCAATTTTCACCACTTAGATAGGTTCCATCTCTTAGCTATTTTCTCTTTCAGATAGTATTAATTGAGAGGGCTAGGCCTTGGTACTTCACCCCCTGGAGCTCTCTTGAGCTCCCTTACACAAAGGAAAAGAGCCAAGTGAAAAATGAAGCCCATTTTGTTGAATACTCAATACCTCTCTGGATATGAGACTTCTCTGGAAAGCACTGCTCTACCAAGGGTCTCAGGCTGAATTTCAGAAGGCTGTTTATTTTATCCTTCCTGTGATTCCAGAAGAGCTGGCCTCTGGGTAGGGCTCGTAGTCCAAGAACACAGCTAGCGACTGGATGAAGGTGGTGGGCCCAGCCTGGGGCTCATGCCCAGCCCCTCAGGCACCTACGACAGGGACAGAAGGCAGCAGGGACAACCAGCTGCTTGGACACCCAAAGCAATAAGAGGCTTGCCTCGCACAAATTCTGATATTCACAGCATGGTAATCCTTCCAAAGAATAAGTTTTCTCATGGGCAAAGTAGCCATATGGGTTGGGAGAAAAGTATCCTTCCCATCCAGCTCACAATTAAGTGCATACTAAGTGCCAAATACTGTTTTAATCGATTTACAGGCATTATTTTATTTAGTCTTCATAATAGTCCTAAGAGATAAATACTACGATAACGACCATTCTACAGATGTGAAAGTTGAGGCTTAAGAGAGTTAAACAACTTGACTAAGGTCACAGCTAATGACGATCAGAGGTAGAATTCTCATCCAAGTGTGGTGGTCCCTGTCTGCTGTTTCTAAATGTTCTGATACACACCCCGTTTGGCAAAAGGTTGTCAAGAGCCTGTGTTGCATGTGAAATCATTTTGAAAATTCCCACTGTGCCCACCCTGGCAAAGCCATGACTTTATTTCATCATTCAGCGAGTACATTTATGAAGGTCCTGTTTGCCAATGAGCATCCGAGGCACTGAGAAACCGAGATTGAGCAAGGGACACAGGCACCCTGTCCTCATTGAAGCCTTCTGAGGAGAAAAGAGGGCAATCAGATAAAACAAGAGCATCTAATCACCATGAGCCCCATACTGGGAAAGCATGGGTGTCACCAGGACACTTAGCAGGTACCTCTGTATCAGTTCGCAAGGCTCAGAATTGATCATTTTTAAGATACATAGAATGTTGCTTTTTTAAAACACTCAAATAACTACTCTAGGCACTAAGATGATATAAAGAGAGTCTCTTCTCTATACAAAACAAAACTTAGTTATTAATAAAAGAGAAACACAGGGTAACAGCATTAAGACAGAAATATTAAAAAGGAAAAATAAAACAGTAGGGTTGGTGTTAAAAAACTCTAGTTTAGATGGCATGTGCAGTTTTAATGAAAGGCTATTATTCTAGACTATAATAAATGCATATTTGTCACTTTTTTTTCTCTAAGTTTATTATTTGAAAAGTCCTGACTTTGTTCCCTCCTTTAAGCTTTTGAACAAAACTCAGTGTCGACTTCCCTTCAGCTTTGTTCTTACAAGTTTCATAAAACTAACCTGATTGCCACCAACTGCTACCGAGACAGGAAGGAGAGGATGAGAGGGTCTGACTTTTGCAGAAGATTCTAGAATAATAGGAAACTTAAGCTGGATGATTATTTTCAGCTTCTCAAATCAAGACAAGCCCAGGGAATTTTACAACCCACCCAGAGAGGGTGAGGCCTGCTGGGGGCAGTGTACATCAGTGGGGGACACAACCCCAGAGCCAGAGGTCCTGGGTTCAGACCATCTGGTTCTGCTCCCTTTCTGTCTAGCCTTGGACACACGCTTATCTTAACCTCTGTACCTCAATTTTGTCCTCTTTAAAAGGGCATAACAACAGTGCACATACTCCAATGGGGTTATTGCGAGGTTGAAACGAGCTAATATCTGCAAAGTCTGGCACCCAGGAGCCCTCAGGTACAAGTGTGAGCAAAGCCTCCATACTGGAGCAATTTTGTTCATTCTGTGGCCATCACTGGCTCTCAGCCATTCACAAAAACTTTCTAAGAATCAACAGCACCAAAAATAATGTTACTTTTTCTCCTCTGAATTTCAGATTGTAAGTTATACTTCCACCTCTTAGAAAATTTAATTTCAACATTGTCTTATTAGTCCTACATAACCTTACATACTCTTCTGCTCCGGGCAAATGAATCAACCCAATTAATTAATTAAAAAAATAATTTTTTAAAACTCTTTTATACATTCACAGAAGACACTGAGAATTTTAAAACATGCTCAAATAGTGTGTAATTCTTCAATCATCAGAGCTAGGAGGGAATCCTGCATTTAAATCTCTAGTTAATCTGAGCTGAGGGGTCCTATGTAATTATTTAACATATGCCTCTCAGTTAATAAAGCTGTTAGGCTGGTGTGTGGCAGAAATGGAAGGGCCTTTATTGGTTTCCCTGAAAAATAATGGGGTTAGCAAAGCAGATATCACTAATTCCCATGCTTCTTACTTCCAAATTTGCGATAAAATCTTGCTGTTTTTATGAAAATCCTAGATGCTGACAAGTTCATCTCAAATAATCATAGACTCAAATCTCAGAAACAAATAAATGCAATATTAACCCCGGGGAGCTTATCAATGAAGAGCCTGAAATTATATGCCTGAAATCATTTAATCAACCCAATAAGAAGAAAAGAATCAGCAAATGAATTTTTCCCTTTTAAAAACAAAAACCAAGACCCTTAAATTGACCCACAAAATAGTTGTCACAGAAAATATTTTACAAGGAAATTAATACAATACTTCAGTTTGCTAGCACTTTTACTTCACCATCAATCTTTGTATTACTAAATAAAGCATCATTTCCACAAATAAATACTTAGAACTCAACTTTAGCAGTATAATGAGTTACTTCCATTAAAAAGATTGGTTTCACTAGTGAAGGTTTCACAAATGCAAGCATTTTTTTTTTTCATCGTGTGGCTGAAACAAGTATTTTGTTAGTCCTTTCTAACTAGTCTGGCCCTATGTACATAATGAGAATATATTCAATCATCTTTTCTAATGAGAAAACACTGTATTCTGAACATGTTTATATGAAGTAAAGTCAGTCTTGAAGGAGGTGCAAGAAATTATTTCATTGTTTTAAATAACAGTATCTAATTAGGCCAGCTATTTCTTGGCCTACCCTCCTGAGAGACTTTGGCTAAATTTTGTCAGAGTTTGCAAATGATCCCATTGGTACCAGCCTGTTTTAATAAGGAGATCTATTTTAAGAGGGGTGGGGCTTCATCTGTGATTGGCTAGGATTAGTGGGTCAGCAAGCAGATAGCAAAGAGGCTAATGAAAAACCCATTTTTGATGACAGATGAAAGCAATAACCTTATTTAAAACATCTTTAACTTCCAAGTAGAAGTTAAAATGTACTGAGCATGTAAGTCTTTAGACTCCTGAAGGCATCACAAATTTTGATTATGATAATCTATTATGATGTAGCATTGAGTATAGGTACTTCCACCTCCTGCCTAAAATGTGATTCTGACATGACTGGGCATATCTAGTGTGTTAGCAGGGTTGATCTCCAAGAAATCTACAAAGGATCTAGAATTTCCTATGAGGCCTCTTATACTTAGGTAACAGGAACCACTCAAGAGGTATTAGAAGCAGAAGAAGGACCCATCTTAAATGCAGCGTGACATTTGGCACTTGAATTCTCCTTCCACCTCAGCATACTTATACCTATAGTGAGCAGAAATATCAGACATGAAAGCTAAAATCCCCGTTCTAAAGATCCCTGCCCTATCTAGCCCCTGCCTCCCTTTCTGATCTTATGTTCACCAACCTCTGAACTCTCATTCTTTAGGTTCTAACCTCATCATTTCTCAGATTCACTGTGCTTCATCTTGCTGTTAATTTAATCAAAACCTTTTTCTTTGAGCCTTGCCCCAACTCCCTTCCTCACCCTTAAACATACTCCCTGAGGATTCTTAGAAACACTTTCACACAGAGGAAAATGATGTTGAAGAAAATGAGATTCTGGGTCAGATGTTAAAGAAAGGCACTCGTAAAACTTGGAGCTCCATCCATCCACTCTCACCCCTTTCAGGTACTCAAGGCTGGGCAAACTGGGGCTGTATTTTTTAAAAAATGATTTATAACTTAGAACTCTTTCTCTCTTTTCTTCCCTTTCTCTCCCTCTCTTTCTTTATCACTTCTTCTCATCCAAGTTTGAATCCCCAAACTTGTTTCCTTAATAAATGATTGTTCTAGAGTCACTGCATTCAACAAGTAGAAAATTTAACAAATTCAGTTAAAGGTAGAACATTAGAGCATGAAAGATCATTTATAGGATTTTCAGATTTAAGGATGGATATTAGAAATCACATAGGTCAAGCTAGGAAAACTGAGAACCCAGGAAGTCAAGTTACTTGCTCAAGAGTTGCACATCTAGTTGCTGAAATTCAGGCTGACATTCAAAAGTTAGTTCATTTGTACTTCTGGCTTTCAGTTTAGAGAAAGAAAGTAGGGTGAAGTGTCACACTATGGAATTAAACTGAGTTGACCTATAATTAAAAATCAAAGTCATGCCACCCAGACTATCTACTCTGCTTAACATTCATGACTGTCACAAGTGTATCTCATAAATTACAATTATTTCTATGGCCCTAGAAATCAATTTGGTAGATAGATGCACCATTTACACACAGAATCCCACTTCCACATTTAGCTCAGGATTAGGTGTGAAGGACAAGGTTGAACAAAGCTAAAGGGCATCCATTGAGGGAAATAAATTACACACGATATTGTGTATACTATTTTGTATCAACAATAATTTTTCATTTTTCAAGCACATTGCATGTAAATTGGGCATTATGAACCCCCTGCTCCACAAGCATACAACAGAAGTTTATCATGTGGCAAATGATAAATCCTCCCACCTCTAAGTTACCTCTGGCATAGTCAGGGTGCTTCTCAAGGATTTGTTAAATATCAACACCTTCTGCAGTGATTGCTATAAAAAGGAGATAATGATAAAGGTACCAAGCTTCTCTTCCTTTAGGGTTTGATTCACAGTGGGTAAAAATTGAAGATTCATGGAAAAAAATAAGTAGCGAGAATTTCTGAGAAACTAGGTAAGTTTTGACACTTGGAAATTTATTCATTTATCTGTTCATTCATATAAGAAATATTTTGAAAAAAGTCTGTAATATGTCAGATGCTCATTTGGGCCCTAGAAATTAGATTCAGAAACTGTCAAAAGGAACTAGTAAAGGGACTAGTTTATCGATGGGCAGAAAAGAAGGAGCACAGCTCTGAGACTCTATGTTAATAACTTACAGAGAAAGGTGGCCTGAGTCAAGGAGTCCTTTCTGACGTGTATTTCTGCAGAGAAATAAAGGAAAAGAGAGACATTCCTAGGCAGAGGAAATAGTGTATGAGATGACTCTGGCCAGTTGTTAAGATGGGAAAAATATGCACTTCACTCTCTATCGTAAGCCTCACATAAAGATCCATTCCAGATAGTTTGAAGACTTGAATCTGAATAATAAGCAATGAATCTGTAAGATAAAATAAAATATCATAATTATAAGATGATATTCAAAAGGCAAAGTGAAGTGATAGTCATCACTTTGCTATACTCTAAAGCCAGCACAGGGCATCAGATACTGGGACAGTTCATGTATAGGGTCATCTACCTGCCAGTTCACCTAGTTAGCATGGGGCACTGCCCAGATCTGCCCTCACCAGTTCTCCTCCACCAGCACCTTAGAGGCATGAACCAAGTACATGACTAGACCATAGCCAATATGAAAGCAAAGTCCAGACGAAAGCCTGTAGAGCTGCTTCTACCTGACAATAACATAAACCAAAGCAAGTGACATGATCTTGGAGGGATTTCAGAGATAAACTCTATGAACAAGGTTTTGAAAGATGTAGTGTGGTGATCCTACCACATCCTCACTCAGCTTGGCTATTTGGCCTGTGCAGAAAACAGATGGGACTTAGAAAATTACAGTGTATTACTGTAAACTTAATCAGGTGGTAAAATCCAATTGCAGCTGCTGGTCCAGATGTAGTATCATTACTGGAACAAATCAGCACATCCCCTAGCATCTGACAAATGCTCTTCTCTCCTTTCTCTCTCCTCTCTTCTCCTTCCCCTTCCCCTTCCCTTCCCTTCTCTTATCTCTCTCCCTACCTAATAGAAAAGCCCATCAAAAATAATTTATTTTCCTTTGGCAGGACCAGCCATACAGGACTATATTAAGTCTCCAGCCCTGAGCCATAAACTAATCTATGGGGACTTCTATGGCATCTTCATTGGACAGAGCATCATTACATTGATAATCCATTACATTTATGATATCATGCTGATTAGACCAGATGAGCAGGAAACAGCAACTACCCCAGACCTTTTGGTAGGAATTATGCATGCGAGAGGAAGGGAAAGAATCTCACAAAAATTCAGAAACTTGTCACTTCAGTGGGATTTCTGTGGGTACAATGGTTTGAGACATGTTGAAATATACTTGCCAAAGTGAAAGAGTAATTGTTGTGTATGCTTCTTTCTAACATTAGAAAAGAACCAAAAGGTTAGTGTACCACTTTAGGTCTCGCAAAACCATAAACTTTGGGCATGCTACTCTGATCAATTTACTGAGTAGCCTGATAATCTGCCAGATTGAAGTGGGTCCCAGAAAAATTTCCTGCACTTGGACATGTGACCCCCACATGTGCTAATGATATCAGACATATCTATGGCAGAAAAGGATGCTTTATGGAGACATTGGCAAGACCTTCTAAGTAAATCACAGTGCAGACATTTAGAATTTTAGATCAAAACTATGCAAGCAATTATTATTATTTTGAGAAACAGCTTCAGTCTTACTACTGGGTCCAAGTGAAAAATGTACATTTCATCATAGGTCACCAAATTGACATGAGACCTTGGCTGCCTCTTATGAAGTGGATGTTGTCTGACAATCAAACCATAAAATTGGACAGCACAGCAACATTCATTGTCAAATGGAAGTAGTATGTACAATACTGAACTCAATTGCATCCTAAAAACAAATATGACTTGCACGGGCAAGCAGTCCGTATGCCCGCAGGCCACATTTCTGCTGCATTGACTCTCCTTCTCAACCTTCCCTCATGGCCATATTTCCCGATGATCAGTTGACTAGGAAAAAATGGTCTGTTTTAAAGATGGGGGTATCTGCACAGGCTGACTCTGAGGTGGCCCTAGAGAACAGTGATCAAGAGCAATCCTCCAGTGGATCAAACTTTGAGCTATGTACCTGGTTGCTTTTCCTTAAGGGAGAAACAGATAACCTGGAGTATGCATCTATTCTACTTAATGGACAGTGGTAAATGATTAGATAAATGGTTGAGGACTTGGAAAAAATATAATTAGAAAATGGGTTCTGTTAGTGGGCACAAATTGTGAAGATGTTATCTTCATGTGAATGCTCACCAAAGAGTAACCTTAAACAAGATGACTTGGATGAGCATACAGACAAGATGACTAATTCTGTGGGAGTCAGTGAGTCAATCAGACTCTCCCCAGATACTGCTGTTCTAAATCAACAAGTCCCTGAAGAGGCTATGGTTTTAAAAATAGAGCTTATGCTTCAGCTTAAAAAGATAAACTACCACTCACCAAGGTCAGTCTGATAAAAGCCACTGCTGAATGGCTAAGCTGCCACCAACTGAAACCAATTCTAAGCCCAAATTTGTACCATTTTCTGAGGAGAATATTCAACCATATGGTGCAGGTTGATTACATTGGACCATTCTATGATAAAAGAAACAATACTTGATTCTCTCTACAATAGACACTTACTCTGAATATGAATTGATCTTTTCTGCCCATAATGCTTCTGATACCGTAATTTAAGGATTTATAGAAAACCTTATTCACCATCATGATATTCTACATGGCTTTGGTTCTAATACAATTCCCTGATCATCTCCCCATCATCCTGAGGCAGCTGTACTGATAGAATGCTGAAATGGCTTTTTGAAGACTCAATGTCATCAACTGGGTAAGAACACCCTATTTTGTGGGGCTGAAATAATGTCCTCCAGAAGTTAGTATATGCTCTAAATCAGCCAACTATATACAGTGCTGTTTCTCCTAGCCCAAAACTCATTGGTCTAGGAATCGATGACTAGCAATGGGAGAGGACTTTTCTCATTATTAGCTCTCATATTTCTCTAGCAAAAATTTTGCTTCTGTCAACAAAATTTTATATTTGAAGGTCTCTAGATTAGCTAGTACTGTTCCATATCTGTGTAGTTCTATATGCTATCCGCTAGCCATATGTGGTCACTGAACTCTTGAAATATAGCTACTAAAACCATGGTAATGAATCTTTAAATTTATTTAATTTTAGGTCGTTTAGATTCAATGTAAATAACCACATGTGACTAGAGATTGTATTATTGGGCTAATGAATATTACAAGGTTTACAGTTCTCAAAAGATGAGTACTTCTACCAAGAAACACAGTAATGGTTCCATTGTATCAAAAGCTAAAATTGATAGCTGACCACTTAAGGCTTGCACGACAACGATTTAATAGTTACTGTACTGTATGAGGTAACAGATCCTAATCATCAAGGGGAAACTGCATTATTACTACACAGTGGAAATAAGAAAGAATGTCCAAAATGCAAAATATCCTTTAGGTGTCTCTTAATACTCTACATAGTCTATCATTAAAATCAATGAAAAATTTTACCCCAGGTCAAGCAAAAAGGCAAATAGCTAAGATGCTTCAGGAATAAAAGTTTGAGTCATCACACCAGACAAAGAATTATGACTACCTGATTACTTGCTAAGGGAAAATTAAATACAAAGTTGAAAAACACCTGCTACAACTATGTGACCAATTGTGGAAATAAAGACTGAATAGTTATAGATAGTATTTTTTTATGTAACTCTACATGTATGAATATTAATAATCTTTCTCCCCCTTTTTTCTCTCCCATGTCTCTACTGTCTAACATAAAATGCATTTATAGACATTAAACTTGTATCTCAGTATTTAAGCACAGGATTTCAGATTGAGAATATGATTTAACTAGAAGAGTAATATAACCTAAAAAAAGATTTAAAAACTTTCTGTTCTCTTTTATGGAGAGGAAAAGCATAATTTGAGTTATATAAGATTAGGTATGTCATGTTAGATAGAAACACTGTTTAGCAATTTTTTTTTAAATTTAAGGACAGTTGGAAAACTATGTATGGACATCAAGGTGAAAAGAATTATAATAGGATGGCTTTGTTATTTATCTCGTCAACTAATCTGTAACTACATTTCACTAAAATTATTTCCTTCCTTGATTCTTTTTTAACATTGGCCAGAAAATACATTCTAAGTAATATATGGAAGGCAGAAATAAACCAGGAGCCATATTTCTTCTGCTCTTAGGGTCAGTGCAGGAAGTCAGGCATGGTGGAAGTTACCACATGTTGTCACTGATCTGCCAACTCAACTGCAGCTTGTCAACTCTAGCTGATCTCTTCCTCCAATTTCTCCAAGGCCTGAACCAAGTATGTGTGCAGCTCCATGGCACATACTACATACAGCTCATCCTGTGCCCACAGCATCAAGATTGGAGATGAAAACTTACATATGCTGATTTTGGTTTTTCTTAAAGTTTAGAGATTTTCTCAAGGGTTCCAGTTTTTCCCGAAGGATTCTAGTTCTTCACTGTGAATTCTAGGTTTTATTGTTCTCTTGCAAATATAACAGTTCTTTCAGCTGATGGTCTGGCTGAATTAGAGTAATTTGGGGGGTCTACACTAGACATCATGGCAGCATCCTCAATAGTCTGTTCCACTAGCTGCAATAATTGAGTAAAATCTATAATGACTATAATGAGTTCTTTATTATTTATTATGCATAGTTGTTTGGTATCTCTAATAAAACCTCACCTGATAGGCAATTCTTTGCCAGTATCTACTAAAACTGAACGTATGAATGCCATATGAACTAGGAGTTCAGTCCTAAATGTCCACCACATAAACAGGCATCTAAGTGCACAAATACACATGAACAAGAATCCCCAAAGCTCTTATTCATCAGAGCCCCAAACTGGAAAAAATCAATGTCCCTCAAAAGTAAAAAGGATAAATTCATCATAGTTTGCACGTAAATGAAAAGAAACAAACTTCTGCTGTACTCAATAACATAGATAAATATCAAGGTATATCACTGAGAAGAAAAAGAAGCCTGCCATAAGAATGCATATTCACATACAATTCTCTAAGCAAATATAAAATAGTGGCTACTGTTGGGAGTAGGTGATGACCAGAGATGGGACAAGGTGTTTTTTGAGAGTTGCCAATGTTATGCTTGGTTTATTCACTTCATATACATTTATTACACTGTACACTTCAGGTTTGTGTGCTCTATTATTTGCATGTTATACTTACACAAAATAATTTAAAAATTGTGTGACAAACAATAATAAAACATTCCTGAAATGGAACCACAGAAGATTCCAAATAGCCAAAGCAACCTTGAGAAAAAAGAACAAAGCTGGAGACATCACACGTCCTAATTTCAAATTATATTGTAAAGCTATAGTAGTCGAAACACTACAGTATTGACGTAAAAAAAGACATAAAAAATACACATAGGTCAATGCGACAAGATAGAGAGCTTAGCAATAAATCCAGGCATATATGGTCTACTAATTTATGACAAAGGAGCCAAGACTATACAATGGGGAAAGAATAGTTTCTTCAATAAAATGTGTTAGGAAACCTGGATAGTCAAATAAAAAAATTAAGTTATCTTACACCATGCCTAATAATCAACTTGAAATGGATTAAAGTCTTAAATTTAAGACCCAAACCATTAAATCCTTGAAGAAAACATAAGAGAAAAACTACTTGGCAGTAGTATTTGCAATGATTATTTTGGGCTTGACATCAAAAACTAAGGCAACAAAAGCAAAAATCAACAAGTGGGACTATATCAATCTAAAAAAGCTTCTGCACCTCAAAGGAACCACTAACAAAATGGAAACATAACTTACAGAATGGGAGAAAAATATTTATAAACCATAAATCTGATATAAAATTAACATTCAAAATATAAGAAGAACTCAAAACTAAATAACAAAACAAGCAAAAAAGAGTTTGATTAAAATATGGGCAGGGGAACTAAATAGACATTTTTCCAAAAATGTCAAACAAATTGCCAAGAGGTATGTGAAGATTTGCTCAACATCACTAATGATTAGGTAAATAAAAGTCAAAACCACAATGAGATACTTCACACCTGATAGAATGGCTATTACCAAAAAGACAATTAATAGTGAGTGTTAGCAAGAATGTAGAGAAAAGAAACTCATTCCATGCAGAGTTGGTGGGAAGGTAAATTGGTAAAGCCACTATAGAAAAATAGTATGGAGGTTAAGAAAACAAAATAAAACTAGCATATGATCCAGCAATACTGGGTATGTATCCAAAAGAAATAAAAAATGGATATCAAAGAGATATCTGCATGCCAGTGTTCACTGCAACATTATTTATAAGAGTGAAAATATGAAAGCAACCTAAGTGTTCATCAATGGATGTATGAATAAAGAAACTGATACACACACACACACACACACACACACACACACAACCTTGAAGGCATTATGCTAAGTGAAATAAACCAGATAAGAAAGACAAGTACCACATGGCATAGAATCCATAAAAAATAAGTTAAATTTATAGACAGAGAGTAGAAAAGTAGTTGCCAGGGTCTTGGAGGAGGGGAAATAGGGAGAGTCTGAGAAAAGGGTACAATCTTTCAGGTATAAGATGAGTGAGGTCTGAGGATCCAATATATAACATGGTGACTATAGTTGATAACATTGTAATATGTAATTGCAATTTGTTGAGAGGAGAACTTAAATGTTAAAAATCACAACAGTAATAACACCTATCTCAGTCTGTGAAGATTGAATAGCATAACTCATGCTTAGCATAAAGGTTTTATAACTATTATGGAGCATGACTTTGTTAATATAAAACCAGTAATTGAAATTAAAATATCATACACAGCTAGGTAGGCCATGTTACTTTGAAAAGAATGATTATTTTACAACAGAGGAGAAGTTGGACCGAAACCCATAACATCAGAAACACAAAGTCCAGTGTTTATATAATATTACAACTTGACATTCTGATGTGTGAGGATATTTTACAACAAACACAGGGCTAGAGCAACTGTGGTTCTTTGCAGGAGAGTGTCTGCCTGACCTCCCCAACTCAGTTGTCCTCTGCCACAGCTTTGGGTATTTTTTTCACAGAACTCCAAAAAAAAAAAATGTATTTTGCTTATTTATCACCTAACTTGTCTCATTAGTATGTAAGCTCCATGAGGACAGTTACTTTAAAAAAATTTTTTCTCCAGTACTAAGGACAATGAATGGCACGCAGTAGGTTCCCAATAAATATTTATTACATAAAATGATAAAAGAGCATGAATGTCCATGAATCAGGCACAGAGAGTTGGCAACTGTGGCATGTGGGTCAGCCATCTTGAAACATATGGCATTCCCAGCTGACCCTTACCCTGGTCTCTTTCTTGTAGAAAGCCATCCTGCCAGATCATAGCTCTGTGGAGTTATAAGGGTGATTGTTTCAAGGTCGCCACTTTCTGAATACTTGACATTTCTGATACGATTGCCCTTGCACTTGTCTTAATGAAATGACAACACCACGAATCCCTTCCAAAATGAAGGTGAATAAATAAATAACTAATGAAGGGGCTACAGTCCAACTAATTATGATCACGACATCAGAAAATTTATGTTAATAAGAAGAGTGTGTCATTTTGCTTTGCATTTATTCATAATCTAGAAAATGGTGACAGGAAATCCTTGTGTAATAAAAAAAAATCTCTCTAATAATCAATGAGACATAACCACCATAAATAATTTAAATTCCATCAAGTAAAAACAAAGATTTAGCTGAGTTTTGCCAACTAGGCTTGGGGCACTTAGACAGCCCCATGGCAGATGGGAACTGTCAAAACTCATAAACATTAAAAACTGTAAGACATGACTTTCAGATGACAGAAACCAGAAGGAAGAATTTATGCAAATTGATGTGCTCAACACACCTTATTTAAAGAGAGCACTTGACAGTCAAAAGAGGAGACAGTGTTAAAGTTGTACCTTTGGACATATCTCAGGATATAATTAGTCAAATGTAACTGTTTCCTATGTGAAGGTTCATCTATTGATAACCCTTTTTAAATACATTATAAAACGTTTTTTCTTCTACTGATCTTGGTGCTAATTCTAAGCCAAATTATGCTTTCTCTTCAGTGAAGCCAGTGACAGAATAAGGCAACTGAAAAAAAATCTCACTAATAGATCTGGCCCATTTAATTTTAGGTAAATCCACCTGGAATGGGTTTTGATAGCTATATGCTTGTAACTATAAGAATTTTGCAGGTTAATATGGTGGTGCCTCTGGAGTTTCTTAACTGGAGGAGCAGAGACACATTTGGAATTAGTGGATCAGGGTATAGGACAGTGTATTTGCATAGAAGATTTGCTGCTTTTACTGAGTTTGTACATCCATTTGGTGTCGCTATTGATAGATGCTGATAGAACTGTAGAGAGGGAACAACGCAACCACCACCAAAAGTTGCTCATGAGACTTCAGTGGAAATGTGAACAATAAAATAAAAGATATACACAACACTTTATCATTTTAAAAAAATGCTTTCATATAAATGACCTAATTTGTTTCTAAAGTTAAACTTGTGATGAAGGTATTTTTGTTGGTCCTCTGTGCTATGGAAGAAACTGAGGGCCAGGGATATTGAGTAACTCATTGGGGGTCACATTCACAGGAAACACATGACCCAAGGATCAGAATCTTTTGGTTCTCGTGGTCTTTCCTACATACCTTATTGAGGAAAGAATCAAATTAATCTTCTGAAAAAAATATAACATTCAAAAAGAAACTGCGTGATATCTATGCAATGTAAACTTTCCATATGGTAGACAGGCAATAGTACTGTTGTCACTATCATGTGTTTCCCAGAAGAAATGGGACCCTCAGCCTAGACTTTAAATCTGAGTAGGAGCTGGGTGAGAGAATGGGCATTATGTTCCAAATGCAGGGAATGGAACATACATAGAAATGAGAGACTGTGACATCGTCAACTGACTGAAATAAATCCAGTTTAATCCGAGCAGACTGAGGGCCTGGAGAATCATGGAAGAGGAAAGGTCCAGATCATGGAGGACCTTATAAATTGTTTTTGAAAGTTTAGATTTTACTCAAAGAGTGATAAGGGAGCTTTTTAAGAAGTTTAAATTCATGTGCATTGACAACACATTTAAAGTTTTATGCAATCCTAAATATAAGGGAAGGTCTACTTTAGAGAATGTTAGAATCTTTTTGGAAACTTACCAATGAGTAAAATTACAAATGGCCAGATGGACCTTAGAAGAAATAAGATTTTTGCTCGAGACCAACATAAATTTCATTCTCAAGGTAATGCGAATGCATACAGACATAATTGGTCCTGAGGAAATTAATAATATGACAAACCTACATGTTTTTTATAAAGCAGCTGATATATTTCTGTTTGGAATAGATTTTAATTTTTTTTTTTACTCTACTTGGTTCTATAGACTAAATGGACTTGGTTATTTAAGATAACTTTAAATAATCTCCAAACCTGGGCAAGCTCCCTCGGGCCATTAGAAGATGAGCTATTTGCATGTCAGACCGCAATGTTTAGCATATGGTCCCTAACATTTGCATAACTAAATTCTTAAGAAAGTATTTTCAATGAGATACTTTTTATATTTGCCTTTCATCTACACACCTAAAATGTGCTTCTTTATCAACAGATTACCTCCTTATATATTATACTAAACTAACATTTTTGTTATTTTTTCCTATACAAATAATACATATTTAGTGTTTAAGATAGAAATAAGCAAAAAAAAATTAAAATCTCTCATAATAGGCAAATTTTTTGTGGCATTTTTTACCAAAAAAAAACACAAAAAACAAAAAACAACCTTATATCCCATATCCTAATTGGTGGTGGTTATTAACATTTTTTTAATCACATTCCATAACATTTTAACAGGATTATTTATATAAATATATTTTAATAAGTGTTATACTCAATATTATGAATGGAATTTTCTTAACCAATAGAAGTATTGCTAGATGTCTAGATTGCTTTTTTTATATTATCGGTAACATTTAAATTTATGATTTAGGATTAAATAATGTCCAGCGATATAATAAGAATAAAAAATTAATAGCTACCAAATATATTTGTCATTTCCAAATCTATTCATTAATATAATCCTTTGGTTATATATCAGCTTTCATAGATTAGCAGCAACAATTTAATTATTTTTTTAAAATTGCATTTTTACACACTTGTGGTCCTTAAACATCAGGGCAAACCTTTGTAAGTCTGTGTGAATTTCCATGGATGCCGAAAGCAATCAGTGCAAGCAAAATAACCTTTAACATTGCTTTCAGGGTTAAATGGACTCAAAAAAAATGTTTTGGTGAATACAGTCACTCAGTTATCAGCATAGAACATCTTGAACTTCAGGCAGGTAGAATATTTCCCTAAAAGATGACCCTGAAATCACAGCTAGAGGAGTAAACAAGCAGTCTGAATTGGATCTAAGTGGGCAACCTCAGTCTTGGCTGGAGACTACATGAGTTTCTCTTCATGGAGAAACTCAGCCAATGGTCACAATGACACACATCTGCAGGTGGTGATCCAGAAATATTACCAAGTCAAAGTATTAAGTCTCAGTGACCTTGACCAAATGTAGTGAGCAAATTTAGAATCTGGTCTCTTAAGACTACCTGCATTTGAATCAGAACTTCATCTTTTCCCACCTGTTTGACTGAGCAAGTTCTTTGGGCCTCAGTGTCCACAGGAAACTCTAAGAGCATTTTACTAGGCTTGTTGGGAGGCTGAAATAAAATGATCCAAATAAAACATTTAGTTTAGTTTTTGACTTATAGTGCATACTTGGTGAGTGTTATTGATTTCTCGAATTTATAAACCTAGGTAGAAACTAGAAACAAATGCCAACTAGGACCATTTATCATTTTTCTTACTTGTTACCAGTTCAAAAAGGAGTGAAGACAAGATCTTCAAACACTCTTGTGTGTCAAACCTTATTTAAAAGAGGAGGAGAAGGAAGAGAGGACTGGAAGAGGAAGTGCAATGACGAGGAACAATTGCATTTAGATACATACTATTACCAATTAGAATATAAAATGTTTAAGAAAAAGGGTAAATTGCAGATGTTGAAATAATGTTGTTTAGAGCAGAATTATCTAGTACCCAAAGACAAATCATGGTATACAAAACTATTTTCTTCCAGAAAATAGAATATCAGTTTGAAGGTGATCTTGGTAATTTAACATTTCTAAATCTTAGTCATGTCATTTGAAAAGTGAAAAATGTAGTTAATTATTTTTTAAAATTTAATTATTTGTAATACCTATAATTTTATGAAATATTAAATATGATAAATTTCTATAAAAGCAAAAAATTTAATCTCTTTTAGGATATTTTTTACTAAAATGTGGTTTTACTTAAAGAAAAATAATTTTTTTTGTTTGTGCAAAAATCACTGGAGCTATGAAAGGCACTAATTTCAAAAAAAATCATCATCAAGGGAAAATGATAAGGAAACAAGAAAATATTTCCATGTTGTAAGGAAATAAAAAAAATGACTAGAATTTTTTATCTGAAAATAGGCTGTACACATAACAGTGAAATCCACTTTCAATTATTTTAAATGTGCTTATTGTTCTTGTATTATAGAATAAATACATTCTCATTGCCAACAGATCAATTTGGGAAGTGGAAAGAAAAAGATGGTAGCTCAGAGTTCTAAACTATTATAAAAGATCAAGTATCAAACCAATAACAATTTACACTTGCAGTGATCAGAATTAGTATGGACTGGTACATTTCTTTGTAAAAACAAACAAACAAACAAACAAAAAACAAACAAAAATAATTTCTCCTCTAAATGTCAAGTATCTTTGAAAAAGCAAAATCACTTATGACCACAACCCTTCACAAATAATTAATCACTAGTAACGGTTTTGTATGTAATACTGCAGCCAGTTTACTCATTCTCTTTCTCTGGCACACACTTTTTGGTTGTAAATTGTTAGTTCTATTTTTCATGCAATCGTTAAATTACAAATAATTTATTAACTTAAGGAGAAAAGGAAATTTGAAATAAAAAATCAATTACATGTTTCAGAACACTCAAGGGTAAAAGAACAGCTGGGTATCAAGACACACTGGAATCAAGAAGTGATCATCAAAAACTCCCTGCCCCCAGCATCCTTTAATCTCTTTCTCTGAGGCTGTTAGTCCCATGTCTGCTTCTTTCTGAACATCTGCTTTTTTATTTCTCTCACTGCTTTGGCTTCCATTTGAAAATTAACACCTCTTAGATTGAATTCCAGACTCTTGGAAGAAAGAATCTTGACTACATTGGTCTTAGGAGTTAAGTACGACATGCTGTAGTCTTCAAGAAGAGGGCATGTGGGCTTAGTTACAATATCATGTTAGTCCAGTGTACTGTGGATCTCTTTTGTGTCGATGAATATAAATCTACACCATTAATTTAGAGACTTCATCACTACCCCACCGCACAAATCTTACTTGAATTCTTCAATTTCTTTTTGGTACAGTAATTAGAATGTTTGAGAATCTCTGTAACTACATTATTTCTCTAGAAATAATCCTTATTAATGGTTCAAAGGGTTTGGATACATGTAGATGTTTCTTTTTGCCCAATTACTTTCCAGAACATTCTCATCAATGGTGGCCAATGATGAATGAAAGTCCTTATTTTTCCAGTCTCACTATACAGTACAGATGATTTTTGCCCACAGAAATGCAAGGTTTTAAGTGAAAAATGTGCATAAGTGGTAACCATTTACTTTTCCTATGTTCTTTTATTAAAGTACAATAAACATAGATCAAAATTCACTCTTTTTCTGCACAGTTTAACAAGTTTTAATGAGCAAATGCAGTCACATAACCAGCTCTACAATCTAGATACAGAACAGTTGTGTGACTCCAAAAGAATTCCCCCTGGTCCCCTTGTGGTCAACCTCTTTCCTAGTCCAGCTGTGGGAAACCACTGATGTGTTTTCTGTCCCTAATGTTTTGATTTTTCCAGAAAGGCATATAAATAGAGCAACACAGTACGTAATGTTTGGAGTCTGAATTATTTCTTTTGACATAATGCATGTGAGATTTGTTATGAGTTGAACTTTGTGACTACAAATTTATATGTTGAAGTCTAATCCCCAGTATCTCAAAATGTGACCTTGTTTATAAATACAGTCATTATAGATATAATTAAGTCAAGATGAGATCATATTAGAACAGAATGGGCCCCTAGTCCAATATGGCTGATTTCCTTATAAAAAAGGGAAATTTGGACATAGACAAGCACAAAAGAAGAATGCCATATTGCCATGTGAAGATGAAGACATATCAGGGTGATGCTTTTATGAGCCAAGGAATACCAAAGATTACCAGCAAACCAGCTGAAGTTAAGAGAGAGGCATTCTTCCTGAAAGCCCTCATAAGGAACCAATCCTGCTGACATCTCAGGACTTCCAGCCCCCAGAACTGTGAGAAAATATATTTTTGTTATTTAAGCCACCCAGTTCGTGGTGGTTTGTTATGACGATCCTAGCACACTGATACAAAGTTCTCCCATGTTATTGCATGTTATTGCCTGTTTGTTGCCACGACTGAATTTTATTCCATTGTATGGATGTACTACACATTTTTCATTCATTCATCAGTTGAAGGGTGTTTGGGTTGCTTCCAGTTTTTGATGGTTATAAATAAAACTGCTCTAAACATTTGAGTACAGACTTTGATGTGAACATAAATTTTCATTTCACTTAAACAACTGGGAACGGCATTGCTGGGCCACATGATAAGTGTATGTTTAAGAATATAAGACATTGGCAAACTGTTGACTAAAAAAGCTTCCCCATTTACATTCCTGTCAGCAGTGTATGAACACTTGTTCTTCATCTTCACTAGAATGTGACATTATCATTCTTTTTCTTTAACTATCTTATAAGTGTAGAGAGGTATCTCATTATTGTTTTAATTTGCTTTCTTGTGATTATTAATAATTTTGCACATCTTGCCATGTGCTATTTGCCATCCCTGCATTTCCTTTGGTGAAGGGTTTGTTTAAATTTCATGCACATTTCTTGGTTGTTTTCTTGTTGAATTTCAAAAGTTCTTTATATCCTTGAATGTAAGTCCTTTATATATTTGACTTGCAAATATTTTCTACCAGTCGGTGGCATGCCTTTTCATTTTCTTAACTGTGTCTTCTAAAGAACAGAAGTTTTTAATTCAATAGAGTTCAATTTATCAAATTTTCTTTTATGGATCATGCTTTTGGTCTTTAATCTAAAAAGTCTTTGCCTAATTTAAGGTCACGAAGTTTTTCTCATCCATTTTTTTGCAGAAGTTTTATAACTTTTAGCTTTAGTATTTAGGTTTATAATCCATTTGTAGTTAATTTTTAATATTGTGCAGGGTAGGGATTGAACTTGTTTTTTGTTTGTTTCAGGGTTTTGTTTTGTCTATAGGTATCCAATGGTTTTAGCATCATTTCTTGATTTGTTAAATTTTAAAATGTTGGCATCTATCTTCATGTTAAATATTGGTCTACAGTTCTCTTATAATGTCTTTATTTGATGATGATAGGTCAATAAAGTAAGTTAGGAAGCATTTTCTTCTCTTTAGCTCTTTGGAAAAGTTGGTATAGAATTGTCACTATTTCCTTTTAAATGTTAGAAAGAATTCCCTAGTACTGTCATCTGTGTCTGAAGCTTCCTTTGTGAGAGTTCATGACTACAAATTTAGCTTTTTTTATAGATAAAGGCTTTTTATGTTATTTATATTTATCTATCATTTCTATTTCTATCTTTATTCTTACCTTCACTTTTGTGTCTTTCAAATAAATTTTCAATTTCACTTACATTATAGAATTGACATAAATTTATTTATATTTCCTTATTATCCTTCTTTATCTCTGTAAATTTCACAGTAATCTTCCCTCTGTCATTCTGATAATATCAATCTGTATCTTGTCTTTTTGTCCTGATCAGTGTGACTAAAGATTTATAAATTTTATTGATTATCTCAGGGAATCAGCTTTTTATGACATTGTTTTTCTCCATTGCTATTGTTTTATAGGTCATTTGTTTCTATGCTTATTTACTTTGATCTGCTTAATTTGGGTTTCAATTGCTCTTAATATTTTAGTTTTTAAAGATGCTATACATTTTCTGGGGATTTTTATTGCTCTAAAGTTTTTCTCTATGAAATACTATGGCTGCACAATACAAATTTTGATATATTCCTTCCATTTTCATTCAGTTCAAAATACTTTCAAATCTCCTTTTTGATTTATTCTTTAGCTTTGCTATAACTTATTTAGTTCCCAACCTTTGGAGGCAATTAACTATATCTTTCTATTTCTGATTATTAATTTCATTATGACAATATTTTATATTAATACTTTAAAATTCATTGAGACCTGTTTTATGGTTTAGAATGTGGTCTGCTCTGAAAATTTTTGTATGCACTGAAAAAATATCTATCCTGTTGTTGGGTGAAGTAATCATTTCTAATTATCAAATAGGTGAAGCAAGTGATTAGTGTTCAAATTTCCCATGTCCTTATGAATCCAATTTTCATTATTGTTTTTCTATTGATTATTGAGAGAGTGGTGTTGATATATTTGGCTATAATTGTGAATTGGTTTACTTATCCTTTTAGTTAAGACAGTTTTTACTTTATGAATGGAAATTTGTTATGAAGTACGTAAGCATTAATAATTGCTATGTTCTCAGGATTAACTGACTACTTTATCCTTACAATTTTCTTTATTACTAGTAAAATCTTTGCTCTCTGCATTGGCTGACATTATACAATCATTCCAACTTTCCTTTCATTAGTATTAGAATGGTATTGTTTTTCTATCCTTTTACTTTCAAATTCTTTGTGGCATTAATTTAAATTCAGTTCATACAGGCAGTAGACATTAGAGCCATGCTGTTTTACACAATCTGACACATTGTCAATCTTTGCCTTTTGAATGAGGTATTTAGACCATTTATGTGATTAATGACATGGTTGGGTTTAAATCTATATCCTATTATTTGATTTTTCCTTGTTCCATCTGCTCTTTGTTTCTTTCTCTTTCTCTGCCTTGTTTAGGATTATCTTTTATGATTTAATTTTATCTCCATGATGATTTATTAATTCTAATATCCTGTGTGTGTTTGTTTAGCACTTACTTTCAGAGTTTCTGGTATATATCTTCAATTATAGTCTACCTTCAAATAACATTATACCACCTTACACATGACTGAATATTTTCTTTTTACCTACCCTAGCAATTTTAATATTGTCATAAATTTTGCTTCTGTTTTATTATAAACTCCACAATGCACTTATTACATTTTCTTAATTATCTTTTAAACTTATTTTTAAAATAAAAACTTAATTACGTGTACCTATATGCTACTAATGCTGCTCCTCATCATTCCTTTTTGTAGATCCAGATAGCTATCTGGTATGTCTTCTGCTTAAGGAACTTCTTTTGACATTCTTATCATACAGGTCTAATAGAAATTTTTTCATCTTTATATCCTAAAAAAATTATTTTTGCCTTTGTTTTTGAAAGATTTTTTACTAGATAGAAACTTCCAAGTTGACAACTTTATTTTCTTTCAGTATTTTAAAGATACTGTTCCACTGTCTTCTGGTTTGCATTGTTTCCTAAGAGGAATCATTTGTCATCTTAATCTTTTACTCTATATGTACCATGTCTATTTTTCTCTAGCTTATGTTAAGATTTTTAACTTGCATATTTCCCACTTCTTCTATCACCAAACTTCATTGCCTATTGTTTAATACCTGAAAAACATTGTTTCATATATTGTTTTCCAAACAACTAAAAATTTGTTTAAGATTCCAAACTCTAGAATGTAGAAACTAAAGAGCTTTAACAATCAGTGCACACACAACTGTTGTGTAAATGAAGCTACACAAAAAAAAACGTGTTTCTTCTAGTAGCTAAAAACATTTGATTTAGTAAGTCTGTAAACATTCTTTATGTTGAACATCTGTTTGAGTTTTAGGTCCCCGGGCTTGAAATTAAAAATAAGATTATGTGGTCATTTGCAATTCAAATACAATTAATATTACTGACAGAGACAAAGTCTAAAATCATCTAAATTGAATAAATAGTCATCTTTTATGATTGTAAAGCAACAAAGCTATAGAAAAATTAGATCAAATTTGAGCATGAATATTATTTCTGCCTACAAATTAATTACATGTATGTCAAAATTTTTATGTGTACCTTCAAATTATTCAGCATACACAATTATAAGAATTAATTTAGGAGATGGTGGAAAAATACACAGACCTATAAGTACTTTTTCTGGTGTATTTGTTTTCCTTTTTGATCAATGGTTTTCAGATGAACTGGTAAATTAACTTTGCTTAGTAGGTGATTGAAGAGTTTCATAACTTTCATTTAGGAATTCCTTAGGTTATTTTGAGAAAAAATTTGGGACATATAAATGAAGCTAAGCTCTGGAAGGGAAAATCTGAAGACAGTTTGATCCCAATCAGGCATTCTGTATGTGGTTTGGGCTTGTTTAAAATGGTCTAATGTACATTAGGTTCTGAAATATAACAGAATCTCATGACTAAAACGTTTTTGATCTACTCTGAAAAGGTATAGTTATATTAACATTCCACGTCACTATAAAAGAATGTCTGCCAAAATTAATGGTGAAAACACTACTCTATATTTAGTGGATGTTGAGTTTACTTGAATACAATTACCTGAATTGTACTGATTCAGAAGTAGACAAGGGATCAAGCTTTATACCATATCAGACTACTTTAAGCAAATTGTGTCCCATCAAGCAAACTGAATGAATTAGTGAATATCATACATTAACAAAAATGAAATTACCTATAAAACCAGAGGTCAAATTGGGAATTATAATATTGCAAAGAATACCTATTTGAAAGTAGAAAATTAAGAATTGTGAGAGCTACAATAGATGCTTTATGATATCGTATCTTAGTTAATATTGACATTCATGGTAGCCAAGGTAGAAAACTGAGGGTTTGTTTACAATACTATTCAATACTGTCTTCTGTGTTTTCCTGTTTCTCTGCTAGAACTGAATAGTCAGTATGATCTCTGCTAGAACTGAATAGTCAGTATGATTCATGCTTCTTTCAAAACAAATTTCAACAGATCTGGGGATATTTATTACCTTTTTCAAGAATATAGAAAGCACTAAATGATAACATTTCTGTTAGCTATGGTGGCAGAATTATGTATATATATCTAACATTTTTTTTTATGTATAACAGGAATTACTTAATTGCATAGTACTCACATCCAAGGAATTAAAGTTATTTTAAAGTATGAAGAACATCTTTTTAAGTGCAAGTTTTATTTACTGTTTCTGAAATATATATTGAAGGTCAGAGTGACCAACTTTATAAGAATTGTGAATGCATCTCATACACAGTTTAAATTTCTGTATATATATATATATATGTATACATACATATACATATACACACACACATAAAAACACACAAGTAATTTAATCTTTAAAAATCTAATGAATGCATAACTTGCAAGAAAAATTTTAAAAACATGGTTCTAAGACAGTGAACTGTTTAATTCAAATAACCGAAGACCTGTAATAACTATAATTACAACTGTGGAAAACTGGCAGCCCTTAAACCATGGACTTAATGGGAGTTGGTATAAATAATTATGCATTTATTAGCCCAACTTAAAAAGGCTACTCTGACAAAAGTGATTTAATAATACAAAATAAAAGTTAAAATTTTAAGCAACTATATCATTTAGTATTACAATCCATGTTGTTCACAAATGATTCAGAAATATTCTTAAAGAGAAATACTCTTAAAGAGCAAAACAGTGGGCATTTTCATGTCAATGACCTTTTAAATATGTATATATGGCTGAAATTTGAAATTGAAAGCATTTTCGTTAATCCTGGACACTCTAAAGTTATTGACTCTCATAAAACAATTGCAATATATGCAAGTTTATATTATATTAACATAATACAACATGTAAATTTATATAATGTGTTACAATGTTGTTGTACATTTAATTGTGCCATGAAATTTACAAATCCATTTACATAAATTTTCTTAATTTCCTTAACAAGGCCACAAGGCAGCTGTTACCTCAATTATTATTATGTCCATTTTCCAGTCGAGGAAACTGAGAATCTGAGAGGTTCCTGCTCATATCTAAGAGACAAAAGTGAGAATCCAGTCCTCTAAGCTTATTACTTAGTAGTAAAATAAAACATTTCAAACAAAATATAAAACTCTATTATATGGCTGTTATTGCCTAAGTCATACTTACTACGTGAATGAAAAAGAGAGAGGTTTACTTTTGTGAATGGTTTGAATGAAGTCCCTATTTGGAGGAATTGTTTCATATTTTTCTGATTGCATTCATCATGACACAATTTGAAAATTAACATGAATTAGAAAAAAAATAAGCTTCTCTTTGGTACATGTTTGGTACATTTTGTATATTTTGCAATAAAAAGAAACATTTTTATACAAGTCAGACATTGCTTTCAATCCAGATTTAAACAGAGCTAAAACTACTAATGAGCCACTTCAGAAAAAAACTACAATATTTTTAAATGAAGCCGCTTTGTAGTCTGACACCTTTGCAGCAGAAAAGGGCAAAACCATCCAGATTAAAAATCATGGTATGTCCTTTGTTTTTCTCTGAGCTTCGCATTTGAATTAGACTGTTTTATGTACATACAGCTCCAGACACTTGCTAAGACACAACCTTCTGACACTATCTCTTTGCCAGAAAGATGCAAATTGAAGACCTGAAACTAATATGCAATAAATCGAAAATAAATGTGTCAAGAGAGTTAGCACAAGCAGCACATAAGGGGACACTCTATTTTCTTAATCTGTAAAAGGCAAATGTCATAGTTGATGCATCAACCAAACTACGTTCAGTGAAGTCGCTGAGTCAGGCGCACCGGCTCTGCTGAGCTGAGGACGAAGGATGGAGATGTCCAACTGTGCATTCCATCTTGGGAGAGGAATAATGGAACTCAGGACTGACCCACAAGGGTGATCAAACATAGCTTTGGGAGATTTCAAAATAAAAGTGGAAATCTCCCAGAAAATGCCCTGCTGAGAGTTGCTAAAGAGCTCAGAGCTCTGTAGATGTGTTGCTTATGCTGGAGTTAAGAGGACTTCCAAAGAGATGTGCAGAATACAGCAGTGCTCCCCACCAGTGGGATGGATTCTGCTTGTGGAAGATTATTTTTAAGGGGTATGCAGGAAAACTTTATTGTTTTTTTTTAATTTGTTAAAAATGTGATTATGCATTTAATGAATACATACTAACATATAACAAGCACACTAAACTTTTCAGTTTGGGATTGCTAGATAAAAGTTATAAAAATCACAATAAATTATATTTGAATGAAATTATTTGGGAAAAACAGTAAAGAAATAATGGTCCAGATGACACGTGGATTTGGACAACAGTTCTAAAGATGGTTGTGATAATGGCGGAACAGGATAGTACCACCATTTAGAACAGAAACTGGCCCTCTTTCCCTTTGCTTTCTCTGGAGATAGGGGTATAGGCGACCCTCTTTTACCTTACCTCACCTTTCAGAATCAAGCTATTAACACTGTCTGTGCCAGCAAGACTGTGTTACCAACTTTATACTCTATTCTTACTCCTGTTCCTCACCTCCACTACAAGGCACTCCCAGAGGTCAGATTCTGACCTCTGGCATTTAGTGCCTGGAACACAGTAGGCACTGAATAAATGTAAGAATGAATGAAAAACTGTTTTGTCTCTACACACCACTGAACTTCAGCTTGACACCTTCACAGCTTCAGTATCAGCCCTACCCTTGATGCCAAAGTGTTTCTCTCACAAGTCATCTTTCTCATACTTTCTGAGCACTTCAGGTCTTGGGTCCTTTAGACTTAGTGATCTGATGCACAAAAGCTCAGTGTGGAATTAAAAGAAGAATCCCAGGATGTGTGGTGGTCTTCTCAATAGTTCCCTCTGCACCGTATTGTCATGTGACAGGATTTTTTTTTTAAGCTGCAGGGTTGGCCTCGAAAGCTTACAACACAGGAGAATCCCATGACTGAGTCTATGGTGACTGGAGAGGCATGGAAAGGTCTACGCCAATGAGTAAATGTCATTTCTCTTCCTACAGAGATTGGTCAGGAATAAGAAAGGGACCCACAGGAGATATGGGGAGATCTTCACTTGTGGTCTCTGAGAAAGAAAATAATTCCCACTTCTGAGAAATCCTTTAGAAACAATCACATTTTTCACTAGATCTAGCTGGGTTCAGAAATAATGTCTGGCACTAATGTAACCATCTAGTCACCAACTCAAGGATAAAGTGGCACACAGAGCCAAGCAGAACCAGAGCCCGATGGGAACTGGAGCCAAAACCCAATCTAAGCTCCTGATCTGTACTGGATCTGAAGCTCTAATGATAGTCTTACTTTCGGTGAAGCGATAAATTCTATTTAGCAACGACTTTATCAGATTTATTTTCTATAACTTGTGGCAAATGCATTTCTATAGATATTGATATGTATATACACTCACATATTATATATATATTTTATATATATTCACAGATAACTACATATTTTTTTAAATTTACACAGGGCACACATTTGTTATTATAAAACCATTTTCTCTGATGAGACACTGATAAAATTATAAAAAGGAGGAAAGTTATCATATTGATTACCTTGTTAGTCTTGTTTTGTTATTGCATTGCTTTTTATGTTTCTCTGCTGTACCAAGAGCCAAAATAATAATAATGGTAATAATAATAACTAGCCTTTATTAAACATTTGCTAAGTACCTGACAGTCTGCTAAATGCTTTATAAGTTTCACCATATTTAATCATCCCAATAACCTTTTGAAGTAGTTCCCAAATTTATTTCCATTTTACAGATAATAAAATTGAGGCTCATATATTTAAAAATCTAAATTCTCCATCTGAACATCATTAATTTGGCCAGTGGCGAAATGATATTTCATTTTTATTAATTCCGACCACCTTACTAAGATAAATTTATGACTATTCTCTATAAACACATGTAGTATCTATTAAACATGTTCCACTAGCATCAAAATGTCAGGAAGAAGGAGTCTTTCAATCAAGTTAATTTAATCCTTGGTGTTTAGGCCAATATCTAGCATAACAAATGCTCAATAAATATGGAAGGAATAATTATGAATGAACAGACAAGTGAAGATATTCACCTGTCTTGGTCAATTTGGGCTGGTACAATAATTATTGTAGATTGAGTGGATTAAAAGACAAAGTTTATTTCTCACAATTCTGGAGACTAGAAGTTAAGGATACCAGTATGGGTGGGTCTGGTGTGAGCTCCCTTCCTGGTTTACAGAAGACAATATTCTAGTTTTATAATCAGAAAGAGGAAGCAAGCTCTTTTGCCTCTTCTTATAAGGACACTAATCCCATTCTGAAGACCATCTACATAACCTAGTCACTTCCCAAAGGTCTCATCTCCAAATACCACCACATTGGGAATTAGGGCTTCACTATATAAATTTTGGAAACACAACATAACTTTGCCCAAAAGTACTTTGGTAGAAAGGGTCACAAATGACCCAAATGCTAATAGTCTTAAATGCTAGGATATTTTGTATCAGTGTAGGCAGTGCTATTCCATGCTGACCTCCTCACCAGAATCACCAGACTTAAGAAAATGCACCAACTTTGAAACTTAGGTGATGTGGCCAGTGCATCTGCGTTTGTCTTAAATTCATCAACTTATTATGTTTAAGACTCTCTGCCATAGACTGAATCTTCGCAATAGAGATAAATAGGCCTGAGAGTAGATTGTTCAAAAGTTTATACGGTTTAATTCACTCTCTGTGAATTTATGCTTTCTGGCTTTTTCGGAGTTTTCCAGATCAGTGCCTTCAAATTAGCCTTCAAATACAGCTGTAACCCTATACCTTCCATCTGCATAACACTTGGGAGCTGCTAAAGAACTTTTGAATGTAGTCTCTCATCTAAGCCCCTAACACTTCCCTGAGATCAGCAAGACAGACACCAATTTACATTGAGAAAAGGAAGGCTTGAGACATGAAATGACTTATTAGCACATAGAGAATAACCGTTCAGCTGTCTAAAGAGGCTAGTTGTTACCCTGGTCTTATTTTTGGCAGCTTCTCCAATTCCATTAAGAGCTGAAAAAATATACTGTAAGCTAAATCTTTGAGACCACCTGCCCTGAGCAAATGTCAAGATGACATCTGAGAATTAAACCTGAGCAGAGGTAGCCATTGCTATAGTAATAGCCCCTGATTCATGTTTGGCTGTAACCTCAGACTCATGAGTTGCTTTCACCTAAAATTCTCTAAAAACAAAAATTGGAGTCATGGTGATATCGAGGGAAATGCCTGCCAAGACACTGGAGTAAAGCTTTGCTCCTGTCTTTACCATGCCTCATTACACATGACACAGGTCAATGTCACCTGCCATCTCTAGTCAACGACAGGGTGCAGCCAATTCAGAAAACATGTAAACACTCTGACACTGGGATATAATTTCTGTTAGTATATTTTTTATTGATTTGAGTTTGTTTTAGGCTTATTCTTATTTTCTTCTTTCCTTACCTCCTTCCTTCCAATCTTTTTTCTCTTTCTCTTTTTTGATTTCTCTCTTCCTCTCTTCCTTTCTTTTAATTCTGTTTATTTTTTTTTTATTCTTTATTTCTCTTTCCAATGAAGTTCACTTTTAGTGGAATAGAAATTTGAGGTGTGCTAATTAATAGTTTATGAAATTAAGGATATTGTATTTACATTCAATCTCTTACTTATTTAAGGCCTAGAAACATTCCAAAACAAACAAACAAACAAACAAAAAACTAAACCAAACCAAAACAAATAAAAAATCACTGCATTTCATTATAGTAGAAGAATGGTTTATTTTGGAAGTTATTTTAGATTGTATTTTATCTTAAAATTTTAAATATCAACTTAAAAGCAAATTAATTACCTTATAAATCATCAGAAATCTAAATATAAAAATTTCTATAGATGGTAAATACATATCTCTCTTGCACAAAAAAGAAAATGACATATGATACCAATGAGAGAAAGTCTGTATTAAAAACAGGTATTATAAATGTTTCTTATTAAGTCTTTAACACATCAAAATTATTGTTTGTTTCCGATGACAAGTAAGTAGTTAGAGGTCTTCTGAATTAGAGGCTCAAAAAATACTGCCAGTACAATATTCTCATTCACACTCTCAGCTCCTGGGAAATTCTATAGGAGCAAAAATGTGAAAATTGAATAAAAAAATATACCCATGGAACATTGTTATAAATAGTAAAAGCGCCAAAGAAGAAATAACAACTATGCTATTTTTGATTTTTTAAATATATGAGATATTTGTTATTTCCCATTACCATAACATCTAGCTACATTCAAAGGTGCTTAAAGGAAAAGATGAGTCTATGTGTTATATATAAAAAAGAATTTTGTACAAACATAAACTGTGGAATAGATAAAGAAATTATTTTCAGAAAGTGCTATGTCAAAGAGATTAATTCTGACACAGATGTATTTGTGGGCACTAGCTATAATATAATTTTTGTAAATGTCCTTCAATTTGCTAATATTCAACCAAATAAATAAATGCCATTTTAACAGGCCAAGTATTTTAGGGAAACTAATAAACACCAGAAAGCAAGAATCTATGTATTTATCTGGTCATATAATTTAAAACTCCCAGAGTTAACATGCATTTACATATTAGGTGGTGCCACTGTTTAACTGTTTTTATAGATCAAAATGGGCAATTATCAGTAAACCATATAGTTCAACCTAACAGAATGTCTATTATCAGGTGATATCATTCTTGATTCATTGTCCAGGTATCATAGGTGACATATCAGCTATCTAAACTGGAAAATAATAGATTTGACCTAAAACATTTAAATGGGTTCCAAAGTAAAATTAAATCTTATTCTCTACTTATAAATTTTTCTATGGGCTATTATCTACCTCTGTTGATTTCTTACATGTTAATAGAATATCTTATCCAAATCAATTTCATTTCTGGCTTAAAACATTCATGAGCATCCAGGTGATATCATGAACAGAACATTCATTTTCTTTTAGTCATGATGATGCCTGTTCTGTGTTGGTCACAATTTCCTCTAAATATCTTTCCATATCTCACATACATGATGGTCTAAAAACTTTCTATATGGAAAATTCCAGCCTTATACAATATTATGGAAGAAAACAAGTGCACTGGGTATCTCTGAAGCTCCTTCCATTTACCAAACTCTATCCAGCAAAGCATTTTATATTTTTTTCTACCCTGCTCTCTTGTTGCCTGGTTTCCTGTTGGGTTAGACCAATAATAAGCATCAGTAAGAGACTAAAGAAAAGAAATGGGTGAGAAGCTGAAGAAACTACCCCTCCACACACCTGGCTGCTGGTCCCTTTCAGTCTTGCTGCATTTTAGCAGAATCTGTTTTCTTCCATGTCTCAGGTGAGAGGCTACCCACTTGTCATGGGTCTAACTCATACCAAGTTCCAGGAATATTGTCGTCACCCCTTTCCCCTTCTGTCCTAGGGATGATAATGGTTTCACTCTGCTGCTGGTCTCTGTGTGTGTCACCATCCCATGTTAGTTTCCTTAGCCCTGTTCATGCCTCTATGACTTAGATTCTTTTCAGCTAAACTCCTTTATAATGTTATTTGTTTATCTATAATACTTTGAAAGTCACAGAAGCGTGGCATTCTGTCTGTTATAATCTTTTGATACTGGTTGTAATATTTACATCATGAGTAAGCAGGCCAACAAACAAATAAAAACATTAAAAAATGAACATTACAAACAAGTTGAAGAGAGTTCTTGAAATGTTTTAGTCTGCCATCTGGGAAGCCTTTGAAAGAAGTGGTTTTGATTGTATTAGCTTTTGGAATGAATTTTTTGTAACAAGACTAATCAAAAGATTATCACAAAAAGAAATTTAATTGGAGCATCTTTATTCGTTCAATAAATAACTAATGAAACAGCTATAAATAAGGCAGACATTATATGGCCTCCTGGAGCTTATTATTTTGCTCTTAATAAACTCTGTAAACAAATATCTATACTAATTATATGCATGACTATTATTATAAGTTTTAAGAAAGAGAAATACAGTGGAAACTAATCTGGGTTGAAAGAAAAGTCTCATGAGCTGAGAACTGAAGGATGAGTTAGCTAGGCACAGATGCAAGTAAATGTTGCCTTGATGCTCATGAAAACTGAGGGGGAAAAAACACAGGATAATAAAAAAAAAATGAAAGCTGGGCAAAGTGACTATCACAAAAATGTAATGAAAAACCATAAAAAATGGGGCTGAGAGTGATATACTTTCAAGATCTTGTAATACACATTAAAGATTTTAGAGGCTTATTTAGAAATAATAACAAACCATGGATGGATATTAGACAAGAGATAACATAATACAAATTTGTGTTTGTAAAGACAACTGGCTATTTATAGAAGAAAAAAAAAAGAGGCAGGAAGTTGAGCGAGCAACCGTGGATAAGAAGTATTATTATTACCACAGCTTAAGGATGAGATTCAGTAAATAGTTCAAAGTCACACTGAGCAAGTGGAAGGTCCAACATTTATACATAGGATTCTGACTCCTGGGCTTGAGCTAATCACAGCATTAATATGCACTAAACAATTGATTCATTCAGAAACTGTAAAAAATATCCAAAGTAAGATTGGAATACAAAGTGTACACTTTTTACCTGACTTAATCGCCCTCATCTTAAACTGTTAATGAGTTAAGGTCCAGAGATACCATATGTGAAGGGAATAACATGGAGCTGGACATTCGAGGAAGGTTCTGATATTGAAAATTCATTTTTAAATGAATGTGACCAATATGTTTGTACAGCAATACATAAAATGCATATGAAGAATTCCATGGGCTTAAAACAGAGACAAAGGGGATTAAATAGTTCAGATATTGGCCTTAACAGTTTTGGCAAAGTAATTTCATCAAAGCATATTTTATGTTCTCATTACAATTAGAGAAAAGATATTCAAAAAGTATGTCAACCTTAATGTCCTTTTCAGAGAAGTATTTGCATTAGAAAAATAAACCATATTACAATTTTGTACAAATTAGATTTTTTGGTTATTATTGTTTTAAAACAAAGGCACTACCCTATTATAAACCCAAGATTGCTTTAAGATTTTTTTGAGAATTCATGAGGCTATTTAGGTTTGTGCTGAAAACTGGAAAGTTTAAATGTAAGGACAAAGGTATTCACCTCTATAGAGACAGTAGAGGGTATCATAGTAATTAATTCTTCTCCAATTTTTTCAACCAAACCCAGCATGAATCTCATGTATATTTTGAAAGGCATGCTGTTAGTGTTCAAGCATGAACTAGACCATTTATTAGGCTGTTACATAGTCCATTTATATATATCAAGTAAGAGTACAGATTGATAACTACTAATACCCTTTGCAATTAGATTTTCTCTAAGTCTCTTTACTTCCAAACTTATACAAACTTTAAATTTTCAAAATGTCATTTCCAACTCTATATATCATTTAAGCTAAGAATTAAGCCCTACTGGCATTTGTGAACCAGGCTAGGGCGTCTTTATTATTTCTATAGTAGCAAATATCTCAAATGTTGGAAAAGCTTAGGAAATCTGTGAGATGAAGAGCTGTTATTTCCCTCCAGAAAAAAACATAAATTTTCTTTTAAAGAAAGTCAAACTAAAAGGAGACACCATCTGTAAAACTTTTTAATCAGGTATTCATCATTACAACTTAAAAAGTATAAAGGAAACACAGGCAAATGATTCCTTGGGACACAGCATCACTGAAGGTGATCTGGTGAAATATTGAATACACCTGTTGTAGGTGGATGGGGAGGAAGTGGTAGGATTGTTATGTTGCAATGTTATTCAGAAATATTACAGTGAAAGTACGTGGAAACTTTTTCTATACAGTTCAAATTGAAGAAAGATGAATGGTTTGGTTTCATTTTCTTTGTAGGGTGTATCCACACTGGACACACACAAACTGACCTTTCTAGCTACAATAGTTCAGTCTAATGATATGATTTACCAAACAAAAGCAAACAAAGCATTAAAATGATTTTGAGTTAATCTTTCGAGATTAAATTCATCAATCACCGAGTGGAATCATTTTTGCACGTAGACATAACTTTTATTTTTTAAATCCCCAAGGAAAATTGAGTTTACATAAGAAAAAACGATAGGCAACATTGATTAGATATATTCAAGAAAAATGTAACTTTTAAGATGAGCAGTGAGTAAAATTCTTAGGAGCAAGATGTAGAAAAAGGGTAATGGAGGAATTGATTTTAACCTCCAACTCTGATTTGACTCTCCTTTCCAACCATTTCTCATTCCCCTTTCCTTTGTTCTATTATAGTGAAATTAGAAGGAAAAAAAAATGATAGAAAAAAAAGAAGGAATGAGGACCAGGTATTTAGAGAGAGAAGAGAAATAAACTTGAAACCTCGTCCTGGAGCTATCTCCCAACATGAAAAGTAGAGCAGCATCATTTCCTTCAAGAAGACAGGACATTTTGTCAGTGTGGTCCTCTCTTCTAGGGCTTCAGTCACCACTGACACCATTCAGAGTCAGCCCAAAGCTTTCTTCCTCCCTAGAATCTGTTAAACTACCACGATGTTCACAGCATGGTTGATCTTGACCTCCTTTTGCCACATTGAATGTAGATGACTTAGGAGGTTTGGAAAGTTGTGGTAGAATTACATTCTCAGTTTTTTTCCTGATAATTCTTTAAATTACAGTTCACTTACATTTTCATCTCCTTCCCTTGTGTCAGATAATTGCTAATATACCACACTCAAGGAGATCTTCCCACAAGAAAAATAAAAGCAAAAATAAATGAATGGGACTCTATCAACCTAAAAATTTTCTACACAGAAAAAGAAATCATCAACAAGGCAAAGAGGCAACCATTGAAATGAGAGAAAATGTTTGCAAACAACACCTTCAAAAAAAGGTCTAATATCCAAAATATGTAAAGAATGCATACAACTCAACATAAAAATCAAACAATCCAAATTAAAAATGGGTGGAGAACCTGAACAGACACTTCTCCCAAGAAGACATAGAAATAGCCAACAGATGTATGAAAAGATGCTCAACTTCACTATTAGGGAAATAGAAATCAAAATCACAATGAGATACCCATTCACACGTTGGGAAAAGGAACCCTCATATACTGCTGGTGGGAATGTAAATTGGTACCGCCACTATGGAAAATAGTATGGAGGTTCCTGGAAAAACTAAGACTAAAATTACCATATGACCCAGTAATCTCTCTTTTGGGTACTTACCCAAAAGAGATTGAGAACATTTATCTTCAAAGATATATGCACCCCAATGTTCATAGCAGCATTGTTCACAGTGGCCAAGTCATGGAAACAACAGAAGTGTCCTACGACAGATAATTAGATGAAAAGGCTGTGGTACATATATGCAATGGAATAGTACCCAGCCATAAGAAAGGATGAAACACTGCCATTTGTGACAACATGGATGAATCTTGACATTATTGTGCTAAGCAAAATAAGTCAGACAGAAAAGTTGAAAACATAATTTTTCTCGTAAGAGGAATATAGAACTGAAAGCAACAGGAAGACATGATAGAGGCTCAAGGACATGGCCAGTGGATTAGCGGTTACCAGAGGGAAATGCGGCAGGGGGTGGGAGAATAGATCTGGGTAAAAGGGTCAAACATTTGATGACAGAAGAAAATTTAACTTTGAGCAATGCAATATGTATATGCAATATGACATATTGCAAAACACAATGCAATATGTATATATGACATATTGTTGAATTATACACTTGTAATATATTTGATTTTATTAATCAATGTCATCCCCAATTTTTTTTAAATTAATAAAACAATAGCACTCACCAATGCTTTCCACTTTGCTTTGTTTTCCTCTCATACGGATCATAATTGGGCATATTATGAAGTTCACTTATCTTATTTTCTCTGCCTTTTCCTCCCTACCCTGCCCATTGCCATTAAAACCTACGAGGCAGACATTTTCATCTGTCTTGTCTCTTTGGCCCATGTGTGAGCCCCGCATATAGTAGATCCTCAATATCTGTTACTTGAATTAATTATTTGTCTCAGTGACTGTATCTGGGTCATATCAGAAGTATCCTAGTTCACATGCCTTTATTTCTTTGATGGCAACAGATAATATAATGATCAATTTAGGGCCCATGTGTGGCAGTGAGATACAAGGTAGAGTTTGGAAGCTGGAGACCTGGTTTTGCATCATGACCTCATTATTACAACCTCTGCCTTGTGCACGGAGCTTCAGCCTCCTCCCCTGTAAATTGAGAATTAAGATAATACTCTGTTTTCAGTGTTACTGTATCAAATAATTTGTATAATAAATGTATACATAGTAAAATATTATAAAAATATTTATTTCTATTTAACAAAACTCTGGCTGACTTATCTGAAGTAGTAAGAAACAAATTGCAGCCTGCAAACCATATTAAGATGTTTGTACTCCTTGGATGTGATCTATGTTGCTGGAAAGAAATCACTTATGTCCCCATGTAGTACTGTCTTTCTCTAGTCTCTAGGTTTGGAGATTTAGTTCATCATTGTAGCTAAATTACGTAATAGTATCTGCCTTTTCTACATAATGTTCTGATGAACTGAAATAATTACAATTTTGCTTGACATGTGGTATGCATTTTTCATATCATATAACCTATTCTTTAGCAAATATACTTAAGTTTGACATTATGAGAAGGAAGTCATTTTTTGGTTGTTTATCGTTACTTGAGAAAAACTGGTGTGGTAAATGTATTGTCTGGAGAGAAAATTGCTATTTGACTCTATAAAATAACCTACTATCTGTACCATTGGTGTAGTACTTCATTATAGAAATGTGGTATTTTAATAGTGAAGATGCATGGAAAGGAGGTGATTTCAGTCGCCACTTAAGACTCATGAGCTCGAAGGACATCATAAAGGAGAACAGCTGGTGGGGTTGTTTTTTTTTTGTCTTTCTGTTTGTTTGTTTCTTTTTGGGAAAGCTGATTCACTTACTTGATTCAAATTAATTTCACAGTATTAATTCTGAGGCTAAACAAAATGTTTTAGGCTGCAGGAGAAGCTGCAACAAGTTGAGAAGCAGGCAGCCCTATACATCAACACTCTTACACTCAAAGAAAAATCAGTGCTATTTGTTTTCATTAGTTTTATGGTGATTCCTCAGCAAGTTAGTCCCTCAAAACCTGGCATAAACCAAGAGTGCCCTCTCCACTTGCTACTTCTATTGAGAGCTGAGTGCTTCTTTGTCCTGTTCTGGCCATTATTTCAGTCACTCTTTTGTCTTGCTCTGGGGATCTCTTTCATAAACCTGATAGAGATTTCAAATTCTGCCCTTTTGTGTTAATCTGAATGGATATAGAGTGACTATAAGAAAAACAACCATCGACAGTATACAGAGAGTGTATAGAAGTCACTGACCTAATCCATTCACTTTGTAGGAAAGGACACCAGAATCAAAGAAGGTCCAGTAACTTGTTCAGAAAATGGGAGATGAAGAAAAAATGAAGAGTATGGTATCTGTGTCAAGTAAGCCTCTCTTCATGCAATATTCTCTATCTTGAGTGTTTTTTTTGACCTCCAGTTTTATTACATCCCTGATCTCCAACACCACTCCATGTAGTTCAGCTACACAATTAGCTAATCAATGGTTTCTTTCAACCTAATCAACATGTCTGACTCAGGAGTAGTCAACTAGAGCTACCCAGAGCCAATCAGAACCAAGAAGCCTCAGTTTCGAAACTTCTGCTCTAGCAAATAAGAATAAGAAATTCTCCTTCTGCTGGGGGACTGAGCCAAGCCAGAAGTTTCTCTTGGCATCTCACCACAGTGATGTAAGAGCCTGATGCCTAACAAATAAATAACCATGTAGAAAAACACTGAAGAGAGATATTACCTTGTTCCAGTCTTCTTTCTCCCTTCCAGTTTTATCGATCACTTTTCCATTCTGGGGACCTAATGGCTTTTCAATTCATTTCCTCTGCAACTTAAAGATTTTCCTCTGCAGAAGTACAGCTATTTTATTTTATTTTATTTTTTGCTACTCATGTTGCACAACAGGGAGGCCCAATTAGTGACTCATTCCTTCCACCTTCCTATGATATTGTCCTCCCACTGGCTCTTACAGATGCTTAGTGTCCTCTCCAAGTTCCTGCTCCTCAGTTTTACACCTACCTCTTTAAACCCAATAGATGAATTACCCTCCTAAACCAGATAAAAATAAAGATGATTAGAAATGAACTCTTGCAAACTCCTATGCCCCAAGTTGGATGTATTTATATCTAGTCCACCTCTCTTCTTCCTGCCTCAATGAAAGAATTTTCCCTTCTATTTCAAGTTTGTTTCTTTGTATGAGATCTAGATTGCATCTCTTCCTACTATTATTTCTAAAACTCCCCTTCTATTTATTCTCTCTCTTTTTCTTTCTCTCACATCACATCTCATCTCTCTTCCTGTATTTATATCCACTCAGCTATTGGACTGCCAGATTTAGCAAATAAAAATACAAAACACCCCATTAAATTTCAGATAAATGATAAATTAATATAAGTATGTCCCCAATATTACATAATATATTTAATACAAAATTATGTTTTTTAATCTGAAATTCAAATTTATCTGGACATCCTGTATTTATTCTGGCCAACTCTACTCAGCGACAATGTACCACAACCCATAAAAGCAAGTAGAGCAGAATTTTTATAGCTTTTTTTTATTGTCTGCATCAAGTGCTTCCGGAAGGATGGTCTTGCCTTCATTCTGATACATTCTTACAGTTTCTACAGACCTTTCTCTCACAAGTATTTATCTCTCAGAGCATTACTTAGGTGTGATGTCAAAAGACTCTTTAGTGACTAGGAAGGAAGGCTGATAGAAAGGAACAAAGACTAAGGAAAGCAAGAAAATCTGTTCTAACATATATGTACAAGTGCTTGCTTATGTGCACACCACTCACATTCCCACTTACACACAAGTGCTCATCATCTCTAGATATCATTCTGGTCCTCGTCTTCTCTTTTTTTCTCTTCAGAGGCTTTTATTACATCATTCAATTTTCATCCCTATGTTATCTGCCACTGCTTTTGATTCCATTGAACCTGCTGAAAATAAGGTTATTAATCAACTTCTAATCATCAGGAAATCCAGCAGACACATTTAGTCTGTACGTCACTTGTTCTCTGCTTTGCTTCTCATGCTTGATTCTGCTCTCTTCCCGAAGCACTCACTGTTATGAATTGAATTGTGTCCCCATAAGATATAATGAAGTCCCATTCCCCAATACCTGTGCATATGACCTTATTTGGAAAAAAAGTTTTTGCAGATGTGATCCAGTTAATATGAGATCATTGGGGTGTCTCTTCATTTGATATGACTGATATCCTTATAAGAGGGGAAAATTTTGGAATATGCATACAAATGCACAGAGAAGAGAATGCCATGTGAAGATACAGGCAAAAAGGGTAGCTGGTCATATAACAGTGGTGGCAGAGGTGGGAGTTATGTAGCCACGAGCCAAAGAATACCTGGAGCTACCAGAAGCTAGAATTACTGAGGAAGGATTCCACATAAAGGTTTTAAAGAGGGCATGGCTCTTCTGCCACTGTGAATTTATATTTCCAGCCTGCAAACTGTGAGAGAATAAGTTTCTCTTATTTTAAGCCACCCAGTTTATGGCACATACTTTATTATGGCGGTCTTAGGAAACTAATACACTCGTCTACTTTTAATGCTGGCAACACTGTTACACTATTTTCTGATACTTCTTCTTTTCCAATGTATCCTCTTATTTCCTCCTTTAATATTTAAATGTGCTATTCAGCAGAGTTTGCCTTTCAGCCCTTTACCTTTTTCATTTTACAGGATTTCTCTAAACAACCTCATCCATCACAAAACTTTAACTACCATCTATGTACTGCCTACCATGTATGAATGTGACAGTTTATTACAATTAATGTTATATTATTAGTCAACAGAGAACAGAAACAATGATCTTTATATCTCTGAGTCCTCAGCACAAATAGCACTATCTTGCAAACAGGTTGCATTGAATTCATATTGAATGAGTGATGGAGCCGAAACCTTATTTAGGCTTTCAATTGTTTTAAATTTAAGGTGGTATTTATTAATATGATTTATATTTGAAAAAACAAATATATCATATAAATCACCGAAGCCAGCACACATGAATCTTCATGATCAATGCATTGCATCCCAGTGACCTACTCATACTCCCAAGCACGTAACTGCACTGTCTCAGGTGGAACTCACTGTAAATTACAGGCATTTTGCATAGCACTTGCCTGACATAGCCCACTTCTGAATAGCCCATTGCCCCTTTGCTGCTTTTTTCTCAAAATATCTCCATTTAGGAAAACAGAAAAATATATCTAGATCTAAAAAAAAAAAAACAAAAAACTATGTTTTCATAAAGGACCTTTGGCAAAACATGAGCCAGCCAAGATCTGTACATGTTTAATTCCTGCCAGGACAATCTCCCAGCAAACAGATGCAAATGGTAGTTGTAGAAACAAAGAGCAATAACATTTACCATTGTGCTGTGCTGCACAGCATTGCAATTATAGACACATTTGTAATAACTCATAGTTTTAGAGGATCTACTAGTCTTTTATTTCATTTTTCTACCTGCACCAAAAGCTAAGTATTGCTGTTTTATACATTCAGTATCCTGAGTTTAGATCTATCAAATCTGCTGACAAGGTGATTGCCTATTTTGCAAACTCCCCTGTCACTACCCACCCCTATCAAGGTCAACAAACATTCAGATCGTCAACCTTGTTTTTACAAATTCTGAAAAAATCTGATGACTGGAAGACAATTCCCCTACAGGAGGCAGAAGAACAAAACAAAGTAGATGGAAATAATGAAATAATGGATAAAGGAATTGGCAACCAAGATTTTGGCCAGCAGAAAAGAATTTGCTAGTTAATAAATTGAGGTTGAACATGACAGTTGAAATGTAACCTTTTACAAACAGAATCCATGAGAATTCAAACTGAAATGTTGGAAAATACAATGACAAAGCTGTCTTTGTTTAATAGTAACCTCAGTAATTTAAGGAGAATTATAAATTCTACTGAAAGTGAAACAGAGAAGGAAAGAATAAAAAGAGTATCTTGTCAGTTCCCCTAAATAAATTAGATTAGAAAAATATTTGCCATAAAACATTTATTGCCATAAAACATCTTCTAAAAATCTATACAATTAAAATATATTTAAGAAGACCTGCCTATATATTTCTAGTTGAAAAAAATATTCTTATATTCTAAGGTCAAATTGCACAGTATGTCTCCAAATTATAAAAGCAACTCTTCAGCCTGCTTCTCTTATATATGGGTTTCCAGTTGATTCTAATTTGCAATTTTATAGACACTTTTCTACCATTTTGAATAGATTATAAAGGGCTAGAAGAAGGGATCTAAAGTTGCTGTCCTTTTAAAAAAGGGAAAGACTATGTTAAATAATGTTATCCCCATTCCTGCATTGTACCAAATCACTGCACAATTTGTCTCAACTCTAAAACATGATGCTGATAGTAGAACTATGAAAATGGAATATTTCATCAGAAAGAAACAGAATCTATAACCCAATACCTTCATTTTATAGAAAGGGAACCTGAGGCCCAAGAAGAATTATCACAGGATACAGTACAATTTCAAACTAGGAGATATTGAAACAAAACTCCCATCACAGTCACAGGCTTTGTCCACTGATCTCAGGTTTTATCTGTTTTACTCATGAATTGACAAAAATAAAGAGGTCTCAGTATCTCAGAGATGGAAGGCCAATTAGAGACCAGCTTATTATCCCCCTGGTTAATAGATGGAGACATTAATAGTTTCAGACAGAAAAACAAAACAAAAAAAAAACACTATTTAATTAAGGCTGCATAGTTAGTTAACTAGTTAATAATGGGAGGTGTCATTTTTTATCCTTTATTCTGTAGTTGATCTGGAGCAGAGAGAATTCAGTCTTATTCTAAGTCCCATGGACCTTGGGAAATATGCTTAGTTTATATGTGGACTTATCTACCCAAACTGAAGATCAAAATATTTTATGCTGTAAACAATAGGAGACAAAGGGTTCCATCAGCCAACTTTGTAGGTGACTGGAAAAAGGCACCTTGCATGGTAAACCTCCTTCCAACACACAAGCAGAAGGCCTGGACTTACTGACATTACAATGGAGACAGGGATGTCACTGGATGCCCTCAGTCCCTCTTTGTGTTTAAGCACCTTTGCTGGCACTCTCGTTTCCATGCCATCAGGCTTGCAGTGCCTGTGCACTGCTACCTCCCTCCACATTAAAATATCCTCTGGTGAAGACTGCTATTATTCCTACCCTAATAGACTTTTAAATCGGAGTTTTACTTTTTCCAAAAGAATTTGTATTTCAAGCTATATATGTAATTATAGAAGGATTTTTTTGTGTGTCTGTCTCCTAGTAAAACCAGCAACAAGTCAGTAAGAAAGGCATTTGGGAGCACATACAAAGTTTTTCCTGACATCCTCAAAATAACACCATATGGCTGGCTTCCTTTGTTGCCTTTGAATAAACCAAAATCTGGTCCCACACTGCCTGTTTCCTCTCCAAGGCACAGTCACACAGTCACATATTTGTAGAGCACACCTTCCTAGGTGTGGCTTGAAATCTGCAGGTTCATCTGTTTCTAACAACCCTCCCAGAATTCCCCTTGTCTATATGTAACAAGGAACTAATTAGCTCTGAGGTATCTGTATGACTGCACAATTTAATTAAACTTTGTTCTTACAGTATTGCTGAAGAATCTAATTGAGATATATACCTCAAATCCTGATCTAATCACTTTCCTTACAATAATGTTTCTGTAGCTTGCAAGTGTCAATGGAACACTCTGCCTCTGAGTTGTTTATCATTGTATTAAATGTGTAAAAGGGAATGCCAGAGAAGCATGATATTGAAAAATGGAGAGTCACGATCCAGTTCCCACTTTGCAACTGATCTAGCCATACACTTAATTATTTGTGTATTCATTCAACAAACCTGTATTGAGCTCATACTATATCCACCTTGTGGAACCTCCAGACATACCACAGAAGTAATAAATAAGTGAAACATGTTTTACATTAGAAGATTACAGGTACTATATAAAAATGGGGGAAAAAACTGCATTAAGTTTAGAGGGATAGGGAGAGCCCAGCATTTGGAGTAGTTTAGAGTTAAAATTGTGATAACTTGGAATAAAGGGGTATTGGGAAAGATATAACTCAAGGGTTAAATCTGAGTTTTAACTACAAAGCTCTGAGTTGTCTAAATTTTGAAAGAACAAATAACAAGTTAAAATGACAGCTGAAAGAATTATAATTAATATAAAGTGGAAGCATGTAAAATTTCCAACCTCACCACCCTTATTCCATACCCCAATTCACTCCTAATTATATATCTCCAAAACTTGCCGACACCCTCATAATGTATCTCTTCTCTTCTGCTTTTTATTCCTTTTATTTTCACTCTTTGAGATCATGTGTACTTAATGGACAGATTTATATTCTTAAAAGACCACTCTGCACATGATCCACACATCTTCAAAACACTTTCACCGCTCCCCGTTGCCTACACAAGTTCAAACGTCTGAACCAAAGAGTAGGTTCTCTGAATCGCAACCAAAAGAACTTCGTAAAGATGTGTCTCCCCCCACTTTTCCACATTCTGTCTGATTAAGAATAGCCATATTTCTACTTGCCTATGGATGGCCTTCCACGTAACATATTCTATATCCCGCCCATCACAAACCTAAACTCAAGTGCTACCTCCTCTTAGGATGTTTTTCCTGATTACTTCTGCTCTCCAAACCAAAGAACTCTCTCCCTTTTATAAATTTTGTCCATTAGACTATTAATCAAATGTTGGTTTCTAAAATATTTATTTGTGAATGTGTATTTTTTCTTTCCCCAGGGTATAAAATAAAATATTAGGCCAAATTTTTCCAAAACACCTATTTTCTAACCAAGGCTTACAGAGTTTCCCAGAGTGAAATCTGGGCATTACTGGAGTCTGAAGACAGATGCTGCAGAAGAGAAAGGTGGGTTAGATGAGGAAGAACAGGAGACCAGAGAAATGAGAAGCATGAATAGGACTTCTCAACCCTTCACTGCTGGCTTAAAGGAGGCCACAAGCCTGTCAAATGCAGGGGGCTGCCAGAACACTGAATTCAGTAAAAAACCTGAATGCTTGTATCACTTACCTACATATTTTTCAATTTCTTATATATTTTTCCTTATTCTCTTTTAGTCTTCTTGGTGAAGAATTTTATGACAACATTATAATGAGTTTTTCCATATTCTAAGCCTTTGCCTATCTGCCTAATAAATTAAGAATATAAATAGTCAAGCTGGCCTTATATTTGGGCCATGTGAATGACTATGAATTAATGAATTATATTCTTATACACTTGCTTGACTCTAGTACATATCTTATCTAGTATTAACATTGTGACATTTAGTCCTAATCTGCCTGTTACTGATGAGGCGCAAGAACTCTAAAAAGAAAATTAAAGAAAACTTAATTCCTTGCTGTTCAACATTAAATGATATATATTTCTGATTGTTGGTTTTATTTTTTTCTCTTTATCATATTAGAGCTTAATTCACATTTAAAAAAAAAACATGGTGTTTGCATGTCCATTGAAGTATCTTTTGGACATATTTAAGTGCTCTTGACTGGTTAAACTTGAGGCATAAAAACAAGAGAATAATTTAGGAGAAAACAAAGCTTAGTATAAGTGGTCTTAATGATAGAAAATATGATAATTTAGTAATACTTTAAAATCTGAAAATTATATTAATGTGATTGAAGCAGAACCTTTGATGATATAAATGTCCATGTTGTAGCATTAGTAATCAGATTACTGATATAAGGAAATAAAAAATTTTTCATAAGGAAAATTATTCATGTTTGCTAAAAAAAAAAAAGCATTTCCTAAAGTATCACAGAACATTCATTTCAGTAATGTTAAAAGGTGCTCCCCATCAAACAGAATTCATGGTCGGATAATTTTGGAAAATTCTTCAGGCTATTTCAAGTTCTTGGAAAGTTACAATTAAGATTAATGTATTAAAAAGTCTTTAATAGTCCTTCAGGAAGTAAAACTCTGTAATTTAGTTAAATCCAGAACTCTTCCAAATTTGTTTGACTTAAAGAACTCCTTTCCAAAGAACATCTATTAATATCCCATAGAAGTAGCTTTAGGTGGGAAACGTTCTGTAAGAGTAATCTCATGTTGATTTCTTTTTAAATTCAGTTTTACTTCCAATTTCAGGCTCTACAAACTAGTGAACATTTCCTGTTACCCATGCCAGTGTGGTCTGTATAAAATGTTTTAAGAAACCGGCATAAATGCATAAAATAAATTAAAATATTCCAGACTTAAAGTACTTGGAAGAGGAAAGGATAAGTTATTTTTTCATCAGTAGAAATTTCATCCATCACTCTTATCCGAATTCTCCATCTTTCCCTTCATTGCACAAACAAGCAGAGGGAAGAAGGGGAGGAGTTCTGCAGATGAAGGGGATTTGGCTCCGATGAGGCTCAAAGGAAAGAGAGAATTTTAAGAGAAGAGGGGGCAGAGGAAAGTCAGAGAGGAAAAGTAGCAGATTTTTAGAGTTACTTTGCATTTTAGTGGAGTTAATACATGTAAAGCTCTTAGCAAAATGCATCCTGAACAGCATGGGCTTATATTTACTATTACTATTTTTAATTGTCAGAGGAGGATTCCTTTCTTTTTTACTCTTTCCATTTTCTGGACAAAAGAGAAGAAACACCCTTCTTCCTTGGAGAGTATTACAGATGCCCACCACCCACTGACGCCTCTCTCTTTCCACACTTAGTTACTCCTCCAGGGAGTAACTACCTGATGGGGTAGAGCACGACCTTCATCAAGCATGTTGCCTTGCGGGACAGAGTCGCTGTGCCTCAGGGGAGGACCTTGTAGTGCCAGTTCCCTTCTGCCTCACCGGTTCCAGGTGGGAGACCAGTGCTTGTCCAGCTCACTGAAAATGCTCCTGAGTGTCCTATTTCTTCTCGGGGTAGAAGCTGGACCACTGATCTCCTTTTTTCTCTTCTGTATGAAATCAGCTAACAGTCTACATCCATGCAGCTGGCTCAGTCCAGTTGATATCAATTTAGAGAGGAAGGAGTAGAAAGATCCTCATAATTCTTAGGGTTTACGCACATTCTCAAACCCAGTTTTTACCAGAAACTTCTACAGTAGAGAGTGTAGTGTACTTTCAGATGCAAAGTACAAAATACCCAACAAAATGGTCTAAACAATGGGGCTTTATTTTACTCATGTGCAAGTTTGTGTGTGTGTGTGTGTGTGTGTGTGTGTGTGTGTGTGTGTGTGTGTGTGGCAGTCCCCAGAGTTAATTCAGAGATGCAATAACAACAGGGCTGCAGACAGACTTTGTTGAGATTCTTTGGGCTTTGTTTCGGAATCGTAAAGTGTTTGAAACAGTTTTAAGCATTGTATTTTCACATGAAGTTGTCCAAAAGCAGCCAGGCAGAGTGAGCATCTCTCCTCCCATAAGACTTCAGAACACTTCCTAAATCCCCTGGCCAACACTATGTCACACACCATGCTGGGGCAACAGGGGAGGCTGGAGAAAGGAGTATCTAGCTCTTCCAGCATCTGTAATAGTGCATGGGTCTTGTCCACAAGAAAGAAGGGAAGTTGAGTACACAACCAAGAGGATCTAACCCCAAAGCATACATAGTTTAATTAATGTTGTCCTGGTTTACCAGTTGTCTAGAAAATCTTACAGTCATTCATCATTCAGGCCCCTAAAGGGAAGGTTGAAGAAGCAGTAGATCTTCAAATCCTAACATTATGAAGGAGGAGATAAATATTTATAGGAAGCAGAAGAGGAAAACATAAACAAGAGGGGCGGCCAGTACATACACACACGTGTGTGTGTGTGTGTGTGTGTGTGTGTGTGTGTGTGTGTGTGTGTATGTATATACAGAGAGAAATCATAGGAGCTGTGTACTAGCATGTACTACATTCTATTAGCGCACCACCCATATCCCCTTCACTAGATTGGTGCACTCATCCACCAGTTGTCCCGAGTTTGGTGATAAAGGCTCACAGCCATATCATTATCTGGAAAATTTCTCATGGCTGAAGGGAGCCACCCAGCTGGAGATGTTGAAGATCCACAGTATTGGTGATGCCCAGTGGCCACTGATGCAAGTGTGTAAAAGGTGGGCTCGCTTCAAGGTGGAAAAACTGATGCCATTCATACTCCAGAACTTCCCATAGGATCAGACTAAAGCTACATGTGGGATGAAGCCACATCTCTACTTTGATCCTTTGTCCTCTTCCTTCCCATTCTTCCCAACAGGTTTCTGCTAAAAAACATTTCCTTAACCATTTATTTGCACAAAAATCCTTATTTCATACTCACTTCTAAGGGATGTGACTTAAGGTAGTCAGGAGTGACAAGCTAAAAAGTTTAGATTGTGTTATATAAGCAATGGGAGCTATTTAAAGATTTAGAGCAACTGTGTTTTAAGATGTTTAGTCTGGCAACAAAGAGTCTGTGGAGAGAAGGAAGGGACATAGCTGCTCCCCCCCCCCGCCATTGTTAATAATCACACAAAGACATGGGCTTAATATTGTATATTAGATAAAGAGAGAAAAAAGACATTCTCAAAGATCCCTTCTTTATGGCTATATACATTTACTCAAAAAGAGTCATCATATTTTTCATTGTAAAATCTCTGACAAGACTCTCATTGGCTATTATTTGCCAGAAGTCTCTAGGCTAAAAGTTTGCTTTTTTGTTTGTGTATAATGTGAACTCCTTTTTAAAAATTTCTCCTTGTGATATTGCCCACCTATAACCACTAAGGACTAAATAAAAGAAAATAAATTTATTTTTAGTATTTTAGTAAGAATGACTTTAGCTAGATACAGATTTTTGGTGGTATTGTTTTAAAGGCATGATTTAAACTCAGGAGTGAAGGCAGGCGTCTTCTGACCCTGGAAATCCTTTTAAAAAAGGACTAAGAAACAACCTGTGTTGGATGGTGTAGGTGTAAATTAACCTGAGTTCATGACCGTGCTCAAAATTCCCCAGGAAATCCCCTCTGATGGCAGATTCCAAGTAATTTACAGGGCTAAAAACTGCAGAGCTCAAATATCAAGCATAAAACAGATGAAAGTGGTACCTCTGCCACTTTCATACAAAATGTTTACAGTCAATACGTTTAATATTCCTACAAAATGTATTTGTTAAAAATTAATGGAAGATAGTCATTTTTATTCATGTTCAGAGGGGTCTCGAACAAATTCTATTATTGAAAGAATCTAAATACATAAATAAATTTATTTTACTTCCCCTCCCCAACCAGTGACATAAAACCATAACTATATAGCAACAAAAGGTAGGTCTGCTGTTTGCATCAGGAAAGACGGGAAACTATTTAGTAATACAGCCCTCTAGTCAGATAACTTTCAACCTCACGGTCCTAGAAACAAGCCCTGAATAAAGAGGAAAACCAAGAATACATTCACCTGCCTTATTCACTCAAATAGTTCTGGAGTATCCTATTTAAAGTAATAAAGCTTAATGTTTTTTGGTTTCACCCCCTAAACAAAATTTTACTAACCCCCTAATATGTGCTTACTCTTAAATTTGCTGCTGTGAGCCTATATTGTAGGGAATTACACATAATAAACATTTACTTACTGATTGGCATTAAAACATAATATACATACTACAAAGAATTTTAATTTGTGGAGCTAACAGTAACATGCTACAAAGCATAACAAACTTTTTGATGATTCTAAATATGGAACTCTAAGTGTTATAATTCATGGTGGTAACGTGAGTTATTATGCATTCATGTATTTATTGCACAAATATTTTTGAGTATATTTTTTACGTACTGTTGAAGGCACTAGAGATGGAGGAGTGAGGAAAGTAGACAGAAATCTTTACCTTCAAAAAGATATTTTGTGTTCATGGATTGGAAGAATCAACATAGTTAAAATGACCTTATTATAAAGCATTACACAGGTTTAATGTAATCCCCATCAAAATCCCAATGACTTTTTTTTAATAAATAGAACACAAAATCATCAGATTTGTATGGTAGCACAAAAGACCCCAAATAGTCAAAGCAATCTTGAGAAAAAGGAACAAGGCTGGTTGAGTCACATGGAAGCCACTGGAGGTTTTGAACAGGGTCATGAATTGACCCATCTTCTATTTTAATGAGATCTATCTGCTTGTCTTGACAGAAAGAGATTACAACGAGGTCAAAGGAGACCAACTCTATAGTTTTCATTGTAATTGAACAGAAGATAGTGGTGATGCTGACTAAGGTGGTGGCTGTGGAGACAGTGAGAAAGAGGGAAGTTCTAGTAACTTTTAAAGTAGAACCAAAAAATGTGCTACATGAAGATATGTAGTGTCAGAGAGAAGTGGTCAAAAATGAAGCCACTGTGATCTGCCAGAGCTTCGAAGTATGATGCTGGAGGGACTAAGACTCACCAGGATGGGGAAGACTACTGAAGAGCTGGTTTGGAGAGCATGTGAGTTCAGTTCTGCACATTGCATCAGTTAGCTAGGGCTGCTATAACAAAGAGGCACACGCATGGTGGCTTCGACAACACAAATATATTGTTTCACAGTTCTGGAGGCTCAAAGTCCAAAATCATGGGACCAGAAGGGTTGGTTTCTTCTGAGTTTGTGAGGAAAGTATCAGTTCTAGGTCTCTCTCTTTGACTTGTAGATAGATGTCTTTTCTCTTCATCTTTTCACATTGTCTTCTCTTCTTGTATATCTTTGTGTCCATATTTCCCTTTTTATAAAGACACCTAGGGCCCACTCTAGTGACTTTACTAGATTTCCTGTGTAAAGTATCTTCAAATAAGGTCACACTCTAAGGGACTGGGAAGTTAGGACTTTAGCATATAAATTTGGGGGGTGGGACACTATTCAACCCATTATAGACAAAAGGAAGATCAAGTTGACAAAATGTCATTTATTTGTGTTCACTCTAGGCTAAAGTCTATTCTAGAAAGAGAATGTCCACAATAATGCTGAAATTCATTTCTTGAGGATGAGATTTGTCATTCTTTTTGTTTGCTTGATGGGTTGGTTTTTGATTCCACATGCTTTTTTACCATAGTGTCTTGAATATGGCAGAAAATACATAAATGGGAAAAATTTTAGCTGCAATTCACTGAAAATATTTCTAAAAAATGTTTTTTCTATAGGACATTTATAATCTTCCCTAAGAAGAAGTATGAAGGCAGGCAGATAGAGGCAGGCAGATATAACTTAGTGACACAGTTAAATTACCAAGGACCATGGACTATTCATTTCTCACTTCTGCCATTCAGGTGCTGCTGTCATTCTCTGGCTGCACCCTCATCACCCCAAAATGGCTGCCACAGCTTCAGGAATTATATCCTCATGAAACCATGTTCAAGTGAAGTAGGAGAGTGATTTCTAACATTTCTTTTTTCACAACAGGATTATACCTTTTCCAGAAAACGTAGACCATCAACTTTTACAGCCTTCTTTTCAGATACTCAAAATTATATCATGGGACCTACTTTCAAGGGAGACAAGAAATTGGCTGTCTTGCAGTTTTAATGTCTAACAAAGGCAAGAGGTTTTGCTCTCAAATTATAAGGAGGATGAGGAGGACAATGTCTACCATAATAAATCTTCAATAAGTGTTTAATGGGTGACTGACACATGTCATGGTGATGGAAGATCAGTAATGTCAGTGATCAGTCACTTTTTCTTAGAATGAATTCTGGACTTCATAAGGTATCTCTTTTAATATTAGACATTTGACTTTATAATTTCCAATCAAAGAAGAGGTAGCATCATATGTACTACGTCCATTTACTTTACTTTGATTCTCAATTTAGAATTTTGTAAGACATTGTACAACAAAGACAAAATTTGACTATAAGCATTAGTACCATTATTTTCCTAAATACTCATCATCATGTGACAGGTAATTGTTAGTGAATTTGCAGCATCAGAGCTTTGGTGGTGCTATCAGAAGTCCTCCAAGTAAGAAACCAGATCAACTGATTTAAGAATTTCTTCTCAAGTTTCATGGTATGGTTTGTCTGTCTCACTTATGACTGAATCATCTTAGTACTGTTATTGACTTAAGTACTTAATATGTATACTGTTCCTTTTTCCTACAAAATAGAAAACCCCTTGAAAACAAAGGATATATCTTTTCCAGCAGTATCTTAACTAGGGGTGATTTTGCCCCTCAGAAAGTCAGGAGATGTTTCTGGTTGTCAAAACTCAGGGTGAGGAAGTGCTACTGGCATCTAGTGGGTAGGTACCAGGAATGCTGATAACTACCCTTTGATGCACAGGAGAACGCCCTCCTCCACCAACAATGAACTGTTGTCTGAACCATAAAATCAACAGTGTTGAGGGACTGAGAAACCTTGTTCATAATAATCCAAAAAAATTATCATTTAATATTATAGACATTTGAATTGTATCAATTCTTATAATTAAGGATTTAGCTGTAGCTACTAATATGTCCTTTGAATACTTTGTCAGTGTGAACTGTTCAGGCGCACGGATTTCTCTGTGCACGGAAATTTCAGGGCTCCCTATGGAATGTACAGACCTTCTGAAAAACTTGGTTCTAAGCTGAATATAGATGTTAAAATATTTGCTGAACAGAATTGAAATTAATTTGATGCTCAGACTAATAAATTAATCTCAGGCTCCTTGCAAATATTTCTGCCAGTGCTTCAACCTTGTCGAAAGGGATTGAATGGAATGCAAAATTATATTGTAAGTTCTAACACTTCTGCTTTTAAAAACTGTTAAATAATTGCAGGTGTCACATCTATTTCAGTTTCAGTGAGAATATCTAAGAAAGATAACGTAGTAGTTTGAGGCAATTTCCACCAACAATTTGAGGAAATTAGGAAAGACACCAGAAAACAATACTGCAACAGAGGGAGATGAAACGCATGGCTTCCCAGGGGGACCAGAAAAGGAAAAGTGCTGTAGTCTCTTGCTGTTCTAAAGGCCATTTCAATGATAAAGCTCTTTATGCTGTACCTTCTCCAGTAGTACTGTTTAGACATCTCATTCTGACCACATGCAACCTAGCCTTTTAAATTTCCGGTGGAGAACATTAAGAAAAATATGTGTTTTGTGAGTAGGTGTTCTATGTTACACTTTCTGGTAAGCTGCTTCTTCACTTGTTTGCAGTTTTGTTAAATTGTGAAAGAATTTTAAAAAGAGGGGAGATACAAAGAGGGCTTCTCTCCATTATGTTGGAGTGTTTGGCCAGAAGCTCCCCCGAGATTCTGTGATAGCTCATTTATAATATGGCGCAATTGGATCATCATGATACTTACATACCATCTGTTCACTTCTCTAATTCTGTTTTACCCACTTGTTTCCATTTTAACGATTTTCATCTAAAGTGATACGCATTTGCTAAGAAAATTCCAAGCATATTTGTGGTAGGAGGACTTCTGGACAAGTGGCTTTCGGAGGGCTGGAAGATATCATCTCATTTAGCATACATTTATCTGTTTGATTTAGATCTGATTTTTGAGGCCCTATATTTGGGGAGTTCATTCAACTGCTCATTTCACAGTCTTGCTGTTCTTTTCTTTTTAACGATGCTATTTGGATTCAGGCACACATTCAGGAGAGTTGGAATAGAGCCAGTTTGTGAAATTTGGTATCTGAATTTCTAATCATTGCAGATTATGGATTCTGCACTGCCACACATAACGTTCCATCCCCTGATACGCATATGCTATCCTTGCCAAGCCCTCTTGCCACAGACTAAATTTTCCAAACCAACTTTCAAATAAAAAAGATAAGGCTAGGAAATGTGGCTATCCGGTTATGCCTTCTGGTACAAATCCTTTCCACTACTCCTACAAGAAAATTATTGTGCTACTGTAATTTCCAGTTGAGATTAGCATTGTTTTTTATTGCCTTCAGTAACAGTGAGATTGAAAAAGTCTAGTGTTCAACACTAAATTTGTTGTTATCTGACAATTGATAGGTGACAAAGATAATGTCAATTTATACAACACATTGTATTCTATAAATTTGTTTCTTACGGTAAGTACTTTACACATGTTTTCTGACTCATGCATATAAGAACTTAAGGAGATATTAGAGTTTCACCATTTAAAAAAAATTAGAAACATCCAGGTTTAGTGATAGGAAGGAAATTAAAAAGGTTTCATGGCCACTAAATCTTGGAGCTAGGTAAAACCAGACTTTTCTAACCTTGAAACCAAGTTCCTAAGAAGTATGTATATCCTAATTGGCTCATCTGAAACAAGGTTTCCTATTACTAATAATGACACTTCCACCACCTAAGGGTATCTGCCCCAGAAGATGAGACCAATTTGGTTTCTCTCTTTTCCATTCAAGAAAGGACAAGTATGGCCACTCTCTTGGGGGAGAGCAGGATGATAAGAGAGCAAGCCTTTAAGTTAAGAATTAAAATAAATTAGAGATGCTGAGTCATATATGTGAGTGAAAGCACCCTGAACTCAAAATGCTAAGATTGTAGAGTCCTCTTCAGTCAAACTACTAGGTCCTCAAATGGACCCTAAGATTCAACACCTGCTTTCTGAAATTATGAGTTCAATTAGAATTAATTGACACAAGAACAGGTTGTTTGTATACACTAACAATAGATAATCCGAAAGGAAATTAAGAAAATGATTCAATTTATAATAGCATTGGAAAAAGTAAAATACTTAGGAATCAAGTTAACCAAAGAAACAAAAGATTTCGACACTGAAAACAACAAAATGTTGCTAAAAAAATTCAACACAAATAAATAAAAAGACATCTCATGTTCATGACCCCAAATAGCAAAATGTCTCGAAAAAGAATCAAGTTGGAGGTCTCTCACTTCCTGATTCCAAAACATATTACAAAGCTCTAGTTATCAAGACTATTGTACTAGAATGAAGACAGAGATATATGCTAAATGAATAGAAAAGAGAGCCCAGAAATATGATTTAAATATGATTTAAAATTCAGAAAGGGACTTAAAAAGACATTTCTCCAAAAGAAATATACAAATGTTAACAAGTATGTGAAAAGATGCTCAATATCACTAATCATTAGCAAAATGCAAATCAAAATCACAATGAGATATCTCATGTTCACTAAGATGGCTACTATCAAAAAACAAAACCACCGAAAACCCCAGAAAATAACAAGTTTGACAAGAATATGGAAAAATTGGGACCCTTATGTATTATTTAAGGGAAGGTAAAATAATGAAACTGCTTTGAAAAACAATAGGTAGTGCCTCCAAAATTTTAAAATAGAATTACATATGATGCAACAATTTCACTTTTAGGTATATACCCAAAATAACTGAAATTGAGGTCTTGAAGAGAAATTTGTACACTCATGTCCATGGCAACATTATTCACAATAGCCAAAAGATGAATAACCCAAGTGTTTATCAATGGATAATAGATAAACAAAATGTATTATACGGATACAATGGAATATTGCCAGGCCTTAACAAGAAAGGTATCCTGACATATTATAACACACATGAACCTTGAGGGTATTATGTTAAACAAAGCAATCAGTCACAAAAAATAAATGCTATATGATATCAATGATATGATGTATTTTTCGTCAAATCCACAGAAACAGAAACTAGAATGGTGGTTTCCAGGGGCTGAAGAGAAAGAAAAGACAAAGTTGTTTAATGGGTATAGAGTTTCAGTTTTGCAAGAAGACAAAGTTTCTGAAGACTGGTTGCACAGCAGTGTGCATATACTTCACACTCCTGAACTGTTCACTTAACAGTTAAGATAGTAAATTTTATGTTATGTGTATTTTATTGCAATTTTTAAGAGGTTTTTGGAGTTAATAAAGTACTTTCCATTCCAAAAAGAAAAATATACCCACAGTAATGGGGATATGTCAAAGGGATGCAATAGCCAATGAGATGAGCTCAAATTAGAAAAATTTGAGCAACAAAATAAATAAAATATTATCAGACTCTAACCCATCAACACACATTTATGAGTCAATAATGAAAATATGATATTTACATAAATTCTTTAAAATTCTTCTGCATGGGAGATTTTTCTTAGTGGGTTAGATAGTTTTTGGTGAACTTTTGAAGTAAACTGGTCAGGTGTTTTATAGGTCTTTTAACTGAGAATTGTCTGATATTTTTCTCGTGATCCAATTGGGATAATGAGCTTTGGGAAAAAAAAAACTACAGAATGCAAATGCCATTCTCATTACATAATGTCAAGGGTACATGCCATCAACATGACTTATAACTATTGAGGTTGACCTTGATCACCTGACTTGAGGTAGTATTTTTCAGTTTTCTCCACTGTGACATTCCTTCCACGTAGGTACACTGTACAAAACACCTAACTGATATGCCTCAAAACTGTCAAGGTCATCAAAAACAGTGAAAGTATGAGAAACTCTCATAGCCAAGAGGAACCTAAGGAGACATGATGACTAAATATAACATAGTTTTTTGGATGAGATCCTGGGACAGAAAGAAGACATTCAGTAAAAACTAAGAAAATAAGAATAAACTATGGACTTTAGTAAGTGATAGATTATCAATTTTGGTTAATTGTGACAAATAACTCATAATCATGTAAGATATTAATAATAGGGGAAAGTGGGTGTGGGCTATACATCAATTCTCTGTACTACCTTCACTAAAATTCTTTAAATCCAAAAGTGTTCTAAAATGAAATTTATTAAAAAATAAAATATGTAGTTAGAGTTAAGTGTAAGGAAAAAGCAAATATCATTGTTGAGTTAAATAATACTCACTCTTATCTCAAACCTTCTTTTCCCAACATTTTGTTTTCTCATCTTTATACTAAAGGACCTTTTGGAATGGGGTGGGGGAAGAACAAAAAAGGGACATTAAATTTAAAAAGGAAAAACAAAACAACTAAAAATGAAATAATCTTTACTTAAAGATCATGTTGGGAGAATGATTTTGAATATATTTAAGTCATTTTGGGCTATATGTCAAAATTGCTACAAGTTTATACATAAGATATACAAAAAGAGAGCAATGCCTTCTGTATAGAACCAGTTGATGAAAACCAGCACATTCAGCAGCATTTACACATGGTTTCAACTCAACAAAAAAAGTAAGGCAAAACTTGAATTTATGCCTCATGGCTCTGAACAGTCTGCGCAGTCAGAACTCTGTGAGAAGTAGACTAAAGCTGTTCATCTCCTCCAACTAGCGGACCCCTACAACAACCCACAATGCGCCTCTTTTTCACAAAGTGTAAAGTGATGGGGTTTTGTATTTGAGTATCAACCATCTCTACTGTCTAGTTGTCTATCTTTGGTAATCCAAAAGGATGTCAAACACACTAACAAGCACCAAAACAGAGGTCAGCTAATGACCTGTCCGCCTGCAAAAGCTTTAAGGACTGTATCATTTGGCATTTCTCTTCTCCCCATCTCAAGAAACAGCTGCTTTCCCATTTGCCTGGCAGCTTGCCAAAGGAACAAAACAGTTAACACAGAGCTGTCAATAATCCATAGTAGCTGGACTTGATAAAGTAATCAGGAGGGGATATCATTTAATCAAGGTCTTCGAAACAGAGAGAAGCAATTGGGATTGCTAATCAGGTAATTGCAGGGGGAATTGCTCAGAAATAATTTGTATTGAACTAATGGAAAAGCAAGTCTAGTCTACAATGGGGAGGAAAGATTTTTCATGCTCATGTCATCCTTCTTACGACTGCTCATCTTTTTGCAGTGTGCATATGAGATGGGAATTTAGCCCTCCATGGCACTTGGCTCCCTAAATGTCACAGTTCTGGCTTGTGCATGTCATAGATATTGACTAGACTATCTCTAGAGAAAACATCTTTTGCTGAATCTTTGAAGGAAAATACGGACACAACGGATCTCATTCAAAGTAACTTACATATTGACCTGATTATATCCAAATATGTAATTATGAATTACATGAGCTTCTATTCCTCAAGGGAATTTCACATTCTGTGGGTTTTTCTCAGAAATTCTGAGGCAGTGTCTGAAGTGTATTCCTCCTGAATCATTTGTTCACAACATATTGGGCAGGGTTCAAAGGAAATATAAAAATTAAAAGTATGCAGCACTAAACATTTCTAAATTATGCTCTATAAATTGACTCACATTATTTGTTGAAACCACACATAATTATTTATTACTCATTCCTCATTACAAAGATAATTTAAGGCTGTTTCTGATGCTTCATAAAATATAGCAAGATAAAACTAAACTTGAAATCAGATGGAACATGAAATAAAATAAAAATATAAAATAAATTAATAGAACTAGGACTAAGGAAAATTGCTATTTAATATATTCATCTATTTCACTAAAAAATACTGAATATTTGCTCTGCCTTAGAAAGAGTATACATTATTATTCATCACTGACCTTTGTATGGATATTTTTTATACTTGCTTTTCCTCTTCTATTTCCCTAGTGTGACTATATTCTATTTTGTTATATATCAGATTACAACTATGGAGTCAGAGATTATACAATGGAAGACTAATTCATCACTTGCTAATTATGTGCTTTGGGACAAGTTGAATAAAGTTCTGAATATCTGTTTCCTCCTTAAAAACTGGGTTAAGGACAAATACTGACAGAGTTTTGTTGTTTTAAAATCTAAAGCACATAGTCCACTATGTAGAATAGAATAACCTTTTAATAAATGATATCTATTAATGTTTCTTCCTATCTTGTCTTATTTTTTCTCAAGCTGTGCTTTAGAAAATTGAAATTATTTCCTTAAATAAAAGATGAAAATAATTACTAATGCCTTTCTCCTTTGACAGATGTCAGTCCTAATTTCACAACTTCATATGATCTAGACAGAATTCTATATTAATCTGTATAAATGTGCTAGGGGCAAAATCATTTAATATGCAAATATTCTCAGCTTTGAACTGTCTCTGCCCTACCAATCCCACCTGCCAAAGAGAATCTTGTATTTGCCTAACACACCCCTTCCTACCACTCCAAAACTTTATTCTTTAAAGAAGAGTTCTGTCTGGTTAGTTTATAAAATTATGTGATGCAAGCTTGGGAGAATAGAAAGGTCTGGAAGTTAAGAATGAAAATAGCAATTAAAAAAGGGAGAAGGCAGATATTATGCATGCAAGATTATCAGTGAAAAAAAAATGCTGATGCCATGAGGACTGTGACCAGTGAGACTGAGAAGCCTCTGAGCTTTAGAGAATAAAAGGGCAGGCAGGGAGGATTTTAAGAAATTGTGTTTTGGATGATTTTTCTAATGTACTCGAAAATTCTTTTAAAAAAGGGAAAGGTGGAATTAATTTTGAATATAAAGTGTTACAATAATTCTTTTAGTAGAACAAACTGTTAATACTGAGGCATGTGACATCCTAAATTTTATTTGGATTACATGAAACCCCTCACTCATGTTTTTTCTTTTCTACTTAAGCTGGTTGTCATCAGAAAGTGCTATTGAGCTCAAAAAAAAAAAAAAAAAAACTAAAGAAAAGTACAAAAACAAGTCTTCATTGGTTTGTAGGGAAAGGGAAAGGGGAAGGATTATTGTCATTATGCAAGCTGCGTGTTAATAGTCTGAGTTATTCTGTGACATGTAGACACAAAGTCTCTGAAACCAAATCAGGTTGTTATGCTGAATTTAATGTGCAATTCTCCTAGGGTTCTAACTGTCATAGACTTAAAGAGGGACTGATTTTAAGTCTTTCTTCAAAAACTCATTCATTCTTAATAACTCTACAGAGTGTTATTAATTTATTAGTCTACAATTATGTATTAGCAATTTTGTGATGACAGTAGTGAAACTTTAGGAAATACATCAAGTTAAAAGGTAACATCCTTTTTAAAAAAATAGTCTCAAACTATATAAATATAATCTCATTCTAGTGTAATTTTAATAATATGTATTTATCAATAGAATACTCATAACATAGACAATGTATTTATAAACAGGCACAACTAACCCTAAGGATTTATAACCAAATATTAACTGTTATTATTTATTGAAATACAGATAATTTCCTTTTCTTTATACATTTTTTCATTATCTGATTTTATTTAATGAACTACTACTTATTTAATGAATGTACTACTTCTGTAATCAGAGAACAGTATCTATTCTATAAACTAGTACTTATGGCATCAGACAATATTTGCAGTTTACCTTGTATTTTAGACTCGGCCAAGTCATTTGAACCTGATAATACATATTTAATTGTATTAGAGTGTCTTTATAGTTCTATAAAGGTATTACAATGATTATTAAATAATTTTCCTTTTTCATGTTATAAAATGTGTGACTTCACAGGCGATTAAGAGGAGCTTAATTTCAAGTTTCCAACACACTTCTAACAATAGCTTCTAACATGTCAACTTTCCCCTTTTATATTTACACATCTGTCTTTAATTTCCCTCACTCTTCTTCCCTTCTCAGAAAAAGAAGGTCACCAGCATTGTCTTTTCTATTATACAGATAACATTCAACATTCCCCATAGTCATCTGAACCCAGACAGAGGAAGGAGAAAAGAAAGTGGAGATGACACAGTCCATTGGCTAGAACTCATGCCCATGGCCACACCTAGCTGCAAGGGAGTTTGGGAAACACGGTCTGGCTGTGTGTCCAGGAAAATAATACAGATCTCAGAAGCAGGGAGTAAGTATCTGGCTTGTCTGATTAGAGTTGGGGTCTCATCTAATTGTGAGTTCACATGGGAAAGTATCCCTGAGTACCTGGGAAATGAAAAATGCTTAATAAATATGTCTAATAAACTAATTATTGAATGAATGGTATAAGCTATGATTTGGATCAATATGATACTTGAAGTGTTATACAAGAATTCAGAGATCTAGCTCTTCATTTCTACTGTGTGATAATGTACATTGCTTACTCTTTCTGAGTTACAGTTCATTTAAATCTAAAGAGTGATAATAACTACTTTCACTATTTAATAGAAGTATTCTGAAGATCAAATGAGATGTATATGTAATCATTTTTGTAGCTGCAAAGCACTTGTAAAGATTTGTTATGCCCTATGTTAATTATGAATGTAATATGTTCTAGCCATGTTAGCAGACAACTTCTTTGACCCTATGAATTAATCTTTGTATTAAATATGAAAAGATACTTTAGGTATACCACTTAAGCTATCAGCCGGAAAAGCTTACACTAATCTTCTTAAGTGATATTTAGCATTTTGAGGACCTGATAGGGTTTGTTGAGAGGATAAAGGAGCTAAGCCATATGAAGTCTTTAAAACAGTATCTGCAATAGGAAATGGTTAATGTTAGTACTATTATTAGGAGAACTAACATGTGCCGAGAAAGCTTTATGACTCAATACTTTATGTCTCAAATTAGAACAGCACTTTATATATTATTTAATTGTCACAACAACTCTACAATGTAAGTATTATTATTCCATTTTATAGGTTAGGATAACTGAGACTCTAATAAGTTAAATAAATGACAGATTTCAAACTCTATATAAGTATATTTTTCACTCTGACAATGCTTATAAACATTTTTCACAAACTAACACCAATCCATCTAAATCCGTCTGGATTCTATAATGATATAGTACCGTCCTGTAATATATATCTTCATAGTTCAGATTATGATAAAAACAATTTAATGTATATTCAGCACATGAAAGTCAGGAGGCTCAAAGTGATCTTATTTCTAACTTGTCAGCAGAAAAAATTATACCCAGCTATAGTTAGCATCGTCCTGATCTCTTTCTTTAAAGTCTTCTTTTATTTCTTTCCTCACTATTTTTTCTATTAGTAAAGAGAGAAGCCATAGTTCTTGCTGAAATTCACATTTTCCATCTCTGCTCATTGATCCATTTGTTGCCTTTTCCTTACTATAGTGCTGTATGATGCAAATATATGCATCAATATTCAGTCAAATTGGAACAACACATTTAGAAAGAAGAAAACTTCCCATGAGACTCATGAACTCACTTTGGAGCTTTATCAGAGTCTATACTATACTCCATTTTTCTACAAACTCCATGGGCCCACAATTGGGTGCTTTACTAAATTCCTGTTTAGGTAATTCAGAACAAATCTAAACTTTTAGAAGATACAGATTACTTTCATGAGAATCAACAGCAATTGGCTGTTAACAAAACAGTCACTTCTGCCCATTTTAATGTTTCTTCAATAAAATAATCCAATCAAAATGGCTTTAAAAAAGCATTTCTTCAGTTACCCACCTCAAAATACCCATTTGTTTAATAAACATTTATTGAGAGTCTCCTATTTTTAAGGCCCTATGTGAATCCATGATAATATTCATTTATACGCACAATATTAAAGATAAATATATGCATGTGTATTATAAATATACATATCCATCTAACATGAATAGCAGTACATTATGAGATAAATGAACTCTTAGCAACATGAGCAGTAGGAGTATAGACGAGGAAACAACTACTTCTCATTGAGACATAAAGGAGTGCTTATTCATATGACCTGGAACATCTGCACTGGGTTTTGTCATTTGAATAAATTTTAATAATTTGAAAATCGAGGAAAGGCATTTCAGGGTGGGAGCACAATGAGCAAAGGCAAACAAAATGCTTACTGCAATTGAATGTAAGGAGAAGTAAAATATAGACAGAGAATTTGAAGGGAGGAGAATGTGTAGGATATTAGATAGGAAATGAATCTAGAAAAAAAGTTTTAAACAAATATAAATAAGTCCCCCAGTTGGAAAATTTTGCTCTCTTGATATGTCTAAAGATAGGAGTTCTATTTAATGGCATACTGTCCTTTCCTGGCTAATATAACCTTCCCATACACTCATACATTTATATCTAATTTAAACATTATCTCCAGCACATTATGAGAATGCCAATGTAGGCTCTTCACCTTGGAAAACAGTCACCAGTACAGAAGACCAGAGAAGGATCTCAGGAGCTCTTAGATGTCAATGAAAGGTACCAGTGGTACAATGTGCCTCAGACACACTCCACTTCTTGGAAAGAAGAATGCTCCCTGATCACTGGGCTTATGACTTGGTGCAAAGAAGAGAAGCTGAAGGCTGTCAGCAACTCAAGAGAATCCCCAGAAAGGCAGGAACGTGGAGAGGGGAGGAAGGACACGTGCACAGCTGTGAGACACAGAGTGCGTGTCATTAGGAGCAGAATCCAATGGAGCTGTACTCAATAGCTACCAGATGTCTTCCTTTGTCAACAACTTTATCTGAAAGAGCTTTAAAGTGAATATAACAGGGCCACGTTTTCAGTGCTGAGAGCATCATACCAGTTGAACCAAAAAACTACTATTTTAGAGGAATCATTCATTCTCATGGGAGCAGTTCTTATCAAGAGAAGTCTAGAAACCAAGTCATCAGCCTAAGAGATGTGAGTATAAAGTAGAATAAGGACTGAATCTTGTTGGCAGGAGCCTGGGGTCCCTGGGGTACAGAGGTGAGCACATATCCAAAGTATGAGGGATACGTTACCCCACGGATCCAAAGACCACAGACCCATGACATCTCTTCTTGTGAGAAATCAGGGAGCATGAATATTTATTCCTTTAGCACTTGTAGAAGCAAAAATCACTGCCCTGAAAGACTTGTAGAGATGGGATTCCCATAAAACTGATTGAAGAGTTGATTGAAAGCCAGGTCCCTATATTTTCCCCTCATTAATCTAGTCTAGAAATCAAAGCCTACCAATATTAAACAGTATTTTTTTCTTCCTAAAAAAAAAAACTACAGAAGGAAGTGCCAAATTATTATATTTTGGAAAAACTGTCATTTGCAACATATGGGTAAACAATTACAAACTCAGAAACTGATGTTAACTCTATCAACTGCACTGCACACACTTGGTAGGATCAACATCGGTATATATTTATTTGAATCTTTCAGCACCACTGTATAAATATAGCCTGTCAGTGTTACCACACACTTCATGCTGAATACCAGCTAAAGCCCGACCTTTAGTTTGCTGACTCCGTGAACCATGAATGCACCATAGCGTTCCAGAGGACATAAGGATGTTAAATCTCTCCTACATTTTAAAGTTTAGATGGATTTAACTTCCCCTTCAACTTGTATTCATTCCAGCCATGCAGATTCTGCACAACCCGATGGAATGTGTGAGGAAAGGGGTCAGAGAGAGTGCATCGTGGTGGAAAAGCAGAGTGAGCTGCACGTTTTGAGAACTAGATTTTACCTCTTCTGTTTCCATTTGGGTTCACTTGGGCAATCCCAGTTCCTGGGGATTACTTTTTTTATTTGTAAAGTGAGAAAGAGTAAACTCAATTAATGGGCTACAATTTAAATTTAAAGGTCTAAATTCTCAAGAAAACAGAAGTGGGAATGTCCAAATGAAAGATCTGCAGGAGCTGAATTCTAAATGCTGCAGCAGAAGTGAGTCAGAGGAGATGTAAGGCATCAAGTATGTGTTCACTAGCTGGCAAGGTTATCTTTGGATAATCCTAAAGATTTTTTTAATCTACAATCCTATGACAACAATATGAATTCTTCCAGTAACATAGCAACAGATCTTTACCGCCAAAAGACTGTGTCCCTCATTTCTTGCTTGCTTGTTTGTTTGTGTGTTTGTTTCTTTAAATCTGTACATTCAATGCCTAAAATAGCATCCAAAATTTTAAAGTGGCTCTTTGTAAAGAAAATTCTAAAAGTAGCCTCTTTTTTTAAATTTTCTTTTACTTTGGAGGAAATTGAATTGCACTACATCCTAACTAGTTTGCAGATGCCACTCAGAATGTCCCTTTTAGGTGGTTTACTTGTAAATCAAGAGTTCTAATTTTATTTTAGCAATCTAAATGGTGTTTGATCTTTACTTGAAATCTATACAAGAGTGGAAGACAATTCTATGTATTTTAACATTACTAAGTCACAGATGGACCTAACATTCTCCCTCCTTTCCAGTCCATGTATCTTTGTCGTAGGGCAGGGGACCTTCATAATATCATCCTTTCCCCATTTTCCCATGATTTCAAGACTTATTCGTTCATTCCTTTAACATCTATTACTTAAGCACATACTGTGTGCCAGGCACTGAGCCTTACTTATACTGGAGATACGATCGGTCACAAACTCTAAGAACAGGAATTCCAGTGAGCAAAGCCAAAACCCAGGGAATGATACCATCATATGATAAGAATCAGGAAAGTAAAACCAGAGTGCTGTGGGAACCCAGAGCAGAGTCACCTGATCTTCTCTTAGCAGGCCTAAGTAGATTTTCAAAGGAAATGATTCATAAAAGGAGAACCAAGAAACAAGTGGAAGTTTAATTCACTGGGAGTGGAAGGAGCCTTTCAAGGCAGCACAACCTGAGGCACGAGACAGATAAAATGGTATATCCAATAATATAAGTATAGTATTTAGAGAGGCATCGTGCTTAAGATATGAGGAGAAAAGGGATTTGATGAGATAAGCAGGAACTAATTAAGGTAGAGCCACTTATGTACGACATGAGACAATCAGTCATACGTTAGAAAGATTCTGCACAGGTAGGTTTCCACAAGACTATTCATCTCATGTTTAATATCAGCAATATATTTCCACAGTAATGCTGAGTAACAAACTGTCTCAACTTTCAGTGGCTTAAAACATGAGTATTTATTTGGCTCATGAGTCTTTAGGTCAGTGATTTAGGCTGGGCTATGCTGCAGATTCTCCTGATCTGAGCTGGACTCTCTGACATGCCTGGGATCAGCTGGCCAATAATTAGCTTGTCAGGATGGCTTTGGCTGGGGCAACTGAGGCAAGTGAGCTCTGCTTAATGTATTTCAGCTCCATCCAGGTATTTTCTCATAGGAAGGCAGATAAATAAGAGGAGAAGCAAAAATGTGTATGAGCTTTTTAAAGTCTCTGTAAGCATCCCATCTGCTAATGTTCTTTTGTCCAAAGCAAGACACATGGCTAATTTATAATGAACAGGATGGGGAAACAGACATCACCATTTTCATAAGAGGCACTACAAGTCACATGACAAAATAATGCTTCCAGAGATAACTGAAGAATCATAACCATTAACTGCTATTAACTGATCAAACATACAATCCCTGGTGGGCACAGGATTCTGTACTTCCTGGGATGACACCTACTCTAAAAGATGACAATATCAGTGAATGAGATCATTTCTTAAATAGTTTATGCATACATATCCCACAACCAGCACACACACACAGGACCCGCGAAGCTGTATGCTTTGTCTTCAATCTTTCTGAGACACTGGCCTGCTTTCTCCCAAAAGAGTGAGGATAATCATTGCACTTTGGACTAAATTAAAGAAAGAGGAGAAAAGTAAGATCTAAGTGAAAGGGAAATATAGCCAAACAAATAGATTTGCTTTAGCAAATTTTAGAAAGCCATTTTACAAAATTAAACCTAAATAAAAGTGTTAGCTGAGAATAAATAAGGTGACAAACACTGTACTAAGTACTTTTATGTAGCTCTTCTCATCTCTCTCCCTCTCTCTCTCTCTCTCTCTCTCTCTCTCTCTCTCTCTCTCTCTCTCACGCACACACACCCAAAACAAATAAGTACAATTATCATATTATCTTCCAAATTTTACTCTTTAAAAAATTGAAGCTTACTAATGTTATATAATACATATAATACATAGCATCTAAATTTGAATCCCAGCAGTTTTGATTCCAGAACAAATTTGTGTAAATAATGTATGTCGAATTGTTTTATCCCAAATGTTCTAAATTCTGCCCTTAGAAAACAGTATGTTTAAAAAGACATTTCCAAAGACTATCTATTATACACTTTTAAAAGTAAATGCCAAGACCCACGAACACTTTCGCTAAATGAATAATGCAGTGAAAACTTCAGAAATGTATAGACTGGTGTTGTGGAAAGTCTGCTTTCCTAACGAGTTTATCTTTGATTAGTGATTCATTCACACAGATCCTGTCTGTGTGTCAATCCTCATGATGTGTGGCACTGCATATTTTAGAACTTGACATATGCATTCTTTTCACAAGCTACTTTACACGGCACCCTCCATTGTCTATGATAACGAAGAGATCACGTCGGTGATATAGAAAGTCCAGTTTCCTCCCAAAGTCCATTAGGATAGACATTCAGGCAAGTCTAACACTATGTGCGTTCACCAGTCTGCCATGTGGACTGCCCATTTACCTGGGGATGAAATACTGGCTTATTCCAAAGCATACCTATCGAGCATCCATTCCATATCATGTCTTATGCTATAAGGGCATGTATAAGAAATACAATGGGGAACAGGTCTCAAATTTATAGTCAAGTGGACAGAGGGACCAAAAAACAAGTAAACAAATAACTAAGAATAATTACTACTTAAAATAAGACCTACAGGAATCACCTATACTATATACCTATACCTGTATACCTATAACCACCTAACTTTTAGTTATAAATGCTTTCTAAGGAACTCATATGAGGGCTCAGTCTCCCAAGCTAAGAAAAATAAGAAGGCATGTGCAAGGAGTCGTCTTTCATCAAAATGCTCTATTCAAAATTAGAATCCCAATTATTCGAATGTTCTGAAAATTGAGAGTTGACCAGGAAGCCACTTTGTTTTATTTAAAAATATATATATATATATTAGCCTCTTCTCTTCCTGGCTTACACATACTCAATCAAGATGAAGTGTGTTCTGGGTTTTCAGGACCCCACAATGCCCAGTGTCATCATTTGCATCCCATCTGGGCTTTATGATATCTCCAAGTCAAAGGAACCTTCACAGTGACAGCTCCTTCTTTCTGCCCAATGCTGGGCTCTGGCATAGATTTAATGGTATAGTAGACAGAGATGAACGGAGGCTCATCTTGGGCCAAGGCACAGAAACTGTCAACATTTCCAAAATCAATTCTCAATATAGGATTTTTAAAAATATCTTCAGTTACTTGAGTTTGGGCTAATTTTATGTGATAGAAATAATAATATAAATAATAAAATAAATCTAAACATGTATGCTGATCAAAATTTAACTGATTTTTTAAAGTAAAAGGTGTTTTGTTTTTGCACATTTACAAAAATAAATTATAATTTTTAACAGATTCTTCTATTTACTGCAGTATAAATATAGTTACATATAGTAACAGAGAATACCAATTCAATGAAAACATAAAAGATGAGTAGCAGGAAGCATTTTATCCAATTTTTATTTGTCATCATATTTTTAATTTATCTATAGGCTTCTGTTAAAATTTTACCTGATTTTATTTAGTTCCAGAGTCTTATAACTTGTGCAGGTAAGTCTCTATAACCTGTATGCTTTTAAAAATGAAGTTTAGTTGATAATAATGCAACACAACGAAGGGAAAGGAGAGAAATGCAGTATGTAGAACATCACTGCCAAGTTGTGTGCAGGATTGCTGGGGAGGCGGAGAGATTTGTGTTGCTTTAGACTGCCTCTCTTTGAGCTTCCACATCCTCTCTTGACCACCCTCTCCTGCTATCCACCCAGGGTTTCTCACCTGCATGTAATGGTGTCTGGTTGGTTCCACCAGTTGGAGGCATTAGCAGGAGATAAAAGGGAAGAAGTGGTAGAGCAGGACACTTGTTCCCGGGGTCGTCGTAGATTAGTTGTGTCACTTGGCCAAGGGGCTACACTCATGAAGCCCTCTTGCCTTCCTCCTTCCTTCCTGATGTCAGGCCAACACAGCTGAGTAGGCTCACCCCAGAATACCGCACTCTCTCTGATAGCTCCATCACACTTTGCCCATATCTTCCTAAATATTCCTTCATAAAGCCCTAAGAAAAATTATCTTAATGTGTGAGTCCATCTCTTTCTTAGTGGGTTCCTGCCCTATGTATTGTTAAATTTTTCAGACATGTGCTTCTATTTTCTTCAAACACTTTGACAACTAAAATGCCGTAAAGTTAAAATAATACTAGATATTAGTGGCAATTTACTTTCCTAGACATTTCCTTATGTGATTCTCAAGATGGCTCAGCTTGGCAGAAGACTTATCACTGGCTCCATTTTATAATTTTAAAAAATTGAGTCTTGGAGGGATTAAGTAATTGGACCCTAGTCAACCTATGTACCCATGACCCCCTGAGTTTATGATTTCTTCTCCAGGGCTCTCTTCTTTAAACCATGCTGGCAAGGCAAGCTATAAACAATTAAACAACATTTGATAATGACTCCAAAATAACAACCATAAATTCTGTTTACACAGAATCTAAATAAACCAGGGGTCTACAAACTATGGCCATGGGCCAACGCACCTGCTGCCTGTTTTTGAAAATAGTTTTATTGGAACATAGACACATCTATTCTTTAATTATTGTCTATGGCAGGTTGTGCTGCCTTTTTGAGTAGTTATGATAAAGACCATATGACTTGAAAAGCCTAAAATTTTTGCTATCTGGCCATTTGTAGAAAATGTTTACCAGTCTTCAACCTAAAAAATCAGATAGTCCAAATTTTTTTCACAGCTGTCTGAACTATTATGCTCAAATTAAAGAATATACATGTGTCTAAAGTTACTCCTAAATCACATTCGAAAGGTTCAATTATTGAAGGCCTCATGTTGATAAAGAGAATGAATGAGAACTGATGAGAAATTTCTGGTAACTCCAAGTTAAGCAGAATATTAAATTAATCATAACACCCATTCTATAATTACTCTAGGAGACAGAAGCTTTTCTTACCTAGATGATATTTTTTTAATATCCTTTTAAATGATGTTCTGAAAATAAATTGATTCCAAAGGGATACTAGAAACAGGAATAGTTTAATTATTTTTCTACTGCCAGAAAACATACCAGATAAAATACAGGACACTGACCCCAAATACCAGAACTTTCTAAATTAAAAGTTGATAGCTTGAAGGAACCAGAGAAAACTGATCTAGATGGTATTTTTTAGACAAACCATTAATATATACAGCCTCAATTTTTTTATTCTATAAAGATATTTATCAGTACTAAGCAGAGAAAAGCTGTGGTTTATTGCTGCATGCAAATTAACATTATCTTTCATTCATGTTTTTCTTAAAATTATTTTTACTAAAACATTTTTAAATTAGTGAAAATATATAACATAGAAATTAGAAATATATTTCTGATTTTGAAACTTCTAGAAACCAAGGATTACAATGAACAGCTTTACTTTTTCCTATGCCCCATTCCCACCCAGCAGGACTTTGAATCATGAAGCCTGGCCTCCCCCATCCAGAGAGGCTAGTGTGTCATTCCCAATGGCCAATCAGAATAACTCACTTCCCCAGCCATAGAGAGTGATTCATTGGTGTGCCTGTTACCCTACACATCAGAACCTTTTGCGGGTCTTGCATACTGATATGAACAGGATGAGAGGTTTTTGTGTTCTAAGTTTTAACCCTTAAGGACCAGGTAAGTTTGAAATGTCCACTGGTCATTGTTGCCATTTGACAAAACCTTGCCTGAGTATAAAGTCAATACAAAGACAAAAAAAAGTAGACAGAGGTAGAAAGAGATAGCATCCTGGTGGCCTCATCTAAGTATCTGAATCTAGGCCAAAATAGAAAATAGCCAGCCTGTATACTTCCAATGTATGTGAGTCACTACTTCTCCCTTCCATGTTATTTTTGATAAACATATAGGAATTTGTCACCAATAACTTAAAGAATCCTAATAAGGCATGCAAAGACAAGTGTATCAACATATTCTTTTACTGAACAACTATGTATCTAATGCCTACTGTTCACATGGCCTGAAAATTATACCTGTCCACCAAGGTGAGTGCTCTGGGAAGGACCCAGAGGGAGGGCCCCTGCCAGGCAGGTGGAGCATGCTATTCAGAGAATATGACATGTATTGAATGGCACTTCGTATCAAAGAGGCTTATTTATTCAATTATTCAGCAAATAGTTCTCAATGCCCACTCTGTATTCTTGGCATGAGAAGACTACAGAAGGCAATACAAGACATTGGTCCTTCTATCATGGACCTTCCTGTCTAAGAAGGAAGATAGAAGTTAATCAAATAATCTCACAAGAATAAGTACAATGCAACTGGCAAGCTAGAAAGGAAACGTGTGCATGCCATGAACATGTGAGAATGGCGATTGGACCAGGATAAGTCAGGAAAGGTTAACAGCCAGTGACTAGGTGAAGACAAGTGTGAAAAGCATGTGGAAAGAGAGAAGGAGTAGCAGGGGTGAAAGAAGGCTGGTATTTCTCAAGCATTGTGCAAGGTGGGTGTGGATCTTGAGAGTACGAGACAACAGTAAAAGCAGGAGGGTATCACCACCCTGACCATTCTAGGTAGAGTGACCTGGAAAAATTATATTCTACACCTGCTTCCCATGGGACACTATTAATAGTGTCCTCTTTCTCAAAAATATCCTAGATTGAATGTTAAATTCTGTAGTCCCCTTGGTCTAAAACAAAATTAGGCAAACGTCAACATGATATCCTGCACAGGATGTGGAAACAGAAAAGGGACATTAGTGGGAAAACTGATGAAATCCTAACAAAGCCTGGCGTTTAGTTAATAGTAATGCGTCAATGCCAATTTGTTAATTTTGACAAGTGCACCACAGTAATGTGTTAGCATGAAGGGAAACTGGGTGAAGAGTAAGGACCAGCATGGTGCCTGTAGTTAGTGGACTAATTAAAAGTGAGCACTTTTGAGACATACGTGTGGGGTGTGAGATTTTCTTCCTGTGGACAAGGCCTCAGGTGTGTCATTCACCACTCACCACATGTCTCGGGCACTAGGTGCATTGCATGCTTCATAAGGATCTGACACGTAGCTTGTTTACTTAGTTACTTCCTGTACCCTACAAAGTGTCTCTCTTCAGTCTTCAGGAAAGTGACTGCTGCAGTTTTTTTTTATATTTTTTTTTATGTTTTTGGCCAGCCTATGTTTTCTTCTCCAATTATAGTGAATGTAAGTGGGAAAGCACTCGGCGTCTCTATGCCTTATAACAGCCACAGCTTTTCCCTAGCACAGTGAATAAATGAACTGTCCTTTTTTTGGGGGGGTGGGGGCGGTTGTGCAAAAGCCAGCCTGTTCCAGGAATAGCCACATCCAGAAGAAGCAGCAGCAGCTGTGGGTGGCTCTTGGTCACTTGGCCTGGACGCTATGGAAGACCGAGAGGCATAAATTCCGAGCGTGGATTTAGAGCCAGTTAAGCTCCTGAAGGGGAAGCCCAGTGGGTGGAGGGAAAGGGCATTGATCTATTGCTGCCCAGAAGGAATATGAGTTGGGCTCCTTGGAAGCTGGAAGCCTGCTTAATTTACCTGTCAAATAGCCTGATAAATCTGTCCATCGAGTTTTTAAATAGAAGATAGAGTTCTCCACTCCATGAGGCTCTGCCTGCAACAGAGAACATGTGCATCACTTGCCCAGATTGATGTGGCTAATTTAGGGTCCTTCAGCCCCACCTACTGAGAGTTTTATCTCTCCTGTGTAACTATAATTATTTGGAGTGGAACATAAAGATTGCCCACTGTGTGCTCAGTTTGTTTTCCAATGGTGGCTCCAAGTTGAGGGGCACCTCTAATGCTGGTCTACTGGCATGCTCAAGTGGCAGTGGTATGGCATGTCACCAGCAAAGATGCTTGGCCTTAGAGACCTGGAAGGTCAGGGGAGCAAGGAGAGCTCACCCAGGTGAGAATACTCAGCCACGGCATGATTTCTCACTATTTTTCCCACTCCCCTAAGGATTCTGTACATTCTTATTCTCTCTTTAGAAATCATGCTTTGGGGCCAGGGTTTAAGAAGTGGATGATCATTAGGGAGTCCTGGCTGCTCCTCTCCAAGAAACATAAGGAAGAAGAAACATTATTAAGTATAGATGCAAAATATCTATTAATTTGTAACACGTGAATTGTATCTTCTCTCACTTTTAGACTATCCAAAAGAGATACTGAAGAATCTAGTATAAAATCATTAATAGATTCTGAATGTGCTTGATTGATTCATGGTTTTATAGAAAGTATAAGCACTAATGTGAATTTATATAAATCTTCTTCATCTTTCATTTACCAAGAATAACAAATATTTCTATTTATCCCAGAAAGGTGAACTGAATGCAAAAATTTACATATTTAATAAAATATTTAATTTCCCTCTTTTAAAAACTGCTTTTTTTTTCAAAATAGATACAAATAATTGAATTCAGTTTCCTCTGATAAATCAAATACAGAGAATGAAGCACTTATATTCATATGATTGGTAATTTTTTAAAATATCAACATTAATAGAAAATGAGAGAATTCAAAATACTTTTTATCCTCCTCAAAAAATAAAGAGGTTACAGAATTCCCTACAAACTTACAATTTTAAATTTTTATTTCAATTAAAAATTAAAGTATGCCTGGTTCCAAGATGAGAATTTGAAGTCAATTGCTCATGTATATTTAGCCCTCCCCAGACAGCACTAGTATACTCCAAAACATAAATATGTTACTAAATACAATATAAATATGAACTAAGATGGAATTTTTCTTTTATGCTATTTTAACATGACACTAATACCAGAAGTCATAATAGAAAAGACTTCTACATTGAAATTAAAACTTTCATAGAAACAAAACAAAACAAAGCAAAAAAACACAAAGACAAAAATCAAATGACACAAAAGAAAAAGCATTGGCAACTTACGACAGTGTTCATATCTTTAATATACAATTAATTCATACAAAGCAAGAAGAAAACAAAAATATAAAAATTATAATATGAAAATAGCATAGAAAGGTGAAAAGGCAAATTACCACAGGAGTGTAATTGGTTTAAATATTTCTGAAAAGATGTTTATACTCACTAAAAATAATAAAATTAAAATTCAGACGCAAAATGTCAAAGAATGATATTAAACAACATTAGTATGTGTAGGGGGTTGGTCACTTTTATGCATTGTTGATACAAGTCAGATTTGCTAGGTTTCTGGGGAATACTTTAGAAAACTGAACTAAAAACTTTACCTGTTCATATTGACACAGACATTTCAGTTGTAGAAATCTATTCTTAAAATAAATATTTAGACGAATAATATTCAAGGAAGTTCAGTGAAGTATTATTGAATACATGATGAAAAACAATATAAATATTCATTAACAGTGATTTGATTAATTAATTATGTTACTATATAATGATATGGGGGGATAATATGTAGCAATTTGAAAAGTCATGAATCTATAAATATTGAAACATATTTTGGTAGGGTTGTAATATAAAAAAGCAATTAAGGCAGCATGTATTGCTTTCAGTTTTTGAAATTAAAACTTCTACTTAACAAAAATATCCAAAAACTTTGAAGAACATTGGGAGGGAAAAGCCAAGTCCAACTGATTTTTGTATCTATTATAGCCCAACTTTGAATATAATATGTATAGTTATATATGCAAGCTGTCTTCACGTTTTAGATACCTTATTTAAAATATATTTACTTATCTTTTTGGCAAGGACAGCTTTCACAATGAGGATTTTATTTGTTGCTTGTTAAAATTTCACTTTGATTCCCAAGGACTGCTAATAACAGCTCCATGCTTTCCAGTTTAGAGTGACACTGCTGACCCTCCCTCCCCCATATATTACCCTCAGGGGAGGAAAAGCACCACAGATGCAATTATTCTACTTGTAGATTAAAGCTGATTCACTCACTTTTCTTAGACATATGCATACATGCATAGCTAAGAAAATGAATAGGGTAGCTAGGGTATAATAAGGTGACACGTGTTATGGAGAAAAAGACAGCGAAAGACATGGAGACTCAGGGAGTATAAGGGAAAAATTTTAAAAAGACGGGTTAATATATTCCCTGAAATACGTGAAACTGAGAGAGTCCAGAAGCAGCAATATCCCAGTAGCAAAGAGCAAATCCATCGCCAAGATCTGGGTTTCTCATCTCAGTCTTCAATTAAAGGAACCAAGGCTCCTTAGAGAAATGGCTAACTCTAGGGCCAAGGTAGAGAATACATAAAATAAGCTAGAGCATCCTGTTATGTCAGAAAGTAAAGAAGTGTTAAGCATTCCAACACACACACACACACATAACAAAGAATATATCTCAAAGGGATACGGAAGCCAACTGAAATAACTCCCAACCTCCACAGTGGGAACAATTTGAGCAACAAATAAGTAACACTATGATGGATGAGAAGCCATAACATGAAATACAAACTGATGAGTCCACACTGATGTAAACATATGATTGTATAAGTTAACAAATAAAAGAGGTGAATACTCCCATACAGAATTCTAAATAATTGATATAAGAACCTCCTCCTTAAGGGGAGAGAGCATAACTCCCCCACTCATTTGGTGTGAGCTGAAGGTAGTCACTTCTTTCTGAAAAATAAAGTTTGGAAACCATGAGAAAAGAATCATTTTACATTGGAGAAACCTGACAAACACTAGCTCAACCAAGTGTTCAAGGTCAACATAAGACATGACAAGCCATGTTGATAGTATGTGCTCTTGGCATGATGCAATAAAAATGGAACTTGACATTTACGGTTTTCATCCTCAAAACACACTACTCCAGCCTAATCATGAGAAAAACAGCAAATACCAATTGAGACATTCTACAAAGTCCCTGACCAGTATGCCTCAATACTGTCAAGGTCATTGAAAATAAAGACAGTCTGAGGAACTCGCACAGCCAAGAGCTTAAGGAGGCATGATGTCATGTGGTATCCTGGAGGAGATTCTAGAACAGAAAAAAAACTTTACATAAAAATTCAAAAATTTGAATAAAGTATGGATGTTAGTGAATAATAATATATCAATACTGGCTTGTTAGATGTGACAAAGGCACCATACTAATATGTTAACGATAGGGGAAATTGGGTGCAGGGAGTGTGGGAACTCTGTACTGCCTTTGCAGCTTTTCTGTTAACCTGAAACTCTTCTGAAATAAAACAGTTATTTTGTGTTTAAAAAGAGTGCTCATTTAGGCATTCACACTGAGCCAAGGCTTAAAAAGAGCGAGGGAGCTAGTCATGTGCGTACCTAAGGACCAAAAGGGGCTGTGTAATGGGAACGTGCCACTCCAGTTCAAGGAGGAGCAGTGGTCAGAGGTGCAGGGAGGTGGAGAGGTTAGTGAGGGAAGAGGTCAGAGTGGACCTAAGGTGGGAGTGGGAGGCTGGGTATGTACATGACCTATAAGATATATAGACTTATGGGCCATTTTAGTCTTTGCCTTGCACTCTGAGTAAGATGAGTGGCCACTGGAAGGTTCTGAGCAGAGGACACTGGAGGGGGATCTCCGTGGAAAGGACATCAAGAATCATTAACACTGAAGCCCATTAAAGAACATGCTGGCCGCTGCACTCCCTCCCACTGCCCCACCTCATGGCATCAGTTCTCCTGCCTTGGTCTCCGGACTTTCTCCTGGATGGCTCTTTCTGTCCTACCACTTGTCATTTCAGCTCACTCCTCCAGGACTGCCACAAGCAGCTGAAATCAACCTTCCCACAAAGGAGAAAGCTCTGGGGGTGGGCGACGAGATCTTAGTGATGGGAAACTTCAGTTCCTAGCAAGGGAAAGCCCAGGATGCAAAAAGGATGTTTTCTGCAAAGTGTTTCCAAATAAAACAATAAATTCTATGTTACATTTTAAAATGCAAAAGACTGTTTATGTGTAATATCAAAAAACTGCATTTACCCATTGAGCACTCACTTGAGGTTAATAACATCTATCCTTATTTCAGTTATCATAACAGTAAATTATTATTATTATTATTAGCAATGGAACTTATGATTTTGCAATTACTTTTTTATAATATAAATTAAAATATAAGAAAACATTTTAAGTTACACAAATAAACACTGCTATATGCATAAAAATGAAGATGTTTCTGAAACTGAACTATAGATATACATGTGACACACCGTGTTATAGTTCAAAATATTGACTGACCACTGAGAAATTCAAGTCTGAACTTGACATATGAAAAGTGATCTGAGGCATCAATGCAAAACAGAAAAGAGCAGAGATTACACAAAAGGAAGACATGTAGAAGTTGATGACATCCTGTAAAAAACGCTGGAGAGAAGGTTATCTTTAATAACTCTAGGTGAAGCTTGGTTCCTTCCTCAGACATATTCGCTTCCCCTTGGGTGTGCCTGACAGATTTTGATTTGTCACATTTACACTTTCCAGGGTCACCTTAACATAAAGAGATTAATGGAACTTTTATTTTGGAAATACAGGTAACAATACCCAGTTTTTAAATCGTTCTAAGTATCAAGTGGCTTAAAGCATTTAGCACTATGTCTGGCACATTTTCAACAAATGGTGACTATTATGAGTACTAGTTATTCCTTGTGAAATTTAGAGCACCTTGAGAAATCCAAAAAATAAATAATTAAATAAAACTTCTAATTATAAAACAGCGCTACCCCCCAAAATAGACTCTTTAATAACTACCACCCCTTGTCCAGCTGTGAAGGACACAGGTTGGTTCCCATCATCATAGGAAGAGTAATATGAGACAAATGTTAAAATATTGTGAATATGGTCATCATCCCTATTTTTGAAAATTCTGATATCAGGCATCCTCTTTGCTTGTTTCCAAATACCACATTTTAGTGTCAGACGACTCTCCCAGCTAGTCTCTGACACTGTTTATATAAATGTCTTTGTCAGACCATATACTCCAATGTCTAACTGTTCAACACAATATTAAGTTTAATGACTGCACACCAAGTCAAGTCACACCTGACATATCTATGTTCCATTCGATGCCCCATCCTCTCTGCAATGCAGAACTAGGCTCCAAGGAAGAAAGGCACTCAGCCCACATGGCTGAGCCACCCGTCCAAAGGCAGAGGCAGTGCAGGAAGGCAAGAGAGGTGGCAGCGTGTTACTCACAGCTTACACCAGTCAATGCAAGTTGATGCCACACCACAGTAAGGTGTTTTTATTCCAATAATAGACATCCTGTGATTGATGACTCTTTCATGGCCCTTTCCATGTGGCTGCTTAATTTAAATCAGCTGGCAGAGGTGGCCACATGCTGCCACCAGGATCCAACTGCAGCGTAGTGTGCTCAGCCTCCAGCATGAAAGGGTGCCTAGGCTGGGAGTTGGGACACCTGAATGCTGGTGGGACATCAATGCCTGATATGATCAGACAAATTCCCTCAACTTATTAAAATCACCAATCAAGTGACAAATAGAGAACGCATTGGTGCCTCATTCTATGGTCATTTCTGTCCTGCCTTTGGCATGCCACCTAGAAATGCTTCTCCAGGGACCACAGATTAATCCTATGGAAAGGCCTTGTCAAGAACTTCAACTTTCTGGTCGTGAATGATGTCATGACCACATTCCTGGCAGATTCTGTTTTAGTTTAAATGAGTATTATTTGCATGTAAATAATATGTCCTGTGCTTCAGATGAGACAAAAACTTGGTACAGCCACTGTGAAAAACAAACTTGAAAATGCACACATGCCTCGAGCTTTAGAAATTCCAAGTCTTGCTATTTACCCCAAAGAATCTCGTACAAGTTCACTGGGAAACAGGTACACAGTTGTTCATTGGAGTATTATTTATACTATAAACTTCGTAGTAACAAAAATTTGGAAAGAATCCAAGTGCTTGTCCCTGGAGGCATAGATAGGTAAAACTGTGATATAATTACACTGTGGAATACTTTTGCAGTTAAAAAAATTGAGCTAATCAAACTGAATTTATTGACATAGACAAATGCCAGAAACATAATGCTAACTGAAAAAATAAAAATCAAGTTTCATTATAGAGTTGTTACCAAATAATTACCTGTATAAACATTAAATTATATATTAAACAATATTTGCATGTTGACGGACAGTTACATATTTTAAGTCCCTAGCTGTAGGTGATTTCAAAGGATATACATTAGGCCTCAATGGCAGGAAGGGGATGGAACTGCAGGCAAAGTTTAAAGGGGACAATTGTCATAGAGTGAGGGTGTGAATGACAATAACACGGGGCTAGTAACGGAATATAACTGAGTCGGTCCAACTCTGTGCACCTGAGGTCCAGCTTGGCCACTAAAAGGTAATGAACGTTTTCTGAAGAGTGTGGCTTCAAAAACAAAAGCGACACAGGGAACTTGAGCCCTGCCTAGGGTATCCCAGCCGCCTTCCCTCCTGTGCCTGCTGCAGTCTGAAAGGCAGCTGGTGGCTCAGACCTTACATGTGGTTCAAGCATCAGCCTCTTTGTGACTCTGCAATGAGGACTAGTTTCACGGACAGTTGGTGTTATGGTCACTTGTGTGCTGCCAACACATCCAAAAGCTCCACTTACTACCCAACACTGAAGACTGCCAACACTGAAGACTCCTCAGTGGCTATTCGACTAGACTCAGCCACTTGCTCCTAATTGATCATGCCATCCTGTCCTGTGTAATGCACTCCCCTTTTGTCCCCCCTCGCCCCGCAAAAAAAAAAAAGGAAAAAAAGGCTTCAATTTGTTTCAAATTGAAGAAATAGTTCTTCTAAACATGAAATAGTTCTAAAAATGACTACAGTGGTTTAGCAGCTGGCTTTATTCACCTTTTCAGCAATGCAGACTTAATGCAACTGACATTTTCATTGAGATAATTGGAGTGTAAATTACTTTCAAATACTTCTTTCTTAAAATAGAGAAAGGTCTGTCCTTCATATTTGAACATGCCATAATTGTAGTTATCCATAGACAGTGTGGTGAAGTAACTTTATAACACTTGTCATAATTTTATTCCAGTGTGTCTTTAACAGTCATGCTCTTGTAAAAAATTAAATGTTTTTAACTCTAGGCCCTTTCATAAAAACTTGTTTGCCTCCAGAATAAATTTGTCATGGGGAACAGTGAGAGTACTGACTGGACACTCGAGAGGGATCTCCGTGGAAAGGGCAGGGAATTCAGGAGAGTAATCCCTGGTCTGTAGCTTCTGTGTGTGTGTTCTGGGGTTCTCTGTAGTTTTGGGGGGCTCTGCCATGTTCACCCACAGCTGCTAGTAGAAAGACAAGTTTCTGTTGCGAACAGGAATAGAACATCGGCAGCAGGCAAAACATCTCAGAAATGGTCACATTAGCTCTGCACATTAAAAATAACAATGATAATAATAATGTCCATTTAATCATTAGTTCTGAGTGATAATTAAAATAACAAAGCATTATACAAATTAATGCTAATTGTCTTTCAGAGTCATAAAAAATACATTTCAGTAAAAAGAATAGAAGGGCATTTGATGATGAAAAAAAGGAGAGTTTAGAGTATAGAACTTTTTCCAAAAATTCCTTTATGCAGTCTTTCTAAAATAACTTCATGGAGTTCACAATATTATTTATTCTTGAGCAAAATCCAGGTGACTGACTCCCACTGATCACCAGTAAGCACATACTTTGTATTTGAATAAACTAAAATGGTTTTCACACAGGATCAGGGACTCCCCGATCATTCCCAGTTAGGTGTGCAAAATTAAAAACCTCCTGAGATGTGTCATAACTTGCTCATTTATTTTAATTTTCTCCAAACAAAGTAATGGCTATAATTTTGTGTATATTCCAGAGCTTTCCCATTTGCCACCTATAAGACAGTCATATTATTAAAAAGGTTAATATTTGCTGATGCATTATTAACAACATTTAATAATTTTAATAAAGGCCCTTTTAAATTACTGAATGAGTATCACCCTCCAATATGTTTTGGGGAGCTTGGGTGATGCTAACTAGAAAGCGAAGAAGGAAACCTATGAGGAGAGGTTAGTCCTCCAGTTGAATGAAAAGAAATTTAAAAGCAACCAAAATAAATGAACCTAATGTTTCCCCCCCAAAAAATTATGATCTGCAAGTCAAAATTTTGTTGTGCTGATGGTTATTGTGGTAAACAATTTACATCCCTTGCAAGACTCATACTCCAAAGAATAAGATCTGGGTAATGAACAAATTTATTATGCCATCCACACTCCTCCTATAGGAACTAATTGTGACATGAAGGATAGCAAGAAGAAAACCCTTATACTTGGGAAGTATTAAATGTAATATATAGTGTTGAATTTTTTGACATTTTATCTTTCCTGAGGGATGGCAGTGGGGGGAGGTGGGTTACAGGTTGGTATGGTAACCAAACTATTGCTAAACCATTCATGAATTTATCTTCGTCTCTACCTTCAGGAAGAGAAAAAATGCAAGTAAGGTCAGTCATGTTATGTTACATGGCCACAGACATCTTGTCAGCCAGTTAACTCATTCTCATTTAAAATATTCTCTCTGTAAATACTCCAAATATGATGTCTTCTCATTTCAAATCCATGGCTTTGCAATTCAAGAGTAAGGGTTGAAATAAGGAACAGGCACTTATAGAAGCTGAAACATATAATTCTGCCCCAAAGATCTACAGGATGGTAATTCTACTAAGAAACACATATTTTAACTCATCACTTGAATGATAAAACAACAGAAAGAATTAGATTCCCCAGGAATGCACAAACTCAAATTGAAAATAAAATTGTAGGGAACAAAGAAGATTTTAAAAAGAATATTATCCTAGCCCTCTCATCAATAGTGTGAACATTTTGATTTCTTTATGGCAGCTCAATATGGTCCTGCTTTATAGAACTGCTCTTATCTACAACAAGCACAAGCCCTAACCACCAACATATCCAACCACAAGTTCAACCTAATTACAGAATATTAATGAAGTACTGGTAGGAGGAGTTATTGAGTTTTCACACATTTCCATATTCAAAGCTGTCTCGATTTCAACAGAACTCTACCATCTGTCATGACACCAAACATGACTGATCATTAGATAAAGAAACGATTGAGGAATCCATCCAATTAATTCCTTCTGGGCTCCCACACTGTTAAGAGGCAACCAAGCCAATGTTAGTTTGCCACTACCTCTAGCTTCCTATTGTTCTCATTGCAACTTCGTTTCTGATAATTATATATTCTCTTATCTTGTTAGATCTAATTTTGTGTTTATTAGTCATGAACTCTGAACTACAATTAAAGGCATTCAAGGTCATTCAGAAGTACCTCACACTGTGCGAATGGTAGATAAATCTGAACTGATAATTAAGTACTGTCTCTCCACCCCTGCCCCGACACACACACACACACACACACACACACACACACACTCACACTCACACACACACAGGCACATGCACACGCATTATAATTACTGACTACATTAAATACAATATACAAGCTGGGTCAGTTAAATTTAAATCTCCTATTCCTTTAGATGGAAACTCAGGAATAAATTGTATGATGAAGGATGAGTTTGAACCATGAGAATATCTTGCCTTGAGACCTCATATGAGGTGACCATGTCCACCAAATGACACTGGGTGTCAGGCCATGGGCCTCTTTCCAGGATACTCTTCATTTTTATCACTCTTTGTTGTTTAGAACATTTTTCATGATATTTCACAAAGGTCTCTCTGTGTCAAATCACTGGATATTCTTTCTTATTTTAAGTTCCAACGACAGTAGTCTTTCTTATAAGTTACTAGCTTTTTTCTTACTCTGTGAATGTTGTGAGTCATAAAACTGATCATGTTTCCCTTTAGGTATTTACTGCTTAGAAATAAGTCCAGAGAAGTCCATGATCTGTATCTCTCAGAAGTGGCCTCAGGACCAGGGCAAGGGTGAGGACAGTGAGGCGCCTAGAATGCAAGAAGCCAGATGTCACTCGCCTGCCTCACTTGACCCCCTCCAACTCCAGCCCTGCAAAGCCTTGCGGCATGCGGCATGTGGGCTAACTTAACCCCTCATTCACTTCTTGTTTAATTAGTTCATCATATCCTCACATACATGTATGTGTATCTTGTATGTGGTTTTAATACAATATATCTATCTTTAATATGAAGAGTAAAAATAGTCTAAAGTTATAGAAAACCTAATGCTCATCAAAATTCCCCAATAAATTGTATTTACTCTAGTACAGAGAGATGTGTGTGTCACTGGTATTTGTACAACATATGCAGGTTTGTGCGCCTTTTGTGGTGGTGTTTAGATGACAAAGAAGAGAGATGGCAGACAGCAACGTTTAACTAAGCAAGCTCTAGGAGCGGTCTACTGGAGTCACTTTTCAGCTCTGCCATTTACTAGATGTGAGACCAGAGGCAAGTGACCCAACTTCCCTGTGCCTGAGTTTTCTTATCTGTAAAATGAGCATACGTTGTAGAAACATGTTCGTCATGAACAATAAATGAATTAAAGGAGAATACTTAGCATACTGCCTGGTAGCTAGAAAATAATAAAAAGCATTTGTATCATCGGTGCACCAAATCTGAATTTTTCCTAAAACAACTTTTTAAAATTCTTGCCTTATTATATAAACATCATGATAGAAATTTCAAAAATTTTAAGAAAGAAAATGCAGCAAAAGTAACATATAGATTTCCATATTCAGCTCCAACATGGTAAAAACCTTGGAAATTGTCACCACCATTCTCAGAAGAAAAAAGCTGAATAAACTTAAAATTAACACCTTCACTCAGACCCATCAGAAAACTGAGGCTGCAGAGGAAGCTCTCTCTCCAAAACCTGGAGAGAAAGGTCAATCCAGAATAAGAGCTTCTTCCTTAGAGCAGAGATGGAACTGCCAGAGTCATAAACTAGTGGGAAGACATCAAAGATAGTTTGGGTAAGGTACTGAGGTTGAATGGATGAGCCTGAGAATGAGCAACTCCTGGGACAGCAGTTAAGGGGATCCCCACACTTTGATGGGTTCCTCCAGGAACCATGCCATGTACTCACAGTAAAAAATCAGAAAGATCCCCTCCTGATCTGGCAAGGGGAAGGAAAAACTATCATTGTGAAATTTACTAAGAGAGCTCTCTGGACAAAGGCTATGCCCCTAGAGGAGGGCTGGATAAAGAGGAATGCACTTCCTGGCTAGGATAAGGTTCTGGTAACTTCCACCCCCCTTCACCTGGTTCATCATTTGAAAATCAATGTAATCCATCTCATTAATAAGCTAAAAATGAAAAATCATATGATGACACCAATTGATGCAGAAACAGCATATAGCAAATCCCAACGTCCATTAATTATGTAAAACTTCTTAACAAACACAGAGGGGGATTTCCTCAAATTGATAAAAGACATCTATTTAAAAATCACCTGCTCATACATATTCAGTATTGAAAAACTGAACACTTTCTCTTTAAGACTGGGCAAGGATATTCTCTCTCACCACTCCTATTAAGTACTGTATTAGAAGTTCTACATATTATAAGAAATAAAAGTGTGATTTGGAAAGGAAGAAGTGAATCTGCATTTATTTGCAGATGACATGATTCTCTATATAGAAAATCCGAAAGAATCAACAAAAACCTCCTGGAACTAATGAATGATGATAGCAATATTGTAAGATAAAAGGATACTATAGAAACATTAATAGTAGTTCTATATACCAAGAAGAAACAATTTGAATTTGAAATTAAAAAAAAACCACCATTTAAAGTAATACCAAAAAATGAAATACTTAAATACAAATCTAAAATATAGATGTATGTATATATGTATAAAGATAGATAGATAGATGATAGATAGATAGATAGATGTATATGTAGGTATAGATATACAAAACAATAATTAAAGAAATCAAAAAAGATCTGAATAATTAGAGAGATAATCCATATTTATGGATTGAAAGACTCAATGAGTAAGATGCCATTTCTTCCAATTTGATCTATAGATTCAATGCAACTAAATTCAAATATTAGCAAGCTATTTTATATTTATTGACAAACCCATTCTAAAGTTTAAATCGAAAGGCAAAAATCCTGACTAGTCAACACAAGACTGAAGAAGAACAAAGCTAAAGGACCCACATCACCCAATTTCAAGAATTACTGTAAAGCTATGATAACCAAGACAGAGTAGTAGTAGTGAAACAGAATAGAGCATGTAGCATGAGACCCACAAAAACATGGATCTTTGACAAAGAAATAAAAGTGAATCAATTGAGAAAGGAAAGTCTTTTCACCAAATGGTGCCCCATAATTCCGACAAATCCCAAGTGATGAGCATTCTACAAAATACCTGACCAGCACTCCTCAAAATTGCCTAGGGCATCAAAAACAAGTGAAGTCTAAGAAACTTTCACAACCAAGAGAGGGCTAAGGAGACATAATAACCAAGTTTAACGTGGTGCCCTAGACAGAATCCTGGAACAGAAACAAGAACTTAGGTAAAGACTAAAGAAGGTAAAATTAAGTGTGGATTTTAGTTAATAATGTTTCGATATTGGTTTATAAATTGTAACAAATGAACTACACTAATATGTTAGTAATAAGGAAAACTGATGTGGTGTTTATGAGGACGTTTTATAATATCTAAATTTTTCTGTAGTTAAAACTTGTAAAAGAAAAAGTTCATTTAAAAATATGATCTAAACATCAATAAAAATCACATTTTGGTATATGTATATTATTCATTTATTATTTTAGATGTGTGCATATTTTAAAAATGAGATTTGGCATAATTTTATATGTATGTTTGTGTGTGTCTATGTTTATGCACATTAATATATTGACTCTGTAATGATTCTATCAGTAGCTACTAGCCTATTTGCTGCATATATTATTTGTGAGGTATGTGTACTATGCTAGGTGTTAAAATTAGGTGTTTAAAGGTCAGTTTGTCTTGGTTCATATCTTAGTCTCTTCACTCAATAATTGTTAATTAACCTCAGTAGTGTCAAGCTACTTCACTTTCCAATGCCTCCTTTGCATAACCTAGAAAATGGTGACATTAGTAGTACCTACCTTGCAGTGGTTCTTGTGAACTCTAATAATTATGCATTTCATAATATATAACACACGGTATTGTGTTTAACATAGTACTTATTATATTACATATAATATTTATGATGATACATATTTACATATACACACATGTATGTATTAGAGCAGTGTCTGGCACAGAGTAAACACTTGATGTGTGTTTGTAATTATTAACTCCCCCAAAACATTCCATAAAGGGATTACTATTATCTCTGTTTTATAGAGGGGGCTGAGAATCTTCCTAATCTCTCTAAGGGCTTGAAGCTAGCAAAGGACTCAGAAGGATTTGAAAACAGGTATGTATGTCTGAAAGCAAAGCATTTGCCCTTCCTTTAGTCAACACATTTACTATCAATAATGATTAATATAAGTACAATATAGAGATGCATTTCTTAGGCTATCATTGCCAATAAGATACTGACTCCTGTAATAAATATTTTCACACAAAATTAAGTTCAATAAGCATTTGTTACAGCATTATTGACAGCTTTAGTTTGTGTGCTTTTTGGAAAAAGTCTATATAAGTAATAGAAGCCAGGGGAAGTTACTATTTAAGGGCCAGAATTCAGGATTTTTTTCAACACACTGTATCAATAAATCTAAAATAATGGGATGATTAGCTGAACCACAGTTCACCATATGTTTATTTTTTTAAAGCCTCTCATATAAGCAAGAGGAAATAAGTCAACTAGAACCCAGCACCATATCAAAACTTGCAGCAAAAAAGGCTGTCCATGAGGTAGTCCTGTGGAGTTACTGCTGGAGTGGAGAAGGTGGAATTGTAGATGCTATGAGTGGGATAAACATCTACAGCAAAAATAGAGCACTTTCTCAAAAATATTAATTCAAGTACATAAATTTTGTCCAGATTGATTTATTAGCCCAAAAGTAAAGGTCATGCCATATGTGGTTTAATGATGAGAGCTGTGATGGAGAATGAAAGAACTGACTCCACTGCCTCCACAAGATAAAGAAACAAACAAAAATAAGGAAACATTGGACTTAAACTACACATTAGACCAAATGCAGAATATTCCATTAACAGCAGCAGAATACACATTTTTCTCAAGCATACATGGAACATTCTTCTGAATAGCTCATATGTTAGACCACAAAACAAGTCTTAATAAATTCAAAATTGAAATCATATTAAACATCTTTTCCAACCACAATGGTATGAAACTAGGAGGCGATTACAAGAAGAAAACTAGAAAATTCACAAATGTGTGTAAATTAAAAAACATGTTCCTGAAAAACCAATGGGTCAAAGAAGTAATTAAAAGAGAAATCACAAAAATATCTGGAGACAAATGAAAATGGACAAACAACATACCAAATTTGTGAAATGTAGCAAAAGCAGTTCTAAGAGGAAAGATTATAGCAATAAATGCCTACAGAAAAAATAAAATAGTCCATGCAGTGAGATATCACTATACACCTATCATAATGACTAAAATAAAAAACAGTAACAACACCAACTAATAGTAAGAATGCTAAAAATCTGGATTATTCATACAATGTTGGTGAATGTGTAGAGTAAGACAGCCACCATGGAAAAGTTAGACTGTGAATTTTTAAACTAAATGTGAAACTACTGTACTACCTAGCAATTGCATTCCTGGACATTTATTACACAGAAATGAAAAAAATTTATGTTTACACACAACAAAACCTATACACTAATGTTTATGTTTATGGTAGCTTTATTTACACAGCTTCTAAATTGAAGGTGACCTAAATGTCCTTCACGAGGTTAACTGTTAAACAAGCAGTGGTACATTCACACCATGGAATAGTAAGTAATAAACTATTGAAACACACATAAAACTAGACCAATCTTCAGGAAATATGATAAGCAAATAAAACCCAATACCAAATGTTTTCATATAGTATGATTCCATTTACATAACATTCTTGAAATGACAAAATTTTAGAAATTGAGAACAGATTTGTGGTTGCCAGGGGCTAGGCACATGGGTGAAGGGAAGAGGGAAAAGCATGGTTATAATAAAGCAACAAAAACATTTTTGTGGTGTTGAAAATGTTCAGAATACTGACTGTAGTGGTAAATACATGAACCTACACTTGTAATAAAACTATACAGAACTTTATAGATATATAAACACATACAGAGACAGACACACAAGTAAAATGGGTACAAGTAAAGAGGTAAAATTAGAGAAATCTGAATAATACAGATTGTATCAAAGTCAATACCTTGGTTGAAATATTATACTATAGCTCTGTAAGTTGTTACAATAGAGAGAAACTGGGTAAAATATACAGGAGAGTTAGCAGTATTATCTTACAACTGCAGATGAATCCATAATTATCTCTATTTTAATGTGATTATTAGCTACAAAATATATGAGAAAGAAAAGTAACAATAAAAAACTATTTGGTCTAACTATAAATACTTTTTATATAGTCAAAAAATAAAAATAACACTGAAAAATTCAAAAAGAAAAGACATATCTTAAATAAACAACCAAAATTTATAACTCAAGGAACCAGAAAAAGGAGACAAACTGAACCCCAAATTGGAAGGAAATAATAGATCAGAGTGAAAATAAGTAATATAAGAACTAAAAGGGCAATAGAAGAGAACAGTAAAACTAAAAACTGTTTTTTTTAGTTAAAAATGTACAATCTTTTAGCTAGACTTTCCAAAGAAAAGAAAAATTTGAATAAAAAACATTACAAATGAAAGCAAATAAAGTTACAACTAATACCACAGAAACAAAAAGAATCATAAAAGGTTACTATGAACAATTACCTGCTAACAAATTGAACAACCTAGAAAAAATGGATAAATTCCAAAAAAACATATAGTCTACCAATACTAACTTATTAAGAAATAAAAATATGAACAGACCAAGGAGATTGAATCCATAATCAAAATATCATAACTAAAAAGATCCAGGACGAGACAGCTTTACTGCAAATTCTATCAAATATTTAAAGAAGAACTAAGTCAATTCTATTCAAATGCTCCCAAAAATATTTAGGAGGAGGAAACACTCCCAAACTCATTTTAGTAGGCCAGCATTACCCTGATACTAAGTTAGACAAGGGCACTGCAAGAAAATTACATGCCAATATTCCTAATGAACACAAATTAAAAAAAAAAACCTTGACATAACATTACCAAACTTACCTAAAAAATACATTAAAAGGATCATACAATATGATCAAGTGGGATTTATTCCAGAGATGCAAAAATGGTTCAGCATCTACAAAGCAATGAAAGTGACCAGCCACCACATTAATGAAATAAAGCACTCGGCAAAATTCAGCATCCTTTTGTGATAAAAATTCTCAACAAGCTTGGTACAGAATGAACATACCTCAACCTAATAAAGGCTATCTATGGCAACAACACAGATAACATCATACTTAATCATAAAACACTGAAAGTTATTCTCTAAGATCAGAAACAAGGCAAGGATATTTATTATCAACATTTTTACTCAAAATAGTACTAGAAATCCTGGCTAGAGAAATTGGCAAAAAAATAGTAAAAGTTATTCAAATCAAAAGCAGATTAAAACTTGAAACATAGAAAGAAAATGGTAGATTACATGATATATATAGAAAGTGCTGAAGATTCTACCAAAAAACTGTTAGAATTAATAAACAAATGCATCAAAGTTGTAGGATATAAAATATATATAAAAAAGTAGTTGCCTTTCTATATACAAAGAAAAAACTATCAGAAAGAGAAATTTCAAAAAATTCTATTTACAGTGGCATCAAAAAGAATACCTAGGAATACATTTAACTAAGGAGCTAAAAAATCTGCATACTAAAAACCATAAAACATTAATTAATAAAAAAAATTAAAGAAGACAAAAATTAAAAAAAAGATATTTCATTCCCATGCATCTGAAGAATTAATATTGTTTAAAAGTCCATACTATTCAAAGCACCTACATATTTAATGCAATCCCTATCAAAATTCTAATGGCATTTGTCACAGAAATACAAAAAGCAATTCTAAATTTGGATAGAATCACAAAAGACATCAAATAATGAAAGAAATCTAAATAAGAACAAACCTGGAGGCATCATACTTCCTGATTTCAAAATATATTACAAAACTTTTCTAATTAAAATAGTATAGTATTGGCATTAAATTAAAAAAAAAAAAGACACATTGGTCAACAGAACATAAAAAGATCCCAGAAATAAACCTATGTATCTATGGTCAATTAATTTACAACAAAATAGTCAAGAATATACAATGGGAAAAGGATGATCTCTTAATCAATGGCATTGGAAAATTAGATAGTTACATGTAAAAGAATGAACCTGGACTCCTATTTTATCCAAGAAAAAAATACAGGAGTAATCTCCCTGACTTTGGTCTTGTTAATAACTTGAACAAAATAGCAAAAACATGAGAAACAAAAGAAAAAAAAATTGGCACTACATCAAACAAAATATCTTCTGCACAGAAAAGGAAATGACCAACAAGATGAAAAGGCCACCTATGATATGAGAGAAAATACTTTCAAAACATGTATCTGAAAAGAGATTAATATCCAAAATATAGAAGGAATTCATGCAACTCAATGGCAAAAAAAAAAAAAATGAAATGAATGAATAACTTAAAAATGAACAGAGGAACGGAACAGACATTATTTCCAAAGAAGACATACAGATGGCCAACAGGTACATGAAAAGATGCTCAACATCACTAATTATCAGGGAAATGCAAATGAAAACCATGAGGAAATATCACCTCCCATCTGTTGGGATGTCTGTCATCAAAAAGACAAGAAATAAAGGCTGGCAAGGATGTGGAGAAAAGAGAACCCTCGTACATTGCTGGAGGAGATATAAACCGGTACAGTCACTATGGAAAACAGCATGTAGGTTCCACAAGCAATTAAAAACAGAACCACCATATGATTCAGCAATCTCGCCTCTGGGTTATTACCCAAAGGGAACAGAAATATTATCTTGAAGAGATAGTTCTATTCTCATGTTTATTGTAGCATTATTTGATATAGCCAGGGTATGGAAATAACCTAAATAACCTAATAAATAAAGAAAATGTGATATTTTCTGTAAAGCATTATGTTAAATGAAATAAAAGAAAGAGAAAGATAAATACTGCATGGTACTACATATATGAAGAATCTAAAACAAAGAGTCAAACTCACAGAAACAAGAGATAGAAAAGTAGGTGTGGTTGCCAGGGGCCAGGGTCAGGGCGGGGAAATAGGAAGAGCTAGGTAAAAAGGCACAAACTTTAAGGTATGAGATGAACAAGTTCTGAGACTCTAATGTAGAACATGGAAACAATAGTAGATAATTGCATCATATAACTGAAATTTGCAAAGAGGGGAGAACTTAAATGTTCACACACTCACACACACACACACACACACACACACACACACAAAGGTATTAAATATGTGACATAATGGATATTAGTTAACCTAATGGTGGGGGGTAATTCTTTGACAATATATCTATATATTAAATCATCACATTGTACCCTTTAATTATGTTTCAGTTCCATCAATTATATCTCAATAAAGCTGAAAGAAAGAAAGAAAGAAAGAAAGAAAGAAAGAAAGAAAGAAAGAAAGAAAAGAAAAGAAAGAAAGAAAGAAAGAAAGAAAGAAAGAAAGAAAGAAAGAAAGAAAGAAAGAAAGAAAGAAAGAAAGAAAGAAAGAAAAAGAGAAAAAAATGGACTCTGGCTGAATGGCAAAGTGTCCCACCCTCAAGCCTCACCACTTCTCTCTTCCTTACATTCCCTATCAGCACCTGGTGAATACAATTATAATAAATGAAAAAGTGTTCTCTTTCCCGCTTCCAAGCCTGAAAGATCCAAGAAGGGCCCACATAATATTTCTAAGAACAAACCAGAATTTTCTATATTGAATGACCTTCAATATTAAATAAACAAACACATAAAAAAAAAAACTTTAATTTAAAAGAAATGAGCCAATCCAAGAAATCAGCCAAGTATTCCTCAACTTCAGCAGATTCACTGTAATAAAAGGAGAAAGAGCTGGGAGAAAGGTTATAAGAGGAAACGAAATTAATGAGAGAAAAGATAAGAGACACAGAAAAGGTGTCGAGGGCCCATGACACGTGTGCAACAACACTTCCATAAGGAGAAATACGGGAGGCAACACTCAGAATAACATAAAAAACCTTTCCCCGAAATGAAGATGGTTTTGAGGCTTCAGGTCAAAGTGGTCCTGGATGGCCAGACAAAACAAATAGAAAAAGCTATATATTCTTATGATATGTTTTTACTTCAAAAATAAGAGAAACAGACAGAATAATAAAGAGGTTTTCTACAAAGAATAAATATTTGTTTTATATTAAAATTCTTTTCATAACACAAATGACAGAAAGCAAGGACACAACGTCCACAGAGTTCTGATGAAAAATGGCTGCGAAATGAGAAATTTCTGGTGAGATGAGAAAAGAGAAACAGAAAGATATTATTAAGCATGAGAAGTCTCAGAAGGTATTTTAACCAAATGCATTTTCTGGAAAAAAATTATAACCTTTTAGTGTAAAAGAAAACACAAATACAAAACCTTAGGTGTTGAGATGGTCAGACTGCCATAGACTTTCTGGCTTAAAGACAGAAGTTTATTTTCACACAATTCTGGTGGCTAGAAGTTCAAGATTGAGGTGTTTGGCAGAGTTGTTTTCTTCTGGGCCCCTTTCTCCTTGTTTTATAGATAGCCACCTTTTTTCTGTTTTCCCAGGGTTTCCCTCTGTGCCTGTTTGTCTCCTAATGTCCTCTTATAAAGGCACCAGTCACACTGGGTTAGGGCCCACCATAATGACCTCACTGTAACTCAATCACCTCTTTAAAGACTTTATCTTCACGTACAGTCACATTCTGAGGTACTGGACACTGGGACTTAAGATTTTGACATATGGATTTGGGACACAATTCAGCGCATAATAGGCAAAAACAACGATACACAAGAGAGGAAGTTTAAGACTGCCATTTCAGTAAGGAACACATTTTTAAAGAAAATCTAAATTTTAACATTTGACCTACAAAACAGAAAACTCCAAGGAGGTTAGTAATAATATAAACATGTATCAGGCTATCAAAATATTTGAAAATGAAAATGGAGGACTTTATTGGTGCTTTTTGTTTTTTGGCTTTTAAGTCACAGGTAATTCTAAAATAACATAAACCATTCCAGATTACAGAATTAATAAGAAAGCTCATTCAATAAAATGAGCATAAACCATGTCCCAGAACGTGCTAGTGGACTAGACTGTGCTGGCCCAGGCACAGCCATTCAGAGTGTAGGGTCTTCATGGCCATAGTGACTGGTTAGAAAGGTTAGATGACCCAGTCAAGGCCAACCAAGCCTTGCAGGGGGGACTTTTACTGTAAGGATAGGGAAAAGCTCTCTTATCCGACACCCAAGACAGTAAGGCAGATTAAAGCCTGGAATTAGCTGTTCAGAGCCAGGATACAATTCATGGAGCTCAGTGTAAAGTGAAAATCATGAAGAATTTCAAGATAATGACTGTTATGGGTTGATTATGCCTCCCCAAATTCATTATTAAAGCCCTAATCCCCAAGGTCTCAGAATGTCACACCTTATTTGGAAATAGGGTCGGTGCAGGTAGAATTAGTGAAGATGAGATCATCAGTGTAGGCCTTGATTCAATATGACTAGTGCCCTTATAAAAAATGGAAAACTTGGACATGGAGACAGGGAACACCATGTGAACAGGAATGCACAGATGATGGTGACACAACTACAAGCCCAGGGACACCAAGAACGACCAGCAAACCAGCAGAGGCTAAGGAGGAGGCGCAGAACAGTCTCCCTCACACCCTCAGAAGGAACCAGCCCTACCAACTCTTTGATCTCGGACGACAGTTCAGTTCTAGCCTCCAAGACTGTGAGAGAATAATTTTCTGTTGTTTAAGCCACCCAGTTTGGGGTACTTTGTTATAACAGCACAGTACTTAATAAAATGTCACCAGAGCATGCAACCAAGCATTGGGCGCTTCTTAGCATGGGACCCAGTGCCAGTGTCATCTGCATGCTCACGGGGCCAGCCTTGCCTACACTCATCCATGCCACCAGGTGTGGATTGACAACCTGAGGATGAAAGTTTTGCAGAAGGAAAGCAGACCTAAGGGAGGGGCAGCGGGAGAACAAGAGAAAGTCTTGAAGCTGGGGTTTAAGCCTTCAATCTAGTGTGTCACACCTCTGCAGAGAGGATGCCAAGCTGTGTTAGACGGCCAGCATTGTCTTAGGAGAAATGCCTGTCGGCATTGCTGCTTGGACACCTGAAAGTGGTGAGAGAAGTGAAAAGAATTAGGCAGGAAGAGACTCGGATTGAAAATCATGGCCACGCTGATGAGAAGCCCCAGCAGAAAAAAAAGAAGAAAAAAATCAAAGAAACCCCATACGGGCAGAATAGCTCAGCTCTCTTATGCCCTCTCATATGCCAGTTAGGCTTGCCATTAGTTCCACACTTCATCTTGCCCTGTCAATGACACTTCCAATGTCAAGTCAGCTGGATACTACGGCCCAAATGGCAGAGCTGCTTACACCACAGCCTGCCCTGCAAAGGCAGAGGCCCCTCCTCCAAGGCCCACTCAAGACCACAGCCTTCTACGTCACCCAGAGCATGGGACAGAGCTGTACAGGTGTAGGATGTGATGCTTGTGGATCTGAAGGAGTTTACAAGGAGCTGTGTCCCCTGCCTTCTCAGTAGCAGAAAGTGCAAGATGCAGCCATTTAGCTTTTTCTCTGGAGGTTATGTCCTGAAAATCTCCTCACAACTGGATTCCTAAGTGCTTCCTGAGTCATCACTGAGTGTGCCTCTGCCCTCTGGGGTGCATGTGGCTTGCTAAGGTCTCCAGCACTAGCAACCTCTTGCTCAGCCCACCAGAGTGACGCGATACCACTGACATATGGTAGCCATGTGATGTCTTTTAGAATATGCAGACAGTCAAATCTCTTTAGCGTTGGTGTCCGAATTGATTATGAAATAGACAGAGTTAACATAGATAGCCATGGGGCAAAACTGTAATTATTGTTGTAGAGTCTCATGGGGCGACACTGTAATTCGTGAATGTGAACTGTTTTCACCCCTCATTTCTGATTGAAACAGATAAAAAAGCATCCACTAAAGCAATGGTCGCATGTCATGTACCTGAAAGCCTCAGACATTTACTCTATCACGTTCAGCTCGGCAGCTGTGATCAGTGACCTGATTGGTTCTGGCGGCCCACAGTCCTTCAGGATTCATCTAGTTTCTTCAGGGACCAGACTGGCAGGTGAAACAGCCACGTGATGTGAAGCACCACCCTGGCATCTTCTCTATCTTTAACTGTGGCGTTAGGTTCTGCCACTCCCCTGAGCTGCAAAATCGTTTTTGACTTACCCTCTTGGTGGTGGATGGGAAGGAGCGGAGTGGCCCAGCTCTAATCCACCTGCCATGCTCAGTGAGAACAGACCAGAGAGAGTGTGGCCGCAGCATAAAAGCAGAGGTGGATCCCAAGTGGCAGCAGCTAAGGCTGTCTGCCAACTGCTCTTGCCAGCCGGGTCTCTCAAAGGGAGAACTGAACTTCACCTGCATGGCCATCACAGCTAGATCAATCTACAGTTTAGCAAGCTCTCTGTCTCTTTCTATATCCAAATATGTAACTTTTCACCTTACACAGTGGCACTTATCCTAAGGATCCAAACGTATGTGTTCAAATTATAAGACGTTTTAGAAGAATTCACCAAACTGCCAACTTGGAGGTAGAGGAATACATAAGCAAATCAAAAGATGGCAATAGTTTTAGTATTCTTGTATGTTTTTTCTCTATATTCAGTTATTTCAATATGCAAATCTCTTGCAAGTGCTTAAGAAAAGATTTAACAGTTTTGCTGAAAGAGAATTAAGAGCTTTCTCTGCTGAATCTTGGCATCCAGAAATAATGCCTTCAGAACCTACTCATGATCATAAGCAGGATATCTTTGGAGCTTTGGAAAATCATATCGATCGAGTCTCCCAGGTCTGGACAATTCTACCCCATGCACATGACATGCCTAGCACTGGGCTACGCACATCTGCTTTAGCTCTGTAGCATCCCAGGACCTCAGGGTGATGTCTGTCCCTCTGAGCAAGAAAGGAAAGAGTCGTGATGTATGAGAAAGTGGTCATATACTTTGAATAGCCAGGAACTCTGGAATCTGGAGCAATGCTGCCTTCACAAATACTTTATAGATTTAATTTATTGTTCCAGAGTGTAGCCAACTATTTCTCTTAGGATGAGACGTCTTCAAACAAGGCAACTCAGGCAATTTCATATATACAAACTGAGAGAGCCTGGAATGTTCAACGAGCTGGGGACGAGCTCACCACAAGAGCAAACCAGGCACATTTAAAAATAACAATAAGGATAATAAGGGTAATAATGATAATCCCCTTGGTGAGATGAAAGGTCACCGTGACCATCGGATAGCAATGCTACATATCCTGCCTGGCATGGAACTCCCTTGGCCCTTGGCATTTGTAATTCCAGAGCTCAGCTGAGGCAGCCACCAACCCCATTTCACTTGCTTACCCTCCAGTGACTGCCAATGGCTCCGGTTGCAAAGTGTTTATATTTAGATGAACAGGTGCATGACTCAGTTCTAAATCAAGTCAGTGTCCTGCTGGTGTCATCTTGATGCATTTTATAGAGCTGGAATGATTTACTCTGGAAAAGGGCAGTGATCCTTCCCTGACTTACGCACAGGGGTGCACCTAGCATGTAGTCATGACCTGTTCTCTTCCAATTCTGTTCACTAACCCCTCTTTGCATAAACCTGCAAGTTCTTGTACAAGTGGTGGTTTCCTTTGGGAAAAGGAGTCAGAAGTCCTGGATTCTGAGGCTGCCTCATTAGAAAAGCAAGTTACCTCTTACCTGTGTGACCTGGGGATGCTTTATAATCACTGATTGATTCTCAGTGGTCCCCCCGCCACCCCCAACTTTAATACCCTAAGATTGCTGGGAAACTCTAATGCCACCATCCAGGTGAATGTGCTTCATAAACACTGTAAAGCACTTCACACACGTAAAAATACCAAGTCGCATGTAAAAACACTTTATGAAGCCATATACATCCTGAAAATGCAAACGAGAGGAATGGATGGAAGTGTGTTGTGAACAATGCTATAAATATCAGATATGTAACAGAATCCAAGACCAGGTGACGTTGAGGACAGCTTTTAAGCCACCTCTTTTCTGATTGCTATTTCTATTAAGAATTCTGATGAAAACATGATGTGTGAGGAAGTGGAGATGGTTACAGTTATCCTGCTAATGATTTGGACTCTGATACTTGTCCAGGCTTCACCTTAATTCTGTTCAGGATATGGTGGGACAGTGATCGACTATGCATCATCTCATGGCTTCTCTGAATGAAGTTGGCCTTTCAGTGGGGAAGGAAATGAGAACTTTGTTTCCATTTCACTTTTGTTTATATTACAATGGGGAGGATTATGTGCTATTAAAACTTATATAAACAACGATAACATGTCTTACAGAAAAACAGTTCCGACTTTTCATAGAGTAGCTGTGCCAAAAGTACTTCTTAATAAAAAGTTTCCTGTCTACCAAGTGAATCTTTTTCTTCGTACTATTTATTCTGGACCTTCCACTAAATAAATGAATAAAAAGTAAACAACGTATACTTTCCCAAACACTGGAGATAGCATGAGCACTTACACTGTACTTGAGGTCTCCTTAGTTGCTCTGAAATATAGGCAAGAAGAGAAAAAAGTGTCCCTCCAAATATGCTGATCTAAAAGACACAAAAATCCTACTATTATAACCTAGAGAACATACTGTGAGAGGGTCTCTATCCTCCTTCCCCCTAGATAGGAATTTCCCCTGCCACATGCCTGGTTTTGGCTGCCATCCACCCTTCACTTGGTCTCAGCTCTGACTGAAGCTGCCTGGGGCACATGGCCTCAAACCCCTGCACACTGCCCAACCTCCTGATTGTGTGTCTGAGTGACATTCAAACTGCAGGTGTTACAAGACCCTATAGAAACCAAACTTTTTTTCTTTTTTCTTTTCTCTCTCTCTCCTCCTCCCTCCCTCTCTCCCTCCTTCTCATTCTCTCTCATTCTCTCTCTCTCTCTCTCTCTCTCTCTCTCTCTCTCTCTCTCTCTCTCTCTCTTATTTCAGAGCAAGGAAGTTATTGATGTTTCATGATGGAAGGGAAGAAAGCTTTGTTTGTTATTGCCCCAGAAATAAAAATATCCAACCAGAGCAATGACATGCATAAAATAATTTGTTAGTTTTCAGGGCCTTGTTCTTTAAAAAAAAAAGTGAAATATTTTCATTGCCTACTTGTTTCTTTAAAATAGAGATATAAAATTTTTAATTATTTTAAAACAGTAATTAATGAGATGTGTATTTTTAAAAGATCATAACAAGCTGAGGAAGACATTAATGAATGAGATTGATGGGAAGGGGAGGAAGATGGCAAGAAAAAATAAGGGTGGGAAGACAAAGGCAATAAATAAAGAGGGCAGATGATGGATAGAGAGAAAGTGAACAGAAAGAGACAGAATGACACTCAAAGAGAAAACAAGGAAGAGGGTGGGAGAGGAGAGAGGAGGGAGGGAGAGAGGGAGAGGCCTGAGGTGAGTACACTGATCAGAGGTAAATTACTCATTAGCACCCAAGCTGCCTGTGACTTTACCAGCCATAACAATAACTATTAATAAAAATATTTAGTGAATGTTTACTCTCTTCCAGTTACCATGCTAAGTCCCTTAGATGTGAGCCTCATCATAATCCAGTGAGTCCATTTCTGTTATTATGATCACAGTCCTCACCCGCAGACAGCAGAAGCTGCACACCCCAACTATGGGTAATGAAGGCTGGGCCAGGATCCTGACTCGGGCAGTTGCCACGCCACTGAGCCACCTGCTTCCAGCACCTGAGGCCGCCCCTTTTATACTCCATGTTGATATCAGCCAGTTTCATCATTCACTGAGATTTCTACTTGACTTACAGAAGTTAAAAACAATTCTTTCTGCATCTAGAGATGCTTTATCTCAGTACGATTAGCAAATTGAAAAAGTCCATTTTAGACTTAAAGTTTATTTTTTTTCTATGATGTTTCAAAACATACTTTAGAAGTTTACAGATGTTTGGCAATTGTCTAGCTGTGTTTCAGGCTCCTTAGACAGTTCTAAAAATTTTAATTGCCTTATTGTTTTGTTTCCAGTGATCAAAGTTGCATTATTCCTTGTTAATCAGAGGGTTTAATTAAAACTGGCATTTATTTCTGCTTTCGCACAAATTGTTTTATAATCTGGTCGAGACTAAATAAGAATAAGAAAATTCTATAAAACCGAGGAACATCAGATGTATATAACTTGGTGTACATTTAATGAATGGAATTAATTATTGCTTATAACTTTTAAATTGCTTTTAGCATACCTCTGGAAGCCCCTTCTAAAAGTTCTCACTAGCAGAACAGTTTTTAAGTGACATCATTAAGATAAAAAAAAATGCCATTATTTATTGAGTCTGCTGAAATGAAGTATGAGATCCATTCAGAAAAACGGAATTATTTTAGGTACTTTAAACAGAGGGGCACTAATGCAAGAAATTAATTGTTTAAAGGGGTGTTGAGCCAACATGAGATTAAGGAGGAGAGAGACAGGTGAAAAGGAAACAGCATTGGTGGCCAGAGAGCAGGAGCAAACTGCAGCCCCTGGGCTGGATTTCTCAGCCTCCACTGGCTAGCTGCTGAGAAGCTGGAGGTGCCACCAGGTTCCCAGGAGCAGGTACTTCTAGAAGGCGAGTGAGCTGAGTGGCCCTTAGATCTGATCTGTATAGACAGCACCTAAACGAGGTGTTAACTACAGCAGAAGACACCACTGTTGTCAACCGACATAAAACCTCATGATCTGACTTTGTAAGCAGCCCACACAAACCAACAGTTCTACCAAAAAATAAAATACAGAAATTTGGTTAGAGTCATTCTGTTATTATCTAAGTATTGAAAAATAAAAAAGGAAGCATTGTCCATTATCTGTAGGAGTTTTTAAACATCTCTTTGTTCTTTTGTCTATGTTTGGTTTTTAACACTGTTTTTGACATTATTTTTTTATTTTGCCTTAACTCAACACTGCGTTCAGCAATTGAGAACATTTTCTTTTCATTATAAAGGTAATAGTATAGGTTTGTCCCTTGAATAGACTGAGAAATTAATTGTTGGGGGAGGGGTGTTAAGTTGTTGAGAGGAGTTTATTAAAGAACAATGCCAATTGTAAAGTGCCACCAAGACTCTAAGAATATCATATTAAGTCATTTACGGAGGACAGCAATGATGTTCACAGGTTTTATTACGGCTCTTATAGATAGCAGCTCTTGCAAGAAGATTGCTTTATTCTGATCCCTGCAGTCAATTTTGAGGTTGATGGCATTTAATTTTACGTATGCATTCAGAAAGAAATGAGATGGCTTGGTGGTGGCATACCTTTCAGGATTTTTCTCTTATTAGATTGAAAAAGCAAGTACTTCAGCAGACATTACTTGTTTAAAGCAAAAAAAAAAAAAAAAATCACGATTGGCCCAAGTTTCACCTTAGGTAAAACAGCCACATTTTTGGAAATTAACGAATGTTATCTAGAAGGACAGCTGCGTTGCATTCATTTTGATCAAATGCTGAATGTCATCAACAGCCAAGTTCATTACACTGAGGGTCAGGATGATGGTGCCACATGTAAATGGGATTAGTGGAGTGACTCTCCTCCATAGGCACAGTAGGGAATCGGCAGGCTCCTGGATTTAAAAATCCTCAAAATGACTTATCTCCTAAGAGGTTCTCCCAAGTCCTCGGAGCCTCCTGGTGTAGGATTGACACTGACATGCCTCTTCCATGGGTCCAGTAGGGTGTCTTCCCTCACCCCTCCCTGGCAGTTCTCAACCTGTGTGTTCAAATATTTCGCATGTGAGGGCAAGGATTCTGCTAGCTCCTGGAAGGCATTTAGGAGGAAGGATCATCACCCGTGGAAAGTTAAGTTTGGGAATCACCCTCTCGTGTGAGGTAAGCATTGGCTAGCAGTCAGGCAGGAGGCCACCTTGGTAAGGTCAGGTTTACAACACAGCAACCTCGACAGTATACAACAGCGGCGACTCTCGATTCTCAAACTTTCCTCGAAAGCAGCATAAATCACAGTTAAAAACATGGAATCTAAAGACAGGTATCATGACTTTATAACCTGGCTTTATCAGTAACTGTGAGAGGTAGGGCAAGTTGCTACTTACCTTAGAAAAGGAAAATAATAATAGTGCCTATTTCACTGGGTTATTGCAAGGATTAAGTGAGCTGAATGTGTCAAGAGCTTAGAATGGTGCTTGGCACACAGTAATAACTACAGATGTGTTTGCTAAGGAAATAAATTCCTTTTTTGAACCAGGAGCGTCACTCCCAGCTCTGTGCACACAACACACGCAAGCTCCAATGCTGCAGCCATAAATCCTTCTAACAGCAAATCACGGATTCCCAGAGCCTTATTTTCAGTATCGCTCATGCTGCTTCCAGACATTGGCTATTTAATCCTTCCAGAACAACTATGGGAGAATTTATGCAAATAAACTTCTCCTTTTACAGAAGAGAATGCTCCTGTGCGAGAAGATCGAGTATTTTCCTTGAGACAACAGAAGGAGCTTAATGCCTGCCCCACGTTTATTGCTCTTAGAGAGTCACTCACTATTACCCTTAATACTACATGAATAGGAAATAAAAACTTAAAAATGTGAAATGTGAACCAGTTTAAAAATAAGAGTACATGGAGAGAAAGGAACCCACTGGATGAAGTTTATGCGACTTTAAGAACTGGACCTCTTCCTCTCACTGCTTCAGGAAACTAAAAAGTAAATACTGTTGAATAGACTTGATTTTTCATTCCAATTTTCTAAATGAACAGAGAGCTAAAATATACAGCTGGCTTTAAAAAAAATTACCAGTTGTGCATGCAAGTTATGTTTAAATTCATATTAATATGATCTGACTCTGCCAGGCCAGGAAAAGAAATGTGATTAGGGTGAGTCTGGGGGAGTGGACAGCTGTGATGCCTTTCGTGGTGGTGGATGTCCCACCTGGTCAAGGTGCATAAAGGGAAGAAACAAGTGTGGGAAGAGGCTCGGGTGGGATGACGATCACTCTCAACCTCCACTCCCCCTCCCCACCTGTTTCCTTATGAGTTTTAAAGAACAATCACCTTTCTCTATAAAAGTTTCTTCATGCTGACACCTGTTTGCACAATATTCTTTGGGTTTACTTAGTTAAGCAAAGTGTCTTACATCTTAAGAGAGAGCAAAAGACAGAGAGGAGACAGAGAGGGAGAAAGAGAGATTTTCAGTTAATTCCAGGTTAAGACATGACAAAAAAATTTGGTGACTTCTGATATTTATATTGTTTTCCCTGATACCAAAACAATATACACTTATTGCACAAAGTTAGGAAATTTAAAATATATATACAGAAAAAAATAAAATTCACTATCTAGTTACTCTTCTGTGTGTATATAAGTATCTTGGCTATATCATTAGCCCTCTCCCAATACCCCTATGCATATAAATTCACATCAATATTTTAAATCAAATTAGTATCTAAGTGTATAGTTTTTTAGCTTAGTTTTATACTTTATTATGAGTCTTTTTCTATGCCTATATACTTTGTAGATTTTGATTGTTTGGGTCTGACATAATTTATCTAATAAATTATATAATTTATCTATTTAGTTACATACTAATGGATATTGTTTATACTATTTTCCTAAAATAAATAATACACATATTTGTGAATCTTTATGCACTTCTGTGATTATTTCTTCAGTAGAATTTTCTTTAAGTGGAAGTTCTGGGTTAAAATATGTGAGTATTTTAAAGCATTTAGTATATAATTTGTGTTTTGTGTGTTCTCTAGTTTGGTTACGTTTAAATATTAGTCATTTTTTCAATATAAAAATGTCTTGAGTTTACCAAGTCAAATGTTTTTCTGATAAATTCATAATCTTTGCTTTTCCCTGTATTATACCATTTCCCATGCTTTCCTTTGGGTTATTTTATACTGTTTTATTTAAGAATTAAGTGGTTTATTTTTATTCTTTCTACAGAAACAGTGATAAGCACTTTAAATGACATTTCTCATTTAACCCTACCAAAAGCTCAGTAAATACCATTAATTACTTGAATATGTTAAAAATTTTTCAAAGATCACAAAACCTGTGGATGATGAAATCTGTGCTTGGCCTCACCATATCATAAAGGTTTGAAGACCAGTGAGCATCCTTTCCTGAGAGCACAAATCTGTGCACATCCCCAGAGGTGGGCAGGCCCCGATCTCCTTCAGTGGAGGAATCTGCATGTTCTACACAAGACAGTGTTTTCTGTTTTGTTTGTTTTGAAGGGTCCAAGTGATACCAAGCATTCATAGAAAATGGAATACCCATTCCTAATATTGTATGAGAAAATGTATCAAGGAGTTTTTAGTTGCATCTTACATTCTTATGAATGATTATTATGAACAGTAGAGGAATGTTTGGAGAGACCGCACTTGCTTTTGTTATTCACCTTGTCTATAATGCCTTTGCTGCATTTTTTCACCTGGCTAGCTTTTACTGCCTTTACCAAAATCATTCTCCTCTAGAGGACTTCTCTGAAATATCCTCTGAACCTTCTAGTGTGTTCTTATACAAGGGCACGCTGCATACTCTTGCTGGGAGCTCTACCAGAAGACCTTTGGCAAGAATAAGTTTATAAATTATAAAGGAGTGACTGCTGGGGAGCTTTCTGTTGAGAACTGCGTTATTTCTTCATAAAACTAAATTTACCAATAGATATGTAGAGCTTTCATTTAAGCAAAAAAAAAAAAAAAACTGTTGACATATGGGCTTACAAACAAAATCTTTCTATTGATTCAGACAAGAGACATTATCACAGTAAAAATCATGAACACAGCCCAGCAGAGACAGACACCGACTTCTGTGGATGTATAGAGAACAGCACCTCCCATTCACGAGAATGGACTCACAAGTCTGCCTGCCCTTTGAGACAATATATTGAGGTCCAGAAAGGCGATGTTCTGCATTATCCTCAAATAGCTCCAGTCCACTTAGTCACCGATCATTCTAACAGGCACTCGGCAGCTGTGTCAGAGGTGGGCAGCGAGAAGTCACATCCATGCCAACATCTTGGCTCCAGGATAAACAAGGAAGCCCTGAGAAGCCCTCTCTTAACTTTTTCTTTCCTAGTTCAGCCATGGCTCAGATCATGGCCTTAGCTTGGCAAGTTACTCTCAAAGCAGAGGCCAGGAACTGTAGCAAAAATAATGGATGCTGCTGCTTCTTCATGAAAACCCTCCTTGTGACCCAGACTGCTGCAGGCAGGTGCTGTCTGAACACAAGGGCAGGTACACATGCCGAATGCATTGACCTTTTTACAGCAAAAGTAAAATAGACCCTCACAAATCTCCACACCCCGAGGGAAACAATTTGGAGGGTCTTGCAACTTGGCAAGCGATCTCAGAACACTGCTGTGTGCGCTGACAGATATCACCTCTCTCTGCACGATTGCCACTCTTTAGAGCAACAGTGAGAAACATTTGCAGCTTTTGAGAGAGTGAGAGCAACTGTCAAAGCAAGCACAGAAAGAGGAGGAAAGCAGTTCAAGGGCCATATATAGAGGACACCCAAGATTGGATGCAATCAATCAGAGCTGGAGGGGTCTTGGGGGAATGAAAAACACTGGACACACCACATGCCCCCTGGACAGGAGGCAGAAGACGGCACTCTGTATGTACCACAGCTAAGCCGGCATGTGCAGAGACCAGTCAGAGCACTCTGCTGTCCTCACTATTTATATGTGGAATTGTTTCTCCCCTGCTCCAACTTAGAATTTTGGGGTTTGTGAGTGATAGAAACTGCAATTTAAAATTGCTCAAGCCAAAGGGGGGGGTGGGGAAGGAAAGGAAAGGAAAGGAAGAAAAAAAAGAGAGAGAAAAGAAAGAAAGAAAGAAAGAAAGAAAGAAAGAAAGAAAGAAAGAAAGAAAGAAAGAAGAAAAGAAAAGAGAAAAGAAAAGAAAAGAAAAATGAAAAGAAAAGAAAAAAAAAGAAAGAAAAGAAAGAGGAAGAGGAGAAGAGGAAATTAAGGACGGAGGGAAGGCTCATTCCAGTGACAAGTCTAGCATTTGGGTCAGACTGGAGACACAAATGACATCATTAGGGCTCCACTCTCAGCCAGGCTCCTCCCTTTATATGGAAATAAGCCTTTCAGAGTTATGCACCGTCTTAGCCACCTCTGGAACACAAGAACACTTTTACTCTGACACAACCAAGAGAAAGCAGAGACTACAAACTCCTCGGTGAAAACTGGCCTGGCCTGGGTCTCCTATGCAGACCTGGGATGCCACTCACACCGAATGGAAGTACAGAGAGTTCCCCGAGGAACAGGAAACACCGATGCCTGCGGGGAAAGTAGATTCTAGAAAGGCAAAAATAACAGCTCAAACTTGTGGTCACTGTGGTTTGAAGAAGTTCCCCTGGTTGTGTGCCCAGCATCTCCTCCCTGTGTTTCGGTGTCACTACCGTTTGTGGAATTGCCTTACTCCACATGGTGCAGTGGACAGGCCAGCAACAAGGGTGAACACGTGACTCAAGGTAGCTAATCACATCCACTCTCCTGGGAGGCGTAATCATTAGCTCCGAGACACACATGCTGGTTAGAGATCAATCATCCATCCAATGCCAAAGCCCTAAAAAGACGGCAGGGAGAGACTGTTTCTAAGATACCCAAGGTACCTTGGAGGTGCTGGCTGCTGCCCTTTGGGATGTCTAGCTGCTCAATTCTTCCTTCAATTCTGTGGTCTACTCGGGGTATACCCATTGTTTTTTTGTTTGTTTGTTTTTTGTTGTTTTTTGGTTTTTGTTTTTATTGCTTTCATTAGTCAGGGACAGTTTCTGTTGAATTTTCAGCCCCAGAGTCTGATTACAACTGGGCTAGTTCGGAGGCACTCATGACAGTCCATGTGACCTTAGATGAGCAGAGCTAAAGTTAAGTTTTTGTCAAAATTCGTATCTGGCCATGAAAGAAAATAACCCCAGAACGCTGCTGTTCCTATTGGAGGAGGAGGACTATGAGGGGCCATGGCCCCCAGGTACACAATATACTGGTTAAGTTCACACCTGGACTCGTGCTACATATTCCTTCTCAGATATTCATTTCCTAGTGTGAGAATTGACTAGTCAGAGGTAGGGCAAAATTCTCAGTCGTTTTTCCACTTGTACAATTATACACCCTTTAATTAAATGATGATATATTTACTGAGCATCTACTTAGTGCCAGGCATTGGGAAAGGCACTGAATACACTGTGTTGGGCAAAAGTAGACACATCCCTTAACTCAAGGGGCTTGACAGAGAGAGTACAATTTTTTTTTAATTAATACACCCTGTATTGATCTTCTAGTGCTTCCATAATAAATTAGCACAAACTAGGTGACTTGAAACAATAGAAATTCATTCTCTCACAGTTCTTAAGAGAAGCCTGAAATCAAGATGCTGACAGGGTCAAGCTCCCTCATAAAGTTCTAAGAGGGGATCCTTCCTTGCCTCTTTCAACTTCTGGCATTCCTTGGCTTGTAGACACCTCACTCAACCTCTGTCTTCTCCTCTGTATGTGTCTGTGTCCTCCTTTCTTCTCACAAGGACAGTAGATATTGTATTTAGAGCCCACCCGAAATCCAGGATGATTTTATCTCAGGAACCTCAGCTAATTACGCCTGCAATGGTCCTACTCCAAATAAGATCACACTCTGACGTTCCCAGTGGACAAAAATATTTGGGAGACACTATTTAACTCACCACTTAAATTAATATATAATTAGAAACTAAATGAGACCGTTGAATGGTGGAAAAGAAAGGAGTCCAAGGTAGGCCAAGCATGCAGGGGTAACAGTCAAAATATTTACTGAGTGATTAAACAGGGACAAGCCTTGGAGCTGGGACATGCTCCCTTCCATAGGCCATGGTTGCACTGCCATTAACCAGCTGGTTGCTGGTTTGTAAGGAGGGGCAGGGGTCCTAAGAAGTGAACACCTGAGGATGCTTGGTGGGGTGACCACATAATTTACCACTCAAACTGGAACAGTTTTGAACATGATAGGGGACATGATATTGATTACAGTAGGATAACAGATGTAAACCAGGACTGTCTCAGGAAAGCAAGAATTATAGTCACCTTAGTCTTTTGGAACTCAAGGCAACGAGTATTTACCAATGAAAAGAAAAAAGTTAAAACATCTTAACACAGTAAGGCCTCATCTGTGCCTGCTGACTGACTGCATATCAGCACTCAAGAGTTAATAGATCTGAATTCAGTAACTAATCTGACACTAATTGTCACTCTAGGAAATTGTTCTCGTACCTCAATTTCCCCTACTTTGGAAGTAATTTCATTGCTGCTCCTCCTTAATTCACTCCATGAGAATTCCATTTAAATGGATTTATGGATAAGCATTTCTTTCTTCTTCAGTGAGCAAATTGCAAAATATTTCCTGTGGCTTTCCATTGTGATAGCACAGGGGAGAAATCTGATAAGACAAATAAAAATTCCTGAATGAACAATACTCAGAATTGTGCTAAGATACCACAACAGGTCTGAGGGAGTTTAATCCCAAAGCGCAAAGCCCTGGGCCACGTCTGCGCTTTCTGTGCACAAAGGCTGTTCTCTGAGGAAGCCAACCAGCTGTTGCTCAGCTCTGCTCCACGCAGGGAAGAGAAAATCTCCACTGATGCCACCGTGGAGCGTTTGTTGCCCTTCTCCATTTATCATCATTTTACCCATTCCTCGGAGCCTACCACGAATTCCACCATCCTTGGGAATTCTTGGCTCATGACACCAGCTGGTGACTCTTCCTCCCTCAAGTTACAGAATTTGTCTTTTGCAGGCGTCATGTAAGTATTTTAACACATAACGCCCTGTTCGATAAGTGCTTATTTTTCACACTGTCACAATTTTATGTGACTTCTCATCCTCAAATCCTAGAGTATAACGAATTGTGCTAATCAGCTTGAGCCCTGCACTTTGGGGGGTGGGTGGTGGGGGTGCTCACTGCTGCTGGGACCAGGTGGCTACAGTTTCACATGACAGGGATGAAGGGTAAGAGCTGCCAGCTGGTTGCAAAACAAATCTGAGGCTGATGCACACCCAGTCAGCAAATCGTAATGACCCTTCCACATGCACCATGAGGGCTTTTCTTCTTTATACCTTCAAACCTACCCTTAAAGTTTAACTCAGTTTTCACATCTCCTAAAGAACATGGGGAGAATCGCTCTTTGTGGTGTCCCCTATGCCTATAGGACTTTAGGAACCCCTCTGAGTATCAGTGCTGTAAATGGAGAGACAGTAAATAGTTTAGGCTTGCAGGCCATACTATCTCTATAAAAATTACTCAACACTGCCAATATGGTGCTGAAAGCACCACAGAAAGGCAATATGTAAACTGATGAGGATGGCTTTCTCCAGTAAAACTTTATTGACAAAAGAGTTGGCAGGCTAGTTTTGGCCCACGGTCCACAACAGATTGCTGGCCCCTAGTCAAAACCCCAATTTAACATAGGACCCTACTAATATGTAGGCATGAGAAGTACAAACTGCCTGATTCGTAAAATGCTTTGATGTTTTCACCTCGCTTCTCTATCCCCACATTAGACCCTTAGTTTCTCAATGACAGTTAACTATAAATGTTATAGGGTGACCCCATAAGTCCAGCCTTATCAGAGAAAAATGTACACTTTTCCACCCATAATTCATTTTTTCCTGTTTCTACAAACCTCAGTGAAGGACAAAAACAATTCAAATAACTTTTGTCTCTGGAGCCATTTGAAAGTACAAACATATGTAGAGAAAATTGAGAGTTTTGAGCATTTGTTGCAGCACTTTAGTGAGTGGGGGCTGGAATCTCACCGCTGTGACCTGCTTCTCCATGTGTTGGCTGACTTATTATGTCAAAATCTGTGGGAATGAAACTTGGTTTCATTGTCTTTTTAACAGCATTGTTCCTATGATCCTAGACTTACAGGACACTGTGCATTTCTTTTCTATCAGATTGGCTAGCATGGTTTCCAGGTTTCAGTAAGTTCTTATTACTAGATTATATTAGAAAAATAAATGTTAGATCTCTGCTGGGTCACCATGGAGTCAGAAAATGTTTACATTCTCTCTACCTTCATGGGAGTCTGGGAATCAGTGTTAGTGAATTGCTAACTTTTATCAAAACCTCCAAAGACTTGGTATCTTTCTCCAACAGCCTGAATAACGCACGTCTCAACCTTGGAGAGATTTGTTGACAAGAAAGTGAGGAATTCCAGCTTTCCTGTAAACCTAATGACTTTGTCCTCTTCATATGATGTTGTCCTGTGTTTACCCTCTACTACCTTGGCTGAATCAAATATTTTTGTCCTTTTATTCTTTTCTTGCATACAGTATTTTTTCCAACTCTCTGTTTGGAGACCTTTTCCCCTCACATTTCTTAGTTCCTTAGAAAAAGCCTTTCTCCCCACCCAAAAGGAGTGCCCCTTCTCTTTAAGATCTTTTCTCAAAATCTTGGCTGTGCTTCCATCTTTTAAATCATAATTATGCATATTTTAAAATTCTCTGTAATGACCAACAGTCAAACCTGAACAGGATTTATGGGGGAAGAGCCTGAGTCTCTGAGCTGCGTGTTGATGTAACAGCTGAAGAAGCAGCTAGTCACTGCATCACTCATTAAATGGGCCCTTATTCCAAGTGCTGCTTGTCCCAGGGTCAAAGGTGAAACATCTGAGTCGCCCTGCCTTTGACAATCCATGCATAAATCTTTCTTCCAGTAAGCAGACCAAGTACAGAATGTAAAATCTACACAGCAGCACCTTCAAACGTGAAGCACAAAAGCCAAAGCACTTTGAACTCCCTGTGGGAAGAAGTGTTACTCGGGCCAAATGGGTTTTCTTCTGAACCATAGAAACTTATGTTTTCTTGAAACACATAGAAGAAGTTGTAATATGAAAAGAATTCCATGAATAAAGGTTATTAAAATGCTGGAAAATAGCTAAATGGTAGTCATACAAAATTTGACCTTGTTTAAAACTTAAAACAAGCTGCCCTCACCTTAATAGGAAAAACATATGTTTGTTAAGCCCAGGAGCCTAATTCTGCTTCCATTAAAAGCCAGGACTCCTGTTTAAGTCAATGAATCGTGGGGAAGGGAGAGGAGCGGGGATTCAGGGATGGACAAAGGAGTAAGAAAATGCTTCAGGTGAGGGTTAGAATCTAAAATTAGAACCAGCCTGCATTCAACAACTATTCACCACACCACTGGAACCACATTCCAGCTGTTCAAGCCTAGTACCCATTCTGTTGGCCAATGGTCATGCACTACAGTCAGTTATTATGTATTTTCAATATTACATCCTAACAAGTCTCCTAAAATTTCTCACATCCCTAAAGTTTAATTCATATACCCATTTAAATTTGCTAGAAAAGTCCTCAAAAGAGACTCATAATTTAAAGAGGTTTCATAAACCACTAGGGACTATTTCCCTTATTCTCTTTATAAATCATATAGCCATTATCTTTCTTTCACATTGTCACTTGGTATGGATCAACAAAAAACACTGAGTGTTGGATAATTAAATATCAATGACATAAGAAATTTACTTGTATAAGATCAAAGAAAGAAGATAGATTGGAGTAGTCATTTGGTACTTCATTTAGGTATTATTAGTAGTAGTATATCAATTCATGCAATAAAAATTTACATTTTAAGCATTGAACTGTTCTAAGAGTGATCCCCACCTGCTGTCATTCATCCTGAGTTGGTGCTATGAAGATGCTAACTCTGTAAGTAGCTCAGTCAAAAAAGGGACTTGATGGCCAACACAGTCAGATCTTAAACAGGCAGCAGTATGACAAGGCATGCCGCTGAACTACGGCAAGACAAGGTCTCAAGGAAAATGGTCCCTTCTCTCTCCAAACCTCAGCTATGTCTCTCTTCAGGTTGGATCTCTGCTCTTGTGCTACTCCACATGATGGGGACCTGGCCACTGAAAGCTCTGAAGCCACACCCTTACAGACTATGGCCAAAGAACCAGCAAAGATGGTTCTTTCATAGCTTCAGTTTTCAGATTCCAGGGAAAGGATGTGAATTGGCTTGAATGCTCTCTTATTTCAGGCATTCCTTTTGAGGAGCAATCAGAAGACAGCTTTCCATCTTAACATGATATTAATCCATTATATCCATCAAGACTTAGAACTCTGAAAGGTCTGGATTCATTGGCAAATATCAGTGACTTATCATTAAACAATATAGTCAACTATATTGGCTAAGGATGCAATGAAATAGACCTTTCCAGAGATGGATAATATAAAAATTAAGTATATGGCCCCAGGAGTCAGACTACCTGGTTTGAACCTGGCTTTGCTGCTCACTGTACAGGTGACTCTGGGACAAGTTCTTAACCTCTCCAAGCCTCAGAGTCTTCAGATGGCAGACAGTGATGCTACTTACCCAAAAGGGGAATTGTAAGTATTGAATTTCAGATCAGCACCTGATATTTAATCAGTCAGTCATTGAAATTTCACACTGAGTTTATTCTCCTCTTTTATTATCCAACACAGTATTAGAACATTCATCTAAAGGAGCTAGTCAAAGGCAGTAAGAATATTCCCTTCCAGGATAAAATTTAGCCATTTTTAGCAGGCATATAATTCCCATTGTATTCTGATCATGTTTCCTCTCCCACTGGCCAACTTATATGACCACAGTGGATTATGAGGCTTTCTATGAACCAAACCTATGACGACTCCCAGCCTCCAGAGTTTTGCACAGAGGGTTCCTCAACTAGCATTGTCTTCCCATGCCACTTTCCCAAGCACATCTCTATGTACCTTTAAAGTTCTAGCTGCTGTGACTTCCTCCAGCTCCTCTGAAAAAGTGTGAATTTCTTTCCTGGATTTATCTGCCTCAATTACAACAATCATCATCTTGCATTATAATTAAGAATCTTTTTTTCATTCTACTAGACTGTAAAAGGAGGCAGTTTCTCATTTGTTTTTTATTTTATTCCCAGAGCCAATAATGACCAACATATAGTATAATTTAATAAATTCTGTTGAATAAAAGGGAAGATTCATGTTCCTTTATCTCAGACTTTGCAGTATTGAAGCATGAAGAATAATGGCATTTTTCTCAGGTAAGAAAAAGATCACAAGATTGTTGGACCCACACTTATTCGAACACAGAAGTATTGCTGGGCATTTGATGTCACCATGCAGTTACCCTGTCAAAGTCACAGCTCTTTCTAGTAGTTCTCATGTACGGGCTTAGTACATAACCCCACTGGTCCAAAAGGCAATAAACTCTTTCATGTGAAAGGAACTTCCCTTGTTTTAACAAGAGCGGTTGGTCCCCTGGAAACACTGGCAAATCCCAGTCAGAAGGGAGCTTGGTTCGGCACACAGAAAAATTGCCACATGCATGGTACTGCAGGCAGCACAAAGCGAATGCCATGGGGCTAACCAGCTTGAACATCTCTGCACTAATATTTCCAACAGATGTTGGGAGCCTTTCTCCTTTTCATAATGTGATTTGCTATTTCTTAGAATAAAAAGATGTTTTAAACTTTCAGAAGATATATGCATATATTTCCCCTGAGGAAGAAATAGGTTTATGTATATGTGTCTTGCATACAACAATTTTTACTAAGCAATAAAATGGTCTGGTATTTATCTGGACATGCCTGCACTTCCATGCTCTGTTTCCTTTTTGTCTGTCCGCACTCATAATCTAGGATTAAAAGTGAGACTTTTCACATAATTGCTCTGAGAATACTTTTTCATTTATTCTAGGCAATTTGAGAAGTTAGCATCTTTATGAGGTAAGCCTCAGAGCTACTACACTTGCCTAATTGATCTGAAGCAGAGAGGAATAAACAGCCCATTTAAGTTCCGGCTTGTTTCAAAATGATTTTCCCCTTCAACAAAGCTATTATACCTGAAAATACCCCTAACTTCATAGGGTGTACATTATGTAAAAACCCTGAAGAGAAAAATTTTTCAAAAGAAAATATATTAAATAGACCATGTGTGATTTTTGTAGTATGCGATACTGCATGATCATCCATTCTTCTAGACATATGAGAATAAAATTATTTTCCTCTACAAATAAGGCTTTATTTCTAATAGTAATATGACGTCATTCCCATGATTAATGAACTAAAATTTTAGCTGTTTTTTTTTACATATATACAAAAACAGTTTTAACCAAAATGCTTTGAGATAGATTGTTTCATTCATTCCACTATTTGATTTTGTGAAAAGAGTTACATATAAACTCCCATGACAGATGTTGCAGTTATGCCTAAAACAGTCTGCTATACACAATAGTAGTGCTCAAATATTTACAATTAAAGAGCAAATATGACACATACCCGAGAAAAATAAGACAAAGGACTTTGTAAAAATCAGAAGAGGCACAGACCATATGCACTTCAGGTACTCAGAGGAAGCACATACTGGAACAAGGAAGACTTCATGATGGGCCTTGCAATGGGCACTGAAAGGTGGGGTAGATTTCTGATACTATAAGATGACAACTGAGCATTCTAAGCTAAAAGATGAGTACAATTAAAGGTACAAAGCTGGAGGAGCACAAGTAAAGTTCAGGAGTCCATAAATATTCTGAGACAAGAAATCTCAAAATGACACTTCATGCACCAGATTCAAACCACGGACATATTTTGCTTATTATCTTTCATATCATTCTTTTGAAATCAGTTGAAAACATTTAAAAATGGCTAAATTTACATAAAAATTTAAATGCCTAATTTTTTGGTTAAAACTTTAAAGATCCAGCAATAGTTAACAAACCTTTTCCCATAAGTACAAGTAGCTGGAGCTTAGCAGAACTATTGGACACCTTTCAATTTACCATAGTTCCCACCCCTCTCTATCATATTTCAGTAGTCAGGGTACTCATCTCCACTACACAAATGGTCTTATAGATAGTGTGAATAGATAATCTTACATGTAGACTCATTCATTAGAAGAGAAGATACGTTTCAGGAAATAGTGATAGATAATATCTGAAAGTAAGAAAGAATAGAGATTATGTAGAACATCTAATACCATGCTAAAGAATTTAGATTTAATTAACAGAAATAAAAAAAAAATATTTAGGAGTAAAATGATCAAGATGGTGTTTTAAGGAATTCCATCTGGAGGCAAAGGAGGCTGTCTTATAATATAGAAAGAGGAAGCCAGTAACCAAAGTCACCATCTACTGAGATATTCTGATGTTTCAGAAACTATTAAAATTTAATACACATCACCTTCCAGGGTCAAACTCTAGCTCCACCTCTTACTAGCTGTGTGACTTCAGACAAATTATTTAACCTCTCATGACCTCAGTTTGCCAAGAAATAATGCCTAGCAAATGAATATATATAATTTTTTATCATTAAATGAGTTAACCCATATAAAGTGCAAAGAACAGTACTTGGCCCATAGCAATGGCTCAGCTGATGGTAGGTATGAGTTTTTAAAATTTAATTTTCAAATTTTAAAAATATTAATTTTCCCATTTCATGGGTAACAATGTTGATGTTTAGTCATGTTAAATATTTTGCTCAAGGGAACTAGTTATTGCACGAAAGAGCCTTAGCCCAAAAGCAGGCTAGAATCTGGACTCCTCACTCTATTATGTTACTTCCTATTGGAGAAACTTTGGGGAAATGTCCTTGGTTTCTTTGAGTCTCATTCCCAAAACAGCTAGGGCAAACTGGTTCACTGAACGAGTCCTTCACAACCTACCTCTTCATCTGCAGAGCTCACTGCCTGGTTAGAAAAAACCACCTCTTCTCTCTCTCCTGTCCCCCAACAGATCCGCCAGAACAGGCTGTGTAGATGAGGCACTTACAAATAGCTCCTTACTTGCTCACTATGAGTTTGTGAGTACAGTAACAAAAAAGATCAAGTGCTAGTCATCCCCATTCTTGAGAACCTTATTGAACTTGACTGCACATACCCAGCATGCAATAACCTTGCTAAACTAAGTGATGTGATCATGAGAATGCTGGATGCCATTAACTATAGGGTGGAAAAAAGACTATGTCAGGGGACCAGAAGCAAAAAGACAATTCTTGATTTATAATGCTTTATCCCACTAACATTTAAGCATATATTTAAATTTGTTTTAGGTACCTGAATAGACTTTTAATGTCAGTAATAATCTATTTTTAACAACAACAAAGGAATAAGACCCAATTTTAAAAAAATCATGTGTGATTTGCAAGATCTATTTCACTGTAGTAGAATCATAACATCTACATGAACTGGAACGTGTGTGTGTTTGCACAACGATAGGTAAAATATGTGTTATGGTTCACATGAAGAAAAGTGCATCTATGAGCAAATTGGGTCTGGAACACAGAGAAACATTTTAAAAGGCATTTTCCACCCTGACCTGAGCATTTATCAGCAGTCATCTAGCCTTCAAAACCAGTCCCAGGGTGGGATCAAGGAAAGAAGCAAAACAACCTTTCAGTAAATAAATGGAAAATTCAAAGTTCAATTTTGATTCCAAAGAGTCAAAATAGTAAAAAGGCCCATCGCATGTTTAAAATTAATTCTCTGGTACTTATAACCACCTCATTTATCCCAGGTCATGTTGCAAAGGGTTATGAGTTTACAAAATGGGTGGTTTCATATATTCAGCCCTAAATCCAAATACTACATAGATCCTAAAAGAGTAAAGCTTTCTTAATGTGTGTATATATTTCAAAGTGGAAAAAACATACATTTTGACTGATTTTAACAGAGCTCATATTTCTTATATATGTGGAACTTATTTTGATATACAAGCAAGGCAGTTGCCAAATTTGTCTTGCCAAAATAGAATCTAAAATCTAACATGGCAGCAATTAACCCAAACTGCACATTGGATAATGCTGACTGGGAACAGGAGACTATAGTAATCCTGGAAAAGCATGGTGAAGACCCAAGTTGAAGCAGGGAAAGTTGGTATGAAGAAGGAAGGAGAGGTTCAAGCAGGATTTAAGGAGAATCAGAAGGATTTACTGACTAATTAGAAATAAAGGAAGGTGTGAGAAGAATGTATCAAAGGAATAAAAGAGTCAAAGATGACCCCACAGGCGAGACTGGCTACTTAATTTGTGGAGCCCATTCAAAAGTAAAATAGTTCGAAATTAGTAAGAATTTTAAGAGAGCAAGTGCTGAGCACAGGACCCTTCTGGAATGGTGCTCATGCAACCATGAAGGTCACATGTCCATGAAGCTGGTCCTGTTCCTAGATTATGACTAAAATGCTCAAGTGGATGGTGGGGTCATTACTCAGTACCAAGGACATGGGAGAAGGGGAGATATGTGAGAAATAGAATGAGATGGTTGGCTGTTTTGATCTTGAAGTTCCAGGGGCACGGCTGAGTGAGATGTTAGTCTAAGGTGGTGATTACAACAAGCACATTGGCACCAGACAGATCTGGCTTTAGGTCACAGCTGTTCCACTTGTAAGCCATGAGATCTTCGATGAGTCACCTAGTTTATTTACTGTGCCTTAGTTTCCTCCTCTGTAAGCCTCATGGAGTTAAGAGAATTATATGTTAAAGTTCTTAGTTGATTTCCTGACATACAGTATGTAAAAGCCATTGATAAATCCCATCCTTTATTATTATTAAACTATTATTGTTACTATTATTATTATATGCAGTCGACTTGATTGAGTAGGTCTAGAGCAGTAAATAAATTCTGGAGAATCCCTGGTGCAAAGGTGCCCAAAACAACGGCAGTGAAAAAAATCCCTAGTAGTGAGAATAGAGAACCACTGTGTTTACATTTGTTTGGGGCGGGTGCGAGAAGAGATAGAATGAGTTCTGGACCCTACACAAGCACACAAAGCTTCAACAAGAAATGAATTGCTAATGGTGAGATTTCACAAAAGAGACAGGCCTAAGACAAGCCTGTGGGGAAATATTTGGGGACAGGATCATCCAGTCAGGCAGTCATTTACTCTATCGAAAGATCTTGCAGACCCTGTTCTCCAGACATAGGCTACAAAGGTTGCAGATGTTTCTTTTTCCCCGCAAGCCATTTCTGTGCAGTTATCCAGCAAGTTTACTAAATTATAAAGTTCTGACTCTGTTTCTTAGAGAAATGGTATCTGATTAGTTTTACAGCACCCTGCAACTCCAACTGCTTAGAGAAAGCTGTCTACCTCTCATTTCATCAAGAGGTTCAAGTGACAAATCTTTCATATTATAGGGAACAAGTATCGGTATTTAAAGATCAGCTCTTTTTGTTGCCAATTTAACTTCTAATATATTCTTCACACCGAAAATACTTTTTTAATTTTTTTAATTTTTAATTTTTCTGGGTCACCTTAGTGGCTTGTGAATATATTCATTTTTTCCTAAGTAAAAGACAATGCAACAGAAGTCTTGAGATGTTCCGCTAACTCCCTTAAATTTATTTAAGAACTTAAGTTGGGACTCTATTCTGTAACTGAAATACCCTTTCTGCTTGAGTTCTTCAATTATGCAAGTTCATCATCTTCTGGGTCTTTTAGAAATTTAGCATCTGGTTTTCAAGTTATGGGATTTTTTTTTCCACGAATAATAAAAAATTTTAAGTTAGGTGTAAGTTCACAGAATTCATAAACTTAACAGGCAAACTTCAATAGATTCTAGCAATATTTTCCACTCAGTGACTGGGTAAGTATGATCAAAAATAATATGCAAATTAAAAGCGCAATGCTGGATCTTTAGGGCAGAACAGAAACAGATATTTTAATTGATTTCATTGACAGCAGTATTTCCATTCCCTAAAGTGAACTACCTCTCCTTCAAACCCACAACTCAACCCCACTGCCATAGCTTTCATCCTCAGAAAATGGTTTTGCCAAGACAACAAAGTATAAAGAGACTCCAATTTCTCTCCCCTCACCTCCACAATTACCCCTCATCTCCAGTCCTTTAACTTCAGCTTCACCTGATGCTATCTCACTTCTTCTCCTGCTTTATTTTGGAGAGAGATGGGAGAAGCACAGCGTATATTTATTTGGGAGAGAGATGGAGAAGGTACTGAACAAGAATTGAGATATTTTAATGAGTACTATGTGTAAAATGAAATTACATAATTAACGTCATGGTTGTGTGTGTATGTGTGTGCGTGTGTCTATTTATATATATAATTATATATGTAACATACATGGTAACGCATATTAAATATTTACCCCAATATATTAGTTTGTAACAACCAGATAATATTCAAAAGCCCATAAACAACATATATGTACATTTTCCATGTCAGCTAGATAATGGATTTAGTTGGGTAAAGAACACATTTCCTTGAATGCATGCATGTATGTGTACATGAATGTGCATGTGTGTGTGATGTGTGTGTTTGCCTATGCACAAAAACATGATTCTTTGTTAAGTGCTTTTTATATATAAAAAGTTCTGAGCCATATTACCTACCCCATTTAAACTTCTTAATAACTCTAGATATTTGTCATTTTAATGCCCATTTAACATATTAGGAAACTGAAACTTGGATAATTTAAATAATAAGTCTAAGGTCATACATCTAGGAAGAGGTAGAGACCAGACTTTAATTTGTTTTTTTCAGACTCTGAATTCCTTTGCTCTATATTTTCAACTTCCTTTCTCCCACATCTCTTTGGACTCTCCTAGTAGCACTGTGAGGTAGGTAAAAAAGGAAAAATATTATTTATTCCATCTAAGTGTGTGTACACACATGAACACACAGTCTCCCTTTATGTCAGTCTCTGTCTTTGTCTCTGTCTCTCTGTCCCTCTCTGTCTGTCTCTGCCTGCCTCTCTCCCTTCCTCCCTTCCTCTCTCTCTCTCTCTCTCGCTCACTCACACACACACACACACACACATACACACACACACACACACACACATACACGAGAAGATAATTTTCAGGTTCGATAAGCTTAAATACTCCAGACTTGATTTGAACTCAATCTTCTTAATCTAAATGCATTTGATTTTACTATCTACCTAAGAATTACATTCTTTTATAACAAAACCTATACTAAGTGAGATCTATATTCATTGGAGTGGAGATTTTTTATTCCTTTAGGCCATCTATGAACCAAGCATCTTTCCTATGTCCAAGATATGTTCATCTTTTGGGAAAGTCTACCTCCCAATACAGTATCTGAGAATGCCAGCCTCCCTTGAAGCTAGGCCACTGATGCAAGATCCAGGCTCCTCTGATCAAATGTATCTTCCTTGAACTTTAAAAATTAAGATGGGGAGGCAGGAATCCAGTGTCCACATAGAAGAAATTAGGCTGAGGGGTAGAGGAGGCTGCAGGCAGCAGAATTAGCACCTACATCCAGTTTGCCAGGGAGAAGTGCCCAGCAATGGTGTTGATAGTGTTGGCCATTCTGGTTGTCCTGTGGTGACAGTTTACGGACAGTACTGGGGCTCAATTTGAGGCACTGTCCCTGGCTGCATTTCCCCAAGTCAGTTCTCTGATCTTTTTTGGAGACCCTATGAGCTGCCACCTATTGCCTAATACATTTTTTACTACGTAAATTAGTTTATTCCTATTGCTTACAATTAGTTACACTGTTTAGTGTACTCACCATTGGTCTAAGTGATAGATGCTTTTTATCCTGGGAAACATATTTGACTATTTAAACAGATGTATTTCCTGAAGCTAGATATACTTCAGAGTATTTTGCTGTTGTTCAAATAAAATACTTGTGTCACAAAGAAGTCCAGCAGGAGAAAGGAATAAATATACTATAAAGCAACAGAGGCTTTTACTCTCACAGATCTTCTGCAGATTTTTAATAGAATGTCTCTTTATTCCTTTTCTAATATTGTCCTGAACAACATGTTATTTCAATGGGGAAAAATTTAGGCATGAAATGATTGGAATGACTGCAGGATTTCATGACATCTTGAAAAACATAACTGAAACCAAGAGTATTTTACAGTTAGCAGTAACATTCAGTCACCCTTGGGGATATCTGTTTCCTTAATCTTCCACCTTCAAGAATGTGACATTCTGATGGTCTGCTTTTGATATGTGGGTATGTGTTCCTTTGATATTAGTATTTAATCAGCTTCAGTGATGCACTTCAGTTGGAAATCTGGAATTTTCTCTCTTGAAGGCTTTCAGGCTTTTTATTAGATCTATTTTCAGGCTGTCTGGGCCTAGCAAAACATCATTATAATAATTTGGCAGTAAAATTTAAATATTTCATAAGGGGCATTAATCTTTATTTTGTTAATAAAGTAATGTACACATACTGTTTTTCTTTAATGAATGAATTAGGAGGCTCCTGGAAATTTCACTCACTAGAAATGACCCTCATTGCCTTGGATATTTTAACCCACATCTTGGAAGATTAGTTTATTTGCTTTGTTTTTATTTTGTTCTATTTTGTTCTATGTAGTAAAAGCAAATTTAAAAAATGAGAAAATAAAAAGAAATATATACAATCCGCCAGAGTGAACTTTCTCATAAAGATACTAGCAGAGGTCCTGGGAAAGTCCCCGTTTACCTTTTTGCTGGACTCTAATACCCACAAGCTCTTCCTTGTTCCAACATCCTTTATATCTATATCTTACTTTTCCTGTTCCCCACAGGATCTCTAATTTTGTTTTACTAATTTCCTTTTATGTTTGCCATGGCTTTTTAATCAAATTGATCTCCCAGTACCTAATACTCACACTTGGCCTAGGGACCCACATTCTCCTCAACTTGTTTTTCCAAGAGGGACAGCTGTGTATTCATTCTTCATTTAACAAAAGCTTCTCATCCATCCACGATGAGCCAGACACTGTGCTAGCTGTCTGTATGCAATGGTGAACAAAACAGACATGGTCTTTGCTTTCACGGAAATTAGAATTCAGTGAAGACAACTTTAGGTAAATATGTAAACAGTTACACAAATATTGATAGTTCTTATGAAGGAAAAGAACAGGAAGGAGAAAAAAGGTTGAAAAAGGTAGAGTAACAGAAATAGCTCATTTTGTGTTGAAAGATTAGTAAGGCTGAGCAAAACGAGTCAAATTGAAGCTAAAGTCTGAAAGATGAGGAATTGCCAGACGAGTTGTTGTGGAGGTCTGTGCAGAGCCAAGAATCTGATGCTTGGGAATTAAAATAAAGCCAGTCACTAGAACATCAAAAGAAAGAGGAGTTCACATTAAAGTTTTAGTGTAAAGCAAGAAACATACCACTTAGGGCCTGAGAAGCCAAACGTAAGAGGATAAAATAATGCACAGTATAACAGTGAGCTACAGAAGGAATCTGAACAAGCAAGTGATATTATCTAATTACTATTTTAAAAACTATCATGTGGAGAATGTGTTTTGAAAGAAGCTGGCTTATCTATGAACTCAAAATTTGATAAGTATTATGTAAAATTCTACTGTCTGGGAGGATATCTCTTTCCGACTGTCCCTCAGGGCCACCCACGCACCTGATTGTAATGCTGGAGCCAGCATATCATGTACAGCCATCTTAAACCAAGCTCTTTCTCTCCCCACTGTCATTTGTTCACTGCTCTTGAGGCTATAAAGGTATTTTTAGAGTGGAATGGCATGTGGCAGAAGTAGGCATTTTGGGAGATATTAACCACTCTGTGACATGGTTTGGGTCTTACTCTGTGAAATTAACTTTTGCTTGATGAGGGTATGCCTATGAGAATACTCGATTTCATGGCTCAAACAGATGACTCTGAGTTGATGTTAAAGATAGCTTCCATGGCATAATCCCCCTGTATTTAGGTAACCCTGAGATCCCAGTAACAAGCTGGGGTCTCCTCCTTAAAATAAAAATTAAAAAAAAAATACTTACTGAGAAAATATGACTTTGCTCTAAAATCCTACTGGAGGAGTTTGCCACTGGCTCACAATGAAGACACAGACCACAGATACTGTATTGGATAGGTAAGTCCACTGTTATGATTAACAACCTCCAATTCTCACTAGCTTAATACAATAAAGATTTATTTTTATGTCCCACTGTAATGTGGGTCAATTGGGAACATAAGGAGAGAGAGGCTCTGCTCTAAGTTTCTCTAATCTTGGGATTCCTCCAGGTCCTCAGAGGCACCCCATCCAGACAAACCACAGGGAAAGGGGTTTTAGAGGGTTTTGTGGGCCAAACCCATTAAGGCTATATCATTTCTATCAATCTCACTGGGTAGAACTCACTAATATGACTACACCTAGCCTTAGGGAAGACTGGAAAATGCAGTCTAGTTGTATGACCAGAAAGAAGAGAATGTGGATAAGGATGAGCCTTACCTACCAGCTGTTCAGAACATAGCTGGGCCCATTAGTTCCAATTGGTCATAAGGGATTGGTGATAACCCTTAAGGTAGGTGACAACCCTTAATAATTGGGTTCTAATTAAATTAATTCATATATACAACTTTGAGGTTTCAGTGTCAAAAGATGTTATTTACAAAAGTTTTACTTGTAATAATAGGTAAAGGCTACAGATTTCTGATCAGCCAGATGCCGAATAAGGTCTTTCCTTGGATTCAGTCTTCCACTGGCACAAAAGCAATTTTACATCAGAGTTTTATTTCAAACCCTTAGACAATTCAGTACCACTACCTCTCTGTTAAACCTGCATTTTTGGCTTCTATCCAAAACGCAAGTCCTTTTGTGTTCCATTCCCTCCCAAACTCTCATTCAAACCCCATTTTTTCTAACTCATCATCGCCTTGAGGCTGTCCTTTGCCAATCCTTTGAAAGATGCCCTCTGAAATGGATGGTCAAGTATAAACTATATTTTATTACCCTCAGTATTTCACAAAATGTTCCCCCACCTAAAATTGCCCCTTACTTCACATTTCCCTCTATTTCTTGAGATGATCAATTTTTCTCCTTAAGACTTTTCCCAGTTTTCTTTCAGTTCACTCAGGTAGAAGTTGTACATTCTCTTATTCCATGTTCCTAAAGACTAAGGCAGGAATGGGGGTGAAGAAGAAGAATCTGTAGAAATTATCCAATAATTTTTTGTTGCCCATTGCTATTTGTATAGCATTACTAACCTTACTCCCTTGAGTAACTATATATCTTTGGGACTCCTGCTATTTTCCCTCTTCACTGTCATGGTCTTGTATTCTAGTTCTTTCTACATGTTCACTAATGATTTTTTTAGCAATAGATAGAGCCATGGTTCTTCCATCATCTTAGATGGCATCCATGTCTATTTTGTTAATTCTATTATCTTGGACAAGCTGCTTCTTGACCTCCTCCATTTCAGTAATTTTTGCCTTAATTCCATCAGTTCCTATAAGCATTGATGGTGTTTCGTAAAGTTCCATGTATTGTTCAAGTCCAACATTCCCATCTGCCACCACAAACTTATCATTCCAATTCTCTCTACTTTTCACTGTCATAGAGACTGTCTAGCTGTTACATCCATTAATGCTTTCTAATAACCTGCACTTTCCAAGTCTCTCTTTAGCTCTTTTCTAGCTCATTTGCTTAGGCATGTCACATACACTTCCTTGTCTTTTCCCTAAACTCTTGTTTTCTTACCATCTTGTTTTCTTCTGCCTTGCCTGTCCTGAAATAGTTTAGACCTGGATAAATCGAATTGCCTACCTTGTCTGTTCTTTCTTCCAGATGGCTAAACTCTGATGGAAAATATTACCCAGAGATCTTGATGATGAGAGGCACATTAATTAGTCATTTCCAAGATCATGCACTAATAATCCCTGTAGCCCTTCTATATATCCTTAGCCCACTCATCTTCCCTATACTCCTCAGCAGATGCTCTAAACTTCACTTCTGTCCTCAAAACCTCCAACCCATTACCTGATAGCTCACTCATGGAAGCATTAAACTTAGCTAGATAGGAAAGGTTAAGGAGATCCACTGTCCACACAGAGACATCATTCACGTCCTTACTGAGAATGTGGGGACTATCAAGCCAAAAGAAAAAATTCTACCTCTCTCTTTAAAGCTTTATCATTTCTTTCTGTTTCTGAAGGAATTTTAAAATTAAAACTCCAACTCTCCCTCTCTAAGGGATGTTTCTCAAATACTTTTAAATACAAGCTTTTTTTATACAAGCAGTTTTACAAGTCAGCGCATGCATAGTCTTTATCATGTGCCAGGCACTGTTCTTAGTACTCTATGTGTATCAACTCCTTTCACCCTCAAAATAACACTGTGAGAAAGCATAATTACTATTCCTGTTTTACAGAAAAAGAAACTAAGGCATATAACAGCTAAATTATGGATTTGAAACCACTTGCCTAATAGAATTAGAACTGAGAATTTCTCCTTTAAAAAAAAATATTGTCCCTAAATTCACATTTTCTTCTATTCCCTTTCTTCTTTCCCATACAAAACAACACATATTCTTAAAATGAGGGTGCCTAGTCATGCCCTTCACTACTCTATCTCTCATTCATTAACACACTATTGTTAGCTTTTGCCCTACATACATTAATAAAACTGTCTCTGCTAAGGTCGCTAATAACACTCTTATTATTAGATGAGTCAGAATAACCTGTCGTTAGCCCTCTTGCTTTCTCTTTGGTAGCTGGCACCACTGACTGCTCCTTCCTGCTTTAACATCTTTCGTCCAATGGCTTCTATGTCATCACTCCCACTTACTATCATTTTACTTAATCCTTCTCAGTTGCTCTTGTGAATCCCTCTTTCTCCACTTACCTTTATGTTAAGGTTCCTCAGGGTTTAGCTATCAACTTTCACTCCCCTCATTCAATAGTCTATCCCTTGGAAACCTCAGGCAATTGTCACCTTCAGGAGTATGTGTGACTACTTGCTTAACATACACACAAAGCTATTTTCATGGGTATCTTTCTCTTTCTCTGACTTTCATGAATGTATACAAGTGTGTTCTGTGGCTAAACTGAGCAAAAGGCCTCTTATCCAGGGAAACTAGTATAAATCCAAAAGAAAAGGATGAGGACTTCCAACTGAGACATGATAAGTAACAATTACATGTCAAATAAAAACCCTTGTCAGTTTAACTTACAACTGGGTTCAGGTCTTCTGAGAGTAAATGCCAAGACCAAATTAGAAGCACAGGAGATTTACTAGGAGGAGTGTCTAAGGAGTCAAAATAAGAAAAGTGAGAGTGAACAGGAAGCTCTTTCAGGCCACAGTGCAGGTCATACACTTGCGCAAAAAGGATGGAAAAAGAATTGGGTAGAAAGAGCCTCAGATCCAAGTGAAGATTCAAAAGCCTTGGTTAGGCTAATAGAAAGAAAGCTCCTGACCATAGGATGTCTGTGACTTGACTCACATTTATGTCCAGACTGGCCCATGCTCAGCTGTCAACTGTGACCAGACTGGAGGAAGGGTGGTCTCAGTGTGAATGCCACGAAAGAGCCCAAAGCTGTGATAGCAGAAGGCTGTTAGGCAACTCAGTCCCCCACAGAAATTCTCTTAAAGGGAGAACTGAGACATGCAACAGCATGACCACCACACGGATCTTTCTAAATTTTTGTTTTTGTTTTTGTCTATAATAACAGTCAACACAAAAAACCTGCTTCTACCTTATGCCTACCCCCAAATTAATTATGTCACATCTAAGCTGCTTCTGATTCTATTCATGGTACCAGCTAAGACCAATGACCAAAGTCTCTTACCTGACTCCCTGTGTAGGGCTGGTCAATAAAGCATATCTCCACAAATATCAGATCAGTCTTTTAGAATTAGAGAAGTTGCCTCGATTGGTAATTGGTTTGATTCTATCCTCAGGAGAGAATAGAGCTGATACTGAACTCACCAGAGAGATCAGAATTGTGACTCAAGGGCAATGTCCATTTGAGGCTAAAGGAAAACAAGAAAGGTGCAGCAAATTTAATAGGATATCTTCTCCTTGTATAACTAAAAGTTAGTTGAATATGCTATGAAACACTCTCAAAGCTATCTCTAAATCCTAAATTACTACCTTGAATTCTATACAGAAATATCTAAATCTTTCTGAGTGAGCCCACTTCTCTCTTTTTGTATTCCTTACCTTAATAAACCACCATCCATTCCCAGGGAACCATTCAAGACTATTTTCAATCAAACAGTAACCAAATCAAATGGAGTTCATGTTTCACATATCTTCTATCCATCTTCCTCTCAAACTCCTCCAAATTCACCTGGATTCACATAAAAGACTTCTCTCCACCCTTACCTTCAGGATAGGTGGCTTTCCCTTATTGTACTGTCGGAGTGATATTTCAAATTCCAAATCTGGTCATGTGACTGCTATAAATCCTTAAATGGTTCCTCAGTTTTTGGAATCAAGTTCTAACAGCCTAGGTGAGTGCCCAAGGCTCTAAATGATCTAGACCTGCCTATACCTCTAATCTTGTTTCTTCCTGTTCCCTCTTAAGAATCCCTCATTCCAGGCATACTAAATTCTTCAGTTCCTTAAATACAGCATGATAGTTCTTGTCTTCATTCCACCGTACATACTAAGTCTTTCAACCGGACACCTTTCCACACCACCACTGCTGTGCTGTCTTCTTCTTCTCTGAATCTCAGATTGAGTCTCACCTCCTCTTTGGGAAGCCTGGTTTGAAGATTCCTCTTTCTATGGCACTCACCTACCGTAACACTTGAATGTTATAAAAACCTCAAATGTCCATCTGTAAGCATGCTTGATTCTTGAGGGAGTTGTTTTATTCATCTTTGTGTCACAATACTTAAAAAAAAAAAAAGTCAGGCAGACACTTAATACTAAATAAATGTTTGAATAAGATTCTTTTTTTGAGCTGCCAGTACAACCCTTTCTAGTAAAATTGTCAGTGGTAAATTTTCCAAAATTTCTAAAGTTATCAAATATATAACAGTAAGATATTTTATAAGTAGAAATGGATCAGATCAATTATTTTAGACAGGGCGGAAAGCCAAAATATTTATTATGGTCTAGTTGTTTTTAGAAAATACAAATTTAATAATTACTTGGTGGCTCCTGAGTATCTCCAAGTTCTCTAAACCATTGCATCTTCACTTGGCCATATGGTTCTTAATGACCTCTACCATCAACACTAGCAGAAACAAGAAAGAAATGGACCTTTTAAATGCAGCAGAAAGAGGATGCTAATGCCTCATGTTTTGTGATAACTTTTGTGTCACAAAAGTTTCCTTTCATATTACAAATACTTATGTTATCTTGCCGAATCTTGAAAATCACCTTAAGAAGAATATAATCATTATTTCTATTTTATAGATGAAGAAACATAGACAAGAGAATTCAGATTTGCACAAAGTGACAGAGCTATTAAGTGTAAGGTGGTACTGGTCATGTTTACCTCCTTTGACTTTTCCATTAATCATGATTCTATATATAACTTTCTGTCACTCATTAAATTTTCCTCAAAACTCATCTAATTTTATAGAAGGATTAGTCTGACCGGATACCTACTTATTAAAAACAACAGAGTTTTGTAGTTACTATTGCTAACTCTGCAGAGAGCTGAGGTTGAAACCCCTTACTAGCTATGTGGCCTGAACCTCAACAACCTTGTGCCTAACTTTCCTGGGCTCCAGCTTCCTTGTCTGCAAAACAGGATGATTCATAGTACCTGCCTCATAGGGTTGTTCTGATTATCAAATAAGGTGATATATATGTATATATGTAAACACTGAGAATGATTCCTATACAAAGTAAACATAAACTATTATTGTTATATCAAAATTAGCAAGTCTGTGAATGTGAGAACCTATGAAATTAAGTTGCATCCCACAAAGAATTTTGTTCACAGGGTAATTTAATGCTTTTCCAACTAAACAATTCCACACAATATAACTATGCATCCCAAATTAATCAGTCTCGTGTAATCATGTTTAAATATAAATTGCTTAAATACCCCATCTTAAATGTTACTGGTATCTACTAGTTTTACAAACATAAAGGCTTTAAAACTCTTTATGCTTATATTTTGAGAAAGTTTTTTTTTATTTTCCTGGCTACAGTGGCAGTTAATATGGTGGCCGTATTCTGTTTCAAATAATTTAGGTCTGTGTAAGAAAAGTGAAAATACAAATGTTCCATTTATGGAAATAATTAATAATTTCAATATTTATGTTTAGATGTGACAAATATAAGTATAAAAATTAAGAGTCTGTAAAAAGCATTTTTTCTTTCCAATTCCTATGTGTAAATATATACTCAAATCTATGTGTAAAGATTAAATATTCTATTTTATTAAATATTATAATTTTCATGATGTTATAACAATTCATAAAAATGGGATAAATCAAATGTAATATTATAATATAACATAAAATAGTTACCATAAAAAATAGAAAGCATTATTACTTCCACACAACAAATTACTTCTATGATAACCTTAAAACTCAAATAATCATACATTTAAAGTATTAAGCAAGAATAATTAGATTTGGAACATTTAATTTTATAGTATATACAATATTGAGTAAATGATAAGGATTAAGGAAAACGAATGTATAAACAAGTGTTAATTCCTTTTACAGAGATGGGAAGAAGGTAATGTGAAAAGGGTGAAGGCAGCTAAGAAAGGAGGCAGGAGGTCAGAAGGAGTGAAGGGAGCAAACAAATATCTGTTTCAAAAGAATATATGAGCTGTCCTAACTGTACAAATATTTCTACCAAGCAACCGTTGAATTCCCACGAAGTCATGGCCAAAACACCCAGGAGGTAGAATGAAAAAAGTGAGAGATATTAATCAAGACATTCCATCACCAGTAATGGGGAAACAGCAGCACTTCACCCATAAGGAAACCAATCATTATGAATAGCAATCCTGGAAATGCCTGCATAACGTTTAGGCTATTTAACTGGCCAGTGAGTGAACACATTTCTTCACCATAGTGATTCAAACAAATGATTCCCATTGAAAATATTTCTCCCTGACACTCTGGTGTTAGTCATCTAAATTTGGTGACTAGAGATTGAGTTAGGCTAAGCATAAAAAGTAGGCCAATAATTGGTAAAAGAAAATTTAATATTAGCATTCAGGAAAATGGCCTAACAAGCTTTCTCCTGAACCAAGCAAAACTTACACAGTTTTTGATTTATTCTTTTTTCATCTTGATAGCTTTGAAAAAGCCATTCCCTTCTGTTCAATATTTTCTTTCCATGTCCTACTAAAAAATGCTCCTTATTCTTTAAAACACCGTTCAAATGTCACTCTCTGATGAAAGCTTTGCCTAAATTCTATAGACAGAGTTAACCAAATTCTTCTCTGTACTTTGTTCACACTTTTATTAGGAGATTTGTCATAGCACTGTAATTATTTCCAGGTTGGTCTATCTGGTAAATGATGGGTCTCTGGAATGAATGAACAAACGAGTGAGAAAACAGATGAGATGTGTTTCAGAAGGGGAAATTATTGCTTTTGGCTCATTTAACTCCAAAAAAATAGCTTTCTATTATCTGGAATTCCTAACACTTAGGTTTATTTTTCTAAAAATAAAATAATTGGGAATAACAGGTGGTTTCAGTTTAACAACCTTAAATTCACTCTTGCAAGCCCATCCATTCGTTTTTCTTTCTTGTTGGTGTCAAAAGCATGCTTTGGATCAATGACCCTTTCCTCTAAGAAGGAAAGGTCATTCAGATTTTTATTAAGTCCTGGCAATTTGCACTTTAGCTCTCTTTGTTGTTCTGCTTCTAGAATCTTGTGAATAGCAGATGCCCTGATCTTCTGGGAAAAAAACGCTTCACAGAGCTCCCCCGTCCTGCATGAAATGTGAACAGTCTTTAATTTGATTTACTGGAAAGAAAAGGAAGCTGCTCACTACTCTCTTACTCCTGAGCCTAGTTAAAGATGAGAAAAGGAAGGAGTGCTTGGCACTCAAAAAGTTCAAATTATTCTGAAAAAGAAATGAAATTTATGGAAATTTTAAATCACGCAAAGACCTAACCACTTCCTTCTACTTGATAGGTAATATACAAAGAAGTATGGTGATCAAGAGAATAGAGAAAATGTTTTTCTTTTTTAACAAAATCTAAACAAACATAATCTTTTTATATGAGATTAAACTATATACCCATGGAAGCATCATTTAAAAAAAAAAAAAGCACTCTCTTTCTTATTCATCAGAATCATAAGACTGACTTTCAGTACCCAAGTTAATTTAAATATCTTCTTATGAATTTGTACCTTAATTCTTATTCCAAAAGAAAAAGTCTAGTGTTTAATATATACAATGTGTACTAAACAGTGAAAAAAGTGAGTTCTAAAACAGTGACTGTTTTTTAAAAGGATTTTTTGTTGTTGTTGAAATGCAATTTTGCTCACACATTCCCAGACAATGGAAAATCAGAAGCAAGTCCTGGCCCTGTGTTTCTGGCAACAGTTTAATTTTTTTTAGCCTAGAAATCATGTAAGTTCATTTATTCATTCAACAAATATATTTATTATGTGACAGACACATAGTAGACACACAGGGAACAAAACAGACTAAAATGGAAAAGATCTCTGATGTGAAACTTAAATCATTGCCAAGGAGAAAATTAAAATGAGAAGGGAATAAGAAGGGCCAGGATCCTTATGCTATTTTAAATATGGTTATTAAAATGATTCATATAAAAATTTGCACATAAAATATAGTTTGATCAAAAAGAAGGTGGGGGAAAAAGCCAATTGTTGCCATCTACTTTATTTTGTCACTTGAACTTGAATTGTGGAAAAAACAAAGAGTAGATACTGATAAGTGCTTTCAAAGATTGCTGATCACAGACTGAACAGGAGATTCGGTGGCATCTCAGAAGCTTAACTTCAGCAGCACTAAGCCATGTTTGCTCAGGCCCTGACAACGTACAGCCAGAGGTAAGTGTCCTCTTACATTTTTCTTTTACACCATGATGCGAAGTCAAAGTTATAACATGAAGAACATCCGCTAGAGGAAAAATATACATCAAGACAATTTTCTCTCAAAATCAAAGGAAAACAACAATTTAGCTAAAACATAATTACCGATGTCTACAAACGCAGTGACGCAATCCAATGCAATGGGCTTTCTTGGCATAAACAATACTAATTAAGTAAAATTTTCAAAGTTAAAGGTCTAACACTTCTCAACCTTAATGCTGGCTTTAAGTCATGATGCTTGACTCAGTATTCTACAAAGGCAGAAATAAAATGAATGAGATTAAATAATGTGGTCAAGATTATACATATAGAAAGATGCAGGGGAAAACCTTTTTCTAACTCCCATTTCATTTACTTATTGAATTTATTCAAACATTTATTGGGTGTCTACTGAGTCCTGGGAGTCTCCAAGTTCCCTGCCCTCACAGGCATTTCCTTCCACTAAGTAGATACAGACAATAATAAAGGAAAAAGAAAACTAAGATGATTTTAGACACTGGCATAAAACAAAGTAATGTGATAGAGAATAATGGTGGGATGACTTCAGAAAGCATTGGGAGGGCCTGTTTGAGGAAATGACATTTGATGTGAACTGTGAATCACAGGAGGGACCTTTGCAAGTAAAAACTTAAAGCATTCAGAAAGAGTTCTTAAAAAAAAAAGAGGGGTGGTAACATAACTTTTAAAAGCGATATTTAGTGTTCTAACTTTTAAATTATAGAATAAAAGAAAATGAACTACTTATTGCCAAGATTTTAAAAAACTAACAGTATCTAAATCAGGTGATTCAGATACAAAATGACATCAAAGAGTTCTTTTGAAAAGTGGGGAAAGTGGTCAAGTGTTATAAATTTGAAGCTCACCTACCTTCTAGTAACTCCTGTATCAAACAATATTTCTGGACTGTATTTCTTTTAAGAGAAATGATATGCTTCTAAGCATAGCATCGAGATTTCCTAATAAGGAAGCACAAAGAAAACAAAAAAAAAAAAAAGCTTAAAGGTTAGCAGATCTGGAGTCTTAGGTATCCAGACATGATTTATGTTACAAACAAAAGCAGTAAGCCTGGGCCACAATACAAAAGTGGAAGCCTGATGAACTCAGAGCATTGTAACTTTCCCCAATAAATCACAATTACCAAAACACCAATGATAAATAGCTGGAATCTCAGAGTATTTACTAGCTCTTACCATTCGTTAGTTTGTTGACCATTTGATTCTTTTCTCTAGAAAATGAGGTTTGGTAGTTCTACACCAATGCATGAATATTTAATTGTGAACCCTTGAAACATCAGTTATAAAATTTTTAAAGAATTCACTATTTTAAACAAGATTAGAGCACTGGGGAAAATTTTCTTTCCTAAATCTATCTTACAGTGGAGAAGACAAAAAGAGTTCCAAGATAGCTGTAGCTCAAAGAAGAGATGTTTAAAAACTGAAAGAACTTACCTAAATAAATAAAGGAACACTATTTGTTCAATTTTCAATCACAATTCCTCAAAAAGAGCAGATAAGTAAACTATTCATATGTCAAAGGAACATATAACCCATAAGGACAGGTAAAAATATGAGCTATCAATTAGTCCGATAAATAATATTTTCGCATAGAAATTATTGTTTTTTCTTAAAGTTTTAATATTTCCCTGTTGCAGAATGACTGCAATAACATTTTTTAAGTGGTTTCTTCTAGTATCATCATAAAACAGCATCGGTCTCCCATTTCTGAGGTAAGATTTGAGGCAATAAGGTTGTAAAGGACGGAAATAAAATTTAAAAAATTCCAGAATCAGGATTAAACTTTTTTTTTTTAACATTTTCTTTAAAATTCCTCAACTAAGGCATTGGTTTTTACAGTGTGAAAACATTTTGGTTGACTATACTTTAGCATTGCTTTGGCTCAGTAACAACTGAATATAAATCTATGTCCCCATAGAATTTCCAGTTCTTCCAAAAGTTGAACCCAACACTTATTCTTAGTCAGTGTCACATCCACAACTTAAGGAAATCGTTTCTTCAGTCCTCCTGAATGAGATTTCATTCATAGTGAGAGCCTGCATGCCATGAGTGTAAAATCACCTTTCAATTTTGTCCCCAATGACTGCGATCAGAGCTACAGGCAGGAGAAAGGTTTATAATGGATTATGAATTGGTATTATAAGCTGTGATTTAATATATAAGTGTTTCAGGCAAACGTAGTCCTGGGCACAACTATGAAGTATAAGTGTTCTTCATTATCACCATTATCTCTGTCTCCCTTTTCTGATTTGTTTTGTTGGATTTAGTTGAGGTTTGTGAGTTGATTAATTGGTGTTTTTAAACCAAAACCTTGCTATCACCAACGGGGGCAGGAGGAACCCACCTGCAAATAGGAAGAGCTCTACCACAAAGCCACTGCCAACCGGAATAGACTTCACAGTTTCATATGCAAGGAGCTTTTCTATCCCTTAAGTTTGTCTCAGAATTTTAGCTATGCTGCTAAAGATAGCAAGAAAGAGTTGAAAATCTACTCAGCCCCCAAAGTGGGTGGTTTTGATTGATTTCTATTCCCCAAGGAAATGTGTCTTTAATCTAGACTCACTTCACACATTTTATTAACATTTTTAACTCACACATTAAACACAAATTATGGGTGATGTATATCAGAAACAACCTGTTAAAACTAAATGCTACCTTTCATGAACTGCTCACCTCATTTTCCATCCTTTCTAAGGATATAACCTCCTTTATTCTCACATGAGATCCCCAAGCAGCACATTCTCTTTAAAATGTACATCTTTAAGTTTTCCATAGGTCATATAATAATTGATAGGCAAAAACTGATAGGCAATCTTGTGGATTCTTCCAGAAGTTTTAAGGTAGGTAGGTAGGTAGGTAGGTAGATAGGTAGGTAGGTAGGTAGATAGATAGATGATAGATAGATGGAAGGATAGCCGAACACTTTTTATTTACACAGTTGCCAGCGTACTATTCCCAGTGCTCTGTATTTCTTTTGTTTTGCTCTGTGTGATCATTCCATACGCATACGTGAAGAGTTTACTCATCCTTTTATATAGAATCAACGTAACCCAACCTGAGAACTGGCTCTTCTAACAAGACGAGTGAAAACAGTGAGTTCTCTCACATATCAAGGTCTTTCTTCCTGGCATTCTTCCTGCTTATATGCTGAGTTCTTACAATTTCCCCAGCCACTGAGCAAAGTTCCAGGCTTTTTTTTTTTTCTTTTTTTTTTTTTTTTTTTGACTCTCTCACGGTACAAACTACCATGTTGGATCTTGGCCACTGTCTGTTCTTGTCTCTGATGATTGCCTAAGTATCCAGTCATGGAGCCTTTTGATCTATGCCTGGATTTGATCTTCATCAACTACAGTGTTCTCTTAAATTACATGTTAGCTATCAGTGAGTTGGTGTCCCTTCTCTGTCACAGGTTTTTCCCGTTTTTCTAAATATTAACCTGATAGTAACTATATTTTAGCACTTACCTCAGTTGTTTCTCCTGCACCCATTACCGGCTCCCTTCAGTGGTTTCAGAACAAAAGCTAGGATACATAGACACATATCTTCCTCCATGAGCCTAGATTCACAACTTCCTCCTTTCCTTCTTCTTTTTATTATTATTATCTTGGGAGATTTTTCTATTTTTTTTTCAATCACAGTTGACATTTTATTTTACATTAGTTTCAGGTCTAAAGTATAGTGGTTAGACATTTATATAATTTATAAAGTGCCCCCCGCCCCACCCGGCACCATACATAACTATTATGTTATTGACTATATCCCTTCCCTACGCAGCAGTTTACATCCCTGTGACCATTTTGTAACCACCAATTTGTACTTTTAATCCCTTTATTGTGTTCACCTGGTCTCCCAATCACTCTCTCACCTGGCAACCATCAGTTTGTTCTCTGTATCTATGAGTCTGTTTCTGTTTTGTTTGTTCAATTGTCTTGTTCTTTAGATTTCAGATATAAGTAAAATTATAGGGTATTTGTATTTCTCTGTCTGACATATTTCACTCACCGTAATATCCTCTAGGTCCATCCATGTTGTCACATATGGTAAGATTTCATTCTTTTTTACAGCCAAGTATATATTTACCACATTTTCTTTATGGATCACCTATTGATGGGTACTTAGGCTGCTTCCATTTTTTGGTTATTCTAAATAAGGTTGCAATCAGCATAGGAATGCATGTATCTTTTTGTATTAGTGTTTTGGATTTCTTTGGATAAATACATAAGAGCAGAACTGCTGGGTCAATATGGTAGTTCTATTTTTAATTCTTTTGAGGAACTTCCCTATTGTTTTTTATAATAGCTGCAATAATTTACAATCTCACCAACAGTGCATGAGGATTCCTTCCTCTCTACATCCTCACCAACATTTGTTGTTTGTTATTGCAATGCTATAGTATCAAAATGGCATGACACTAGCATAAAAACAGACACACAGGTAAATGAAACAGAACAGAAAGCCCAGACATGAACCTGCACCTATGTTGTCAATCAACCTGTGACCAACCTGTGACAACTGGGTAAAGACAGTCTATTCAATAAATAGTAATGGGAAACTGAACAGGTATATCCAAAAAATAAGTGAAACTGGACTGCTTTCTCGCACCACCCAAAGATAAACTCAAAATTGATTAAAGACTTAAATGTAAGACCTGAACTCATGAAACCCCTAGAAGAAAACACAGGCAGTAAACTCCCTGCCACTGCTCTTATTAGTATTTTTTTGATATATCTCCTTAGGTAAGGAGAAAAAATTAAATTAAATTAAATGAATGAGTGAATGAATAAATGGGAGTACAACAAACCAAAAAAGTTTTTGTGTGGTGAAGGAAACCATTACCAAAACAAAAAGACATCCTACTGATTGAAAGAAGATATTCGCCAATGATACATTCTTTATCTTTTGAAAATATGATTGTTGGCTATAAAGATGAGTCTCTTCTTTTTTCCCATGTACTTAAAAACAATTCCCAGAGCCAAGGTTCTCTGAGAGTAATTTCTGACTTCTTTCAAAAAAACTTTTTGACATAATTCTTCCAAAAGCTTTAAGCACCCCTTATATATTTTCTGAGATCCTCTGAGACACACAAAAGATGCCAAACAAGCAGCCATTTGTTCTAGGACTCCGAGTCTACTTTCTTCCTGAAGAATTCTACCTTCTGGATTTTATCTAAGAAAAGAGAAATGGTGTTTTCCTCCCTCCCTTTTTCTTAACACTGTAGTATGACTTGTTAATTAATTTACAACTCTGCTTAGCTTTGAGGTAGCCTTAGGATAACAGCAGGTTTTTTTCAAGTCTACACTAAAACTGCAAAAGAGCATAAATCACGATGGATTCTTCACTGCTTATCTCAGTAAATGGTGGCAGCACCTTCCCCCTAGTTGCTGCAGATGGGAATCTGATCATTTTCATCAACACTATTAAACCTCATCCCAATATCAGATCAGATTCTTCGATTTCTTTATATTGACTAGGTGGAGATTCTTCAATTCCTTTGAAATCAAATCCTCTTTTCAGTCCTATGAACACAGACATAGCTCAAATTCTGTCTGCCACTAAAAGTTCTCCTTCTTAAGCCATCTTCCAGGTAGATCTCTGAAAAGACAAAGATCTACTTTCCCTGTGCTTTCTCTTTTTTTCTCTCTCTAGGAGGAGGGACACTCATTTCATGAGTCAGATTCTAAGCATGTGCCTGGGCTGCATTTACTAATGAGAAGGGTCACTGTGGATTAATAACCACACCCATCAGTATGACTCTTTCTTTTGCTTTTTGTCCTTTTATGGACCAGGAATGGCAAAGCAGCCCTGGACCTCTCCCACACGGGGAAGATTGAGTCATCCAGTTGTCTTGCCCATCAATTTTCTTTCATGTATATTTCAGTCCTCTCATCACAAAAGTGCCTGTGGCTCCTTGAGGCTAGCAGCAGCACAGTGCCTAGGTTCGGGTCTAGAATTTGGAACAGGGAGGAGGTTCCTTATGCTCCTAGTCTAGATGCCACATTTTAAGTCCATTTTACCAGAGTTCTTGGGAAGTGAGAACAGAATATCCAACTAATAATAAAATCTCATTCTGCAGTTCTTTGTATTTGACTCCCAATTTGGACATTTTCCCTGGCAATCTTACAACACTGTCTGTAGTCCTGTTAATATTTGAACAACAGTCCACTAGTCCTAACATTCTCCAAATTTATAAGAAGCACAGTTCTGTAGTTCACATCCAATCATCCTGAATTCTCTGAACTATCCAATGCTCTACTTGTCTCTACTGGGTACCATAATAAACAAATCTGTAGACTATCATTCAAGACCATCTGATATCTAGGACTCAATTTATCTTTGCAACCCATGAATCCGTGAGCTTCCTAAACAAATCCTTGTCATGCCTCCACGTATGGCTTATCGTATTTCCCCTCCCAGGAAGCTTTGCCTGAACACTCAACCTCCACCTGCCATACTCAGTCAACCTACATATGTCCACTGAGCACCTCCTATATAGCAGCCTCTGAGCTTGGCCCTGTGGAGATTTAAGGCAAATGACATAGTCAGCCCCACCACTTCTAGAAATCTTATCAGCCCCTTCCAGCTGTTAAGAATGCCTCTTCCCTTTGTGCTCTCACCTTACATCATCATGCCCTGGACTACAGACATGTGCACGCATTTCCTGTCTCTCCCACTGACTGATAAGCCACCAGTTTCTATTCATCTCTCATTCTTCCAGGTCCTTAAAAAGATGTATATTTATAGATAATTTTTATAAAATCAATTATTCTATTGTCACATTAGAAAGCCAAGCTTGAACTCTACAGTCGATGGCAAATGTGCAATATTAACCAACATTTTCATTCCACTTATTTTGTTTCAAACACAGTTTGTTCCAAACACCTTCCACACATTAACTCAATTTTCACTCACAATAGCCTTTCGAGCTAGGCACTATTATTTTCATTTATACAAATGATGACACTAAGAACCACAGATGTTAAGTCACTTGCCTCACAGTTGGTGAGTGGAAGAGCCAGTCCCTCGGCACTTATGGTGGATGGGTGAGTAGAAATATCCTGCATCCAGCTCCAGCCCAAGTCTCCCTCTCAGTTTCTTAGAAGGGTGGATATCCAGAGTCATTCTAGACACATCAGTCACACTGTCAAAAGACGAAACACATTTGGAAAGAAAAAAATGAGTGCATTAAACTTATTGAGCTACAAGGACTAAGAACCCTTAACTAGAATTCAAAAATCTGGGTTTTGCTCTGGTTTTGACACATACAGAGGAGGTAATTCTGCATAGTTCACCCCATGATTCTCACCGTTTTCATCATAAAATGGGGATGATAATATCTGATTTATAGGATCTTTGGGAAGATTCAATGAAATACTAACCCAGAAAGCATTTGCCATTAGCAGATTATTATGTAAATTGAAGGAACTATTGTTTCAGGGTTTAGCACAGGACTGCCTCTGGTTGGCAGGGAAATGACAGATCAACTGTTGAGTTGTCCCAGTGAGAAAGCTGTAAGGGTAAAGGTTTGGTGCAAGGCCTGAGGTTGCTTCAATGATGGGTGAGGATTTAGTTTTTGCTATGTCTGGATAGTTGAGGGCAGTGTGAACAGGGCTTATTTTAACTCCAGAAGTTTTGAGTGAAAATGTTGCTCCTTCTTTTCAGTACTGCTTGAGAACCTGTTCCAGTGAATAAAATGATTTTCAGCTGAGTTTAAAATCCAAGTCGATATTTTGGTCTTTTTTTAACTTGCAAGACTTGGAAATCACAGGCCAGAGCCAACGACATTCACCATTCTGAGCAAGGATCTTCAGAAATCTCCCTAGCAACTTCTTCCAGCTCCTCATATTAAACCCAAATCCTCTAGCTGCAGCCCGTTCCACTGTCTTCCTTTAGAAGGGAACAGCTGGCCTGCAATCTCCATATAATATCCATTCATGGATTTATTAAATCATAATGCATATTAGCTGTGTTACGTATTCCAAAAGTAGCAGGCTTTTAACATTACCAACAGGCATTTTTCAGTGCTGTGCAAAATATACCCCTGGGGGCTCATAGCAGATGTTCAGTAAAATTATTGAAAAAAATAGGAAACAAGACTTTCCCCGGTTTTGAATCCACAGTGAGTAAATCGTTCAAAAACAGCCACAGGCTTCTCAAAGTCTAAAAATTAGGAAAGGCGCTTTTTCTGTGAATATCCTTGTGATATCTTATCACAGCAGTCATAGATTATGCATGTGAAAATTAACATTTTATATATGCTTACCTCTAAAGAAACAGGTAGGATCAGACTTTACGGAATAACCCAAATCATGAAGCAGAGATAAAGAGAATGAGAGAATAAGAACAAGAGAGGAAGGGGGAAAGGGAAGCATGAAGAAATAGAGGGAAGAAAAAAAAATGTTTTTCTGTATTTCTTGTATTCTTAGAAAACATATGGCAATTTTACAGTATTTTATTTGTTTTCATTTATGTTCTATATCACACTTTGTAAAGTCTGTGCTGGGAGAAATCTTAGAAGGGGTGAATCAAAGCGAAAGGGGTATATAGAACCAGATGAAATAAACGTTTTCCTTGGAGAAATACTAAACATTGCAACCTTGCATTCCATTCGGCACTGCCTGAGTTTCTGTTCATAGTTCCTAATAACTTCTTTTCTAATGCAGTAGATATTGGAACAAGGAACTTGCTATTGTTGTTTTTCTAGGAGTAGACATTTTCTCCTTCCACCCAGTGATGCTGAAATTCCTTTGTTACCAATGTCCTCCAGGGTGTAAGTCAAGATTCATGCCACAGTAGTTGAGGAAGGCTACGGGCCACAAAATTCTGTGCTTGTCTTAAAGCTTAACATGTTTGCTGTTTCTGAGAAAGAAGTTTCCAAATTATAGATAGAAAGAAGCATTTAAGTGATTATCAAACAATAACAAGAGAGACTGATTCCCATTGGCACCCTACAATGGAAGAAACTGAGCCTCTAATACTGTACCTATAATACAAGCATGGCAAAAAAAAAAAAAAGGCTGAGACTTTGAGAAGAGGATAGAAGATGGTGGGCACTTAGAGGAAATGAACCTCAGATTTGTCCATCCCTGCATTGCACTATGTGCATATGGAATGCTTTCTTCCTCACCACATGACGACACTAATGTTGACACCAGAGACAGACACCCCCTGTATGAGAATACTTCTATTGTCCTTTCATAATTATAAGTAATACACAGCCAATGTGGAAAATTTTGAAAGTATAGAAATTATAAGGAAAAATTAACACTCCCCTTAAATCTACCTTCCCAGGAAAAACATTTTTCATACTTCACTGCATTTTCCTCTTGGAATAATTTTTTTCCTTAAACAACAGAAATTTATTGTATTATAGTTCTAGAGACCAGAAGTCTAAGGTCAAGGTATCAGAATGGTCATTTCATCCTAGAATTTTTTACGCCAACATGGTTATTCCTTTCTTATAAAACCCAGATTATTCTGTGTACACAGTACTTATTTAATATGATGTCATAAGCATCTGCTATGTCATTACCAAGTAAAAAGTGTCCAGTTTTTGAGCCCACAGATATCATTCTATTTATCTTTAAGAGTCATGACATGGTGCATCATTGTTAGTTTATGTGCCTTTTCTTAATAATTACCATAATTGAACATTGTTTTCTATTGATCAAGTTATCTCTTCTAGTGATAAAGCCATACCCTTGCTATCTTAAATCATCTTGGCACTTGTCTTACTCATCTCATGGACAAATAGAAGAAAAGGAGTACCTGGATCCTGAATCTGGTTTGCTTCCTCTCTACAGTAACCCTTTATTTCATAATGTCAGCTTCATTCGTGAAATCTCATTAATTAACCAGAAAGTAAGATATTTACTTACAAATGTGGACTACAGTGAATCACTGAAGTGTGTGAACATTGTACATTCTTGTGACTACTAAGAAAGATGTCTAAAAATGTCAAAATAGAAAAAGAAACCTAAGTTGGTCAACCATGAAGAGAGGACTGCAAACTCCCACCAGTATGGTTGATATGGTCAACAGTGAGTTTCAAGCATCTAATATTAATATTTATATTTCAAATTATGCATCTCATTATCTTCTGTGCCGGCTAGAATTAACAATTTCAATAACAAGGAAAATGATAACATCAAACAATTTTTAACACCCCATGCACAGAAAAGTATATTAGATATTAAATTTAAAAAAAAAAAAAAGAAAGATTGGTGCTTTAACAGAATTTTGGAGGGTAATTGGGTATCCACTACAATAAAGTGCTAGATATAGTAGGATTATGTTTTTGAAAAAATCATATTAACTGATATTTTACAGATATTTATAAATATTTGGTTCCATCACCCATCTTTTACTTTTTGTCCAATCCAACCATCTAAGCCTTCTTCATTCATAAGCCTTAAGAGAGCACTGCAATAAAACAAAATCAAATGTGTTGAAGTCCACCATTTTTTTCTATTTCAAAAGACTGTACCCTTATGTAAGGAGAAAGGCTGACTTTAATTACTCTTAGAGTATAAGAAGAAATTTCTTCAACCAACACTCTTCCCCCAAGAGTTGAAATCTTCTCAATGAGTGATTCCTTCCCCTCCAGGATTGTGAAAAATACAGTGGAATTCACAACAGTCGCCCTGTTCAGTCACACCAATCCACCTCTTTCTTATAGTAAAGGCATTACTTCTGGAAAAACCTCTGGGATTCTGATTAGTCTTATTCTCTAGGGAAACAGGTTAAGAAGAAGCTTAGTGAAGTAAGCTTCTGAAGACATGATTAAATGTGCTGGTTTCCCTCCTCTACTACTCGTTTTAGATTCCTCTCATCCTTGGTTAGTAACTGCTGATCTAGGAGACTCACCTGAATTAGTGATACTGAGCCTGTTACCTGAGGGATCTTTTGCCATTTTCAGGAAATGGCTCATGCACTTGTCCATTTAACACCAAACTTGGCAAGAGAGTACCAAAACTCACCCAAGTGGATTACCTATAGTGTAACAGTAGCCTTGCTCCATCTTCATGATCAAGGTCAATTACCCCTGCCTAACCTTTCCTTATTTTCTGGTTTCTTAAGTGAGTACAGTGGCAGCCATTACCTAAAGTTTAATAAGACTCTAAATGTGGTCCCTGGTAAAAGCATTCTTCCTCTGGAAATCAGGACCTCTTGACATCCAAACTTGAAAGTTTTAGAAAAGAGAAGCACACAAACTCCCAGAATCAGCCACTAAAGGTGATAGTTCATGACACCATCCTTAAAACCAGCCATTGGCTCCCAGACCCATCCATCCTACTTACTGGGGGAAAGCATCATGTAGTGGTTATAGATTTAGAGTAGAGAATAAAGTTGTATTTCCACAGAGTATCATCTCCCAGAGGGCGCCTCAGCTGTGCCTTGAAAGCCTGATACATCTATCAGGACAACAGTTCCTGGAGGTGTGGAATGTGACATGACCAGCAGATTCCATGGCCACGAGGCCACTACTGTTCACCATGTGCTGTTACATGCATTCCTCATTCTGGGGCGACACTACACAAGGTCCTTTGTCAGCAGATGGAACGCTCTGTTAACCCTCAGGAGTGGTGCTGGGGAGATGCTCTGGTTAGGAAAGGCAATTTACTGCCTGGATGTGTCGTGAACAAGGCTAAGAGGAACTGCAACCTTTTTAGGATGGAACAGCCTCAACTTGGACCCGAGTGGCAGGTCAGTCTCCCTGAGGGGAGGCTGAGGATTCTGACACACGTCTCTGGTCTTGGTGGCAGGATCAGCCTTGTTAAGTGGGAGCCCATGATGTCAGACCCATGAACAGTCTCCATCTTTACCACCATGGCTGCATGTGTGAGTCCACTGTGCCAAGATTAGAGCGCCTGATACGAGAGCTTGGCCAGCATCAGCTGGACAAGTCATTCTGTTTTGTAGCTTAGGCTCTCTTGTGTCAACATGCAATACAGAGATATTCACACTTTGTGATCAGTCTCATAGTCTTCTTTCTTCTTGATACTTCCTTCAGCCTTTTTCCCTCCAGGCCCTTCAAAAACTAGTCATACTATTGTGCTCATAAAACCATGTATGTTCCTACCTTGACCCGTTTTTCCTTCTTTACCATTTGAAGAGTTGACCATCACCACTGTCTTCCAGGATCACCCGAACAAAGCTGTCATATAGCAGTCTACTTTCAACTAGTACCCAAAAACCAAGTTGACCCACTTGTAAATCAAATGTAAGATGGCATCAGCAATCATAAGGGAATTCACATGCATTCACAGGATTGGGGAGAGGAAGAGACAGAGAGGCAGCAGTATAATAGCGAAGGTAAAAAGGGAATTGTGGTAACAAGCTTACTACTGTCCTCTGCCCCCTCCTCATACACTCTTTTAGGTGGCACTATAATTTTATGATGAGTGCTGCTGGGTCCGCCCAATCTTACCACCTGCTGGTTCTAAAGCAACATAGATCTCCATGCATTCTGGCTACCTAGTCACATGATATCCCAGTAGTCTGAGCTCAGCAGCATGACGGGATCTGCTGCAGCAAACAGAATAGTCTTCTGCTGCCAACTTCATGGCCAGACTCTGTGGGTCTATGTTGTGGTCCTGCAGTAAACTCCAGTGTGTCTTTTTCTCTCTGGTGCCACAGGGTCTGCTGGGTTGTATGACTCAAGTGGCAGAGATGCTTGCATGGCAACCTGAACTTGCTGCAGGACTGTTCCCCTCTCAGGGCCCCACTCAGAGCTGCCAGTCTTCCATGTCACCCAGTAAATGGATCAAAACAACATCTCCAAATGTGGTATATGCTGGAACCAGTTAATTATCTCATCTGTACATTGGACTCAGTTTCTACTCAATGTGCAAATGGTCCATTCTCTTTGAACAATATTATGACAAGTTGGGAAAATTAATTAGCTCAAAGAAAATAAACATATACTATTTTTCCCATATACATGCAAATTTGCTTCTTATTCTACTTCCTAATAAAGATGAATATATATATTCTTAGATTGATCACTGAATACCATGCACTGAGGCTGTGTTAATCTACTCTAACAAAGTAACTGATCTGCCCCAGCAGCTTGAAATCAGTACTATTACTTGGTTCAGTTTGCAGTAGCCTACTCTTATCCACCAGAAACTCCCCAGTTTCTGTAGGGGCCAAACTGGTATATAAAGTCTAGATATAGTGCATGATTTAAGTCTTTGAAAGTGACATTAGTACCTTCCATTCCTCCTGATATATGACACTTTTGAATTTATCTCTTGACTGGGGCAGTGGTGTGGGGCACTTTCAATAATTTCCACTTGGCCTACTATACTAAGTTCTCATCTCCAATGGATGAGGAAACAATATGAGGATTATAGTAAAAAAAAATCAACTCAGGTCCAAAAATTGGGTGAGGGATCATGCCTTTCATCAACGTAGCTGCTTTCAGCCTCCTGATCATTCATCCTCAACTTTCTTTTTTCTTTTTTCTTTCTTTCTTTTTTTTAATATATATATATAGATTCAGTGGTATCCTTGTGGGCCATTCATCTTCCTTGCTCTTATGAATGTTATATCTTATTAACCACCCAGCTTTCTGCATGTCAGGCTCCTTTGCTGCTACCCAACCTTGACACTCATTACAAAAACTGAGCCCTCCTTCATTCAGATAGCTAATCCTCACTGCTTGGTCACTATTATTTTGGAATCCTATCATCTCCATTGCTGTTAGAAAGCCAAGTTCTATAACTTCTACCATTTGCTCCAGCCAACAGAGACCAACTACTAACATTGCCAACATGTGAGTTCCTTTACACCATCATATTTCTTATCATTTTGGTAAAGAAATTATCTTCCAGATCATCCACAGAGTATAGCTAGCTGGTGGGTTCTCTAGCCTTCCTTTTAATATCCATGATACATCTAGTAAACCAATTTCTCTATGGCTTTGGCCTATTACTCCATTATCTTTCATGGAAATTCTGATATTTATACTTCATTTTGTATGACCATTATTTTTTCTTCTAAACTAATAAAAGCCATCCTAGCAATACATTAGCACTGCTACCTGGGATTCTTGCCAAGAGGTAAATTCTGTATCCTATAAGGACTATGAGTCCTTAGTCCTTATAAATATGATTCCTTCTACATTGATCAGTTTTTTTTTGTCCAACTTTATAATCCAGTGCTCCAAAAATTATCTTACATTTACTCTCACAGATCCTGAGGTACATGTCAGCTGGGCCTTGTAGCAACTTCAACATGTAGTCTCTTTCCTTCCTCAACAGGACTACTAGTTCCTAGGTGGATTATATTATACCTTGACCTAAATCTAATCACCAGGAGGGAAGTTGACATGGCTCTTAAGACAGAGTGCACCAACTCTTATAAGTTAGAGGTTACTGAAATGTCTTTAAGTATGACAGGGTCACTAGCCTCTAACAGAAATGAGAAGGCTAATTCTACAGGCCCAAATGTCTTAGGAAGATCTGGGTTTGAAGATTCTTCAGTGCATCAACTTAGATGTCTCCATCCCTAGTCTCAACATTTTATGCATCCCTAGTCAGAACCTTGACCTTGGCACAGTACATTTGCCAGAGTTGAGAATTTGACCTTCCCTAAAGCTGTGCTATGCTTATAATTAAGACCTGGTCCTGATTATCAGGTTTTTCTGTCTTCTGCATGCTAGAAATGAATGTCTCATTATGTGGAGCCAAAGAGGTCCTCTGAGTTTCACATGTCACCTTCAGTTCGTGATTAATTGCTCTCAGCTATTGGCAATGCCGTCATAGCACCCAATTGCAGCAATCTGATTCCATAGTCCTTATAAATATGATTCCTCCTGTATTTCTCAAATGCCTGAGAAATAGTACCAGCCAGTACATTCCCTTCCATAGATATCACATTTTGGTTTAATCCCCAGTGAAAATGCTAACACTTGCATAGTCACGGCATGGTGGTGACTATTAATTCTCCAGCTATGACTGAGCCCTCGTGGCAAGTAACCTAGTTCCTATGTCCATTTAGATTCAGCTTCCTAGGACTACTGCCCTACGTCAAGTCCCCCGAAAAAGAGAATTGTTTGCAGGAAGTTTATTGGAAAATGAATGTTTTGGGGAACAGTTGCAAGGAAGTGGACGAAGCAGACTTGGTCAGAGGAAGAACTGCAAGGCAACTATAATGGAGGTCCCAAACAATGTTTTAGGGCCCTGAGAGAGATTGAGAGGGACCCTCAGAATTGTCCCATATTGAAGCTAGGAAGCTAAGGCTTTGTACCCTCACTTCAACGGTCATCAGATACACACAGCCCCAGAAAGGGGACACTCCTCAGGATGGGGATGGCACCTATTTTCAGCCAATGGCAAGTCCCAGGGTGGACATCTGTGAGCTGTCGATAGACAACATTCTTGGCAACTAAGGAAATGGTCATCTGAAAGGAATCCCCGCATTCATTTTACCTGGTTAGGACCTTCAACTCATGCTTGAGTGTGGCTACAATGTATGAGAAAAACATAGAAAAACCTATCTTGGCTAAGATAGTTTTCCCACTTCTCTGGTAAGATGCAGACTACAAAAATAAGTAGAAAAATATTGATAACTATTCTGATATTGCTTTAAACTCTCTACACATGGCAAAATACAAAAACACTACCAAATTTATTTATACTTAGAAATACCCTACTAATTCCTTCAATAGAATTACTGAATGCCTTGCCTTCTGTAATACAGAGAGGAGTAACACACTTCATAAATGTTAGTCCTACAAGGGAGATTCAGCAAAGAGGGAAGCATGAGATACACAACTGTCCAGTCAGAACTGTCTAGTTGGAACAACTGTCTTGTCTGGACCATGGTGAACCAGCGTTCAACTAAGTGACAATGATGTCAGATCACTTTTAATCACATAGTGTGGGTCCTGGAGTATCAGAGTGCCTCAGCTAAAATCGGAACTTCATCAGAAGTACTTAGGAAGTTAATTAACCTTTCTGGGCTAATTTCTGCATGTATCAGTTGAAGACTATTATGGTATCTAAATCATAGTGTCATTGTGAGGATCAAAATTGGAAAGTTCATACAAAGTACTCAGCATTGTGCCTGGCACATAGTAATCACTAAATAAATATTAACCTTTATACATTTGTTTTGGCCATCACAGAGTTAAATTCATTTTTACCTATCAACATACACAGTTTTCTACTGGATAAAGCTCATGAAATGACGGGCATCGGGCATTCACTAGACAGAGGTGCAATCATGCAGAAATGTGAGACAGGGTTAATTTTTATATCAAACCTGCTATTGGTTACAAATTATTAATGTAATTTATAAATTGAATCTGTAATTACTGTTAGAACATTTGCTCAGCTACTCACTGATCTAAATTTCATACTGCTTGTAACAGTCAGGCTTTCCAGAATTCAGAAATCATGTATATGAACTGACTTCCCAAATATTTCTTTTTCACCTCTCAGATAAGGACTAACTGATAACTCATCCAATTACCTATGTACCTGAATGGGCTTAGCATGTTTCTTCATCCAGAATGCCTCCTATCACTGCGCTTTTCCTACCACAGTTATATGCGGAAAGAAATCAGATGAAGAAAATGGGACTTGCCCCAGCACATCAGGGACAAGAGAAATTATTTACTCTAGATCCTCGGGGACCACTTGGCCACTAAGCAACACTGCCCTGCTCAGGCTGTGCTTCCTGCTTCTCTTGCTGTCACTGGGACAGGCTTAGCAGGGGAGACAGAGCAGAAGCAGATCATCGGCATTCCGCATTAATGTGATAGTCTTGCAAGGAGCAAGACCAAGTGAGGAGGACTGAGTGAGAGCTGCAGTCAGCCTCCTTGCTCTCCTGAGGATGACAAAATGCCACCACACACCTAAAGCCAACATGCAGCGTGCAGAATCCCCAGCTCACACATTTAGCGCCTGGCTGCGCTGTGAGCTTGTCCGGGCACTCACCATATTCTGTGCTGCAAAATCACAGGAAGGGCTGTTTATAAACCTGCGAAAGGAGGAAGCTTCATTCAAAAGAAAAGGCTTTAGAGGAAATCCAGCTGCCTGGCACATAATCTGTTTTCCCTGCCTTCATCTTCCTGGGGACTGTGCAGTAAGTAATGCAAAAACAACCATTATTGGCAGAAAACACTACAGGGTGAGAGACAGCATTCTTAAGAGGCAAGGTGCTTTTGCCAGTTTACCTGCAGTGTTTGGAGAGGGGGGGAGGATACATTTACTCCAGAATTGCTGAATATCTAGACTTTACGTGAAAGCAGTCGAATGAATATCCTTAACCCCATTTCATGTGCAGTCCTCGGGCACTCTGCAGTGCTCAGTAAAACGCGCCAGTAAGGCAAAAGGAAAGGTCTCTGCTGAATTTTCTTAGAAGGTCTAATTCATACACTTACTGCAAATTCACACAGATAATACAGAAATCAATCACAGCGCCAAGCTGCAACCTCAAACACCTTGTTGATTCCATGTAATTTACCGAGATGACAAAGATGTGACATGCTGCAGGATAACTCTTAAATGTACAGAAAATCTAGGGAAACCACTGCGGAAGTTCTTTTTAATAATTATAGTTAGTAGCACCTAACTGTAAATTTTTCCATGGCTGGTCACAAATTTAATCTTTGGCTACATTCTAGTTTCTAGGTTTTTCTGTTGTTGTCTTTGCTTTGCTTAAGATGTTACGAAGCTTAAGATGTTTCTGAATTATTATCAGAAATGATCATGGTTTTATATTAAACTATATTCACACACACACACACACACACACACACACACACACACACACACACAATTTCATTTTGAAGAAAATAAGACAATTAGAATTTTCTCCAGGAAATGAGGTGGGGGGAAGGGGAGGGGGAGAGAGAGAGAGAGAGAGAAGCAGAGAGTACAGCACAAAGAACAGCTCCTGACAATCTGAGTTTCAATGCATTTGTCTCCCCACCCCCTTGTCTAAAGGGTGAAGATTATTATTTTGGAATGCTTTGGCAGGACTCAAAAAATTATCACCGCCATATTTCATAAATCACACACAGAATTATAATTTTCATCCAAACTGAGTGCCAACCCCTTCCCTCTATTCCAGAAATGTCTACTGTGGAAGTAGTTGCAGGTCTGAAAAACTCAAACACCATGCTGCACTGGCTTTCTCCTTTTAAATCCCTCCTTAAGAGTCATCTGGATCCAACTGGCTTTACCCACCTCAGCATCCTCCAGACAGCTTAATCCCAACCTATAATATTGAACATTCCTGACTCTTACATTCCACTGACCCTTTAATCCTTTAAACCCTCCCACTCCCCTTTTTCACATTCCTTGAATTTATTGAACTTTTGTAATTCAGGATTAGTTTGCCTATTTACCTTGGGTCACTCTGGGATACACAAAAGTATTCTAGTACTAAGTGTGTTCACACAGCCTGAAGAAATAGGACGCAGGTAACCTATAAACCCAGATACAGGACACTAACAAGTGCCCTAAAAGCTGAATTTAGGGTGCCCGACTTAGTGAATAAAAATATAGGGCATCCAATTAAATTTTAATTTCAGATAAACAATATCTTTTGTATGAGTATAATCTTTGCAATACTGGGGATATACTCATACAAAAATACATTTGTTGTTTACCTGTATCTGAGTTTCCTGTATTTTTTTCTGGCAACCTCAGCTGAATCAGGACATGGTGAGGAGGAGGTCAAAGTTTAATTAATCAATAATATCCCAAAAACATACCTCAGCAAAGTGACAGAGGACCTGTCCTGCCCCAAGAGTTTAGAAAAGAGCCCGAAGCAGAAAGGAGTAAAGTTGTCCTATCACCGCCATTGCCATGGCCAATGTCCTCAATCAATCAGGACACCCCTTTCTGGCATCAACACAGCCTCCACAGCCATCCATCACAAGTCAATGAAACTTCTCTTGTGAGATGAGACTTTTTAGCAATCTTTGGCCTAAATAGGCCTGAGAATATAGAAATATGTAGAATTATTAAGGCTTAGTTCCCAAGCAAACCTCAATAGGTTTCCTGTATTCTCCAAAAATAAAAATAAAAATAAAATAATAAAATTAAAATTAAAAAAAAAAAAAGACTATAACCTTAAAAAGCCATGAAAGTCCAGAATTGTCACTGGATAGGTCAGTTGGGACCTTGATATTGAATGACTCTCTGGTGGTAGTTCTGAAAATATAGATTATAATCCACATTGGGCCTCCGGATAACACATATCCTTCCTTTGGTTCTTACAGCTAATGATGCATGATTTATATACTGCCATTTTTATATGCATTTGAAGATGACATATTGGCCACCTACAAAATGAATGAGTTAAAGATCCTAAAATGGTGTATTCTCCAAACCAGATTCCTGGTATAGCAGCGCTGACTGGTGATTCTGATCCAGGATCCTATGCTGCCATGTAATGCTGGCATGCATGGCTGCCTAACCAAAACTGAGCACAACTTGTGGAAGGCCAGCAATTTTCAGGAAGCTCACTTGGTCATTGGTGTGGTCTTAACTTGCTCAGGGTTACCAGATACCTTCTACTTATGAATTACTTTTGACTTAGCTTCTTCATTTACACTGGACTTTGTTGTGGATTGTTTGGTTAACCCCAGAGTGTACGACAATATATGCTTCCATCAATGGTATTTGAGGACCATAATTTTGCAATCACTAGGCTTTAAGTCATGTATACATTGTGATTCAGACACAAGTCATCTGTACCAGTATGCTAAGGCAAACCACAAAAATTTGCTTATACAGTGACACATTCCCTCGTATTACCCTATTTTTTTTTTCCTTTGTATAGTGGGAATGAACAGAATAAGTGGATTGCAGGGTCTTTTGTCCCACCAAGCCACACTAAGGTCAAAACTAGTTTGAAAAATACTTTTCCAGAGCAACTGACTCGTAACTGTAATCAGGTGGTATTATATATTGCTACATGTAATTATATCAGATGGCCAAATCTTTTTCATATCAAGAAAATGTTACAGCAAAAACACATCAATTTTATGATACATAAAATTTCAAACAAAACCACATTGCTAATATTTTTTTTTAAATAGTTGACTCTTTCCAATTCTTTTCCCATGAATATTTGTTTCCTCTTCCTTTATTCTTTACGATATTTACTGACACTCAGTGACTAGCAATCAAGTAATGGCAAAAAACAGATATTTTTTTAATGTACAGGAAAAATGTCCTTAACAATTTAACAAATAGCTTTCCATTTATTTTTCCTGCAAACTGGGAAAATATTTCCAATATTCTATTTTACGGCTATGCCACTTTGGTTTCTTTAGGAGCACAAACCGAATATGTCACAAATTTTAGTAAATTATGAAATCGGTGGAGCAGGCATTGACCAGAATATATTTTTAGCATCAAATTAAATAGTAGAGCATAGCATAGATCACATTTGTGCATGTGTGTGCCTATCTTCTAGGCCACAACATGAAATGAATTTCTTGCTATGTGGGAGGATCTTGGTTAAAAGGTTTGAGAAATATTGCTCTAGGGTAGTGCTTCTCAAACTTTAATGTGTAAAACTTACCTGGGGTTCTTATTAAAATGAGATTTCTGATCCTGTAGGTCTGGGATACGGTGTTACATTTTACATTTTCATAAAACTCCAAAGTGATTCTGATGCTGCTAGTCCAGGGGATCAGTCTAACTAGCAACAGCCCAGAGAAGCCCTCACAAACGATGTGCTGAATACGGGCAGATGGAATTCCACATCCTTGTAAATCCCGCTCAGGATGCCCAAGTAGCAGGAGGAGCCACCAGCCACAGACCCTGGCTACAGTTTTTTCTATCTTCCCTTCCTTTCTGTCTCCTCTCCTTTGTTCTTTCTCCTCCTCATGTTTGTCAATATAAAGTGGAAAAATATTATTGGCCACAAGTTGCTGACATGAAATAGCTCCAAACAGGTATAGGAATCAGAGCTATACAATTGATGAGAACTCCTGACTAAAATCTCCCCAAAATCTATTTTCTACACTGCCAATCGAGTAATTCATTCAAAATGAGTCTGACTATGTCTCCTTCCTCTTTAAACTCTTTGGGTGGGTCCTCATTATCTGCAGATTAAGTCCCATCTCCGTAGCATTAGGACATACTCTACTTCCCTTTAGCCTTATTTTCTTCCTCTCCAGTTCCCAAAACCCAGAATATCTTTTTGGAACATCTATTTGCTCTGGATGTTACAGTGAGAGTTCTCCATGTGGGTAAGTCCTATTTAGCCCTCATTCAGCTCCTTTAAAAACCTTCCTATTTTCTTCCTCTACATGCACTTGCACGCATAAACACACACACACACACACACACACACACACACACACACACACACACACAGCCTGATTAGAGTATTAGAGTAGTGGCTCTCAACCCTGGCTGCATAGTAGCAGCATCAGTGCAACTTTTAAAAAGTATTTTGCCTGAGCCCTACTCTTACAGATTTTCTGAGACCTAAAGAAATCTGATGTGTGAGAAAGGGATGTCTCTGTCCCTTGGTGATTCAGAATTCCAAGTTCCCACATTAATCATTAACTACCTCCATAGGGTTGACTCATGTCCTGGTATTCTAAATATACTTGATACTCTAAGAGTTTCAGTTAAGGTCAAATTTTGGTCAATTATATTTCTTTATATTTCTTCCATCTTAGGATATATTTAATTTTCAAAAAATTTTCCAGCTAAACATCAATGTCCTTTTCAGTGATTTGCCATAAGTAGAGGGCTACATATCCCCTTTAACTACTGTCCAAAGACATCTAGCCTCCAAGTATAATGTTATTGGTGTTTTTAAAGCCATTCTTGAGTACTTGGCTATATTTGGGTCGAGTGCAAAGATAGTCTTTGAGAAAAATTTCATTTTTTTACATTAAATTATTTTATAGGAAATACTTCCAAATTATAAGACATACTTCTTCATTTTATTAAATGAGGAATTCTAAACTTAATCGATGTTTCTCCATTGTGTGAGCATTATAACTGCCAATTTCTATAATAAAAATGTAGCATTTTGTTTGCTGTTGGCTTATTATTTTTTCTGCCATCTTTCCTTCCTCCATTAGCTCCTCTTGTCAATGCATTTTCATATCCAGCAACATGACACAGGCCTTAGAAGTGATAAGAAAAGAGTGCAAGCCAGCAACAAACAGGCTGGGAGTCACAAAATCTGGGTTCCAGTCCTGATTAACGTATGAGCTTGGACAATCCCTCTCTTCTGGCTTCATTACCTGATGTAAAAGGTTTGTGGATGACATGATTTTAAAAGTCCCTTTTAGTTTTAGAAGCTCCTTTCTCTCTTCTTTCCCCATGAACAGCCATTCTGTACTCTGTTCCCACACTTTCAATTTTCATACTCAACCCTGAGCCTGAGAAGTGCTTCCCCAGGACACTCAATACCTTGTCCCATTTTATTTTGTTGATCTGGTCTCAAGGGAGACATCAATACCTCCTGGGTGCCTTCTTTGAATCTCTAAATCTGGGATTACATGCCTCTCTTAGGTACTCTCATAACATCCCTACCCTTTTTTTATATGATGTATGAAATTGTTTAACTCCCTTCATCACACTGGGTAGAGCTGAAGGAAAGAGACTTGTCTTCATGTTGCACAGCCCTAGCACAGATGCTGATATGCAAAATGGGATAGGGTACTGGGAAGAGGACTCAGGGAAAGAATGAGCACTTTTAATTATTCAGGAATCAGTAAACTTAACTGATCATCATGAAACTTCCTTAAATCATGATGCAAAAATTCAAAACACTAGCTTCCCTTCTAGCTTTGTTCTATCAGGACTATAATTACTAGAAATATTCTCTGGATAAATTTCTTGTCTGAATAAGTTACTACAGTTAATGAAAAAATTTTATTTTGTTGTAATACTTGTAAAAACACAGGGTAAGATTGATACATTTCTCTCCTCTCATTTCTATACCTGGACATTTTTAAGGTGGAGTGTTCTGATTCATGGAGAGGTATGAATAGAAGTGACCTTACCATGGGCAGGACAAATCTTAACCTTAATACCCTTCCTAGACCCCACCCTGACCCATCCTTTGATCCCTCTCCCAGGCCAAAAGCCCTTCTCTATCCCTTTCCCCTTTAAAAGTAAACAGAGAGAAAAACACCAAAATATTTCCCGACTTTCAGAATTCTGCCAATAACTCCGGGGCACTGGACTGAGCAGTATGGTCTTTTATGAGGATTCCTCATTTTACATTTACACATTATTCAGATGTAGAAAAATGACTGGATTCGTCTGCACAGAATGAGGTGTATCCAGATCAGTTTCACTGCATGACAGGCAAGTTACTCCCAGAGCGATTCTTTTGAGTTTTGTTTTTAGGCAGGGTATTTTTCTGGAAATTGGTAGTTTGAATACTGGTTCTCTTTCCCTAAAGTGCTTAGAAGAGGCTAAATGGTAAATTAAGTGTTATTAAGAGAACCTATCTTCCATTAATTGACATTTTTTTAAAACATGCCTCCTGAAATCTACCTTTTAATAAGAGATGTGAAATTACCACACTTCCTCTTTGTCTATGAGTATGCTTTGTTTTCTTTTTCCTTGGATTCTGGAGCTCACCAACTTTAAAATATTTTGCCTTAGGATGAGCTTAACTGCCAAGTAGAAGCTGCTCATTGTTTTTATGTCAAAGCTACATTTAGTTGTGATGAAAATCCTATCAATCAGTTTCCCTTATTATTCTATAAATATATATGAGAGACTTTGATTTTGCCAAATTCTCAGTAATCATAGAATAGGATTGGTCATAAAAGCAAAAAATGGCTTAGGGAAGATTCCTCAGAGACCCACTAAATTCTCGTTGGGCGCTTCTGAGTTTTTGCTTTCACAACCAAAAGAGCTAGGAGGACTAAAATTGAAGAGGAAAAAAATGAGGTTACAAAAAAAAAAAAAAAAAAAAAAGGAAAGAAAGAAAAAAAATCTCTTCAAATTTTACATTTAAGATAAATCAGGAACAACGAACATCAAAAAGACTCAACTTCGTAGTAATTTGTTTTGTAAAATAAAACTATAAGAACTGGTTTGTTTATTACCAGGTTTTGTTGCTATTGTCATCATTTTGTAAATAATGTTTCCCCATATATGGAGACAAGTAGCTTTCTGTATTAAAATTGCACAATTGTTCCTTCACTCCAGAAGTTTCATTGTTTATATATGAATGCTAATTAATATAGCCCAGAATTGTTATTAATGTCTCATTTACATATCTAGCCTGGGGAAATATTTAGCCCCATTCTTTTTGATACTCAATTGTGTATTTGTCCTTGTGTCATAGGGAAGAAATGCAAAAGGAATTTGGGACTTTTGCCAAATTTTCTGAATTCTTGAATTCAAACATTTTCAGCAAGATGAAACAGAAAACTAAAGAGGAGTATCCTCTGAGCAGGAAAACACCTGCTAATCAAAGAAAGGCAATAAAACACACCCTTATTTCAGGGCATCTGATTGGGCTATGAGGAAGGCGGCATGCTGGCCTGTTACAGAAAATTTCTGTGCAGAGCAACATGAGATGACTTTGAATATCAGTTTCCATCACATGGCTCAGCCAGGATGTTAGTTTGTCCAGAGAGGAGAACTAAGATGACCTTCTACCAAGGGACCTAGGTCAACGCTATTCAGAGTTTTTTCTGAGACTGGTGCTGGTCTTCACTGTTTATAACTGATCCGTGGTGACATAAGAATGGAAATTGAGAGCATTTAGAAATGCTTTGGTGAATTGCCTTGGCTGATGAGCAGACTTGTGTCTGTAGGTCTTTTCTCTCCTTAGAAATAAAGAATAAAAGCCAGTCTTTCACCATAGATAGTGAGAAGCCCTGATGTAGGTATTCCTTGAGGAGCTTCTAGACTGCAGCCATCAAGAGTGTCCTGGGTAAAACACATGGCCCTGGAAAAGGGCTATTCAAACACAAAAGAGGTGGCGTTCTAAGGAGCCCCCACTGTCCCCACTGTTTTATGCTTTTCTTTCCAGAAGAGTCAGCCTTTAGGAAGGGGGGTTAAACACTGCTCCTGCCCAGGAAACGTCAGGGAAAAGGTTGGAGATTTTTTTTTTTTTTACACTATGACTTCATGAGAAAGAGAAAATAATTTCTAACGAGGAAACAGTACTGGACCCCTCCAATTTAGACAGGGGTTTACAACAACTTTTAAAAATTCTAACTTGGTGCCTGGCCCTTAGAGTTTCAGCTGAAAGGCAGTAGCACAGTAACAGGTGCTTCGATTTACAGGTTTATTATTCAGAAGAGTTATATATAGAATTAAGAAGATAATGGGTTGGAGTATTTGTTACTTCATCAAAAAGTTAGATGAATTTAGACTAAAGAATTTCCACAGATAATCACCCTCAGAGGATCTGGGGACTACCACAAAAAGTTACTGCTTAGGAATATTCCTTCAAGACCTTGGACCCTTCTTGGTGATATAAGAAAAAACTCATGAAATAGAGTATGTATGAGCTAGAGGCATGCAAACCTACTAAGTCAGGCTGTATCAGCATGGTCTGGGACTGCAGAGTCTGGACTGTTTGCTAAAAGCCAAGCAGTTTTCAATATTAACCTATTAGTGACCATTACAAGACATTGTCAGAGAAAACTAAGAAATGTTTTTATTTGGCACCTTGGGACAATTTCCAATTTGGAATGAAACTCCGAGTGACTTTAAGTATATTGCAAAGTACATCTTATATCCATGAAAGTACATATTATGACGGAGTATTTTGATTCTCAGAATTAGTCAGTGTGTCCCAAAGATGAACATTTTATATTTGGGGGGTCTCCATGATATCTTTAAGCATCTGAAAAGGAAAATGAAACTGAATGTCAGATCTGCTCAGACTTATTGGCCTTCATTCCTGGAAATATCAAAATGAGCCATGGATAGAACTATCTAGAAGCCTGATGGGCACAAACTTCCTATTTCTCAAAGTAGAACATCAATAAATGAGCTATGTTTTAATGATTTTATTTGGATGTATACTTGAGATGTCCATGAATATGTTGCTGGGGTCCATGAGGAAAATATGTATTCTGTAACTTCCCACCAAGGTGGGACTTTTAGGAGACAATTTAGAGACCAAAGGGATGATTTCCAGAGGGAGTAGGGAGAAAGAATGTGTGAAAAAGGTGAAGGGGGGTATGGAATTAATATTGTGCTGAGTTTGCATGGTGACAGATGATTACTAAAATTAATTAATGGGGTGATCACATCGTAAGGTATGTTAACGTTCAACTACTATGTTTGTACACCTGAAACTAATATAACTAACATAATATTATATACCAACTATGCTTAAATTTTGAAAAGTGAATTTTTAAAAAAAGAGAGATACTATGAAACGCTGATTCCCTATTCGCATTGGATCCTCATTACAGCAGTTAAATAACACTATAATATTTGCCAGAAACATAACTATAACACCACCCAAAATAACATTTCAGAACTTACTCCCAATTTTTGACGTTTGACTAAGAACCTAGAGTGAGCACTGATGTTTGTTTTGGCATTAGCTGTGAAGGGTGGGATGGAGGCTGAGGAAAGAAAGCACTGCCTCTCCTTCTTGTCTTTGTCTATACACATGGCCGGTGCTGAATAGAAAGAGCCACATAATGAAGTGAGGGTGCATTGTCCAGAATGTTACAAAGGCATCTGTTAGCTTCATAAACTGGACACAATTATAAAGCCTCAAATAGAAAACAAGTGGAAAGCTACTCCCTGCCAAGTGATAAGGAGAGAAACCCTGAGCCCTTGATAAACAACTGACAATAACTTTTATCAGTCAAGAAACTGGTGAGACAAGTATCCAAAAACTGTCTAGCTTTATAGATGGGTTAATAATTTGAGCACTGGTAAAATTTTAGCCTACAAAAGGACAATTTCTTTTATTGCAAATTCAAAAGCCCTGTGATATACTGCAGTGCAGGGACATTAACAAAAAAGAAGTCGTCTTTGCTTAGATGACCTTACTATCTGTCCACTAATATTGGAGAACCTCTTTCCACCCCAAGTCAAAGCAGGTCACCTTCCATTGTTGTGTTTATTTGTAAATGTAATTCAAATTCAGTTTACCATTATACAAATGTCCAGGTTTTCAAATGCATAAATGTTTTTGTGTCCTAGAGGGAATGGGAATAGAAAGGAACAAATGTCATGTTTCAATTTTATCAGATGTGTTTTCCTACAGCAATAATTTAGGGGGGAAAAGATTTTTTTTCTTTTTGTATTCTTCCTTCTCCTCCTCTCTCCTCTCTCCCACCACACCACCTTCTCATTCTTTTTGTTCTTCTTTGTCTTTCCCACCTTTAAAGATGTCAGAGCCAGCAACAGCAGCCCTAGAAACCTCCAGGTAAGGAAAGGTCCTTCTGAAAATATTACTGTTAGAAATAAAAGTGAATATTCAATGTCAGTTGTGAATTATTCTCCCTTCAACACCAAACTTCCAGAATCTCACCGACTGGACCACCAGTGCTGATGACTGGTTCCAAGAAAAGTCTTTCCAACTCTCTCTATTCCAATGACTTTATGAACAATCATGGTGACTGACAGCCACAGACCACAGCAAGATTCTTCTTTTCTTCTCTTCCTTTCCCTCTGTTTAGTAAGAAAAACCCATCTACCAAGAAGATGAAGAAATCAGATAAATATTGTACTTGAATGTCATTTCCTTCTAGATATAGAAGATTTATATGCCAGAGAATGCAACTGATTCCAAAGAGGGCCAAGAGGCAGGCAGTAGGGGGAAGGCAATGAAGGCTTAGGTCCTAAATTCTGAACTTGAGTAAGTTCACTTAACCTCCCTGCTTGCATTTTACCGCCCAGATCGGAGCGACTAATTCAAAACAGGACTGATCTGAGAACCCCACTGAGGTTCGTGTTTCTAAAATGCCTCACACTGTATAAAAGGGGGATCGAGGTGCCAAATGCTATTCCTGTCTACTCCTGCCATGTTTCACATTGACCTCTGACCTTTGATACAACAGAGTGTGAAACCAGCATTAAGATCTATGTAACGCCATACTGGCTGCAAGGGAAAATAGAGAAAGCAAGCCTGGCTGAGTTAAGCTCCAGCATGCCACAATTTCACAGTTGAACCAAAAGTAGTACAAATGCAAATTGTAGGGTGTAAAGAACCTAAACTTTGAAGTCAATGCCCTGGAAAGTGGAATGGGGAGCTTATTAACCCTTAAGTTGGGTGATACGGGGCAGCAGAACTTCAGCTTTTGCTCTAGACATGTCTCTCGAGTTATTGGGTTCAGCTAACTATAATAATTGTAGCTCATTTTTAATGATCTCTACTACATGAAGCGTCCTGATAATGTTTGGGATGTATAACCTCAAATATGCTCAGCACTACACAATAATGGAGAGTGTATTATTATTCCCACTTTACATAGAAAATATAGAGAGGCTAAATACATTGTTTAGGGTCTCTTGGACAGAGTTATTACATAAGCCAGAATCCAAATTCATGCTGCCTGACCCCATGGAACACAACCCACAATCAAACATTTATTCTGGGACAAAAAAAAAAAAAAATGTTTGGCTGGCAATCATCAGATGGCCAGTAGTAGGGCTTCAGTCAACACGTGACTGGCTCTCTGACACCATTTTACCTTTCAACATTCTGTGACTGGGGCTGCAAGGTTTCTACAGGAATGTACAGGTTGAAGATGAATCTCTCACCCTTGGTTTATCCTCTCTATAAAATTCTAAGAGGTCTATCATCCTCTCAGCTGGGTTCCCTTTATACAGTTTATCTCTAAAGATATTTATGACATCTGAGGCCCTCAGACCATATTTTCACTGTCTCTTCTCATCCTTGTTCTTGTCTTATGGGCAAAGGCAAGAGAGGATTTTTCCCCTGGTGAGAAGAACTGGCTTCAGAGTAACTGTGGCTACTGAGCTTCCATCAGTCCATTATAGGCACTGTGTTCCTCATTTCCTCTGGAAGACACGGTCGCCATACCTCCCTCTGTGTCCCCAAACTGCCCTTAACACTGTCGATGGTTTAGGAAAGATCCCAAAGAAACACAACACTTCACCTTAGCTTTCCTTTTGGCTTTCAGCTACTTTTCCCTCAGAGTGCTCATTTTATTTCCAAAAGGTTTTGGAGGAAACTACTCTGAGGTAATGAGATATCTGGGAAAGGTTTTCACCTAAAAGCCAAAGCTCCCCCAAAAAACATTGATTAAAAAAAATAATAACCTGTCAGATTAAAGACATTTTTTATACAGGGACTCAAATTTCTGTAACCAAAATCTTCTTTCCCAACTATGACAAAATCCATATTCAGTGAAAAGTATCTAAGATTCCCTTCTTTTTCACAGCTCTGCTCTAGACGTGAAAATATGAGGGAGTGGCTCTCCCTACTCTCAACTCCTTATAAAGTGCTGTTGAGAAAGTACATGTATTGTGCTCTATCAGGAGTTGCTTTGTTCCTCCTACTATAAACTCCTCTTCTACACTAATGAGTCTTACCGTGTCTAAACGTCTGCTCCAATACGTGACAATGGAAGCAGAGGGTGGTGTGGTACAATGTGGGAAAGACCCAAAACCCCAAAACTGGCTTTGAAAACTGAAGGGAGTCATAGGCAGGAAATGCCAGCAGGCTCCAGAAGCTGAACGAGACAAAGAAAATGATCCTTTCCTATCACTTCCAGAAAGAGACACAGACCTGCCAATACCTTGATTTTAGCCTATTGAGATCCACATCAGACTTCTAGTCTGCAAAACTATAACATAATGAATCTATGTGGTATTAAACCACTAATTTCTTAAGCTTCCTCAGAAAACTAATATGAAGAACTTCCAAAAGGCACCAAATGGTCACCAACCAAGCACTGAGACGCAGGACAGGAGGGGTCTGCTATGCAGGGGGAACTTCCCATATCAAAGAGATCATGGTAATTGGTATCTTACCACATGTGTAAGGTTATAAGGCTGAAAATGCCCTTCCCAGTATAAGAAGTATGTTGCTACGTAATATAATGGTGAAGAATGGAGGCTGAGAAGTCATAAAATTGTAGTTAACAAGCATTGCCAAAACATAATTATGCAAAAATGATTATATGTGCTCTTTATCCTGGGGTGTGGATTGCAGGAGGAATGCAGTTTTTCTAGCCCCTCCTTCCTGTTCACCTCTCAGCCATCAGAAAGGGGAAAAGGGTCAGATTTTTTTTTTCAACTCAGGAATTACATCTGTAAGCCTGTTAAGGAACAAAGAGGTCTAGCTGAAAAATGACGTTGTCTGCTGCTCTTTAAATTTACTCATTTCTTTGGCTCAAAGAGTCAAGTAACCCAAACCCTCTGAAACAGAGAAGAGTCATAATCCCAATCATTAGATGTTACTTTTAATATTGGAGAGTAGGATTTCTCACACTCAAATATCTCATCATATAGATGTCATCATTTCACTTGTCAGTTTTGCTGATGGAAGGGGAAGAAGAGGTGGAGAAAGTCATTTCAGATTGCCTATGAGGGGGCCCACTACCTTCTGTATGCTTCCTATCTATGGCATAAATTATTTGGAAGACATTTTCTCTTGGTGAACTTTAATCAATTCTACCAAACCAAAGTTCTTGCTACATCAAAGTATTAAACCTTTTCTTCCTAAGAAGTGCACAGCAAAAGAAGTAGAAATATATTCCATAAGCAAACTGAGAAAAGAGTAGAACATTCGTAGAGAAGGAGGATCATGGCGCCACGCAAGCTACATAAGGCCCTTTTGTATCCCAGGGGTATGTGAGGAAGCCACATAAGTATGTTGCAATGTAATTGCATCATCATTTCTCTGAATCTGAGGGGAGGGATTTGCTCTGCATAAATTGTGGTCACAGAAACCAACTGAGCTCACTTCTTTCACATTTGTGGCCAGGAGAAGAATTGCATGTAATTATGCATCTTTGTTGGCCATGCCTGGAAACAAATCCTGGAAATAAAACCAACTAGTCTATCGAGTTCTCCAAACACATAAATTTATGAGACCTCAAGAGTGTGAATTTGGAAACTCAAGAACGGTGCTTCTCCTTAAGTGATGCCCCAAGGCGTGTGGGTCAACGGAGAATGGACTCCTTCACAGTGTGACAGGGAGCCAGGAGAGAGTATCCAGGATGCAATCATAAGTAAAGGCCTGCGTTCGTCACCTAATACATCCACAACAACTGTTCTGGCACCCAGTGCTTGAGTCCACAAAGAATTAATTTAATAGTGCAAATACACAACATGGTGTGTATCAGTGTATGTATTTAGTGACCTACACACAAGCTACTATTTTTACAGAGGCTTCCAGCAGAGAAGAGGAAAAAACACGATTCAACTATAGAAGCTGTCTATATTTAATATTTCTGTTAGTTTTCTGTCTGCCAGTCTGGCAGATTGGCCCAATTGGAAAAACAACATCTATGATTGCTGAAACAGTTCCTGGCTACATTTGGCAGCCTTAATCACTGAATGACACTGAAATCCCTGTCTGCAAATCTAAGGAAAAAAAAAAAAGAGGACAGCCTTTGTGTAGCACCAAGACTTATCTGTTTGTCTTTATTTCAAAGTCCAAATTCTAATGTCATTACTCAATTCAATAGCATAGCAGTCTGCAACATTTCACAAAAACAATGCAAACTCTATGTAAATCCTTGGGTTAACTGGATGTCATCAGTCACATGTCACCATAAAAAATAAATCTGTCTCCTGTTTTCTGTTTTGTTTTGTTTTTCTAGGTCAAAGGAAAAAAGACAACATCTAAACTTACATTCACTTTACTCAAACTTTTTAACAGTAATAAGATTAAAATATTTTTTCTATATATTGATATATAACAAATGTGAAAACTAAAATTGACATTGTGTGCTTTTGATTACTGTTTTGCAATAAAACTCATAAATGGGATGAAAATTTTTTTTTAAAGTACTGAACGTAAAACTGGAAATACCAATTCTAAAACTTGGTCCTGACTCTTAGCAACTGTGTGAGATGTGACAACTCACTCAGGTTTCTGAGTCAGTCAGACTTACAGTATTAGAAGATCAAACAGGATTCCATGTGAAGAAGCTGCCTGTCAAACACAAAGTGCTATTCAGGTGTAGCAAATTCTCCTAGACAGATAGCACATCAGCGCAGGTACTATTTAAATCATAGCTTAATGTTGAATAAGTCTGTAATTCTTAAAAAGAAAAATGACAAAAAATCCTATTCCCAGGCTTCATTCGTGTTCTTGTTGAGTGAAGAAACTGTAAAGTTTGGTTCCACTTCTAATTAGGTCCTGAAAATTCAGCAGGATGTGAATGGAAGTTTTGTTTCTGTGCAAGAAATCCTGGCAACTCCGACATCTTTTTCTCTCAGCAAATCAACATTCCATCACAGAAATGACTGGCATAGCCTGCCTGCAGAATCAGCTACCTCACCCTCGCCCTTTGGCTGCCAGTGATGGGAAGCACACAGTTATCAGCAGAGGTGGGCCAGCCTGGAGGCTGGGCCAGGGGAAGACCCACAACACTTTGAGCGATGCTCGGAATTGGTTTTCAGAAGAAAGCATGCTCCTTGAAGTCAGACTTTGGTCCTTCCAGTCTTGGATACACCGCTTCCCTCTTCCCTCCTGTAGCTTGGCATAATGATGATCTACAGGATGCCCATGTGACTGTAAAGTTGGACAAGATAATTTACGGAAAATGCCCCAGTGCCTAGTGCACAGAAAACACTCAATGAATGGTTTCTATTCTTGTTATCAACTGTGAGCTAATGGTTTAATGCTCACCCAAATTTTCTAGGCTTGCAAAACTGTTACAAAAGAAGAGAACACAAAAAGATATAATATTATTTTATTAATAGCATACTTTGTTTTAGAATAAATATACTTCTGCAATAGAAAGTAACTTTACTCCTCTCCCTCACACATACACTGACTGGCTCAAGTGGGAAAACTAATTTATTCTAACATCGTTCTCACCTCCTATATGCAATCAGACTTCAAATCCCCACAGTCTAATCCCCAAACCCCCACTCCCCTTCAGAGCTCTGATGTTCTCCCTGCTTCCTGCCTCTGCTCCACTTGTGACCTCATCACCACTTTCTTACAATAGCTTCTTGGTCTCTTGGTGTGTCTCCATTCCTCCACTGTCTTTCTCCTTCAATCCATGATTTACACTGCCACCGTTTCTGGGTTAAAACAGTGATCTGCCCCACATGTGCCTTGGAGAGCAACGTTCCAATAGCATCTCATGAACCATAGAATTCACATTCCTCACTGTAACAAACTGACTCCATCCCAGTCTCTCAGCCAGGTACTCCCACTACACACCATTTGCACCAAAGTTTATACAGCAATGTACTTTCCACTGGGCATTTCTCCTGCTGCAGCAGACCCTGGGTGACACAGTGAGCACATGGCTGATGTGGGTTAGCAGAGAAGGGCAAAGGCCTAAGCTTCTAAAACTACTTCCTCCACCTGGAATAAAGAAAAATGGGTCTGAATGTGGAGAGAGGGGATTTGTGGAATATTTGTACTGGAGAGAGCTACTGCCGTGTAGCGTTACCCCTATCTTTTGGGGGGAGGGAAAGTGTGGGCATCCTACCTTCTAAACCATCCCATTAAGGAAGTACATGTTACCCTAAGTACTAGGAGGGCTGGTGGCACATTGCTTTCAGGTGTTGCCCCCAGAGACACTCTCTCAGGTCAGCAAAAAGCCTATCTCAAGATCACTTCCTTGTCAGGGTTGCCCACATCCAGTGAAGGATGCAGGGGCATAAAAGGCCAAGCTACTCCAGCCTATCAGGTCAACTCCAACAGGCCTTGTTAGTGCCGGAGACAACCCCATGAACCCATCTCTGCTCCTTCTGCTCGACCCTATATCATTCTCTTCTCCTCAACAGGTGTTGATCCCAAGGACACTTTCCACTGAACATTTCACATTTAAACTTCACCTCAGAGCCACCTTCCAGGAGAATCAAACCTGTAATAGTGTGTTCTAGTTGCTCGCTTTGAAATATAGCTGCCTCCTAGGTTGTAAGTCCCTCGGGGGCAGAGATGGATCTTAACACATTTTTGCAATACTGATACATGGCACCTGAGAAAAGGCCCAGGACTTTCATGTAAGACATCAAAACTAGAATGAGAAAGCAAAATGCAAGATTTCAGATCAGCACAGGAAGGATGTTCTCTGCAAGGGGCTCTTTAACATGGGAGTTTCTCATTGTAAGAAAGTTATTATTTTACTACTTTCACTCCTATAAGAAGAGTTTTCCCTAAACACTCCTGGCCTATGGCTCCAACCTCACTGCTTATTGTAGAAGTGGAGTTACTTACCTAGTTAATAGGTAACCATGTGACTCAAGAATGTTCACCTATCTTCATCTGCATATGTGAGTTTTGGAGTCATAGTCCTAGTCCTGGCTCCTCTCAACCCTTACTCTTCCCCGGTGGAGGAGAAACTCACTTATCAGCAGGTTAATTTGGTAAAAATAACTGTTCTTTCCTCTTCTTCAACCAAGTTGGAATCCACCTGCCTAACAAAAGCATATTGTCTTCTCTGCTTCTATAAGCTACACAGGGCAGACCCCCGAGAAATGCGGTATATAGCTGCTCAGCACCATCAGAGAGAAGTGGGTGTATCTGTCTACTTTAGGGGTAGGATATTAGCAAGTCAACATAGCAAACCCAGCTGTATTAGTTACCTATTGCTTAGGAAAATGTTACCCCAAACTTAGCAGATTAGAACAACTTATCTCATAGTTTCTGTGGGTCAGAAATTTTGACATGGCTTAGCTGGGTCCTCTGTTTCAGGGCCTCTCACAAGGGTGCAATTAAGCTGTCATCCAGAGCTGAGGTTTCATCTGGAGGCTTAAGTGGAGAAATATCTGTTTCTAAGCTCACATGGTTGTTGACAGGATCAGTTTCTTGCAGGATATTGGACTGAGGGCTTCTGCTCCTCTCTGGCTGTTGTCCAGAAGCTGCCCTCAGTTTCTTACCAGTTGAGCATCTCCCACCTGCTTCATCCAAGTCAGTAAGGGAGAGTTGTAAAGAGGGTCTACTAGCAAGGTGGAAGTTTCAGTCTTATGTATATAATCATCTCCATTGGCATATTGGTCAGAGCAAGTTACCAGGTCTTGCCCACACTCAGGAGGAGAGAGTTACACATGAATGTGAATCTAGGAGGTGATATCACTGTGGTCAAGTCAGAAGTGTCTTCAGTAACCTCTAAGGCCCACTGTCAGGCAGCTTTATCAAAAATTATAAAAGCCATATTTTTATCTCCATCTGGATGACCCAAGTGCCCGTTTATCCACTGATTCCAATCTCAGGAGGGGAAGAAGTCATCAATAACCATTCTTGAGATGATTCAACTCATAGCTGAACAACCTGTCAGTGGCAAGGAAGCACTGGTCGATCTCCAAGTCCCTTTCTTGATAATGCATTTATCACAGTGTGGGGCAGAATCTTGCTGAGGATATTAACCTTCACCTGAAGCCAATACGCCCTGCACTATCCTTATGGAAACTTGAGAGAATTGACCCCATGTCCTCATCCGGACCAGTGATCTCATATAACCACATGTTGAGGCCAAATGCATACTTGTCATGCCAGCTCTCAAGAGACAGAAATACTAAAGACTCTTATGACCGGAGGAATGGCACCGGAGACTGTGTGACGCCAAAATCCAAACCGTGTCTCGGTTACAGAGAAGCATTAAGAAGTGTGCCACACACTTATCAGCACAAAGGTCCTGTCCATATTGATGCAGATCCAAAAGATAAGGTTGACTAAATTATGCAAGTCCTCCTGTGCTCAGGAAGCATGCCCAAGTGCCATGTATAAGGTAATGACATTTACACACCGGAAAAGGGCTCCAGAGCTAAATTGAAAGCATCTAAGCATCACTTGGGATGTTTGTATAAACTGCTCCTCTAAGGTATTAAAATTAATAGACTTTAATAAAACAAGAGCTAATTGTGCGTAAAGTCAAAGCTACATAAGCCCACCATGACAGCAGAGACTGAGTTATTCCCATATCACCAGGACCTAGAGAGCTATGCACAGAGGATGGTTTTGAGATGTGTGTTTAGTTGTTTGATTGCCAAGTGTCTGCTGTTTGGCTCTTTACAGCCATTTTCAATCCTTGGTTTTTATTTCTGGTACAATACATGTGACTGTCACATGTATTTTAAATTATTTAATTAAAAACATGTATCAAGAGTACCAAAATGAGAACTACAGCCAACAACTGAGCCAAAGAGCTGAACTGTAAAACTGTATGCATGGTCGTGATGAGGTGTGGCAATGAGTGCTGGGCATCTCGTGTACATACAGGGAAAGAAGGTCTCGAGAGAGATCTCACACAGCTTGGATTTCCCCATGGCTTGGCAAATGGTAGACCTTTTGGTTATGTACCTTCTGAAAACACAGACCATTTCTCTAGGAAATAGTGCTACCTTGACATCTCAAGGGAAAGCCATGTCTTCTGTACAGCGCTGTAGTCATTCTATAGTGGGACTACCTATATTCTAGAGCAAGGCTGTCTAGTAGGTGCTTCAGAGATGATGGAAATGTTCCATTCTGTGCTGCCCAATCCTGTAGCCAAAGGCTATGTGTGGCTATTGAGCCTTTAAAGTGTGGCTACTGAGACTGAGGACTGATTTTTTAAATTTCATGTAATTTAAATTTAAATAGCCACATGTGGCTACTGCCTACTATAACAGACAGCACAGTATTGGAGATTTAGTATTCAAAGTTTGATCTGGGACCAGCACCTCTGGCACCCCTGTTGAAGCATCACCTGCCACATTTCTAATAAAAATTGGGATACAAACAGAAACTGCATTTTTAGCAAGATTGCCAGGTGATTTGCATACACATCAGAATTTTTGAAATGCTACTCTAAAATATTGTTTTATAAGGCTGATTTGTTCCTGGCTCCCCAAGGAGTAAAACCTCAGAGCTTATTTTGTAAATTGGAAACTAGAGAATATTATTTCAGTTTCCTTTTTAGAGAGAAACCAAGGTAGAGAGCTGAGTCCAGAATTAAATTTTCTGGAGTCCTCTAAAATGTGATCTGTAGTCAACCTTATTCAAGCAACACACTTTCTTTCACATTAAGGCTGGCTTTATGTGCTATAAGGATATTTGTTAAAAGATTTTTTACTGACCTTAGGAAAAGGCCTCTGTCCTTCACATAAAGTGCCAGTAAACTTCTTGCCACTGGAATCGGTTTGCCAATTCTTTCCCTAATAGCAATCAATCTTCAAAATTTTCTGTCCTGAAAGGCTTACAGAAAATTTGCACTAGCCTCATAGAAACCACAATGTTAGGCATCTGAGTACCAGATGTGATAAGGAAGGAGTGAGAAAGGGTACTCCTCTAGAAACTTCAAACGGAAAGGAAGGGAGAAAGCAGAGGTGAAGGAAGGAGGAGTTGGGAGGCTGATGTTTTGTGGGGTGTGCTCTGCAGGTGTGATTCCAGTCTCAGAATCGTGGTCCAGAATCACAGTCTACAGAGAGTGTCAGCGGTCACTCTGGTAAACTAAATTCTAGGAATATTAGGTATGCACTGGAAGGCCTGCCTGCCTCCGAGGGCACCTGCACATCATCACTCTTCAGCACAGTGATTTGTACCACAGCCTACTCTGTCACCAGTGGAAACACTCACCTCCCCTTCTGCAGTGGACATTTTTGTGCTTATTTGTTTGTTTTCAGGTTCTGCATGCACTCCTTTTTATCCCAACATTAGCTGCAAAATGTTATTTGGAGATTTACCTTCCAGTCACTTTTAGCCAACTATTCTCACTATTTCCAGTCAAAATGCAAACCACTAGCCTCGTGATGCCTATTGCTTTAGAAAAGTGAATGAAGTCAATCAAAACTAAACAGAAACATGGACTGGGGCTGGATATTCTGGGGAAAAGACTCTTGTTCTTTTTAGATGGACTTAAAACTAGAAAGCATTTGCTAAGCAGCCATTCTGACACTATAATGGGGAACCTGGATGAGAGCAGACTAAAGTGGAACCTGAGTCTAGACACTGAGAAGAGAGATACCATCTTCCAAGTGCCTGCCTCAAGCCTCACTGCAAGCCAGTCCTGCATACTGTGCATTGCATAAGTTGATAAATTGCCCCATTTTCCTGAGATCTTATGTTCGATTATGTATCTATTGGAACCAAGTAAGTGCTAGCAGATAAATCTACTCTCAAAAGAATATTCCAAAGGAAAAAGAAAAAGTTGTTTGAAAGTGCAATAAAAGCATAAATGGTTAATGCAGTGCTGAGTCTAATGCGGCATACAAGGGCTCTTGCAAATACTAAGCCTTCCCACTTTTTTCCTTCTCTACTATGCACAGATTTCTGTAAATAAAAATATAGCCCAGAAATAAACCTCAGAAACAAGGTCTATCATAAACACTTAAAAATTAACTTGTGAACATGAAACTCTTAGTAATTCCCATTCATTTATGACAAGAATAACATTATCCATTACTTTGGTGAAAAGTCACAAGATTTCCAAAGATACCAGTTTAACTACTTATTATCTCTATTTTACAGATTCAGCAAAATTTAATTTTATTATACAAAGACCAATATAAGTTAGAGTATACTCTTCCAGCTATCTTGTCCTATTATTAAACTCTAAGTTCTATAGGGAAAGCTATGAAAACAGAAGAAATAAAAAAAAATTAAGTGGGGTTCTCTAAAATATTGGAAAGATAAATTAATTATGCTGAATATAATAGCTCTATGTCTGGGTTGTTTCTTATTAGTGAAACAATGTTTGGAATTGAGTTAAAGATATTAGATGGTGTAAAACACATAAGTAACACTAATAAATCAGTGTCAGAGCTTCTGACTGCGCATAATGTAATGCCAGGCACAGAGTGGCATTCTATCTTGAGCCACTTGAGCCACTTACACCCCTAAAGGAAATGCCAGTCACGTGTGCTAAGTAACAAGTTTCCACAACACCAGAGGCTTCCAGCATGCCATTGCTTTTTGGAGACCATATGCAAAAAATACGTTTGTATATGGATTCAGTTTAACATGGATTTTCTTAGAGGAAGCTAAGTGTTCTGTATCAAATCAGGAATGAGAGTTGCAGCCAATGAAAAAATAAAAATAAAGATAAAATAAAATAAAATTTAAAAAGATAGCTTATCCCTTACTGCTGGCAAAGCCAATTAGACATATCTTTGTTTCAAGACAGCTATATAAAGAATTGGGCATTTGATACGGATGTGCAAACTAATTCTTTCTGTTGGCTCACATAAACATTTAGTGAAATATCTGAAAGATGTTTTTTGGCCTCACTTCTCCAAATTATGTAAGGCAACATAATTTAATCCATGCAGTGGTTTTCTTTTTCCTGTACAGAAAAATAAATACATACAAGAGCTTCTTCAAATAGAATATTTCAGATATATAGAACTATCAATCCTGATTCAATGGTTTATTCAATTTGAAACTAAAATCAAACTCACATCTGCATTGTTTTTGAAAACTGACTTTCTGTATTTCTGCCATGTACTAAGCAATACAGTAATTGTTCAGTATGCAAATTTGGCACCAACATGAATTTGGTAATTGCAATTTAATTTATTGTTTGGGCCTTTACAATTTATTTATTGGTCTGTCTCTTCTACTCCATTGTGAGCGTCTGGAAAACAAGGGCTTCATTTGTGTCTGCTTTGCCAGCATTATATACACACTGGGAACTCAAGTGAAATTAATTTAGTATTAGTTTCTACACAGAAGTATAGTAAGCATTTAGGTTAATATTTCATTAATGAAGTCCCACAAGTAAAGTTCAGTAGGATTCGTCTGGCCAGAACTCATTTTCACTTAACAAACACGTATTATTTTAAGTTCTTTTGAGCACAAGCCCTATGGTTATAATAGCCAGCATTTCTTGACTGCTTGCTATGAGTCAGGTAAAATGCTAAGTACTCTCAATCTATTATATCTTCTTTCTTCACAACTACCCTACATGGTAATAACATTACAATCTAAATATCACAAATAAGGAGAGTGATGCTTTCTGGCTAATTAGATAATTTCATTCATATCCAAGGTCATACATTCTGACTTGAGTCCTCATTCTTCACCATACTATGTCCAACCCAACAGCTTCTGTATTTTGATGACCATAAGAAGAAGTAGGGTAATGCCAAGTTTGTGAGAACAGGTAGATAGATGTGTAATTAACATTACTGTAAACTCTTCACTTCTTAGTTTCAGAAATGAGGTCAACCGCACGAATTCTTTCAAACCCAAGGATATATATGGAAATAGCTCATATGAGATTTTAAATCAGGAAATCATTTGGCTCTAGGAGGTTGACCTTCACCAATGCCACTGAAAAGCACAGTCTGCTATGTGTTCAAAAAAAAAAAAAACAGGTGTGCAGAGGAGGCCATGAATCATGCATCTGCCTGGGACTGGTTAGTCTGAGAAGGTAGGTTACCATGAGTCATCAGCAGTCCCTGTTATGTCAGCTACTCCTCCTACATGTCTCAAGAGATGTAAAAACAACAAATGGAAAAACATAAGCATTTTCTTTGACACCTGGAGATGTTTGGCTGAAGAGCTGATACCCTAAACAGGCAAATAATTAATAGTAACTAATGTGGGTTTGGACACAAAATGTTATTGACTTGATATTCTCCTATAAATGTTATAATAGCTTTATTAATATTAAATAATTTTTTGTAATGTAAAAGAGGAAAATGATTCCTTTAAACTGACACTAGGAAAAAACAACTTTTATATAAGGATAAATCCATTTTATTTCTTTGACAAAGAATCTATATTGAATTCAAGAGTTCACAAAAAGCATGTGATACCAATAGAAGAATAACAAGAGGCCTGCATTATTGAAATATTTCACAAATTTCAGTCTATTTTCCTGAGGCCTCTTCAATATATCTAAGAAGGGAATAAATGAATATGGAAAACTATCTGTCAGAGAAGAGAAAAAATTCAGGTCAGTTTTCAAAAAGCCAATAGTAGGAGGCACCTCATCAAAATAACCCATTACCTCATTCGTTCTTGTAGGATATGCAAGGCTTGTCTTCATGTTATAGAAGAAACTGAGACAGAAAAGTTCAATAATTGCTATTTTCACACAGATAACACATAGGAGAGCCACAAGTCAAACTTTTCCATAATTGTTCACTAAGTTAGGTGATTTCTCAAACATGTTAACATAAAAATGCTCAGATATTTCTAAATTCTTTGGAATGTTTATGTTATGGTTATTACATATTATTTTTCCTGTGTAAGCAATCTATATAGATAATTATTTACCTTTTACACTTTCAAAATATTCTGGTGTCATTTTCAGACAATCAAATCAGAACATGATTCACATTATCAAACTGGTCAAAATACTTGAATAAATATGTTTAAAATGTAAGTATATTATACAATAGTTATCAAACACTGGATGTGCTACACTTGGTTTAAAAAAAATTATAGGTTTTAAACAGGTTGTATTTTAAATTAGGTGACCCAAGGCAAATTCTTTTGCTGATTATATAAAAAGGAAAGCTGATTGGTCTAGTCTATACCAGCTTGAAAGTCTCATTTATTTCTTCTTGTTGCTCTTGTTATTTGCCATGACTTTTCAAAGTAGTATAGACATTTGCAGATGATTAAAAATCAAATTGTAAATAAGAGTTTATAATAAAAGGTATATTAGTTATATTGGGCTGCCATAACAAAATACATTTCTAAATTACAATTTAGTTGGCAGATGCCAGTGTAGCAGTGTATTGGGCAAAGAGAAAGAGCGAGCAGTGGAAAAACAATACAATGTTTTTTGGAGTTTCTGTTCCTATACAGTGACTTCTACTGACATTTCACTAGCTTAAGTGAGCCAATCAATGACAAAGCCTCTGGGGATGGGAACACATTTCCTTCCCACACAGAGGCACTCTGGTTCTTATTGCAATGGGGAGCAATGTACAGTCCTCTTACAAAGAGGGCAAAAAATAACTAGGAGCAATAACAGAATCTCTACCCCAACCAAATAAAAGAAATTTGAAATATCTCAGCTAAAAACTAATTAATTTAAATGTGCTTAAATGTCATTTACATATTTTCCTCTTCTTTTTAGTATTGGGGTCCCATAATAGAAGATAAGGACTATATTTATTTAAGACAGACTTTACAAAACCTTTTGACAACAATGTCCTGGCCTTGTCAACTCCTATAAGCAAAATCTATGGTCAGATATTCAAACGTTCATTGTTTTATTCTCCAATATTCTTACCTCCTTACCTCTAAACTCTATGGAGCAAATAAAAAACTACTTGCTGTGGAAAGGATTCCTATCATTGTTTTAAATAAAACTGATCTTCGGCTATAGCAAATGCAACCTTAATTGATTCATGAATTCTGTCTACAATAATTTTAAATGGTAATTTCAATTCTAGCATAAAATGAAGTTTAAGTATAGAACTTGAAAAATAGTCCCATGCTATCCTAAGGAACTCTTTATCCTCCTGTTTTATTTTTATTAATATGCAATTAATACTGCTTGTATTCAGAATTTTTACTATCAGAAAAAGATATATTATCTTCTCTCGTTTTTCAACATTAACTATATTAGCAAAGTAGTATAAAATTTATCAGATTATTTTATTAAATCATATATCTTTATTAATTAACTGTTTATACTTAGCAACAAATGAAAATTCTACTTAAAATCTAGAAAGACAAAAGGAAGTTCTATGTGAGTGAATGTAGGGCTTGCATCTTAAAAGAGCCCTCAAATTTGTACTTTAAAAAAAAACAGATAAATAGAAGAGTTCTCCTTTTTGTCAGAACATAAAATGTTGCAAGAAACTATTGCTCTTACCCTAATAAACAAAACAAGCCATGTCAATAATAAAATCATAGTATTCTGAACCCACCAGTGATGAGGATGCAAAGATACCAAAAAGAGCTCAATTCCAAAAAGCCATCAGCATTTTATAGGAGATAAAGGACTGTGGCTGTTCTCAACCCTGGTAGACAAGCAATAAAGGAATCTACCATTAATGATGGTAAAGAGAAAGAAACAAAAACTTCAACAACTTATAGCAATTGTGTGTGGACTAGAGGGGAAAATTAGAATCCCAAAAAGCCTAAGCCACAGAGCAAGGTTACATATAGCCACTTGCCAGACCTTTCCCGTGATTCTTTGTTAGCAAGTACTCAGGGATTCAAAGATTGGGGGCAAGACAGAAGAGCTAAGACAAATCTCTAGATACATTTTGAGTGAAATAATATGTCCTAGGTGTAATTTTGAAATCCAGCAGGTATTAAGAACAAAAAAGAATTGTACCAGTACTCAGCCCGAAATTCCTACAGAAGGAAAAATTCTAACACTGTGTTCCAAATATTTGAGGCAATTAATAAATTGAATCAAACTAAAGCTGCAATAAATATCGGACCAAGATCAGCTAAGATGATGTTGACTCAGACCCCCAATCTACCAATTTGCACATGAAGAGACATGTCTTTTTCTGGAGAAAAATATAACTTACTTCAGACTCTACTGTTATTATGTACAAAATGTTCTGTATGAAATCAAAAATTATAAAGCACACCAAAAATCATTGAAATGTGATTCATGATGAAGAGAAATAGCAGCAAAATACAGACTGAGATGCCATAGACTTTATAATTATCAGACTTTAAAATAACTATAATAAAAATTTTAAGAATCTAGAGGAAAAGGTGTATCATATGCATGTATAGATATTGAATTTGAGAGGATGCACAGAAATTGTGGTAAAAGAATTACACGGAAATGGTCGAAATAAAATTAAAAATTAAAAATGAAGAATTAGCTTAATGGCAAACTGGTTCTCCAGAGGAAAGAATCAGTCATTAAAAAATATCCAAATGTGAACAAAGAAAACACAAGAAAAAGTAAAAGGAAAAGGGAAGAGAGAGGAGTCGGGGGAGAGGGAAGAAGAGTGTTCAAGATTTATAAAACAATATTAAACGTGGGTAATTATCTATGTTACCTACCAGAGTAATTAGAATTCCAGAAGGAAAGAAGAGAGAGATTAAACAGAAAGAATATTTGAAGACATGGTGGCTGAGACTGTTCTAAAACTGATAAAAGTTAATGCAACATCCAAGAAGCTCAATAAACCTAAGCAGGATAAACATAAAGAAAACGACACCTGAAAACTTATAGTTAAACTCCTAGCAGTTTCCTGCACTGCTAACTAGAGGTAGCAAACTTGGGCTAGTTGCCTTCAGACAAGGTGGGTGGGTACTGACCAGAAAGAGGCACCATTGGCCTTTCACTGATGATAAAAATCATGTTTGCAGGGACAGTTATTCAACCATAAAAAATTGTCAAAATTCCTCACCATGAACACTTAAGATCCACACATTGTATTAGATATAATTATATCTCAATATTTTAAAAGGGCCCTCCAAAGTAAATTCCTCTTTATACCACCCTTCACATTTAACTTCCTCAATTATTTACACATTGCTTTTGCAGGCTGAGCATATTTTCCATATTTATAAAAATAAGCTTTAAACATAATTATGATATCTCAAATACTACAGGGAAAATATTAAGACATATAATTTTTTTCTTTCAAGGACCTCATATGCAATACCAGGACAAGCAAGTAAAGAAACAGACCAACAAAACCAAGACAAACTTAAAACAAGTGATTCCCTAAAACAAAAGCCCTTTCCAAGTTCAGCTTAGTTTTCTTCAGTTTCTTCTTAATTTCAGTTCATCTTGAGAAACTATACATTAATATGGATTTTTATAGCCATTTGAAAACAAACGTTCTGCACCTGAATGTACCATTGTCCCATTCAGCCCATTTAAACTCACCTTGTAGTTTCTGTGTTTTGGTGGTCGTGAGACTATAAAATACACTTAAAGGGCAAGATTTTAAAATTATGAAAATTAAAGCCCCACTTTCCTTGCCAGTTCTAGGCCGTCATCAAACACGAGTCATAAACTACCAAGAGCCAAACTCTCCAGCAGGTAATGCCATGCCCACAAAGGGGCACTCATGGGGTCACAGGTTACACATGGCCTCACTGAAGGGATGGACCCAGTGCCATCCTGTCTGCTCCCTCAACTGTCTTCCACTGGCTACACTGAAAATGAGTAATGTTGGGCATTTACATATCTGTTTTAATGGATAATAATGTTTGGTCAAAAGATATATACAGCAAGGTGGAAAAAAAAGAGAGAGGAAAGGAAAGAGAGGGGAAGGTTGGAAGGGGAAAAAAATGGCAGGGGAATAGATTTAATCCTTATGAGCTGCTGTTTCTTCAGTTTCTAAAATGAGATAACCTCGTGGGATTGTTTGGCAGACTTTTTAGATTAAATAACAAATATCAAAAAGTGTAGCCCTTACTATTGTTTAATCTTTATTGGGAGAGATTTGTGACATTCTTTGAACTCTGAGAACTCTAATGATTCTACACATCAGAACTCATTCTCACAGAGGGGTGTATGTGTTGGGGTGGGGAGATATGACTGCACTTTTTCTCTTTACCCCAAGGGAGAGATAACACCCACAATTTTAAGCAGGCATTTTTTTTAAGGGAAAAAATCATTTGAGCATATGTAAAGCCTACACACTTGTGGCTTAGAATTGAAGGAGTAAATTTATTCCTATGTGTCGATGAAGTTGACAAACCATTCTCCTTCCAAGGTACCAGAAGTTGACGGCACTCCCTGGACATGTACAAGGTCCAACCTGCATAACCTTGTTTCTGGCCCTACAGCCCCACCCCCAACGCTGTTCATTCATTAAAACATCCAGATTTGAACCTTATTATGGTTCAGACTTTACCACCCAGCTCCCCTTCCTATGGCAGCCATCCCCCTTCAATTCCCAATGACTTTGGCTCCTGGACCTGCTATTCCTCGCTCTTTGACATTTTCTAACTTCAAAGAGATAATTCTTTCAATATTCTGCCTCCTTAGTTTCTTGAATACATTTATTGTAATCACGTTCTTCCACCTATTCTAGTTATTTACTTATATGCTCATACGCCAGACCAGTGGTTCTCACAGGTTAACCTTCCTATCACTTGGGAACTTGCTAGAAATGGAAATTCCACTCTGGGTATCATCAAACTGGGCTCTACACACTGCAATTCTGTAGTTCTCAGGAAATGTGGTGTGGGGCCCAGCAATTCCCACTCAACCAGCCCTCTGTGTAATTCTGGCACTTGCTCCAATTTGCTCACTATTACCAAAAACTAAAATCCCTCTACCATCCATTTCCAAGAATCTCACACTCAATTTAACTACAGCTAACAACCCTTCAACCCTACCAGGACCTCATCTCTCCCTTGAAAATTCCTTAAACACCCTACTTCATATTACTCATATTCATATTACTGCCATTTTACTCACTTGTCAAAAAAACTCAACCCTGAGTTCAGACCGAACTTCAACTCATGTCTGGCCTCTATTAGAAGAACTAGGTATGGCTAAAGAATATCTAATATCGCTTTAAATTTGGGGCCACTATTCCAGTGGCCCCTCCCTGTGGCAAGACAACCCTTTCAATTCCTGAGTGACTATTAGGAAATTCCTCACTTCTTCCCTCGTCTTCACCTGTACCTATGACTTTGCTTCCTAGGCTAACAAGAAGTAGCAACAACAGAACAGAACTTCCACTATTACTCCCACCCACCTATCGGTACCCGCACCCTTCCACTCTGCCTGCCCTCTGGCTTCCCCAGGTTGTGTGCACTTGTAAGATCAACCTTTCTGCTTATGCACGTCTTTATCCTTTCCTGCCTACTCAAGGGTGTTTTCTACTAACTACCCACTCTTTTCTGCTTCATTGTCTTCCCTCTTTACTGGACCATTCATCTGCATAAAGCATGCTGTTATTCCTATCAAAAAAAAAACAACAAAAAAACCTCTTGATACTAACATCACCTCCCCCTCTAGTGACTGCCCCATCTCTCCTAATTTACACAATTTCTCATGCCCCATTTTCTCTTAAACCCACTTCTTAGGTTTCACTCCCACCGTCCCCCCACACTGTCCCTGTAAAGGTCACCTCTGACATCTTCAGCAGTACCTGACATGCTCTTTCCTCCCTGCCTTTCCTTCCTGTGCCTTTCCCCCTGTTCCTGACACCTGACCAATCCCTCCCTCCTCATCTCCATTCTCATCACCCTGGGCACTACATACTGCAATTCTGTTGTTCTCAGTCCTAACTCCTATTTTTTTCTCATCCTTCACTCACTCTCTTGGTGATTTCATCAGTCTCAAGGCTTTAAATATTTCCCATCCTAATAATCTCTAATTTATAATTGCGGCCTAGGTCACTTTGGCAAACTCCACACCAGTATATTCAAAAACATACTCATCATCTCCACTGGTCTAACAGATGTTGAAAACTCAATGTGACAAAAATTGAATTTCTCTTCTTCCTCAGGGAATCAGCTCTAAATAGTTTTTCCATCTCTGATAACATGCTTCCAGATGTCAAGTCAAAAACTTCCAAACCTCCCCTGCCTGATCTCTTTTTTCTTTCCCACATCTATTTCTCAAATGCTATGTAATTTGCAAGATTATGAGTTTTCTTCAGGCAGAATAACCTGCTTTGTTTGTTTGTTTGTTTGTCTGTTTGTTGTTGTATCTCAATTATGTGGAATGGAGTACTGGAAGAGAGTAAGTAAACAGCTTTCAAATGAATAAATGAATGAATGAGCTGATCTCTAAAGGTGGACAATAAGACAGATACCATGCTTTCTGCAGACGAGGATGGGTCAGAAAAACTCCTGCTGTACATCATTATTCATGCCTTTTCCAGAGCATTTTAAAGCAAATTTAAACCAATAATTGTTCTTTTAGCATGAGAGAAGGAATGGAAATTGTCTCACCTGGACTTGTTCTACAGTCAACGGTGTACAAAATAGATCACTTTTAACGTAGCAAATACAAAACAGTTTTCCCTAAATAGCACTGCAGAGGTTACCAGCAGAGTGAACTAGAGTAATAATTTCTCAAAGCTTCAATGTATATTCCCCAGGCCTTAGCATCTGAGATGGCTCTCACCTACCCTCAAGATAAACATCAGTCTCCTTATCCTTTATATGAAAAAATTTAACTTCTAAAATTTAACTTAACTCTGTTTTATCATTACATCACACACACACAAACTAAGCTATTTCCTAAAAAAGTCAGATATTTAGGTCATGAATCCAAGCTCTATACGAGTAACTGAGTAGAACTAGGACAAAAAGCCAGATTTCTTTGATATCCTATGTCAGGTACCTATAAAATTTTTCTGTAAAGGGCCAGATAATAAATATTGTAAGCTCTGTGAACCATATGGTGTCTGCCACAACTACTAAAATCTGCTACCTTTAGGCAAAATCAACCATAGGTAATATGTAAATGAATGAGTATGGCTGCAATCCAATAAAACTTTATTTATGAAAACAAGTGGTGGGCCAGCTTAAACAACTGGGCTGTTGTTTGCCAACCCCTGCCCTATGTCTTCTTTGTGTAGTTAATGATTGCATCAAGGGTTTACATTGCTTCTTGAGTAAAAACAAACAAACAGACAAAAAACATATACTTGTTTTATAATCACATCAATTTGTTGACAGTTACAATAATACTGCTCTGGAGTTTATGAGTTCTGAGTTATACTTATATCATTTAGCTCACCTTCCCAAAGAAAGCACTGGAGAACATTAAGGCATAGCAAGTGAGAAAACAGAGAGAATGCAGCTTTTTAAAGAAAAAAAAAATGAGTACACTTACACAAATAAATATCCACTATTCATATAAAGTTGGCTGTTTTTTTGTTTGTTTGTTTGTTTGTTTTTGCATTTGTATAGTAGAGTGTTCAGGAATTTGTTTGCATGCCTTTATGTAATTTTCTGTGAATATAATTATTGAGACTTGGCAGTTAGAAACACAAGGATCAAATTTACAACCATTATAAAGTTATAGAAAAAAATCACTGTCTTGAGTAGAAAGAAACAGTTAATGATTGCCATTGGACATCAGAAGTGAGAATGAGTTAAAATAGATTTGAGAAATATATAATACTTTTACATCCATCAGCCTTTATCTCTTTAAGTTTCTCCAGAATAAATGCCATGACCCAATGTGGCATGAAAGAAAATGTATCAGAATCAGACATGGAGAACATTCTTTCAGTTCAATGTAGTAGTTTCAAAAAATAACATTTTGTTGTTGTTGTTGATAGTAAGATAAGAAAAAAAGAAAGAAAACACACTGGTATATTGAGGACTGATAACAATATTAGATAACACTTACTCAACACTTACTCTGTGCCAGACAATGTTCTAAGTGTGTTATATATATTAACTCAATCTTTCAACAACTCTATGAGGCGACAACTATCATGGCCCAAATTTCCAAATGAAAACAATTGAAAAACAGATGTGTAAAGTAATTTTCCCAATGTATCCAGCTGGTAAGTAGACAAGATGGGATTTGAACTTGTAGGATGTGGCTCTAAAGCTCAAGCATTTACTGAAGACTATGTTATCTCTAAAAATTAGAAATTATTAAGTTTTTTGTTTGTTTGTTTTGGAAAACATTAACCCACTAGTAAGCAAAATAGACGGGCTAGTGAAAAAAATAAAGAGAAGAGATTAGATAAAACAAAATCTTAAGAAAAGTTAAGAAAAAAAACTAAGGTGTAACCTTGGAAGACAAAAGACACATTTTTTCATTAAAATAGAAAGATATGTTGGAATGAAGATCAGTTTATTGCAGTTGCTCACACCCAAATAAATGTGAGAAAATCATTGACTGGCCGATGGACATCAGGGCAGGAGCCTAGAGGATGTGAATAGCACTCAAAATGTCTCCTGTGAAAAACTCAACAAGGTCCCCACAGAGCTAAATGGAAGGATTAGCTCAGGGCCCAGCTGGGGCCAGGTGGCGGGGATTTATAATGGGCCCAAACAATTATCATAGTCTGACTCCTATAAAACATGCCAATTATAAATGAATTTTCTATTCATTAAGGCAATTGCTCTAGGGACCCATTAATCCATTTCAGTTCTTATAACTCGAAAGTTTCATACCTCTTCTTAAAAAGTTCTACAGGTCTGAGTCATCACTAATTCAGACTGGCCTACTCTCCAGTCCATACAAATATTTAGCATTTTCGCTACTTATATTTAATCCATTCTAAGACAGAGTTGTTTCAGATTTTATCATCTCATAAATCAGGTTATGTCTTATACCTGATGATAAAATTGAGAGTATTTTTTTAGTGGTACATAAAATAGTGTTGTATTTGACAAGCTATGGCCCATCAGATTAGATGAGTCTCATTATTTACTTTGCCTTCAATTAACATTAACACTTCCAAGCCCAGGAAAGTTTGGAAACTTAACCTCAACACCACTCAAGATTTCTGTAGCTTCTTATCCTAACAGATATCCACATGTGTTATTTCATAGTCACACAACACCTATGAGATAGGTGTTTGTTATCTATTCCTTTCACAGAGCAGGAGTCAGCGGTTCAGAGAAGCTGACTGTCCTGCATGAGGTTACTAATGTATGGACTCAGGAGTTGAATGCACATCTTCAGGCATCAGCTCTGCTCCTTCGACCACCCCAGATTTTTGCTGTGGATAAAAAGTTCTAGTGTCCTACATTTTCACTAAGATGTAAACACTACCTGTACAACTTCAGGTGTACCTGACAACCTCTCACTCATCAGGGTAGAGGAAAGGCATACACAGTCATACCCCTCATCCACAGGAGGACACATTCCATTACCTCAGTGGGTGCCTGAAACTGAGACGTTACCAAACACATACTGTGATTTGTCCTATACACACATACCTATCATAAAATTTAATTTATAAATTAGGCACAATGAGAGATTAACAATAAAATAATTATACTGTTGTAGTAAAAGTTATGTGAATGTCATCTCTCTCAAAATATCTTATTGTACTATCCTCACCTTTTCACGTAAAAGAAGCACTTCACAGCCTCTCTTTGGAATATCCGAATTCACTACTCTTGTACTTTGGGGCCATTTTTAAGTAAAATAAGGGTGCTTGAACATAAGCACTGTGAAACCATGACAGCCGATCTGATAAGTGAGACAACCATGAAGGGACTAATGGCTGGGGAGCTTAGGCAGCATGGAGACGCTGGACAAAGGGATGATTTACCTAACGGTTGGCTTGAGATTTCATCAAGCCACTTAGAGAGACAGGCAATTTGATACTTATGAATTGTTGATTTGTGGAATTTTTCATTTAATATTTTGCACTGCTGTTGATCTCAGGTTACTGGAACCATAGAAAGAGAAAGTGTGGTTAAGCGGGAGACTTCTCTACAAGAATCTTACCTAACATCACTCTGTACCCATGAACAGTAAGAGGCAGAGAAGCTGCCTGTGAGTTTCCCATCCTTTTCTGAGCTCTTCTAATTTCACAGGCCACAGTTATTGAAATCTCCATGACTTTGTGCTAATAAATAGCTTTTTCTTTTTGTGTATACAAGAAATAAATTTTTAAAAAGAGGGCATGAGAAAAACTATTCTGCAGAATTAGAGCAAAACTTTAGAGTTGATGAAATGGGTAAAGACAGCCAATGTCATTAAACAGCCAGTGGAAAAATGACCCTCAACTCCAGATTTATTTGAAGACTACCAGAAAGACAGAGTGAAACATAACACGAACCTGACACAAGTCTGTTACTTACAGAGAACTCAATTAAATATGTCAATTGGCAATAAAATTGTAATAGTCAACCCTTCTTTTCAGGCATCGCAAGATACTGTTTACCTTACATTACCCACAAAACAGGCTCCTTGCAGATGATGGTAAGCTACCCTCAGATTACCAGGCAGCCAAGCCAATTTGGACATTCATGCAAACAAAACATTAAAACTTCCAAATTACCAGTCTGGCTGAAGAACCAGATTTATTTTGAGAGTTTGGTGACTAAAATAAATAGACTTGAAGCCTGAGGACGGGCAGGGTCTACTTGGGATCAGGGGTGGATTATAGCCAGAGGGAGGGAAAAGGCCAGGGGAGACACTACAGAGAGGATAATAAATGAGTTTCTGAATAAACTCTGCCACTTGGAGACTTACCCTAGTGCTACATGTAGTCTCATGCTCTTAGACACAAAAATGTATTGCTAAGAGGTGGTAAATAAAACAGCATGACATCAAGGCAGAAAAAGTCTCAATAATGGACAGAATATGGTAATTTAACCAAATTGGCAGGAGAAAGATGCATTAGTGAATAATTGGTTTTGGAATCTCAATGTCAGAAGTTTGGAAAACCAGGTAAACTTGGATCACTACTTCTTTAAAAATAATAATAAAATTCAAATAAAACAGAAATCAAAATGTAAAAAATGAAACTTTATAAAGAATACTAAGAAAATATATAGCAAAATATTTTTATAATTTTGGAAAAAAGGCTAATAATCTCAAAAAGCTGTTTAAATCCATAAAATAAAAAAGCAGTACATTTCTCTCCATAAAACTGTATAGTTTCTATATTGCAAAACCACAAACCAGACCGAAGGATAAATGACAACCTGAAAAAATTACTTTAAGTCTATGTCCAAAAAGATTAAAATATTTATTTCTCGTTCCTACAAATCAATATTTTAAGAAATAGAAAGCAATAGACATTCAAAGCCACTTTACAGAAGAAAAACAAAAACAAATGACTCTACATGAGGGATCTTACTTGGGTGATGAAAAAATGTTCTAAAACTGATTTATGGTGATGGTGACACAGCTTGGTAAACATACAAAAGAAGAGAAAAATCACAAAATTGTACAGTCAGTCAATGTGGGTGAATAATATGTAAAACGAGCCTCAGTAAAGTTGTTCATAAATGAATAAGCATTAAAATAGATGTTTTTATTAGTATTCACAGATATGCTAACAAAACGGCACCAGCAATGATCTCGCTGAACTTCCACAACATCACATTGTTCTGTTGGGTTTTTTTCCCTCTTTCTTTTGCCTCCTCAGTCAGTCTCTTTTGTTCACTCCTCCACTTTCATTCTCTCGGGTTCTACCACATTCCCTCCCTAGGAGTCAGGGCTTGTCTGTATCAAGAGTAGTAACAATGTAAAGCAGCACTGCAGACCTATTTTCTAAACTCCAGGATCATGTACCCAGCTGTCTGTTCAGTGTCTGGCCCGTGGTTGAATCTCCCATGTATCAAACTGAACATGTCCAGAAGGAAACTCTTGAATCTCACAGCTCCCCCCTGCACAAAATCCACCCCCTCCAGCACTCCCCTCCTGAGATTCATCCTTGGTGTCTTTCTCTCCCTTACTTCCCTCATCCAATCCTATTCCTGTGTCAAAAATATCTTTGGATTCCATTTACTTCTCTGCCATCCTGCAGTCCTCCATCAGTTTAAACTACCATCATCTTCCATTTAACAATTCCAAGGGGATTTGCCTGGTTTCCCACTCAGATGCTTGTTCCTCTCTAATCCATTCTCCAACAAGGGCCAGCATGACTTTTTTTTAAAATGCAAATCGAGTTATTTGTGGTGGACACTGAGCTGCATTGCTCAGAGTCTGCGTCAATGAAGGACTTGTTAACCAGAGGTTGAGAGTAATATCAGACCCTTCGGGTCCCCTTGCCCCAGGTCATACCACATCCAATGATGATTCAATGAATTCAGAGGTCTCTGTGCCCAACCATCTCAGCATCACTGGGACAACTCTGAACACTGCTCCCTGTAAGGTAAGCCAGGACTGTCATTGGGCCCAAACCCCAAATCACCTTCTCACTCTGCCTCATCCTTCCCCTTCTTCCACAGATGCTAATCCTAAGAGCACTCCTTAAGAAACTACCTTTCCACTTAACTCTGTCTCAGATTATATCATCAGGAACACAGTCTGTAGCAGCCTTGCTTCCATGCTAGAAACCCAGCAATGGTATTTTGGAGGTCCTACTGATCCAGACAGATTCCTCTCTTGACATCCACCTGTTTCAGTCACAGTGAGTCTGTCTTCAAATACCCCAAACTGTGGCAAGCCTTAGGATTTCATTCTGTTAATGACATTCAAACTACTACAGACTATAGGATGCAGATCACTCACAGAGAATGCATTTCATCAATTTATAAGCTTCTTACACAGAATAGCTCTGTCTTAAATGTGATATTCTCTATAATAGCTGGCACAGAGCTCTGCTCACTGAAGACACCCAATAAATAAACATGTGTGTGGAACTGAATTATATGACTTAGCAACAAATAGTAAATTGCAGGACCAAGCCACTACCCACAAGAGCGTCCTCAAAAAGTTCTACTAGAACAAACTCCAGTGAAGAAAGGCAATGGAGAGACAAGAGACAATTGATATGTACAATGTGCAACTGTCTTATAAAGTTGGGATCAGAAATTCTTTCATGACAAACTAATGCATAACCTCAGCAATGACTCATACCCAAGGTATTTAAGGCAGCGAGAAGTACATGGGGCTGTGCTTTTTCAACTCCTGTTTATCACGTCTCAAACTCCCTTCAGGAAAATTTCTTTTTGAATAATTTCATACTAAGACCTTCTTTCTTCTCCCATTGAATCTTTGAAGGAGCGGATCCAAAGCTAAGAACATTCTACCTATTTGCAGCATATTCTCTCTACTTCTAAGGACTGTTACTAAATGGCACCATTTTTCCCATTCAGGATTTCTATCAACAAACTCCTATCATTCCTGCTTATTTGAAAGTGTGTAGGTAATTAAGATAAGCTGTGTATTCTTGAATCTAAACTAAACTGTGGCACCTTTAAAAAGAACCTCCTTCTTAGAAGGCATTAAAAAAATAAGTAGAATGATTTAAATAACTAAACATTTCCAGAAAAATAAATAATCCATTAGCATTCAAAGAATCTCCAGTAAAAGACTACTATGACTATACTGGCAAAGTAATTCCTCCTCAATCATGAGTAATATATTTGTCTTTGAATGTCAGAATTGGTTGGTAAACAGATAGCTTATGTTATAATATCATTGTAAAACAGCTCTTTAAGGACATGAAGAAACTGAACAAAACAAGGGTAATATAAGAAAAGGAATAACAGATTACCCCTAAACAAGCCAGAAACTTAATTATCACCTTTAGTGAAACCCAAACACCCAGATTCTTGTTTCAAGGAGACCTACTCGCAGAATATTTTCATGACTGCCCTATGTTTGCAACTGAAGATTAAAAACTAAATATTATTTGACAAGTTTTTATATGACGACATAAAGAGTGGCTAGAGCCTGGCTGTTGACTCAGACATTTCTGCCAGCCTCCTTTGCCTGCCAAAATATAGCTTCAATAAGCACACATAAATTTTATTTTTAATAAATAACCACAAAACGGTTTCATAAACAGACTAAACTGTGGATAATTGTAGCTTACAATGAATATGTGTTACAGTCTCAGTAAACAGAAGCTACACAGTCTGAAACTGGCACGCCCTATCTCCATCTTATGGATTGATGGCAAACCCACTCATGTTGGAACAGCTCAGTGATTTTCTTGGTCAGAGGCCTACATCTCAACTACTTAGGCTTCTGCCTTCCTGCAGTAGCCCTCCTGTTCGTCTCTGCAGACATCAGGGTTTAGAGTTCTGAGAATTTAAAAGGATAGCTGAGGTCTCCACTTGGTGTCCCAAAAGGGTCTTTGTGGTTCAGAAAAGTTCTTTATGACTGACCAACATGTAGACACCTATGATGGTTTAGAATGAATAAATAAAGGGCATCTGGGGGGAATAAATACTGATGTGATGAGAAGGAACCAGTGAGAATAAACTGTTCTTTCTAACTAACTTTTCTTGGAATTTACGTGTTCCTGCTACTCAAAGGGTCCTTTTGGAAGAGTGCGTTGCCTTTTTGGGTAAGTAAATCGACTGATTCCTTAAGAAAAAAGCAGCTTATTGAAAGCTTAATGGATGTTTTTGCTTTTTTGTTTTTTAGAAATCAGCTTTATTTTTAAGCCTCCCTGCCCACACATGTGCTCTGATGAACTTTTGTCCAAGTCAAGGAAAAGAGGCTCACATTTACCACAGCACCTCCAAATCCTCCCGTACCTCACACTGGCCCTGGGAAGCACAAAAAGAGAAAAGGCAAAGGAGAAAATAGTTTTCAACATTTAGTGCTTCCTTCTAAGGTGAGGAAAGAGAGTTTTATCTCTAGCAAAACACACACACACACAAAGGTCCTTTGTGGAGAAAAAGCAGTGAAGACTGATCAAACGGCTTTCAGAATTCCAGGCATGCCAAGATATCTCTGGGTTAAATGGTGGCAAAGACCCCGAAGACCCCCATGCTGTTTAAAAATAAATAAAATAACTTCGGCAACACGATCCACATTCCAATTGTACTAGACCATCTTACATGTTTCACATTCTACCTGTGGTGCCCTTTCATTTCTTAGCTCGTGGTTGGATGTATTCAGCCAAAATTTACATCTTACCAGATGTAAAAACCTAGGATGAACAGGGGCAGAGCATGTGGTCAGGAGGGGAAGATAGGGTAAGACAGTGGCACTGACACCAAGAGGTGCCCAGCCCGAGGACACAGAATAGAACAGAGCTATGGATTAAATGCCATATGAGCTCAGGGAGAGAGTGACTCACGCTGCCTGAGGTTGGTCTCCACCAGGAGGAATGCCTTGTGGTGTTTTGTGACCTATGAAACATTGGCAGCCTGCAGTGCCTCCTCACTATTCTGTTATGCTCCTTGGCTCTGCCAAGGTTAGATTTCTCATCTTAACCTCAGTCCTCCTCCCGTCTGCATCCTTTACAACCCTACACAACCCCTGGTAATTTTTTTTTTCTAAGCAAATCCTCACTTGACTCCAGTTAGCTAGTTTTTCTATTCCTCATTCCAAATGAAATTTAACTCGCTCTATATATTTCTTATTAAGCTGCTATAAGTAGCCAACTATTGAGGATACAGAGATGCAGGGTCTCATTTTCTTCAAAAAGTTTATAACTCAGCAAGAGAGTTAGATGTAAAACTGTAATGGGAAAAAAAATGTTTTAATAGAGGTGCAAGTAAAATGCTGTGAGCTCTTCAAAAAAGGAAGTTTCAGTTTGATGGGATTACAAACATTTTCACAAAGGTTCTGATGTAAATTGAACCAAGAGACACAGACATTTTCATGGCACTCCAAGGGACAGTGTGAGCAAAGGACTGCTGATGCTTGGGCAAGTGGCTAAGAGTGTCACCAGAGCACAGACTATGTAGAGGAAGAGAGCAAGACCTGCTGATGTGTACCAGGTTGAACTCATTCCAAGAAGAAAAGATACTCTGTGAATAAGAAAAAACATTCAAAGTTCTCTTCGAAGAAAAAAGTAAAGAAACTTAAGACTGACCTGTAATTTAGAATGACAGGCCCAGAAGCAGTGAGAAAGATGAACTGGAGAGACTCAAGGCAAGAGCTGGAATGGAACCCCTGTCAGTGACCCAGTGATAGTGAGAATAAAAGACAGGAAGGTAAAAGGCCTGTAGAGGCTAAAATAAATGTTTTCTTCAATGTGGAGAAGGCTCCATTGTCACATTTCAACCTCCCTGCCACGCTTCATTTTCAACAATTAGACGAGTGACCAATGAAATCAGATATTAACCAAATAGAATGTCTCTATTGAGAAAAGTGCTGTCTAATAGAAACTTCATAGTAATGGATATTGAGCGCTTGAAATGCGGCCACTAAGAACTAAATTTTTGTTTTATTTAGTTTTAATTAATTATAATTTACATGGCTCCATGTGGTTAGTGCCACCATATTGGACAGTGGCAACTCAAGAGGATAAAATTTTACTGAGTCAAGAGATTCAAAGCATTTCTAAAATTTTTGCATTCGTCTACCCATGACCAGACCTCAGTGGCTCTGCTAGATTTCAGCTAACCTATCAAAAGACTCACATTAATGAATAATAAGATATTTAGCTCGGGCATGACAAAACTTCAAATATGTTTTCACTTCCAGAAAGGATCCCTTTTAGTTACTCAGAAGGACCATCTGACCTCCAGGTCTGCTTGCGTAGCCTGTCAATGATGGATAAGATCATGGGAGTCAGAAGGGGTTGACAGGTTCCCTGACTTTACAAAGAGAAGAATCTGCATCCTGACTACACACACACACTTTCCAGGAAAAGCTTCTTAGCAAGTCACTGCCCCATGAAGACCTAAGTGAGGCAAGATGGCTGGAGTGTGGAGTTAAACATTTTCTGAGTTGATTTGTGGTGTTAACTTTCCAGATCACAGAAATGATTTTGTTCAATGTGTTTTCCCTTTGTGGCTTTGGAGTCAAGAATTATAATCGGTTCCTAAGACTTGAACTTGTGAGTTTTCCATGCAGTTATCTCAAAAACATCCTTCTTCAGTTTTCTTGGAAACTGGTTCCTTGTTCCACGAATTCAAACACGCTATTATACGTCATGGCTACCAGTCAGCTATCAGGATACATGGCCTTTTTGGCTCTTTAGGGCCTCTTATGAAATGCTAGAAGTCTAAGTAAAACCAGATTAGATAACTTTTCACTTTCTAATTTCTCTAGCAAAATATATTAGAGACGCTTTGGAAGAAATTAAGTGATAAGATTTTGAACCAACATTTAATTTACATATTAATTATCTCCAGTGGAACAAGTATTTAGAACATGTCTATAATAATAGGAATCTCTGATAACTTTTAAAATCCTTTAAACAGATTAATCTTTTAAAGCAGATTGCCTTGAAACCATATTGAAAGATATAAATGCGCCTAAAGTCACAATAAAATTGTACTTTTCAAACTGTGGATCACAACCAAGTAGGTCAGGAAATCAATTTAGTGGATTAACTTAAGATAGATCAATTGATTTAGAATAAAGTTAATAACAGAATAGAAATAGAAATAGAAAATAGTGTATATCAGACATGTAAGAAAAGGAAATTGCTGTATTGTCAAACTATCAATCCTGTTTGTGTTCTGAGTCAGGGTGAAAGTATTTTTTACAGAGAATTACTGTACAGAGAGCGGGAAAGCCGCTGGTTATCTGATGGCAGGACAGAGAGAAAAGCATTCCAAGGAGACCACCTTACACAAAGGTCGAGATGTGATGTCTGCTGTGCCTATTGTCTGGGTTGGCACTCGAATTGCAGTTCAGGATTTAATCATTGACTATGGCCTTCAAACCTAGAGGTACAGTGAAAGTTGAGATATTTTTGTTTCATTACTTTTGAATTGTTAATAACACAGTGGTGCTTGATTTAGATCTTAAAACCATAAGAGTAAAGTTTTTCAGAGGAAGAGCTCATCTCAGATGGGTCAAATATTCTTCCTGAGGAAGAAAGCTAAAATTACTTGTATAATAACAGGATTTAGAAAGTCATATATAGCTTAAACCACCCCCTCCTTGTGGTGGTTTAAAAAATATATTTATTAGACAACAAAATACCACATTAATAAGAAAATCAAGAAAATTAAGTCACGCTTTTGCATACTTATAACTATTACAGGATATACATGATTTAACTTAATTTTACACTTATCAAATTTACATTATATTGGGGGTTGGGTAGAAATTGGGGTCCATAAGCAAGCACATGTGCCAGGAACAATCACAAAAGGCTTTTGAGGCCAATTTAGGCAATATGGGAGTGCCTTTTAAGCATAAAATGATAATGAGCTAAAAGCACTAGCACCAAAAAAAGCTTTGGTTAATGTGTTTAGTTCCTGCTAGCATTTACATTTAAGTGTGAATATATTTGGTATTCCTTTCTTCTCCCTTTGATTTTCCAGGATATAACAGAGAGCTTTTCAAACAGCATCTCAACTCACAGGCATCAAAAGATGCAGCAGAATCTAACAGAACTTTACACATTTATCAGAGCAATTGCTAAAGAGAGATAATCAATACACTGTAACAGACTGGGTAAATCACATCTTAATCATTCTAAATGGTGTGTGTGTGTTCCTTCTTTAAGATGGAAAAAAACCTTTCAGTTATTTTTCAAATAATCTCAAACAATGAAAATGACCCTGGTATTTTAGATTTCATAAATTCTATGGGAATTATCATTGTAAAGATTTTGACACAGCCTTAAATCTTACTCTCTAAAAATGACTATTTTCAAATAATGAATTTGATTTGAAATGAGAAAAGAAATAATAACATTACCAAGCTTTTCTACAGCATATTTCAAACAAAATTAAACCTTCTTGTTCAGGCACTCATTAGACATTTCAGTTCCTGGAAGGGAGAGGCACCGTAATTACAATTGCAATCTCTACCTGAGACTTAAAAGTCAAACCCCAAAGAATTGTAACTTTTTAAAGCAGTTCATAAGGGTTTTCCAGAATAAGAAAAGTGATTATGAGTTACCTTGTGTTTGGTTTTGGTTTTGATCCTGTGGGAGTGGACACTAAACCAAATACACATATACATAACATGCGCTACATATACATACACATCTCGGAATGAAAACTGCAGATCCCTTCTCCAATTGCCTGACTGCTGGAATGTCAGATTTTTCAAATTCTTCTCTACTTTGGAGGAATCAGATACTTCCAGGAGCACCAGGACGGGGCCTTTCTTTTCAGCAGGACTTCCATTGTCTACCTGTTCACATAGCAGAAACTCTGTCATTTAATCCCCACTGTGATTAAATCGGGTGCTGGTTTAACAAGATACACCTAATAAGCAGTTCTGCTCATCAGACCTTGCACAAACAACATTCTTTCACTGTGCAACATGTAAAATCATTCAACTTCTGCACTCTGTTGCACACTGTGACACTAGGCACAACGTGCTCTCTCTTAACTGATTTTTCAGTGAAAAGCAGGAGAGACACCACTCTGTCCCAGAGACTGTGACCCCAGCGACACTAGCCTATGTGAAAGCAGGAAAGCAGAACATTGTTTTCCACCGTTTATACTGCAGGTCTTTGGTATACCACATGACTAATGACATGTTTCTTAAAGCATGTAAAAAGAATGCACCTCAGAGAACATAACTTTTTCCAAACCAAATGGATCCCCCGATTTTTAAATTGCATCCCCCCTTATCTTCTTTTTCAGACTGACACATGAAAATACTCTCTTGCTCACATGCGTGTGCACACGCATGCACACTCTCAAACACACAGTTTAAAGAAAGCAAAAGAAAACCAGACAGGTCTTATAAAATACAAATGAAAGTAAGACAAAGCTTTAAAAAAGAGAAAGAGAAACACTTGTTAAAAGTGAACACAACCCAGGATAAGAAAGAAGCCTGGAGAAAAGGAAAACAACATATTTCTTAGCTCTATACAAAGGAAAATACTTCAAAGGAGTGAAAAAACACCCAGTGGAATTGCAGTTCATGAGTGAGTTTATGAACTAACATTTCAAGCCCAAAGGGAGAGCATGTGGATCAGCTTCTCCTATCTCTATCCAGTGTCTTGGCTGTTTCTGGATTTTTGTCTCCTTGTCTCATATATTTTTTTTCTTTTTATATTTTTCTCTCTCTCCTTCTCAGGAGGTAAATAGAAGGTGGCCCTCCATAAATGACTATTATACCTGCTTAGCTGAAAAATGTAGAAGAATATTTCAAGAATCCTAAGCAGCAGAGAAGCAGCATTAGGTGTAGGCAGGGCTGTCGCTTGTAGGAGAGAATGTGAGTGAGCCTGGCCCCAGTAATGATGGAGCTAATGTCCTCAGAAATTACTGCAGTTTATGTTTTTCATTTGGGGTAGCTCAAATTTAAAAATCACACCAAGAGAGTCACAAAAATACAATGAGAGTTTCTAATTTGTTGCTTATGTACAGAACTTTTGATGCATTCCTTCCATCCATTTTAGATTTTAGGACAGGAAAAGCAGACCGCTCTTTGACTTTTGTTTTTCTCACATCCTGCCTTCTGCAGCCAATCTCACAGCTGCAGCCACCCCATATTAGATACTCATACAGTAGCTCACAGTAGAAAGAAATTATGTATAAAGAGATAGCAGAGATCCCTCAAATTTACATTAGAAAAGAGAAACCAGAACAAAGCTGCATATATATGTATAAATATACAGAGATGTTATATGTATGCTGATATAGGTATGTATATATATTATAGATCTAATTATAAGTATAATCTAATTATAATTATACATTAGTTATACCTAAGCATAATTAGATATATAATATATATCATTAATCTTCTTATTTCCTCATCTTGACTTTTTAAAGCTTTGTGACTATTTTCACATGCATTTGTCTTTTCATATAAAGGTAATATTTACATAAAAAGTACAGGTTTCCATCAATCAATACATAGTGTAACTTTTAGCCTGATCACTAGGAACACATCTAGGTGGCCACTCATCAGGGAGAAGCACATACATCAACAGAGGCTGAGATCCTCACCTCATGGGCCTGCGGTCTCCAACTTTCAGAGACCATATACACTAACATGAGATCTCCTCTTATTCCTTCCTCCCATTCCAAAACTCCCTCCTCTGGCCCAATTATCAGAACAGCTGTCCTGCATGAGATGATCGTAATGCTGATGCTGACAATAATGGAGATGATGGTGGTGGTAATGATGGCAATGATGAGAACCAACTACTGAGAGTTACTATTTGGCAGGCATTAAGCTAAGCATTTTTCATGGATTATCTTTTCAATCTTTACCACTTCATGAAGACATATCCCCATTTAACAAGTGAGAAAACTGAAGCACAGAAGTGTTAGGCAAATATTCTACCCAAGGCCACATGCTAGTAAGTGACAGAACCTGAGCTTGGACCCAGATAACCAAGCTCCAGAATGTGTGCTATTAGCCCCAATATCCTCCTGTTTCCCAATATTTCCATGCAGGACCTGAGCCACTTAGAGGCTAGGTTGGTCTACAGGGTGCCCAAGCCAGGCACAGTGGGGACAGGGTTACGTGTGTCTAAATGTGCCTATATATATGGCTGACTACATTTGGTCAAATTTAGAGCCAATTGCTACACAATTGATTGGGCTTTGGAGTGATCCAAAAAAATAAGGGGCCAAAACAAGCAAACTGTTTCACAGTCTGGCTATTCTCTTCACACAGACAAAGCCAGAAACCCTGTGAACAAGAACAGCTCCACAACAATGTGAGAACAAAGGCACCTCCTGGGTGTATTCTTCACCACCCCCCAAACTGAGGCACCCAAAGCACTGCCAGCAAAGACACTTCTGTTCCAATGCCCCACCTGAGATCTGAAACAAAACGTAAATACAATATGCAAACCCATGATCACACAGGAAACTGAGGAAAGAGGAAGAAATATTTTGATATTAAAGAGTTCTAGAAGATACAAAGTTAACAGTACCCCAATTCCCCCACTTATGCCCCCCCACACACACACTCACACACTCTATAATAAGCCATCCAAATGTCAGGCAAAAACAGAAAGCAGTAGGCAAAATCAGTAGGAAGCACTTCAGATGAGAAATGAAAATAAGAGGAGAAAATGTCATTCATTCCATACTGTAATCATTCATTTAATAAATACTGAGTATCAAGTCTTTCTGGATATAAGTTAAGGAGCTGCCAGTCTAGTGCAAGAGATTGACATTAAATCAAATGAAGGAGTAGAGAAAATACACCATCACTTTAGAGCAGTCTTTTTGGCAAATGACTGTGTGTATCTACATGCAAGTTTTGAATGGGCTTGAAACAAAGCCTATCTTATATAGGGGTTAGCAGTTGTTCAGGTGTTCTACATACATCTATTCCCCATTATTAGTGGATGGGCAACTATTAATTAGGACTGATTTCAAGTATCAATAAATCTTGACATTTAATCTCTTTACTTAATTTCTGGGTTCACTTCCTAAATTTCAGATATCCGTAACCTGACTCCACACATGCTTTCAGGTAACTTCAATTAATGTATACTGATGTGGGAGAAGAGGACTGCTTTACAAAATGTGCAATGCCTGTCCTTTCCAAAAGCATCTTAAAATTATTGATGGTAATGAGAAAGATAGAAAAATAAGTCTACCACAAAAAGTGATACAAATTACTATTAGAGTTAGAAAGATACGACAGGTTACATTTAGTTGAAGGAATTCAGAAAGATAGTTTTTCTTTTAATTTTATGTGAAATCTTTACAATGAGTGTTTTTAAAAAAGAAAAACAAAAATCGAATTTATTAGAGTTGACAAATCTTTAAGAAGATAGTATGTACTATCTGAAAACCTCTGCATTTGCTGGTGTTTAAGTTGAAGTAGCTGATTGGCCTATCCAGAACCTTTTTGGTGGATACGTTTGTCATTGGCGTCGCCCACATTTGTAGCACATGTGGGGATGAGCTCTATTCTCGGGTATGTTTTCATTCAGAGACTCAAATGTCACCTGAGAAGCAAAATTTCTTCATCTCTTGACTCTGCTTCCTACTATATTTTCATTTTCAAGTTCCATGTATTGACTCCTAACAACTTTAGGCTCATATTCTCCCATGTTCAGTCCAGTAGAAAAGATAAAATGTTTTGTTTTGTTTTGTTTTGTTTTGTTTTTCCAGCAGCTCCTGCACATTCTCTGGATTCACTCAATCCTATCACTGAAACAAACCACAGAGACTTTGGTGCTCTGATGACACTCTTAGGTCACAGACTCCACTTCTGGTGTCAGATATGGCAGCCTACCTGAATCAAATGGACAGAATGGAAGGGGATGGCCCACAAAAAAGGATGCTGCGTATTTCAAACAAATATCTCCACTCACACCTTACTCTTCTGAGGAAGCGCCCCTACAGGAACCTTACATTCCAGTTACACACGAAGCAGCATCAATGAGGGACACAGGAAAACAGATAATTTTAGTTTTTGAACTAAAATCTTTGTATGAATAACTGATTCTAAAATCTGTGTTTGTTTTTGGGAGAGTGGCTCCCCCACCCCTTGAATCCGTGTTCTTCTCTAATCTAAACTCTGGATTTGTAACCCCTCCTCCTGAGCATAGTCACACATTCTGCTCTTTCCCAAGGCTCCCCTTCCACTGATGTGGGAGCACTTCTGAAGAGAAAATGATGACTCTTCAATCAAATGTATGTTGAAAAATGGAGAGAAATTGCATCCCTGGAACTTACTGACAAATTGAAGCTAAACAGGAGAAATACATCCACAAGTAAGAAAGAACTAGACCACGCTGGGTGCACACCCATCAGCTCTCCCCTGTTCTCGTGACTTTCTGCTCAACTGTGGAAGATGCAAAATGGCAATCACTGTTCAGCTCTAGGAGTGGGAAGAAGGAGAAAAGACCTTAATGAATTTATCCCAGGGCACATCATGCTGTTTGCTAATGATGTCATAGTAAACCATGACCAACACTACAACCAAAACCACTACACACACTCAGATGTCTTGCCGAAACATACTCAGCTCTCCTCATCTGTCTTTTCAGATAATTTATGCTTTTAGAACAAATTTGTCTAAATTTGTTCTAAATGAGGTTGCTTCACATGCTCTTCAGAAGTGGGGTTATACATACACCATAGCTTATTGTCTGAAAATAGATGAGGTCCTTAATGTTTTATTGGTTGAATTAATAATAATGGCTAATGAGGTGCATGTTGCTCCGCTGGAGTGGGGCACATCGTAATTTTAACAGGCCTCATAGGAGCCTTTGTGGAGACAATGCCATGACTCAAAGGAATGACTGTTAGGAATTCCAGACTTTATGGTAGATGCCAAGGAGAGAACCGTCATAACTTCAGTTCTATTCGAGGACTTCCCGATTTCACCATTTATCTTGCCAACAAGTAGAATAGGTTTCAGCTACATTAAATCTATTTTTACTGAAGTAACAACCTCTGAAATAAGTCTCATCAAATTCACCAGCCTCAATCAAATAAGATTTATTTTCTAAGTACAATCGGTTTTCTGGCAAAACCATTTCACTCATAAAAAAAGTGATACGTAAGAAATCATATGTGATTAAAAAGTTTTAAAATAATCTTAAAACATGCCTGATGAAGTTACACATTTACACGATGACAGCTCTGACATATTCTAATATGAGAGTCCAGCACTACCTTGGAACAACTCCAGGGTGTTCCCGTTCGCCTTGTCCATCAGGTGGATAGTAGCCCCTGGAGAGGTATGATGCAACGGCCCAGTATGTGTGCCATTCCCTTAAAATGCAGTGTGTGTGTGTTTGCACGCGCGTGTACACACAATCTACAGCTGAATGTACATCTATATATCTGAAACTTAGTCTTTCAGAAAATTGTCCTCTACTCACCAGACAGTAAATTGGCTTAGAATCTCTCACTGCATTCACAATGTGGAAGATACTTTAAGCCATTAATATAACCCACCATCATTCTAATTTTAATGAATTATTAATTATGACTGATATTTCCAGACATATATGCCTTGTTCATAATTTTAAGTAATACTAAGGTTTGGGGTGGGCAAAAGGGGAGCATGCGCAAACCAGGTGAAGGCATCCTTTTAATGACCTAGTGCTATGGTCTGAATATGGTCAAGCACCCATTTATCTCAAAATCATGGCAACGACGAACAAAGTTCTTCATCAATCAGAAGTGTCCTGTCCATATCAAGAACTAACTATGTAAGCCTATGAAAATCACTTCCACTTTTCCGGTCTTACCATAATTTTTAAATTGCACACTTACTTTTATTAAAGAGCGTGAGAATTTATTAGATGGTGACAATCCAGAGTAGGTTCAGAAAGACACAGAATCTGTCCTCAGCTGACTCAACAGCAAAACAAGGTAATACTACTGTCAGAACTAAAAGGTCTCAAGCTTGAGAGAAAATTGGGAAATCTGACAGCCAGTGTAATAATTTTTTCTTAGCTGAAGTGAACAGCAATTAATTGTATAAAACTACTCAATTCCAAAAAAGAAAACCAAGCTGGACTATAACTGGAATAACACTTAGCTAATCTATTCAAACTGGATTGCGACCAAGTTTCCAGAGAAGAAAAGACTTATGACTGGTCACTAGTTCCCAGTACAAATCTCAGTTTTCAAAATATTTCCTTTAAAAGAAAAAAATAAAAGGGCAGAACACCAGTATTGAACTTTAAAAGAAAGAAACCTTTGCCGCATATATTCCTGGAATCCTGCTTAGTGCTGTCTTGTTTTTTCCCCCTTACCTTAACATTTTTGTAAAAAGGGACATTGTTTAAGATGGTCCTTTCTTTGTCGCAGGGCCACCCTGGAGGAATGAGACTGAGCATCTGTAACAATGTAGCCTTTCACATACTCATTTTGACCACTAAGGAAATCCATTTGTTCTTCCCTTATTTCCTCCTATATAGATTTTACTATAAATGTATATGCGCACTCTCTGATTTATATTTACGGGAAATCAATGTCTTTCTTAATGCTTCAGAGACTTAAAAGAACCCATTCTCAGCAGCAATAAGGTTTAGTCACAGAGATGACCTGCCTGTGAAGTATTACCCGGCAGTCTTTTGAACCTGTTACCAGCACTTTGCTCTGTGATGCTTTCTGTCTTTCCTAATTAGACAGTGTTTGTAAATAAAATATTTCAACTAGTAAATGAGATAAGGAAGCAATCTGGCTACTTGCTAAGACAGTGACAACCAGAAATAGACCATGCATTTGTGTCAAATTCAACTCCTTCCTACTGCTGTAAATATCTTTGTAGATGCGCTAGTTGATGTCTAACACCAAGTCAGCCAGGAGCCTTCTCCCTGTTCTTAGGATCTCAGAGATCATTACATGGGGGACGTCAAGCCTAGAAGTTCCCACCAGATATAACCTGGTATGGATAACAACACTGGCATCCAAAGAGGTTAAGGGACATATCCAGACACACTCAACATCCCACAGGTGGTTCACGCCAATATCAGAACCGTAATTCTCTTAAGTCTTAGGCCAGTGTTCCTGGTTTTCAAATTATCCAGTAACATATTGGCAGGTAAATAATTTCATAATGGGTATGTTCCTCATTTTTCTATACACTCAGGATAAAATTTCTTTTTAGAGGGAAGTCTGACAAAGTCAACAGCTTACCAATAAAAAGAGGGTTTTTCCCTCTGCCCTGAAACATTTTCTCCTGCAAATAACCTTGCAGAACGGGTTTCTCATCACACAGAGCAGGTGGGGGCCTGCTCTATACTTGTTAGCAATGCTTGACTCCAAGTCCTTCTCAGCAGGGCCACCTCAGAGAGGAGGGAGTCCCCTCTGTGTGGCTCTTCTACAGGGAAAGCAGGGAAACTGTCAGAGGTGCTCCAGGAAGAGCTCCCCTAAAAGCCATCCTGAGGCCTTTTCCAATCCTATGAAACAAAACATCCTGGCCCATAAAGCTGGCTCTTCTGCCACCCCTCCCAAGAAAGGGCCCAGGAAGAAGCTACTGCCTCTCTCCCTGTTGACCGTTCTCTCATCTCAAATGGGAAGGAAGGTGATGAGAACCCCTCCCGAGGTGGGCATAGAGGGTGGATGGGTATTGCATCCTCAGCTATCTCTCTCTCTGGAAACAACCTGTCCTTGAGGCAAGCTTCTTCCTTCTCTCCACCCATCGCTCTGCAGGAATGCTTCCTCCCCTAACTGTGCAACCTGGGGTGGGACAGGTACAGTCAGAACTGAATTTTGGCATTGACTCCCAGTCACATCCTTTCTTATAACCATAACTAAAACTCATTCCTCTCTTCTGGCTTCCAGAGATGATTTCTGGATTGGTTCAGGGTCTGGTGGGGAGAAAATGGAGATGGGATCAATTGGCCCCTTTAAAGCTAACATGAGGAGCAGAAGGCCATGCGACACATCTTCCAGAAGCTCAGCATCAATCTGGCATGTTAATGAGAGGAGTTAAGCCAGGGCCAGTCTTGATCTTATTTGTCTCGGGCCAAGACTATACAGACATTTCATTAAATTTCAGCAGGGAAGAAACGGTGTTATTGGTCAGTGTGAGTAAGCCACAAATAGATTCATGGAAGAGATAAAAAATGGTTAGTTACTTGGAGAGAAGCCAGGAGAGACTGTTACAGAGTTGGCGAGGTAAAGCTGGGCTTGAGGCAAAGTGGGGTGGTGTACAGAGCCCCAGAAGAAGGGACATATGTCTGGCTTCTAACCTTGGTCTTTCCTCTTACTTGTTCTGTGCCCTTGAGAAATTCTGTTTTTTCCATGAGGTGGGGATCATTTTTGTGTAAAGTTATTTCTAAGACAATGTATAGGAAAGCCCTCAGAAAACAGTGAAGAATAATAAAAAAGATTAAAAGAATTATGTGAATAAACAACAACTAAGAAACGATGGAAAGATCTAGGTAACTGAACACCCTACTGTTTTCAGGCTAGAGTCTGAGGTGAACCCTGCAAGGACCCTGATGCAGACAGAAAAATGGAAGAAATGGGAGAGCACCAAGAGACCCAAGTTCAGCTCAAGTCCATGTTGGCCTTTACATCTGTCCTCTGCAAACTAGAAAAGGACTCCCCTGCCTCTTGGAAGACAAACACTAGCAAGCTGCATGGCGTGGTGACGCGAAAAGGGTTTGCTCTCGGCCCCCATGTGTCCTCTTAGCCAGCATTCCCCTGCACTGCATACCCTGCACAACCACACGTGGCAGGCAGCCTTGGGGCAACCCCTGGCTGTGTGTGAGCGTGAGTGCCCAAGTTCCCTTGCTTTCCGGTTTCTGCCCCTGGAAAGTTGGCATTGTGACCATACTCGCCTTTCTCACCTTGTTTTAAGGATTATGTGATATACGTGAAAGCACTTAGGGAAGAGATCATCACACAGCAGCCTACCCCAGGTCTCTTCAGTTGGGCAGGAGGGAGAGGGGAGACAAGACACAGTCCATCCTGACTTAGCTTGAGGACACACTGCACTTACATAGAGGAGACGCGTGCTCACTAGTAGCGTGCGAAATGCGGTGGCTTTCCTCTCGTTATTCTTCCAGCCGTGGGAGTTCACTGTTTGTATTCATGTTTTGTACAATTACCCAGAGGCTATGGTGACAATTTTGCATATTTAATCAATCTAATAACCAAAACCTGAGACTGTGTGCACATCACCTACATTAAATCTCTCTTCTCACGTCTATTCACTTATCCTCCCCATCACAAGTCTCTCATGCCTTCATTTCTCACACATTCCTGTAATTTATTCATATCAAGATGCAATTCTGTCTCATTTAATCATTTAAACAGACCTTTGGTGCCTATTTAATTGATTCTTCCTGGGTTTTAATTTGCATCTTTGACTTTGCCATCCTGCTTTCTTTGACTATCCTCTCTCTGTGTGACATGTGTTTATGCTTTAACAGGTTTCCAATATTCTGGAAGACTTCAGAGGCCAAGGTTGAAAAAAAATGCTATCTTAAACAGAATCCTATTTCATTGGTCAGGCGACTGAGCAAAACCAAGAATAAACATTTTGGCTTCAGAAAACACACAACCAAGGTCATTCTTCAGTGCCCAGCTATTCAGAGCCAACCCGACTAGTTCCTAGGCTGGCCAATGACTAACAGAATGGTGAGTGGGGTCCACTGATGAGAAAAAATAAGGATTCCCTATGAGATGTTTCAATTTGATTTTGCCTCTATGTGATTTAGAGACTGTTTGTTTCCCCTGTCTTTGGATTTGCTTTTTGTTGGGGGTGCAGTTAGAATGGGGAAAACACAAATGAATTAATAAACTGGTATGTTTAGGAAAGCAAGGAACAGACAAGTGGTTCAGCAACAGAGAGTATTCTATATTGCCCCCTGGGAGCAAGGTTTACATTTTTAATTCTGTGTAGATTAAGTATAAATGAAATTACATACAAGATTTTAAAAATTAATACTCTCTATGGAATGTTCATATGATAGGAAGAAGGGGAGGGAAGTGAGGTGCTGTGATTCTGACTTCATGAGCCCATGTGGCAGACAATCCAATAAGGTCTCCCCAGTCTGTCACAGGGGGCCCAACCCTGGGCTTGGGTTACAAGAATGACTGAATCTTTACTGGGATTCTACCACTGACCTGATAGAATTATCCTACTTCATCTTCTCATTGATAGAATGGAAACCATAGGTAGAAATTATTCCTGAATGGTATTATGCAAAAGAGTTAATATTTTTAAGCACTCAGAAATTCTACCAGATGACATAGTACTGAATATGATGGATGCCACATGCATTTATTATGTTTTTCAAAGGAAAAAATTATTATTCAAGTTATCACCACAGCGTAGAATCATTAAGTTTGCAATGTGGATGTATAATTTCTGCCAAAAAAAAAAATCAAGAAAATATTCCAAGTCTTTCATTTGTTTTAATCAGTTTTAGATTTAGAACCAGTTATTGTCACCCAATTTTTAAAAATATGCATCCATTTTCTTAATGCTGTGCTGGTTAACTCCTTTATGAAAAGTGGTCAATTTACTTCAAATGTACACTTAAGAAAAATAAACCAAGACCTGGTTATAATGGATAGACCACCTTAATGTTTTCTCTTAGGTCAATTATAAGACCCAGATTCTGACCGTGCACACATAATGCTATGAGAAATGTCAGTACCTCCTCTATGGTTTTATGAAATCTCAATCACTTGTGGCTGTTAAAATAGAAAATGTGAATTGAACCCATTCTTTCAAGAGATCCATATATTTTTTGCACTTTTGGTCTCAGGCATAAAATTTCCCATTCATGATTCTGGGATTTCCAATCCCCCACCCCCACTACCCCAAACGAAACTAAATGGCTATTGCAGTTGCTCTATGATTGTTCCTGAATCCATCGCTGTGGTTATGTTGGTGGTAGAGTGGGCCAGAGCTAAGAAGCCTGGATCTGGATGTGCAAGAGATAAAACCCTATGGTGATTTTTTAAAAATTAAAAAGACCACTAAAGGAGGTCAAGAATCATGCACTTGAAAGAGGAAAGAGGCCCAGGCACAGGGCTGTCCCTTTCTGCAGTTGTTCACTGCACTTAGATGCCAGGGAGAGCAGCTGAGCACAGGAATCTCCTCCTACTCACCGCAGAGTACACCCGGAGTATGACCACAGCCTCCTACAAGGTGTCTCTCAGTCCCAGGGAACCTTCTTAACCCACATTTAGAAGGAGGTGGGCACGTGCCAGTGGAACCTTGAGGCTCATGGGGAGGATTTTAGTCTGGGCTGTTGACTTCAGGTGAGGGACTAGTTCCAAGGCACAGCAAGTGTAATGCTCCAGGGGTGCTAATGACTGCTGTGCCCAGAGCTTGCATAATAAAATTAGAGGGAAAAGAAAATGGAGAGTAGTAAGAGCAGTACTTCTTGGTTGGATTGAACTAGAGACAATGATAAAATATAAAGGTGTATTCTGTATCTTAATATATGTTTTATTTTTTCAGTTATTTTAAATCAACTAACCACTCTAATTTTTAGTGGTTTTCCTTTGCCTAGATGTTCTTATTTAGCACTTAGAAACATCACTATATATGTTTTATATTTAATGTGTTGGTTAAGTTATATCTATTTAGCATTTTGCAATTTCCCTTGAGGGCAAATGCCATATTATGCATCTCTGTATTTCTAGCACTGTGCACTCAGAGAAGTATTCATAAAAATTCATTAATAATGATATGCTTAAAAACAGACAAGCACAAAGAGACATGAGAGAGCCATTAACATATCCGTGTGTAGAAGAACGTACTTGTATATATTCAAGACACACTCTAAACCATACACCATTCCTTTCTCCAAAGATTAATAGAAAAGAATAGTAATTGATTGTTAGGCTATGTTCCATTTGATAGTCTAAGATTTAGCATACATTACCTCAATGTATACTCTCAACAACCCTCTGAATTAAATACTATAATTACAGAGGAGGAAATTGAGGTTCCAAAGATTTTAATTAATTTACCCAATATAATGTAACTACCAACACTCAAAGCCCATGGTGCTGTGTATTAACAGGAAGGTAGAAAAATATAGTATGCATTTCCCCCTTTTCTGCCTTCTCCACTGGATACAACTTAGAGAGTCTGTCAAGCTAAGCTATCCATCCCCAATCTCCTCCAAATCAGATTCTGTCTGCCTGAAAGTTGATCCTAGGGCAAAGGGCACAAACACTGGATACATCCCAGGGTGACATTCTTCCTCTTTAACTTCCTAGACTCCCAGTTAACCAGTTTCTTCAGCATTCTCCCCATTCTATAAACAACACCCCTTTAATCTTTCCATTAAATTGCTTTTCTGCTTAAATAGGTAAAATTAGTTCCTATGGTTGCAGATCAAGTACCCTCAACTGAATCATTATGAAACAACTTAAAGTGACAAGAACAAGACCTAGAGCAACCCAGCAACTTGCTGAAGCTTCGTTGTGCAGAGCAGGCACATGTATCTGATGCCTCACTAGCGCTCATTTCTTCACTCCATGTTCTTTGCCAAATGACAGTTTTTGTCACTGCATTGCCAAATCATAACCATAGTTGCATAAAGGGTCAGTTTTTTTCAGGCTTTTCTTCAGCTGCAGCTGACTTTGCCAAGCACGATAATCAACTGGCTATCTTGTCCCAAATGCAATTTCCATGGCATTTTGACAGTTTATCACTGGTGGCTTTGCACTGTTCTTTGTTTCATGTACCATCTCTCCCATTTGTTTGTTTGTTCCTTATTCTTAAACCCCTCATGCTGCTCAGCATAAAGTAAGCACTCAGGTTGATCTGAAACCACAAATAGAGGATAACTGCCTCCTGTCATCCAATATTTTAATTTCAGTAGCCACTATGCTAAGGAGAATGGACCCTTTGTTGATAATTAGTATGAAGCTGGAGTATTCTTCAATCCTTTTCCCTATCCCCTTTATGAATGCACCCATTTCATAAAGATACAGAGCAAGGGAATTCTACCTGGCTTTCTTAAATGCCAGCTACTAAATAACTCCATTAGTTCCATTCAAGATTCCAAAGCCACCCTAACATGTCTCTCTTCAAAACTATATTAAACACGTTCACCTCTCATTTTGATTTTTATCCCCACTGTTAGTCTTAGGTTTAATATTCTGGAGGATAATTGTAATCAGGAAGAAAATCCATTTAGATTTGCAGTTTTGAACTTTATAACAAAACTTATGTCACAGACTAGAACCCAAGTAGCATTCTAACAGTCTGCTTTATCTGCGAGGAATCTCTCAAACTCTATCAGACACTCGAAAATGAGTATGCAGCCACCCAAGGGTTTGAATAACAAAGTTGGAAAAGGACAGCCAAAAACAATAAATTGGCCTCCGTGGTCTGAGCCAGACTCAGCCGTGTATAACTACTGAGCTGGAATAAATAAGACCTCTGTTGAAAACTGTAAGAATCTTTTTTAAAACTTGAAGAATACAGTCAAGAAAAATTTCAAAAGTCAGTTCTGCAATTTCTAAAATATGACATTTCTAAAACACCAAACCATCAATTTAAGAAATGGTATCAACTCACATAGAACAAATTCAATGCCATTGTAGATAAGGAAAAGATCATTTTGACTCAGCCTAAGAGCTCCTGACATAGAGATAGAATATCTCCATAGAAAAGTGCTTTCTAAAACTTTCCCTGGAAGCACCACCGTAAAAACAAAGGGATTAGGAACATGAGCCCATGGTAGGCTGAGGACACAGTGAAAAGTAGCCTATTTCAAGCATTAAATGTCTTTTAAGTTTTGGTTTGTCCTAAAATATCATGGTAGTTTTGCTTTATCCTTTAAAATATAACTCTATGGACATTTAAATAATTCAATCATCTTTGGGGCCCTTTTGAAACTCACTTTATTATTAAACTTTGAGTAAACTCAATATATGGAAAAGATATATCAGATGGATCCTAAGACTCCTTGAACTCTGGAACACCACCACTTAACAAGCATAGTTTTAGAAGAATTTATATACTTTCTAACCTATTGACAAGCAGCTACTAACTGATTACATTAGGAAAAAATGCATATTTCTAGAGGATTGGCTAAAGAATTGTTTTGACTACTGTAAAAGGAGGACCCCAAAATAATAATGGCTTAAATAAAAGACATGTTTCTCTCTCATGTGAAAATCTTGGCTGAGGTGGTTGCTTGTGTAGGAAACCAGACTCCATCCGTCTTGTTCTGCCATCCTCAACATGGTCAAAGGTCACTCCTCTAGCTCCTGCCATCACATTCACATTAATCAGCAGGCAGCTGTCCTCTAGACATTGCATACCACCTTTTTTTTATTCACATTGCAAATACCCAGAATTTAGTCACACGACCACACCCGGCTGCAAAGGAGGATGGGAGTGTAGTATTGAACAAAGTATCCTATACTCTCAAAAAAAAAAAAAAAAGGTGGAAAATGGGGTGAGAGAAAAACTATAACTAAATCACAAAGAGGAAATGGATATTGGAGAAAAAAACAGCAATTTCTGTCGCACTCACTAAAGTTATCAGCATTACAGAACCACTTTTTCAATATTCAGTAAAAGAATAACAGAAACCACCTTCTAGATATTGTGGCTAAATAGGGACATGTATTGATTACTATTCTACAGAGGTCTCAGGCTACTATAAATTTAATAACATGAAGCTTAAATAAAATTTAAAATCGGAGTGTTGATAACAAAACTCAATAAAGCAAAACATCACACACACATTTTCTTAATCAGGTGGCATTACCAGGGGACCATGAAGAACTTTAAACCACAGGCAATGAAGAAAAACGCCTTCCTAACAAGAAATAAAACGTATTAACAACTTACAGGCATACCACGTAGAGGTTCAAGATTCAAGTTTCAGGCCACCACTGTAGCAAAGCACCGGTGAGAACACACACATCCCGAACATCGCGAGAAATCGCGAGAATGCGAGCAGTAATCTTTTTGCTGGTGGAGGGTCTTGCCTTCCATTTATAAAAAAAGACACATCTGTGAAGCCCAATAAAGCAATGCAAACTAAAAAGCCTGGATTCCTTTCCAGGAAAGTCAAATTCAACAAGTGAACTTAAGAGGAGTACTTTGTTAAGTTAAAAATTAGTGTTAACAAATAAAACCTGGTGGAGCAAGTTGTCCAAGGTTATGTTTCATGGGCAACAGATTTCCAGATGGAGGTGAGATTGCAGCACGTGGATTAAGAGCCGCCCTCGGACTCACACCTGGAGAAGAGACAGGATAGAAGGAGAACTGGGCAGAAGCTGAGCAGCAATGCAGCCCTAAGGCAGGCCTAGGCCAATGCTATGGGGAGCTTGGGGTGTAGAATGGCCTCTCAGAATTGTCCCAAATTGGAGTGACAGTGAGTGACGAACCTTTATGTCACCACATTGATTAGTCATTGAATGGGGACCAGTCCTGGAAGAAGACAGGGCTTTATAAAGTTTTTGGGGCTGAGACAAAGCATAAAGGAGTCTCACATTCACGGCTGTCTTCAGCATTCACAGCAGCCGTGGAAACAGGTCTTCAAATGTTGCAGTTTTGCTTTCCTGAGAAGTGGACTTTGCATCATAGATTTGCATAAAAATGTTCACGAGTGTTCTCCAACACCTGCTGGAAGGACAGGAAGAAAGCAGGAACCGCGACACCTCTCAGCGAAGAACTCAGCGAACTGTGAGCGGCTCTAGAGTTTGGATGGAACGTCCAATTGGTTCTCTGCTGAGGACAGCAGGTGGGGTCTTTTTATCCCATATTGATCCGTCGCTGGATGTGGGCCATCCAGAAGGGGACATGACCATGGGTTAGGCATTTTTCTTGAGCCAAGGCAATTTCTAGAGTGGGAGTGACAGCTAAAGAATGTTGTCTGGTGGCCCTCCCAGCAGTTTGGGAAATGGATCCTTCAATCTAGTGAGAGGCTCTGGGTACATATCACAGTGCCCATCATAAAAAGATATACACAATATTTTCATTTTATGGCTACAGAAATTTTTAAAAATAAACCATTCTTTATATGAAGAACAAATTCGATAATTTACACCATGTGAAACTGAAGGCACTTGTTTCTTTGCCTCTTTTTTTTTCAAAGCATATTTGGTAATAGTCACATAAATTAAATGTGGGACTGATATATGAGACTCTACTATATAAATATTTCTATTTCTCTCAATTCTCCATTCAATCTTGCCAGCAAATTCCTGCCTTATTTTTCTGCAAAACAACCAAGACGATCAGCACTCCATTCCCGACCAACCCTCCTTCAGACTCTGTTCCCAGTGATTTAAAAAATAATGCCATCTCTTTTTTAAGGTAAAGAAGTAAAGAGCTCTCCACCTGTCTCCTCAATTCCTGTCTTTGCACAAGTCACACACTCTGTCACTCCCCAGCCATCTTCAACAGGACCTTCCACTGTTGAAATCACTACATTTTAAATATTTCAGGTTTACTCATATAAAAAATGTCTTTTTCTCTTATTAAATTGGGATAGCATTGGTTAATAACATTATATAAACTTCAGGGGTACAACTTTATAACACAACATCTGTATGTTCTATTGTGTGCTCACCACCTCAAACCCAGTTTCTTTCCATTACCATGTGTTTGATCCCTTTTACCCTCTTTGTCTTCCTCCCACCCTGCCTTCACCTCTGGCAATTACCATTCTGTTGTCTGTACCTATAGGTTTGATTTACTTGTTTGTTTGTTTTCTTGTTCACGTGTGGCTTTTTGTTTTATATCTGGTATATGAATGAAATCATGTGGTCCTTGTCCTTTTTTATCTGACATTTTGCTTAGCATAATACTCTCAAGATCTATCCATGTTGGCATAAATGGCCATATTTCATCTCGTTTATGGCTAAGTGGTATTTGATTATATATATGTACCACATCTTCTTTATCAAATCATCTCTCAGACACAGGTTATTCTCATGTCATGGCTTTTGTGGATAATGTTGCAATGAACATGCTTTCTCTCATTACAGCCATGCTTCCATTCTGTTCCTTTCCAAATTTCTTATGCTAACAACATACAATTATGAACTCATTTCTACAACCCCAATTTATTCCCCAATATCCTCAGTCTTCTGTTCACACTCTTCCACCTGCATGTGCCTCATAAAAAAAAGTTTAAATCATTCTCTTCTTGCAAATTAAAGATTTTTTCACAATTCTCAGACCTGACCTTTAAGCACAGGGAGGCAGTGAACATCCATTTTTTTTCTCACACTGTACTTGACTGAAAGTTTATTTCCTGTCTCCCACCACTATTTCTCCTTTTTCTCCCTCCCTCCAGCCACTAACTGGGGAAATTCACCAAAGCTATCTTTCACCCTCTATCCAAAGCATTAGAACATTATCATTATAGTTTCTCATTCTTTTAATCACTGTTTCTATGGTGATGATTCACATATGGTTTTCCATTCTGTCTTCTTGGGGATTCTAGCCTAGCTCTCCAGTTGCCTCAGGGACATTTCTATTTGCACAACAAAACTTCACCCCAAAATCAACATGACCAAAAACAAATTTATCATTTGTGAAAAGAAAGTCTTCCACGTCAACTTCTCTAGCAGTTTCATTTCAGTTGCTCCATGAAAAAAAAAAAAAATAATAGTAATGAATGAAGATATCAAAGAACATATCTAAGGTATCTAAGAAGATATCTAAGAAGGAAAAGTAAGAAAGACCACCTCCTAAACTTAGTATTGTCACTTCTTGAACACCATCTGTAGTCTTTCTGCCTTTACTTCCTTTATATTCCTATTGATCTTATATGTTGTTTCCAAATTTAAATAAATTTTAATGTTTCTCTCTCCTTTTAAAAAATTTTCAACCTTACAGTCTAAAAAGTGGGCTCCAAGTCATGAGCCTGGCCCTCCAGACCCTCCTGAAATTAGTCTCACCCTACATAGCCTCTCAAGCTTTCTGCCCTGTGCCCACTCTCAACAGAAAATCTTTCCTCAGACTGTTTACCAAGAGGAAATGACCTTCCCAATTCATTTGTTTTATTTAAATCTCCTTTTCTCAGGATCCATAGCAGGTTTAAACTAAAAGGCATACTCAGTGTCTTCTAGCCCACTGATATATTTCTCTCTTCTACATTTTTACAGCAGATCTAAACTGTAATAGCTTATCTATAGTTAACTATAGTAGCTTATCACATGCTACTTTGTAAGACACATAATAATTATCCACATGAATATATTTTGTCTTGTCATTTATGTTATAATGTCCTTAGAATTCTTCAGCAACATTTTAGACACATAAGAAAACTTGAATACATACTCTCTGAATTTAGATTAATTTTATCTCACGTACCTATATACTAGTATCGTAAGATTAATGCTATGGGAATGCAGAATTTTTTGTCCAGAGTTTCAAAAAAGACAAAAGTAGAAATGAATCCATACCTATGTATTGGTAAATGGTGATATATTTTATTATAAATTAAATTATTCATAAAAATTAATAGTATTTCCTTTATATTGTGTGATTTTCACTTTTCTAATGAAATAAAGCAAGGTTATAATCAAATAGCTGGCACCTTGGATGATAGAGAGAAATATTGTCACATTTTCTCTCTTAGAACTCACCTAACTTTCATTGATTATTCTTAATTTCAAGTTAGCCACAAATATATATATTCCTCTGAACTAACCCTACTTAGTTTTTAATATAATTTTTATTAAACAAGACCACACAAATGGATAGAAAAGAAAACATTTTGTCAGCCTTATGCTCGGACACTTACACTAAAATATTTTTGCCAAAAAAGAAATAGACTAAACATACATCAAGCCAAATGGAGATGCTTACTTTAGTGACTAGAGGTACTCCTTATGATTCAAGACATTAGACCATAATTTGAGAATGTTTGGAAGGAGTGTGAAATTGCTTTATGTTTCTGACAATCACTGTCCAAAACTCTCTGTATCCTAAAGATAGGCAAACACATAAGGGTGGTTAATACAATTTTATTTTAGTTTTTCTAAACTAACTTTAAAAACATTTTTGAGGGTAGACTCATTCTTTATTGCTTTTTTTTTTACCTTTTTATTGAAACAAAATCAATTGTGATTTTTCTCTTTAGTCATCTCTATTTTAGTATTACCCATCCCACTTCTTTGATACATTCAGTATGCCATGATTCCTATATCTGGTCAGAGTTTTCCAAAAGGACTAGATTATACTACACATTACAGTTTCATCTGAGGCAGGAATAACTTTTTGGGTGTGGCATGAGTGTGGGTTGGGATAGTGGTAACCTTTATTCATTTGACATATTTTGAACATTTACTATGTGCGTGGATCTATGCAAGATGCTGCAGATACAGCAGTGTAAGAGACATAGTCCTGATCCTCATCAAATTTGCATTAAAAGGAGTGAGAGGACATTAAACAACTCATTATGCAATAATTTATAATTGTAGTATGCTCATAGAAATTGTATCTATTCAAACAAAAATTCTCTACAGCAATGAAAATACACAAAGTACTATTTCACAGAACAACAGGGATGAATCTCACAAAATAAAGTTAAGGGAAAAAAGGAAACAAAGGAAATATATTATATAATTCAATCTATATAAAATCCACAAATAAGTAAAACTTATACATGAAAGAAGAGACACATGGACACCACCTGAAATTCTGAAAATGTTGTTTATTGATCAGGGCTGTAGTTAAAAGGATGCACACACTTTATGAAAATTTATTGAACTATATACTTAGGATTTGTGTACTTTCCTATATGTAATACATATGTTAAAACCCTGAACCATTATTTTTTCTTAGCCTCTTTTCCATACAGTCAACAAATGGACAAGTGTTCTATGAGGAAAAGCAGCAGAGAATGTGTCTACTTCCTCTCTGAGATCTTGGCCCATCAACTCTGACTGGGAGGATGAGTCTAGTACCGTTGAATTAAAGACAGTGGCAGAAGTCATATAGGTTCATCGGTTGGCTTGAACCAATGCTTGGGACCAAATGAGATAATACACATGAAATACTTAGAACAGGGTCAAGAACATAGAAATTTACCAAATTAAGTTGACTTCATAATTCATCACCCAAAACAGGACATTCTGAGAGTCAAAGAGATTCTTATTTATAAACACACTAGACCACAAATATGTTAAGATTTTTGCAGACAAATGAAAACTATGGTCAATGTAGAGCTAAATAAATGATGGCACATATAATTATTGTGCCTGAGCTAGCTTTACCATTAGCATGTACATTAATAGGCCATATTTTTGAAAAATTACAAAAGTGGGGGAGTAATATATTTGAGTAAAGCAATTATAAGTCACTAACAAAATATTTATCTCTGTAAACAATGCACAGCTGTTCTTGTACTCAAAAAAGAAAAAAGAATGTTCTGTTGAAGAGAGCACAAATTGGGAGATGACTCTGGATGCTAGCATTTCTTTTAGTTCTATAGACCAAATTGGAGAACAGAATTCAGATGACCAGAGAAATCAAAGCTCCCTCATTTCTCCTGTAGAACATAATCTGTATCACTTACTATATTTCTTCATATTAAGTATCTTCATATGTAATGTAGATTTTATTTATAAATGGGAAGCCCAGTAGTTTTAGTAGCATGGTTTTAAATAACGTGTTATCAATTCCATTGTATATTTCAGAGAAATGCCTGGAATCTATTAGCTGTGATTTAGCACATTTAACACAAATCTCATGTTTATGCCTTTTTTCTTGCTGACACCAAGATCCCCTGGGTGGGCCTCAACAGTCGATGAGGCTGGGTGGCCGAGAGTGGCAAAATAGCAAACAACTGCAAAAGAAGACAAAGGAAAGTTCGAGATCTGCATGTCATGCTCACTTCCTGTGTACACAGTGGACAGACTTGGTCTTCTTTTCTCTGATAAGTATAAACCTGATTTTTCCTTGGTAGTCAAAGATGACATCACAAACAACAGGAAAAATCCTTTTCTTTTTTGAATTAAAAACAAGTTTCTTAGCTCTGTTGATTCACACCACTCTCTCCCCAGTTTCCTGTTATTGTGTAAAGTTGCTCTTTCTATAAGAAACTGTTGTATTAAGTCAAATGTAGAGATAATTGGGCAAGGCCATTGTAGTTCAGTCTTTTTTCTCTGATTATTCATGATGTCTGGTAGCTAAAGACATTTAGAAAGTCCCAGTCTCCTAGAGAATCTACCCAAAAACATCATTTCGTTTTCCATTTTTGCCAAGCTCTACTTTCCCATGTTCAACTTCTAAAACAGGTATGATGTGAGAAATATTGGTTTAATCACCATCTTTTTTCTTCCTTTTTTGAAGCTTGTTTAGTTCTCAGATCGTAAACCTCTTGAGGGAAATACGTGGAACATTTTTACAATATCACCGCTTAGCCCCATCAGTGCATATTTGTTGACAGAATGAATAAGTGGACAAGGAATCAGCAGCCCTAGACTGATAGCTGGCCCAGGCCATGAGTTAGGTCTGTGAGCGCACAGCATATCTTTGCAGTGTGGCTCATCCCTGGGGCCTCATTAACAGACAGAATTCCCAACGCTGAACAAAGGGCAGACTTGGAGGAGACAGTAGCCTGAAAGTACATTCCTGGCTCTTTGTCCTCCCCACCTATTTCTGGAGTAGCCCAATAAACGAAGAGCATCTGGAAGAGCCCATCAGTAAAGGGTAAGCATGCAGAGGTCATAGCATTAGGATATAGTCTAGGGACCAGCAGCAAAGAGAAGGCATGCCTCTTCTTGGAGCCTGCTAAAAATGCATTTGCGTGAGAACACAACATTGTGTAATAAACCCCTGTATTCCAGAGGACCTGATTTACTTATACTATAGCCAAATGTGCAATGACAACAGAAAACGTACTCTATAACCGAGAAATAGAATCCAGCTATAATCTGATCATCTGTGACACCCTATCTGATAGGTAGCATGGAAAAAAGTATACTTCAATCAATTAACTTCATCTGAAGCAATAGCCTGAATCATTCCTTGATATAATCACTTGGTTCCCCAGATTCTCTCCTCGAGGACAGCTTCCAACTACATGAGGTAGGGTCATGGCTGACAGCATCTTACGACAAACAGGAAGGATCGAGTCCTTGAATCCACATGGTACTCCCCATGTACTCCTGAGCCCTACAGCCAAATGGCTGCCAAGACAACCTCCCCCCTGAGCTTGCTACTCTGTTCTTTGCTCCATCCTTGGACTTCTGCTTGTTGATAGAGCCTGTGATAGTGGAGCTCTTGGCCTGTCTCTCCCACTTGCTCTCAACCAGGTTATGCATTTGCTGATTTGACTTGGCTTCACCTCTCAGTCATGCTGAAGTCCTCTTTAAGACTCTCTCATGTCCTCAGTCCTGAAGCCCTTGGCCCTTCAACCTCATCAGAGAGAGGCCCCTGATTCCACATTTACATAAATAGTTAGGTCTATACCTTCCTCCTTTTTCACCTATCAGCCAAGACTTTATTGTTTCTAATAAGAAAACCCCTCACCTGCCCCACTGAAACCAATATGTCTTACTTCACTTTCTCTCCCCCACTACTCATGTTTGGACATTAAGATGAAAGCATGTTACGCACATACCAATTGCCTTCCTCCCTGCTTTTCTGAGTAAGCTTTTCTAAAATCAGAGTTCCAGGAACAAGTCTTTTTCATTTCTTTACAACCTTTGTATTTCTAATAATAACAACTATTTTTTTTAATTCAGGAAGATTATTTATTTGGTGTGTAATAAGGGCTTTCATTCTTCTTGATCATTTATGAATTCATGAGGTTAACTTTATCCTTCAAAGTAGATCAAAATAAGACAAGAAGGAATAAATTTAGGGCACATCATCGCATGTTACTCACTCATGATAAGTACTGAAAAATATTCCAGCCTCATGCACACATGCTTTGAGGCCCACCTGTCTTTGCATTATAAAGTCTTGGCTGAAAAAAATACATAGATAAAGGGAAACAAATGATTTTCTTCACCAGGGCCTTAAACGCTAGTATTATATGTTTTTCATTTTAAGGTAAGACTGAACTAGAATTTAAAATTTCCTTTTCAAAACTATCAAATGCCTGTGATAACAGATGTGGCCACGATATCACTTTTTGGATCAATAGCTAGAGGCACCTGAAGCCATGCTTGCTAAGAACTAAGCTAAATTTTCTGTATGTGTGCTGGCCACCACAGCCAAAGCAAGGAGCTGGACATCTCCAAGTGTTATTTTGGTCACCAAAATGCCCATCTCCCCATGCCTTTCTCAAGACTCTCAGGCCTGTGCACTACCTGTGGAGATTTCTGGTGGAAAGGATACAGAGCAAAATACCAACTTTAATGATGGCATGGCCAGGTTGGAGATGTAGGTCTGGATTCAAGGTCCAAAGTGTTTCTTCTGCCTTTCTTTTTGAAATAAACAACCACTGAGTTCATGGGCAGACCAGCCATCAGGCAAAAAGCTTGATCTGGTGAGAGCTCCCCTTGAGAGAGGAGAGTGGATGGAACTGCTCGGCTCCCAAAAAGCAGATGGCCGTTCTCACCTGTTTAGTTGTCCAAGGCTTTCGTAACAAAGTGCCACAAACTAGGTGGCTTAAAACAACAAGAAATGTATTCTAGAGTCTAAAAGTCTGAAATCAAGTTGTTGGTAGGGCCATTCTCCCTCCTGAGCCTCTGAAGAAGGACTTTTCCTTATCTCTTCCAGCTTTTGGTAGCCCCAGGAGTTCCTCGGTTTATGGCTTCTAACTCTAATCTCTGTCTCTATCTTCACATGGCCATGTTCCCTCTGTCTCTCTCTGTCTTCTTCACTCCTTATAAGGACACCAGACATTGGAGTAGGCTCCACACTAAGGACCTCATCTCGATTACATCTGTAAAGACTCTGTCCAAATGCAGTCACATTCATAGCTTCTGGACATTAGTACTTCACCTATATTTTATGGGGACAAAATTATACACTCAGCAATGCCTACGACCTGTAACACACTTGTCCCATCTCATAGAAAGGCCAGGATAAAGAGATGTCAGAATTTTGCCTTCTGGTGAATCAGATAAAGCATGCCCTCCATTGGGAGGGTCCAGTGAGGAGGAAAAAAAGAGCAGAAACTTTCAAGAAAGACTTTCTTCTGTTACAGAGAAGAATCAAAGGAAGCAAGATTAGAAAAGAAACATGGTTTATTTCATCATGACAGTGGATGAATAGGGACTTGCAGGGACAATATCAGTAGCACCTATGTTTAATCTACACTTTATACGTTAATCTAACTATGGATATAAGTCATTTAATGCACTAAAACTAAATTTGCACATTTTTATCATTGAAAAAATTAGGTTAGCCTGAAGGAAATAACTTATTTTATGAGTAAATGTTAAACAAGTATAAAAGAGATCAATCTCAATATTAACCAAATGATGCAAACTTGAAACAGTGGCTGTTGTTTCTATCAAAGTGGCAAAGATTTTTTAAAAACTCCATAGGACATTTTGTGCACAAAGGTTATGGATAAAGAAGGCATCCTTTTCTTCACTGATGAGAATGGAAATTACAACTTGTAGCAGTACATGTCAAGCAATTTAAAAACCTTTCCATTTGACTCAGAAATCCTTAAGGACAATCCCATGCACGAGTACAAAGTTTTAGTTACAAGAACTTTCATCACAATATTGTTATTAAATAAAGACTTTAAAGTAACTAATGATATAGTCACTAAAAAAAAAAAAGATTCCGGAGAACCAGGATCAGCAAACTATAGTTCACAGGCTAAATCTGCCCCACTGCCTGTTTTGTAAATAAAGTTTTATTACAACACAATTGCATCCATACATTTATGCATTGTCTATGGCTGCAGTCTCAGAGTTGAGTAGCTGGGACAAAGATAGTATTTCCCACTAGTCATGAAATACCATTTGGCCCTTTACAGAGTCTAATACCTGCTATATAGAAAAATGCTTATTATATGGAAGACATTGCCAATTATGTTTTTTCAAAAACAATTACAAAATAATGTCTCAGTCTTAGTCTATGGTTTTAAGTGTGGATGTATTCATATAAATATTAACATATATGTGTGTATGTAAGTTCATACACCAAAACATTAAGAGATTATTTCAGGGAAATGGCATTTTGAGTATATTTTTTCTTTTTTTTTTTTAGTTTCCTATCTTTTCTAAAATGTCTGCCATAAACATGCATGTGCATATTTTTAGAATAAACACCGTTAATCTAAAAATTGAATTAATTAACTTTGAGTCAATTGCTTAACCTCCTCTGAGCTTTAGTTTTGGCCTCTGTTAATCATATTACCTGTTTCATCAGCCTCCGGTGAGCATTAGCTAAGAGATAATATATGTAAAGGGCTCATGAGTGTCTGACACCATCTATTTACTGGCAGAGCATCAGTGGAGAGCCCTGATAAAACTGCTTAATATACTAGAAACATCTGCCAAATCAACTCCAGAAAAAGTATAAAGAAATATCCACATCTGGCAGAGTAGCATCAAAGTGCACTTCAGTTTTTATTTTAGCAACTGATACAATTTAAGGTACATTGGAGGACTTTCGGAAGGAATGGAGTTGTGCCTAATTGGGGTGGACAATTTTAGGTATTGTGTTTAGACACATGTCCCATAACTCTCACACTATAAGTAGGAAATAGCCAATTTGGCTGAATGATTATAATAAGAATACTAAAATCACAATTTGTCTATCTTTCAAAATTAACTACATTTGCATCAAGATACTACTGTATTTTCTATTGATCTGTTAATTCTTTAAAACCAAAGAACAATATTGCCTTAGTGAGAAAGCAGCACCCATTTCTGACTTGTGTGCTAGGCAGGCCCCATGAAAACATGATAAGAGAGTGAGGTATACAATGTTATTCCCAAATTCTTTAGCTGTTTTCTGTCATATTTAGAGTAATAAACTTTGTTTTGTCTATTTTGAGGTTTGAGTTCTCTCCTAGAAAATATTTCATTAAACCAGGATGTGTTCATGGTTTCTTTTCACCTCTTTTTAAATGTCCTCCCATCATCAGATTACCCAGAAGCTTTTCCAGATAAGATGCAAAGGATATCTGAAAATAATATAAAACCAAACCAAATTCCTATGGACTGAAAAACCTAGGAATGCGTAAATTATATAAATTGTGTGTTCTTGTTACACGCAGTTAAAATGACTGTCAGTGCCAGCTGTCTTTACATCAAAGAGGATATTTTGAGCTCTGCTGGGAACTAGCTATATAATTATTTAACAGTGTTCTTTAACTCTCTCAACATCCATTCATTGCAAGCAACATCTAGGATTCCTTCTAGAAGAAAGTAAAACAATCCATTTTGTTCCTCTGATTTATGGATTAATGCTTATGTTAATGCTCAAGTATCATATACCATACACAAAACTATTTTTAGATCAATCGTTAATAGCAACTGGAAACAGAAAGAATCCAAACTGAGGAAATGTACAAATAGGACGATGACGTGTATGATTTAGACTGAAGCTGATTCTGTGGGAAGCCAAAACATCCAGTCGATTTAATTAAAGAAAAGAGAAACTCAGTCAATCCAGATGTCTGGCGTCACAAACACCGAATGGGAATGATTGATTGAATCTTTGACGTGATTCACCAGATGTTCCAGCTTCTTGGAGACAGACTAAAAGCAAAGGACTCAGATAGGTTTCAAATTCCTTTATTTCTCCCTGGGTATTCAGTGTGAATCTTCCTTGTTTCCGCTTTAGTTACCTTTCCCAGCTAATGCCTGCCCCATTTGGTAACATTATCTCACATTTCCTTTCAGACTGAATCTTGGAATATCTCGATCAAGTGACAAATTGAGAACCAAGTGGTAATGTATAAACAATTTCATTTTCTTCCTTCCTAAATACATGGCTTCATGCAGACTTTTTTTTTCCCCCGGAAAGTCCACAGTGCATTCAGGACCCAGGATGCAGACTGGTAAGAAACACTGAGGATACTCATACACATAAAATCTAACAAGATCAGCTGAAATGATAGATAGATGTATTCTCAAAAGGTATTATTAGTTTGATTTCTCTGGAGTGAGAACATTCCCTGTTCAGATTGCCTATAATCAGCTTACCCTGTATTAAACCACTAATGAGTTGATAGTGAGATAGGCTCTTTCTCAAAGGAAATAAGTTAAAGACTGACAATTACTTAAATAAAGAGAGAATATAGATGGGTTCCTTCACTGTGCCACTTGTGGGGATCTACAGGTATGCCCAAATTTCGAATTTTGAAAACCCAACTGTTATTTTAGAGCAAACTGAATGGCAGAGATCATCCTGGGTGTATGCAAAAGAGGTTCCATTCTGTTTGGTATGATTTAAAAGAAAATAGATCATTTAATTCCAGCTTCACCTTTGGCCTGCATTTCCCATCCCTGTGAATGATGTGATAATAATATTCATCATTTACCTCTGAATATAGCATCACATGTACTATCTCAGTTGCTTGGCTTGACAATTTTTTAAAAATGTGTTATTGTAGTCAATTGTCTTCAAGAGGCTAGAGGGTTTTGCTAAGGGCGTAGTGAGTGATGATCCAGAACCCAGATTTTCTAACTCTCAACCTTACTCAGCACCACAGTTGCCTTTCAGAATGAGTTAGAAAAGAAAAATGAGACCACTGAGTTCAGGAAGATATGTGGTAAAGTGCACCACAAAGAACTTTATCTGTCAGATTAGTCTGTTGATACTTCGAGTGTCAAAGAGGGTGAGAAACAAGACAACACCACTTGGACCCCAGCAACTGCTATACAGTCTTATGTATTTGAAGACATACTTCAGAGAGCCAAACTTACTAATTGCTACTTAAATATTCCGGAAAAGAAAATTTTAAACATATACCCCCCAAAATAATATAACTAAAGGAAAAGTCTATCGTGTCTCTTCTTTCTTTGAATTTCTAAAAGTCTAATTACCTAGTTATGCTTCCATGTTCCAATACAACTTCTATTCTTAGAGGCCATGTCATCTGATGATATCTTTTGATATCTTTGGTATCCAAAATCACATTATAAAGAGGAACAGCAGTGTAGGAGGTACCAACATGCAGCCTGCAGGCTTTATCCTGCCCAAAAGGTTTCCCAGTCCACAACTGTACTGCTAATTTCATCTGCTTTCTCTGTCAATACCTTTCTTAACTTTATTCTCAGCTGACACCAAATTTCTCAACTTCTTCACCCACAGTCAACTCATCTCAATAGTCATCACATTCAGTGAAGCTCAGAGAAGGAAAATATTCTCCTTTTGGTGAACACTTTCATTTCTCAGCATCATTCCTTTTTCACATCTCCTGCTCTCTCACAGCTGGGCTGTTGATGATTTACCTTCCTGGTTATCTGCTCCAACAGGCACCATTGCTCTTTGATAGACCCACTGAAATTATTTGGACTTCTGGTTCAGCCAGAGAGAATGAATCAGATCTCCTAGCTAGTCAGACATGAGGGGTGGAGGGAACAAGGGAATAAGAGCCCAGCCTAGAGACCGCCCAAAGAACACCCAAAGATAGTAGAATTCTGGGTATGTTCACGTGCACTAGGCAGAGTTATATAGTAGCCAGGTGTCAATCAAAATGAACTCACTTGCCAATCACCTAGGAATGAATTTGGAACCAACTCATCACAGCCCAAATATAATGCAGACATCCCCCCCTTCTGTGCCCTTTTTGCCCTACTGGGTTTTCTTTTTTGAGGGCTTTTTGTTAGTTACAGAGCTAGGACCATGTGTTCCTTGGAGCAGCATACTTTGTCTTTTTCCACGTGCCTCCTTGGGGCATTATTCATCTTTCTAATATTTAATACAACTATTAAATCTCAATGACCTATGACTCTTCACTGCCGTCATTTGAGGAAGAACTGAGAGAAATTGTTAATTACACTTCTGCACTGTGTTGTCCCTCTCACTCTCCCCTGCTGTTGGGGCAACACCAAACTTCAACAGGCCCCAACGATGACAATTTGACTTGACCTACCTCTTCTAGCACAAGGCTAAGCCCATGGCTAAAGCTGACCAGTCAGTGAAGAATGGATTTCAAGTCAAGCAATTGGTTGTGACACGGAATATGTCAGCCCAAGCAGTAGCCAGAGTATCAATATTTGCCCTAGTTATCCAAGGCCCCCAAACCCCACAGGATGATTTTAAGAAGGCTAGATGACATTCCTACACACAATAGGTGGGGAGAACTATTTTTGTTTTTGTGTTTTATGTTTGAGAATTTGTTTTGTCATCATTGTTGTTAATTGTTTTAAGAGTTTCCTCAAACTTAGAAAACTTAAATCTTCTATAATAAGCATTAAGCCTGCCTGATATTTACCTCAAAGGAGACATTATCTTCATTATACTGGGGAGTAAGCAACCTGACTATGCTCTATAAGAAGACACTATCTCACCTTCCCAAGGTTGTTCCCTACACAAACATCCTTGCAAAGTGTGAACCAAGGGCAGTCAGTGCCTCCTCTTGCAAGATCTGCAGAAGTGGAAGAGATCCATGTGTGTCCCAGAATGTCTCATCCAATAAAATTCTTGCACATCTAATCTCATCTTGGCCTCTATCTCTAGGAAATCCGGACTAACACAAATGGTGTTACTACTATTTAGATTGAGTGGTATTTAAGAGTAAAAATGATGCTTTGCCTCTATTTGCATCCTCCAAAGCACTTAGCAAATTGCTTAGCAAATATGTGTTGATGGACTGAGCTATGGAATTGAGATTAATAGTCTACCCAGTAAACGGAAGACCTGTACTTTAAAAAAGAGCAAGGCATTCTTAAAATATGTCTCGATAGAAATGCTCTGTTTTTGTTGTTGTTGTTGTTGTTGTTCATATTGTCTGAACTGAGACTATTGTAGGAACTGATATTGTTTAGCTCTTTCTTTGTCTGCTCCAAACAACCCTAATTTCATAAGGCGATGACTATCACCTATAAGCTAGGCCCATTCAGTGGTAAACCAAGAGAGATTCGTTAAAATAGCCTGTTAGAAAGTAGAATCTAAGAAGATAGTCCTTATCTCTTGCATACTTGCTGCATGAATAAGATCACATTTCCAAAAAAAGTACCCAAAGGATTTTAATTTACGAAGGGGACTGAGTGATGACACAGAAAGGCCCATGCCAGTGTAAGAAGAATTTTATTATTTACATTTCCTGAGAAAAGAGAACATGTCACATCATTCACGGCCACGGAGAACACACCAATTTTGCTCAGCAGAGAGAAGGAGAGAAGATAACCTAGGTCAGAGACTACTGTGGCCTTTTGTGAGAAAGACAAGTCTGGACAGGCTTAACAGCTCAGGACTGGCTAGTTTGAACAATGCCAGCAAGATTCGGGAATTGTTGTCTGGTACCTGACCCTGATTTGGCTTAGGACAGGGGAGCTGGCTTGGTGTATGAGAGTTTAATAAAGGAGATGGTTGGGGGGTATGGGCTCTGGATTGGTTAGTTTGCATATGAGAAATCTGTTTCCAGATGAACCTTTTGCTATCTCTAAAAAGTTGTTAAACTTGGGTGGAGCTGAATCCCTGGTCAGTGGGGCCATAAGCGCCAGAGCATCAAGAATAAAGAAAATTGAAAATAGAGTTAATGTAATAGACATCATGATAAGTGGATGCCAAAGAGACAAACAGAGAGTCTAAGAAAACAGACCATGGTGCCTCCCTGTCTTTCTAAGTCACAGATAGCTCCTGCTGTTCACTGCAGCTAGAGAATCCACCCTTGACCTCCAGTCTGCCGGAATATGGAAGAGGGGTGTCTTTCCAGCTTTTCTTTCCTCAGAGGTGGTCTCCCTCACTTCACTTTGACTTTCACCCTTACCTTCTTGGTTACCTGCTCAAACAGGCACCATTGCTCCTTTGATAAGACCCACTGAAATCGGGTTGGACTTCTGGTTCAGACAGGGAGAACGAATCGTATCTCCTGTTACAGCCAGTATTCTCCAACCTTGCTCCATACCTGCCTTACTTTGATTTTATCCCCTATTCATGAAAACCAACATTTTCTATCATCCTGGTTTAAGACAGTCAGGCACAGCCAACTTGATAATTCTGTTTATAGCCAAAACATGGATTGTTATTTAAAATGACAAAGAACAGCCCAGAATGTCTGGTCTTTCAGTTTTTCATAAATATGTTCACTAAACATATAATAAACAATACATTCGTTGTCGTAAATAAGACATCTATTATGAATTACTAGTGAAATACCTTTGGGTTAAAAATAAAATTTGACTTCACAATCTTGGGAGTTTTAAGGAAGGAACAATATAGGGAAAGCGGTGGGAGACCCCATACAAAATACTTATTTCACTGTAATCTGCTTGAAAACTGTAAACACAGAAAAATATTGATGCCTTAAAAACATTTCTAAGACTCCAGCTACGGACTAATAAAACCACAATAAAAACTCACTAAGAATTCAAGCTTTTAAAATGGCCTCTAATTTGGCATCAATAAAAAACACATCTGGGAGAATTAAAGTCGACACTTGAGTTACATGGGCTCTAGTTGGCTTCATGCTCCTGAAAGGCTTGTCTTTAAGCATGCCCCCCAAATGCACTCACACTATGTGATACTACTAGAATGCAGCAAAATTCACCATGTAAAGTAATAGATTTTTACAAGGGCAAGGAAAATATGTGACAAACCATTTAGCTCCTAAATTGTTTGCGAGCCCCACTGCCCTGTGGATGAGCTACTTTATAATTATTCTCATTAGTCAGAGACTTTATTGCCAGGCGATGCCAACTGAGCTCCAATTTTTATTTATGGGAGTCAATAATTCATAGGGTGCACTGAGCAATCTTTTATCAATTAGGTACAAAGAATAATATTTTTATCCTGAGTTGTATTAGCCTAGGTGAAAACCACTTTTGCCAAGCACTATGGTTCATCATGACATGCTATCTATTTTTTTCACAACCACGTTCAATTCTAACTTCATTTCCTAAGACAAAGTACAACTGTAAGTGGAATTCCAGAAAACAAGATGGTTCTAACATACAGTAGATTCTACTGGGGAAAATAAATCCTATGATCTGTTGCTGGGGTAAGATTAAACATCAAGACTAGGGAAAATTATACAGTATGTCTAGTTGGAATCCATAGTTGCCACAAACTGATAAACTATGACTCAAAGTAAATACCTTTTATTTGGGTTGGATATATGGAATGTTGGCTTTACTACATGAAGCCTTTTAACTTTTAGCCAGTTGTCAATAGAAATACACAGGTATAAACACAGTAAAACTAGCATCATGTACAATTAATTTCACATCAGTGGAAATACCGCCAAACATGCCAGGGTGTGACATTTATGCCATATTTCAGGATTGCTTTGAATGCAACTCTATTTACTAAGCTTGATTTTTAAAGTGACATATTGCATCTCAATTTAGCAATTTTTCTTTTTCTCACTCATTGGTGTTCGCAATAACACACTCTCCTTTGTGTATGGAGATGATGCTACAGATTGGTCATTTTCCAGGCCTAAGTAGATGGTGAATTTGTCTGTTCCTATCAGGGATACATCTGCACTTATCTTGCCTAATTTCCCCTCCTCAAACTTGTGAATAATCGGACACATCTTTAGACAGTTGGTTGGGAACTGGATGCAGGCAGTGGCTCTGTCCCCAGGGTTGACCTACGATTTTGACCTTGTGAAAGCCAAATAAGACAACTTTCATAGATAATGTGGAGCTAGAGCAAACAGCCATTTTCTGAGAGCCTTGCCTCTTACATAAGCAATTTGAAACGCAACATTTGCATACAGTTCCTGCTTTCCACAAGGTTCATTTTTTTAAGAAAACACCCAGATGAACAAAGTTGCCCTGCCATCACCTCAGACAGAGAAAAACCTCAATTTCCCATTCAGACACCTTACACTATATTCAGGAATACTGAGGCAGCTATGTAAAGATAGCAGGAGAAAGAAAACACCAAGTCACTCTGCAATAATTAATTCATATGTACTTACTTCTAACATTAGTGCAGGGCAGTAAATTTATTGCTAATGAAAAAATCAATGAATGGGACTATATCAAACTAAAAAGCTTCTGCACAGCCATAGAAATCATCAACAAGGCAAAGAAGAAACCATTCAAATGGGAAAAGATATTTGCAAACATCACCTCTGATAAGGGCTTAATATCCAAAATACATGAAGAACTTGTGCAACTCAACAACAAAAAATAAAACAACAATCCAATTTAAAAATAGGCAGAGGACCTGAACAGACACTTCTCCCAAGAAGATATATAAATGGCCAACAGACACATGAAAAGATGCTCAACTCCACTAGCTGTAAGGAAAATGCAAAACCTGCAATGAGATACCACCTCACAGCTGTTGGAATGGCTATCATCAACAGGACAAATAATTATGAGTGTTGGAGAGCTTATGGGGATAAAGAAACCTTCATACATCGCTGAAGGGACTGCAAACTAGTACAACCACTATGAGAAACAGTATGGAGTTTTCTCAAAAAAATAAGAATAGAATTACCATAGGATCCAGCAATCCCTCTTCTGGATATTTACCCCCAAAACCTGAAATCATTTTTATCTACAAAGATATATGCACCCCAGGGTCCATAGTAGCATTGTTCACAGTGGCCAAGACATGGAAACAAAAAAAATGTCCATTAGTAGATGACTGGATAAAGAGATGTGGTACATGTATACAATGGACTATTACTCAGCCATAAGAAAAGATGAAATACTGCTATGTGCAACAACATAGATGCATCCTGAGAGTATCATGCTAAGAGAAATAAGATAGAAAAAGTTAAAAACCATATGACTTCATTCATCTGTGCAGATATAAAACTGAAAGCAATAAACAAACATGACAAACAGAGACTCATGGACACGGACAGTGGATTAATGGTTACCAGTGGGAGGGTGAGAGGAGGGATGTAGACAGTGGTAAAAGAGGTTAAATATTTGGTGATGGAAGGAAATCTAACTTTGGGTGGTGAACACACAATGGACATATCTACGACATTCTGTTGAATTGTACACTTGAAACTTACTTGATTCTATTAATCAGTCACCACAATAATTCTTAATAAAAAATTATCACTAATAAAACATGCATCAAAAATCAGTACTCCTTTAGTGAGAAGTTCCCAAAATATTCTTTTATATTTAGGACTTTGGATGCATTAATTTTTAAAAATACTTTTAATTGTAAAATGTATTTTACAAGAGCAAAAAACAGTCTAGTTATACATTAGCAGCTATTTTTACTTTTATGTTTACTTTTTGAATCATATACATCATTGTCTAAATGTCATTTTATGATTCTCTTATGAACATGAGCATCTTGGTTATATTCTTTTGTGAGATGGAAACTACTAGTTTGAAAAAAAGAAAAACTCTAATAGACCAGATATAAAAGAAAGTCGATCATTGAGAAAGATGCAAGAACTGTAAAATATAAAATTTTATTACAATAAAAATGTGCTCATAAGGAAAATACTTTCAACCCTTGGACAGTGCTAAATGAGCCTTCTCCAGGAAAACATCAAATACTGAAGCATTTTTTTAATGTTCTAGAAAAAGCTATTTCCAATAAAAATTATAAAATTTATTCCAGAGCTGATCTGGATCTTAGAGGAACCTTTAAGAAAAAGAATGTAAAATACAAAAGTAAGTATAAAAGTGAATATTTATAATAAGAAAACAGATCACAGGAAATTACAAAGTTTTCAAAGATGACAAATAATAGAATCTGAAAAAACATTAAGTTTTCATTAATTAAACACTTTATTAATTAAACATCTTTATAAGACTTTTTCTTACATTTTTGACTATATAATCTTTAACAGCCTTGTCATATGAGAACTATGTTGTAATATCATTTTCTATAGAGAAAAGAGAAAATTTGTTCTTTCCTCTTGCATGGTTGGATGAAATCTATTTGTTAATGTTGAGAGTTTGTAAAACTTCTTTTTGCTCCATGGCTTGTTTTTTGTAACATCATGTAAATTTCTGAGTTGTCACATTCAGGAAAACCTCTCTTAAGCCTCTCTCCTATGTGAACTCTCAAGGACATGCTCACTGCTTGTCACACTAATAACTGTGCGCCTCATTGTCAAGCATATTGCTGACAGGATACATGGATCATAAAATATAACAAATATTTTCTATTCCACTTTGCCACACACCAACACATTCCTGTTTATCTTAATAAACACCATGAAATGATTAAGAGAAAAATCGCGTTTAGTTCACATTGACATGCTTTCCATTTCTCTGAAAGGCTTTGCAGGTGATCAAACGAATTACAAATGAACATACTTCTAAAGAGTTTGAGGGTGGTATCTACTTCCCTTTTGATCCTTCACACTCCTCTTGAATGATCTATTGAACACACCATCTCATGACTCTTTATAAATTAATAAAATAATCTACTTCTATAAGAAAGTCATCAAGAAGTTAACTACTGTAGAAACTGAAAATTCTTAACCTTCCAAAATAAAAATTATAATGTATTTTAATGAAAACACATGATAAAACTTTGAATGAAATGGCATGTAGTCTGACAACTTTGAACCAGGGACAGTTGAAAGTGAAAAGGAAATAACCAACTTCTAATGTTAAAAATAACCCAGTTAGCATCTTGCTTATTTGAAGAATATGTTTCATTTCATTTTCTTCTGAAAGTAAATATAATTTGTTAAATATGATTATAATGATAAAAGTTATAAAAGTACTTTTACTGTTTTGTAAATGACTGGATGGATTCTTCTTTTCTTGTGATGTTTTGCAAAAGATGTCATTATTTCGTTGCACTGAGTAGTTTTAAATATGAAGATTTTTTTTTTTGGCCTATTAATCCAGATCAACTATGCATTCTCATCCAAAACTCAGAGCTCTTTAACCTCCTGTGGGTAAAAGTCATGGCTGATAAATATTTACAGAACTCCACAGCAAAGCTTCTGTTTGTTAGAAAAGCCTCCAAGAGCGACATGACCTCCAAATTTTTTGGAATCTTGTTCCTGTTGTGATCTGTAGAGTCCAGAGTGTCTTTCCTCCATTAAATATAAAGCCTGAGAGAGGTCCTTTAAAAAGCAAATCAATTTTTTATGTTTGACATTCACTTCACATTGGAGCCACATTTTTTTTTCTTTCTTTTTTTTAATTCTGATGAGATAAAATTTTAAGTGTGAGAAAATATATTATGGGATACAAATGTTAGAGTGATCAAGATTGAGAATTTTAATGACATCAAAAAAGTTGCTTATTTTTGGATTCTAGTTTAATACTCTCCTCTAGGTTCCTTTCCAGGTTCCTGCAAGCATCCCCTTTCTCGCCTAGGTACATTTACACACACCCTTCCTTATTTCCACTTAGTTTTGAAGGAAAAATTCACCTTCCACTTGTTTAAAGTTAACTTAAGACCTATCAATGGACTCCATGCCCTCCTAGCCTTGTCAGGGCCTAGCTCCATAATTTAGCCCTTTGCTATCTAATTTTCAACTTCTTCTCTACTAGTTTATTTTCCTTTGTCACGAAGTATGTTCAAATGCCTCCCATTCTCAAGTGCCTGCCCACTATCCTGTAGACATCTATTTACTTCCCCCCCCTCACATTCCCTCTAGTACCAAACATCTAGAAGATGTCATCTTCCGTCGTCTTCTCTTATGACTTCTCCTTCATCCTCAACACAGTCTAATGAGGATTCAGCCCCTACCAATCCACTCTAAAATCTTCCACAATTAACAGAAGCATTCCATATTGTCAGACCCAAAGATATCTCTGAGGCTTTCTCTTATTTCTGCTTTCCAAAACATATCTGATCACTTCATTCTTCCTGAAATTTTTCCCTTGATTCCAAACACCACTCTTACCTGGCTCTCCCTCTGTGACTCTTTGACCAGTCCTTCATTGGCTCCTTTGCTGTCCAATACTGAGATGCTCACATTTCTATTCACAACCTTTGCCTCTTCTCATCTGTCATCTTTCTCAGCCACCTCATTTGTCTTTATGCTGTCAATTCTCACCTATATTCTGATGGCTTTCAAAACTGTCTTCTTCCTAATCCTCTCCTGTATATCTAGCTATACTTCCTCTTTCTTAACAGACATCATACATGTAGTTATTGTGTAAAAGGCTTCCTTTCCCACCAGCAGTAATCTCCACAAGGACAAGAACCATACTTGCCTTGTTTATTGCTGAATCCCCAGTACCTGGCCTAGGATGGGCATCTGAAAGAGGCTCAGGTGAATGGATTGATGTCCCAGAGACACCTCTAACTCAATATGCTGAACATCAAATTTCTAATCTTGGGACAACAGCCACCTCTAAAATGGGTCTTCTACATTTCCTCTCTTGAGTTTAGCATAACTTTCTTAATACCAAAACTTAAAAGCAAATTTCTGACTCTTCTCTCTTACCTCCCATGAGGAAAGACTCATCAAGTTCAGCAGATTCAACTTCTTAAATATCTCTTCAATGTGACACTGTTCTTTTTTTATTGTTGTAGAATCTTAACTTTACCCAGTTAATTTAACTGGATATTTCCAGCCACTTTCTGTTCCCTTCCATCTCCCCATTACTACTTCAGGGCTCTTTATAAAATGCAAATTAGGCCACATTACTTTCCTGCTAAAAGTCTTTCAGTGGTTTCCTAAAAAGTTTAAATATCTTAGCTTTTTATAATGTATATTTATGTCCTTGTGTGTGTGCATGTGTGTACATGTCTATATGTACAGGTATGTATGTATACTTGTGCATGTATATGTCTGTCAGCCATCCTGATGTACCTAGCCCCTCCTTACCTACTTGTCCAGCCTCATTTCTACTGTTCTCTCCACTACTTCCAGTTGTGTTCCTGCAATGCCAGTTGATTTACAGTGCCCCAGCAATGTCAATATACTAGAATGTTAACATACTACAATGTATTTACCTGAGAGGTTTATCAAAATCCTCACAATTCAGTTCAGACATCCAACTTCTCAAAGGTCTTCCTTGATTCCTCTCTTTCCATTGTTAATTGTTGTCCCATTTCTTAATATTTACTTCTTCTATTGCCCTGATGACTTTGAACTCTATTGAATGTTTCAACATTAGTCCCATCAGTTAGACATTTAGTGTCCTCCAGGGAACATCAGTAACCTTTTTTTTTTTTTTCATAGACTTTACTGGTTAGAAAATGTTTAGGTTCACAGCAAAACTAAACAGAAAGTATAGAGAGCTGTCAGATACTCACTATTCCCAACACACACAAACACACACCTGCATTGACAGCCCTTCCACTATCAACACCTCCCAGCACAAAGATTCATTTGTTACCATCAATGAACCTACATTGACACGTTGCTATTCATCCAAAGCCCATAGTTTCCGTTAGGGTTCACTGTTGCTGGTGTATGTTCTATGGGTTTTGACAAATGTATAATGACATATATTCACCATCAGAGTGTCATATAGAGTAGTTTCACTGCCCTAAAAACCCTCTGTGCCTCACCTACTTATCTCTCCTCACTAGCCCCTGGAAACCACTCATCTTTTTACTGTCTCCAGAGTTTTGTCTTCTGCAAAATGTCACATAGTTGGAGTTATAACATGTAGCCTTTTCAAATTGGCTTCTTTTACTTAAAGCTTTTCCACGAAATCAGTGGCTTTTTATCCTTAATGTCCTGGGACCTGAGACAGTTCTGGTCACAGAATGGATACTAAACAAGTTTAAGTTGCGTTAAATTTATAATTTATTTTAATGGTATAATAATTTGCATTTGCTCTTCCTTGAAAATCAATTTTTCTATAATTCTCTGATATCTGTCACTTATTTTTAAAGAAAAAAGAGTATCAAGAAATAGATCTTAAAAATACACTTTATCTGTTTTAGGCTTTTCTGGATAATTTTAAGATGATGAGTAGAATTTTCCAAATGCAATCCTGAGTTTTAGAAATACACATTTGTACTTTCTTTTGAAGAAGAAACAATATGTGTTCATTAACAACTGAATTTTTGTTTTCTTAAAACTGTTTTTTAAATTTTATTTACTTCCCTCCATTTGGACCTCCTCCCCATGCTTACCTTTGCCATTCAGAATCAAAAATACTTTTAAGGCTGAGTTGACACCCTTGGTTCAAACAGATTTTATCCACAGCAGTTATCTTGCCATCCTTAATTGAATTCTCTGACCCCATTTCAATGGTAACAAACCAAATGGCCATTCTATCCTATTTATATCAAAACTAATAGCAATTTGACCTTATATAAACAGGAATGCTTGGCTAATGCTACTTATTGACATTGATTATTTGTATCACCATAATTCATTGTCATGTAAATCCATCTTGATTGCCTGAAAGCATACTCACTAACCAATCATTTCTCAGATGCTGGTGTACATCACAATCACTGAGGGTGTTCCTTAACATTAATAATCCCTGGTCACACTCAGGAGACATCCATGAGAACCAGCTACATGCGTCTTTAATGAGCATCCCAGGTGATTCTAAGGCAGATGGTGTGGGGATCTGCTTTCGGAAATGGAAGTGTGGCACTTCGTATTAAAATGCTTGCAAGCAGGTGGCTACTAGCTACAAAAAACCTCTCAGTGAAAGTAATGAAATTGATCATCTGTTAAATTTAATGCTCTATTCTAAATGAAAATTACAGGAGCAAGCCTAATTGATTTCTATGTGTTAATTAACAGGGGGGAAATAACCAAAATGTTTCTAGTACCACAATCTGTAGGGCAATTTGTACTTAAAGACAAAATGGTTCTTTTATTAGTATGGTCACATTCTTTTGGTGAGAAAATTTTTTAAGAGTCTGAAACTTGAGCAAATTGCTTCCTATAAAAGTAGGCTGGAAATTTGAGAATTTATCAAACCTCCAAGGTTCAGATATATCATTTTTCCCATGAGACTAGAGATATACTTACTTTGCCAGAAAATCAGCAATTGCATTTAAAACTCTTAATTTGTACCTGAAAAGTTCACATGCTGGGCTTGATTAACCAAAAGCCAAATAACAAAGCTTTTTTTCTTACTTCTTCTGCCAATCCTCACTCCCTTTCTCATTGCAAACTCAGGCACATATAAGTGACTTCATTCTTACTAGCTCATATTCTTTTACCAATTATTTGAACTAGTGAGATAATCTTGATATTCTTAATCTCTACTCTTATTTAAACTGATAGATAATAACAAAAACATGTTCTGGATTAAGGAGAAATAATTGGTGCTTTATTAGCTCATAATGGGAATAGTTAAAGCATACTGTGAGTTTTTAATGGCAGCACATTATTACCAAGTTTCTTCTTAATAATAAGGACCATAGAAGAGCAAATGGTCTCAGGGCTTTCCAAAAGTATGATTATGTTTACCTTTTTTTATTGAATATAAAAATACTGTAGAATCTTTGAAAATGTACAATCAAGGAGAAGTCAAAAAAAATTTAAAGCCCCAGGATACAGTAATGAAGCAGAAACTAACTCGGACCAACGTCAGAGCTGGGCAAATATGCAAGAAAGTGATTGTGTTGAACATCGATCTGCCAAGCAGAGAAATTTCATTTTAATGAAAGTTAAAGATTTAAAATAACCTATGACTAATAGGAAAGTCAGGAATATTTTTAGCACATGGACTTCAGACACTTGTGTCGTGGTTGGAAACACTTCTGTCTTCAAACACATGCCAACCAGTCATGTTGCAAGGTCAACGTCAAACCTTTCCCATAGGAAGGGCCTTTTGCCTATCACCAGGCCCTTTCTCTAAACTTCTGAACTTCCCAAGTACAGAGGAAAATACATAAAGAAAGATAAAAACACAATACATTGTTTTCCAAATGCATAGTTAAGAGGAATATTTAGAGTGAGACTTAAGAGAAGAAATACTAGGGAGTTGAGAAGTATTTGTAAGGAAATTTTACATTTCAGTAGTCCCCAGTCCATTGTAAGTAACCCCTCTTTTGTCACTGGGACTTATGTATGCAGGCTTACCCTACAGAAAGGTCACAACTCTTATTAGATCGGGCTCGACAAAAACATCTTGTCACCTCTGGTCTTCACACAGTGGACAGCAAAGAGTTCACGAGCACCTAACATCTGTAAGTAACTGTGCCAACCCTGTTCAGATTTTAGAAATAGACAAGAATAATCCCTACATTTATGGAATTTAGAAGTTCTAGTAAAAAGAGAAGGCAAACATGCAGAGTCCCACCAAAGTAAGAAGAGAGTGCTGAGCTGGTTACCAGGAGACAGACCCCACATTTCTTTAGGAGATAAGAGAAGGTTTCTTTGAGGAGATGGCAGGAAAGTTTGGTACATGGAACAGAAAATATTCAGACAGACAGAGATAAGGGGGAGGATAATTCAGAAGGAGACACCTGCTTGAGGAAAGCAGAGTAACAGGAGGATGCAGTAAGTGTGGGGATACGATTTTCTGGAGGGTGGGATATGCAAAAACAAAAGAGGAAGAAAAAACTGCTATGTAAGAGAGCAGTTAAATAGATTAAGCATCCATATTCAAAACTGGGCTCAGGTGTTTGGGCATAAGAAAAAAAGTTGAGATAGAGAAGGATAAAACAATTCCTGAGCATTTATGATGTGCCAGGTATTGAGCTGGAGGCTGTGCAAAAAAAAACCCACAAAAAACAAACAACAACAACAACAACAACAACAACAACAAAACATTAAGAATTACTAAACATCAACACAGAATGAAAATTATCCTTGAAAAATGTGAGAAGTTTGAGCGCTAAAAACTCAATTGCAGAGAAACTGAAGAAAAAGCCATTTCAGAAATAAAGGTCTTAATCTAAGCCATATCTGTGAGCAATGGAAAATGGAGTTCTATTTTTTCATGTTGTTTTTACCATGCCATCATGATACAGTAGATTTTTCACAGCAAGACTTTCACCTTGAGGACATTCTGAATTTGAGTATTATCAGAATATATAACAATTGAAAATTTCTGAAGGGAAAGAGTTCTCCATAGCATACTTTTTTAAGCCACCTTGATTTCTTATTCGATATTGTAAAAAGCGAAGATAAACTTTTCCTAATTTTTCCACTTTTATTATTAATTCACTGAAATTACCTTAATTAAGGTACATTCTTTTTCCTTAGAGAGAGTTATGAATCAATAATTGATTTATCAATCACTTGTGTTTTTGGTATGTTTGTTTGGGTTTGTTTTTGTTTTGTTTTGTTTTGTTTTCAGTAACAAATTTTACCCTTTTAGATTCCGTTAATGCAACTTTTCTTTTGTGGCCAGTAATTCTACCAAGTTCAGTTTACTCAAGTTAGAGTTTTATGGCTTAAAAACTTATGCCAAGAAGATTTGATTTTTCCATCAATTTATTAGAAATATCAAAGTTTACCACTTGCCCTTGTAGCAATGGCTCATTTTATTTTCCATTAATTACTTGACTGAGAATGTTCATTATGATTTCTAATGAATAGACTGATGGTTTGTGTGATTTTTCAGGTGATCAATTGAAACTTTGTAAGGAAACAAATCACAGATATTGCAGCATTCTAGAACTGTTATACTCTTTTAAATGGCTCAGAAATCTTATTTCAAAAGTGTTTGTGGGTACTTCTCCCCTAGAATGTAATTCTGTTGGTCCAATGCTTGTGACAGCTTACAGATTAGGCAAAAACAGTAGGATCTAAAGGGTGGGTTTAAAACAGAAGGCTCAATATGCTCCATTCTAATGTGAAAAACACTGAAATGGCAGTGCTCAGAGGATTTGCAGCTGTTGGGAAGGAGAAAAATAAATAAAAAACAAATTCTTGGTTTTGCAACTGGGTGACATATGGACTATTAATGGCATTAAAAATCAGGAATTTCTTCTGATAAAATCTTGTATCACTTGAATGATAAAACAGTGTGCTCTGTTTCAACACATTATATTCTTAGTGTCAGAACACCTTAGAGGTACAAAACTGGAACTCAGGTCAGCGATCAAGTTTGGAAATAACATGGGAATTACAGATCCAGAGCTGGCTCATAGAGAATTGTTAGTGAATGAAACAGTCAAGAAAGAGACAGTAGCAAGAGAAGACAGCAAGAGATGAGCACAGAACTTTAAAGTCAGAGGAAAGGAATAAAAGCTTGCAACAGAAGCATCATCAAAAAAACAACAAAAAAAAAATGGCCAGAGAGCTGGTGGAGTGTGTCATGAAGGAACTGAATAGGGGAGGAAACTTAGAAAAGAAAGCAATGAGCAATGATAAGAAATGCAGAGTTTGTTTTTAATTCATTTAAGAGCAGTGAATTGCAACTACGACCTGGGAATTTTGGTAGGTGCTGGGAAGAAACAGTTTCTGCCCTCAAGGAGTTCAGAGAACAGATAATTAAATACAGGAAGATGAGTATCATTATATACAGGAACATGCAGAGAAATTACGGAGTATTAAACAATTTCTTTACAAATCTGCAGACTGTAAAATGCTATACATGGAAGACTATTATTATTAAGAATCAAAGCTGAGAAAAGTCTTAATTTCATGTCCAGGAGTCCATCACTGCCATTGAAATAATAACATTTCAATTGAATGGTGTCTTGTTTCATGCCTGTTGAGCTTTTAGTAGCCACAGAAAATCTATAACTTTATAAGTATAAATTAAATCTTGAACTGAAGCCGGTGTTTCCTGCATTGCACCACACGAAAAGAACAAAAGGATGACTGATTTTCTCAGAACTCAGGTATACTGAAGATCTTCATCCTAACGACTAAGGATCATGGTATCCAGTCATGTGACCTACTAAATGCTTGATTCCACAATCGCTGGCTTTCACATAGCTTCCAAATTTAAGTTTTTCCCTCATGACATTGTTCTAGCTCTTTAATATTCCCTTTCAAGAAAATGCTACAGAAAACTAATGATTATTAATTGAAAGAAACAGTAAAAGTTCTATTGAAACTTTTCTCAAAAAAAAAAATATTTAATGAGTACATTTATAAAAATAGACTTTGAATGTTTACATAAAATATCTCTGGCATTTTGTAAAATGAATTTTACGTTAACCTAGCAGCATGTCATTCTACACGTCGCTAAATGTTTTTAGTGACTCCAATTTTTGAGCCTTGACTGATGAAAGACATGCAGGATTCATTTTGAAACAATTGTTCTGGACCAGTTAGGATGGATAGAGGAAGAGGCGTGGGAATAACTAGAGTGATGAGTGGAATATTAGCAGAATCCACAGTTTAATAAAAGGATCATAACTGAAGAAAGGAGTCTAGTGCAGGTCAGTAGCATATCAGGTTAGACAAGCTAGGTTCATGGTTCTGAAAAAGCAGAAGAGATCCAAGCAAAGAAAAGTCCCACATGAGCCACTGTTTTTCTCCAGCTGATTGAAAACTTTTACTTTGGGCGCCCAGGTGCTCTCTTATCTAGACTTATACTAAATGAGAATTTCTCAGCCAAAACTAAACTACTCACCATTTAAATCTCAAGCTTCTAGGTTATTCTGTCTCTTCTACAAAGAACTCTTCATTTAGTCCTTGCATACATAGGGCAAGACTGCTTATGAGACAATGGAGAGAGACACTGGAGATGGAGGTCAGTGATGAGCCCAAACCTCCAGCTTAAGAAAGTACAGAGAAGATCCGATTAACATAAAAAGTTGGAAATTTGAATTGACCTGTGGAAAGATTTGAGGGTGGGTGTGATTTGAAGTGTCAGAATGGCATTAAATGGAAAGATTCTGGCTGCAAACAGAGATGGGGAATTAGAATAGTCAAAGCTGTTTAATCCTTTTGGTCATATACGTGGAGGTAGATGGATGGATGTCAAGAGTTCCACGACTTGGGCACCATTGACATGTGGAATGAGACAGCTGTTGCGAGGAGCTGTCCTGTGCATTGTAGGAGGTGTATCAACATCCTTGACCTCAACCACAAGATACCTTAGCAACTCCTCTCCTCTGGGCATTACTATTAAAAATGGCTTCAGATATTGCCAACTGTCCCCTGAGGGCAAAATCGCCAGCAGCGGAGAACCATCTATGTATGTGAACTTTAAAGAAAAAGGAGAAACAATGAAAGAAAAAGGAAGCACAGGGGGCAGCATTTTGGAGGCAGAGAGGATATGTCAAGATGAAGCAGAGAACACAGAGAAAATATGATTGGAGGTGTCAGGTCTCAGGCTTCCCAATAAGGACAAATGCGATTTACTAAGAGTAAGCTGACAGTCAACGGACAAGGACGTGTGAGGCCTAAAGAAGAGCTGGAAAGAGGGCTATAGGGAGCTGGAAAGAGGGCTATAGGGATGTGTCCAAATCCAAACTGGGCAAGGAATTGAGCACAGCCAGAGGGAGGCAGGGGAAGATATTTCCCAAACAGTGTCAAAGGTTAGCTTGTCCAAAAGTCTATGACAGCTGGCAATTAACAGCTGTGCTTTAGTTTCTGTGATGAAAGGCCAAAACTGCACCCATTCCTGACCTGCCCCTTCTCCCTGCACCAACTATGTCACGCTTTGTCACAGCATCAAATACTAGTGCCTTTATGATGGCAGGAAGGAATCACTGGTGCATTTATTAAGCCCGCGATTGAGAGATGTCACAGAAGAGGAAATTTATCAGGATAGTAATACTTTCCATTTAGGCTTAGAAGCTATCCTGCACGTACTTTCCTTAACTGTCTGCATCCCAAATTCCAAACTGTCTTTGATCCCCTTAAATTGAGAAGTATTCTACCCCGAAATTAGAACAAGTAAACAGCAGAGCAAGACATCAAGGCTCCTGAGCACAACCCCAGAAGGCGTGTTAAACTTTCCTCCTTCCATTCAACACACCTGGAACTGGCCATGTCAAAGTCAATTTTCACTTTCGTCCTCAGCAAGTTGCAATTACACAGATAAACCAATTATCACATAACCACCTGGTAAACATCACCACCTCTGTTCTATTTCACTCTGGCCTTGTTTTCCTACAAGGGCAAGAAGCACTGACAAACCCAGTACTCAGACTTACTAATTGTTAAATAATTAAATTCGATGTCATCATTTACCTTTTCAAAGAATTCTTTTAAAATGACACATTTATCAAAAATATTAAAATGGTGGGAAAAAAATCTAATGGCAGGCTGCTTTTGAGGAATTATATCTACTAGAGAAAATAAGGTAATGCCTTTAAAAGATTAAAGTAGAAAGATCACCATGACAGCTTACACTTGTCCCCGCTCTCTACTTCCTTAAATCCGATCATCTGCCTTTGTAAAAAGAACCATAAAATAACATCCATGTCTGAGTATCAGTGAGAAGATTTATCCATTCCTTGGGCGTAATCCACCTCCTTCAATTGAGTTAGCATCTGGCAAGCTGGCTGGAGGGATTTGGTGTGAGGACACATCCCCAGGCAAGGTTTCTTAATTTTCAATTGCTGTTTCCCCCAGATGACTCAGGGTCAGCACGTCACTCCCCGTAGTGAGGCCCCAGGCGCACAGTCTCAGCTCCAAAGCAAACGCGTGTATTTTTTCATTCCTGCCTTTCATTTATCCTCACCAACTAAATAACAATTCTCCATTTCCTGGAGCCTCTTTGTTCTGTTCAGAGTTAGGGCACCCTTTTCCAAAATTCGTACAAAGATTTTGTTCGATGCTTTCTAAGAAATGAGATATTTCAAAGAAGGATGCCTGTTGGTTTGTTTCTGTCTGTCTGTCGGTTTTGATCTCAATTTAATAGGTACATGTTGAACTTCTGTTAGACGGAGTTTTCATCTAAACGTAGCTATTTAGAAAAACTGCTTCCTTGCACATGGGCCTCAAAGCAAGAACAGGTTTGTCAAAGTACAGGGTGTGGAATGAATTCCTGCTGCCTGCTCAGGGTCCAATTCCATCAGCATTTCTCTCCCACCAAACCTCCTCCTCCTCACTCTTTGCTGGGAGCGAGGATTTGGACGAGTCAAGACTGTTTCGGCAGGTACAGTCGTCTGTCTAGAACCTCAAAAGCAAAACCATTTGTGATGTAAACATTTTTCAGACAAGGCAGCGCTGACCCTCCCCCCTTTTTTTTATTCAGAAGACATGCTAAGGCTTCTCACTGTTTTTGATGTTTTATGACATGTGCCATAAAGAGCAAAACACATTTTTTAATGGCTGATGATACACAGAAGTGTGGTTTCTGAGCATGAGCCAGCTGCAGTTGAACTGCTTCTTCTTTTTTTTTTTCCCTTTACAGCACATCTAATACCCAAACTGAAACACAAGGTAAGACTCCTGAGAATCATCTTGTCAAAAGCTCAGAAGTGCCCTGTCATACACAACTCCTAACTTTTTAAAATACTTCCATACAGTTAAAAACTTATGTAATGAATGCTGGTTTTACTTACTTGTGAACAGTTTACTAACAGTAGTCAGAAACTAACTTCCTGGAACCTCCTGATATTTGATGATTCTAGGAAATATTTTTTTTCCGATTTTTATCACTCTTCTTGGAAACTGCAAAGAGAGAAAGAACATGCTTGTGAAGTCTAAGACGTATCCCACTGGTCCCTTAGGTGCAGCGTCTGTCCACTGAAGCCAAGCAAACACAGGAGTTGTTCACTCAGAGGCAATTTAGTGTAGAAGTTAAGAGAAAGGGCTTTGGAAATAATCTGACCCAAGACCCTTGTCGTTTCTGTGTAAACTCGGACAACTATTTATCCCCTCCAAACCACAGGTGTCCTATTTGTAAAATGGTGATTCAGAATAGTGCCTGATTCTTATTGTTACGGGAGGACTTGTTAACACAATCCACATAAATAAAACACTTAGTGCCTGGCACACAGTAAACTTCCTCCATAAATGTAGTTTGTCATTATTAAACACCAGAGCTCCAGACAGTTACCACGAGAGGTTGTTTTTATAATGATCCCATGCTGACTTTAAATAAATACGGTATAAAGTGACGCTAATGACAAAAGTAGGTCTAGTCAGACACTAAATTAAAATCCTTAAGTAAGGAGACGTAAGGAATGTACATAGACAATAACAGCAAGAAACCCCAAATTTAGAAAAACTTAAAACAGCCGAAGAGATTGATTTCAAAGTAAGCAGTACACGGATGGTGTTGCCAGGCAAAATAATAATAATGATAATATTCAGAAGAAATGAGATAATGTGCAAAAAGGCTTGGTAAAAAACACATCTCAAAATAGGCTTTGTGAGATACTTGCAAACCATGGTTACGTGTCTGGTTTTCTCCAAAAGTGAAGTGCTCAATTATTGACATGGAATACACGGCCTAGGATTGGCCACCAAAACCATAGAGGTTTTGTTAGAATGAGGTGTGGCATCACAGCAAAGACACCAGAAAGGTTTTTTGAAAGAGCTGCACCACATTCTATGTCATGGAATGGAACGAAGCACAAAAGAGCAAAGGAAGGGCTGAAGACCGAAAATCAACAACTAGAAGATCTAAACCAGGACACTCAACATCCCCCATCACCTCAAAACTTTAGATACCTTATGTGTCTAATTCTCCCAGAAGGATAACGCAGGAGCTGGCTGTTTGATGCCACAGTTATGTTCAGTGGGAATGTATGAGACTAGGGAGAGGTGCTTCACCACAGAGGTAGTTGGAAGAAAATAATTCCTTCAGGGCTGTAGTAGGGGACAATTGCTGTAGGAAATGGGAATGACAAAAATGGGACAGAACTGAGTACCTGTTTTGACCCAGGCCTCCTTGATTTTTCTCTCTTCCTACTCTCATTTTTAGGACCTTTCCTTTCGCAGAGGAAAACCAAAGTATTGGAATCATCAGAGTGACCAGGATGGGGGTAAAAGCCATGCTTCCTCCCATGAATCCCTAGAAGGGAATGTCATCACCTGCCTGGACATCAAGAAAAATCTGAGTCCAGGTAATAGAAGAGTGGTAGGGTTAGAACAGATGTCCTCAATTGTACAGCCTGTTACTGCCATCTGTAATAGATGCATAATTATAACTATATTTTATGTCTATTTTGCATGAACATTTCTTTTTAAACTTATACTCTGTTCAACTAGAAAGGCAAGCTCATCATATAAAAATTTTTTAACTAGAGAAACAGAAAAAAAGAAGTCACTACAATTTAAAGAAAACACAAATATATTGCTATGTATTTCCTGTTTAACATCTCTATATATTGAAATAAATTGTGAAGCATGTCACATATCTACATATCATGTTTCACAATGTTACCCAGGGTGTACACTCATCTCTTACTGGCAGCAGGTGTGCCAGTAGCACTGAGGACCTTAAATGTGTGGACTCATTTCGCCTTACAAAAGCCTACAATAGTTCCATTTGATAGGTGAGAAAACAGAGGCCCCTAGAGATTGAGTGATCTGCCCAAGAAGATGCGAGGAGCAATCGAAGGGCCAGGATGTAAAATTCATTCTGACTCTAAAATAGACCTTCTTAAGAGCTCAGCTGTGCTGGCTCCTTTGGATAATAAAGGAGTTCTTTAATAGTGCTCATTGTTACCCATATATATCTACATGTATAGATATATGTCAGTCTCTATATCTATACCTCTATCTACCTGTCTATCTGCATTTCTTAGATTAATGGTAAATCCCACCTAAAAAAAAATGATAAACTTTCTCAAGTGAACTGCTGTGGCTCGTTAAAAAGTTATTGCCATAATAATGAGCAATAATTTATAATAAAAAGTATTTGCTTCCAGGCTTCATCCAGATGACAGTACAGAGAGAGGCAGCGATCCCTCAAGTTTCGTAGCTTTATTAGCACAGCCAGTTTAAACACGTTTGCTGGGATTACAGTTTGCTTTTGGACTCAGAAAGTAAACTGTGTCCTTGCCCCTCTCTAGTGCCACTGCGCATTGGAGCAGACGTGTTGTACCCTGGCTTATCTATTCTTGAATTTCATACATTAAAATGTGTTTCTACATTTTTTTTTCCATCTAAGAAAACTTAGATGGTTGGCATATGCTTAGCATATTAGCAAATGCCTTATTTTTATATTAAGAGATATATTTAAGGCTGGGCTAAATATAAAATAGTCATGTAACAACTTTTTTTCTTCGAAATACTGTAGACATAGCTCTTCTGTGTCCAGGGGAAAAATCAGTCTAAGGCCAGCTTAGCTTTGTTCTTTTGTCTTTACCTTTTTTTTCCCTGCATGAATGCTTTTAGTCTTTTTCTTCATCCCTGTAATTCAAATGTAACAAAGTTCTCTTTTCATTTAATTTACTTTGAACACACTGAGCCCTTTTGATCTGCTTTTTCATTCTTTTTCAACTCAGAAAACTTTTATTTAATTATATCTTTGAATAATTGCTTCTGTTCTACTTGTTATTTACTTTTCTCCTGGAACACCTATAATTCTCAGGGTGGCTCTCCATTCTCTCTCCTCCATTCATATCATTTTTTCCTCATTGTTTTTTACTCTTGCTTTTCCCCTCTATATTCTGGTAGAGCTTCTCAAGTTTGTTTTTCGATTGCTTTATAACTCACACTTGACTGTTTTTAACACCACTTCTGCTTTTTGCTGCTTTAATTCTGTTAGTGCGTCTTTGTTTTTCCACGATCTGTTTCTGATTTACCCAACTACAATTTTATCTAATATGAATCCTGTTCCTATTTTATAATTCCCCCTTTTTTTAGAATCCCATAGATGCCAGTTTTCTACATTTTTTCATTCCTAGTTAAATCTTTTCAGCAGTCTGCTCTTCCCTTTTTTCTTCTGAATGATGTTCCATTTCTTCTCTCATTCTTATATTTATATGTATATATGTGTGTGTGCGTGTATATGTATAAGTGTATCTATATATGTATGTATGTGTGTGTGTGTGTTCTGTTTCAATAAAAGATCTGTCTAGACCAGCATCCAAAAAAACAGGAAGTGTCTATTAACTTTGGCTCTCTTCTCTGTCCAATTGGATCCTGGTCAAATTTCTTTCTTAGATCTCCATGTGGATGGCAGATGGATGTGCTTCTAAGCTAATTTTCCTTCACTAAACACATAACTCTCTTGAATGAGATGTATCTTCTCAACCCCATTGTTTTGCTTTCTCCTCTTGAACAAATGGATCACGTAAGAAAATACATTACACAGGACCCCTCCTATTTCTTTCATCTGCCTTCATCCTCTCCCACCTGCCTCACCTCCTATTTTCTTTGTGTTGAGTTTCTTTGTAGGAGTTTTAGTCTGGGATAGGAGAAATGGAAAGATTGGGGCACCCTTGTAACACCAGGGCAGATTTTGCATCTTCTGATAAAGACTTTAATTCTAGGTTGGTAGCAGGTGGTGGGGAATGATTTAAAAAGTGTTGTGCCAACTCTCAGGACCACTGATAGTGTTTCTAGACTCATTCCACCAGCCAACAGTACTAGTTCTCATTGTCCTAGCTTCTGGAAACAGGTAAATGGTTTAGTTTTAGGTTTGGATCACAGTATATATTTTACCTTTTTCTGTAAAAGAGTTTGTTTTGGGCACCACTAACCAGATGGTCTAAAACCAGAAGTTCCAAAGTGGCTCCTGAGGAAGGTCTTCTCTGTCCTTGTTACGTTACTACTGATGACAACATGGACGTGGCAATACATCAGACAGAGCAATGAGACACCCACATTCCTCTCTGACAATGTCATGAAGAATGATAAAAACTCTGACACGTGAACTATTCTAGTGGCATGTGGAGCTAACAATGAATGAGGTGTGGCTTTTTGTGACAGTCTGGAGCAGCGTGATATGACTGTGTTTCAAGTGTTCGATGGGACCAGTGACCAGCTTTCAGCACTGGCCCAGGTTGATACAATTCTTTTTCAGCAGATAATTCAAAAGAAAAAACAGCTTTTTTTAATCTCCAAGATTAAAATATTTCAACTCAACATTATATATTAAAAAATTAATTTAGGAAGCAAGACCAAGTACTTAGAAAGTTAGTTCTATAAGTACATGTTCAGTTTTGTGACTGGCTGTGACAGTCTACAATTCTCTTCAAAGACTTCAAAACTCTTCAGTTTTGTATGTAAAAGTAATTAGGTCAGTATAGAAAAGATGGTTACTATAGTTTATAGCTTATATTTCACTAATTTATACGATTGCTAAGTGCCAACAAAAGCATGATTCTAGATATTTTGAAAATATATTTCTAGATAGAAAAAGGCACTGTTATTTCCAATGGAAACTGATACATTTGAAGAAAGAAGGTAATTTCTGTAGAAATTGAATAAAATAAACACACACACACACACACACACACACACACACACACACACACACATTTTCATCTCCATATTTAGGTAACGGTTTGGTCATATGGACCCTGCCACCTAAGCAGACTTGAACTTGGCTTCCCTTCCTTATTTAATTTAAATTTCTAGTATCAACAAAGCTGAGCATAAGCTGTAATTAAGAGAATAATGCAGGAACTGAGGAGACAAAATAAAAATTGAAAATTAATTAAGATTAAGTGAAATTAGTTTCACTTAAGAGACACACGGAGAAGCCTAGTGAGCATAAGCTTATTAGTTCTATTGATGTGGATTCATGAGTTTAAAAGGTCTGTATTAAAATTCTGTCTTTGAAAATGTTTCTCATTATCAATCCAACTGCTTGACTTTAGAGGCTTATAATGCTGTGATCATCTCCCAACATCCAAAATGGAATGGTCCCACAAAAAGATGAACCATCACATGTGCACAAAATGACACAGTTAACATTGTGTCATCTCTCCATTCCCAAGGACATCCTAGGCCATGACAATTTCTACATGATTAAAGTATAAGGTCCTTGTGAAACTTAAACTTTAAAGAATCAGGTCTGCTATGTGATAGAAATAACCTGTTATCTTTACCATAATGAATGATTAGTTTTCTTCTCAGGCTGAAATAGATGCATAGTCTATGGATCATCCCAATACAGTTTACATTCTCATCTAAAATAAGCATTTTTGTTCTTCGCAAGATCTGGAATGAAAAATCCATGTGTGCATCTGAGTAATATAATCATCCTACACTCCAATAAATTGGTTTTTAAGTTTTTGTTCACTATTCATGCTTTAAAATGTGTGAAAATTCTATAAAGATTTACGTTCATTGACACATAAAAGCAGAAATATTTTCTAGAAATAAAGAACCAATTTTTTTAAAAAAGAACAGCATCCTTTCTTTATAAATCAGTTATTTGAAAAAGAAGCAGGTTTGTCAGCTTATATTTTAGCTGTAAGTCATTTTTACACTGATTTGGACTATAAATCACTTTTCTTTATGTCTAATCGGTACCAGGTGTCTAAAAGGAAATCTTATGTGAGATACTGTGAACTGAGCATTCGCTTGATTTTGAAACATTCGGTATTAATGTTAAACATGACTTTCTCAATAGTGGCATGCCCACATTTTAAGCTAGTTCATTCTTGGACATAAAGGGCTGTCCTTTAAATTGTAGGATATGTAGCAGCATCCTTGGTCTCTGCTCACTAGGGATCACCAAAAATGTCTCCAGGCATTGCCAAATGTCTCTTGTGGTGGCTGGCAGTCAGGGAGGGGGAGGGGAGCATCACCCTTGGTTGAGAACCACTGTCCTATGGCCTTTGCTAAATTGCAGTTGTTCTGGACATGAGCAGAGCTCTTTCTTCTTGGTTGGAGAAGTATTAACATGATTGGAAGCCTGAAGGTGTGGTTCACTCACCCAGATGTCTTCTTGGTGCTCACTGAATTCTCAAATTTTCGGTTTGTCAGTTCAACTGGTATATGATCCTTCATGGCTGGAAACACCACCCTTTTGGCATTGAGGTAGAGGGTGCTCAGCTGGTAAGCTCTGTTCACCTACAGACAAGTGTTTCTCTAGGGAAAAGAAATAGGTTTGACATAAACAGAATCATAAGTATACCTTCTGATTTAAATACTTCTCTTGGTATCTCTCTTTATTCCTTGACCCATCAACAATACATAATACCCAGTCCTTCTCCAGCTACTAAATGTCTCCTATTTAGGTCATTAGTCCCACTGTAATTCTCTGACACCACACACACCAGCCTTGCTTCAAAAGACAAACACGTTCGTGCATTATGCTGACATGAACTTGTAGCCGTCATGGACCTTAGGTCCAAGTTCAGATGTACAAAAACCAAACATTTTCCATTTTTAAAGTAAACTCATTTTTTTTTTAATTTGGAGTTCTCATTTAACTGGGCAAAGATAAATAAGAGAGTAACAATATCATAAAATTCAGGGTCATCTCCAGAAATGACACCTGGGTACTGGAGCATGTGTACACCAAAATCTAGAAGGGCAGAAGCACTGACTCTCCATGTACCTGAGACATCTTCAGGGTCTAGACTTTCAGTGGCTGAGATACAGAGACATTTGCTGTGAAATCTCTTACTCTCAGTCTAAGACCTCCCCTAGGGTCACATCTGAGCCCCTCATGAACACACAGAAAACCTATAACTAGGGATAAGGAAACTCTGTGAGGATATTTTAGCTCATGTGTCCAAACTCTTCTACCCCATGGAATGGAGAGTGTCTTGTAAATGAAGAAACTAGTCTTTCCAAAAAGCTGTACCCAGGAAGCAAGAAATTGTTCTTCTCAACTCTCAGAAATCCTAACTTACCTGAGCTTTCAAATATCCTACAATTTCCCCACTCCTTGCTCAAGCTAGCTCCGGGCAGATACTCAAAACTACCTGCATCTAAACTTTTGTCTTTAAATTTGACTTTCATCTATGCTAAGTCTATAGAACATTTATCTGGACAGGGAAAAATAAGTAGAGAAAGAGAATTTGCTCTCCCTTATTGCATCAGTGTCGTGTGGGCACACCTTCACCTTTAAAGCTCAGAAAGATAAGTAAAGAATGCAGTTCTTTCATTCTAACAATTCCTACAAGGCATCTTTTGATACCTGTTGGTTAAGTGGATGTCTCAAACTGTCTCGCTACTGCATAATTAAATGGCAAGAGTGGCTGCCTTCGAGGGCCAGTTAGCTCGAGCAAAGCGTGTGGCCAGTTATCCTGTTTTCACTTATATTTCAGACTTTCCCATTTAAAGCAGCTGAGTCGTTCTGAAATGTGGATGAATACAATACATGTAGCTCCCTTCAGCCTCTTTATGTACCCACATGATGATAGTTATACATTCATAAGTGCTCCTATTAATTAGGTTGACTATTTCTTAATTACCTAGATCTTCCAATAGAGACTGGGTTACCATGTTCTCAGAAAAGATTCTAAGCTTCTGCAGTCTCCTTAATTATAGGGCAATAAAGCCACTAAAGCTTGGGATATATTATTTCCAATAAATAAGAGGACAGCTTGCTAATAATATGCAACCATATTTACAAATGGAAGAAATAAATACAATGGACTCACTTTTTTATACTCCAAGTCTTTGGGACCACTAATTCATAGTGTATTAGACTGCTAGGGCTGCCATAACAAAGCGCCACAGTTTGGGGGCTGAAAATCCAAGATCAAGGTTTCCACAGGCCTGGGGCCTTTCTCTTTCTTACTGTCCTCAATGGCCTTTTCTCTGATGGCATATCTCTGATGTCTGTTCCTCTCCTTAGAGAGATACCACTCCTACCGGATTAGAGCCTCATCCTTATGACCTCATTTAACCTTAAATAAATCTTTAAATTGCTTTTTTTTAAATACAGTTACACTGCAGGTTGGGGTTTTAATATGTATGTGAATTTCAGTGGAGGGACGCATTCAGTTCATAATAAATAAACAGGGTATAAATCAATGAGTATATAATAAAACCTTAAATCTAAATAATATAGTGTTCTTCTCTTACAACACAGCACAAAAAATAAATTGTTTTTCCAGTCAAAGGTTATCAGTGCGAGTTACAACCCTTTCACCAATATAGAACCTTACTCAATGCCCAGCTGGATGAGACACTAATTCATAGAACAGCCTTGGAGAGGATGGGACAGATACGAGTCAGCTGGGGACATGGGTGTGTCTGAAGATGATTCACAAGGTGAGAGATCAAATATATGTCCAAATCACTGCCGTGTACTTCCTTCCACTTACCAACAATAGTTCCTCCTTCTGACAAGGAGAAGCACCTGTTTATTTTCCTTGAGCACTACTGCAGTCATGCATTAAAGGCTCACATCTGCTCCAATACTCTTATCTGTTGTGGATCCTATTTACCACTTTTCTCAACTGTATTTGGTGATTTAGAGTGCTTTCAGTTGTATTTTACCCATTATAAACAGCAAATGCATAAGCAACCTGAACAGAGAGGTGAAAGGCACCCTCTAAAAAAATCCTCTTAGAAAATAACATGTTGAATTTAAGATGATAGGATCCTTGTCTGGCAGAACTGAACACAGAGTAGAGCTAGAAAAATGATTTGATCTTGAGGGAATTTAAATAAACTAAACTGAAAAAGTTGTTTCTGTAATTTAGCTGTCTTTCCTCTTTTTTCTGGAGTCCTTATACACTGCAACCAGAAAAAAATTAAAGTGAAATAAATATCCAAATCAAAATCAACTGTTGATGCAACTATCTAAAGAAGCAATAATTATGGAGTAAAGTCATTAAAACAACTCCCACAATTCTCTATACATTTATCTTTTATGAATTTGTGAACTTTTTGTGTGGTTTTATGAGTCTAAGATACCACACACACATGTACACTCATGTACACACATACATACATACAAACACATTATGGAGAAGATAGTAAGGTAAAGATTGTGTGAATCTTTCTTTATATGAAGAGCATGTTAATTTACAACATAAGTACACAGACAATTGCTTGACTTTCTAGCAAATTTAATATCTACCATGAGTTTTTACCCTAAGGCTAGCCAACTTCACCTTTCAAAATTAGGTATTTGAAATTTATTTCCTCTGTGGATGAAGAACAAAGAAATTGCAGTTAAAGGGTTTTATTGTTGTTATTCCGTTGTATGTATTTTTAATGCTATCTGTGGTGACATAATTATGATTTTTTGGCTTTGCAGTTTTATCAGTTGAAAGAAATTACTTCTTGGGTAGAAAAGGTGACAAAATGCATAAGAAAATATTCTAAGTTATAGAAAAAATAGACATACAAAAAAGAGACTTGGAAAGAATATATCATTTTATGACATTGTTTTTTAAAATACAGAAAGAAAAATGATTGACATTTACACATTAGTCTAGAATTATTTCTTGTGCCCAAACAAGAAAAAAAGTGAAAATTCTACCTCAACTTTCCTGTATTTATTCCTGATGTTAAATAAATATATATGTGTATATGTAAATATGTACATGCATAGAGAGAATAGCCACATCCTGCATTAGGAATGAAAATAAGTTCTTCCTCCTGCTACTATATATGAGACCCTGACTCAAATTAAAAATATAGTTCATATAAAGAAAAATGTGTGCTTTTAAAAAATATATGGTACCTATGGGTAAGTGAGTCTTAGGCTCAGATACAAAAAGCAAACACACAAAATTATTGAGACGTTATCGCACACCAAGTACTTTATATGAATTGTCTTGTTTATTGCCTTATAATAAGATGTGCTCTTATTATTATTTCCATTTTGCACCAGATAAACTGGGGCTGAGAGGGTCTGAAAAGCTGGTATATGTGAGAAATAGGACATCATCCAAACATGGACTCCTGGGCTTTTTACATAATCTTCCTGTTTATTCTACCACTGTTCTCTATTCCTTGATAACATTTCCTAGAATAAGGAATTATTAAAATACTATGCAATTTAAAGAAAACTAAAAGTGTTAAAATATGATAAATTAGTAAAGTATGTGATAAAACATTATGCCCTTGGCAAAAGTAATTGTGTTGCGTTTGTAACAACCTAGAAAACAGGTTATTATGTGAAAAGAGCAAGCAATGGCATATATCCTGTATTATCTATCACACCTCTAATAGTGCTAATGTCAGCTATCACATTAATATTAGCTAAAACATAAGTAACTTTCACACATAAGCTCATTTCATTCTTACAATCACCATATATTGGTTCCTTTATATTCATCTCATGTAAGAGAAAACAGTCTCAGCAAAGCTGTTACTTATCCAGCTTCACAGAACTGGTAGGTAGGAGAACAGGTACTTGCAATGCATCTGACTCCAAAGATACTACAGTCTTGACACCGAACGCTTTACATATATACGTGAAAAACAACAAAGACTGAAAAAAGAGATACATGGACTGTATACTTGACACTAATAATAAAATAAAATAAATAAAATGATTTTAAAAAGAGAGAGACATAGACATTAACAAAGGCTTTCTTTGGATAATGGAAATATGGAAATTTTTTGTTTCCTATTTGTTTCCTATAAAAATATGTTTTCATATGTCTCAAAATTTTCTATAATGTGCAGAAAGAAAGAGAGAGGGAGAGAGGGAGAGAGAGGGAGAGAGAGAGAGAGAGAGAGAGAGAGAGAGAGAGAGAACTAGAGAAAGAAGAAAGAAAAGAAAAGGAAAAGAAGAAAGAAGAAAGAAAAGAAAAGGAAAGAAGGAAAGAAAAGAAAAGGAAAAGAAGAAAGAAGAAAGAAAAGAAAAGGAAAGAAGGAAAGAAGGAAGGAAAGAAAGAAAGAAAGAAAGAAAGAAAGAAAGAAAGAAAGAAAGAAAGAAAGAAAGAAAAAAAAAAAAAATTTTTAGTCACCAAGTGGTAATTCCAGTACTGTTCCACAAAACTAGAGTGAAAGGCAAGATCATCTGATAAAATCCTCCTGAGAACTCAAATATGATCCGATGTCTACAAGCACAAATATAAACAAACTTATGCTAGGAATACAAGAAATAACATGCAAAGCCATTACATAAACCAGTTGCTTCCTCCTCTATCCTCCTCCCCACCCCATAGCCCATCACACTTCCTGGATCTCTATCCTTGTTCCTCTTAAATTTCTTTTCTGAGAAACTCAACAGAAAGGAAGACAAAGGGGACATCACAATGACAATAGTTCCCTTCACTAGATAAATTCATATGCAGATTCTGCCAAATGGTGGGCATTTGATAAACTCTTTTTTTTCCCAGAATTCCACTTTTCTCACTTTTCATACACACAATTCCTTAACACGTTATGTTTCCACTTCTCAGTAAACAACAGGCCATTAATCAATGCCTATTCTGCTCATGACTGCATCACCAGAGATGCTCCAAGGCAGGAATTGGGAAAAGATGCTTCTTAAAATCTAGAGAGGAACCCATCCTGGAGACTCAGATTTAGATCACCAACTCCAATCAAACCTTGTTAAGACTGCAAGAAAACTTTCCTCCACTCTCTTTGAGGGAGATGAGGAGATATGGCTTCACTCAAACTACCTTGAGAGAGACATGCGGCTGCCTCTGCTGAAATGAATTTTCAAGGATTGCGATACTGTCTCATGAGGGAGGCTGCCTGGCTTCTATCTCCCAGGGCCCTGACTAGACAATCAGCATAATTCTCGTGGTGCACACACCTTGCTCAAACATGACCAGCTTCCAAGTGGTATATAAAGCAGTTTTCCTCAAAACTGAAAATTTAATTAATAAACTGTCTTTTGACAGTAGTCAAAAGATGTTAAATATATACAGCAAAATTTTAGCACATCAGAGTGGGCTACTGAAGAAATATTTCCTTGAAAACATGACCATCTTTCTGTTGTTTCTGTCTTTGTGTATGTGTGTTTTGTTTGTTTATTTGTTTGTTTGTTTTTCCTTTTCAGTCAGGAGTACTACCAACTAAATTCACACTGTATTTTCAACAGTATTTTCACACTGTTCTGGTTTAGAGGAGGGTGAGAAATTGATTTGATCCATTGCCTTTAATTCCTATCATTGAATTAGATACGGTCTGATAAGAGTACACAGAATCACTGGACAGATTGCATTTCACATCAGATTCTCAAATAATCTAATCATAACATTCTTTGAAAGAATTCAAATGATCAATTTAGGTTTACAGTGAAGAATGATTTAGGGGACAATAGATGTATTTATTATAATGAGGTCCTTGATGGCATACAAATGGACATTTGAGTATTTCAAATGCTTTCCACAAAATAGCACCTACTTCCAGCTGCTGAGCAACTTGCCCCTTCTGTGCAGACTCTCAAAATGAGAGATTTTCAAAATCAGAGATTTTCAGTCTCACTCTCTTCTATGATGGAAGTAGCTATTATTAGGTTGAAAGGGTTTATTATGCTAAGTGAAGAGCACCCAGAAATAATGTGTTCCTGGGGCAGCAGTAGCAACAGGGGTGCTAACCTGACTTACAAACTCATTCAATATACTTACTTGATGAATTGTTACCCAAAATACATTCAGGTGGGCGAAGTGAAAGCTGCAAGTTCAGACTGGACCACAGCTTCTTGAAGTTTAGTGTCTCCTTTTCTTGTGGTTACTGGGTGGTTGCGCTTGAACCTGAGAGGCAAGTTTCATAGGAAAACTTCAGTATAATTGCTTGATTCAGAGCAAGGAAGGTTCCAGGACTCTGATTCCGATGTGGGTATAAGTTTAGTAGAAACTCAAACAAATTTTACCCCCTAAAATGCAAATAAAGGAAAAGGGAAACTGTAAATAACCTAAATGTCCAACAATAGGATAATTCATAAATGATGATGTCACTATTTGATGGAACAACACGTTCATGCAAAATCATGTATTTTTAAAACCTTGGCAACACTAAAAATAGTAAAGTATAATATTAAATGAAAGAGACAGAATTCAAAATAATAAGCAGCCATGATCAAAATTTTAGAAAATGTACATTTGTAAAACTGGAAGATCTACCAATATCTTCGAAAATACCACTTCTGAGAGTATAGCAATTTTTTCTTCTTTATGTATTTTCCAAATTTTCAATGATGAGCATGTATTACTTTTCATAGTAAGAAAAGGACATCCTAAGTATTTTAAGGAAAAATCAGTGTGAAAGAGATCTTCTTTCTCCACTGGCCTGTCCCACTGCTGGTCTCTTTCCCAGAGATTTCTCAGGCAATTCCCTAGTCTGCTATAGGCTTCACGATGCCAGCAGATTTTTCTTTGCAAAATAGAAATCTGATCTTATCAGTCTCCTTTTAAACTTTCAGTGACATCCCATTTTCTAAAGAAAAGAGATCAACTCCCTTGCCTAATTTATAAAGTATTTCCACCCTCTAGTTCAGCCAATAGGAGTGAGCTTACAACCTTCTTTCCACTCTGTCCTCTCCCACACTGGCCCTCAAAAGGCACATATCAGCCCTGTGGACACCTTGCTGTGAACCTTCCTATTGGGGGTTCTTCCCTCACTGTATTTTCTCTGCCCAAAGATCCTGCCTAAACTTCCTCTTCACCATTCAATAATTACATTATTTAGCTATTTCATGCCCCAGCTTGTAGAGTAGTATAATAACATGGACTATTGAGGAGGTTAAATGTGCTGATATGCATTTGACACCATCCCTGGCACATGGCAATTGCTTCACAAACATTACTTGTTCACATCTGAAACGTTCTAATGTCACCCTGTAGTTTCCTGAGCTTCCTTCTCTGTGTGCCCACTACATATGATGCACAATTCATTTTTAGACTTTCCTGTGCTGTCTATATATTAGAATGATTTATTTCTGTGCCTGTCTTCTCTGAAAAACTGATGACATCCAGGCCAGGGACTAAATTATAATGGTTTTTATTACCTTTGCTCCTGGCCTGTAATTGGTGCTCAGTAATGCTTACCAAATTGAAGGAACTGAAATCATATGGCAACAAATATTGGATCCTGATTCACGAAACCAAATAAAATTAGGCATTTTAAAATCATGGATTGGGATTAGATGGCATTAGATAATTGCTTTATTTTTATTAGGTGTGATAATGGTATGATGATTCTGGATTTTGTATAGTCCTCATTTATTTTTAAAAGCATTTATGAATAATAAGTGTATGGCATTCTAGATTTTGCTTTAAAATATTTCAGCAAACAAAAATCAAAAATAAAACAAGAGGCTGGAGGTAGATGGGATGATGTCAATAGCTGAGGAAAGTGGGTTTTCACATCTGGCAGTTCCATAGATGGCCCTCTCTGCTTTTATGAATGCTTGAAATCTCTGTAGTAAAAGTTCACCAACAATGCTAGCAACAAATGAACCAAAGCAAAGGGTTTCCATAACAACAGTGAATGAAATACGCTGGCGAGTATTTTCACAAAAGAAAACCTATGTAAAAATTCATTCAATAAGCACAGGAGGAGTACCTACCCCAGGTATGACAGCTCCTGTTCTCAGACGAGTTTCAAAAGCCCATCTGACTTAGAACTGGCCACGCAATCATCAGAAACCTGATCCAGCTGTAAAACAGAGACCACCGAGCCCACCTTTCAGGATTACCAAAAATAATAAATAATTAATGACAATGTGCTAATATAAATGCAAATGTATGCATGTCTGCTCGATTTACATGCAAATGATCTTTAAAAAAAAAAGAAATCTATCAACAGTGAAAAAATCAATAGTGGAGGAGTGAAAAGAAAGCGATTTCCAAAGCTTTATTTAATGTAGAATAAAATAAAAACTTAGCCTTTATGGTTTTCCATAATCCCCCAGCCCAGGCCTGAACTCAGGCAAGGAATCAGCAACTCTGCGGAGGTGCTGATTCACCCTGTGACCTCAGGCAACATATCTGTGTCCTTGTTTTCCTAGAGTAAAGAAATCCAGGGGCAGGGAAAGACTGAGATCCTCTAGACCTGAGCAGAGGAAGGCCCATTCAGTTGACAAGAGGCTTCCAAGAAAAGGATTTTGCAATCTCTATTTAGGCCTCACTCACTATCTCATATTCCAAAGTTCTCTTGCTCCCCTGATTCTGTCAGCCTATCCCCTTTGTCCCTAGGTAATACACAATAGCTAAGAGCCACCCACCAACAGGGCCCTTTGTGTGGTGGATTCATCAGTTTGTTGCTTTATACAAATGAAAAGGGTCAAGTCAGGATACATGCTGGCTGATAGCCATCAGATACTAAAAGTAGAATTATTAAGCATTAACTGTGTGGTGTGTTCAGTGTTAAGTGATGTCTTTATTGCATGACGAGTACAAAGCAGCTGTTATAGTTTCACTTGTGTTGAGTATTGTGAAGTGCTAGGCACCCCATCACACCAACAAAAGCCACAGCCATCTTCCAAAGCACTCTTCACTTAAAAGATGCCAATACTGAGAATCTCCCATGACAAAAAGGCTGAAAGTGACTTCATTGTTGATAAGAAATATTGAATTTCAATTTAAGAGAAAAAAAAATACACTCACACACACACACACACACACAAACTGACGCATAATTTAATAATCAAATTCATTACTGGAAATGAAGACAATGTATAGGACAGAATCTGTATAGAATCAGTTACTGAGTACAAAAAGGTCAATTTATATAATAAGATAAAGTTTCTGTTTGAAACTACCTCATGTGACACTGACTTGAGTTTTTCCAAATGTCAAGAGTATGTTTGCAACGGATTGGAAATTAGCAAGGTACCTCAAACGAAGAGGCAGACGTCACCTCCCATATCTGCAGGAGACGAGGTCCAGTTTATCTTCCAGTGTGAAAGGCAGATTTGAACTGGTCTGTCTTAAAACAGAGGCTCTATTCCTCTAGGACACCTACCAGAATCCATCATGAGGGGCCCAGTCAAGCAGTTACTTCCAAGAGATGCAGATAGCTCCCTCAGAGCAGCTGCAATGCAATTCTGGGAGGGAGAGGTCACGGGACCACAGGATGTAGCCGCCATCTGTGACGAGTGGAGTGGAGAGGGAGAAATGAAGAGTGGACTTCAGCATGAGACTCTCCTCTTCTCGACCCCTCCCCACCCAATCAGTCTAAAGTTAGAAAAGCAGATGCTACTAACCGCACATGTGAGCTGTTTGTCAAAATGGGCCATTCTAGATGCGAGTTGCAGCACAGGTGAGAATAAGGTGAAGCAAGGTGTCAAGGGTGCAAATTTTAAGGAGGCACCTGTTCTCGGGGCCAGAGTAGAAGCCTGCTTAAATTGTACGCCCTAGATGCCTCTCTTGCCTAGGCCCGACCTACGCTGCAGGTAGTATTTACTTAATGGTGTCAGTGCTTCTCCCCAAAGCTTCCAGAGAAGCCGGCTAGTAGTACACAGGATGATATATGTACTGGACCTACCCCAGAGCCCTGGAGACAGTCACGCTGACAGGAGTTGGGATGGCAAGCTTTCCTCAGACATCAGAGGCCTGATGGACCCTGTTTCTACTCCTAAACTGTGGCTGGAGGGCGAGAGAGGGTGGGAAGAATCCCGACTTCTCTTATCCTCTCCAGATGGGGCACAGACAGAGACTGAGGCGTGCAGTGTCTTAACACCTACCAAGGCAGGACATTTAAACAAAGCCCTGGTCCCAGCTGATGGAACAGCTCTCGGCCTGCATTCAGCATCCCCAGCAATAAACTGAAACCCTTCTCTATCCGTAGAAAGTCCCTTAGCATCCCGGTTTGAGGTCATCCTATTTTTCAGACTCGGCTGCATATGGAATCACCTACACCACATCACCACCACTTAAATCAGATTATCAGGAAGAAGAGCCCAGGCAAGAGTCATTTTGAAGTTCCCCAGATAATCCAGAGTGCAGCCAAATTTGAGAACAATTGGTCAGTATGATTAAGATTATATCAATCTCTGGAAGTCCCTAATGGACCAGTCCACTGCCCAGAACACCCAGTGACTTCATTCAGGTTTTGGAGGTCTTGCTCTCATTATTAAACTTAATTGGATTAGATTACTCACCATCCTCATGTGAGCATACACACGCACGTGTGCGTGCTGCTTTAGTGATGAATAAACAAAGTAGACACATTGTTGTGGCTCAGAAAATGGATATATTATGATCGGTCACACTTGGAGGAGCTATGCCACCCTCTCTTTGCTTCTCTAGACCTAGAGTAATCAGCTGGCCCATTTTGCTGGGAACTGGCCCAGTTTAAACACTTGGAAGTTTCCAGGCCTAGGAAACATCCCAGTCTCAGACAAACCAGAGTGGCTGCTCACCCTCTGTGCCACACTCTACCTGTTTCTGCCTTATGCCCTAGAGGCAGGCCTGCATGGAAAGCATCAAGGGTTTTGTTCTCTCTGGCTTCCAGTTGTGTTTGGCTAATGGGAGGTACTTGCATAAGGTTAGAGAATGGGAGAAGATTGGTATGATGGTGTTTATCCCCCTGAATCACCTTCTGCCCAGCTCCCTGAATCACTGCTCTTCTCAATGCCCCAGCTGCTCTCAGGAAGCCCTCTCCATCAGCTGTCCTCTCCAGGACCTGCTAACCACTTCCTGCCCTTGCTTTTTAGGCTTACAAGCATCAATGAAGTCCCACTTTTCCTAGCTCCAAAGTGCTGCATTATCTCTTGCTTGTTTCACAAAATCCTGCCCCCTGACTATGTCAACACTGTCATTATTAAATTGTCCTCACATTATCCAGTTTGAGGCTGCCTCCATCTGTTTCCTGCCAGGACAGTAATGGATCTACCCTGCATTCAGGAGGGCAGTGCCCTGTGTGGGAACCCCACTGGAGCATATGGGATGGAGGAGGAGCAGTTTCCCAAAGGGGAAGGTGGTGTTTTTTTCTTAGGGCAAAGGGAAAAGGTTGCTAAACAACAGACGTCGCCTCAGACAGCAAAGGGAAAGGGTGAAACCCACGCCAGTGCTACTCAGAGTGTGGCCTAGGGATTGGTGCTGGTATACGGACCAAGGGTGCTGGTCAGTGATCAGATAAGAAGAGAGAGAAAGCTTTTAGAAAATTTTCCAGCAATTTCACATTGCTGCAGAATTTAACCGTTTTACCAAGTAGTCGGTCCAGTCAGGCATATTAGAAGAACTGTGTACACTAGAATTCCAAACTATTCCTTTGACAATCTGAGAATCCCTGATCAAAACGAAGATGTCATATGGGATGTTACGAGTAAATTTCAACAATGTCTTCTATTGAAAAGCTGACTTGGAAGCACGTTTTTAGATAATGCAAATAAAAAATCAGTGTACACTGTGGGCTCACGTTGTGTGCATTGCTGTTTTAAATGCTTTACATGGGCTTCTTCATTTAATTTTTGAAATCAGCCTATGAAGTCAGTACTATTAAAATTTCTATCTTGAGAATAAGGAAACTGAATCACAGAGAATAAGAAACTGGCCCAAACCACAGCTAGTGCACTGCAGGCCTAAGATTCATGTCGGGATTTGGACCTGGGTGCTTTGGTCACATGGCACACACCCCCAGACTGTCCACAGTGCCTGCCCACACTAAAATTATGATATGTGTTTTCCACAATATCAATATAGTCAAAATAAATATGACCTTTACATATTTCTATTTTCCACCTTTCTCTGGTCCTAATTTTGAGCTGGATTAAAAGGATTGTTTAAATCTCTCTTATTTTCAACTGAATCCCCTGTTGTTTTTCTTCCAACCCTTCCAAACTAGCTAAGGCCTATAACTCGAACCACTCTGGAACCATCTATATAGCGGGAAATATATCTTATCCTGATAAAAATTACTCAGAGCTTAATGGTGTATTAGGCAGCCCATTCATTCAACTACCCATATATTCTGCGGAAATTTCATCTGTAGTGTCAGAGCTAAGTGTCTCTTTATTCAGCCTCTAGTTCTGTGCTATAAATCGAGCACTTACCAATGAGCTATAAACGTCTCTCCGTTTCAAGGTGTTATGGAAAACAGAAGCAGAGTCACTCTAAATACAAAGACAAGACCTGGATGACAACCGATGTTTCAGGTTCTGCTGATGTGTGTGTTCAGGCCACTTCTACCTTTACCTCCAGAAAGGGCAGCACATGAGAGGGAAGCTTCTCTGCCATCAATTCAGAATAGACAGACACAGATTAAATTGTGACTTCAAAATCAAGGCATCAACACAGCCAACCAACCAGGTGTCACACCACTTCCATACCAACCCCGTGATTTTCTGATAGATGACTCAGATGGCATCACCAACACAACACCATCACCCGCCTCAATACTCACACTTTATGTGAGTTAGGTATTTCCAACATCCCACTAAGAAAGAGGTTGAAGTTCATTAAGTGACTTGGCCAAGGTCTTACGATGTGTGGCTCGAGCTATAAACCCAGGCTTTTATCAGATCTGTGTTTCCCACACAGAAATATTCTGGCTTTATTACTTCATAGTTTGTTTTACTTGCCAGATTATCGCTGTTAACCTGGGTGCAGTGTGGACTCTTGGGGTGGGCCCTTCTCGCTGCTTTAAGTTGATTAAATTTCTTGGGCTGTCTTTGCACATTTGGAACGTGTTGAGAAAGGTGTATGAGCGAAGGTTAAGCACAGCCCCAGGAGCCACTCTGCCCAGGGTGGAATCGCAGCTTTATAATTCTCAGCCATGAAAACTTGGGCATGTTACTTAGCATCTTATCTATGAAATGAAAACGAGAAAATAAAACCCACCATAAAGATTGTGGCGAGGAGGATTATCTGTAAAATTCTTAGATCAATGGCTAGCACATAATAAGCTCTAGATAAACATTAGCTAGCCTAAAGCATGCTCAAGGCTCCTTCCAACAGGAAATTTCTTTGCACTTTTCTAAAGTCAAAGCACCAATTTAGTCTCTTAGAAAGACCATTACAGACATACCTCGGAGATATTGCAGGGTTGGCTCCAGACCACCGCCATAAAGCCAATATAGCAATAAAGCAAGCCGTAATCTCTTTTTGCTGGTGGAGGGCCTTGCCTTCAATTTGTAAAACATGCACCGTCTGTGCAATGCAATAAAGTGAAATGCAGTAAAATCTGGTATGCCTGCACGTAATATTTTTTAGCCTTTGGTATTTCCTTTAGTGTAGGAGCATGGAAGAAGCAAGCTGAGCATGCGCAAAGCAGGTGATCACTTAATAATGAGATCCCATCAGGTGACCATACTCTATACTAAAGAAACCAGTACCCTCGGCCAGTGGAAATGACACTTTCCAATTTCAGTGAAATAACATGTATGATCTGGGACTGTCCAAAACCAGCCACCATGTGTTGTTTGTTCTCTTTATTGGGTGTCCAGTTTTCCCACCGCCTCTGAAAATATTTTACTTGTACATATGCTGAGGTTGTCTCTTGTCTCATATTGACTTTGAGTCTCCCAGCACCTGAGAATCCCAATATCATAGTTATGGCCTACATTAGAAATAAACCCCAGATATCTGTTTAAAATTTACATACTTTCTGCCTTATTAGTCTCACTCCTAATCTAATATAAAATAAAAGATTCTAGTAAATTAAAAAAAAGCCACATGAATTTTGAACTAAGGCTTACAACGTATACAAAAATACTCTCAAAATGGGTCACAGACTAAAATGTACAATGTGAAGCTACAAAACTTTTAGGAAAAGCATAGAAGAAAATCTAGACTAGGACTAGGTGAAGAGTTCTTAAAAGAATGACACTTCAAAGTAGAACTTTTGCTCTGTGAGAGATGCTGTTTAAAGAATAAAGAAAAATTATAGACTGGGAGAAATATTTGCAAATCATACATTCAATTAACAAACAAATTGTACTTAGGATATAAAATTAATTCTCAAATCTCAACATTACCCTTCTATGCATGAATGAACAAAATGTAGTACATACATACAATGGGATATTAGTCCACCTTAAAAAGGAAAGGAATTCTGACACTTGCTACAACACAGATGAACTTTGAGGACATATGCTACATGAATTAAATTAGTCATAAAAAGATACACTATTATATGGTTTCACTTAAATAGAGTGGTCAAATTCCCAGAGATGGAAAACAGAATCCTAGTTCCAGGGGCCAGAAGATATTGGAGTTGTTTAATGAGTACAGAATTTCAATGTTTTAAAAAGAAAAGAGTTCTCGAGATTGGCTTCATGGTTGTACAACAATGCGAATGTATTTAACACTACTGAGATGGACATTTAAAAATAGTTATGATCATTTTTATGTTATATATGTTTCTATGTAAGAAACTCAACATTCAAAATAAACAGTCCTCACAATGCAGTATACAGATGATATATTACAGAACTGTACACTCAAAACCTATATAATTTTATTAACCAAATTCACCCCAATAAATTTAATAAAATAAAATAAATAAGTAATCCACTTTAAAAATAATTAAGAGACATGGCATTGTACTACAGAGGGTCCACAGATGACAAAAAGGCATATGAAAAGATGTTCAACATTGCTAGGCCATAAAGAAATGCAAGCTAAAAACACAGAGGCCCAGAACTCTGGTGTTGGCAAAGAGCACAGCTACTTACAAACCTGTGATAGAGTGGAATAACCATATACTGTATTGAGTGTAAGGAGCACTATTGATCATTTCAGTGGAACCACAAGCTTGATGCGAGGCAGTCACTGATAAGCTTACTAGAATAAATAAACTAAAATATAGTGATCAGAAAAAAAAACACAAATGCTAAGAAAAATGTGGAGAAACTGTAAAAGAGGACAGCCACTCTGCTTCTTGTCTCCTGTGATCCTTGCCTCTGAAACAGAATTCAGCAGTTTCTTTTAAAAGGAAACATAGATTTATCATATAGCCCCGCAATTGCACTCCAGGGCATTTGTCCTGGAGAAATGAAAATTTATTTTTGTGAAGAGAACTGTTGAACATGGTACCACCAAGTCCATGAAATATGAATCGGTGATCAAACAAGACAGTCTTGCTGGTTGTGTAGAAATAGACTTTAAATGGTTCTGAAATAATGTTAAGTTTAAAAATGCAGAAATAAAAACTCCATACTGGAATAAAAACTCACGAAGAATAACAGAAAGAAAATAACTAGTGTGTCAGGTTGATGGGTTGGATTAGGGTATTCTTTTCTGTTTTGTTTTTTGTTTGTTTGTTTGTTTTTTCCAGAAGTTTCTTTGTTGTTATTTTACCTTTATATCTTACCTTTTTAAAACATGAAACCGTAACTAGAAAATCATTAACAGAATACAACCCTTCTCAGAGAAACTCTTCCTGGGAGGGTGGGGCTTGCCTGCCTCTCTGGCCCCACCCACCAAGACCTTTCACCAGAATGATCTTTATCAGACTAGCTGGAGTTGGTGCCCAGACCTTGAGGGTGAGGACACAGAAGAAAAAGACATCAAGGGAGGAAGAAGGAAGCCAGAAACAACACAGCTGCCTGAGCTGCATGATTAATTGCATAGATATAGTGGGGACATTTAAGAAAAAGGGGTAAAAAGATGAATAGCAAAGAAAATGAGAAGGACAGAGTTCCAACCAGGAAGGGTGGCCAGTCAGAGCCCTATAATAGCAGCTGGTGGAGAAGGAAACTGGAGGTATGAGCACAGGTAGGAGACCCAAAGGATGCAGCTCCAGGGAGAGAACGAGGAACAGAGAAAGAGGGGACCAAGTGGGACTGATGAGCAAAACAAGTTCTATTTTCAACATTACGGAGTAACCACAGTATACTCTGGTTTCTCTTCAGACCGCATAAATCTTTCACCTTCCTCCAGATAATCATAGCAAATCTTACATTTGAATTTCTAACAACATAGATAATTAGAAGAGATAATAACATCCTTTGTTAACACAATTGATTATCCTTTTAGTTATTTTGATTTCCATGTGCAGCCTGTAAGCCTGCAGGGGACCTTTATAAAACCAAACTATTAATTACTTCTTCCCAACAAGGAAAGGGATGGAAGTGCAAATTCAAAAATACAGAGCATCATTTCGATGAGATTGTCTGTCCAAACACTCCACGGACCCCAATCTCAATCTAAGGCTCCAGGTTTACTAGCTGAATGGTGGGGCAGCTTTGTGTCTATCCAGATGGTCTAAGGAAGAATCGCGTGTCTATTGCTTGTTGCAAAGTGAATCTCTCTGAACTCTGGTTTCTTCATGTGAAAATTCTGAGAATAAAATGAAACTGAAATAGACACACGCCAAAGCACCCTCAGGCACCCCATATGTATTTGACACCCAATCAATGTTAATCCCTTATCCTTTCCTCCCCCTCATCTCCACCTTGCTCAGCCCATCCCTCACTGTGATAGATGCGCCTTCGGCTCCCTGCACTATGCACAAGCACAGCCTCTCACTGCAATCATACATGGCTCTAGCTGAGTTTTGTTTGGGGCTTCGGGAGCATTGTTTTTGATGTGCTCTCTGTGGGCAGGTCAGAGATGCCTGAGCAATCCTCAGTCAATACAGATAAGATTGGAGGATAAATAGTTGAGCTTCCTCTCCTCCCCAAAAGTCCAAAGGGTAGTCTACAAGGTCTGGGAGGAGACTCCAGCTGCCATGGAAGTAATTTAATCATAATACCCTGTACTATTTTTTCCCTTCTCTGTCTCAAGTCCGCATTTTCCTATTGGTTCCACTTGGCCTCATTTCCAAAATAAACTACTTGTACTCAAATCCTCACCTGAGTCAGTTCTGGTGGAACTCAGCTCAAGAAGCAAAGTCACCCAGCCAAGTATTTTGGTGCCTCTCGGTCCTGAACAAACAAGAGATGCTCAAGATCTCGTTTGAGATTGATCTGAGTAGTGTTCCCTCATGGGCTCCAGCGTGTCAACATTAAGTCACTCTGTAGCTTCTTACAACGTGGCTTTGGTTACCATTACTCTTTGAAACTATTTCTCAGAAGTTTTCAACAATCTCTTAATGGCAAAACTGTAGCCCTGTGATCCTTGTAGCACTCAACGCTGACGTCACCCTTTACCTGAAACTGTCTTCTCCTTGTTTCTGGTGGAATTCATTGCCTGGTTTTTCTATCTCTGTTTTTTTTGTTTTTTGTTTTTTGTTTTCCAGAATTTTCTCTGGATCCTCTTTAAATGCCTCTTCCTTAAGTGTAGACTTTCACAAGTTTCTGCATGCAGAATTTGCTTGTGATTTCATACTCTACTAGATAATCTCATCCACTTTGATGTCTCAGAATATCTCCTTTCTATAGATTGCTCCTGAGCCTACATCTTTAAGTCTTTTCTCTCCGCTGAACTTCAGCTAGAAAATTCTGCTAAGCATCTCTAACAAAATTTCTCCTGTTACCTCAAACCCACAATATTCCAAAATGAACTTTTCTCTCCTCTGACAAGAATTCTGCATGTCCTATGATCTCTGCCTGAATTAAACCTCATCTACCTCACAGAAACATTGTCATGCTTCATTGCAATGTCCTCTCTGTCATTGAGGCCCCCTATCTAAGCACTTTTCCTCACACATGTTGGCTTCTTTAAATTATCATTAGTTCAGAGTCTCAGTCTCACAGTCTCATATCAAGAGTAATTTAGTTGCTTCTTAATGGAATTGACATTGCAACTCACCACTCATTACATGTTTCCTGTACAGAATCCCACAATGAAAACCCCCACATGATAAGTACTGTCATTATCCCCATCTTACAGGTAAAAATGTTGAAGCTCAAAAGGATTAAGAGGCCTATTTAATGTTGCCCCAGCCAGTATGTACCCAGTGCAACCCAAACAGACTAGAAAATAAGCTCAAATTTTTTGAAAAAATTTTCCACCATGCTAGATAATGCTTTGGATGGATTGTAGCATCCTTCATACTTGTATGCATTAGGGGAAAATAAACTGTCTCTTGCTGCAATAAATGCAGTTGCAATGAAAGTGGAATATCAGATGTAGCAAGACATAGTCAGGCTTACATTTTGATCCCAATTTAGCCATTTGCAAGCTCCATAACCTTGGGCAAATTAGCAATCTCTATGAACCTCCATTTCCCCATCTATAAAATGGGAATAGTAAAATCTGAAATAAAATGTTGGAAGAAAAGTATGTATGTATGCCCAGCATACCTCAGGTGCTATGTAAATGGCAGCTATTATGACTGTTAATCTGTAAAGCTACTCTCAAACAAACAAACAAAAAAGAAAACAGGAGTAACTATAGTGAGAGGATGGAAAGCCATGGGAAACGAATTGTTATTTTAAAATTTTAGGACAAATAAAACACATAAGCAAGATTTCAAACCTGAATACCCTCTTAGCAATCCCATACTGAGGAGTCATTTTCATAAAGACAAAAGCAATCCTTTATTCGGCCGCGCATCTATTTACAAATCATCACCATTGTCCTTGATAATTAAGAAATACAGCCTTCATTTGGTTTGGATTTTACACATCTTTGTAATTTTCACAAAAGTTGCTTTTCCCTTCCACTTACAAAAGGGCATTCCGGGTCACTCACAAAGGGCGGTGATAGATCACTGAGACTTTGAGGCTGGTTTCAGCACTCATAGGTACTAATAGGAGGGGGAAAGACTCCATGGCTTTTTAGAAGAAGGGCCATGTTCACATGATGCTCCTGAGTGGAGGCTGTGGCTGTCTCTGCTGTATCAGCCAAACCCACATTCCAGAATCCATCAATGACCAATCCATTTTCTGGGTAGCTTGTTGCTATGAGAAGGAGCATTCAAACTGGAAAAATGTTGACAAAATAATGTGGTTTAAGAAAGAATTCAACCGAGATATTATGAAGATGTGAGATTCTATTTTGACAGAAGAGTGATGCTGGAATCACTGAGAGAGAGGTGCCAATCTCATAGGTGCATGACAGAGGCCAGCCAGCCACTTTGGTCCACTGGGGTGGGGGGTTAATGTTACTGAAGATGATTAACTTGGCCCTCATCCCATGGTGGGAAGGGCATTTGAGGTTATAAAGCAGTTTGGAATATAAATCTTTTATACAAATACAATGCCCAGCATCTCAAAAAAATATCTGAAGTTAAGGCGGCTGACCTAAAATGGCATTACTATGTTCTGGCAAGTCCAGAAACAAATATAATGCTTCCATTGGGTCTATTTTATCCTTTACTATAAAATATAGGCTTTCTTTTTCTGTAAGTTCTATAAACTATCTCTCCAAGTCCAAATATAGTCTCTGCCTTAGTGGAGAGGGGTAGGGAGAGACCTCTACATAGTAAAATTTACAGACAAGGAAGCCAAGAGAAGATGGTGGCACTAACAGAGCATGTTCACCTTCAAAATCCTGTATCAGTGTTAATTAATTAATTCTTCCCACACCCATATAAGGCAGTAAGAAGAGATAAAAAAGACTCTGGACAGAACTTCTCTTACACAGGTGTATAACCTACATGTGGAAAATAAGAGAAATGGGTTTCCCAGGGTGCAGTTAGAACCATTCCCCACAGAAACCCTCCTTCCCCCGGAAAAATTCACACTGAGGAGATATTCTGGATGATAGAGACAAGGTAGTATTAGGAAAGAAGCATATAATTAGAGAAGAAGATGAATAAGCTTTCATCCAAATAATCTTTGTTGTTCCTGCCTCATCAATGTCACATCTCTTAGTAAGGAGGAAAAAACCAAGTATACCGGAAATCATCAGAAAATCAATGAGAAAACAAGATTCAACAGAAAAACAGAATCCAGATTGCCAGGGCCGAACTTACATATGAGGATGAAACTGGTAGTTCATTGCTCTTATGATTTATCTCATTTATTTGTTTACAACCTGGAAATCAATAGAACATTTAAATATTTTTAAGAACATTTAAAAAATATTTTAATTTCAAAATAGATATCTTAAAAAATTCACTTTATATACATATACATATATATATACATATATATATATGAAGTAAATATACATTATCAAACAACATAAATGTTAAAATGTTCAGCAAAGAAAAGATAGTAAATAGGATCTCTGGTTGATAATCTACATATGTATGGATAGTATATAAGTATACATATATAAATTTTTGGTATAAATGAGTTAGAAGAGAACTCAGTTCTCAATTAGACAAGTTTTCATTATGGTTTAGGAGAATATAAACAAATCTAATTAATTAATATTGGTCTCTTGCAGGAATGTTAAAGGGAATAGAAAAAGGAAATATATTTTAGAAAGATCTTTACAAAAGATACTAGGGTAGGCAGCTAATAGACGTCACTGGAAATACACATAACTTGGCAGGGCAGGTCATATTTTTGGAGATTTGGGAATATATTTCCACAAGACATTCAAAGGCCCAGACAAGTCTCAAAATACCAGCTTCATAAATGGCCTTTCTGGCTCTTAACTTTGACCTCAGGATTCACCCTCTCTCCCCCATTTCCAACATATTCACATGTCTTTTGTTGGGCCCACATATCTCCTGTTTCTGGGAACAGCAGATTTTCCTTCGGGGACCACTGTTCTCCCACTCTTTGTCTAAAGTGGGTCTGTAGAGTAAACCATCTCCTCTGTCTCTCCATATCCAGAGATGAGCACATTTTTCAAATCTGACCAATCACCACATCTCATTTCTTTGGCCATAGTGACTGGTTGAAGATTAGGCATGTTCCTCAGGTCAGTCCAATAAGAGTGAATCCTGGGGCTTGAGAATAAAGTGCTCTTTTCCCTGAGTGTGAATAAGTTGAGTACCAACATCTATGATTCAGAGCTTGATTCTCATACATCCAGGCTTTAAGACCCTGCATGTCACCAAAACAGCTACATAGTGTAGAGACAGCACCTTCATAGAGAAAGTGGTTGTGGTTGAAAGAGAGAAGAAAAGAGAAAAAGGAAGTAAATTAAACACACTGGGGATTTTGAAGTACTTTTTTCTGAGTGTTGCTGTATGGTTTCCCACAGTCTTGGGAGCAGTGGAGTGTGATGGAAAAGGGTCCAACTTTGGTCCAACAGGGGACATTTTATTCCGGTGTGATCCTTCATTAGCCATAAGAGTTCAGAAAAGTTGTTTTAACATCTCTGAGCTTCAGTTCCTTTATCAGGAAATAGAGAGTTGAGAGGTACTGTGTGTAAAAGCACTTTACAAAGTCTGAAGGAGTATAAAGAGGTAAGTTATTAACATAGTAGCTGAGGAAATCCCATGAAATCATGTCAGACCTTGTCACACCTGTGCTCTCAAGCCTGTTAGGCATCTTCTCATCTCACTCAGAGAAAAGATCTGCCTTGACTTTCAACCTCCTCCTTCTAAAATTCCTCCCCTCACTCTAGACGCCCCCCAACTCCTCCCACTAACCACAGTGTCCCCTGCACTTTCCTAGGCCTGTTCTCACCTTGGGCCTCTGCAGTGCTGTGCCTTCTGTCTAGAATATTCTTTCTCCAGGAGCCACATGGCTCACTCCCCTCACTCCCTTCAGGTCTTCACTCAAAATTGTGATTCTCAGTAAAAACATTCCTGGCCACCCAGCTAAAAGTCCTGCCTTCCCTCAAGACTTCACAGTCCCCTCCCCTGGTTTGTTTTTTCTCCTTGACACTTAGCGTTCTCTCTCTCATTCATCATCATCCCACTAAGTTTTCCTAGGAACATATGCACACACTTGTACCAAAACACTACTAGAATACGCTAGAACAGTGCCTGGAATATGGCATGCTCTAAATATATATTTGTTAAATGAATCAGCTTATTATCAATCCCTCCTCTCCTTCTCCTCAACCCTCCTTCACTTAATACACTTCTTAGGAAGCCTAAACCTTATTCACACTGCAAGGCTCATGCTTTGATCTCTTCAGTGAAGTCATCTCCATTTTCCTCCTATCACCTTTTTTTTTCTTTGTAGAATCCATCCACTCCTCTATTTGCCTCATAGTGTGTGGTTTACAGTTCTTGTCCAGCATGTAGGGTTTATCACGTTCTATCACAAATTGTGTGGTTATCTATCCTTCCCTCCCATGATGCTGTGTTCGGGAGAGACTGTCCAAACTGATCATTTTAACCTTCACAGTCCCTAATATATAGCCATCTCTCAATAAAAGTTAAATGTGTACATATGTATTTTATTTGTGTTAAATGTTATTCTATTGGAAATGAAAAAATACAGTTCTCTGGCAACATCTTCAGTTCTATTTTAGAGAAGATTATAGCAGCCTGCACACTCCCTGCTGCCCCCTCAGCAACTCTGGCTCCGAACATCTAGGTTGAAAATTACCACTGTTTTCCATGATGATTGTTATTCTCTGTAAACACTCTCCATTTTGCTTTATTCTTATGCTTTCCTTCTTACCAACTCTATTCTGATCACCTACAGAAAATTTGGGATTCCTCTACCTTGCATAGCATGTAGAAATACATAAAATAAAACATGTATCAGAAAACCTATAGAAAAATGTACTTTGGAAAATATGTAGAAAAGTAAGGAACGTCTTCAAAATAGACATCTTTATTTAAACTTCTCAGAGAATTCGAGGCTCTCAAATATTACTCTCATTTTCAACAACATCAATCTTTGAATTCTAGTCTCCTCTTACCCATGTACACAATAATAACTGCTACAAACAAGAGAAACCAGTGACTCTTTTTATAGCATCTTTATACAAAATCTTCCAACCATTTGTTCAGATGACTGATCTCAGCAAAGTGGGTGAAGGGCATTGATAGACATTTGTAAGTCCCTGTCCATCCATCATCCTGAAGGACAGCACAGCGCCCACAGTGACACCAGAGGGAGTGAAATGAAATATGCCACTGACTCTCCAGAGGTTAATCGATCATATTCCTGGTGCTACTTGGTTTGACATAACCAAATTTGCCCTGAAAATCAAGTCATCTATCTTTGTTCTGGTCAACTTATAAAATTTAATCCTATTTGACCTTTCCTGAGTTGCAGTCAAAGGAAAACGTTCTCTTTGGAACTGGGCAATTTCTTTTTATCTACATCGCAGACACCTGAGCTGCTCAGGCTCTGTTCTAACTCAAGAGCCCTGATGGACCCATGACAAAATCATTCACTTGCTTTTGGCCTCCAAATGGCAAGAAGATTGGGGGATTTTTATCTGTTTTACTTTGAGATAATAAAGAAAAATTTTAAAGGAAGGTTAATGAGCAGGGGTTGAGCGAGAGAGAAAGAATGCCGCGATGCCCTGATTCACCACTTATCTGAGGCAAAAATAAATCTAAGAAATCAGTAGGTTCCCAAATCACCCATTTTTTCTCACAGAAACAGTTACCAAAGTCCTACTCTCACAATGGCCTCCAGAAAGCAGACATGGCCTTCCGCTTCAATTTGTTTTTATTAACTTAATTTAGAACTTATTGGAGGAATGCTACTTTTTTTTTTTTTTTTACATAGAGGCTTTCTTCCCAGAAACAGAGCATTTGAAGTTGCATTTCAATGACTATTCACAAAGGGATTCTTATTTCTCCTCTCTTTCTCTCTCTCTCTCCCCCCTTTCTTTCATGAACACACTTGCTCATTCTCTCTCTCCTACCAAATATTGCTCTGAATATCCTTTGTTGGCTGTTTAAAACCTCCAGTTTTCATCATCATCCTGGAGTGTCCCTTGTTATAGGAGAATTTCCCAAGGAAGAACACCAGCCTGTTCCTCTGAGAATAATGAGTAAATTTGATATGTTTAGAGCAGGACCAAATTTCTGCAGCAACTATTCAACAGGGAGGCAAGTCAGCGGACATCAAAGAACATGTGTATCTATTCATTCTGGGGACTGAAATGCTAACCCAGCAAAGAGATGAGTGCCTGGAACCAAAAAGATTACCTATGATAAAAAGGCCATTTGAATGTGATACTATAATATCCATCTTATATATCCTCTTTGGGGATTTCAGGCTCATCACACACGTAATGTCAGAGCGGATAGTGGCCAAAAAAAGAAAAATAATTTTTTTTATATATTTGGTTCTCACGCTCTGCTCTTCTCTTGCGTATGAGTGCAGAGGCTAAATCAAGCTCTGGGTTCTGTTAGCAAAGATTTAAAAAGGTTGGTAGATGAGGTTAGAATTTTCTTTCTTTTGCCAATTTTACTTTTCAGGGTTGGTTTATTTTCTTAAATAATAAAAAGTATTTATCTGTGTTATTACTAACAAGTATTTTCCAAAGTTTTTACTGAGAAATAATTTTAAATGTCAGTTCAATCCTTAAAACAATAGAAAAACTTTGAGAAGACATGCAAATCAATCAACTGTCTCTTCCCTAATGTATAGAGATTTCAGTGGATGGTGAAGTCCACCACTTAAGTCCTGCTCCCCAGTTTCATTGCTATAATTATCTGTGAAGGGGAGTAACATAAACGCTGGTGATTTTAAATCCAACATCTACTTTAGAAAGTTTAGTTCTAATGCAATCTTTAATGCATAGGGAGCCATGTTTATCTTCTAAATAAGTGTTAGCAAATTCTGTGCTAGACCTTTAAGAGTTTCTTTTCTTGAACCACTCAAGGATACAATAATATAACATATATTATAATACTAATAATTTAATATATGTGAGTAACATTATATTAACGTATTATGTGTAGAAGATTGTAAAATATAAAAACTTGTTTAAATATTTATATTAGACAAGAGTCTTCTATAGCAGAAATAAACATTAATCAAGTATTTAAAAATAATATTAATATTTGTTTATATTCTGAGCACTTACCATGTTCCAGGCACTGTTTTAAGCACCTGAGATGTTTTAACTCATTAACCTTAACAACAACCCTGAGAGGTAGCTACTATTATTTCCCCCATTTTCCAGTTGAGGAGATGAAGGCAGAGAGTTTAAGTAAGTTTTTCAAGGTTCTGGATTTGAAGAGACACTGTTCTAACGAAGGTTGGCCTGTAAGGAGTGTATGCCACGTGGTTTAACATACATTATCTTTCTTAATCATAACAAAAATCCTCGAGGGTAGATACTGTCTTTGACCCTAATCTGCAGAAATATAAAGAGCGAGTTGACTAAATGATCCCAAATATTAAGCGCATGACAACTCTCAAGTTCAAGGAAGCCTAGAGTGAAAAATGAATTAACCTTGGTATACAAGAATAATTAGCTGAATATTACAAGTGAGGAAACAGTTTCAGAGTGATATTGTTCAAAATCCCATAGCTACTGAGGAGTGAAACCAGGATTTAAACTGAAGTCCTTCGACACAGAAGTCCACAAGTAGCCCCTCCATGATTTCCATTCCAGTCTTTTGATCTAGAAGAATGATAAAGATCCTCAAGCACTTCCTGTGAACCCAGTTCCTCTCTGTATGCCTCAGGGTTGGGGGACAAGAATTAAAGAGGGCGAAGGAAGCATAGGGAGATTTGTCTACTCTTCATCCCCATCTATCTTAGCAATGATTACATGAACTAAACTGTGATTAACTCTAGCCAACCAAATAAGTGAGGTTTTCTGTGTGTTAAATATGGAACAAATAGGATGATGCATCTGTGCCAGTTAATCTGCTAAAATGGCTCCCAATATTTCCCTCCTCCTGGTATTCATAGGCTTCTGGGGTCGCCTTTCCTTGAGAATAGGCTAGACTTAGGGTCTTGCTTCTAAAAAACACGAATATGGGATAAGGCAAAAGCTATGGGAGGTAACTTTTAAGATGAAGTAATAAAGGGCTGTTACTTGTGTCTTGTTAGCATTCTTTCTTTTTCTTGCCTTATTAGCTTTCTGGCTTTCATAGAGCAACCTGTCACATTACAGTGACCATGTGGCAAGGACCTGAGAGCTGCCTCCACTCAACAGCTAGTGAGGAGCTGAGGTCCTTGATCTAACAGCCCACAGGGCACTGAACCCTCCCTGACAACAACCATGTGAGTGAGCTTAGATGTGTGTCTGTCCCCAGTTGAGTCTTCAGATATAACCACAGACCTGGTCAACACCTTGATTGTGAGAGAGCCAGAAGCAGAGAACTCAGCTAAGATATTCCCAGATCCCTGACCCACAGAAACTAAGAGACATTACATGTATTTTGTTTTAAGTTGTTAAGTTTTAAGGTAATTTATTATGTAGTGATAGATAACATATAACCTTCTTCTCCCATAAAAAAAAAATTCTTTCAGAGAAGTATTTGCAGCCATTTTTAATTTGACATGACTCTTTTATACTTACAGAGATAAAGAACACTGATTTCAAAAAGCTCAAAGGACAGAGGTAGCCATCCTTTTTTTTGTCACCTCATTATTGTTGGAAAAGCCTATAGGTGGGAGACTTAGCATCAAACTATCTGGGTCTGCTACAGGCTCTGTGTCAGTTAATCCCTGCTGGCCTAGCATAACTCTCTGGTAAAATGGCGAGAAGGTGCTTGCTAAAGATTACATCTAAAGGTCCTTCCAGCACAGAGTAAATGAGAGAGAATCCACAACAGCACTGAGGCCTGTTAGGGTTCACTGACAATTGTATTAGTCCACAAGCCATCTCAGATAGGAACTTTTGCTGCCTAACCAGGATAAATCCCCTTAAAGTAGATTTTTTAAAAAACAAAAAAGAAAAGCCCACTGAGTCACTTGTTAACACCTCGTGAGGACCCTACTTCAGGGCAGTTCAGTTTCAGCAATGACCCAGACGGGTGGCTGCAAGTTAGCATTGACCTCTAGCCCACCCTTCCCCGCCTTCATCAGGGTGTCCATTCAGCCCTCTGAGATTACAGTGGTGTGTGCATAACAGGTCCTCAGTTTCCACAATATGTTCTGCGCTACGAATCACATCCTCATGCTGAATCGAGGCTCCTGGAAAGGATGCTAACCCACTAGAAAACAAGGTAAGGCCTTGATGTAAAATATCCAAAAAGCCACAAGTGTTTGAACAATTTCACACCTACAAACACGTGAGAATTTTGCAATGACTCTTAAGCATTTTAATGATTTTTGGAAAATCTAACTCTGAAATTCTAAATGACGGGAAAATATCATATGAAATAATAGCCTTGAAAAAAGATATTCTTTCCAAGGTGGAGAATGATTTAGGAGAGATTTAGGGAGATCGGTAAACTATTTCCAATCTATTCAGAAGGCAAATCTAATAAAAATCTAAAATTTATTCATTTTAAGATATTTATGAGTTCACAATTGAATAGACAGCCAATGAGTCGCCATGAGGGAGTGGCAATTTGCCTGGTTTCTCTGTATGAAATGTGCCCTTTCAATCAAGAAACAGCCTTATGTGTGATTTTGAGATTCAATAACTATTAAACCTATCATTCGTTATGTTCGGCAGGAATTGGCTCAATTGTCTTATTAGATCTGATTAGCTGTACAGTGGGAATAAAAGCGACACACACCCACACGTTGTGTCTCCAGTGCTGAGTGAATGATATCCTTTTATCTTTCAACAGTTTAGCAATTGTACAGCAAATCCAATCAATATAGGTGGCCAACACGAATGCATCAGACATAACTGATTCCACATGAATTCATTAATAGGCAATGAGCCTTTTTCCTGCTTCTTGGCATGAATCTTGCAGATAACAAACTCCATTCTCCATTTCCCTCTTCTGTCTGGAAGTAGCTCAAAACAGTAGCCTGAAAAAAAAACGTGTGGCAGATAAACTTTGGTCGGTGAACTTTTATTTTGGAGACCCTCAGAGAAATCATTTGGTCTGTGGTATTTCCCACCTACTGTTCAGTAGCTCCACCATTTCTGGCATTTATGTGTCTGGTATTTAAAACCTTAGACTCAATTCTTCCCGGTTCTGGAATCTTTGAGTATTCCTTTGTCAGTCTTTCCTTTCTCAACATGTGAAGGTTTCTTACATGTATTCACTCTTTCAGACACGAGCAAATGGTTGCACTATTAGGACAAATTCATGAGCTTAAAAATGCCTGGAAATATGCTTAAGTATCTGATCTTGTTCTAGGAATGAATGCTTTTTTGAAATTCAATTCCACGTATTTTACCAGTATCTATTTAACATACATCAATGGAAAGGATTTGAAACAGCAAATTTTAATGCTAATTCATAAGGTGCTATTTCCAGACACTGCTTCCAGGATTCTTTTTAAACAACCCTAAATTCCCACTACTGTGAATGCTACCAACAATAATAGTAACATTTCTTAGAACACTTTGAATTTACAAAGCACTTTTATACATGGTATATACGTGACAGATAGACTTACTATTTCCAATTAGCAGATCAGGGAATTGAAACCAAGAAGGGTAGACTAATTGGTTCTTAGTTAGAAAGAAGCAGAAATGGTACCAGACTCCAGGCTCTAGAGCAAACAAACCCTGCGTGTTTTACAGTGAAAGATCCAGATTTAACCTAAAATATAAAAGCAAAATAGCAACAATAATAATGTTGACATTTTTATCATAACTGGGCAAGACCAAAATAGAACGTGGGTAACATTTGGAAGCAGCAATTGGGAAGAGATGAGATTCATTGGGAAACATGAGCAGAGATTTTTCTATCTAAAAAAAGCACAGAGGCTCATCTGTGGACCTCCCGGCCCTCTCAGTTTCCATTAGCTGCAAAGAACCAGCTACCTGAAAAGTTACACGTAATAAGCACCTCTTAGCAAGACAAACGAGGTTGATGTCTTCATTCTAAACTCTTCGACTTTTGTGATCACAATCCCTGAAATGTGTGCAGCCCTTTACAACTGACCAAGCACTGCCTCAACCTCACGAACAGGCCAGAGCAGATGCCATTCCCCTTGTTGCTCTGGATGATACTAATTTACAAAAAAAAAAAAAAAAAAAAAAGTCACAATTGTTCACCTGTGCCCTCAGTTAGTCAATCAGGGGTGGTAAAATTAGCATTTGGGATTGCAGATGCTTTGTGCAAGGCTAATCTCTCTATACCAAGCAGTCTTATTAACCATTGTATCTATCACTGACAGATGTGGAGACAGTAAGCACAAGATCACTTGAGCAGAGAGAGTTTAGCATAAAAATAAAGTAGGTAAGCAATGACATCAAAAGAATGATTTCCTCTGTCTTGCTAAAATGCTTATTGGTAATATTGCAGGTAACTGGCTCCTTTGAAGCTAATGGAAACTGAAAGGGACAAAAAAATCTACATTTGAGTTTTGTTTCTTTGCTCACATAGAAGATTTCTACTCAGCTTTCCAAATGAACCTTTTCTCGTAGAAGCTCCTCATCTACCTAGGTAACTGAAAAGCCAGCAAGAGAACATGAAAGTATCACAGAGGTGCAACTGCAGGAAGCAGCCATTGCTCCTAGGGCTGGAATTCGTGAATTAAATGATTTAACTTTGCCGAGGAGCCTTGCAGAAGGAACACAGACCGCTGAGCAAAAGGCATCAATCATTAGGTGCTCTTGTCCCTGAGGGGTAAATGACAATAGTTTGGCAATTGCTGGAAAAACTACACATTGACTCCCTTGCTGCTGCTACAGGAAAGCCCCATCACTTCTGAAATTAAGAAGCATCACTAGGGTTAATCCCACAGAAACTAGAAGCACAGAGGAAGTAGCATTCTCTTCTTTCTCCTCCAGGTTTGCAGCCCATCTCCAGTGTCCCCTAGTAGCAGAACATAACAGGGAGCCAGCTGGCAAAACAAACATGCTTTGCATAGTCTCAGCCCCAGAATCACCCACTAGAGTATACATAGGTGCGTTGGGGGCTAAGGGACCATAGCAAAAAGCTGGCACTGTCCACACCTTTTGATACTCAGTGTCATACCTGCCCTCTGCAGCTCTTTGGACGTCTATATAATAAAAGCAACTCTATTGTTTGGCCTGACAAGATGCACGTATCTTTCTACAAACAAAGACACTCTCAGCCTATTCCCCAAATAAGGGGACACAAAGTCCTGAGAATCTTTGCATCTGTCTCTACATTATGTCAATTACCCCTCAACTTCTGTCCAAGTCTTTCTGGATATACTTTCACCCAAAGATTAATTTGTAAAGTCAACCTCCAACAAGATTTGTATAAAATACTAAGAGGCAGGGGGAGAGAGAAGAAAACAGATAATGCTTATGTAACAAAAAGAAAATATTTTCTATGACTGTTGCTGATCATGAGGTCATAATGGACTTCGTGTAACTACCTTTTCCACTGCTCATTCCATGTTTTGTCTGTAGTGAGAGCCCATCGTGACATGTAACCCCTGCCACTGGAATACACATTTTGATTAATACCATACTGACTCTTTTACCACATTCCCAGGTTAGTTCTATTAGAGAGGGAACATTCTCGAAAGCTGCTGAAGGCCAATATTTGCATCTGTGGTTTAAATGTTTTGAGGTTATTTTTTGTGTTTAGACATGTATTCTCTGCAATTTGTTTTGAAGCATTGAAACTAATTCTTTGGCACCCATTTCAAATTCTAGGTCCCCACAACTCTGCAGAGAGAGATATTCCTAGGGACAAGACATTCAGAGAGAATTATAGGGTCTTACGAGGGAGAGGGCAGGAGCAAGATGGAGAGGTAAACAGAAGCTTCTGTTCCCTCTGAGCTCCAGGGAAGAAACTCTGGATTTGGAATCTCCACTTCCATCCAGGACTGGCTGCCAGAGACCAAAGACCTCTGCCAGAGCCTCACGAGTACCCACACCTCTCTGCTTACAGATAGATACAGAGAGCCAACTTAGATAGCTGTGGAAGGGTGAGGCCCTGAATTTGAAAGAAAAAAATAAAAACCTTCAAAGGGAAGATATCCAAAAGATGATTCTATCCCGTACTTTAAAATCCTACTGCCACCTTTCTAACTCACTCTCTCTGTATCTCACACTCTTTTGCTTGGGTTATTGCTAATAGTGTTTCATAATGCCTGGCAAATAGTGAGTGCTGGTTAAACTTTTGTTGAACAAATGGATAAAGGAAAGGATAAATCATTGTAATCTGTCTCTTTGCCTGCAATCTCCTTCCTTTCCCATCCATCTTTCACAATATCATAGAAACCATCTTAAATATGCACAATCTCATATTTTACCCACCAACACACTCCACCCCACAAACAAACAAGGGACCATCAATGGCTTTCCTTATTTCCAGAATATCAAACTGAACTCCTTTGCCTGGAATTAAAGTCTGACCCCCATTCTGTCTCCCACTGCAGGCCTCCACTTAACTTAAACTCCAGTCAAGCCAGCCAGTAGCTAGGTTACCTGGGGAATTAACTTTATGAGCTTCCATTTCTAATTCATATGTAGAGCTAAAAATATTGACCAAACATTTTCTCTTGCCCATCCCCATTTCCTACCCCTGACTCCACTTCTGTAACCTGCAAAAAATAAATGCTTATTCTTCTTCAGGGGGCTCCCATACAGTACTTTGCATATATCATTACCATGTATTCCAGCTTATTTTATTGTCACCCATTGTCACTTCTTACCTCTTGTACTAGACTGTGAGCTCCTTGAGGAGAAGAACTGTTTTTAACCTTTGCATTCTTCACAGCACCTAGCTTTGTGCTTAAACATAGCAGACTTCTTTCGATAACTCCATCAACAGATCAACTATGAGGGGATAAGGCAATCTCTTAATAGGGTGTGATGATAGGGGCATTGAGAAGGCCGTGTATTCTCTTTCTTTCCTCAACTCCAAACTCTTTCACACTGAATCTATTATTTAAGGAAAAAAATGTGCCATCACAGAATCATTCCTTCAGCTTAAACTCTTGTCTTCTAAGTAAAATGGACATTCCTCTGGGAGAGTGGCAATATGCCTCTTTCTGAGGTCATGCTTCTAAGTAAGAACACGTGTATCTGATCCTTTCTGGGAAGCAGATTTTCATAGAGAAGATGAGAACCTAGTGCTTCTGAGGCACCAGATTGCAGACACAGAGATGGGAGGCTGGGGCCACCAAGATAAACTCCAACTATGTCATAATCTTGCCCAGACCAATCCTGACTGGTGGTCCCCCAGAGCCTCCTAGGTGGTCCGTAGATGGGTTTCTGAGGAATTCATGTTTATAATATGACTGTGTCTTTGTTTTTGTTTCTGGAATGAATTAATCATTTAGCTAGGATAGTAAATGAGGATCAGAAGTCGCCTTTCAACAGAAGCAGTTCATTTTGTCTCATTAATTCTCAAGGAAATGTTTGGCCCTGTAGAATGTGAGTAGGTGAAATGTGTCAGCTACACAGTCTCCCCCCCTGATAAAATGATACTCAAGAAAGAAAGGTGTGAGATCACTGTTCTTATTCTTCCTCATTTTACACAGAGTTGCTCTCTAGACCATCAGATTAAACCTTTGTCAGCATTAGGTTATCAACTCCCTCGAGAATGTCCCATTATTTCATGCCTCTGACTCATCTTTTAGACTGCTCATTTCATCTAAAACACTCCTCCTCATCTGCCTAGAAACTCTGGTTCATTCTTCAGAAGTCAAGCCAAGCAGCATTTCTCCACTGAAGGCCTTTCTGACTTCCCCTGATAGGTGTTGAAATTTACTTAGGTTCTATCATTTATTTCTTTTATGACCAGTATAACTATGAATTGAAACTGTACATTTATTGATCTTTCTGTTTTGTTTACTAATTACTGCATAACATATCACCCACAAACAACAATCTTTAAAATTTTTCTCATAATTTTATAAGCCACCTGGGTTCAGCTGGGCAGGTCTTTCCTTCCATGAGTAGGGTAGTAGCAGAGTTTTTTCATGTGACTGCATTTAGTTAGATGCACACCTATAGCTGGAACATGTTAAGAAGGCTTCTCATTCTCCAAGGCCTCTCTTTGCATGAAGGTTAATTATTCTCAGCTTGTTTTGAACTTCCTTAGAGCATGGCAGCAACTTCCAAGAGAAGTTGCCAGACTTCTTAAAAGCTAAACCTTGAGCTTGTGCAGCATCATTTGCTTCACTTTTTATAGATCGAAGTAGGTCACAAGCCCATCCCAAATTCAAGGGAAAGGAGGTAGACTTCACTTCTTAAGGGGAGGAGCAGGAAAGAATTATTGGCCATGTTTAATCCCCCACATTTCCCCACCAAAAAGTGAGCTCTTGTTCAGAGGTCTGTGTGTGGACAGTAGTCTTCGAGAAATCAGAAAGAAGATGTAAAGATATGCCATAAGAAATTTAAGATAAAAGGCAACAATGACAACAAAAAAATAACTGTAAAACTAACGTTCTGAAATTTTAAAAAATTCTAGCTTTAACATGACTCAAGGAGTTCAATGAGGGGAGTGGGAAATGACCACCAATTTCATCTGCTTTCTCTCTAGATGCCTAAAACCAAAGCTGGTTATAGCCAGAATTGCTGTGACAATATGCACTCCTTAGAGCTCCATGAGGTTAAGGTCTCAGGCTATTTGGTATATTTGACATATTTCAATAAATTTTTGAAAATACTTTTTATCTAACACACTGTTACACATGATCTAGCAGGACCTAACCACCAGATGTTTCCAGATGTTTGGTCTGAATAAGAAACACTTTTACTTAATTTGCTAGAGATGGGGTACATGTAATGAAAGGAAAGGAGAAAATTTAACGACTGATTCAGTTGCATCAACTTCTCAGGATAGCTGTATAGTCAGGTTCATGGCATAATAACAAATTGATCATAATTGTAAATTGTGAATTTTGGGGTAAAATCTTTCTGGAGTGAAATTGGACAATATATATAACAAAAGCATTAAAAATTTTGCATATTCACAGGCAGAGAAAGGTCAGAAATTGTCCAGAGGAAAATTACAGTAGGTGCCACAAGCATGAATGGCATCTCAACCAGTAGACAAGGTCCCTGCCTCATGGAGATTACATTCTAGAAAAGGAAAGAGAAAATGAGTATAAACATTTAAGTAAGATAATGGCAAACAGTGTTAAGTACTCTAAAGAAAACGCATAGGATGAAGTGAGACTTACTAGTATAATAAATCAGAAGAGATGATCAGGAAAAGCCCAAGCCAGGGGGAAACGTCTCCATACAGGGTTATGTTCCAGTAAGTGTGGCTTTGATTTACATAATTCTTTAATGAATGTGAATAATTTCTTTTCAGGATATTTAGCCCAAGTGTTTAAGCATTGTTCAGTTTATTGCAGACATTTCATGCAGATTTTCAACAGATGCTGGCAAATCTAAATATTTGTTTGTTTCTTAAAGTTGTTTGCTGAGGGCAGTATTTTGTATTTTTAGATAATTGCATTTGTTTGCAAGTGACCTTGGTTTGTTGCGACGAATTGTCTGATCATCCCGAATTTGTCTGAGATCAGTGCAGTGAGAACACTTTTGTTGTCTTTTCCATTTTAATTATTTCCTTCATCTGATAATTACCATTGTCTAAAGAATTACAAAAGGGGCCGCAGTAAGAAAAGACACATGCAGATATTTTCTAAAAACTAATTTGGGCAACTAACTTCATTATCCCATCAAATAAGTGCTCCCCCGAGCTAGGGACAGCATCTTTCCAAAGCACACTGTAAGCATGGGCACGGCCGCGTCTTGGGAGGAGGCAGGCATTGCAGCCTCAGGAGTCAGCTGAGTTTTTTCACAGGTCATCCAAGGACCATATGGAAAACAGCTCACGCGTGTTTACACCTCAATTCCAGAGAAAAGCCCTAGGCAATTATGACTCTCTGACAGCCAATGGAAACTGAGGCACACACCAGCAACCAATTTGCTTCAGGGACAGCTGGCAAACAGGACTGAAAAAGAAATGACCTCTGTTGATCTCTGGACTTTGGTGAGCCTGTTTCCTGGTGGCAATTGCGTAGCTTGCAGCTACATTCCCAGTACCTAGCAGAGTTCCTGGGACAAACTAGATACTTGTGTTAGTTTTCTATTGGCATGGTAACAAATTCCCACAAATTTAGCAGTTTAAAACCACACGTATTATCTCACAGTTCTGTAGGTCCATTTTCCAAGAACACCATGACTCAGCTGGAAGCCTCGGCTTAGAGTTTCACAGGCTGCAATCAAGGTGTAAGGAGCACTGTGTTCTTTTCAGGAGCCTGTGGGGATGAAGCCACTTGCAAGTTCACTCAGGATGTCAGCCAAATTCAGTACCTTGGGATTACAACCGTAGTCCCTGTTTGCTTGCTGGCTGTAAGCTGAGGGCCATTTCCAGCCTTCGGAAGCCATCTGCAATTTCTGGTTCATGACCTACTTCATCTTCAAAGCCAGTGACTATGGGTGGGTCCCTCTCCCACTTTTAATCTCTCCTGCCTCTTCTTACACTTCATTTCTTCCAGACTCTGTTTTCCTTTTCTACCTTTAAGTGTCCGAGTGCTAAAATTGGGCCAACCAGAATAATCCAGGACCATCTCCCAACTTTAAGGTCAGCCATTATTATCCATATTTCTTTCATCAGCAAAGCCCTTTTTGCCATGGAACATTAATCAATTCACAGGTTCTGGGGCTACACCGTGGACATCTTGTGGCAGCCAGTATTGTACAAGCCCCAACACTCAATACTGTTAGATAAATGAAGGTTTGACCTAAGAGCAGGCACTAATACTATTTTCTCTGCAGTGCAGCAATATACCCAGAGACTGAATCTGGTTCTTGTGTGGACACAGGAGAGAAGCAAACACCATCACGCAGCCTTCCTACACCAGACCTGGGCCTGGTGCTTTCCCATGAGTCTTCATTGAACACAAGGCACTGTGAAGCAGGCACATTATCTCTGGGTTTGAATGATGACATTAAGCCTCGAACTAGTCATGTGACCTATGTAGCAACAGCACCCCCCTGAATCCAAACCCACACAGTTGGCTCATTGTGCAGACCTGCAAATGCCATACCCACATGTCGCCTTGGTTGTCACACTCTGAAACAACAGCACTCAAATCCAGATCAAGGACTTACCAATCATGTGACTAAATGCTTAACATCTCTGTTCCTCGGTTTCCTCATCTGTTAGAAATGGAGAGGATGATTGTACCAAATTCATAGAGTTATTATGAGAATTAAATGAATTAATAGAAGTAAAACTCAAAAAAATGTCTGGCATTGCTTGAGTGTTAACTATTACTCTCATTATTTATTTGAGCAATTGGATTTCAACAATATTTCTTACCTTCCACTTTGTATTTTTTTTAATATCTTACCTCTGAATAAGTTTATCGTCTCTGGACATATTTGCATTTGTACTGACACTTTTGTTCTTTTCCTTCCCCATAATTCCTACGGGATGATAGAAGAAAGTGATGTCAGTAAGATAACACTTTTGAAATGATAACTGTGCCTAAATAATAGATTAGAGAGAATAAGTGTGTGTTTGCCAAGAAGGCAGGAGGTGGAGAAAGCAAAACTTCTACCAGACATCAGGAAGTTGCTCTGGGCTAGGTGGGGTGAGCCACAAAGGGAAGGAGATCAGGGGAGCCCAAGGAAGGTGACCGGCTCAGGGAGACCACGGATTGGGAGTGGTGTCCTTCTCTAGATGCCAGCCAGGCTCCATTCCCCCAGCAAGCCTTTCACATAAGCATTGGTTGGACAGGCTCCCATTGAGCAGAGGCATGCATGACCCACACTCAGGATCAAGGGGTCAGAATCAAGTGGCAACTTCCTTCCAATGGCAGCAGACAGCACCGTGGATGATGAAGCAGAAGCATGCCCATCTGTTACATAGCCTTACATCTTCATTCCCCAATTTCTTTCTTCTCATTCTCTCTTCTACTGCTTCTGTGACCCCTCATTTTTTGGTACCCAGATGACAAGAACAGAGAAGACCACTGTCAAGCTTATTAGACACGGGATGAGGGTTTTGGCTGTACCTCAGCTGACCAATGTTCTCCACCATTTCACAAGGGGCACCAGACACAAATTCCTTCTTGTCTTTGGACATCAGAGAGGAAGAAATCATTACCCATCTGATCTGAATGAAGAGTAACCACCTTCAACATGAAGCAGAACTATGCGTCCCAGGGGAAACGCATTCCTGATTGTTATAACCTAATGAACACCAGAACTGGATCCATATGGAGGCATTTACTCTTTCGCTCACAGTGAGGGTGGTTTGCTATATTAAAGGAGCACTAAGAACAGCATTTAAAGAAAGAGATATGCAAAGAAAAGAAAATATTTCCATGCTGTCAGTAGTGTGTGAACATTCATTTGATCATTCCATTCTGTGATCTGTTCATAGCAACTGTTGGACTGTGTAGCTGTCCAGCCAACGAGTCTCTTCCATGAATTCTATTTCCCTCTTGGGCCATCTGCCAAGAAAAACAGATTGAACTTTAGCTCCAAGTCTGAAAAGTTTCCTTTTACTGACCAGAGTTAGACCCGAGTCTATTATCCTAAACTAACTGATAAAACAATCCCTTGGTGCTATTCTTTGAACAAGTTGTGTAAGCTAAGACTTAGTGAGGAAGGGGGAAAAATGGCATATAAAGGAAGTTTTTGAGCTAGCAGCTATCCTAGTCATTAATTTCAGACATTGTGCAAACATTTCACACCTTAGGGTTGCAATAACAAGACCTACAAACTTCAAAAGTGCAGGCAGATATTTGAGTTTTTTCCTTCATCTCACGCAAAAATCTAAACAGCCATATGTTACCTTATTTTTTGAGAGAGATATGATTTACATTCATACATTCCATTTTTCCCTAAATCTGGAAATAATTTCCCCTGAATATGAAGGCAAAAAAAGAGGGAGGGTGGGGACTGTTGCATTCACACACAAAACTGTGTTTACGTCCCTGTCACTCTGGATACTTCCATTAGAGGGTGCGTCTCTTTATATTGCAATTATTCATTCAAATCTGTTTGTTTGTTTATCGCTTTCATTAACTGAACAGTTGATGCAAGATTATCCACCGGAATTTGTGCTTTGGCCCTTAGAAAAAAGAGGCAATGACAACAAAAAAATAGACATAATTTGATAATTAATGTTTATTTTTAACAAAATCATTGCTGTTATCACCACAGGAAAAAAAAATCAGTCCTTTTTCTTACATTTACTTTATAGTTGAGTGCTGTTTGGATTTGAATTGTATTGTGGGTGAAGAAGGGCCACCAAGGACTTTACCTATCACTGCCCATGAGTTCCTATAGAGAGAACCTCCGAAATTCACCCTATTCTTCAAAGAAGTTTAAGGCAGGGTCCTTAGCCAGAGCGATGCCTGGAGCAGAGCAGGGGTTCAACGACATCAGTTAACCAAGTGAGTCAATGGGAATAGGTACCCTGACTTTCCAGCACAGACGTGGCTCTTTAATAAGAGTTTAATCAATGTCTATCAATTTATGAGAGTGGCAAAGCTTAAGTTTTCTTCTAGAAAATAAATGGAGTGAACAACTTAAAAAAAAGTATTGATAGTTAAATGTATCGGATTACTCATGTTGCCTCTTTCCCTCTCCCTTTCCTTCTCTCTCTCTCTCTCTCTCTCTCTCTCTCTCTCTCTCCTCCAACATACCTCATAACAAGGTCCTTCTGAAGCCATGTGTCTTGTTTGATTATATTAATTGTCTCTAATGACTGGGTCAGAGTGAAGAATGCAAGCTGTAGGCTTGGATAGTTGAAGGTGCCTGTACATTAAACCTAAGGGGACACATGAATTGGGATGACACTACGGCTAGTTGCAGCATATGGTTAAAAGGGGGAGGTCCTAACCAAACCAAACACTGATGAGCAGCAGAGAGAAAGGCCAGCAAACAGCTGTCACTGGGCAGTTCCAGGAAGGGATGATGAACTTTCCTGAAGGAAACAGTTCTAAGAGAACTTGGAAGCAGGGACATGGGAGCAGGCAATACTTAGACACTCAGGAAAATCGCCAATGTGTCTGATAGTAAAGAATCAAGTGTCATTATCAGCTGGGCTCAAAGGAGCATGATGAGGGTGGAATATTGGCAGAACAGAGAGCTGGCAGGAGCCTGGAGGGGGCTGGTCCTCAAGCACCTGGAAGAGTAGCTAAGTGAACAAGACTGGAATTCAAGCACAAGAGGATTTAATGCCATTTCCCAAAACAAGAGTTGAAGATGAAAATTCTGTGTCCTGAGCAGAAGAGCAGCTCAAATCAGAATCAAACTGATGCCAAGACACACCTTAAAGTCCATTACCCCCACTCCCAAATTATAGCCTGGAACACTATTGACCAGAGGTGGAGATATAGGGTACGAGCACATCCATTCATTTAAAAAACTACTGACTCTGTGCTAGGCCCTGGGCTAGACACCAAGAGCTAGTGGAGATTAAGATGACACAACACAACAAGGAAAGGGGAAAGAGAACACCGTCACTAGGCATGTGGCAGAGAACAGCAGTGGGAGGGGGCATCGGAAGGGGATGTTGAGAGACATGGAAAGAAGGAAAACAGGCAGGTGAAAACATCTCAGAGCTACACTGTGTTTTCTCCATAATTCAGGTTTCTGTAATTGGATATTTAATGAGGGCAAACTTTTTATATTAAGTTGTCCTCTCACTATTTATACTGTTGGTTCCTATCAGTCTCTAAAAATTATCAGTAGGGTTAAGGTGACAGAGCCAAGACAGCACATGCGATTTGGATCCCCTAACTTGTTTCTTTCCATCCCTGCTCCATCTCCCCACTTCTGTTATAGTACCAACCATCCTATTAGGACAAACCGAAAACCTAGGAGTCATCCTTGATTTCTCTCCTTCCTCATCACTTCCACTTCCAACAGCCAACCCATTAGCACATTCTATTCAAAGGCTATTTCTTAAGTATATCTGAATCCATTCACTTCTCTCCATCTCTGCTGACACTCTCCAGCACAGGACACTAACTCTTACCTGTACTACTGCAGTAGTCTCTTAACTGGTCTGCCTACTTTTATACCTGCTTCTCCCTAAATCCATACTCTGCTGGAGTGATCATTTCATACCTGCTCAAAGACAACCAGTGGCATCCTGCCTCACTTTAAGATCTTGCCTGACCCTACATGTTCCTATGTTCTGGTTCCTAATCTCCACCCCATGACTCTCCCTTCTAATTCACTACATCCTAGCCATAATTCCCTTCTTTCTGTTTCTCAATCACTAATCTATTCCCACTTCAGGGGGTCTGCACCCCACAAACACTCTGCCTGGAACATTCTTGTCCAATCTTTCCATGGCTGGCTTCTTCACAGGCTCGATTCAAACTTCCCCTTTCTCAAAGAGTTTTTCTTCCTTACTTATTACATCTCGAAATGCAATCATAAAAAATAACCCTGTTTGTTACTGAATTTTAAAGTCTTCCTCTATTGTCTTACACATCATTTTAAGAATGATGTCTACTTTCTTTGGTAAAAAATAATCATAAAGAACAGTGGCCTAATTAAAATTATTTCTCTTAATAGCTATTAAATTCAGGACACAAAATGAACGCACTTCAACCTCAGATGAATTTAGTAGGTAATTTTACAAATCTCTATCTGCTAGAGTTACTGTTAGGTATAAGCTTACCAGAAAGTCTGGTAAGTTCCAATAAAATCTAACTGCTTATTTTTTAAGATGTAGACATCTGAAGTATCACCTTGGAGCCAAAGAGAGTACTAGAGTTTGATTTTGCCTAATACTGCACATAGAGCTGTGACTTGCAACTTTCTGGCTAGTGGTTAGTACATGACAGCGAATTCAACATTTCAACGCTTAGAGAAACCACTGAGCTGAGTATGTTCTTCCTGCAGTTAGGGCCACAGTACAGTTGGAAAAAACAGGTGAAATTCTATGGCACTAGTAAAGTCTTTGGTAAGGATTGTTCCTCTCCTCCTGCTAACTAACCATTCCTGCCTCCTTGAAAAAGAATGAACTTCCAGCTACCAAATCTAATCTTGAGTGTCAAGGTATTAATAAGCACTCTTTATTGGTCCAGAAATCATGCTAAACACTTTACATCCATTATTTCTACCTCTCGCAACCACTGGAAAAGTTAGCCTTATTTTTTATACAAGGAAACTGAGGCTCGAGAACCACACCAGCGGGTGGAGGAAGAGCCTGCATTCAAATGCCGATCTGTTCAGCTCTGTCTTGTGCTGCTTTCGTTGTCACCATACGGCCTCCAATTTCTTTGACTAATTGGGCTCAAAAAACTGGGGCTCACCTATCATCTTTAGAGAATATAAATGAGTCTTATCATATGAAGGAAGTGAGACAGAAAGGATAATAGAAAGAAAAAGGGCAGAGATTGTAATAAAGGGGAAAATTGGCACCAAAGTCCTTATTCTTTGAGGTGGAGAGAGTTTATTGGATTTCTGGCAAAATCCACTTTATCTTCTCAATTCAATCAGATTGATAAACCCTCTGAAGATTTATACCATGCTGTCACTGTTTTTCTGACCCATCTGGTGAGTGTGATCATGTTCAAACATTAAATGGGAGGAAAATAAATGTGCATTCTTTCTGGAATGGCACACACATATGTTCTCAGCCTGACAAGTCAGATTCGGCTGAAGAAGACACACACACAAAAAAAATGGATCTGCTTAAACAGGAATGAGTTCAAATCGGTTCCCAAGCAGCTGCTTTATTTTGAGCGAAGCTGCATGTAATACTAGATGGGATTAAATATCTCTTTTTCTGATGAAGAGCTGGCCAAATGTTTCCTAGTTTCTAACTTTGTCCCCTTGTTGGATCCCAAAGAGGAACAAAGAGGACCTTCCAAGATATCTCCTATTGAATATGTCAGTCAAGATTGTTCCTTGCCAGAACTTTCGTAACTGAAAAAAAATGTCTCTAGGTGAATTGCCTGAGAATAAATCACTTCAATCTGCAGAGAACTTGATTCTTTATTAAAGCACTCTGGAACTTCTGGGAAATCCTACTTATTTATTTTTAGTAAGGTGCTGATATTTATTGTCAGTTTTAGTGGCATGCCAAAAAGGTTCTCTCTCTTCCCGCCCCCACTGACTAAAGGTACTAATTAGCTAGAGGTAAATTCTCATTTTCACAAAAGGATCATAAGAATATTTTGTTTTAAAAAGCAGAGATTTGCCTAATAATCTCATGTGGCATTCCTGCGCATCACTTAAGAAGTAAATATTTCTTGTGTCCCATTCACAGATAAGACACTGAGCCAGAGAGACATAAACTAACTTTATTAGATGGTAAATTCTAGGTCTCCAAGACTAAGCCAGATTTGGAGCTGGAACCACATTTCCTTCCTTAGGTATGTTTTTGAACTATATATACATATATTTTTTTAAGACAACCATTTTGTTTAAATTTTCTTTTAGTACATCTGACTAGAAACGACCTACTATTTCTTTTTTCTTTCTTTTTCTTCCTTTCTTCCTTTTGCACTTGTCTTCATTTCCAAAGGTAAAATTTGCTTTCTGGTTGTGACCCTGGAGTTTGATTTGTGAAGTTGTCTGGAACTTCCTGAGAATTAAAAATGCCGGTGAAGGAGCAGGTGGGTGCCATGACTGCACATGGGGCGGCTGCTTGCACACATGCTGCTTCAGAAAGAATCAGAATGCCAGGTATGCCTCTCAGCCTCTCCTGTCACTCTCTTCTGCTGATTCTTACATTCGCACAGCCTGAAATGCCTTTGAAAACTCAGAGGCCTATGCTCCAAGCCAGCCTGCCAGAGTCTGAGACTAGTCACATGGAAAGTTCTGGAAATTGACCATTAATCTAGTAAAAGAAGAAGCATGAAAAACAATTTCATTCTGTCAAATGTCAAGTTACTAACATGTGCATCTTGGGAAGAGGCTCGGAGATCACTTGAAATAAATTATTTTGTCTCCTGACAATGTTTTCAAAGTGTGGCCTTTGGGAACCATCTGAATTAAAATTATTTGCTCTGTGTGTGCGTGTGCGTGTGCGTGTGCACGTGCGTGTGTGTATGTGTGTGTGTGTGTGATGGGGGAGGGACCCACAGGGGAGGGAACAATGCACAGACTACAAGTTCTAAGTGAATGTTTTCAAATTGCAGGTCTCCACCCATCCCTGGGTCATAAAATAAATTACTGGATAATGAAAGGTTTTTGTTATTTTCATGAAATAATAGAACATAGTAGAATAGATAGAACAAAACAGAAGAGAGTACATTGCATATGGTTAAGCAAAACAGTATATTGGGAACTTGTGTGTGTGTGTGTGTGTACGCGCACACACGCGTGCCATTCTGTTATGTATTGTGTATTTCTGAATGTATGTCAAGGCCAAAAGTAGTTTGACAAACAAAGAGTTTTCCAGACAGGTCCTGCCTACCTTAATCCTGATTATGGCAGAAACATAACGGACAACTTTTAGATTTAGTTGGGCCTGCATCCTGTTAGTCTTAGCTCGGTCTTTGCTCAGTGCCAGTCTTGCCCAGACATCAGACTAGAACTAGTCTTGTAGCCTTAAGCCTAGTCAAGATGAGTGTCTTAGGAATACACGTAACCCCAGCTTCAGCCTTTCCTGTAACTCCATCACAAGCACCAGGTTCCTCATTTAGATTTCTATCCTAACTGGCACTCAAAAGAATGTACTGGAAAACCTACTGATGCTTATAACAAAGATAAAACATCTTCTTTCTTCTGTTCCCTCTCTCAGACTGTGAGGGTGCCACGCTCAGATGAAAAGTGTTCATGTATTAACTCTTTCATACATTAATATCAGAAATGTTCCTACTGAAACCCTAGTTCTTACGGTTTTTCATGATTAAAGTCTGAGGGCGTTTAAGTAGATCTGATTCAACAAAAACTGAGAAGATAATAACAGAACCGTTTTGAGGTTTGTAAGTTTCCGGAACACTGCAAAGTTTTCGCTTGTTAAATTTCACTTGCTAAATTTCTTTATTCCAGCTGGGACTTTCAGCAAAAAAGATAAGAATCTCAAGAGACATCTTTTTTCTCATGAAAACAAACGCTGGTGTTTGCTTGTTGCTTTTGTCTTGTTTTAGGATTTTCCTTCTTTACACTCAAAAGCTTCAGATAAAAATCCAGATATCAGGTTCCTTTAAAATGAATTTTTTTAGTTTTCCCATCAGCTAATGCCTTGAAGCTCATTTTACTGATGAGTTTTAGAGTGATTCACATGTAACCACTAAGAGAAGACAGCATGCTCATTCAGTCATCAGCCTACATCTTTGTTAACCTTCAGCCATCCTCGTCCAAACATAGATGTGCTCACTAATTTTTACACACTTAACACACAAAGCTACTATTTCTAGACTAGAAACAATGATTAGGAAAACAATAGAAACTAAGAATCAATCGACACAAATAAACAGAGGCGGGACTCATGTACCTCATGTTCACTCACACCTGACTGGCTATAATGGACTCTCATCTGTCCAGCGCCACGTCTTTGGGAAATGACCCCTCCACCATTCTGTAGGGACCTCCTTAGACCATGTACTGCAGGGGGGCTTGTGACCATGTCCCAGATAAAGGCATGGTCAGGATCCAGGCTAAATCACCCACAGAACTAAGCCCATCTCTCTGGGCACAGCCATTAGATCAGGAATGGGCCCTGTTCTAGACTGAACAAATCAGGATGTTCCCAGGACCCTTGTCATCAGAGGCAGCTGCTCCTCTATAACAATGGACAAAGAAGGCCACATACATATGAAACATCTGGGGAAAACGTGCCATGTCCTGGGGAGAGAATAAGAAGGAAACAGGGAGGAGGGTGTATGTTGAAGAGGCTTAGAGCTACCTATGCCCAAAGGCAAAGCACCATTTTGACTCTCCAGGTACCTGTGTCAGTCAATTATTCTTTTCACAAAATCTACTGTGAATTGAGTTTTTATCACTCGCGATCAAAAGCTTCACACGGTTTGCCAAATATTTTTGTAAATTAGTTTTCTAATTTACTCAAGAAATGAGGAAATCATTCTCAATAGGCTTTTTGCAGATCTTTAATTCTAAAACATCATTTATCCCCTAACTTGGGTTGATTATTTTTGAATGAAGTCTGATCATTTATCTATTTCAGTTTTCTTTTATTTAAATGGAATCAAATTTATCCAGCCTAGATTGTCTATGAAAATTAAGTCAAAACTTGTGGGTGTTATGAAGAGAAAGTCTTCTGGCCCAATGCAAAACCATTCTCTCTGGTGCTGAGACACCGAAGTCTGCAAGTGTGTCTGTGTAAGGTTTGCTGTCATCTTGCCGTTGACCTTGTTTTGTAAGTGGTGCATCAGCCCCTTATTTGGTTCTGGTGAGAACCAAACAAAGAGCAAAAACAGAATGCCTTGATCCCATTTACTGGCATGTTGTGAGCAGTTGCATCATAAGAACACAAGCATTGACGGCCCTGATAAACCCTAATGAACACAAGAAAAGGTTTCATTGCTCTATAAACAGTTTTATACATAAATGTCACATGAAAGGCAGTGGTATTAAAGATTTATGCCATGGGGTTGCCTGGAAAACATCACCCAAGCACTGTTGTTCCTTTGGCAAGAGATATAATGGCACTTACTGTTTGTTTAATCTGGGCCTTTCTTTCCTAGAACTCTATGCTGTCAAAATAGTCCTTTGTTCTTAGTGCCTATGTGTAGAATTTTATTATGGAGAACTGTGGCCATTTTATTTCTTTTATAAAAAAAAAAAAATAGTAGACCAGAGGCAAATATGAGAAAATGTTAACAAAGCCTATGTCTAGGGATCAGGAACACCAATGTTTTTGTCATTTGTACTTGGGCTCAACAGGTTATACCAAGCTTTCACCCATAAATAGCAAGACTCCAGAAGGATCTGTGAATTTGTTTTTAACCTAATAGTAGCATTTAATGATTTTTAAAAAATAGTTCTTGCGATGTATCGTTGATATTGATGAGATGAGAAATAAACCACGTTCAGATGAGGACACTACTTGAAAACAACTCAGAATATCAAAGTTGCCAGATTTGGAATCTATTTTCAAACCTATTTGAGCTGCATGGAGCAAAAACTCAATTCTCTGTTTGTTTAGGCAGTTTCTTCATTTTTCAGATGGGAATTCTGTGGAGGGGTTTAAACTACCACAGAGAAATGCTGTGGATGGTCAATAAAGAAATCTCACATGTAGAGGAAAGGTGCCACATACATATAAGCTGAATAATTATTATTTTGCAAATAATTTGGATTTTTAGTGCTTTGGTATTGTTTGTCATTTTCATTATTGCTTTGCCACTGAATAACGGCAAGGAATGTGGGGTGGGTAGTGGTTATAGTATAAAAGCAATAACTTGTTCATGTATGCATATTTCTTTAAGCCATTCTGATGTTATCAACAGAGTGCCTACTCTAAGAATGTAATAACTATACATCAAAAGGAATTTTTCAGACTAACTTTCTTTTCATGTCACTAAATACATCAATTAGTGGACAATATTATTCATTCATAGAATCTGGTATAATAGAGACCTAAAATTTGTTGTCCTATGCACTGCCTACATCTGAGATATGTTGAAATTCAAATAACAAATCTCTTATAGATTATTAGACATTCTCAAAGAAAACATATTGACCTTATATTAGAATATGAACAAATAAAACTACTTAAACATTTAAGTGTTTTAAATTAAAATACATTATTTAAGATATGACCACTTTTTCATGATTTCTCAAATTTAACAGACTTTTTAATCTAATGGACCAATAAACAATTATAATATTTAGTTTAACAGGACTTATATTAATATCATAATTTATATTTATCTTTACATTTTTATAATCAATCTATAGTCATAGATAGAGCATGAGAATCTAAATTATATTTACAAAACAGAATGTAAATGCTAAAAACTTGAATAATGTAAAAGGAAAGATAGAACTAATGAAAGTCAGCAGCCATTAAAAAGGCTGACTGACATAAAGTGGGGCTAATTTTCTCAACCTCTGTAAAGAGGACTCAAAGAAATACCACCTAAAGTTGAGGAATTGAAAAACAGAGTCGTAAGTATGCTAAGTATGCTATGGTCTGAATGTTTGCATTCATTTGTTGAAATTCATTTGTTGAAAACCTAATGCCCAAGGTGATGGGATTAGGAGGTGGGGGCCTTTGGATGATACTTAGGTCACTAAAGTAGAACCTTTGTGAATAGGACCTTATAAAAGAAACTCTGGGGAGATCTCTCATCCCCTTTTTATCACGGGATGATGCAAAGAGCCAGCAGTCTGCAGCCCTGAAGAAGAGGACCAGTACCAGAACCCAACCATGCTGCTAAATGGATCTCGAACTTTCCAGCCTTCAGAACTATGAGAAATAAATTTCTGTTTTTTATAAGTCCTCAGTCTGTGGTATTTTGTTACAGCAGCCTGAACAGACTCAGACAAAGTAGAAGTATAGCACAGAGAGCTACATAGGCTATCACGAACTAAATAGAACCTAATCTATAAAGGAGGGTTAAAAAATATGGGCATAAGTAAGACAAATATTTCACCTCTAAGAGCAGAGATCAATACTAATATGTTCGAGTTTAAAATGTACAAATATATTATTTTGTGTTACAAGGAAACTATCAGAAAAATAAAGCCAGAAATAGCTCATTTGCAGTCCTCATCTTATTTGATCTATGAGCAACATTTGACCAGCCGATAACTCCCTCCTCGATGACCTGACTCCCTTGGCTGCCAAGTCCCAGAGTGTTTCTTCTACTTTACTTGCCACTTTTCAGTCCTCCTTGCTGCTTTCCCCTCTCCAAACTCAATGTCAGGGTGTCCCAGGCCTGCACTCAGCCCCTGTGTCATGAGAGTCCCTCGGCACAGGATCGTCTGCATATTTTTTAACACAGATTTTGAAAATTGCAATTAATTGTGATTATTTTAGCTAACAAATATCTATTAAGAGCCTGTCATAGGCAAGGCATGTATTATATTCTTGGTCAGCACTATCTTTTCTAGAACAGTCTATGATAATAGAAGCATGCTATATCTGTCTGTACAATTTGGTAGCCTCTAGCTCAGTATGACTATTGAGAGCCTGAAATATGACTAGAGTATTACTGATGAACTGAACTTTTAACTTAATTTAATTTTAATTTTAATAGTCATGTGGCTAGTCTCTACCATATCAGGCAATGTATTTCTAGAAACTCAGGTATGAAAAGAACATTTATGGTGATCCTGATTCTTGAATCTTCCTTCAAAAGGGAAAGATCTCACCAAAGAAAACAAAGGAAATTCTAGAAAATAGAAGATAGGAAGGTCTTTATCACTATTAAAAATAGGTCAACTATATTGAACTCTATCATACAAAGATTTTGGAAAGCTGTCCTAATTTTTACTGGTGAAAAAATAAAAGGTAAATCAATTTTTTTCATTGTTAATTTTTTTTATAGTATTAGCACATTAATCTCATTTTTAGCTTCATAAATTTTGGTAGTTTGGGAATAGAAAGTTATAAAATGAATAAAAGAAAACCTAAGACATAATAGACTCATTTTAGCCAACTTTAACTTTGTCTTCCTTATTTTTCAACGTCGTCTCTTCAGTTTCAAAGATCTCACTAGAAGTGTTGTTATTTCATCTGTCTCTAATTCTGAATTTCCTGCTCAGAGTTTGTTTTCTGATATTTATCAAACATCTTGTGAAAGTCTCCCCACATAGCTGATACTTGCCTTTTATTATTATAAGCTTTTATGTGTACATAGTCCACTAATGGCAAAGGAAAGGAAATATCTGACATTTCACTCTAATTTACATATTATTGTATTAGGATTTCTATTTCTTTATTCTGCTTTGCCTCAGAGCATATTTTCACATGGTAGATGTCTAAGTTTCAGTTGCTCAGACATTTTGAGTATATAAAAAGAAAAGTTCTTAATTTAGAATTTTAAAACTATTTTTAAATGAATAAACATCTGTTATATTTAGATATTGTTAATTTGTTGTCTATTTCATATTCCAAAAGCCATGCCCATTATTATTTTTGAGACTTGCCTCTCTTGCTAGACTTAATTACTGGTAATGGAACATAAGGCTACTGTGGGACACACCCTTGAGCTTTCTAAGATCCAGCTAAAAGGGCGTTCTAATTGCCATTTAATTTTTTACTTTTTTAGAGGGTGTTTTAAAGGTTACAGCTCAGCATTTGTTTTTAGTCCTTAAGCCTTGGAGCAAAACCTGGAATGGAAGGCGACATCTTGCTGGAACGCCCAAATTTTTCCTTCATTCTCAGGCTATGTCTTTATTTAAGGCTCTTTTAGTAAAAGAAAAGATGGGGTGAGAAAATTATTTTTCCCTAAACAGCAACTCTGGTTCTCTAGTGTCTCTAAAAAAAATTTTTTTTAAATAGCTAGTTATTTTCTGAGCTCATCGTATGTAGCTAAAAAAGCCAGCTAATAATACTGCAACATCCTAATAGAAACCATCTTGTCCAAGTCCACGAGTTTGTTGGTTACATTTCTATCTTCTAGTTTACCACAGAAAATCATTACACCAAATGCTTCATGGTTACATAATATGAGTCACCAGTTCTTCAGGCTTTTATGATAGTTCCTTCAACATTTTTCCAACCTACACCACCACCCATTCTCACATGTTTTAGGTTTTCCTTGCAGCCAGGACAGCACTTATTAGTACCAATTCCTGTATAGGTTTACTATTGCTACAGAAATGTTGCATAACAAACAGCTACCAAAAAAGTCAGTGGTATGCAACCATAAACATTCATTTAGTTCACATATCTGTGGATTGGCTGGAGATCTGCTGATCTAGGCTGGGGCAGCTCAGCCCGGTGGCTATGTACTGTGCATCTCTCATCCTCTTGCTGAAATCTGTGGGCTAATCTGGGAATGTTCTTGTCATGCAACAGCTGAATGCAAGACCCCAAGACCTACCATGCAAGAGCATTTCCGGTCTCTGCTGAGTCACCCCTGCTAATAGCCCATTAGGCAAATCACAGTCTAAACTTAAAATCAAGGGGTAGGGAAGTACTGCTTGCCCACTGTGAGGCCAAAGACAGTCACATGGCCAAGTCAACAGAATTGAGAAAAGGGAGAGCATATATCTGACAACAGTTAAATCTGCCACAAAGAAAAGCTTGGTTCTCCTTTTGAGTTTTTTCATAGTTCCTACATAAGTTAGGGAACTCTGAGTGTAAGCAACTGAAATCAATCTGGCTAAACTAATCACAAAAGGATTCATTGGAAGAATATGGAGAAATTCATGAAATCAAAGAAAAAAATCTGATCATATAGGCTTCAGGAAGAATTAGGGCCAGGAAAGCTCCAAAAATCTAGATCACAGAAATTCATAGTCTCTGGGGACTCTGCCAAGAAATGAAATTTTATTCCATCCTCAAATCACTCAGCTAAAGATTCAAGTTCCAAGACAGAGTCTAGCTCAGCGACCCTACTCAGCCTTTACCCAAAGAGTGAGAGTCCTATCCCACCAGGCCTACTGGTAGTGGGGAGGTTTGGTCTGGTGCTCAGAGGAGAACCAATGTCCTGTTAGCAGAAGTAAGGGGGCTTCATGCTGAGTAGGCGAAAATCAAGTGGTCTGCCTACCAGTTATCATGTAAGCCAATCTACTGGAATGTTAAGGTTGTTAAACCTGTCAAAAGCATTATTTTGCACTAACACATTTGCATGAGTTCATCCAATAAGGATTTGAATGAAGGCATAAAGCCACCTCACTTTAGTAAACACGACATCAGAGGTCTTGGAGTCAAAGGATTTGGGGTAAGTTCCAGGTCTATTATTTACTGCTTATGTGACCTTACGCAAGTCACTTAACTGAAATCTCTTGATTCATAAAACAGGAAAAACCTATCATATCTATGTTGCTGTGTAGCTCAAATGAATTAACAGATAGGTGTACAAAAGTCACTGTAAAGCAACTCCCATCTGACAGCAACTCTGATGTGTCCATTGACAGTGATACCAGGTAAAGTTTCTTATAAGGTCTGAGCCTAATCACCACAATAACCAAATTCCATGCCTTGATACTGTTTTACCTACGATACCAGCAGCTCAATAAAACTCTTCTGGTTTAAATTAATTATTTCTTATCATAAGAAAAAGACATTCTGAATATAGCAGACATGAAGACTGAAGGAGGAATGAGAGATGGTTATGTATCTGCACACCAGGCAAATTAGGGACATGGTCTTAATGAGGCCTCAGGCTGGGGTATGTTACTGCATGGGCTGGTATTCCATCATAAAAAATAGCTAATTCTGATGAATTAGATATTCAGCAGAAAATACTTAATAGTCCCACAAGACTCAAGGAAAGAAACAGACAGATAAGAAGAGAAAAAAATCCTTTTTTGCACTAAAATCTCAGGCTCAGAGTTGCCCAGAGAACAGCGGCGACTGTGCACCACCTACTAGGGAGCACGTTGTTTAATTCTGTACTTAAGACCTTTCACTCTTTTGGATGTCTGCCCTTGGAAGAGGACTGTGAAGGGAAGGTTGGACAGCAGAAGACCCAAACAACCTGCCTGCTGTCAGCAGAGGGAGTGTGAACCATCTCAACTGCCTCAGCCACACAGCTCTTTTAAGATTCACTCGGGCTGGTGCAACGCAGCCTCACTTTCATGACAGTGAAGATGATACCAGATCCCACACAGAAGCAGTGGGCATCTTTGACTTTCTCCTTGAAGGTCGTGGAGTGCTGGGCCAGGCATGCATGGTCACATTAGGACATAGAAGCCCTCAATCTTAATCTGTGAAAGATGGTAACTTGTATGACATGTGCTCATTCCTGTGCTACTATGCAGTCAGGCTCTTTGTCCTTCCATTCCTGTAGCCAAATAATATTTCTGAGACATTCTTTTCTTTGATTTTATCTCATGGAAATCCCCCCCACTTCTTTCCCATAACCAACAAAGAGTAGGTCCAGTGCCCCCAGGCAACTGTAAGATGCTCCTGGCATTTGTGTTTGGAAGAACTTAAACCGATCAGAAGATAATGCTGCTGCCTCTGAGGAAAATATAAGGAGGGGAGAGTTTTTCTCAGGGTAGAAAAGGCTTCCTAAGCTGAGGGAAGAGTAAGAGAGTAATGAGAACAGAGTCCTGAGTGGGGCTCAGAAGAACCACACACACATACATACACACACACATACACACACACACACACACACACGCATGAATAGATGCAGATATTCATGCATGGACATACACAAGACATCTCTCTCTCTCTCTCTCTCTCTCTCTCTCTCTCTCTCTCTCTCTCCTCTTTTATCTCTTTTACTCCTTGGACAGAGGTTCATGGGCTGTATCCAAGCCCATTGGGAAGCCTCACTGGAATCCCCATATCCCATAGAGCCAACTTGTAACAAAATGAGGACAAATGTAAAGAATCAATCACTCCAGTAGTTCATGCATTTTTCAACAGTTCGCAAAGACATTTCTCTCCCAACTCTAGCAAGTCAATTGTAGTAAGTTCTCTTGGGATAAAACAGGTTATGATGCCTTTCAGAGAAAATTCTTAGAACTGGCATCGAGGTCAAGGAGCCTAGGGGAGAAATGGGTAAGACAGGTCAGCGGCCCTGTACCTGATGCCCCGTTTAAATTGTGAATTGCACGATGAAAAGAGACCACATAACTTCTCGCCTGCTATACTTGAAATCTTCTCTTACTTAGGTGGTTCTTGTCAACATAATACACGTAATTTAGCCAACACAATGCCCCCATCGAATACTAATAGACAGAGGTGAAGAAATGCACATGTTAGCATTATAATTGCTTCTATGCTGTAGCAACGAGGTTCGAGGTTCCTGTGTGGTGGCTGCCACTAGGCAGTTAATCTAGGAACCCTTGGGGCCATAACTAGAGTGACCATGGTCTGCCCTGGACCACCTTGATGTCCCCTGTGGAGTCAACATAATCTCTGTGCTCTCATTTGAGCAATAAATTATACAGGCACTTTGTTTCTACCTGACTCTTGTGTCTACCTAAACTTTCACACAGTGCTGGGGATCCTGCCACACAGAGAAAAGAGTGATGAGTATAGGTCTGAGTGTCCTCTGATTAGGGGACTCATGGTGAGTGGACAGTAACAATGATAGCACCATGAATACCTGTGGGGATTTATGGATTTTTTATTTTTTATTTTTATTTTTTTAGATTTCTAACTGATTTTTTTACACCGGGACAAATATTATCACATGACAAACGATGAAGCTGAAGTAAAGAAAAATTAGTTTAAAAATGTCTAACCACCTACTTGATGATGAGCATAATATAGATGATTCTTTATAAAAACAGCTAACAAATACAATATATTGTTCTCCCTTCGAGGTGTTTAGAATCTACTGAGAGAAAACACAGAATAAAGGAAAGATATAGTATCTGGACAGCATAAAGGACAGATACAGATTGATAGAATGCCCAGGCGTTAGGAAGTCTTTCCAAGGTCACATAATAAATATGTGTCATGGTTAAAAATAGAAGGAGCGGACAGTGAATAAACCTTTATGCAGCACATAGTATCTAGAAGCTTTAGGTCTTATTCCATTTAATTCTCATTACAAGCCTATAAAGCAACAGAATTTCCTTTACAAATAAAGCAACAGACCCTGAGGGGTTGAGTGACAGGCTTGGGGTCCCACAGGACCCACACCTACTGAACTCAGAGCTGGCTTCTCTCTCCCCAATGATTCAAATTTTCTTCATTTTCTACAGCCCAGGGTAGACATTGACAAACCCCAGAAATCCTATGAGTTTCTAACCCCTCACTGTTCTCCTAACAGAGATCCCAACAACCCCCCGGGGACACGGCCATCACCGTGTAGTGGGAGGCGAGTTGCCAAGCTCCACATGGATGCTTCAAAGCATTCAAATCAGGAATGTGTTCTCCCTTCTATCGATTCAATTCATTCCCAATTTCTCAAATACATTGGTGTCATAAAGCCAGGTGCCAGGTGGAGGAAGGTAAATCTGGAAGAAGAGTGAACTCACTATTTCTGACCTTGAGGACATTGCCATCCAGTAGCAAAGGGGGACATGGGTATTCACAAGATTACATGTCATAACGTGATCAGCCAAAGCAAAGTGAAAACCAAGAGCCAGGAAGACACCAGTGTCAAGTGACAAGCACTTCTAATCGCCCTTTTTCTCCCACTAGTGAGTTTCAGCTTCCTACTCATTAAAAAGGAGCTCATACATACACGGAGGGACCCATGGTGTCACCTGTAGGTGGAATATGAAAAAGAGGAAGTCGGACTCACAGCAACAGAGAAGTGGTTGCCAGGGGCGGAAGGATGGGGTATAGAGGGAGAAGTTGGCCAAAGGGTACAAACTTGCAGTTGCAAGTTGAATAGGGTCTGAGGGTCTCATGCATAACATGGAGAGGCTAGTCTGACACTGCTGGATAACTGAAATTCATTGAGAACAGCATTTATGTGTTTTCAAAAAAGAAAAAAAAAAAAAGGTGGATATACAAGGGGATCGGATGTGTAAGTTACCCTGTGGGGAGAGTGTCCTTTCACAGTGCGTACCTGTGTCAAATCACCACAATGCGCACTCGATGTATCTTACTGTTCATTTGTCAATGTTAGCTCAATAAAGCCATAAAAAAAAATGGTAGAGGTGCATATCTTCCACAGCTTCCTCACTGGTTCATCATAAAAAGTGTAATTTTTAAAAAAATAAAATCATAGAAAAAGTGTTTTAAAAAGACTATCTTAGTGTAATTAATGAAAGGTAACATTTGAAAAAAATAGATCCGTGTTTACCTGTTTAATGCAAACCCACTCTGCAGCTACATCTTGGGTCAGGCAGATGTGTGTGCATCGGATGAGAACTCAGTTCTCTTGTGGAGAGTCCTACCTGGATAGCTCTCGGCCTGTCCAAAAGATCACTCTCTTCCATCTCTTCCAAAGAGCTGCTCTGCTTCCCTCATTCCCACTCCCAGTGACCACCAATCATCATCCACTAATGACACAGCCACAACCTGGCAATGTACATAGCATGTCCCTCCTTGTCCTCCCTATACCTAGCGCTCGATCCTTCACTTTCCTCCCTTAGAATAGCATATAAGAGGGAAGGGAACTGGAAGGTAATGCTTTTTATACACTTTCCTGTTATGTTCCTTTCCCATGTGGTTTATTTCTGTCTGAAGTAATCTCCTGGTGTCTCCTGTCTCTGTAAAGAAAACGAAGTTGGAATCTACATAGACAGGCATTTTTCTAATTGGGCTTGTTATTTCCAAGAGGTTTTAATAAGAGATTTTTTTTTAATGGTGAAGGTGGTTCCAATATTAGCCAGATTATGTATTGATTATGTTTTCAGATTTTCTCCCTCACCCCTGACCCCCAGGTTTGGGTTCCTGGGTAAGTGAGATTCCTAACTCTGACCCCAAGAAATGAATGAGATGCTTCCATCTGGTCACCACACACTGACAGTATGACGTATGCACAGTTGGGCTGTTTGCATTTAAGGGTGCGATTTGGTTTTTGTTGTTGGGATTTGGCTTGCTTGGGATTCAATGTGCCTGGGAGAGCCGTGGGATCTGTGAGCACACACACTCCAGCCTGTAATAAGTCTGGCTGTTTTCACTAGGATTCCTGACCCTAAAGATAAGGAAGGTGGCCCTTTCCTGGGGCAGCCTGACATGTCATTGCTGTTCCCCTGCTGGAACCTGCCCTCATAATGGCTGTCCCCTCCCCTTCCCAATGGAATGCATTAAATGCAGGCTGGGTCTGCTGCTACCTGCCAGTAGCATGTGTGTCACCTTGCCTAGCATCCTGACTGCTGTCAGCCTGACCCTCTCCAGAGCTCAAACCCTTGCTGCCCCTCAATGGGACAGAGGAGCTGGAGACAGCCACGAAGCTGCTGTAGTGAACTCCTGCCCGTTGCATCTGTGTTCCCTAAAAAAGGCCACTCAGTCGAAGGAAAAGCACCTGCCCATAGTTCTCCTTGTAGAACTGGAATGTCGCCTAACCAGACAGAAAGCACAAGTTAACTCTGCAGAGCTGAGCTTCTTTGCATAGCCACAGGGCACAGTTGCACAGTGAAGCCTCTGAGAAGTCCTACAGCTGAGAACCTGTTTGCCTTGCTTTCATCCAGTTGCCCAAACTATTTGAGCACAGGGTCCTTTTCGGCAACCTACCTTTTTTAGGTATGTGTTGATATAAACTGACAAAAACCCCTGAAGAACTCCTGAGGAATAGGTAAAAGGCCGTGTCCGGGGTTCACAGGGAAGAACAATCGGACTCATTCCTTAGCACGAAGGGTGGGGGCAGGGTAGAATCCCACATTTAGGAGACACTTACCCATGAGAGGGAGACTTTTCGGGATGCTGCTGGGGGTGGAGGTGCTCTAGGAGCACCCAGTAATAGGAACACTGCCCTGTGGGCCTTACTGGGCCTGAACATCCATCCAGAGGCAGGGGAACTGCGAGCATCCTGATCTTGTCCTTTTGTATGTTAAGGAACCTTCCAGTTTCCTCCTTCCTCTTTCTCCTCAGGCCCCACTTTCTCTCATCCACCCAGTCTCTCTGGAGCAATCAGATTTAAGAAGGAGGTGGCTAGCAGGTGGGGCCTTTCACATTTTATTCAGGAGACTCAGTGGGTGGTGGTGTGGGGGCCTTCCATGGGGTGACTGGACATGAAATGGGCCCATAAAACAAATGGCCACACTGGGGTCAGGGTGGTTGCTAGTAAAGGGAGTTCCCTTTGCCTTAAATCACTCGGGACTGTTTACTGAGAGAGGCAGCCTTTTAATCAGCAACGCAGGCAGAGGGGACCGCAGCCCTGCGTCCCTGCGTGTCTTGGCGGGGCCCTGAGCTTTATATCGTGAGCATTGTGTGTACTAAGTGGCCTGGGTGGCTTGAAGCCAAACAGTAATGTTTCCTTTTGCTGTTTGGGAAAGGAATTCAGGAAAACAATTGAGCACAATCAGGGCCTTCCGGTTTCCGGCTGGCAGGCGGGCAGACATGTGGACCAGCGGGCAGACGTGGGCTGAGTCATCCTGGGGGCTGGGAGCTTCCTCCTCTGCTGTCGGAGGCTCTCAGAGGCAGCTGCTTGCAGGCTGCAGCACCCTGGACACTCCACTAGATTTACATTTACATTTTCAGTATCAATTTCTCCCAACTTTCTGGGCGCTGTGAGATTTCCCCCACAAACCAAATGCAGGGAAATGTCACAAACCTATTTTGGTTGGGAAAGGCACCAGCTCTGTGTGTGTGTGTGTGTGTGTGTGTGTGTGTGTGTGTGTGTGTGTTGTTTGTTTGTTTTTTCCAGCCAGAAAGTCAGTTCTGCAATGGAAGGCCCACTGGGGTTTGCTCTAAGGAAGTTTGAAATGGCTAAATTTCACGGGCTTTTCATTATGTGGGGTATGCCAACTATACCCCATGTGTTGACTAACATGTGCTTGGCTAATTGAGACACAGTCCGCCAGTTGGAGCCGCCTAGGAAGGCCGAATGGCTGATGGAGTTCGCATAAAACCAGCTGTGTATAAAATTAAGTAGAATGAGACCACGAAGAGACCACACCTTACGATGTGTTCTGAACTTTTATATTTCAGACAATGCAACTGAAATACTGAGAGGTGCACTGACATGTCCCGGATACTTAAAAAGAACCCTGGAACGATGTAGGATGATCAACAGCTGCTTAATAACAGTGTTCTCTTTCTCTATCTCTCTCTCTCTTTCCATCACTCCCTCTCTCCCTCCTCAGCCTGTAGGATTATGGTAAAATATTCCACCATGCATGAATGAAATCTGAAGTCTAAAAGATGCTTTGGAGAATGACACCATCAAGATGGTAAACTTGGTATCATTCCCCGTACTCTGTTCTAAGAGTCGGCACTCTGTGTCACTTAACTAAAAGTTAAAGCTATTGACATTAAGTTTTGAAGCTTCCTGGGACATGCCACCCCAAAATACACCACTTCAATATAATGATTATTTGGGGCTGTAGGCACTTGAAATACAGCAAATGCAGCGAGAGGTTTTCTCTAAACTCCCCTTCTTCACCTCAAGACAGATCCTCCAAAAAGAACTTAATTGTCACCCTTCTCCCAGGAGTTTCATCAGCCAGGGAAGGTTGACTCTTGTCTCCAGAGAGAAGACTAGAAGTTGATACCACATGCAGACAAACTTTGTCATAAACAATTATGTTTTCCACTTTTTCTTCGAAGGGCCCATTCATTTTTTTAAAAAATCACTTACTCTCCCCTAAGGGGTCTACACCTCCTCTCCCTTTTCCTATTAAGATGGTATTTAAGCCTGAATTCTAAGCCATCTCTTTGAGTTACATAGTTTTGCTTGGATATCTTCCATGTATAAATGAGGTCTACATGTTGATAAACTTTTATTTTTTTGCTTTTCTCTTATTAATCTCTTTTATTACCACGGTCTCAGCTAAAAATTCAGAAAGATTGCCACTAGCCATTCATGTTTCAATAAAGTAAGGTAAAAAAAAAAAGTGATTATTTAGTACCTTGCGTAATACTATATAGCATTTTGAAATGCCTATGCGTTTTGAGTCGAACATAACTGTGACTGGGGTCCAACTCTTCTGTTTTCTAGTTATGACATCTAAACAAGTTATGTGATTTCTTTGTGCCTCAAGTTTGTCATCTGAAAATGGGGACAATACAAGAGTCTATCTCACAGAGTTATGAGGATTAAAAGAGATGAACAATGTGGATAATTTTACTTCGTGTCTCACGCAGAATTCAGTAAATGCAATTACTGCTACTCATCATCATCATCATCATCATCTAAACAAATAGTTACTGGATTAATTTTTTTCACTAGATGCCTAATAAGCTTGGTTTGGCTGAGCTGAAAGCATAATGTCACCCTTTAGGAAAGTACAGCCTCTTTCTTCAGGCTATAAAACTAGGCTTCTAAAAAGAAGAGGTTTTTGAAGAATGGCAGGGGTGATTTGTCAGTTGAAAAGTAGTATCTTTTTTCAATTACAATAAAAAGTATTTCAAAAATGTGCAGGCTGCAGGGAGGTAAAGATACCAGATCCCTCCAACAAATTTGTTAATCACTTGAATTAAAACACAGTTTCTAGAAATTCGCATGTTTAGTCCACCAGACCCTTCAACTAAACCAATCAAGCAAATGAAAATATTCATTTGTGTTACACTAACATATCTGCCACATTTGTACACTAACTGGATTAGATGCACAATTAGAGGAGACTGGCATACACTCTCTCTTTACTCGACATGAGGCAATCTAGAAAAAAGTTGCTTGGCCAAATACATTCAAAAATCTGTTTTTATAGGTCAGGTGGCAGTCACTTGCACATGTCGATCAGTCAATAAGAACACTTACATTAAATTGAACTATTCTGAAGATCTCAGGAGTACATTAAGATAGGGCACTTCTCATTTCCGAATCACAATCTACATCCCTGAGAGAGATTCAGCTTTGATCACAACAGTTTCATAAAAGAAAACATTTCCACAAAGCCAATAAAACCCAAACTTCAGCAAGATTTTGCCCGTGTGGCCAGGAAATTCAGAATAATTCTGGTTAATACCCCCAACGTTTTTACCAACGGTCTTCTCGGTAAGCACAGTTCATTTTCAGCTCAGTAAGGTCTTTTGTAAACTGAACCACAGAAATAGCCCAGATGCTGAATAAATCAGATACATCCTGTGGTTTGCACTTCAAAGGTAGCCACAAATTCTTTAGGTATGATTCATAGTCATCAAAATCTATGAATCTCCTCTGAAATTGTTCTTTCACTTCCACTAAATAGCTCTGTAATTCTTTAAATCTGTGACCCCATTGAGGTCAAGGAAATTCAGCAATAGACTATGAACACGGTAGGAAATGGGTGTAGTTATCACCTGCCCAGGCCACTTGGCCAGGTAGAACCTGCAGTCACTTGAACAAGAATATGAATGAGGCCAGGGCCCAGGCCTTCGCAAACCCTTCAGGGTCCATGGAAGTGCTACTTCAACAGATAGTCAAAGCTTAATGTCTTATATCATCCAAGCTTCTGTGCTAAAATTTAAAGATTTTGCAAAACCACCGAACTCGATTATATACACATATGCCAGTTATGAGAATTTAAGAGCAATGCTCTAACAGAAAGTTGACAGGGAGAAGAAACCTATTAATTTTGCCGGCAGAAATATCCTATCAAATCTTTACTCCCAAACTGGAAGTCACAAAAATGCTCAGGGAGCCTATCTCAAGAATTGCACTTTAGGTATAAAGTGATGACTGTATCAGTCAGCTTTTAACTGCATAACAAATGACCCCAAAACTTAGTGGCTTAAAGCAATGGCCACGTTCATTTAGCTCACAATTCAGCAGCATAGTAATTGAGCCTCTGATCATTGATGAGCTGGATGGCTCTTTTGGTCTCAATTGGGTTCATTAATGCATTTGTGGTTACCTGCTAGGCCATTTGAGGCAAGCTGGGCTTGAAAGATCTCAGCTACATGGCTCATGTCTGTTTCGTGTTCTCCCATTCTCCACTGGCCTAGCCTGGGCTAATTCATAAATTATCTGGACAGGGTTCCAAGAGAAAGTATGGAAGTGTGCAAGGCCTCTTGGAGTCTGTACTCAGAACCAGCACATTGTCATTTCCACTGGATTGTGTTGCCAAAGCAAATTATAAGTCCAACCTATATTCAAGAAGTGGAGAAATAAACACCACATATGTGGAGAAAAGCTTCAAAGTCCAACTACAGGCATAAAACATGGGCCATTTTTGCAATCTACCAAAAATTAGAAATGTATGCTTTTTAATACCACACTCAGCAAACCCAACAGGACGGAGGTAAGAGTCGGCATGGACTGCACACAGCATCCCTGCCTTGGGCTGATCAGATTTTAGCAACAGGGATGCCTGGTGCTCTTCATGGCTACTTGCTCCCACCATTTGGTACTCACGAGATGCGGACAACTCTTTTTGAATTATGAGTAGCAGACAGCTCAGCAGCTGTCTTAGGTCACTGTGCCTGCAAGAAAGCTCAATTTTGTGTCTCTGGGCAAAAAAAAAAAAAAAAAAATGGAAATGGAGGTTTGAAAGATAGTTAGAACACCCTGTCCTGAGAAAGCCAGAAGAAGAACCCAGGGGTCCTGGGAAAAGAGGGTTGGAGCCTCTCTAGGGAACTGGGAGTTTCTTTCATGCTTGGTACACACTAAAACTACTGTGATGGTTAATTTTATGCGTAAACTTGACTGGGTCAACTGGACTCCTGATGACCAATCACTTTCCCAGTTTGCTTCTCTCACAGTGACCAGAAAGTGTGAGCAGATGCCAGAGGAATAAGTTATGAGAGACATAGATTTCAGTACTAAGCTTCCCTATTTTACTGTAATGGTTTTGTGATTTTTCTGCTTAGCTCTGCTAAACTACAATCCCCAGAATTTCCTTTCCAGTGTGTTCTGATTAGGGTGGACCATAAAGGATGTCCTCTCCCATGAGTTAAAGAAGGGAAGGAAGGCAGAGGCCGTGGTGTAGCATATACACACCTTCTCCCATGATTCAAACACCAGTCTTGGTGCTGTCGTGAAGGAATTTTGCAAATGTAACTAAGGTCTCTAATCAGCTGACTTTAAATTAGTCAATGAGAAAATCATTCTGGTAGACATGATGATCAATCAGGTGGAAGATATTTGAAGGAGGGACTGGACCCTCCCTGAGTTCAGAAACTCTCAGATTAAGCTAATGCTTCTGGGGCCTCGGAAATGCTCATGATCTGCCTTTCTTGACTACCTGCCCCAAGACTTCAGCCCTGCTTAGCCAGTCCCCACAATTATATAAGCCGGTTCCTTATGATGAGTCTTGGGCCAGTTCTGCTTCTCTGGCTAAACTCTGACTGATACAGTTACCATCAGAAAACAAGAATGCTGTATTCCAGTTTGCCATTTGGATCATCCACAAAGAGTTGGGGGTTTAGAAAGGGAAAAGCATAGACTCAGTCCTGGACCTTCTCCCTGTGTCTCTCTTCACCAGCCAGGTGACACAGAGCAACTAATTCTGATACCCTCTTTGAGCACTGTTTCTTTATTTGTAAAATACTGTTGACATAAGTTGAATGTAAAATTTGTAAAATACTGTTGAAAGCTACGTACCTCACAGGGTTGTTTTGAAAACTCAAAGGAGACCATGTATATGGAAGCAACTAACAGGAGATGCTTAGTTTTAAAACCACCCAGGCTAACATTTTTCCATTAGGGGAGGCAGAGAATGACCACACACCTGTTGTGTACATATTATTCCATTCTATCCTCTCCACCTTATGAGGCAAGCAGTATTCACCCTACACCAAAGATGAGGAAATTGAGGCTCAGAGGTCCTGACCAATGTGCTTAGGTCACAAGAGAGGATTTGGAGTCCAGTGTGAAATTGCTTTCATGACACGAAAGTGTAGGCTCTGTCTGTAATACCGTCCTTCTTTAAAAAAAGATGGCCATTTTATGTGACACTGTGAAAACTAATCAACCTCATGGAAGAGATTCAAAAAACACTTTTTGTATATACATTATTCTTTAGGACTTCTTACTCTGAGGAGCAAACAGAATCTATCTTCATTAGTGTAGAATAGAAGTTATTTCATCTGATGTGCCCCAAGTCACAAAACTTGAGAAATCAATAAAAGATAAAAACCTTTTCTGCTTCTTTGCCAACTGGCAAATTTTTTCCCCGTAATTTACAATAAAACTGTTCCTGTAGAATAATGAAACTTCACTATTTACTTATTTTGATTGCTCCAGCTTTTAAACTCAGAAAGGACACTTTACTATGCTTGTGCCCACAGGGAAATGACTGTGGTTGGAGGTTAAAGTTATTCAACAAACAAAAAGACAATTTTTGAAATGTACCTTTTCCTCAAAAATGTAAAGCAGCCAGGATAATTGGAGGGTTAGGCATTTCCTGAGAGTTAATGACCCCCCATCTGAAAAGTCCTTGGTTAGTTTGTTAAATGGCAAGGAAGGGCCCTTGCTGGAAATTAAGAGACCTTGGTTATGCACAAATGGAAGCCAAAAAGAATCAAAGATACATTCGTAGCCGATCAGGATTTTTGCACGTCACTACATTACATATAATGTTAATTCCCTTCAAATAGTTTTCAAAACAATGGAAGAGAAAAAACCCACAACATTTATTAAAAACCCACCAAGTATTACACTTGGCATTTTAAATCTCTTTTCATTCTCACCAGATTTTGCTTTAGTGTTTATTAACCTCAATTTAATGAGGAAACTAACAATCTGGTGGTCACACCCACAGCTAGTAAGAATAGAGCTAGGATTCAAACCCAGTTCAAGCCAAGAGACCCAATTCCTACTTTTTGAATTCTGTAGTCTTTATTTTAATGAGTATAGATTATTTTTTATAATTAAAAAGAGTTCTATTTTAATAAATTAATTAAAGGTGTCAACCTTCCCACAGTGACTCAAAAACAAAGTTGAACACAATGTGAGAAAAGTCAATCAAGGCTATTAAATCTTTGAGAGGCAAATTAATCAGTTTAAATTCCCATTGCTTTTCAGATGGGGCCAGAGAATGTTGACTCCTTCACATTACATAGGCTTCCCCTAGTGTAATCCCTGAGGGCAAGGACCACATCTTCCTTATTTATCCTGTATTGGATATTAAGTTTGGAGCTTAGCACACAAAGCATGCCAGCAGATTAGTAAATACTCAATAATTGTTTGTGGTGGAATGCAATCTTATCAAGGCCTGGTGTTTCAAACCTTACAAACCACGTTCATCCATCTTCCTGCCTTTGACTACGACAACAACCTGTGTATGAGTTAGAACTGATTATTATTAGCCTTACTTTGTAGATAAGAACACTGAAATTCAGAATAAGTTGAATAATCTGCTCAGTCACAGAGCTAGTAATGTCACCTCTTAGATTTGACCACAACCAGATCTCTTGAGTACAAAAAAACAAAGTTTTTTTCCTAGTAGACACTTCCTTGTTAAAGAATGTCAATTTTTGGTAACATTTGGCCAAAATATGTCTTCTATTTAAATAAAATGCTGACTTGAACAGAAGTAGATACCAATTTACCAGCTGGAGTTCAAGGTTACAGGTCTATTTGAAGTGTGCAAAGGTAGTCTAATCACAGTGACCATATTATAAACCAGCAGTTGTCAGCACTGATGTTGGGTCACTGTGGTGTTGAGGTGTCTGAGGCAAACACATGGGAAAGGAGGGCAGTATTGTCCATTCAGCATCTGGAGAGAGATACCATGTCCAGCAGGAAGATTATCCATGAGTGTGGGGGAAAGAAATATTGGGGAACCAGTGACCCAAAATGAATGTCAAAAAGCTAAATAAAACAAACAAACAAACAAAGGACACAACAGTCAAAACTGGATCTATTCTTTTAGGTATATGTGGACACAGCCTTTTTGTTTTTAGAGAATTTTATATTTAGATTGTAAATCGAATAATTTTTAAGAAAAACTTTTTGTATTTATATAACACTGGGTTTGGAGAACCACACCTCTACCAGAAACAATGCAAGACAAGAAAATCAATATGTGACTGTGTGTCTTGTAACATGAAATCAATTGAAATTAAAATGTTTGAGGAACTGGTTTTCACTTGAGCTACCCCAATGTGTGAAAAGCAACATATTTTATTCCCCACTACCCATGGTCTTACTAGCTCTTCACAAATATTTAAAGGGCATGGCGAAGCCAAGTTATACGTTACTAAACATTTTTTAGCAGAATCTCTTAAAGTCCTTTACCCTGCTCATAGCTTCAGGAAAGCTCAACACTAAGGAGAAAGGGCCTTTTTGCTTTATGGTCTGATATAAAACAACCTGTTACCTGAAAGCCATGGGATATGCTGTTGACTCAACCTAAAGAAGGATTTCAGGTTGGTTCAGTAGCATAGCCCAGGGCAGAGGCCACCAAGGCCTCTCCTTAAAGCCAGGTCACAGCACATGCACTAGAAAGACCGGAGGGATACCTGTGGTGACTGCTGGAACTCACTCTAAAACCAACATCTATAGAAAGAACTTCTCTCCAATCTCCCCTTCAAATCAGCAAACCTGTATGTCATGCTAGCAGGATTTTTCTCTTTTCTCTGGCCTCTCCTAAAATAGATTCCAATGTCCAAATAGTCAGTGAGATGATCTGCATTTTGTTTTTGCTCATGAAAAGAAAGGTGTGTTCTTTTGGCACTCTTTAAGTGCTCTTAGAGGTGGGAAATGAGGAGAGAAAGACCTCTCTGTAGGGATGGGATGTCCCTTTGCAGGCACTGGTACTTTACCTCTGAATCAGGTCACAAGCAAGTAGTCTGTTCTTACCTATGCACCATTTGGAGACAGCCAGGTCACTAGATTACACCTAAATTCAGGTGTCACTTATGCAATATCCCCACATTAGCCTGGGAGTTCTACGCCATCACAAAATAGAGATGGCTATATTTCCTTGACTGTCACTTTCCCTGGTGGTATCTCCAGACCAGTCCCACTCAAAGTCCTCAGGGGTGACCTCATGTGTGTGCCCTACCTTGGTACAACCACCTTCTACCAGCTATTGGTGAGACCTCCCTGAACTAGGTAGCTCTCTGAGAGTGCCTCACCACTGACCCACTACAAAAATTAATAATAATAATAAAAATAATAATAAAACTGTCCTCCCTGAGAAAGCCTGCATTTTCTTCAGTGCTCTAGAAGCTGTTGTTCTCAAAATTCTTCAATGTCCTCAAAGGATGGCTCTAGCCATCCCTCTGTGTCACCACCCTTAACCCCCTCAAGCCCATATCCCCAGGCAGGGGCACTTGTCAGATGTTGGACACTCTGGATTTATTTATTTGTTTGTCTTTTATTATATATCTACCCCATTCGCCCTTCTAACATGTGAAGACATTATTGTGTGTGTGTGTGTGTGTGTGTGTGTGTGTGAGTGGGAGGTCAGTCTTTTTTCTCCTAAGATCTTTAGCTGATTGGATGAGGCCCACCCACATCATGAAGATGACTGCGTGCTTCACTCCAAATTTGGTTTAAATGTTAATCTCATCTTAAAAAATACCTTCATGGAAACACCTAGGACAGTATATGACTAAACATCTGGGTACCATGGCCTGGTCAGCAGACACATACAATAAACCATCACAACACCCTCCTCCTCTGTCGTTTTGCATTCTGGTGGCCCTTCTTGATGTTCTGCCTTCCTTCTGGTGGGCTCAGAGCCCTAAACAGTGTTCTCAATGCTGCAGGACACATGTGACAATATCTAGAGACATTTTTGGCTATCACAACCAGGGGGTACTACTGGCATCTAGTGGGTAGAGACCAAGGATGATGCAAAACATCCCACAATGCGTGGGACAGCCTCCAACCACAGAGGATTTTCTGATCCCAAACGGCAATAATAGCACTGAGTTGAGAAACCCTGCTCTAAATGACGGGTTCACTTCCTGTCTCTCTAACCCTGTTCATTCTGCCACTGTCGCTCTGGCCTCCTTTCAGGATATAGAACAGGCCAATTCCTGCCCTCCTCAGGGCCTCTGCAACTTCTCTTCCCTCTGCCTGCAGCCTTTTGGTTCCTTGCCTTCTTTCAGCTTTCGAGAAATCCAGCCCTCATAATCCCCTAAACCCTTTCACTTTCATTAATCTGATTATCTCTTTATCAGCTGATATTTGCTTGGTTTACCTCATTCATCCAGGGCCTTACGCCCACTCCCCCACTCAGACGGGCACCCATGACCATCCCTCAGTGACAAAGTGCCAGGCAGGACTGACATAAAGTAAGTGCTCAACAAACATCCGTTGGTCAAGGAGGATAGGAAAGTGATAGACATTTTTGGTGACTGTGGTTCTCGGCGTGGTTTTGGTTTCACACCCGCCATAAACTCAAAGTGTGATTGCAAAATCTGTCACTGTGAGAATTGTCTCCATCGCCCCCAGAAAGCTGAGTCACTCTCTATCGAATCTGGAATGTGAGCCCAGATCTTTTCTCAAGGGTTTTCTTCTCCCAGGATACCACTTGGTCAGATACCAGGTATCTGAGCTCTACCTACTCCTTTTACCTTCCAAATGTGCAAAGGTATCAGGTTAGATTCAAGGATTTCTGCTAGGTAAACCATACCTGGTTAGGGTTCTTAAGAAAAACTTGCCACAAAAAAGGATTAGCATGAGAAAAAATGAACAGACGTGATTAAAACAATTCACTCTAAAAATAAACGCCTGCCATTTCTAAATCTGCACTCAATCCTCTCCTTGACTTAGTATCTATCAAGGGGGCAAGATAATTATTTCTGTCATCATACCCATGGTTTAGCACAAAAGACCCAGATCTTTGAGAAGGGACCACCGGAGAGATCATCCTTTGGGAAGACAGCTCTGGCCCTGCTATACTTCCCAGGCTCTTCCTTTTAAACACACCTGTCCAGGTGTGAGGCCAGACTGCTGGGCACTCTGCCTCTGCAAGTGCAAAGGCAGCAGAAGGTCTGCCTGTGTTTGCTGGCAGGACAGAGGCAGAGTCGGGATGGGTGGTGGCAGTGCCCATCCATATACCCAGGACATTTGTAAAGATGAGGGGGGCAGGACCCTTTGCAGGGCCTCTCAGTACACAAAGGAGAGAGTAGAATCTGTCCAGTGTAATGTTTTTATCACGTTTTTACTAAATAATCTCAAAGTAGGAAAAGGACATTAGAAATCATCTAACTCAATTGTACAGAGAAAGCAACCGAGGCCCCGCATGGGTGAGCAGAATACCTGGGGCCACACAGGTAAGTTATGATGAAGCCAAGTCTGAAATCAGATGCTACTGTGTCATCCTTTAACAACGACCATGCCATCATTTTTTTGCACATGTGTGTTGTCTCCTTGTCCTGAGAGATAGAAGCTGCCCTGTTCTTTTCACCACTCTTTGATTATTCACAGTTAAGAAGCTTTGCTATGTGTAGAATGTGATGTTTATTACCGAGAACCATGGTCTATTAAAAGATGATTATTTGACTCCATACCTAGGTTTTTATATATACCAGTGCATTTAATTTTAGTTTCATAATTTTCCTGTGAGATAGGAATTGCCATCCCCACTTTACAGAGAGATTAAGTAATTGGCCCAACCTCACACAGCCAGTAAAGTGGCCAACATGGGATTCAGCCCCATATTCATCTGACTTTAAAACCTATGCTCCCTAAAAGAATCCATTTGACTTATATGAGAAGAATCAGAGATGTGAAAGCTTAAATAACATATGTGCCTAGTACTGTCCATAGCACATAATAAATTCTCAAAAAAATGATTGCTTCTGGGATTATCATGATTGTTATTATCATTATCATTTTTACTACTACTATTGTTATCTTTATACAAATATTCTGACCCTTCCAGGACTTAGAAACCTAATTTCCAGGACTTAGAAATACCTATGGTGTTAAAATTATGAGTGATACTTTGAATGCCTTAAATGGACAACAGTAGATAAGATGGCAACAAGTCAATAAACACAATATCAAAATACAGAATGAGTGAATGAGTTTATATATGCTATATAAATCTCGAAAGGGCTCACAGTTATTCGGATAATTTCACCTTCTTAAGCAACGTTTTCAGGGGCTCTCTAGATGAGAAGCCTATATATTTGCATTTAACAGAAAATAATGAAGACACATAATTGAGTGATGAAGCTATGATATAAATACACTGGTAATGAGGTCCCGCAGCATAATGGACAAGTGTTTCTCACTGTGCAAATCACAGATTGTATTCCAGCCCCACAATGGCCCAGTTCCAGATCGGTGTTTATGACAAAATGGCCCAGAGATTGTTCAGGAAGAGATTCGATCTCAGCAACCTATGAAATGCTGAGTCACTTTACATAGAAAGACTGTGTCATTTTCCTTCTCTAGCAGCTTAAAAACAATCTGCTTTCCAAAAATGGGTCAAGCTACTGGGTATCTGTGGCTCAGAACGCTCTTTCCCACACTGGCATGATGCAGTCAGGTCATGGGGCCAACCCACAGAAGCCTAAAGTACGCCATACAGCTGAAGTACACTGTAGTCACAGTGACCTCATACCATGGGCACCAGTGGGAAAGTGCCACTGGGACTTCCACCCAGCGCAGCGAGAAGACGACTCCCATGCAGCAGGTGGGGAAGCCACCTTTCACCTCTGACCTGCTAACCAGGAAGCAAGAGCTGGGGTCCACTGAGCCTTGGAGGTCTGGACAGTGGCTCTGGTGGTGGAGACCAGAGAGATGGTAATCAGGGATTCCAAGTGCCGACAGATAGGAAGGTCTGGAGACTTTCAGAATTCCCTGGGGACACTTCCTCCTGTGTCTGTTCCCCATCCAGCTCCTGGGGCTGTTTCTTCTTCTTGTTACACAAGAAGAGACTCAAGTTTCCCCATCTTTCTTTGAGATTCTCAAAAGACTTTCCTGAGGGGTTTTGCTACATCTAATATTATGCAAAGTGTGAGCTGCAGATACTCTGAAATGAAAGCTTCACAATACGGTATGAGGGTGGGCACAGTTAGTTAACTCACACCCTGTGTCAGGAGCCCCTCTGTCCTTTGGCCTTCCATCATTGTTCCCCTTCTTTAGGTTACAGCACACCCCATTCATTTGTGGGACTGTCCCTTCCCCACTGGAAAGGCTATAAATAAAGGTGTCCTTCTCTGCCATAGCCAAGGAGTGAGACTGAGACTCAAATTAGGGTCAGGCCTGAGATACTGGTTCTTGGACAAAAGGATACAGATTGGGGGGTAAGAGAAAAAAGAGAAGAAAAACAGGCTCCCAGTAAAAACTATCAGAAATGATCATTTATGATAACTATTATTAGTATCATTCCAGAAACTAGGGATTCAGGAGTAAAAAATCCCTACCCTCGTGAAAGTTACACTCGGGGGTAGACTGTAACAGTAAAAAGTAAAATAAAATATTTAGTGTAAATAAAAATAGACCAAGGAGAGGAGACAGGGAAAGAAGATGGATGCGGTTGTAACTGCAAATAGCTCTCACTGAGAAGATGACATTGGAGTTGGGGAGCAAACCAGAACATTCTCAGAGAAAAGGCTTCAGGAAAAGGAAACTAGTACAAAAGCCTGAGTAGAAGTGGGCCTAGAAAGGCCAAAGATAAGCACAGAGGTTAATGTAACTGGGAGGGAGAGGGATTGGAAGAGTTTAGGGCTCTTGCAAGGATAGGATGTGCAGAGCCTTATAGGCTGTCGGAAGCACTTTTGACTTCTCCTCTGAGCCTGTATCCATCAGCTCCTGCTTGAAAAGGAACAACCACAGACTCTCTGTGGTGTACTATGAGCCTTTATTTTGCTCACATACCTGCAGGTCAGCTTAGAGCCAGCCAAATCTATGCTGGGCTCAGTTGGACAGTATTGAGTGACAGGTGGGGGCCATGTGTCTCTCCTTTTTGAATGACTTGACTAGACAGGACATGTTCTCACCACAATGGCAGGGTGCAGAGGCCAAGTAGAAACAGAAAAACTTTTAAGACCTAAACTCATAACGGAGACACTGTCACTTTTGCACACCATTATTTGCTCAAAGCAAGCACACAACCAAGCCAAAGTCAAGGAGAGGGGCAGTATGCTACGCCTGTAGTGAGAGAGACTGCAAAGTCATATGGAAAAGGGAGGGATGGAGAGCGGAGACTAATAACTCAGTCTGCCGAAGGTTCTAAGTAGACAAGTGACCTGATCTTATGTTTAACAACACCGCTTTGTGTGGTGTGCTGAAAATAGACTGTACAGTGAAATTTGGGGAGCCAGTTAGAAGCTATTGCATTATTCCATGTGAAACACGTTGGAAGCACAAAGAGTGACAGCAGAGGCAGTAGTGACAAGTGGTTAATTCTGGAAATATTTGAAGCTAAAGTTTCAAATTGATAGATTGAATGTGAAACATAATTCAGAGTTTCAAGTTAAGCAACTGTGTGTATAGAGTTGTCATTTTTAACATAAAAGGGCTGCAGGAAACATGAGATGGGGGAAGGGAAGATGGGGAATATGTAAAGTTTGCAATGTCTACTACAGTAGCGATATCAAGGAGGCAGTTGGATATCAGAGTGAAGTTCGCAAGAGAGGTCTGGACTGGGAATGTACATTTTAGAGTCACCAGCTTTTAGATGGTGCATACTCATTTTCTATTGCTCTGTAACAAAATACCACAAACTGAGCAGCTTAAAACGATAACCACTTATCTCAATGGTTCTGTAGGTCAGAAGTCCAGACAGAGTGTGGCTGTGTTCTCTGCTTGGGTTCTCATAGGCTGAAGTCAAGGTGTTGGCTGGGGCTGTCATGAGGCTGTGGTCATCTTCAGCTGCTTGATAGAAAAAATCAGCTGCTTGCAACCATAGGACTTTCTGGCTGGCTGTTAGTCAGCTCTTGTAGGTGTCCACAGCTTCCTGCCACAGGCCTTGTCTACAGCAGTTTTCACCTTTAAGGTCAACAAGAGAATCTCTTTCTCATAGACTTATCTCATGCCAGGAAAAACCCGGCCTTTTTTAAGAGCTCTGCTGATGAGCTGGGAAACCTAGGGTAATCCTCCCTATCAATGACCTCAGAGTCAACTGATCAGTAACCTGGTCACAGATGTAACATTTCCTGATATTCATAGTCCCACCCACACTAGAGGGGAGGAGATTATATAGGATGTATATACCAGGGAGTGATGGTTAACTTCATTTGTCAACTTGACTGCCTAGGGGGTGCCCAGATTGCTGCTAAAACATTATGTCTGGGTGTGTCTGTGAGGGCATTTCCAGAAGAGATTAGTCCTTGAATGGTACAATGAGGAAAGAATGCCAACCTCATCAAAGCAAGTCACCATCATCCAATCCACTGAGGGCCGGAATAGAACGAATGGCTGAAGAAGGGGGAATTGGCTCTCTGCTGAGCCAGGATATTCATCTTCTCCTGCCCTTGGACATCAGAGCTCCTGGTTATTGACCCTTTGGGTTTGAACTAGAACTACATCCAGCTTTCCTGGGCCTCCAGCTTGCAAACAACAGATTGTGTGATTTCTCGGCCTCCATAATCATGTGAACAATTCCCCATAATGTCTGTCTGTCTGTCTGTCTTTCTTTCTTTCTTTCTTTCTTTCTTTCTTTCTCTCTCTCTTTCTTTCTCTCTCTCTCTCTCTCTCTCTCCTATTGGTTCTTTTTCTCTGGAGAATTCTGACTAATACACAGAAAGTAAGAATCTTGAAACCCATCTTAGAATTCTGACTACTCTGGATAATTATTTAAGGGTAGTCATTTGAACTTAGAGAAAAATCAAAATTAGTTCCTTCCATCTACAACCTTAGAACTGTCTGGCCTTCTCCTTTTCTTCTCCCTCTTCTGTAGGCTTCCCTCTAATTCTGAGAGCAGCCCAAATCCTTGCTACTTATAGTAACCAGAGATTTCTGTTACTTACAACCAAAAAACACTAATTGATTCAGCCCTAAATGAGTTTTATTCATCCCAAGGTTTGAGAACCACTGGGTCAGACCAACAGAGTAAGATGGAGATACAAATAAATGAGAATGGACCTTTTGTACCCAAATTATGAAATAAGATTTATCTACATTCCAGAGAAAATCCCATCTAAATGATTATCTTGATAATTTTCTCAGTAAATAAAGCTGAGCCTCTGATTTTAGAATTTAGGAACTTGGCAGAATAGAGCACAGTGGCAAACACACTGGCTTAATGGGAGAGAGATCTGGGTTTAAACTGTAATACTTTCAATCACCAGCTGTGTGAGTTTGAGCTGATTACCTAACTTTTCTGCTTCTCCTTTTCTTCATCTGCCAAACACAATAATATTACCTTACTTCCAGATTACTGACAGGATTAAATGAGGTAATGGATATGAAAGCATTTCTATTGTGTGCTAAATAACAACGACTATTTGCTATGGCTATTGTGCCCGTTATTCTCTCTGAAAGAGGAAGTAGAAAGGTGGCCTTTCTCTGTTTCTTGGCGGTGCCAAACACATACAGATCAGAAACCTTAAGAATGAAAAGCTATAAATAGCATGAGGTGGCAGCCCAGGTTGTGCATATTCCTTGACCTGATGATGACTCACCAATATTACCTGTCCCTCAGCCGTCAGCTAAGCTTCGCTTGGGATGGGATAGAAAATTAACAAATGGAGGGGGAAAAAGAAAACCTTCAGGGCTGAGCATGGTACATAAATGCACACCAAGGAAATGAGGTAGGAATCATGAAGTCCAGAAAAAGTAAAATCCAGCTAGAACATGAAAATGTTTTCCTTAAGTGAATGCAAATTTGGAATGATTGCACAGTTTATGACTTGGTTCCAGTTACCATGTTTCCCTCTGTCAAAACGGAAAAACACCACTTAGGATGTGCATGTCATGGTGTCTGTTCCCTTGAACACTTTTTACTACACAAACTCACTACGTGATAACTTAAAAGAATGGTAGAAGGATAAGCTCTGCCGATGTTTTCTCACACTTACCTACACTATAACACTCACATCTGTTGTATTTAAAATATTTTCTTATATAATCTTCTGCATAATAACAATTAAGATTTAACTTTCAATAAGTATCAATAAATCTCACAGTCCTAATAATGAAGTTAATCAAATGGATCCACCATTACGTGGTTTATTTTATTTTGATTCCTAGGATTATTGTCATCCTAAAAAATAAAGATAAGAATAAGTCCAGTGTTCCCTTTCAGAATTTTTCTTATTCATCAGTGCTTTAAATAAATTAGCTGCCACCTGGTTATGAGAGACAAATCTTAAGTATATATATAACCCATCCTATTGTTTTCTTGAGTGCAGACATACCAGCACCCAAATCTCCATATCTGGGGTTCAAAGACATCATAAGCATCATAAGATAAGGACTGGAAGTCTAGGACATATATGAGAGTTCTCTTGACATAGTAGTTTCTGGTTGACATGTTCTGACCTCTGATCCTTATTCAAGTTTCATTTTAACTGAATCATAATATTTATAAGACAGAATAAAACAATTGCATACCTCACTAAAGCTGGAATAAAAAGATTTGGGCCATCAAAATACAAATGTACACTGAGAAAAATGGTTAAAACAAGAGTTGACCTCTGAATTTCTAACCTCTACTTCCCATTTTAATTTGCAAGGGCTTATTGGGAGAAACAAAAGTAAACACCTATAGACATGATCAAGACTAGCTTATAATTTATCTATATTCTGTACATGAGATTAACAAATAAACAAATCGGTATTTGGGTACCAAATCAACTGGTTTATGAGTCAGTAGGTTATCGACCAAATCTGCCATTTTGTCAGCTGCTAACTCTGTCAGCCCACCACACAAATTACTGATTTAGTGCTTTCAGTGGTGCTAATGAGGCTCTGTGGAATGACTAATTGTGCTTACTAAGCAATGCTTAATTTAAGTCAAAAATGGGAAAAATTAGAGGTCAGAAAATTGTTGCATATACAATACTCTTTGACTCCGAGCATTTACACATACATTTATTTCTCTCCCCCTCTCCGACTTTTCTCTCCTCTTCATTTTTTTCTTTTTTTTTTTTTCTGCATTTATGGTAAGACATCAATCGTCTCATGGGTGTTATTAAAAAAACCAAAGAACTCATTCACTCTCAGCTCATATTATTTAGGATTAAGGATACTCTTTTCTCTAGTTTCACCACATTTCCTGGGAATTACTTAAGACGTAATGATCCACTAAATTCACCATTGTGTAGAATTCACTCGATTGAGTTTCCTCTGAATAAAATGCAAAAATTGACTCCAGTTGTTCCTAACACAAAACCAACAGGAAGCCTAGTGAAGTAATGGAGAAGAGGCAGTGGATAAGGAAGAGAATTAAATGCCAAGAAATAAAGCCCTTTTCATGGAAAGAGAAGTCGAGCAACCACAAATCGATAAGGAAGGCCCTGGGGCTGCCTTCCCAAAAAGAGAGGCCAAGGAGGAAAACTAATTCTGAGTGTAGAGGAAGCAGCTTCCTGCCAGGCAACAGGGAGGCCACAGGGAGATGATGCAGTGGGGTGGTCTAGGCCTGAACTCTAGCACTCAGGACTGAATTCCCTGCCACCAGCCAGTGGCTCTGTGCCATTCACCTGGTCTCTCTGAGTATCAGTTGCCTCATCTGTACAAAGGAGATGATAAAAATTTACTCCAGAAGATTGTTCTCAGACTCGAATGAAATCAGGCAGTGACAGCCTTTGAAAAGTGGAAAGTAGTTTAGAAATATTAATGTTAGCTCTTATTATTATTATTCTTTGCTTAACTTGTGGCCCAAACTGTGACCTTTGCCTGCAAACACTGGACAAGTCTTTCCATCCACGTGGCACAAGTTAGAGGGTTTCGAGGATAGTTTCAGAAGAGGAGCCTTTATCCCTGATTAATAGGAAAAAATAATCATATCTCCAGGCTTCTTGGATAGAGTGCTGACACTCAGAGCAGTTTCATGGAATGAAAAGTTTATTTTCTGGTGTTTCTCATTCCCTTTCTCTGTATTCTGCCCCAGGCAGCTTCCTTTCTGGGAAAATGTCTCCTCCCTCTTACCTCCTTCTTCCTTCCACTTATTTCTGATGCCAGAAAAGAACATGAATAAACGCATTGTCTTAGTTACATTAGCTTTTTAAAATCTAAGGTTTTGAATGTAGAATGTAAGAATCACTTATCTGGAAGTCTTGATAAGGGTGGGATGATGAAGTGACTGGACAATGTCATGAAACACTCATGTTCTTTCTATCTCTCTGCTCTGCTAAACACAATGTCAGCTTCATCCTTAGGCTATTTTCTCTGTGGTTATAGGCTGGCTGCATGTGCCAATCACCAGGCCCTAAGCTTCTTCATTCATATACATGGAGAAGCATGGGAATGGTGAAAAGGGCAGGAGGAAGAGAAAGTTGCTTTCCCCAGACATCAAGTCAAAGCCTTCTCCTTTGTCTGATTGGATTGACATGTGTCATTCACTCCTGAGCTGCCACACATGGTGCTCTGAGTTCCTGAACCTCTTGCTGATGTGGGGAGATCACCATAACTGACTGAGACTAATCAGGGTCTTCCCTCCCTGGAGCTAAATGAATCCCTCAATCCCCATGGTCACCACCTACAGTGCAGAGTAGTGGAATGGATATCGTAGAGCCATTCACAATGACCAGCATATCCCAAAGGAAATCATTATTGATGAGGCTTCTTGTTTCCCTTCTCCGAGATAGTGGCACTTTATCAAAGGAGGAAAGCAGAAAAGGGAATGAATCTCTGAAATTTTAGATTTCAGAGAATGGATTGGAAAAGGCTCCCTCAAGGACTCTAATGTCACATCCTAGAAATGACAGACCAGATTTGGGAGGCAAGGAGGCTTCTCAAGGTCAGTGTGAGGGAAGGAAGGGTCCAAGAGTATGGGTCAGAGCAGTGGGCACATTTACCTAAACGCGCACAGCTAGAAGAAAGGTTGAGCTTTTGGGGGCAGAGACAGGGGTACTTAGAGATCAAGGCTGAGAAACGGCAAAATAAAAACAAAATGAAGGTGTGAGTGTTAATCAAACACAGAGGTTGGGGATCAGCATTTGGGTCAGAAAAGTTGGAAATTAAATCAGAAAGAGCTGGGCGTGGAGGTCTTTGAGACAAACCCAGCAATAGCAACACATTCTCAGAAGAGCCACGAAGATGAGACTTGGCCAACTCTAAGGTAGTGTTTAAAACTACCAAACAAGAAAGACGGATTTCCCTTTTGCTTTAATGGTGCAGCACGCTTTTATTGTTTTTTATATCCCTTTGATATATAACTCGATAAACTGAATGAATGATCTCGTGGAGAGGACACCCTCTATAAACACACAATGTTGAACTGAAGCAGAGGTCACGTGGAAAATGCATTAAATGGGTTTTGGAAGTCTCTAATAACACTTATCAATTTATTTTGTTGAATTAGTAGAGATATCTTCCAACTCTTCCAACTGTATCTTCCACCTTGAGTAGAAATCCCCCTGATTTGGTGGGACTTGTAAGTAGTAATTAACCTTTGGCCTTCTGATCAAGGTAAGTCTGCTTCAGATGTTGCTTAAACCAACAGGTAATCCTCTGTATTTATTACAATTCTTTGCATTGCAAATGATGGAAGCTCAACTCAAACTAACTCTTGTAAGAAAGTTAATCCCATATTTCTGGAAGATTTAAAATTATCACTGATTTCAGGCACAGCTGGCATCAGGACCTAAAGCATGTCTTCAGGACTCTGTTTCTTCATTCTTCACTTCTTTTGATGGAGTTTGGCTTTCTTCTTCAACCCGTGTCTCTCCAAGGTGTCCCTCGGTTGGCTGCCAACTGCATCCTCTCAACTAAGCAACTCCAGCCTAAAACAGTTAATTGCAATTGAAAAATTTTACAGGAGGCTGTCAGTGATTGGCTCAAATTGGGCCTTGTGTCAATCTCTGAACCTATCACTGTAGCCATGACAAAAGGGTCATGTGCCTGACTCCTGTGGTCAGGAAAGGGCTGGCCGCAGTGACCACCAACCCCACCAAGTCACGTGGAATGGCCAGTGTTAGCAGCAAAAGGAAAACAAAGGGCTGTTATCAAAAGGACACTGGGAAAGTATGCAGGGCAGTGAGAGGCCACATTACCACAGTCTTACCCACTGTCTGGGGCTTATTCTTTACTCTGACTTCCTGAAAGGTAGTTTAAACATGTTCAGTCACCTACCTTGAATATAAAATTATGGCAATCCCCATCTACGCAAACCAGAGTGCTATTTTATAATCCCCTAATAAATTATTTAGGAGTTCAGCTAATTTAATATAACAAAATGTGTAATAATAAACATCCTAAAGCAGACCAAGAATATTACTAGTGTGATGAAAATGTTTACTGACCCCAAGCGAGGTTTAGCCTGATTAGCTGGTGATTACCCTAGGTTGGAATACAATGTCCCCACCTAAGAAACAGACACAACACTTGTTTGATCAGAGTGCTTGATAATCCTGGCTAGGTCCTCCTTTTAGACTCATAAGTCTTCCAAAGGAGGATACGTTTTTACCAAATGTGTTTGTATGTGCTTTGAAATAGCACCAGATCATTCCATAGAAGCCAAGATGTGTTCCAGCGTGTTTGTTTTTCAAGTAATTCTGCATTAGAATTCTGCTTTCAGCATTCTAACAAGTGAGTAGAGCTGATGAGGCATAACGATATTGGTTTTATTGACAGATTATACTGCTATCTGTTATCCAGCTGTGGGTTCCGTTCATAGTTTATCACAGGGCAATTAGAGACATTGCTCCTTAGATACATAGCTAGATTGTTTATTTGAAAGTCATTTTGCTAATTAGAAATTCCTACATTATTATGCATAGCTCTTTGTAAATATCCTCATCCAAACACTTCACATTAGCACCTCTGAAAAACTTTCCCAATCAAAAATATCTATGGACATAAAGATCTAAAAAATACTTTATGTATGATATATTCACCAGGTAACATATAGCAGATGCATTACTCTCATTAAAAAACAAAAGCTGCTTACTCATATGCAACAGTGGATCACACATATTACAATATATACAAATGGTTGCAAAGTAAACAAAAAGCAAACCAAAAAAAGTTCTTACATTAAGAGTGAAAAATGAGGCTCCTAGAACCATAAAATTCAAAGTGGCTTACATTTATAAGATTATTTATTAGACTTACAATAAAATAAGCACAAGCTTATTATTATTATTATTGATATAAACTGGCCACAAGCCCAAAAGAAAGCAAGAAGCAAATGGCAAGCTGTCTGTGGAGCTACAATGAGCAGCTTTCTCTGTAATTGCCCCTGCCCCCAGGGATGCCTGACCTTGCTTATCTGAGCATGAGCTGGCTGCTGAGTTCAGTCTGGACCTCTCTGTATCTACACATGCTGGCTGGTAAATTAAGCAGGCCTCTCCACGCAGGTGGCCTAGCTTGCATATGCACTGCCTGTGTAGCCCAGTGACAAATGCTTGGTGTTATCATGAGTCTTACACACCAAAGTCCATTGAGACATGGGAGAATCAGTGGGTTGTAAGTCACAGGGGAAAATAGGCACATACACCCTGGGCCCTTTCATTTCAGTTTGCTTCAATGACCCTTCTGTTTTCTACTAGTGTATATAGGGGTTGAGGTGGAAGAATAGTGATTAAAATTCCTTATAGGGAGGAGGCAAGTTTATAATGGAACAAATATATCTAGTTCTTGTTCCATATGTACCTGTGTTTGTGTACATGGTCTCATGGTGGAAAGAGTAGCAAGCAATCTTACTAAAAGTTTCCTTTGTAAATAGAAAGATCTAGATTTTGAGTGTTGCTTAGGGACTATGTCTCTTCGAGAGTAGGGACTGGGTTCTGCTTATCATTCTCTCTTCAGTGCCTAGAACATGCCTGGCACATAAATATTTGCCCTATGGATGATCAAACAGTAGTTCTCAGAAGTATTTGATTCATAGCAGGGGCTCAACTAGTGTTTATCTCCATCAAACCTCTTCCTCCTGCTGTTCCAGTCTTTTGAAGAAGGGAGTTCTGATCTGAGTATCCCACAGAGAAAGAAGCTGTGTGCAGCTTTGATGCACCCTGGGAGCCACCAGGTTGTAGAATCTGCCTCATGAGGCTTTGAGAAGGAAGTGGCATTTGAGCAAAATTGTACATCTCAGCAGTAAACAATGGAACGGAAGGGTATTTCAGGAGAAACAAGTGTATTAAAAATGCAGAGGTGAAAACCCACATGAGATGACCTGTTGGAGAAGAGGCTAAAGAATAAAGCCAAAACTTAGAGATTCTGAAAAGCCAAAATAATTATTCCTTTGTGGTCTGCTCCCCCAAGTTAGCTCAGATATCAGATTGGCTGTGTGCATGACATGACTTACAGAGTGCCAGGAGGAAACACTATAACTCAATCCCTGGGTTCAATCTGTTTCTTCCTGCCAGGCACAGAGACTTCACACCTTAGGAGGCTGTCCTAAGATGGGCATGAGGCCATGTGGGCATGAGGCCGGTGGGCAAGAGGCCATGTGCCTGCTGATAATCCTTTTAGAGGCCTCTGCTCAGTCACTCCTCACTCTATGCTTCTGCTAAGAGAACTAGACATCAAATCTTAACATGTCCAAGATCATAATTAGCAAAAGGATATGGCATAGAGGTTCAAGAAATGTCATGGATGCCTTGATGTTTCAAAGTAAACAGAGGCTTTGAATTCTTTATTTTTGTTTTTAAATGACTGCTTGGGAAAATTGAAGTTTAAATCATAAGCAAAGGACATTACAGTCTCAATATCCAACACATGTTGTCAAATACTCAAATAGGCTCTTAAAAACCTTCCCCTGAATATAAGGGCACCAAACAGCCAGAACAAGTGTCAGCCTCAGCTCTACAGCAAGATCCTGGGGACCCCTTTGGTCAAAGAACTCTAGGGAATGCTGGGGGGTCCTTTGGGGACTGGAAGGCAGCGGTTATTTAACAACCACTGTGGAAGTACCTGCTTAAATACATGAAATGACTGATATTTAACCATTTGGGGGCCTAGGAAATCATCATTTTCATAGAGTTCGGCCTTATGCCCACTGTCTTCATAACAGATACAGCCATTTCAGTGCATATACAGAGATTACAACATGGCTGAAGTAGGCCAAGTGTGACATCCTGGTTGTGTTTATCCAACATGAGCAGATATGATCCGGCAAGGATCTGGTTAACTTAATCCATGAAGTAACCAGATATGTTACGAGGCTGATACAGCACCTACTATGCCAAGGCACCTTCAACCAAATATTTTAGATCCCTAATAGAAGTTGCTGGGGTTGGGGGCTCAATCAATAGCATATCTTTCCTCATGTCCCATGCAGAATCAATTTATTGATCATGCATCCCATTACCATTATCTTTCTAAGACCTTTATGTGAAGTAACTCCTTAGATTCTTATATAACCCTATGGGGTGGGGTCTATTATCATCCCATTTTACAAATGCAGAAAGAGAGACCAAGGAATAAATCACTTTTCCAGAGTCCCATGTAGGTAGTAGTAGAGGCTGGCTTGGCACCCAAGCTGCCTGTCTCCAGGATGTACGCACTTCAGACACAGACCGGGCCAGCCTGGGTTGTCTAGAGGAAGCCGACTATAGCAACCATTGGGAGACCAACTGGCAGCTTTACTACCAATAAAAGCTCAACTGGAACACTTAGTTCTACAGAGGACAGTAACCCCTGGAAGGGGATAGATTTGCCCACTTAGTGTCTGGTACAATTCAAACTCCAGGTCTTCCTTCCAGGGCAGGCCACTCTGGAGACAGGGTGTAGCAGGAACGTATGCACTGTGCAGACAGGTGACACAGAGAAGAAAGAGGCTTGCACAAGACTGAGCTGAGCAGAGAGGGCTGGGCAGGCTGTGCTTCTTTTCCCAAAGTCCTCAGGCACATAAGCCACCCCCTCCCCACCATGGAAACCAGTAAGGAAACCATGACAAGGCCTTCTTAATGAGATGAACCTGGAGAGAATTCATGCGGGCTATGAAATTGGAGAGGGGGGAATATTACTTCTTTATTATCATTGACTTGTACCTGACCTACTAATCTCGAGGTGAAACAGCGTTTCCTTCAGGTCTGAAAGGAGACAATAAGCAGGAATGATATGAGCAGCACGTATGACTCTCAGCGATGGCTGACTCAGGTGCATCCACCAAGCAGTACAGTGTGGGGAGACCTGGAAGCTCACTGCGTGCATCAGGCCTACGAAATCAGAGTTCACACCTGCTGCCAGGTTCATTATATAGTACACTGAGAGACACACGTATTCTATCACAAACTTAAATTATTTTTAGTGTTTTGATAATGGCTATTTGATATAATTAATGTTTTCTATAATATGATGCATACAGTTAAAAGCATTATTCTGAGAAGAGGTTCACAGGTCCAAAAAGACCCCCCAAATTACAAGAATTTCTACTCTAATTAAGGTCCTTCTATGTAGAATCAAGAGGCCATAGAAATGGAGCTGTGCACATTCTTGACTGTGCCCCCTTCCCACCCCAAAGGTCAATAGATAATAAATAATCTTGGTTCTCTAGGTTTAATGTATCTCCCTCCCTCCCCTTCATGAATCCGGTCACATCTTTCTATCAGATCCTTCAAAAATTAAGCTTGTCCAGTGGAAATCTCATTCTCAGCTGGTGGTTGGAGATTTTTTTTTCTTTCCAGATTGCCTTCTATTGATCACTAATAGCTTAAACCACGCAAAGTTGTTAAACGTATATTTTTATTTTTGTTTTATATATGTATGCCCTGCCTTGTTCCCAAAACATTTTAGGGATTATTAAAATGCATGCCTCTTAGATCATCACACAACAATATTGCTAATTATAGGGACTGGCAATCCCGCACCCCCAGCTGCCCACACGCCATGCCCTGGGCTTCCCATTCAGTCTCCACTTTCAGTACAAGGCACAAGTGCAAGTCCCTCCCAGAGAAACAGCTAAGAAACTGCAGATGCCAACAATGAGAGCTGCTTCATCTCTAATGGATGAAAAATAGACTAGAAATTCTTGCTCCAGATACTACTTTCATATTCAAATAGTTCAGAGGGTGTGTCTCACTTGAAGATGGTTATAGAAGTCTTATTGGAATCAATCTTGACTGTACTCTGAGTGTCCACGACAGGTAGAGTGTACCCTGTCTTCCCGTCACCACCATACTTTCTCATTGTCCAACCAAGAAATGGAAATTAAGAGAAAAAAATAAACCTGGTCATTTAATAAACCTGATCTCATCTGAAAGTCTTCACCTGCATTTTGTGGTCTTCTACTACGCTTTTTTTGAGGGCATATTTTTTTTAAATTATTATTATTAAGAAAGCAATAGGCCAAATATTTGCTCCTAAGTTTCAAGTCTTTGTCCCTTTTTAAATTATATAATGGCATCAAATTGACTATGTTTAATTATATACCTATTTTGAAAGCCTTTAGAATGTGGTCCTCTTCCTCCCAAAACTCTGCTTTGAAAAACCAAACACTATGTAAATGGGTTTCCCCACCTATTTCTGCCAAATATGAGCAATGAGTACCTGAGCATGAGTACATGGACTGTTCTACAACATCGTGGAACACCCCCAGGCTCAAACAGCCTTGTGTGGCACATCCTCAGGAGAATTATCTGGCCAGCCTCCTCCGAGGCTCTGAATCTTCTAAGAATTTAAACAGTTGATTCTACCTGGTTCAGATATGTACATAAAAAATCTTAACAGATTCTTTATAAAAACTTGAGACTTTGTAGAGTCCACTGATAGTGATGAAACCCACAGTATGAAATATAGTGATTAGTAATTAAAATAAGCATGTGCGCGTGTGCACACACACACCAACAGAACCATGGCACTACTACACCCAGAAAACAAAGTATAAATACTGTTCTGTAAAGTTCTGATATTTACTTCTAAACCTTTCTTACTAAGGGATCAGTGGAAATTCTTGGCCACAGAGGGCTAAGGTTTCTTCCCCTGTCCTCGCCTGTCTGCATCCTCACCTGCTGCCACAGTCCCAATGCTGTCACCTGAAGACCCATTTCTGGGGGGTCTAGGGCTGTTTCTTCGGGAAAAGTTATTTCAGATCAGCTGCAACTGTTTTAGTGGCAATTTTAGAGGTGCAGTCTGTACCAACCATAGCCCTGCTATTACTGCTTTCATTTGAAGCCCTCTGAAATGCTAATACCTGTCTGACACAAGCCCGGTGGTTGTGCTGGCAAGGATATCCGGCTTGCCTCTATGCCACACCTGTTGAGACCCTGGCTGACCTCTTCCAAGGATTGCAGAATTTGGGAGGTTCTTCAAAGCAACTGACTTTAATTTACAGATTGAACCCAAACTGAAAGGGGTTTCTCAGACATGTAGAATTCATGAACCTCTGGATAGTCCCTGGACAGCTGCACTCTACATGCTCGCTGGGGCCCATGCTTAGGCTTCGGAGTTTATCCATAGGGCCAGGACACCATGTATATTATGCACAAGGTATATTGGAAATAATTCATTTTTCAAACTGGAAAATAACTGACTTCTTGAACAAGGCGGAGCTGCTTCCTGATTGTCTCTGTAATAGTGACCCTCCATTTACCCTTCCGTGAGAGAGAGTACCATGGACACCTGTATGGAGAATAAAACATGGCCTAAGGCCTAAATTATCTATACCCTAGGCTCTTAATTCTTATGATGATAAATCTGTTGTTGGTAGCCTCTCCCTTCATCCCCCTACCCCATTTCATGTTTTAACAAAATCTTAATACATCAAGGGAGTGTGTAGCACATGGAAATGACTAATCCCAGAGTACAGTGAGAAAAGCAGAGAGGAGAAAGTTCAAAATGCCGGAGCTACTATTGACTAGTTTTACAATCAACCTATGCAATGTAAACCTAGAAGTAGCCATTCTCAGTATGACCACAAGAAATTGCCAATATTCGACCCTATCTGACCCACAAAAGTGGCCATTTCATATAATTTGACTTACTATTATTCACATTGCATTAAAATAACCTGGGAAACAGACCAACACAAATCATCCAATCCAACCCAAGAGGTCTCCAGCCAGGGAAGAAAGCTGCCCACATGCTTTAATTTTGTTTTCTTTTGTTTCATTCCATTTTTAACCAACCAAAAAGACTTCGACAATACACAGTGCTATAAATGATTCTTTGTTTTTATCCATGTTTGGGTATTTACATCTAAAACTAGCAATGGAATTTCTTCCTCAGCTCTGGACCTTTCATTGCTGGGAAAATAAAAAAAAAAGTCCATCAATGGAATTTAAGAATGGTTGGTCTGAGTCCTCTAGAAATAAGTTATTATTTTTAAGTTTCCGAGAAAGCATCTAATAGAGCAATACATTATCATGTTATTTGAACTTCTCTTTCTCAGTTTCCCCACCACTGACAGGGTACTGTTGTATCTACCACTGCAATTTGACTCAAAAGTACAAATAAAAGTGAGATAATGTGTGTGAAGGATTTATAAGAATGACTCCATTCTTGGGAAAAAAATGTTTTTAATTCTCGAGTTATTTCAATTGTTGTTGCAGGGAGGGCATTCACCAAATACATTATAAATAAGCATTACCATGATCAAAATCTTTCAGTACGGGAAGTTTTATTTCCTTGATGTGTTTACTTATATTTATGTAACCAGGTCATCCTTCACTGCCGAGATCATAACAATTACTATTTCAAAACAGAGATATGGCCATAAGTAGTTTAAACATTGACAGCCTTGCTCTTTCTCTTTGTAGTATCAGAGTGCCATACATGAAAAATGTTCAGTCCTTGCTTTTTAATTAAAAATTCTCAACCTGCACATTGTGGAAATGCCTTAAACGCTTTATCAAGGTGAAGGCCAATAAGAATCTCTTCCTCTTCTTCAAAGGACCCTAATCACATCATGAGAGCCCCCTATGCTCACAACCTCATCTAAATCCTCATCTAAATTTATTTACTTCCCAAATGCCCCATCTCCAAATGCCACCACATTGGAGTTATTGAGGGTTACAGCTTCAACAAATTTGGAGGGACTAGGGGAACAAGGTTCAGTCCAAAGCACTAGTTAACAACAACAACAAAAATTTAAGCTATAATTCATCTTAGAAAGCAGCTTTCTAGATATCTGAATTTAACAGATAATAATAAAATACAGAAATGGCCATTTTGAAACTAGTGTCTCAGCGTTCTGGATGTGTCTTGCATCTCCAGTAAACCACAGCTAAGCACCAAGAGCTATACATTACCTGTTCCTTTGAGGATTTATAGTTCCTTTCTTTGTACTCACTCTCCCCAGCCTTTTTTTTTTTTTTCCAACGATTTGGTTTAGTGTCCTAAAAATAGCCTGTGTGCACTGTTTTTCCTTTTAGCTTCATAGTTACCAACTAATTTCTAATTGTCTTCGAGACAGAAAATCTCAGGTGAATGCAGTAAGCATATCTAATTGTGGCTGACATGTGAATTAATGCAAATCCTGGATCTCGGGCCACAGTCCCCCAAACCCCTTCAGCACCATCACTCGACCCTACTTACTCCTACTGCCTTTTGGGATTTATTTCTGTCCATGAGGAATCAGGGTATTAAAGACTCTGAGTTGCTATAGTTAGAGAGACTCTATTTTTAGCCACAAACTGTTTCCCTGAGACATATACAGCCACTCATTAACACTGGAAGTCTTTTTCACAAAGCTTGTGTTTTCCCCTTCCTTTTCAATGCCCAATAGGCCTATGAGGGAAAATACAAACACCAGTTATATTTAGTTTCCTATTCATCCGTGTCAAGCCTTGAATCAAAAGGAAGTTATAAATACAGTACAAGGAAAATGTTCTCATTTTCTTTAAGTAGCATTTTAGTGCCATACCATACTGTGAGACAAAGGGTAGAGAGGAGCTTGTACTAAAATGAGAAATTAAGCAAGTTAAAATTTTACTTTTTGAAAGTGCTCTCCAATATGTGGTGTTGGTCTTGACATTATGTGGCATCTAAGAGTGGCTGAGACATAGTAGGCACTCATTCAGTATCTGTGGGATGTGGAGGGGTTGACAGTTTGTAGCAGATATTAGAAAATGTTGATTGCTTAAATGACTATATCATTTTGCATAATTTACCTTTTGAGAGGAGAGAGAACATTCTCTAAAGCAAAGTCCCTGGAAAGGTGAGTATAGCAAACCTGCAATCTAATACAATCCCAGCAATGGGTCCAACACGTAGAGTTTGCAAGTTGTCTCAATTTCTTCCTAATAAGCCAGCACTCCCTAACACAGAATGCCTTTTCTTGTGTTAAAAAAGGCATCCTGTGTTAGGAAGTGCTGGCTTATTAGAATTGGAATCCCACCACCAGCCAGTTGCCCAGTCAATATTTCCATCTCACTCCACACCAGCTCATAACTCATTTTCTAAGTCGTCTTGAGGACCTGGTAACAAGCACTAGGAACCTATTTAACACCTCTTCTCAAAGTACTCATACACACCACGACCATCAGGTCCTCCATTTATCACCAGTGTAGTCTAGGGTACATTGCAATTGAAGGGGCAGAGGCTTTGGCATTCAATGGGCTTGTGTTTAAATCCAGAGTCATCTGCTTTTACCTGGATGGGATGAGAGGGTAACTTGAATGAGTTGTTTCATCTCTAAACTTTGGTTTCCCCATTAGAGGCATGGGGGAAAGACCTATGTCAGAGGGTTGTTGTGAGAATTACATGAAATAATTCATGTTACCAGTCTTGTGCAGTTCCTAGTATTGAATAGAAATATTCTATGAGTGGGGACAATTATTATACCAGTCTGCAAATTTCACCTCCAGCAATCATTCTAAACCTTAACTATTTCCTTTTTTCTTTCTTTCAATGTCTGTCCATTATATGAGTCTCCCGTTCCCTCTGAATTTTTCTTTCTCTCTTTTATTCCACTCACAAGTCAAAACAAGGCTACTTGGTGATTCTAAGAACAGCACTACTGATACACACAGACAAGAAAAGGGAAGCCATCAACTTTGAAATAAAATATTTGAGGTAAAACATGGGACTAGGGTTAATAAGTAAAACATCCTTAAAAATAAGTCCAGACAACCCAAAATATCTTGTTCATTCCTCATATACTTCCACGTGTAATCTGCTTTTCTTTGTGCATTCAGCACTTCAAAACAAATAAAATTAAAAAATAGCTCTTATTCAATTTATCAAACCTCATACATATTTTTGGAGAGCAAAATTAATTAATCTTGCTGATTTTCGATATGGGGTTTTCATTAACAACTAGTATTGCACAGAAATATTTTCTAAAATTATTTTTGCAACTATACTGTACATCAGCTTCATGATAAGTAAAATAGACCTAAGGTTAGCCTTGGAAAGTAGCAAATTATGAAAGTCCTTTCATAAAGAGCATGTTCCAGATTCCAAATGAGTGAGTTCCCCATCACGTATGAGACGACTTGGTAGCAAGTTGAAACCTGCGTCGTTAGCATTTTCCCACACCTAACACATCTTCCACTCTCTGTGTTATTGTTTTGTTTTGCTTTGTTTTTCTAAGATGTGGCTTGGAACAGAGTTAGACAGCTCTCCAACACAGATAAAAGGGCGGGAACCCCGCATCCAAAAATGAGTGACAGGAGGAGAGTGGTATACTTGTTGAGACATTACCACTTTTCATCACAGCAAATGCTTGGCCAAGAAATAATCATCAGTCGTTCTCTAGGAACACCTGTAACCACAGCTTTATTTTTATTTTTTTTGTCTTTCGTATTGCTTTTCTTTCTTGTTTTTATTCAGGGCCTTATCATATTGCAGGAACATGTCTTATTTTTATGATAAGCATTGCAGCTCATGAGAAAAATAAATGAAAAATCCCAAACTTTAAAAACATACAGCAGACATTGTCTCCATGGATTTAAGCTGCACACGAAACAGGTGCTCATGTCCCTTCTGCAACCCTTCCGAAACTGTGCTGTTCAATATAAAATCCGTGAGACATACATGGCTACTAAAAATGAATTAAAAATAAGTAAAATTAAACTTCAGTTCCTCAGTCTGAGTAGCCACTGAGGCTTGTGGCTACCATATTGCACAGTGCAGACATAGAACATTTCCTTCATTGTAGAAAGTTTTATTGAACAATGCTGCTGCAGAATATGGAGTTTTCATGGTAGACAGGACTGGAGACCTGCACTATTTCCAGATGATGAATTTTGGGGGAGAATTGTTGCTGCGGCCGGGCCAGGGTTCAAATAAAAACTATTCTGTTTCATCACACAGCTCTTCTGCAGATCTCAGTACGCAGCTCAAGAAAGTCATCACTTTGCTTCTTCTGACTCGGTGGCTTGTTGCTTTAGAAATTGCTAAAGTCACATGTTCAGATCATACCATGCAAGCAGATGGACCGCTTGCTCAGGAAGGGAAGGTAGGTAACAGAAAACAACTTCAACCTTAGGACTGAGCCAGTCTTTTGCAATGGTCGCCTCAGTTCAAGCACAGAAAATATTCTTCTCATCTACCCCCCTTTGTTATTTGGACACTAATTTCAACCTTCTAAAACGCATCTATTAAATTTGGTAGCCCAATAAGCGTTTTATTAAATGTAGGTTGAGCCGGCTTTCACTGAACTCTGCCATGAGCTTATTAAGTTAAAAAAATACATTAAGAAGACCAAAGTTCCTTCTTTTAATTTCTTTAGATCCTTTAGAGGAAACCAATGTTTATCTCTGTAACGTTCAAATTGGCATAACTAAAAGTCAGCCAAGTTTGACATCCAACCACCAAGTGTCCTGGAGGTCATTTCCCCCTCCTTTCTCAGTTTCTGTGTTCCCATTTCCTGCTTAGATGACAGTTTGGAAGTCGCTGAATGAATTCGCAAGTACTACTGTTTGCACTTTCACACGCTGTTTAAAGGCAGAGGTATCAGGTTTCACAGAGCTGTGAGGAAGTTGGCCGCCACTTCAAAGCAATTTGGAAGCATCTATTGCTTTATTAAGCAAGGGCAATAATGATCTACAAAGTGCCAACTCGCTCATAGTTTCCTGCTCTTCCTGCATTTCCCTGCAAATACCACAGTCTCTCTTTTCCTACTTAAATACTAGTTAGTACTTGGCCTTGAAAATGACAGATCTGTCAGCAACCACAAATAAAGAGCTAAGTCCACCTAGCTAAATCCCTTACACAGCTATGAGAGCTAGGGGTGGTAGAAATAATTTGTGAAATTATTTCTGCTGTGAAATAATTTGTCTCTTGTCACTTTACCTTTAGCAGCGTACTTTATCCCTCAACTCCCTTTATGTTTGCACTCTCGATATTTCTACAGATATTGTGAGATCCAATAATAATTACAAATGGTTAGTCCCCACAGTAACTAAACATAATCAACGATGTGTTTCTGATTAGTCAAACACTTGCTAACCCAAGTGGAGACAGTATAAGTGCAAATATTCTGTACTCTATCCAAGGAACACAAACTCTAGTTTTGGAGATAAGTCTAACCTATAATAGGGAACAATGACAAATCATAGACTAATTAAATGTGAATTTGGAAAATGAATTATCCTTCCTGGTCCCTTTCTACTGTAATACCATATGAATTCTGGAATGATATAACCAGGGACTCTATCATGCCTTATAGGACATTAAGATGTTAAGACCAACATGACAACTGAACTGTCATTCCTGAAACTTGACCTTGTCACTTTTAACAAGGCTGGTCTTACCAAGTGATCCCTGGTACTTAGGATGTATTTGTCAGCTGGTAGTGAAACTCTAGTCTTATAGATATCTGCACCTACCTCTCCCCTCTCTGTTGGTCCCCGCTGGGATAGACACATCGAGGTGAATGACTTTCAAAGCCACAAGATCTACCTTTTTAATATTATCCATTAAAACCTGGTCCAGTCAAAATCTTCTGTAAGCTTCTCCAAATGAATAATTTCTATGGATTCCAGATGTTAAATCGAATTATTGGTCTTCCCATTTACATGTAAAACAGACATGGTTTGTTGATTATAATCCCTCAACCACCAAAAATCCAATGCCAAAGAACATAGAAATGACATCTATCCAAGAAAGCTGAGGCAACTTTTAGAGATTATCATGAGTGTAGCTGGCCAGTCATCTAAGTATTTCAGGACTCAGAACTTGCGGCCAAAGTCAGTTTGGGGAATATAGCTGGATATGGCAGAAAATAAAGGAATAGAAGTAATAGAATGGGTTATCACGTGTCCCCAAGGCTCTGGTTCACAGGATGTAGCCACTGCCTGACTTTTTTATTAAGTACAAAGTTAAATTTAATTACCTCCTTTGACCATGCCAGTAACACTCATCTAGTAATTAAATAAGAGCTGAGTTTTTGCTCTTTTCCCTGTGTTGTTCTTGAGTCAAGAAAGGTCATTTTTCATCATTTCAGCTAATTGGTTCAATTCCAATAAATATAGCAGCAGTGAAAACATATCCACATACAAAGGGTCCATAGAAGGAATTCAGAGAAATTGGAAAGAAATTCATGTTTACAATTGTGAAGAGTAACTTGTTGAGTAATGCTGTTTTTTAAAACAATTTTCAACCAAATTAGCAATGCTTTTCAAAACAGCCATCTTAAAAGTTGACTTGTCACATGGATATAGTCAATAATATTGTAATAACTAAGTATGGTGTCTGATGAATACTAGACTTATCAGGGTGATCATTTTGTAAGCTATATAAATGTCTAATCATTAGATTGTACACCTGAAACTAATATAATATTGTATTTTAACTGATATTAAATTTTTTTAAAATAGAAGGTGACATGCCTAAGACATAGTTCTTCTTAACATGTTTTTAAATCCTGACTTTGGAGGTGCCTTCAGCTCTAATAGATGAAATGCATCTAAAACTCTAGCCTATCACTTTAAAATCACACTTTAGTTGAGGCTCAAACAGTACTGCCTGGTTTGATCAGTCATTTACTAGCCCAATGTCTTAATTGATTCAGGTTACTGTCACAAATGCCACAGACTAGTGGTTTACAAATTATAAACATTTATTTCTCACAGTTCTGGATGCTGGGAAGTCCAAGATCAAGGCTCCAGTAAACTGGATGTCTGGTAAAAGCCTACTTCCTAATTCGTAACCAGCTGTCTTTTTATTGTGTCCTCATATGGCAGACCTCTCTGAGGTCTCTTTTCTAAGAATACTATAATTCCTTTATTAATCCCCTGAGAGCCCTCATGACCTAATCACCTTCCAAAGGCCCCACTTCCTAACACTATCACCTTGGGCATTAGAATTTCATACATGAATTGGGGGAAGAAAGGGCCAGAAACACATTCAGGTCATAGTATCCAGCTAAACCCTGAACCACTATTGGCTTTTCTCAAAATATTAAATATGTTCTCCAATAGTGAAGGGTGCTCCCAGCGAGCAAGCTCAAAAACATAAGTCAGTTTCTGAAGATCATTTTCAAGGGGGCATTTCACAATGGCTGGAACAAAGGTAGCATTATTGGAATAAGTTTATGCTTCCCAAGATAACTTCTTTAAAGAGCCTTCATGTAAATACCTAAGAGCTGTTTCATGCTATAGTGTACCTCCCAGTACAATGCTTTGCACAGTCTTCCACGTAGCGATGTGCCCTACAGCGTACATTTTCACACCACCATCAGCCTTGTCCCATAGGTTTTATTTCTTTCTCCTTAAATTCTTCACCCAAAGTAAAGCTCAACATTTTCCAGGAAAGTTCCTGAACAACTTTTCTAGCCTCAGTCAGTTTAGCCAACATTCCTTTAGCTCTTTCTCTTTTTCTGCTTGAGATACCTCATATTATTTTCCTGTATATTATTATCTTTTTGAACACTGTTTCATATAAAATATTTGAAGACAACGATCTCTCTCAAGCTTTGTCGTATTTACCATACCATCCAACACTGTGACTCTTCTATAATAGCATTCAATAAATATTAATCAATGAATTGCAAGACCACTCTTTTTTTTGTCAAATTTTTATCTACTATTTTCTTCTTAAAATTTTTTGGCTATGTACAAAATAAAAGTAAAATGCATAGGCTATTAGCTAATCCTTAACTTGTGTAAGTGATAAAACTCTTCCTTTGGTAGTCAACAAATATGTGCTGAACACCTTCTATATGAAGCTACTATTTCAGGAACTGAGAATACAGCTATCTAAGGATGGAGCTCATACTTTCAATGAGAGAAGAGAAAAATCATTGATTAGTAATAACAACAAATATAAAGTAAAATATGTATTCTACCCAGTAATGACATTTGCTAGAGGGAAAGAAAGCATGCAAGAAGAGTAAGGAAGAGTGGGGAAGGCTTAAGCAGCAAGTACAATTTTAAACAGGATGATTAGGGAAGACCTCAGTGGGAGGTGGTTATGGAGGAAAGACCTGAAGAGAATGAGATGTCAAACCTTGTCATGCATAGAGAGCATTTGGGATGAGGATCATATGGGATGAGAACTAAGGATCATATAGGTAGATATAGAAATCTGGCATTTTAATACATGCTCTTCTTAGCCTGATATTCCCTGAGGCCCTCAAAATGGCTTCATAGCCTCTTGTGCTTACTTATATCTAAATATTAATCACACTGTGCCATTAATCTTATATTATATGTCTCTCTCAGGAGACTGTGAGCAATTTGAAGGCAAGGATTATCTAATGTATCTATACAAATCTCATAGTTTTTTTTAACACAATTCCTGGCCAACAGTAAGAAATCAATAATTGTTGCCTATTGAATTAATCATCATTCAGGTCAACAATTCATCTCATCGAAATTCAAAGCTTAGCTTATCCTAATTTGAGTCAAATGATGGTTGTGTAGGTATATTTAGTTTTCATGTAAACACTTGGCAAACTATATTTGAGATTAAGGATTAATTTTTTTATAAAAAATCAAGTAAACCTGGCCCTATCACCTCTTCTGGCCCTTCTGCCTGGATGGAGAACTCTCCAAATATGGATTTAAAACTGGGCAGTACATTCGCTGCTGCTCAATAAAGGCGGAACAGCTAGCACAAGAAAAGATGATGCGTGTTCCCAAAGGAAACCTTTAAATTAGCACACATGGCACTAATTTAAGCCTCAAATTATTAACATGAGGAAAGAGTAAAGATCAAGTCATCCAAAAACTCAAGGACAAGTGAGGTGAGCACACAGTCTTCTCGGCGTCATCAGGGTTGTGTAGAGATAACTTTCTTGCTGGCTTTTAAGTTGGGAAAGGGGGTGTGAGGAATGCCAACTTCTTCTTACCACTGCTCTATTCTTCATGGAAAAAAAGTTCTTCCTCTTTTAAATCATCTTCAGTTCCCCTCCTTATAGACATTTAGTGTCCCTAACAAAATCTATTCACAGTGTCTCTTGAAGTACTCGAAGAGAATACAGATGACTCAGGGGTCCTCTCATATGCTCCTATGCCCTGAGCTGGTGTGGCAGTTCCAGTGAAGTCTGCTGCTGGCTTCTGGCCAGCCAGGATCTTGTTTACTAGTACTAATCATTTAATAGTTAGCCAGGTCCAGTGGTTGCTCTTAATGGAAACTTTCTACCATCCTCAGAGGTGACAAAGTATCTCTAAAAAGCTGCTGTAGCCGCTCTCACAGCTCAGGCTCCATGTCTTTTCTACTTCTAACTGTGTCTCATCTGAATACTCTTTTTTCTGCATGGGTCCTTCGAATTTACAAACTAGCTAGATTATTTTATTTTCACTTTCTTCCCCAGATGCTGACTCTCAGGGCTGTTTCTTTAGTGATTGATTGAACATTAGCACAAAAACCATGAGACAGTCATCCTGGAGACCCCATCAATAACACTCAGTGAGTATCCCAGGCTACTGCTCATCTAGTAGAGGACATGGATGAGTATTATCCATAATCCCAGACACACACACACACACACACACACACACACACACACACACAAATAAATAAAATAACATAAATTTGTCACTCTATCATTCCAAGGCACACCTCACACCAAGAAATGGCGTAAAGGGAAACAACATTGTGCTACTAAATGCCCTGGGCTCTGGGTGTGGCCAACACATCTGTGAGGAAAAGATGTGGTATCCAAATGAGCTGGTGCAAGTTGGTTGGGGGCTTGATTTTGCTAATTTTTATTATTTAAAAACTTTTTTTTTTAAGAAGCTAATCATGGACTCCCTCAGGATGCTTCCTAGACTTTGTTTGTCTATAAACATGGAGTTCTGCCTCTAGGGCATAGCGAATATTTTGGGCTAGCCAAGAGATTGCCTCTAAACTGATAGGCAGAGACCTCTGAAACTTAAATTTCAAAGAAAGCTGGCACTGGGTTTGAAATGATAACTCTTTATTTTATAGCTGAAACACCAAGGCCTTGGGATGGGACATGGTGAGCCCAAGACCTCACTCAGCTGGAGCTTTTCTACAGGTCTATTCACACCTCTGTCCCCAGTACTTGAACTGAGTTCACATCTAGGTCCCTTTAAGTCACATCTCTCTCCAAACTCCATCTAATGATGCTGAATATCACTTTTCCTAAGAGAAGAAACATTAAGCGTGTGTTAACAAACAAGTAAACTACATGTAGTTTTTCCCAATTTTCTCCAAGAAATTAACTCTGAGATCACCCTCTGACTCATCACTCCCAGGTGGTACAATATCTCCACAGCCCTCCAGCTCTTTCAACTAACTATAAGCTCCAAAGAGGCATAGACTGTGATCCATGGTTTTCCCAGGGTTTAGCACATGATGCATTTTTAGCAATCAATCTGCAGTTATTGAGTAAATAATAAATCCTCCTAGTGTTAACTATAAATGGGAGGTCAACAATTAGACATACTGACTTAACTGTTTCCTATCGCCTCTGACTAGTAAGCTATTTTGCTTAAATTATTTCAAGAAAGTCATGGTTTGATTATACTACTAAGTGGTTATCTGTGTTCTGCCCACAGAGGTTGTTGTCATCTATATTCTCCACTTATCTTCTTGAAGTCAGGCACCTTATTGAAAAATAATTTGCATCAAGGCCATAAAGGAAAAAAACAGTCCATGACTAGAGCATGAACAAGTAAATTAGAGTACATTAGAGTAATAGGACAATTTAGTAACTACCTATTAAGTGCCTACTATATTCAGTCACTATCCATCCTATTGGTTAGCAAAACAGATCTCTGTCATAGTGGAGTTTGCATAATTAAAAAGTTATGTTCATTTTTAGTTACATAGAGAATTTTTAGTTACATAGAGAAATGCTTAGCATATGAAGTAAAAAAAAATCAGGAAATAAAATTATATATTCAATGTGATATTAATAGATTCCTATACACACAGAAAATTATTTTAAGTCAAAATCTAAACAGACATCTTTGAGTGCTGAAATTTTGAGTTATTGTTATTTTTATCTAAGCTTTTCTATATTTCAATATTTAAAAAGTTATTTTCAATAAGCAACTTTTATAGTCAGATAAACAATGGAGTAGGTAAGAGAGAGTAACACCCTCACCTGAGCCACAGGAATCTGAAACCCTTGTTCTAAAAACTCCTACAGGGTGCTCCTTATTACACTTTTTAAAAATACATAAGTTTCTCAATCTACACAGCCCATTTTAGCATTCATCTGGCAGCTGAGAAGAGCAAGCAATAATTTGCCATGAACAATTGCTGCTCAGTATTAAATGTGTTTGAGGCTGATAAGGATAAATTAATGAGTTGATGGGTCAATGTAAAGTGAGTTTTCAGATATTATGTATTCTAATAGTCATAAAAGTATTTATAGATTCTACTTATATACAAAGTACATTGAGCACCTGTGTGCACAATACATAAACACACACATATACATACACACACCATAACAACAAAGGGTAGCAGTACATTAGTAGCCAGGTGCTAAAGATTTTCTAAGAGTCCTAATGTCATAGAATTTTATTATCATCAATACAGGAGACTTTTAAACTAAACATTCGTTAATTTTTATCCCTTCATAAGACTTTGACCAAATAGATATTTAAACACTAGAAAAAACAAGTACTTTATCAGACTATGTGCCCTAATTTTTGTTTCAGAATCGAAGGCCACCTAAACAAAAGAGCAGTACATAAATGTTCATGAAGAAGCCTAAATAGAGAGTCTTATCTTGTATTTTTAATCCCAAACATATTGTCAAATATGTGCAAACACATCCAATTGCTCTACTGCCATTTTCCTGTATATCTGTATGTCTCATACACACACACATGCATGCATACACACACACCACACACACACATACAAATGAAGTTGAGAAAGAAACTAAGCTGAGAGACAGAGGGTGCTCTAAAGGCACAATAAATTAGGTGAAAATAATTAATAGGGACAATGATATAAGAATCAAATATTATAGCATCTCAGCTCTGGTGCGTGGACGAGGGGGAAGTAGAATATGAGATAAAGGGAGATTTGGGTGTTGGATTTTTCTGAAGTATGTGGAACTGATCAGTCAATACCTTTAAAGAAAAAAAGCCTCAAGTATCAATATCTGAAGCAGAATAAGTTCAAGATTCTTTGTCTAACCAAAAGATTAGATATCCGGAAGGGTAGGAAAGCCATACAAAAGACTGTTCGAATTTCATTCTCAATTGGCAGCTAAAAAAAAAGCAATCTCTCTCATCCTCGAAGTCCAGGGGTTTTCCCAACTATGATATGTGAACAAGCCAGAAACATCATGGGGGTCATAGAGTCCACAAACCAGTGTCACCAAGGGCTTGATTCTGAGGACCCAGATGACAGGATGGAGGTGGAGGTCCCTGGGAGTATGTAGAGATTCCGTGTCCTAAATAGCTTGACCCTGCTCCATGCAAGGAACACTGAGAAGGGGAAGGGGCAGGGATTCAGGTGTGTTTTTCCTGTTGTGTTTATTTTTTCCTATTTGTCTTTGCTTTGTTAGGCTGATTCCTTCGTATAATGGCAATATATGTTTAGTGCAGAAAATCTATGTATGCATAATAGTGCAAAAGCAGAAATGAATACCACCTGTAATCTCATGACTCAGATACTCAGCCTTAACATTCTGACATATATCTATCCAGCTTTTTTTTTTAACAAGGTATAAAATTGTTTGGCATTTTTTTAAATTGGGGATCATTATGAACATATTGCTTTATAACCTGCCTCTTAGATTTTAAATAATATCCTGATCATTTGGCTAAGTCATTAAATATTCTTTTAAAACATGATTTTTAATGGCTGTATTCAAGGCTATCATATGGAAAAACTCTCATTTAGTTAATTATTTCCATACTCATATTTTAGCTGATTCTGATCTACATAGAGTTTGTGAGGTGTATTCTCATACGTAATCTGTAACAAATGTTTTGTTTTTCTTCCAGATAACTTTCTAGAGGTGAAATCGGTGCATGTCTATGCATATTGCTTCAAGGATTTTATACTTAATATCAACTCATCCTCCAGAAAAGTCTGCTGATTTATATTTCCCCAGTAGTGGATGAGACTGCCTGTTCTCTTCATATCCTCACTAACATTAACTATCACAACATCACTGTAAAAAAAAAATCTCTTGGATTAGTATCAAAATATAAGTATTTTCCTTTTAATTGCAATTAAAGAAAATTATTGATGAGGTTTCCCTTACACTTATTCATTATTTTGTGCTTAACACAAAAAGAAAACCAACTTGCAATTTTCTATTGTACACATCCTTTTGCACAAAGGCAGACAGCACATCACACTTCTCTCCACCTTTTTCCATTCCTGAGGTACTATTTGCCTCACTGTCATTTTTCCCACTAGAGGGACAGTAAAGTAGTTAATTCAAAGGAGAAAAGGGAGAAGAGCAGAAGAAGATGTTCAAAAGTTTGGAAGAGGGAAAGTGGTTGGACAAGGGAGAAGGAAGTTAGGTTTCAACTCTGTGTCACTGAAGAAGAGGACTCAACAAGGAGCAAGCGGATTTTTGCCAGAGAATATTTAAAAAGCTCAGAAGTTAGTATTAACACTAGTTCAATCTTCACATTTCCTCTTTCAACCCACACAGGCTGACAGCTGCTTCTCCCAGGGGAAGAGGGTGGGAGATATTTAGAGGGTGGTCATGCAGCCAGCCCACTGTGCCCAGCCAAGGACACCTGGCTGGCATCCTGTAGAGTTCAGCATTTGTCAATCCCAGTGTATCTTGATTTGGACATAAAATTATCAGTTTACTCTATTAGATTGAAATGTGTTCCTCAAAAGGTACCCACCTTGGAATGTGGCCTTATTTGGAATAATCTTAGTGAGTGTAATAAAGGCAAAGACCTCAAAAATGAGATGGTCCTGAATTAGGTTGGACCCAAAATTCAATAGGCAGAGCCCTTCTAAGAGACAGAAAGGAGAAGAGACAAAGGGGAGAAGGCCATGCAACTACAGAGGCTGAAATGGAGATGATGCTGCCACAAGCCAAGAAACGTCAAGGATCAACAACAGCCACAAGAAGTTAGGAGAGAGGCATGGGATGGATTCTCCTTCTGAGCCTCCAGAAGAATCCAACCCTGCCAACATCTTGATTTGGGATGCCTGGACTCCAAGGATGCGAAAAAATTAATTTTTTGTTGTTTTAAGCCATCCACTTTGTGGCACTTTGCTACATGGCAGCTGTAGAGACCTAGTACTGTCACACCGAGGTGCAGAGTTCAGCCCCCGGGGTTGAGAAGATGTCCCCAGCTATAGGAGGGGAAAACAAAACGAGCCCATTGAAAGGTCAGACACCTTCATTAGCCGTCTTTTCCTGCTGAGCTCCAGAGCTCAGTGTACAGGTTGCCACACTCAGCCCTTCCCAGCACAGGGAGGAAACTGGAAATCATTTCTCCCGAGAAGCCAGCTGCCCTGGCCACTGCTCCTCTTGAGCCCTCTCCTGTGAAGCCCAAAGGTCAACAGGTGTTGCCCATGCAGACACAGCTTCCAATCATATTTTTTTCTGTGCAGCATCCTTAACCATAAATGGACACCAAATAATCGCAAAGGGAAATGAATTCAGAGAATCAGAGGAAAACATGCGGAGATTTATAAGTCATTGGAGCATCTCCTTCTCGAGGAAAACTGTCTCTCTGTTCCACAGCCTCAACCTCTTTCTCTTGCTCTGGATTCCAGCGGCCTGACCCAGATGCCTTAGTCCTATGGCACCTATGAGAACTTTTATATCTATTTTACTCTCTTTTAGATGCTTAGTTCTGTATTTTAGACATCCCTGTCTTCCCCAGAGCACTGACTCCTGTCAAGAGTCTCCATAAATATGACTAAAGATGAGATTCTTTAAACGTGTATGGGCAACACGTTTCCCCCCATACACACACATTCAGCATAACCTTGGTGAATCGACCAGCTAATCCATGTCCCAGGAGTCCCCATGGCTGGACACATTACTCATAAGTGCCTTCAGGGACTAAGGACTTCTAGACGCCTGTGCCAAGGGCTTGATCAGATCATGCCATTCCATCTTCCCAGCAACCCTAGAAGCTGAGAACTACAGTTATCCCTCATTTTATAGGTAAGGACGAACACAGGCTCCCAAAGATTCCCCAGCTCACTCAGGGCCACACAGACCAGGTCCAGACCCAGGCAGTCTAACTTCTAAGGCTGGGCCCTGAGACTTAAAGCAGGTTCTCCCTCAGACCTCATCAGGGTCATTTGTGGTCTCCAGTGAGAAGAGTCACTCACTTCTCCTTCATTTACACCAGAGACTAAAAGTGCTCATAGGTTAAATCTTAAGGCTTATGCCAAGAAGACAGAGAGAAAACTCCCTGGTCCATGTCATCGGTGGGGCTCCCAATGGGGGATGGGAATCAGACAAGCCATACAGGATCCAGAAGGATCCCAGCCGATGGGGCGCCCCATCAGAGCTCCTGTGCAGGGACTACACTTGCATTTGGAAGAATGAAGAGCTCAAGAGGAGAAAGGAAAAGTCCTTCTTCTTCTTACCTCCACATCTGCACAAAATCAGGCAAACATGGCCTACTCCGGACAGGACAGCAGATTGAATCTAAAATAGCAGGAGCAGCTGTTTTGAATAAAACTTTAATGTGATGCCTGGGCCCCTCCTTGGGTTTCTGTTAGGACTTTTGGGAAGTAGATGAACTTTGGTCTTCCAGAATCCCACAGCATTCTGGTTCTGTATGGAACAGCCCCTTAGAGTAAATTGTGTTTAAAAGGAGGGGCTATGAGGAAGCTTATCGACCTCATAGACTATAATCAACTGAGTAAGAACCACCACCGCCTCCAAAAAAAACTATTGAGGATATAATCCTTAAAACCTGTGAATGTTGCCTTATATGGCAAAATAGACTTTGCAGGTACTAGTAAGTTAAGTATCTTGAGACAAAGAGATTATCCTGACTTACCCAGATAGGCTCTACAGGTCACCCCTCACTAAGGGCTCAAAGGGAACACAGCCCTGCTGACACCTGGTTTTTGGCTTAGGGACACTGATTCTGCACTTCTGACCTACAAAAGAATAAATGTGTGAGTGTTGAAAGCAACGAGTTTGTGGCGATTTATTATAGCAGCCATAGGAAACTAATACATAGTCTCATGTCTATTAATGGCTAATTTGTATTTATTTGTATTTATTTAGTTTTCATTTTCCTTTTTATTAAATAAGTAGCAAACCTGATCATCAGATGCTCTGTGGACAGGAATGGCAGCAGCTGGTCAACCAGATGCCACTGCTGAACTGCTAGGAACTGTTCCGCATTTCCTGTGGCCTTTGGCATGTTTTCTTAAAGGGAGATGTAAGGACAGGGCAGGCTTCAATAGAATCCCTATGTCCCAAAGCCCATTCAGATCATTTACTTTTCCACAACAACAGGTAGCAAAGTAAAACACCTATCATCCTGATGCCACAGTCCCAGACCTCTGGTCCCCTGTGACCTCATCCATGTAGGTGTAGAGGGGCTGAAACCACAGTGCTGTGATGATGGCTACAGGCCAGGGTATGGGGTTTCTCTCTTGTCCTAATAGGAAGGCAACAAGGCTAGAGGACAGAGTGGATATAACCATCATAATTCAATTCCCATCATTGGGGTCAACAACTTTAAGAGCTTTGAAGAAATGGCTCAAAACCTTTGATAAATGGTGTTTAGCCACCTCCCGGGGGTCTCCAATCTTCTGGAAGCACTGGGTGGTGGAAAGTAGGCCTTGGTCTTAGATAACCTCGCCTTTGACACTTCACAGCTAGGCCTCAGTGTCCTCAGTTATAAAATACAAGAATTGATTTAGATCAAGGTTTGCACAACAGAATCTCTTATTTACTGATTTCTTTGGTCTGCATTGTCACAATAACTTAAACATCCTTGCTCTGTGTGTAGCTTAGAAACAGTGCTGCTTTTTAGAATATAAATGCATTGAGACTTGTTTTTCCTTTCATAGATAAAAATGTAGAACAAACATCATCTTTTAAAAAATTCTAAATAGAGATGACTGTTTTTGGAAGGTAGTATTTCAAGAAAGTAATCAAAATAATGCCAGCTGGTACTATAATACCAAATCCTATAGAAGTCTAAACATTTAACCTAATATCATATTTCAAAGCCCCTCATCTGCCCCTGGGTATAAACAAGTGTCTGCAATGTTAGATCCTTTCCTGAACTTTAATGAATGATATAAACTTGTAGGAGCTTTCACAACATAAGCGCCTCCTAAAATAAACTTATGAAGTCTCTAAAATCAAGACACTCTATAGAAAGTGCTGATCACTACTTGTTAAAGAAATTAATTTATGCAGTGCCATAGGTGCCATAGGTGAGAAAGTGCTTATCACTGAATATATCCACAGTCATAAACCTGCAAAGAAAATGCATTTGCCGCTCATCAGGCTCTTAACTCTGTCATTCTCTTGGCCAGGGTTTCCTCTTTTTCTTTCACCTTTGCAGAAGGTACTTGCTGGAAGGCATTGCTGGAAGGTTGGAAAGACCCTGTCCACAAATGAGCATTTCCCAGAAGACTTCGAAATTAGAATGATTGTGTAGGTCTGTGCAAGCCTGCACCTCCTGTGCCCTTAGCACAATTACTCTTCCTTCTGAATTACATCCCTGCCCTGCCTTTTTACTACTCTAGATTAACTACTAGGAATCAAAAATGTTAATGTCTACTGTGCAGATGTTCATCTTCTCTCTCAGTACAGCTCCATGGCTACAGACTTCAAAAAAGGAACCGAGCTCTCCTGGTGATGGTTGTGTGACATTGAGCAAACCACTGTACCTCCCCAAGTCTTGGCTGGGACCACTTAAGCGGGATGACCCTCATTTTTACTTCCTCCCTGACTTACTGACTGCTGTTTCTGGTCTCACCAAGATTCAAGCAGGGAGGGAGGAGAGGTGACCAGGTAAAAAGTTCTGACTTGCTCAATACATTCATACAAAGGTTCCATGCCCTCTGGGATTAAGAAGTGTTTAAAGATGACATTTTATGGGTTCTCTGAAGACCCTCCCTCGGATACTGTACATGTAACTTTGCCAAGGGCAGAGCCTCCTGTATCAAGCCCTACTCATTTCTATCAGCTGGTTCCAAGAAGACTCAAATCTGAAATGTCCAGGACAATATTCCAGCCAAGGCTTCTGCAGCTGGACCCTGGAGTCCTGCTCCTCAACTTTTCATCAGAAGGCAGGGTCAAAAGTTCCCAGATGTAGCCCTAGACCTACTGGTACAGCCATTTTTGTTTACTTAAGGTCTCCTCAGGCACCTAACCACTCTGTCCTATCTATAAGTGCTGGGACACAGGTGTCCCAGTAAGATAAAACCTGGCTCAAAGGGTGCTTCACAATCCAGCCCTGGAAGGGGGCTGGGGCTTCCCACAAAGCTCTCAACACAAAATTCCTCCTGATAAATTATGTCCTAATTTCCATATTCCTGACCCTATTACATTCTTCATCTAACTGAGATTCACTTGGGTAAGAGATTCAAGAGATATACATGGTTCTAGAATATATCTTTTGAAATGTATATCTGAATAATCTTCTCACAGGTAAATGTAGTATCTAACATTTATTACATCTGTAAAAAAAACAGATATAAACCTATAAAATTCACTTGTTTAAACTGTACAATGCAGTGGATTTTAATATTTCACAAAATTATGCGACCATCATCACTCTCTAGTTCAGAACACTATCATCACCCCAGAAAGAAACTCTATATCCATTATCAGCCACTCTCCATTCTTCCAGGTCCACAGCCCATGGCAACTACTAATCTACTTCCTGTATAGATTTGCATATTCTTGACATGTCATATACATGAAATCATGCAATATGTGGCTTATTTCATTTAGCACATTTTGAAGGTTCATCTATATTGCAGCACACATCAGTTTTTCATCCCTTTTTATGGCTGGATAATATAATTTATAGATATATCACATTTCATTTATTCATTCATCAGTTGTTTGGTATTTAGGCTATTTTCACTTTTTGGCTATTATGAATAATCTATACAAATTTTTGTCTGGATATATGTTTTTAGTTCTCTTGGATATACACCTAAGAGTGAAACTGCTGGGTGACATGATAACTCTATGTTGAAGCTTTTCAGGAACTGCCAGACTATTTTTCAGATGGCTACACTATTTAACAATCCCAAATATATGAGGTTTCTGATTTCTCTACATCCTTACCAACACTTGTTATTATATGTCTTTTTAAATATAGTTTGTGGGTATGAAATGATATCTCTTTATGATGATTTTGATTTGAATTACTCTAATGACTAATGATATTGGCCATCTTTTCACATGCTTATTGGCCATTTGTACATCTTCTATGGAAAAATGTTCATTCAAATCCTTTCATTAATTGGGTAATTTGTCTTTTTATTGTTGACTTCTAAGAATTTTTTTATTCTTAATATTAAACTCTTATCAGATATATGTTTTGCAGATATGTTCTCCCATTTTATAAGTTGTCTTTTCACTTTTTTGATAGTATTCTTTGAAGCATAAAGGTTTTAAATTTTGATAAAATTCAATTTATCTATTTTTTTCCTTGTGCTTCAGGTGTCATATCTAAAAAGCCATTGCCTAATCCAAAGTCATGAAGATTTACACCTATGCTTTTGTGTAAGAGTTTTATTAGTTTAGTGGTTATATTAAGGTCTTTGGTTCATTTTGAGTAACTTTCAATGCATGTGAGTTATTCCAATACTCAATAACTAATTTCTCTAAGAAAAAAAAACTTTACAAATTGACATACTACTCACATGGCTATAAACCTACATTAGCTATATCTTAATAAAATATTACTTTTTCAAATTCTCCTTGCTAAAATGTATGTGCCTGACAAAGAGAACTAACCTTGCAGCATTCTGATCTCTTCTTAAATGAAATCTTGAGTATAATGAAGTGTCAAGGAATAGAGCTGTTGGTAAGTTCTTATCAGAACTCATTGCTATCAGAAATTCATGAAAATACAAAGAGAAGACATCTTTAACTCTGTAGGTGTGAAAGGATAAGAGGAAAAAGAAGCTAAAATCATAAATGTAGAAAGAAGGGGTCAAGATGGCAGGCTAGGTAAAAGCATGGTTTACCTCTTCCCATGACGACATTAAAATTAAGACCAAATTATAAAATTATCAACATGGAAAACCACATCAGTCTAGCTGATCAGAACACATACTTCTGAGGATATAAAATAAAAGCCACATTGAAACCAATAGGAGGAGCAGAGACATGAAGCAGGCTGGTCCCACACCCACACGCATAGCTGAACACTGGGAGTACAAGCATAGCTGCAGAGGCCCCTGAAGAAATGAGGCACCACACAGGGACTACCATGTCCTGAGTTCCACTCATCTAAGAGGAGTTCCCACAAAATCTGAATGTAAAAACCAGTGGGGATTCCGGCCTCCAGGGTGAAAGAAATCTGAACACCCAGATGTCCTCCTTAAAGGGCCCATATACAGACTCTCTCACAAACACTCACCCTGGGCGCCAGCAGAGAACCAGCAGATTGGGAGGCACAATAGCCATACGAAGAGGGATTGAGTTGGGTGGCACCAGAGTGAAGGCCTGAGGGAAAGCTACCTTGCTCTTTTGTTGAGCTCTCTCGGAGCAGTCTGCAGATAGGCACCATTTTGCCTATGTTGAGCCCTCCCTCAACACAGCCAGTTTTGAAGCTGCACTGGCCAATGGCAACAGCCAGCTCCACCCCATGTCTCTCTGGATCCCCGCCCCATCCAACCCACAATGGGCCTGTGGGGCCCATTGCAGACAGCCAGCTCTATCCTGCTCCTTTCCTGGCCATGGATTCATCAGCAAACAGCAGCCCTCAGGTCATGTGGCACACACCTGGCCCCCGCATTTTGTAAGAGACATTTGGTGGGGGGCCACTTAAGCCAGCCCAAGCTACAGTATCTTTTAAATAAATTGTGAGAGTCTATGGTTTAGGGAAGATGACGACTGGCCTCACTGTGATCTGAGACTTTTCCAAGAGTCCACAGGCTCAGCATTGGCAACAATTCTGTATCTGCATTAGCCTGACAAGATCCGATTCAATAGATTTCAGGTGTATGCAGGCCCAAGGTAAGCAGCTGCTAGTTTTACTGTGATCTGAGACTTTTATAAGAAGCCACAGATACAGCACTGGCACACGATGTGAATCTGCACTGGCCAGGTGAAATCTACTTTCGTTACCTACCCAGCTCATGTACCACCAAAAGGCTCTTTCAGGTGCGGAGTTTTACAAGTTGCTGGCAGGCAGCCTCAGGCTTTGCAGTGTACAGGTCCTTTTGCTAAGCCACCCAGGCTCAATACTGGGGGTACTTGACTTCAGCTTGCAGCATGGTCTCTTCCACTTGCATCCAGATCCAACATAGATAGAAAACATCTGTGGACTGCTACGTAGCTGTTACCAGGTAGCCCAAAGCAATCAAAGGCAGTGGCTGACCTTGGTCAGTGCAGGAACCTTCACAAAGGGCCATAGAAACAACACACACAGAAGCTGCTGTCAGACAACAACAGAACACCACCTGAATAGACCCATAAACTGCATACCTAAAGGGTGGTCTCAACATATACAAGAGCCTACTGGAGTAAGCCCTCACACAGCAGCTCATACCCTCCTACAGTTTGGCTAATCCCTAAAGCCAGTCATCCTGAGAGTCAATCCCATCCACTGATGTGCTAACAGCAATCTCGATTTAGCCACAACAGGAGAACACACACAACCCACACAAGGAATATTCCCAGAGGCCCTGCACAGGTGTTCAGCCAGACTGTGCCACTGGGCCACACAGGATACTTACTACATATGGCCATCTGACCAAGGCTGGGAGACATAACAAATATTCTTAATATATAGAAATAAACACATAGAGACAACTAAAATGAGAATATAAAGAAACATTCCACAAATGAAACAATAGGCAAAAACTCCAGAAAAAGAAAAACTAAATGAAATGAGGAAAGCAACCTACCAGAGACAGAGTTCAAAACACTGGTTATAAGAATGCTCAACAAATTTAGGGGGAGAATAGATGATCTCAGTAAGAACTTCAACTGAGAGACAGTAAACATAAAAAGGACATAGAAACCATTAAAAAGAACCAATCAGAAATGAAGAATACAATAACTGAAATAAAGAATACGCTAGAAGGAATTAACAGTAGATTAGATGAAACAGAAAATCAAATCAGTGACTAGGAAGACAAGGTAGCAGATAACATCTAATCAGGACAGCAAAAAAAAAAAAAAAAAGAAAGAATTAAAAAATGAGCAAAAGTTAAGAGACCTCTGGGACAACATCAAGTTTACCAACATCTGCATCATGGGTGTACCACAAGGAGAAGAGAAAAAGCAAGAGATTGAGAACCTATTTGAAGAAATAATGGCAAAAACTTCCCTGACCTGGCAAAGAAAATAGACATACAAGTCCAAGAATCTCAGAGTCCCAAACAAGAGGAACCCAAATAGACTCACATCGAGACACATTATAACTAAAATGTGAAAGGTTAAAGATAAAGAGAGAATCTTAAATGCAACAAGAGAAAGGCAGCTAGTTACTTATAAGGGTACTCCCATAAGAATGTCAGCTGATTTTTCAACAGAAATTTAGCAGACCAGAAGGAACTGGCACAAAATATTCAAAGTGATGGGGGAAAAAAATGAACCTACTATTAAAACTACTCTACCCAACAAGGCTATCAATTAAAAATTGAAGGTGAGATAAATAGCTTCCTAGACAGGAAATAGCTAAAGGAATTCATCACCAACAAGCCAATATTGCAAAAAATGTTTTAAAATTTTCTATAGAAAGAAGTGTGGGAAGAAACCATAAATGTAAATAATAAAATGGCATTAACTTTGTACCTATCAATAATATAAATGTAAATGGACTTAATGCTCCAACCAAAAGACATAGGGTAGCTGAATGGATAAGAAAATAAGACCCATACATAAACTCTCTACAAGAGACCCATTTCAGATCAAATGACACACACTGAAAGTTAACAAAAGAGGAAACGTAGCTACAGACCCCATGGAAATACAAAGGATTTTAAGAAAATTCTATGAGCAGTTATATGCCAACAAATTGGACAATCTAGAAAAATTAATATATTTCTAGAAACATACAATTTCCCAATACTGAGTCAAGAAGAAACCAAAACCTGTACTGACAGATTACTACAAAATTATATCAGTAATCAAAACACTCCCCAATAACAAAAGTCCTGGACTACATATCTTCATAGGTAAATTTTACCAAACATTTAAAGAATAATTAACACATATTCTTCTTAAACCAGTTGAAAAAATTTTAGAGGGAAGTCTCTCTAACTATTCTTAAGAGGTCATTACTACCCCAATTCCAAAACACTAGTTCATCAAGATCTTTGCACCCCTATGTTCACAGCGACACTATTCAAAATACCCAAGATATGAAGGCAACCTAAGTACCTATCGATAGATGATTTGATAAAGAAGTTATGGAATATATATACAATAGAATATCAATCATTTAAAAAAATGAAATCTTACCATTTGTAATGACATGAATGGACCTAGAGTGTATTATGCTGAGTGGAATGAGTCAGACAGAGAAGGACAAATGCCATATGATTTCACTTATATATGGAATCTAAGGAAAAAATGAACAAATTAAATGAAAATGGACTCACAGATACAGAAGACAAATTTGTGATTGCCAGAGGGGAGAGGGATTGGGAGTTTGGGCGAAAACTGCAACTTGGTTCCACTACTGACCAGTTCTCTGAACTTGAGCCAATTTACCTCTGCAAGGCCCAGTTTCTTGCTCTCTCACAGGATTGTTATTAAGATTAATTGAGTTTATTCAGGTAGTCACCTAGTTCAGTTCCTTGCTTATAGAGAGCTTGATAAGTGTTAGCTCTACTATTTATTATTGTTTTTAGTCCAACAAATAAACAACTTACACAAGCCCCCCTAAAATACTGAAAATTCTTGGCTTCCAGAATTAAATTCCTTTTCCTTTGAGTTATTATTATGTGATACATAACGTCTGAATAAGACCAAGCAAAATGTTCCTGAATGCAGGTGAATTTAGTCACAGTTCCAGTCTCTGGCCATGAATTTCGAGGGTCCAGTCCCCCACTGTGAAAAAAAGAGCTTGGAAGAGGCATGAAGTAGTCATTACACCATTCTTCTAAAAGGAAGAGCCACCTGTAAGAATGGGGCAGAGAAAATAGCCTAGAATGAAGTATATAAATGAGAATTAAAGTAAAGCGCCAGTAAATCAATAGGAAAATGCAGGTGTCTCAGTTGCACATTAATTCTGACAGTAGATAAAACAGACCACTTAGATTCTCCAGGTTTCACCTTTCTTACCTGGCAAATGAGATTTTGAATTTCTTCAGATGATCATTAAAGTCCACTCCAGATATAAGTGTTATAACTACACTTCCGAAATAAAATTGTTGCCATTCATTTGTTTTCAGTTTAATCCAAGAATGCCCAGAAAGCAATATTTGAGGGATTGTCTCTTGTAGCAAGAACATACATCACCACAGCAGCACAAATTTTCAACTTCTTTTTCAAGTTGTCTATATATTGAATAGGTAGTAGAGTCATATAATTCAAACAACAAAAAATACACAGAGCTATACTCAAAAAAGCCTTTTTTCACCCATTTGGTTCTGACTCTCTCCCCCCACCGCCCAACACACACACATACACATACATCAGTAACCATGATTTCACCTTCTTATTATCCTTCTAGTATGTTTATAAATTTATATATGCAATGCAACACAAACATCTCTTTTTTCTCCTTTTGTACATATGGATAATATACAAAGCTCTCTTTTTCCCACTTTGCTTTTTCCACTTAACAATATATCTTGGAGATCTTTCCATGACAGTAGATTAGAATTATTATAGTTCTATTTCTGCCCCAGCATTGTTTCTTCCACTATTATGTTTTAGTTTCTATTATTCACCTTTAAACTTTAAACATATACTTTTACTTCAACCATATGCTTTATCAGCTGTAAATTATATATTCTGCCTCTTTGCCTGAAAGTTCAGGAAATTGGTGTATTTACATTAGCCTCCATTATGTTATATTATTGCTATCACATTGACATCATCGGGGTCATCGTATAAATGATATCATCATTTATAACAGTTACATTCAGCTCCTAACGACATGTAGGTATCAAGCTAAGTGGACTCGATCATGACTGCCAGTCCTTTCACTGTGTTTTCCATTCTGGTTCCCAGCCCTCCCCACAAGTCTTAACCCTTAGACAAGAGAAGGCCTTTGTCCCTGTCCCATGAGGACACATTGTATAGATCCAGTACCAGGAGAACTCAAAGGAGTGCAGCTGATTGGGAAATTTAGGACTCTTCAGGTTTGGAGTCAAATGTAGGGGGGCTTGGCCCAAAGCACAGAGTCTCAGTGCCCGTGGAGGCCACAGCATCCAGGAGCAGAGACAGGACAGAGCAGCAAGCCAGAGGAACTAGTCTGCAAAGGATCTAGTCCCGTGAAGACTCAGGAAAATCTGGGCAGAGACTTCGCAGGACACATACGTCTTGCTCAAGTAGATGGGGAACTGAATCATTAAAACTTGTCTGTAAGTGGTAAAGCAGTCACATGTGACACAGCCTCCTTCCCCACGTGAAACAAGCCTGGGAACATTTAGACGACATCTGAAATCAAAATGTAACTCAATAAGAAAATACATTTTTTTGTAGAGAAATAGTGGGCTCTGATTAAACAGAAATGTTGGATTACAGATGTTTATATGAAGCTCTTACTGTAATAGATACAGATGTGTACTTTACATCAGAACCAAAGTTAGAACTGGATTTAAAAAAATACTTCTTACTGCAATACTGTGCTTCTTGGAACATAAATTAAACTCATCTTGTCGTTCTCACTTTTCTAACCCCCTACTACCACACACACACACACACACACACACACACACACACACACACACACACACACTCCCAGTCCCATGGTAACCTTATGGCATTCTCTTCCAACACACCTGGGATTTCACATTCCACCTCCAACTGTTTGAACTGCCCCACCTCCCTCCCTACAATCTTAGGGGACACAAGGCTCAGAAAAACAAGATCACCTTGTCATAACCCTTTCCTGTTTCCCCTCATCCAGAGGCCACTTCTTCCTCCCTTGAATTCCCATGCTGTTTTATCTGTACCTCTCATGGAGTTTATCTCTTTCTGGCTTGTATTATAGCTGTTTACGTGTATTAGACATCACGGTCAAGAGGAAAGAATGACTGTTGGCTTTAGAGGCAGACCTGTCTGAGGATGGATCCCAGGTCCATCCCTCACTAGGTGGGTGGCCTTGGGAAAATTCCAAAGTGTTCGGAGCCTCCTGTTTTTTGGGAAAATAAATAATATTCTCTCTGCTAGTCGTTTGGAAGATTGGAGATAATATACATAAAACATAATGCTTGGTAAAATAACAAAAAAAGTCAATCATCATTGTTATTACTTATTTTTGTTATTTTTTATGTCCCCTTTGAAGTATCTATTTATCCATTCGTTCAACAGATATTTATTGAGGACAAACTGTGTGTCAGGCACTGGGGGGACACATGGAGAAAAAGACAGAAGGTTTGGGGTGGGAGGGAGGATAAAGGCAGTGAATTAGCAAGCAAACAAATAAAATGCAGAGATAATTGCAGATGAAGGTAGCACTGTGAAAAAATAAATATGCAATAAAGAGTGGCTGAGACAGGGAGAGGAAAGCAAAAGCCACTCTGGGAAGGGAAGATTGGACTGAGGTCAAGAGAAGATGGAAGCACCTACCAGGAGTCCCAAAGCCAGAGCATTTCAGAAGGAGGGGACCATGGACATGAACGCTCGGAGCGGGGACTGAGCTGGTAGCAGAGTGGGCAAAGGCAGACAGAGGCCAGTTGGCCCTGGAATTGGGAACCTCCTTGAAGACACGGTTCACTGGCTCATCCTGTGTTATAGCTGCCACTGTGCTTCCATTGTGGGGAGCTGTCCCCCAGTGGCCAGCCCACAGATTTCTGCAAAAGGTAGAGATGAAAGGAAGAAAGGAAGATGGGAGGGGAGAAAAAGAAAGATGACATCCATACAGATGAATCTGATGATTCTCACCCCTGTCAGCGACTCAAGGACAACCCAAGGCTGGCCTTGGTGGATAGAGAATCTTTGCATCCTGCCATGAACATTTGGTGTCACACTGGTGTCTTTCCTCAGGTGGTCCCAGATGGTGGTGGGGGCCAGGGAGCTGGGAGTCCTGAGGGAACAGCTCGTCGCTGCCTCTGGCTCTCATCGCTGGCAGTTCTGTCTCTCAGGTCGCAGATAACAACTGTCAGATGGTCTTACTGTGAAGCAATAAGCTTCCCCAAAACAACAAGGCCGGCCCAGCTCCAGAAAAGCTCCAGTCTGGACAAAACACACAAGCCTGGAAAAAATTAAAAGTTCATGAGCAACTGAACAAAGCACCTCGGGGAAATGCAAGGGGTTAACCATAAGCACACAATGTTCCCGACGCCCTTGAATGCACAAGCAGAAAAACAATCGCACATCCTTGGTAAAGGGAAAAGGGAGAAACGAGAGCAACAAGTCAGGGCTGCCGTAGGAGAACTAAAAGTAATGTGGTGGAAGACTGACCCAACCCAAAAATGGAGGGAAAGACAGTCAGAGAAGGCAAGAATGAGATAAGAAGAGAGGCTGGAGGCAGGGGCTGCCTCTTTTGTCTTCCAGAATGCAGTCCCTTCACAGCCTCAGGCTGGCAGAATCGGCCTTGGCAACATCCCCTCATCCACCTCTCCAAGAGCAGGAGGGTAAGGGGAAGCCAGACTATCCATCCAGGAAAAACCACAGCCTCCTTTTAAATATTGTTTTTAATTAATTGTTATCTTAGAAGGCTTGAACTCAAGTTTGGCCAACCCCACTGGCCAGATGGTGCGGTGGGTATGTGCTCATAGACAAACATCACCAGAAGAAGGCTTATGGTTCACGACAAAACAGCAGCGTTTGGAAGAAGAAGTGTGAGAGTGTGAGACTCGGGAACCATATCCGAATCCAGCTCAGAGGTTACCAGGCCCGGACTGGATGACAGTTGCCAATCTCAGCTCTTATCGTATGGGAAGTAATGCAGTAGCTGAATTAAAGGTAGAAGTAACTGATATGTTCGTGATTCATAACGGCCAGTTCCCTCATGGGTGCTGGTTTTGTGCTCAGGAAGCTACGTGAGTATATTTCTAAGAAGTGGGACCATGATGGGAACATCTCATCTGTGGCTTCACCATAAACGCTTCTTGGAACACAGGCCTTTCTCACCAGAAAGAGAGGAGGCAGACCTCCTCGTGTCTAAGGCCTTTTAAACTTTATATTTGTAAAAAAGTAAACTAAACTGTTTGGGCATGAAGGAACAGGTTTTGCCCAAAAGGTGGAAAGATGTTTAGAATTGAAATTATCAAACCATGTCTACCATGCATGGGGTCTACTCCCAATGCTGTGCGTGTGGCAGGAGTGCCTTCAATGCTCACCCCCCTCCCTCTGCAGAGAAAATATCATCATCCCCTCATTACTCATGGCAAAACCATGGCTCGGAGAAGTGAAGCTGTTTTCCCATGGTCTCACAGCTTGTAAATGGGATTTCCAGTTTGGCCTAGGACCGGCTGATTCCAGTACTAGAATAAAAACTCATCTCTCCGTGACCACAATCGGAAAAATTAAATGGCAGGCTTCAACTGCATGGTTATCTTCGGTGAAAAAAATGTGCATGTGTGTGTGTGTGTGTGTGTGAGAGAGAGAGAGAGAGAGAGAGAGAGAGAGAGAGAGAGAGAGAATCTTTGATAGTCGATTATGCTTTCATTGGGGTGGGGGTGCACCATTTTTATGGAACGTGCACAGTGGGCAGAGTCTTCTCACCTAAAATACCATAATGTAGTTTCCTAGAGAAGAAATTTCGAGTTAATAGTCTCCGAAGAGAAATGCTCTTTTTAGAATTTTGGCCGAGGGTTTCTTTGTGTCATAAAGATCAACTCCATTGCTGGGGTACAGAAGAGTAAAAATAGATTTTCCATTAGGAGCAACAAGTAGGAGTTGTTTGTCAGCCAGAAGGAAATTCTTTCATTCTTTGCCTGCTTTAGTTCTTTTTCTGCCAACAGTGAAGCCAGGCTCACCGTAGAGTGAGTGATAACCTGCTTCACGTAGGGGTGGAGTAGGTGGTCACCTACAGAAGCTGACCTTAGAGGTGTGTAGACAGGCGTCCTGAACCCAGTCAGGTCTTGAGATCCACCAGTCAAGCAGAGACCCTGCCCCCCAAAAAAAACAAAGGAGAAAGTAAGTTTAGCTTTGATAAATATATACCAAATTGGAATTATTCAGAAAGAAGCCACTTTAATTTAGCGAACACGCAAGTTTTATGTCACCGTCAGAGTAAAATTTTACTTTTAATTACATTTAGGGGTGAGGGACCACCAGATCATACTTCTTTTCAAGACTCAGTGCCAACAAAGTGCTAAATCTGTCCCAACTAACCTAAACATCTCCCCACATAGACACCTAAAGCCCCATTTTTATCAGTAAGTTCTCATTTGCTGAAGTGTTTTCTTCCTTCGGGGTAGGTTTTCTTTCTCGAGGCAAATGCCCTGGGAGCTAATACATTAATTTCACATTGCTCTGGGGAAAAATACTTTGGTAGAGGTGTTTTCTCCACTCCACAAAGATCCTGGGTCCCATGAAAGCATTTGGCAAAGAAGAATCCCTAACCTCAATTAATGTGGAGAAAAGTTGGGACGAATTCTGCTGACCTAAAGTTTTTGCCCTAGGCCAGTTTCTAATTCCATAAAATCTGCTATGGAATCATAAAAATTGTGAAATCTTATTATTGTAAGAAGCTATTTCTCTACTTTGAACCTTTGGTGAATCCTCTGGAAGTCACAGTCCCTTCTCCCCAGGGGGGAAAAAATGCACACAGCCGTGCCCATGGAAAACAATGCATTAGATTTTAGTGTTGACAAATTTCTGAACCCTAAGCTAAGATCAGATAACCTTCAGGTTTTATAAACAAAGAAGCAGAGGGCTGGAGAAAAAGGGCTCTGCTCGAAGTAACTCAGTTAGTGGCAAGGCCAAAAGGAGAACTGAAGTATTCACACGATCACGAAAACGAATATCTTCCATGAGATTTCCATCTGTCAAACATTTCAGCCAAAAACAAATAGTAGGATTACTCTGTTCAGGAAGAAGTTTGTTTAGCTCAGCCCACCTTATTTTATTTTTCAACAGATGAAGAAAACCAGGTTCAGAACGGTACATGCTTTTCACCCAGGAGGCATGGGACCCCGCTGACGGGAATAGCGGGTGGGTGCTGGGGATGAGAGGAGGCTGTGAAATTAAATGAACAATTTGAATTGAAACCAGAAACGTTGCTGATGTGAGAAACAAGTTGGCTGTTTCAGATGCATCAGTAACATTTCTCACTTGAATTGTGAGGGGAGGGCAGTGCGGCCTGCGTGGGTGTGTGTGTGTGTGTCTGCGTGGTGTGGCACGCCTGTGCACGTGTGTGTGGTGTCTGTGTATGTGTGTGTGCAAGTGTATGTGTGTGGTGTGGTTGTGATGTGTACAAGTCTGCATGTGAGCGGTGTGGTGTGGGTGTGCAGGTGGGTATCTTGTGTGTGTTTGGCTGCCATCCTCTATGTAAAGCCAATGCAGAGCTGCATTCTCTGGTCCTTTCTGGCCTCTTTGAAAGTCTGCTGTGGGAGCTGCTCTGATTCTCCTCACTCCAACCTTTTGGTCCTTACTGTTGTCCCTTTTCAGTGCTGCACCTGTCCTCCACTCTCCACCTAGCTGGCTATCCACGTTGACTTCGGCAACCCTCTGGGACATAATTTCTCAAATTTGTGCACCAGCGTCACACACTGAGAGCAACACTCGCTGGAGGGGGCCGTTAAAGCACTTTCAGAATCCATTTTCATCAACCTGGTGTAAGCACAATTTTCAAGTAAAGTCACATTAAGTGAAGGTGGAACTGAAATCCGGTTTCCCTGTATACAAATGGTCCAGACCAGCTGAGACGACATCCGGAACCGACATGGGAACTTCATGGGGCCAGGGACTGTGTCATTGTGCCATATCTCTCACATGTAGCATGTTACATATAATTCCTCAATACTGAGGGTATGATGAATGAACACATATTGGGATTTTATCATTGGAAAAAAAAAAAAAACAAGGAATTGACTCCCTGGTTAGTGATTCAATTTGTAACAATGGTTCTTTTTTGTTTATAGCCACGAATCTTCAACTATTTTTCATCTCATTGGTTCCCAGGGACTATCTTGACTTCAGGCTTGTGCTGTTCATCTGCACCGTCATGGTGGTGGCAGAGTTCCAAGACACTTTTTAGTCCAGGAGAATTTCGGAAGCCCAGGGCAAGGGACTTTGCCTCCTCCCAGTTCCCTTTCATAAAAATGAATACCTATTGCCAGTGTCAGCAAACATTTTCTCTAAAGGATCAGATAGTATTTTACTTTTGGGGCCACTTGGTCTTTGTAATAACTACTCAGCCCTGCTGTTGTGGTCACAGGCAATACTGAAATAAACGAATGCAACCATATTCCAGTAAAACTCTATTTACAAAAGCAGGAAGCCGGGCTGAATTTGGCTCAGTTGCCAGACCCCTGATTCTTCAATCATGGAGGGCTGTGATATGTGGTAATACGAATATGTGGGGATTCACTAAGATTCTCATCCAACCCCATTTGTGTTTTTTATGATATTCTATTTTCTTTCTCACTATGAAAATGAGACATGATGATTATTAAAAACTTACAGAAAAATAGAAAAGATAAAAATCATAATGCCATCAGACATACCACTTTTTAATATTTTGGGATGCTCTCTTTTGTTTGGGATTTTGTTTTATAGACTCAGGATAACACTGTAGAACATCCTAAGTGCAAACTTACCTAATTCCCTTAACTTATGCTATTTCCTGCGTAAGTTTAGACTTAATTTTACTGATTCCTAGTATATAGGTTGTTTGCTTTTTCAGGAGTAGTGAGGATCTTCAGCAAAATCATTTATTGTCTCATATGTACATTTAGGGGCTATGGTGCCTGAGCTCTGCAGTGACTTACATGGAGGGGAAGCAGAACAATACGGACTAGTGAACTCTAATAACACATGCCTTGTCCAAGGTCAGGGTGTAAAATAACCCTGGAGAGAAGGGGTGTGTGTGGGGAGTTGGGGGGTGGAGAACAACTTGTCACTAATATTATTTCCTGGGGCCCACGTTAAGCCCTTCAGGGAATTCGTGTAGGTAGTGTACAGTCCAAGCTTTGCAAAGCCCTGTGGGTTAATGGTTTTCCAGAAATGCGACACCAAATATGACACCTTGGTCTTTGAATATTTTCAGCTGAAAGAATTTGAGAAAGCAGCAGGAGCAGGAAGGTCACTCTGACCTTCTCCCTGCCCTTCTTCCAGAAACAGGTCATAACACCCTCATGTGATGGCTGAGGAAACAGGCATCCTTATCTTTGAAGACAAAGGGTCGCCAAGAAGAATCCCAGCAAACAGGACCTGCTAAGTTTCCCCCACCACCCCCGCCTCCCATTGACTACACTGATTTCAGGCTCCTTAACTCAGTATATTCCTCCACAAGTGTCCACCCTTCGTCAAACCTGGCATGGAAGCTCTCAGATCTATTTCTTCAGGTCTTCAATTCTTTAGGAAGGCTCCCACGTCATGTTGTAAAATTTATGTTCAATAAATTTATGTGCTTTCCTCTTGTTAATTTGTCTTTGTTGGTTTAATTTTCAGACCCAGAACAGGACCTTAAGAGAGAAAACTTTCCTCCCCACCAGGGTAGTATATCAGAGAAAGTGTTTCTGTATTGAGTGAGCTTCAAACACCCTTTGTCTCATTTTCTAACTCAGTTAATACTCAGGCATCCGCCTCCCCCACATTTCTCCTGTTGTCAATCTTGCTCATTAATCAAACAAACAAACAAACAAACAAATCCATCGCAATCAGAATGTAAGTTCTGATTTCCAAGGGTTTACAGGAGATAATATGTAAAATCAGATGCCTAGAAACACAGGCATTTGGATTTTATGTGACTTTCACATTTCACCTACTGCCCTTGTGTTCCTACAATAAAGCTGAATCATTCTACTGTTGCTAAAAAGAGGTGCGCTGACTGAGAAAAACAAAAGGGACCCAGAATGATTTTTGACATGAATGAGCCAAGCTAGATACAAAGAAAGAATAAAAATAGGTCTAATAAGGCTCTGTTACTTTGTATGTGAAAGTTATAAGTTGGACAGAGATTCACTCTCAGGCTCCTGTGAGGTCATATTTGCTCAGCAAAAGAATAAGGCAGCTGGAGTGACCGTATCTTTCATGCACTAAGCATATATTTTTTTTTTAATTACTTAGAAACCAGAACCTTGCAGTGGTGTCCATGAGAATATAAATTTGATCACAGACACACCCCTTCTCTCCTCTGCTTGCACATTTGGGAATTAGGGATCATCGTTATCTAGCTCTGGGTTGCTGGAGGGATAAAATGAGGTAATTGATGTCAATCCTGGTGCCTCAACTAGAGCGAATGCAGAATGATCATTGCTATTGTTTATAATATAATCAGTGATGTACTTAACAATTCTCCATGACTATTAAATTCTCGCAGATGTCTTACATTGGACTTGCTATAGTTTGTTTCTGTATATGTGTAAAGGTAATGGCAATCATGCTATAAGTTACACCAGTAATTCATTTCAACAAGACTGCCCTCAAATTAATACTAATTCATGATGTTTATGTGTAATTTCAATAGAGGTCAAAGTGCTGTTTGCTTTGCAATACCACTTGGAGGAAAAAATCTTTTTTTTTTTTAAACAAATAAGGAAGCGAATAAAAGGTGAATATGAAATAATGACTCAAGCATTCTTCCATCATGCTGCTTCAGTGAAAACATTATTATAATGCCAGGCGAAGAAAGACCCGTCCAGTTTGATGCTCCACATTAGAATGGAAAAGAGGGTAATTCAAAAAGTCAAATCAAATGTGGTGACAGAAAAAAATCTAACTATGGGAGGTGAACACACAATATAAACATATATATATATACCTTACCGTTAAAAGGTACGGTTGAAACTTATTGGATTTGTTAACTAATGTTACCATAAAAAAACTTTTTTGAATTAAAAAAAATTGTTTTTTAAGTCAAATCAAAAATAATAATAATCTTGACTGTTTCTAGACGTCCCATCATCTGGGTTCATCCAAACAACTTGGGACACATTGATCATCATTTTAGATTGTTTAAGCCAGAAAGCTCAGTTGGGGTAGGTCGGGGGAGCTGGCTGCTTCTGTATGGACAACATGGCTTATTATTTTCAAAAACCATAAGTGTTTAATCCCTGCTAGTGGTGAAAGGATCCTGAAGGCCCTTCTTGCTCAGAGCCAGGGTTTCCCGGACTCATCACCAACCACAAGCATCGCCTATCGAAGCCCACGTTCCTGGATAGCTCCAGGCAATTGGCGTCTTTAACAAGTGACCCCAGTAATCGATTTGGGGCAACCCTTCGCAACAGAGGTTCTCCGCCCTGATCATGTACTAGAATCTTCCAGAGGGTCCAGAAGGCAGCAGCAGCTCTGACAGACGCCCAGGCCCTCCCCGGATGAAGTAGACAAGCATCCCTGGAATGGGCCTGGCCATCAAGCTTTTTGAAAGCTACCCAGAGGATGCCAAAGTGTGGCTAGGGCTGCTACTCAGTGCCATCAGTATAGACCACGATGAACGGCACTGGGCCCCCAGGAACTGCTTAGTAATAAGAAATCTCAGGTAGGCCCCACCCCAGGCCCCTCAGTGGTAATCTGCACTTGAACAACTCTTGGGGAACCTCTGTGCATGCTGAAGGAGGACATGGCTGGTCTAAGTGCCCATCAACAGAACACATCTTTCTGCTCTTCTCTCTTCCCACTGTACCACCAGAAACAAAAGTAGCTTTAAATGTTTTTGGAGGTCTTTTTCTTCCTACTCGTGGCCATGGAAGGCCAACTGAAGAGGAAAGCCAACCAACCTCTCTGTTCCATTTACTAAGGTATGTTAAACTGTGTACACTGCTATTATCCAATCAAATGCCCCAGCAAATTTTAATTGGCAGTTTCTGTTCCACATCCCATAATCAAAGACATTAAGGACCACTAGCATTCACATCCGTGGCTTCATTTAGACAGTTTTCTTTAATTAATGATGAAGACACTACAGTTCTAAGTACCAGACAGAATCAGGGGGGGAAAAACTGAAAATAAGCATAACACTATAAAGAAAACTTGGAAAAGTGAAACACTTCTAAATAAAAATATATACCTGGCCTGGTACCCGTTACATATATACATAATACATGTTATACACATATATACAATAAATGTTTTGGTAGCAATATAGACCATGCATTGGTCCTTTTGTATACAGATGAAGTAGCACCATGAGCAGCACCACCATCTTAAGATGATAAATCAAACCGCACATACATTAAATGAAAAAATATATATGTATTTAATTTGGCCCACCCTGTAGCCAAGAGGTGTAAGGAAAGAGCTTTGTAAGAAAAATTATTCCGGGAACTACATTCTTAAGCCCATAGCAAAGTTCTAAAAAGAAAAAATAATAACAACAGCACAAAAGATGTCTATATAAATACAGATTTTCCTGTTTACTGAAGTTGCCCTATTATGTGGCTTATTGGTAAACACTGAGAAAATTAACCACATAGCAGAGACACTGAAATGCCAGGTGAATGGCCAAAGTCTAACTCACCAGATCTCTTGGTGTATCTGTCATAAATGCCAAGTCATCAACAAACCAGGAAAGAAAGACAACTCCCCAGCTAAGTCACACTTTTTCTAATCTTAATACTTGATTATAAGCTTATTATTACTGATAAATTCCCCAAGAGGAGGGTCAAACACCATCAATATCACTCTGCCTCCTCCCAGCACCTAACTTGATACTCTGGTGACAAGGAGTGAGGGACATCCCAACATGCTATCTGATCCACACATTTCCTACCTACACTTAGGAGACTGATTTCTGAAAGTTGGAGAGGACCTCCGGGGTTTCTTGGGCTTGGCTTTGAAAATGCCCAAGGGCACCAGTGTGTCACCCCTCATGTTCTACTGACTACGAGAAGGATGCTTTGGCTCTCCCGAGCTGAGCTCACAGACTGCAGGTCTTTCTCTTGGTACTGACAAGGTCCTTTTTCTTCATATTCCTAGAAGCACATGCTTCTTCTTCTCATTTCTCAGCAGTCTATGTGAGTACAGTGTTCCCGCCAACGAACATTCACGGTGTCCTAGGAACACTCACCCCCCTGTCAAGTCATTGCAAAGAAGCGATTTCATATTTGGCTTCCATCCATTCCCCTTCGCACGCCTTCCAAAGGGCTCTGTCTCTCCCCAGTCAAGGTCTTAATTCCCAGTGTCTGGGGTTTCAACGCCTCCTTGCATGATGGACTGACCCACAGAACTCAGCCAAAGCGGTCGGAGCACGTTGCATCTATCCCCTTTTTCATGGCTCTATTCATCAGTGGAAAATGAGCTCCCTTCTCCTGTTCGTAAACCACCTTCAGTAAATAAAAGTTTTCAACTACGTGGCACATTGCACGCAGCAAGCAAGATGGAACAAAACAGGGCTTCAGGACTGTAAAATACTGTTCCTTACAGTAAAGTTGTTTTTCTTAGTATGTCTCAAATGTAAAAGACAGCCAGAAGACAAGAGTCAGGGAAAGAAAGGTTAAAAATCTCCCCTTCTGGCTAGGTGATTTTTAGCAAATCCACTTTTGTAGTCAACCTAGATTAGTCAAGAGAGTCCCTGACCTTTGAAAGTTAGCAAGAAAAGTCACAAATGTAACATCGGGACTGATTTGTCATTATTGACTCAGGCAGTTGATCATTAATGGCTTTTCTTCACTTCTGGCTGGTTCTAGGATCTTTTTTTTTTTTTCTTGCCCTGAATGAAGATATCCTCGAATTTGTGAAACCTATTTGTTCTTTCTACAAAGGAGAATTTTAAAACTCTACCTATGTCTGTAAGAAAAAATGCTGTGAAAGCTTGGTCTCAGGAAGAAAAAGCCACTGACTTATAGTTTAGCCAGAGACCACTTGAAGCCTCATTAACGTAAGCCCTTGGCTGGCCTACAAACACTTTGACACGGATACAAGCCGACTTTCCTCAAGAGGAACTGAACACAAGGACTTAGAAGCTGAAGTCGATCTAGACCAACCCCTCATGTAGCCAGAGCATGAGTTTTTTGCCTTAAATACCAGCAACTTCCAGTCTTAAATCGGCGAAGTTCAATACCATCATCAAACCCAGCTCAGGGTCAATGAGAAGCAGCTTCAATAAGAATTTCCACCCTTATGCTATCTGACCCGACAAAACAGCAGAGAAATAGAAACCAAGAGATGAGTTTGTCCAGTCTGTTCATTTCTGTTCTCACCCAAAAGACACTGAGAATTCCACATGCAGAGGTATCTTGGTGATAAAGATTCCAAGTTGAGATTCCTTGAGAAATAACCAGCTTTACAGAAGAATGGCGGGGGCTGACCTTGCTCACTGATTTCTCTCTAACAAGAGTATGAGTCAGAATACTTGAAAAATGAAAGCTAGTTTGACTTACAAAGTCTTTTTTCATAAAAGAGTAAAAAAACCCTCTCATATCAGATTTTTAAAAAATTGGTAGTGTTCTCTCCTCATAGGAAATGATGTAATTCAGCAAGTTCCTTGAAAACAATGGATTCTTATGCCTACAGACCGATTTATCTTGGAAATTGATGAGCATGCAAATGATTAGAATCTGCAACAATGAACATTGCACAACAGTCTGCGAGGTCCATGCCATCTGGCTGAATTAACAGTAACACAGGCCTCAGCAGTGTGAGGGGTTCCATTTATCTCCACTCCCTTTCAAGCAGAGCAGGGGTCCCCCAGGCAGGTGAGAAGGGGCAGCAGCCACTGCAAGGAAACCCCAACCCTGGCCCCCTCTGTGTGGCCTCACCCCAACGCAGGGAGTGAGTACAACCCTTCAGAGAAAGAAAATGTTGCTCTGCTCAACAGTATGTCTGGGAATTCCTGATACAGACTTTACACAGACTCTTAGGGAGCCTGATGTTGGCATTTGTTCACTTAACCTATAGGAAGTGTCCTGGTAAAAAGGTTAAAAACTCTAGGCAATCTCTATAAGTGTGTTCATTGCCATTCCTTTTTCACAAGGGAAAAAAATCCAAGATGGGTGTACTTTCTCTCAAAGAAGAAAAGGATTGACATTTTCACTGCTGGCTAGATGTCCCAATAGCAGGTCATTAAGCTTTTGGATGGGCTCTCTCTACACTGGGTTTTGTTAACCAACCACTAATAAGCTAGTATCCATCAGGGCAAATGGGCCAAATTGCATTCAGTTAAATAATGTAATACTAGAAGTTGTCAGAAAACAGGACATAAGGTCTTAAAGAAAGTGACATGTAGCCCTAGTCATGATTTAAGAAAAAAAAAAAACAAAAACAAAACACTCCCTGGAATTTAAATTTCTGGTTAGAAATTCAAGACAAGTACTCACTTGTCTGGCCATCTTTCTCAAGACCATGCCGGAAATGAAATATCCTAACGTGTGCACAGAAGAAAATGGTGTCATTGGAGCAAGCTTACAGAAGTGGGGGAAAGGGGAGAAGTAAAGATCAACAGTCTAGTTTATTATGAATTAAAAAAAAAATTTCCAGAATTTACAAACACCCACATTGTTCATTCCAGAGGGATCACCCATGTCTCCTTCTCTTTACAGTATGTACAATGGAAGACTCTGATGTCCTTTTCTTAGAATTTTGCTTCCATTCAATTGCCAATTTTTAGCTGACCCTTGAAAACACCCAGGAGAATATATCCTTCTTCAATTTAATTAACATGGCCTACTGCCTTACAGGAAAATTACAAAATTAAGATCAATTCTGGTAAGGATCTCAGCTCAACATCAGGGCTATATAATACAAGAGATAGTATCAGCAAATATAACTATACAATTGAAAACCATCTATGGCACTATGATTCTTATATTATTTTTCTGAATTATAATCTTAAAACAAGGGCTGTACCCTATGCTACTCCTGTTAGCCTTGTTTTAAGCATTTGCTCCACTCTTTACAACAGAACACTGTATACCTCAGGTCCACATCCAAAAAAAAAAAAAAAAAAAAAGATGTGTGCTATAAGAAAAGTTACCATTTAATTAAAAAAAAATTACACATATAAATCAAAACCTACGTTAAATATTTAATACTCTCTCCACCCAACGCGAACTGTTTTGTGTGAAATAATTTACAACGATGCTTTGTCGTACGCGGTTTCAGCAGCAGATGAAATGTATCTTGTAGATGCAATGAGAGTAAACCCATTCTCTCGTGGCATGGTGGGCACATCAGCTCATGTGGCCAGCTTAGTCCTTAAGGTTGAAGATGAAGTTTATGCAGACTCATTGTTCCGGTGTCACAGTGCTTTTGTTTTTTCGCTTGGCACAATATAGAACGTGCAGTTCAGTCAACGAACTCCTGAGGATTGTATATAAAGTAAACAAACTGAAATGGATGCATCGTACCATCTACTGAGGAGGAAGATGTGAGGTCCTGGTTGTGAATCATGAAATAGTCAGAGTCTGGGTACCCATGAGTTAAAGGAGGATTTGCTGAGGTCATTTAGGTCTTCATTCTGAAAAGGAAAAGGCAAGAATTTGTCACCACAGACATCTCAAAATGCACATTCAATTCCTTTGTGAGGGTTTGGCTTTAAAAAACGGGCATATCGGATGAACTGAAGTTGCAGGCACAAACAGTACTGTGTGCTTAAATAAAATCAACAAACTGTATTTAACTTCTTTTCTTCTTTCCAAATGCAAGGGTAAAGCAATCGCAAACTGAAAATAGTCAATATTAAGTCAGTAAACAAATCAATGTGATTTAGAGATTTCAGAGGCTTAGCAACGCTAAAATCACAATGCTTTGATGTTCCTGTGATCAAAACAAAAATGTACATTTAGTCACTGTGTAAAACCGCTTCGAAATATGGTAAGCAGGTATAGTGAAGCTGTGCTCAATCTTCTTCTTGTTACAAGTCAACTGCAAATTTTAGAATTTGATGTTGCAAAAGGCTTAACATGACAAAGTCTGAATCAGTTTTTAACGGGACACTGCTTGACATGAAAATTTGAGATACAAAACGAGACACAAGAAAGACAGGCCTGGTTAATCATTAAATGAAAAAAAAAAGATTCTGATTTAGGTTTAATAGAATTAAGTTATTCTGGCAGAAGTACAATGTTTCTTTTATGCGACTCAAAAAGGCAAACCTCGAGGGGAATTATCTGTTCCCCTTCAAAGAGGAGGTACCTTTTCCAACCTCATAAAGCCTCTTCTGGTCCTGAATATCAACATTAGAGAGTCCTTCTGAGGCCCACATTTTTCATGCATTCAGAAGTCCACTATAAATATCAATATTTACAGAAAGTCCTTAACAGAGTAGTTAATCAGTAATTGTTTGTTGAATGAATAAAATGATTGCATTAAGTAGTATGAAGGATGTAAAGTTGAATTCTGCTTTCTAGAAATTCTAGAAAGGAAGGGATGCATAAGGGAGGAGAAAAAAAATTCTTCTAGCTAGGAATATAAGGGCTGACACACTTGACTAGGTTTGGAAGAAAGAAATATTTTGAGGATGCAGAAACAGGGATTTTGTCTATATTGCTTTGGCTTAGCATCTCTAGAGCTTAGCACAAGGGCTAGCACATAGCAGGTAGTCACTAAATATGAGTTGTATAAATGACAAGGACAAAGCACATTTCCCACTGATGGCACATGATTAAACAAGGCCCAGGGGAGTGAGAGCACAGCCACAGACAGGACAAATGAAGAATGAGCTTTACTGGAGGACAAAGCATCTGAAAAGGGATAGAAGGAGTTAAGTCTGCAAATGTAAATCGAAGTAGATGGTGAAGAACCTTGAACATGAATCCAAGACTCCTTTATCTAAGCATAAGGAAAACGAGGACGCACTTTGTGATATGATGAAAGTGTGGCAGCAATAATCCATGTCAGCTAAAAAGGGAGCAGTGGATTCTAAAATTCACACAATGAAATGTTGAGTGATGTACCTGTTCTTCTCTCTCTCGTCTTGAAGCGGGGCATGCCCGGGACATCTGTACTCCCTGTTTACATAACAGCTTTCAGCTAAGTTAAAATTTACCAAATGAGGACTCCAGTTTTATGTGGAGATTTTTTTATTTTAAAATATTAACTCTGTTCCTAAACAACAGGTAATGTCTATTTTTCTACTTTTATATAAAGATTGGACATGAAGACACCAATGTAAAAACAAAAAGCACTACAGGCCTATCCCTTAAATTGCCAGAGAAAAGGATTTACCTTGTATGGTTTTCTACAAGTGAAAGACAAACCCACCCTTTCATAAACCCCAGGCAATGGTCTACAGATCTCTTATTCAGTTTTGAGTTGCTCCTGAAATCATGGTGTGATCTATGAGAATGTTCCTACAAAAATATCTAGGTACAGCTTAACGCGGCTTCATGGCACTGGGCCTAAAATTAGGTAGGAAGGCCACGCGTCATTAAAGGGCTCAGAGAGACAAACTGCCGAATGTAAAATAAGGGAAAAGTGAAGGTCATATGCGTGTTTTTCATTTTATACCTGGCTCTCCTCCAGACTGGCTGCACGAACAGCTTAGCGCAAGAACAAACTCTATCCACTGTGTCATCCCATGTGCCAACCTGCATGGATGTAAAAGGGCAGAGACTGGGAGCCCTAGGAGTTGAGAAAAACATATAGCTTCACGAGATGTTGAAAGCTATTGCTTTGGGACACCCTGAAACCATCCCTGTAATCATGTATGTATGTTCAAGGGGCAGGAAGTAAAAGGACATGTCCATGCCATCACTCACCTTCCCTCCAAAGTCTTAGCCTACTACTTTTCAAAGCCTGTATCATGAATCCTGATCAACACACATGGGTCTCAGTCACTAATGGTACCTACGGGTAGCATCAACTCCATGAAAAAGTGAAAGCAAGTGGAAAGTAACGCTGACCTGGAGGGGATGGAAATGGCTATACACAAGCAAGAGAAACGAAATATTTAAAGGGACCATCTGAAAATCACATCTGTAGCTCACATCTGTTTATTTTTGCACAAGTGTGTGTGTGTGTGTGTGTGTGTGTGTGTGTGTGTAAGTTTAGCTACAGAGTAATGATATGGATTTTTAACAGATACCCCTAGGTGAAGACTGTCCCCCACTGCAGCCCCCTCGAGGTCTGCATACCCGTTCCAATCATGCAGCTATTGTTCTCAACATTTTTGGAATGCCTTCTCTAGTTCCCACTCCTTTTTTGGACTGCCTTCTCAGGCTTGGGCATATTTTTTTGAATGGTCTCTATAGCAGCTAGTCTTGGCCCTTGGGGGGGCCCATCTGATCTTTGGAGACAGCCAAAAACCTCCAGGAGCCAGATATGGTGAATAAAGGAGATGATTAAGCTGGATACTGGTTCCCAGAGAGGTGTTATCTAAAGCCAAAGAACTCTAATACTCAGTTCCCAAAACAGCTGCACACCATTGCTCTGGTGAGTTACATTGGAAAGGGAAGCTCATAACATCAGACCTTCAGCACATGCTTTGTGGACTTAAGTTGATCTGCCTATATCCTCTCCTCCCCAGGCCTGCAATCAACAAAGGCTGAGCTTGACTGAATGAAGAAACTCACTTGAAGAGAGGCAAACATGTAGATCATACATTTTTTTGTACTTTAGGAATTTGCTTTTAAAAAAAAAAAGCAATATCCAGACTAGGCTCCTGCAATCCTTCAAGTCAACAAACATCTGTTGAGTGATAAATAAAAATGCAATGGGAAAAACTATAATAAGCACTGAAAAGGAACACATGGGTACAGGTATGTGTGATTGACTTGCACTGACCATAGCAGGCGAATATTGCCACGACGTTTTAAATACAAAAACTCATTTGTCACACACATACCCTAAAACCAAAAAAGCAAAACGCTTCCTTGGAGAAGAACTGTGCAAATATCAAATGGTGACGCTCCTGTGATACATTTCCTCCAGTTACATCACTGGGGAATAACTTCTGAACCCAGAAATATGATGCACCTGTCACGAGATTTAGCAGCAGGAAATTACATTTTGACAAAAATTTCATCACCACATCAGCATCTACCGTACCCTTCCGTGTGTCATCTCGTAAGATAAAACCCACCTAATCCTGTTCCCAGTGATGAAAAATGTAATTTTTAAAGCATTATCAAATAAGTCAACACTTGAGCAATGCTACTTGAGATCTATGGATTATTACATTATTGCATCCAGTAGGAATTTACATCTTCTGGACGCAGCCCACTTAAACTATGCCTCCTAGAGCTGAAAAACAAACACAGCTCCTGCTGCCTTTCATACTGTCAGCCTCCTGATTAGTCTTCACTCTGAAAGCAGCTGCAAACAGCACAAGGTTATGATATAAGTACAATAGAGGGATCTGCACCCTGTCAGCAACAAATTTTTAGTCAAACCCACAAGATGGAAAGTTTTATCTTGTATTTAAAAGCCTTCAAATTTCCTGCCAATTGATTGAATTAAGAGCAACCTAATTATAAATATCTGGTGAGTGCATTACTAGCAGTTTCTACATTTACTATGAAAATAGGAGTAAAATATTATAAGTTGCTGGCTATTGTCATATATTAAGATGGAACCATCTTCCTCATCCAATATATGCTTATAAAAAATGATTACAGTAATGACTTTTTTTCCAATATAGATCATTGTTTGAAATCTTATGTTGCTGATTCAACTAGAAAAATTCATTCATATGAATTCCTCTCCTTAAAGAAATGTGTCAAAACAGCATATTTCTCTTTCTCTTAACATAAACGAACATGACTTAAAAAAATTCTTTAGTATAATATACAGAAATTCCTGAGTGTAAATCATTATAGTATAAGAACAAAAAATGTTTAAATAGAAAAGAAAATGGTATTTTGTTCATATTTAGATCTTTTCTGTTCTTAAAAATAATCTACAATGAGAAAACATGAAGTTTAACCAATTTTTCAAATCTTCTAGACATTCTGTCCCTTTCCTATCCTCCTAATTATTTATGTAGGGGTAGAAATATGGTGGTTGAACAACAGAAAAAGCTCCTGGTTTTCTGGCTTTGGTTTCCAAAAGCTAAATCCTTAAGGGAATGTCACAGGCAAAGTATTTGGAAGAACCAAGAGGGGAGACTGATTCCTCTCAGAGGACAGAAAGAGTCCCTTCCATAGGGAATAGAGGGGGATGAGGTGGAAAGGACCCAAGAGCAGAGAGGTCAGTGGGTAGTTCTTTCTGTCCCTTGCAGGACACTGAGCAGGCACCTGTAACACTGTATCTTCCCAAATCTGCTTATGTCACACAATTAAATTGAACTGCATACCACTACCATGATCACAATTCATTTCTTCCACCATCTAGTTGATGCTGATGCAATTATTCACGGTACCACTAATTTAGAGCTGGCAAGTTTTCTGGAATGCACACATCCTAACAAAACGCTTTATAAAACACTGTAAAAGTACCATTTTTAAGCATACCTGAAATCTGGCCAATGGACCCAGTAGCTTTTTCTTTAATCATCATTTTCAAATATTTGTAGTTTTGGTGGTGTTTTCCTCATTTTAACAGTCACACTATGCAATCTGAGATGGACAAAAGAGACCACTGATCCATTTGATGGACCGTGAAACCCCTTATTAGAAAAATGTCCTTAGAGCTTGGGTTCCACCGTGTGGGTGAGATGGTAGCATCTACAGAAGCAGCGGCGGCAGCAGCCCAGCTGTTAGCTATGGAAATCACCCAAGGAAAAGGAAAGAGAAGCTAAATCCGCAGAGCTTAGAGTCTGAGACACGGGGAGAATCTCTGCTTTTCATAAGGCACAGCTGGGAAGTGCGGGTGAGCTGAGACTTTGGGACAAACCTAAGTGTTAAAAATAAGCAGCATTCTGTCTTAAAGACATCAGACCGCAACCACCAAAAGTAATACATAAATATAAAAGTTTCTAGTTGAGACTGAGCTAAAGGAACTAAAGTTAGAGGTAAGGCCAAGATGTTTGCTACTTTATGTTGAAAGGAGAAAGCCATTTTAGATAAAGAGAAGAAACCAGCAACTTTATAAATAAATAGGCCAGAATTGAGCTGGAAAGACTTAGTTTCATGGTCTTAAATGGCAATGGGGAAGGGACCAGCCAAGCCAGTGGAGCTGCTTAAATAGCACTTTTGCCTGGTGCAAGTCACATGGGAGAGGGCTGGGGAAAATAACAAGGTTGCTGGCCAGGCCTGCTAGGGCTAGGGAGCGCCAAGGAAGAAAACCCAGGGAATGCTGCCAACATGTAAAAGGCCACCTCGCTCCAGTTCCCCTTTTGTCCCAGTGAAAGACCTTCTGGCAGGCCTGGTGACTTCAGGAGACCACCAGTGAAGAAAGGCACACGTGTTACGAAAAGGAGAGAAGAGGAGGAGTGACCAAGGAGAGACGTCAAGGCTGTGAGCTCTCACGGTGGTCTGGAACCTTTTCAAGAAAGGGAGGCGCTGACAGAAAAGGCAGATTAAAACAGCAATAGTAACAACAATCCAATGTATTCTCAACAACTCAACGTATTCTCAACAACTCAATGGATTCTGACCCAGATGTATGAAGGAAACCTGAATGAACCTCCAGAAACCTTTTAAGGCAAAAAAAAATATTCACTTTAGTTATTTCCCATTCTTTTCACTCACAGGGAGCATGCTTATAAAGCAAAGACTAATTTAAAGAGAAAGCCAAATGCGAGTCAACACCAGAACAGCCTCCTCCCCACCTTTCAAAGGTAAATCAAAATGTCTCAAATCTCTCTTCTACCAAAATGATAATGTCCCCATATACGTGACAATCAAAGTAGAGGAACTCAGGAAAACAGTCCCTCCACATTTCAAGTCAGACCACATGTGCTATGGGACAGGAAGCTTTCATTTTAACACAACGAAAATAAACCTGTTACTCAAAGACACCAAGGTAATCCGATATCATCCCCCCTACCTGAGTAAGAGCGTCATAAAAAGCAGCCTTTTCTTCTGCTTTCACAGGAGCTATTTCTACACTATGTCCCTCGGAGGAATTACATTCCACTTCTGAGGTTTATATTGTAATTCCACATCGGTTTTCTTTTTAATGTTCAGAAATACAGGATATAGGTTTTATCGGTCTGACTTTAACACAAACCAGCAGACTTAGATTAGTTTACAATGTGGTGCAGAGCTGGTAAAAAGTGTTTGCAATACGGTTTCTGTAATGAGGCAGAAGGAAATCAAGCAGGCCTAGTCCCTTTGCCTTTACTTCTTGTGTTAACCACTAAATAGATTTTGCATTCTCTGCCTACTCCCTGGAGCCTAGCACAAATGGCTTCAAGAAAACAAGTGCCCACTTTACGTTTGAGTAATTGTCCCCCTACCCAATTGTCTCTTATCAACCATCATCAGCTTTTCCATAATAGCACAAGAACCAGTCTGGCCCTGGGTCTGCAACGGGCTGAGGTAAGGATCATTAACACTGCTGACATCACTTCTGGCAGCTGGAGAAAAGGGAAAACCTATGTTTAATCTATTTCCTACTCACCACAAGTTTTAGCTGGAGTCCCCGATAATATGGGTTGTGGTTGACTTTATGGAAGAACTTGGTAATGCAAGAAAAATGTACTGAACTGAACAAGCATCTTTACAAGGAACCACGAAGTACCTCCACTGTATGGCCTTGATCTCCTTTCCCGTAAGTTATTTGGTCCTGAAACTGGCCGAACAGAACCCCTCCCAACTCTCCCTAGGAAGTTCAAGTTCAGTAGAAGACTTTCCCTACCTCACACCCTAATTAACATCTCCTGGCAGCCATTCTCATAAATCACAACCGAAAAGGTTTTAGCCTATGTCTTCTTTCCTGCTCCGAGAATACCAAGGGGAAGATGTTGAGAAGAATCAATCCAGGATTCTTTGAAGTTAAGTGAATTGTTCTTTCATTTTTTTTTTAAAGGTCTAAATAATGAAAGAACACTCTCTGAAACCAAATCGAAACTGGTCATAAATATATAAGTATATGGAAGCATGTTTTAAATATATGCAACCCACACTTCTCACTCATTTTATCTTAAGAATTCTTGTTAAAGAAATGCAAGTCATAAAGATTTCCAGGCTAGGAGAGCAATTCCGAAGCAAAGTCAACATTCAGGAGGATGGAAAACAGTACCATCTTAGGATACTGAGGACCACAGGGTGGGACCTTGATTTCACTGGGTTATGTTAAAGATAAGGTCGAGGGTCACTTGCAATAAAGTAATGCAATAAATGTGTGCTTTTCTGGACCTATCACTCCTGGAGTGATATGTGAGTCACCTGCATGCAATTTTGAATTCTAAGAAGTAATTTAGGAAACTCGATCCAAAAGAAGTTCTTTTGAAAATGAAAATGGAGCTATTACATGGCTGTTATGCTTTTTGAAGAACGATCAATTTTAACTCAGAACTGAAAATTTAAAAGGAGACCAAGACAACTTAGATGATCTCCTCTCTCACTGTTCTTTTCTCTGGATTTTGGGCAAGTTACCAACTTTCCTAAATCTCAGTGTTTTCATCTACAGTATAGGGGTAACAGTACCCATTTCATTGAGTTTTCATTGGGGTTAAATGAGAGAATCCCTGAAAAGTTCTTATCATGGTGCTTGATCAATAATAAGTCCTCAATCAGCAGCTCTTATTGTAACTACTCTTATTAAGAACTAGGAATCCTCGAATCCCCTATCTTCTCTGCATACCTGAGTACATACCAGCCAAAAATGCCTTGGTAGATAGAACAAGCAAGCGAGAATGAATCCACAGACCAGAGGACAGCCATGGGCTGAAGCTGAAGCCAAGATTAGAATGTGTCTTGGGAAGAGAGACAAAGTTATTTCAGGCAGGAGGGAGGTATGAGGCAAATCTCAGAACAAAAAGAAGAAGAGTCACGGTCGTAAAGCTAAAAATGGGACCCTGTGTTACAATTTTAGACAAAGACCCACCTACCTACAAAGAAGACAGCACGAATTCAACATGAGGACACATAGTAGTGACATATCTTCGAGCAGATCTTAAATTAATGCTATCTACAGAATCACCATGGAAGGCAGCTCCTATTGCTTCCCCAGAAGACACTGAAAGCTTGCAGCCCCCCCCCCCATACCCTTTCTAAGCAGAAAGACTTATAATGTGACAGAAACGAATTTACAAAGAATTCTGATGAATAGGCTCAAATGAATGTTCCATGGGATTCTTGTGCAGTATCTCCAGGTTCTAAAGCATGTTTCTGATTGTTGGGGGGTGGAGCTGAGTGGCTTTTGTTTCCGAATTCTTTTCCCCAATCTCTCATCGGAAGAAACTGAACAGGAGCGTGACGCAGCCAGTCAATGCTGCCTGAGTAACTCGACGAAAAATTGAAATTGCTGCCAGATGCACATGTCTAATCGTTGGCAGCTGGAAGCGGAAGGGAAAAAAAAATCAGAAAGATAATCTGTAATAATTGATAATGTATACATTGCTTGCATCTCTAAGGTCTTTGAAGCAGACAATGGTGCAGATTTCTAAGTAACTGCAAACACCTCTTTGTCTCAAATAAGGAGGCCAGACTCTTCCAGTTGACAAGGAGGGGTTGACTTTTCATCTGGGGACCCCACGACTCCCGGTCCTCTGTTTTCACCTCTTAGTCTCGCTTTCCCGTTGCTCTTGTTCCCTCTCTCTTTTCCCCATGATCTGACATCTCAGCCTTTTCCCTTTGTAGTTTCAAAAGTGGCCTTTGCTGTAAAGTGCCCTCACAGGAAGCTGGATTAAACCGCATCGTGCTGCTGGGGTGCTGAGCTGGTTGCCTGGCTGAACCAGAAGCATCCTGAGGACAGTTGTGCCTAATTCTTAATTAACAGATAGTGACAACTTTTAATGAAGGGCTCCTGATGAAGAATATTTATCAGTCACCCTGAGTGGAATCGAAGTTCCCACAGAGAGAAATGAGGTCTGCGAAGGTTCCCCTCAGACACAGGGGAGTTCCCAGCAGGAGCCACCAGGCCTTCAGCTGAACCATGCTGACCTAGCTCCATGCCTGTCACTAAATCTTCACAGCAGCGGTTCTAGATGTACAACATCTCCCCTCAAGGCTATGCCTGGAATCATTTTAGATCATTGTCACCGCTGGGTTTGGGGTGAGATGAAGGACGTGCTATTGGCATCCAGTGGGTAGAGGCCAGGAGTACCACTGCATCCTATGGTGCACACGGTGGCCACCTGGAACAGAGAATGATCTGGTCCAAAATGTCAGTAGTGCTGAGGTTGACAAACCATCCTCTAGAGCTACCGCCTTTAGCTGAGAAATATAAAAAGTCACCAAACACACTTGTCAACCAAATGTTTCTGGGGTCTGGGCCAGTTCAGGGGAGAGGGAGAGGAAAGAGGCATTCCTATTCGGAGGCCTTCACTGATTTTGACTATCACCACGGTTTCAGGGTCCTACTGGGGGCCTCCCCATGTTCACATTTATCACTGCTGGACACTCACCTCTGCTGTGTCCCCACTCCCTCACAACTTTTTACTAGAAAACAGCTAGTTAATCTGATGACCCAGTCCTGGGCCACGTTTTCACATGTCCCCACTCCAAAGGAAGACGTGAGCCTTCTGGACACAGTGCTGAAGCAATGACTAGGGAGGGGAGAACACCTGGCAAACACGCACGAGGAAGGGGAGCACGGCATGGTGCCACTCCACCTATGCTGACCGTGGAGAAGAAGGAGGTCAATGCCACGAGGAGACACATTGTATCACACCAAGGTGTGTATCTTCACCCAGCTTAGCTGGTTCTTTCCATACAGTCTAGACAAGGCATCTGACCTTCCTCGCCCTCCATAATTTAATAAAATGAAGAAAATACCTAGTCCTCAAGATCATTTGTAAAACTCAGTGAGATAAGAGAAGGAAGGACATTATGAACAAGAAGACACTTTCTCTTACGTTCCTCGTGACTGTTAGCCATGCTCACCACCCTCAAATATCTGAGAATAAAAATAATAATAATAAATTACGGATTAGGCTCCCTCTGCTCCAGAATTAGTTGAATTTTAAAAATTAATCCACTAACTTTGCTAAGAGGTTATGCATAAGTCAGAATACTGTTTCCTAGATGTCCTTTTTTTTCCACTTTATGAAATAAATACCCATCTTGGAAGATGATTTATTACAAAAAAAAAAAATAGTCAAAGACTGATAGAGAAATTGCAGTCGCTGTTTCTAAGAATGAGACGGCTTCCCAGGAAGACACTTTTAGGTCTGCTCTCCCTAAACTTAAACAGCCGGGGGGGAAAGGGCACACATCCCCCCATCAATGAGAGTACACAGCCCTCAAGCTTCTAAACATCAGACAATGAACAGAAAGAAGAGCTTCCTTTCCAGGTGATTAAAGACAAAGTTTTTCAGAATGAACCCTAAAGTAATGGCAATAAGAACAGATCCTGTTTAAACACAGCCGCAGAAGCGGTTGTGGTCCCAAATGACACAAAGAAAACAATGGCTTCTATTCTTTCTAGACTGTAGCCCGGGACACTGACAAAATGCCTTCGGAATAAAACCTAACCATGCAATTTCATTGCTACCATCAAACAGGGATGGGCTATAATTAACACTTAATTAACAGTCCTATGATGAGCTTTGCTTAATTCTGCTCAAAAATTGCCTTAGTTTTTTCCCCATAAAACCACATCTCAAATGAGCAATGGCCTACCTGTTCGTTTGGTTTTTCCACTCTTTCCTGCCGTTAACAGCGCAAGGAATAACATGACTATGGAAATGTCCATGTCAGGACTTATTTCTTCAGAGATGCTCCACTTTCTTCCCACTCTAAGCTCTCTCCTCACTCCCAAACCATCAGCAGTATGAGCAGGGCCCATAAACATAGCCACTGACTTGCTCACATCATTTCTTTTTGGATCCCCAGAGTCTTCAGACAGAGGGGCAAGGACTGACAGCAACCAGGTCCTTGCTAATTTCCCATTCTAATGCAGAGCTAGAGAAAGTCAATAGAAGGTGACTTGAGAACCATTTAGAGTCAATAAATAGGCAGGACCCTTCACAGTGGTGACCTCTGTCCCTGCCTTTGGCCATTTAGTGGTTTACTAGCATTTCTACCAGGGATAGATTCAAGAAATCAAAGGAGAACGGTACAATGACTAACCAAAATATGCATCTGGAGGATAATTAGTCCAATTTTTGTTTTAGATGCTCCATTCCCATTTCTATAGGTAACTTCTAGTACATGACCAAGTCACCATGTAAAGCATTCTTGGATAAATATGAACAGAACAATCAAAGCAGTTCCAGGCCTGGTATTATGACCTTCCTTGATCATGTGGTTGTTTAATTAGACGCATCACTAAACAAGTTGTCTGAGCTCATGAAACTGGTTAGTAGTGGCCTGAGATGAGACTTGGGGTCTCCTCACCCCAAAGCAGTATATTTTCTAACCATGAGTCATTAAAATCTTAATAGCCCAACTATTTACAAAAGCAAAAATGATCCTAATAGAAGAAGAAAGCAGGGTGGTATTCAGTATAAATGCAAAGCAACAGTCCCAGCAGACAATGCATTCAACTATGAAATGGAGACTTCTAGGAAAACTAGAAAAACACCCCCAAACTCTCTGCAGACTACGAGTTTATTGTATATGAAGAATACACATCAATGTACAGTTGACATTTAAACAACACGGGTGTTAGGAGCACCAGCCCCCTGTGCAGTTGAAAATCCACGTGTAGCTTTTGATTCTCCCAAAACTTAACTATTAACTATTAACATCGTTAACCAGAAGCATTACCAATAACGTATATTGTTGACTAACACATATTTTCTGTTATATGTATGACATACCGTATTCTTACAATAAAGCAAACTTTATTCAGAAAATAAGAAAAAATACAGTATTTATTGAAAAAGATCCATATATAAGTGGATCTGCTCAGTTCAAACCCGTGATGACCAACGGTCAACAGCACTTTGAAATATTTTAACATCATGAGTATTAATTTAACAAGAATTTGAGATAAATATCTTCACTATACTTGGTAATATTCAAGCCATTGTTATGGTGACATGTCTAGCCCTGGTCTTCACTGTTAAGATCAAGTAGAGAAAAGTACAGAGAAAATAAAAACCAAATTCTGAAGGGATAAAATAAAGCTTCTCAAACTTTAATGTACTTAGGATCTCCGTGGGGTGTTGTTGCTGATTCTGACTCACTGGTCTTGGGGTGGGGCCCAGGAATCTGCATATCCTAACCAGCTTCCAGGTGACCCCAGTGCTGCTAGTCTCAAGACCACATTTTATATAACAAAGGAGTAAAGGACCTAAAAGGAAAGAGGAAACGTACCATTTAATTTATGTAAAAGAATAATAAGAGGGCTTAACTGGAGACTTGAAAGAAGGCTATAGTACAAGCCATCTGTTCTCCATCTCCCCAGGGAAAATGTGCTTAAATTGCAGGAACAGCTTTGAATTGAAACATGAAGAAAAATTTCCAGGTGGGAAAAGTTCTAGAAAAGTTAACTAGAGAAGAATGAAAAATCTCTGCCTTAGCATAACAAAAAGATCTGGATGATGGCAAAGAAGTGACACTGGGGACAGCAACGAGAGTTAGAATTCCTTAGAAGCCGCCACACTGATAGGTTTTTCCCCGACTTAGTGTTCATTCAGGCTAAGGGAGACTGACTACAGAATTGGGAAAAGGGGCATGGAAAGGGGCATATTCTTTATTAAAGAATAAATGCAGATTATTTTGATGTCTGGCAGTCTTGATCAAGAGGCACTGAGGAGGGCCATGGGTGGGTGTTAGCTCACAGATGGTAAAACCAAAATCAGTAGGCATCCCCACAACTCAAAGGCGCACATGCACCATCTTTAACCAAATAAACCAGCAGGTAAACAGTCAGAGGTGACTTCCCAGCTCCACATCTTTTCTCCTGGAGGTGACCAGCAAGCAGATAGTAAAAGCCACCAAGTTGCCAACTCATGTTTCATCTCAAGGAAATGAATGGAATCAACATAATTAAATGCTTATAATAACCTACGACCCCTTCAACTTTGAAATACCGAAGTAATGATTTCAAAATATGCTCCCATTTTCCCACTGAGCTTTAATTTATCCTTTACAATCTTTCTTAAGAGCAAAGATAATTCCACATGCAGAGGCCTCATCCCCATAACCATATAGTTGTGTGCAGAAGATGATCCAGAAGTAACACATTTCGTAATATCAGGGGAAGCAGCAAAGCCATAATGACTCAAAATTTGGAAAAGACTGAAAAATAAGCACAGAAGGATGCTATGTGTGTGCTCATAACTTTCATTCAACAAACAGTAACAAGCTGGTCCCCATTTCTACAGGAAGGCAAACAACCTACGTCCAGAGCAAACCCTTTAGTCCAGTCTGCTAGGATGTCACTTACAAGGCTGCGTTTCCCCCATCAATGGCGTTTGACAGCAGTGCACAGGCTTTCGTTGCTGATGGCAATTTCATTCACTAGCCCTGACCCTATGCTCTGACCAGGAGCTGCTGCTTTGCTGGTCTGAAAGAGAAACACAGGCAGAGCCAGCCAAGGCTGCTAATGGCTTTAGGAATTGGCAAGAAAATGACAAGGTGGCCAGAGGTAGCCCCCAAAACCACTGCTGGGCAGTGCAATTCACACACAATTCACAAGCTGATTTCCTAATCAGTTGGGATAGAATGAGAACACATTTCACCAAGGGTTGTGAGATAGGACAGGAAGAGAAATCACCTGCAAGGCACTTACTGTGGAACCTGTGCAGTCACCAGACAGTGGTGAGACAGACCCCAGCCCCTGCAGGGCCACTTACTAGCTCTCAGGCCCTGGATCAGCCTCAGTGACCTGCAGTTTCCTGGTAAAATGGTGCTGAAAATGCCTAACTCATTGGGTTGTTGTGAGGATTAAATGAGAATGGTGACTCACATGGCACAGACTTCAGCAGTGAAACAATTATAAAACAATTAACTCACTGTATCCAGTAGCAAGAAGCCACCAGAAACCATAATGAAGGGGGAAAGGCAAAAAAAGAGGAACCGAATGGGGAAAGAAGGTACTTGACATTGAAGCTCTCTGCTCTATGCGCTATGATGACGTGTTTGCAGAAGGGAGCACCTCAAAACACAGTTATTATTGAAACCCCAATACTTACACTCATCGTGTGACACCTCAGGTCTTAAATAAAGAATTTTGTCTGTGTTACAAGTAAATATTTTATTACTGGGTATGAAGGGGCTTCCTATTTTGCTTTGAACTAAAAATTTTTAATAGTTGACCCGTTATTTTAAATGGATTGTCCTTAGCAATTATATATCACCCTAAACTTCAGTAACATGAATTTTTCAATTTCATTAGCTGGAATGTAAAATTATATCTAGGCATGCTAGAATCTTATCATACTCTATCTAAATATACCATGAAATTTAATTTTCTGAAACTGTGAATAAACTGCCATTCGATTAACATTCCTTCCCAAATTGTTCTATTTTCTTATCTCTAAGTCTCTACTTAATTTATCATAGTGTTTTATACATAATTGGCAGTTCATAAATAACTGTTTATATTGTCTGAAAAAGTGTTTATACAAAAATCGTATTTACTCACATACATAGCCTAAGGTCCATGTGACTTAAGGATAATTTCAGCAAAAAAAAAAAATGGGTTTTTAAGTTTTGGGGAAGTTTCCCTCACATTTTGCAGTGAGTAAGTAGGGGCTTGCTAGCCTTTTAAAAGCATTATCTGCTCCTTCTGCTAAATATATATATACACACATATATATGTATGTGTGTATGTGTGTGTGTGTCAACCTAATTTTTAATAGGTTGAGCTACAAATTAAATATCACTAACAAAATAAATAAATTTTAATAGTGACTATAATTGCTTTCAAATTACACTTGTATCTTCCTCTCTCCTTGAATATTTGAGAAAAACCACTCCTGCAGTAAACATACTCTCTCTCTCTCTCTCTCTCTCACACACACACACACACACACACACACATACACACACACACTCCATCAAAAATAAAGCCAAAATTTGCTATATGTCAGGCACTACTTGGTGTTTTAATGTGTATTAATTCACTAATTCTCACGACTATCCTGAGATTTTATTAGGATTCGTGTTTTAAAGATGAGGAAACAGGTTCAGAAAGGATAAGTAAATTCCTCAAGATCTCAAGGCTAGTAAATGTGGCAATTGTGATTCAAAATCCATGCTCTTGACCACAAATTTCTAGAGGACACTATGAAAAGTGTGGGCGGAAGTGCTGTCAAGTCTCTCATCTAAATGCAGGTCCCTGGCATACAGAGTTATTTTTCTAAAAGGAAACAGGGGGCAAGCTTCATGTTTACAAAGGGTAATGAGAAATTACACAGTGAAATGCCATTCTGATAAATCTGAACTAACTTAGCTAAAACAACATTTTACATAATAGGCACCTGGATATCAGAAACACCTTCACTTCTGGAAAATAGTCTGCAAAAGAGATTGCCATCACAAAAACACACTTTTGTACCTTATTAGGTGCCCTCCTGTAAAAAATCACTAAATGTGAAATCTCTTGTTTCTTAGAGAATCTAGACAGTAGTAGGTGCAAGCAACTAGGTGTAACTAATAGATTTAACACACACAAACAGAGCTGCAAAGTAAACAGGAGGCATGACATTTGTTGGTCTCATAAAATAGAAACCCTTTTCCCCTATGACGGTAGCTGTTCTAGCTCACGGCTTCCATGGAGTGCAAGATCTAGTACACTCAGGAAAATTTTTACCCGAAGACTTTTCCTTCAGCCCTTCCATCCTTTATTTAGAAAGCCAAAATAAAACCCAGAACAAGTACCCTTATAGAGTCATAAACCATGCACTATAATAGGTAGAGTTTTTGACATTAGAAGCCAGGGAAGGACAGGAGATTAAAAGTCAACCTACACAGCTGCATCTCCCCTCCCCAATTGTTTACATTCTCAGACATCCACTTTTTACAAATATTCGCTCTCTAGATCAAAACAAGTCTGAGAAGGGGAAAACAATGACATCAGCCTTAAGATATTATACAGTTTACATATAAACAGAGCTGAGTGATGCATCTTATTCTAGCTGGTGGCAACTGATCTGAATGGCTCAAATGGAGAGCAGTAATTGTGTTCATTATTTCTGTCCAAAGAAAATTCTAAAATATATCCCTAACTTTTAACAGAGTATATGTTCCCTATTGTAAGGTACAGGATACAACTGGTTTAACAAAGTTTTTTCCACTTGAACTTGGGTGGCTCTAGGCCTGGATGATACTAGATGCAATTATGGGGGCGGGGTGGGGAAACACTCTGTCCCTTTGTCCCCTACTTCCCTCACTCCAGCTTTTCTTCCTTTACCTGAATACCTTCTCCCTATCAATTAGTGCCACCCATAAATAGTTGTCAGCATTATTATTGATATTTAGGTTTAGAAAACTGGGTGGCCCCATATCAATAACTATTTTTATTGTTGCCTTCAAGAATTAAAACACTAATCTAACAAAAAACTAACCTTGAGAGCATGAATCACCTCCTCCCAACATCACAATGTGGTTAAACTCTGATGTAATAAAGAAATAATTACAATGAATCAGACTATTACTTTCATTCCTTTCTTGGTTTCCAAAAGGGTGTGATGATATACAATATTTTCTAAGATATCTTTATGTGCATAAATTATATACTGCCAGAAATATAGAAATGAAACATAAGAGCATAATATTTTTATGGTGTTAAAAAAAAAAAAGGTGTCAGGGAAGAGATAAAGTTAAATTATCAGATGCAAATGGTAACAACCTTATAATTAGCCAGACAGTACACAACCCAATCTAATATTCCTAAAATATCCAAGGAAGTGAAATTTTTGAGGGTCTACAGCTAGATACAGCGATTGTCTTTGAAGATATGTTTGCACATTCCTTTAGCAAAGATGCTCAGTGCACATTACAAATTATTTTATCCAGTAATTGTGAACGAAGAGAGGCTGTGCAATTATACATTTATTTCTGTTTATGCCCAGAATATGACTCACAGAGGCCCAATGGGGGATAATGAAAAAATAAGCCATCATATCCAAATCTGCCTCTTTCAGAGAGAAAAAAAAGAATATTGCACAAGGCTCAAAGCACAAATAAAAGTCACAACTATCAAGTAATATTCATTAGGCATCCATGTGGTTTTGAAAGTCAAATCCAAATGCTGAGTTATAAATGTGAGATACAGCTGCTGTATTTTTACAATGCCGTGTTGGTCAATGAAAAAGTTCTCTCTACAAAGCAAAACATTTTGTCCAGAGAAAACTTTTATGGAGGTCTGGAACCAATGAACTTCTAAATACAGTACCTGCCATTAAAAGGGGGCAAATAAGTACCAGCTTCTTGAGTCTGAAGTCACAATGGTTTGACAGAGCCAGCAAACCATGGCAGCCAGCAAATGTCCTGAACCATTAACCATACCAAACAGCAGCTGAAGCAAGTCGCATTCCAGAACTCTGTAGCACTTCCTATAATATAGTCAAATGTTGATTTGCAGTAAAATGTATTTCTTCACTGGGACTGAATGAATGTCACACGAGCAGAGAAGAGCTATTATGATCACAGCAGATATATATTTTCAAATGTATTTAAAAACTAAAGGAAAAACAATATAGAAACCTACTTTTTCAAAGTCATGCGAAGATAAATAAAAATTACGTTTGGGAAATAAATTCAGACATGGTGTTTTCTTGACATTAGAGAAAATACAGGAGAATCAAAAATCACAAAACGGAAAAGTGCCACCAGCACTACAAATAACGAAGTCATGAAAATATGCTGAAATGCTTTGTCTCCTAGAACTCTGTTAAAACATGTACATAGGCTTAAATGAAAAAAAAAAATCAGGCATAAAATAAGCCCACCCTCCAAACAAAAGTTATTTTTTATGTACATAAATTAAATTTAGGTGGGTTTTCTTTTTCTTTTCTTTTTCTTTATTTTTTGTTGTTGTTGTTGCAGTGTGTGGTTATCTTTTGCCCTAAAACAAAATTAAAAATTAATTTCAAAATCCTCATTCAATAAATGGCTTTACTAAAAGGTTGCCTGAAGGATTATTTCGACAAAAGGTGACAGACACTAAGAATCCCCTTTCTATTCATTGGAAGAGCTGAAAATATCCAATTAGTTTATAAAATATCATTAGAAGAGGATCCCACAAATGGCAAATCTAATGGTGTCAGGGCCACACTTCCCTACAAATATTCACAGTCATACTTTTTTTTCCCCCCTCTTAATCTTCTATGGCTCCATTAGTAAGCCCCTAAAAATGCGACCTGGCATTTACACTCTGGTCCATCTGGAATGGCTCTACGTCAGAGGAAAACCCTCACCCCCTGTGACAAAGGAACAAGTACACAGCTGGTCGGGATTCGGGCCCGTATGAAGGCACCCACTTATGTGGGTGCATACGCATGGCTAAACGGTTAATCCCTCCAGCACCCTCTTCTGCCCACTTTCCTAGGAAGCCAGCAAAGGGAGAGAGTTGGCTTTTTGTTTTGTTTTGTTTGCAGTGGAAATCTCTACTATTCTCAGATACCAAACGATTCCTCGCTGAAAAGATATTGCAAGAACAAAGCTTGGAAAGCTGCCATCCAAGCTGTCTGACGTCCAAGGTGCTGTCTTTTACCGTCCCTGGAAGCCTTGGAAGCAAATGTGCACGATGCTCAACTAAAGCCAATTTTGTGCAAGTCGCACTGGGAAACCTAACCCTGCCACTCTGGTCTCCTCGGAGAAGCAGATGCACACATGTGCGTGTCAGCAGACTCGGGGATCACTGAGGTTTTCCACGCTGCTTGCCTGAAAACCTACACTTCTAGGTTTCACTGCTGGCTCAGGATGGGAAGCTGAACTTGGAAATCGAGCCAGGCTCTATAGCAAGCCACACCATCACCTAACTTGCTGTGGGCAGGAATGTGAATGGACGATCCCAGTTCTGAATTATTGGTTTTAATGAGTGAGGCAGGGCAATAAAATCCAACTCTCCAGATAATTTCACTACAACAGCAACGTAATTACTCTGGAATGCGTTTGGGTATTAAATTTGGCTTTTGTCATAATTGAGGTTTGACAGCACAACCACAGGGGGCACTATTGATACCACTGTCTGTGTGAACATAGCCCCACGGTTGGGGGTTTTACAAAGTCATTCTAAACCAGTTACCGAGAGCTACACCTCAGAAAAGCCTGGAAAATTATCCATTTTTACCCCTGATACTTTTTTCCTGTGTAATTCTTCCCGGCCACTGTCTCCACATTCAACTGTCATTCAGTGACAAAGTTTTGCTTCTTATCAAACCTTATAGTGAACAACAGCTAGTTGAGGTTTCAAAGAGGTTTCTTCCCACAAAGAATCCTAGATTATAGATGATATAGGTTCTAAACTTGGCATAGAAGTCAGATTTTACAGGTTCTTCAACAAATCTGAAATTCTCCAAATTCAAGAGTTTTCTGACCAAGTTAAGCTACAAATCATAAATCTTGAAACTTGAAAGATGTTTCAAAAATGCAATTTGGAAATTATGACAGAGCCAGAAGCATAGTCATGAATAACAGAGGTTGCCAAGTGACATTATTTTCCATCACACAATATAGGAAAATGAAAGTTTCTCATTATTTTCTGCAAAAACTCGTGCTTACTAAATTACACAGGCCCTCTGTTCTGATTATCCAAATAGCACAGAAGACGAGGCTAAAATGACTAATTGATAATTGATACACGGGGCTGACCTGTGGCCCTACATATCTAGACAGTTCTTGCTCATCACAAAAGGCCTCCAGATACAAATCAGAAAACTCCCTAAGGTTCACTTTCTTCATGGCAGTCATTATTTTCCAGAAAAACTTAAGATTTGAATTTGGTTTGATTAATTCAGTTTGCTTCAAATCCTTAGTCTTAGTGAATGTAAATACCATTTCAATGTGGCATCCAAACTTAGAATCACTGCTTAGAATTCTTTGGAAAGTCATTATATATGTCACATTGTACAGACAATGGCACATAACTCGTGCCTCATGTGATATAACCATCTACAATGCCACAAGGCTATAAAAATGTAAAAAAAGATAAAGAGCAAAAACTCACCTACCACCTCAACCTATAATCTCTGTTACAATGACTTAACTCTGCTGTTATAGATCAGAAGTGGCCCCAGGTGTTAGATAAAGAAATGGATGTGGCCATGTCCCCATAAAGCTACAGCAACAGGTGACAGCTAGATTCTGGGCCATGGGCTCTAGTTTGCCAACTCCTGAGAGATTATAAAGTGAGCAAAACTCCATACTTCATTAGAAATCAGGGATAAGAATACCAAACATACTGAACATCAAAACCAGATAAGCTCAGAGTAACAACCCCCAAATATAAAGCAAGGAATCAGGTAAAGTAAATAGGTAAATAAGTGGTTTGCCAAAGAATAAATATATATTTGTTATTCTTACAAAATATTATACTATTTTGATTATTCACAAGAGAAACTAACTTGAGAACATTCTGTGTCATTATCTTTTTTTAAATGCTTTTATAATAAAACCTTTACAGTAATTTTCTGAATGGAAAGATAGAAGGAGAAAATAATATGCTCAAACTCATGTTCAAAGTCAAGAAGGAAGAGAAGAATGCATTGCTGAGGACCTCACACTAGAGGGTTTCATTAGTTTTAATTCACCATTCCCTCAACATTTCTCATACCATCCTATTTTGGGTTCCTTTTTATTCAAATTACTAGATTTGGGGGGTTTTTTATATACCATGTTGTGGTTTCTTTAGTCCTAAAATTATGCAAAATTCTGAGAATCCTGTACTAAGGCTCTCTGTGAAGGCTACTGTCTACATTTATGACAAAAATATTACAAACAAAATCCACAAAAAGTGCCATAGATGCCACATCCCAGATTCTGGTGGTTGCCTTCTTTGAACACCAACATGAAAATGAAATGAGCAACCCAAAGAGCTTAAATTTCAAGGGTATTTTTTAAAAGATGCCATCTGCTTTCCAAAAGCAAAACAGCAACAGATAAAGTTTTCTCCTTCTCTAGCATCGGCAATCCAAAATATTAGATCACAGGGCATTTAATTTGCAATGGCCAATGCATCAACATTTTTGTGGTCTTTCCCTTTGGTTTTTATGATACAAGTTTTATTCCATCTGGAATGGTCATTAGCCTCACAATAATTCCTAATCAACTTTAAATGGCATCAAAAAAGACCCTATATAAATCTTCCATTCACAAAAACTTTGACTTCTGATTCAAATTTCTCTTTGGCAATGCTGAAGCTACTCATTCCTTCACTGTCAATACTAGCAATGAATCTCATGGTACTACTATCAGCTACATAATGTTATCATCTGTGGGTCAACCACTTAGTAATCAGGGCTTCAAATCGCATTTGAATCAATGTTGTACAGTAAATGAACTCCAAATACTAATAAAATGAAAATCCCTACATATAAGTCTAGTTTATGCCAAATCATGAAAAATGGGAAGCATGAAAAAACTTAACAGCACATAACCCAGGACCAAGTCTATTCCATCTTAAAAGAAATTTTATGATTTTTCCCCATAACAGATTCTCTAAATATTTCACTTTTGCTTTTACTGCACTAATAAAAGTGTGTGTTCCTTTGGCAATAGGAAAGGATATGTGACAAAGAGTCAGGAATGGGACAAGGAATCAGGTTTTAAAACATGGATTTTTAAATTGCTATGGAAAGTTTATGAAGACTGGGGAAAGGGATAAATGAGGATAGAGTTATGGATCCTAAAATAAGGAGTTAAAGCAGGTCACTCTGGTGGTGATCTCAGCATGATCTCTGTACAGAAATGACACTATCCTATATCTGAACAGGCACTGACCAGCTGCCTAAGCTGGTTTTACTGCAAATATGTAGGTGTCTGTATCAAATGAACATAACCGGTACCAGAAAAGACCACTTCAAAAGTAAAATCCACTTAAAACAGAAACCCAATTTTTGCAGTTAAAAAAAATGGTTTAAATGAAGTTTTATGTTGGAAAATAAAAGTATTGGAAATATTGAAATGAAAATATATGGGAAAAAAAGTGATTTTACCCTATGTTTATCCAAATTTGTCTTAGTTGACTCTACTGGCAAAGTCTTAGAACAAAATATGATCAACTGTTCATTTTATAGATTATTTCTCCTTCATGAATTATTTCTCCTTCATGTTTTATCTTTGCCTTCTTTGGTTTTCATAGAACAATCATAAAAATATTTCTATGCTTCTGTAGATATGGTCAGTCTTTATCGATTTCCCCAAAAGGCTCTCTTGATCATCTATTTTTATTGTGCACATTGGAAGTGTTAAAAGAGTCATTCTCTTGGTTTCTTCAACATTCGATTCCTCTATTTCTGCCAGATCCTGACTTGTCATTGAGTATGTGTGAATCCCTGAAGTTCTTCAACATCACTTCTACTGACTTCATGAAATCCTTCATCTTTTGCAAGATACACATTTTCAACATCGACTAAAACTGATGGAGGACAAGTCCCTGGTGTTAAGTATATAGAGATAATAAGCTAGGAGAAAGTTTAGAAGTGGTTAGTTTATTAGTAAAGAGTTTTATAGCTTCTACTTCCCTACTAAATCCTAATAATGGCAGGAACTCAGATGATGAAGATCACTCTCTCAACACCACCCTCCCCCAACACCCACCTATTTAGATTTTCATCAACCTACTAGCATGTCCCCATGAAATCACTAGGGCCAGCTGTCCAAAGCAACTCAAAACAAGGATGATCACAGAATTAACACCTTAAAACAAATGGCATATCAAGAACATGCCTAAAAGTTAACTTGGCTGACATTTCCCAGGAAGTAGGTAAAATCCAGTTTTAAAAAAGCAATAAAAATCAAAGTTAACATGCTCTACCTGGTTGGTGCCATAGGTTTCTATTACAGGTTTTAAACATCAGAGAAAAGGCTCTGAAATGTAGGTGTTAGAGGGACTAGTATCTAGCATGCAGGAAGATTAAAGGATTAAAATGACCTAATACTGTACTTCCTAAAACATACAGACTTTCACTCTGTGCCAGTCAACTGGCAGCCAAGTGTTATCAGCAAGTCTAAATTTGGATCTCATAACCTAAAAACCACTTAAGATGAAAAGAGTGCTGAAATAAGTACAAGCTCTAATAGGGCCAATATGGGAATGGGTCATGTCAGGTGACATAGATTCCAAAACAAAAATGACCAAATCAAGGCATATAGAAACTGGGTTAAATTAGTTACAGCTAGAATGCTTGTTAGAGGCTTAAATCAAGTCTCCTGCCCCAGAAGGAAGGGCCTTTGCCATTCTCTACAGAAGAGCTGCGATCTGGCTTTAAAGAATCCAGATTAAGTATGTCTTACAACGAATGTGTTGATGATCATCAAGTGGGTGGCCAAGTATCCAGACAGGCCTGGAACTAGGACTAAACTGGGCATCTCGGGAACTCATGCAATATGCTCTTGTGCCAAGACTACAGGTGAAATCTCCTTGAGGCACCCCTAAACTATGCCTGAGTGATGCTGAAAATATATTTTATGAAATAATGAATTAATGATGAATATAATAAGCAGATAGATAATCATTGATAAGATGAAAACAAACCACAGCAAAGCCAAAAGGGCAAATCAAAGACACAGGCATTACGATTGGCTTGGTAAAGTGACTTGAGTCCTTCTCTGTGTTTTCTGACCTTAAATCCATTGGAAACTAAGCTCCGGCTGTTACTAAACCAATTGGGATGTCCTCAGAAACTTATCAAAAACTTGACTCTTCTTTAAAGTCATCAGGCTGACTGAGGCAGGACAGATGGTGTCTTCTATGCTCTAGTCTCTAACGACACCATAACTCTTGTTTGCACAACAGGACCACTCCCATTCGGTATATTTTATGTAACTCTATTCAATACATTTCAATATTGTTTATGCAACTGAAGAGACCATCAAAACCTAGACACTGGCACTAAAATGCTCCTAATTCAATGTTGCCACCACCGACTCACTCAGTGACCACAAGTACGTGCTGAAAGCACAGGAGACAAGCAAGAGATTGTAATCCACTGAGCAGAGGCAGAAAAGAGTGATGAGCAGACAATGAAACTGAAGACAACTAAGGACACTAGCCACAGCCCAGCCAAAGATGGTCACTGGCAACATAGGCCATAGACACTAATGTCAGGACAGTCCAAGTCCAAATGGTAGATGAGCGACAAAGAAAAGGAAGCTCAAGCATGCCTGTCCAGAGTGTCTTCAGTAGGTTTTAATGTTAGACCAAAGCCACGTGGGCCTCCGCCACCCCATAAAACCACAAAGGTAGACTTTCGATTGCACAGGGGGCGGCTAGCACCCCTAATCCCTGCATTGTTGAAGGGTGAACTATAGTTTGACAGAGTTGTCATTACAGTGGGGACAAAGGAGACAATGAGGGTAGACTCCATTAGTCATTATCTCTAAAAAACTTGGTATCTGTGACTGGGAAAACAGGTACATGTGAAAACAAGTCATCAACCAATGGAATGGAGTCCCCCAACTTTTCTGAATGAACTTGGGCCATTCGTTGATAACAAGCATACATTATCTTACTTAAGACATATCATTCATTGATGGCTTTACTGTTATATAAGGCATGGCCTTTCGAGTCATATAAAATAAAGCATTAGAGTTTTGCTGCTTTGCTATATAATGAGTACCGCGGGTGCTAGGAAGTCCACTCCTCTCACAGACAGGGAACGGGAAGTGGAAAATGAGCACCAATAAAGTCCTAGCAGTCATAAATGCATGTTTAAGACGTTATGGTTAGGGGTGACTAAGTCAGAGATACAGGCAGTTAATTACCAGTGTTCATAAATGATTTTCAAGTAGGGCTAATAATCAAACTCTCTACATATAAAAGAGGAACCTTCACTTAACAAGCTATCATTTAAAATCCTTTAATTATACTCATAAGTTACAATTATTTGCCAGACATATCTTTGAAAATCAGAAAGCTTCTTGCCCAATAGAATTAAAAAAAAAAAAGACTTCAAAAACAATAAATTAAAACTAAATTTGAGAGTGGTCCACTTAGATTCTTGAATAAATTTATGATTCTACATTTTGCATAAAGTCCTCTAGAGTGCTTGATTTTTCTAAGAGTACTTATCATTATCTGAAATGTTTTTATGTTTATTGTCTGTTTCTCCCACTAGGATGTAAACTCCATGAGTGCAGAAACCAAGTCTTATTCCCTAATTATGAATGTTTGAGGAACGAATGCAAGGACGATTGAAACTGTTATACTCTGTAAACAAGTATATGCGAATATGGAATATATATGTGTAAGACATGTACATCTTTATGTAGTGTAGCATCAAGCTGGACCAGAGTTTTTTTTTGCCAACTCCACTGTGAAACAGCTATTATCACCTTAAGCAAGTTATGTAACTTTTCTGGGTCTGGGTTAATCTATAAACATTTTAAGTTTTATCATCTTTAAGGGCACTTTCAGCCCTGATATTTTTTCTTAATAAATTCGAGACTCATACAACAGTTTACATAGTCCTCTCTCCACGAAAAATAAAAAAACAGAACAACTGAAATTTTAACTGCTGACCCTTGGGTAATGATAAATCACTAACTGTGGTCGATGGCTTTCTATGAAACTGCCATAGAAATTTTACCCTTTCACTCACCTACCCCCTTGTCCTTCTCATTCTCTATTTTCTTCATCCTTGATCTATAAAACTAAGTGCTTAAAATAATTCTGAAATATAAATGAGCCTAGTGAGCCACTGTAGTTATTATTCTGGATAACTGGCACTTGAGCGCAGGAAAGGAGGCCAGCTGTAAACTCCTATATAGCCGTGTGTGCCCTATTTTCATTATCCTTCCCACAAACCTGTGACCTTGACAAACACAAGTCAGTCAAAGAATGAGCTCACATCGAAAGACTCACTCTCAGTCATAAAAACACAGTAACCTTTAAATCATGATGCATCCAACACTTCCAAAGTCATGTCATTCTAGAACAGCAAGAATGAAGAAGCAGAAGAAGATTTAGCTAGTTCTCACTCTCCAAAGCATCTTTCTTTGGGACAAGTAAATCGCGTCAATTAGATTCTATGACCAAACTCAGAGAGTCAATCCAGCTTCCTTACTAAGTACAGGGCCATGCAGCTGTCTTTCCTTGACCCATCTCTTTGAGGCATCATCCCTTCTGCCCCCACACAGCACACAACCCCAGATCTTTCTGGCAAAGACTGCTGACACTCAAGAGTCGAGATAAATATCAACAAGAATTTCGTCAAAGAAAACACTCAGTGCCACCTAGCAATACTTTTATTTTCCATGTTTAGTGTATAATTAAATCCACAGGAACTATAAAATGCAGGTACATACCTCTCTTTAAAATTTAATAAATACGTTTCAGCCTTTAATCCTGATTTATACTTACAGCTTATAAAATAATTTAGCCCACATGTCATACTTTGTTTTTTTCTATGCCAAGCCAATAAATGCAACCAATTTCGTGGAATTTAACCGTATGACACTCATACCTCATGAAACAAATATCTGAACTAGAGGGTCAGTGGCAATGTCTTGTTTCAGGCACTTGATCCTAACACACTCTTCCAGCCAAGAAATCTAGAAAGGTGACTGAGTTTAAAAACTATTTTTAAGGTGGGGACATAAACCAAAAGCACCTTTGTTTTCTAAGGATGAAAGGGGAGTGGCCATTTTTAACTCAACCCACCACAAACTTAGGTTCAAAAGGCAATTCATAGTTGGCAACTGTACTTCCATTTATTCTCTCACTTGATCCTCAGAACAACACTGTGCGTTTGGGGAACTATTACTACCTCCAATTTTATGGAGTAGAAAATTAGATCAAAGAATGATGGATCCCAGGAAATGGCAAACTCAGGAATAAAATTCACATCTCTTTTCTGTCCATGCTGGTTCTACTCTATCATTGGACTCTCAATAATCAACCCAACCTAACGTTAATTGCACTACACAGGGAATAGATGCTATATGCACACATACAACAGATACACAATAAGCCAACAGTAGTAAATAGTATTTCTCTTAGTTGATCAAATACTGCTGAGTGGTAGAAAGTGAGAGAATCTTATCAAGACAGGAAAATTATGCTAGTAAATTCTCTTTCCCCTTCCACCACATTGATTTTAAAAAAGTTTTTTAATCCCCTTATAGAAGCTGATTACAAGAAAAGAAAGCTTGGGATCAGGAAAGCAGAACTGAAACCTAAAGCTTATCATTCTGATAAGAATATTTCTACAGGAAGCAATAAATTATCACTGCTTCCTGTTTTAACTATTCTTATCTGTGGGACACTATTTTTTTTTAAACCACAGAACCTCACATTTAGAATACTTTCTAAAATAGAACCCTCTGATCTTCAGCTGTCAGCTGAAGTTGTTTCATAAATAGCCCAGCATATGTACTCTGGAGGGTTGCTAACTCTATAAATGCAAATACGGTCCAGTCACACCCATCCCTTTAGACTTAGGTGACAATCTGGGATGTGCAAATTCAAGCAGCTCCAGAAATTCCATGGAGGATGCTGAGAACATCTGTGGTCTGTGACCTAAGAAACTCAATTTGGATATTTCTGGAAATTTTGAAATAAAGGCCATCGGAAGATATGTATTTCTATTTTTAATCTATGATTCACAAAAGAATGTGTACAATTTGTTTCAGGTCAATTAATTTTTAAAACAACTTCTATCCAGAGATTCATTTGAGTGGAAAAGATATATACATATAAAGAACCCCCTGGGCCCTGTATTTTAAACAACTTTTCCAGAGGCTTTCACAGTCAACAAGTACAGACAACAAAACTGATTATAAGAGAATGTGTTTGAAAAATTACACGTGTAACCCAAGGTTAAGTATATGGAGAAAACACACACATAGAGGTATGAGAGATGCCTCGCTGTAATCTTTATGATCTAGTATGTCAGGAATTCTATTGCCAGAATCACACAACAAGCTGAGACAATTTCAGAGAGAGAGAGAAAAAAATCAATGTCTGTGTTTTTAAAGGGAAAAAAAGGAAAAAGAATGGCACGAAAGAGCATAAATGGCCTGCGATTTTTATTATGTTTCTCTTGTGTCCTGGTATTTGAACAAAATCTCTGTGCCTTTATGGCCCTGTTATCACTCCCTCTTCTGATTACCTGTCCCACAGCACATCCACCTTAGTGGGGCAGAGGTAGGATGAGGTTTCGCCTTGGTCAATGGCAACCAGCCCAGAAGAGCAGACTTAAGGTTGATTATAACCTGTAGGTAGTAAATGCTCAAAAAATGTGTTGACTGTTGAAAGAGTGTGTACAAATATGATCATCAAGCCCCTTTTAGCCAATTGCTAAGTAGCTGCCTTTTTTCATACAAAAGTGATATGGTTGATTCAGCACGAAGTGTTCCTTCATAAGCCCAGGGACAAGTCCCTTCAGTCTAGCAAGGAAACCCTGCCCCTAAACTACGAATCCAGACAGGGATACACTGTGCGGCAGCCTCGTGTGAACCCTGCTGTGCCAGACCAGGCAGAGGAGGCCAGACAGTTCAGAATTGATGATGACTAAGCTCAAACTAACTTCATTTCCTGAGACCTGGGAATCAATTATTGCAAGAAAAAAAAAATGAAAATTTCATAAATATCTATGCCGAAACCAAATTATAAAGTAATTAAAAAAAAAAAAAAAAGACTACCAGTAGAAGGTTTCAAACACCTCCATTCAAAAAAAAAAAAAAAAAAAATAGCTACGACCTTCAAGGAAGAGAACTTATAAAGGTTCTGATGACCACAGTGGCTCTAACGTGGCTCCAATCTATAATGTCTTGCTGTCATTGAACAAACAAACAAACACTGAAGCGGAGCAGATTAAAATGGGGAGAACATGAAGACATCAGGAAGCAAATCTCAAACTGTATCCTGGGTTGGTCTGAAACACTCTACTACAAAATGCTGGCCAATTCTGGGCAGGAAAAAAGATGTGGAACTTTTTATAGGTTTCGGAAATAACCACAAAATGGATTGAAGGTTTGGGCAATCAGAATGATGAGTAAAACCTGAAAATGATTAATAGTAAGGAAAAGCTGAGAGCTGACTTCACAAAGGTCTTCAAACATATGTAGTGAAATATTCCAAGGTCGGTGGGCTGGATAACCAAATGGTGAGACCTCCATGCAAGGGAATCTTATTTAGCGACCAAGAGAAATGAGCTATCAAACCACCAAAAAGATGTGGATGAATCTTAAGTGCATACTTCTGAGTTAAAGAAGCCAACTAGATAATTGTACCTATTACATGATTTTAATTATATGACATTCTGGAAGAGGCAAAACTACCTAGATGGACAGAGGAGTGGTTGCCAGGGATTGGGGAGAGGGAGGGACGGTTGAATAGGGAAGCACAGGAGATTTTTAGGGCAATGAAACTGTACTGCATGATACTGTATTGGTAAACAGGCAACATTAAGCATTTGTCAACAATAAGCATTCGCCGAGACCCTCAGAACTTTAAGCACAAAGAGTAAACCTTAATGTATAAAGATTTTTTTAAAAAATCACTTAAGAGGTCAGTTATCCCAGGCAGAACTCACAATGTGACAGAAGAATCTAACAGTGTTACTAATGCATGCAAAAACCTCATTGCAGGGGGTGGGCGGATAAGGTGCTGACCTAAGTAACTGGGGAAATGAGGTGAATCTATAAGATAAAGGTGAAGGAAACTATAGGTAAGCACTGTACTCTAGTAAATAAAGTATTTCCTCTAGGGACATGAGTTAACAATTCTGACACCGCTATGTAAGTAAGTGAATGGATGAACCATGGGGATGGCCAGGTTTCTCACTGTTGGTGTAGGAGGTGACAGATAAGCCAGGGAGAGGTCACAACGATCCATTTGGAAATCGATTAGAGTTAAGAGATATCAGTATAAACTCATGCTTCGCTTAATATATAGACAGTTATGTACAGAAATATTTATAGACACGTCTGTACATAAGGATTAGTAGAAACACATACATTTCCTTGCTCTGGAAGCCGAGAGAGCAAAAAAGAAATGGTATCCCAATAGCAACAAATATATTTAGTGCCAAGATCCTGGTTTCTAATGCAGTTCCCCAGTGAAAGGAAGAACCAGGACTCCTTGGAAAACCAGAGGATTCTAAAACTGGGGCAGGAAATAAATATGGTGATCTCAGAACATCTTGTAGTGTCAGAAAGAAAAGAAATAATATATTTTTAAAAAACCACTCAGTTAAAAAGGCATTGATGAAAGAAGTTTAGGCAGTTATATAAATATTCATGTATTCTGCTCTCTAAATGGTTTTCAAACACCTTTAAATCTCCTGGCCACTTTAAAGAATGCTAAACTGTAAATTGTATTTGATAAATTACTGTTTTTTATTTTTAAAAAGTTGGATGCAAATTTCCTTCAGAGGAAATTGACTCTATAATTAAATGTCAGCAAATGAGTATATATTATGTCTGAAACCCAGAAATTCATATTCTGTTTAATTAGCACTGTCTAATCACTTATGAAACATTTTATGTTTATGGCTATTTTCTCCTAAGAATTTATGTTTAAATTCCTTTCCAGTCTTATTTCCTCTTTAGCAAACTGATTAGTAATAGTGCCAAGGTTGTTGTGATTTCTTGTATCATCTTTGGAGCATTTAAATACATTCATTGTGTTATATTCTCAGTTCGCTTTTAGAATCCTAAATTCACTTTTAGAATGCCTTAGATTTTTGTCTCATACAAATTTAAATCTTCTGAGAAAAAATATAATTTTTATCCTCGATTAAAAAAATAAAGGACAGGGGCCATCACTTGTGTCCACAACTGAAATCTGAATAAGGGAGATGCTCTCACTTGGGAATGGCAGATTGAAGTTAGCTGTAAAGGAACTACCTCAGCATAACAGCTGTTAACCACAGTAAAAGTTACCTCACAATTGTGGGATTTCCTGTTGTGAGGTATAGATCTAATAGGCATATGCCAAAAAGCCTTACTGGTAAATACATAGTAATATCAAAATAACAACTTTTTAAATGAATTCATTATGAAACATTGATATTTCCTCCCGAACACTTTGTATTAAGAAGAAAGGTAGAGGAAAGCAAACATATTAAATAGTTTTCTAACAGAAACTTCAGAGAAAACTCCAGAAAAGGGTTAGTGTATACACATTACCAGTTCTGCATAATGGTATTAAAAAAGAAAATTCTTAACACCCAGTAAAAATTACTAACATCTAATACAAAAAAAAAACCTACAGTTCATGACACCAACACACTCAAATGGCCCAAAACACATCAGTGGCAACACGTGTGGCCCATCTCAGTCTTCTCCAGGGCCTTCTGGAAATACATACTCCCTTCACACCCCTCCCTAGATGTCACCTGTTCCAGACTGTGCCTTTCACGTAAGACAATCACATCAATTTCTACTCTTCCTTCTCTTTCATATCCTGCCCTATTACATCAGAAAAATCTGACTTTGCTTCATTTGTGAGTAACAAGGTAACCTCAGTCATGACTGATAAGGTACTGGGAGTGTCAACGATATATTTGCATCTGGGCAAAAGGACACCATGATTTACATGGCAAAACTGTGTGTACAAATCAACATTGTCAGGCCCTCAAGTCCATAAAAGAGGCCAAAAGTCTTTGCTACTTCTCCCAGTGTGTCTCCTTTGTCCCCTGGGGAAGCTGGTCTTTCATAGTTGCCTCACTCAACTTGTCCTCAAGAAAAGAAACTCTGCAAGAGCCTAAAGTTTTGTCTGGATTTTTTTTACACGTGTAACACAAGAACTGAGTGTCTGGCACTCGTAGAACCCCATTAACTCCCTGTTGCATTAGTTAACCAGAACATTCTCTTATGTCTGCTCAACAAATATTTTGAGCCTCTGACAATTTCCTGCCATTACCTTCATGACCAGTTAAGATTTCTTCAAATTTCCAGGTTTGGTAATTACAGAAAAAGTTAACTCAAAATTGCAGGATTATGGAATGAATGGGAAAATTTAAGACAAAAAGTAGCCACCAACTGTCAGGCAGATTAGTTAAAAAAAAAAAAAAAATTCTGTCCTCCTGAACACAGTATGATTCTGGTCTACAGATTTAAAAAAAAAAAAAAAAAAAAAAAAAAAAAGGTGCTGGCATATTTCCCACACAGTGGTTTATAAACATATGGTCCCACATTCATTCACTCAGTATCTACAACAAACAGTATCTACCAAATGCCAGACTCACTGGACTACACATTTGAACCTCGTCAACCATGCTGGCAGAGAGAAAACAGCCTCCCAAGTCAATACCAGTCCCATACCCATTGGAAACCAGCATAAACATCCAGTTTTAGAAAGTAGCATAAATGTCAAATGACTATTCAGGGCCAGGAAAACTGAAGACCTATTTAAAATAAAACAGAACACATTTATATTACAGATCATGGGGAGTTGCAGGGTATAATATAAGGGATGACAAATGTTTTTCCTCTGTGTAAAATTGCTTGGATCCTAAGTTTTAGCTTAACACTTGAAATTTCAAGCAATGTTTTAAAAGAATTGCTAATAGCTGATAAACTAGAATACACAGTCGATGACTTTGGCCATCAAACCAGCTCAGCCTCAATCAAGTATGGAAAGAGAATGCAGGGGTAAAGTATCATATCTTGGCAGTTAGGGTCAATTTCCCAGACTGAAGTACCTTTTTATCAGAGTAGCTAAAAAGTGCCACATTGGCAAAATGAACTCATTTAAATTTAATTCCTCTTCCCAGACAGACCTTACCCACAGTTTAGCAGAAGGGCTAATTAACAACAATAGATCCAAGAGGAAGAAAAGAAAGGGGCATAAGGACAAATTAGAAGGGGACTCTATGCATCACATCCTAAAGGACTGACCTCTTTTTAAAACTAGAGGTAACTATGATACAATAATTATTTTTCAAATAAGTTTCTCATTGCTTTTGATATCTTTAAACCTCAGTAAAAATGCTGTGCTATGACCTAGATCAGTAAGCTGCAATTAACATCAGAGGAACTCTATTAAGTAGAATAAAAGTTGATGAACTACTGTTGAAAGCAGAGAAATAAATCTTGTCAAAACAAAGCAAAGTTTCTGTCAATCTCTAAAAGAACAGTTTGGGGGAACAGAGGAAGTATATATACAAAGATTTCAGACAGAGGGGTGATGCAACTGTAATTAATTTTACCCGAGTTTTCATACCCAGTCATATTAAACTACAAGGACTCCTGTAATTTTGTTTGGTTATTTTAAATAAATGGTTAAATCTGCATTGGATTTTTAAAATATTTGGTGAATGAAAAGGTGTGAGATACTCAAAATATATGCATAGTATTGTTTTTGTTTGAGATTTTTCTAAAGCCATCCTCATCCCTGATCCAACAACCCTCTCCTGAACTACTGATGAGCTAGTTTTCAATTTGGAAAGCATTTTGTGAGCACATCCTCAGATACTGGAGTCATGAAATGAATGATGAGCCGACTCTAAAATAGCTCACCATTTTTAATAGGAAAGAGCACCATGAAACCAGTAACCAGAGCAAAGACAAGAGTTTCCATCACCTGGCAGGACGGGGTCAATTTTCTGAAAGAAAGGTATCAGGCAGGGTACTGGCTACATTTGAACCCAGCAAACAGAACACTCTAAATGTTTTCTTTGATCATTTAAATGCATTGATTTTTACATAGCAAATGCAATTTTACGAATGTATAGTGGAAATCCATTCGGAACTCTTCAGAACTAAGACCTCTTTATCTTCCTAAATACCTCCAGTCACCATTTTAAAAACAATATTCCCGAAACCAAAATAATAATAATAATAATAATAATAATAATAATAATAATAATAATAAGCCTGAAGTTTCCTTATCTGGTGAGAAACAAATCATCTCAGTTGGGGCAAGGAGGGGGCAGTGGAATCGTAGAATTGGGTTTTATTCTTAGAGAAGAGACAGTCATTTAAAAATCCACCTAAAAGTAGCCGGTGAATGTGATCGGATTGGGTGGTTTTGGGTGGTTTTGTTGGGAACTCTGTAATGCAGAGACGCTGTTTCCAGAGCCCATCTCATACAGGCTGGTGGGACGCTGGCTTTGAAGACACAATAACATTCCTCCAGCGAGTTTCAGGCTGGAGGCTAAAAGCCCCAGCCATTCATTGTTCTGTCTTGAGCCACATTCCTCGCCCAGTTCAAAGGCCCGAGAAACAACAAGCCTGCACACTTTCTGAAGCTCGTCCCCTGCAGGGACTTGTAAGGGACCAAAGTCTCAGAATGCAAAATATTTTTAAAGACTCGGTTTTAGGAATATAACCCTTTTTATTAGACTGGAGTTTCCAACCCCTAAACTTCCGATCTGGCCACACACACACACACACACACACACACACACACACACACACACAGTAAAGTTTAGGCAAAAAAGGAAAGTTTTAATTACAATTCCAATGACTTCTAGGGTCCCCTAGTATCCTCTTCGTGGAAGTAAAATATTTTCAGAAATTAAGTCATTACCCATTCTTTAAACAAATGTAATATTTAGATTCCTTAATCTAACCAGAGGGAATGGGATCAGCTTTTGAAAGGAAGTTATTGTTTAGCTGTGGTTCAAAGAGTGCCCTGGAATTAGGAAGGGGGGCAGAGAGGGGAAGCAAGGGAGGAGTTGAGGGTGGACGGGAATTGCCAAGATCAGAATAAAAATACACACTCAATCGGCCCCTCAAAACATGTAAGCTCACTCTCTCCCACACACGTGAGGTCTTTTGTACAGTGCTCCATGTTGCTTTGTTCTGTAACCTCAGAGATCTGGGGCAAAGAGTTAACGCAAGTGTGGCCTTGGCTTTGACTCCCTCTTTCCAACCATTTGCATCAGCTTTCCAATCATTAGCAACTCTGCATTAACATCTGGATTTGTACTCAGGTGGGAAAACCTCTTTCAAAGCACTGAGCCCTTGAAAAGTCTTCCACTCTGTTTTGGCTACTGCTCCTCGCCTCACACTACAAAAAGGTCTAGTTCTCTAGGTAAGGCCTCAGCCAGTCCAGCTTGCTGTGTAGGTGGGGAAAAGGTGGTCCTGGTGAAGGGGAACACAGTGCCACGTGCTCAGTGTCCTCTGGCGCTGGGTTCCCTCTGGCACCACTCTGATCCCCAAACCTCTGTGAGCCACCTGAGGATGCTAGAAAGTGTGATCCTCCAGTCTAAGACAAACAGCAGAAATACTGTCACCAACCATCAACAGCATTAAAAATACAGACAACAGTCTCAGGTACTAGAAACCTCAGTTTTTTTGTTTGTTTGTTTTTGTTTCATTTTTTAGAGGTGAGCTTCCTCCCCTCATTCATCCAAGAGGCATTCTCAAAAGAGAAAACAAAATAAAAACAACATCCCAGCGCCTGAATGTGCACCAGGCCCAAGATCCATATGATATAAATATGTTTCCCCTTCACAAACCTGAATGATGGAACTACATTGTTGACTATTTTCTCAAAATCGTTTCCTGCCCCCACATTTTAAGCAGTTCCTCAATATTTTACTTCTTAACACCTTGTCCTTCTTCATTACACATTTCCCAGCAGCACATTTCTTTGTTCCCGGCTCTGTTCTCTGCCTTCCATAAGCACCATGAGGGGGGACAGGTCCCATTCTGCCTCCAGCGCCTAGCTTGCAAAGGAACTCAATAAAGATCTATCGGGGGAACATAAGCTTTCATGTTTCTTAAAGAAAAATTAAGAGGAAAAAAGTGATGCCACCCTAACTAACATAAAGGAAATCACTGATATTTCCCCCAGAGCTGGGAATTCTCATTACAAACATCTAGGAATAATTTTTATTCTAAATGTTCAAAATGCAATTGATAAGTAACTGCTAATGATGACATAAATAACATGTTTGTAAATATGTGTATGTATGTACAAATCAGAAAAAAATGGTTTCTCTCATCAAGAATCAGTATCTTTTTCTACCCTTTGGAACTGGGCATAGCTTTGTGACTCACTTTAGTAATGGGATGGCAGTGAATATGCTGGAAACAGAGGCTTGAAAAGTACTAGTGCATGCCTGCATTCTCTCATTCCTGGGAACTCATGCAATATCACGTGAAGTGCAGGTTAGCCTGTAGGGGACATGTGGCTCAGTCAATAGCAAGCGCCAACTGACAGCCAGCACAGTCCACCAGATGACTGAGCAAAGCCATCTTATACCAATCAGTCAACTCCCCAGTTACTGCGACCATGGGAGCTCATCCATCCAAGAGGGATAAGCAAAACTGCCCAGCTGAGCCCACCCCAACCTATCAACCCCCAGAACTGTGACCTAACAAATGACTGATGTTTTAAGGCAATCCATTTTGGGATGGTTTGTTACACATCAAAGTTAAATGATGCATACACCTAAGAAACTGGATAGATTTGTACCCCAATTCTTTAACAGCTTTTTAAAAAGTTCCTTCATGTTGATGAATCTCATTCCTCCCTACTCTAGATGATCTGGAAAAAAACTAATATTATTGCTTTCAGCACACTCTTATTGACAAGTCACCAAAAATGATAAAAGAACTGATAATTCTAGTTTAACTGTTACCTGTCATCAAATGGTATCTCAAAAGTTTCTGTTTTGTAAGAAGGGCTATCCCATTCCATTCATACTCTCTCTATCTGGACCACAATTAGCAAGAACATCAGGGCATCAGTCATAAATATTTTTAAACAGTAGAGTTCATCCTTGGTTCAAAGTAGAAATGATCTCAGTAAGACATGTCTTCCTTAGGTGATGTGATAGATTCTCTATATTCCAAACTCATTTTCTCGGAAGTATTAATAACTTTAAAGAAAATGTATGAGATAAAATCACTAGTGCAAAGGAATTCATTTCAATTCTATACAATATTACGCCTAAAATAAACTGTTGCCAGAATTCCAAATGATGAAAGGTTATTCCAATAAAAAACATTATTTCTTTTAAACTCTCAAAAACTATGAGACATTGGTGTCCAGAAAGTCTTCAAAAGAATCCTTAACCTTTGTACTTAATCCTACTATACTATATTAAGAACTAGTTATTCATGGCAGGGGGAAAGGGAGGAGCCTGCTTACTACCATGAAAGTGATCAGGGGAAGAAAATAAGGTATTAAAGATTTTAAATGGTAGTACTTAAAACTTAGGCACCTTTCCCTTTTTAATGAGTTTTTGCAAACATGAAACGTAAAAGAGGCATGGAAAGTAAGGAGTACTTTTCTTTTTCCCTTTAACGAAAAAAGCAATGAGTCTATTGTAAGAGGTATATTGTCTGCTGCGTTCCTTTAGGGCAGAAATTTGGGATCTGAGCATGTTCTTCCATAGAAAACTTTGAGCAGTGGCCACAGAACCAATTTTTTATTATGAAGCTTCAAAATTGATGAATGGTTCATTTCTGGAAAGATTTTTTTAAAAAATATAACATCATTGATGGTAGCCTATGAGATGACAAGCTGGCCAACGAGTGGGAGTGGGGCTTATTCGTCACTCAATACCTTAAAATATTTTTTTAAATACTTGAAACTTATAGCATGTGCATCTATTGCCTAAACCAGAAAATTAAAGAAAAGAAAGTGTGAATGGACCCAGTGAGCAAGCTATCATAAAACTCAGTGGTTTAAAAAAAAAAAAAGGCTTTTTTATGTTTCTGTAAAAAAACTACTACAAACTTAAAAACAGATATGACTGCACATCATCAAAACAGAGAAGGAAAGTGTGTGCGCACACACTTAAGAGGCAGCAATGACAAAATCTCAAAGGAGATTATACTTCCAGCCAGAAGCAAGCGCAGGAACCCAAGGTCAGAGGGTTAGAGCCTTTCACTACTAAAGATAAAAACCACCCACCGAAAGGGAAAAAAAAAGTCCTTGAATAAGAGAGCTTCCAAGACCAAGGGAAAATACTTTACTGTTTCTTTTGCAGCCTCCACCTTCACGCCATGCTTCCTAACCCCGACCGACCCATAACCAAGTCCCATAACAAGTCACCATTGAACTCCAGTTCATTTAACACCAGGACCCCTGTCCTGGCTGCTTCACTTGGATGAAAGAGCCAAAGATATCTTTTCTTGCTTCTTGCCAATATCGTCTGCTAACTGCAATATCTAAAAATGGACCACTCCTCCAAATGAGGGTCTCAAGGCCTTATCGACTGTTTATGGATGCTGGTGTGATTGTGAAGCAGGAAGCCTGGGTTAGAAGAATGAAGAAAAGCACCAATTTTTGAGGTGGATGGCATTTTCTCCCTGTAAGTAAATGAAAAACGCTGACTCCCATGGGACTGTGTGTTCTGAACCTCCATTTAGCTGAGCCCAGATCCATGGTGCCACAGAAATTTGCTAATTACTTGCACGAACTCCCCTCACTCCCGTTTTTTTCCTCCAAGCATCCATCCTCATCTTTCAACAGACTGTGTGCTATTTGAAACACAACAGGTGCTCGATGGTGTTTATTGAGGAAAGAAGAGAGAGGGGATCAACAAAAAATCATGGCTTAGGGCCTGTTTGGCCAAGGTCTGATGACCTATGTTGGGGGTGGCAGGTGGGTGGCCTCTAACACAGCACTGGAGATGTGGAGGTTCTTCTCATGATTCCCACAATCCCTAAAATTTGAGGGTAGTGTGATTATCTCTCATATCCTATAGAGTCCTTCCCATGATTCTTAAATGAACAGAAAAGTGATCTGTTCATTCATTTATTTGTTGGAGAACAACAAATAAATAGTTAAAGGCATAGTAATTACTGAATATTTCAGAAAACTTCCACTAATTGGTTTATTTTTACAAATATCTTTTTTTTAGTGTTGTCTAGCTCAGATAATAATAACCTTCTTAAAAGTAAGAATCGTGATTTTCTCTACAAAATACAGTTTGTAGACATGTACTTGAAGAATAAAAACTGCTTCCTTGATCATTTCGACAAACATAACACAACTATCAACTTCATAAGACTAAGTGATACTATTCGGAAAATGGCATAAATTTGTAAAGGAAGATCAGAGAACTCACGTCAAAGTATGTTTTAGTCAACAGAGAAAACGAGGGGGGACGGGGAGGGAGTTTATCTGCCTTTTTCCCTCACTACAACTGGGGTTTCCCCAGTATCTTCTTCAGGCCAACCAATTACCACCCAATTGGCTGTAAGTGGGCCAGGTCAGGGGTAGATGGGGTGCCAAGTGTGACCCAGGGAGGGGGGGATTGGGTGAGGATAAAAAACAGACAAAAAATCATGGCATGGAAAAAAGAAAACAATGCATACAATTGAGCTTAATAAAACATTCAGGGGAGGGGTAATAAAACTACAAAATCCCTTCTCTGCTTGCAGATAGATATGATTAAAATTACAGTCTGACCCACATATTCGATTCTACTGCCATCATTAATGAAAATGAAGGGAGATGAAAAAGAAAAGCAGCCTTTTCAACATAAACATAGCATTTTTAAAAGCTCTACTATTCAAAGATCAGTAACTCATTGAAGAAGCACAAATAACATTTATCCAACCACATTTATAGATTATAGCAGAGCCTGAAGCAAGAACATTATTAAAATGGAGAATATTCCTTTGCTCATAGATAACCATACATTATACTTATCTAATCCATCTTCCCTCTTTTTCTGTGAATTAAGGAGAGGTTCATGTCCATAATGTAAGACAAGATGAGAAGTAAATAGATATTTACTAGCCTAGCATTTAAAAAAGCTTTACCATAACTTTTTTGTGCGACTATTTTATGTTAGTATGAAATTAGTATACTATTATACTATACTAATATTCAAATGTAACTGTTAAGTTAAAATTCAGTGTGATTACAACTTTTGAACATGTTTAATAACACTTTAAGAAGAGCTTTTAAAGTTTGCCACAGAGCTACGGACTCATAAGATAATGAAATAAATCAATTACTTAATTCTAACTGTGATAAAGAGTCTTTATTATGTTAAAACACAAAAATGTATAAGTGTAAAAAAAGTTACAAAATCTTCAGTGTGAAAATCACTTCAAACTGTATTCACAAGAAGCTATTTTCCTTGAATACAATTTCCAGTAACTCTGTAACATGAGGAAATAGAGGAAATGGCTTTCTTCAAAATAAAGCAAAACAAAACTGTAACATTGTGAAGGGTTCTATTATCCTAGAATTACCAACCCAGCAAAATAAAAAGCACCATTTATATACTATACAACTAAGAAATATATCTGATTATAGCAGGAGGATTGGAAAAGATAAGTCAATGAAGTTCTGAATGAAAGAGTCAATAGACTCTTCTAAGCACTTATGAAATCCACATGGAGATGCCCAAAGGGTCAGAACTACTGAATACAATGGCAAATGGGACAGTTACAGTAATACTGGGTCAGCAAAGCAGTGTAAGCTCAACTAATCAAAAATCCAAAAGCCCAAAAAAGCTGGCCAACACTCATTTGCCAGCAAGAGAAACACTGAACTTTTTCAATACACCTACCAGAGAAAACAAAAACTAAACAAAAAATCGTGGAAGACTTCCTACAGTCACCAACTGGCTTCTCAGGTTTTCTTTCCATCCATTCAAGTAGATACCTCACCGAAGGTTTCTGATGTTACAAGTGAGAAACATTATCCATAAACAGACCATCAGTTCAAGAAGGGGTGATTTCCAACAGAAGAAACAGAATAATGTCATAGAAACAAACTGGTTAAAGCGTGACCTGTGCTGTGGGTGGCACTGTGAGACGCTTCCATCAGTTGACCTTGGGATGCAGAAATTAGCAGGTGACTTGCATTCCCACACATTTGATTTTAATAAAAGGGGTGTGAGAAGCCTGATCCAGTCTAGAGAATGTTCCAAAAACTTAGACTGGTACAGTCAGGAGGGTCTGTCTTAAGGTGTGTTAAGAACCTGAAAATGTGCCTTCCACAGAAGAAAAGGTTAAAAGCAGTCCCTAATCAAACCCTAAAGAGTGTCTGATCCAAAAGCTAGAACGGAACAAAAGAAATTATTTGACTGCATTTCATTAGGAGCCCTTCAGCAGCTTCCTCAGAAAGAATCCACATACGACTGACCCATTAAATATTTTTCTACAAAATATTCCTATGTTTAGACCTGCAAAGAAGGTTAGAATAATTTAGAATAACATTTTCAAGTTATCTTAAAGTCCAGAGAACTTAAGTGACTTGCCCAAGGTCACTTGCCTAGTGAAGGGCACTGGCTGTTAGAACACAAGATCTCTGGCTCCAAGGAGCCGCTTTTTCCATTGCATCAGTCAAGATAACAGAAAATTATTTTCCAGGATTTTTGATAAACCAAAAAAAAAAAAGGAGGGGGTACACTTTTAAATTCTAAGTCCCTACTGTACAGCAATTCTGGAGACAGTATTTATTTGGGGGGCAGTCAGTTAAATGACTACAATATATGAAATACTTTTATATGGATTTAGTTCTTTAATATAAAAGCCACCTAAACAATGGCAGAAATTAGGAAGCTTGTTAGGTGCTCAAAGTTTTCTGGAACTTCTGAGAAACTCTTTTCCACAGCTCAGAAGCAGTATTAGGCCACAGGTTTTACACTGGGCAGTGCCTCTTCCTTACAGTTGTTCTTATTTCTATGGGCACCTGAGGAAAAAATGCTGCCTTTGGGGCTTATGATTCAGGGATGCTGGATGGTGAGACATGCTTTTTTGAGAGGGATGGGATTGGGGGAGGTGAAAATGCTGCCATAGTATTTCTTTTTCTTATTTCCCATATTTATTTCAGAAATTAATAAGTCTGAACAAATTTCCCATCCCATATAGTAATGCATCTCACGTAATGTGGTTATATGAGGAAGCACAACACAAATCTAGCAGGCTTTTAAAATCGGTTCTCCCAGCCTGCCCTGATGAGCTTTCACTGGGGCTGTCCTCACTGGTCAAAAACCAGATCTGTTTCTGAGAGCTTAAAAAAGGCTTTTCTTCCAACCTCAGCAAGGAAACCTACCCAAGCCCTTGCAATGACTCTCTAGATTCTCACGATTTGCAAGCTCTATCCGACGTTTTCATTTCACTGTGAGCTCCCCGGGGCCTAGAAGGGTCAGTCTGTGTTGATCTTATCCAGCTCCATGCTTTGCAAACTGCAGGCACGCTATATGGTGCTGACCCTAATGCAATTTCGAGCCAAATGAGTTTTTTCCGACCATCCCCAGTGCCAACCACAGCGCCTGTGTTCCCTTCTCCCTATCTCTTCCCTCCTCCCTCCCATGAGGAAGGAATGTAAATGTGAGAATCTAAAGCCGACCCAATCAGTCCTACAGCCACGTGCCGAGCTCCCTCCTGCTCGTGGATTTTAAGACAGGAAGATGAAGGAGCTCAGTGTCGTAGTAAACCGTAGTAAGGAAAAGGAGGGGAACAAAATGGGGACTGTCACATGGTCACGGCCTGGATTTTTTTCTCAATTAAAAATACGAGGGAGTGTGTGTTTCCGGCCGGCCTCTGTCAGTGGGCTGGTCGGCCTGGCTCATTCTTAGGATTCTGGTCTGGAGGCACGAATCCGGCACAGTGCACACAACATCCTCGGGGAGGGGGAGGGAGGGAGGGGCTCAGTGTGAGCTCAGTTCCGAAGGCTCTAGAGGGGAGGGGTGGATGCAAAGGCGTGGGCGATGGCGGCCGGGGGCGCCAAGCCCGCAGCCACAGCGGGACCCCTGACAGACGAGGCCCCAGCCCCCAGCACGCGCCACGGCCCCGGGTCCCACACCCTCCAGCCCCAGGCCCCGCCCCCGCCCCCGCAGGCCCCGCCCCACCTCAGGCAGCTCGGCTGATTGGCTTTGGCAGGAGCCAATCAGCGCCCACCCGCCCGCTCAGAGCCACACTCTGCACCTCGCTGCCCCAGGGGATGGGGCTCGGCCCCCCTCAGTGTCCCCAGGCCACCCGGCAGGGGCAGGGTGGGAGAGTTCTGACAGCAGCGTCTGCCTTTGCCACGCGGTCCCCAACCCCCAGGGAAAGGGGACTGGGGTGGTGGGGGCAGCCAAGTGCCAAATAAATAGGGGGGGGATGCAGGAAGCGGAGGTGACCCGGGAACCGGGAACGTGCCACAGCCGAGAGGGGCAGCGCCAGACGAAAAGGCCACACAGCGAGGGAAGGAGGGGAGGGAGGGCGTCCTGGAGGTATGGGATCCCTGACATCACAAAAGGAAACAGGGTGAAAGGAAATGACCCCCTGCTCCCGCGCCCTTTTTAGGGGGACTTAACAAAATGACCAAAAAAAGGGGGGTGTCCCTCAAAAGGATGGCTTAGGTCTATGTCTTTGCCAACACCTGCTCTCTCCGCACCTGCAGTTTCCAAACGGAAAAACAGATTCGAGGGAAACCCTGGTGAAAGGTAGCTGAGCCGCTGCTGTGTCCTTTTTGCCCTCCCTCCTTGGGCTCTCAATTTACTCTGCAGGGAGGACGCAGGCCACAAGTCCCGTGGAATTCAAAAACGGAGCAAACGGGGGAGGTGATGCCAGGAATATGAAATCGGAGGCGGAAAACAAAGGGAAAGGGAGATGGGGAATATTGGGGAAACAATCCAGCAGGTTAGAACCAAGTTAGAGGAGACAGACTGACCAGAGAAGCAAACCGTGGATGGCCAGGGGGTGAAGCAGTGGGAACCTGAGCTAAATGCCTCACAAATGTTCCCCTTGAATAGATTGTGCAAAACATTCGATGAGAGGAGATGTTTAAAGTGAGAGGATAGGAGAAAGCACAGCTTCCTAGCACCTCTTTTCCTTTCATGTTTCAGGTTTTAGCTGAGAAATGGGAAAGAGGCAAAGATAGGAAATGGCTGAGGAAGTCAGGGACACACTTTCACAAACTAACACTCATTCCTAGGAAGGTTGTTGTTTGTCCAGGACACGTTTGATTTCTTTTTGTTTCAGATCATAAGTGACTATTGAAATCATATTTTAAACTCAACAGGGCAAAGGCCAGCAAGCAGAATTCAGGGTGTAAAAGTGCCAAGTAGCATTTGGTGCCTCATTAAAAACAGCCCTCCCCTCCCCTCTAATCTTGCTGTATTTACATCTTACAAATAAACGTAGAATTTTCTGGCATGGTGGTGTTAAAGCATGGTCTACTGCTACTCTGAGATTATTAGGGATATGATTATATGATTATTCAATAATATTTTTTCCTAAGAAAAGAGAAGATTGTTTTGGTTGGTTTGTTTTTAATGTATCTTACACACAAAGAGGATTTTAACCCCGTTTGAAAAACAAAAGCTATTTGGTTGTCAATTTGCTTCAGAGGAAATATTACTTATTCTATAAAAAGAAACCTGTTCCAATTAAGAAAACAGGTGAGGAAAATGTATTGTTTCTGAGCCTCTTCCTTCATCTCCTTTAAAACCAAATTTAAGTTCTGCTGGGGTTCCCGCCCCCCCTTCAAATTATTATTACTTATAAATGAAGACTGTATCACAAATGACTAAGTGTTAGCGGAACTCACATTCTCCAAAACACCTTTTTCAATAATCAAAAGTTTTACTGTTCATGTTGATAAACACAAATCTCTTCAAGTGAATCATGAAAATAAGTGCTGAATATTGATCCAATACTTTTTACAATATATCCTATCACCTAAAATATTAGTTTATTCGTATACCTATATCTTGTTCTACAAAATAGAGAAGGGCATGGATCAAATACTGGAAACTATTTGAATCTAAGAGGATGGGACCACATAGTCAACAAGTACTTATCAACAGGAACCCAATGCAGAAATTAATTTCTTATGAACGGACATATATTAAGAATGCTTTTAAAAGCTCATTCTGTGAAGCACATTTTAAAAAGACCATCACAAGATAAACAGTTTGTCAGAATAAAGTGTTTCCAAATGCTGGAAACTTCTGCATTGCCAACTCATCACATTATTTGCAAACTATACTCCTTTCTTCCCACAATTATGACCACCAGAAAAAAAGGCTCAACAGAACGAAGGGCAGTCTAATTTCCTATTACAAATGTTTTTCATTTTCAACACAGCATTAACCACAGAAGACTTCAAGCTAACTTTCAACATTGACTGAGGCATCTATTCTTGAACTTAAAGGCAAATAATAAACATCCTGAAAATGAAGAGTATAGGGTTTACCCCTTATGTTCAATGTGAAGCAAAACCAAACCTTTCCATTTCCCTGATTGAATATTCCATCTTTCAACATAAAAATATGAAGTAATTTTACAGAAAATGCACACTAGTCCCCTCTCTCCCCCAGATGATGTGTGTGAAGTCTCTGTGCGGGCCTGTGCAGGAGCAGACCACTGTGAGGCAGACACACAGGGGTGAATTTCCGTAACTCTTAACTAATAATGGGTCCCAGACACATGCAGACTTCACCGCATATCCTATACAAAAGTGGTCCTGCCTGCAAGGTGGTGGGTCGGCGTGTGTGCGTATTTCACAAATCCTGGTTCAGGAACAAAAAGAAAGCATCACCCTTAGTCACTTTCTAAAGAGTCCTAGACAGGTATTTCTCTCTAAATGCATAAGCCTAAACAAGCTCTTGCTCCTGAATCGTTTTAGGGAAATGAGAATAAAAGTCGACATCTCCCACCACTACTTATGCTGCCTTTGGGTAAAATCACAGAACTGAAGTACAGAGAGAGACTTATCATGATCAACCTCAGAGCTCTGAGAAGTTGCCTTAAATGAAGGTCTCAGCCTCTGTTCTAACAAATATTGCTGTAGAAGAATTGTCCCTTCCAGGGAGTGACCTTAATATAGTGTCGAAAGTCAACTTCAATAAAGAGACCAAGGTTCTTATATCTGATCTCCACAAATCTCAGAACTGGTTTTCTAGAATATGTTTTGAAAATACTACCGTAAGTACTTCCCTTGCGAACTTCAAATAAAACAGGACTCCCTCCCGGGTGGCTGCTCCTACGGGTTTATTTGACTATCATCCAGGTGTCACTGTGGGGTGAGCATCTTGTGTGCCCTGACCTCCCCTCCTCCAGGGAGGGGACTCCCTAAGGAAGCAGTGAGAATGAGAGCAAAGGGGCAGAGGCAAAAAGAAAGAGAAATCAAGCACAAGGTTAAAAGCAGTTTTGTCCTCTGACTGTCACCATGAAACGCACCTGCTGTGGTGTCCAGTTGAGCTACTGGAGGTCCTCTGGCTGCTTCTGGAAACTGATGCTGGCATAGGCGCTTACATCCTCGCTGGAGCGGGTGGTGGAACTGCTCTCACTGCTGCCCATTGGCTGATGCTGGGGCGGGGGTGCGGGAGGCTGCGATTGAGGGGGGCGCTCCTGAGGCCGCTGTTTGACGTCCTTGACCAAATCCAGGTCTATGTAGTTGAGGCCATTCTCCAAACCCCCTTTAGTCCCACACACCTGAGCCGGCTCCTTGGGGGCTCCCCCAAGCTCCCCCGGCCTCAGCCACACATTCTCAAAAGAAGCAGAGCTGTGGCGTTTCACGTCCTCAGTGCTGCTGCTACTGCCACCACCACTGCCCCCGACTCCAGCACCCCCGAGGGGCGCCGTGTTGCCCACCCTGGAGGCATTAGGTGCAGAGGAGAAGGTCTCAGAGCTGTGCCGCCTCCGGCACGCTTGCGGGTCTGCGCGGATCACTTTGGCACTCTGGTTGCAGCTGGGACTAAGGTTCACCCTGGTGAAGGCGCTCATGCCCCCGGGGCCCTGCGGGCCCCCCAGCAGGGAAGAGCGAGCCTCCGGCTCCCCGGCTCCTTGAGGCACAGTGGGTGAAGCAGGGGCTGCTGAGGATGAGGAGGGAGCAGCGGCTGGGGCCCCAGGAAGGCTGGCCTCCTCCACGATGCCCGTCCGAATGTCAGCATAGCTGACAGCGGCAACTGGAGACGTGTCCACATAGCTCTGCCGGGGACGACCCACCTGCACCGTCATGTAGTCACCCCGGCCGCTAGGCACTGCCCGGGTCGGCCTGGACATGTTGGCAGTCCCCGGAGGTGCAGGGCCCACTCTGCCAGGCTGGACCCCAGGGCTCTCCTGCCAGGTGGCCCTGCGGCCCGGCCCCAGGTCCATGTTCATATACTCTTCAGTGCCAGTCTCTTCCTCTTTGGGAGCTGGCTGGAGCTGAGATGGACACCTGATGGAAGGCGAGCTGTTGGGTGCCACGGGGCCACATAAGTAGCCTGGCTGATCACTCCCAAATTCGATATTCACATATTCCCCTGGGCTCTTGGGCTCCGGAGGGAGCAGCAGGGCTGGCCGCTGCTGCTGCTCTCGGGCCCGAGGTAAGGTGCTGGCCTTGGGGTCCCCTAGGGACAGTCTGGTGGGCCGAGCCAGGCGGCTGTTGGTCTGCGCAGCTGTGTCCACCTTTCGAGGCAGATGGGACTGCAGGACCTGATGGTGGAGATGATGCGAGAGGCCGGCCTCAGGCCTTGTCCCGCAGTGTCCCCCACCCAGACTGTCACTGCTGGTGGAGGAAGAGGAGTCTTCGGCTGCTGCAGCATAGAGAAGGCGACCAGAGCTGGAGGAAAGACGGAGGTGCTGGTGCCGGGCAGGCTCCTCCAGCTCCCCCGGGCGCTGGGTGTGCTTAAAGGACCTTGGCAATGAGTAGTAGGAGAGAACTGGCTTGTGCTGGGGGTCCTCAGGGCCATAGTAGCAGTCAGAGGGGCTGCTGGTATTAGAGTCCCCCACTGGCGACATGTTCATGTAGTCACCTGTACAAGACAAGAGCTTGGTGCCGCTGCTCTCCGCTGGTAGTTTGGGGTGCGGCAGGGCGTGGGAGTGGTGGCCCCCTACTCCATTAGTCCACGGCTTTCCATAACTACTCCCAGAAGGTGCAGCACTGCCGCCGCTGCTGTTGCCGGGCCCACCGCCAATGTCAGGGGAGCAGCTGCCACTCGGGGACATCATCATGTAGCCGTTGGGATCCACTCTCTGGGGGTGGCGCCTGACGGGGTTGACGATCTGCTGTGGGGCAGACACACTCTTGGGGCTCATGGGCATGTAGTCACCACTGCCTTTTCGGCCGCTGGGCACTGGAGCCACTCCTGGGGACATCGGCATGTAGCCATCATCGGTGTGGAGAGTGGTGGTGTCTGGGCGGTTGTGGCCTCCACGACGCTCCAAGGGGTGCCCTTCCAGACCCTCCTCCGGGTAGGACTGGGTGGGCACGAAGGCGGAGTGCCGGTAGCCAGGCAGCCGGCCTCCACTGCCACCTCCTGGTGGGTAGGCAGGCATCATCTCTGTATATTCCTCAATGGAAGCCACGGAGGACTGGGATGGGGTCTTCTGGTGGGAAATGGTGGGAGAGGTACCAGCAGAGTGAGTCCGCTTTCGGAACCGGTTATCCAGATCCGCAGCACTGGCCGCTTCATCGCCAGCCAGAGCAGGGCTCATGCCCAAGGCGGCTCCTGGGATGTAGCGGTGACCGTTGCCACCCCGAGGCAGAATGTAGTGACCATTGGGGGCGGTCAGAGTGGAGGCCCCCTTGCCTCCCATGCAGATGTAGTTGCTCAGCTCTTCCTCCCCGCGGGCAGGTGGAGTGTGGCCCAGAGAATCCGGGGTGACACTGCGGAAAGAACTTCGGAAATCGCAGGGGCTAGAGCCATACTCATCCGAAGAGATGAAACCGCCATCGCTGGGGGAACCCGACACAGAAGCACTGGATCTCCGCGGGAAGAGGCAGTCAGACGTGGAGCCGTGGCCACTGGTGCTGCTGGACGACAGGCTGACCGGGCTGGTGGCCGAAGGCGAGCAGCGAGAAGAAGGCATGGGGATGGACCGGCTGTGGTTGAGCGGGGGGTGCAGCCGGGAGCTGCCCCGATGCCGGTGGGCGTGGGTCCTGTTGGTGCTGGGACTCACGGGGCTGCCGTCCACCGAAGCCGGGCGGGACATGGTGCCTTCGCCATCGCTGGAGGCGCGGACACGGAAGGAGCCCTGCTTCCCGCCCACCATGCTGGCGGGAGAGGTGGCGGTGATGCTCTCGGTGCGCGATCGGCGGGTCAGCCCCACCTGGCTAGGCGGCGGGTTGTTGAGGTGATGCCTGCGCAGGGGGACAGTGATGGGGTTGGAGCAGTTGGAGGAGGACTGGCTTTTGCTGCGAGGGCGGAACTCGTCGCTCATGGCTCGCATGGCCTCCAGGATTGTCTCGTGCATGTTCTGGGCCACCACCGAGTCATCCACCTGCATCCAGAACTCGCCGGGGCCCGTCACTGCGGAACGGCCCACTTCGATGAAGAAGAAGTTCTCCGAGTGGCCACAGCGCCGGATGTTCATCAGCTGCAGCACCACGGCCGCCGCCTCGGAGTTCAGCTTCACGAAGCTGATGGTCTTGCTGGTCAGGCAGAGGCGGTAGATGCCAATCAGGTTCTTTGTCTGACCCAGGCCCTTGGGTTTCAAGATCACCTGCCAGACCTCCTTGAACGCGGGTCCTGGGGTCCCGTCCCCATAGCTCAAGTCCTCCCCAGCCTCGCCAAGGCCGGAGCTGCCGCTGCAGCTGCTCCCACCACCTCCTGCCCCGAGGCCAGAGGCGCCGTCGTGGTGGCCCTTGGCACGGTTGTGCAGCTGCAGGAGGGCCTGGTACCAGCTGTCCTGCTCAGCCTCACTGTCTGCCGCGATGGCAAAGTGCTCGTCCCGGGTGTAGAGGGCCACCAGGTGCTTGTTCTTGGAGTCCGCGCGCTTGTTGATGTTGAAACAGCTCTCGAGGGGGATCGAGCGTTTGGGGGCGCTCGACTTGTGCCGCCACTTCTTCTCATTCTCGTAGTACTCGAGGCGCGCCGGGCCCCCCGCCTCGCTGGCCGCCCGCAGCACGAAGAAGCGCTTGTGCATGCTCTTGGGCTTGCGCAGGTAGCCCACCTTGCGCACGTCCGAGAAGCCGTCGGTCTCCGGAGGGCTCGCCATGCTGCGGCCGTGCAGCGGCGGGCGCAGAAACACCACCGGGTGCGGGGGGGACAGAGGCTCCCGGCCGCGGCCCCGCGCATGCAAACAGGGCTGGAGGACGCAGAAACCGCGACTACGAAATCCACGCCGCCCCCCGCGCCGGGGAGCAGCGGGCGCAGCCGGGCGCAGCGGTTGCGCCAAGGAGAGAGCCCCGATCGGAGTTTACGGGCGTTGGGTGCCCGGGGGGGCAGGCGGTGCGTCCGGCCGGAGTCCTGCAGCGCGGATCCGAGAGCCCGGTCTCCTCTCAGCCGCCGCGGCCGCGAAGGAGCGTAGATGCATCTCTCGCCACCCTGGGGGCCGGAGTCCCGCGCAGGCGGCAGGAGGCGGCGGCCGGGGGTTCCCGCGTTGCGCCCCTCCAGGCGCGCGCGCGCGCGCCTTCCCTCCTGAGTTCCCCTCTGCAAGGAGCGATCCCCGAGGCAAATTAAATATCCTTGGGCAGAGGGGGAGGCGAGCTGCCAAGTCCCAACGTTGCACGGGCTTCTCCCTCCTCCTCCTCCTCCTCCTCTGCCTCCTCCTCCCACCCCCCACCCCCAATCCGTCCGCGCCGCCACCAGCCGCCCAAATACCAGCTCAGGCGCAGAGACCGCGGCGCTGCGGCTGTCGCCCGGGCTGCGGCCGCCCGCGGACGCGTCCTCTGCAGCCCCCCTTCGGGCCCATGTCGGCGGGCGGAGAAAGTGGCTTTTCCACGCCAAAGGCTCCGAGGCGAGCGGCGGAGCTGGGGTCGGGGTCGGGCCGGAGGGACAGGCGCATCCCTTGCCCCTCGCTCCGGGCGGCAGGGAAGCAGGGGAGAGGGGACGCGATGGGGGCAGGTCTGGAAGGAGTCGGGGGAGACGCCTGTGCCCCGGGAGAGGCGCTGCTGCGGCTGCAGTTACTTCTCCCCTTCTCCTCTCCTCTCTCCCCCCACCCCACCCCACCCCACCACCCCCGGCTCCCCGCCTCCTCGGAGAGTTGCCGAGAGCCGCGACCAAAACAAGCGGCGGCGTCTGGCTCCGCGCGCCGGGCTCCCCCGCCCCCCCAACCGCGCCGCCGTCTCACTCGGAGGAGAAGAAAAACACGTGACGGAGCCTGGGCGCTCGCCCCGCAGCCGGGAGGCTCCCGCCCGGGTCTCTACATTCCCGGCCGAGCCCGCCCCGCGCCCGCCCCTCTCCGCCCCCCTGGCCCTGCCGCAGCGACGCCCCGCGATCGGCCAGCGCCCCGGTGCGGCCGCCCGCCGGGGCGCAGCAGCGCCTTCCTACCCCGCGCGCCACCCAGGGCACCCTCCCCCCCGGCCCCGCAGGAATCCCCGCTGCGGGCGGGTGGCTCCCCGAAAGCACGAGGGGAGTCTGGGAAAACGGCGGGGGGATGAGGGCGAGCCGGGGAAGACGCAGGAGTGAGGGTGGGGGGCATGGGGGGGAGCACTGCGGCTATTGGGGAGGAGGGGGAGGGCCCCACGAGGAGGGGGCGCGGGAGCTGGGCTGCATCTTACCAAACAGGTAAGTAAGATCGACCGCTTGAGAGGGGGCTCTCCAAGTCAGGGCTTCTCCCCACCTCCCCACACACTCCCCCAGGAAATAAATAACAAAAGCTGCATTTCAGTTTCGGGGGGACAGGCCACGGTGAGGAGGCCTGGAGTTCTCTAAGCTTTCCTGAGGGACTCCCGGACCAGCCTGCACCTTGGAATCCCCCGCATTTGCCGCAGGGAGGTACCTCGAAGGAAATGAGGTATGCCCAAGAGCAGCGTTTTAGGGGGATCCTTGTCACTCCAAAACAAGAGGGATCCCTGGGAAACGTCCTACGTCCGGCGCTGCGCGGTTAGCTGCTAATCAATTAGGAAGAAAATGTAAATATCACAGCTTCTCCTCCTCCTCCATCCAGTGAAGGGTGGGGGGTTCACACCTAGGGGTGAAGGAGGCATGGAGAGAAAATGACATCCCTTACCATATTCCGAAATCGATTTTTGATTTCGATGTTAGGGACCTACGAGAGGGTTCCTAAGGCCAGCATCCTACTGCGTAAATACTGGCTGAAGTGTTTGTTTCACACACAGCTTCCACACCCATTGAACCACCCCCATAACATTTTTACCCTTGACTGCAAGGATAATCGGCAGAAAACAAGGACGGTGCCAGCTCAACTGTACAGGAAATGGGTACCCCACGAGGAGAGCGGATCGGGGGCCTGGGCCCAGCTGGAGAGCCTCCTACTACAGTTAACCTTGCATTATCAGTCACCACAAGCACACGCTCCCCAAAGTTTTTTTTTTAAGCTGACCTATAAACAAGCAGTCTGTCCTCTGCTTGTCCAGCCAGCATTAAGGACCCTACAAAGATGACGTTTGTCACTCGCCTTAATGCTATTTCATTTTTCTACCCCATTTCTGACTTGTTTTTTTGGGGGGGTCACCCCGTCTCTACGAGGGAGACCCTCGCCTGCCGCCAGCTCTCAGGCACTGCGGGATGCTGGCAGGGAGACGCAGCAGTCGAGGCGCTGGGCATGCTCAGTGGCCAAGCGGGCCCTGGGCCTAACAGGGGAGTGAGGGGCGGGGGAGTTTCTTGGGGAACCTTCTGATTGGTGAGGCTCCCTGTCTTTCAAATCTTGCATTGCAGGAGGGGAGGTGGAAAGAGATGCTTGGGGTACCAAGGTAGGTTGCAAAGCGTAGGGGGAAAAAAATTCAAGAGAACCGTAGGCGCCATTCATCCGCGTGTGATACGTGAATTCGGGGCACTCGGCATCAGCAAAGGGCTGCTCCCCAACAAAAGCCTGGGAGCTTCTCATTTCTCCTCTCACCTTTTTTTGTTCCCTGCCATCATGCAGTCTCATCTAACCCTGGTTAATCTATAATTTGTGTACACACTGTGAATTGAAAGCCCGCCCTCTCTCCCTCTGACAGCTTGGTGATGTGGGGGACACGTGCCCACTACAGCAAAGCTATAAATAGCAGATATTTGGAACTTGTAACGAGGCGGCAATAACAGTGACCGAGGTTCTGAGGGTACAGCGTGCTTTATGCGGAGCAGGGGAGTGGGGCGTGGAGCAGGGAAGCACGAAGTTAGTGGTCAAGTGTTAACTGTGTGGGCTTTTACCCTTGGCAAGAAAAAAAGATAAAAGGTTGTTTACTGGGAAGAAAGTAATCTAAGGCCAAAGGGCTTTTTGCGGGTTTGAGAGTTCACATTTTGTAGGAAAACAATCAAAATCCACAGACATTTACTTGTCAAATGATAACACGCCCCCCCCTTCACCCCAGCAAATAAAAAAAGATAAATAAAGAGAACTTACCTCTGTGGAAAACAAAATCTTGAACTCTTCCCTAAAAGGAAGAGAGGGCAGGAAGGTCAATTTAATTTGCAAAAATTTACAGTAACCTTCACAGAAAGGTTAGGATTTTGATCCTATAAAACAAATTACGATAAAAAGCTTTTTAAAAAATGTTTCTCGGTGGGAAAGGATTTCTGCTTCAAATACTCAACTTCAGTGGCAAATACATTGGCTAACACTGATGAAAGCAGCCAAACTGCTGAGACAAATTGTGTTCAGACCAATGGGTTTCACGTGGAAGATAATCACTGATCATAGAATACTAGGGATTGCCATTTCTTTGTACTTGCTGACGTTTTACTCCCCAACTTAAAGGTGGTTAATAGTATTGTAACTATAGTAGGTTCATTTATTCTCTACATATTTTTTGTTAATGAATTGGAATATTTCTGGAAATGCACATTTGGTTTCTATCATATACAGCGTAGAAAGAATGCTTTTGTGGAATCTAACTGAAGTAATTTTGAGCAGGTACAGGTATTATCCTGTCACCGTGCACTAAATTAGTCTCGTGGTGTACTGTAATGATATATGTACTGTATGAAAAATTTACTCCTAGATGAAAATTCTCAGAAACCAAAAAGGCACCTATTACCAAATCCGTTGCTCAATGCTGCCATCTATAGGACGGTTGGAGAGGATTTGTGTAATAGACGAAAGCTCATTTTAAAACTAAACGAGCTAAATAATGATCTATCAAAACTTTGGGGGAGCTATGCTGATATTCACAAATGCAGTCATGATTCCAGGCGCTAAAACTTTACATACCATCGGTATATTATTGAGAAATATTCTTACAATTAATTAGCTTTAAAAATGGAAATATTGGTCTGTGTGAGATGCTATCAGGAATATCATATGAACTATTACATATGTCCCTAAAGTGATCTCTAGCTATAAACTTATTCTGGTTATGAATTAAATTGTTATAAATTAAACATTTTATACATACTCAACAGATAAGTATGTTACTGTAATAAATAACAGAAATTAGAGTTGAGTTGAGTACAACTAACCATTTAAAAATTAGGAAGTATTTTATGTCAAAACAGATGTTTTACTTAAGATAAATATTCGACAGCTGGAAGAGCCATTGAAATATTGTCATCTCTAGAATTAAGTTTGGCAATTTAGAATGATGCTGAAAGCAAAAATCAAAAATTGTAAATTTTCACCTTTGAACGTCTATTTTTGCTTTAAGATAGCTCAATAGTAACAAATATTTGAATGCTTACTCTGCAAGGCAATATGAAATAGGTAGAGACAGCTTCTTACAACTTTGATGGGGTAATAACAGACAAAAAATAAAGATAATTAATGATTAAAGTTCTGTGTATGTATGATACATGTCAGTTAAGTGACATTTAGCTGGAACAGGTGGAGATCACGGTAAATAAAATGATTGAGGAAATCTTTCTGAAGGAGAGGAGACTTATACTTGAACTTGAAGAGTGACCTTAACTCAGATAAGTGATTGGTAATTTATTTGAAGTGTATATATGTATGTATTTTCATCTCGGTGTTTTGGAGAACCCCCCTGTGTTAGGTATTAGGATAGGCACTGAGGATTTAGCTATCTAAGACCTGACCTTGCCTACAGGAAGCTTACAGTGAAGATGGAAGACAGACGAATACAATTACAGAGTGCTATGTTCCCTTTTTCGATAAAGGAGGCACAAGGCAAATGAGATTTCATTAACAACCAATTGCCATCTGATTTAAAAGTCATCAATCACCGACTACAATTTGGGAGCCAGGATATGCCTTCCCCCTTAATAACCATGTGTTCTCTTGTAATTAAAACTTTTCTTCCTTTTAGATTAAAAAATGCAAAGTAGCGGAATTAAAAGTGAGCTGGAAAGTCACATTTGGCTTGAGAATCTGCTAGATCAATGCTTCTTAAACCTGAGGCTCTTGTTACTATTCAGGTTTTCATTCTGAAGGTCTAGGGCAGGCTGAGGTTCTGCATTTTTAATTCATTTCGGATGATACTGATTCTGCTGGGAGGGTGTGGGTAGCACCCTTTCAGGACCACCGTTTTATAAATGACTGGTGATTAGTTGAAAGGCACAATGATATGTGAAATAAAAGCAGGATAAGCACATTTTAATATCAGGTACATACCAAGAGAACAGCAGTGATAAAACTACTTAACTGAGTAAGGCATTATTGCACTGGGGCTTCTCTCTTTTCAATCACAGGTATCAAATCGTTCTGACAAGTGTGAAGAGTTGTTTTTTTCTTAAACATTTGTGTTAGTGTTTTTCCAAGCTGTGATTAAAAATGCAGAGTTCTGCCCACATCCAGGTCCTACTGAATCACTTACTTCTCCCACCATCTGCACTTTAAGGACATTCCAAGGGATTCTTATTTACACTAAAATTCAAAAATATTTGGCTTAGGTACAAAAGAAAATGTTTAATTAAATACCTTGGGCACAGGTGAATGCATAGCCTGAACCAGTAAATAAAAGTTGCTACCTGTGAGCTATAACCATTTGGAGCAGGCAATGACCCTGGCCAGGGTGATTTCTCAGAGCCTTTGAGAAAAATGGATTATCGCAATCTTATAGTGAGAATCCCGTTCTACTCTCATCTTGATTTCATCCTCCATCTGTACTAGAGAACCCAGGGAAGGTAAATAAACTGAGATCTAACCCAGGATTTCATAAATACTAATACCCTTAGAAGTTGATTTCTGACATTTGCCATTTTTGGCATAAATAAAGCATGAAATTAAGAGATAGGTGAGGCTGGGTTGAGGAAGAGGGTGAAAACTCTAGGCTACTATTTAGTTTTTCTACTTCAGAAATTTTACCGACTGGTGATTTTTTAGGTTAGCCCCTTACAAATGACACTTACCTAAAAGACTTGCTTTTTCTTTTTATAAAATTATTATTATATTCTCATTTTCTTTTATATTCTTTGATAAAGATTGGAGGTTTGTCGGTCAATGTGTCATCTTAGATAATGCCACCAAATCTTTTGGATATTTAAAGAAAGAACCCCCAGCTGTTTCTTGTATTTAAAGAGACGTATATTTTACCTAGGTATTTCTAGGTAATATCTAGAAAAATGTACACCACACCACTTGTTGATTTTGCCCCATTATGCATCTTAAAGTTTTTTTTTTTTTTTTTTTGGTGTAGTGCACTCAGTCTGAAATTTAATAACCAAAAAGATAACTTTACTTGTTTGTTTTTTAATAATAAATTCAGCAATGATGAATTTTCAATGCCCTTTATTCAGTATTCAAGATGTAAAACTAGTTGGTTTACTAACAATGACTCACTGGCCACCCAGGACCCTCACTTTTCTCACATCCCTTCCTTAATTGCAAGGTTAACAATCATACTTTTCTCTTTTCTCCTTCTTTTAAAAAAATATTCCTCAAACAGGGGCTTATGACTTCAAGGTCCTTCACTTGAAAAAAAAATGTTGTGAAGTTTAGTAATATTTGCTACACGTAGATTAGAAAGATAGAACTTAATTTGAACTCAGGACGTTCATAATTACATTGCTACCTATGTTGGTGTCTTGTGTGGCTCTACACATGGGCTGAGGGCCACCCACATCACAGCCACCTGGGGGCTTATTGAACTTGAAGTTTCCTCCATCTCACCCCTGACTACCGGATCAGAAGCTCTGGAGGTTAATGTGCACTGCTTCCATTTCCCAACCCACTCCCATGAGTTTTATGTACACAAAGATTTGAAAATCACTCATTAGACTGTTTAAACCCCTATAATTTAAATGAGGGTGTTAAGAAATATATGTGGATTGACCTCTAGTAATTGTTACAAGTCTAGTCAATGGTTTTAGTCTGAAATATTATACTGCATTGACTTAAAGACTTTTGACCATGACCCACAGTAAAAACATACTTACAAATACATTGTACGTCAAACCCTGAATGCACACTAATACAGAACTGAAATGCAAGCTATTCTTACTTTCTGCGATGAACTCAGATCCTTCTACTCTTCTTTCTTCCTCTCTTTATCAAGCTCTTTTTCATTTAATACTTGCTAAGATCCACTAAATTAATTTCCAAGCACATTAAGATGTCATGACCTACAGTTTGAGAAGATTGACTTATAGTTTTCCTCACCATATGAGTATTTCAGATTTTAAAAGCAAAACAATCATCTAATTTCACATCATTTCCAGTGGATTCTATTTCACTTAATAATATTTGGGGCACCAATCAAATACAAATTTTTTGTTGCTTTTTCTTTTTTTTAAGCTGTGGCCAATCTGTACCTGGTAAGCAATGAAATCTGATGCTCTGAAATTTTCCATGTATCTAGACAATAAAAATCTGAATACTGATAAAATGCAAATTAAGAACACTGAATACAATTCAGTTAGTATTTTCTAAAAAAGAGATATTTGTTATCCTTTCCCAATTTTATTCTATTGTAATATGAGTCAATATCATTTACTTTATGCTATGTATTAAGTATTTGTGGGGAAGAGGTAAAGTAGACATAAACACATGTAAAATATATTCATGTAAATTTATATTTTGTTTTTGCATCCATTTTGGATTGAGGCTAAATGAGAAAATGACTGTTCTCTTTTATAAAGGAGATAACATTTAAAAACTAATTACTTGTTAGTAATTGAAGTCAGTTTTATTAACATTAGTTTCATTAAAACTAACTAAAATATCATTATTTTGTATTTCCCTATTTACCAAAATTAAATTTCTTCAAGTACTAAGAAATTCAATTTTTAGGGGCTCATTCTCATTCATTCATTCAACAAATATTTATTGAGCACTTATTATGTGTCAGACACTGTTTCAGGTCCTTGAGATACAGCACAAAGCATCCCCATACCCGCCCTCATAGAGCTTACAATCTAATGAGGGAAGAGGAATGGCAATAAAACTAAACATCTTAAATGATTAAAATACCTAGTATTTTAGAAGGGGATAAGTGCTATGAGAGAAAAGAAAAATTAAATCAAAATTAGAAGGATTGGGAATGATGGTGGTAGCATAGGACTGCAATTACAAATAGGTCATCCAGGTAAGCCTCATTCAGAAAGGTGAGATTCAGAGAGACCTGAAGGAGGTGAGCTAACTAGCCAACCAGAAAATGATGAAGAGTGTTCCATGCAGAGAAAATAGCCAGTGCAAAGGGTCAGGTTAGGAGCATGCTTGGCATCCAGGAACAGTGAAGAAGGACACAGGACTGAAGTGAAGTGGGGAAGGAGATAGAGAGACTAGAGAGAGAACAGTGGGTGAAATTATGAGATCATGTGGGCCATTATAAGGGCCTCAGTTTTTACTCTGAGATAGGAAACCACTGGAGGGTGTTTAACAGAGTAGTGACATATTTTAAAGACCCATTCTGACAGTTCTGTGGAGAATAGACTGTTGGGAAGAGGAGGAAAGGATAAAGACAGAAGCAGAGAGATCCATTAGAAGGCTATTGCAAAAACACAATGAAGAGGTGAAAGTCCAGTCAGCAATGGATAAAAAGTGGTCAAATTCTGAACGTATTTTGAAGGTGGCCAGCAGGATTTGTAGATCGTTTGAAGATGTGGCATGAGAGAAAAAACTTGGTTTTTGTGTGTGTGTTTTGTTTGTTTGCTTTTATCTGTGCAACTGAAAAGATAAAGGTTCCTGAGACTGTGTCAATTTTTGTATTGCTGGGTGAACAAACCATTCCAAAGGACATGCCTTAAGACAGCAGGCCCCAATCTTTTAGGCATCAGGGACCAGTGCTCCTATGAGAATCTAATGCTTAACGATCTAGTGGTGGGGAGCAGCTGCAAATACAGATCAGGCTTTGCTTGCTTGCCCGCTGCTCACCCCCTGCTCTACAGCCTGATTCCTAACAGGCTATGGACAGGTACTAGTCCATGGCCCAGGGATTGGGAGACCCTACCTTAAAACATCAGTCATTTTATTATGCTGTAGGATTCTGTGGGTTGGGAATTTAGACAGGACACCGTGACAATGGCTTGTCTCTTCTCCATGATGTCTGGGACCCTGGCCTGGGACTGATGAATAGTTGGGGACAGTTTGGCTCACTGGAGCCTGGAATCATCTGGAGGTTTCTTCACTCATGTGTTTGGCACCCGGGCAGGGATGACTGGAAGGCTGAGTCAACCAGAGTACTTACATCTGGTCTCTCCATGTGGCTTAGAGCTTTTCACAGAATGGGGGGCTGTATTCCAAACAAGAAAGTCTGCAGACTAAGAATTTCAAGAGCGAACATGCAAAGAGAGGGACGTTTCAAGAGAACCAGGCAGAAGTTGTGTAGCCTTTTATGACTTCATCTCAGAAATCATAGAACTTCACTCCTATTATATGTACTCTGTTGATAAAAGCCATCACCAAACCCAGTCAGACTAAAGGGGAAGGAACCTAAATCTTACTTCATTATGGGAAAAATATTAAAGAATTTCTAGCCACTTAAAAATACCTTAAATTGAAAGATTATGAGTAAACAGGTACAAGAACAATGATCATCAAAATCAAACAAGATCAAGAGAGATAAAGTAGAGAACAGAATATGACTAAAGAACCAGCAAAGGAGACTGAGAAGAGCAACTAGTAAGGCTGTTCTCTTTCAGGCAAAGGGAAGACACTGCATCAAGGAGAAGAGAGTAAACAATCACTGCTGACAGTCAAACCAGAGGAAACCTAGGACCTGGCGTGGGCTTCAGCCTTATTGTATTTGTGTTATGTGTAAGCCTGATCAACACTGATCTCACACAAAACGCTTATGGTAGAGTTTGATTCTTTAGAGAAATCACTAGTGTTCAACCTGTTCTTCAGATGTAACCATACAGTACAGTAAAGATTTGGTGCCTACAAGGAAAATTATGGCAACATGTTTCTTATTTTCTGAATAACTTACTTTAAAATTTTATTATATTTAGGCAATTCTCACCAGGGACTTTAGTACCCTTGTCTCTGAGACCTAGGCTTCTGGACATTCCTTAACATTTTTAGAGAGGGACACAGGGAGTAGGGAAGGAGGGCAAAGTCCTAATTTTTACCAAAATTTTAAAAATATATATTTAGATAAAAGTTTATTTCTAGAAATCTGCCTCTAGATTTATTAAACTTTACTGCTTTAAAATCTTCCCATATAAAAAATAATGGCTTTACACTTTATCTGAATTACTTTTAAAGATTAATGGAAAGTAATTTAGTGTGTCCAAAGGACAAAGATCAATACTAGAACTTAGTTTTAAGTTGGAAAATAAGAAATAAAATCTTCTGTAAAATAAAACAAGAGCCAACAGTATAATTATGTAAAATAAAAATGGCTACATGATTAATGGACACACAATTTGCCAAAGAGTAAAAACTGTAACTCTTGAAGTAAGAACTACAAAATATACTTAAACACATCTCTGGGTGAATTGTGAGACTTTTTATTGTTTCAGTTATTCAATTTTCCCCCCATGATATAAAAGTTAAAGAAAAGGTACATACAGTTTTTCATGTGTCAACTGCACATGGCAGTGGACCTATTCCTTTTCTGCCTAGCAGTGATCTGTCCAACCCCCAAGGTGACCGCAAGGTGGACATTTGCACAGATCGACAATGCTTCCCACACAATCGCTTGCTCTATTTCAGTTTGGCCAAAGTTGATTGAGTTTTCTCTGTTGGTAACTGAGAGTATTTAAAAATCGACAGAACATCATCAACAACAACAACAACAACAAACACAAATCTCTGCTGTTCTCTCTACTACCTAAAGCTCGTCCTGGCACGTTTCCTCTGACCCTACAACAGCATGACAGGGTGGTTCAGGACCACGGAGAGCGCAAGAAAGGGCACTTGCGAGTATTCTAGTCTTGCAGGTGGGGGAAGAGATGATCCTGGATTGTTTCTGGACAGCTTTCACGTAAAGGACATTATTATAAAGAATAACAATGGAATTCTGGCTCCTTGATATTTGGGAGGAATGGTTTTTCTGGACATTCAGCTTCCTGAACTTCTTTGAATTCCATGTAGTGAGACATGAGAAGGCATCAAAAAAGTAGGAATAGCCAGGAGTTGCCAGTGCAAAATGCCTTGTGCAGTTTCATGTTTATAATTTGATACTTTTTGTCTAAATTTTCACATTTTTGACAGTTATTAGATCCACCAACCTACCAAGAAGATAATTAAATTTTGTAGAGATATGCAGGCTTGGAAATGGATAATTAGAGGGAATAAGCGCTAGCTCCAGAGGCAGGTCCAAAACTGCACTGGAAGCTACAGCTCATCTTTCAGTTCTGAGTATGTCCTATTAATGCAGCTAGGTAAGATTTAGATAAACAAATGTAAAGGAGGGTAATTCTAGTCTAGGAACAAAACAAGATTACAGGCAAGGAGGCAGGAAGGGAGCTCAGAGTTTTCTGGGACAGAGAAAGTTGGATCAAGAAAATCAAGTGGTTTATAAGGAATATAAATAAGTAGGTGTGAATGTTAATAAGTAGGTTTAAATGTAAATTAAGAAAATTGAGTGGTTTATAAGGAATGTAAATAATTAAATGTAAATGTATTTAAATAACTTCTCTTTATTACAACTGAGTGGGAGTATAAATTCCTTTATCCTCTTCAGAAGGCAGTTGAACAAGAGCTATAAAAATTTCAAATGCATACTCCATTTGACCTAGCAGTTCCACATCTAGAAATGAATTCTATAGAAATAGTCACACAAGAATCTTCTCTGAAATGTCATTTTGTCACAAAAAAAATGACTGAAAACAACATACATGTCCATCAATAGAGAATGTTGACATACTGCATAGGCACTAGGTAATTCAGTAGCTCTATACATGCTAATATGGAACAACCCTCACAGAAAAAAAAAAAAAGACCAGGTGCATAACTGTATCATAAATGCTATCATTTATTCTTTTTAAGCACATGTATATTTTTACATGCATAGAAAAATTCCAGAAGGGCAAACAAGAAATCTTAGCAATGGTTTTCTCTAGGAGAGGAACTGTTTTTCTTCCAATTCTCTTACATTGTTTGTTGGTTGGTTGGTTGGTTGGTTGGTTGGTTTAACTACGTTCATGTATCATTACTTGAATTGAACCACTAAACTAAATATGACTAAAGTATAAAAAATTGAAAACTTTAGTGAAGTGTAATAATATTATCACTTGCATAGAAACTTCTATATAGGAATTGTTTTAAGGTTTGTAATAAATTATCTCATTCAATGCTCACAGCAACTTTACAGAAAAGATGTTTTCCTCAAATTGCTCTTGAGGTTGCTGTGGGTAATGCTGTTGGAGCTCAGTCACAGGGCCTCAGCTCCAAACTCTGGCTCCAAAGCTCTTGTGTTTAACCATTCTCCCCTTTGCATCCCTGAGTTGGCCCTGACTTTGCGATAATATCCTCCCCCACACCAAGGGCAGATTTCTGTGGATTAAAAACTAAAACCTATGCAGACAGACAGTTGATGACATCCACCAAGGATTCTCTTCATAATGGGGAAAGAAACAAGTCCCAAAATAAACTTTACCTTCTGTGTCAGGTGTTTGGATTCGGTGTAGAAGTTTTCTGAAACTGATAGTTAAGGTACATATCACCTCATAAACTTCATTAGAGAGCAATGTATAATGATGGTTCCTCAACCCAATAGTGGGGAGCCATTGAATTGTTTAATTGGGATAATGACAACGTTGGACTGTTTCATGTTGAATATATCACTCATGTAGTTTTGGAGTATAGATTCAGAAGAGGGGAGATTGAAGGCAGGGAGGTAACTGACATGGCAATCTGTTGGGCCTCTTCCCAGCATTCACTCTCTCCATCTTTTGCCAAGAGCAATCTGATATCCTGGGGTTAATTCATGGAATGGCAATTGGTTTGGGCCTTAGAACCAGAATGCCTTGGTTCAGTTGGCTCTGCCACATACCATCATTGTAAGCGTCGACAACTTATTTAACCTTTCTTATGTTTTAAGTATCAATATGTGGGAATAGTAGTATCTCGCCGAATCATTGTGAGGTTTTAAGCAGATAGCACTTGTATTATAAGTGCTCCATAAATCTTAGCCTCCATCATCATTGCTGTTGTCCTCAACCATGTTTAGAATGGAATTAGTTTCACCACTCCTCGACTCCCTAACCTTTCAATCCTCTATACCCCCCAGCTGAAGAACAGGGCCTGCTTCATATGCCATACAGTAGTGACAATAACAGAAATTTCATCTGTAAAGAGGAAGCAAGCCTTTGTCCATTAGACTCTCTTAACCTACATTACTTTTCTTTAATACCACAGGATGCATCTTATATTTGTTCTCAGAAACTAGAGAATTTGTATGATGTGTTTACTGCTGTTTTGGGGGTGAACAGTAAATAATGTTAAATAAAGGTGGCTAAAGAAAGTATTCCAGGGACTACAACAATGACAGTGAGAAAATCATGAAGAAATTCATGCATTTCACATGGACTGAAGAAGGACACCATGTGACTTGTCTATAATTGGGATCACATGTGTTAAACATTTAGCACCATGAAAGCTATTATAAGAAGTGGCAACTACAAATTATTTGAGGACAAGATTGTCCTCCTTATTTGAGAATCTTTCAGAACACCTAGTACCATATACTTGGTACATAGCAAGCACTAGATAGTTGTAGAATCGAATGTTATCACATCATGACCTTGAGGGCCCATATCAGTGACTTTGATTGCAGGTCAAAAAGTTTGGACTCATTTTGTTAATATTGAGGAGAACTTGGTAGGATAAACAGGGGAATCAACATGAGAAGATCCAGGAAATAGAATAAAATGGAAAAATTGGGCAGGGGTTGGCTAGTTAGGAGTCTGATTCAAGAGACTGAGATAATGAAGGCCAAGGTTAGGTTTGTGGTGGTGGAAATTAAAAGGAAGAAACAGGTGCAGAAAAAAATTCAGAGATAAAGATGATGGACTTTGAAAACAGTCTGTATGTTTGAGGCAATCATTAAGACAGTAGTCAAAGATGAAAGGGATTTTAATCCTGAGTGTTGGGAGGCTGGTAGAATATCTGGTTGCTTTATTTTTTATTTCAGAGATAAAAGACTTTATTACTCACAGAAAAGGCAGTAGCCAGAAGTCAGCATGTTTGTGCTAGTTCCCTATCCTCCCAAGTTCACAAGGGCGATGCACATGGTTGGGAGGGTGGCAGTACAGGGGAGGACCCCAGGGCCATGGGCCCAGTAAGCAGCAAATATTGCAGCGAGAGACAAACAAGCCACCCTCCTTCCCTAGTGTTCCCTAGGGAGTAGGCAGTTACTGACAGTTACACTACGGCACCTCCATCTACTGAGTTGCCGATACGACTAGTCACAAAAATGCTCAGCATCAGAAGATGGATCAGCCTTCAGGCTGGCCACTCAGAGAGAATTTTCAGACTGCTTCGGGCTCATGCTGCTCCCAATACCATTCTTTTAAAGTTCCAGCATCTCATCACTTTTTAGGTGTTACTGACAAGAATTTCTTTTCCTTTCTTTGCTAAAACTTAACCTAATTACTTTTTTCTTCCCATAATTCTCATTTATAGACTCTAATTGTTAGTAACTGAGAGCATTGGTTGTCATCATGTAATTTCCCATCAGTAATTATGAGACAAGTTAATTTCTGCAAGAAACATGGTTGAAATTATTTTTCTGACTTCTAACATAATATTTCATCAAGAACAATTTCCTAGATTCTGCCTTCTGGAATCTCACTTCTCATCTAGTTTGGGAATTCTCTTTTCTAAAATAAGGATCAGTGTGCCAGATACTACAGTTACTATACATTTCATCCAAGCTTTAAAAATGCATTGAATATTTCACTTCTTAGTTCCTTTGGGTAATATAGAGGTCTTTTGGACATTTTTATATTGTGTTACTTGAAACATATCAAAGTCGATCAAGTCTAAGACCGTGAACTCTACCTACACGACAGAAGGCAAAAGTAGAAGTAGAAATTGCAATTTCCATTCCACTTCAGTGATCCTAGTTTGAGCTATTTCTGCTGAGTGTGTTCTAAGGAAAGAATAATATGGTTATTTGAAGAGTTGTCACATTTATTTTTAGTAAAACTAAAGTTTTTTTTTTTATTCCAGTTTCTTAGCAAATAGTAGACTGAGTCTTCCAGGAGTTCTTCAAAGCATCGTTTTCAGGACTCGCGTATTTTTTTTCTCTTTCTCTCTATAAGTTATAATATATTCATAGATTTTTCCGACATTAAAATAAAGGTCAACACTTTGGAAGGAGGGGAGTAGAAAATAAAAGAGGCCATTTATAGCTTTAAGTTCTTTCTATAAAAAGAATTGCTCTGTGTCTCTAGTTAGTGAGGTGATGCTGATGGCTCACCTAATAGTGTGGGGTTGCCTTTGTCACTGTGTCTGGATTTAGGTAGGAGGTGGATTCAATAACATTATGCTGACTTGCAGGCTACAAAGCCTCTGATGAAGGGTCATCACATCTGGAGTTTGATTTAATGTCAGTAGCTGACCTTCTTTTCACCTTCTTCCCTGTGGACTTCTTAACTTAGTATTTCTAAAGATATTATACAGTGCCATTGTGCTGACTGAGATGAGGCAGTGACAAATTTAATGTCACTTCACCTCTGTAAGGGTGAATTCAAGACCCATCACTGTACCCAGAAACCCCACAGCATATTGGAATATTCTGAATTTCTGAATTGCAAGGCCAGTTGCATTAACTAGAATAGCATAGAAATGATGAAAAAAGACAAGCTGTACAAGAATTTATCAGTTTATCTTGTGGAGAAGGTTACCTCGGAGGTCATAATTTTTTTTTTTTTTTTTTGGTTTAACAATGCTTGGAATGCTTTAAGAAACAGCCTAGTTATAGTCTAGGCTAAGTGATGAATAATCTCTTATACTGTGCCCCTTATTTAACATTCTGTTTGCAGGTTTGAACACCAGATAGAAAACACAGCTCTAATGCTTTTTCCTGATCTCAATGGTTTTAAAAGACAACTTGCGTTTTGGTTCATTTTGCATTGAAACAAAATAACAATTTACATTTCAATTGTGGTTTCCCCTAGACACACTAAAATGTATCGTTCATTGAACATGTCAGTCTATCAGCATTTTCTGCAGCTACTGTTTCCAGTGTCTAAAATGGTGTGACTATACCACTTCCATAATGCTATTTTTGTTGTGTTAGAGTGCATAATGAGTTATATACTCCTGATAATACATTTACTCCCTGAATTTAAGTGTAGGAAGCAAGGTCAGAAGTTATATTAATTCTTTGGGGATGGGCTCATTTGGTCAAATAATCTTTTGAGAGCTAAAAATTAGTCAAATTATTGGTTAACTAAAATGCCTCATGAGTTAAGGTAAATGATTGTTCAGTCACAGACAGTTGACCTGTTAGGCATAGTTGATGATGTTCTAATGAATGCATTTTAATAGTCAATCAAAAATTACTTACTGAGTGAGCACTGATCATGTACATTGCACTGATACTCAGCAGAGAGCCAAGAGAAAATAACCCACCAAAATATTAGCTAAATGAAGATATATACTGAGCAACCATAAACTACAAGCTAATGAGGGAGACATTTGTCATTATGAAGTATCAATCCAGAACTACAGAATTGAATGGCCCAAAAGCACAGATTTGTTCTGGATTGCCCAACCAAGCACAGATCCAAGGCAACCAAAACTAAACCAACTTTAACTGGAGCTGTCTCTGCCTTGGAAAATAAAGAAGCAATAGAAGATAAGGCTGGCTGTCACATAACTACATGGCCTGCATCTTTGTGAAGGGAGGAACTCCATTAATGGCTATATTAGGGTCATCTGAGGACTGGGGTGCTTGTACAAAGTCAGATTCCTAGATGCCACCTGAGATCTAATAAATATAAATCCAGCATGCACATTTTAAATGAGCTCGTTAGTTAAAGCAGGTGGTGTCGTTCACATTTTGAGAAACATAGGTTTTACATAGATCCCCAGGTCTATACCATCTTTTCTGTTTGTTTTGGTGAAGTATAATTCAAGTGCATTTTTTTAATGTGATATATAGGCTAGTATAGAGGTATGAGAATTCAGAACGATGAAGTATTATTTTTATTACCATTTGTCTTATTTCATTAAATCAGAAATTGCAAACTGGTGGCCTGTTGGCCAGGTGAGGTCCATGGGTGGTTTTTTCAAATGTACCCAAAAAATATTTCTCAAATTGTCAACATTAAACATTTAGAAGATGATGCATCAAAAATTGAAACTCTGATTTCTCTTTCAAAACCAGATGATCTAAGAACATTAGGCCCTGGTTCCCACATGGCCCCAGTGAGCCAAAATTGAGGAGGAGTTGCCCCTTTCCATGACCAGTCTGTGAAAGTCTCATGGCTCTAGATCATCTCCTTGACACCATGGCCAAATGTCAGGTGCCATTTGTCACCACGATGCTTTAGATGGTTTCTTCCACCCAGCCCTATCGACTCATTTATATCACCTGCCTAGCTCCTCTAAGCACTGGAGTTTGTGACCCTTGTATTAAGGGTACTTCAAAATCAATTGCTTTTAAAAAGTATTGAATTATAAAGACAGATATTCCACGGTTAGACTTATTCTACCACATTTCCCAGGGTTGCCCATATTATGTTTCTGAGCAGAATCGGGGCTAATTTGTTTAAAGAATGTCCATTAATCAAAAGAAGGTCCAATCTAACTCAAGTCTTTCTAAGAGGCTACACAAATTGCCATGTCTAATTGATGTGCATATTTTGTTTTGAGAGTATCTACAGGAAAAGATACTGCTTATAGAAACTCTTGTCTTATGGAAAACACAGTTGGTTACAGCATTTTACCAAAAAATAAATTCAATTATAATTTTTAAAACAAGTCTGAAAATTTACCTTAAAGCAATCACATGTGCTTAACAGTCCAAGAATATTTAATGGGCTACATGTCCTGTATTTCTTTAATTCCATAAAAAATAGAATTAAAATATTTCATATTATTTCTCAGTAGGGCCTTGAAAATTAAACAACTTGTTGCCTTTTCCCAAAACTAAATATAACCTGACACTGGAAAAATAAGCCTTTCCCTTCATTATCTTTACTCTCTTGATTAAGTTCACTAAAAATAAGTCTCAAGAAAATCTGAGGTAAAATCTGTTAATAAAATATTAAGTCAAATTTTAATTTTGAAAACTACGTTATGGTATTGTTTTTCTTCTGCATGCAGTTCGCATCTCTTTTAGCTAGACAGCTGAAGATCTGTGCATCCATTCACTGAGATTTAGGTTTGGGTTCCAAGCCTCTTACTTTTTATCTGTGTGACTTTGAACTAGTCACTTTGTTTCTGAGCTCTTTAAATGGGACAATAATCCTACTTTAAAGATTCATTAGGAGAAAGAATAAATGCAGTTTGATGGACAAAGTATATGGCACAGATTCAATAGACGAGTAATCTTTATTTTAATCAGTGAGGATTTTTTTGATACTGACTAAACAGTATTTTATAGGGCCTAAGAAAAACTTCCTAAAAAAATAAGTAATGACCCCTTGTTTCAATTTTTCCTTTAAGAAACATTGCAAAGTATAGTAAAACTGCATTTTATTTCTTCCATTTTTCTACACAAAGTTTCAATTAAATGTGAAATTTTAAATGTTAAAAATTATGGTGATTCATTATCTATAGCTCAACACTTTATCTTCCCTTTAGCTCAGCTACTCTTCTAATCACATTTTAGTATCTTATTGTCTACTTCGATATTTTTCTAACATGCTATTTATCTTTTCTCCTAGACCTTAGAATATTAAAATTCTTAAGTTAAAGGAGACCATAGAAATAATTTTATGTGATTCCCTCACCCTACAGTTGAGAAAATTAACTTTCAGAGGGTTTGAATGGCTTACTCAAGGCCAACCAGTGGGCAGTAACATATTCTGTGCACTTTCCAATTCTCCATGCTTTTTTGCTCATAATGTCAAAAATACTAGAAACAAAACTTCTATCAGGTGCCCAAATAGCTTTAAAGATCGATACGGCAATTTCTACCATCACCCTTTAGCTCCATTATAACGCCCCCGATCCCCCCCCTCCCATTTACATCTTGTTTCTTTATGGCTTATATTTACTCTATCAATTAATTTTAAGGTTCTGCATTATTTATTTCAGTCAAATGAATTTAACTTTGTTGAAGAGCTTATTCTTTTATGCACATGAGAAAAGAAATGTTTAAGAGTCATGGTGGTAGTTCAGTCCATGGTGGTATTTCAGCATTTTATTTATTATTTATTTGTTTATTTATTTTTAAGTTGATTGGAGTAACATTGGTTAGTACAATTATTTAATTTTCAGGTGTACATTGTAATTTGACATCTATATATATTCTATTGTGTGTTTACCACCCAGAGTCCAGTTTCCTCCAGCTACCATATATTTGATCCCCTTTACCCACTTTGCCCTCCTCCTAACCCCTTTATTCGACCCCCTTTACCCTGTCTACCTTTTCCCTCCTCCCCCACCCCCTACTCTCTGGTAACCACTAGTCCATTGTCTATGTCCCTGATTCTCTGTTTGTCTTGTTCATTTGTTGCTTTTAGGTTTATATACCATATATAAGTGATATCATGTGATTTTCAACTTTTTCAGTCTGGCTTATTTCGCTTAGCATGATTATCTCAAGGGCTAACCATATTGTCGCAAATGCATTTTATTTTTTAAAAATTCAGTTTGCACTCTACTTAGTACTTGGACGTATGGTCTAGAATAGCTATCAACATTTCCTTACGACTGAGCCCCATGGCACTTGGATGTTGGCAACTTAAAACAAATAAAATAGTGTGCCAGATTTACTCTGGAAATTTAAGATCAGTAATGTTTTTCTTAAAAAACAAACCCTTGTCTTGTATTTTTAGAAAATGCATATGGAAGAAAAGGAAATTCTTGTCTGCAATTTATGTAAAAATGACTCAGAAAAAATGTGTGTATATATATAATTATAATATGTAAATATAATATATAAATATATGTAGGAGAGAGCGAGAGACAGATAAATTGAGAATTACATGTTAACTCTGAGGACATTTTATGAATACACAGGAATTCTCTGTACTAATCTCTGTATTATAAGTTTGCAATTATTTCAAAATAAATGTTTTTAAAAATTCACAGCCTGAAAACTAGTACAAGCTGACATCCAAGACTGGCATCCTCATTAACTTAAGAAAAATAAACAGTGAACTGTAAAAATCTTTTTTCACTTATCTACATTTAACAATCTCAGATAAATGACAGACTTTGCTTGTATAGTTAGCTCACAAATAACAAATCCCCTGGACTGGTTAGATGTCAGGTGTGTTACATTAAAACAGAATAAAGAAAATCTAAATTATGTGAAGTGGAGCTCTCTGTGATCATAGGTAAGGTCGAAAATTCTCCTATCCCCTGTTCCACCCTGTAGCCTCTGTGTTTCCCAGCTTTACTGTAGTAAATTGGGTAGGACCTTGGTAATAAGTCTGCAAATTTTTCATATTTTTCAACAGATTCTTCCCACCCAAGAGCCCTTGCCTCCAGTTTCCCTGTCACCACCGGAATTGCCACTTGCTGGTGGACAGGCTGACCCACGACTTTTAACAGAAATTTATTATCTCCTGAGTTCCATCAACAGCCCTACATTTGAAATATGTTATGTCTAATTGTGTATGGAAAGGCTTTTTTGAAGGTGTTTCAATTATTAGCAAGCAGTGGTAGAGATACTGCTGTGTGTATGTCCTACAGGACGGATGGGAAAGTTAACCAAAAGGCCTGAGTCATCTATTACTGCCGTCATCACAGCCTCATCTCCCATATTTTATTGCAAGTTTGTTTTTGAACATTTCTTTCTTAGGAAGAGCATTCATAAGCTTTTCCTTTTCTAAGAATTCATTATCTAAATTAGTTTTTAATAGAACATAAATACAGTATTCACAATACATCTGCTAAATTTGAAAAGATGTAGGTTAGGAAGATTCATATGAGGTCTCAGATGGCAAATAGCAACTGTGATTTGGAAGTCTGGAGTTAAATTATTCATTGTAGTCATGGAAGCGTTGAAATTTTAGTTGATAAAACAGAATGGCAGTTGCAGATGTGTAAAAAAAATGCCATTAAAGGAATGATTATTAAAATAAACTGCTTATTTAGGATTTATTATTTGAAGAAAACAGAAACTCTCAAACACTATTCCACTATTATCTTGTAAACATAGGAACAACGGGACATCTTTAAGCCCAATTTATTTTTTAGATAATAATCATAATGAGTTAAAACAAGATTAAGATTTACCCAAAACACTTAGTAGAAAAAATACTTCCTAAAATAGAAAAAATGTATAAAATTAAGACACAATCATTTAAAATAATTCCGATATGAATAGTGAATAGTGGTCATTTTCACTTTTTATAGTTTAGATAATAAAACAATGAAAACTTTATGTAAACATGTACATAAAAACAAATTTACCTTTTATATGGACTATGATATATCCAATGCCTCTCAATACTAGACATTTATTATTTAATAGTAGAAAGAATATATTAAAAAGTGTGAACCAATAATCCTCTGTCCACTAGCTTTGTGAGTGTTGGCAAATTCAACTTTCCAATGCTCAGTTTCTTCATTTATAAAATGGAGGTGAAGTGCCTGGAGCATGTAGACACTCAACAAATGGTAGCTCCAGTAATTATCCAAACAGTTAACACGTATTGAGTGTTTATTGTGTGCCAGATACTGTGATAACAAGTAGAGGTCATAGTGGTGGTAACTGAAATCTTAAAGGATGCTAAAGAAGTGAGAAAACAAATTTTAAATTTACTAAAATAATACCAAATTGTAAGAAAATAAAATCTGTATCTCAAGGTCTTTATAGGAAGAGAAAGTCAAGGGCTATATTAAAGTTCAGGGTAACCTGAAGCAGTCAAGCTAACACCTTCCTCCCCTAGGTGTTTTGAGGGGTACTCAGCCTCCAGCTCTCCTACTGAAGCACTATCATTTCTGGTCCTGAGATGACTATGGCCTCCAACCAGCTCCAGATCCTCCTATCCTAAGAGTCCAAGAGTCCAAATCCCAAGAGAGAGCCTTTGACAAGGAGGTCCCATGTTATCTTCCTAATCAGGGCGGGAAGAAGGAAGTTCTGGCTTACTCATAATCTATATAGAGAGGTGACTACTCCTTAGAAAAAAAATTTAAACAATACATGAGGAAGAATGAGGTTTCATTGTTTTAATGCCCCAGTTTAAGAAATAAAACAATCTGTGGGTGGTACGATGAAAATCAAGGAGTAGATGATCTAAGGATAGGAGTTTAAGCATTAAATTGTGAGCATTAAAATCCTGCAGAGAAGCACAAGATATTTTACTGTTATCACAGCTCTTCTCAGCTCCATTAGCTTGAGAGTCGATTAGTGACAACTGACATGCAATTATAATAATGACCATAGTGTCAGAATAATTAACCATTGCAAGTCTTTTGCAAGTGCACTGCTCCCATTTGCAGTTGCAGTAATACTATTCCAGGACTTTTCTCACTGGCAGTACAATCACGATAGCTTCTTAATTCTACATTTTTTGTTTAAACCAATGAAAAATCATTTGAGTTCTAAAGCATACATTTCCATATAAAAACTCAAAGGCAACATCATTAAATGAATTTCTAAGACATATTAATTGATTGCATTTTTATTATTAATGGTGTTTTCTACTAGTAGAATTTAATATTCTCCATACTTCACATCCATAATCCACATCTAACCTTTCCCACTATTCTCCTAAAGTCTCCATTCCATATAGGCCATTATCTACATTGTAATGCTTGTACACCAAGAATATTGGACTTCATAGCATACCCTTTTCACTCCTTACTGTTGATCAAAATAGTACCCTGTTCAAATGCTCAAAAAACAAAAATCACTCTAGCGAATCCTCATAATAGTGTTCTCATTTCACTTTATTTTGGTGGGGGATGGGCTTGGAATGCTCTTCCATTCATCTCAGTAGGTACATTCCCATTTATACATCAAGGAGACAATTCAAATATCAACTCCACAAATTATTCTCATCTGTCTAGCTTCAGTCAATATTCTCTTCATTTAAAGTCCCAAATTAACTTAATTAAACCTCAGTTACAGCAGTTAACTCCGTCTCTCTGGTTTCACCGGTTTATGTAGGTCCCTTGGCTCCTTTATAAAACTAGAAGTTCCTGGAGTATGGTATCTGTATCTAATTGGTATTCCCATCTCAAGAATAATGTCTTAAACATAGCACATAGGTGGGAAGGCCCTGGGTAGGCCTGCAATGCTCACACTTTACTAGGCCTTGTAGATAACTGACACAGGTCCACAGACTGGCTATCTTTCCTCTTTAAATAGCTTTGCTGGAGTAGAATTTATAGAGCATAAAATTCACCCAGTGTCTGTATATACTGTGTGTGATTTTTAATAAATTTATAGAGTTGGACAACCATCATCGCAATCCAGTTTTCCAAAGTTCCCTCATGTCCATTTATAGTTAACCAGGCTCCAGTCAAGCACCAATTTATCTCTATAGATTTGTCTCTTCTAGACATTTCACATAAAGAGAACTATATAGTATGTAGTCTTTTGGGTCTGGGTTTTCTCAATTAGCATACTATTTTTTGAGGTTCATCCATGTTGTAGATGAACTGGTAATTTGTGTCTTTGTTATTGCTTTATCCATTCAACAGTTGATAAGCATTTGGATTGTTTGCAGTTTTGGACTACTATGAATACTACTGCTATTAAATCTGCATACAAGTCTTTTGTGGACATACGTTTTATTTCTCTGGGGTAGATTCCTGAGAGTCAAATTGCTGGGTTCCTATCATAAGCGAATGTTTAATATAAACAACAACAACAAGAACAACAACAAAAGAACACCTATTTTCCAAAGTGGTTACATCATTTTACAGGCTCACCAGCAATGTGTGAGGATTCCAGTATCTCCAAATTCTTCCCGTATTTTTTTTTATTGTCACTCCACAGGGTGTGGGATAGTATCTCATGTGATTTTAATTAGCATCTTCCTAATGACTAGTGATGAGAAATTTTTAATGTCTATTATTCACTTCTTTAGTATTTATTCAAATCTTTTGCCCACTTTTTAATTAAATAATTTTTTTTCTTGAGTAAGAACTTTAAATATTCCAGCTACAAATCATTTACCAGATATGAAACTTGAAAATATTTTCTTCCACTCTGTGGCTTAAATTTCACTTTCTTAACGATCTCTTTTAAAAAGCAAATATTTCTAATTTTGAGGAGGTCCAATTTATCAATTTTTTCTTTTGTGGATTGTGTTTTTGATGTCAAAGAAGTCTTTGCCCAACCTAACCTGACAAAAATTGTCTCTTGTATTTTTAGTTTTATAGGTTTAGCTGTTACATTTATGCCTATGTTCCATTTGGAGTTAATTTTTGTGTATTGCATGAAAAATCCAAGTTCATGGTCTTTTTTCATACTGATGTCCAATTTTCCCACCATTATTGTTGAAAAGACTATCCTTTGCCCTGATAACTTTATTGAAAATCAACTGACCATATAAAGACTTATTTAAATTCCATTCATTGATCTCTATGCCTATTCTTATACCAATAACACACGGTTTTGATTATTTTAACTTTATATTACATTTTGAAATTGGGTAGTGCAATTCCTCCAATTTTCTTCTTTTTCAAAAGTGTTTTGTCTATTATAGACATTTTATTCTACAAGGACCAGCTTGTCAATTTATGTGTGTGTGTGTATGTGTATATATACATACATTATATATATACACACATACATACATACATATATATATATAAAGACTGCTAAGGTTTTGAAATTGTGTCAAATCCACAGATCAGTTTGAAAACTGCCATCTTATTATTGTCCCTTTCAGTCCACAAACATGGAATTTCAATTTCAGCCATTTTGAGTAGTTTTCAGTGTGCCTCTTTTGTTACATTTATTCCTGAGTATTTTATTCTTTGTGATGCTACTTGGAATGAAATTATCCTCTTAATGCTATTTTTGGACTATTAATTTGTAGTATATAGAAAAATCTTGATCATGTATAATGAGACTGTGCTAAACTCATTTATTAATTTTAATAGTGCTTATTTGGATGTGATTTAAGATTTTTACACACAGGATCAGGTCATCTGTGAATAAAGAGTTTTATTTCTTCCTGTTCAAATTGATGACTTTTCTTAATTTTTCTTCTTTTACTGCACTGGCTGAAATTTCCAGTAAAATTTTGAAGAGACTGTGAGAACAGACATCTTTGCCTTGTTCTTGATTTTGGGGTGAAAACAATCAGTGTTTTATGGTTAAGAATGACATTAACTGTACTTTTTATAAAAAATAAGATACCCTTTATAAGGTTGAAAAAGTTTCCTTCTAATCTTACTGTTTTGAATTTTTATCAAATGTGTTGGATATTGTGAAATGCTTTTCTGTATCTATTGAGATGGGTGTAGCTTTTGTCCTTTTGTCTAATGATACAGTATTTTACATGGAGTTTTAAAAAAAAATGTTAAACCAACCTTACATCTATGGTATATAATCCGTCTTAGGTATTGCTGTATTTGATTTGCTAACACTTCGTTGAGAATTTTGTATGTTCATGAAGGATGTTGATCTGTAGCTTTCTTTTCCTGTAATGTCTTTATCTGAATTTGGTATAAGGGTAATAAACATCTTTACAGAATTAGTTATTTCCTCTATTTCAGAAAGAACTTGTGTATGATTATATCAATTTTTAAATATTTGATTGAATTCACCCGGGAGTCCATCTAGGCCTGAGTTTTTCTTTGTGGTACTATTTTAAAATATTAGTTTAATTTCTTTGCTATAGTCCGTTATGGTTGAATTTTTATCCAAAAGAATATGTTGAGGTCCTGATCCCCAGGAACTCTGAATGTATTCACATTTGGAAATAGGGTCATTGCAGATGTCATTAGTTAAAATGAAGTCACATTGGAGTAGGTTGGGTCCCTTTGTACTTTTAAGAATTATTATCTTACAAAATAATGTAACAGTCACATAACTTTAATGTTAAAAAAAAACTTATGGCACTGATTCTTTTTCAAGCCTTGCTTCAGTGATAGGATGCTGCTGACTGCCTCATACATTAAGATATACAATTATTATTCAAGTGGTAACATGCTGATTTCAGTAGGAACTTAAAAAATTCCTATCTGCTCAATAAGTCATATAGGACAAAAAGATTATTGTTTTAAAAGGTTGTCTCAAATGTCTATGAATTTTTCACTAATATTTGAAACGAAATATAATTGTCTAAGTATATTCTTAACTCTTACATATAACATTTTAATGATTACTGTATTGAGACTTCTTGATTTGTGGCTCCCTTAAAATCACTTCTGTATTTGATGTATTAAGGACAAGAAAAATGATGCAATTATAGAAAGGTGTAAAGAGTGTTAATAGAAGATAAAATTGGTATTAACTGAATCAAAGCATATGATCAGTATTAATTAAATCAATGAATAAGAAGAATAAATGAGGACCACCTCTTTTTAGAAATTCCATTAATTTTTTTTTAGGGAAATACATAAAAAACTTTATAGGCAATGCATCTTTTCCCCCTCCTGTACAAATGACTTTCTACTTCCAGGAACGAAGTTTCTGTCAGCCAAGCTTCCTGATTAGCACATTGTTTTTAGATAACTTGTAAGGCTCAAGGAACATATACTAGCAAATTGCTAAGAATCTTCTTTATCATCTGAAAGCCTTTTATATATCCAGTACATGGGCCAATTTTCATTTAAATTTCAAACCCCAAAATAAAATTTCCATGAAGAGTTCTTGCAATACACAATAACAAAAAATACTCAAAACTCGTTCGATTTAGGCAGTTTTTAAGTAGCCTAAAAAATCCAGCGACCACAATACAGAGGTGATCAAAACCACCTGCATTTGGATCTCTCCTTGGAAAAGACGTTTCTTCTTCCTAGTGACTAGAACTTCCATACCAAACAGGAGGAGAGTTTTCTCATATTGTATGAAATAAATGCAGCATTGTAGCATTTAACTTGATTCCTGCAATTGGACATAAACCCTGTTCCAGAGTAGCAGCAGAACCCACCATTAAAATTGCATCCAATGACACATGAACTGAAAAACCTAACACCCGCAGCCCTTAACATGGGCAAACAGAGTAAGAAACGCAGTCTCAGACCTAAGCTTTGGGGAGTGAAAAGAAACACTCATGACCTTGCTCCGCCGGCCCACTTTGTAACCGTGGGTTCTGCCCTGGGATGGGCAGCTCTCACGCCGTCTGCGCGTAACTGATGAAGGCGCCCATTTCCGTCTCTCACACCATCCACTTCACAAGCAGCATCCAGACGCCTTCACGCAGCAGGTGAGCAGCTTGCAGCTGGGCTGGGGCCGAAGGGCAGTTCCACAGCCGTGACGCTGCAACCCACGTGAAGCTGTGATCCACGTGCCACTGCGACCCACGTGCCGCTGCGACCCACGTGAAGCTGTGATCCACGTGCCGCTGCGACCCACGTGATGCTGCGACCCACGTGCCGCTGCGACCACGACGGCCTCGAACGCAGGCCGCTCGTCTGCTTCCCACGTGGCAGAGGACCACAGTGAAGCATGGCAGGGAGGACTCCTACTCTCCACGTCTCACCCAGCGACTGCACGAAGCGTCCACACCTTGCCCTGGGGGCCACCCCGCCGCCACCGCCGCCACACGCGCGGCCTTCGAGTCCGGCCCTCGCGGAACTGAGCATGCGCCGCGCGCGGCCGCGGGGACCCTGAGCTTCCGGAATCGGCGTCCGTGCGTGGGGACGTCCGTGCGCGATGACGCACGGCCGCACGCCGAGACGTGAGGACGCACGCAGGGGGCTGGAAGGAGCGTGAGTCTCCGCGTCGGTTGGGGATCGCCGGCTCCCTCGCTCCGGTGCGGGGTCCTCAGCCTTCTCCGGGGGTCGCGGTGCCCGCGGCGGCGGGGCGGGGGCTGCGGGGCGGGGACATGGTCGCGGTTGGAGGCAGTGGCTCCCGCAGCACCCCGGGTGGGTACGCGAGAGCAGCGTGGGCGCTTCCGGGCGCGACGCTGCCGGGGGCGTCTCTAACCGCATCCCCTCGCACCCCCATCTCGGCGACCTCCGGCTTTGGGGGGTGGCGTCTGCTCCGTGCGTGCGACAGGCTTTGCTTTTGCAAGTTGAAAGTGACGTTGCGTCAGCAGCCGCAGCTCGCGGTTTCGGTGCTCTGGGAACAGTGGTAACTTTCTGTTCTCCGATCGAGTGTGGCGGACGCTCCCGTCCCCCAGTAGTGCTGTTTCTCTAAACCGGAGGTCGGAAACCCACTGAAGTGAATTTAACCCTTTTTCTGCCCAGACCTTAGAAGCCTCTCCAACACGGATCACGTGGCTCGCTGTTCCAGACCTACCCTTTCTGGAAGACTCGGGCTGCTGTCAGAATGAGTTATCGTTTAGTCTGCGTGGAGTCATCTCTAGGTGTAGGTCCCTTTGCAGTAGTACACTCAGTGACAGCTCGATTTCCTTCCTCCTCGCTTTTTCTTTTTCTTTTTTAATTCTTTGGACGTGCTTCTTAAAGTCTAAAGTCTCACATTTATGGTTTTTTTGTTTGTTTGTTTGTTTTGTTTGGTTTTTTTTTTTTTTTTTTTTTTTGCTGGTTCTCATAAATTAAAGACATTTAATTTGCTGCTGGTGTGGTTGGGCTTGGGAAAGAGGTAATGTCAGGAAGAATAGCAGTTCATTGGGTCCCTAAGTTTTCCAAGGACTACTGGCAGCAGCATCACCTGGGAACTTCTTGGAAATGCAGATTTTGGGCTCTTATCCCAGACTTACTGAATCAGAAATCTGTTTTATTTTAACTAGGCTTCAAGTTGATCCTAGTGGATCCAGTGCACTTAGGTGCTAAAGTTTGGGAATTAGTGGCACAGCGATAAAGAACAGACATTTTACAGTCACAGAATGGAACTGAGGGAATGAAATGAAGAAGATAGTGTGAATAACTGGCCTTAGCCTTAGAGCTGATCCGTATTACGGAGCAGTGACTTGGAAGTATATGACAGGACTGAAGATGTTTCTATCCTTTCTTTCCCATATGTCACAGCTTTACGATAGCAAAGAGGCCCTCATCCTATCCATCCCCCAAACCTAGGATCCTGGATCCAACAGGAGTTAAGTTGGATGTGCCTTTTTTTTTTTTTTTTTTGATCATCAGTTGCAGTGTTTGCTCAAAACTTTTCCTTTTTCAGGGAGCCAGTGGCGGGGGAGGGAAAGAAATTTTCAGGATTCAAAGCAGCTACCTCAAAGCCTAGACTCATTCTGATGTTGAGAAGGGTCAGTGCTGCACTGGTCGAAACCACACAATTTGATTAGAGCACAGTGCACGCAAGGTGACACCATGGATATTGGATATTGGATATTGTGAGTCAGAGTTTTCAGATAAACATGAGTCACTTTGGATACTAGCTTCTAGAAATAATTTTGGTAATGCTACCACTAAACCCTGTCCCATCATGAAGCATACATTTTTCAAAGACTCCATTTTTCTTGTTCTTTCAGAGATCTCTAGCAGTTGTTGGGGGTCAGGCATAGCCCGCTTTGAACCCGGCCTCTGCTATATACCGATTGTATCCATTAGACAAGTTAACATCCTCCCAACCTTAATATCCTCTGCTATAGAGTTGGAGTTGTGATGTGTTACTATGTAGCACATGGAATAAAGTGAAATAAAGTGCAAACCGTGCCCACTGTGTGTGAGGCATAGACGTTCAAATGACTGCACGTGTTGGATGGGGGGAAAGGTAATTAGTAGCCAGCCACCTCAAAACTAACTTTATCTTATTAATTACCTCATTGTCGTGAATGAGGTAGTTTCATTATTGCCTAACTGGGCGGCTTTGCTTTTTAAACGATCCGAGATGTTGATGTCAAAGCTTTCACATCATTGCGAATGAGAGAAAGCAGACACTTGGAGAAAGTTGAAACTGTAAACCTGGTAGAAAACACTTATCTTCAGTTTTATTACTGTAACAGAGCAACTTCCATGAGTTTTTGGGGTGATACTGGAAGACCAAGTTCAGGGAGTGATTAAATATCTTAGGTAATGAGACAGTGTTACTGAGAGGAACACTACATTTTAGGAGATGGGCCCTCTGTAAAAACGTGCATCCCAGAGTATAAGAAAATACTGTTAGCTCTGAAATATAGTTTTTCACCATGGACGGTTAATGATAACTGAAAATGTTTATGTCCCATTTTTTTAAAGTGATAAAATTCCTTTGTAATTTTGTGTACATAGATTACATATGAACAGGAGCATGGAATATCCTTGAAAGGAGTCATACCAGGTCATAATTTTATTTTGTAACATGCAGATGGGGATAAATCTGTACATATATGTAAAGTTAGATGCGTGCATATAAACATTTTTTTCAAAAAACTTTAAAAATATAAAAATGTTTTTAAAAGATCAATTCCTGTTATGCTGCATTGATAGTCATCTAAGCAGAGGACCTCATATTTTTAACAGGGAACCCCTTTTAGCAGAATGTTCCCTGCAGTGCTGAGAGGCTTTAAGACAGAGGCAGAAGGGCTCATCCTGAACCTTTAGTAGTGACACTCAGAGGCATGTCCCTGGAACCTAGGAATCCAAGACATTGGGTATGAAACTCTTCAGCTGGGGGATAGGGTGACCTAAAAAAGTCAGGGCATTATGAATTCTTGTGAGTAGGGGGTCACAAACCTGTTCCGGAGATGACACCTGAGGTTTTAGGCATTGTCAAATGTGGTATAGCTTCTCAAGCAGAAGTGAGTGATTATTAAAAAAAAAAAAAAAAAAAAAAATCCAGCCTTCAGTCTGACCCATATTTTACAAAAATAGGCATTTATGCACATTTTTTGAGAGATCATCCGACCTTTTTTTTTTTTAAATCTCCAAGCTGTGACAGCTGTATCACTTAAAGCTATTTTATATTTTAACTGGCTGTTGTTTAGCATCACAAATGACTCAAGCAAAAAGGAGCAAGGAGCCAATGGAAATACTTTACTTGTATTTACTGTCCTCGTTTTTTTTTTGTTGTTGTATGAAAGCAGCTGGTTTGCATTTATATGGTAAAGGATTTTTCTTCAAAGAGTTAATTTTTAGTTAGTAGTGAGCTTTCATAAAAATAATTCCGAATGCTAAGTATTTTGTTAGACTTATTAATAGCAGTAGTAGTATCGCATTGTCTTTTCACACTTCAAGGAGGATTTCCTGGTGACAGCTGGAGTGTGGGGGAGGGGAGGCGCTTTCAATCAACCAGCTGCTCTGGGCGACATCAAGATCGTGGTTTCAAAGCCTGTGGATAATTTTGGCTGTATTCAGAAAAGAAAATGTATCAGATTTCTGGGAAGCACTAGAGAGTGTGTAGGAGCCCTTTGGGATTTAGATGATAGCCAACTAACAACATGTGCATTCAGGTTTGCATGTCGGGGTTATTTACCATCTAGTTTCCTGGCCATTGTTACATGCACACTGTAATTATAAAACAACAAAGCCTGTTTCTGTGGGGGGAAGATGCTCATTATTTTATGGTGAGAAAGGGCGAATAGGAAACAAACTTTAGGGGTGTGCTACGTGCTTTCCTATATTTCATTTATTCTTCACAGTGACTCTAGGAAGTAAGTGAAGTTTTCCTCGTCTATGGATAAAGGTCAGCAGGATTGAGTATATGATTTGCCCGAGGCCACGTACCAGTCAGCAGTGGCAGCCAGATTTGATGGTAAATCTGGCTTCAGCTTAAGGAATGTTGTCATTGCAACGGCAGCTGTTTCTCCATGGCGTTAACTTTGCTTATGAATTTTTAATTCAAAGTCACAACATCATGGTAGTTATGAATGAAATTTATATACATGTTATAATGACTTTAGTTTTATATAAATATAGGGGAGTGTGTGTGTGTGTGTGTGTGTGTGTGTGTGTGTGTGTGTGCAGCTACTTCTAATTTTGGACTTTTTATTGAAAGTCTCTAGGGCAACACTGTGAAAGAAATTTTGCTACACTTTTTATGTTACAAATACCAGAAACTTGCAATTATGTATGTTGTAATAAATCATTTGTGATTCTAACTTGGAACAAATGTGGGAATAAATACTGTGCACACTGCACATGTAGTAGAAGCCTCCTCCATACCAAAATCATGAAGATTTCCTCCTCTCTCTTGGAGTGTCTTAATTTTGTACTAATCAGGAACCTTATAGATTCCTGAATTTCCAGCTTGTAGCTGTTGTGGCCACCAAGTGATGACTTTTTAAAACAAGTCCTTTTTTTATTGTGAGATGGCTCTACCGCTTTTGACTATGAGTTTCGTGGGTCATTTCCTCTCCCTTCCCCATTGCCCACAGGATGATGCCTGTCTCAGGATTTTCTTTGTTTTTCTCTCTCTACCCGCTACCCCATACAAAACTTTAAAACTTATTTTACTGTTTTCTAAACATTCCCTGAACCTTTGTATACAGTTCTATTATATTTCTTTATCACACTGTAATGTTGCTGTTTGTGTGTCTGCCTCTCTTTTAGGCTATGGTTGCTCAAAGGACACTACTTCTCCCTTGGTAGATGCTCAAATATTAAATGAAGGAATATAGACAGTAGATATAAAATCATCTGCTTAATGCTTTTATTGCTATAGTTTCACATTCATTGGTTTTTTCTCTGGGCTCATGACTAGAAAAATGTGATGATTTATGTTTGTTAATGACTTACATGAGAGTGAAAAATGAAGAGGTAACTCTTTCTGCAGAAAAGCATGCAGGATACCTCCATGCTCCTTCCCAAAGGCTGTAAGAGGCTCTTATTCATTTTTTTCTTTTTTCTTGCTTTTTTTTGAGTGGATGAATCTAATTGATTCATTGTCTGAAAGTCCTAGTGAGAAGTTTTCATCAAGTGATAACATTAAATGTTTAGACTAGTCCTATTTTCAATGAAGAAAAAAGGGAGTGCAATGTTTTGAAAATCACTTCCATCATTAGAAGTTTCTTTAAAAACAAACCTTGTATAAATAGAAGACTGATTTTAAACTATCAGTTTTCCTTTTGAAATAGCATTCTTCATCCACTGTCCAAGTTTACGCACTAAGTGTGTGACTCTGAGAGGACTTTGTCTTTCCTGTGAGAAGTTAATCTTGTCCTCACATCCTTGTCTCTTTTTTTTTTTTTTATTTAAGAATAGCATGCCCATAGCACACTGCCCCTCCGTGTTTTGGGTCCCTTGTGAGCTACAGTGTTGTACACGGAATGAGAGCCAGCCATGCTTGAAGTAAACCGGTTCTACTTACTAAGCACTTTAGTATTCTGGGTGGGGCTCTTTGACTATAAACAACAGAAACTGAGTTAACTAGGTTATCCAGGTAGCTTATTCGGTAACAAGAAATGACAGAAAAACCAAACCACCAGGTCTTGGTAAAGGACAGCAGCTAGGTGAGCTCTCGAGGTTTGGGTAGACTCTGTAGATCTGGAAAATTTAAGTTAATGCTCTGAGTGTTGGCTCCAGTTGTTGGTCTTAGTGTCTCCATACAAGTTTCAGTTCCAGGGAGAGAGTCATCATTCCAGCTGTGGCCACCGGCACCCTGACTGCCGGTCTCCCCAAGGCCACATGCAGCAGGGTGGGAGGTAGATTTCCGTCACCGAAAGAGTGAGGTACTGATGCTGGGCAGGCAACAAGCCCCAAGCTGTCCCCACCACGTGGCAGTCAGGGGACATCCTTTATGCTTCTGGGAACATAAACATCTTCTCTGAAGTCTGATGCGCTTTCCCTGTACTCGACTTGTTCTTGTCCTGGGTAGACATCAGTTATGTAAATAATTTGCTGACAACCCTCACACAGATTAAATGGAGAGGGGGCGGTTATCACTTTTTTATCAATTTTAGGTGGACAAGTCTGGCATGGTGTGAACGTGGAAGTGGAATTGCTTGAATCCACTGAGGGGGTGACAGTAGGATGCTGCTTTTGCCGCTCCCCTCGTGTCTCCTGGTTTAAGGATCGACGTCTCTGAAGGGCTGTCAATTGGAGAACTTTAATGAGCCCTCATTACACTAAAACTTGTAGTCTGTGAGAGAAGGATCGGCTCATGATTGATACTTGGGATCATAAGTGGTGATGGATCAGAATGGGAGTTGGCACTAACTCACCTCACTGTGGAGCAAAAGTCAGGATTATACACAAAATCCAGTGTTTCATTTTTCATGTATAAAGATAATCTAACCATTTCTATTAAGACTGTAACACTTCAAAAAGGAGAGAAAAATAAAAATTTTGCCATCTGACATCCAAATTTTTTTTTAACTAAAATGGAGGCTCATTAAATTCTGAAATGTAATGATAATTTAAAGATCTTGACAGAAACTCTGGTTTGAGATTTTATTATAAAATTTATTTTAATTAAAAGAAACATTTCTACTTTTCACTTATCCCATCATATTTTTGGGGAAAAAAAGTATGTGTAATTGAATCACATGATGCAGTTTAAAGCTGTAGGGTCATAGAAAGCCCAGAAAAATGTTAATTGGTTACTAAGTTATAAAGACACTTTGGAGCTATTTTAAAATTTATTGTTGAGCCTTTGTTTAGTTTATTTATATTGATTTTCTAGTTTATATCTGTATATATAATCTCAATATAATCTCATTTAATTGTCACAACACCAAATGAGCCTACATTATTTCCTTTAACAAGTGACAAATTCATTCAGACAAAGAGCATTGGGACATTTCTTTTCCCAAACCCTATCTATTTACCCCAGTTGCCTGACAACTTCTCTGTGTTCGGAAACAGTTCGAATGTCCTCTACTATCCATCCTCTCATGCTTCTGTTCACTGGAATGTGGCAACAGCTCCCGTACTGCAGCTGTGTGCTCCGGGAAGCTTTTTGTCCTTTATGTCTTAGAGCAAGCAGCCTGACAGCCTTTCATGTTGAATTCCGCAAGATTGCTTTTCACTTAACAAAGCTGAGTGCTGCTTTCTAGGTGAAAAAATAATTAAATGCTTTTAAAGATGTATTTGATTAACAGGAAGCCGATCTGTGTAAATTAATTATAGCTGTAATGATGTCATAGCCTTGTCTTTTATCATTAGCCAGGTAATTGACCAGAAGTTTGGAAGCTTATTGTAACTGACAGTGGTTTGACCTTGTATTCTGTCTGGAAGTGAAACATGCACAATGCATGTAAATGCACGTTGTTCACTGAGCTGCATATATTTTCAGAGCATCTGATCTTGGGTTCTTATTTTATTCTTCTTTTACTACTTTGATGAAATTGGTGTACTCTAACTAAACATTGAACCGAATTCTCTTACCAGAAGCACCTGGCCAAACAAATGTTGTCTGTGTCATTGAATAATTACAATCAGACATGAATCCTTGGCACATTTGAGATATATGGTCAAGTAAACAAATGCCCCACATTAATGAATATTGTTTTTTAAGTTCCACGTGAAGGAAGTTAAAACGACTTTTGATAGAGAAGACTTAAAAGTAGGGACCATATTTGAAAGGTTGAGAAATCGTTTGTCCCCTCTTATTCTAATTTGTTTGAGAAAGTTTAGAGCTTGTGGTATTTTTGATATTTGAGCAATGAGAGTAACTTTGGAGAGTTTTGTTAAAGAATGGGATTACAAGAATAATACATGGAGGGTGGGGAATGGGATAATACTGGCTAACAAGCAGCAGTGCCTAGATGCAGGCTGTCCTCCCTCCTGCACACTTTCTACCAGTGGCATAGTCAGCTCTGCTAGAATGTCACATAGCCGTTCCTAAAATCACCAGTCTATGCAAAATCATGCACTAAACACGACAGACCTTATGGAGCAAATGGTGTTAGCAAAACATGCAAAAACTTTGTCAGTGCTATGTTTTTTAAAAAAGGAACCTAATAAAATGATAGCGCAGTTTTACATATTAAATGATTAAAAAGTACTGTGATAAGTATGGCACTTTACCTTTAAAAAGTCCTACATTTTGCTTGTAAAAGTGGTCGTCAGAAGGATTGCAGCATGTGAATTATTGTCAGTGGAGGAAGGAGGGTTATCCAGAGTTGGATGGCAAGTCATACTGCAGATGTGAGTGGTTGTGACTCAGTAGGCTGCGAGCTGAGGTAGCTGGTTTGAGGTGTGCAAATGTGTACATTTTGTGAATTTCCACGTAACTCGCTCCAGCTGGGTGCAGTTTTCTGCATTCACCTGGTGCTTGCTGATGAACTTATGCATAATCGAACACGAGATTTGCATTATGCTCAAATTGTTCCCTGATATATTAATTATATTTGAACAAATTTGTAGCAGAACTGGTGAAACTAATTAGCTTATACTTCCCTATATTTCATGTTTCTACGCTAACAGAACATGCATGAGGCTTCCCTCTCTTTAAAACCCCATCTTTTATCCACTTTTTGTGTTTCAAAGCCTGGTGCAGGTGAGGAAGCTTACCTGAAGCATTCTCTGAATTGGATTGACAACGTGTTCTGTATTGGCACACATTTCCACGTTATTTGTCCATTTCCAAAAAGTGTCAGTTGTAGATGACATAGGACACGACTTAGTAGTAAAAGGGGAAAAAAGCAACCAAATAGCTGAGTGTCTCAAGACTGAAGAAAACATATCAGTTTACTAGGTGAAATTAAGGTGTGTGTGTGTGTGTGTGTGTGCTAGCTCCAATGGGAGGCAGTCCTTTGGGTGAGACCTGTGTCAGGGCCTCTAATAATATGCAGGTGCATTTCTGCAATAGTCATTTTCAAAGGCGAAATGACATGATCTGACCATGTAACATTTGGAGATTTGACAAAACACAGGGCTACCATGACAGTTGAGATAGTGATCCTTTATACCTGTCATTTTTAAAAGGTAGAAAAAATGTTTTTCCTCTCTGGCTTCCCTCTCACATTAAAGTTTACTTTGCAGTATAGGGTCTAGGGGGGTGTGTGGGTGATAAAATGCCAAGCAGGGCACTTTTCACACACATACCCACTCCCCCTCGCCCGCCATCTCCCACCTTTCCAGAATCCTTTCCAGATGCTAGGACCTGGTGGGACAAAGTCAGAGGGCTTTCATTCCTTAGCTTTTCTATTTGTACAGAATATATTCCAAAATGAGAAAAACTATATTTTTACATTATTGTTACTTTTTTGTTTTTAGCTTGATTTTGAAAACTGATTTTCTGTTGATTTTTAAGCTATGACTATGTAATAACAATTACCAAAAGAAGTGAGATACTTTGCACTGCTCTCTTAGAGATCTACAAATTGAATTGTATCAAAGAAACAATGCCATCTGACAGAGTAAAAGTCTTAGTAAGATTTTCTGCATCTGAAATAGTTTCAAAAATGCATACACATTTTGGTATGTTCGATGGAAGTTGTCAATGGACCTTTCTCAATGTCCTTCCTAATTCTTTCGGTGATCGAACCATTGTATCAGTTATTAAAAGACTGGGAATCACTTCCTGCTGCAGCTCAGGCAAGCATAGCTTGAAAGTCATTCCCCCTGTCCTCACAACAAAAAAGCCTGAACAAACTGAAAATCAACAACTTTTCTTAGGTCCATCAGAGAACTGAGGTCACAGGGCAGACTGCCACCCTGAAATCTAGAGAGACAGGCTCATATTGAGAATCGCACTCAAGTTCATGTAAGAGAAGAAGAAATTCTTTTTCCTTCTGTACTTCTGGGGCCCTGTAAACAGGACTGACAAAAGACATTAACAAGAGAGAGACAAGCAAGGTTATTAGCATGTGTGTCACTCCTACAAGTGGAGAGCCTGGAGATGTGTAATTCAAACGAATGGCTAGAATCTGGACTTGTGTAGCATCTTAACAAAAGAACAGAATGAATTTTTTGACAAGTGACTAGAGAAAGGAAAGGACTTTCAGTTTCTAGGGCAGCAGATAATAGGAAGGCAAATATGTGAGGGATCAAATGGAAGATAAGGGCTTATCTTAGTAAAGTCTATGTAGATTCCTCTGGTGCCAGATCTGAGGTTGTCCCTGGTGATTAAGGTCATCCTCCTGGTGATGGGGGTGGAGGGTGGGCGTTGAAGACATCTTTGCAAAATGTCATGCTTTTAGGCAAATAGGGGAGGGCAGAGAACTTGTCTTGTTTCTGCATCTTCTCTGTTGCCTTCAGCTCAAAATAATCCTTATGCTCTGTGACATATTCTGGGGTGACGTGTTCTCTATCTACCCTACAATCAGTTTACCTTAAGGAACTGAAGCTACTGACAGGCAGTAACCAGTAGGAATACTTCCATGGTAATTTTGATGAATTGCTGGAGTCTGAGTGTAAATGAGCAGTAAAAACTCTTTAACTTTTCTGCAGACAAACCTGACTAGCAACTTTTTAACAGTAAGGACACTGGAGCCAGACTGTCTTTGTTAAAATCCCTGCTCATCTATAAAATGGGGAAATAATACCTGGTTCGTAAGGCTTAGAATATTGAAAGGGGTAATGGCACATGGCTTACTACCAAGGATGAACTCGTGTGTGTGTGTGTGTGTGTGTGTGTGTGTGTGTGTGTGTGTGTGTGTGTGTGTGAGAGAGAGAGAGAGAGAGAGAGAGAGAGAGAGAGAGAGAGAGAGATGTTAGCCAGGGATTTGACTTTTTGACCACTATTTTAGAAAAACTGAAATGGTAGCAAATGAGTATTTCTGTTTAAGTCATTTAATGAGTGTTTAACTAAAATTTAATGAGTGTTGTGTGCTTGGCATTATTCTAAGAACTTTGATGCTGTAATTTATTTAATCTTTACAAGGATTCTAGGATGAAGTTTAGCTACTCTTACTGCTCCATTTGACATAGCAGGAAACTAAGGCAAACAGTTTGGTAAAGATGATATCAGGCCTCTGGTGACATCTTCTTGGCACTGGTGGACCACATGTGTGGAAAGCATTGTGGGAGATAAGTAAGCGTTGACATGATCAGGGAACCAGCAGGTCCCGAACTGGGCGTATGCAGGTCGGGGAGGAATATGCTGGGTTGGGAGGAGTGGGAGGGAATGTCTGGGGTCAGACTTTTTGCCTTCAATACCTGCAGTTCTTTACTGGAATGCTCTCTTTGGCTCCTGACACCTGCTTTGCCTGCTATGGCAAGCCACAGTGATGGGGATTTTGGGCAGGCCCCTAGTCTTTGAGGGATGGTGCTGAGGCATAACTATACAAACTCCCAGGGTAACCAGTGGGATTAAGCTCTAGCCACTAGTTGAGATGACTCGCTTGAAAATGCACACATTTCTGGCAGCCTCGCCTGCCCTGTCTTGCTTCTCCACATTGCTACCAGGGTACTTGTTGCCTCCCAAATAAATACAGAAACCCTTGCCTCGGAGTCTGCTTCTGGGAGGAGCCCAGCCTGTAACAGTGATGTGTGATAATAACAACAAATAGCTACAGTTATCAAGAGTATGCTAAACGAATCCTCAAGCCCTCAAGCCCGTCTGATCTTGGAAGCTAAGCAGGGTCAGGCCTAGTTAGTACTGGGATGGGAGACCACCTAGGAACACCAGGTGATGTAGGCATAAAAGAAAAATTAAAAAAAAAAAATTAAGGGATTGTAAAATAAGAAGGTCCTTGTAATCTGTGAGGTCAACCAGGGATGCCTTGCCTAAAATAAATAAATGAATGAATCCTCATACCAACCCATTTTACAGCTGGAGAAGCTGAGACCTGGCTCGATGAATTTGCCTAAGTAACACGCTAATGAACAGAACAGCCGGTGGTCTCATTCACATCAGCCACCTTGACCAACCCCTTGGCACTGAGCAAATGCCCAGAGGCAAACGCCATCTGATTGGGAGAGTACTAGGAAATGAGTCTAAGTACTCAGTGTTTTAAATTTAATTACTGGGGCTTCAGGGAACCTTTTCGCAAGGTCTCCTATTCTGCCAACAAAGCCACAAAAAGATTTTTTTTTTCTTTTAGCTGCTGCTTGGGTTGGATTTACGAAATTGAAATGTCCCCACCTAATCTGGATTTTCTTACTTGAGTGTTTTCCAAAAGTTAGGGAGGTGCAGAGAGGAGCAAGGCTCGGCCACCCTGATAAGGTGCCACCATCCTGGACTTGCTCGTTGGAAGTGTGTGATTCTGGGAGGAGTGTGGGGGAGGGGCCTTTACACTGTCCCCCTTTCCTTGTGTTTTTATCCCTGGGAAATCCAAGGCAAGGTGACTAAGAGGCCCTGTGCCATGCATGCTTTTTCTGATGCCAATGAAAATGCTCGAAAGCCACACAGCAAAAGGGCAACAGTAAATGAATAAAAGTATGTGTGTGCATAAAAGGACTCCTGTTTACTGCAGAATCTTCTGTCACTTTTCTGGTGACCTAGAAGGTAACCTGGGGTACTTCTGTTTCTCTCAATCTACATTCTTTGCTACCTGATGGAGATTTAGCATTGCTTCCTCTCTAATTATGTGCAAGGAATAATCAAAGCAACTTCTAAACTCTGAAACAAGGAAGATTCGTGTGTGTTTTGGCCTTTTTTTCCCTCTGAGCCTAATAGCTTTGTCCCACCAATGGTAGGTGGTCAGTATGTTATTTTGTTGACTGATCACATTGGTGACCTTGTAAAACTTTAGCCTCTTCTAAGTTAGAATGAAAGTCAACTTTTCTTCCACCAGGCAGAATTGATGCATTTCTCTCTGTCTGTCTGTGCATCTCTGGGTCTGTTCCTCTATCTGTGCCTCAGTCTCTGTGTTTGGGGAGAACATTTCAATCCTAAGACTAGACTTCAGCTTTCGGAGCTCCCTGTGCTACAAAAGAACTTGATCCAATTCAACTTAAAGAAATGGACAGTTCAAAAGTTTGATGATCTTGGATATTCAGGACCCAAAAGCTAGGAACAGACCAGAACAGCTGACAGAGGCAGTGGAGGAAGCGCTGTCACTGGGGAATAGTTTCTCCAGTTCATTTTAATTCTTGGTTCTTTTTACCTAAAGTTTTCAAATTGCTGGGAACCCCCAGCAGATAGCTCACGACTGCCACAGACTTGTCTTTTCCTTTCACTTCGGAAAAATGCCTAGTCCCTTGGAATGAACGAATTGTGGATCTTCATTTCCTTTATGTAATTCAGTTGACCTTAAACTGACACACGCACCCCATTGTCATTGAAACCAGTTTAGAGCATCTCCTAAATCTGCCATCCCTTCCCGAGTTCTTTGCCTTCTCCTGAAACCAGTTACTCTTTTGGCTTTTCACCCTTAGAAGCCAGTCCTCAATGGAGCAGCAAAACTTGATTTCAGTTGTGCTAGTTGGTGGCTTTTTGTTTTCTTGTTTTATCTTTTTAGTTCTTACGCCTTTCTCTCCTCCTCCTTAGTTGCAGGGCAGGGTGGAAGCTGAAGCCTCTGTCTAACCCCATGTACCCTTTCCTGTGCCACATTCCCTCGTAGTTGAAAGTGATCTTTTTCCCGCAGCATTCAATCAATCTTATCACTTCCAGAATATTGTTAGACTCCATAGGATAGAACTAACTGATTATCAAAGCCTGACTTGACAGTTTCTTTTGGTGATCCCATTTACTGCCTTGGGCAGGTATTTCCATGGCTTAGAACAGGTGATCATGTCATTTGAAACCACTCCCCCATATCAAAAGTTCTCTTCATAGCTACCACCCTAGTTTTGCTTCAGTAATTTTTGTGCGTATAAAATAAATTTTATTAAAACACCTGCATTCAGTAGCTTCAGAAATTCTGGTGGCTCTAGGATTTTTGTATTTAAGGGGCTCAGAAGTAGAAATCTAGTTGGAAGTGGGATGCCCAGTTAGGGTCAAGCGGCCGAGGGACTTGCCTTGAAGCTGTACACACTGTTTTTAATTAGATGGCATGTTACTAGGGTATTTTGGGGAAGATGGATTGTGAATCCTTACCCCTCTTTCCTGTAGATGCTGTCTGCATATTTCTGGACTATACAAGTCTTACCCGTTTTCCTCAAAGTTGTTGGCATACTCTCTGCCTCTAGCAACTTCACTGTTTCCGTCCCAGATTTTCTTCACATTGGTTTGTTTCCTGAGAATTTTACTTTAGGATATCTGTTTACTTATTTTTAAGTCTTAAAAGTGTAATTCTCCCCCATATATATTTTTTTCTAAAACAGACATTGTATTTCAGTGGGTTTCATTATTGCCAAAAGCAGTATCTGACTTAAAGTGTCTTGCTCTCTCTTTTCTCTTTGGAAAGCTCTTATTTCTTGTGAAAGGAAGCCCTTTGCTGAATGGTAAGTATTGAAATCTTTACACCTTTAATCACTTCTTTTCCTCACTTATTATTACTCAGATTAATTCTAATTTAATTTTCCACCTTGTCATACAAGTAGAGGTTGAACTAAAATTGGAACATTATTTTAGTTCATTTTAGTGCTTAAAAAAATTTTCTCACACCCTCCAAGAAGCATTATGTGAAAGAAAAGTAGCTGACATCTCGTTTAAGGATTCCTAGACTGGTGTCTTAAGTTAGAAAGCACTATGAAGCAGAATTTCGAACTATTCTGGCCTGCCTCTAGATCAAGGCTTGGAATTTCAAAGGATTTTTATGTAACCACTTACAGGTTGGGGGGCATTTGTTATATGCCGTGGAAGTGCAGACCTTGGCTTTCTTGAGTGGTGAATGGACAGCATGTTCGAGGCAGTAAGGACAGTAGCAGCTAGGGTGGCAGCTGTGAGTGCAGGTTAAAGGGCTCGACAGATAAGCGGCACCCTCTGGCCTGGTGGCAATCGCTGCACGTGGGCCTTACTAGTCCACTTTACAAGCATTGTCATCTTGGTTTCTTTATCTAGGAAAAATGGGATTTCTGTCGCTTTTCTATGGTTCCACACCAGAACTCATGAAAGGGTTTTCACTAATGGGGAGTTAGAGTTGCAGTGGTCGGACTTTAAATACAAGCTATGGGCTGTTGTCAAAGTCACCTTGGCGACCTCTGGAGGCGAGCGCGCCCCCGTGTGGCCGCCCCTCTGTGGCGAGGCCCCAACTTTTTAAGCACCTTGGACAGAGAGCGCTGGGGGCTGGACTCCGCACATCCGCAGTCGGACTCCGGGACAGAAGCTCCGCGGAGCCGCTGCTCACGCGGGCAACGCTTTAGAGCAGGCTTCAGGGTGGGCGGCAGGACAGGTACGTGATTTCCTTGGCAAGGGCTGTGTAGACCAGCTAGCAGACGACACCGAGCTAATGGGTCTTCACAGGCTTGTGAGAGTGAAATGAAACAAATTACACGCAGCTCCTTTGTAAACTGTTAACAACTGCATGAATATTAGTTACTATTGAGGAAGGTATATAAGTGTTATAAGACCTTGGATCCTAGGCTGAAATGCCTGAAGTTAATCAGATTTAATATCAGCTGTTACTTAAATAGTTCTAATTATGCCTCAGGTATTGTTCTATATGCTTTACATATGTTGACTCTTCAGCCCCATGAAGCTGGTCTTCTTATTTAGCATCTGGTTTATAAATGAGGATACTTAGGCATACATTAATTAACAACTTGCCCAAGGTCATACAATTCCAAGCAATTGAGCCAGGATTTGAACCCAGGCCCTTTGGCTTCGTATAGTCCGTTCTCATAACCGTGACATTATTCAGTCGTGTGGTGATGAAGTACAGAAAGCTGTTGTAGGTGAGAAAGCACGAGGAGTTGGGGGCAGAGGGTGACATAATGAGATTGGATGTAAAGCAAATCAGGTCAGGCATTATATAAGTGGATTGGGGGAAGACCGGTAATCGGGCATGATTTTTGCTGGGGTCCGTCACCATGTAACTCATGTACTTTTCCATGGTTGCTTACTTGTCTGGAATATTCTTGTACTTCTGTTGCTTTAGTACTGTTAAGTCCAGGCTCACCAGAGGTCAGTGTTTCTGCCTCCCACATGGATGGCACTGATACTCAAGGCTGTTGTAAAAGACAGCTGGATGTTGTCCCTGAGGTAAGGGAAAGTTTTTGTTTGTTTTCGTTTGGGGAGGTGGTGTAGGAGGGATAAAAAGGAAGGAGGAGCTCTTGTGTTTTAAAAACTCTAGGTCTAGTAGTTTGAAATTGAAAGGTTTCAGCCAGTTTCCCATAAATAGACAATCTGATGGTGCGGCAGGCTGGAAGAGACCCTGACCTATGTGGTTATGATGATAAAGTGCAGGAGTTTGGAGAAACGTCATATAAATGAAAGTCTCTGCAGCCCTCAAAAGTGGAAAATGATCTCAGTTCCCACTTTCTTCTGGAGCAGAGCCTAAGATGTAGATATTTCCATGAATAGATACTGAAATATAATTACTGAGAGTGTCACAATATTCATGAAGACTAGGTTTCCATTACTTTCTTAATATGATTTGATTCATTTCCATTTTTTATTCATGAAGTCCGTTTTCATGTGATTATCTTCATTTCTTTGTGTTTCTCTGACTTTAATGTGAAATAAGAAAACAGAGAGCCCTACTCTGATTCTCTTTGATTTTATCAGTAATGTAGTCATTTAACAGATTTAGATGGCCAGAAAAGCTTGTCATTTATGGGCAGCTTATCGTTAAATGATTATGGTACTCTGATGAAGATTCCACCCTGTACCCTCATTTACTAATCAATGCCGATAGCTGATTCATTGTGATGAATTGAACGTGGTATAATGATATGAAGCCATGCTATTTGCTATTGCATTTAATATTTAAATATTAAATTTTAAAAGCATAATTTCCATGTTATACTTACAACTGTATGTATAACAAGTATGTGTATTGCACATAAGCTTTGTAAACATTTTGAAATGCAGTCATGTATTTGAAAAGAGGAAACAAATTACTTTGCAAGTCTTTATTTTTGTTTTTCACTAAATGCAAATATTATACTATATAGTTTTTTTATTTTCAAAAAATATCTTGAAAATCTGCATTTTGTAATTGGGTTCTCTTGGGGCCTAAAGAAGTGACTACCTTTTAGGAAAAATAAAATCATGCTAAGAAGTTTTATTGTATGAACAGAGAATTTTACTATTGTTGCGCCGAACTAAAAAGTTCGCATCTGTTGGCCCTATTGTAATAAGCAGAGAAAATAATTTCTTATGTTTGGATTAGAAAATCCATGAATGATAAGATTTTTGTGTAAGTTGAAGGAATGAGAAGAAATGGTCCAGTTCAGTTCATTTTTAGAGAGAGTAGACTCTATGAAAACGGAATAAGAGAGAAAAATACGTCTTGTGTTTTATGTACATTATAACTGAGTTAAGGTGGTATTTATGACTCACTAATTTGTTGTCCAGCTCTTGTCATTTTAAAAAGCAGAGGAAGTTTTTATGTTTAGCCTAAACAGTCTGCTACTTCTATAGCACATTTGCTTTGTTTGAAGCAATAAAATATACTAACCCTCTTTTAAAAAAAAAAAAAAAAAACAACAAAAAACGATTTGCAGCATGTGGTAGTTGCATGTGTTGCCTTAAGCCCCACCCCTGCTATTGATGCACATTTTCATTCACTGAATGCATCGCATCACTGGGGACAGTAATGCTAAAATCTTTGCAGTTTAACCAAGATGATCTCTTTGTAGTTTCATCTTTCTGAAGCCTTCTTTCACCTGAGCTTGTTAAACTGTTTCTGGGGGGGAGGGAAGGGGGAGAGGGAAGAAGAGGCCAGAGGGGAGAGGGGAATGGGGGAAGAGAGGGAGGGAGGGATGGAGGGAGCCCACCCACACATGAGTGGGCATGGGCAAGTGCTTGTCTGTATGGTTATGTGTACCTGTGACCATGTGTGTGTATACTACATTTTAAGCAATGAAAATGTAAGCATTTGCTCATCAGTAGTCACTGGGGAAATGTGAATCCATACCACTTCATTCCTGATAAAAACGATGATAAAAACGATGAAAACAAACACCGAGGATGCTGAGAGAAATAGGAGCTCTCACACACTGCTGGAGGGAATGTAAAATGGTACAGAAACTTGGAAAACAGTTGGGCAGTTCCTCAGAAAGTTAAGCATAGAGTTATCATATGACTCAGCACTTCTACTCTAGGTATATGCCCAAGAAAACTGAAAACAACACAAATTCCTGCAAAACAAATCCATGGGTGTTCATATGAGCATTGTTCATTACAGACAAAATGTGGGAGCAGCACAGCTGTCCATCAATGGATAAATGAACAGATGTAGTGTCTGTCTCTCTGTGTAATGATGTATTATTCGGCTATAAAAAAGGAACTAGTAATACTTGCCGCAGCATAGATGAACCTTGAAAACAGGCTAAGTGAAAGAAACCAGACACAAAAGGCCACATGTTGTATGATTCTGCTTATATGAAATGTTCAGAATAGGCAAACCCATAGAAACAGGTTTCATTGTGGTGTAGTGAAAATGTTCTGGAATTAGAGAATGGTGAGAATTTCACCATGTAGTGACCATACTTAAAACCACCAAACTTTACACTTTAAGATTTGGAATGAATTTTAGGGTATATGAATTATATCTCAATTAAAAAAATTTTTTGAGCACTTGGAAAGTCAGGTACTAGCAAGGTCTAAGCCTGAGTGACAGTAGGACTTTGACAAATACTTGCTAAAAAACTTGGACAGACCTGCACTTTTTCCTATGAATTTTTAGAGAATATGCTTAAAATATATGGAACTTACATGGAATTTACCAAAGGCACAAAAATAGTAATAATGACACAGCATTAATTTATCTCAAATGTGTAGCAACAAACCTTTACTTGAGTTTTAAAGAAAAGCTTGACACAATTTTAAAAAATCTCAGTGAATATTTGTAAGATTTGTTGCACTTTTAGTGACATCTAAGGCTGTTTTCAGAATAGCTTTTGATTACTCCCATTAAGACTATAGTTTCTCTCTTGTGAAATTAATTTAGTTATTAGCAGATGCCAGATTGGTAAGATGATTTATAACTAGCATATATTCTTGCACTGTAGTGCTCTGAATTCTTCTTGAACATTTAAACCGAAAGTTGAGATACGCACCTCCTTAGTAAATGATGATAAAGTATTTCCTAGTTTGTAGGTAGAATTGAAAACCACCATAATTAATTTCTCTTTCCTTTTTATAAAACTTCTTTCTGTCCTCCTTGAGACACATTGGTTTCTCAAGTTTTAAATTCAGATTCTTTTGTTTGTTCTGGCCACTTAGTTTTTCTTATTACATATCTGTTTAATTTTTAATTTCTCATTAAAGGTAAATATGGCTAATTTTCCTATCAATATTTTAAGAAGTCTTCCCATTTCTTTCTGTCACAACTTTGATATAGAGCTTTCTGATGTGGATAGCTACATAATTAAAATGCCATTTTTAAAAATCAAATAGTTCTGGCAAAGCAGCCTAATAATACATTTTAAATGGATCAAAAGTTTATTTCTGTAAAGTTGAAATAAATGTTATAAATGTTATAAATAAATGTTTTGGAACTAAAAATGGTTAAGTGGGATGCTAAGTATAGTACTATGGGGAAGGTTGCTAAAATCGTAGGAAAAATCCTTAGAGATGAACATCTCATAGGGATTCTGACCTTTTCAGCTAGTCTCATTTATCGTATAATGTAGATATATTAAAAAAAAAATACTAATCTTGAGTCATTGGGCAAATACTCATTAAGTACCGACTATATGCCAGTCACTGTGCTAGGCTCTGTGTCTTCAGTGGTGATCAAAACGGATAAGACAATCCTGGTCCCTGCCATTTGTGTCGTGATCATGGAGCTCCTGGTGTGGGAATACCCGTGTAGCTGGGGCATCGTGACTGAGGGAGAAACCAGTGTGAGACCAGACCAGAGAGGCAGGCAGGGAGCTGGTAATCACAAGCGTGTGGTTATGGTGAAGGGTATGAACTTTATTCCAACTGTAATGATAAGCCTTTGAAGGCTTACTGCAAGGGAATCCAGCTGTAGTTCTCCAAGTATTATTCTGTGGACAGTGGTTGGTGGGCATAGGAGGGGAAGCAGAGAATCCAGTTAGGGAGTTTGTTGAAATCCAGGCAGATGGCGATGGTGGCTGAGACTAGGGTGGTGGCCCCAGAGTTGGAAGTAGATCAATAACAAGCTGCGAGGAAGAAATAACAAAGTATTGTGGGTGGGATTTGGGGACAGTGGGGTGATGAGGGCCACGGTTGTATCAAGGATGTTTTTGACATCCCTGACTTGAACAACTGGGTACCTGAGATGGGGAACACAGGGGAGGAGCAGAATCAGAAGGGCCAGATGGTCCAGTGTTGTCCGGGGCACACTGCATATGGGGGAGGATGTGTTTATGAGGCAGGTCCTCAGGGACTATCCTGCTCTTCCTGGAGCTGTGGTCATGGATTTGTGGTCCGGATACAAACTGGACTGAATAAATCACTTCCACAACCAAACACTTCGTACTGGTTTCCAACTCATAGATAAGTCGCTGTTATTGATCATGCCTCTGGAATCATACAACTCAGCACTTTAAAAACGTCTCCGTATCTAATAGGCAGGACACCTTTCATGTTACAGTCAGTGCTTCCTTATTGTCATGTGTTGTCTTTGTCCTTGGTGTTCTTGGAACTGTGCCTACCTGGCCCACAAGGTCAAGTTACAGATTTGATCTTCACATGGATCAGTTGGAATTTCCATTGCCTTCTTGTAGGCTGCATCCCTCACCTTGGGTGGCCGACTTGATAACCTGCGAGGAAGGAAACTGGGCTGTAGGTAGAGCCAGTATGAACCAGTGGCAATTTATCTTTGCTACTTAAGACTCAGACTTGCCTTCTATCTCTGCCAGTACTCTAGTGGCCTCTACAAAAGCGGAGCCCACATACATTGTGCACTTGTCACATTGACTGTGGTTGTATCTGCCTTCACATTACGAATACATATGTTGAGAATATAAACCACATCATTTTATTCATCTTTTGATTTTTCTGCAGCTAGTATTTTCATTTCCTTCCACAAGTAGAAATGGGCCATTTAGGTGCTGGGATTGTAAGTGTTTTGTTCTATGCTGTACCTCTAGTTCTTGGCACAGGGACTGGTATGCATCTGGCACTTGCTATTTATTAAATAAATGAGTCATAGATGAAACGGCCGAGTGGTCATTCTGTGAGGAGGGAAAATTCAGTTTTCAGAAACCTAGAGATCAGGCAGACTGTGTACTTCCTGTAAGATTATGTCCCTGAAACCTATTGAGAAATCTCAGCTGAAAAACTTAAATTTAGGAACCATCCTGATAAAAAGAACTATAGAAACCGTGAAAGTGAAGTTCCACGAGTGTGTGAAAAGGGAATAAGGATAGATGAAAAGTGAAAAATAGAGGAGCGGGGATTGGGAGGAGGGGTGACATCATGGGAAAGCGTGGTGTCCCAGGAAAGCAGGAGCAGTCCGCAGTGGGGAGATGCGCTGAGAGGTGAGAAGAGAGGTGGACAGAAAGGGACCTTTGGATTCGGGGAGAAATGAAGCAGGTGTAACGTGAGCCTGGTTGGACTGTGAAAAAAGAGGGAGAAATTCCCCTCTCCTTTTGTTTGTGCTCTTCATCACTAAGGATTCTGGCTTGGCAGGGGGGACCTGTTTTTAAGCAAAGACGTAATTAGTTTTGCTTTTCTGCCGTGCACGGCCTGGCCTCCGTAGGACACTGTGTGTGCTGATACTCAAGGGTTTATCTGCGATTTCTTGTAAGCTGATTACCTACTGATCAAGGTTGTGTTTTTCCATTGATCCTATTTCAGGTAATGATGTCTGATCGATATACTTATTTAGGAGAATGGCAAGAAAGTTACAATGGCGAAAGAAAATTGTATTCAAAGCCAATGTGCAAAGTAGAGGAGCTTTTTCGTTCAACTTTCATTAAACTCTCTACAGAGACTGCTACAGAGCTATAAGCCCATGGCAACAAAGGAACTTGGGTTGTTCTGGTAATGGGGAGATACACACATACACACATAAGTTTTTTCTTGGACATTTCTTTTTGGGGTGATGTTGATAAGAATTCATATGGGGGAATGGGGAGTACTTCTGAGCCTTATTAGGATGCTACTGTAGCAGAGCCTTTTTCACATAAGTGAGGTTTCCTTATAGTCACAAAAAAAGTCGCTGCCATTTATTCAACACCCACCTCGTCCCAGACATGTCACAGTTATCCTGGGAAGAAGGTATTATTCCTAATTCACAGTGAAGTAATTGGAGTTCGGAGTAATTTGCCCTCAGTCGCAGGGCTAGCAAATGGGAGAATCCAGCCCCTTTCCACGTGAGAGCCCATGTACTTTTCAGCGTGGCATCTGAATGGGCATCATTAGCGAGTCAGAGAGTTACCCATGTGGGCAGAAGCCAAGGAAGCTCCACAGAGAAAATGGAACCCCTGGATGAGCACCCTTTCAGCATCCCATCTCCTTGTCTGCCTGCTGACTCATATCTGCACCTGACACTTATGTTACGACATAAATGTCCTGTTATGAAGGACAAGGCTCTTCCCTTGAAGGACTTGATTCTTCTGTTTATCTCTTGCATCTTTAGTCTGTGTCTCTTTCTTTACCATTTCTGTTCGTGAGCATAAACCAGTCTGTTACCAAGGTAGATACCTTCTGTACTGGTTAGTAATCGCTTTATAACAAATGACCCCAAAACTTGGTGAAGTAAACTATCATTTATTTGACTCATTTTTCTCTGGGTCAGCAAATCAGGCTGGGCTCAGCAGGACTCACACATCTGTGGTCAGTTGTTGGTCACCTGGACAGCTTTGCTTCTGGGGCATTAGCTGCCTAGTGGCCAGAGCCACCAGGGTGGCTGGCTACCCTGGGCTTGTCCACGTGGTTGCTTGGGTATCAAGAGGGGGCAGAAGCCTGCAGATCATCTAGGGGCCTGGATTTGGAACTCTTAGAACATCTTTTCCTCTGTGTCCTGTCAGCCAGGGCAAGTCACAAGGGCAGCCCAGGTTCAGGTGGCAGAGAAGCAGACGGCTGAGCCCTGGGATTCTTCTCCATCAGTGGCTCCAGTCCACCCGATGACCATGCTCACACCACCACTTGGGCTGGGTCCTGTGCCTCGGGACTGGGTTCCCTCTGTCACTGCATTTAGAACACTCTGTGGCAGTTATTGGTTTACTTAGGGGCGGTGTGTCAGTGCTGGATTTGGCACAGAATAGGTAACTTTTAAAAGCTGAAGTTTTTGCGAAAATAAAATATTCCAGCAGTCGGTACCTAGCAATGTGGAATGGAAGATCATGTATACTTGCACCTTAAGACTTGCTTGTTGACATTTCAAAACTTTAGAGCAGACTCTAATATATGAAAATTTAATGTTTCTTTGAAAGGATAAAGGGGATACAGAATCCTGACCAACACTCTGAGCAGAAATCATTATTAGATATTTATGTACTGCCCTCGTAGGTTTTTATTAGGTTACAAGTTGGCTTAAAAGGAAGACAAGTCATGTTTTCATGGCGTATTTGTCAGAGAAAGCATAACCATCCATTAACTGGTCCCTTGGGATTTGGGATAAAATTTTTATTTTAGAATGCAATACAAAGAGAGGACATCAGCTAGCGTCCTGGAAGGGACATTACTCTGGAAGACACTGAGAATAAATGTTTCTGATAGATGAGAGGTGGGATATGCATACTGTAAGCTCATTTTTAAGTGAGTCTGTCTTACTGGTGTATTACTGTTTACTTGGTGGATTTTCACGTGCATTTTTATATGTTTTAGGTTCAGCTGTCTTTGCACCTCCCTGGATTCCTAAAACAGCCCATTTTCCCATCACTGGGTTGATACCTAACCATGCAGAGAAGATCAAGAGGACTTAATACTGGGCTCCTTCTGCTCCTTTCTCAAATCTACTATGTTGGGGTCAACAAAATTCCTCCTGTCACCCTGGCAACATTGGCTCTCAACACCTGGTTTTTCTTGAGTCCTCTGAAGCCACTGTACAGCTCCTGCCTCAGCGTGGAGAAGTGTTACCAGCAGAAAGACTGGCAACGCTTGCTGCTTTCCCCCTTTCACCACGCAGATGATTGGCACTTGTACTTCAACATGGTATCTCTGCTATGGAAAGGAATCAATCTGGAAAGAAGATTAGGAAGCAAATGGTTTGCCTATGTTATCGCCACGTTCTCCCTGCTCACTGGGGTGGTGTACCTATTCTTGGAATTGGCCCTTGCAGAATTTATGGATGAACCCAGCTTCAGAATGAACTGTGCTGTGGGTTTCTCAGGTAAGGCAGACACATTTCTAAGGTAGCATCACCCCTAACAATGGTACAGGAGGTGTGGTTGCTTTCCTTTGATGAAACGTGGGTACTCAGTTGGTGAGGGAACGGAATTCTGAGTGGTTAAGGGCTGCTGAGGGTTGGATTTTGGAGCAGAGGCTGATTGGAGCATAGGAGGGACAGAGGTTTTGCTATGATTTACTCTTAGACAGTTTGGATGATGTTCTGCTCAAAGGTGGTTTTGTAAGAGTTGTGATACTGGAATAAACATCGGCTCCATGATGGTGGGGCCCAGGAGAGGCCCCAGGTGTGTTCACGATAGGGAGTTCTCCAAAAAGATGACATGCCTCTTAATGACTTACTTTGAATAAATGCATCCCACCGTATCATTGCATGCACACCATATTTTGGAAGCCATAATCATCATTTCATATCGCTCATGCTATTTAATTAATATAACAGAATCATAGGGAGCTGGCATCATCTTAGTTTTGTAGATGAGGAAGCTAAGACTCAGAGAAGTAGGAAACTTTCTCCAGGGTACATAAGCAGGGGAGCTGGGATTCGAATCCATTCTGCATGACGTTTACCATGTGTTTGCGTTGCTTCTCACTTTTCCCCCTCACTAGTTCTTTTTTTACTCATATATTATAGGATAAAAATTGCCATCGGGGTTTAAATTAAGTGTTTTAAAAATTAGAATGAGAAGGGGAGAAGGGAATAGTTTTGAAACAGAAGGAAATCCAACCCTTTTCTCCATTTTTCCTGCTCTCCTTCCACTTTTTCTCTGAGATGTATCCTCATGACGTTAATTCACAGGACGTTAATTAATGATTTGGAAGTGTACGGTTCAGTGGCATTTAGTACCATTGCTGGCATTTTATCCCTGTTTTATGTGTTATGTGTTTAGCAGCGTACAGAAAGTCAGTATGAACTTCTGCGTTAAGAGACATTAAAAGAAGGATGGCCTTGAACATTGTCCTTCTGCCATATACTGGGTCGACTTACAAGGAATGGAGTAGGTTTCAAAGCAAAGAGCTGGATGCAGTCGAATAATCATTTTCACATTCAACTACTTTTCTTTGCGACTGCTGATTACCTCCACATTTAGATCGTTGATATTTGTATGCTCTTTCTTCTCTTTTAGGAGTTTTGTTTGCTTTGAAAGTTCTCAACAACCATTATTTCCCTGGAGGCTTTGTCAACATCATGGGCTTTCCTGTACCCAACAAATTTGCTTGTTGGGCAGAACTTGTGGCGATTCATTTAATGTTGCCGAGGTAAGTGTTTACTCTTAGAGAATACAAATGAAGAGCCTGATAGAGAAGGAATTGCAGTAATAATTAGGTAACCAGTTGTGTTTTACGGTGAAATTTATTCTTTAATCATATGGACAGAGTTGAGCTTAATGGTTTTAATGTCAGACATTCCTGAGTTTGAATCCTGTCACCTACTGAGCTGTGTGATTTTGGTGTACTGAGTGTCCGTCTCCTCACCTTTTAAGTAGGAATAAGACAACCTGAGGTACAGATTTGAGGATCAAGATTAACTATCTTATCAATTAATGAATTCTAACAATAATAATCCAAAGAGGCACATACAAACCATGTGATTATAAAGATTAAAAAAATCACAACACATATTGGGCCAATGCCTTTAAACCATTTTAGTTGTGAATTGTCTCAGCAATATAACTCTTTAAATAATACAGATGCTGTATTCACAACCTCGATATGTAAAATGGACCAAATCCAAACTGTTTGGGGTTGAAAGAAAGCATGGGACCCCATCATTCCCTTCGCTTTAGCCCTCTGTCACTGTGGCTGCCTCAAAGCTATCTCCATAGAACCCGAGGACTCCAAAGAACACAGTTTGAGAACCACTGATGTTTATGAATCTTTGACAGATGAGGACGAGGAAACTCAAGAAGTTAAGAGACTCATCAGACAGCTCCTGGTAGACACTGGACTGGTCAGGAAGGACTCAGACCTCCTGACTTCTGGCTGGTGCTTCGGCCGGGAGTGCTGCGCTTTTCCACTTTGGTTCCTTTTTCTGCTTTCTGTTTAGAAAAAGAATGGTGAATTGTGTTATTTTTTCACCTCTTTCACCAGCTTCACTCATCTTAATCTGTATAAGGCAACTGGAAGCCCATGGTTTGTTTATTTTTACTCTGAGAACCTGGACACTGAAGAAAGGGGATTGAGATTCAGAAAAAAAAGAAAGGTGATTTTCTCGCTGCTGGCTTTTTCAGACAGGAGTTTTTATTTTGCTTTTGGTTTGTGTGGATGTTGGGTGTTGTCCATCACTTGACAACATTCTCCTTGGGCCCGGCAGCCTTGAGTCCTTCTTAGATGCTAATTTCCCATCACGGGCAGCCATTGCCAGCTGGTCTGTAAAAGGCAGCGACATGGCCACCAAACGTCACTCATTTGCAACTGTATTGTTATTTTGTGACAGTTCCACAAAGAAAGCCTAACAAAATCTTCAAAGTTTTCTTTGAAAAGGGGTCCCGTAATGTGTTTGTCCCTTAACCGAACAGCCCTCTCTATACCTTGTCACTCATGGCTCCCTGACTTGCTTGATGTGACTTGCTTCTCAATGTAGATGAGACACTCTTGAATGTGACAGCAACACCCAACATTCATATGAAAATCACTCCCTTTGGTACTTGAACTTTGATTCTATAATGAATCCTTTGAATAGCAATGCCTTTAATATTCTCATGCAACTATTTCTGAAGACTCCCATCAAGCATTTTATTTTTTAGGGTCCCCCTTACACGGGAAAGGCATGGTTGCATTTTCATGCAGTATGCTTATTTTGCATTTGAGAACCTGGGAATTAAATGAAATTTCTTATCTGTGAAGTTCGAAAGAATAAATCTTTTGGTTTTTAAGATCTGACTGCTTTGAATAATAAGCTTCTGATGTCCAAGCATCTACTTATGCATGTGTCCAAATAAAGACTGAGCTAACCACCGGCCCAGGAAACCTAAGAAGCATGTGCTCCTTCGAGATGGGGCTGGAAGAATAGGAGAAACCAGAGCTCTCTTTGCTCTGCGTTACTGTTCTCCTGGTGGGTTGTCAATTAGAATTTTCACTGGGAAAACACTGTAAATCTGGAGAACAAAGCCTGCTTTATTGTCGGACTTAATGAGCTGCCCCTTTGGGAGAAAGAAAAATATCTGCCAAGCAAACATTTGGTGGACCTCTGTGTTATATGAAGGCCATGGAATTAGTAATTTCCCCTAGTTACGGAGTTTGGTGGAGGGCAGCACATCCACACAGCCAGCCATCAAGCACTGGGAGGGGTGTGGGCTTGACCAGCATGGCGAAGTAATCACACATCTTTGTTGGTGCTTTTGCTCGTCGCAGTACTTGTGTGGACCTTGTTTCAGTGATCGCTTTGCCTTACGTGGGACCTTGGTAGGTGACTGCGTCTGAAAGTAGATACTTTTTGAAGTGGTTAGGTCTTTTCTAGAATGCTCCATGTTCTAGATTTGTCTGCCTGTTTCCTTGTAAGGTTACTTAACTTGATCCTCTGACCCCTGCATTTCTGTAAACTGGAAGTTAGATTTAAAGGGTTAAACTGGATTTTTTTTTTTGTCAAGACTACTTCATAGGGGTGATACTGTACATTGCATGTTGCATGGCATCAAAAAGGCCATGATGTCAGATTGTCCCTCGATTAGGAATTCTGAGTTTAATCACTTAAGGTACTCTTCAATGAAGGGTACATCTATCCCTTTGTAGTTGGCAAGTATCTATGGGGTAGGATTTGTATGTCATGCAGATAGTTTGTTCTCAATAACCTTTTTCCTATGGTTTAGTATCTATCCATCATGATCCTTGTCTGAATTGGTTATTTCATGGTGAATTGGGAAGGATGATTTTCTGATTCTATCATTCCATTTATTATATGAGGTTAATCTAGGGTTAGAGTTTAATCATCAAAGGCAAGGAATTGAGGAAGGTGAGTGTTCTGTCAAGGGTAGATCTTAGTTTTGGGGGCTTGGAGCTTATTCAATTTTTTGGTTCCTCCTTAAGAAAGAAATACAAAATTAGAAACAAAAGTAAAAATTTTAAATGAGAAAAGGAAACTCAACAATGCATGGATTTTTAAAAGCTGATGAATACTAGAAATATTAGAAAATATATAAAAATAATATTACATTAACTTCCTGGCATGCGTCTCTACTATTTTCTCCCACAGGTTTTGCTTCATACTCTTTGATTTCTTTTTTACATAACAATAATTTGGAAATTGCGTTTTGTAGAGAGAATAGCATAGTGTATCAAAGTCAAATTTTTATTATAGAACATTTAGAAAAGCTTTCACAACTTAATCAGGTAAAATCTTAGAATTGTCATATTTGGGGAAACCTCTATCAGGTTTATTTTTACATACGAGCTATAAAATTTCAGGGCTTTTAAAGTTTTCTTGTGTGGTTTTCTTTTCAAGTTTCTCGACTGTTCTTTGAGTTGTTTTGAGTGTTGTCAGGATCTTTAGCAGCATAGTGCAAGATTCATGTTTTCTTCATGGATATCAATACTTTGCATTGTGTCAGTAAGAAATATTATTTATGGTTTACTCTTTTACATTAACTGAATTACCAGAAATCCAAGAACTTATTCATTACTTCTGTTTACAGCTTTGGATGTGATTTGAAAATATTTTTTGTTTGAGAGCTGCACGCACAGGAATTCTGATAAAGTTTGTTTTGCACGATTCTCAGAAGAGAGAAGTGGAGGGTGCATATAATTTAATGCACTATGTTATCATGTATATTCTTGATAGAGAACTTCTGGTGCTCTTCTGTTTTAACTATGTATTGATGGGATGTGACCTCCACCTACAATTTTACATGCTTGGTGATTGGAAGAATTTTCCAGATTTAAGGTTCTGACTCCAGCACGAGGCCATATATATATAGGCCTTAGGACCCTTGAGAGTGCTGTAGGACTTTGCTCCTGTGCTTCCTATTAGACTTCTCATTAAGGACACATGGTCAGTATTAAGAGTATTTCTGGAAACCATTTCTACACAGCAGTGACTAACAGTGACTTCACCCTGCACTGAAATGACTGCAAACCACATAAATAAGCCCCACGGAGCTGAAACTTAATGTATCTTCACTTTGGCTTCCCTTTAGTTGAATCCCCCAAAATGTCTGTGGCCAGTCTAGTGCTGTCCCCTGACCTGGGAGGAAGCGTGATAGAGGTAAAGCTGCAGTGGAAAGCGATAGCAGTGTTAGCCGGAGATGGTGAAGATATCTCACCCTCCCAAGTGTTACAGAAACATATGACCATGCAAACATGTCATTTGGACCCCTCCCACAGCTCAGATGGGCCCCTGACAGGTGAGGAGCCTAACGCTTCATGAGCTTCTTGGAAAATCCAGCTGTGGGTTCTGTTGAGAGGATTGTCCTAGTAATGGCTATGAGGAAGGGAAAGAAATGAAACCGAAAAGGCCTATGGGTTGTAGGCAGATGGAGGGATGAAGAGTGGAGCTCTGGAGGTAGACCTCTGTTGCTTGCCTCTTCCAGCTCTGGCAGCTGTGAGCATTCCTTGGCTGAGGCTGCATCACTCCAAGGCCTCCAAAGTCATATTGCCTTCTCCTCTGCTATGTGTCAAATCTTCCTCTGCCTGTCTCCTAAAGACACTTGTGATAGCATTTAAGGCTTATCCTGCTAATCCAGTATAATTACCTCATCTCATTACACTTGCCAACCCCCTGCTGTGAAAGGTACCATTCCTCAGTTCCAGATGTGAGGATGTGGATATCGTTTGGGGGTCACATTCATTCAGCCTGCCATACCATCCCAAGTGGGTAGAAGATGGTGAAATACCAAAACACCAGCCATGTCATTCAAAACCCAAATCAATATCTATTCTGTGCTGCCTTCCCTGATTCCTCTAAACTAGAGTTTATTCCTTCTTTGTCTTTGCTCCTATAATGTAGATTTCCCTATTATAAGCACTTTCTCCATCATAAGTTGTTCTTTTTCATCTTTGTATGTTATCATCTGCCTGGCACATAGTAGGCACTGGGTGAATATTGATGGTTTATTGAATGTAAGTTAAAAGAACATCAGTGTGATGGTTGATTGTATATGTCAGCTTGACTGTGCCATGAGATGCCCAGATAGCTGGTTAAATATTATTTCTGGGTGTGTCTGTGAGGGTTTTTTCAGGAGAGGATACCATCCGAATGCCATCTGAATGAAGCAGGTGGCCCTCCTAGTAGTAGACGGGCATCATCCAGCCCACTGAGGGAATGAATAGAACCAAAACACTAAGGGCCATGTACCTCTGCCTCTCTCTGCCCATTTGGGCAGAGACATGGGTCTTCTCTTGCCCTTGGGTTGGGACTTATACCACTGATATTCCTGGTTCTCAGGACTTTGGGCTCGCACTGGAATATTTGCCACTGACTTTTCTGCATCTCCAGCTTGCAAGTGGCAGAGAGTAGGACTTCTCTGCCCCCATAATTCTATGTGCCAATTAAGAGTCTCAAAAATTATTGTGGACCTCAAAGAGCTTTAATTTATGTGGATTATATCTGTCTATATTTACCAGATTGGAAATTAAAACTGAGTTAGAAAATTATTTATAGTACTTAATTGAAATCCATACCATTTACTAAAAATAATTCATTTAAAATAACAATAGTAAGTAGAAAAAAAGACTGTTAATATAACAATAGTAAGCCTAAGTCCCATATGTATTCACATAAGTGATGTTATGAAAAGTAAATGTGTTTTTCACACCAAAAAAAAGAGAGGGATGAATAGCAGTAATGTTTTGTAAAACTCTTTGATGTCTGGCCTAATAGAAAAAAAATAGCGGACTTCTACTTTTGCTTCTCTAGTTAACCTGTTGAAACACATTTTGTTGAAAGACAGTTTGGCCTCCCAGATGTGTCCTTGGAAAGAGTAGGAGCTAGTGTTTTAATAGCCATTTCAAATAATTGTGGATCTGTCTTTGTACTACACCAGAACTCATCAAGTGGTAGTTTCCTAAAGGTTAGTTCAAAAGTGGAATCCAAAACCACATCCGTGAACCCTTCTGAACTCTGTTATATTGAAAACCCACTGTTCTATCTCAAACTTTGAATGGAACTTTTGCACATACATGGGTTTCTAAGATCATGTATTGGTCATTTGGAAATACTGATTCACTGAGTATACAGACCTTATAAATCCTGACAAACTTAATTATGCAATATCAAAATATCACTTTTGTTAATATCTCTACCAATCTGGTCAGCAATGTCATTGAGTATTAGGAAGCTGTCAAACTCATGGTAGTTAATAGAAATTTTCCAAAATTCTAATTTTCACTTGAAAGCTCAGATTTTATCACTGACAATAAATACTGTCAGTTGTTTATTCTGAAGGCTCGCTTTATTTTTGAGAAAATGTGTGCCATTATTCATTTATTTAAGCATAGTCTGTCAGTTTTTTATATTTATTTTTTGACATGGTGGAGAATGGTTTGTGGAAGCAATGGCTAGTTTATCTCACAGCTCAAACAACCACACTGGTGTTTTTCCTGGAGACAAGCATTTTACTTTGATGTACAGCTGAAATGCTTCATGCTTATTTCCCCTTTTGTCACATAGCTAAAGAGGCAGGCAGAGGTGCATGATGAGTTCAACAAGCATTGGTTTTCCATCTATATTTCACAGTCACATCTTTTTCTTTTCATCTACTGAGATAGTTGCATGTTTCTAATAAGCTGCAATGGCAAGTATATATAGAATTGATAGCCTTTGTCCTATATCACAGAAACATGTTTTTACAGCCTGTTCAAAAAGTTAAGTTTGAATCAGCATTCCAAGACTGTCTTTAGCAGATTTTGTGAAGTAGGGTGTCAGTTTAGACATTTCCTCTCTCCTTTCTTTATAGGCTCCCATGAGGCAGGTCATATGAGTCTTATAAAAGAACTAGTTAACTTGTCCATCTTCCAGGAAGGCTTCAGTTGAACAGATCTCAAGGTGAGAGCAATATTTAACCAAAGCAGTAATGCTCTGGAGTTAGATTTTATGAGATGAAGATGAGAAATTTGGAGGCAGGGAACTTCCCCTCCCACTAGAATTGGAAGTCTTTGAGGGAACGGGAGGTGTGTATGTAATTCATCCCTCTGTCTCTGGAGTCCGTGGCTGTGGAAAGAGAGACCACCCAGCCTTGTCTTGGACAACTGGACAAAGTGAGCAGGCCCTGACTATAGGAAGAGGTTTGAGCTGCGTGTAAGATGCATTGAGAATAGAAAAGACAATTTTATCTGACTACTGTTTTCTTCAGTGATCTCTTCTAAGAGATTTAGTATAACAGTTTCTTTGAAAAATGGTTAAAAGACATATATAAAGTGAAAAGAAAACAGTAGCTAAATGAGAATATAACCTAAATTCTCAGCTCCTAATTGAGAGAACAATGTATTCACTGTTGCAAAGTTGAAAATGTATAAATGTGTGATGAAGAAGACAAGTAGGCCATGTCTCCTGCCCGGAGAAAACTATTAGCATTGTGTCACACGTCCTACCTTCATGCATAGTTCTGTTTTCTACACTTTCACTTAACTTGTTATAAGCACAGTTCTGCAGAAGCCTCAGTTTGAATGGCTGCGTAATGACACCAGTTTTGCTTCCTTTAATTTATTCTCTCATTCACTGATTTTTGCATACTTAATTTTGCATACTAATTTTACTGCCTAATCATTCACATTACAAGTGAGGACATCTATCCGAACATTATTTGCAAGTCTTGGCTCCTGGGTCTGACTGTGTCCTTGGAATAAATTTTCAGACATGGAATCGTAGATTAAGAGTTTCGATTATTTTCATGGCTCTTTATAAACGTTACCAATTTGCCATCTGTAGTCTCCCAATAGCATATGACAGTGCCCATGTCCCCACTTCCTGGCCAGTTGGAATATTCTCTTACGTTAAAAAAAAAATTTTATATGTAACAAATTATTTTATCGCTGTTACTTACAATTCTTTTATATAGTGAAATGGCCTAGCTTTTTTTTTTCCAGTAAGTTGTATTTACTCATGTGTCATTTGTCTGTCTGTAGCATCTACATATATTCCAGAAGCTATGTTTGTTTGCTGTTGATGATGGTAATCATAAATTCCAAGATTTTCTTCTTGTTCAATCACATGGACAAAGGGACTGTAAATACACAGTGTGTAATTTCACATTCTCTATATAATAACCAAGACTGTGCTCATGGGGAATTTCTCTTTTTGCTGCTGTTAATAATTTATTCCAAACTATACTTAAGAACAGAAGGAATTTTACACTCTATATGATGGGTTGTTTTGTGGAAAGATTGAAGATGTAGGTTTTATTTATGTACATATTTTACATAAATTGTTTCTTAGAATAGCTTTAGATTTGCAGAAGAATTGTGAAGATATACAGAAAGCTGCCATGTAACCTGCAGCACCTAGCCTCACCTAATTTTTATCTTAACATTAGTGTGGTACATTTGTTATAACTTATTATCCAATGCTGACAGATTATTATTAACTAAAATCTGTACTTAATTCAGATTTCCCTAGTTTTTACCTAATTTTTCTGTTGCAGGGTCTCATCTGGATACTACATAACATTTAGTCTTCATTCTTCCTTAGAGTTCTGTCTTAGCTTGGGCTTCCATCACAAAATAAGATAAACTATGTGGCCTCAACAACAGAAGTTCATTTTCTTACAGTTCTAGAGGCTGGAAGTCCAGGGTCAAGGTGCCAGCATGTGTCAGTTTCTGGTGAGAACTCTTCCTGGTTTGTGGCATTCTCACAGTGTTCTCACGTGGCAGGACAGAAAACAGAGGAGGAGATCAGTCTTGCTGTCTGATGTGTCTTTTTATAATGGCACGAATGCCATTACCATGGCCCTTCCCTCATGATGTCATCTAAAACTAGTTTTCTCACCCCATCTCCAAATGCCATCACATTGGAGGGTTAGGGATTCAACATATGAATTTGGGAAGAGACACAACTGAGTCCATAGCAGCTTCTTTTGGCTGTTAGAGTTGGTTTTACTCTAAACTGAGAGTTATAAAATATCACTCTTAAACATCTATGTCTATGAACATTACTTCCTTTCATTTGTCATTGTCCTCATGTGATTCAGAAGCAGTGTTCAGTTAGCCACATAGCATGATTTCTAAGCTAGTTTTGATTTAGGTGTATGGACACATATTGTCTTCTGTAATTGGACAGTCCTGCCGTGGTTTCATTTTAAAACGTATGTGTCACACACAGAGGTGAGTATGAGAAATTTCCACCCCAACCAGAGCGCACCAGCACAGAGGACTCCTGCTGCCTTTCAATTAGCCAGACCTTCTTTAGATCCTGAGTTAACCCAATGGGCTGGCTCAGAATTACAGAGAAGAGCAGTAGGTAGAAATAAGGAAGCAGCAGTCTTTGCAGTTGAACATGAGTTGTCCAGAAGAAAGTTCACTACCTAGGTTGAAACTAATTGGCCATCGTGCCATGATGTAATTGTGGTAGTGTGGATGCTGCCTGATCTGTACTTAACTAACCAGGCTTGCTAAGGATCAGTTCTGGTGACTTGGTGACAGGTACAAGACTGGGGTTTACTGTAGTGTATGTCTCAAGTAATGATGACCGAATGGTATTTTTAAAAGATATGTATTTTTTTGTAATTGGAGAAAAGTCATATGTCCTGGCTTAAAAGGAGATATCAATAAGTACATCTTATTACATTGAAGAGCTATGAGTAATGTGTTTTACAGTAGAGGGGTGTTTTTAATCTCAGAAGTTAATTACTAAATGTAGTGATTTTGACTTGATTTTTTTAAAATATTTTTTTCATTAAAAAATAATGAATCCTATAAAGCACATTTATTTCCTGTTGGAGTATTTAGAATATGCAGTTTGGCCTGTTTGGATTTTTTTTTTTTTTTCCCAAGAGACACTGTTGGAGATAAACGTTATGCACTTAAATATTCACTCTCAACTAATAAGATGATAAATCACATCTCTGGAGATTTTTGATATTATTACTTAATCCTTCCATTTCAGTATAAGGAGGAGTGGTTTTTAAAAAGAAAGTTCTTTATATTTGCTATTTTTCTTCTTCCTCTTCTGCAATATTAAGTGATTTTTAGTTAAAAGTCATGGGAGTTAAACAAGCCAGAGGGCTGTTTTCCATTTACATTCAGGTTCGGTTCAAATTATGCAAAATGCAGACAGTCACTGCTATGATTTGAAATCATTAGTACATCAATTATTCTCTGATAACCAGCTGAGAACAGGCTGCAGACTGCTCAGTGTCCCTTTATTTAAAGTTGGCTTATCATTAGCTTGTATGAGAAATAAAATAATTTGATTCTAATTTGTCTCTCTTTAGCTGGACATTGCTCCCTCTGAATTCAAGGAGAGAGCATTTTAATTTTGTAGTTGTTCATAACACTCAGGTCAAATAAGTAACACATTTTATTTTTCACAATGTATGTCTCTTCTGTTATTTATATCATAGTTCCTTGATTCTAAAACATATATATATGTTCCTACATTTGTTTTTGGATAAAACAGGCTGCAAAAATAATAAGTAAAGAGGCCACAGCATAATAAAGATAACATCAAAAATCAGTAGAGAAAACAGGGTTTAGTAAATGGTACTTGAAGAAGTTTTTTAATCATTTGGAAGAAAGTAAAGTTAGAGCTTTATCTTAGTATAAAAACTCCAAAACTGGTTTAGATAGATAGATTGATTGATTTTGTTTATAAGACAAACATAACATCTGAAAAATATCCAAAAATGAGGAAAATTTTTCTGTTCTGAAGTTGGGAAGACATTTCTAAGCATTAAAAACAAAACAATGAACACAATCTCAAATGAAGACAAAAACAATAAAATCTTTTTCCCAAATCCAAATGCAAATCAAAAGGCAAAAATGTTGAAATAGGAAAAAGAGGATTACATCTTTGTGATGAACAATAATAACCACAAGAAAAATCCAAATAGGAAAAAGGACAAAGTCCACTAGTAGATGATGTACAGAAAAAAATCAACCAGTGGCTAATAAATCATTATAAAAACTTTATACCCTTTAATTCAATAATGACCTTTCTAGGAACCCATGCAAATTACAAATAGCCAGAAATACAGAATAAAAAATTTGTATAAGCATATTTATTGTCATGAAGCATTAGAAAATTGGAAACCACTTAAATATCTAATAGTGGGTAAATGATTCAATAAAGCATGGTGTAATAAAGTATTATATGACCATTAACATGCTATTTTCAGAATTTTTTTAATGAAATTAAAAAATCTTTAATATAAGAGTAGAAAACAGAATAAAAAGTATTATATATAATCCGATTTGAATTTTTTTTTCAAAGTGATCAGTCACTCAAAGGACAATAGAGAGAAACATGTAAAAATGTTATTACTGGTTGGTTAATTTAAAGTTACAGAATTATTTATCTTTTAAAAAGAGTTTTTTGGCCAAAGTCTTAAATGCTATTTGTAACACAGCAAGAAAGTTTAAAAGGAAATAACTTAAGCCCTCAACTTAAGACACTACAAAAGCAATAAAAGATTAAAAGAAGGTGGAATTGATTAAAATAAAAGCAAAATTTAAAAAACTAAAATGGGAAAACGTGATAGAATGGATCATCGAAGAACCATACCTTTGAAAAGACAAATGAAGTAGGCAAGCCTGTGACAGTTTTAACTATGAAAATCAGAAGGAAAACATCAGATAGTAAATACAGAAACAATGGAAGCATAAATATGGAAGAAACTAGATCAACTTCCAGAAGGATATATATTGGGGGGGGCATTTTTTTTTTTTATTTTTTAAGATATAACTGTGTGTGTGTGGCATTTTATTAAAGCTTCAGACTAATTTAGTAAAACCAAATTTCTTTTTAAAAGAAAACATTGTGGAAACTTTGTGATCCAAATACTGTGTAGTTTTTAAAAACTCTTGAGTTTCTTGGATGTAGTCCAACTGCTGCACCACTTTTGCATCAGAAGTTGTAGTTTATTCAATCAGTTCTTACCTAGAGAACATTCAGTTAGAGCATCAGATCCTATAACTTTTGAGGGCTAACTCCCAGTTAACTGTTATTGTGCACATTTCAATGATCCAGTTAATTTTATACTCTGTGGGTGGTATGAATTTACTGGATGATATATATCTAGTCATTTCAACTCTGAACAAAGGGTCACATTTCCTCCCATTCCTCTCAAGTGACTTTGTGAAGTGCGATGCGCCCAGTGGGTAAAAATACTTTGGGACTTGCTAATGAAAGACAGCGCATACAGAATCTGCTTCTCTAGCACATATTTTTATAGATGTTGAAAATGCCGTTGTCAAACAGCATTTTAAAAACTGTCAGGTGTATGTGTGTTTTTCAAATGAGTTTTAAATAATTCAGTACTAAGCAGGCGGCAGAAAAATGACTTTATAAACTCGCAGTGCTCTTTTGTACTGAATATACAAGCAGAGTCTATGAATTAAAAATGAACACTATCCGATCCATCTTTTTACTAATAACTTGTGTAGTGTTGATGGAAATTTGCTGTTACTAATTTTTTTCTTTTGCATTTTCCTTTGAGAGAATTGCCTAAAAAGTCGTTTTAAGATAGATACTGTGTGTGTACTAATCGTGAAATAAGTTTTTAATATTAAGCCTTGTCTGGTTTACTAACTTGACGGTTGACTTGTGACAGCCTCTTTTTCCTTTTCTTCCCTCCTGGGTGCTGCTGATTGAGAAGTGAGGATGGAGTGGGCATGGGAGATAGTTCACTTTGAATAAGTGTTAGCATCCTCAGAGCTTGTGCATTCATCCGGTGAGTCGGTGAGCAGCATTGTGGATGGAACATTAAGAATCCCCTTCTTAACCCAGAGGTCTAATGGGGAGTGAAAAAAGTAAGAATCTTAGATTTGTATGAGTCTTAACAATATTTCTCATTGACTCATTACTCATGACTCTCATTTTCCTCCTGTTCTTCTTATCTCCAGTTGCTTTTTTAAAGGAGGGACAGAGGAAAGCTTGTTTATGTGAAAAAGGCTAAGTGAAATGCATAGCACTGTATACAGCTCTTCCTCCTGCCAATAAATGTTTTTTCTGAAGGTCAAAAAATATTTTCATCATCATTATTATGACGATTGAGCATAAGGTTTTGTTTTCCTCAGTCAGCATTTTCCACTAATAATAGTGGCAGTAGTCATGTTCTAGAATGATCAAATCTCTAAGCCGAGAATCTCAGAATTAGGCAGTCAGTGACTTTCATGGCAAAAGGTTTTAAGGCGTGTTTGCTGGAATTGAGAGATGACTGAAGTCACAGCCACAAAAAGTGGAGGGTGGGAGTTACAGACAGGCGCAGGAAGGGTGAACACAGGTTTCTTGACACACTTGAGTGGAAAACTTTTTTGCATCGTAGCAGTGATTTTGAAGATTTTCTTTAAGAAAGGGTAAAAGTTCATTTACAATTCATAAATTCCTCTCCAGCATCCCTCTGAGTGCGTTGCACATGATCGCTGTCAAGTGGCTCAAGCATGCTGATTACACACTGTTTAACACACATGGTTTCTCATGGTATTTAAAATACTGTAGAGCGGACACACTCTGTGAATTCCATCTGAAAGACTCATCAGAGCCACAGCTCCCCGCCAGGATGGACTTGGACTGCCCGGCTAAGGACAGAGGTGTTCTTCGCACCTCCATATTCTTCCAAGATCCTCCTTGGTGGTCTTCGTTTTTACTGAAGGCTCAAGGTCCCCTTTCAATCTGGATTTCATAGGTTTTTGCATCTTAGTTTCAATCGAGTTTCCGTAAGGTTCACCTGTAAAAGGTTTACAATAAAATGAGGATTGGATGAGGAAAGAGATTAAAACCACGTGGCGAAACAAATCTTTCGGTAGGTTTTAAGAAGGCACACATCGTTTTTTGTTTTGTTTTGTTTTGTTTTGTTTTTGTTTTTTTGTAACTTTTTGTTGAGGAATGAAATCAGAGTCGGTTATTTCATTATTTGGAAGTGTTTTATGGGTCAAAACGTGATCCATTATGGATTTAAATTATGTTGCATGAACGATTATATACTTTTGGAGTGTTATTCTCATGGTCCTCATTTGCAGATGACCCATCCTAACTACTTTCCCAGATGTGCAGAGGCTGAGCAAAGGCAGGCAGAAGATATAGTCGGTGAGCACTGGGGATGGATTCATTACTGAACTGTCCCTCTCTCAACACGTTTATCGAGTGCCAGTTTTAAAAAAATAGTGAGCTGTCTGGATTTTGACTCACGTTGTGTTTAACACCTACAATGCATCAGGCATTACGTGGAATGCCTTTATATGTGTTTTCTCTTAATTCTTACAACATTATTTTTATCATCTGCCACTCTTGAGGAACAGAACTGTATCTACTACATGGTTATAGGTTCTGGGAATGAACCCAGTGACTTGAACACCTGGATTAATATTCCATCGTTGTGATAACTGGATTAATATTCCTTCAGTCTTTCTCTTTACTAGACTCCTCAAGTCCTCCATCCCACCTGGAGGCTTAGGCTACATTGGAGCTGAAATAGTGTACAGCAGAATCCTCCTTCAGACTTTGAGATCTCTGTTGGTTTTACATTGCTTCTGTCATCTTTGGACAACTTAATCAAGATTCTTTTGGTTACAGTTTAAAGAAACCTGACTTGAACTTACTTGATCAAAGAAAAGGCCTGCTTCATTAAAAAAATCTCCAGTGCTGCATTTCAGGCTTTCAGAAACTTTTAATGTGATGGGTTCCACCTCTTGGCTCTACTGGTTTTCCTGTGTTAGCTTCTTTTTTAGTCATCTGTTGCTATAACAGCCGAAGTGGCTTTAAACAACACACATTGATGGTTTCATGGTGTTTGTAGGTCAGGAGCCTGGGCACCACTGATCTGGGTCATTGGCTTCAGTCTTTCTCAACAAAGACTGAACCGATGTCAGGCAGCACCGAGGTCCCACCTGAAGGCTTGGCTGGGGAAGGCTCTGCCGCCAAATTTATGGGTTTTGAAAGAACTTAGTTTCTGTGGGGTGTTGGAATGAGAACCTTGCTGTCAGCTGTTGGTTGCCAGCCAGGGGCCATCCTTGCCACTTGACTCTTTCCATAGAGATTCAAGATGGCAAGGCAGCCTCCTTCATTAAAGCCAGTGAGCCAGTGAGGAAGAGTCCACTAGCAAGACTGAAATTGCAGTCTTACGAATGTAACCGTGGGAGTGGCGTGCTGCGTTCTAGTGGTTAGAAGCAGGTCACATGTCCTACCTGTGCTCAGAGGGAAAGGATTAGGAAGGTGTGAATCACAGGAATTGGGGCACCAGCACCCGTCCTAGAATCTGTTCACCACAGCTTTATTCTCAGGAAAGCTCTCCACGTGGTGACAGAGTTGACCAACAGCTCCTCTCTTACATCATCCCAAGGAAAGCAGTTCTAGGGAAAATAGAGCTACTTATTTCCTTGTACGTTTCTGTACCCCACCATTTGGGATTCTTGGTGGAAAACAGTAGAAATCGACTCTGGCAAACTTAAACACAAAAGGACTTAGTGGAAGGATATCAGGTGGCTTTCAGAATTGTCGAGAAAACTGAAGTCCTGGGCTGGAGAACCTGTGAGAACTGCCAATGGCCACTGTTTCACTGGGCCCGCATCACTAGATTAGATACAGGGCGCCTAAGATTAGATACCAGGTGTGTCTAATTAGATCCAAGGCTAGCACAGGCATGTCTCCTTGGCCATGGATAGATCACATGCCTGTGCTCTAACCACTTGGAAGGGAGATGAGGGAATGTTTGGGCCTCCACGGGAGGTGTGGCTGTATTCCTTTGAGTGGGGCAGTGCTCTGAGATGAGTTTCTGTAGGACTCATGGATTCAGTAGGGTTACTTTTGTTCACAAACATTCAGCCTAGCAGGTCGCAATGCATAAACAGATTCTGCTCTAATGGGCAGTTTGCAGGGCCATGTAGCTGGCTGATGGTTCTGTGCCCTCGTCTCCTATGAACTGTGCCTCACAAGCATGCCCACACAGCTGCTGCAGAAGCCGGGTGGGAAGTCAGTGGCACGCCTGGGTCTCCGAGGCCTGTAGTAGCTGGGCATTCACAGTCAGAATTTTGATGCAGACCAGATTTAACCACAAGTAAAATTTAATTTTTCTGAAATTATTGGCTAATGTTATGATCCAGTTCTGCTTCCCAGTCTTTATGTTGGATCTGGGGATTCGGGAATTACCTTAACTCTAAACTGTTGTCATCGTCAGCCATGTGTATCTGCCTTTCTTGGATATGTGGGCACACTAGTAAATTAGCAGGTTTTTATAAGTCCAAAGAACTTGTAAATCTTTTGAAGTAAGTTCATATGTTTCCTTGCATGAATTTTCAAAGCTACACTTAACTCTTGAAACATTGCAGTAAAATATGTTAAGACCAACTTACCAAGAAAGGAAACAGATGTCCCTTCTATAGGGTAATTTGTAGGCTAAAGAGTCTTACCTACGCTCAGAATGTTTTTCTCATCGGCCTAATATGGCAACTTGAGTCTCACCATGAGAATTCAAACTTGGCCTTAAGGTCCACGCTCCTCAACCTCAATACATTAAAATCACTGGGTGAATTAAAAACAACAAAACCAACACATCACCAAACAAACGAAACGATGTCCGGATCCCTCCCACCTCAGAACAATTTTGCAGAATTGCTGGGAGTAGAGTCCAAGGAGCTGTAATTTTTGAAACCTCTTTGAAGAGCTTCTCATGCGCAGCCAAGGTTGGGAACCTGGGGATGAGGAATACTACCACAGCTCCCAGTTGAGACTTCCCTGCTGCCCTTGTGTATCCCTGTGAGGAGGTTCTATCCATTGAGACCACCTAAGCCAGGCTCTTTTTGCTCTGCAGAGAGCCCAGCTGGGAGTTCCAGTTACGACGCTGCCTCCAAAAATACCTGGAAAAGGCTAAATCACAGGGACGTCCATCCATTCGCCTCGTAACAGCACATTTTAAAATCAGGCTGTGAACAATCCAACTGCTCTTTTCATTTTATATTTATTTCTTAGAGGTGATATGCAAATAATCATTCGTGGTATGCAGAAATATTTTTGTCTATAGTAATAGCAGATGGCAGAACGTTTTTCTCAGGCCAAGTTGCATTTATTCTGCCACAGGGCAATGTGGAAGTGATCATGGCCTCTTTCAAATATTCTGACTCCCCATGTGCACCTCAGTTGCGGTGGGAAGTTTTCTTGCACATCAGTTCAATATGTTGTAGATTTGCTCGGAATCCTTGGAATTTGTGCATCGCATAGTTGCATGAGAAAGTACTTGGAAATGTTTTTTGAGGCCTAATGATTAAAGGTCATCAATTCAACAAACATTTAATAAGCATTTGCTGTGCGCTTAAGCCAGTGGTTTTCTACCGGAATAGGTGGCTTTGTCCCCAGGAAGGACTTTGAAAATTTTCGGGGTTGTTTTTAGTTAGCAAAGAGATGGGTGGGTCTGCTCCTGGCGTTTGGTGTGCAGGTACCAGCTGTCCTACAGTATGCAAGACAGTCCCCTGCAACAAGAATGTCCTGCCCTCCACCCCCCAGTCTGCTGAAAGGATATTTATGTAGGTGAAAAAGCTCTTGGTGATTATCTGAGCTTAAAACCTAATGTTTTTAATATAAACACAAAGATTTTTTTGTTTTTGTTTTTTGTGTTTGCTTTTTTTTTTTTTTGGCCTGGATTTAGTATACAGTGACTTTTCTAGGAAACTTATAAATTGAATTGTAAATACTACTTAAGGGAAAATTTTACTTCACCTTGTTTGGAATCAAAAGTTATTTACCCTCACATAAAATCACATCACCACTAGAACCCTGCACATAGTGTTTGAGTCACAAAAAGCCCATCAGTATTCACCTGCATTTGCAATTCTCACCTTCATGCAGATTCCACAGGTAGGTGCAAACAAAGGGCTACTTCGTATATCTTCTGGTACTTTATTATGTGACTTTTAAATTGTTTTTCTTACTGTGACAGCCACGGCATTATGTCGAGTTGAGATTGCGTGTGTGCCTCTGTCCGCGTTTTTAAAAGTGTGTGTGTAAGTGTGTTGTTTATAAATTCCATTTCAAGAAAATAGAGGGAGCGTGACGAAATATTTGGGTGGAAGGCCGAGTTGGGTATGATGGGATTGACAGCCACCGGATTAAGCAGCAGGGTGATGGCAGACAAATCAGCAAACAGGGAAAGCGCAGAATGCGGAGGGACACAGAGGTTACTGCCGGAGCCACATCAGGTTCCCACCCCGTCCTATGGGAAGACTCAGTTCCAGTGTCATAGGGATGGCTGTTTGGCTAGGGCTGAGCTGGGTGACCTGGACGGCAGAGGTGCATACAGGCAGAGGTGCAAACAGGCAAAGTCTTGAAGGGTGGGAGCAGATGGCTCAGGCTTGGGGTGGCCTAGTGCTGGGGGCTGGCAGCAGAGAGAATGGAGGCCAAAGAGGCAGGCAGGGGTGCATGATGAGTTTAACAAGCATTGGTTATATTTTATTCTAGCAGCGCTGGGGAGCTACCAAAAGGCGTATGTGTTGGGATCAGGCTCGCTTGTTAGAGAGACGTGCCTGTCATGGTGCAGACAATGGGAGGGAGCAGGGTGAGGCTGGCCAGGCCTGGGAGAGCCCTGCACTAAGACCCTGGTGGCGGGGAGAGCTGGGGGATGCTCACCTCGATTCCGAGGGTCAGACCCAGGGTTCAGTCCTGGGCAGTCTGACTCCTGTTCCTGTGCTCCTGGCCACTTCCCTAGGTTGTCTGAGAGTCTGGGGTGGGCATGGGCTGGGGGCCAGAGCAGAAGGAGAGCGTTTGGCTGATGGAATGTGAATGTGGAGGGAATGGGAAAGGGAACATTGGGGGGTCTCTGGTTAGGCGAAGTATCTGATGAGGAAAAGAACACGGGCCTCACAGACTCTTTAACAGCTGTGCCCCAGTTATGTGTGTGTGTGCGCACGCGTGTGTGTGTAGGTTCTTGTTCATTTATTTTGTGTGTAATCTCACTTACCTGTTGCTTTAATTTGGCACCACCTTTTATTTTGTTTTCAAGGAGATTTGAATAACAACACAGGCTCTAAAGAAACTTGGTAGTGCTGCAAAGCTCGTGATTATGACTTTCACCTGGAAAGCTATTTAAAAGCACTTGCCTGTGCCAAATGGGGGAATGTGTACTTAACAATTTACCCCACAACGACAGAAACGTTTAGATTTATCTACCACATCGGTGAGAGAAATTCTGTTCTTTATATGAGAGCCTTGCTCAGTTTCTGTTCCATTAAATAGTAATGAAACTACAAAAACACGAGTGTAAGAAGCTTAGAAACTAGAAAAGGGGAATGTTACCCCCCGTGTTATCCATTACTGTTCTTCCGTGTTTCCTTCAAATCTTGTTTTTAGAAAAGTGCATTTGTGTGTGTGCAATGTGTTATATGTTACAGAGAGAAACATAGATGACAGGTAGATGTAGCATTATAGTTATTCTCTAGGGGTTAGATGAAATATGGGAATGATATTTTGAGTCATTCTTCCTCTCATTTTCCAACATGGTGTCCAGCTCCCTACTGAATTCTCTACTACATATCTCTTATTTGTCTTGCAGGAATCTCAGAGTAAACACATCAAATCGAGCTCTTTACTTCTCAACACACCCTCAAGTAAACGGGTCCATCGTACTTCTCATCACACAAGCCCAAAGACTAGGTCTCTCCCTTCCCTTCACCTTCCACACTGACTCCATTAGGCAGTTCTTTTTTCTCTGCCACTAAAATAGACCCCAAACCCTCTACTTCTCTCCATCTCTACCGCCACCAGCTCCTCCAATCTGCCGTCCTTTTTCTCCTGGATTCCATCAGCCTCCATGCTGGTCTTCTGCTTACACTGGTCATTCTTGCACTGACTCTCTACACTGGTCAAGAGTCTGTTCTCCCAGCAGGTAGAATAGATAGCTCACTTTAAAATTCTTCTGTTTCAAATTCTCCACTGGCCTCCCAGTGTACTTAGTAAACAACCCAAACTCCTTCTGGTGCTACATAAGGCCTCTATGGGATCTGACGAGGGCTGCTCTTTCCAAATTCAGCTTCTGCTGTTCCCTATAACCTTCCCCCTTATTCGCTGTGCTCCAGCCACCTAATATCCACATCAGCGTTTTTAAAACATGAGATTCTTCCCTGCCTCACGGCTCCTACACTGTGCTTTTCCCTGCCGGAAGCTCCCATCCGCACCTCAAGGCATGCTAGCTCCAAATCCTGTGGCTGTCACTTTAAATGTCACTTGAGGAGTCATCCCAGACCACTCTAGGGAAAGTTGCCTCCCTTTCTTACATCTACCACAATTTACAGCTTGTCATGTGTGTGCGTGTTTCCCCCTAGATTATAAGCTCCATGAGACAGTGACCATGTTTGTCTTGTCTCTATGGTAGCAAGGCAGTCAATATTTGAATGAATGAATGCTACCTCCTTGAGCCAGCTCATGGGATTACCTTGCTGCCAGGCTGAGGGACATGGAATTGAGTGCCACAGAATTACTAGGCATCACCCGTTATCTAGGATGCTCTTTTGCAGAAGAGGCTTCTCCTGCCTTTGCACTGTCTTTGTTTTGTTCAGATCATGTTTGTCTGGGACTCAAATAAATGTCAGCGGTCAGTTCCCAGCCCCATGCTTGAGGTCAGTGTCATGTTAAATAAATTGACATGGACAGTAGAGCTTGCACTGCCAGTACAGCTTAGCTTACCTTTAAGGGGATATAGTATTGGAAGGTGGCTAGTATTTACTTCTGCGGCCAGAGGTGGCAGGAAGGGGTCCTGAAGGGAGGTATGGTAAAGAGAGAGAACATAGACCAGTGTCTTCCAGATTGCATTGCCAAATACACCTCCTGGGAGAGTAGCTAAAGAAAGTGTCAAGGATAGAAAACTGGTTAAGCAGTTTATCTCAGGAAAACGCAATCCTATCAAGGTCATTCCTAGTGGAACTAAGGAGCAATAACCTGAAAGATTCTCGCCCCGTCTTGTTGCTACAGTGCCAGTCTGGGACCATTTATTGAGGTCCCCGAACCCGAGAACTCCTGCTCAGCTCAGCCCCTCCCTGGCAGTGACTGCTTTTACAGGAGGAGATCATGGAGCATACGGTACACAGGCTGCCTCTAAGCCGGCCGAATCTGACTTTACCTTGGTCACTCACCGTGTCTCTCAAGTGCCATCCGCAGCGAGGTCATTGGCCCTGCACACACTGTGAGATTGTGTCTTAGGGTGATGGTTTCTGCTCCCTGAGCTGTGTCTGAGAGCACAGCCTCTTCAGCTGTGCCCTTGATGGAGGAGGGCCCTTATGGCTCGTCACAGCCTTCGGTCATGGCTTTACCTTTTGATACTTTAACAAGTGGCTTTCGAGAGTAGGAACATTTTGTGTAACCACTTAATTCAGCCTTACAAATCGCCTCTTAAATGAGCGAGGATCAGTTTATGCTGGCAGGATAGGGAAGGGTGCTGTGTGCGGGTGTTCATAATAGCTGCATGGAGCTCATGTACTGAAATCCACAGGTTCTCCTATCCAGCTTTGAGATGTCACTGACCTCTAACCCACGAGAATACCTTAGTCTTAGTTTCATTGCAAAATTACCTTTCCCCATCCCTGTCTCTTAGAAATAATGCAAAGCAACATTGGTTTGATCTTTATTTTTCATTTTTCTTTTCTTTTTAGTTTTTTTCCCCCTATAGACATGTATTGAGTCCTACTGTGTGTCAGGAAATGTATAAGCACTGCCTATCTAGAGGTACACAGGACAAAAATAAGGGCTTTCTGTAACCTTTCAGAATTGTAGAAAGGCACGAGACCTCAGATTGAAAAGGCACAGCCAATGTCAAGCAAGGTAAATAAAGCATATTGATGACTAGAATGATTCTGGTGTAATGACAGTATGTCCAAAATAAAGAGAAAATCTTAAAAGCCGAGAAAAGACAAATCGCCTACAGAGGACTGACTGTTCCACTGACATTTCTCGGCAGTAGCAGTAGATCCTGTACCTGTCATTAAAATAAGATGATGAAATAAAGACGTTTTTGGACAAACAAAGACTAGGAGAATTTTTAACTCTCAAACTTTAACTAAAAGAATTACTAAAAGTTGGATTCTAGCAGAAGGAAATTGAACCCAGAAGTAGGTTACAGCGTCAGGGAACAGCACAGCAAAGAAACAGGCCAAGTTAATGAACTTAAGTAGTCTAAACAAATGGCTGCCTCTCGTGTGGATTTGAGTGCAGATGTTTTTGTTTGTTTGTTTTTGTTTGTAAACTGAGTATATAATTACTTGGACTTAGTGCCAATGTCTGAAATTCTCCTGTATGTATTATTTCCACTTTGGGGACAGGGTTTTTAATGAGAGGTCCATGGGTGGAATTTAAGACATCTGTGAACTTCTTAAAATTATAGGTGACACATTCCGTGTGTGTGTAGTATTTCTGCAGACAGGATTCACGGCCTTCACCAGACATTTAAAGGGGCTTAGAACCGGAACAAGTTTAAAAACTACTGGGTTAAAGTACTGTCCTCAAACGAAATTACAAGGATACTTGCTGTGAAGCTGAGATAGGATGACCTAAATTTGAATATTAGATATCTGTCCAATATTTGTAGAACTGTTGAAGCCCTGGACAAATTTTTCTTCACCTTTTAGTCTGTCTGGGCGAAGCACAGTCTGTGTGGCTACACAAAGCAGTGATATATCTGACCCCTGTGACTCTGTGTCACCATCATAGTCAGTGTTTGGTTATGGCTGTCATGATTTTCTAAAGGAGTCACTATAAGAAGAAATAAAGCTTGTATGTGAGCAACTTTATAATAATAGGTTTAGTGCTATTGTTTTATAAATTGAGCACATGTCTATGTCATACATTGTCCGAGGCAGGGGCGGGGGTGGTGGTGGTGGTTTTGTTCAATTATTATCTCTCCCAGTGAAATTTGATACTAAATCAACTATTAACTGGTGACCATGTGCAGATCGTGTTTTTATAATACAGTTGTACCGTGTGTTAGGTATGTTCATTTCATGTGTAATTTTAGTTCTGCTCCTTCTGCTGGTTCAGTAGTTACTTATTGAGTGAATGTGTCAGGCCATTTTCTGTGCGAGGCGTGGTCATGGACACAGAGTTGAATGTGCTGGTCCTGTCACTGAGGAATAACTTAGGATAGAGGGCGGCAGATGTACCCAGATCCTTGGTCCTAGCTTAAGACCCAGTAAGGTCGAGAGGAAGCTGTGTCTAAGAGCAGGGTTTTCCCTGCCTGTCGTCGGGGGTGTCACCCTTCAGGTGAGACTAAAAACACACCTTCAGGACTGTCGTGAAGGCATGGGCTTCCTCAGACACCTCAAACATCCAAATATCTGTTTTGCGTGTATAATTAGGATCATAATAACACGATCTGTTTCTACGGCTGTTGCATATGAAGATAGGTCCCGGCCACTGTCTGGAGCACTCAGACGTCCTCTTCCAAGCCCCAGGCCTCCCGGAGGCTCTGAAGCACCCCTGGGGCAGTAACTCAGTGCCCGCCTTCCAGTCCTGTTGGGAAGAAACCGTCCCTAGTTCCATTTCCTCTCTCTGGACAAGGGGAGAGGGTGTGTCTTCGAGGGTGAAGGGAAGTCCTTTGTCAAATGGTTACCATGGGGGTGAGGAAAGTTAATATACGTCTTACAATGAGTGTGTGTGTGAGTGCGTGTGCGTTGTTGTTAGTGGAATTCCTCTTTTTGTGGAAAATATGACAGATTCTCAGTTTAGATGGAATAAACTCATAATCTCTTCCTATTTTTATTTAAAAAAAATCTTTATAGAGCTGAAACAAAATGATAAGGACAGCTAGAGTTTTGAGACGGGGATTTTGTGGAAAATGCTGAATGTTGGAGGATACTGCAAAGCGGTCTCTGGTCTGCTAGCCTCCCTTCCCTAGTTATTCACGATTGTATTAGGACAATTAGGTTACAACTCAAACTTCTGCAAACCCACTTAGAGAGAAAGGAAATTCACTGAACAGTATTATGCTCTAAATTGTAAATGAAACTAAAGATCAATTGTTTAATAGGTTGGGGTTTTAAATTGAAAGTTTTCCCTGTGTTATTTTATAACTATATGATTCACCATAAAGATTGGTTTAGAAAGTTTCAAAAATATTGATGTTATTTTATTCTTTTCGGTTAAATTGAGGTTACTATTTTTTTTTTTTTTTAAATTGACTCTGGCCTCTTCTTTGTATCCCTCAAACTGCTACTTTCTTTGCCATTCCTAGAGCTGGTTTGGAGAATACTATTTAACCTAAAAGTAGAATAAAATAAGCCCAGTTTTATTTTATTTTATTTGGAAAAGCTCAAGAAAAGCACAGTTCATGCAGTCTTTTCTGAAAATAGGAAGCCAAGTGGCTGATCCCATATTTTTATTATCAGGTTACATATACAGTAAAGTAGCTCTATTTGATGAAAATAATACCTCTCCTGATGGAATGCTGCTGTATGTGGGGTTTTGGGGGTGTGACTCACTGAGTGTGGCACTTGCAGGGGCTTGTGTAGGTAACAGTGTAATTGGCTTGGCCGACAGGAACAAGCAGCAGTGCCATCCTGTCTACAGAAGGCTTCCCTTGGTCTTTTCCTCTGAAGGGTTCCATCACCTCTTCATTTTCTTGAGCTTCAACAAGCCTTTCACTAGCCCTGAGACAATGAGAGTCACTTGTCACTGTCTCGTCTGTGGTCCAAGGCCTCTGTCCCCTGCTGGTTGCTGCTATGGTAGGCATCATGTATTGGTTTCCATTCTAGGTCTTGTGAGCCTGTGACCGAGGGTCAGCTTCTCAGCTTCGTCACCACCGTGACTCAAGGAGTGCCCTAAGTGGAAAATTTGGTGGCTTTCATTTGCCTCCTAGTGATGCGATACTCACGTCATTCATTCAGCACACGTTGGCATGTCCTGTGCCAGGCACTATCCTAGGTGCATGAGACGGATATGCATACACTGCAAAAATTACAGTGCTCCTGGAGTTTACATCGGCTCCTTGGTGACTTTCATTTGCCTCTGGAGTGTGTGTGTTTGGGGGGGGGGGGGCGGTCACTTTCCCAAGCCATAGAAATATATTTATGCACTCGACCTTTTTATTTTAAAGTTTCTAATTTAGCATGACAGATGAATATGACTGTCCTGGGGGAATTTGTAAGAGAGACAGACAAGTAAGCACTTTGCTCCTTTGCCACCCAGTAGGGCTGGATCCATGCTATGATGAGGCAGAAGCAGTGGCTCAGAGAAGAGGCAGTGGATGGAAAGTGACTCTTCAACTGGGGCATGACTTTTATGACAGCCTAGCCTTGTGGCATCCTGTGAGTGCTTGGGCGTGTCTCGCTGTGGCCTGGGGACATGGGTTTGACAGGCCATGAGGGCTGAGGGAGGGGATGGGCAAGGCCAAGCTTTGGGAAGCCTTGACTGCAGGCTAGAGTGTTCTATAAGCAGAGAAGTCAGTGAGTTTCACAGATGGCAGTGATGTGACTTGCCCTCTGTTTTAACAGAGTAACCGATGGCAGTGTGTGGGATGCGGTGACAGCACAAGCTTGGGGGTGGGCAGGGAGACCTGCTGGGTGATTTTCCCTCACTTATTATTCATTCATTGTCTACTACTTAGGTGGGGCTTTCCTTGTATTTATATGGATAAGCAATTAGCCAGTCTCAGATGCTATTTTGAGAAGATTGGAACCAGTTTAATGCCCTAACTCATCTTTCAAACTTGAAGTTCACTTTTTTTTTTTTTTTTTTTTTTGTGGAATGAATGAACAATGTATATGAAGATGACTCTATAAGGAAGCCACTTTGGGGGGAAACATGTGGCCATCTCAGTCCCTTCTGCCGTTTCTCTTGCTGTCCACTTTGCTAGTCAGTGGTGTGTAAACACGCAGCTAGCTGCTCTGCTGTGAACGCAGATAGGTACCATTCTCACAAAAGATAGATAACTCAAGACTTAATTCAGAGCCAGCTGACGTCATTTATGTTTCATGATAAGAGCCTCAGAGAAAAACTGGAAGAAATAGAATGGGTCGTCTTGACAAAACACTTCCACCACTGTGAAGGAGCCAGACCACTTCTCCTGGTCAGGGAGCGATACTGCGTTTTCAACATGTGGTGCTGGGTATTCAGTGTCCTTTTTTTTCTTTTAAGGTAGGAAATGATGTCCTTTGGACTGAGTTAAATGCTGCTCAGCATAAAAGACATGGTGCGGAACGAAGCCTGTGACTCATCAACACGCACTGGGCTAATGAGAAGACAGAGTCTCTAATCAGCTGCAGAACAAATGCTCACAAACACTCCCCTTCTCTCCTAGGGCTTCCTTCGCTGGACACCTGTCCGGGATCCTTGTCGGGCTAATGTACATTCATGGGCCTCTGAAGAAAATCATGAAAGCGTGCGCAGGTACGGAGTGAAGCACCCTCAGCGTGCCATCAGGTTGGAAGTTCATCCTCATTCTCACGGAAACAGAAGCACCCCCACGTCACTCGTGGTTCCACGCAGGGGTTCCCTCAGTAGTCTCTGATTAAAACCAAGGGGACAGACCGCTGGTGGCGGTCCTCGCGCTGCTCCAAAGAGGCCGCAGACCCAAATTTTAAACCTGAGGCTTTCCGTGGGGGACAGTTAGCAGTATGTATTTATACCCTTGGCATTAATGCTACTCACAGAAAACCACAATTTCCTTGAAAATAAAGAGAGCTAAAGCAAGTTTAAGGTAATGCATTATTCTATAATATTCCGTGAATTCATACATGTGGAAGGCAAAGTTCAAAAAGAAAAATCTGTCCTGAAGTTCAAAAGCAGTATTTTAAAGACTTCAGAATGACCACTAGGTCTTTGGTGGGCGAGACCTGTATGCATGCATGGCCAAGCCCTATTATTGCTGAAAGCTTGGCTCCTCCTTTAAAAAAAAATTCTAGTTTTTATTTTATTTTTTGCTTTTTGTTTCCTTCAAATTGATGCTCGATGAAAATACTTTATTTTATTTAGAAATATATGAATTTTTTAGACCTCAATTGAAAATCTATACCGGTTATGACTTATAAGGAAACTATTTTGCAAATGCTTGTTTTATAGACTATCTGAATTCCAATATTTCATCTTTTATTCATGGGAAATCTTCTGAGACTATTTTACCTTTTCTTGAACCATAAATAATTTGTTTTCACAGTTTGTGCCGATGGCTGGTATTCTCAAGGACCATATAATATTCATGATATTAGAAAGCTTTCCAGACACTGAGCCGTTGTCTTTTATTAGCTGGTTGTGTTCACTTTCAGTTGATTCTTACAGGCCGTGTCACATCTAAGCAGATTTCCATTTTCCTGCATTTGCTTATTATTGTGTTTCCAGCGTGTGTGCTTGAAGGAGGCAGTACAGCTTTGTTTATTGAAAATTTCAGATTTATTGTATTTTCGATATAACTTAATAATGGAGATCAAGTAATGAACTTTGTTGCCCAAATGTTCTCAGTACTGATAAAGAAAAAGAAATGATTCTTGAGAGTGTAATGTCTTCATTTCTATGTGTCTAAAGAGGATTAGTAAAGCTTTCTGCTGACATATTACAAAATTTAGACAAATATTTTGTTTTGAAAAGGATTTCCCCACAATTATAATATTTAAAATCTTAGTTTTCTTTCATAAGACCTTGCCTCTTTTTTATGGAGGTTAATTCTTACATCATTCTATTTTAAAATAATACAATAGAAAATTAAATACTACAAGTCAAAACAAACATTCAGTGCTATTTACAAATAGCCTGCCATCAATGTGCCTTTTTTTCTGGTGAAGCTGGATAAAGGTCTAGAGTGATCTGAGAACTGAGGTGACACAGGAGCCCTGCGGAAAGTTACCAAGCACGTGAAGGCTGCTGTCTGCTAACTCCTGGAGGAGGAGCATCACACTGAAGGTGTGCCCTGCAACTCCTCTTTTTCTCTGTTCGTTCAGGAGAGGTGAATCTCCTGTTCTCCTGCCCTTTTAAGGACAAGAAAGGGAAAAGTCCCTCAGGAAGAGTAGGGAGCATGGCTCTCTTAACAGTCTTGTTGGGGATAAGTTCTGTCTATAGCCAGAGCATCTCTACTTGTACAGGGTCTTCAAAGTCCAGGCTTGGAAGTCAAGGATCACCTCATGTTAACAGGAACCTTTAAGGAACTTCAGAGAGTATGAGTCAGGGGATTCATTGTCCCCCACATGTTTTTTTCCCTATTGGGTTAGCCCCAAACAAAAGAGAGTTTATTATAATAATTGTTTAGAAATCATTTGAAATGACCTAAGACTTAGTTATAAAGAATCTCCCATTCGTTGGAAAGGTAAGCAGTTAAAGCCTTATGGCTATTCTGTTCCATTGGCCTATGTGTCTGCTTTTACACTGGTACCATACTGTTTTGATTATGATAGCTTTGTAATATAGTTTGAGATCAGGAAGCGTTGTGATGGCTTTTATCAAAAAGGCAAGAGATAATAAGTGTTGGTGAGGACGTAGAGGAAAGAGAACCCTGGTACCCTGTTGGTGGGTATATAAACTGGTACAGCCATTATGGAAAAAGAGTACAGAAGTTCTTCAAAACATTAAAAATAGAACTACCATATGATTCAGCAGTTCTACCTCTGAGTATGTATCCAAAGGAAATCAGTATCTCCAAGAGATATCTGTAGTCCCATGTTCATTACAGTGTTATTCACAATAACTAAGATATGGAAACAACCCAAGTATCTGCTGATGGATGAAGGGATAAAGAAAATTTAGCACATATACACACACAGGGGAATATTATTCAGTCATAAAAAAGAAGAAAATCCTGCTATTTGTGACTAAATAGATGAACCTAGAAGATATTACACTAAGTGAAATAAACTAGACAACAAAAGACAAATACAATGTGACCTTACTTATATGTGGAATCTAAAAAAATGGATCTCATAGGACAAGAGAGTAGAACAGTGGTAGCCAGGGGCCGGTATCTGGGGGAAATGGGGAGATGCTGCTTAAAGGGCACAAACCCCCAGGTATGAGATGAGTAAGTTCTGAGGATCTCATGTATAGTGTTGTGACTGTAGTTAACGTGGGATTCTCTACTTGAAATTTCCTGAGAGAGTGTATGTTAAGAAATCTCACACATACACAAAAAAATGGTAACTGTGAGGTCATGAATGTGTTAATAACTTGATCATGATAATCATTTCATAATGTATCTGTATATTAAGTCATCACATGTACAGCTTTAAAAAAAAATCACATCGTACAACCTAAATATATATGATATTTACTTGTCAATATACCTTAATAAAACAGGGGCAGGGAAGACCTATGGCTGCAATTAAATGTTTGCTTCCTTCTTATTCAGGCATGTTTCCCTCCAATATTCATCAGCCAGGACAGCAATACTACTTTAACAATTCAGGTAAGCACTTTATTTCATTTAATAAATTATAACTTAATTAAGAAATTACAATGCCGACCACGGTAGAGCCACTTTAAGGTAATCTAGTTGATGCTGTCATAGGGTAGGTAGTTTACACGTCGTGTAATTGTGCCACTAAGGTGCCTCTGACCTGGAAGGAGGAGTAGCCCAGGGAGCGTATTCAGGTGGGTTGATGGGGAAAGCCACAGAAGGAGAACTCTGTCATGGAAATGTCGTATGGCTAGTGTCAGGTCTCTCCGATGTGGTAAGATTCATACTCGACCTGGGTCCCTTTATTCTAAGCCTAAGAGAACGTACTTCTGGCTACGTTGTTAGACGTTAGTTTCAGATTCACAGTCCTCCCTGGTCCACCCTGACTATATTCAAGGAGAATCACACTTATCTTCATAGGCTAACATGGGCATTGCTCTAATAGCTCATACACTGTGGCTCTCTAGATGTCTGTGTAAATAGGTAGAAAAGACTTCCCATTAAAGCCTGTGACCCATTTTAGGCTAAGGCCCTTACATTCCAGAGGCTGCACTGTGATATCCTGGGCCGGAGCCAGCAGACATGTATTTAAGAAGCCGTAGGCTACAGAAGCACTGGGTGTCTTTTATAGTTGTGCCACTGGAGAATCACTGTAGCTTAAATCTGGGGTCCGCAATCCTTTATGGAAAGGGCCAGATAGCTAATGTTTTCGATTATAAGGGCATTGTTGGCCATATGGTCTCTGTCACAACTAGTCACTCTGTCATTGTGGCATGAAAGAAGCCATAGAGGATTCACAAAGAAATAGGCGTAGCTATATTCTAATAAAATCTTATTTGCAAAAGTAGGCAGTGGGTTGGATTTGGACCACAAGTTGTAGTTTTTTGACCCCTGGTTTATAGCCTCCTCATTATATTATATTCATTATGTTCATGCTTTTCTTTAAATCATGAGCATGGTCATAAAAGCTCTTAAAATCCCTGACTGCTAATTCTATTCTTTCTCTATGTATATTTTTTTGCATCTCTCTCATTAGACAATTTTTTTAATCTGGTCGTGGATCACAGTTTTTACATATCTCGTAAGATATTTGCGAATGCCAGACATGTATTTTGTGGTGTTGGATTCTGAGTTTATCATCTTTTAAAGAAACTGGACTGTGTTGTGTTTATTTCTTGATGATCAGTTTGATCATTCTGGGGCTTCTTTGTAAATCTTCGGAAAGATCTAAGGAACTTTCATTCTAGAGTTAATTCTGCACTCCTACTGGGTGCTCCTCCTCTGAGATCTTCCTGAATATCCTTTGTTCATCTTGGTCTCTCTATTCCAGCTGCTTGGGATGCAAAGGTCTCCCAGCCCTGCCAGCCCTGCCTGCTCAGCTTATAGCTCTCAATCATTCTTTGCCTGGCCTCATGGAATTTCACCTATGCACACATGACTTAGCATTCAGCAAAATCTCCAGGAGACTCCATGCAGATTTCTGGAGTTTTCTCCTTTGCTCTACTCTGCTGTGCAAATTCTGGCTCAGTCCCGGGAGCCTGCTGTGCCTGCTTGGGTTTCCCATCCCGGTACCACCATGTGGAAAGGGCCTCCAGGCTCATTTCCTGTACTTTCATTCTCTCAACGTTCAAAATCCTGCATTGCCTGTTCTACAATGTCTGAAAACATTTGTTTTGTATATTTTCTCCAGTCTTCTGCTTGATCGTGGCAGGAGGGCTGGTCCAGGCTCACTTACTCCTTGCCAGCAAAAGTAGAAATCCAGCGCAGTGCATTCAGTGCTCAGCCTGGGTGGGGGCAGCGGGGTTGCAGTCACAGGGGGTCATCCAGAGGAAGTGGAGCGCTGGGTCTTGATGAATGAGTCGAAGTTAAGGAAAGCGATGGGAGGAAAGGGCTTTTCAGGCCTTTATGAAAAGGCCTGTTCAGAATTACCCTGAATATGCTGGGGGTGCCACGGAGGGATTTAATCAGAAGAGTGATACTATTGGATTTACATTCAAGCTATGTTTTTGATGTAGTTCTGAACTGGGATCATGATTATCAATCACGGCTGTCCGTGTGAATCAAACTGAGGAGCTTTTTACAGCATATCCATGCCTTGCATTCATCCCAGACCAACTAAATCAGAATAGGGATAGAAATGGGGACTTGGACTTTTTTTTATTTAAAGCTCCCTGAGTGACTCTAATGGGATCAGTAACAAATATGATAAACTTATATGACCGAGGTTATCTGGGCTTGGGGACCATGAAAGTGAAGACTGTCACTGTCCCCAGAAGAGGCTTCACTTCTGAGGCTTCCAGAGATAGTGATTTAGATGCTTAAAATCCTAGACATGTAGTCTCGGTGCAAGAGAGGAACAGCTTCTGGGCAGTGTCAGCTCACCTGCTGTTGTCTCTGGACTACCCTGAGAGAGGAGGTGCGATGCTTAGTTATCGACAAAGCTGATGACCACAGCTGACCCTTGAACAACACAGGTGTGAACAATGCAGGTCCTCTTACACGGAGATTTTTTTTCAGTAAATACATTCAGTACCATAAATGTATTTTCTCTTCCTGGTGGTTTTCTTAATACCACTTCCTTTTTCTAATTTACTTTATTATAAGAATGCAGTGTATAATGCATCAAAATATGCATTACTTGGCTGTTTAAGTTATTGGTATGACTTCCCATCAGCAATAGGCTATGAGTAGTTAAGTCCTGGGGAGTCGAAAGTTACCTGCAGATTTTTGACTGTGAGGGTCAGTGCGCATAACCTCCGCCTTGTTCATGGGTCAACTGTAGAGTTATTTGGAAGAGCATTGGGTTCTTCTGGTTGTTGATTATGGGGAGCAGTTTGCACTGGCTTATGTATAATCAGAGCTTTGTTGGCCTGTGAGACTAGAAAGAGCTGGGTTGGGTAGGAAAACCACTTTGGTTCTACCTCCCATGGTGACTTCTCTCTTCCTCTTGGCTTTATTCTCTCCACTAGACAGGAGACATGGCCTCTAACACCTTGAAGTTGCTAGAGGGAAAAGGGCTTCTCTCCTGGTTCATTTTTTAAATTCCCCAAAGAAACAGGAATATTCCTCTGGACAAAGAAAATAATAAGAACATATTTGTACGCAGACTCGGCTTCAGCTATCATAGATTACCCAGCCCTCATGTCTGGTGTGACAGCTGGGAAATTGAGGCTTAGAAATGTTAAGTAATTTGGCTGAAGTCAGATAGGTTGTTAGTGATAGAACTAGGGCTGAACATGCAAGTCGCTGATTCCTAGTCCCTGCTTTTTCTATTGGACAAGGGTATGAGACGGGCAGTCTGCTTATTGAACCTTGTAAGATAGGGCAGTTCCCTCGTTGTCTTTACTCGCCCCCCCCCTTTCTTTTTTTGCATTTATTTTAAAAGAAGCATTGGGGGCTGGGAACCTGCTTCTTTCTTCGTATGCAAGAGGCATAAGCACAGCAGACACACAGACCAGGGAATTAACGGCAAAAATAAAAGTCCCCTTTACCTTTCTTCCTTATCCCCTGTAAGATGATCATATTTATATTCCTTCCTCTGAAGGGATTGGATTTCTTCAAAGGCAGAGCTGCATAAGGCCAGGTGGCCATGCTGATGATCACCTAGGGAACTTTTATAAGAGCATATGTATGTCTTACAAATAACGTTTTATTCTTAATATGGCTGTCCAGAGCTGGAAAAATCTTTATAGGTCAAAGAACCTCATGAATGTTTAAAAAGCTGTTACCAATTTTTCTAATCTTGGTAGTGTTTCTTGATCTCTTTTGCCATGAAGTCCTGGTATGTGTATAAGGAACAGATGGAGTAGTTAATAGAATAATGATAACCAGAATTTCTTTTACTACAGAGCCAAAGTATATAGCTGCAAAAGAATATTAAACTAGTATTCATTGCAGTACACAATTTAAACTTATTTATCTTAAGTGTTTGATTGTTAGGTTTTTCCAGCCATGTTTATTATGAAAATTAAAAAATATCTGATTGGCCCAGCAGAACAGCTATAGAAAATTTTTGATCTTAGGAGACCCATTCTCATTATAATAGATATGGATGGTTTTTTTTGGTCTTGATGATTTATGACCAATGATATAGAACCTTTAACCATATGAGTCTTTTTAACTTAAAGTACTAAAACTTTCCCTTTTTCTTTCCCCATGTTTCGTCTGACAAGTACCAAATTAGATTTTATAATAATCAGATGTTTAGAGTTGTAAACTTTATTTTATTAAGGCACTGCTAGGTTGTTGTTATTATATTTTTTTTAAGAAATAACGTGAAGAAAAAAATTTTCCTATATCAAGAAAACATTGCCTCAAATCATAGCAGATGTACCTAGAGATTTAAATTTTATAGATGTATGTAGTATTTCTGATATCTGTACAGATGGGTATTCGGAGCTTTGGGGTCATTTTGGATTTCGAATTAGCTAAATGTTTTCAAGGATAAAAAGGTAGAAATGCCTCTCAGACCTTCTGTAACAAAACAGCTTCCCATGGGGGTTTGAAAGTGGTAATGAACCATATGGGAAAGTGCCCAATATGCTTTTCTTGTTGCAGTAAAATAATTGGCACTCTTAGGGAATTGGGCAGTCTCTATTCAGGGATTGCTGAAGCGTCCCATGGTATTCAGTATTCAGTGACTTATCCATAAATATTCTATTATGTTTTAGAATGGTCATCCTGCTCTTTTGTTCTTTGTAAAGTAGATATATTGATTGTGTTTTGACCATTTGCCCTTTTATGAAAGTTGTGAATTTTTTTTCTTTTTTTGTTTGGTGTCTCCTTACTCTCAGGATGTGAAACTCGCTGGTGGGTGTTCTCCAGCACAACAGTGGAAGCTGATTTTTTCAGATGGTTCTCTTAGGTAGAGACCAATTTGAAGAAGGGCATCCACACTTAAAATTGCATTCAATTCTAACCATTTTGAGGATTTGGGAAATTTACTTATATCTTTCTCCTGTTTTTAAATATTATAATGTTAATATGCTGACATGGGGAACATATGAGAGAAAATGTGGAAGTTGGCTGAGGAGGTTAGCTTCTGAGATCAGACAAGACCGAATACATTCAGGGTGGCATGGCTGTAGACAAGTTATACACTTTGAATTGGTGAATTGTATAGGATGTCAACTACATCTCAATAAAGCTGCTATAAAAACACAACCAACAGACAGAAATACTTCATGTGACAAATATCTATATAAACACATATCATTTCATTAGATCATCAGTCGAAACTAAATTAGTATTTTATCGTCATTTAGTTTTTCAATGAAAATAAAGACTTTTAGAATGCCTGAAAATTTTTATGAGAAGTAGTTAAATGGTATTCCTCTTAATCTGATATGTCAGGAAAGCCTTTTATTCATAACCAACACAGAGGTAAATTTTAAAATTATATCAGGGCCAATTATGAAAAATTCTGAATGTGAAATCTCAGTTTATCAGATTCTGCTCTATGGCATTCCTCTTTTTTGGCTTGCTCGTGTTTTTTTCCCTATAGTCTTATTGAAGCAGTAAGAAACTTAAACTCAGACATACAATGATTGGTTGATATGGTGACATGTGATACAAGAGTCATAGTAAGGGGTAGAAATTTTAATCAACTAAAAGCACATTAGTTAAACATTTGAAACATCATCTTTAGAAGGTGTGAAGGAAGGGAAAAAGTTAAACAGAGTATTATCCCTCTCCCATTACACCAGAATTAGATTGGTAATCTTCCATAGGAAAAAAGTCCCTTGCAAAAAATTTCCATGAAAGTAGGCAATTAAAGAAAATGTAAGGAGTAAAGTCAAACTGACTTGGAAGGATTAATGGAAATACCTTGCAACAGTAACTTTACTCTATAGTTGACCTTCATTAATGTGGTATCTGAATTTGGTGCTATATTTAATGACCAGGTTGTCTCTTCTCTCATTTCACCTAGTAACCAAGTTTTTAAAAGTATCATTGATAGAACCTGTGATCTCTGATGTAGAATTATAATCACAGAGGCAATGGCTTGCATATTCCAACATAGTTATGTATTGAACATTGGTCTGTCTCTCATTACATGGAGCCACTGGACAGGAAGCCTTTATCAACTGTCATTTCAACTAGACCCTCGACCCCAGTCAGGACTTCACGAAAAATAGTAAACAGCTCAAGGTGTTAAATATTAAATAGCTCCAAATATTAAATAGTTCCAAGTATACTCCAAGTCTTAAATAGCTCTGAGCTGGAAGAATCCATTTATATATGAATCGTCTATTCCAGTCCCCTCTCTAATTCCACTACCTTCTAAATCAATATCATCTTCCTCTTCCTCACATAAAGACTCACTCATGTCTGATGTAGGGCTGAGCTCAGTGGACACAACAGTGATGAAACAGTCACTGCCCCTCTCCTGGAGGAAGTCTCCACTTGTCCCCTTATTTTGAAGATTATCCATATACTAAAAATAATAACCTGAATTATTTTACCATCTGGGCTTATAGAATAGGGCATATGAAAAGAACAGTCCTTGGCTCTGCCGTAACCTTTTCGTTGTGGCCGCAGGCTACGCCGGGTTTCGGGACCATCCTCGCGACGAGGGGCATAGGAACTACGACCCGTACACGGGAGGACTGAGTGAAGAGGAACAGCTGGAGAGAGCCGTACAAGCCAGCCTCTGGGACCAAGGTGGGGATCTTGCACCCTTCACTTACTTTAAAACAGACTTCACGTGGTGAGATGGTCTGCAAAAGGGCTGTTTGTAGCAAATCTCAGACTTTAAATAGTTTATTTTAAAAAAGGATAACTAAATGAAAAAAAATAATGTGCCGATTGTGATTACAAAGAACGGGGTGTGATGCCATATCCCCAGCGACCTGGGCTAACGAGGTGCCAGACTGTACGTATTGTTAAAGCAATTCTTTTTATAGGCCTGCTGCGCTCAGTGCTTTGGCGTTAAAGTCGAGAAACTTTAAAAGAATCCCCAGGCACTTGAAAAAAGGTTTTATGTCATTGTGTATCAGTGTCGCCAGTGAACCTTCTTGAAAATCACATGGACAGTTTGATGAGAATTCGAGCTCAGGGTTCCACCCAGACCTCCTGGACCAATCTCTGCGGGCAGAGCCGAGGAATTTGGATTCTTAACTGACTTTCCCAAAAATTTCTTTACAAACAGATATGTGAAAATTACTACATTTATTTTACCATCTTTGTTCTGACAAGTTTGGATGTTACTGTTCTTACTGTGTTAGTGGTGATTAAAAATGACCTGTTAGTTCAGAAAGCATTTATTAAGGTCGTATTATTTCATGTACTGTGTTAGGGACAATGGGGACTGCAGAGAGGCAAAAGATAGACTCTGCCCTCTAAAAGGTCACAGTCAAAAAGGTAGGGGGTGCCTGCTAGATGCCATAACATGCAAGGAATCTTAAAATCAGATGCCTAAGAGAGACTCAAGCGAAGTGCTGGAGGCTGTGAGATGGGCGAGTGTTTTTTAGCTAGAGCCGTCGGAGTTTCACAGAGGAGGCAGCCTTTCAGTGGGTCCTTTAAAATCGTGTAGGGTTTGCAGAGGTCTGGAGGGGCCTTCCAGGCAGGAGTCAGCATCTGCACAGACGCAGAAGTGAGGGGCGACACAGAAATGACAGCAGCTCGGTTTCCGACTTTAGTGAATACAGTCTAAGCAGGAGCACTGTGCGTGGAGGTGGGGAATGACAGCAAGAGGGGGGACAAGGTGGAAGACTGTTGCAGTATGAATAGGAAATGGAAGCCTACCTTGCGATGGTGGCAAGGGGAAGGGGACAGGAAGAAATAAAGCCGCATTTCTCAGGTGAAGAGTATCAGAACTGTGATGCATCAGTCATTTAATACGGAGTAACAAATCTCTGTGACACACGTGGCTTAAAACGATAAGCACGGCTTCTTGCTCTTGAGTGTCTGAGTCAGCTGGGTCAGGCTTATGTGGTCTTGGCTGGTATGCATAGGGACCTGCAGTGGTCAACTGGGCCTGGCTGCTCCAGGATGGCCTCATTCGCATGCCTGGCTGCTGTCCGAGGAGATGGTGATCAAACCACATGTCACTCCTCACCCAGGAAGCTAGCCCAGGCTCGGTCACCCGGCCTCAGTGCACAGGCTCCACGAGAGTGTAGAAATGAGCAAGATTATGCTGACACATCGTCAGTTCCTCTGTGTCTTAACTAACAAAAGAAACGAGGACCAGTTTAGATCTGTGGGATGGGGAAATAGACACCCCCTCTTCACGGGGTAAGCTATAGAGTCACATTGCAAAGGGCATGGGTGGAGGACAGGTGGAGAATCGTGGCCGTTCTCTTAGTGACTGCATCACAGCTTGTCAGTGGGCTGCCGGTACCATAGTCGATGCATGCCTTGGCATCCTGACCTCAGGCAGTAGGGGCCTAGAGCCTGTGTTTTAACAGATTCTCATGGCTATTCCTATTCACAAAGGAGTTTAATCACTACCAGGCAAGACATGAAATATTATGAGACAGATGGTAGGTCAGGGCAAAGCTACTCAGTGTGGACTTTGTACACATTTTATTTAGAACCACGAAAGGACAGTGCAAGGGAATTTTTTTTGAAGCGATGGATCTGTTCTGTATCCTGATTGTAGTAGACATGCTTCACTTTGTATTTGTCAAAACTCATATAACTGTACACCACAAAGAGTACATTTTATTATAAAAAATTTTTTAAAGAAGTAAATAAAAATTGAGAAACTTTGATTTTCAAAGTTAAAGTAGGTTTGTGTTCCCAAGATACATCTTACCTGATTGTCATAGTTTATGGTACATCCTGGTGAAAATGCCATGTGGACCTGGAAAGAGTGAATTCTGCTCTGGTTGGGTAGCTTGTTCAACAAATGTGAATTAAATTAACAGTCGATAACGTTGCTCAGATTTTCTGTTATCTATTGAACACTGTATTTTGAATTATACAGAATTACTGTAATGTTGTACCCCTAGTACGCCAAAGGCTTCCTGTTCCTCTAGTGTTCGTTTTTTTGGTGGAGGCTGATTTGCCAGAGAGTATTTCCCGCTGTCTGCTTGAACTTCAATTTCAGGTCCTTTAGGTGGGTTCTCGGTTCATTCTCTTGTCCCCTTCCCCGTGGTATGCTGCTGTTTCTTGTTGCTCAGTGCATTTTAGGCTGGTGGCAGAAGGTAAGTGGGGGGTATGCTCTGATGTTTTTTCTCATCCAATATTTATATTCTCTTTTTTTATAGAGTACATTAAAGTTTTTAAAAAAATTAATCATAGGTGCTATGCAATATATTATATTCATTTCAGGTGTACAAAATAGTGGTTCAACATTAAGCTTTTAGTCTTAGGCCATCAGTGTGTCCCCTTGGTTTGGAGTTGTGGCTTTCTCAGTGTTTCTTCTATCCCTCCCTCAAGTTTAGAGATTTTTTTATTTGTTCGCTTGTTTTGTTTTTGTTTCCGTTTGCCTTTCTCCCAGGCATTTAAGACTTTTGTTCCACATTGGGATGACAGGGGAGAAGGATCTCAACAGCCTTTCATACAAACCTTCCCTGCAGTGGCTGCTGTCCTGTCCCTGGTACTGCACCAAGAATGCAAGGGACACTTTCTCCAGACTCTCACCTGTCTCTTTTGAGAGGGCCACCTGAGGTCCTGAGAACAGCTCAAAGTGTATGTGAATTCCTTTATATTGTGTCCCCAGGGTATTCTGTTACACAGTCTGGGATGTGTTCTGTGTTCTGTTAGCTCACAGTTTGTTAACAGTTCTGGTTAATTTTTTTTTTTTTTTTGCTAGCATCCAGCAGAGTCTGTTCTCAGTACAGAGCAAGTGCCCCTGTGCCATTTTAGACTTCTGTTTAGTTGGTTGCCCTACCTACGGCCTCACCTCTCTGCTGGGTTGAGGAAAGGGTATTAATTTGCAGATTGTCCAGCATTTATGTTCATTATAAGAAGGGAAGTGATGTTTTTCCAGGTTTTTACATCCTAAATGGAAGCTGGAAGCATTGCTTATTTTTCATTGGGGCTTGAATCTATCATTCTTAGAACATTTGTTTACTAGGTTTTTTTTTTTTCTTTTTAAATAAAGATCTTTTTCTCCTGAAGTAGGTGAAATCTATAATCCTTTTTTAAAAGGCTGGGTAAATGCTTAATTTCTTCTCTTTGATTCTCAGTTTTCAGAGTAAAAAGTTATTATAATTGTCAACCAATAATACTGAGATCTGCAAGGGCCAACTAATAGAAATTCACTTGGGAGAATGCCAGTTAAGCGAGAAACATCCAGAACCAATTAGTTTCAAACTGTTCGTTAGTTAAATATATTAGAAGAGTAAATTAAAGCATCAAGGTAGCAACATTTTAACCTCAGAATTTTCTGTTGTCGCATTTCTTAATGATACCTGGCCATAATTACAAGTCCTAAAGCTCATGCTGGCAATAATAATACCAAAGCAGCCTCTGTAGAAGAAATATCGAAATCCTTATTATTTCAAGAGGCTTGCACATTACCACTATTAACAGAAATCTTGTCTCGTTCCGTTGGCAGTCTCAGCCTTTATAAAACGAGTCCAGGAGGCAGCTGATACCACAATAATAGAAAAATTTTGGAAAAGGGCCATCTCTTTCTTTGAGTCAAAAGGCAGATGCCAGCTAGGAACATTAGCTCATTGCATTTCCCTCTCCCCCTCCCCCACATCCTCCTATGTATAATTTGTGCCTTAAAGGAAAAAAAAAAAAAGCCTGCCACCAAGTTCAGCTGGTGACTGAGTACAAAGCTGTGTCCTTTGCAGCTTCTGTCTGCCAGCCTGGAGCACGCGTACGAGCTAAAGCTGGAAGCCCTTGCTGACATGTGGAGTAACTTGTGCTGCTTTTCTTAGACTCTCCTGAAAGGCACATGGCCCCAATCACACTTGGCTCTCTTGTGCAAATCAGGCAGAGTTGTCACCCCCTCCCCACACTGTGCAGTTGGGGTTGCTGGGTAGCCATATGTGGAACCAGGGTGGGATAAACGACAAAGGTCTTGGCTTCAGACCAAAACTGGTTGCTGCTTTGTCTCTCAGTCTTTCGATGTAATATTACCAGGGAAGCCATACTGGGAAAGAAGTATTCAGGTTTTGAAATGGTATCTGGATCTTTTACTGTTAGCAGATCATTTGACAATATCTTTGAACCCTGTTTATAAGCATCATATGTTCAGAAGGACCAGTTGAGGTACATTTTAAATAGAAAAGAGAAAGAGTTTATTTTAACTAAGTTGTACATTTATTTTTTTATTGAAGCTACACCAAGGTATATAAAAGCAGCATCTGTCTTATTTCTTTATTATTATAAAGAATTTTTTGAGAACAAAGAGAATAAACTATATTCATGTTCTTTTAATCTGCCACGGCGTGACACAAATCAGAGAGGACGGGAGCTATGGGCCTAGTGTATCAATTAGCTTTACTCGATGTGGGAGTCACTGACTCTGATCAGACTTTGGTTTTACTATTATTATTATTTTATAATAAAAGCCTCTGAGGTAATGGACTAAGCAGGAGGCATGTACCTAGAAAAAAGATGAAGATGTGGAGAAGTGTCAGGAATTTCAGTGAGTGTTCGACTCCTAGGTCTTAGGGCACATGGGATAAAAGATCATTTCAAATAACGATCTCTGGCAGATCTAAATCGATACGTCCACGGATGAAATGCAGGTATCGTATGCAGCGGCCCCGTGCTGCAGGTGTGATGCAGTTGGCAATATTTAACCTGTGCAAACATGCACAGCTGCCATGCTTGGTCTTGCAGGTGCTCAGTGGGCCAGGACAGGGTCAAACAGAATTCTGTGTGACCACTTAACTTTTTTTTTTAATAATTTAGTATGTTTTCTCCCAGGAAAACTTTCTATGTGATGGATGGATGGAGGGAGAGAGGGAAGGGAAGGGAAGGGAAGGGAAGGGAAGGGAAGGGAAGGGAAGGGAAGGAAAGGGAAGGGAAGGGAAGGGAAGGGGGAGGGAGGGAGAGAGAGAGAGAAAAGAGAGAGAGAGGGAGGGAGGGAGGGAGGGAGGAAGGAAGGAAGGAAGGAAGGAAGGAAGGAAGGAAGGAAGGAAGAAAGAAAGAAAGAAAGAAAGAAAGAAAGAAAGAAAGAAAGAAAGAAAGAAAGAAAGAAAAAGAGAGAGAGAGAGAGAGAGAGAGAGAGAGAGAGAGAGAGAGAGAGAGAGAGAGAGAACCACCTGCCAGATCATCTAAAAGCAATTTCAGTTCCTTCTGATTACTGGTTCTTATTTGCCATTCTCTGTGTTGGAGATATTCATTTCAATGAGTAAAGTTTGGTATTTGAGACTGTACCTGGTTGTGAAATTGTTCATGTAAAGAAACATAAGTTCATACTTTTTCAAGTCTATGACACGATGTGTGACTGTCTCAGCCAGGAAGACACATAATAAAGCGAGTGGCCCAGAATTCTGTTTAGGTCCCTAGTGGGAAGGGACAGGCTTCTGTTTTGTTTCAGTTCCACATTTTAAAAAGATTAACCGTAGCCCAGCCATTGCTAAAATAATAAAATAAAAATGATATGTGAAATTTAAACATATTGGTAAAATTGACAGCAATAGTTATGTGTGTAATTCCCCCCCCACAATCGCCATTTATTGAAAGGCATTACTCAGATGCTAATGAGTATATTTAACAGTAAAAGTCAGAAGAAAACTAATGAATTAATTCCTCCCACCCGTGTCCCCTCTGCCTTCCCCCAGCCGCGTCCCCTGCACCTTTCCCTACCTGTGGAGACCGATCTGGGCCACCAGCTCCTAAGAGTTGCAGAGCAGTTAGCTTGCATACTCATGGTGTTGCTCTGGATTGTTACTCAGTGAATCCCTGTCTGAGCCCCCCTGGATGTGACAGTTCCTGCTAAGCATTGCGGCCTACAGAAATGAATAAATCTTGTTCTTTACTGTCAGACCGAAAAGACTATTATTCTTTTTTGCTGAACGACAGATTTAAGTGCCTTTCTTCACTTCAGCTAACCAATAATGCTGGATTTCAGAAAGAGAGAGAGTAACTTCTGAAATGAGTGATCACTTTATTTATCCATCCATGAAATTCTCCTCTTCAGCGACCAGGATTCCCTAACTTATGTAATAAGAATTTTATAGAATGTCAAGTTCACTGATACACAAATGATTTGGATACTGGTTTTCTATAAAATTTTTTATCTCAGAAGTTATTGATGTGTATATACAGTGTTTCATAACATAACATTTTATTGGAGAAAACTATAAGATAGGCCTAATAAATTCTCATCATTTCTATAGAACGTATTAATTTGGAAGAGAGATGTCAAATAGTGCATTAAACTTGCAATGGATATAAATTTGTATTGATCAAACAATTGAAGGGGTGAAGAAGTCTCTATTCCTATGTATCTAAACTAAAATGAGAAACAAAATGGTATCTTTTTTTTTTTTTTGAGAGGAAGGCCTAGACCATTTAATAGACTCGATATTTTCAGTGAATAAAATTTTATTTTCTTTTTATTTGAACCTCTTTAATTCTTTGAGCATCATAAGAACAACACATCAATATTGTATATAACATTTTTTATGGCTGTGTGTTCACGTTTCATCTACTCTGAATCGTGGTCTCTTTCGGTGCCCGTAAGGGCCACTTTGTAAGAGTATTCAGCACATAACTGTCATTTAAATCTCGGGGGAGGGATGTATTACTGTGATCCTGTGCTTAATTTATTTAAATTATTTGTAAAGTTGATGGAGAACAAGAGAAGGCAGCCCCATTTTCAAACAAAACTGTAATATGCTGGCACTGGTGGAAGTTGTCATATCTGACTCCTGATTTTACACAATGAGGGCACAGACTTGGAGAAGTCAAGAGACTTCCTGTCCCATCATGATCTATATAAATGTCTTTTAATATGACCTCAGCACTGTTGACAGTGTCCTGCCCTGGGGATGCAGGTGCTAAGTAGGTTGGGTTCACCAGGTGTGAGTAGCCTGGGAATCAGGACCTCCATGGAAGGGGGCTCGATTGAACCCACACTTTCTAGACCAGAGTCGAACCTTAGGGAGCTTTCACATCACCCTTACGGACTTGCCTGCAGATGGCCTCTCAGCTTTCCCCTGCACCCAGGGCAGAGTCTGCCTGGCCTTTGGAGGTACAGGAGGCAGGTGATGAAGTGTGAGAGAGGGCTCTGATGTGTGTGTGCTAACACCTGATGGATGTGTGCTGCGGTTGCTGTGGGGTTCTGCTTTTGTTTTGCTATGAGAATGGGTAGCACTCGGCTCCTTTCCTGGAAGTCCTGTCTGAACCCCAGGCACCTCTAAGCAGAATGTGTTGAGGGTCTCGGACGGGTGATGATGGGTGCCCGAGCTCATCTGTTGTGGTCTGTTAGAATCTGGGTAGTATCTGTTGTTCTGGTCCTAAAGCTATAGAGAGGGCGTGGAATTTTCCTCTACGTATGTATGGGATCCCACATAGATGAGAGAGTCAGAGACCCCACGTACACGAGAGGTGCAGAGACAGAAAGGGAAAATGAAGCGTGTATGGCCTTTTGATCTAAGGATGAGGTAAGGCACCTGGGGTGTCAGGGTAGGGGGAGGCCACCATAGGACAGTAAGCAGAGCAGATGTCCCCTAGTAATTAGAAGTTTGCCCTGCCCTATCGATAGGTCATAAAAAGTTATTTTTGGTAATAGCTCTTATTATGGGCAAGGCCCCGATTTAAATTCTTTAAGGCAGAAGTAAGTTTCTCATGAACCCACAGGGTCTTGATTGTCTTCAGCTGAGAATAATTCACATGCCAGTGTGGCACATCTTAGGGACACCTGTTCTGAAGCCCTTCAAAACAATCCAGATTCTCTGTGGAAAATAGAAATCAGCAAAAAGAAGGCGAGAAATAATTCATAACCCCACACCCCAGAGAAGAATCACATAATGTTTGAGGCATGCCTTGCAGCCACCCAGGCACCAGCAGAAACCACCGCAGATCTGTTGGTAAAATTCTGTCCAGGTCAGCGAGCCCACGGTGCCTCTTTGCTGGCAGCTCCTGTGCTAGGAAGGTTCCTGTACCCACCCAGAACCTGCTGAAAGGAGTGTTCGTAATTATCTTTACTACTTTAGATGGTGAAACAGAGGCACAGAGAAATTAAATGACTTGCCCAGGGTCCTGTTCTAAGTGACTAACACCAGAAAAGAAGGCCAGCCTTCCCTGTTCTTTTGGCATCTTCCCGAATTCAGAAAGCAGAAAAGACTGAGGTGGATGTAGTCACCACAGAACGGCCTTGGCTAAATTTAGAAAGACTCCATCACTTAAACACTAACAATAACATTTCTCTTACTGTTGTTGCCTTCACCTGTGCATATGTGATTGGCCAAGCTCTTTTCTTTTTTTTAAGCAAAAGTTCCTGGCAGGAATTAAACATTGTGAAATAAAGAGTTTGTATAGGGAGAGAATGTGCCTCTTACACAAGAAGGCTGCATCACAGATATGTCTTGGGGCAACCCCCACCCCCAAAAAAAATGTTTCCTGTGGACAATCATGAGTAACCTTCTGGGCTGTCATTTGTTCCTACCAAAAATTATAGCATATGAGTTTGAAAATATTGTTTTACTCTGGACACAAGAGTGACATTTCAATTAGGGGTATTTGCATTGCTAATTTAAAGAGGACTCAATGTTTCTTCACTAGCTTTGCTTTTAGAAAAGAAATGGTTCATCACAAAAAAAAAGAATAAATTTGCACATGTTAAGTGTGCCTTAAGACACCAGAATTTTACATCCAGCTATTGTGTCAGCTACTCGTTGACGGGAGTGACTTGAGGATCTTCGCTGTCGTCTGCCCTGCCTCTGAAGCAGTCTGTGTCATAGCTACACACGTGCTGTTATCCGTTTTGTAGCGTCGTGTTTACGGGTGAGGAAGATCAAGTCACATGTCGGGTGCCATGTATTATAGAACCTCCTGTAGCTTTCAAAGTGGTCGTTTCATCACATGGCAGTTCTCCAAGGATTCAGAACTGTTTATAATTCTGTTGTACTTAGTTACGGGAAGCCAGATGCGAGAGTCCTGCATAACATGTATTTACATATCTCCATGAATCGCAATTAGCGACCACAGATCTTCCCGTGTCATGGCTGTGTTATTTAACTCCACTTTTGTTGTAATACAGGACCAAAATTGTGCCAATAGCAAGATTACTATAAACATTAAGCCGATTAGAAATACATTGTAAGCATCTGCCTGGGAAAAATTGCAAATGCTGTACTCATGTTGCAGTAGGAGACTGGTTACATAAATCATGATTCAGAATAATACTCAGCCATTAAAAAGATAGAAATGGAAATTCAGGGTGTGTCAGATGAGAGGCAGGATACAGCAGTATTCGTAGAAACTTATTTATTTTTGTAAGATCTAGTAAATATACTATTGAAAAGTTTGGGATAATATTTAACAAAATGCCGGTCATCCTTATTTCTCAGGAATAAAGTTATGGTGACTTTAATCTTCTCATTTTGTCTTAATTCTATTTTCTAAAATTTTTGCAAAATCACACAGAACCTTTATAAAGAAAAATATTAAAATAAACCTATGCATTGCCAAAATATTCAATATTCAATATTAGCCTTGCTGTCTTCTGATGTTCTCCTTTAAGGCATCGGGTTGTTTTTAGAGAAATGCAGAGAAAAAATGTACCTTGTGCATTCAGCTCCAGTCCCCGCAGGTCACTGGTGGTCAGTCACTTAGAGCGGTGAGGGCAACTGAGTCGGCGGGGCATGTCAGCTGGCCTCCCTCCAGATGCTGCCTCCCCTCCCCCTGCATGCTCGTCTCCTCCTCTACCTTCTCATCTCTGCTCCAAACCTTCCAGGCCAACACTGTCCACACGTTCAGGCAAAGAGGCCACCTCCACCCACGTTTCCGCGCCTAGCTCTTGCTGGCCACTACAGTGCTGTCTTCCTTAAGGGTTCCGGGGCACAGGGGATCGTGACAGGTGGAGGCTGCTTGAGCACACTATTTAGGGACCATGGCATCAGGCAGCTCCGTTTAACCTCACAGCATGCAAAACATAAACTGCGTGTTTTATGGAGTGCGGTCCTTTCCTGTCCGTTCCACTTCATGCCAATGAAAGGTCATGTGGGGTGGTCGAAACTCCGAGGTGTGGGTCACCACGGAAGGGAGGATCTGGCATAATTTCTGTGGAAGAGCATTTTCATGTTGCACAATGGTTTTGTGTTACTAGAAACAGTATGGGTCGACTCTTGAATCATCGCATGCCTGATACTTTGCAGATCAACCCAAACTGCCCAAAGCCCGGTAGTTTTTGATTTTCTGCTCGGTGAGACTGAAAGGAAACAGTTTGCTTTTGGCCAGGGTGATTCTGAGATTCGATATAGCTCGCATATCAACATTAAGGGAGATAAAGCATTTGATAAGAATCTTCTAGAAGTGACATCTGTCTAGCACACCTGCTGTCTCCATTAAAGCTTGAAATAAGCTGCGTCTCTCGGGATCAGCAGGGTCCTTGTTGGCACACTGGGCTGTGACAAAGATGAATTTTAAACCCCAAGTCATTCACTCTTGTGTATAGACGATGCTTTTTGGTGAGTCAAGGCAAGGAGGGGAATGAGCCCCTGACTTAGATCTGAGTCAGGTCCAGCGAGGCCCATTCTGAACATATCTTTGACACTATGACACTTGCCAGGTTATGACCATGTTTCCTAGCCCTTTCCTACCCCTAATCCTGTGCCGATTGTAATCACTCTAATGTTTTCTCCATCACAGACGCTTGTAGACAGCGCTTCTTGGTGTGTGGGCACAGCTGTTCAGCGGGGTTCTGGGCTTCCTATAGGGCCAGGGTGGGTGGACATGAAGGAGCACCACAGAACGCCTTTCCCGGAGGCCTTTGAAATCGGTTGCCATTGTGGCAGACTGCAATCTAAGCGAGAATTATTTCCAGGAGCAATGGCTGTGACAAGCCTTGCGGCCCCAGAAACTATTTCATCGGCCGTGCGGCTCGTCTCATTAGCTGCGGAGAAAATAACTCACCACTAACTTCTACCGTGTTATAGGGAGGATTGTTTGAACCCCAAACCAACACGTCTGCTGCTTCTGAGCTGTGCGAACCTGGCGCTTTGTCCTCTGTGAGCTGCAGCAGTCGTGAGGCTGCTCTGCACCCTGCACCTCTTAGACCTTGACACCAGACAAGGGGACATCTCCAGAGTTAATGAGCAATTAGGGCGTTCTTTCCTGTCAATTAGCTGGCAGAATAATGAGATCAAGTGAGCACTGTCCTTAAAAACACCCGGCCCTGTATTTTTCCGAAGAGCCTGTCTTTCTCTGCTGTCTGCAGTCGCACGAATGGACGAGCAGCTGCTCAACGTGAAAATGCATTAAAGATCACACCCACGGCAAACAGAAGAGAGAGAGACACAAACAGGATGCCATTTACGCTAAACTCAGAATGCACGGATTTTCCCCCTGAGTGAGTCTAGTGACGTCAGAACATCTGCTCTCGCCTTAATGGCCTTAAAGATTGGCAGGAAAAATATTTAGATAGCGAGCATCCTGTCTCATACGAGTGAATGTGTGCTATCTCAGAGTGGGCCAGTCTGGGTATTTCAGTCAGTGGGTTTCAGACCAGGGGCCATTTAAGGATTTTGAGGCCAGAGGAAGGAGGGGAGAAGAGAAAAATGGGTAAAGGCCCCAAGAAGAGAGGCTGACCTATTGGAGGAACTGCTTTGTTTGTGGCTGAGGTATATTTTTCGATGTGGGGGCTTGAGTGACAACAAGGTAGATGGGAATCAGGTTGCGAAAGGCCCAGCATGCTGTGCTTAAAGGTCTTGTCCTTGACCCTGGGGACAGTGGCAGCCTTGAGAGTTTTACAAAGGGGAGCAGTAAGATCAAATCTGGGTTTTAAGAGCACTGTTGTGTGCGGGCATTGGCTTGCAGAGGGAGAAATGGAATTTAAGTGAGTCATAGCGTGCCAGGCTCTCTGGTGAGTGACCTGTGTGTGTGTATGGAAGCGTGTTTACACGTGTGTACACGAGTGTGTACGTACATGTGTGTTCACTTAATCCACCAACAATCGATGGGGTGAGTTTTACTATTCACCCATTTCAGAGAGGAGGGGGCGAAAGCAAAGGGAGGCTGCCTGATCTCCCATAGCTAAGGAAGTGGCAGGGCCAAGATCTGGGCCCAGACAGGCTTCGTTCCAGAGTCTGTGTACTTAATCACTACACTTTTTTGCCTTTTCTACTGTATGGGTCAGGTCATCATTATATTTGTATTAATAATTATTTGATTAATAATATTGTTATTAGCATTCTACTGAACACTACTAGTAATTTACTAGCTTAGTGAACTTTGTATTCTTACTCATCTTGAAATGAAATCAGAAATTTTGGTGAATTAGTTGTCTGTAAACAATTCATCAGAAAGTGTCAAATTATAAACGTCGTCCTGGTTGACTTAAGCAGATTTCACCATCAAGTGTTTTCAGGGCCTTCATTCCACGGAGACCCCACCCCTGAGCCTGTCCCAGAGTCCAAAGCCTCACACCCCCCATGAAGAGCGGCTTCATTTAAGGATTTTGAGGCCAGAGGAAGGAGGGGAGAAGAGAAAAATGGGTAAAGGCCTCAAGAAGAGAGGCTGACCTATTGGAGGAACTGCTTTGTTTGTGACTGAAGTATATTTTTCGGTGTGGGGGGCTTGAGTGACAACAAGGTAGATGGAAATCAGGTCATATTCCCTCAGCTTATTTTTTCACGTAACACGCAATCAAAAAAACAGTTCTTCGAAGAGCAATACTGCACATTTTGAACGTGATTAAAGATTCCCCACCAGTTTAGAGGGGTGTCAGGGAGACTGTATAGTGCCTACATTTGCTCTGAGGAGTTGGGGGGCGAACAGCAGAGCTATTTGGATTCAATTCTGGACCACAATAATCAAGCAGATACCACGATACAGCAAGTTGTCATCTTTTTGCTGATGGTGGGTATGGCCTGCCATTTGTAAAAATGCATCACCTGGGAGGTGCAGTAAAGCAAAGCACAGTAAGACGAGGGGTACCTGTGTGTTTTGTGCAGCCCAGGCAGGGGCAGGAATGTATGTCCTTTAAAATAAGCTTTAACTGGCTCCAGTTCAGATCCGCTTGCTTTCTCATATGTCACCAGAAACGCCAGTGGATTTTCTGTTACCTTGTATCTAGCTGAGTTTTCTTGCAAAAGCATCCAGAAAATCTTCCAGCTCGATTTTTTCTTTTTATGTATGATTTCGATGCTATAAAATTTTGGCCAGATGGATTTTTAAGGTATTTCATGATTTTCGAGACAGAATTAGGGATTGTCAACTCATGTTTTATTAGTCATCTAGTTTTACAATATTTATCCAGAACTGGATTTTCCACTGAAATCATCTCTATTACTGACATCTTGCTATATTCAGAAATATAAGACCTTTGAGTTGGGAGGGATGTTAGCAGATGTTCTTCACTCATTTCTTAAGTGTTTCCTGAAGCATCCATGAGATGGATCTTGTAAAATAAGACATAGAACGAGAATAATTCTGTTGTGGACTATTGCCAAGTTGGTACTTAAGGGGATTAAAATGGAAGTGGCTTGATTAATTGACCTTAATTTAAAATCGTTTTATGGCAGTTATTTTATGGAAGTCATCATGAGAAGTTGAGCCGGCCGACCAGAACAAACTCTGCCTATCAAGATTTTGAAAATTATGTTTTTAAATATATGCAAAGGGTAAAAAGGGAAAAAAATGGAATAAAGAGCTTAGAGCCTGTATTCCCCTTGGTCTGAGTTGAAGCCCTTTGCAACCTGGAGTTCGCACCTCAGCGTGGTGTGGGCTTTGCCATCGGGCCCCACTTGGAATCCCAGCTGTCTCTCCTGCTCTAGTGAACGAGGTAATTCAGGGAGTTAAGGGAATTTTGTGGCTGGGGAGTTGTACCTTCCTCATGGGGCTGCAGGGACCCACCTGAGAAAGGAAGGAAGGCCTCGTGCATGGAGAAGTTACTTCATTTAGTTCCTCCTCTCCTTTCTCCTTTGTTTTTCCTTTTGCAACCATTTTGATCAGTTTTAGAGATTTATCCAAAAAGGTAATAATGGTAATAAATACTGAAGCATCAACATTTAGCAAGCCGTTTTTATGTACCAGTCATAGCAAGTACATTGCATGCATTTTTGTTTGTTTATTTTCCACAAGAGGCTATGAGGTTGGGTGCAGCTGAGGCTGAGAAGAAACCAAATGAGTGGTAAATGAGGTATGAATCCGGGCCTGTCTCACACCAAAGCTCTTAATCACTCTCCCTGTTGTTCCAATGATGTCATTCTAGGAGTGCTCAGTTCTCTGCCCCCATCCCAGATGACAATGACTGTGGAACTACTAACAGCTTACACACGGCCTGTGTGGGGCACTGATCTAAGCCCTTGTGTGTATTAACCCGTTTAAAGCTCACCACAGCCCTTTACAAGTCCTGTTCCTGGTCCCATTTTCCTATTCCATTTTTTAGACAGGGAAACTAAGACCCAGAGAGGCCAAGTAACTTCCCCACTTACCTAAAGTCACACAGAGTTAAATCTGGTGATCAGAGTCTGGCTCTTAACCTCAGCGGTCTTTCCCCTATTACTTAAGTGGTTTTTAAAGCCTATTTTATAAAGATCTTAAGCTAATCAAAGAAGAGACAGGAACCACTCCCTGTTCGCCTTAGCTACACTTTCCAGTTTTCCAGTAACTTGCAAAAGTGTTATCCTTGCTACGGTCCTCAAAAATAGTGATAGAATGAATGTTTCATCCAAAGGCTAAACCAAGACGAATGCCTAAACAAGGAAGAACAAATATCAAATTCTCTAACTAGAAACCTATAGCCAATTACCGAAGCTCATTGTGCCATCAGTGCTTCTACATCATGTAGAGTCGCTAATAAATGAAAGTCTTTGCATCTTTTCAAGTGTCTTCATATTTACAAGTCTCATATTTTACCATAGGAAGCGGCTTCAACAAGCATATTCATGTGTTGACAGTTCCAATTAATACAAGTAATTAGTCCTGACAGAACTGTGAAAAGAAGACCCATTCATAAATTCACTAATTATGTTACTCTGCTCAGAACTGAATCGCAGTCTAGTCTTTAATCATTTCTGTATATGGGCAAAAGGCCATCTTACTAAATTCTTCAGGCTTTCACTTTTACTTCTGGTAAAGGAATTTTGTTAAAATTAATTTATCGTTGGAACTTAGTTTTCCAGTATGCAGGCATTGGTGAAGAACAGACAGCTTTCTGGGGAGAAATAAATGAAAGGAAAAGCCAGGCAAGGAAGGAAGGGGGGAAGGAAAGGCCATCAAACAGGACCATATGCTTTCTTAAATATCTGAATCTTTTGCCCTTTTTGGTGCCTTTTCTGAAAGATAAGATAGTTTTATTTAGGCTATTGGTATGGTTATAGCAGAGAAAATTGGAAGATTGCTGCTTTGATCAAAGTTCGAGCCCTCTTCTCTCTGCTGTAAATAACCTACTATTTCAGGGGAATGGGTTCTGCAGTGGGGTTTCCCAATGCACCGTTGGCATTTTGGGCCTGGGTAGTTCCTTGTTAGGGTGGGTTGGGGCTATCCTGTCCATTATTGGATGTTGAATAGCATCTGGCCTCTACCTACTAGATGCTAATGTACCCTTCCTTCAGTAGTGACAGCTAAGTATCTCCAGATGTTGCCTCTTAGGGGGCAAAATCACCCCTGGTTGAGATCCGCTGTGCTAGAGTGTAAAAAATCATCAGGTAAAACTAATGTATAGGACACTTAATGTAGCTTCAGCTCTAGCTAAATCAATAAAGTGATCACTTACAAGTAATTTAGTGGTATGAAATCCAGATTTGGCATGATATTTCTTGAAATGTAGTACAGGCATCCTTTGGAGATGTTGTGGGTTCAGTTCCAGACCACTACAGTAAAGCGAGTATTGCAACAAAGCGAGTTGTAATCTTTTTGCTGGTAAAGGGTGTCGCCTTCAGTTTGTAAAAAATGCAACACCTGTGAAGTGCACTTAAGCCAAAAACAGCAAAGCAAAAGGTGCCTGTACTTGCTTCTTACCTTTTCAATGTCAGGGACCCAGCGGTCCTCTTTGATAGAAGGTAGAGTAGCGTTCAGGAGTAGAGTATCTGTATGTAACACCCCTTGCTTCTCATGTTAGATACACTGGGCTCTTAGCTTCCATGGATTTAACTTGTAAGGTTTTGACTATTTTTAGGTGACCTGAAAGTTTGAGTACTCAACTGCAGGTGTTCTTTGTCCTCCTTTCCAATCCACTCGTTCCTTCTCTTCCTTTCTTTCCTCTCTACCCTGCTTAGATTTCTAAACCTTTGTTTCATCTACTGTGTTACAAGTACCGTGATGCTAGGTCTAGGTCCTCTTTTCTTCTTCCAAGGCTTTAGTTACTATTTATATTCCAGCAACTTCCAAATCTGTCTCCTCAGCCCAGATCTCTTTCTGAGTTTCTGAAATTCTGTATAAACCTACTCAAGGCATTTCAGATGCAGCATGTACAAAACTGAATTGGACCTTTCCACTCCCCTCCCCAACTTGTACCTCCTGGGTATTGTCGGTACCCAGGCCCTCATGATGCTAACTCGAAATATGACTCATGTCCTTCCACTTTCCATGTCCACTGCCATCCCTGACTGGATGGTAGGCGGGGATGGTGAGGTGTAAGGACCAGATCATGTCGGGCCCTTGTTATTGCGCCAATCGAAAAGCTCCCCCAAAGACACATTACTAAATGCCCTTTGGAGGGGGCTGTTACACCCATACCTGATGAAGAATTTTCTTCTTAGCATTATAACAGTTAAAATTTATCAAGATACACGGTAAAAACTTATTTCCAATAATGACTTCTCCTAAAGTGAGTTGCAGAATTACAGATTAGAAAAGTGGAAACCTACTAATAGATGATCATGATCATGAGTGCCAAAAAGCCATCACATGCAGAAGGTGACAGACGGGACGAGAGTTCTTAACCTTAGACGCTTTATCTGTGCTCATTGATATAAACCTCTTTAGTAACTCAACAAATGCTTCATCCCTTCTGTGAGCCAGGCAGTGTTTGTTACTGGATCATGAGAAAATGTCTAGACAGACTTTGGTGAAGTACATAGAGTACTTTGGGGATATCCTGAAAAGATCACTGGTTACGTGGCATTTGTGGAATCCACTCTTGGGGATCCAGGGACACCTCCTAAAGAGATGGCTCAGCTTCTACATCAGGTTCTCAAAGTGACTCCCAAACCAGCTTCAGAGCATTCATGTGGGAACTCACTAGAAAAGTAAATTCTCAGGCCCCATCCCACACCCACTGAGTCGGGAACTCGGTGGGTGGGACCCAGCTCTGGACACACGAAACCATTCTCCTCAGTGTGCAGCAGAATCACCAGCACGGCCCGGTGAAACCCAGACTTGCTGATATGAGATGATCTTCAAGGGTGCATTTTGGAAGCAGTAAACACCGTGACTGCTACCGTACTTTATAGTATTGGTGATGGTGGTTGTATTTGTGTGTGAAGTTTGTGTGGAAAAAAACAAACAAGGCAGGGTAGGTAAAACAGAGCTTTGTTGTGGGCCTTGTCTCAAATTTGCATCTTTATTTGGAAAAAGAAAAAGTAATGCCTTCTTAAAGTTATTTCCAAATGGATTAAAAGGAAGTAAAAACATCCCTGTACATGCAGCTGTACTCCATAGTTGCAAAGATGTGGTGGCCATTTGCTCTGGCCTTGAGGTGGCTCAGCCTTTTTACAGAAATCGACCTCTACTTTTGATGCTTGTGATATTAGGGGCAAAGGAAGAGTCATTTATTACAAACTTATTGAATACTTTGCCTAAAAAGAGAGAGTTAAATCATTTTCAGGAAAATTATTCCAAGTCTCTTAGGTAAGGGCCCTTGTAGCCTTTGACTCAGTCACCAAAGAAAGAACCAGAAAAGGGATGCTAAAGTGAGTGCAGTTTGACACACTTCTTTTTTTTTTCTTTTCAGAGCTGTGCCCTTCAAACCACACTCATTCTGCCAAGCGAGTTGCCCCCTCACTTTTAAAACCACATGCATTTTGAAGGAAATGCAATCCATATGTTCCTGAGTCACTTAATGTCAAGTCATTAAAATGTTATTTTGTGAATGCGATTCTATGTTTGAAGTCGTAGTAAAGTATTTTTAGGAGACTTTCGTTCTTCATAATGCTAAATTTTTCTTGGTTTGTTGTCCTGTTTCATTTAAACACAGTGCATATCATCTTAACACACATCCTGTGGTGACACAAAGGAAATCTTGAAGCCAGAAGAGCCTGATCTAACACACTTGAAGCAGCCGGTTTCTATTTGCAGAGGTTTATAACTGTTGTTCCTCTTCAGTTTTTTTTTACATTGTGTCCTGGGCAGCTTTTAACCTGGTCCTGTCCCATCCCAGCCCTCTTTTCCTTCTCCTCAGAAGGGTACCCATGAAGGAAAATAGGGAAAATAGAAAAAAAAAAAGGGGGGGCATAATAGAAGTGAATTGCCTTCTAGGGTAGAGTTCTGTTATACCACAGGACCCTATCTTTCCAAAACTGGGTTCATTTTCTCCTAATATCTACTCTGATTCACTGTCGGGAGGATTAAGGTGTTTCATAAAATGTCTACAAAACAGAGAAGTAAAATTTAATTTAGGAACAATCTAAGCTTCTCATAATTAGAGCAAATAGATGGTGTCGGCTCAGGCTGAAGCTAATTGAGAAATGGTTTCATTTATTTATTTTTTTTACAAAAATTAGCTTTAAAAAAAGATCTCCATGTCTTTGGAATCTCATGGACCAAGGGTTGATCTGTACAGAAAGCCTCCTGCCGTGGTGTATGTGTGTCTGTCCATCAGGAACATGTGTTGGCTACAGAAGGCGCCAAAGCAGTCTTATTTTTAGGGTGAGGTAGCTGTTTATCTCTGTTCTGAGTGCTGGGTGCAGCCAAGGCAGCAGGTGTGTAGCATCAAACAGGAGAAGAAACATTTGCCACCCAATGGACAAAGACTGAAGGCGTTAGCGCAGCTCATCTCTTTGAGCTCATGAAATCCTTTCCTCCTTTTTTATTATTATTATTTTTTTAAATTTGGTCCTCAAAAACAGCCCTGCAGACTGTGGTTTCTGATTTGGGGTTGGTTATGTTTTCATGAGGAAATTGAGGCTCAGAGAGGTTGGTTTCCTCGTTATTTCACAAGGCGACTGTGGCCACTGGCATGGGCCTCCGTCTCCACTAGTGTGTGAACTCCACGAGAGCAGGCACGTCCACCGTATGGTGGCATTCGGGGACCTCGGTGGGCTTTTACTTTTGGAAAAGCCACCCCCTATCATTTTAAATATTTTTAAACATCTGTAATCCCATCCATAAACATAAACACACACTAAAGTAAATGAATATATTTTATATATGTGATGCACATCACACAACTTATAAATGGTTGATATGGTACATGTAATTAAACGTTATTCATCATTATAGGTTCTTTTTCACTTAGGAGCCAGTTATGCCAAAGTCTCAGACTTTTTCACAGGCCTTTGAAACGCTCGTGGCTCTGAGCACTGTGCCTCCAGCAGGTAAAGCCACCCTTTTGGCCTTAATCACTCTCGTGTCCCCTACACCTATCTTATGAAAGAAAAAAATACAAAAGGACTAGAGGAGAGGAGAGGAGAGAGAGTGGCAAGGATTATCTAAAGGGAAGAGCCGATCCTCTAGAACATTTAATGTGTGGCGGGAATCCCAAAGTATATTCTCCCCAGAGGAGAAACAAGATCTGCCTGCCATCAATTTAAGGAAATTGCATGCAACGTTTTCTTGCCCTGGGGACATTGGTGACTTCTGAGCGGGTGACTGGGGGGGGCTGTCTGGCCTCGTCAGTAAACAAGTTGGGAAAGTGGCATTTTTGTGTCGCCTCTTCCACTCTGCTCCCTCACGCTTTGCTGTTTACCCAAAACAATCCCCAGTTGAAGCTTGGTATTCATTTATTTAGGCCAATGTCCATTGCCTTGGGAGTGTTTTGGAAAACTGTCTCTAGATGCACTCTCTCATACTCACGCCTTTTTTCCTGCCCACACCTCTCAGCAAGAGTTTTTCAAATATTTCATATAGGAGTTCTCCTGTTATAGAAGAAGGTAAATTATTAGACCAAGAGTAATCAAGTCTAAACATTCTAGAGTTTGTTGTCCAAGGAAATACAGTCTCTTATCATCCCTGTTGTTATTATTTTAGGGGGTAATGACCTTCACTCACTGACAGAATCGCATCTGATCCAATCTCCCAGCATTTCTTAAGACTTACAGTAATTTTAAGGCCAATTCATGAGAGTAGTCTGTCCTAAAATTGTCATCCTGACCGTTTATCCTCCTCACAACCCCATTCCGGATGGTTTCCTTTCTGTTTACATGGACCACTTGGTGGCACAGGGCTCCCTGTCCTGTGATAGACTGGAGGGCTGGGGGGAGGAGGCCCAGACTGCGTCACAGCCTGGCCACGCTCCCTGTCCTTACGCTTCACAGGCCTCGACAGGTGACCAGAGCATTTCTCATCCAGGATCCCTTTTGCGTAGTTGTCACAGTGTAAGTGGGATTCCGACCCTTCTGTGCCACACACTCATGCTTCTAAAGCATGCCTCGCCATCAAATATCGGTCTGAAATGTGGCTTGAAATGAGCTGGGCTGTTTGCTCCCTGGTGAAACAGATGGAAAAGGGACCTTGGGGTCGTTTGCTTCTGAGCCTTTGCTTTTGAGACGAGGCCCACGAAGCCCAGCGAAGGGGCATCACTGGCACTCACGTCGCCGGCTTCCCAGCTCAGACCTCTGTCTGCACCTCAGCTCGTCCCTCTCTCCCTTCTGGTTCGCATTCAGTACGGTCTGCCTTCGCGAGCGCCTCCTCTTTTTCTGTGTCAACATGAATCTGAAATGAATTGGCTTTGCCCCTCCGCCCCGCCTGCCCCTGTGTGTGTCTGAAACAGCCGGCTGGGGTTCATGAGGATGCTACGTCTTCAGATGGTGAGAATCCAAAAGAATCCCTCATGCTTTCTGTTTTGTTTTGTTTTGTTTTGTTTTGTTTCGTTTTGTTTTGTTTTACAATTAAATGACTTGGATGTCGGTATCTGAAGCTGGAAAGACGAGCCCAGTTCACAGTGCGGCAATCACGATGCGATGAGGCATCATGTATGACTTGTAGCACGGCCCAGGAGCGACCATAAACGGGGTGACGTGCTGTCCCTGATCAATCGCTGTGCAGAGGGAAGCACAACAGTCATCCGAGGCCACGAAAGTAAGGCCGAGTTCTGATAAAAGCGGTCCTCCCCAAGTTGTATGCAGAGCAGCCCCTATTCCAGGCTGCGAGCGAGTCCCGAGCCTTCGTTCCCAATTAGAGAAAGCTTTGAGGTCTAACGGCTCATAACTTCGCACTGGGGATGTTCTGGCGATCTGAGGTTAGAAGGCTCGTCTTTGAAATCGAGCAGTTGTGCTTTTGCGTCGCGTTCCTCCCAGGGTACCGTCCTAAGCACAGAGGGTTTGCATTTGAACTTAAATTTGAACAGTGTGGGTTTTTGGAAGAGTTCGCCACATCAGAGGGAGGTTGCTCGGGCAGGTTTTATAAATTCTTTTTTCCTCCCGTATTTAAAGTTACAAATGACTCATAGAAGTGCGTTCCATTTAGATCAGTCGTGTTGGTGGAGTGTCCTCCCTGGGGCTTTTGCTGTCCTTTTTTTCTACCCTGAAAGAATTGTCTGAAAACAGGCCTTCGAGGCCGTTTGCCAAGTCAGTTGCCCTTTATTTCCTCTCTTCAGAGCCGAAGAAACCCTTCTGGAAACGTCGTTATGTTGCGCCTTTTCGTGGTCATTTTTTGTTGTTGTTGTTGTTGTTGTCGTTGTTGTCATTTTAGCTTAGAATATCCGCAGTGTCATCGTGGAGTTTCTGCTTTGTGACCCCCTTCCATGCCCTGACAGCCTCCCATTTAAGAACAACACACACACACACACACACACACACACACACACACACACACACACACACTGATTTTTTGCTGAGTGAAGAGAGGTTGGATGGCAAACGTGGAGGTGGAGGTGCCGGGTTCCAGAGCAGTTGTGAAGAACACTGGCTTCGGTTCATCCCCTGGGGTCCTTGCCGTGAGACACACACTCCTTCCTTGAGCCTCAGTTTGGCCATCTGTAAAATGAGGACAGTAGTTCATGCCGTCCACCTCCTCCACCGCCTCCCATTTATTTATTCGTCTCTGTGTCTGAACACAGACGTTCACTGTCCTTGCCCCCACAGAGCTTACAAGGACGCACATCACTGAAGTAGAGTCTTGCACAATCGCTCACAGTGGCGTCATGTGCTTTGAAGAAAGGGGGTGTGAACTCATGAGAGCTTAGGGCACAGCGGAGATGCAGTCCCTCTCCCGGGAGGATGGTGCTTGAGGTAGGATGAGGTGAGGGCGAGGGATAACTCATGAGCAGGACACGAGGGAGGGTGGGCCTAGTGGGCAGGGTATGAATCTTGAGCTTTATTCTTAAATAAAACCCTTAGAGGGTTTTAGGCAGAGGATAAAGTTGATCAAGAGGTGTGTGGTTTTTGAAAAGCTCCCCAGCTGCTGTGTGCTTGTGTCTGGTAGGAAGACAGAACATGGGAGGTCATTTAGGCGTCCAGACACCAGTCCAGGCTCACGAGGCAGGTGCGGGCAGGGTGGGTGAACGGACAGTGGAGAAGAATGGCTGAGTTCGGGGCATGTTCAGGTTAGAAAGGCAGGATTTGGTGATGGGTCGACAAGGGGCAGGTGAGAAAGAGGAAGGTGTCCAGGATCGTTATAGGGTCTGGGTGTGTGTGAGTAACTGAACGTATGGCGGGGACACTCCCAGAATGGGGCAGCCTGGCAGCTGGAAGAGGGGTTGTTAGTGTAACAGGTTCCACTTACCTACCCTTGGTTACCTTGGGCCAGGGGCTGACATCCTTTAATCCAGCGGTCCCCAACCTCTTTGGCACCAGGGACCAGTGCCCCTATGAGAATCTAATGCCCGAGGATGTGAGGTGGAGCTGAGGTGGTGATGCCAGCCCTGGGGAGCGGCTGCAAACAGGGATGAAGTGTCACTCGCTTGCCCGCCACTCACTTCCTGCTGTGCAGCCGGTTCTTAAGAGCCCACAGACTGGTATATTGGTCCGTGGCCCAGGGCTTGGGGACCCCTGCTACAGTTAGTTTATTTCAGAGCGCATCTACAGTGTAGGTATTCGCACCACACGGTAAGAAAATGGAGAGTCCGTGAGTCGAGTATGGAACTTGTTCAGGGGCACAGAAAAAGGAGCAGAGCCGGGATCGAATTCAGATCTGCTGGGTTCCAGAACCCATTTCCTTGTGCTGTGTCCCACCAGCAGGGCACTTTGTAAATAAACAAACAAACAAACAAAAAACAGTGCCCACTCCCGATTTGACAAGGAGGCTTGGATCAGGCAGGGGAAGTGGCTGAAAGAGATGACAAGGAAGCCAGGCAATATGAAGAGACCACGGAGAGACCTGGGTTCCGGTTCTGCTCCCCTTAGCTGTGCAGGACAGGAAGACCGTTCCCTCTCCGGGCTTCCATTTCCCGTCTCTGAGATGAGCAGACTGGATGCCACTGTCCCAGGAGCTGCCCTTCCCTGCTCCGAAAAGCCATGATGTTTATGATGTACTGGGGGCATCTGACAATCTCCGTCCCATACTGGATTGAATGTTTAGAGCTCCTCTCTTAAAGCCATAGCTAGGCTTTTCGGTATTAGCCTTTAATCTGGCCACAGCACGTACTTAGACATTTGCAGAGAGGCCCAGGAAGCCATGTGTTCACCCCGTTCCCTAAGTCATCATGTGGCCCAGGTGAACCTAATTCTGGAACCCTGACTTGGCCTTTAAAGTTCAAAAGAATTACTTTCGGGGTCTCCCTTTCTGTTCATAAAATGAGTCTTATTTGACAAGAAATTATTAACTGACGTGCAAGAATAAGTCATTTTTGTTATTGCTGAATGTCTCTCTCCATAGAATGATTTCTGAGCAATTCTAGGTTACTTTGAGGCAGGTAGGGGCAGGCTGTTTCCAGGGTGTGAAAACAGTCTGAGAAAGCCCCCACGTGTCTTCCTGAGCCAGGAGGGCTTGTCTGTTAGAGATAATTCGGTAATGGGTGTGTGTGTGTGTGTGTGTGTGTGTGTGTACACACATAGATGTGTGCCCACGCTCAAACATGCGCACATACACTCTCTTTCATGGGGCACAAGATCAGAACTTGATATGGGTGGGGGTGAGCTAATCACACACAAAAGGAGGCACCGTAAGTGGTAGTTAGGCTCAGGGTTAGCTTAAATGCCGTCAGATACAGAAACAGGCATATTTTTTAAGTGACCATCATACTTCCAGAATACTTTATCGCATCTCAGAGGGTCGTGTCCATCACCATTCTAGGCTACCTCTGAGCCACGTCAAGAATTTCTCAGCTCCAAGGTGCAAAGCGCAAGGCCCTCGCTCATTTATGTTTTCTCCAGATGACCTCTCCCTGCCACTTATCTCTTGGAGCTTGTCCGCTCTGAAAGGATAAGGAGTTGTGTCATCCTCAGTGTCTTGAGTTATCTAGGCCTCTGGGGAAGAAGCCACCCAGTCTCTGAAGCCACTAGCTGTCACCAGGCAAATTTGTGGCGATGTCCTGCTGACGGATACGTCATCTTTCTTCCCCTTATTTTCACCGGCTCCTTTCTCTGCCTTTGCCTTTAACCCTCCGCACACACATCTGGGCATGGTCCTGGCTCGGCCTTGTTTTTGGTGGCGGGGCCGGGCCACCAGTTCTCCCGGATGCCCTCAGCCTATCCCCACTGAGTCACGTGCCTCTCAGACTGGCTGTGATGCCCCGTCATCAGAGGTTTTTCTCAGAACAGCCTTGCCTTCCTCTCGCGCCACCTGTGAGGGCAGGATGCCAAGCGGTTTCAGCTTTTGTCAGAGCTGTGAGCCACGATGTCCTCCTTAGCCACTAAAAATCTCAAGGACAATTTCCTCCGTCAGGGATCGTTTTTGTGATTATGTGTTGATATTGGCATCTCCGGGTGTGTGGTTATGTACTAAGCAGGCTCATGTGGCATTTGAAAAGGAGAAGTTCTTTGAACTTTCAGTCCTTAAGATAGCATTCAGGCGATGTGTACATAATACCTCTCTTATCTCAGCCTATTTTTAGCTCTGGAAAGTTCTCTGTAGTATCTGGAACCCTAGAGCCCAGGCAAACTGCATGAATTTCAGGGAAAAAACAAATAGACCGAATCGTGTTCTGCAGCTGGTGGCTTTGTGGCCTCCTCATAAACCCTGAGTCTCAGGGTTTGGGAGCTGGTTAGTGGCCGAGGCCAGAAACCGAGATTCCGCGCCCTGCGAGTCTCCACCTGCCACCACATATCCACATGTCTCAGTGTCGTCTGGCCCCATTGTCCTGGCCTGAGCCTCCTGGTCCTCTCTGTGCCCAACCCTGACGGTGTGGCAGTTGGTTCTTTGTTCACCCATCAGACCTTCGTGATGACCCATGTGCCAGGCACCAGGGCTCCAGGGATGAACCACTTCATTCCGAGGGTTGAGCATCCCTGGGTTAGTTTCACCTGTCACATCGTAACTGGCAGGACCTCCAGGCCACCTCCATGAACTGGGTTTGCTGTATTCCTCAGGAGAGCTGCGTGGCTTTTACAACCTGCACCATCTAGAGTGGAATATAGCACAGCCTGGGGCACTACCAGGGTCTCTGGCTCATGGAAGATGTGACAGGAGACCAACTTGCACAAAACCAAATGGCATGCCGATGCCGATGGTGAAGCCAGATGAAACCCCAGAACCCATTACCACATTCCTCTGCTGCAAGGTTCTCAAATGGGGCACCGGCGACGCCAGACTTACTCAAGGTGTCTGTGAAAAATCCAGACATCTGGGTCCCACCCCAGCTGTCGATCTGGGATCTCTGAGGTTAGAACCCGGAATCTGCCTCTTGGCATCCTCCCTGCCCCCCATGAAAGAGGGGTAACTACTCTCCTAGTCCAGCACCTGGTCGTTAGCGTTTCAGCATTCCACGCTTGCTCAGGACCATGACCTGGAAGCGTTGGGGACGTGTGGGACCTGTGTGTGTCAGACCTCACCTTATTTGCTGTTCGTTGGCCCACCCACCCAGCCTAGGGGTTGGCCATTCCAGTCCCCTTCCTGCCCCAAGCTGAATGGCTTTGTTTTGTCCTGATGCACCCTCACCTGCAACAGTTGTCCACTGCGACCTGGATTTGACCCTGAATGGTCGTTTTCAGCAGTTTTCAACCCAAGATTCTTTGTTCCTTTCCAAAGTTCTCCTATTGACTCTCAATCTCACTGCCTCCCCCCCCATTTCTGATTTCTTGGGATGATGTTTACTTGTTTGTTTGTTTGTTTTGTTTTTATCATGCCCAAATGTTAAAGGCTGTTTTTTAAAGACTGAGATTTCTGAGGGAAATATGGGCTAATTTGAAATGGCCTTTGGATTTTCTAGTCAGTGAAAACATTTTCTTGGGCCTTTGCTTAAAGAGCTGGAAATTGGGCTGTCTGTGATTTGAAACTCAGTCAAAGGGAGTGAGGGGGGAAAAAACGAAACAGGTCTAAGTGTCACCAACAATGTTTCTCTATACCACTGTCGGAAAGGGGATTGGAGAGCCTGGGCAGGTGTGTTGGGGATTTCGTGGTTTCTGAGTGGAGGACTTGCCCTTCTGCATGAAGGAGGGTGGACTTTGCCACTAGCATTTGATCCTTTGGAGGCAGGGAGCTACCCGGTGCTTGTGAACCCAGCACTGAGGACAGGGCATCATCTACCAGGAAGCACATCCTTGTGTCTGTCCCTCAGGTTGCTAGGGGTCTGCACAGCATCGGGACAGCCAGGCCACCACTAACTAAGCCACCAGCCTCAAAGACACCTTCATGGCCTCCCTGAGCCTGGGCCAACCTGGACAGCAGCAGGGAAGTGTCTGGGGTCATAGGCTAAGGCACTGGAAACATTCTCCAGGGAGACACTGTTGGTACTGGAGGACTTTGCAGGTTTCCAAGGCTTGCGGAGTAAGTCCTGGTCCTCCAAACCCTGAACCTCTGCATTGGGCACAGTCAGAACAAGGGCAAATAGGCCCTTCTCTGTCCTGCTTCCTCCCTCCTGACGTTCTGCTGAGCAAGAAGGGACCGAAGGAAAGGCTTGGGGGCGAGTGTCAGTGGGGGTTCTGTTTCGATGAAACTGTGAATCAGTAAACAGATCCACTCTGATTAGGCTTAAAATAAATCATTTCTAGAGCATCACCGCATCCAGGATTAGTTGTCTTGCTGCCACAGATTGTATCTGTTTATCTCTTCTAATTTGGAGTTCGAGTGACACAGATCATTCCAGTAAAAGCACTCAGCTATGCAAGGCCGTCTGCACAATAGCGAGAGTCAATTCTGAGTTTAGAACTGGTTCAAACATCTATATCCACACTTGTATCCATAACCATCTCTCTCTCCCACTGCCTCATCAGTCTCCTCCGCTCCGGGAGAAATCTGATATGATGCAGAAACTGCTCGATGCTGGCAAATAACGCCCAGGTTTCAGACCATCTAGACAGTAAACAAGTCCACGATAGTCAGTGCAGCAGCTTCTCTAGAGCCCATCTGTTCCAAAATAACCCCAGTTCTGCTTACGACGCAGAATGCTTTGTTGGCGGGAATTTGTCCTAGTTTTCCTCTGACTCCGTGTCCTGGGCCTCTGGTTCCACCTGCTGGCCAGTGTAAGTACCTGGACGAAATCCGGGGTGGATCTTTTCGTTGAAAGAAAAGTCAGAGCCGGAGCTCAGAGGTTCTCAAAAGTTAGTGCAGGTCACATTCCCTGAGGGTGCAGTGGCCCGGGGTCCTCGCCAAGCCTGCCGAATCGGAAGCTCCCAAACAGCCCTCGTGCTGACACCAGCTTGGAGAACCACTGCCCCTGGCATGCAGGGCCTGAAGGTCAGGGCCGTCCCCACCATCTCCTGCTCACCCCAAGGGGAAGGGACAAAGCCTGCTGGAGGCACCCGCTCCTCCCTCTTCCATTTTAACTCTTGGGGCTGAACATCAAAGCTTTATTCTCTCGGAATTCATCAAAAAGTTTTAAAATTAGAAAAACACGGCAGACACTGCTTAAGCAAGCGCTCACAGTTGTATCATCGGTGACACGTCATGTCAGTAACACAAACCCCTGATGTGATCTGGTGTGAAGGCCACTTGGCCTTCGTGGTCTCCTCGCCCCAAACCCATGACCCCGGTGTAATCATGAGAAAGACACAGACAAACCAGAGCAAGAGACATTCTCCAGGCCACGTGGCCGGCAGTCCTCAAGGCTGTAAGGTCATGGGAAACGGGAAGAGACCGAGAAGCTGCCACAGACCAGAAGACACCCAGGAGACATGACGAGCCGCACTGCTGGATCCGGGGACAGAAAAAAGGAAGCGAGTGGGAAAACCGATGCAATCCACACGGAGTCTGGCCTTCGGTGCATAGTGAGGTGGCCGACCCCGTACACTGTCCCTTGGCTTTGACAGCTCTGCCATGGTAATACAGGATGGTAACGTCGGGGCAACTGAACAGTTCGTTACCTCTCTGACTTTGCTGGAAACCTAAACTTATTCCCAATAAAAACTGTCTTCAGAATGTAGATGTCAGGGAGGAGGAGCCCCGACCGAGTCAGACCCAGTGAGTCGGAGGATGTCACCGTGGAGCATGACACAACCTGTTCTCTGTCCGGCTGCCGGGAGCCGTGGCCAGGCTGACTCGCGGGAAGGCAGAATCTTCCAGAGCAGCCCTCCCCGTCCCCCGGCCGCAGAGGTGGTAGGTCACTAGTGTGGCTCCTGGCCCTGCCACCGCAGGCCAGCCCACCCTGGCATCTCACAGGAGCCAATGCCCTGGAACCTTGCACCTCTGTGCGGGGGTGGAAAACGTCTAGTCCAGCCCCCTCACGAGGCTCAGAGAGGACAAGGGACTTGTCCAAGGTCCTGGCGGAGCCAGGTTGTAAACTCTGGTTTGCCCAAGTGTATTCTTTTTTCCAGTGTTTCTTAGTGGTTTGATGCATCCTCTGCAACAGGGGTGCCTGGATGCTCATTGAAATGCAGCTTCCTGGGCTCCAACCACCACTCAATGCACAGGAATCTGCATTTTAACAGGGTCTCTCTCCATTACGTACACTAACGTGTGAGGGGCACTGCTGCAACGTGGGCAGCTGCCCAGGACTGTCTGGCTTTGCCCAGACCACTGGCATTTGAGCTACTGAAGGGCCAGGACCCCGGCCCTGGCTCCCGCCTTCAATGCTACTTAGTTACTTTTTCTTGGAATCTGTGCTCCTAGGGACAGGGCTGCCAAAAGCCAGGAAAGACAGCATTCAGCCACAGCCACTGTAGGATGAAGCGTAGCCTGTGGCAGGCACGGGAGGAGGCAACGTTTTATCTTTTGAGCTCAATTTATTATAGTTTAAATATTCCCTTACCCATTACCCTCTCTTTTCTTTAAAATAACGAAATTAAAACTTACTCAAAGACAGGCCTCACGTCAAGAGGTGACAGGAAGTTGGCAGTAGGGCTTGTGCCATCATAGCAATTAGCACTCTAGGGTGTAAGGGCAGTGACCGGCAGGGAGCACATGGAAGCTTCTGAGCGCTGGAAATTCTCTGTATTTGGGGCTGGATGTTGGTCCCACGTGTTTGGTTCATGATAATTAATCAAGTTGCATGTACACTTTTCACAAAGGAGGGGAGAGTAAGAATGAGCATGGAATAATTACCCAGCAAAGATTCCTTCTGTCCCCCTTAGCATTCTCCTCTTATTCTAGTGGTCGGACCATACATTGTCTATACTGCAGAAAACACTGGACCTGACATAGTGGACTCAATGCTTTAGGCCAGGGGTCCCCAGTCTCTGGGCCACAGACTGTTACCAGTCCATGGCCTGTTGGAAACTGGGCCACACAGCAGGAGGTGAGTGGCGGGCCAGCGAGCAAAGCTTCAATCAGCTTTGTAGCCGCTCCCCAGTGCTCCCATTACCGCCTCAGCTCCACCCCAGATCATCAGGCATTAGATTCTCATAGGGGCACCAGTCCCTCGTGCCAAAAAGGTTGGGGACCGCTTCTTTAGGTTTCTCATGTTGCTACCTGGATCCTCACCTATTGATATTAGGTCCGTTGTCCCCAACATTAACTTACCAAAATAGGAAGAAAAGTACAACAGGTAAAGAGGCAACTGATGTTAACTCCATTTCAAAGCTTTTTACTTTGAGATTCCAGAATTTTATTTCAGAACTAAAAAATCCCCACTGTTGCTGATGTGATTGGTTGAGGAATAGAAGTGTGAATTTTTCTCTCAAGTCACATCTAAATGTTATCTTTCTTGTGAATCATAATTAAACATATGTTTGAAAGTTATGAGGTTTTAGGTGAATTTCGAACTAATTTTAGGTAGGTAGGTAGGTAGGTAGATAGATGATAGATAGATAGATAGATAGATAGATAGATAGATAGATAGATAGATAGATATCTAGATAGAATTAGTGACTCAAAAAGTAACATGGTCTTTTTACCCTTAAGCACATCCCCTTTTCAGAAATTGTCTTGCTAAATTGTTGGACATGGATTTCTTTCAGGCCTTCTGGGTCTTCATGTATAAATGACTTCACAAACATCTTTTCGGAAGGAATTTTGGAAGTTTTGTAATTTATAGAATTCTGATAAAGTAACATTTTGAAAGAGAGAACGCGGGTCTCATGCTGCTGCACCCACGTGACAGTAGAAATCTCAGGGAACACGGGTGACTTATTTAGAGGCTTCCTGGTCTTGCCAAAAAATATGTATGAAAAAGCGATGGCCTCTTAGCTTCCTAACTGAAAGGAAAGAAACGCCATCCTGAGACGTCGCTTCAGTATCATTTCCCCGGATGGTGCAGAGCACCCATCAGATCATGCGTAGCATCTGAAGACGAGCAAATTAGACATCTCTGTTTGCAGGGACGGTGGACAGCAGGGCGGATGGCCATCAACACATGGCATTCTGTTGCGCGATTCTCATCCGGATGAAATTGCTTCTCCTCCCTTAGATGTAAAACGCACAGGTTACTGCATTATTCATAAGGGGAGAGAACGGAACATTTTCCCATCGAGAACCACAAATCAATAAATCTTATGATCTCACTCCTGGGGCTGTAATTGAGCTAAATCATCTTAAACTGGGCGCTGTTCCTGAGGTTCTTTGAGGCCCGCTCACTGTTTCTTTGAGTAAAATTGAGGGCTGACCTCCATTAACAGGAACACAGAGGCAAGGCTCATAAATACTAATACTCTGTACCAAGTTCATCTGAGCAGGCCTGCGTCACCCAGGCCTGGAAATGTTCAATGTGTGACTGAACGCAGCGGAGAGGGAACCTCTTGGCTGGGCTGTCCAGTTTTCCCAGGACGGAAAAGCTTCTCCATGTCACAAAAGCGTGCTGCTACTGGGGAGTATTAATGACCTTTTTTATATCTATTTCTTAGAAGGCAGATATTTAGTAAGTAGCACCTCTGCGTTTGGTGCAAAACCCTGCCAAACGGTCTTCAAGCAGAATTGGACTCTACCTTTTAGGAAGTTGCTGTTTTTGTCATTTGATTTTGCATCTGTCTTAAACAGAGTTAAAGATGCTAATAAGTAGACATTTAGCACGTGATTTCCGAAGATGCTGGAGATTAAACACCATAACATCCAGAGCTCATCAGGCATTGACTGCACACCCGGTACTCAGCATCTTCTATCCATCGACACTTCTCGTCTCCTTGACTGTCCAGTGAAAAATCAACTCTTTTTATTTCCATTTTATAGATCAGGAAACCAAGGCCAAGTTAAGGTCGCCTGCTCACTCAAGGATGTGTAGCTAAAAAGCAGAGAAGCTGGGATTGAATCCCAGGTCATCCAACTCCAGCCGTGTCTCCTCACAAGTGAACCAACTCGATTGAGCCCGCTGAGATGAAGTCCCCTCTGGTTCCAGGCAAGGCTGGGAGCATCTCCAGATCCCTGCCATCTCGTCCCGTACACCCCAGGGGCCTCGTTTCCTCTTACGGTCCAGCTGAGCCCCATTCTAGACCTTTCCTGTGTGCTCAACAAATGCAGGGACATACCAAACATGCACGTCAAGACTCTTCGAGAAACACCTGCGGGGGATCCTGGAGGTCATGAAGAGAACTCATGGCTCCTGTGACGCAGTGGAAAATATAAAGACGGTCAGAAAAATAAATGGAAAGGTGGGGAATTGGAAGACAAAGCTTAGCTAAATCTTCGCTGGAGCAGCCGAGTGGCCTGGTCCCCAGTGTGGCACTGACCCAAAGCACAGAGGTGACAAACAGCATGGGTGGGTGGCTGACTCTCGTCACGTAATTGTCTTTAAAATATTATAAGTTAATTTATGCTTGAAACCTTTCCCCAAAAAATTAATTATTGGGAGTAAGGACAGTATAGTGTTCAGAGCCTGAGATGAAGCAGTGAAGCCATTCTTTAGACAGGATGGTGGCTTTGAGGTTGTCAGAGACACTGAGTTCGAAGGGTTTGAAATACCGATAACCCAGGCCCGGTCGCAGATCAGGCCTTGCTGTTGATGTGCTGTTGGCGGCGTGTTGTGTTGTTGCTGTGTTGTGTCACTGTGGTGTCGTGTTGTTGTATTGTTACACCCAAGCCCCTGGCAGTGGCCCTAGAAAGCCAACCCACTCCAGCAGCCAGTGGCCCCAACGTGGGGACTTCATAGTCGTGTCCATGACGGGAGCCGAGTTCCGCAGAGCCGAGGGCTTGGGCTGGATCTTCTTTTTCTGTTTCAGACAGAGGTGAGGCCCCCACACACTGATGCAGAGCAGGGGCAGTCCCTCGGGTGTCAGCAGCAGAGCAGAGGACGGTGACAGCCCGTGATGTTTGACGTAGTGTGTTGGAAGTGACGGCCACGCGGGGCTGGGGAATGAGCTCCAGAATCGCAGTCTGAAGACATAGGTTCAAGGTCTCCATCCCCTGTGTTAGCTCCGTGACCTTAGGTGAACCCCTACCACTCTCCGCACCTCAGTTTCCTTGGCTGCCAAATTGGGGTCAGAAAACTGGAAATCAAAAGTAATTGAAACAGGGGGCCTTGCAGGGCTCTGTGGAGAAGGAGTGGTGGCTTTTCCTCTCTCGGTGCGAGTTTTCTCCTTCGACACGTGGCATTTCTTCTGTTTGCTCATCCCCAGTTCTCCTCGACTGCCCTGCGAAGCCTCCAGGGAGCGTTCGCCGTGCTGGCTGCTCACTGTGAGGGCTGGTGCCCAAGAACCTTCACAGTCGGCCTCTCCTGATCCCCCCCTGCGATTCCCTTTGTGGACAACGTAATCCTCAGCCTTTCCCTTTGGCCACTGCGATTCCCGTGGGCATCTGAGACCTCTTTCAGCCTCCACGGGTTGTGTCCTGAGGCCCAGCATCCACATGCCACCGTGGGCTGGTGTCGCCTCTGCCCACAGCTGGTCCTGATGGTTCCCTGACCAGCTGGAATGGGGTGTCACCTCCTGGCCGGCGCCCAGAAGTTCAATTAAGAATAGTCCTGTTAAAAACAGCTGTGAAAGGAAAAGCAGGACTTGGACTTTTTAATGTAAAACAAATTTAAGTAATAAACTCATAGTAATTAGAATCAGGAGTTTCTCTGTCATTTCAGAGCGTTCACCACTCAGAACAAAGGGAAAATTCCTTTCCAAAAAATATATGGCAAAAGCCATATCCGGTAAAACTTTTCTTCTTAGGGTATTCATAAAATCTTTAGGGGAAAGTCTTCTAAGCCTATAACGTGTTTGAACATCACTTTTCCGGAAAGCTGATACAGTGACAAGTGTTTCTCTGGTGTGGGGCTGGGGCTGTGTAGTTCCAGTCAGGGACAGTGACGGAGTGATTCTTCCGAGGTCTCAAAAGTTAAGGGGAACCCGACATGGGTGAGCACTAGGTTGTCCCTCTTAGAGGACAGGCAAAAATATAAAGGGGTTGCCCCTGACGGCCTTTTAAAAATCTCTCATCTGACACCTGAAATACCAGTTGTGGACTGATTCTGAGTCTCCCTGCTTTCTCTGTCGTCTTTGCATCAGTCTTAACAATTGTCACGGTACGATGTCACCTGAAAACATCTCTGACAGGGTGCCGCATGCGGAGAGTGAGGCGGAGGGAGCCCCCCTTCATGTGGTTTCCCTTCTGGTCCCCCCCGCCCATCTCCCCAGCGAGGCCAGCGCTTCCAGAGTTTCTGCCTCCTCCTCCGTGTCAGTCGTGTCACAGCCTCATTGGGCTACGTGGCACGTAGTCGTCTGGCTGTAACAGACACCTTTGTGCTGCCGAGTCAGCCTGTGTTCGGTGAACCGCTCCTGTGTGTCCGAGACCTTAGGCATCCCTGGGGAGCAGCAAAAGACATGTCAGAGGTGCCCCCTGGCACTTTAAAGCTCATGATCCTAGTAGGAGAGAGAAGACGTGGGCTGTCCTCCCCGGCGGGACGTGGTGGCTGTTGCATGAGGACCACCAAGAGGAAGGTTCTGGAAGCTGAGGAGCTTGAATTGGGAGAGAGCTCTTCCATCAGGAGTGGCCAGAAGGCAGTGCGATGTGGATGGGGGATGGGAAAACGAATAGGACTTGTGGGCGATGTAGGTGATGGGAGACGGCCTTTCAGAGCCAGTGCCAGGTGGCAGAGGCACAGGAGTGGAGAGGTACAGGCCTGTGCTGCTCACCTGTCCCTGTCAGTGATGGTCTGTGTGGCTGCCTTTTAGAGGACATAGAAGCGCTTCCATGTCCTTGGGGTCCAGGCCTGTCTACTTTTATTCTTTTCTTACTCCCCCTGATGCCTGGAAGAGTGTTCTTTATGTAGTGATTGAACTGCGTGCAGCATTGTAAACTGTCAGTCTGTGCTGTTTGCAGCCCCAGGGAACCCTTTTCAGTGCTGACTTCCTTTGTCCTTCATATGATCTTCAAATATTATGCCTGCATTTTTGTCTGCCTTGCCCAGATATTGGTCAATATGGTAATGTGGCCCCTGCTCTGTGGTCCGTGATGCCCCCTGGGTGCTTGTGCCGTTCAGGCAGCCGTCATTCTGACTGGCTGGGCAGGTGCAGGAGGCACAGGTGAGAGGGAGGGGAAGGGAGGACCCAAAGGCTAATCAGAAGGAACCAACCAGCACGTTGGGTGGTGAAGCTGGAGACGGAGACAAGTTATCTCTGAGCATTAAGTAAACTGAGCCCTTGAGACGTTGGGGAATGTGAAAGATGCAAAATCACGGAGTATGATCAAAGAAAGGAGCTTCAGAAGGAGTCACACTGGGTTCTTAGACCAGAATGCACTAAAAGCATTTACTTGACGTCGAAACTCAGTATCGACGGCTAAAGTTGAAATATGTGTGTCATGTTTCTGTTTTAGGCGAAAATACAGATGATACCCACACCATTGTCTGTCGCCCTTGGAATCTAAGGACGCAGTCAGTGCCCTTTAAATGTCAGGATAGTGGGTGGGCAGAGTGTGATTTTCTCTTGTGCTTTCTCCTACAGGAAACAGCAGAATCAGCCCCCCGCCCTATGGCTTTCGTCTCTCCCCAGAAGAAGAGATGAGGAGAAGGCGGCTTTACAGATTTGACAACCAGTGAGGAGGCGTGACATCTTGGGCACCTGTGGTCCAGCAGTGTCGTTATTGCCCGTTGGGTTCATCCTCCAAGCCTCTAGCTCATTTTAAGGAAAAGCCAAGTGCCCTGTCATCACCCCAGCTGCTCACATCACCCTGGGGCCACCGTGAGTCTGCATTCACTAACACTTTGACTCGTTTTCAAAACCAGACTTATAGGGCGCGGCTTTCCCGAGCGGCCCTTCTCCTGGCCTTGTGTTCCCTTGCAGACAGGCTGGCCCGTCCACACAGGGACCAGCTCCCACACTCCTTTCTCTTACTGCACACTCATTCCACTTCTGAAGACTGTGACCTTCACCGGGAGACCTGTTTTCACCAGCCCCGAGGATCAGGCCCTCCTTCTGCCCTGCGTGCTCCCTGGCAGACTGGGCAGAAAGTGAGAAGCCACCCCTGGTCCCCCGGGCACGTTGCCATGGTGACTTCCCAGGAACAGGATGCAGCTTTCATGGTGGAACGCTGCTCAGCATCCTTGACACAAGTGTCTCTGCTCCCAGGGCCCCTGCATCCAGGTGGCATTGACCGTGAACTTGGGTCATTCCTATATCGTTCTGCCTTAATAGATCACCTGACTGGAGATGTTTTAGTAAGACCTCAGGTGGGGAACCACCCACGCACTCCAGCAGGTATCAGGTGGCGCCAGTGACTTGGGCAGCCTGTCCAGTGGCAATCTGTGTCCCTGTGGACGTGACTTGTATTAACTAATTAGGTAACCAGCAGCAGGTGCCATGCACAGAGTAGAGCAAAGGTGTGTTCTGTGGGTTGGGTCACGGGGAAATCGTTCCTGAGGAAGCTTTTTTTCCTCATAAAAGTGCCTTTTAATTGGCCATGATAGCAGCCACGTGTGCTTCTTAAGTGTCTAAGACACTCCTGCAGCGCTGTCACCCAAAGCCTGTCCAAGTCACTGACGACGTTTCCTGGTGCTTGTTTTCATGGATAAAAGGACAAAGTCAAATATCACTGATGTCTTCCTGTCACTGAGATATTTAAGTATTAAAGAGAACGGAAAGCAGAAAAGGGACCTTTCTATTTTGATTTAGAGTTTTCTGATTATGAAAGTAATATATATACTTTGTATGTGCATAAAGCAAACATGGGAGAAAAGAACCCACTTGTTAACAGGTTATTTCTGAGAGTAGAATACATAAGATTTTGCTTTCTATTTTTTTAAACAATTTTATACTGCTCTCTTTTAAAAAATGCGTGTATGTAGATATATATGTGTTACTTTTGCAAAAGAAAAACTGATTTATATAACAATAAATCGAAAACGTACAATCAGGAGAATGGACTTAATGATAAGTGCCGTCTGTTGAGAAAATTCACACTGTACACAGAAGTGCAAATTGAAAATTATGTCAGTTCTCACCCCTGAGAGGTACGCAGGGCTAACATTTTAGGAGTATTGTTTTCCTTCGTATGCACTTGACAGGTTTGGGGTGCACCAGCCATGCAGCTCTGTGTCCCGTCCCGGATCCGAACCGACCCGAGAAGGGCTTTGACCGTTGCATGTCAACGAGCTGAGGGAACCACTGGAGCCCTGCCCGCCGGCACAGGGAGACCTGGGCTCCTCGGGGTGATTTGTGATCGATGTAAAGCTGTGAATTCCGTCTATGTATCTAGTGACTTTAAACGTGTCTGTTCCAGCTAACGGTCCTCTCTCTCTCCCAAACTCTTTAAATTCGACTCCCATCTTCCCTGTTAGGGGAACTGCATCCTCAACACACCACCTTCCCGTGGTGCATGGAGAAAGCCATCTGTTGGGACACTGATTTCTTGTCTTCACTCTTGCTCGTGCACAACTACCCAAAGACGTGCCTTTTACACCGGAGCACGGGTTGCGAATGGCTCTGGGACCAGGCCTGTGTCTTGTTTGTCTTTCTCCACAGTCCCCCTCCACCTCTCCACCACCCAGAAGCCCTGACCCTGGCTCATTAAATGTAGTTTCTCATCAAAGTGTTTCCCCCACCACCTCAATGCATTAAAAGTCCAGTCAGTATTCTATGGACATATTTTTTTAATTGCTGTTTAATCCAATAGTAGCATCTCCTGGTCCATTCAACTGGTCAGATACGAATTCACTGGGATTGGCTCTGGGATGGTATCACTAATAAACACCTTTATTTATGGAGTGGAACAGCACTGGACTTTCGAGATGTGGGAAAGGTCATTTCAGTTCTAAATATAAACCAGTTATCTTAGCACAGCAGTAAAGATGTTATGGAAATTATTATAATTACTTTGTTCGGTTAATGGGCTTGCCTATACCCAGGGCTTGTTATTTTTAATGTCCGTCTTTTTTTTTTTTCTTTTTTTACTTTTAGTTATTTTTTTCTTTTTCTTTTATTTTTTATTTATTTATTTTTTCCTACATTAGGGAATCCCCAAAGTTATGCCAACAAACCGGAATTGGGTTGAAAAGACAGACAAAAGCAAGTGTATTAGACTAATATCTCTAATAGAGACTAAGCCTTTAGAGAGCTGCTTTTTAAACTTGATTTCTTTGTTAATAGTAATGTCCTGATTGTCTGCGAAACCTCCATTTTCCACAGATGGGTCATGGTCGGTCAACTTCTGAAACCTCCTAATTCAGAAACTTGGTTCCTGAGATGAGGGCGTGGTCTCAGTTGCTTCCTCCTGATGACCTTGGATGTACCGCGTGTGACTGTGATCGTGGGTGGCTGCTCGGGCCCCCTCCGCCCTTTCAGTCGTCTGCTGCTCAGTCGCAGGACGAGCCGGGAACGTCCGCCTTTAGCAGGAGCCAGGCCAGGCTACATATTTGGCCCATGCTCTGCTATCTAGGGAGTGAGTTAGCTAAAGAGATGAGATCTGTCACCAAGACGAGCTGTAAGACAGAGAGGGTGTGTCTGACCAGGCCTCTTTGTTCCCAGTCTGAGTTTCTCTTGAGAGATTCAGTATCCAGTAAAGAATGGTATTCCATTAGTCATGTTTTAAAACCCATCTTCTCTTCCCTTCCCTTCCCATGCTTTATTGCAGTCGCTTCCTAATTTTTTATTTCTTCCAGCCTTTCATTTTAGAATCACAAAGTCTGCTGAGAAGAACCTTAAAATCCCTCCACATTCACTGCTCTGCTCCATACTTTCCCCCTTCACTCGGTTCTAAATAGCTCCGCCAGTTACTCTTCCCAAATCTACTCTTGTGATGCCATTCATCATCTCAGCACCTTTTACTGTCTCTCTCTTGCCAAAGGACAAAGGTCAAACTCCAGCCTCAACCGCGGGGCACCAGCCAGACTTTCGGCCTCAGCCCCACTTCCCCGTGAGTCTGTGTCCTGCCGGCGGGGCTCACTGCCCAAGCTGTGAGTTTTCCTGACCCCGTGACTGACTCTGTGATGTGCTCTTATGTGAAACAGCCATCTCCTCCTCTCTCTCTCTGCCCACCTAGATCCTCCCTGTCCTGTCCCCAGACATCAGAGTCCAGAGTGACCTCATCCCCATCAGCTCTTCCCTTGTCAGATCTTTGTCAAAGTGTCCTCAGGCCTCTTGGAGATGCCGATTGTCCTCAGTCAGAGGACCTCTCTCCCTGTAGGTTGTAAGCTTCTCGAGGACAGGGTCCATGACTGTGTCTGTGTATCTCATTCTTGTACCTTGAACAACATTGGGTCTGGAACAATATTTGTGGATTGAAACAGATTGAAACTCATTTCCACTGTCACCAGTGATACACGTCAAAAAGATGTTCCTGTTGCCCATTGATATTGTTATGATATTGTTGAAATCGTTCTTATTTTTGTTTTCATTTATTTTTCTTGACTCTCATCAAGGAAAGAATGACTTAAAGGAAAGCATTTACCCATCAAAACCGAATTTGGGGCCTTCCCCAAGTCTTCATAGGATGACAGGCCTACTGATCAGACGGTGGGGAGATACCCACCAATGCATGTCAGTCTGAGGACACCTCCCACCTGCCCGAATGCTGTGACCTTGGGCACAAAACAAGCGTCGAGATGTATCACCTAGGAGTCCCTGTGACTACAGCCGGCCATTGTTCCTTTGCAGCTTTGCGTTTGATGTATCTGTGCCAGCATTTTTCCTTCCGTGGCATGTAGGAGCAGAGAAAGAGTGATCTCGACATCTTGTTCAGATGGCAGGAATGAACTGGCAGATTTGTGAATATGATTAATACTTGAGCAAGGAAAGCTGAAACGTTGCTAATAGAAGTCATTAAATTTTTGGTGGTCAGACATGCGGCTGCTTGGGAAGAGGATGGTGTGATAAAATCGATAGTATCAGGCTCTTGGAATCTGGGGCACACATGAGCAAAACCTGAGAAATATCACGTGCCACACGACTCTGTTCACAGCGCTGGACCTGGGTCCCTTCTCTAAGTGTTGAAGAGAGCTGCTCACCCACTGGCCAGGGTTTCTGCCGGATGTGACTTCATAGATTCCTGGTATTTATCTGAGGATTTATTGCCTAATTTTAATCTTGAGACGTGCTGCCTGTAAGATCCTTAGTAGCAGATAATTATTGAAAGATCCCATTGTATACCTACACCCCACCTTCTGCAAACCTGCATTTTATAGACACTGAAGTCCTTCTCAAATCTCAGGGTTGCACCCATACATTTTAAGATGATCACCAGTTATTCACTAGGATGGTAATGACCATCCTAGAGCCAGTCACCCCATTTCATCTTAGTCGTGGAGGCTCAGAGAGCTGCAGTGAGGGGTCTACACTCAGCAGCTAGGAATGGGCAGCGCTCCTTATTCTTGTGCGGAGCAGAAAAAAGGCCCCAATTTCAGTAAGAAGAGTTAGTCTGAGCAAGACGATTGACCTGCAGCCGCACACCACTGTCCTCCCACAAGTAAGATGCCCAGCCCCGGGGGGGGGCTGATAACCCACAGCAATGCACGTCCGAAATGGGCTGGCCCGAAGAACCAGAAGTGGGAATTGCTCCTCGGGCACCATGACAATAAATAGTGGCTCCAAGCCACACGTTGTCATCGGCTGGATACACCATTTACTGTTTGCTGTAAAGCAGACAGATTGCTTTGTGACCAGGAGACCTTTTCACTCCTGATTTTAAGGCTTCCCCTAGTTTTTTCAAACAAACTTAGTTGATTACAGGTTGATCATTTCATCTTTCGTTGATAAGACAACATCACTTAGGGTATAAGCCACTCGCTAGAATAATGTATGCTAGAAAGCACCTTGCTGGCACGCGAGAGAATAAAAATAGACAAAATTGGCTGGTTGCTGTTATTGTGCGGCCAGTTTAGGGCCTTTCGGATACTTTGTCTCCGACTCAGAGCAGCTCACCTCACTGGCTGACCTTGGATATCAAGGGGCTCCAGAGGCCTAGCTGGTCTTCAACTGACCCTGCAATACAGGCCTTCTGGGCTCCCCCAAACCACTGTGCCTCGTAGGTTCCCTGCCCCCATCCCTCCAAGAATGGCTTAAGGCAGCCTCCTGGCCAAGCTGGATGGCTGCCTGAGGCCCCATGACATGGGGCTTTGCAGTGACAGCAGCAGTTCCAGGGCCCAGAGTGACATCTCTATGGGACCTTGTGTTTTCTAACCAATCCACAGATGGGGAAGCTCCTGGGAGGTGAAAACGCCATCTTTAAGTGATATTCTGGGGTACAAGTTCTACCGGGTGCTGACCGTGTGACCTTGAGCAAGTTAGTTATTCTCTCTTAACTTCAGTCTCCTTATCTGCGAAATAAGATAGTTGAGAGGCTGAGAGGTACACATACAGCGGGATGAATACAGCATCCATCTCTCAGTTCCCGTTAACACGTAGCTCCAGAAATGGTAAATGCCATTACATCCGTCAGATGAGAGGTTGGACCAAATACCATCGAAGTTCCCCCCAACTTAAAAAGAATTCCTCCATGAAACAGCTACTGCACATCTGCACTGCGCCTACCCTGCACTTGGCAGTGTGGGCGCTACGACAACAGGAGATAATCGCTGCCCAACCTCTACTTCCCAGTCCCCGTGGTTGTCAGGGGCAGCACCTCACATGTTACATCTCTTTGCAGTTGTGTCTCTTTTCATCCTCAGAACAATCCTGTGAAGCAGGTGGTCTTGGTCTCCTTCAACTAATGGGACACAGGGCTTGATGCATCCCCATCTCATCACCATGTGCAGGACCCTGCTTCTGCAGCCTCTGACTCCCATCCTGTCCTGGGCTAAGGGAGTCACTTTCTACAGTCTTTCCATGCTCTTCCCATCTGCAGTGCATGCTTCTGCCACGTGACTTTTTCTGATTTCCCCATGAAGCCAGCTACGAGGTAGGTAAAGAAGTAAATTGCACTTGGGCTTGAAAGAAAATAATGTACCAGATAAGACACAGTAGTCTTTAGAGGTCATCACAGAATTTATATATAATAAATGATATTATAAATCATAATATAACAAAAACTTAAGTGTCAATAGCAGATCAGGCATCTTGCAAATGTTACATGTTGACAGTCTTTAACTTTATAACCGTAAGTTAGAGCAAGGGATGCGATTTATTGGACCCGTTTCACATTTTTGTCTATGAATCATTAAATATTTAAGCACCATAAAATTCAAGCATTTCACATGGATGTGGCAGCCAGCCTCGGTGGTTTAAAATGCATTATGCAGAGTCTCTGGCAGATAATAACAGTGACAATTGCAGAGTACTGATTTTTAATGTCAATTGTTTTGTTCCCTGCAGAACTTCCTGATAAGGTCCCTGCGGGATATCGTCATTTTTTTCCTTTTTGTAGTAATTTGAGAATTGAAATAAAATAGCATTCCCACACATTAAGAATTGGCCACGTATAAATAATTCTAATTAGTAGTTTACATGCCTGTGAGAACCAGAATATCATTCTGCTATGTAAAAAATATATATATTTTTCATATTAAATGGTTTGTTTTAAATAGAAAATGTGACCAAATAAGTGTCTGATGACTGTTATGCGCGAGGCATGAATCTATCTCAGTTTTCAATGCAAGAGTAGGTATTATGCCCCATTTTTTAAATGAAGAAAATGAGAAGAAGGGGTTTGGGGCAACAAACCCAGGGTAATGCAGCTAGAAAGTGACAAAGCTGGATTCGAACCTGGATTCAACCAATTCTAACACCTACGTTTCCCAATATTCTTGCGGCCACACCAAATAAAAATTCCACTCAACAAATTAGTTTGGCGAGCCGATAGAAACACAGATCTAATGGAATTTCCTGGCAAACTCAGAATGATTTGCTTTACTTTAACCTATAAAAGGCTCAAAATCAAATCCAGTGTTAGGGCATCCTTCTGTTGGCTTTTTTCCCAGGCACTGATAATATGTGTATGGACTTGGCAGAGGCCATGGTGCAGACAGACACCACAGGAGGATACAGGTTATAGGCTGAGTTCAGTCATGTCACAGTTCAATGACCTGTCTTCTCTCGGCCCAATCTCTCTCATTTTCTTTTCTGAAATTTCAATTTATGCAAAAGGAAGCAATTTTTCATCAAGTTGTGGTGGGCAAAGTGATGGTTTTCAGTTGATCCTGCATTACAGGCCTCTGGGTTCTGCCTAAATCACTCTAGCCTCTTGGGTCTCCAACCCCCATTCCTCTAAGAACAGCTTCAGACAGTCTCCATCAAGGCCGAGCTTATCAATAATTGTGAGAGGGAATTATGGGTGTCTAGATATGTTATCACAAGCAAATGTTTCGAAATAAGAAACAGTTTATATTGTTATTTTGTCAGTGAGAACCCTATAGGTAGAGCTGAATATCTAATGCCTAATGATGCTTATTGAGTTGTCATTGAAAAAGAATCGAGTGTCAATAATATATGTTATTTGTAGGCACTGGGCATACGAGGATGAGGAAAGCATGGCCCCGCCCTCAAGGGGCTCACACTTTAGCATGAGGACAGAGGAAGTGTGATGAGATGTGCCAAAAGCCGTGGAGAACATGAGAGAGTGGACTAAGTTTACGGGGAGCCGTGGAAGGGAGCAAACTCTCTCGGGAAATCCACATACAGGCCTCCCTGCCAGCTGATTCAGTCTTTAAAGATAAGTGGTTATCTGACAGGTAAACTTACCTGAGGGGGGACATCACAGAGCTAGGAGTGCACCTCTGCGATGAGCATAGAGTTACGTGTCAGCAGGCCAGGCCCTGCAGGCCTTTCGGCCCTGTGGGAAGTCACTTGAACTTCATGAGCTGTGGACTTATTAATGGATTTTTAAGGCAAAGTACAACTGCATCAAGTTCTTAGAGAAATGCCAACTGGGATTTGAAAGTGGAGGCCTCAGTTGCGAGATGTCTACGACGAGCATACATGGGCTGCAGAGGCAGGGAGCAGTCACAGGGAGTGCTGACCGAAGTTGAGGTTTGAGGACTATGAGAGGAGAAGGAATGGGCCGCCATACACAGTGTAGACACTGGGGTGCCTTGATGGATGGGGCTCTGCTCACTGAGACTAAGAAGCCCGAAGGGAACTTCCTGGCCTCCAACTCGCCACCCAGAGCAATTCCTGCTGGAGAGGACGGGAATCAGATGGGTTCCAGCCAACAAAGTGAGAGACGGGGTCTTGGGAAGGACCTTTCGAGAAGAATTACCACCCGTGATGGATTGAGAGAACCACTTGAAAGCTTCGTTCGTCTTTCACAGACAAACGCTGTTTCCAAGTACTTTACTATGTGACCAGGGGGAAAAAAAGAATGGCTTAAAATAACACAGTCTTCTATTCCAAGCAGTTATTTTTTCCTTTGTTTTGCCCTTTAGATCATTTAAAACACATTTTTCAAAACCAGAAGACAGCATTTGTGCTGCATTTCCAGAGGGTTCTTGTGATATCAGTGCCCACTTAATTCAGCCTGTTTTTGTAAAATTTATTTGGCAAGCGTATTAAGATACTATTCTAATACCAAAGCTAAAGCATTGCAAATACTTTTTAGCAAGCAAGATATGCTTCTTATGTTTCATTTATCACCCTACCCCTTCCCAGAAAATGTTCTCAGACCAAGTTGATGAATGAATGAGATGAATTTTTAAAAGGCTTGAGTTTTGGTAATACATGATAAAGCTTGTGGAAGCAGAAAAGTATAATTATAAATAAGGCTGAAATTGGCTTAACTTTCAGGTGCCCAATAATACGCGATATGCCATAGCATGGTTAAAAAAACTGGTCAGATGAACTAGGTACATCAAGAAAATATTTCATCGCAAAATGTACATTTTTCTTTTTACCAGAAAGTATTCTTAAAATATATTGCCATCCAGGGGCAGCCCATAACAAGACTCTTTTGAAATGTGTTCTGCATATAAGGGCACATCCCTCATCAATGTTTAGCAAGAAAAATATTTCTTATAAACAAAATTTTAATTGAGTTTTTCTTCTCTCAATTATTTTTAAGTGCATTTAGACTAAGCACTAAAATGAGTATCGCTCCTGGGAAATTTTTTTTGGTTTTCTCTAAAATGACACTTTTTTAAAATGAGGGAGGAAAGTTTCCTAAAAATCTTTTCCAATAAGCCTATTGATTTTTAGGATTAGACAACTGAAATTCTAGCAAAATAGGAAACGTACCTTTGCTATTCAGAAAACTACTGAATAAACCAGTATAGCGTCTAAACTTTTCTAGAAAATATTAATGCCAAATGTCAAACTGCGATGATACTGAGATAAAATCTAAAAATTTTTTAAGTTGGGAAAACCAGGGTGCTCCTATAAAAACCAGTAAGAGGAACGTATAATTCAAATTGTGGGTTGTCTTTGTTTCATTTAAAGATGGTGCCGTGTCTTCCTGGTGGGATGACCATGACTTAAATGAATCTTCTTACCTAAGTTTAATTAAGTCGGCCCTTAATTTTCTCCCAAGTGCATAATGATGGCTCTGTCCCCTCCCTGGATGCGATGCTGTTATGTGTGTGGACAGAGAGTCCACAGTGGGTTGCTAGGCAGCTCTGCGGGCTCTGCCGGGGAGGGGAGTGAGGTGCTTTGTATGAGCCGCGTGGCCGCCAGAGGAAGCCCCAGGTGGCTTCAGTCCCATTAGCACGCACACGCCAGAGACAGGCTGGACCCCAACTGGGGAAAAGCAGTCTGTTTGGAAGTTCCCTGCGATGGGGAGTCAATTTTTGTGAATCACTGCCTTCATATTCATTAATAGCTCTTCGGCTCTTAATCCCCCGTGGAATATATTTTTTCCGTAATTGCTGCTTTTCCAAAGGGTTGCCGAAGTGGGCCTTTCTAGTCTCCGAAAAATGCAGAAGAGAACATAATGTTTCACGTTCATCTGTGATGTGTTTATGCTAATGTCATGTCTCTGGGATACGCCAGACTCTGATCCTCTGTGACACGATGATTCATTCTGTTTTGAAATGAACTGTTAACTCTGGCTGCGTGGATCTCTTTTCTTTTTTCTTTTCCTTTTTCTTTTCTTTCTTTTTCTTTTTCTTTCTTTTCTTTTCTTTTTACATCTCCTTGGGTCATGGTTTTCCAATGCTTTAAAGTGCATGGAAAAATAGAAGACAGAGGAAATCATTTTGAAATGTTGGAAATCTCTGCTTTCTAGTCTCATTGGTTGGCCTGTTTATTTATTTTTCCTGTAAAATCCATCCAGAAACCCACCGTATCACAGAGTAATCGACTTCAATTGTTTGAGGTGCTACTGACCAATGAATGGAGTTTTCAGGAATGTCATTTGTCATCTGGCCTTATTCATCTATTTGCCTTCCTGTGAATTCGCATTTTAAATAAAGGCAGCTCTTCCACCATCCTCAATAAAATAAGAATATATCATCTAGATCGGTAGGTCCAAACGAATCCATACGTGCTCAACCGATCCAAAGCAGAGGAAAGGATTACAGTACTGCGGGAAGAACCACATTGAAACAGAAGGAACAGCTGTAACCAGAATCCGAAACGAGCACCATTAAATCTTGTAGCACAGCCGAGGACGCCTGAGCCCCACTAGGAAGCTTCTTTTGGCGACACGTTGGCAAGTGTGGGTTCTCTAGCTCATCTTCATGCAGACCTGGCACCTGCTGATTTTCTGGCGCTGAGCCTGGCTTTCTTTTAAGGTGTCTGGCGACGGCGCCGCAGAAAACTGCGATTGTGGCTTCACTACTGTCAGCCAGAAGCTATACTTATTTGCAAAGAAGTGGCAAGTTCCTTGCCGACCTTGGCATTCGAGGAATGGGGCTGCTCTGAAGTCCTCCAGGCAGCTTCCAGGTGACATGAGGGCCTGCCCTCCTCCTTGGTCCCCAGCTCCTGTGTGCTACCAGGGCAACGAGAGAGAGTTAAGGCTCACACCTGCTAGGCAACCCCAACCCCAATCAGCAACACAATGAAGTCTGGGCCTGACTTTGTCGCTTCCCCAAGATTATTCCACAAAGAACGAACTACGGTCTGCTGAGGCCTGGAGAAGCGAGAGCCGAGCTGGGTGGACACACATGCTTAAACCACTCTCACTGACGGCTCAAGCAATTCCTTCTTCTAAATTCAACCGAAGTAATAAAAAACCTGACAGTGAGGAAGAGGAAAGGCCCTGCATCTCAACGGGCTGTGGTTTGTGGTGGCCTTTACGACCTCATGTCCTACCGCTATCTACCTGCCCAGAGGCCACAGAATTACTGTCCAGTCCAGAAGGAAGGGGCAGAGAGGTGGGTGACAGCAGTGGGGGTGCAAGGGCTCACCATCAGGAAGGAGTAGCCAATCCAGAGGCTCCTCCAGGCGTGTGGACACGGGGGTATGGACTGGTCCTGGCTGTGCACGGCCACCGCCTGGGCCGGGGCCTCGCACACGGCGCAGCGGCTGATGTACGGGCGGATGTCCTCCTCTGCGACTGGCATCATGGGCAGGGGCGCGGCGCTGGCCAGCCAGTAGGATCTGTCGTTTCTCCGGGCATAGTGGCACACTTGGTGGATGTTGCAGTAGGCAAAGGGCAGCGTGCTAAACACGGGGAGGCACGACCCCGCCAGACCTTGGGAAGGGAAAAGAGACGACGTGGCAAGTGAGCAAGCAGCCTGTCATGACGGGCCCAGAGAGCTCCCTGCGTGTGCCACCTGCAGACACACACTCTGCAGACACACGCTCTGGAATAGGGAGGCTCCTGCCGAAGTCTCCTCCATGGTGCTGGGAGCCTGACCATTTCTGCCACGTCCCTGGTCCTGCGACCAGCCCTCGTTCCCTTATCCATTCCTCACTCATGAGCCACCGATGAGCCAGGTGCAGGAGGCAGAGCGGTGAGCACACCTGTCTGCCTGCTTTCAGCTCACGGCTGGGCCTGGTGGGGAAGCTGGAGGAGCAAACAGGCCGTGAAAACACAGCATGACAAGCCCTGTGTGAATGAGAAGTGCGGGGCCCCCAGGACCTCAGAGAGGGCTAACCAAAGGAAGTGATGCGAAGCTGGGGCCTGAAATACGAGCAAAATTTGGCCAGCTTTGGAGATAGTGGAGACGATTCAAAGAAGAGGCAGCAGTAAAGAGGGCCAAAGGCAATAAGGCAGCCTGGAGCACAAAGAGCTCAGAGAAATTCAGTGGGGGCTGGCGGTGGGTGGGGGAGACCTGTGTGTCTCAAGGGCGTCCAGACATCAGGCAGACCAGAGGATGTGAGCTTTGTCAATCTCATTAAGGAGTTTGGATTTTTCTCCCCAGAGCTCTGCAGAGCTTTGCGATGTCCTCCAGCTGGGCCGGGGCGGAAAACCAGACTGGCGGTACAGAGACCAGGCCGGAAAGAGACTGATGGCAGAAGGGAGAGGTGGAGAGAGGTAAACAGAGTCGAGATAGGCAATGTGACGTCTTCATTTCCCCCAGCCCTCTTGCATGGGAAAGGCCAGGGAGATGTATAAGAAGCTGCCACCCCAGGCCTGTGCCTTTCATCCATCCTTACTGACAGTGGGGGTCATGACCCCATGAGAGCAGTGACGAAACTCACCTCACCATCAACTGTCCCTGTTGGTATATCCTTCCTGTGCCCCCCACCCAACCACCATTATCTTAGAAAGACGGCACTTAAATTCTTGGCTTAAAATCAGTCTTACAAATCTACTGTTGAAAATTGACGAGGAGTACCTAGGACGACTCGAAATAAAGTTCTGTAATTTAAAACGAAACTGGAGTAGGGCAGGGACCTGGTGCCGGCTGATGCCACATCCTCATCATCACGGCGCTGCTGATGCTAAACACGGGAACTAACCACCACATCCTGATGAAATCATTTCCATTTGCAAATACATAAAAAATGCATCTTATATCAGAGTTACGTTTCACATAGAATCTCTGAGAACCATTCTTCAAAAGTAAGTAGCCAGGTAATGAGAAAGGCAGCCAGAATGAGCCTGTCGGGTCCCTCACAGGCCCACGGGCTTAACAGACTTCGTGTGGTGGTTTAAGAAGAAAGAAATCCCCTGAAAGATGAGCGATCATTTCAGACATTCGTGAATCCATAAAATCAACCCAGAAGTTCCACCCTTCGGCAGTGGACCTGGCCGCCCGGCCACGTGCCCTGCACGTACCGAGGTCCTGGTTGTGGGCTTTCTCCTGTCCTTCCAGATATAAGAGACTGTAGCCGGTCCAGAGCCGGGGCATGCCCGCGGGGCAGATGGGCTCTCCATCCGTCTGGCTGTGGAGAACCAGGAGGAAGCCACTGAGGTATCCGGGGCCAAACCCTTCGGGCCCAGGATCCCCGATGGGCCCGGGAGGGCCTGAAGGAACAAAGAAAAAGAAAAAAGAAAAAAATGAAGGCAGTTTAGGGCTTTGGGCCTCACACCCATTTCTGAGCACGTGTGTTCCCCTGCACGGCTAAGCCCTCGGGCACGGGGGGCAGAGTACTCACGGTCCACCCCTGGAAAGACCCCTCTCACCATGGTGATCCTTGCAGGGGGCTGGTTTGGCAAGGATTTGTTCCAAGCACCGCTGGGCTACGTTAGCGTAAATACAGAAAAGAGACAGAAGTCCCTGCCCTCCGAGAGTGTATGACAAACGATGAGCAAAATGAAAAGGGAAAGGGTGGAATATGCTAGAAACCGGCAAGTGCTGAGCAGGTACGAGCTAGACGGAGTAATGACACATCCCGTGTGCGATGTCCCAGCCTCCGCAACAGGGACTGGGACCCTGCCCGTCCGAAAAGGTGATTCTCAAAAGTTGGTGTTTCTTACACGTCCCGGACCTGGGTCGGTGTTTCTTACACGTCCCGGACCTGGGTCACGGTCCTGGCAAACTGTCGGTGCCACTGTAAGGAGGACAGGGCTTGGGACCTACATGTGTGACCGCGGATCTCTTAGAAGCTGGGGAGGTGGAAGGAAGGCCTGGTTCTAGAATTCTGGCTGGCAGGTGGGACGCGATCGGGTGTGCGGGCAGGGCCCGTCCCTGGCACCTCGGGAAGAAGGCCTGTGACTAGTTCTAATTGCCAAGAGCAAAAGGTGAAGTTTGACTTGGAAACTAAAGGTTTTTTCTTTTTCTTTTTCTTTTTATATAACTTGTTTCTGGAAGTCTACGGGGTCTCTCCCCATCACCCAGTGAACCAGAGGTTACGAAGTGGCAGCTGGTGGACTGGGTCGGGCCTCCTGTGTGACCTGTCAGGATTTCATAAGTCAAGGTCTTGAACTTGAAGAGCAGAGCGCAGGGAACACGGGGCCCTCGTTTCCATGGACCGGCAGAAGCAGAGCTGTGGCCCGTGGGTGGTGGCTCCGCTCTATTGCGGGCCCACCAGCCCTCCTCTCCCTCCTCACTCCCAGCCAGGCGTGGCCGGCCCTCCTGGAAGCTGGCTGTCCTGGAGTCTCTGGGTGCCCGCTGCCTGACTCATTGTCAGCGCATCATATTCCCAATTTCTATTCTAAAAAGTCTTCTCTCTCCCCTCACCCAAGGCTCACAGCCACATTTTTTATTTTCTCATAAAAGAGCCTTGCATGCCATCCAGCTTTACCGATGGCTGTACCATGAGATGAGGTGAACTCAGAAAACCGGAGGCCAAGTGACCCGGCCCGTGTAGAGGCTGATTCGTGCCCAAGGGCTTCGGCACAGCCTGTCAGAGGCGGGCACACGGAAAGGCCAGGCTCCCCGTGGGAAAGGCCAGTCTCCCCGTGGGAAAGTGACCAGCTGAGACGGCTGAGCCTTTCACGGTCTCACGTGTGGTGGTTTAGGCAAACGCTGAACTGGAGAGCGAGCCTTGACTCATGATGATGATGAGGATGATGAGGATCAGTTGGAACACAGGTTTTACCTCCCGTTCTGTTCTCGTTGCTTCCATCTTTCTAACACCTTGGTGAGTCAGTGTCTAAGGCAAGTGAGTCCATTGGGAAGGCTGCCTGAGAGGCCGGGGACCTTGCGTCTCTTTCTCAGATCTGCCATGTCGAAGACGAGAAACCAAAACTCTTTACCTGGGGCTCCAGGGCAGCCGGCTTCTCCCATGTCACCTTCGTGTCCCGGAGGCCCAGGAGACCCTGGCGTGCCATCCCGGCCCCTCCTGCCATCCGGCCCAGGCTCTCCTTTGCACCCTGTATGAAAGTCCACGATGGCAGTGATGAGAACAGAGCGACATCCCTGGCAGGTAGCTTCATGGCATGTTCACACACCTCAGGCCACTGGGGTTTCCCACTGGGACGGCAGCGACCAGCTCGTTTCATGCTCCCGGCTATGAGAAGTGGGGATGACATGACCTCCACTTGGCCCTGAGAGGTCAAGAGACTTACTATTTAAGGCCGATGAGCCAGTAATGGGCAGAGCCAGGGTGTGAAGCCAGACCAGGGGAGTACTTAGAGGCTTTACCATGTTCTTCCTATTCTTATAGATTTGATCTTTTTTTTTTTATCATGTTGAACATATATTGCTTTTATCATTAAATATTATCCTCAACAATGATTTTTTTTAGGAGCCTGAAGGGAAAAATGAATAAAATTTAATAGATGTCAGCTGGGGATCACATCAAATTTGAAGCAAGAGCAGCAATATTTTGAATTTTTTTTTAATTTTATTTTAATTTAGTGTTTATAAGGTGCTAGGTACCACGCCAGTCTCTTTATGGGGATTATCCAATTTGGTCTTCCCAGCAGCCATATGACCAGGTGCTCTCATATGCCAGGCTCCCGGCGGGGACACTGGTGAGGCTCAGAAAGGCCATGGAGCCTATCACGGGTGATGAGGAAACGGACCCAGGCAGGCTAAGTGCAGTGGCTGTGCCATCGGCCACCAGCCCCTGCATCTTCGTGACAAGGCACAGAGCTCAGGAGCACCCCTGAAAGGTGTAAGCTGGGGAGTTGGGCAGCAGTCGCTCTGGTACTCGAGGGGTCCTTTAGGTGTCTGCTTACTTTAGGTCAATACATCAGTTCATCAGCCACACTCTCTCCGGCTCAGAGGAGAGATATTGTCCTTGCCCGTGGGGGACTTGGTTGCCATGAGCCCTAATTGCCTCTCAAGGCTTCCAGTCTCTAGGTATCCTCCCTCTCCTCCCCTTCCCTTCACTCCCCTCCCTTCCTCCCCATCTCTCCCCCTCCTTCTCTCCCCCTCCCTCCTTCCCTCTCTCACTGTTTCTGCCACAAATTAGCCTAAAGCCAACCTGATTACATCTGGGGGCTCAGTTTAGTAGCTTTCACTCTTTTTTTCACCCTTAGATTTGTCCCTCAAAGGACTGGGGAGCCACCTGAGGGTTGAGAGCAGGGGACTGCCATACTCCAGTGGTCAGGTAGCTATGTCACTCGCCTTCCCTCTCACGCAGGTCCCGCTCATCTGAAATGCATGCCCCACCATGGAACCTCGCTCCCCGTTTTTAAAATGTGTCCCAATATTGCCCACCTGACGTCGCTCACAAACCTCCCTCACCTGTCCCCACAAGGAGCTGGGCCCTCCCCTCCACCCCCTATACTGATGACCTGTGTTTGCTGTGGGGGTTCCTGGCATTCCTGCCTTTCGGGTGCTGTCATCAGACTTTCTCACCCCTGAACTACAAGCAGAGGCTTTTGGAATGGCCTGCAGCGCCTGGACTGTGTTCTGTGCGTGCGTGGTCGTCCCCTGGTGAGTGAGAAACGAGGCCTGCCCTCCCCACCTCTCCTCACCGCCACACGCTAGGTGCCCTGTCTGCCACCAGCTTTGAAGAGCACGTCTGTTATTTCGGAAGGAACACAAGGCCCTGATGGTGAGCTCGGAGCCTCTGTACTCTCTCCCTCATCCTACAAGAGGATTCTACCGGGCACTTCTGGAAAGGCCTGCCCACGTGCGCTGGCACTGCCAGCGAAAGGGTCTGTCACCGGAAGGGCAGTGGGCATCCCCTGGAGCACCCAGTGTGGGGCCGACTGCTGTCCAGCCGGGAGAAGAGCTCACTTGCCAGATGCTACCACGTCGGCTTTGCTCCCTTTATGGCAGACAGAGAAACTGTCGGGAGGATGAGATTCCTGAAGACGGGAAGGAAGGCCTTTGCTCCCCTGAGTCTGTGCCCACAGCTTTCCATGAAGCGGACTTGTTCTCCACCTGGAACTTCTTGTAAAGGAGGAAACTACGTCTAAGAGCCCTCCAATGTTCGACGGATTGCCCCCGCACCCCTGAGAGGGTCACACGTCCGCCTTGAATCAGACACACCCCAACAGGATGTGGGCGCATCCATTAGGCAGCGACAGTTCGAACCCAAACGGAAACCGCCTTTGTGCTCATCAAAGGGACGTGTGAGGAGGGAAGCATCGTGCTTTCTGTGGTGGAGGCCTCGGAACAGACCCGAGCTACACTTAGCACGGCCGTTACCCACACTGGGGCAGGGAAGAGCCAGACGTTCGTTCGTTGTGTTCTCCTGTGTGCATCTCAGCTGCAGCTTTTGGTTTCATCCGCTTAGCATTGAAAAAAGGTTTTGAAGGGAAAACAGCAGGAAACCAACAATGTCACTTTAAGTGGTGGTGGCGCTCCCTGGTAGTGGCAGCTGAGCCTTCGCAGCTTACCCTGGGGGAGGTACAGACAGCCCCTCACACCTGCAGGTGACCCAGGTCAGTCAGGGCCCGGCCACTGCAGACCCTCAGAATAGACCTGTCACTTGTTAGTAACTGGATAATATGGCCAAAGCATCCAGGGTGGCCGGCAGGGACAGGCAGGAAGAGGGGACCGATGAATTTAGTGCCAGCAAAGAGGAGTCTTTTATACGAAGAGCCAGGGAGGACGGAACCCAGATGGAAGGACTGGCTTGGGGGTGGGTGCACAGAGGGCAAATCACTAGGCCATGGAGCAGCTAAGGCATCGGGGAGAGTGGCTGACGCTGCCCAGGAAGGACTGTGCACTCTTTTTAAAAACATAACCACTTTCTGTGGCATAACTGTGCCCTTGGGGTATGCCCACTACCAGCGCCATCGATAAGAGGAGGGCACAGGAAGCCAGAGAAGGCCCTTCTGTGGCCACCTGCAGCTGGGGGAGCTCACCAGGAGGAATTAGAGATGACAGGCGATCGCAGCTGGGGCCACGGAGACTGTTGGCCCTCTTTCTCACAAGCTCACTATCTATAAAGTTATCTCGGGCACATACAAGATTCGCTATTAAGTTAGAGTGTAAAGAACGTGCCCCTATGCTTCCTTTTCTTCTCACTTTCTTTAGTTATTTTCCAAAGCTGAATGCGAGTACCCATCTGGTTCCAGGTGATGATGAGGTGAAGCTCAGGTCTCAACCCTGGCTGCCTGCATTCCCATAATAGAGTCAGGGTTTCTCAGGCTTGCATGTATATAGAATATTCTGGGGATCTTCTTAAAATGCAGGTTCTAATTCTGTAGGTCTGAGGTGTGACCACACTTTGAGTAGCAAAGATATAGCTGACCCTTAAAGTTACCAGGTTATGAGGCCAGCCTGGCTCTTCTGTGCTCCTGCCGCCTCCATGTTGGACACTTCTGCTGCTCTTGGCCCCATCTTTCCTTTAGGCCCTGTTCCAATACCAGCTCTCGCTGGGGGCTTGGCCAACCTGCCAGCCTCCACACTGGAACCCGTCTCTCCCTGCCCCATTCTCCTAATGTCTTTGGCCTGAAACACCTTTAAAACACAAATTACAATCTCCCATCGTTTAGAGTTACTTGTGTTCTGCCAGTCGTTTCTGCCATGAGGTTGAGAGACTCAGGGGGTGCAAGGGACACATCTTATTCATATTTCTATTGCCCACGACAGTTCCGTACTTTATAAAGAGTAGAGGAGACCAGAGGAGTGACTAAAATGGATTTGCAGAACCTCATTATACGCCACATTTGCTTGTGGAAGTTATTTTTTTAAAGGTGGAGGGACCCAGCCCTCAAGGCTGCAAATACATACACCACAAGGCGGCCTGGTTTGAAAATCAGGTTAAGTAACGAGTGATACCACCAGCCTGAGACTTCCTCCATCCAACCGGTGCCAAAGAGGAGCTAAGTGACTGCCTCAGCACCGGGGTTCAGTGCTGAAAAGGAAGTTGCTCCAGTGGGCACCCCTGAACTGAGCTCACAGACGCGGGTGCAGGGCTGTGAACACAAACGACGACGACCCCCACGCTAATGTAAGGAAGGCTCTGGGGAGCTGCCCTGGACACAATGGAAAACATCTCAGACTCCAGCGAAGGAGACGTCCCTGGGGCCCTTTGCCACGTGGGTTTGATGAAACACAAGAAAGAACAGTGCGAAATTCAGTTCTGCTTCCAATGTCTTTGGCCATAAATCAAAGAAAGCTAAAATCGCAGCTGGGCGGCGGGAGGAAAAGGGAATGGGAATGATCTCAGGCCTCTTAGGGTAATTTGCACACAGGTTGTCTAGAATCGTGAGCACTGCCAATGGGTCTGAAGAGATCAATGACCTCTAGGCGATCAGCCCCCCACCCCAATCTCTTTGTAAATTACCGAGATGAGAAGATAAACCGTTTGGAGGACACTTTTAAAGAAATGGTTTGGTTTAAATACTTAAATAAAGAGGCCTACCCTAACGACTGAGCAATGGTCCAATCGATTAAATGAACAATGTAGTCATTGCTGTGATTTAGAGCGACCCCCTTTGCCCTCCCTCTGCCTCCCCCAGGCGACACACCTCCTCCCTTCTGGTAGGCACTTTCTGCTCCCTGAGTGCCAATTCAATTGTTTTTCATTCAAAATCAAGTCAACAGCTGTTAATGACTGTTAATAGGGCATCTACTCTGTTTCAAACCTCACGCACGTCCAAAAGCTGCCCAAGTAGAAAAGATGTACGCAATGATTTCAGCCTAAAAATGGACCTATGTCCAGTCAGTGCAGATTAAACCTTAGGATAAATGTAGAAAAAAATGTATAAGGGGAAGGAAATCCTCATTACTTCATCCTCACTAGTTGTTTAGGCAAAACAAAACCAAAAACCAAAAACAAAACCTACATAGAACACCAAAGTTTTCATTTTAGCAACATAATGCACAGATAATAAACAATCAGTGTGTGGCTCATACCTGGTCCTGGGGGGCCTCTCATTCCAGGGAGCCCCAGTTCTCCCTCGGGTCCTCGTGGGCCTGGCACTCCAGGAAGTCCCGGGATTCGGGGGCAGGCCTCCAAATCTGCAGGTGGCCCCGGGTCCCCTGAAATTGGAATTACCGTTTGTGTGATGGGTGCAAGCGTTTGTGAACAGGCTCCTTCCCTGTTCTCAAGTGAGGCTTCTGACACTGCGCCTGCACGTTACCGAGATGCTGAACCGCCTCCTGTAAAAGCCCATGAAGGGGGCTTTGTTCACTTCGGGGTGCGTGAGAAACTTCCCGAAAGCATTTTGTTGAATGCATGACTGAATGGCAAGTGAGTGAATGAATGGGATCTCAAAGGAAGCAGGAGAAGCATAAAACACTGTGGGGTGGTCGAGTCAGCAATAATGTGGTGATCTTCATAGGATTTTTCATTTTGGGGCCGCACAGGAGGCATCCAGAGAGAGGGACTGGTAGGTTCCTAACCCCCAACTTAATGTCACTCTAATTTATCACATTGCCTGGCGAGGGAGTGGGATCCATAGTGTCCGTTACTTGAAGACACAGACCCTCAGGATTGCTAGGGCCACTAAGCCTGGCTTTTAACCTCGAGTGCCCTTTGGAATGATCCAGTGCAGGTGCTGGGACCCGTGGGGACTTATTAAACAGGGATTTCTGGGGGTGGGACCCAGGCATCAGTAATTTTTTTTTTCCGGATGATTCCAATGTCGGTGCTGAGAAGCACCTGTGTAAAGCTGTCATTCTGACTGTGGTGTGTCAGGGTCACCTGGCCAGGTTGTTAGAGTCCACAGCACTGAGCCAGCAGGTCTGGGGTGGGCCTGGCTTTTGTACACCTACTATGTTCCCAGTGAGGCTAATGCTGCCAATCTGGGACCTCACTTTGCTCTAAAAGTTTGGATTTTTTTTTTTCCTTTTTGGTTACATTCATATCTTTAAGACTTTTTTTTTTCTAAAGCTCATTCAGTCACCCTGTGAACATATGACAAGGGAAAAGAAATAATAGTACGAGGCCATAATAACAGCTAACACCCATTGAGTGTGATAGGAGATCAGGCCCTGTGTTCAGTGCTTTACAGTTAAATGCTCCCAAGCAGCCTGTCTGTATGTGCTGCTGTCAAGGAAAGAAAACTCAGGCTCAGGTAAATCAGTGACGTATCTAAGCTAACACATGGCAGAGTCTGGATTAGAATCCAGGATATTCTGGCTCCAGACCTGTGTTCTTACCTGCCAGCGTTAACAGCTTACTGCCTTACGACCTCCTGACATCTGTGTGATGAATGCTAAGAAACGTCACGTATTTTAAGACACACTATTTATTAGTTATGGTTTTCTTAAAATCCATACAAACGTGCAAAGTAATTTTACGAACATCAATGATAAAGCAGCAAGAAAATCCTGACACATGCAGCCATAACCATAAAGTTAATAGTCTACACAGTAGTAAATGCACCTATGCAGAACAGACTTGAATACTAAAAGGATCTGGAATTTAGTCTCTTGTAAAGTATCGTATGAAGCCACAAGTGATGCGGAGGTGGGTTTATTTTTACATATGTTCAGTTTAATGTAAGACCTGGTGTATCTGCTCCAGGTGACTTGGGAGAGATGCCATGTGACTATTTCCTATTTCCCCTGAATGATCTGGTGAATGATGGTGAAATTCTGAGGTGGGAGGAGCCAGTAAGGGAACTGGGGGGAACACTTTGACTGGTACTTCAGATTTAGGACTTTGATGTTATCTTCAAATGAGTTTATAAATACAGTAACAGAGAGACACTAAGAGAATTGAAGTAAAAACTCATTAAATAACCAACTATAACTTTAAGTATAAATATTTAAAACTATTATAAATGTTTTTTTAGAATTATGATTTTACTTTACTTTTAATAAATCAGAAGCTGAAAGAAAGGGGCAGAGGGATCTCTTCTTAGGGTCCTAAAAATAATACAGGGCGTTTGTATCCAGGGCAGCTTTCATTAGGATTAATAACAGACGCCTGGGGAAAACAAATGCGAGCCTTCACGGCTCTGCTTTTCTTCTTGTGAGCAACTCTTTTTATTCTCTTTGAAAATGCCAGACACAAAATAATATGTTGCTCTTGCTTTGTGGAGGATTAAGCAAGCATTCAGTTGCAAGGAATAATGGCATTTTCATTTTAATACACAAAGAAATTTGCTCCTCGAAAATGGACTTTGGGTGTGATGGGGAAAGGCTTGTCATAGTCCCTTCATGGGTGGTAAGGACCCATCTTTTCATGTTGTTGCTTATTTGAGAGATGTGCCATGTATTCATATTGTAGAATTTAGAAAAGAGACTCGCACTAGTAGGTACTGTAGCATTTGACAGAGAAAGCACCCACATTCTGTGCCCAAACTGAAATCATATAAGCTGAGTGCCTATGCCTTGACAGCCTGTAATATAAGGCTCATAGGACACTAATATGGGGTGACTATATCTGTGACAAGGAAGCAAAGGCATTCAAGCTAATATAATTACAGCACCCCCTGTATAAAAATGTTACGAAGTTTGACTCACTAATACAGTGAAAAAGGCAAGGTTTAGAAGAAATTATTAATTTCATAGCAACGCTTACCTCTGGAACCTGGAGAGATCCAAGGCCACACAGCGATTGTCGTACGGTGGGAAGAGATTTTAAATTGTGAATGAGGACAAAAGGGAAATAGTTTGAGAACATAAATAATAATTTGAGGACGGCATCGATGATAACCAGCATGACAGTGTCTTATTTACATAAAAAGTTCAGAGTGTTACTGATGAGAACAGCTGAGATAAAACTCTCTTGCACAATATAAAATATAAATTTCCATTGGTTTCTTATGACGAATATGCCTTAATTTCATGTGTATAGGAATTCTGTCCATTTAAAGACTTCTGGAAATCCTATTTTAATGTGCCAGGTTTTATAGGTTATGCAAAGAAAGGAAATATGATATGAATCAAAGCATAGGCTCTTTGTCATGTTCGACTATGACCCACCATAAAGCAATGCAGATTATTTATTCTTTAGGACTAGAGTGATAATTTAGGAGATTGCAAAATACTCTGAATTGACACCACATTACCATAATATTGATTTAGGATCCTGAAAGATATTACTTCTGCTGATCTCAAATACACATGTCTGTCTGCTCTTTCAACTCTACCTGGCCTTATTTTGATACTGGATGAAAACCATGTTGTCTTAAGTAGCCTTTCAACTTCATAGGAATTAATATACCTTATAGACAAGGGTAAATAAAACATCTAGGAAAATCCTTGGGAATTCAGGGATGGGAACTGAATATACAATCCTCACATAACAATAATCAGATCAGTCTTTGCCTCTCGTGTAAGGGAACACAGACGTGATTATCTTAGAAACAGCCTATATAAAATCAACTCCTAATTTCTAAATGTGCTCGTTCTGATAAGGAATATTAGTTAACCAAACATGAGACTTTGTAGTGCAGGCTGAAGTAAATATACTCTTTATATCAGGGAGGGCTGAACTCATAAGAGTTTGCTGGTGATTTCAGAATAATTACTTTCTGAAAGATGACTGTGAGTAAATGTTTAAACAAAGTGCGTGTGTGGGGTGCTGGGTGGAGATGGTTAGGAGTCAGAAGCTTACCTGGAGGACCAGAGGGCCCTTGTCTGCCTGGGGGGCCAGGTAAACCCTTCTCTCCAGGTGACCCAGGAAGTCCATGTGGCCCCTGAGGCCCCGGGTGTCCCACTGGTCCTAGAAACATATAAAAACGAGGGCACTAGAATGGACTGATATAAGGGCAACAGCAGTTCCGTGGACCAAGTTCAGGGGTCACTCGAACAAAATGTGAGGCAAACTTGGCCTCAAGGTCAAGGGCAGTCTCTCTCTCTCACTCTTTTTCTGTAAAGCTGAGAAGAGTTGCCTTTGTTTGAAAGAAATGCGACAATCAAGAAGACTAAGAGAAATGGTTCCATGACTGAGACAAAACAAACTTAGAATGAAAACCCTTGTAATTCTGGACTTTGGAGACAGCCAAAGGACTGGAACTGAAGGGAAAATGAGGAGAGATGCATCTGTCTGGAGACAATGTGCCTCCCAGGCCTGAGTGCCTGCTGAACTATTGGTTCCGCCACACCGGGCTGTCCCTTCCCTCCTCATCCTGCCTCACTTCCTCAGGGAAGCCTTCCTAGGAACCCCAACCCAAGTCCAGCTGCCTCTGATAAGCTCTCCTGAAGAGTGCTGATCACTCAGGGAGCTTCTCCCAGTCGATATGGATGGAGCTTTCAGTGTGAACGTCTGTCCTCATGAAACACTAGCCTTAATAAGAGCAGGGACTGCATACCTGCAGGTGCTTAATAAATGTTTGTGGAATCGATCAAATATTTCCCACTCTGTGAATCTGGAAAGATAAACTGAGGAAAACCCCTCATCCTTCTCTCAGTGAGCCTCCCTAGAATGAAAGTTAAGCTTGATTAGCTATTCTACCAATATTTCTAACTCTCCGTACATCTTTTTGTAGGTCATGTTATTTATACGCATGCTGTTTGCCCAATCCTGGGATTTATTTCCAGCTGGGGGTTCATTCTCTAGAGTAGCAACTAGGGAGGTGCAGTGTCTTTTCTGGGAGAGAAAGAAGGTTGTACAGCCAACCCTCCTCCTTCCTCTTGGTGACTAGAGTGATAGAGTGTGTCTGTCCAATTCTGAGATTCCACGATGGGAAGGCCACATACCTGCAGCCATAAGCCACATTCTCTAAAATTTGTTTTATTGCTAATAAGGGTGGGGAAGGTGGTTGTGCATTGTTGCACAGGTTGTGCACTGCACAATTCCAGAGATGCCATTTGTACTGGAGTCGTGGCAGCCTCACGGAGATTTTGACCTCACCTCTGCCCAGATCTTTCGCCTTATCTCATTTTTGGTTCAGAAGTCGGGCAGGGTACTAGCTACTGGGCTTCTGTAAGCTTCAACATTGGCTTCTCTGGTATCCAGCCTCCTCATTTTTCACATAAGAGAGTTAAAATGGATAATCATGATGGGTCTCTTTTTGACAAAAATGTTCTGTGAATCTAATAATTCTTAGAAATCCTGGTGACCAAAATCTAATTTTAGCAGTTAGGTCAAAAACTAATAAAAAGAAAGATTTTAGCCTTAAATAATGGGAAAACTCAGTAATAGAGACTCTTTTCGTGAATCTAAAAGAGCAAAATCAACTGTCTAAAAGTGAACTGTTCAATACAGAAGTCACTAACCACATGTGGTCGAGTACTTGAAACCATCAAGTCAAAACAGGGCCGTGCTGGAAGGGTAAAATACACACTGTGCTCCAAAGGCTAGATGAAGGAGTATATCTTACTTAGGAGAAAAACTAGGTTCGTACAACCAGCCCTGATTATCTCATTGATAATTTATACTCATTATATGTTTAAAACAATATTTAAATATATTATGTTAAATGAAATAAAGTCTATAAGTTAATGTCACTTTTTACTCTTTAAAATCTCATAATAGCTTGTATCACGTTTCTATTGTTCAGTTCTGATCTAGAAGATCATCAAACATGTTATTAGAGGCTGAAGAGGAACTTGTGTTTCTTCTTCTTACTTGTCCAACTGTCTTCCAAACTTTAAGATTCTTTGGAAAGTCAGGATGTCGGGAAATATAGTCACTGCTTCCACAGGAAATATGAATTAGCTCATGGTTCTCCAGACCCTTAGGGCATGTACTACTTGAGAAACAACTTCCATTCATACCTTTCTGGCCATCTTTCCCATCACATCCTGGGAGGCCTTTCTGTCCTGGAGGGCCTGGTGGGCCCGGGGAACCTGGAGGCCCTGGCAAACCATAGTCACCTGGATCCCCTTGCAGAAGGTCAATACTCCCAGGGGGGCCTGGAGGCCCAGGTGCTCCTGGATACAGAGAGGAGGCAAAAATATGCTTTCAGTCAAAGGCAGATGTGTGTGTGAGCTGTTTGATAGCTTCTTAAGAAAAGCAATTTAATGGTTTGAAAAGCAAGGGATGGGAAGAATTAGAAGAATAAAAAAATCAGTAGGATCAGACATGAAACAGAAAGTACATCTCATGGAGCCCAAGGTGAGAAATGGTGGGATCTTGTTAGTAACTATTAGACAAACTGAACCTGAACAAAACCTTCCTTCACACATTCCTTTTGGAAGTTTCCGTTTATAATTTTTATTTGCATTGCCATCCCACTGCCTTCATATGAGAGATAAAAGATAGCTAGGTAGGTAGATAGATAGGTGATAGATGATAGATAGATGGATGGATGGATGGATGGATGGATGGATGGATGGATGGATGGATGGATAGATGGGTAGTAGGATGGATAGATGAATAAATGAACAGATGGACAGATGGACAGACAGAGATAGACAAATAAATGGATGACAGGCTTTTGAGAAAATTTGGCTAATGGGAAAGAATGTTCACTCAAATGTAAAATCCTATTGAAAACAAGTGTCTACACATAGGAATTGGGCCCAAATTCTATTTCTACTTAGCACAGTTTTAAGCACTTTTATTTTTTGCAGTAAAATAGAATTATGTAATCTTGTAATCCCACCTTTACTAAAATGCTAAACATTTAAAGGCAGTGGGTTTGTGTCTCTCTAGAAGAGTTCTGTGAGTTAGCAGGAATGTGATTATCTGCACTGAGCAGACACTGTACTGATGGGCCATGCTTTGCTCCCAGCTCCCTACCAGCTCTGGTCCAACCCTATTTTGTTAAATATTGCCTAGACTTTGTCCCTGAGAAGTGATGAGAGGAACAAAATGAAGAGACTCTGCTCCTGTCAATCTGCCAGGCCTGGATCCTGTCACTCTGGGCCAGGAGGAATGGTTTCTGTGGCAGGTGCTAGAGTCCCACCGTAGAATCAGATTTCCTCCCACCCGCCACTTCTGAACCCTCATGCTCGGCACTGAGCAGGTGATGGGAAAGCTTTGCTCTGAGTCAGTCTGTCCCCTCAGAGAGTTGGTCTGGTAGGTTTGAAACAGAAGATGGCAGGGCTAAAGCCATGGTTCTGGACATGGTCCTGCCAGCCCACCACCACCCTCACTCCTACCTCTTCCATCTGCCCAGTTGATTGGGATGCTAAGATGCTTTTACTCCAACATTCACTGGTCCTACATCCCTACAGGGCTGGCAGCACCTGGAAAGGAGTGTCACCAGCCTTTGCCATGATTTTCTCATACCTCTTGGACCATCGGGGCCTGGAGGCCCTTGATCTCCAGGTGGACCCGGGCAAGGAATGCCACCCTTAGGAACTCTTCCTGTGGCACCTGCAGGACCAGGTGGGCCAGGTCTTCCTGAGGAGGGACAAGTTCAGATGTGAGCCTTGTTACATTTGGAAGGTTTTGATTCGTTATTGAGAGAGATGGGTAAACCATGCTGCTTCTTACCTGGGGGGCCTGGGGGCCCTTTTTCTCCAAAAAGCCCTGGAGGAGAAATTCCTGGGCTCCCAGGGTCGCCTGTCTCCCCTTTCAGCCCAGGCATTCCCACTGGACCGGGTGGGCCCACTTCATTCAAGCCTTAATGAGGAGAACAGCATTAGCCCCACATCCTCTCCTTGCTTGTCCCTGTCGTGGTTCTTGGAAAGAAACTACTTATAAATGACATTGTGACAGGAAAACAGCTGGCTCTGGAAAGACCAGCCAGGGCCTGGAGCAGTGTCCAAATGGCCACATATGCTTCCTGAGTCACCATTTACTGTCTTAGGACCCGTCTCACTGGTCAACCATAGGTTTGATTTACTTTAGAATTCTTTCCCAGATTGAAAAAAACAACAGCTTAGTGACCATACCTACTTTCCAACCTCTACAACAGAAAGAATAAAAACAAAAGGAGATCCAACAATAAGTAATTATGAATAAACTTTTAAAATCAAAGATAAAAAATGACATGTAAATAGAACTATTGTGGAGTTTTACATAAAAAAGACAGTTTGTTGGTTTCCTGGAGGGGACAGGGGACACACACTTTATCAAACTATTTGGAAGAACCACTAAACAAATCCTAACTGTCCAAAATTATGTCTTCATCCTTCAAATGTATAAAGATTCAACAGACTTGAATCCAGCAGCATCACAATTCAAACCTTTCCCCACAGTCCCTCAAATCTCCGTGTCTGATTCCAGCTATCCTGTCTGATGGTGAGCTAGGTTTCTGAGAAAGTAATGAACAAATGTGCATTATATTAAAATAACAGAACAATTATCATCAGTTGTTGATGATTGCCTATTCGTAATATCGAAAATAACAGCAATTTGTTCAGGTAATTTGTTTTAGCAGCAGGCTATTGAGGCATGCTAAAAGTACTAATTAGACCCATGTGGCTGTACTTGGCATTATAACGTTTAAAACAATACCAAAAAAATCCCAGCTATTTGTTTTTCATAACATTTTGAAATCTACTCCACCTCAGCAATTATTCAGAGCATTTTTAGGAGAGAGAGAGTCCCAAGCCATATCAACAAAAGACTCTATTAACCAACCATTGTGTCTTCAATTGGGTTTTCTCAAATGTCCTTTTTATATAAGTTATTGGGCAGTAAAAATAGTTGCAGTATTGTGTCTCTAAGCGAAGCCAGTTTCTTAGTTTCACAACCCAAATCTTGTGAGCTGTGGAAATACCAGCGGTCCACTGACTGCAGTTACCTCTCTCACAGAGGGTTTTCTCTTACCTGAAGCACCTTTGGTTCCTTTCTGGCCCTTTAGACCATGCAAGCCATCCAGGCCGGGTAAGCCTGCAGGACCTGAAACACATCACAGGCCTGTGACCCACAGGGAAGACCAGCCATTGACCTTCACTGGCCAGAACTGGCAGGCATCGCCCAGAGGGTTTGCTCATGGAGACAGACAGATCCTTCAGGCAGGAACCATGAGCTCTCACTGTCTAGATGTCATCATCAGGGCTGAATCCATGCCAACTGTTATTCTTTTACACATTCACTTGATGGACATCATCTGCCAAGATTGCTTACCACATCCATTTGTTTCGTTTCAAAGTACCACTGTGGGTTTACGACTGTTTCATGAACATCTCTCTCTAACTGAATACAGTCTAGAATTGCTGCATCACGGTGTAGAAAGAAACCTTCGATTTTATGATAATAAAATCATCCTAGATGAGGAAAGAGATTGGACAGGAGCAAACCTAGGCCTCCTTCCTCCTAAGGTCAGCATCTTTCTAGTCCACCGTGGTCTGTGAATCCTAACTTCTGCAGGATCTGATCAGGCAAACATAGTAACACAGTCCAGACAGGTGGGGTCTGTGGTATACTGGGGAATGCATGCCCTACCTAATTTTTTTTTTAAAAAACACTGTGCTACTCAGGAAGAAAAGGTTTACAGGTCAAGTTGGGCTGCAGCTCTTTCTTTGCAAACATTTCTTTCAAAGAGAACCATTCTTGTGCCTCTTTTCAGAAACCAAATTTTATGATGATCGCTGAAAACTCCAGTCTCTGTAATGATGTGGGATCTCGCCTATGCCTTCTTCTTCTTAAAGAACCTTCTGTGAGACATCAGGATAGTTCTCTAAGTTCTCATAGTTCTCTACCAGCATGACGCTACTGAAGTTATCACTGAACACTGGATGCCTATAGAACTATATATATTTATAGATATACAGATATTTATAAATCTTTATTATAAATATACTATATAAGTATATTTAATATATAGAGAGGGAGTAGAGAGAAGAAAAGGAGGGAGAGAGGAAGAGAAGGTGGCAGATGACCGACATGTACAGAGCATCTCCCAGAGGGCTGAGCCCCCTGCCCGGTCCTTTGCGCACATCTTGTCCCACTGATAGATCTGGAGGAAAGAATCTTCTCAAGCCTGGTAAACTTCCCCTTCCATGAATGGATCTTCCATCCAGTAGCTATTCTTTCTCATCCAAGGATACAAGCCCCTCGGTGCACAGCCAGCCATTCAGTCAGTTTAGGGTCACAGCCCTTATATTTGTGATAGTAACAGCCTCAGCTTACATGACTAATACAAAGAAAGCGCCCCTCTCCTGCCCCATGACACTACAGACTCCCTAGATGCCCTCATGCCAGTCTCGTGCTGTGTGACAGTCATGACTTTGGGTGACTGGTTGATTGAGTGCAAGATGAGGTCTCATTAGTCTTTCTGTGTCCCCACTTGGCATAGCTCTTGACACACAGTAGGTGTTCATTAAATGTTTGCTGCATGAATGAGCGAATGAATGAGTGAGAAAGTGTGGAACGTGGAGGTGAGGCACTGAATGAGTGAAGAGAAAGCCATAAAAAGTGGACTATGATTTCCATTTGCATGCCACATCTTTCCTTGATAGATTTATAGGATGAGTAAGATTTAGGGAAGCCAGAGGTAGCCATTTGTATATAAATAAGTCAAATGCTAATTATTATGCATTCATTAAAGCAAGTCCTCTGTGGACTTCTCATCAGAAAACAGAAAGTTGGTTCCATCTTATTTATTATCTGTATTTGAAACAGATGGTTACTGTATTTTTAAAATCTAAACGTTAGATTGGTGCAAGTGAGCCATATTCTCTTGCAACCGCCCCTCTCCCCCCCCCCCCAAAAAAAGAAAAAAATGGGAATGCACTCTTATTTTCCCTAAAGCTCTTATTTCCTAACCACTTTTAACAGTTCTGGCTGAGTTTATTTTCCAATCCTCTTGCCTATTTATGAGCCAATGTTCCCAGTTTGCACCAAAGGAACACACAGACCTTCTTCATCTGCCAAATCTAGATATTTATTGCAATTTATCTGAAATGATAATAAATTTTTTTGAGACCACTTTGCTATTGCAATGTGTTTTGATCTCCAGCTGAAGCCACCAAGATTGATGGTTTGGGGGAGTCGGCTCGGGGGTGGAATGTCTCAGCTTCTGCCAACTCTCCATTGTCACATCAACACGTCCAGATCCTGGGTTGTCACAGTCCCAGCCCCTCGCCATTGTTGAACTGGCCGACCCTTATCTGACCCAATGTTATCTTTCTACATTGAATGCAGCTACATCTGGGTAGGATTTTAAGGGCAATTTTTCCTTTCTACTGAAAGCTTTTTATCAATCCCATCTCTAAATCAGAAAGTTGTTCAGGCATAAAATACATACAGCGCACGTGAGAGGCAATTACCCTAACGAAGCACATTCCTTGGTAATGAGGATTTTTATTCACCTCTCCGCTCATCTTCCTGCTCAACAGCCGTCACTTAAGGCTGCGTGGCACTCACGGCCGGGGCGTTCTCCTTCCAGTCTAGTCTCCATCCACTCCAGCCATGATCACGATCACAGCTTCCATCTGCAGTAGCCAGCGATGCTTTGTGACTGGATTTACACTCTGTTTTCTTTTGTTCTAGAGCTTGGAAACACTCTTCTATCCCCACGGGCCTTTATATAATTTTATACTTTAAGTAGGAGGAGAGACCAACTTGTCCCTGTTTGTTGGGGGCTTTCCCAGTTCTAGCACTGAAAGCTCCAGGTCCTGAGATGCCCCTTCAAACCCAGGCAAACCAGGACGTCTGGTTACCTGAATGCTAAAGCTGACAGGAGAGAGTGATTATAGGTAATAGCTGAATCAAGTTGGAAACTTATCAAAACAGATTCTGAATTGATTTATTTATTTTTTAAATTCAGAATATATGTGAGTGCCCACTGAAGGAAGGCACGAGAGCATAAGACATGGTCTAACCCATGGAGCTTCAGTCCCCAAACGTACTTAGGACAGGTGCTGAAGGAAGCAATGAAGAACCAGAGAGAAACAACCCCAGACTTGGCAGAACAAAGAGGCAGTTACTCAGGACTGGTAAGTGCTCTGGGGGCAGTACAGGCTGGGACACTCTAGTCATAAAAAGGGAGGGCCAATGTGTCTAAGATTTTCACAGCTATAAGGTGCCTGGCATTTCTTTGCTGATACAGGACATTTCAAGGTGTTTTCTTCTTAAGAAATTTATTTTACTTGCCACCAATAACCCAATATAACCAAAATAACCCGATCTACATCCTTTACCATCACCATCAAGCTACAGACAGTTGCCTTTTGGTTTCCATCACCCAATCCTGTATGAATGCCCAACTAGGAATTGAGTGTCTTCCTTTTAGAGGGTATAGGCACTCAAAAATTTAAATCTAGAAATGAGCCATTTTTAGCATGTTTAAGTTAAAATGCAAATCTGATTGAATGTAAGCAAGACTCAGAATCCATATGGCCCATGTCCTAACAGAGCAAACAACTGTGGGTTCAGTAGCAGCTGGTTTGTTCAAGTAAGAAAATCAGGCCCCTCGACTTATTTAGAACATACTTCAGATATTTAGTTCCTCCGTTCAAAGAGTTTCTGCTGGAGCACGATTCATTTTTATATCAGCGTGATGATGTGTAACAATGGATTTATGCTGTAGACATTTTTAATTTTTAGGAATGTATTTGAGCATCTTGTTTGCTTCTTTTAAAGACGAGTTGTTCGCTGGACTGTTCACAGTGAAACAGTGTCACTGCATGGTCACAAAGCACCACTGCAGCATCCATCTATCTATACAGTGGAATGAATATTTGGGTTGATATAATCATTTCCTCACTTTCTTAACCAATTTATTTCATAGTGCAGAGTTAGAATGTGATGGTGATGATTTTTTGAGTGGTTTTATTTGCTCGAATTCATTAGCTATTAGTTTTTTAATGACGTCTCATGCTTAAGGTATGTGATTAATGCAAACTAATTCAAGGGAAGGAAGAAACAGTAGTAAGAAGAGCCTTGTCATTTTAATTAAACTGCATGTACACCGTTTATACTGTTTTGGCACCAAGACACTTGAAAATTCTTCCTATTTTACTGAACTAGTAGGACAGAAAGAAATGGAAATACAGTAGGAGTGGTTAATAATGGAAAATGTTTTCTTTTGTTTTTTTACCAATTTTGTCTTCCAGATACTCATAAAAGTATCAAAGGATGCTCCACCAGAGCCATAAGGATTGGCTAGAGATATGAAATGGCCACAATAAGCACAGAAACTCTTAACACAAATTATCATTTGGCTTGAAACCCTAAACTTAACCCAAACCACTCGACTTCACATTATTAAAAATGCCAATAAAGAAAGAGAAAAATGATACTAAGATATCTTGTCTTGCGATGGGAACTTTTCCCATCAAGTTATTTGGCTTCATAGAAATTCCTAAGTGTATCAATCTTTCAAAATAAAAGTTCCCTTCCAGCAGAATTGCTCCAGGTAATACATACAACACTACTACTTGCTGAAAAGCTGTTCTTGTTAGAAAGATGTTATTGTTGAAAGCTAGCATCCATATATGTTCTGAATTTAAATAGGTGAGAATATGGAAAAGCATCATTTGGATTTTCAAAACAATAACATGATTAAACCCCAAAGAAAGGATTTCCAATGCTTCCAAGGGGAGGTACTTTTCGTTTAACCAAAATTTGGTATATGTATGAGTCAACAAGCAGAGATAAGTGGGAAGAAAAAGGGAAGGAAGAGGAGGTAGAAGGGGCTTGGTTACATAAATCTACCAAGTAAGGCTTGAATTCTCAACTGCTGATTGAGATAAAGACCCTCAACTCCACAGCTCCTAGCTCAATTCTTCATTTTTTGATTTATCCACTTATCAGGTATTTAGTGGTTGCCAAAGATATCAAAATGGTCCTTGCTTTTAAAAAAATCATATTCTACTTGGTGAGAAAGACCTCTAAACAAACAAATGTGATACAATATAAGTGTTATGCTAAAGGTGCACTCAAATATCCATGGAAAATGTGTTTCTTTCTAAAATGGAAGAAATGAATTGAAGAAAAATAAGTACAATGAAAAAAATGGGGGAGGGGATGAAGATTTATTATTGATAAATTATATATTATATTATGTTGTTATATTATACAGACCTAAGTAATAACCAGTCTACTATACCTTTAAAGCTGATAATTCAACCAGGAAAAATAATTTTTTACCATACAAAGGTAATGAATACTAGTTCCTCTTTCTCCATAGCATCTTATTCTTTTCCTTCTCTTTATCACAACTGGTAAATACATATTGTTTTACAGATATATTTTTAACATGTGTGTCTCCTACTTAACTGTAAGCTCCATGAAGCAGGAACCACATCTATTTTCTTCAAAATTCTGTACCTAGTATCCAGAATCTAGGACATAAAAGAGGTTTAACTATCTGGGGACAGAATAAATGGATGGGCCTGAACATTATGGAACACACTGGGGGAAATGCCCTCTCAAAATGAGATGGCAGCATCATCATTTGGATACAAGGTAGGTCAGGAGCCTAGACCAACACTGCTTGAAACCTCGTGTAAGAAAGAGGAGGAAGGTGTTTCTGATATCCATGGGCAAGAGCTATGACCAAGAATAACATCACCCATATGCTAGAAAATTCTGTGAATTTGCCCCATTGGCCTGGATCTTTCTGATGGCCCAACTCACCTTTAATTCCTGGAAGACCTGGTGCCCCTGGATCTCCCGTGAAGCCTCTTGGTCCAGGATCCCCCATTTCTCCTGGATGTCCCATTGGCCCAGGCACCCCTTGATTACCTGAGGATGGCAGGGAAGTTTTGCAGACACCCAGATGCTATATGAGCTATATTAGCTGGGAAAGTCATTTATGTTCTTAAAATATGAGTAACCAGGACAGTTTTTCTTCCTAGACCTCCTAACTCTAGGGAGAAAAATACATTTCACTTCAGAAGGAAAAAATACACTTCTGAGCAATTAAAAGTGCCATTTATGATTTTAAACTCTCACTTTATTCAGAACTGGCAGAAAGAGGAGTCGTTAAAATGTTGTGCTGGATGTGTAATATTTACCTTGGGTCTTAATGAGAAAAGAAAACCAGCATCCTGAATAACAGGTGAACTAGGGAAAGCTGGAAATAAGCTTCTATCTGTCAGACCACCCTTCTTGCCTGGCACCCTGCTAGGCACTTTACAGGTACCCAGACCAATCCAGTAAGATGGGATAGCTCCAACTGACAAGTAAGGAATAGTTAAGTTTAAGTGACTTGTCCAAAGTCACAAGCCTGAGAGCTGGCAGAGCCAGGTCTGAACTCTGATCTAAGTGAAGGCTGCCTCTTTCTGATGCACCAAGAGATGCATAAGCACCTGGGACTGTTCCCAGATTCTTTTCAAGGTACCTGGACATCCTGGTGGTCCAGGGGGGCCAGGCAACCCTGGCCTTCCTGGTGGTCCTTTCTGCCCTTGAACACCAGGCAAGCCCTTCTCTCCTGGGACTCCAAAATGCCCTAGAGAAGGAAAGATCAAGATCTGAGTAGTTGCTCTTTGATACAGTAAATCTAGAAAACTTCCAAATTCAGCCATTGCTATCCTTTTCTATGCTTACTTTCTTATATTAACAATTTTTCTATTGAAAATATAATATTAAGGAAATTTTGAAAATAAAACACCTATAATTACACTGCCTTACACAATTTTGCATATATATACAAAGTGCAAATAATATAAATAATTTTATATTCTGATTTTTTAAAATAGCATTGAATCATAGGTAATTTTCCAAGTTTATCATCATTTTTCTAATTATTATTTTTAAATAACTGGCTGATAGCTTATTGAATTAACCTAAATTAAATTAATTAATCCAAATTTTTCCTACTATTGGCCACTCAAATCTGGTTTTTTCTCTTTAATGGTCTTTATGCATCATTAATAAATTTTTCTACTGTTAAATTATTTTATTAGGAAAAATTCCTACGAGTAGAATTTCTAGGTAACATAGTATGATATTTGGGGCCTTTTTTTTTTTTCATTTTAAAATGCTGAAGTATTTTAAAGTAAATCACAGACATCACGGAATTCCAATTCTAGGTACTTCAGGAGGTATGTCTAAAAAATGGCATTTTCCTACATAGCCAAAATAACATTATCATAGCCCAGAAAATTAACAATCCTTAATGTCATCTAAACTCATTCTATACTTGAGTTCCCCGACTTGTACCCTTAATGTCCTTTGCAGCTGCTTTATCCACACGAGGCTCCATTCCAGAACCACACATTGCATCTGGTGGATATAACTCTTTAGTTAAAAAAAAAAAAAAAACAATCTACAGAGAACAGTTTGATTGTTCTCTGGTCTTCTAGAATAAACTATTCAGCATTTGGTTCTTGATAGAGGTTGCCAGATGGTTTGGATAAATGCTGCTCTGATTCATACCATCACATGTAAGCCACCCATGGCCCCATCAATGCACATCCAAGACTAGGGCATGTACTCAGTGAGGACTTCTTAGTTTGGTGGATGGTTTTTTTGCCAATTTAGTAAGGATGAAATAATATCCCAGACTTACATTATATCATATTTCTTTGAGGACTAGAGAAAATGACTACTTCCCCCTGTGTTTATTTCCTGTGTGTGACTTTAATACAATAGGGAAACCAATAGCCTGGGCTAAAAATGACCAGTTGACTCTGCAAATAAAATAGATGGCTCTGTATTTACAAATCCATGGAGGTACAGTCATTATTTATTATAATGTACATAAGATAAACCTATGTTTATGTGATATCTGTGAGGCTCTCTCTGTTTATTTTATTTATCTTGAAAATATTCCTACAGGAAAGGTAAGGCAGCATTATTTTCATCTACAAATGAAAAAAACTGAAGTATTAAAAAGCCTGCCTCCCCAATTGCAGTTGTAGTAAGAAAAGAACTTCTGAGTTCATCTGTGCTATACTTTCTCTCTGAATTGCAGGGGGAAGGGAAAACTAAATCTACTACAAATACACATAATCCCGTGAGACAGGCAGCAACTCTCAAATTCAATGCAGCTTTTTCCAGTCAATGGAAATTGCATATTTAGGTAAACTCTGAGCTGGTGAATAACATATGATGTAATTTGTAAGTTTTAAACTAAAGTTATGACATATGAGAAGGGGAACAATTTAAATGTGTTAACTACAGGAGACCAGGGAAGTTACGCCAAGGCAAATTTTCTTTAAAAAGCCTAAATGTTAAATAACTCAGATTTATGATTTTTAAAATAAAATATTAGTTAATATTTTATTAGCAAAGGTTCCATTTTGGACTACTTTCAGCTTATAAAATCTTACTATTTACAGGGTTTATATAAAAATAGCAATAAGTGTTACAAAAACTTCTTAACGTTTTGCTGACTGATGATGATGATGATGACTATTACACTTTACATTTGTTTGGCAATTTTCAGCTCACAAATTGCTCTCAAGGAATCTCGTCTGATCCTCAGAATGATCCTGCAATATGCATAGGGCCAATTTACAGGCGAGGAAACTGAGCTCAGAGGTGATAAGCAAATTGCTAAGACCTCATGCACAGTAATAATGAGCTTGACCTTGAACCACTAAATTTCCTTTCTGAGATTTCTTACTCTGGTATTTAAGATGAACTCTCATAATTCTAACCTCAAAACTTTTTCTCCTCCAAATGTACACTTAAGCTACACATTTCAGTTAAAAATATTATATTATTTAAATATACTTGACAGTGTCAGAGGTTTTAAAAAAAAAAACCACATGAAAGAGAGTGGGAATGGAAGCCGTTGAAAGAGCTTGTTTTTCTGTTAGACTTCCATTGAAGTAATCATGTGGTATAAGAACAAAGAAATGGAATTTTCCATAATCGTGCTGCTCAGATTTTCTTTCTGTTCAAGGGCATGAAACGTTGCTACAACCAAAAAGAATTTTAAGTTAATGCACAAAACTATTAATATGAGATGCTTTAATTTAAAAGGAATCTGTATAAATACAAAGCTGGCTTCTAACCTGTCCACTATTAGCTAAATGATGTTGGGCATAATGTGTCTAACCAGTCATCCATGGATGGGCATTGTTCTTTCGATGCAGTGAGTACCCCTGTGCATGTCTGTCTAATTATTGACTTAACATAAATTCCTGTGAGTAGAGTTACTAAGTTGAAGAGTATGCATCTCTTGTCAACCCTGGGTTGTCCACTGTAGCCAGCTGAAGCCTCGCCTGAAAGGCAACAGATCACTGGTATGTGGCAATCTGTTCTGGGGGATTACACATCCATTGTTACTGATCAACAAGGTACCATTTTGAAGCACTCAGGGTTACTGTTGGTGATGAGGTTTTACATTTGTTTGGTTTTGAGTAAATAAGATATTTAGTAAAGGAGATTCAGTGATATCTTAACAAGGGCATGCCTCACGGGCATTTGCAGATGCTTCTCCAAGTAGAAAAAAAAGGGTCAGAATGACAGCCTCCAGCTGTCGCCAGTGTGAGTGGTTATTGTTAAAATATCATTTTTAATCATAAAGACTGAAAAACAGTCCAAATTTTAATTGCTTACAGTAGTCATTGTCGACTGTGTCCAAACCTGGGTGTGCCCAGGGAAGTGTAACGTTATGTCAACGTGACCAGTCACAGGGGTCATGGGGGAAAATAGATTGCAAAGCCCTGGTGAGTAATCACAATGTCCTCCTAGGCCTGGGGTGCCATGCCGTGTTTAGACATAATCCTTCTGATATGCATTTTAATGGGCACAAGGGGGAATAAAATACTGATATAATCATTGTCGATTCAGAAGATAAAGTAATTGTTCTATTTTCAACTAAACTTATTCTTTTTTGTTTTCATAAGAAAAATATGTAGCTCTACCTGGACATCCAGGGCTCCCGGGCTCACCCTTTGGACCACGTGGGCCGAACTGACTTGCAGGTTCACCTTTGGTTCCTGTAAGTGACAAAATGCATGAACATTACTTAAGAGAATTTAATTTTGTCTCCTACAAGTGACTTAATAACTTTCACGACATTTGCCTTTACAGTATCTTCAAATGTTTCAGGAGATTTTTGAAAAAAATGCTTAATCCAACATAAGAACAAATAGAAACATAGATGCAAGATGTGATTTAAATACATACACAACTTTATAGCTCATAACAATCATAAGAAATTACAGATCTTAATAAGCTTAAATTGTTTAATTCTCTAAACAGTTTCAATTCTGGATATCCATTTTTGAAATTATTTGGCATTGAGTGGCTATATCCTTATACTGTGTTTTAGAAACAAGAATTTGTCGCTGTTTCAGCTGCTGCAGTTACATTTCGAGCTCTCTGCAAGGAAGCTCAACTTAATGTCCTTTGTAAAGACAAAGCCACAAAGGCACATTTTATTGATAATTTCACGAGAGGTGGCACATTCAAAGGCCATTGTAAGCAGTGACTCCCACAGTTCCATGGAGCCCTTCCACACTGCTGCAGAATGCATCCAGACACAAGGACTTAGGTCATAGCTGGGAGCCAGGTAAATGAAGGACTCAAAATGGTGTGACAGAAAAGGCAAGACAATAGCTGGAGTCACAGGAGAATAAGAGAGCTGATTAGGCACAACTGATAGAACCTGCCCACCAATACCCCTTTCTAAAGTATCCCACCCGCACCTCATAGATGGCTCTCTTCTACCTGGCCCTACTCATAATTGTTGCTAATAGTTTGAGGAGTAGGAATCTGGCCCATCCACAAGACTTTACTTGAGAAGTTGGAATAAAAAGTGAGAATTTATGATCCTTGGCTATTGAGGCAGAAAGCAAAAGTATTACATGAAGTAGGTTATCATGAAGCCTGGATGTGGAGTATGTTGGAGTGCAATCCAAACGTATCCAGAGAGATCCAGAAAAGATACTAAATAGATAGCAAAGAAACCAGTGGGTAGCCAGGTAAAGGAAAAAACAGACCATGGAGAATGACAGAAAAGTCTCAAGAAAGGAACCATGGGCTGCTTAAGGGCTTGGTTCATGAGCCTGGTGGTCTGGCAAACTGTGTCTTTTCTCTGTGGGATCCATGAGCTATCTTTTACTCCGGTATCTAGAGTGCATTTCAGTTCCTTGCAGACATGGCCTAAAGTAAGTATAAAGGAAATGAGAAGAGTGGGTTTATACTTGGAAAGAGGCAAAGAGAATTTATTAAAATAGAAATTATTAATATAGAAAAAGTGAGTTCTGAACCCTGAAGCTATAAAGTATCAAAATATATAAAAACTTCTGTACCTGTGACCATTTCCAAAGAAGAGATTTAGACTATTCTTTTGGAATAAATATGCATGCACAGTTCATTTTTTTCTCATAGCAATTATCCTATTATTTATGGAATATCTTTTAAAGGATATGGCACACACCATTGGTGGTAAAAAAGAGGATTTTTAGGTGGTTCATTAATTAGCATTTTATATTTTAAAGTTGTTTATTTTGACTATATTACAATAAAATGTAATTGCACATCAAATTCATAGATAGTGAGGTTAAAAAGGTGAATCATTTTATAGTATATTTAAAAAATAGTAACCCAATGATATAGAAAAATAGTAAAAATTGTAAAGGTTTTATGCAAACATTGCAATTGAAGGTATCCTGATTTCTGTTTGTTTCAACATAAGGTTGACTTTCAACTTCTGTTTCCTGGAAAGGTGATAAGGGTATAATGTAGGATGTGTTATAAAACAGCATTATTTTTGTCATAAGGTAAACTAAGGTCGGCAGCCTATTTTGTTAATAAAGTTTTATTAGCACATAGCCACGCCCCTTTGTTTGCATGTTGTCTGAGGCTGCTTTCGTGCACAGCTGAGTACTTGTGACAGAGACCACAAACTGAAAATATTTATCATCTGGCCCTTTGAAAAAAACATTCACTGACCCTTGGATTATGGTTAAAATGTTAAAATATCCCAATTGTAAATTACATGTGGCCAGGGAATTCTTAAGTAGACTATTGACTTATGGAGCTGTGGTCATTATCCAGACAGATGCAAGGACTCCCTGGTGGGAAGTCATGGCTTTGGCCTTCTCTATGTTCTGTGACTCTCATAACTGGGACCCTAAAAGCTGTACCTGTGTGGAGTCCTTAGAAGAGATGCTAGCTCCTGGGGGGCATGGGACTTCTACGCCAAGGTGGACAGTGCCCACCGATGTGGATCTGACTTCCTTGCATCTGAGTTGTCACTTATGGAGCTTCAGTCACTATAAAGAGAGCTAGAAGGACTCCCTCTGAGGAAGAAGACCGGATGTGCCCTGCAGACTTGCTGTTGGCTATCTGGTACCCTTGGATCTGAATGATAAGTGTGGAAGATTTGGGTCTTGAGTATAGGACTATCTGGAAGAGGGTAAAAAGAACCCCTCGATGTTGCAGTTTGCTTGATGTGCTTTGCTTTTCATGCAAAGAGTGCTTGCTCACAATATCACACACAGCCAGGACTCTGAGGTTGGTGGCTGGCAGCTGTATCTGTGAACCATACCTTTAGGTCCGCTTGTTCCATCAATTCCTGCAAGTCCAGGGGGCCCTGGAGGACCTGGTTCACCCTGGTAGTTTAATGAAACAGAAATAACACCTTAATTGGATGTCAAATACAAATGACACATGCACGACATGATCCACTTATAATTTTCCATAACTAATTTGTTTTTTATAATCCGCAGTGGTAAAGAAATTTGGAAATACATTGCAAGCATACTATTACATGGGTCTAGTTTTTCAAAGCTGATAAAACTCCCCCAGGATTAGGAGTATCAACACCAACAGGTAGCAACCAGTTCTTTATACTTGATGGTAAAAGGGTAACTATATCACATAACTTGAATTTTAAGTTTTAAATGAACAAGTTGATACTAAATAAACTTAGGAGAAGTTATATCACACAGTTTTTTTATCCCCAAGGATGGGTAGCAAATTATATTATGTACATTCCAGAAGTTGTGATGTGGGCTACTACACTACCTCCTGACTGTAAAGACCAAATGTATTTATGGCAAAAACTGTGATATCTGTAATCAGCTAGGAAGACTTAGGAACCAGAATTGGGGTCATTTTACAGATGACTTTCTATTCTGGTAAACCAGCAGTCATGAGGCAAGTCTCTATGGAGCTGTTTAAACTAGGCTGGGGGTAGCACACGAAGAAAGTAACTTGGTTGTCTTTGTCATGGGAACCAGGCATGAGCACTGGTGAGAAATCACAGTTATATCACAGTCTTCCAGAAGTCTCCATTCTTCCCTGAGCCAGCCCCTAATATGGGAAAGGGCAATGACGTCTGCTGGCACATTACAACCCCTTATGCATATCCTGAGAATGGAAGATTTTATCATTTCTTCCCTCTTAAAACAGCAGCTACTCACCTGGTCACCTGGAAATCCTGGAAAACCGATGATCCCTCTCAGCCCAGGTGGTCCTGGGAGGCCCGGGGGACCTGGGAAGCCCGGCTGCCCATTTCGCCCGGGCTCTCCTCTGTGAAATCCGGGTGGCCCGTGTCTTCCTGGCTCTCCTCTCCACCCAGGCACCCCAGGGCTGCCTTTGTCACCTGATGGGGTTGGAAATGTTTGAAACCTCTTTGAGGAACTCTGGGACGACCCATAGTTCGGCTAAGAGTCTTGGTCCTGCTTTTAGGAGATGAAGCCGAAGGTTTGAAAATCTTAATTCCTGCTCTAGGCTGCACAGAGATGGTTTGTGGCTACAGGTATCTGATTGTAGAAGAAGGTGACCTTGACAGACTCAGGGCTGTCTGACTGGAGTGAGTAAGCAGGATCCTTTGCATCAATGTGCTCGTTTTACAAATAAGAAAGAACCTACCCAGAAAGATTAAAACCTTAGCTAGAGCCAAAACAAGATTTGGGGTTTCATGCAGATTGGGAAAAAAACACAAGTGTTCAGATCAAAATCCCAGCTCCGCGTGTGCTGTTTCTGAGGCCGGCAGCACAGGCAGGGGAATACTTGTTAGACAGGCAGAGGCCGGCCTGCCCCAGCCCTGTGCATTCAGAACCTGCATTTTAACAAGAGTCCCCACAGACTTATATGAACATTGAAATTTGAGAAGCACTGGTCAAACCGACTTGGGTAGTCTTCATGCTATTCGTTTCAATACCAGCCACTAAATATAGGGGTATTTAAACCTGGAGCCAGGGTTGTATGTCTAACTGAGGATTAATCCTAGTTTAAAACATCTAAATAAAAAAAATACACATGAATTTCAGCTAAATTCTAGCGTGGAAAAGAAAAAACAAATTACCATAAGTTCACTGGTACACATTTATATCTAAAAAATGACCTGTCCTTATCTCAGCATCACTGGGAAAGTTGCCTCATGCTTGCTGGAACGATCTGTAAAGAAGTCAGCTTATTTGATTGGGGTAAAAATCTTAAGTGTTTACCTTCTTGTCCTGGGAATCCACCATCTCCAGGAGGTCCAGGTTCCCCGACTTCCCCTTTTTTGGAAATTAGAGCCACTTCTCCTTCATCTCCTGGGGGTCCTCTCTCTCCTTTAGATATTAATTATGCAAGAGTAAAACAGACAGAAGCATGACACACGTGATTCTTCTGTCACAACACTTTGTGTCCAGTCTGCAAATCCCCATTTATTCTACTAAACTGTATTTATGTTTATAGGTTGCACAGTAACAACATTTTAAACTGGTTTTCTAAAAGAAAGGCCAGGCCTTTCACATTCCTCTCCCAACTGGTCCAGACCAGGGACTGCCCAGTGAATGTTTGTTAAATTCAACCCAACTGGTCTCAAAGTCTTAAGTGAAAAAAGACAGGCTTGAAAAGTTCCAGATCTGAAAAATGTCTCTTTTTTTCTGTAAAATTTAAATTGCCCATCTCATATTTTCTAGGTCCCTATCTTCCTTTTCCTAGCCACCCCTGTTATTTTCCTTACATTAAAAACAAAATAAGACAAAACAAAAAAAGACACTTTCTCAACTTGGTTCTGCACATAGAGAATTCCAGAAAGTAGGAAGGGTACATGATATAGCGGCCTCGTTTTCATAAACACAGCCCAGTTGTAAAGTACATTAGAGTGGGCTCCTATGAGCTTGGCCAGAGCCAGTTATTAACAATTCGAGAATTTGTAAGCCAATGGTTAAAGAGTTGGCAAGAGCTTTAAATCGGCCATGGTGAGAAAATTTATGCTAATCAGCAATCACCAAATATCAGGGCATCTATTTAAATTTTGTTTTTGTGAACTAGTTTACCTGCACATCACTGGCATTAACCTCATTTTTTATGCTTTTTAGTGGTATAATTGTTTAGCAACATACTAGCACAACAAATATGACATATCTAAGCTAGCGAAGAGCGAGACTCTAATTTCTTGATTCTGCATAAGTAATTTATAGGCTAGCAAAACAAAAAAATAATACTAATAGTAAAAACAATCAACTGAGAAGTAAAAGTAATTTGAATTAAATACGAGGCTATTTGCCCAAAGGGCTTTAAGGACAAAAACCTTGTTTCTAAAAATTGACAAGCATTCATTCTCAACATTAGAAATGAAATGTTATCCTCACTCGCTGCAGTCTCATGGCAAAGAGGTACAAGTAAATATTTAACAGGGGTGGGTCCAGAACATTTGACCCAGTGATCTTAAAACCTCTATTTTTTATACTTATAAAAACTCTTACTTTAAATAAAGCTTGGGGAGAGACCAAACTCAGGCCCAGATGTAAGTGGACTCATTCTAGTTCAGAGGTTGGTAAACTACAGCCCCGGGGCCAAGTCCTGCCCATGGCCAGTTTTTATACAATCTGTGAGCTCTGTATGGTTTTTGTGCTTTTAAATCACTGGAGAAAATCTTAAAACAAGAATAATATTTTATGACATGGGAACTCTAAATGAAGTTCAAATTTCAGTGTCCATAAATAAAATTTCTCTGGCTTTCATGTTACAAAAGCTGAATTGAGTCGTTGCAACAGAGACCATACTGCCTGCAAAGCCTGAAATATTTATATCTGGCTTTTTAACAACAACAAAAAAGAAGTCAGTTTTTATTTTCCATTACAAACCAATTAAAACAGAATTTGGGGGCCAGGAGCCTTTCCTAAAAGGTGAGCAGTTTCTCCAAAACCCAATAGTTACAAATCAAAGCACTTGCTAATTTTCTTCTATTAACAGAGAAATTCATTTACTATTTTTTTATGTAATAAGATCAAGAGGTAAAAAAAATTGATTTTGTTTAAAATTTGAAAACCACAGAACCAAAGGGAAGAGGAACGCAAGCTGCAGGATAGTCCCCTTTTGTATTTTGGAGATCATATTTATAGGCTCTGATCAAATACCGCAAGCAAACCTATGTTGTGTCACCGTGCTAACTGCTTTTACCTTTGGCACCTCTCGCTCCTGGGTCTCCAGGGAAGCCAGGCCACCCTTCCTCTCCGGGTTCTCCCTTCCTGCCGGGGTGTCCGTCTGGGCCAGGCTTTCCTCTTTCTCCCGGAAAACCTTGGAAGCCAGGCAGCCCCTGGGGTCCTGATGAAGTAGAAACATGAATCTTTAGGAAAACATTTTTAAGGCTAGTGTGGTTCCCAGATTTTGTGCCTTGATGTTTATGTACAGATGTGCACTGCCACCTAATTCTGAGTTTGTGCTGACAGCAAATGACCACTACATGGTACAGCTGGGCTCTCCCACTTGGTCCTCAGTTTTCTGCCCCACAGACCTAAAGTGTAGGCCCTTATGTTTCTGAGTCCTGATCTCCTGACGGTCTCAGAGAAGTGGATGTGAGGGAAGGTGATAGGGAGAGGAAGGTCCTTCAAGGTAAGAGCATGTTGGCCCTGACCCTATGATTTACAGCTTCTACCCAGTTCATCGAGCAGAAGTGTTCATGGGTTCCGCAGACCTAACACCCTACCACCCTTTTCCCATCTGCCTACCCCGAAATATTTGCCACTGGAAAAATCCAGAGGACAAGGAGAGGGAGTTGTCACCAAGAGAAAGACAAAGCCAGGCTAATGTAACAGAATATTCTGCAGTGCAGGCATACCTCCTAGGCTTTACCTGGCTGTGGATTTCAAGTTTATAAAATGAGGAAAATAATTGAAAAGCACTACCCACCCTTTGGGCCTGGAAGACTGGGTTGTCCGTCATCCCCAAAGGGGCCTGGGATTCCTGGGGGTCCTGGGGGTCCATCTGCCCCCGGTCGTCCCGGGACTCCTGGGAGGCCCTTCATTCCACCTGGTCCAGGAGGCCCCACATCCCCTGGCTGTCCTTTCCAACCGGGGGCACCTGAGACAAAGCACAGTGGTGACAGTGTATGAAGACGGAAGACTGGCTTCACACAGAAGCAGGAAAAAAATATTCATGGCAGGTTAAATTTGTATCTTTGATATCTCATTGTGTATTGCAATTAAACAAAGTGCAACAGTATTTATCAGCTAAAAATATAACAGCAGCACCTCTACCATTTTGCAAATATATATATATATATATATATATATATATATATATATATATATATATATATATATATTCTGGCTGCTGTAAAAAGAAGGGCAGAAAATATTTAAAATGTTTATTACTTGAATGAATATTTCCTGATAAGGATGCATGAATAGTATAAAGTTATTTTTTTAAGGGAGATGAATAGGGGTAAAAAAACAAAATGTTATTTGTATTTACTCTTAGGGGAAAAAAATACTAATAGAAGAAAACTTTCCAGGTGCTTCCAAAGCCATGGCAAGTGAATTTTGGTCAAGCTGTTAACTGTGATGAGAAAGTTGTAGAAATCAGAGAACATCATCTATTATTATTGCTGCTAGAAACAAAACTATGGGGTTGATCCTACAAGATGGCATATTCCTGCTTTGGGGTAAACACAATAGGATTTACAATCTGAATGGTGAAATGAATTGAAATGAAGATCATGTTGGAAACAGCACCTTGTGTTGACAGACATTCCTTCACGGGTCTCTTCAAGTTCCTACATGTCTTGCTGGGGATGCCAAGAATGCAAGGTCCCAACTGTTATCTACCTGGGCTATTTCTCAGGTGATTTCTGCAGTGAGCAGCCTTGACAGATGACAGATGAGACAGCACTGCCCGCAGTACAGAAAGCAGGTTGTCTTGTGGGCTACCATAAGGTGGTGGTTCCCCAGACTCAGTGCTCCCCTCCTGCACCCCCCTGTGTGTGTGGCATCTATCTAGCACCCCTTATGTCACCTGGAAAGACTTGAGGGATGTAGGGAAATGACGCAAACCAACATGAAGCTCATGCTGCCTGCTGTGTGGTGGATAATGAATCCTTAGTCTCTGACCCTGAAGTTTTGGTTCTGCGAGCATCAGTGAAAAGGCAACAAGCGAGCTCATTCCTCTGTAAGTCAGGTCAAGTGTCAGACCCTTCACAGTTGATGACACGGCTTGATACTTACCTGGACTGCCTGGAGCCCCGGGGAGTCCTGGTTGCCCTGGAATCCCAGGGGCACCCCTTTCACAGGAATGGCCAGGTGGGCCTGGGACACCTGGAAATCCAGGGCTGCCCTCTCTGCCTTTGGGACCTTTGAGACCTGAGGATCCTGGAATGCCAGCTGGTCCTGAAATGACACCATTCATCCGTGACACTCCTGGCATAAAACCATACAGATAACCTACAACAGAGCGTTCACTCGTATCAATACTGGGAGTCAGTGTTTTGATCTTGGCTCAGTGCTTAAGTGAGTTAAGTCTCTGGATGGATTTTTCTAAATGAATGGAAAGCCAGGCACTGCTAAGAGGGTTAAACTCCATAAGGTTATGTAGACAACAAAGAAGCTGTTAATGCAGATTGAGAAACCACGTGGTTCTTTCTGATTTTAATTAACCTCTAACACTGCAGCAAATCTCCACATTACTTACCAATTCCGTTTGTGCTGCACGAATTTGCATTTTGTAAGATATTTCATCATTTGAAGTCTCCAATTGCTGTTTATTGGAAAGGCAGGGTCATAATCTTCAGAAAGAAAAACTACCCCCTCCCCATAACTCTCACCTTAACCAAAAAAAATCTATTTTATTCCTCCCCGTTTTCATTATATTTTGGTTCATATGTTTACATTTTTAAAGTAGTCATCACAGTGTGTAAGCAATTGTTAGATTATTTCCCATTGCAAATTAACCTGCGAATGTTTTCCATTTTGTTGTAATCTTTACAAACAGAATTTCAGTCCCTGAGGCTAATAGCTGAATAGTATTCCTTTGATTGTGTGTGTCTGTGCTACTTAACTCTCTTCATTGTTTCCATTGTTCCTTTATTATGAATAGTAAATATGATCATTGGCCCTGAATGAGTCCATTTATACATAGTTATTTTTTCAATAAATACATATAATACTATAAATGTATTTGCTCTTCCTTGTGATTTTCTTAATAATATTTTCTATTCTCTAGCTTTATTGTAAGAATACAGTATGTAATACTCATAACATACACAATATATGTTAATAGACTGTTATCGGTAAAGCTTCTGGTCAATAGTAAGCTATTAGTAGTTAAGTTTGGGGAGAGTCAAAACGTATATGCAGATATTTTACTGCTCGAGACGTCAGTGCCTCTAACTCCCACATTGTTTAAGGGTCAACTGTACAAGTGTGTTTTCATATTAACCTTTTTCTTCTGATGAATACTTCCTTAGACAGAGTTTCACAAGTGAGATGGTGAGATTACTCAGTCAAAATTATCTTCATTGACTCATATTGTGTGTTATCTTGGTACTTTCCAATTATTTAGGTTTTTGTAAATGAATATTTTGACTTATAAACTACCAAGTAAGCTTCCTGAGGACAGAGAATGTGGCTCACTCCCCGCCCTCCATTTGCCCAGTGCTGTTGTGCTGTTGTGGGTCCCAAACAAATGCGGACCCAACCTACGTCAAAAAGAAATGAGGGCCGGGTTTGTTAAAAGTCTGGTCTGGGGTCCAGTCTTGGTCACCAACATCTGAGGGGCTAACGTTCAGACTGGATGACTGGGCCCCACTCAATCCTGCTATAATGGATTGGGTTTCTTAGACTGGAACCCAGAGTTGATGATTTTAATGGCCCCCTGACCCAAGGTTCTTTTTAAGTCCATTAAAATCCAAAAGCCTCTGCTGGGAACCTAAAGAATTCTTAGTGATCTCAGAAGAGGATGTCAATCAGTGCCAGAAACTCTGTCCTGAGTTTCTTCGCTACCTTGCCTGCTACCTCTGCTGGAATGCAAGTCCCTTCACCCTGTCACCTGTCCAAACAAGTCGGCTTATTCCCAGGGCTCATTTCAGGCCCTGCTCTCTTGTGGATCCTCCCTGAACTGCAACCCACCCCACTCCAGCCCTCTGAGATGCTCTTATTCCCCCCGTCTGTCCTGTCCTCCTCCAACCTGGCAAGAGGAGTGGGCAAGTTAGACTGTCTCTGTTCCTCGATGCTTAGATGCTGCCCTGAGTCCAAAGCAAGCAAACGTCCAGGAGTTGCTGAATCGAATTGAGTTGACTAAGCCACAATGAGCTGGTCTACATTTGAAAACAACCAATAAAATGCAAAGGGAATGTAGATGATTCGAAATGTAACCAGTGCCTATACATGACAGAAGACTCTGCGGTGACATCTTTCCATTCTAGATTTCTAAGGAAAGGTAGTCTAAACACTCTTCAGTGACCTGTTCCAGAACTGAGCTGGCTTTATGGACCACAGGGACAGCGCAGCCATCGTACCTGCAGGCCCCGGATGTCCTGGATCACCTCTAAGTCCTTTCAATCCTGGCGCCCCTGAAGGACCTCTCTTTCCTGGGGGTCCTGGCTGGCCATAAGCAGGGTCTCCACGGATTCCTTTCTGACCATTTTCTCCAGGTAAACCGGGGGAGCCCGGGGGTCCGACAGGAGAGGACCCCTTTTCACCTCCAAAACCTGGATCTCCCATGTCACCACGAAAACCTATTGAACAACAACAACAAAAAAAAATGGTTTCAATTGGTAAATGTAGAAATATAGAACCAGTGCACATGTATGACTACTACTTTGATAAAAATATTTTTAAAAAAATATGGAGGTACTTACTAAAATTAAGAGCAACATAACAGGTAATGTTTTTGCCACCTTTTGCAAGAAAATAAGTTGTAATTTTATATTTCCTAAAAGCCAGTGCTGTTTCCCTAATTGCTTGCCTTCTCTGGGAAATAGTCTTTCTGGACTAAGCAGTTTTTACAACATAACAGACCAATAATAGCCCATCACTCATGCTTCAGGGGAAAGAAACCTTAAAAATTTACAAAATCATCACAACAAAAGTTATCGAAACACAGGTAAGAGCTTACTGTATCAAGAAAATTCATTCCCCATTACCTAGGAGTCTCTGGGCCATTTCCTTACCAAGATCATGTAGTTTGAGAGCTACATGACATTCCTGACTGAAAAATACTCCACTTACCAGGTGGGCCAGGTATGCCTGATAGTCCTGGTCTGCCATGCCGACCTTTTTGCCCATCAGAACACCTCAGCCCAGGAGCGCCCCGAGGACCTGGGAATCCCTTCGGACCTAAAAAATAACAATAAAACACAGATTCAACAAATCACGAATCAAATGAGAACAAAATAAGGTGATTAAAAAGAATTCTGTGTTAAGTTTTTAAAGAGTATTTCCAGTATTTACTCTTTATCTTTAAAGAGTAAAGATATGGCCTAGCCTGGCTTGCATTACCACCGTATAAGACACGTGCTCCAAATAAATGCTTCATAGGGAGTGATTGTGATAAGGAACTCTCTCAGAAGCCACACTGTAAAGCAGTGGTCCTCAACCTTTGTGGCACCAGGGACCTGTGCTCCTATGAGAATCAAATGCCTGATGATCTGAGGCGGAGCTGAGGCGGTGATGCTGGTGCTGGGGAGCAGCTACAAATACAGATGAAGCTTCATTTGCTCTCCTGTGGCTCACCTCCTGCTATGTGGCCCAGTTCTAACAGGCCACGTACCAGCACTAGTCCACAGCCTGGGGTTGGGGACCCCTGCTGTAAAGAATGCTTTCTGAAAGCCTTTGGATGTATGATCGGGTATCTTCACATGCTAGGTCTCAAACACAAATATGTGAGTGTAGTCTGTCCTTGTTGGAGGTCAGTGGTGGTAACCAGTATGTGGCCTGAGGAGAAAACACCAGAGTAAAGACCGAAACCTACTTCCTTGCATCTTATTCCCTTTGCCCTTAAAAGTGTAGGCAGAAATCGCCTACAAAAGGAATTGAAGGTTGTGTTTATTAACTTTCTGTGATTTCCTACTAGGAGACATGTCAGCTAAAAAAAAAAAAAAACTTACAAATCATAGACTTCAAAGGAGGTACAACTTAGAGTCTGAGTATTCACTTTCCTTGAGGTGGAAGCTACTGAGACGAATGAGAAACATTGTTTAACCATCCATGACAAGGTACCAGGAAATGTGAAAATGAACATTCAATCAGCCAACCAGCAATGCTTCATTCCACTGATGTAGAGCTGTATTTTCACACCCTCGCCCTTGCCCTGTGGTGGATGGAGTGGAGTTCTCACACTTTGATCTGGGGCTTCATCATGTGACTTGCTTTGGCCAATGGGCTATTGACAACTATGAACCAATGACCCTGAGCTGTCCCCAGGCAGGTCTGCAATCACATAAGAGCAAATGCTGGTTTGTAAATGAGGTGTGTTTTGTAGACCTGAACCTGGACTAGAGCCAGGGACTAAGCCAACCGTGACCACCTTAGATCAGCTGAACCCCAACTAACCTGTAGACCAAAAATAGAGAAAATAAATATTTGTCATAACGCACTGAGATTTTGAGGTTGTTACACATTACTGTGATGAAAGCTACCGGTCATAGAGGGCAATAGTCACTCGTCGCCCAACTTTTAAATACTGTTTGTACTTATGTGGAACAAGAAAGGTCACCTTTAGTAGACATGCTAGTACTCAACTGGTCAGTTTAAGTGAACTCTGAATAAACAAAAAAGAATTAGATAAAACCCTTCTATAGATTTGCAGCTGAATTTAGCCATAAACAAGCAACTGAGTCAAATAAAGTGGTTTCATGAGAGTGTAATCAGGGATAAAGATATGAGATCATTCTTCTCATTGATCCTGGTTAGATGTTTGGGCCTCTTAGAAAGCAGAATTGAGTAAAACTTGTAACAGTAAATAAATAATCATTTTTCACTCTCAGGGCGTAAGACAAGAAAGGAGACATAATTTTAAAACTCTCAAAAGAGGGTAGACATTTTAACTGATATGTGATTAAGTCAAGGTAAACTTTGCTGTGAAGAGATATGAAAAACCCACCTTGAGTGTGTTCAATCCAGCAGACCAGAGACATAACATGAATTACTACAAATGCTGTTTTCCCATAGTCTCTCATAGGCTTATAATTATTTAGAAATACCTTAACTCTTAACCTGTGGATTTGCATTTGGTTTATCTCTCTTGCCAGGTCTTTTACTCTGGGGGATGTTTAAGACAGTGACTTCTCATTAATCCTACCTGGAGGTCCATCAAAACCTGGAGGGCCTGGTCTCCCAGGGTAGGTGACATTACAAGAAATTGTACCACCTGGAATAAAAAAAAAAAAAAGTGGCATTCACATAATGGATAGCCCAATGTGCCGTAAATCATGACAATGTGACCAAGATGTTTTTCACAGATTATACGTGGAATTCAAAAGAAAACTCAAAAATATCACAGATCACTTGAACTACTATTATTCCAAATTTCTAGAAAATATGACCTACAATCTGAATTTCAGCTGTCAGAGCAGTTAAAAACATGAGGGGACTAGGAAAAATATTGGTTCCAAGAAATATCAGTTTTAATAACATAGAATAAATAATGGGTTGATGGCTCCCTGGATGTCGAATACAATGGAATCAGAGCTTTGATAAATCATAAAATAGCAGCAAGCATCCCTGCTGAGTTCAGAAGATTTAGCCCCCAGTTTGGGTGTGGGGGAATTGTGTAAATGAAGAGACTGAGCAAGATATTAACAGGCACCATTTACTGAGGGCCTGGCATGGGTCAAGTGCTTCAATTACATTGTCTCCTACTTTCCTAAGACTCTGCAATGTGGTTATTGCCATCCCCCATTTTAGTTATTGAAGAAAATCAGACTCCAAGATTGTGCCTCTGAGTTCCCTTCTCCTTTAAAATAAAATGTTACTCTTTTATAGCAGAAACAATACCTCATAATGTACTATTTCATATACTCTCAAATCAAAACCATGAGATAAATAAAAATAATGCTAGATTTTGATGGGTCCCAGGCCACGATTTTAAACCTTATTGAATTCTGAGATATTTGCTTTTCTTTGTTGTCAAAGCAAGAACCAAATATATTGTTTTCTTCTGAAATTTCATAAATAACTATGAAGCTCAAGGTATACAGACATAGTAGAAAAGAAAAAATTTAAATAAATTTTTTTCGACCTTTTAAAAAGTTTTCAACTATATTACTGCAGGTCACTTTATAGTTTGAAATTCACAAAACTATCAAATATATTTAAAATCTCTTCTTTTTTCTCCCTAGAATGCTTACAAGTGGATTTTCAGGGACAATGATGCACTTTTTAAATAAAATATTAGTATCTTTTAATTATAATATACTACATTATCTCAAAATGTTATAAAAGTTGCTATTTTTAATACATGTATATCTGTAATTTTAATATGGTAAGGTTATATAAGTTGCAACTGTGAAATGAATGAAAGGCAATTTTGGTATGCCAAACAGATAAATCAACAAAGTCAAATATATCTTAGCATTTTAAGAATTTGTTCTAAATACTGATTGTGCTGTCTTACTTTTATTTGTTTGACAACATTCAAGGCTTGAAGAGCAGCTTAATGGAATTTTATTTAGCGGTTCTGCCATAGCTATAATATCTTGGCCCAGAGAGAGGCTTACTTAAGCCTCTATCATTTCACACCATTTGACATTCTGTCACACAAAACGTTGAAAATTACCTTTTTGACCCTTCATGCCATCCGGGCCCCTCTCGCCTGGTCGGCCTGGATCTCCTGGTTGGCCCCTTTCTCCTGGGGGACCAGGAAACCCCAGTCCTGGAGGTCCCCTAGGTCCTTCTCTGCCAGGGGGACCTGGCAGTCCAGGAAATCCTTGGTCACCTGGGATTGCGTCTTCATGATCCCCCTGGGAACGTTCACATCATGTCAATTACTGATCTTAGAAAATCCATGAAGTCAAAGCAGTCATGGTCATAGGCTAATGAAATATATGCAGAAAGCTCATAATCCCAGGAGACAGTGACTTAATAGCAAATGTAAGTTAAAATAATTAACTTGGAATCTTCTTAATATTTTACATACATATTCACATATAAGTGTGCTGGGGGGAGGGGTGTTATGCCTCAAATACGGAAAGCTATGAGGTTGTGATGTCTTAAAAAAATAAGAAATTTTATGTAGAACCATTTTTTAATATTAAATATAATAAAATATTTGAATACATAAATTAATGGACATAGTGGGCTTGCAAATTGAGTAAGTTCTTATGCATCCGAAACAGGTTTCCTGCATTCTTATGAGAAGATCCAGGGAGATCCATCACCCTCCACATCTATGAACAAGGGGCCGACAAATCCTTTCTCCTTCTGTATAAGAATTTGAACTTTGGTTAATCTTTTAGTTCTGTTTCTCTGGAGACATCATAAAAATTCCATGTCAACTACGTTACTAGGCAGCATTATTTATGGTAAAATCAAACCCAGTTTTCAAAACTTGAATCTGGTCTGGAAGAACTATAAACACCTGTGCACAACCCTTGTTGACACTTCCTTGAATGGTTGGTTGTTCCTGAAACTGCTAAGTTCCTTGTGTGGTCCCCACAAGCTAGCCTGTGGAGATGACAGCTCTTGTGGGGAATGAGGCTTTCAAGTCAGGGTTGCTCACACATCTACCAGAGGTGAATCTCTTCTCCTTCACTCCAACTGAATGAGAAGACCATGAGGAATGGCTGATGCTGCCCTACTGGCAAGTGGAGGGTCCCCTGTCTTCTATCTTTCTGAATAGCCTGGTCCCAATTGTGATATATAATAGTCTTGTGAGTCCGCATTGGTCCAATGAATCTAGCAAGACGTCCCACATTGGGGGTGTCATAAAAATTCCTCTCCCAATTTGATCTGTAAAGATACTTTGTTTTTTCACAATTAGCTTAGTACATAATGACAATTGCCACCTAGTGGCATCGGTTTCTAAATAGTTTCTCAAGTGGAAGAAGGAGTTAAACAAAGATTACCAAGTCTAGAGCAGAGAAGATTATTCACAAACCTGACAGCAGCTGAAAGGCCAGAAAGCTATAAATACCATGTAACCTGATTTCCGAGCCTCTGTTTCTTATTCACACTATTCTGTCTGAATGAGTTCCTAAAAAATTCAGAACATGGTTCTTCCCTATTACAACACTCTCAGTGACAGACAGCACAGTCTGCTGGAAGTACCATGTGCTTGGGAATATGGCAGACTGGAGTTTTCATTCCTGCTTAGCCTTCTTGGTAGATGGATGACCTTGAGTAACATACCCCAAGCCTCTATTTCCTTACTGTAAAGGTGGAAAAGTAATCTCACCTCAGCGATGACTATTATGAGCATTATAAGCATTCAGAAATACCTCATCTACCTTAGATATGTTAAGTTTCTAAGCACTAAGTCGTGTTTCAGTCTTTTCTCATGACTTTCATTACCTGCACATGGCCTCCACCCAAAACATGCTTGAAAACTGCAGAAATGTCATTTATCAATGGGATTTTCCATCAGCCCATACATTAATGCAGTGGATTTGCACTAGTTCACTTTTTTGCTTTCCACATCTCTCATGTGCTTCTTCACCAGGGGACAGAACTGAAGGTAATTAGCAGGGCCTGTGCTCTATCCACAGAGTCAACTGAACAGAACTCAAATCAGTGGGGAATTTATAAATACAAGGGATCCAGGACCATCAAGAGAATGATACAAAGACTGGGGACAGAAAGTCTTGCTATGACCAAACTGCCACTCAGGAATTTAGACCATCTTCCATTATGTCATACTTTTTATAACCATCTTTTTGTGGCAGTGAATCAAAGGTGACTCTGATTTATGGCATGTTAACACTTTACTGAGTTATAATTTTTTTTAAAAGAGAAGGGGAAAATAGATGTTTTGTGACCATGTAAGAAAGTGAAATTCTATAGCAGGAGAAGAATTGTACATACTGGGAGTCCTGGATCTCCCTTCTCTCCAGCATGTCCATCCCAGCCATGTTGTCCCGGCTGCCCTGGAAATCCTGGGGGCCCATCAGGCCCTCTTTCTCCTTTGCGCCCTAAAAACAAAAGCGCAAAGATATTCAAGCCCTTGTCAGCAAGGAGTGAAGGAGGAGAAAATATAGGACTGAAAATAAAGGAAATGACCTTGACTCTCTGTGGGCTAGGTAGAGATTCCTCTGAGTTCTTCAGCTGACTAAGTCATACAAACACAACTACGCAAAACTCAGAGGGGAGAATGACAATTGCCAAACCCGTTGAAGCTCTTATTTGGTGAATATTCCTTTTCTCATTTTGACAAGGAGGCTGTGCATGGAGGTGCTAATCACGACAGCATCTGCTCCTGCTTGCGTGATGTCAAACATGGTACCCCATCTCCTGCCCCTGGTGAATGGGGGGAGAGTCCATGGTTGGACACTTGACCCAGGTCAGTCTAGTCCTTTTCGAAATTTTTTTCTAACTGGAGCTGAGACTATAGAGCTGTCTTTTATATCTGGTTCTAAGAACTTGGAACTGCCTGGAGCATGTACCCACAGCCCAGGGAAAGCTAATTCTGGGGGGAAAAAAATGCGTGTGGCACAATGAAAGATGCAAGATGCAGGGAGAGCCTTCTAAGCAATTGTCCCAAGCAATCCCTACATCTAACCTTTCATATTTTGTTTATCAAAGTCAATAAATTACTTTTTTTATTAAACTACTTCACACTGGATTTCTGTCACATACAACCAAAATATCCTTGATTAATACAGAATACTATAATGCAGCAAATCAAAGAAGGTCAGCAATGAAGTTGTTCCAACAATAAAGACTTGAAAATGTGACTAAGGGAGCATTTAAGTTTTTAGATAACAGACAGGATTTGAGGTTCAACATTCAGTGAAGAACAGAGAGTATTTTTCTACGTAATCTCAATAATCCTAAATCTTGTTACAGATTTGATCTGTGGTCACAGGGGAAATAAATGCAAGAAAATGGTTCATATAGCATTCATGAAATGGCAGGAAACAAAATAACTGGCCAGGCTCACCTTTAATTCTTGATACAACCGAGTCACCCTTTTCTCCTTTGTTGCCAGGTGGTCCTGGGGCACCAGGTTCTCCCTTGATGAAAAATAATAGCAACAGATCAGTTTAACTGCGATGGGTCAAAACTTAATAACATTCATATATATTTAATCTCTCTTCTTTCCTTCTAATCCTTCTATTCTGGATTCTAGTTTGGCACACTGGGTCCTACCTTCCAAAACTGAGGCTTTTGAACTATATACAAAAGCTGGTGGAATCTGAATATCGTCTGTACCTGAGTCAATAAAAATGCACCAATACCAATGTCCTGGTTTTCACGCTGTACTAGGATTATGTAAGATATTACTGGGGAAAGCTGAGTGAAGGGTAAGCAGGAGCCCACTGTATGACTGTGCAACTTCTCGTGAGTCATAAAACAAAACTTTATACCAAAATAAAATTTATAATTAAAAACCTCTTTAAAACTCTCTTGGGCTTTGTAAAATGGCATTGGGAGGAAAGAGGAGAGTAGGTCAATCACAAGAACAGCCACTGGAGCTGAAAGTGGAGATTGAGGGATGAGTTTATGATCAAAGAGATTGATATTGAAGGAAGTTAATGAGCAAGAGAGGGAGAATAAGAACATTTTCTGTAGTCATTCTATTTCCTCTGTAGAGCAAGTCAACTATTAATTCTACTTTATGGGCTCATCATTTTTTGACTTCAACATTGCTCAAAGACTGGACTATTTGGGTCATTTTTGGAGTTACATATTATTGAATATCGAGTCATGTCAAAAATCTGAAAACCTACTGTTGGTACATTAGAGTGGCCAAGCATTATAGCAAATGCAGTTATAGAAACATTAAACATATAGTAGGATTACTTATCTGGTAACCTCAGTAATGAAAAAATGCAAGAATCTGGAAGGTAACAATGACTGGGTAGACCATTTGCTTTGCTCACACACATGCCACCTTGCCTTAGTTTCAGAGTCTCACATGTGCTTACTTATATTTTTAACTGGCCCTTACCAGTTTACCTGCAGTGGACTATAAAGGGGAAAAGGTACAAAAGAGATATGCACAATGGCAGCATCGAGCAATAAGAATGAAAAGAAGCCAAAAAAGGTATACTACAAGCATAAAAACTCAAATGAACAAAATGGTTGGGAGCTAGTCAATGTAGAGGAAATAGAGCTACATGCACAGCATTCAGTCCCCAAGAATGTCACTGCAGCAACGCATCCTGTGTGTAATACTGTCTATGAGACATCACAAAGGTGAGTGGAACAAATTTCTTAGTGGAAATACCCAAATGAGACAGGAAAAGAACTTCAGAAATTATGTGGTACTAATATGGAATGAGTATGGCTTAAATTCTTATTTTTACTGTATATGCTAAGTTATGGGACAGGGCCAAAGTAAACAGCACACAGTACCCAGCCCAAGATATGGATAATGAAAATTTCTTCGGATGGATAGACTCTCAAGACAGAAAATTATTCATACAGTATTTGAACCAATTTTATTGTTCTAGACAGAGAATGCCTGTGGCATGTTTAATAATTAAGACCTCAGTACGCCAGAAGAATGGATATGTTGTGGGGGTCTGAGCAGTTTTTTAGTGAGTACATTGGAAACTTAAAATGCACTCTAAATTGCTCTCATGTTTTGCAGATACAGAATTTTAATTTCTAGAGTCAGATCATAGGCTTAGTGGAGCTAGTAAGAAAAAACAAATTACCAGCGCTGTCTTTGGATTTCACTAGAGACATTTACTAAGAACCTACAAAATGCCAGGCATTATTCTGAGTCCCAAGGACACAGCAGTTAACAGACCATTTTGCCTTTTTGGCACTTAAGAGTCTAATGAAACAAATGTTAAAACTAAGAAATTCCTGGAGCAAAAGTTCCCAGCTGCTCTGGAATGGAAAGCTACTTTTCACGATTCTGAGACCTGAGATCACTGAACACGTGTGTTAATATAAGATAAAATCTCAGCAGCAACAAAAACGTCCTTGCTGCAAGGCATGGACTAGTTGTTTCAGACACAGTCTAGATCAGTGCCTTCAACCACAGGTGCCGATGGAGGCCGTGCCCTTCCCAGGAAAGCAGGTGGGTGGCCCTGGTGGGGACTAGAGCATCCAAACCTCCTCCCACAGGCCCAGCCTCTTCTCCATTTCTGGCTACAATGAAAATGCACTGACTGCATGTTAATGAACTTCAAATTTCTCACAGGTGGCCATAAATCTCATATTAACAATATAAAAAAGAAACACCATGAGGACAAAAGCAAATATGCCAGGCTATGTCAGATTTAGCCCATGTAAGTTTGGGACTTTGGGTTTGCTCTGCAACTCCTCAGGGACAGTGACCTGGTCATCTTGTTCACTGGTGTGTACTTACAGCTCTTAAAACATACTATGGCATAATTGAATTCTTACCAACAAACCTGAACAACAGGTATTGTTTTATCTATTTTATATATGAGGCACTGATGCTCAGAAAGACAGCAGTGCTCAGCAATGTCAGGGCTAGGATTTGAAGCTGGAGCTGCCCTAGTGGGAAACCCCCAACCCAGAGAGTGGTCTCAGGCTGAGGCGATGAGTACAAAGCCTTGGTCTAACCATGGAAATTATTACATTGAATTTGAACCTGTTTCCCTGTTTTTAACTTTCCCATCCATCTGTGGCTGCTGGAACCAGGCACCAGCATATGAGAGAGCGATGCACGGAGGAGTGAGAGCACTCACAGTGATTGTCCGTGCTTCCTTTGTGCTTCTTCCTCTGTCCATCCTCTTTCCCCCCTTTTCTTTCAGAGTGCTCTATAACAGGGGTCTCTAACTGGGGCCACAATGTACAGAAGCCATATGGGCAGAATCAGACACAGAACAAAGATATCAGAAATTCAACCAGTCCAAAGACTTAAGCCCTGGAGCAACTGAATTACATAAACCTTAACCAGGACAACCCCGGATGAACTAGTAATCCACAGTCTAAGATGTTCGCCCTGAGAAGCAACTCAATAGGAAGCCACAACAAATATTTTAGAGACCAATAGAATCTCCATTAAGAAGATTAAATAACAACAAAAAATGACTATGATAATGTGTTAAAATTATCGCTTCTCAGCCTTTTGGCTAAGATCAAGTGTAAAATGTTAAACTGAAAAAGCTGACTATAAAATGCAAACGAGTTAATCATTGCAACCAAGTCCATTCAACACACACACATGAAGGACTTAGCTTCCTACTGAGTAGACTTTACAAGGATGCTCTGCAAATCTGACAAGGGTGGTGCAGAGAGAATTTACTCATCACTCCCACTTAAGGGCCTAAGATGGGAAGCTTATCTTCATGAGATTTCCTGGGTAAAATGCAAAAGGTAGATGGGTACTGATGGTTAGGCTCCAGGTCACCCCAAGATTAAGCCTTTTTAATAAGAAGGGGAAAGGGAGGCTGTCTACAGCCTCCAAAGGGACAGCTGAAAGGCTGTGCCTCCACCTGAGCCACCTGTAATGGTCAGCAAATGAGAGCCATTTTGAGAGAGATCTCATCCACTCTCTGGCACTAAATATCACGGAATCTCTGACAATGCCAATATTTATATCTCCAGTCTCTACTTTTCATTTTAATACTTGAATCTCATCGCCCTTGCCCACCCAACATCTCCACTTGCTTATCTAATTGGCACCTCAAACTTAAAATGTCCCCAGTGATACTGCTTCCTTTTCCTATCCTATGGCTGCTCCTCACACCAGGAAGCTTGGCTCCATCCTTTACCCCTCTTCTTCCCATATCCCATGTCTAGTTTAACAGCCAATCTGTTAGCTCTATCTTCAGAATATATCCAGAATCTGACCACATCCCACCACACCCCTCACTACCAGGTTAATCTGTTCATGATCATATTTCACTAGGATTCCTGCAGGGAACTGCCTACTTCTTCCCTTGTTCTTTATGGTTTGTTTTTAACAGAGCTACCAGAGTGATCCATTTAAAACAAATGTCAGACTGTCTTTTTTTTTCTTAAAACTCCCTACTGGCTGTTCTGTGTCATCCAGAGTAAAAACTCAAAACTAACTCACCTCTAACACTCCATTCTCAGCAATGCCTCCTCACCTCCAGCTCTTTCTTTAACTTCATTTTCTCCTGCTCTGCCCCTCACTCCCTCCACCCAAGCAACACTAGATGATGATGGCCTTTATTGCCACCTGCCACACTGTATATTTACTCATCTATCTGTTACACAGTGTACGTCCGTTAATAGAATATGGGCCCCTAGAGGGCAGAGACTGCGTGCTGGTCCCTGCTGTATTCCCAGCACCTGGAATAGCACCTGGGACATAGCAGGCACTCAATAAATGTGAGTCAAATGGATAAATGAATGAGTGAATGAATGAATACAAATAATTTTGGGCCATTAATATATTTACAGGTTCAAAATATAAAATATATATCACACTATGTTAGAAAGAGGTCCAATTGGATTCTCTCTGTTTCTTTTAACTAGAAAGATTGTTACTGGTAAGAATTACTCACTGGTGGCCCTGGAGATCCTTCAGCACCAGGAGGGCCTGGGTGACCTTTTTCTCCAAGCCACCCAGGGAGCCCCAAGTCTCCCTTACTACCCTGCCTCCCAGGAAGGCCTGGAGGGCCTGGTGAGCCCATGGGGCCGGGCTTGCAGGCACAGAGCCCCGCATTTCCTAGACAGAGGATAAAAGGCAACTTTGTCATATTTCCTAAACAAAATCGCAATAAAGGCTTTACTATACAAAACCAACAGTAAAAAGAAAAACATTAAGGGTCTGATGTTCACAATTCTTATTGCAGACAATGAATAACATGTGATGTGGGGCATGTGGCACGGTATAGGGGTACCTAGGCATGGTCTATGTGGAGGGACATATCGTTTCTAGATAAACAGGGTGTTTTGAGACTTAATAAACTCATACTGACAAATTCTAGGGAAAAGCTGATATCTAGTTCTACTGAAGAAACGTTAATAATAAGAAAGCTTCTTATTTTTAAAAGTTTAAAGACTTTTATTTGATTCCAAGTTAAAAAAAAAAAAGTTTTTTAATTGGCTCCTGCTAAAGAAACAGCAAAAAAAATAAAAATTGGTTAGCCTATAAACCCTGAATATTTAAAGAAACAAAATAATATTGAAGAATTATTAACTATATTGAATATTATAACTGATAATTCAGTGCAGTGCATCTTCTAATCATTCAGAATCTTTAGTATTAAAAAATGTCTTTAGGGTGGTAAATTCCTCAGCTCTTATTCCCACCTGTCTTGGTCAAAAAGGCACCAACAAATTTAAGGTGAAGGAACATACAGCCATAGGCATCTAATGAATTTGGAAAATATGGGACCCACAGAAAGAAACCAAAATAATAGATCAATACTGTTCTACTTCTGCTTCTTTTAAGGAATCAAGAGGACCTTGTGAAATAAAAGCCACCACTTTAGGCAAATTTCATGCCAAGTAAATATCTCCTTTACACTCTAAGATATGAAGATTTGACTTTTTGGTAAGTTCTAATCACATCATGATCACATAATGAAGTGGAGTGCTCATAGGGTATAAGATGAGTAACAAATCTAAATGAAATGCCACATTGTACATTTCCTAAATGCCTCTCAATCTTGCATATATTGTTGTCTTCTAGGAATTCTACCTTTAACGTATACTTACCTTTTTCTCCTTTTGAATCTCCTCTTCCTGGAGGACCCATTTTGCCTTTTACTCCTTGTGGTCCCGGGTGCCCAACTCTACAATATATAACTTTACAGTAGAAAAAGGGGGTGGGCAGAGAGAATCACATCATTTTTGTGAATGTCTCCTACAGAACAAGTAGACGTGTCTCCTACATGCACTTTTTCCTTTCAACCCCATTCTTTCTTCCATTCCTTTCCTATAATTCCTTTTCTCTGATACAAGAAGAGATATACAATAGACCATACAATTGTCACAGCATGCTTCTCCTACACAATCTTTGGTAAAGCCATTCCTAAGCTCAGCCCCAATTTAATGGGTTGCAGAGAAGGTAATGGACAGTGAAATAAAATGAACAAAAAACTAAAAGTATATGGTGAAGATCTTTTTTCCTCTTTAATAATCAATAATTATCTAATGAAGAAAATATAAAGCAGAGTTTGTAAAAGAAAAATTTCAGAGACATCTGATTAAAGTTGACATATAAATATAAACAGTAAGCTCCCTGTTCTCCCAAATTCCAGTAAAATAACAGATAGTAAAAGAAAGTTATAAAAAGCATAATCCTGCAAGACAAAGAAAAATGGAAAGGAAACAACAGAAAAAAAAAGATGTAATAATACTTGGCAGACTCTAAAAGCTGAACTCTAACCAGGCAGGAGAAAGTGGAGAAAGAACACAATTTACATGAGAAACTGCTCCCAAAGTTCAAGAATTGGTACCTCTGAAGTACAATGACAATGAAGCCCCAAACAAGGTGATTTGTTAAACAGTTAAACCATAAGATCCCCTTCTCAAAAATTGCAGTAGGATAAAACAATATCTCCCCAAAACTGGAGGAAACACACAATGCAGCAAGAAGAAATTTTTAAAAGGAACTACATAATTTAAAAAGCAGATGAAGGAAGCCATTTCATCTCTGCAACATGAATAGGCTGCTTAAAAGGAAACACTGTGTAAGAAACCAATAGCAAAAACCAAATCTCTAAAAATTAGGAAAAAATACATGACTGCAGAAATTTAAAAATTTAGGAGCAGAGTTGGAAGACAGATTTAAAAAATCTCCCAGAAAGGAAAAAAAAAACTTAAAAGCACAGTCCAATTTAAAAATGGGCAGAAGACCTGAACAGATATTTCTCCAAAGGGGAAGTACAGATGGCCAATAGACATATGAAAAGATGCTCAAAGTCACTAATCATTAGAGAAATGCAAATTAAAACCACAACGAGATAGCACCTCAGACCTGTCAGAATGGCTAGCATCAATCAATCAAGGAATAACAAGTGTTGGCGAGGACACAGGGAAAAGGGAACACTCACATGCTGTTGGTGGGATTGCAAATTGGTACAGCCATTATGGAAAACAGTCTGGAGATCTCTCAATAAATTAAAAATGGATATACCTTTTGACCCAGTAATTGCACTTCCAGTTATTTATCCAAAAAAAAAAACCCTAAACAATAATTCATAAAGATCCATGCACCCTTATGTTCACTGCACCTCTATTCACAATAGCCAACATACGGAAGCTATCTAAATGCTCATCAACAGATGACTGGATAAAAACGTTATGCTTAATATATACGATGGAATATTACTCAGCCATTAAAAAAATATGAAATCCTACCATTCACAACAGCATGGATGGACCTAGACAATATTATACTGAGTGAAATAAGTCAGACAGAGAAAGATAAAGTAAATACCATGTGATTTCACGTATATAATTTAAGGAACAAAAAGAACAAACTAACCAAAAACAGACAAATATAGAGAACAATCTTGTAATGTACAGAAGGAAGTGGGGCTTGGGGGCTGGGAGAAAGGGATGAAGTTTTAAAGAAGTACAAATTAATAGTTGATAGATGGTCACAGGGATGCAGAGCATGGCATGGGAAATGCAGTTAGCATTCATGTAATGGCCAGAAGGAGAGCCAGAGAAGAGAAAGAGCAATTAGGGAGATCATTTAATAAACTGTGTTAATGTCTAATCAATGTACTGTATACTTGAAACTTATAATAAAACTAAATTTAAAAAAAAAAAAATTTAAAGGTGAATAATAATAAAGATGATAAAAAGAGACATTTGGATTGAGTCTTTGATAAATCTAGTATCTAAGAAGAGAAAATAGGGGAAAAAATAAAGGAAAAAATACTTTTAAAGAACTACTTCAAGAAATTTTTCTACCTAAAGATTAAAAAAAAATTATTCTCCAGAAATGTAGGATTTGTTTTGGATTGAAACTGCCCACTGAGTGCCTGCAAATAAATGCAAATGTACCCTTACACAGGCCAAACATTGAGAAATTTAAGAACATTGAAAACAAGGAAAAATGAATAAACTTTCAAACAAAGAATCAAATATTTCAAAGTTACAACTTTAACAACACGGTAAGGTAGTAAACAGTGGAGAATGCCTTCAAAACCCTGAGGAGAAAATATTTCAAACATAGAATTTTATATTCAACCAAACTATCAAATAAATTCCACAAGTGAAATAAAAGCATTTTGAACAGGTAAGATCCTTCAACTTAATACTCTTTCTTCAGAAGTATAATGAGAGAGTAAATCGTTGAAAGAAATATATGAGTTGTAAATACAGGGGTGATGGGGAGGAGAGAGAGAGGAAGAGAATTCATTCTAAGGATAAATGTAAAGGAAGATCTTAAGAGTGTCTCAGCGGCAGATCTAAAATACAACCTGATGTAACCTGTATTATTAGAAGATTTATACAGTACGAGGGGGGTTGAGGTTGAATTAGCAATAAGTACATTTAAAAAAATGAGTAAACACACAAATAAACAAAAGACAATTGTTAACAAAATGTGCTGGAAAATAATAACATATAGTATTGTATACCTGAACCAGAAAACAGCATTGTATAACTATCTATTATAAATTCTGAATATTTATTTAACTGAATTTTGATAATAACTATATTTTCCAATGTGCACATGTGTGGTTGGGAGGGAGAGAGAAGAGAGCTACATGCATCTTCTTTAGAGGGAAGTCAAAAGATAATGCTCAAACTGAAAAATTAACAAATAACAATATAAGTATGTTGAATAGAGGCCAATAACAAAAGATCTGGAAAAGAACAGGAGAAGGGGTTGCCTGTGATGACAGTTCTTCATGACTGACTTTGTACAACTATTTGACTCTTAAGCCAGGTCCATATGCCACTCTGATCAAAATTAAAACTACATTTAAGAAACGAAGCTATATAAATTTACAAAGTTTTGTCATCGGATTTAAATTCTCCATCAAATATTTTCATGTGCATTAATCTGATCATCTAACATCAATTTACGTTTTTCTTTTGTAGTATTAATATTAACTCGGGTCCTGAAATGTTAGATAATTTTTAAATATTTAGAAAGTCATGTTTTCTGAACGACAAATATCAAGTTCAACATAAATGCCAATGAATGTGAATGAGGAGCACTTTACCATCTGATCCTGGAGGCCCCTGCAGCCCTGGTGCTCCAGGCAACCCAGGTGGTCCCGGGTTTCCCGGTTTTCCTGGAGCAGAATCAGGTCTCCCAGGAACACCAGCTTCCCCTGGAAATCCTGGGTGACCAGGAACCCCTCGCGGTCCAGGGTGTCCCATTATGCCTCCGAGAGAAATCAAGAATGAAAACCACATATAGTCTCAATTTAAACTTTTCTGTAGACAAAATCAAATTGGTCTATTTTTTTTTAAGACTTTGCATTTTTTTTAAAGGAAAAAAAAATGTTGTTAAAAAATAATTGAATATCCCAGCTATCAAAACACCTCATCTCTGATGAAACAATCACATAAGTGGAAACCAACAGGTTTGAGGAATCAGATTTTCTTACCTTTTCCTATTCTTTAGGATTATTGAGAAATAAATACATATTATTTAATTAAAATCCACTTTTTTTCAATCTTTCCATTTTGGTGAAAATAATATAAATAAGCACATTAGCACTCTTACTGAATAAAAATATGAACTCACATAATCATTTGTAGAGGACATAAAAAACCACAGCAACCTTGGTTGGTGGGAAAACACAGAGGTGCTGAATTTGAACCTGGACTCTCCCTCTCCTGCCACGGATACTTAAGTAGACTATTTAGCTTCTTTAATCCTTTCTATATCTACCTCAGAGGCCTGTTACAAGGATTAAATAAAATAATCCACATAAGAAGCTTAGCGCAATAACTGGCAATAGCACACGCTCCTGGGATGATTAGATGTTCAGAGAGTTCAAAGGTCAACATGAGTAATGCAGCAGTAAATCCTGCTTCCCCTTGATGTCCCACTCCCCTCGCAGGTGGCTTTGGCTTACAGACAGCTGACAGCCTTTCTGTGCAAGTGACCACATCTTCTGTGTCTTCCTAAGCGTGCCTGTTCTAGAATCTCTTTGAGGAAGACTGCTTTTTGATGACCGCCACAGCTGACCCTCATACTCCTGGAGAACCTTGACACTGCCCCATCAAGAAATGGAGCGTTCCTCTCCCTTTGAACGTGGTGGGTTTATGTGATCGTGTGGACTAATGGAGTATGGCGGGGGTGATGCTAAATGGTTTCCAAGGCTAGACTATCAAATGCGATTCGGCTTCTGCCTTGTGAGCTGAAGTGCTTGGGACCAAGTCCTTACCCACCGTAAAAGCAATCTCATTGCTCTGAAGCCACCATCCTGTAAGGAAGACTACGTTAAGTGCAGACTCCACATAGAGAGGCCCTGAGACTATATGACAGATGTAGGCGGGAGGTAGATGCATGGCCAGTCCTTAGGTTCTGGTTCCAGCCAGCCCATGGCTGCAACTGCATGAAAATCTCTGACCTGGAATCACTCAGCTGAGCCCTTCTCGATTTCCTGAACCACAGACAGAGTAAAAGGGAAGGAAGAAGAGCCTGGTTGAGACCTCCATAGTAGACACTTCATAGTATCCCCAGCCTCACCTTTCCTTGCCCCATAGCTTAGCAATAGATGGTCCCCTGGGGCCTGACCCAGAGCTTGGAAGGTCCCCTGCCACAGAAAATTGCCCTGAAGCTTGCGATTAATGCCCTTATGCTTACTGATCACAATCCTTCTGGTCTAGCATCCCTTCCAGACGACTTCTGTCTTTGTTCCAGGGCTGTTAACGCCCCTAGAGGACCACGCTGCCAGAGGGATGGGTCTGTGATGCACAAAAGACCTCCCTCCAAAGGAACCATCATCAGCTTCTGGAATAATGCCCAGATTTTCCCTTAAATAACCACATTTTCCCTTGAGAAAGACAGTCAGTTTTTGAAAGTGTTAACCTGCTGCCTTCTCAGATCACAAGTGCTGTGACAATAAATGCTTATTCTAAATATCCCCCCTCCTATATCAGGCTGTTGGCTGAGTGGCAGAGACTGCACAGGCCTCAGACTCAGTTACCCTCCAGGTACAGTAATATAATAATTATTATTTTAAGCCACTAGGTTTGTATAATTTGTTCAGCAAAAGACAACCGACACCCTGTGAGTAACCAGTAACATGGCGTGCTAGTTAATAATGGCTTTTATTATTGTGTGCATGCATGCTGGGACTTTGCTTATATTTTCACGCATTCTCTTTACTCTTCAAACAAACCTGCAAATTCATACCTTTTAGATAAGTCATGGAAAATTTTAGACAACCATAAGTAATAACAATAACAATAATCATGATAATTACTAACAAAGTGAGTATTTACTATATGCCAGGATGTATTCTAAGAACCATACACTTATTACTTCTTTTGACCTTAACAAAAACTCTATTTTGCAGATAAGAAAAAAAACTGAGGCACAGAGTAGTTTAACAAATGCCCAGGATCACACAGCTTACAAGTAATAGAATCTGGGATGCTCTTAATCCATAGTAAACATGCATAATTATTTCACTATATCATACTAAGTGGCAAGGCAGGTGTCTGATTCCAAAATTTTGCTTATCTCATGGTAAATACTGTAGGTGCTCATAAAATAAAATATGTATTAAAAAAGCCATACACACAGGTGTACTTAAGACAAAATGACCATGTGCTCCTGTAGACATGGCTGCCATCCTATCTTCATGCCCTTCCTAAGACCTGACTCGGTATCTCTGCAACTGGCCATTGGATGAGCCTGGATACTGTCTGATTCCAGGGAAAATGCTCAACCATCATCAGGGATAATGAGTAACAGTGTGGGTGACATATCATAGCCTTGACCACCCATTTGTAGAACTTGAAATCAATTAAACTGTGGCCAGCATCACACTATGTTTTTAATAAAGAAAAGAATGGAATAGGAAATGGGATACATCACCTACCATAAAGATATTTTGTGAAATTTGTTTTTCAATTACGTGTGTGTGTGTGTGTGTGTGTGTGTGTGTGTGTGTGTGTAATGTAATAAAAATGCAATACAATATAAAATTATTTCTTACTGTGGGTTGTAGTAAAGATTTGAAAGTCACTAGGTTAATTCTTTTTTTTTTTTTAAAGGCTTTTAGAGGATTCCTGGTATATTTGGGTTTTGAATCTGCTAGACACGTGTCACTTTCTCCCTTTGGGTTTTGATTTCAATCTGCTAGAGGCAGTATTTTATTATAAATAAGTCCGAGAGAAGAAATCTAAGACCAGAGTCAAGTGCTTCCTGACCGACAAAGTACTCTATGTGATTTAGATAGTCCTGGGTCAGTTAAGCCAAGACTACAGTATCTACAGATTAAAGGAACTCAACAAAGCTCTACCTTTGCCGCCTTCAGATCCTACAAAGTGGAAGCTCGATTCGTGAAAGATCAAACAACTTTCTAGTTAACAGTTGAATATCTCAGGAAACTTTAAGTCAGTGAATGTAACAAGACGGGATAAAATTGCATTTATTCCAGACTTTTCTCCTCAGATGTTTAATCAGTTCCCTGGGATCACAGAATGCAAACATCCTCTAAATTTCTATTTCTAATCTTACTAGGAATATTAATCAGCACAGCATTCATAGGAGTTTAAAAAGTCCTTAGGTCAACACAATTATTTTCCAGGATTTTCATCAAATATAACCAAAAGCTGTGCTGTTATTTTTTTTCTTTTGGGGGTTTTTTAACTGTTTTTTTTTTTTGTCTGTTTTGTTTTTGTTTTTGTTTTTTTAAGGTTGAATCAAAATGTTATGCTTTAAATCATAGCTTGTATTTCCACATTCCGGTAAGAGGTTTAAGTTGGGGTCTAGGCAGATCACTCAATTTTGACAAGTCGATGTCCAAGAGGGTGGGAGAGACTTGAAAACAAACTCTAACCCCAGTAGCAGCTCCTAATTCTTATCTGCATGTGGTAATCTTGCGAAAAGCCTGTTATGCACACATGTTCCTCACCACACCCCCGAGATCTTGATCGACTATTTCCGAGGTGCGGCCTGGCTACCTGGATTTCTTCCAAGTAAGTGATTAATTGGTCTGCGTCCAGTGGTTCTTAACCCTGGCTGTACATCAGAAATACGAGGCTCTTTAATGGTAGCAGACGCCTGGGAGTCCAGCATTCTCGGTCTGGGGCAGGCACATCCCTCAGTATTTCTGAAATGCTCCTAAGGTCATCTTAGTACTGCTTAGGGCTAACAACTGCTGGTGTGGACCAGGATGGAGCAGACCTGGCTTATAAAAGCCAGTGGATTCGTACCTGCACAGGCTTCCCCTGGTCTACCTGCAGGACCAGGGGGACCAGGCGGTCCGATGGCCCCCATTTCTCCATAGCGTCCAGGGAGGCCTGGATCTCCTGGGGGGCCTGCCAAAAATAATGACATGTGAACACAATAAAAATATACCTACATTTTAAATTACTTTTTAAAGTACAACTAGGAGACTGTTTTGCAGTTTCTCACCACACCTTAAATGCTATATCTGGATGCGAGCCCCTTCGTCTGCCTCGCCTCTGTAGACGCATGAACTTTGGGTGCTGCTGTCTTTGTCATTGATCTAGGCCGCTCTTTTCTTACAGGCAGCATCTCGGTACGTATTAGTCAAATGGTTTTACACATATTTCAACAACTAAAAAGCCTACTTTCTGAAAGGTGACATAATAAAAAGGCCAGCATGCAGTTTACATACTAAAATGAAATTTGATGCCTTATGCTGATAGAGACGCACCAAAGCTGCATCTCTCTCCCGGGGCTTGTATCCTGATGTATTCATGCTGAAGTTCATATACTGAACCTGTCTAGTGTGTCAACTATGGAAATGCTGGGCCAGCCTCCCCTGCCACTCACATCCCAGCTGCGAATCATTAATGGAGGAACAAAATGAAGCACAAACCTCTGAGTGGAAGAGGTGGAGTAGCCAAAAGTCCTGGTGGCCCCGGGTACCCGCGGTCTCCAGAATCCCCCTGAAATCATTTGTTCATTCACTTCTCTTAGAGATATGAACATTTTTCTCATGGCATCTGGCATTAAATAAATATTAGAAGGACCAAGAGTGCATGCACATCAGAGAGAGATTATGGGCTGAATGGAGAAATGAATGGTTTATAAACTTCTAAGAAGAATAAAGGCTTCTGACCTCCTACCTATGAGCAGACGTAAATAATCAACTGGCACAGTTTTCCCAAAAGATAAAAAATAGTGTTTTTAACTCCAATAAAATGACTGTCTATTCATAAATTAGATATCTCTGAAGCCATGAAGGTTTGTAGATATACAATGAGTATTAATGTCTAACTTGGCACTCTAGAACAAATATTTTATTCACCTACAAGATCTGAATCTACATTTTGTTTCATCAGCAAATACTGTCCCCCTTAATTGTGTCTACCTTAATGCCACCAAGGCTTGTCCTGAGCAAGTGCTAAATTGAGTGAGTAAGGTCACAGACGTTACAAAGGAAAGAAAAACATTTTATGGGGGTGAGAACAGAAGGCATCCCACGGCCCGTGGCCCATGGCTTCTGTTTTTAATCATGATATTATCTGATCCCTATGAAGTTTTTTAAACTTTCATTATTTCACCTTCGAAAGGATCACTGCTCAGCAGTAAACTGTAATTATTACCACATGCAATAAAAATAATATGTACAAAATTAACTGTCTCTTTCAAAAGTTACATTTTTTTAATCATCTTCTGAAATACTTTAAAAAATAAATTTACTGCCATGAGGGACAGAGGATTTTACCAGGCAGTAGTCAAATATGCTCACTTTTTTACCTTTGGGCCAAGAAATCCAAATGGCCCAGGATCTCCAAACACTCCAGGCTCCCCCTACAAATAACCAGAAACATGCCTTTTATAAAAAAAAATGTGATTGGGTATCAAATTATCTCACTCTCATTTAATTTGAACGACACATCAACACACACTCACTGAGATTCTGTGCCAAATCTTAACACCACTTTTGGGCTGCATCAGGTTTTTGCAACCGCAGCTAAATTATGTCATTCATAAAAAGGATGAGTCTCTAATTACTGAGTGCGTGTTTGTGTGCCCTGGCACAACTTCTCAATGACGCTGGCCTGCATTTACACATGAAAATGTGTTTGTCATCTCCACAATGGTGTACATTTACCTTTAATCCTGGAAAACCTGGAGATCCGTGGGAGCCAGGGTCACCCTATTAAATTCACAAAAAACAACACAAATGGAATTAAATTAGAATGCAGTTTGAGGATCATATTTTACCTTCCGAGACTGCTCCATGGATATTTAATTTTATCTGCAAATATAGCTGAATAAAAGGAAATAAATATAAAATAGAGTCTATTTCTTTATAACATTTACTATTTTAATTGATCTTTAGTCTTATTTTTTTTTAAATTCATGTTCTTGCCAGTGCTTTAAATTAAGAACATATTTTTATTGCTGTTCTTTCTTTTTTGTTTATTTAACTTAGTGCTTATACTGGGCTAAATATCTTTGGAATTATTGCAATATAATTGGTCTGGAGATTAAGTTGCTCTATGCGTTATTGGCAATCGAAATTACTATGAAAACCAATGTTGTCCCAAACCTAGAGCCAAATAAACTCAATACCCATACCCATTGGGGTCTGGCTTCCACAGTGACTCTATAAATAGGGATCCCATTAGTGACACGGATGGTGATGTTTGAGGCCTGATTCAGTGTTTTTCTTTTAGATTGGTTCCTTTTTAAATGAACAATTCCAAGCTACTATCACACTAACACTGAGCCAGGCAGGAAATGCCACAATCTTGTTACTTCCTGCCAATTCTTCAATCTTCCACTTGCCCGTTTTATCTAAATGATGTCACTGAAAGGGGTGCTCTGGGACATTTAGCTGTTACACGATTCTTGGTGTCAAAATATACTGTTCCTAGTTGAGATAATCCCACTGTTCAGCTCTCCAAAATATTGATCTGGTTTTATAAAAATATGAGAGAGAAATGCCTCCAAACTCACGGACAGCATGAAAAATCCTTACCCGAGGGCCTGGGAACCCAGGAATGCCCTTCTCTCCTTTTGCCCCAAATCCAGGTTCTCCCTGAAAAAGATGGCAACATTTAGAACAGTTTAAAAAACAATATTGCAGCAAAAGAGAATGCAAAATGAAAGGAGAAATAAAAATTATGGCCAGCAGGTTAAGGAAATCAACTACTTTAAAACAGACAACCTACATGATTATGATAAAATAGTGAAAAATTCTAGTAACAGATATTAGCATTGAAAGCAATGATAAAGACTGTGCAAAATTAAAAAAAATAAGATAGTACATTATACAAATATAAAAAGACACTTTAATAAACTACCTTGGGTCCTGGTGGTCCTGGAGGTCCAATCACTCCAGGCATCCCCTTAAAACCCTAAAAATCACAATGAATATAATCTGGCTTAGTATTATTATTTAGCATACTGATTTCGATCTCTTTCAGAAATTACCTTGTTCAACAACCATTTACTAATTTTTTAAGTAAGAGGTTACTCCTTAGCTTCACTAATTAGTGACAGAGATCCAAGCTCACTTACAAAGGTGACATTACTCGGGCCAGTTCCCTGGGAGACGTGTAATACCATGCGGCCATTGAGAGAAATGCCTCATTTTGAGCAAATTAGTGAAATGTAATCCAGTAATTGAAAATCAACACCAGAACTCGCCTGTGGCATCAGTAACATCAGTACTGCAGGCTGACAGAGGAATCGATCTTTGCCAATCGTCGATCACGTGTCCAGCTCTACACAATGGTTACCTTATCAATTATCAAAACATGAAGCCCCTATGTAACATATAAAGAACGATTTGTAACATATAAAGGACAACTGGACTTCCAGTGGTCTTTTCAGCCCACACATCGAAGGCAAGATTAATGGAGCACATATGCTGAAAGACATGTCACAATTCAGTAGCCCAAGCTGGGTCTGCAACTCAGCTGCTAGGTGACACAGAGGACACCAGTAACCCTTCCAAGCCTCATTTTCCGATTCTGCACAGCGGGGTTAATAATGATGTCACCTGTTAAGGCTGCTTTGGGGTAAATGCATTGATGCCTGGAGGTGCTCAGTATTTCACTGGCAGTGCACCTGCTCAGGTGGTGCTGGCCATCACTATTTTACCAAAGTAACATATGAATTGTGTATTACCTTTTCTCCTTTATAGAGACAAAAATCAGGTGGCTGTACCAGGAGGGTGGGTCCAGGAGAACCTTGCTGGCCGACTTCGCCCTTTAAAAAAAAAATCAAGATAATAGGAATTTCATATTAATTTTATTTTGAAATGAAATTTGAAATAAAGAAGATTTTTTCTTATTTATTGCGATATAATGCTTACAATCCTGTGTGTATGGTTTTAAAGTTAAAATCATGGCAAATAAATGATATAATTTTAAATAATTATTGTTTTGTATAAGCAATACACATCTATGGTTAAAAATAAATTTTTAAAATAAAAGTGATTCATAATCCACAATCCAGAGATAATCTCCACTGAAACTTTGGTATAGTTCTTTGTGGTGCACTGTATATGTGTGTGTATGTGTGTAAATATACATGTATTTGCATAATCATATGTATATGTGCTCAAATAATGTGTAAAACACAATTTAAAATATATTATGGAATAGTAGTATATAAAATATACAAACACAATCCAAACATACAATATAGTTTATATTTTTATATTTTATTAAAATTTTAAATTTTTAAATATTTATTATAATACTATTTTTTGCACATTTTCCTGTTATATTAGAAATTATTCAAAAACCTGATTTTTAGTACCTATATAATAATCTTTAACAAGAATATACTATCATTTATTAAGCCCTTCCATTGTGGTTAGACTTAAGTTATTTCTAATTTATTTTCAATAATATTTTTAAACTCTCTATAAAATAATTAGCCAAAAGTTTTCCTTTATGCTATTATAGATGTTATTCTTTCGGAAAGATTTTCTTGAATTGGGCTTGCCACAGTGTAACCATATATTCTTGCTGTTAATTAGAAGATGGTTATTTTGTACTTTTCTGAATCATTCTCTTATTCTACACTTAGAATAATCTTCCCTCTTGTGTCACAGTTAAGAGCAAGTGATAGAGCAGGTCATCTGTGCCTACAGCTCTGAACCATCACGGAGTATCAGTGGTGTCGAGGGAGAAATAACCTGCTCCAAGTGTATTTTGTTGTAATTTTTACCAAATTGAGCCTATACTTTTGTAACCTGTGCTTTCTGCTCAGCATGATCATGCTGGCATTTCTTCACATTGTGACATCTGCCAGTATATTTTTGACAACTTTGTCCTCTGTTAAATGGCTGTGCCATAACTTACCCAACCACACTGGGACTCCATGAGAGAAGGGATTGGGTCTGTCCTGCTAAACCCCCACAGCCAGCGCCGATCCTAGTCTGGCACAGAGTATGTGCAATATATGTTGAACTATTTGCTCACAGTCGCTGAAAGAGCCACTCACCACCTGTTAGCCATTCAGACTGGGTCCAGATGAGCTACCATCTCAAAACACCTTTCTAAGGCTGGACCTTGCTAAATTTCATGCTTCAGCTGAAAGGACTGGGAGAAGGACATTGTGTGTTGCTACATGCTTTTTGTTCCAGTTATTTATGTTTTTGTTTACATGCAGAGTTGGAGATTGTGATGAACTTAAGAAACTAAACCACACAAATCAGTAATTGAACAAATCTGCTGCCCCGGATATATCATCAGAAAAATTATCAGATAGTCTCTCTCTTCTCGTTAGGGTGAAGTATGCCACACAAATTAACTTGAATTTAGTGTTTTTGTCAGAACTGTCTTTTTAGAGTCAAGGGTAACGGTGCCATAATAATTCAGCAAAGAAAGTTTCTTGGCCATACAATTGGGTAGTGACTAGATGATGAATGCAGTTAAGTGCTCATCAGAAGACAGCCTCCGCAAGCCGGCAGCTCATACACTTAAACATCTGCTCCTCCGTGCAAAAGCGAATTCTTACCGGGTCTCCCATTTGCCCCTTTACTCCCACACCAGGATTACCCTGGAAACAGGAAAAATAAATAAATCTAATTACTTTTGAATACTAAACAAGTAATTACAAGCAAGACTTCTGGATAAAAAATTTGTTCAAGTTTATTTGTTAAATACTTTGGGAAGTCTAATGAGAGGAAAGAAATCACTCTGACAAGTAATGGTGGTCACTTATCTCATTGTACCTGGGCTCAATTTGTGCATTTTACTCATGGCTGCCTACCTTCACACCTGGACTCCCACGGTGGCCGGGAGGTCCCTAAACCAACAGTAGAAACAAATCACATCAGTCATAGAAATCACAATGTGTCTTCATTATTTGTCCCAGGTTCCTCTTAAGAAACCCCTAATTTTAAAACACCCCTGATGGACTTCTGAGCATGACGGGCTGCTTATTATCCAGGGGGATTCGTGTTCCAATTCATCAGCTGATCATCTCTCAAAGAGCCCACCTGTGCCTGGCTTGAGAGGGTAATTTGGCCTTTTTTATTGTATTTAAATGTGAGGTCTGGTCTGTAGAGGGTCAGAATGAGCAGTGCTGTACTTACTGGTAACCCCGGCTCTCCTGGATGTCCCATTGGGCCTGCAGGTCCTCTCAAACCCCTAGGTCCCTAAGCATGAGAAAAATCAGTGCATTCATTACAAAAAAAAAAAAATGATAGTGACCATTCACAACAAGAGCTGTATGTAATACCAGGTGGGTAAACCTCCAAAGAAGTCACAGTCCAGGGCACATCTGCCTATTGGAGCTCTGGCATGGCCACAGGGCACAAAGTCCCATGGCAGTAGTACTCTGGCAAGTGTGACAAAGTCTTACGTTAGGATTAAATTAAGACCCAGCGACCAATCTACTTATTGTTTACAAATAAATCTTGTGATTCAAAAGTAGAGAATAAAGAAAACTTGTTACTAGCTACTCCTAAATCCCACCTATGTTTTAACTTTGATTTACATCAGGATGCTTTAAAAATGTTAATATTAATTATCATTAATTAATATTAAAATATGATGTATTTATACTCTAATACATTTTTTAAATGTGCCCTATCGGATCAACACGAATAAGAATATATGGTCCCCGATTCAAGATTCAGATGATTCAGTCATAAACAGATTTCTGCAACATGTAATTTTTGCAACATGCATTTACACACAGATTCACAAGGACGGGTTACAGGGGGGCATTCCTGGAAGTGTAGAGAGAGGCTCTGTGTTCTGCTGGCCCCACCCAAGTCAAATGACTTGTGAGTGTGCAATGTCCTCTCCTGCAGGACCAAATGGTATTTATCACAACAGTGCCCTCGAGGTATTTCATGATTATGTAGACCTGAGCTTCAGAAGTACTAAGGAAACCAACCTGGGGAAGAAATCCTGTCGACAAAGTTACCAAGCGAAATGGTAGGTTAACATTGGGAGGCCAATGGCTTTCGATTTTAATCTTGTGAACACTGATTCATTGAAAAGACTAATCAAAGCACCGAATTACGAACTTCAGAGATTGAGGACAGGGCAAAATATTAAATAAAACACACGACGACTGATTCAGTAGGCAGAATGGTCTAGAGCAAAATCATTTCCACTCGATGTGTATTATTTACACAGTTTCTAAGCATAAATAACTTCCTAAATATTAAATGACCGCACACACCTGAGCAATTCCAAATGATCACTAAAAAATAGAAGAACGAGGTCATCAAAAGCTTGCCGAGACTCAAAGATGACTTCATGGGTGGGAGACCTGTGCAGTCACATTAGGTTTCATGCTTAATTTAATGTTCTGCTGTCACTCCTTGACATTCTTAATTTTGGAACAAGGGACCTGCACTGTGATTTCTTTGGAAGTTTTTTGCACCAGGTGGACCCTGCAAATTTTGCAGCCAGTCCTGATGGGCTGTTTGGGAGCAAACAGAAGTACATGCCTGTTCAAGAGACTTACTGGTATGCCAGGAGGTCCTGGGTCCCCTCTGTCACCCTGCAGTAATAACGAACGACACACTGGTTTAGAAGAGCAACCCCATTTCCTAAAACACACGACATAAAAGTAGGAACACACGGGAATTATTTGAGCTGTCTAATGTACAGTCTGTTCAATTTTTCAGTGTTGAAAAGACAACCGTGGAAGGTTCTATCTTAGGTGCAAATTCTGCTTCTGCTCAGCTGAAACCAGAGAAAGAGGCTGCAGTCGTGAGCAGGTGGAATCAAGACACGATTTCACCTTTCAGTTCAAAATGTTCTAAATTCTCAATTCAACAGTCCCGTTAAATCACAGCTAAACTGCCTCTAGTCCAGTGGCCACACCCTGTCTCCGTCTGTAGGCATCTTGCTCCTTTTATGACCTCAGAGTAGATGTGGCTTTATGACTCTGCCTCGAGACAACCTATTTTAAAGGATCAAAGGATGTACATTCTCTCAAATACAATCTTTTTTAAAAAAATGTAAAATATAATATATTGTAAAACATAAAAGTTTACATTTTAACTATTTTTAAGTGCACAGTTCCATGGCACTAACTAAATGCACACTATTGTGCAGCCATCACCGCTTTCTACCTCCAGAACCTTCCCATCCCCCACAGATGTGAACTCTGAACCCATTATATACTAACTACCCATCCCCATTCCCCAACCCCTGGCAACCACCATTCCAGAAGCTTGCTGTCTCTACGAATCTGAGTACTCCAGGGACCTCAAATAGATGGAATCACACATTATTTGTCCTTTTGTGACTAGCTTATTTCACTTAGCATAATAACCTCAGGGTTCATTCCTGTTGTCAGAATTCCTTTCTTTTTTAAGACTGAATAACATTCCATTGTTTGTATAAACCACTCCCTGTTTATCTACTCATCTGTCAGTGGACAGTTGGGTTTCTTCCACCTTTTGGCTTTTGCGAATAATGCTGCCATGAACTTAGGTGTACAAATATCTGTTTGAGTCCTTGCTTTCATTTTTTTTTTTGTACATATACCCCAAAGTGGAATTGCTGGATTATGGGCTAATTCTACATTTAATTTTTTGAGGAATCACCATACCATCTTCCACAGCAGCTGAACCATATACATTTCTACCAGCAATACCCAAGTGTTCCAATTTTTCCACATAATTGTCAACATTTATTTTCCATTTTTTTTTTTCAGTAATAACCAACTGAATATGTGTGAAGTGGATGTAGGCTCTCAAGACTGTTGTTTCTCTAAAGTTATTAATCTTCTGCTTCTCTTTAAGATGAGAAATTCTCTATATCCATTTCTCCTTTTTTTCACCCATCCTCTCCCGCACAATTACAAAAAAAATACTTGCCATAACTAGTATTGTACAGTAGATTATAATTTATAATATGCTGTAATATAAGTTACAACAGATCATGAATGCTGAGAGGAAGGCAGGGTAGGTATTGTTTTAATTTTCTTTAAAAAATAACAAACGTGAGGTTCAGAGAACGTAAGGGGGTCGCGGATAGTCACAGTAGTAGCAAGGGTCAGTTCACTCCTTCCAATACAGCATGCAGGTCCCTAGAATGACCTTGCTTTGAAGCTAAGCTTATTAACCTGTCATTTAAGTTATAAACAAAAGCATAGTTTTTGCTGTTTCACAAGTATAAATGGGCATAGAGGGCACAAACAAAAAGTGTGAGCTCACTAAAGGCATCACTACTCAGGTGTGTCCCCTCCAGATAGCATGGAACTCGGGGTCTAGTAGAAGAATATAGAACTACTTTTATCTCATTGTTGTAGAATATTCTTCCTTGAGACAAATGACCACATCTTGAAAATGTCCACTGTCTCTCCTCTTGACTTTGCATAACTAGTGATCCACTTTTGCTCATCCATGGCTACTCATACGAGAGAGAAGAGGTCGTCATCTCCAAGAGTTTATTTCTGAATATTTGTATATCATTCTCTGCTAAAAACACACAAGAGCATTTAATTTGCCAAGGGCAGTGCAATAAGTGTTGGGAGCCCTTTGCCTGATGGCTGCCCGTGGGGCAGATAAGGGATTGTTTACTCAACAGGATGTCTGCATAGCTGGCAAATACTTCGTTAATCGTATCATCTGAAAAGCACCTTTGTGGCTTCAGGGAGTGAGCTGATTGTTTTAAGGAGGAAGACAGGATTAGCAACAGGTTTCTTATGTAAATGTCAGCAATTGTTTGTGCATATTTGGGATCTTCCATTAGGGATTTTCAGATTCCCCTGGTGCCTAGTCATGAGGTATAAATATGGTGTGCTGAATAAACTCGGGACTGCAGTATTGACTGTCAGTCCTCCCGACTCTTTCTCTTCTTCTTTCTTTTTTCCTCAATCCTCACTCCCCGTCTCAGGACTGTTCTATCTTTGCTGGCGGGCACCAGCAAATGAGATTTTCATAATTTTCAAGTTCGATAATGGTGATTTCTATTATACTGGAATGCAAGTATTACTATTAAATTTCAACTACAAATAAATCAGTACTTTATCAACAGGGGGTAACTTTTCTTCTTGGGGGACATTTGGTAATGTTTAGAGATATTGTGTATGTGTTGGGGTGGGGTGGGGGGCATGGTGCCACTGGCATCTAATGGGCAGAGGCCAGAGATACTATTTAATGTTCTACAATGCAGAGGTCACCCCTTGCCCAAATAATTATCTGGCTCCAAATGTTAACAGTACCAAGTTTGAGAAAGCCCCGAATAAATATATCTGTTACAACTCTGCAAGAATAGTTGAGGAGTACTGGAATTTTATAGCCAGAGTAACTAAAAGCACGTGCCTTCACACAAGAAGTATAGTGCTATCTCAGAGGGTGAAGGGAATGATGAAAAACAAAAACAAAAACACTGTACTCAGGGATGTTTCAAAAACAATCTCAGTCTACATTCCTATGTGGCTTTACCGATGTGGCAAAAAAAATTTTTTTTAAACTCACCATGATCATGATGCTTACCTGGACACCTTTAACAGCACCAAAAATGAACACTGAATTTCCCTTTTCTCCAATTTCTCCAGGAAGGCCCTGAAAATAAAATATTCAGTTAAGAAAAGAAAAAAAGCATATTGCCATTTCAATATTTTCTTTTCTATGTTAAGTATCAAATACTAATAAAATCACCATTTATAGTCATGTTTTGCTAGAGGAGATTTCTTTATTTCTTTCATTATTATTATCATCCTAAGGTTCTCTTATATAGTCACTCAATATTCAGTTAAAATATATTAAGAAATATCCAAAGGCAGAGTATCTACTAATATATTTATGTTTAAATACATATAAACATATTATAAATACATAATACATATTTCTGTAGGTTATATGTAAAATATACTAATATGTTACTAGTATCAATTATTTAGCAGGAAAATTATATTTTCCTTCAAAACATAATGTATGTTTTATTCATAAAACATGTATTATTCTTAGAAGTAAATAATTTCGCAGTTGTCAGTTAAAAATATGCCCTAGAAATAGTTTATCCATTTCAAGATTTGTATTTAAAAGAGAACCTATGCATCTTTAGAAGATTAACTTAAAAATTAGCATGTTTCTTTTAGAGGATTTTTGTATGTAGCTGCAAGTTTACTTAGGGTATTTTTTTAAGTGAGTGAAATATCTCAATGTATTATTTTCTCCCCAAGTTCTCACACTTAATATCTTAATACCCTGTTTAATGTATTAATATATCTTAATGGGTTACCACATCAAAATTTTGGCCATTTCCATATATCAATTTCCTACAAAGGACACACAAAAGAATACCTGACTTGGTTTCCAATGGGAGATAGGAGATACTAACAATTTAATGATAAATTATAACAGTGGTTCTCTTGAGAAATCACATTTGTCTTATACAGGGAGGCCTTGCTTTGCACAGCTTCAATATGCATGGATTTCTGTTCCACGGTTAAGTAAAATAACACCAGTCCTCTCACCAAAAGGTTCAACTTCAGTTACCACTGCATTAACTGAGTAACTGCACAAAGTAACAATGTCACTGTTAGCTCATGGGATCGCTCATGAGTAAGAGATGCAACTCATGACCACTCGCTGATCACATCACTGTTTACAAAGGCTGTCTGTGACTGGTCACTGCATGTCTCCCAGTACACACACACACACAGCAAAGTGTGGAGTCGTGTTGTCCCTTTACTTCACAGTGATCAATCCAAATGACATTTCATAAGGACAAATCATTGAAAGAGGGAATTGACCAACGAGGACCAAAATGAAGTGAGGAAATGAAAAATAACACTGGAAGTGAAAATTGAGCAGAATGTAGATAGAGCTATAGAAGAAATAACTGATCTGTGGGAATGTTGGCACCTCCGTCATGCGAGCCAAAGGGACTTAGTGAAGACTAACTTACCCACCTTAGGAAAGGAGAGTGGTTGTGACAAAATGGACTAAGGTGTGTCAAAGGAAGTGACACAGGCAAAAGAATTTCACATTCAAGAAATTCCTAGAAATATTTCAGAATACAGGAAGCTAATCCAAACTTAGAAAAGAGTACGACAACCCACCAAAGCACAGAAAACACATTCACTCCACATTATAAGTTACATGACGAGAAGAAGGCAAGCTTTGCTCAAACTACGCTGGGTAAGTTTTTACAAGGAAATGAAACACTCTAATTCTCGATGTGTGTAATGTTTTAAATTACAATGTACCAAATAAATACTTGTTTATAAAGAGAATTCCCTACATATTAGTAACTAACAATAAGAGAGTTTTTAAAGTTTAATAAAATATTTTAAAGGACACGGGACAACGGTGATTTTTCCCATAGTTTGTTCAGCTTGCTTGGTGTGGTTCCAGCTTGAGTGGTCCTTCTGAAGCCCCTCATTACTATGCAAAGGGGGGTCTGCCTATACATGAAATGAAAGAAAAGAAAGCTGCCTCGCAGAGACCATGACGATGAACTTCAGTACCGTGGTCAGCACCGCAAACTGTGTGAAATCTACACCAGGGGACCCTTATCCTCTTCAACATTCACAGACACTCAGTAGAAGGAGGTTTGGGAAATGATATTCAATTAGGGAAGTAGAAAAATAGCCACAGCAAATCAGTTTTGAAAAGCCAAATCACCTCTAATCTTTATTTAAGTGAGAAAAAGAAAAAGAGAAAGGGGATTTAAGACGTAGAGAAAAGAGTATTTCTTGCTTTTAAATAAAAGTCAAAATTTTTGAAGAAAAAAAACCCCGAAGAGCAGTAAAGTCTTCTCGAGTGCTGGATATTGCCAACTGTTTCTGGGTGTCCATTCCAAACCCTTTTATGTATCTTATAGCATTATGAGGATTAGAAAGTCAAAAAACTACACTTCCCAGACCTCTTTGCAGCTGGATGTGAATTAGGCTCCACCTGGGAGAGGTACTTATGAGATCTGGAGGGCAGAAGTGAAGAAGGCATCCTCTTTCTGGGACTGTGGGCACTGCCAAGCAGAAAGGCAGAAAACTGAGCATCTGCTGGTGTCTCGACATGGGGGTGAGAGACTGAGGTTGTGTTGAGGGGGCAGATACTGGACTTCTGGCTTGAAGCTAAGTGTGAACCTTAGAAATCAGTAGTCCCACAGTGGCCCCTGAATTTCACTCCTCCAGCCATTAAAATAAATGCTCCATTCTCTGTATTAAATTCCTTTCAAGGACATTGAGGGGTTTACATGTCTGCAGTGAGCCCTGAATGATAAACAACATAAGCTCTGCTGACTGGCCTCCCTGCTCCCTTCCCCCACTATCTATTCTCAGTACAGCAGCCCAGAGCATCTTAGTGAAACCTCAATCAAGTCACATCACTTTCTTCCTTAATAGCATCCAAAGCTTTCCCATTGCTCGGAAAAGAAAATCCAGCCCCCTTCCACAGTCCACGAGATCCCAAAGCATTCAAGGCCCGCCTCTCGGTCCCCATCCTCCAGGCACGCCTGTTCCCACGATAGGGTGTTTTCTTTTAAGATTCCCATCAGTGTGAGCTCTGGGCATCTTACTGGGGGGCCGACCAGGCCAGGGGCTCCTCTTTCTCCTGGAATCCCCGGATCACCTCTCGAGCCGTTGTAGCCATTCATGCCAGGCTTGCCTCTGGATCCAGGAGGCCCTGGATGCCCCTGTGGGAAACAAAATTAGTGGGGAAGCAGTTTTGCAAGAAAATTATCACACGAAGGTTATTCGATCTGGGTACTCAAATTCTAGCAATTGTTGTTTGATTTTGTGAAACTTCCTTCCCCACCCATAAGTGTTATGTAGCATAGTAAAAATAAATTTCGATAGGCCTCAGTTTAAATTCATTTAGTTTGGAGGATTTGGAGACATTTAGGAGGAAGCCTTCCTTGAAATCATTAGAAAAGACTGTAATGAACTGTGAAACCCTGAAAATATCTCTTCCTTCTGTCATTTGGTTTTCATGTTAGAAGTGAGTCTTAAACCCACTTCAAAAATTAGGACTGAACAGCAAATAAAAACTTGCATTATGAGTAGACATGTATTTCCAGAATATTGTACTTGACAAGTCTATGTAGTTTGTATTTCCGAATGTCTTTCTCTGATTTATTTGAAATTTGGCTATTCCAGTAAAATGTTTTAGTCTTCCTTGGGGTCATTTCATGAAATCGAAATGCAAGCACCCCTTCATGCACTGAAATGAGAATATGAAGAGAGTCTGCCATATGTAAATTTATTTCGAACATGTTATTTTAAGGGTTTTGATGAGGGTTTCTCCCTTATTTAAAAAATAGAGAAAATTTAGGGGTACTTACAGGTATGCCATCCAAACCTGGAAATCCAGGAACGCCAGTTGGACCCTAAAATTCCAGAAAATAAACCCAGTTATGAAAGTTACTGAATTATTAGATTAACAAATTGATTTCCTAGAACGCATTAATAATTAAGAACACATTTTAAAAAACACTTAGTAGTCATTGTCACCTATTTTTATATTACTGAGCTTAAGTGCCAACTTTTAAGAATCAACCTTTTGTACTTTTTTCTGTCCTAAATAAGCCAACATGGCAGTAGCAATTCAAAGAATAGTCAGTACTCTGTAAGCTGGAAAATCAGCTTGTCGGAATCTACCTGTCCCAGAGAAACAAACTCCTTACTGTGCACACAAGGAATTTATAGGATTTTGTAAATTTGGCACACTTAGAATCTCAAATTCTCATCAATAGAGAATAAATTATAGTTTCATCCAAACTATGGCATGTTATGCAGTATTTTTAATGGAATGAGTTCAATCTACATAAATTGATATGGAATGATCTCTAAGCCACATGGTTGAGTGAAGGAGAATAAAAAAGACTCAGCATGATACATATACTACCACTGAAGTTTTTGAAAAAGCCACAAAATAGTCCAGCTTCCCACTGAGCACAGTCATGTATTTCAGGGCATCGGAAAGGTTGAGAAGGTGTGCTTCTCTGGAATGGGGTTAGGGGAGGAAGAATGATTATAGAGAAGGAGGCGTTTAGACTAAATTTATTATAAAGTGAAAGTAGGTACTACTCACGACTTTGAAACTCTGGCACAGTAGTGCTGTAAGTGGTTAATACGGATCTTTCACGCAAGAAGAGGCTTACCTTATCTCCTTTGTCACCTGCTGCTCCAGGAGGGCCACTGTCGCCTCTCATTCCTTTCTCTCCTGCGAGCCCAATGGGTCCTGGTGGTCCCAGGGGTCCTATAGGACCCTGTGGCCCTGGTGGTCCTGGTTGACCCTAAGAAGGAAGATTAAAAAGGAAGGCGGGCTGACTCATAAGTAGTGTCTTCTAACACAAAAACATCATCCCATGGGCTTACGGAAGACCAGATAATTAGGTTGGGCAAACTCGAATATGGAAATACAAAGGAGCAATTAATTATAAAATAAGAAACAGTAACATTAGCTTTTACAATCTGAAATTCAGCTGTATGATAAATCTGATTTACCACATCCATACACACATGTATCTATCTATAAACTGATAATAATTTTCTTACTATTTTCATTCTATCAATGATATGTATGAATCTTGACCTATTTGGTGGAGCAAGGAACTTAAATCAAAGTCTTATTACCATTATGTTAGTGACACAAAAGTGAGAGAAAACTGCCAGATCCTTTATTTACTTCAAATAGCTAACGATATATCTGCCCTACTAGGGGGAAACATTTCGTATATGGCTGCTTATATTTAATTTCTGGTTCATAAATTGGAAGCAGGCTCTCCATCTCATCTTTATGCCATCCAATTTTCTGTGAATGAAATGGTCACCTCTTCTTTTAGGTGTAGAGGTTTCACGAGCCCAGTCCTCCCCCTAAACCCACAGTAGAAACATTTCTGGAACAAAGAAGAAGAATTTCCCTGCTTTGCATTAAGCTGGATGATTCCACCAGATTACTGTTCAGTCATTACCCATGAGAAGCAGCTGCAAGTCTCACAGCTCTTTCTGTTCTGGAGGAAATAAGTCCAGCCTCCCAGAAACATGCCCGCTTGAGCCCCACTCCCTTCCTGTTCATCATAACAGCTGCTACCTACTGAGTAGCCATAAAAATACTAAAAGCTTAGAATGTTCGAGGAAGTTTAAATGTCTAAATATGTGCTACAAAAAATACAACAAGATATAGAATATAATTATGTGGGTGCAAACCCTTTGGGGCATATTGAAGGCATGCCAATTTATTCCAGAAACTGCACAAATTCTAAACAACAACCTGAAAGCAAGAATAAATAATGACTTCAGCTGGCCTTTCCTACCTGTGTTAATTAATCTTCCTTGGTTACTTAATTAACATACGTTAAAGGTTCTCATTTTCCTAAACATAAGGCTTGGGAAATAACTGCTTTTTCATTAAGTTTGAGATGTATCTCTCCATCTTACATGTAATGGATACAAAACTCCTAAGTTACCTTTCGTGAGTGCTGTACTTTACAATAATGAAGTATTTAAAAACAACAAAATGCATGTTTGAACATAAACGGATAACTGAGAAAGAGACAGCCAATTAACTGGCTATAAATCTCGACAGCGTGTTTTGTTTTAGATACACGATGCCCAATCCCATGAGCTAATGGAACTTTGGAGAAAAAAAAAAAACAAACAGGATGGAGATGGTGAACACAGCTAAGAAGGATAGAGATCCATTCGGAAACGCGTCCTGATCTGAGAAAGTGCCATCTAAAACACTCTCAAAAATAAAAGAAGAAATGCTTGTTGGCATGATGAAATTCTTCACCCCCATCCCCTTCCTCTCTCCCTGCTCCTGCTCTGTCACACTGATTTCGTCGTCGTGCCTTCACAGACTTTGGTGTCCTGTCCCAGAGACATCCCCCTAAGTCATCCCTCAATCCCCACCCCCCACCTCCAGTCCTCCCCAGACACACCTGCAGAATCAGATGCCTCTCCTCTGCCCCCAGAAGTACCCTCCTTGCCTATCTCCCTTCTTTATCCTCCCAGCCCCACACCCACCAGACCAGGAACTCCAGGAGGACAGAGTCTCAGTGCCCAAGATGGTGAGAAAAGCAGAACAATCAATACTGAACAAAAACAACTGGGCCAAACCCCCAGCCACCCACCCCAAGGGAAGACTGACGAGGAAAAGAGCCACTCTCCCCTGTTTCTGAACTGTCATCCCCAGAACTGTAGCCCACACTGGTCCCAGGGGAATCCATGATGGTTCCTCAGGGACCCGCCATCAGCAGTGGCCCCGCAGCAGAGATGTCGGTGTCCTTTTCTTGTTGAGATAGAACGCAGGCCTGGTGACCTCTTCTTTTCAACCACATTGACAGGAAAAGGCAACCCGAACTTTGCAAGTGGAACAACTATCAGAAGACACTACGCGCTTACACGTTCATGGCCCTGGAAGACTTTGTCGTGTGTTTATATTTAGTGCTGTTATTTTTTTTTCCATATTAACAGGTATTTTATTATAGAATAAAAATTGTAAAGAAATATGCTAAACCTCGTATAACAGTATTAAACCTGTCAGAAAGCCTTCAATGAAATATTCCCAAATACCAGTCTTAGAAATAGAGTTAGTTAGTCCACCCAATCTGAGTAAACTTTATCCACAGCAATACAGAGAATGATTTCATTTCAAAGAAGAGGTCAGCAACAAACAAACAAAAAGAAAAACCTGTTTATAAGTAGATGTTTGAGTTTCCTTGATTATTGGGCTATCACAGAATTAACTGCAGGATGAACAGGCTTAAATAACCCCTGACAAGACATTTCTAGAACAAGAAAATCATTAAATAATCACAGGAATTTTTCATCTTTCTAAAAATATTTTTTTAAAGAAATACACAGCCACCTGCTGCGTTGCATTCAATCTTGCAAAAAGAAGATGCCAACTGGGATGACTGGCCTCAGACATGGTGGCCTTGATTTTTTATTTATTTTATTTTTTTGCTACTGCGTGTGCAGAATTGCCTCTGCAGTTTGTGACTTTCAGTGAGAGACACTGAGGTCAGAAAACAGATCTATTAAATCCGGGGATGGCCATTGGCCTGGCAGCTGAGAAAATTCTGGTATGCCACGTCAAGGCCACCAGGTCACCTTTCGTTGACTCCAAGGCCACGCTGACACCGTGTCACTAGACTCGGTGTAGGCGTCTCTGCACTGTGGCTACGGCAGCGTTGGCTCTGGGCCCAGCTGCACAAATAAAGGCTGAAGGCCATCAGAGTGGACAGAACCACGTGCCCACCCGCCTCCCTGAGGCCAGAGCAGTCCTTTAGGATGTTGTCCCTTGTCAATCATCTGTGTCAGGCATGTGTCCAGAGCAGGCCTACGATCAAACGATTTTAATTTCACAGCAGCTTAGGAGAAGAGACCCACAGATAAGAGAATATGTCCATTTTCGAAACTAAAATCTTCAAGTCCGGCTTTTGGGCTACCCCTGACCTGCATGTCCCAGGGGACCGACCACATGCTGTCCCCAAACAAAGCTGAGGCTTAGAGAGATGAAGCAAGTGACCTCGGGCCACCTGGCTATCGCCTGGGAGAGCAGAGATCCGAACCCAGCGTCCCTTTTACCCTAGTCCTTGTCAACCTCACTCTCCTACAAACTCTCGTATCCACCTCAAAACACCCACATCAACTCCTCACCTGTTTGTCATTACCGTTTCGTGCATGCGACCCTATTATCTGCTTGGGGAACTGTCTCCCAGGAGGCTCCTTGAGGTCAATATACAATCGCCAGCCCAGTACCTTGGCCACTGCCTAGCACAGTATAAATCCTAAACATATATTCATGGAATGCTGACTTTTGTAATTAAAATGAACAAAGTTTTTAGTGCTTTTTTTAATGTTTGGTTGTAATTTAGCCATTAAGCCACGAGATGACACTATCACACCACTTACACCCTCACACGGGTCATAAATCCTTTAGCTGCTGCTCCAGGGTCCTCCCCTACCACAGGGGCAATGCTGCATCTCCCAAAGGGTTGCAAAAATAACAACAACAAAAAAATCAAAAGTGTTATTCAAAGATTAGACAGTGCAAGGAAACTGAACTGCGGTGGCAGAGATTGTTTTTGTACCATAAACTCTCTTGCTTATTAATGAGGGAATAAATTCGTCAATTTAGCCTGGGGTGACACTGACTCAGGATTGTTAGCTGCATCCTGAAGAGGCAGCATTAAGGGTCTTGGCAGATTCCCCGAGGAGCTATAGTCCCGCCGACTCTCCTTCCTTCCTCCTCACTCGGTTCCCTGGTGTCCCTGGCCCCTGTCCTCTCTGTGTCCTTCTCTGACCTGTGTCTTCAGTGCTGCCTGCTTCCTCCTGGGTGTGGGGTTCCCCCTACAGCTCTGTAGGGCTGCCCTTGGCCTTTCCTACCTCCCCACTTTCTCAGAGCACCTCCTCTGAGCCCCGGCCACATACCCAACTGACCTCAAGTTCTATGCATCCTGAACTGGACTCGTGATTCGTGATCATCCCCCCAGATGTGCTCCTTGGTCATCCACTGCTGTGCACACAACTGCTCACGCCTGGCCAGAGTCCCCCCTGGCACCTCTAATGACCTCCCTCCACCATCCCACACCTAGTCTCCCCCTTGTTCCTGTCAATTCTGCCTCCCAAGTGTTCCCTACACCCATCCACTTCCCCCACCTCCACGCTCGCCCCTTGCTAAGCCATCCTGACTTTCCACCTGCAGCAGCCTCCTAACAGGTTTTCCCTAATATTGTCTCCCTGCACCCACTGTAGTCTCCAAACAGCAGCCGGGATGACCCCTTACAACATACATTCAACCTGCTTCTGCTCTTCTGAAAACCTCTCAAAGCCTTGCTCATGATGTAGGATAACCACGATCTGCTTTTCCAACTGCATCTCGTGCCACCTTCACGGACTCTGATCAAACCTTTCTGATCACCTCGTGCTCCCTCAAACATGCCAGAGGGTCTCTCTCCCCTTCAAGGCCTTAGAAGAGGCCGTTGTCCCTGCCCAGATACTTGCAGTGGGTTGAATGGTGGCCACAAAAAAAGCTATGTTCACATCTCGATCCCCAGAATCTGTAACTATGACCTTAGATGCAAACGATGGGATAAAGTTAAGATTCTTGAGATGCAGAATTTAGCCTGGATTATCCAGGTGAACCCTAAAGGCCATCACATGTATCCTGACCAGAGGGACACAGAGGAGGATCTGATACAGACACACAGAGGAGGTGGCGGTGTAAAGACAGAGGCAGAGGATGGAGGGATGTGGTCACAAGCCAAGGAACGCTAATGGCCACCAGGAGCTCAAGGAGGCCAGGGATGGGTCCTCCCCTATGGCCTGTGGCGGGAGTACAGCAATGCCTTTGCTTTTGAACTTGCGGCCTCTAGGGCTTATGAGAAAACACATTTCTATTGTTTTAAGCCACCAAGTGTGTGGCAATTAGTCACAACAGCCAAAGGAACCAATATGACATGCTGCTTCCAGCCTGTCCCGAGGTGACCACCTCTGATTCCACCAGGTCCCAACTGAAGAGTTAACTCTCAGCTCCCTCACCCCACCCTACCCTCCACGTGCACCCCGGTGCGAAACCAAGGTGGGGCCCCAAATGATGCACCGGCGAGAGCAGGGGTCTTTGCTCTTTGCCCCAATGCACGGAACAGTGCCTGGCCCCCAGCAGGCTGGAGAAGGAACATCTGGGGCGTCAATCTCTGCCCTGACTGCTGGGCTCCGAGGTCCGGGCCACAGGCACCTTCTTCTCTACCTGCAAAGCCCCGCAGCCTGTGAGAGAGAGGCCTGGCGCAGGAGGATGCTCAACGGCTCTGTGCTGAGCGAATGGAATGAATGACTTGTTATTTGCCGAATGAGTTGCAGAGAAGATTGATGATGGCAGAGGAGTGAAAAAATGAGCTCCTTGGAGACGCCACTGTGGATGCTTCGCAACTTATTGAAAATAGTATTTGAAAGAAGAAATACACTTGGTTTTCCCCCCAAAAAATCTCTGTGATTCAGCATTTTAACTCCTGGGGGCAGATGCCCCTTGCACTATAGAGTGTTCTCAGAGTCACAGCTGAGGGAACACACCCTGCTAAGGGATGGACCGGTATTGTTAGCCCTCATCTCTCACCAACGACAAGGTCGCCTCCACTCCAGTCGTGACCTTGATCCTCCAGGGCTCAGCGTGGTCCCACATGTGCCGAGCTCTGCACTGGCCGGGCCTGGGTTCACGCCGGGTCGCAGAGCTCAGCAGTCGTTGCTATGGAGTGAAGTCCACGTGAGACCAAAGGCGAATCACGGGCAACCTAATGAGGCGACTGATGGGCAAATACTCTCAAATCCACCCTCAGGCCCACACTGCGGCTGGGATTCCCAGGTGAGGTTTGGTGCACCTGGCCTGCTTGGGAAATGATGTTCTGCGGCAGAGGAAGCAAATGTCAGTCCATCTTGTTTTCCCTCCTTCTTTCTCAAGCACAAACGCTGGGTTTAAAGAGAGAGAGATGCATCAGCACACCGGGAGCTGTGAGCAACTTTCAGTCTTTCTGTGTAGGTGCCAGCGACTAGCGCCCCTGCTACCACTATGATGAGTGATGAGCCGAACGGGATAAAATGATAGGCTCGTCTCCTCCCTCTGCCTCCTGGACCTCCACACCTGTCCAGAAACACTTCCTCGGGCACCTGCACCAGAAATCCGATGACTGAAGAGTCATTTTTTTGAACTTTCGCAAGTTTTTCATTCTTCAAAAATCAAAGTTAATACTCCCGATGGGAAACACATGAATAAGCCAGGCCAAGGCGATCACCTGCAGCTGCCGGGCTGCAATCTACTGGGAAATTTGTTTAATTGTTAGGCACTGTGTATTTTAAAAAAAAGAAAAAAGAAAAAAAAAAGAAATAAAAAGAAAAGAAAAAAGAAAAAAAAGAGAAAGAAAAGAAAAGAAAAAAGGAAAGGAAAGGAAAGGAAAGGAAAGGAAAGGAAAGGAAGGAAGGAAGGAAGGAAGAAAAGAAAATTTCAAATTCTGATGCCTTCACATGACAAATGCACTGTCCAATTCCCCATAGTCCCCAGAGCCAAGTGTCACCTCCTGGGGCCCCCTTACTCAGGTGAGCTCCTGTCCCCTGAAGGCACCTGGTCTGTCCCCTCAGACAGGGTGTCATTTATCAGAGAATTCTCCTGTACAGACAGAGAGAGCTACGGAGCTCATTCTTTGAGGAGAAAGCAAGAAAAAGGAGAAAGCAGAACCGAAAAGTTAAGGGGTTGGTGACAGACAGAACTGGCCAACTTTGCAGTCGTCATTGGAACTTGCTTACGTCAGAACACAACATAATTGACTTATACGAACTTTGGGACATAAAAATAATTGCTCTGAGCCATTTATCGGGCCACAGTTATGGAGCGTATTAGAACACAGCTGTGCGAGGGATGAAGAGACTGTTCTAGAGCTTCGTGCGATAATAATTTAATATGAAAAATGTTAACAATAATTAAAATCTCCCAAGTAAATTCCATTTTTTATCATGGAATGCAGGCTCTTAAGAAGTGTAAGGAACAAGTGACTAAGAGTGCACGAAAAATACATGTTTTGTGATTTAAAATGTCCAAAGACTGACTTGCAAATGCGTGAGTTTAGTTAAAAAAAAAAATTAAGACAGGTCTTGAGTTTTAATCATTTGACCTTATATATAAAATTGCTAAATTATAAAGTTGTGTTATTTTACTGTCCTTTTAGGTGTCCCTGAGTGGAAAATATATTTTATTCCAGAAGAAACCTACAGAAGATGCCTTTATTATCATGCTCATTACTAAAGCTGAACTTACTGGAAGATCCCATCATAGTCTACAAAGACAAGGAATTTTTCCCACACGGAGACAGCCATCAAAACCAGGGACGTTTTTCTCCCTTGAAACTGATAACAAATAATTTAAAATTCTGCCCAACACTACCTCATCACATCCTTAAAGAGGGACTGTAATGAGGTGTGGGGAAATGTGGTGGCCCAGCCACAAAATATTTGGGGATGCCACTTTTGCGGCTGTCATAGATGAAAAGCTATACCTCCTCGTCACAGAGCCACAGGCTGTTGGGGCTGGGAGGGACAGGCCCAGCTCTCTAGTGCAAACCCCTATGCCTCAGGGGAGGGCTAAGCCCAAAAGAGACCAAAGGGAGAAGCCCCAGTCTCCTGCCCTAAGACTCGAGTTCTTCCCAGGATGCTGCCAACCCCTGAGAGCATCCAAGGACAACAAGGGTCCTGTCTGGTGCTGGTGCTCAAAGCGCTCATTACCGGCCCTACCTGAAACGCACCAGGGAATCTGAACTACGTGAGATCACTCATTTTGTGACAGGTGCACATGCTGTGCATGGGGTGGGGGGAGACTCGGGGAGTGGCACCTTATGATTCTGTTCTCCCCCTCTCGGATATGGAAGGTGTCCCTAAGTGCGTGCTTAATACTGCCTGGCTGCCAGCTCAGGCTTCCAAACCCTGTCCAGGCTGGAGTCTGAGTTTTAATTTATTCACTTATGTATAGTAAGAAGCTATGAGGTGCCCAGCTACTGTGATCGTCTCAAAGAAGTACCAGAATCGACGCCCAGTTCTCAAAGGGGAGAATAAGAGCCGGCAACTTATATTTCTACAGTGTCCCCTGTAGACCAGGAACCCACATCGACATGTCACACATGTCCACATGAGCACCTTTATGTACTTACAATCTAATCAAGAGGGTCAGGCAAGTCCAAGCTCAAAAACAAACAGAGCCATAGACCTGAGTATGAGAAGTACCATGGAAGGAGGAAAGGTTCCCGCCCCAACAACTGCTTTAGACACAGCAGTTTCGATTTGGAGCCTAAACTCACTACTTTCTCACTCAGGCGTTAAGCCATGAGGGAGTACATAATGATTCATTTCTTAAGGATGCCTGCCTGTGCCACCCGTGGGCTGTGCCTCCTCTGGCGGATGCTCAGCCCTCTGGAATTTGGTGTTTTCTTATTTTTAGAGTCCACCTCGAGCTGTCACGGTGGCTCAAGAGATGGCATGGGAGTCGGCTGGCTGCTGAGGACTTGGAGCACCCCCTCCCAAGCCACCTCCCAGCTGTGCATAAATTCCACACTCCCAAATTCCCAGCTGGGAAACGTCACTGGCAACGGCCACTTGCAGCCTTCACGGGGGACCCGTCTGTCTTGGAAAGGGCAGAGGTCGACGGGCACTCCACACACTGCTCTCCCTGACCACCCAGAAACAGGGCCGCAGACAGCAGAGTGAGGCCCCTCCAGTGGCCTCCCTCACCCATGGGCTGGAGACTATTCAGGGGACACAAAACACACCCTCTACGCCTGTGATTGCTTGTGATGGTTGAGCAGCCCGAGGAAACAGAAGAGAAGGGACCGATGGTGTAAGTATGAGAAACTGAGCCTTGCACAGATGAAAGTGTCCACCTAAGCTCACATCGTTATGACTAAACCTGGGCTTTGAACGGTCACATACCATCTTCTTGTTGATCTTATGGCAAAGGCTGGGATGGGAGCCAGCTACCTGAGCGTGCTTCTTGTTTCTTAAATAACCAGCCAGTTATTTAAAACCCTTGGATGTTTGGCACCTGGAATCGATAGATGGAAATAATAATCATAGTGGCCTCACGGAGCTGTTGTAGGTTTGGGGCCGGGTTCCTCCACCTTGGACAAGTCTTTGGGGACTGTCCTATGCATTGTGGGATACTGAGCGGCATCCTCAGCCCCCACACACTAGAACCAGTAGTGGTCTCCTTCACCCAGTTGTGACAACCAAAAAACATCTCTAGACATCCCCAAATGTCCCCGCTAAAACAACTCTCAGCCTCGTTTAAGTCTGAGGACCACAGCAAGCTGGTTCTATCCAGGAAACTCTTCCTATTTTGTGGTGTCCTCATTCCCTTTCTGCCACACAGCTGATCAATCCCTTTGTCTTGGGTGTCAATCTCAACGGGTCTTAAATTTTAAATGCACTAACTTGTATTTTTTACTTATATAATCTTAATATATTTATATCAACAACCTCACACACAAGCCGGGCTTTTTAATTCCCTGGATAATGTGGATATTCACATAGAAAAGGCTAAAACATTTCTTAGATTACTAGTTTTCAGTATCCCTACTTTTAAGTAACATTATTGACATATATAATTGACATAAAATATTAGTTTCAGTTCTACGACACGATTTGATACAGGTATACATTGCAAAAGGACCACCACCATGAATCTAGCTGACATCCCTCACCACACGTAGCTACTGATTTTTTTCTGGTGATGAGAACTATTAAGATCTAGTCCATTAGCAACTTCCAAATGTAGAGTGACATTTACCATAGACACCACGCTGTACACCACCTCCCCAGGACTTCCTGATTTGTGTCGTTTGTTTTTAAATTCTATCATGAGTATAAATTGTCAATTATAAAAACAGTTACGAGGATACAGTCAATATGATAATAACTACGTAGGGTGTCAGATGGGTACTAGATTTACCGGGGGATCACTTTGTAAGGTGTATAAATGTCTTGCAGCATCCGAAGCACACAAGAAATGCACCTATCGCTTCAATTATAGAACTATTCCACAGGATTGAAATGGGGATTATCCAAAAAAGATGCTCGTGGTCTAATGTCTGCAAACAATACGTTAAACAAAGTTAAACAGGCCTGCCTTTTTTTTTTTTACCCACTGCAGCACTTCTCAGAGCCTTTAAAATGCTGATATGCCACATGGATATCTAGACGGCAGCCCACTTAACACGGGGACCCTTTCGATATAAGGCATTTCTCAAAACAAGGGTTGTATAAAACATTGAGGGAACTGCTGCTTCCCAGACTATCTTCTAAGCCTGACACATAGTCTGAAATAATTGGGATTGCATATCGGAATGTATAGAATTTTGATTACAAAAGATATAAACATTGCCGACTCTCAGAACGTGCTGAGAATCTGGGACCACTTAATGTTAAATAATCACAATGGCTCAAAATTCAGCATGCTGTCCATGTTGATTTTTTAAATTTTTTCTTATGCTGAGAACACGTTACATGAGACTGATGAACCCTCTCAACAAATCTTTGAGGGAATGATACATGGCTGACTATCAGCGGGATGTCATACAGCCCATCTCTAGAATTTACCTCTCTCAACCGAAGCTCCCCATCCCCCATCCCCATCCCCCCAATATCCAGGGCAACTTCCAAATCACTTACCCGAGACCCCTTTTCAGGAAAACACTGGCAAACAGAGCAGTCTCTTCCTCCGCAAAGGCCAATGAACTTCTTCCCACTCTGGAAAGTGAAGCATCTGACTCAGTACACACCGTGCTCATCCCTCAGCGGGGTAAATGATAAACACATCAATAACAAGCAGTCTTGGTTTACCTAACTCGTGAGAACTCCACACCATGCTTTTACCTTTGAATCGGAAACAAGGAGACTAATACAGGTATCTACACAAAGGCAAAGATTTTATATTGTGGCTCGAAAATAAAGAGGGTTGATGATTTGTGAGCAAGAGTTTGTGCCAGCTAGGAGGGATTATGTGAGCTAGGGTTTTCTTTTAAAGGCTCCTCCTGAAGCAGCTACTTTGCTTTAACCAGACTCTTCCACCATTTCTTCCTGACAAGATCCGTTTACTAAGCTGTGAACAATCTCAGAGTGCAAACTATGTAGATAAGAAAGCCATAATCACACCGTGGTGTCTAATTGAAATTGTAAGTTTGCCCCTTTCTTGGAGGTGGGCGGAGACCTTCTTGCTGTACCTATAAGACCAGGTAGGTCATGAGTCCCTCCCCTAGTCCCTCCAGGACAATGTTCCCAGCACAACCTCACACTTGGGTTAAAATTGTTCTTCCTACAATTTGTTGATACTCTGATATGGTTCTTTTAATGTGTCTCTCACACAGAAACTCCTGAATGTGAATAATTTGGGCCCTTTTCCTACTTTTAGCTAACTTTTCTTCAACACCCTTTACAGTTACTCACAATCATGGATTTTCCTAACCGTAATGCTTCTTCCAAACACACACACATGAGCACACATGAGCACACAGAGACACACACACATGCATACACACATGTGTGCACACACACACACGTGCCCTTTGGGGAAAATTAGTCTCTCCTTCTTAAATCCTCATTACCTCTATCTGAAGTCATCAGTCACTTTAATACAAAAGTACATTCCCAGAGTAACTTTCCATAAGCAGATCCCTTGATGACAAACAGCCTCTGTGATGCCCTGCAGTGAAATGGGCTCTGAGCATTCATTCATTCGCAGCCTTGGCCCGCGGTAGGGGTGGGCACGATGCTGAGAGCAGCTCCAGGTGCTAGGAGCCGAGGGCATGGGCAGAAATATTAGTCAGGCATCAAGGACAAACTCTTCCTAGTTCGTGATCTCGCCTGGTCCAGCCCTCACTACGAGGTGTAATATATTAACCACACATTTCTATAGTTAATGGAACTTTTTAAATCCAAGGCTATAAACTTAAGCCTTTAGACAAATGTACAAAGGGGGAACATAAGACAGTTAAACCAATATTTATAGTTCTGATGGAAGATAGATATATATGTATATATTCATACTTATGTATGTACACAGGTAAGTATATAAATATAATGAATATATATGTGTACATATGAATATACACACATATACATATATATGTTATGAGAGGAAAAGTTGTCTATCCAGCATGTCTTTTACTTTTCAATCACACAATTTAGAAATCTTCTCTCTGGAAAAATATATTCAGAAGCCATCAAAAAGAAAATATCTTTACATTAAGCATTAATAAAAAAAAGGATCTTTATAAACAACATTCTTATGGGTCATTAAAAGCATATAAGAATTTGAACCTTGACGAGAGCCAAGCAATTAGACAATTTAAGTTTAAAAATGTATTTGAAGTTTTAGAAATATATGCCTCTTGAATTTTGAGGAACATTGTTTTCTATGATGCAGAATTAAGTTCAAAAGCCTGTAAGGTTCAATAACTAACTAACTAAATAAATAAATAAATAAATAAATAGATAGATAGATAGATAGATAGATAGATAGATAGATAGATAGATAAATAAATAAATAAATAAATAAATAAATAAATAAATAAATAAATAAATGCCTGAGTTCAGGTCAGGACAGCATGAAAGCACTTAAAATAACTAGTCTGAACAGTTGGGTTCATTTAAGGTTGGGTTCCTTACTATGTATTCACTGAAATATCAAAACAACCAGGGGAAAAAGAGGTCAGTTGATTAGATGACTGGAAAATAAAAGCAAGTTTGTTTTTTTTATTGATTTTTTTTTTACTGAATCATGCCAAGCATCACTGAGATATTTGTAGCAAAATTACATTTCAGAGAAGACTCAGTTTAAAACAGATTAGCAGATTCTAATAAACAGAAATATAAAGTTTTGACTTGGACCAATGAAAGAGAAAAGCAAGAGATGATTTTTAGTCTCTACATAGTTCTCCTATGTTAGACATATCTCAATAAACATCACTTTAAAAGAGGGAAGCACTTATAGAGGAAGAAGCTGCACTTCAAAAACATTGTAGAAGCCTAATAAAATGAGGATAAGGACACATCTCAGACAGCCAACATGCAAAGCATAAACCAGTGACAGTCTCAAAAAACAATGTAATTTTTTCAAAAAGAAGTAAAGGAAAAGCCACTATCTGTTTTATCTCAGATATCTTTAAATAAATATGTATGGCATAGAAAGTTCAAGAAAAAAATGTTCTTTTCTAGATTAACAGTCTGTCCAATGTCTATTTTCTTTTTAAAAAATAAGTAACATAAACATGTAATAAAAAATGCAAATAGTAAAAAAAAGCATAATAGGAAAAGATATTTTCTCTCCCAACCTGGGTCCCCCGTTCCCTCATCTAGAGGTAATTAATCTCTTCAAGTCTGTGTCAGGGCATTTATGAACATATTTACACAATCATCAAGTGTGCGTGCACACATGCATACACACGCACACACTTTTTTGGTGATTTTGGCCTTGTTTTATTTTTACCCAAATGGTGTATTTCCATGTACCTTGCTGTTTTCACTTAATCAGAAGTCTGCAAATATTCCGAAGTAATACATATGATGATCCATCAGACAAAGTACTGTAACTTTTTTACTCAATCCTTATTGATAGAAATTTAGCTAGCTCCCTTCTTTTGCTACTAAATATGAGCCTCAAACTAGTATTATTATACATTTATCTTTATGCACAAATTAGCATAAATGTGTATTATGTATTCCAAAATGAGAAATTCCTGTGTCAGAAGGTATATGCATTTGAAATCCTGAAGGATAATGCCAAAGTGCTTTCCATAGATATTGCATAAATTTACATCTCTGTCTCTAAAAACCAACTTCTCTCTGTGTGAATTCACTGGAATCTCTGCACACCACAAGCTGGTAGGTGGGCCAGGCCAGAACAATCTTTGGTTCAGGAATTATATTCACTTATAGGGAACATAAGAAACAAAGGAAGGGAAATTGGAGAAGAGTCTCCAATTAGACTTTCATAAAAGTCCAATTAGACTTTCATAAAAGGAAAAAATATATATAATACAAAAATAAACAGGATAATTCAGTAAGAAAAACAGAAAAAAGCCATCCACATGTATTCCTGTGTATTTCCATTTATTATTGCAGATGATGCTCTCAAAGGCCTGTGAAGTAGGGATAGAGTCTTACCATCCCTACTTCACTAAGGAGAAAATTGAGTCTTGGGTAGGTTAAGAAATCAATCATCGTCAGAGCCAACAACCAAAGGCTTCTCATTCCTGGACACATGTGCTTTCTGCTCCTGACTGGTAGGAAAAGGCAAATAGAAGGCAACTTTCTATTTGATTTATTTTGAAAAGACCCAAGATAACTTGCATCACAGAAATTGGATTGGGTGGATCAAAGCTGGAGAGGATGGACAGTGATGTGTTCAGTAGAGGGATTTAAACCTGAGTTACAGGTGCCCAAAGAATTTCCCAGAAGCCTCTGAGGTGGGGTTTGATTCTTTAGTGAGAAACAAAAGAATGAGATGTTATTAAAGAATGCCCTAGGCTTATCTTTCTCCAAAGTTAAAATATTCAAATTTCTTCTTACACTTCTTGATATAATCCTGACATGGTCCAGGTGTTTACTGCTCCCTAAAAAGGTTTTTTAAGAAAGGGTTATATTATACAAGAAAGAAAACTCCAATACCAATTGAAGGCAGTTTATTGAGTAGTCTTGACTGTAAAATTTGAATTTATCTAGTCCAACCCTTCATTTTACAGATGAGAAAACTGAATCCCAGAAAGTGACTTGTTTAAAATTATAACAAAAATAATGCATTCGATAATGTGAATTTCAACATGCAATCAGAGCTAATTAATGTACTTACCCCATATACATGTTGTAGAGAAAAGAGAATAAGTATAAACAACCTACAAAAAAAGCAAAAATGTAGATTAATTTAAGCAGCTCATTTCATGCAAACCCAATTAAAAAGAAAAAGAACAAAGGATTCAATTCCAGAAAGCTCCTTTTAAGTCCAATAAGCTGCTGTCACCAGCTGATTATCATCAGTGACAAGATAAATGTTACCCTCTCTCTGGCTGTCTTCATTACCTTTCCCCTTATCAATCAGTCAAAAAGTACTCACACCCCTTTATGGGGTCCTCATTGTGCTCAGTACCATGGGAGCATTGAAGGGGAGACCTCGATGGGTAGATGAGTGAAGGGAGATGACTCTTAGAATGAAAACTAGAGGACAGAGGGAAAGAGACAGCTTTGCTTGGGGACAGTGCACCCTGGATGTCATGAAAAGGAATCAACTGGAAACAGGGAGGATGAAAGAAAGCTTCTGGGCAGGGAGATGATTTAGAAGGCAAGGGGAATGATATGGGCCAGTTAAGGAAGAGTTAGGTAGTTCAGGGTCTTATAAATGAGACAGAAATCTAATTGGGCGACATTGCTATTATAAATAAATTTTAACAAAGGAGAGATTCAACCAAAAGAGACTGCTGTGTAGACTGAATATTTGTACAAACTGCATCTACTCCCAATGCAGATGTTGAAATCCTCCCCCTCCTCAACGTGATAGCATTAGGAGGTGGGGCTTTGGGGAGGTGATTAGGTCATGAGGGTGGAGCCCTCCTGAATGGGATCACTGCCCTCAATAAAAGGGACCAGAGCACTCTCTCACCCTCTTTCTGAAATGTCACGGTCCTCAGTGAGCCTTCCTTCTCTACCCTCTGCTCCTTGCTGTTGTGCAGAAGATGCTGATACACACCATAGAAGTTCATAAAGCTATCATTCCCCTGGGGTAGACCTTGACTAGGAGACAGGAGATGGAAGGGGTGGAGGCTGCCCCGCACTCACTGGCTTTGACACTGACATTGCCCTTCTCCCAACCCTTCTACTGAAATTCATGAAAATTCCAATAAAGGCCAGATAAATACTTCAGTGAACTAACTAAATTAAGAAAAAGAAAAAAATTTAAAATGTGAAAAGGGTTTTAACACTGAGAATAAACTGTTTTAAATCAAGTTAAAGTATTTACACTACTGTTTGTTAACTGGGTCCTATCGCTTTGGACATCTGGAAATAGGAATCTATTACATTGTATAGCAGTTCCTGCTTCTTTTATTTTACACAGGAGAAAACTGACTTAGAAATGTTGATAAGATGCTCAAAAGGTCACAGTTAGAGTGACACGGAGGAGACCCAGCTCAGTTCCTTCCCCCTTCCCTCTGCTTCTTCCTCCTGCTATTGCACATAGTGAAAAACAAGACAATTCTTTTTTTCTTCTTCGAAGACCATTCAAAATCAAGATTACTTTGTCGTTTTGTCCACCTCCACTCTAAATAAATAAGATTAGACTGCATTTCTGAAATAAATACAATTTCCTCACCACCGTCTCGTCCTTCACTTCCCATGCTACATGTTCATCAGCTTCAAAACTTGTCATACTTTTCACTATTTAACATTTCTCTGCCTTAACTCCCAACATTTTTGAGACACTTCTAACCACCTCCTGGTGCTGTAACACATCCCCGCAAACTCAGTGGTTTAAAACAACACAGATTTCCTCTCTGTGGTCCTGGAAGTCACAAGTGCAAAATGAGTCTTGCTGGCGAAAATGAAGGTGCTGGCAGCCCTGTGATTTTTCTGGAGGCTCCAAGAGAGAATCCATTTTCCCGCCTTTGCCAGATCCCAAAGGCTGCAATCCTTGGCATCCATTCCCTTCCATCTTCAAAGCCAGCAACGGCAGGTGGAACTTCCTCTCTCTTGCAGCATCCCTCCGACCTCCACGTCCATCATCACACTGCTTCTCTGAAGTTCACCGTCCTGCCTCCTTCTTTCACTTCCAAGGACACTGGGCCCACTCTGAGAATCCAGGACAGTCTCTCCCACAAAAGGTCAGCTGTTTAGAAATCTTAATTCCATCTGAAACCATAATCCCCCCTGCCTTGTAACAGAACATATCACAGTGTCCAGGGGTTATGACATGGACATATGTGGGGGGAGTCACATATGTGTCATCATGGCTCTACTAGTTATAGGACTTGCTACTCCAGACATATAGGAAGGTTTTTGCTATTCAAACTTAGTAAGAGAGCAAGAATCTCCAGCCTTTCGATGAGCATCTTCCCATTGGGTGATTATATGGGTGAAAGTCAAGAACACTAGAGAGGTTCGGTGTTTAATAATAAAAATGAGTCACAAAATGGCAGGCATAATGCATATATTTCTAGAAAAATTGGCTTTGTGACACATGAAGTATTAATATAATTCATCCCTATAGACCAGGAGGCATAATTGGATAAAAGCAAGTGATCGTACTGAAGACACTCACCAGGGATTTGTGGCCAGGGGCTTGGTCCTCCTGAAAGAGCATCTCACTAGCTCCACGTGCATGGTTTACTGCAGTCAGTCTGTGTACTTGGAAAAAACTGCCAGTCTTCTCTTCTCTTCCTGATGACTCCCATTAATAAGCGAAGTTCTATGTCCTGGATTTAAAGTCTGTATGTATTAAATATAAACATACCTCGTAAAACATAGTATAGATTATTATGTTGAAAAAACTGCTTTCATTATTCGTAGTCAGTGATGAAAATATTTTCTAAAGGGGAACTTCAATGGCTTTTTGACATAATCTTTCCTTCGTGATGGTTAAACTGAATAAATTTTCATTTTTATTCTTAGAAATAAAAATATTCTCAAATTCCTTATCTGTTACAATTATATTTTTGAGAAATACAAAGATATGTCTATGTCTATAAATATAAGATGCTTGCATAAAAATTATTGCTTAATTTTGCTAAGTGGAATTTTTTTCTATTTAATCTTTTCCCTTAAAATCGGAGTTAAATATCCACTTGAGTACTTTTTGTTTTAGCTATCAAAACTAGGAAAGAAATCCTCTAGTGTAGAAATACACATCTTGTACACATACAGGAAATACATATATATACATACCCATGTATATACATATATTTTATGTAAAATTGTTCAACTGTTGTGAAAACATTTTAGCAGTTCCTCAAAAAGATAAACAAAGAGTTACTATATGCCCTAGCAACTCATTCCTATGTATCTATCTGAGAGGACTGACAATACATGTAAATTTGTAGATGAAAATTCATAACAACATTATTCATAATGGCCCCCAAAACAAAAATAAGCCAAACGTTCATCAACTAATGACTGGATAAACAAAATGTTCTATATCCTTACAATGAATTCAACCACGAAAAGAATGAAGTGCTGATGCATGCTACAAAATGGGTGAACTTTGAAAACATTATGCTAAGAAGTCACATATGGTATGAGTTCATGTAGGTGAAATATCCAAAATAAGCAAATCCATACAGACAGAAAATAGATTAGTCATTGTCAGAGGTTGGGGGAGGAAAGAATTGGGAGGTAGAGAGTTTCTTTTAAAGGTGATGAATGTTCTGGAATTAGTGGTGATAATTGCACAACATTATGAATGTACTGAAAACCACTGAATTATAATTAAAAGAGTCAAAAGGTGAATAGTATTTTGTGAACTTTATCTCAATAAAGAAACAAGTTTGACTCAAAGAACTCTATACTTTGATAAAAGATCTCTTTAGCTCAAAGAATTGAAAAGTCTAATCTTAAAAACTTTGGCTTTGCTGTACACTTGTACAGCGAAGAGAACTGAGTAGAGAGGAAAAACTGGGAGCTTTAAACATTACAAGCTATTTTAAAATTTCTGGATAAAATCTGGATAAACTAACTCAGTGCCAGGGACTAGTTTTCTGAATAAACTGGTGAAACAGCGTGGTAGAAACTGTTCCATGATAGTTTCAAAATCATTAGAAATCAAGAGAATCACTTTGGCTGCCCAGATCTTTTCCCATCCCTAAATCCATCCTTTTAAATACTATTTTAGCTGCATTCTAGAAGCAAGACCCAGTAAATCAAATTATTGTTTTGGAAAGAGTATACAAATTGTTTTAAATCATTCAAAATAAACTCAATATTTTAAACAATTAGGAATTATAGTTAAAAATTATAGAAAACCAGAGATATTTGCATATTTAGCTCAAAATAGATGCATGATGCAATTCATCTCCACAAATATTGTGATAAAAAGTGCACAAGGGGTATTTTATTAAAATGGAGTGTTGCTGTCATCTCCTTTTAGAAGAGGAATGCCTAATCACGGATCATAGTCCTAATACCTAGGAGTTTCTCGGTGCATTTTAATTCACTGCCTGACTGGATGGATGGATGGATGGATGGATGGATGGATGGATGGATGGATGGATGACTGGATGGACCCATCTGCAAAAACCTAACTGGTCTCCCATTAGTCAGTGGAATTACCAAATGTGAAAGGACACCAACTAACAGTGAATGGACACTGCTATACTGTAGCCAATGCATCCTCATCATCATGCACTTATTTACCATATCAGCTCCATGACAACAGGGATTGTGTCTTTATTCTCAGATTTATCCCCAGTGCCATCATAGCACCTGGAAGATAGTAACTGCACAAAGTATATTTGTTGAATGAATGGACTCATAGAAGATACTTTGGGGCTTTTAGAATGTGAATCAAATATATTTCCTAGGGGACATAAGATGAGGCTAACTTTGAATACGTGTGAAGGAAGAGAGAAATGAGGGAGATGGAGAGAGGAACCATAACAGCCTTGGGAGAAGTGAAGAGAAACGGACATTTCCTGATGATAGTCAGGACTCTCTGCTAAGAGTGTTGCCCACACCAAGTCACTTTGTTTTCACCACAGCTTAGTAAGAAAAGTCTGATGTCCATTGTACAGAAAAAAAACAAGATGAATCAGTTTAAAATTTTTCAAAGTCACAGGGCTAATAAATGGCAGAATCAAGGCTTTTTTATTCCATTATGTATCCTTTCCCCCTATCAGCCTTGAAACTTTTCTATTCTTGACTCACAAAAAATTTTTAAAAACCTATGCATACTGCCTCTTCTTTTTTTTAAATTAATATCTAAAGTTTCATCTCTTTAAATAGTTGGAAAGAATATATAACCTGGAACATTGTAAATGGTAGCCTATAGAATAAACCTACTGAAGCACTGTTTGAGATGTGGCCAGTGGATCACAATGCCACAGCAATCAGATTTTCACCGCCATCAGTTTAAAATAGATGCACATGAGTTCTTTAATGATTAGCAATTTGACATTATTTTTTTCTTAAATTCATATTTTCATTCCACTCTCACATATATCCTACTAAAATGTAATTTTTATACTTGAAAATCTTGTATTGACCACTCTCCCAAAAATATGTATATAAAGCAAACATTTTTTTATTGCCTAAGATCAGAAATCTTGAAGTCTTAAAAAAATTATTTCTCTTGGATTGGCTTATCATTATGATGATTACTAGTATACAGTCCATCGAAAACATAAACAAATTTAAATCTTGATACATAATTCCTGAACATGAAAAGTGAAATTTTACTGGAATGTAGTTGGCAAAGAGAGAATGGGGCTTTTTTTCCCAATTAGTTTATTTAGCTCTAGATTAATACTACTTCTCACTGGAATAATGCAAGTTCAGCAACGACCCTACTTCCATATTAATTCCTAAACCTGTAAATTCTAATAAACCTTATTCACAAATATGAGACGTTGTAAATGGAAGGCATTTGTTATACAGATGTCATTCAAATTATGTGCCGAAGCAATAGAGAATGGACCACCCAGAATCACTTTGAACGACCTACTTGCTGACAAGTCATTCTTCAATTGTGATGAAAGCAAAAAAGTTGGAACCCACCTGGCTAAGGAGATGTGGTACCAGGAGCTAGAATACTTCCTGCTCTCAACACCTGCATTTACACTAACCCTTTATTTGGCCCCATGAATAGTTCTTACACCTGAAGCGAAGCAGGGTGGTAACAGTGGGGATAGATGGAGGTAGGGAAATGAGGTGAGGACGTGTCTCTCTCTTTTTTTAAGTAGGAGAAGAGCAATTGTGAAAGGAAAGACAACTTGGACTGATGCCCCATTTTCACATAGAACAATTCTAAGGAAAAAATACACAGCAGAGAATCTGAAAATTGATTCCTTTGTTGAATTGTCCAAGCTGCTTGCATAACTCTTAAGAATCTTTTTGTCTCCCAAGAGCCCATGTATTTCAGTTTAAAGATCTCTGCCTTGGATCAGTTGCCAAAGGTAAAAAAAAAAAAAAAAAAAAAAAGGAAAAGAAAAAAAAATGCTTCCTTGCTCCCTAAGATGCAGCTGTAGCTAAACAGAGCCCCCACTATCAGCTGACACCATGAACATTGTTGTGCACAGCACTCTACAGTGCACAAAACACTGCCACATGTGTCCTCCAGTCTTTGAGGACTTCCTTGGTTGCAGCCACCTGTCTCAAGAACCTAAAAACTTTGGTCTCAACAAAGTTTTTAACCAAACCAAACAGAAAGCACCCTTAGAACAGCATCCCTCTAACTAACCTACCTTCTCACAAGTGAATGGCTGTCATCCCATGGGATTGGCCGAGGCGGTGTGTTTCTGGTTGAATCTACCCCTACCTACCCAGCCCAAAGCTATGCCATGAAAACATGCAGACAGCAGCTTTGGGAGACTGCCTACCCAGGACACTCCTGCCGAAGTTGTGCGTCTTTTGAAGGACATGATTTATTTTTCCAGGTGTTATCCTCAAGAAGAGGTGTTCTCCACATAATGTTGCTGCATTCGAAACCCCTCAGCTCAGCTAAGTGAGGGTGCAGCCAGACTTTCATCACCTGATCCTGTTTCCCCAGACACATGGAAAGGTTGAGGAGAACCACTTGACCCAACCCAGGGCCTGGCTTAGTGACACAGAACTCGGACTCTGGGCTGGAGGATGGTACCGAAAGATAAACTGGATTAGTTCTCTTGGAAGGCTAAAATTCGGAAACAGAGAAGAAAGGGGGATGAGGGAGGAAGGATGAATTGAGAGATGCCTAAAAGTAGAGTCCATTAGAAGGCTGAGATGGGCAAAGGTGAAGTGCAAGCCTGAATTTAGAAGAAAAGGATATGCTGAGAATCATGAAAAGCTGTTCTCAAGAAAGGAAATAGAAATAGACAGAGGTTCTCAGGAGAGGATAGAAGACCAGCTCATTCCTGAGAACGGCCCCATTTTCAGCGCAGTCTTAGCTCCTGCTACTTGAGCAAACTGACCTGTGCAGCAGATCCAAATACCAAGACCCCCCAACAGGGAGCTCACTGGGAGTCCCCACACTAAGGGAAGGTGAATGTAAGCACCCTGGACCTTTGACACCCCCCTCCACCCACTCACCAACCCAAGCCAGGTCCACAGGTGCTTTCCCAGCATATATCTATATTTGTGATTTCCAGCTTGCATATTCAGCAAGTATCTCTGTTCTCTTCCTTCCCCTCCCTGGGATTGTTTTTTTTAATTCACTCTTTATGAAAAATCTTGGACTCCTATTCCCCTGGGACTCCTGCCTTATGAGTCTCTGCCCAATGTTTTCCAAAGGCTAAGTCTGAGAACAGGAGCTGAGATCTTCCAAATCATAATCTCTGCCATGGGGAATTTGTTTTCTCTGCAACCTGATCTTGAAAAGAAGTACCCCGTGCTGGGGTTCTCATCGATTGGGGGTTGGGAGTTTGGCAATGGCCAAGATTAGAGGACCAGATAAACAGGAGACTGAGCAACAAAATCATCCAGCCACAAAAGGTAGCAGAAGTGTAATGTCTTCTCTTTTTCCAAATAACATTAAATTTTTGGGTTCTTTTTTAAAAGTACTGGGTTTTTTGTTGTTGTTGTTGTTGTTGTCCTTTTAGTGAAATACTTCCTATTAACTCAATGACTACATGTTCTCTCCTTTTAACCTTCTGACCCTGAGCCATCTGAAGACTTTTTCCAAGGCTAAATTTTTCTGATGGTTTGAATATCTATTTGTATATACATTTATCTTTCCACAATAAAAGTCCTGTAGGCTCAGCTTTTGCAAAGAAATAAGAAAAGGGCCTCAAAGGTGAGAAAAATGCTTCCAGAAAAATAATGGCATGCCTTGTCCACCTCGGAGGCTGACGTTTCCTTTCAAGGCTTACATGTTCCTTGTGAAGAGATCACCTGACTTTTCCCCCAACACACAAGCTGGTTACTTGGGCTTACATTTTCTAAAATCCCATCTTTGCGTTGGCTCTACCTGCAGTCTCTTTCAAAGACTTCACATTCGTTTGAGCATTTTAGCAAAACCAGTCAATCTCATCAGACATCACAAGGCTTTTAAAGCAGATCATGAATCTGTGTGGTCCAGGGACCACTGGAATGTGGCTGGGCCTTCATATTCTCTAAGAAGCAGCAGGGAAAAACTTGAGAACCACTCAAGTAAATCCTTGAGAATGACTCTGAGTTCCAACTTGACTAGAATGTTGCTGGATTCTAGCCAAGTCCACCCCCACCTCTCCCTCCTTCCTTGTTCAGATGAATTGTTTGAAGTGCTGCAGAGTCCTCAGTTGACCTTGGAGTTGAGTTTGCTAGTTTAAGTCCAACTAGACTGTATCTTAGTTAATCCATCATTCTGCCAACATTGGCTTTTATTGTAATTTTTCTTCTTTGCAATCTCCTCCTAATATCAACAGAAAATTTGACATCATAATCATGTCACCCTATGGGAATGACATGGAAGTCATACATGTTCTAAAAACACACAATGGATTTTCAAAACCAGATGGGCCCTTCACCTCTAGGTTAAGAATGACGTTCTCGACTCAGAATGCTGTGTATCTCTCACCAAAAACACTAATTCTCTCAGGTTTCTCTTAATCTGTGACAGTCCCCTCTTGGAAGAGCTGGAGTGACCCTATCTGAAGCCCCTGGACCTTTCCAACCTCTGAGAACTGCCCTCGGGGAGAAGTCTGGCAGTGACACCCTGTGATCCCATCGGACGAGGCCCACCATACTGTGAAGCTGGCATGTGCCTTCGATGACTTCTCCCCTCCTCTGTAGAGATGGGCTTCCTTCCTCTCTTGGTGCCTTGCACTGTCACAGTTGGAGATAAAAGCAGGGCTCTGGAGTTAGACTCACATTGAGATCTTAATCCCTAACCCTGAGCAAGCGTGTTACTCCTCTGAGCTCTTGATTAATTTTAGTATTTAAAATTAATACCTGAGAGAATTACACGAGTCTAAAGTAGTGCTAAGCACAGTGCCTGGTCTACAGGAGCAGCTCAATAAATATTATTTCCTCCCTTCCTAACTTGTAGAGTCAAAAAGAACTCCCAATAAATTAGAGAAAAAACGGAAAGTTGGAAATGGCAGCAAGCCTGGGCAGACCTCGGGAAAGGGCAAGATTTGATGGATCTGAAAAGGAAGAAAGACTGGAAATGAAAAAGAAGAAGAAGTTATGGCTGTCCCTCCTAAAGTAGCTTTAAAATGCAAAGGGAGAGGAGTTACTAAGAGGGACCTTGAGTTAGTGCAGAAGAGGTACGCAGGAGAACAAGTCTGGTGAGAGTCAGAATCAACATAAGCTGATTCTGGGAGGACACTGGTTTTATTAGCCAGAAAGCGGGCTCCTTCTGTGTCATCACTGCCACTGCCAATACTTCCCCTTCTCCACCATCCTCCTAGTCATCTCCGTCATCATAACCATCATCATCGTCATTATCCCACCATAAAAAATTATAACGAGCCACATTTTCTGAGGGCTGCTTACGTGCTAAGCATCATGCTAAGGCCTTACCACAGATCTGCAATCTTCACAATAACCCTGCGAGGTCAGCAATATGATCTTTTTTCCTTTTGTTTTCTTTTTTTGACAAATAAGTTACACACTAAATGACACTTCCAGGATGCGCTCTCAAAAGCTTTCCTTATTAACCGCCTTACTATACAGCTTCGGAATTCATGGAAATTCATAAGTGGGTTTCAAGGAATTCATGTCTAGGAAGAACGACTTGAGCCTTCAATACAGTAGGAGCAGGGAGAATCGATCACAAATGTAATGGTGCGTTATGATACAGAGCCTTTCTGTTTCCTGTGAATCCCAGAAAACTACTAGAGTTCTCCTGTGAAGGTCTTCACGTTTGGGATCTGGAGTCTAGAAACTCTTGTGGGACAGCTGAAGATCTCAAAGGCCTGTCTCATTAGGACAGAGGAAAGTCCAACGTTACAGCATTTCAGACAGCTCGGAAGGCAAATGAGAGAGAGGGTTCGCAAGTGTCCAAAGGAACTTTTAAGTGAAACAGAAACACTAGGGTGGGCATGCAGCTGGTCCCAAGATAAACAGAAAGCTGCCCTTGGTGGCTGAGGAGCCATGTATGTATGTGAGTCTTGGGCCTCGTCTAAGGAGAGCTTAACCTCCTTTTCCTCATGGCTGCATTCTGTTTTTCTGTCCAGCCTCTAACTGCCTTGCTTCTGTCAGGTGCTGGTTCCTACAGACTCAGAATGGGAATGGGGGTACAGAGAGGGATGGCCTGCAAAGGGGTAGGAGGCAACTTTGGGATGTGATAGAAACCTCAGTGTGATGGTTGAGAGGCTGGTTTCTCAGGGTCAGTGCATCTACAAAACTCTGAACTGGGAACTTCAAATGGGTGCAGTCTTTCGTACATCAATTATTCCTCAAAATTAATTTTTAAATGCCCAGCTATGTTAAAAAAATATTCATTTCCATACTTGCCTTCAAAGGCCTTATATCCCGAAAAAGTAAAATATATAAATTTCTGTGCTAGATAATAAAGGTTTAAAAACAGGTCATCACAGAAACCATGATCTTTGATCTTCGATCTAGATCTAAAAACACAGGTAGTTGTGCCAGACAGACTAAAGGGGAGGTCTCTGAAGGTGGTGGGAACAGCAAGTCCAAAGAAAGATGCAAGCTAAGGAAGAGTACACAGTGAACCTGGGAAGTACGGGAGGTCTTTTAAAAGTTGGTTTGGGACTACCTTATTCTATTGTAGGAAGTGGGAACACAGCTGTCAAAGCAAAGAGGAGCTTCTGGAAGCTTTAGAATAAGCAAGTGACGTGATGTACGTGATGGGGGTTACTAACATTCACCAAATATCTCCAGCTCTCTTTCCAGGAATGTGGCAGATTCCATTTCCTCGCCACTTTCCCACTTCCCTAAATCCTGTGATGAATAGGTAGTATAAATGGTTAGAACAAAAAATCTTGTCCCTTTAAAACTATAATTTGGGAATTGTTGGTAACTATTGTTGGTAATCTGTCCTTCCTGTTACAATGTGCACTTTCAAGTGGAACTATGACAATAACATTGAAAATGAATTTCAGGGAACTAGCTAGAAGGTTACTATAATCCATAGATGATAAGTGCGGACACTAAGGCAGAGCCAGAAGCTTAGAAAAACAATGAATGGATCTGGAAATGTAATGGCAAGAACCGACTTGGGTTGAGAATGACTCTGAGATTCTAAAATAATCTCAGAGTCTAACTGTTCTAGAGGTGTTGAAGAGAGAAGGTTCCTGAAAGGAGAGAGAGGACTAAGTGGGGAGATGAAATTTTAAAAAATTCATTTAAAAATGAATTAAGATTAAATTGAATCTTTTAAAAGAAGGAGATACAGAGATAGCCTGGCGAAGTGTGACTCATTGAAAGCAGAGGCACATCCCTATAGAATGAAGGCTCATGAAAGATCACGAATTTTGAAAGAAAATAGACCTTGGGGTACATCCTGAATGGATTTGTCAAGTCATCCAACTTCATTCATTCAGCAAATAGTAAACAACTTCATCTATTCATTCAACAACAGTAAAGAACACCAACAAGGCCCCTGGCCTAACAGGGCTCACATTCGAATGTAGGGAAGCGAGCACCGCACATCTAGGCACTGCGTGGAAAGCAGGAAACATATTGTTAATACAGGGCTTGTCAAAGGCAATACCACTGATTTGATTTGCTCACAACCTTGATCTGGCACCAAAGTAGAGATCTCTGTGTCCTTTGAACATACAAAAAGAACCAACCCACTTCCCCTTTGCTTTATCACACTTAAAGCACCAACCGTGAAAAATCAAATCTCTTGACCTCCAGGCTAGTTTTTAAAAATCAATAATTCTGATTAACACCACATAGAGTACAGATCAAGCACTGTACTACAGAGAGTGTGTGTATGTGGGGCGAGGTGAGGAACAGGTGGTTAAATGTGGATTTTAGACAAGCCACTTCTCAGTGGGTAATGTGCCGATGAGCCACCTGGAGTTCTTGGCGAATGTCGAGTCTGGTTCAGTGGGTCTGGGGCGGGAACTGAGAACCTGCACGTCTAACCAGGTCTCTTGGATGCCAAAGCTGCTGCTCCCGGGGATGCCAAGAAGCAAGTGTTAGATGCCTTAGTAGTCCAGTGACTTCAAGGGAGCTAGTGGGGTGTGCTTGCCTCTTGACCCTTTACTACTGAGCTGAGAAGAGCATCTCTACCTTATGCTACCATCTCTCATCCACTTTATTTTCTTCTACGCAACTGGAGAATCAGATTCCACTATGTGATTGGTGAAGACCCTGGACAAAGGGCTTCTAATGGATCACTGCATTTGATTCCCTCTACTCCTTGGGTTGGGTACCATGATTACGGCCACTGTACAGAAGACACCAGCCCAGAGGGGTGAGGCCATACCAGTAAGTGTAAAAAGAATTCAAAATCCAGGACTGCAGAGACCAAGCCCTTAACCACGGCTCACTCCTCACTGTATTTACATCAAGAGTTTCTCTCCCACCCTGTTGCATCATCAGAAGTGACTTGTCAGTCACAGGCATTAAAAACAAAACAAAACAAAAAATACAACAGAGGAAAGACTATAATATTCACTCTACCACTAAGAAAGGTAGGGGGAGAGGATGCCTTCATGCACTCATCATCAGGGTTTTGCCTACCTACGGTGTTACATAACTCTAATGTACTAAATGACCCCATCTAACCGTAAGCAGTGGTTCTCCATAATGTGACTTATTTCACACCGGTGTTTGATGACCGACTATCTAATGTCTCCCCAAGCAGGGATTCTTAACCTGGAGATTGACTTCAGGTGGTCTGTGGACTTGGACGGGAACACAAACTACATCTCTAGTTTCACCAACTTTCCTGGAAAGGTCAGCATTCCCTTCCGTTCGGAATAGAGACAACGAAGCACAACAGTACCAGGCAGCTTTTGAGAGCTTGCACACACTGCTATTTTCGGGTCACGTTGCAGTTTTGCAGTCATCACTACTTTGAGATTAAAGTTATGGAGCAAAATCTGCTGTTAGAGCTAGGTATTTAATGCAACATTCACGATGCACGTCTGTTACTATGGCAATGCTTTAATACTCTGGTCATTGTATTCCAGTAAAACCGAATTGTGACTTAATTAAATTTTATGCATTTAATGACATTATTTTGAGAAGGGCTTAAATGCATCACCAGAGCCAATGTGGTCACTGGCACCCGAAAGGGTACCCGTCCTGCTCTGAAGAGGGTGTCCTGACAAGCCAGGTAACTGCGCTGTGTGCATGCAAGGCCACCTCCCCGAAGGGCATTCTCGGGAGGCAGACCTCCCCCCCTCCCCTGCCCCGCGCATTTCCGCAGGTAAGATTTCGCCCGAAAAGCCAGCTGGGCGCAGCAGAGAATAGGATGGGCATTCTCTCTCCCCTGGGCTGCCTCTTGCTCTTGGCACTGCGCAGTGCCCAGCCTGCCAGGCTGGTAGTCATTCGAGCCTCCACATTCATCCAAACACACAGCGCCCAAGTTCAAGCTCAGGCGGACGAGCCTGCGAGCCAGACACGTTCCTCTGGGTGACCCCGGGTCCCAGCCGCTCAGCCCTGCCCGCGCCCCCGCGCGCCCCACCTTAGATGCCACGCTCGCTCCACTGCACCTGCTCCCCTCCCCCCGCCCCATGTCCTCCACCCCAGGCCACGGCAGGTGACCCGGGCCCAGGACAGTGACCGCCCAGGCGGGTCGCGGGTGCCATACCTCACTCAGCAGGCTGCCCGCAGCCCGGGAGCTGCCGCTCTGCCCCCCCACCTCCGGGCTCTGCCGCTCCCCGATTCGGGCGCGACGCAGGTGCCTCCCCGGGCCGCTCTCGCCGTCGGATTCCGCGTCCGCGGCCGGAGGCGGGTCTGGGGGAAAGGGAAGCGACGCGATGGCCCCGCCGGGAGCCGGCGGAGTGGGGTGGGGGGGACCCGAGTGCGACGCCCCGCGCGCCCCCGGCTTCACGTGGGCGCGGCCGCCGGCCCCGCCCCGCGATTCCCCACCCACGACCTGCAACCCCTGCCCCCCCGCCCCGCCTCGGTTCCGAGACCTCGGAGCGTCACCTCCTGCACCCCGCGTCCCGGGCGCCGCGCCCGGCGCGGAGGGACCGCGCCCGGTGAGTGGCGGGGTGGGGGGGACCGGGGGGGGACGGGGCGGGACCTGCGCCACTGCTCCCCTCCCGGGAGCCGGAGTCAAAAGCCTCGGTGGGGAGGCTGAGCCCGGCACAACCCGCCCGGGGCGGCCGGCGGGGCGGGAGCTTCACGGCGGGGCGCCCCGACCCGACCCGACCCACGTCGCGCGGGGGCCGCGGGGGCCGCACCCGCCATGCGCCCCCCGACGGCGCCCCGGCCGCCGGCGATGCTGCTGCTGCTCACCCTGGCGCTGCTAGGGGCGCCGCCCGCGGCCGGCAAGGTGAGTGCGGGGCGGCGACACCCCCACCCCACCCCCACCCCGCTGCCCGGGTGCGCCCGCCCCACCTGGAGTCCCGGCCCCGAGCGCGCGGGGCCGCCCGCTGCACGCAGGTGCCTGCGCGGGCCGCGTGGGGACGCGAGCGAGCGGGGACGCCCTGGGAACAGCGAGATTCCGCTCCGCGGGAGGGAGAGGCGAGGAGGAAACTTGTCGGGTTACCTGGGGGTCAGAGATGGAAGTCAAAGGCCTCCAAGGGCAGGTAGGTAGGTGATCGATAGATAGATGACTGATAGATAGGTGATAGATGATGATAATAGGTGATAGATGATAGAGATAGGTGATAGATAGATGAAAGATGATAGATAGATAGATAGATAGATAGATGATAGATAGATAGATAGATAGATAGATGATAGATAGATAGATAGATGATAGATAGATAGATAGATAGATTAGATAGATGATAGATAGATAGATAGATAGATGATAGATAGATAGATAGATAGATGATAGATAGATAGATAGATAGATAGATGATAGATAGATAGATAGATAGATGATAGATAGATAGATAGATAGATGATAGATAGATAGATAGATAGATAGATAGATAGATAGATAGATAGATAGATAGATGGAAGATAGATAGATGATACAGACAGACAGGTGTAGGTATAGAGAGGATAGAATGAATACCTGAGGACACTGGCTGTCGAGACTCGCGGTGTCACTCACACGGGTGAATCAGAGCAGGCAGTGGACCTTGGTGAAGGACACAGAAGGCTGGGAGTGGAAACCTGCACAGATGTCCTGGCGCTGCCACTTCTAGATGTCACTTCACATTGAACTCTGACCTCTCCAGGGCTGGATTTTCTCCAGTGTTGGTATGTTGGGAAAAACAAGTGCCATCACTGAAAAGTTATCGCCTTAGAAATAGAACTCATGTTAGGATAAATTAAGCCATCTGCCACTTTGACTTCTACTCCTTTTTTGACAAAACCCGGTTCACTTAAACCAACCCCTTGTTTCTTATTCTTTGCAATTCGAGATAAATTGAGTGTCCTCAAAACTGTTACGACTCCTAGACTTGACATTTCTGGATTTTAACTTGTGAAAGTGAAATTTAACTTTTCTGATACTTGTGATTTTTACATTTAAAAAATAATTTGTAAAAATTATTAAAATAGGGGTGATAACGCAGTTAAGTTACATTTCCAAGGATGAACAGATGTTTTATAAATTATATGATCAACACTGATTTGAAATTAATAGGCACATGTATATGTGTTCCACGAAAATATTTTTAGAACCTTTGGCCACATGTAATTCAAGTATTTTCCATTTAAATTAAATTTTTAATTAAGACATTACCAAAAATTTTTAAGGCATTATCGATGAAGCTAAAATTCCCTTTGATCACTTCCAAACTTCTCCCTCTCTGCTGTCTAAACAAGGTATCCACTCTGGCTACTTCATGTCTCTTTCCAGACATTGTGTATACATTTGTATGCACAAATATAGACTGACAAACTATGCATTTCTCCTTGTGTGTGTGTTTTTTTAAGATAAGTGACATTGTGCTGTATGTACATCATTTGGCAACCTACATATCTGCCCATATCAGGATTTAAATAAGATCTACCTCTTTTTTCTTTTTTTCCCTGTTGCATAGTTTTCCACATCATGAAAATGCCAAAGTTAATTAGATTTTTCAAGTCAATTTACATTTAGGTTATTTAGTGTCTTGCATTTAAAAGATTTTTGAAATTCATGTAATCTCTTCATGGTACTGGTTCTAACAAATACATTTTGCATAGACTAGGAATGGCTAACCCAGGTAGCTCTTTACTCTGGGCATGATGGATGAAACTCATCCCTGTCAACGTAGATTTAATTGCAGAATAAATAAATCCAACAAGCAAAAAACCTAAAGACAGTGTATGTTGTGGGAAATCTTGGGGAAGGGTTCCAGAGCAGGGTTTGCACATCTTTCTCGATTCCAAAACAAAAAGAGGAGAGATTAGGGAGGGGTGAAGAAAGCGGGTAGGAATCACGTGTATGTAACAATCAGCCAGAAAAAGTGAAGCTCTGTGATCATGCAACCTCTAATTATATCAATTTCCAATTCTCATATTCTCTTATTATTTTTTGCATGTAAAATTTTCTGCTTTCAGTTTGACCAAATCTCAGTGACTTGTTGATGATATAATTAATCCATTTGTACTATATTTATTGTCACTTGAAGTCAGTCTTTGTTAAAAGTTATAAGGGTTATTGCCATTACACCTGCTGAGTTACTAGGTGATGTCTTTAGAAACCACAAAATGTGACTTTGTCTTGAAAAGGAATCTCAAGTTAACTGACAACTGGTCCATGACTCCCTCCACAGAATACCTCTGATGTTAGCCAAGGCACCGGGCCTCCTGAACCTCGGTTTTCTCATCTGTAAAAGGAGGGAGTTGAAACCATTAGTGAGGCTGGCAGGTGAAGCGATGAGTGAGACAGTGGGTGGCAGCCAGTGTTCAGGAACAACCAATTTTTAGCATTCTAGAATTCAGGCAGGCTCAAGAATGCCAGAATCCCTGTTCTTTTGGGAGAGAAGCTAGGCGTCCAGTTTTCATTAGAAATCTCTCAAATTCTAGATGTTAGCAAATTAGTCAAATCTTTCCAAAACACGGTGTTCTTTTGTAAAGGCCCACAGAACACATGGCCAAACTGTTGAAGTGAGAGGAGCTAACCTTAGCCTTTAGATATTTGTCATCTTCGTGCTGCACTAGTTAAGGACGTATTTTGCTCTAAATTGCTGCAATTTCACATGCACGTTTCTCAAAATGGGAAGATAGTAGCGGTGTTGACCCCACATTCCCTGTTCAGACAGGGTGGAGCTGTCTGCCCACACAGTTTGTTCTGAAGAGCCCTGAGTGAAATCCCTCTTCACTGCAGACATCCAGTCCCAGGCCAGTGTTCAGGCTCTTCCGAGGTGCAACAGCTGTCCCCAGGCCAAGCCACCAACCTGAAACCCAGAGGCACTTTGCTGTTGCCAGGAGCCAGAGAGAGAGCTCCTTCCCTGAGACTGGAGAAGATGAGGTTCATGGTTTGAGATAACATGGTTTATCCTTCCTCTTTTTGCCCTAAGATTCCCAAACAGGGCAGAAATATGGCAGGCAAATCTCAGGAGATTTATGACAGCTGCATTTAGGGAGGACGCTTTCCAAATTGCTTTTTTAAATTTAAAAAGTTAAATTAGGAAACAAAAAGTAATGTAACGACACAATGTATCTATCCCTAAGGTTGAGTATTAATAGGCTGTGAACTCTTGGCTCTCACACCTGTCCCTTTAGGAAAAACAATATATAAAAACAGAAAATCATACACACCTGCTTTGCCCCATCTTCCAGTCCAGAAGGTTTGAATATAGTTGACCCTTGAACAACACGGATTTGAACTGCAAGTTCACTAATTTTTTCAATAAACACAGACAGGCCTTCCAAGCTTCATTTTTGCATCCTTGGGTTTCGTGTTAGCGAATTCGACCAACTGCTACCCCAAAAAAGTATTTTCGTGTTCCCAACTTCCCATTCGCAACCAGGAATCAAAAATACTATTTCCCACCAATTGGTTGAACCCACCAATGCAGAGGGCTGACTGCAGAGTCAAAAGTTACACCCGGATTTGCTACTAGGTAGGGTGCCCCAACCACACCCTCCTTCATTCAAGGGTCAACTGTGTATCATCCCCAGGGCATGTTTTTGTGTCATATTCAGTGTGTGCATGCATGTGCATGTCCATAAAAAAATATGGTTTTGTGGTCCTTCAAATGTGATAAGTGGTTTCGCATTATACATACTTATTGGAGCTTGCTTGTATGGTTCAGTGTTATGTTTTTGGATTTTATGCATGTTGATACCTACAGAAGTGATTTCTTGATGTTCATATGGATATAATAGCTGCTGCACAGAATGCAATTATATAAATAAGCACAGTTTGTTTTCCCATCCCCCCTAAACAAGGGAAGCTTGTTTCCACGTTTTTGTTTTAGAGAGTGGAATGTACATCTGTGTATGTGAGCCATCGTGACAACCAGGTTTTTAATTCCTCGCTGGAATTCAAAAAGGATTCATAGGGAAAGCACATTTTGTTTTATTAAGAATTGTTAAATTGAGCTCCCAACGTGTTATACCAACAGTGCCCCAGAATACCTGTTTTCCCATATCCTCAGCCGAACCTGGTGTGCTTAGATGTCCATGGGTGTGAAATAGGCTCTTGTTTTGACTGGTGAGTTTGTGAATCTTTTCACATTTCAATTGGCCGCTTATATTTCCCTCAGAGTGACTTGTATGGACAATTCATTGACTATTTACCTACTGTACTCTTGTCTTTTTTATTCCTAATTAATTAGCAGTTATTTATATGTTTGTATACCAGACGTTTGCCATTTAAATGTGCAGAAAATATTTTATTTCAGTCTTTGGTTTATTTTTTCATTTAGTTATTGGTGCCTTAATATATAACATTTTTTCCACTGTAATTTAAACTTGTTCATTTTTTTTTATTCTTTGATATTTTGTTCTGCATCTTGTTGAAGGAATATAAGACATTAACACCTAATGTCCTATGCTAACACCTAATGTGGGGCAAATCTTTGACCCGTAAGAGAGAAGACCCTTTGGATAAATTCCCTTCTCCCCACAGAACAGCTTTCCTGAAATGTGAGGGTCACACATGTCACTAGCCGTGAAACCAGTCATCAGTGGTACCTGAGACCAGGTTGTATCACACTGAGCTTTTGTTCAGATGTTGCTTCTCTCCATGCTGCATTCTGTGAAGGTCATCATGCCTATCTTTCATTTTTTGATTCTCTCTTCTACTGTTTATAATTTTCAGTAGATTTTCAATCTACCGTAATTTTCAACAATGAAAGAAAACTCTGGAACCATTTGACATGGGTTAGAAGCCCAGGTGTGTTAATTACCAGCTTTAAAATTTTTGTCTGTTTCTTTATCTTAACATGGAAGTAAGAGACCCACCTGAGAATTCTTTTTTATAATTCTTTTTGTTTTTTAATTGCAGTTGACAGTCAATATTCTTTTATATTAATTTCACCCACCACAGTGTTTTATGAGGATTAAATGATTTAATACACATAACATACTTGACCATGCCTGTTACATAGTACTATTCAATAAATATTAACAATTATTCTTTTAATTTATTATTTCAATGATTATTCTTATTTCTAGAAGTGATTATTGGAGTCTGAATCTGTCTGAGTTTCAGGGTTCCTTTTTTGTCTTTTTCTATGTTTTTTTTTTATATTTTTATGCCTTTATTCATTTTACATATGCTTATTTTATATTATCTTTCTGATTCTTTTTCTATGATTTCAAGGTCTGGGAGTTCATCTTGTTTCTTCTGTCCATCGATTCTCACCCACGGGGAGATGATGTGAATGAGAAATTTGGGGAAAATAAACCTTCTCTGTCATCACTCAGCCTGCACCTCCCTCTCTCCATTTTGACTCATTGCTAACAGATTGGAGCTGTCTTTCCCGGGGAGGGAAAAAAGAGCAAAATCATTCCATGGCTTCCAGGGGATTTCTTCTCATTAGAATGGACTTATGTAGTAATGGGGAGAGAGCAGAACCAAACATGTCTCTTTCATGTTCTCAAGGTCACCCTTTTCTCCACTCTCCTCCCACTGCTCACTTCCTCCCAATGTACTAGACTTCTGTTTGACAAGGTGGGGTCAAGGCCAACAACAGCAAAACCACCAGTTTCCTTTCTCTGACCAGACAAAAAGTCTTTCTCTTTAAGTGTTTCTCTTAAGGGTTGCAGTAGCTGGTTTGTTTTCAGGCGCGATCATTGAAAAAAATGATGAATGAAATGAAACTTATCTTTGTATTTTTCTTATCATTTTTACCATGTTACCAGAGCACCATAATATTGCCTGGTGTTAACTATGAGTAAGGTTAACTTTGTTAGGTATTGCAGTGGATTAAAACCCTCGAATCTGTCAGTGTACAGTGCCAAGAGAAGGGCTGTCTGGTTTGCAGATGCCCTGTGGTCTTTCATCCATGTGGATCTGACCATATCCATGCTGTGGCCTTCAGCCAAAAAGCATTTGTACACCACGGAGTAAAAGATGTTCCAAGATCAGTAAAAACATGGTGTTCAGAGCCTTTTTGTTTTGTAAAGTTTCTGTCTGGCTTCGGACTAAGCTTTCTAATCATAACAGACTTTCTCTGTAGGTCATTTATTTCACCTCTGCTTTCAGTTTGAGAAAATAAGGAAACCAGAATTATATCAACTTCGTAACAGGACAGACATTTTTCTGTGTCAACCCTACCACTTCTGGGTTGTCATCATCTCTAAAAATCTGATAAGAAAGACTCTTCCTCCAAGTTCTACCTTAATCTCACAAAACATAATTGCTGGCACTTGTTTCTCAGAGCATCTATGTCAGTCTTTGCATTCTTTCTGGGGTTCCTCATGTATCTGCCCATTAAGCCCTGGCTTCAGATACATTTTTTAGACAAGAATGAATTAAATTATATCCGCTGTGTACTTTTCCATTTTACATGCCTTCATAAGTTCAGATAAATAAACATCTATGTCCATATCATCCAATAGAAATATGAGAGCCATAAATATGAGCCATATATTTAATTTTAAATTTCCCACATTAAAAAAAAATAAAACAAGTGAAATTAATGTAATATAGTGTATTTATCCCAATGACAGCTTTTTATCATTTCAACATAAAAATATTGATAGATATTTTATAATTTTTTCATATTAAGTTTTTGAAATCCAGGGTGTATTTTGTATTTCTAGAACATCTCAGTTCGAATTAGCCACATTTCAAGTGTCTATAGCCACATGTGGCCACCATCCTGGATAGTGCAGACCTATTTAAATGACATCTAGATAAGAGATGGGGATATAGTTTATGAGGTCATATATCTAGATACAACACATTTCATTTGATTATTTGCTGTGAGAGATAAACACGTGTTGAAATGACAAACTTTAATTTAAAAGACAATTAATCAGCATGGATTGTGCCCAAATATCTGCAACTTCTTCTCTAGAAAAATTAAGATAGTTGCCCTGGATACAATGCTTAAAGCCACACAAATTACCTTTTGTACCTATTTAATTATATCTCCCATTATCAAAATATGAGTTAGTTACATACATGAAGAATTGAAGAAATGTCACAAAAACAGCAAACAGCAAAAGAAATGGAGAAAAGGAGAAACATATTGAAAACCAAAATGCCACAACTCGCCTTTCATCTTAAACTAAAAAGTAGATAGTCACTAGAGTTCTGCCAGGTAACAGGTTTAGTGCCACCTTGAACAAATTACTTCCAAAAAGGTCTCTGTTTTTCTTATCTGAAAATGGTGGCACTATACCTGTTGCAAATAAAGTATTCCACTCAATGCTTCGTACAAAGTAAATACCCAGCCTTTATATTCTAGCTATGATTATTTTATTGTTATTACTAAAGGCGGGAAGGAGATGATAGGGCAGAGATGTAAGTGTGTGGCTAGGTGCTGGGGTGTCACTGATAAACCAGACAGTTTGAATTCCCAGCCATGGTTGAGTTGAGAGTTGGGGAGAGAGGCAACAGCATATGCATTTTTCTCCTCTCCACACTAGGGAGAGGAGAGATAGGTTTAATTTTATGGCTCCTGAGTGGTCCATAAACACACAAATGTGTAGCTACGGATTATGGCTCCTGCTGGGAGAGAATGGGATGTGGTGATGAAGAAAGGGAGGTTTTAACCTTAGCTGGAGATGTTTGGGAAACACCTTCCTGAGGCTAAGGCCGTAGATGGAGACAGCTTTGGGAAACACTGGAGAACTTGGTCTAAGCCAGGGGCCTCCACACTAGGGAGAGGAGAGATAGGTTTAATTTTATGGCTCCTGAGTGGTCAAAGAATAAAACCAAGACCAACAAAAGATTAAAAAAAAAATAGGAAAAGGAAAGGCTGAGGTTAGTTGCTCACCAGGAAGGGAATGCATATGCTGACTATTGTGTTCGTGGTGGGCAGGGGATGGGAAGCTGGGAGTCGGGTACGCAGGAGTGGTGGGGTCGGGGTGGTGGTGCTAATTAAGGTTGGAAAATGGCTCACAGGACTGTATGTGGCTAACCATGGTAAAATTTTAATGTGGGCACTTAACTAATTAATATTTTAACGAAAAAGAGCTAATTCGATGTATCTATGCTATTCAGGAGACAGTTGCTGCATTAATACTAATGAATACTGATTTCACAGCGACTTAGAAACGGGCCTATGTATAAAGTGGTGTGATTAAAACCTTCTTTCACACCTGTGGATATGTCTCTGTCACTCCCTCCTCAACCTCACTGGGATGGGTTTGAATTTGCTGAGTGGCTGTGAGGCCTGGGGCAGGAAGGTGGAGTTGGGCCGAGTCCCTGTCTCAGATGACAAAGTCCTGGGCCTGAAAGGGCTCTAAGCCAGGGGTAATGAAACTCAGTTAGGGACCTGCTGGAAGGTGAAGAGCCTCACTCGCAGGCAGGCCCAGCAGCACTGGCTTCATTCCCTCTACCAACCCCACACTGGTTAGGAAGAGAGAATGTCACATGGGGCCCAACCTCAGGCCTCTCCACTGGAAATCTGCATTTAAACCAGCTCTGCAAGACCTTCGTGGGCCCATTATTATCTGAGAACTGTGCTGGCCTTTTTGAAAAGGACTCTGGAGGGTCCTTCAGTGGGATGGCACTGGAGTGTTTTGGAAGGACTGTAACAGGTCTCCAATTTTAAAGATCCGTATGACTGATGCATGGAGGAGGCTGAGTGTTCTCTCCTTGAGTACTCCAGCTATATAAAGGAGAAGAGACAGAACAGGAAATAAGTCTCATTGGTTTCTCCTTCGATTCTGGTTCCTTAGGAGAGTCAGAAAGAGAGGAAGGCAGGAGAATCAGTCTAGATCAACATAGCAGTTGCTCAGTCTAATCCTATGCATTGGTTCAGGGCAATTAATTTGATATTCATTTATCTACACACTGAAGAAAGTTAAAAATTTAGTCCATGGTCCAATTTATATGTATGCACACAATGCTATTATGCGTACATAGAAATACACTCACATATTTAAAGAATAGTTGATATTCTCGACATTAATTATAGATGTGAGTTAATGGTAAAAAAAAGAAAAAAGAAAGGTGTACTCTTTAGAGCTATTTAAAATATAACCATATAGTAATCTTTTGTCTTTCTAGTAGTTTTAGGGTAAGTTAGGAATTTTCTATTTTTAATATTTAAGATCAATGGTTGTCAATTAGATTGTCTCTCCAAAGTGATTTCTTAGAGAAGTCACCTCAGTGATTAAAAACGAGTTCAAGTGTATTTGGAAATCTTAGAAGATTTGTCATTATGTAGACAAAACAGTCAGGTCACTGGCTTTTTTTTCCCGCCAGGATATTTTGTTATTACATGAACTCCTCAAGGAAAAAGTACTGCAAGTGGAAAGTTGAAAAGGCTACAATACTTTCTCTTTGAATCAAATGACAAACTTTGTCTGGAAAGACCTAAGGCAACAAGGCTAATTTCTATTTTTTGTTTAATCAGATGACAGGATAATTTTATTCTGTTTATTTATGTACGATATCGAGAAAGCTGTAGAGTTCACATGCTGGCTTTAAAGAAAAGTTTTATGTGTTGCATTAAATTTGGAAAATGTTTAAAAGTACAAAAAAGAAAAAGAAAAAGAAACACTACCCATAACATATTATTTATAAATGCTTATTGTTAACATTTTGGTCTATCCCACCCAGAATTTTTTTTTAATTCTACTTTTTTTTTACCTAACAATAGACTGGTGGAATTTTTCTGAGTTGTTGATTATTCCAAATATTATGTCTAAATGTCTATAGAGTACCTCATTATAGGTGGGTACCATAACTTACTTAGAGCCCTTCTATTGAATATTTTATTTTTGATTGTTTAGAAATAATACTATAGGGGATCTCCTTGTAGATAAACATTTACTAAAATCATATTCTAAATAATTTTGCATGTAGATACTTATTAAATGTCTGTATGCATTTCTGAGTATGATGGCAAGGTAACATTCTTGATTTATAGACGAGGGTCTGAGCCAAGGACATTATTAAGTTAGTGGGGGAAGGAAGTAGTTTTAAAAGTGGGAGTTTTGGTTACCAGGGATCTTTGGTAGGACTTTTTCCTACCCAAAACTGCCCAGGCAATCTAAAAAGCAGTGTCAGAAGCCATTTTATTTATTATTTAAATAATTTGGCAATATTTGAGATAAGACTGATCTTAAAAATATTTTGGTCATCAAGAAAGAATGCTTCCTGACACATTTAACCTTGTTCCAATCAAACATCAATGAAATACTTCTACTTACTATTGTTTCTGTGTCTATTTCCACATTGCTTCCCCCTACTGATCACCTTGAAGACAGGTGTCATTTTTTACCCATTTCGTGATCTCAGCTCTTGGCAATACTGATTCTCAATGAACGTTTATGGAGTTGGACCAACATTTTATTAAACACTTAAACTAAATTTCAACAAAGAATCAACAGGTTCTTGAATCTGTTGGCAAAAGAATAAAAAGAAAATATCATTTTTCAGATGAAACAATGAATGCTTCATTTATTAATTCAGTTAGATGCTGGGACAAAGGTAGGTAAAACCAATGTAGTCCCTCCTGCCTTCATAGAGAATGCCACCAGACAATTAACAATGATAAGCACAGAGACAATTAACAGACAATGAAAGTATACATGCTGTAGAGGAGCAAATATGGAAAAGCAAAATTCAAGCGTTGAGAAGAAAAAATAAAGATCTTTAAAAATATAGTCTATGGCCATGCCACCCTGAATGTGCCCGATCTCGTCTGATCTAGGAAGCTAAACAGGGTCAGGCCTGGTTAGTACTTAGATGGGAGACCACCTAGGAAGACCAGGTGCTGTAGGCATTTCAAAAAAATAAAAATAAAAATAAATCTAAAACTACAGAACAGAGAACCCATAGGCTTTAGATTAAGCAAATGTGTAAAGGCCATGAAGCCAGACAGTGGCAAGATTTTGGTGACTTAAAACATATCTTTAAAGTACTTAGAAATGTTGGAATGAGTGCAGAGAGCAGCATGTGGACTTACGGCTGGCACTTTTACCTGCGTCCAGCCTCTGCACCAGCTTGAGCCCTTGTCAGCATTTAAACACAGGGCTGCCAGGTCCACACACCTGGGCTGGGTTCTTATATTGCCATGTTAGGGGGGGAAAAAAAAAGCAGCTTCCGCAATCTCATCCAAAAAGTAGTAAAAAGGAAGAACAGTGCTATATCTAAACCTCATAAGATAAGGATCCTACCAGCTGGAAGCCTGCGCAGGTGCTAGTGCTCTCTACCTACTCCAGACACAGCTGGAGAAAACCACAAGGTGGATTCGTGCAGCACTGCATGTGCCTGGGGCTGTGCCCACAGAACTGCTCATTGTGACCTGCTCCAGCCTTCGGAGCTCATGTGACCTGAACAAACAGCATCCCCAGACCCCAGAGGGGCAGTCATGCAGGCAAGGGCATCCAAGAGAGGCAGCACATGACAGCTGTAAGACCCTTCACCCTGTGCCAGAAGAAAGACACTGTTCTGACAGTTTGGGGCAAGTCACTTGAATTCCAAGACTCTCCATTTCCTCCATCCTAAGAAGGAGTCCATAAAACCTGCCCCTTCTATCTCCAGAAATAATCAAATTGAACGCATTTCGTACACAAGAAAGTATTCTATCAATGCCAAGTAGCATTGAGACAGGAATGAGTTTCAATACCGGAAAAGCAATAGTCCAAATATGTTTCTTATACTCATTTAATTCTCCTGTTATTTTGTGACCTAGTATCAACTTCCTGGAATGTATTAAGGAGTTTTTTTTCTTTTTTCAAAAATATTATTCAGTGCATTCTTTGCCGCTGGTATTTTCTAATAACATTATTTGGAAACATCAGCAGAAATGGCATCCTCCCTTAGCACTGTCCCATTAAAAAATGAACAGTTTTATTTACCTTACTCCATCCTATGTAAATAATGATGCTAAATTTCATCCAATGATTTTATCTCTTTTATGGTGACTTTCCAAAATACCTCAACTAGAATTTCTGTTAATGATAGAGATAATGCGGGGTAACATTTAATAATAATAATAATAATAATAATAATAATAATAATAATAACCTGTTTCTTTCTTATCTTTAAAATATATCCTTCTTGACATGTATTTAAAAGAGAAGCCACGTAACCAGCTCTGGCACACAGCCTCCCTCAAATTCCATTAATGTGTAATCGGCTGCCACAAGGTCGAAAGTGGAAATTCATTTGGTGCACATTCACCAAGAACTTTAAGTGCAACGCAGAGCTAACAATAAGATGCACAGCTAATGGCCACACGTCAATATGGGGTTTATCAGTTATCTTTCTTGTTATAGACCTGGGGTCAGCCTAGCATTAAATAGATTTAAAGACTCACTTTGGTCAGCCCACCATTTCTCAGCGAACCCCCACCCCTCACCTTCAGCTATAAACCGGGAATGACCTGGGCAAAAAAGACTCTCTTAGCCATCACCATAGGACATCACATTGATTTTAGACCATTCCAAGCATTTGGCAAGAATGGGCCACAGAGCAATTTCTTTCTATCCCCACGCCACTCCACCTGCCCCATCAGCTTGTGCTTCTCTCATTCATTTGTAGTACTTTTGGGCCTAGAATCTCATACTCTTTTTCTAGGCCAACCTAGCTTAGAATATGCATCAAATTAAAACTGATTAAAATTGATCAGTTAAATTTTAATCAATTTAAATTGATTTCTTTTTATCAAGTTGAGTAGTAACGTGATAAGCATTACAATGCATTAGAGCTTCAGTAGATTATATAATGGCTGCATCATCATCTCAGAAGCAAATAGAGTGCTGATAAAAAAAACTGAAGAAAAGAAAAGACCTTAAAACCCATGATTTTGTAAAGGAGGAAAATATTAGGAATTCTGATTTGCACCTATCAATCAGGCCCCTCCTGAGCCATCACACACAGGATTCAAGAACTTTTCACTAAAGCAAATGAACATGAATGCAACGGGTTTAACATTTTTTGAAGTAAAACCGGAAGATCAAGACCAATTACACTTAACATCCACCCACTAACATCTTGCAAATGATTTACCTGAGGCTCTTTTTCAATAAAGTTTGCCTTCAGAAGGTAGCAGTCAGAAAAGCATCACTAAAGCCAGACTTGTTCTCGCATGTGAAACTGCTGTGCTTTTCCATTTGGATAAATCACCAAATTGGTCTAAATAGAGCGGATTCTTTGTTGTTGTTATTGTAAGTTTTTCTTGGCCTAGAATCTTTCTGTTTATTCACTTTGAGGAAGGAAAGTGCTTTTCATTTCTGAAATTGGAGTGGTGGTTCCTAACTCTATAAGCAAATTAGAGACGGTTTATCAGAACCACCACGGTGAACCGTGACCCCCAAGAGGTGATCTCTAACAGGACATCTGGAGAAATACAAATACACATAGCTGTGCATTAGAATAAAGTTAAGGGATTGCTGATTCTAATCATATTTTCTCCCTGAACTCTGAATCCATCATGTCTCATCAGTTTAATATGAAGACCCTTTTCTCATGTAAAACATTTTAACATCCAAACTGGTTTAGAATGATAATTAGAATGTCAACCATTATCTAACTCATTCCAAGAATTAGCTATGTAGCCCTACCTAAGTTGTTGAGCTTTATTTTCCTTATCTGTAAATGGGGACAATAATATGAACCTAAGTAAGATTCCTAAGGGTTATGCATTTCCAAAGGAAGCAGAGTGGTTCTGTTTGTTTGCCTGCTTGCTTGCTTGGCCATTTTTCAAAAATTTGGAAGTATATAGGTAAATATCTTGAATTGTTCTGCTAAAAATAAGCATTTTGGGGAAAAAGAGTTCAGGATAACAATGATCAGCAGAAGGGTGAATTTGAGGGAATTTCAGAGAAACTGGTGGTCCAGAAAAATCTGAATGTTCTAACCAGAGACTAGAGGAGGGTAATGGGCGACAACAAGGGAAACATGAGTCAGAGGGTTCGTAAGAATTGTATTTGACTTCAGGGTTTAGGCCCAACCAAGTAAAAGATTGTGATTCAAACTTGATGATTATCAAACGTGGCCAGAAGGATCCAAAGTAAGAGATGACAGGATGTCTAAGATGAGCAGGAGGCAGATGGAAACCAGGCGACAGCAGAAAACAGTGCGGCTTCTGTCTGCTCCTTCTTCCTAACCACTCTCTTTTCCTCCTCTGGTGACAGTATGTTGATTTGACTTCAGGGAACTATCCTCCCCTCATTGCATGTCAGTCCCCTCGTCAAAGGGCTGGGCACATCACCTAGGCTGAGCCAGTCAAGTGCCCTCTCCAGGAATTTGAATCTTCAGCTGAAAGGGCAAGGATCTTATTCATCCTGACAGCACTGCCCTGAAACACTCTCCGTTAGTTTTTCTACCTTGATCCTCACAGCAGCCCTGAGGCTGATCTCTTCTGAGGCCTGTTTGTTTAACTTTTCTTCAACTTCTGTGTGCTACCCCATGTCATTCCAACGAATTCCTCTTTTATCACTGAGTTAGCCTAAATAATTTCTGTTGCTTGCCACCAAAGAACCCTGGCAAGGATTCAGGAATCCAGACAACAGTCTGGCCAGCAGAACTGGTGGGTCAGCAACCTTCCACCTCAGCGAAGGAGCCTCTTATATTAACATGAGGAGGGAGTTATCCTCAGGAGCAGCAAAGCCAGGACAGCAGGTGCACATGGTGAATTTTTGCTAGGAAACTGATCTGGCAGTTACCCAAGATGGACTGGGGAATGTGAGGACTGAGTTACTGATTAATCGCTGCTTATCACAAAATTATGAGGCACTTTATGTTTTATATATGTGCAGTGTGAGTGCCAGCCCCAGGTAGAACCAAGGCTGACTCAATCAGTCTATAAAAGACATGATAATTATTGAAATATTATCTCTTCCCAAAAGATGTAACTTGAAATAACTACTTGACTTAAATGTCTGTTAAGGTGACCTTGTTTGCCAGCCTCATTTCAGCCCTCGGCCTTGCTCAACCCTGCCTGCCCTTTGAGAAGTTATGGTCCTTGTACCAAGAAGAACCTGGTCAAAAGTTTTGCTTCACTGCTTGATTTTGGTGTTTATTTCTAGATCTATTTTCATTAAATATGTCCTTTTCTTTTATAAGGCCTGCGTTTTCTTCTTCACCAGTGATCATTTTTTCACTGCTCTAAATAACTCAGTTTGAACATCTTTAAAGCTCATACCCAGAATCAATCAAACCAAACTGAGCATCTTAAGTATATAAAAATTCAAATCTTTTTTTTTTTTCATTATGCATGTTTTGGAAAAATTCTCTCTGAACTATGTACACATACTTGACCCTTACTTTGCAGAGCTGCGTCTTTGGACTTTTAACATTAGGTTAAATTTCTTTTTTTTTTTTTTTTAAGTGATTTCAGTCAACCAAATTGTAAAAAATAAAAAGATTCTGACCAAGTGCAAGTTTAGTTGATTATTGATTAAATGAAGGGTAGGTGGCTTGAGGTTAATTGCCACAAGACTCTCAGCAATCGTCCCAAGTAGTTAGTGCATGGTGCTATCAGGACACAAAGATCAATAGAATCTCCACATGGACTGGTTAGCTTCTAGCTCTCTGCGAAAAAGGACAATTGTACAAGCTGTTCTTGCTCTTGAAGATAAGGCAGGGCAGTCATTACTACTAAAAAAGCAAGTAAAATGTATGCTTAAGGTAATGTATTCATCTTTAAAGATAAAAGGGATGTGTGTTTTCTGTCATTTGTTATACACTATACCAATTTCCCCACTCCCATTACCCTGTTGCTATTTTAATTCTTCACAATGATTTGTCCCTGTTGAGAACAGGGGGTGAGACCCTATCCCATACATGGGTAATTGTGTACCCTGCGACAAAGGATGAATCAGCAGAAAGGAAAAAATAAAAAGAGAACTGAAATTCAGAAGGAAAGCCTTAGATCAGTAGTTCCCAAACTTTAGTCTGCCAAACAGTCCTTTGTGGAGCTTATTTAAAAATGCAAATTTCCTGGCCAAATCCTCATGGTGTGGCCTGGGAATCTGCACTTGTTGCATCCCAGTGGATGCTGGAGCAAGTGGTCCTTGGAGCACTCTTGTAGAAACACTGCTCAGACTGGAACAGAGGGAACTCCCGCCCCTCTCTGGCCCTTCACCTCCAGGGCCTGGAATTCTAGACGTGTGGGCCACTGGGAGAATTTCCAGATGTTGCCCGCAGGGAGTCTGCCCAGCGTTGGGCAGGGAGGACACCCACAGAACAAGAGTGGACCATACATCGTAAACCAGAATGACTGGTTGGGTGGTAGTCCCTCCTTCTGTTCCTAAGTTTTTAGTACAGTTTTCTGGGGGGAGGGTGGATGGGAATTATTTGATGTGCCCTTTACTGTATATGCAGTCCTCCACTCTACCTCTCATAGTGCCATCATGAGAACTGACTGAGATAAGACATGTTACACAGCAAATCGAACAATTTAGCTCTTTTGATGGTGAGGTTGATTGATGGTGATTGCCCAGAAATGATAATTACGGTGACACCATTGTTTCCACTGTCATACTAAGAATTAGGGAAAGAAGGTGGTACCAGCCTCTTTCTCCCCAGGCCAGTGTTCATGGTGGCATCAATGCTTCTGTTCTCTCGAGGCCACGTAGCACAGGTAGTAGCTAACAGTGAGAAACTGCCCAAGGGGAATTTGAATTTGGCTGACCCCAAATCAAAGCTACAAAGTCTAGCCGCTTCTCATAAAGAGGTTCTTTCTCTATTGTCAACCTAAGAGGATCCTGAGTTGGGTTTCATTAAGGGAGCAAGCAGGCTCCCCTGTTTGTAGATTTTAATGGGTTGATATGCCATGAGGGAGAGTGTTAACTATCCATTTCTGAGAGGTAGTCTAGACAATGAAATGTCAGGACACAAGTGAAAAATATGAAAGGTTCCCTTTTCAATGATCCTTCATAACTCAACTTCTGAGAATCAAGTTAATCCTTATCTTATAGATTCACTTTGCCACATATGAATGTGAATTATTCAGTTTGTGTTGGACAGTGTGAAATATGTCTGAATCTACGTAACAGTAAGTCGTGTAATAATTATATGCTATTATGTGAGCATTAAAGAAAAATCCAGTTATTTTAGTTAGGCACAAAAGCTAGTGAATATAAATATAATTCACTATAAACAACATCCTAGAAAGAGATCCAGACAAACACATGTTCAAAAATCAAGCTATATTGTTACTTACATCTTCAAAGAAATTTTGACCCAATCAAGAAATAAACAACTGTATATTTAAGTTAATACTGTCATTTAAACACACTTAGCAGGAAAACTAAATAATACATCAATATTGGCCATACAGAGCCAAAATGTAGAGGAAAGTGAAAAGAAAATACTTGACAATCACAAACTTAGGTGCTTGTCAATGGGACAGAAAATTCTATCTGGAATAAGTAGTTGTAGACTACTCAGACTAACCCTTCCCATTGATGTGCTCCTCACTTCTCAGACATTTTCCAGATATTTTCAGTACACATGGTGAAACTGCAGGTGGAGAACAATGCATTTCTTCCATCCTTGTAATCAACATGGCATACTGTCTTGGTAAGATCAGTGCGCCTTGCTCAGGATAAGGGAGTAATTCTCTGTCTTCTTCAGGAATCAGGAACCTCAGCCACCTTTCAAGTATTGAATAACCAAGTTGCTGAATGGGTTCTTCTGCAAACTTAGAAAATTGGAGGGAGGATGAGAGGGAGGATGAGGGAATGATGGTGGTCACAGTGCTTGGTCTAACTGGGATGAAACTGGTAAATCTGACAATGTTTTTGCCCAAATGGGCTTTGGATCATGGAGCCATGGCAAGGGCACAGTATGGCAGCAGGGGAGAGCTATGACACCCAAATGAGTCTGCACACTATGTTGGACATATATATCTGGCAGAGGCTTTTTGATGGGAACAGAGATTCTCCCAGGAGCTCAGGAAATTTAGTTTTCCATAAGTATCCACACTTAGCAATAAGAGAAACAGGAATCTAAATCTTTAGGCAGGTCTCTTGGATAATGGGAGTTATTTTATAAATGTGCAGGTTTCTTGACCAAGTTACTTCATTGTCCTTCAACAGCAGAAATTACAGCAAGTCAGTAGAAGTTCTTGCTTCTGTCATTCCTGCCCCAGCCGACCAACCACCTCACCCCACGCCCTGCGTGTGTTCTGTCTCATGGTTTCTGCTCACTTAGCTTCTACTTCCTCATCGTTTCTGCTCATTCACATCTCCTACCCAAGTGTGCCTTCTCCCTGTTGGTCTGGGCTTCACTGCAGTACCAGCACCTATATCCCGACTCCAGAGAGAGTCTGATTGGCCCACGGGACAATACACTCGCCTGCTTTGGTCTGATCAGCTGTGCCCAAAGCTGTGTGTGGCCCGTCAGAAACTCTCAAACAACAATCCCAATTATTTTGCCTTTATAAAACCTCCTAAAAACAATGTTCCAAACTGGGCTCTTTTAAAAAAAAATTAGAATAAATGTTAGTAATACCAGATATTATCTGATTGTTCTGTTCCAATAGAAAGGTATTTTAAGCCCAAATCTAACAACCTTTTTTTATAGAAATCCTGGCTTCTTTCTCACTACATTGACAAAAGATTTTATAAAGAAAATTTCAGTATTAACATTGGATTTACTTCAAGTAGCAGCTGGAGTTAGAAAGTGGTAAGTATTTGTGGGCATTGTACCCTTTTCTCTAGAAGACTTTTTGTCTGATTCTCTTTATAGGCAGATATTTAACACTGAAAAACGGATTCCAAATAGCCTTTCAAAGCTCAGTGATCCATTGTGAGACATTGGCTTAACACAAAATACTTTTACATAACCCAAGCCACCACGCGGGATATCCGGTCAGCTATTTTTAAAGCCTTCTCCCCCACACCATCTCACGTAGCAGAGTTACAGCAGTTTGCTTAGAAAATGGACACAGTTTCTGTGATTCGTGAGATGAAAACGCGAATGAAATGTTTTGAACTTGTTTGAAACTGAAACCATTTTCACTTAAGCATGGTGCAATACCAACGTGAAAGAACTTTCTGGATTAGACACACATATACTGATGCAGAATATAGATTTTTCATTGATATGTACATGATATTATGTATTAAGTTTACCATATGGATAATTTTGCAATTAATGAACTTATAGAACACTAATTGTGTGCCAGGTGCTGAGTTCCAGCTGGAGGCAAGATCGCGAGAAAGGTGTGCCTGCCCTCACAGAGCTTCCAGTCTAGTAAGAGTTAGGCAATTGCAATGTCATACAATAAGGCTGCAAGGTAGTGGTACAGAGTGCCTGCCCAAGAAGCACATAGAAGGGTGTCAGAAAAGGCTTCTTGAGGAAAAGCCAGCCAGGAAGGAAAGGAGGGAACAGTCCATCCTGGGTTTCTGTTTGGGGGCCAGAGAGACCAGAGAAAAGAGGCTGGAGAGGCAGGTGGGCTCCATCATACAGGGTCATGTTAAGGTGTTCAAACTTCATCCTAAGGATAATGGGGAGCACAGAAAGGTCTTGAGCAGGACAGAGGTATAGTGGGATTTATGCTTTGTAATGAGCACCCTGGCTATAGTGTGGGGAATGAAATGGAGGCATCATAGTGGGCCAAGTGAGAGATGGAGATGATCCGAAGGAAAATCCTTAGAAGCAGGCAGAGGTGTGAGTTTTTCAGGTCTAATCAGTATAACCTGAGATGAAGGATGGATGGATGGCTCTGTTTCCTCTCAAAGTCAGCATTGCAGTGTTTTTACTGCTTTAGGACAATATTATTAATGTTTTTAGTATTTTTATTATGTATAAGATTTTTTTAAATCTACATGTGAAGATATTGTGTATTCAATTCTATGGCCTCTTTTATCTTATAAAATTAGACTCTATAAATAATATTTATATGGTCTTATAAACATTATTTAACATCCAGACTTTCAACTACTTCTTCTAAGTGAATAGTAAGGACATTTCAAATGTTCTGTTGTTGTAAATAATGATGCTCTAATCATGTTTGTATATGACACTCTGCTTTAGAATCAAGATTATATTCTTTGTAAAAATTCCCAGAAATAAAATTCCTGTGTCAAAGAATGTGAACCTTTACTATTCTTGATATATACAAAAGACCTATTTTTTTGAATTTGAATTTTAAGCAAAAAAAAAGAAAGAAAAAGAAAGAAAGAAAAGAAAAGAAAAAGAAAAAGTGAGAAAGCAAGAAATATAATCAGCTTTATAAAAATGTTTTGAAAAGCAGTCCACAAAATCACTGTGTATCAGCAGTATAAAAGTGTTGAATGGCTCCATCCAAGAAGCATTTATGGAGCACCCCTGGTGGCCAGGCCCCATATCAGAGAATTCAAAGCAAAATGTGCCAAGGGCTGCAATAGATTACAGTGACTCAGCAGAACAGAGTTATCAGATTTCTAAGTCAGCCTAATAACTCATCTTGAGGACAGATGTGCATAAAATTTTACACTGATGCCTTCAACTTCAAGAAATTTCAGTGTAATTCTACTAAAAAATCAACTGTGAAATCTCACGTAACTTTCATGGAAATCACTTTTTTATTCTAGTAGTTGCAAAGGATGAACATAAAGTTGTGTTTTTTTCATAGTTCATTTCTGGAACACGAACTGCAGTTAGAATTTAGAATATTGCTAATGTTCTTACAAAGCACAAAGACCTTGGAAACATTTGATAATTTATTAACAGGCTAATGAGAGTCATGGAGAGTTTTTTAAAAACCATGGAAGGAAAGAAAGTAATTTACATTTTCTTAAATTTCTCTGTGAATGTGTAACAGTTTTCTCATTCTCTACAGCACAGCATTTAAAAGAATTAGTCTGCTTCAAGTTCAAGTGATCATTTTTATCTCTGGTTATAGAATGAAAAGCAAGACATGCTTTAAGCACAGCATTTAAATGGTAAATTACATTACGATTCAGATGCAAAATGTGTTTGGAAAACAGATGGTTAGTCAATCCCAAATCAGAGTAATTACAGGTGCTGATAACCTATTTCATCTTGACCAGCTTGTCCTACCCTGGTTATAGGATCTTGAAGAAAGCTAAGTTTGTGTCTGGTTGTTATCTTCCCTTTACCTTTTTATTGAATTTGCTCATGTGTGCTTAATGCTTTGAAATGTTCAACGCAATTTAGCATTCACTATCACATCTGACTTGCTCATTTCATTTTCCCCAGAACCCAGCAAGGGAATAATTAAGTCAGAAGAACAGGATAAATATCAACCCCAGGGTTGCATTTTCTCATTCACTTTTGTTATATCGTGTCTCGTTCATTGCGAAGATCAAACTGAGCAGTAGATGTAAATGTGATCCTCTTGACCTGGGATTGGTATTGGGACTGTGAAAAATTTTCAAAAGTAACAGCAACTGTCACTGGAGAGATTGCATGGCGCCTTCTTCTGTGCCCCAAATCCTCAATCTCTCCAAGTGTCCTATTTCCTGGGACGTTGTTCAATGTGGGTGGGAGGGAAAGGAAGGGAGTACAGTGGGTAAGAAGAGACCTAGAAGGTAGGGAGAGAGGTTGGATGCATCTTCTGCGTGGTGAGTAAAGAACGAATAAAAGATGCTTGATAAATCAAGATAACAAAAATAATTAAGAGTTTAGAGCAATACTTCTCAGACTTTCTGTAGTAAAGTAACAGTTTTGTTTGTTTTTTACTTTCTGTTCTACCATGGACCCCTATCATTGTAAAATATAATGAAAATAAAGTCTAAGTAGAATAAAAAAGATACAAAATATAAGCCCAGATATTTTATTTTAGATTCAACCAGCATTGTTTGCTCTGTCAAATTGCTCTAAACTTTCTAAATGCTTACTCTCACATTCTGGAATCTAAGAACCATGTTTTGAATTGCATTGTTTGGAGGACTTGAATAATATGATTAATAACACAATTAATAATTATCCTGATATGCCAAACTCTATTTCTTACGTACAAAGATACATTTTTTTCCAGTACTCATAGAATATTTATAAAAATTCACATCATTTGACCACAAAAAAGACTAAATAATTGCATAGATTACACAAATTACACAAATAAAATAAAAATCAAATTGTTTACAATGCAATAAAATTATAATCAAATAAAATTAGAAACAGTTACCTATACATTTTAAATCTTCCTCCTAAATAACTCTTAGCTTAAGGAAGTCAAGATCACAATGTCAAGATATTTAAATACAAATATAAAATATAGATAATGAGAAGATGAGAAATAAAACCACATGTGTTCAAAAGTGTCCTCTGAGGAAAATGCATAGCTATCGTGTCAGTCAGCGTCTCAAAAAAAACACTTGACACATTCAAAATCAGGTAGTTTGCACAGAGTTTATTTACAGAGACACTGTTCGTAAAGACAGGGTTCAGGGAAACTCGTCAGAGATAGTATAGCAGCCACACTGTTTCTACTACTTCTTTTTCTGGGACCCAGAAATTCAGTGATAGCAAGTTAGCTGGCATCTTGAAGGGTATGTGGACCACAGGTAGAGGGATGCAGGAACCATCTACCCCCTTCCTCCCTCTAGCTCTAGCTGGAATCCTGATATCTCAGGAACCCCTTATGGTGTGAGGCCCTCCTGTGGACTTCACAGTCAGCCTCCCAGAGCAAGGAGTGGGCCTGGTGGGAGGACTGAAAGTTAATGTCCACCATCGGAAGTCACATTCTTAACTAAACAAACAGAACAAATATAGTAAGAAATCAACTCAAAAAGTTTCTAAAAAAAAAATTCAAATATAGAAAATTTATCAGAAGGGGAAATTCAGTAAAAACATAAAAAGAAGTGAGTACCAAAGAAAATAGAAAAATTGCGAATTCATAAATACCTAGGTCTTTGGAAAATAACTGAAAATAGAAAAATACTAGCTCGTTTCATCAAGGAAAAATAGAAAAATCGCTGATACACAAAATGAGAATATGGAAATAATGGCACATACAGGTGAGTGTAGCAAAAGTTTGCATTTTCTAGGTTAATAAATTTGAAAACATAGATGAATTGGAATAATTTTTAATTATAATATATGTTATCAAAATTAAGAGATAAGCCAATAAAAATGTTCTTTAATAATGACTCTTTAAGGAAACTTACTCCAAAGTTGTCACAAATGAATTTTTTTTCATTGCAAGCAATAGTTAATCTTAGGCTATTAAATGGTTGCAGTACATAGACAAAATTAATAGGTATCCTAATATTTTGTTTCCATTTTTGTTATTTTACAAATCATTATAAATCAATTCTAAACTTGAGCAAGATCTTGCAGACATAAAATTATAATATCATGTAAATGTCTTGATGAAAAAGTCCTGAATAGAACATTAGCAAAATAAAATAAAATAATAAGATAAAAATACAGTATATTAAAAAAAGAAAAAAAAAGACCAAGTAGTATCATTCCAAAAATGCAAAGTTGTTTAATACTATTATTAATAAGTGGATCATGTTTCTAGGTCAAAAGAGAAAAACAACCTCAGCCTTGTAAATATTAGAAAGCATTAGAAAAACTTCCAGTCATTTCTCACAATAAACACACATACACAAAACTTGGAAAAGTAGAAATAGGTGGATAATTATAATACCTACTACTTACGGAGTTTACCTACTGTGTGCCACTCATGGTGGTGAGCAGTCCATATGTGTTCATTAGAACGCCCCAATCCTCCCACGAGGGAGGCTGCAGTTATCCCATTTTATTAATGAGCAAATGTCAGAGAGAAGTGAGGTCACGGGCAAGGTCATGAGGCTGGTGACTGGTGGAGCTGGGGTGTGAGCTTGGCAGTCTGGCTCTAGAGTTCTGGGGGTGACCACGCCAACGTGCCACCTTTCCCAAGTCCTCTGTAAGTTGTGGGAATCATATTTATGCCCTAAAGAACAGTCAAAACACTCTATCTCTTGGAAATAGTCCCTGTTTGACTTTTTCCTGAGTATTGGTGAGGCCCAGCTTGTTGGCTCGTTGTTCTAAGGATTGCTGCATTTTTCTCTTGGTCAGAATAGATTTGATTCAGTTCTTTGCTATCTATGTGGGTCATCGGCTGTAAGTGATAGCAGTGGCAGCTAACTTTACTTTGTAACCACTCATGCCATTGAAACCAAAGTCTGGAGCCGAGATGTGTGTTTCCTGTGTCAACGGCTAATCAGGCAAACTTGGATTTGTGAATGAACATCAGAGTCTGATTAGAAGGCGGTTCTTAACCTCAGAGGTTGTTTGTTTGTTTTTTTTAATTATCAAAATGAGTGTTTAAAAAGTCAAATGTAATATATCATTAAGAATACAAATCATTGTCAATAAAGTGCTAAACTATTTTTCAAGTTAACCAATTAAAATTAAATACATTGTTAAATGTATTTAACATTTAAAACATTTAAATATATTTAAATATATTGTCAAATGAAGCACTTGAGATATATACTTCATTTTTTGAAATAATCATAATTTAATTTATTATTTTTTAAAATATATATTTGTTTAACAAACACTCTAGACGTGTGCTAGCGCTGGGGATATGGAAATGAATGAGAAGAAAATCTCTGACCTCAAAGAATTTCCATGAAAGTGGTAGATAGAAAAGTTTTCAAACTATTTGTAAAACTGTTATGGTGAGGTTAAGTATTAGGAGAATGGAGATGGAGAAAGAGAGGGAAATGGGAGAAAGAGAGAGAAATATTTCAGATATCTTGTATTTATTAAAGTCCTTCTCTTTGTTTTCAATTTAAAAGCATTTGAATTCTATATAGAAGGCACTGTAGGGTTTTAGCAGAGAATCATCATAGATTTACATTTCAGAGACAATGTGACTGCAGTAGGAAGAAGGGCTACAAAGGAAATCGAATGACTGGAAATCGTAGGAATGGCCCTGCTGACTCGAGGGCTCAGGGACTTCCTACTCCTGCTCCCCAATCCTACCACCCCATAACTGCGTTAGCCCACAGTGGGGTGTGACTTTAGACAAGGAACTCCCCTCTCTAAAAATTTAGAAATGTTCAAAGATCTAAAATAATACTCATGATACTTGAAAACAAGAAGACTAAACTGAAGGGCTATTTTAATATTTTCTCATGTATATAAAACAATTTCTGTTTGTTGGTTTTACAGTGGAAAGCACCAGCTGTTTTTACTCTTAACTAAGGACAAAAGAGAGAAAAACAAATTAAGGAATGGAAAGTTCAAATTAGGCACAGAGAAGTACCTTATCAGTGGGTGAAGACAGGTGTGCATGGCATGGGACTTGAGATGTTTATCACAAGAAAAATTCCATGTTCCTCTGGGGATTTACCTGGATGATTGAAACCTAGTAGTTTTGTAAGCAGAATTAGTTACCAATTTCCTTGTCTCCAGCCCACTCCTTTCCCACCCCCACCAGTTGAGATGTTTCTATCGCCGCTACCACTTGGAAATATTTGCCTCTGGAAATTCTTGCCCCTGGCACACCATCATTCTAGAAAAGAAGTATTTTAGAGATTTAACTATAACCAGGTAATCAATGCCCTTTTGTAGTTCATTTTGGCTCAGCCTACAACTATGACTGGATCAAAACCGATCTAAGGGATTTATCTCTAATCTGAAGCATTCCGAGGAGATTGATTTGAAACTTCCCTACAGTCCTTAGTGTACTCAGCTGGAGAAATGACTCAAGGCCAGCTTAAATCCCCCCTTCAGGTTCCTGAACTGTTGCCCACAACCCAGGACTACAACCCACCAAGACCCTTGGCATCAGAATCACCTGGAAGGACTTCTTACACATGCAAATGACTGGGCCCAGCTCAGACTCTGAATCAGGATGCAGACTGGTTGTAGGGAGCAGAAGTTCAGAAAGGCTTATGCTTTTACCATGTTCCCCGGGGAATTCCTGTGCACATAAAAATGTTTGAAAATTAGTGTGAAGGACAGGTCACGCTTTCAATTACTTTTAAGAGAAGAGAACCGCTGAAGCAACTGCTTATCTTTATATTTCATGTAAATCCATAAATTATATTGCATGTTTACTCACAGCCTTGAAGGTACCACATATTTTTTAGGCCTGAGCATAGTTGGATCTTATCATAGAATGACAGAAGTAGAAGGAACCATAGAGATGGCCTTGACCAACCTAAGGAAGCTGAGGGTCGGAAGGATTGATGCCTTATCCAGGGCTACACGGCTAAACGATGGCAGAGCCCAACTATGGCCTGAGGCCTGTCTATCACCCCACCTTCTTAAGACATTTCTTCTTGTGATCTGGTTATTCACTGGGAAAGAAAGCACAGAAACAAATGTTCTATCTTTATACAATATGTACATGTATATATAGTTCTAAGCAAGGGCTTTTTTCTCTTTTTAAAGCTACTTTCCATTAGAATGTTTAATTCAAGCATTTATAAAGTCCCTCCTGGGTGTCAGCAGCCCAAGGCACCTTATTTTTCCCTTTGTCTCAGATAGGCCTGGTTTCACATAGGGTTTCAACCCTAGATTATTCTCTTCTTAGTTCTCATCTCTCTTCTATAACCTTGACTCCTTTAAGGCCGGGCCACAGTAATACTCTAGCATGGTCCAGCTACCAGGCAGGATGGCCCAGAGTTCTCCTTGGAGGGGCCCCACCAACGGCCAAGTTTAGCTGTAGCCTGTGCCCTTTCTGGGGCCACCTGGCATGAGCCATTAAGAAATCTGAAGATAGCCACCACCTGTGCTGGAATTAGAGGTACCTCAAGAGACTAAGCTGGGAACCAAAGCCAGCTGCTGCTAGTGCTTGGCTTGGAGCTGCTCAGCAAGAGGTACAGGGCATGCCGAGGCCAGGTGCTACTTGTTTGGGGTTTGTGAACCTTTGAGCCATTTTAGGAAAGTTCTCAGCATGAGCCAGAACTGGCTGTTTCTATGGAAAAGCCATTGAAAGCAGCTTGAGTAGACCTGCAAGTGGGAGCATGGGTGTCTCAGGGAATCACCAAGGCAGAATAACAGATTGATGGAGACTCAGCCACCTGGGTCTGCATGCTGGAATGGGGAGGGCTCAACAAAGGAAACATGCCCTCTGCCAGCACTTCTCTCTGGGAGGAAGCTGCCCCTGTGGCTCTCTCCCAGAAGCCAGACAACTCAGTTTCTCCCTGTGTGTTTCTGGTGCCTTTTGAACTGCTGCCCCAGGGCTGGAGCTCAGAGCTAGTGAATCTGGTAAGTCCGCATGGGCTCTTTGAGAGGAATGTATGTGACTCCAGCCTCCATCTGTCTCACTCAGCCACAATCTCTGCTGGTTTTCACAGCCAGAAGTTGTGAGAACTTTTCTTCCTGGCACTGGACCTTTGGGCTGAAAGACTGGCGTGGGGCTGAGACCCCTTGTTCCTCCAGGGGAAACTCTACAGACCAGATATCCCTATTTTTAACCACCACATGCAGGTGTGGTGACCAGCCCATTCCACATCTCCGCCCCTCCTACCAGTCTCCGGGTAGCTTTTTCTGGATGTCTTTGGTTGTAGGATCTTTTCAGGTAGACTTCAGGCAAGTCTCAATGATGGTCGTTCTGTGGTTTAGTTGTAATTTTGATCTGGTTATGATAGGAAGTGAGCACAGGGTTTACCTATTCCACCTCCACAGTAAGGCTTATGGCTTTAACGTTCAACTACAAATATGAAATCTCTGCTTACTTTTGCTTGGTTTTATTTTTCATTTTTTTTCTAAAATTCTATTGTAAAAATTTTTTAATATTTTAAGAATTCAATAATTTTTTTTAAATTTAACTGCAGTTTAAAAATTGTGTTTTTCACATTTAATTTTAATGTAAAAAATTATGATGTCTTGAATTTTTTTTAATAGTTTTGCTTGAAAAAATACATTTATTTTAATTAGATTGAGTTGGATCTTTGACTAGTCTCTGCCAATTAATCTAGAGCCAATCAGCTCCAAGAAGAAAGAACCACGAAATTGTTTTACAAGTTTTACAAGTTGAACAATTTCTATGTGGAGAGCAAGGGAATATTTTCGGTGGGGGAAAAAAATCCTCTATTTACAAGTTCATGAATAGTTTTTAGAACATAAAAGTTTTCCACTGAAGAGAAAAAGTATTTCTCCCGCTGGTAAAATTTTAACAGCGGTTTAATAGAAGCAACATGAGTAAGTGGGATCAAAAAGCAAAATCCAACGTAAGAAAAGAGAAGGAAGGAAAACCCAGCATACTTGGGGTTGGAAAAGCAAATTTGTCACATGTCAGACTTACATTGTATGTGGGGTTATCTTCTCAGTCAGTGGTTTTAGTTAAAGTTAGAAGGCACACACACACACAAAGAATGGACGCCGAGTATTAGTTTCCAGTTGGCCTGAATTTCAGTAGACTGAAATGCAAGGTGTGGGGTCGTGTGCTTAAAGAAACAAATAGCTCATTCTAAAGTCTGAGGGATACCTGGTGTTACTACAGACAGCAGCTAAAAACAACGGTAAAATAGGCAGGATTGTGAATGGTACGAGAGATTTAAAACCATCTATGGACTCAAGCATTCCAATTACATGTATTTCTCCAACTGAAGTTAATGACTCCTGCCTACTACAAACAGATAACTGGATTCATTTTGTTCTATGCTTTGCCCTGATCCCAAATGAGGCATTGGTCTGGTTTTCCATTAGCTGTTTTAACAGATTCTTCAGACACCGCACGATGATGTATTATTAACTAAAGTACAGAAAGGAAACTATAATACGCTTTAAATACCAGCCCTTAACCATTAACCTGAATACTGGTAAGAAGGATTTCTAGGTTTGCTCGTGTACTAAGCTCTGTTTTACAAGTTTGATTTCAAGGTTGGTTAGCAGCATGAAAATCCAGGTGCAGAATCTCTTTTCAGAATTGTCATGTTGCTATGTACGACTTAATAAAGGCTCATTGGGACCTGATAAGTCCAGTGCAGCGTATCAGTGAGGGTGTCGGTGTTAGCACCAGGGCATCGCAGGTTCTAGTTTGCCTGCAATATATAGTTCACCTGCGCTCAGATGGTCATGTAACTTATACCTGTCTGCATTTTCCTTGTGGCTATTCCCATGTATTTTTCCATGTTTCATTATACTTCCTACCACATGTTACCATTTATTTTTTCTATAGGTATTTCTTGAAGCCCCTACTTCTTCTATAACTATGACTGTCTTTCTTTGGTACCCAAAGTTTGCTGTCTGTATTGGACTGATGATGGTGGTATTTAAACAAACAAAACGTCATATACCACAGGAATCAAGTTCATTTTTTATCTCCTACTTCATTTTATTTTTAGCAACAGTATTTCACAAATATTTATGACATAACAAGCACATTTCCTAGAACACAAGTTTCTTGAGTGCAGGATACTCACTTATGGAGCTTTAGCACCTAGACCAAAGCCAGGCACATAGTAAGGGCTTAATAAATATTCACCAACTCACATTCAGTCTTAAATAGAACCTGGGGAAGCAGTAGTAAAAAAAATAATAATAAAAGATAAAATCCTTGGTGGTATGGAGCTGACATTCTTCACGAAAACAGCAACTTACAGCACAATTATCCTTGGGTGGCTGGCATCCTGATAGCACATAGGAGATCTAAGCTCCCTGGATTCAAGTCCAAGATCCATTATTTACTAGCTGATGGCCTTGGGGAAATTAGTCTCTCTGTGCCTCGAGGTTTTTTTTAATCTGTCATATGTTGTAAGGATTAAATGAGTTAATAAAAATATAATTTGAACAATACTGGGCACATGAATGTTCAATATTACTTTTAGGCACCAACCGGTATCACCTTCATTGTGATCTTTTCTTGCTTATCTTTTATCTCTCTCCATCTTTCCTTCTACCTCGTTTTTTTTCTTCTTCCTTTCCCCTCCCCTTCTCCTTTAGTATGATCCTAGGGACTCTCACAAACATTACTTAATCTACTTGAAGGGGCTCATGAAAACGATGGCTCAAAAATACAGAATTTTTGAGTTTCTAGAGACAGGCTATCAAAATTTCTTGTTGGTATTTTCCTTATGAATGCCTCTTTCTTAGCTTAATCCTGTTACCCAACAATTTTCTAGCTGCACACTGGACCAGGAATCCAGGGATTTTCACATTTTATCCTTAGACTTGCTTCAACTGCACTTGGTCTCTTAAGTTGTTTAGATGTAGTTTCCCTACTTAATCAGGGGAATGTTTAATGAAGGAATCTAAACTGTTTTCTCACTGTGTGTCTGGATCCTCAGAACAAAAACTTGTAATGTCAAGCATGTTTGTGAATGTGTGTGCTTGATCTTAAACACAGGATCAAGCCAGTTTTTTATATTTCTAGTATATTTGAGTAACGATTAGTCCAGTCGTAAGCAGAGTACTCAGTGCCTGGATTTGCATACTGGGGCAACAGCAGTGATTAAAAACTGAATTCATCTGTCCTTTTGGTTCACCTTTTAAGATGTGTAAATAAAAATTATGGAAATGTTAGATTATATTCCAAATAAGAAACGGAAGTTTCTTTAGGCAGAAATGTAGATTTGGTTGCTTTACAAAAATAGTATATTTCCACATTTATTGAAATTTAGAGGACTAATACATAGTTGTTGTTTTTTTTTTAATTCACAGTTTTAAACAACCTTATCTGTATGTAAAGGCTAACCCGATAACAAAATTTTAGTCTTCTAGATTGGCGATCTCTGCAATAGCACAAACATTATGCTATTCCTTTATAATATAGGAGAATTTGTTTTTAATACCTCAGGACATACAATATTTTTATTATATCCCCTAGTTACAGAATTGACATTTTATATTGGAAATTACTGTGCTAGTTGTAAATAATCTCAGAGATGTACACATTTTCTTGAGAATTTATTTATAAATGAAATGATTGTCAATTGAAATTTAAAATAACATGGAAGCAAACAAATTACTTCAACAATATTTATCCACGATAGCACTGTATTCTGTCTGATAATGGTTGAAACTCATGGTAGGACACAACTCTATACAATAAATATTTTTTGAAATCTTACCATGTTCAAAATGCTTTCTTAAGAGTTTCATGAGCTTTAAATATTATTCACATACAGAGTCAGTCTTCATTTTAGAGGAACTTTTATGTAATTAGGTAGAATAAGACAGGGAACCATGTAACTAAATAAAGGAGCAAGATGCCAGATGTCATAAGAGAAGTGTCTTGGCAAGTCAATCCACCTCTGGGGAGATCATGGGTAGCTCAGCTGAGGCTTTAGGGCAGTTGTTCTCACCTTGAGGTCTCCAATGGAAATCATTTGGACAGCTTTAAAAAATACTGATGACTAGATTCTGCCTCCAAAGTTTCTGAATTCAACTGGTCTGGGTTATATAGCCTGGGACTTCAGAGGGTATAGCAAGTTGATTCCAAAGCTTAATCAATTAAAGGTCAGTTCTGAAGAATGAGTAAGATTTTGATAGATTGGTATAGGAACTAGGGAGAGGGCAAGAAGAAAAAGATGAGAGAACCCAGAAAGGCAACAAAAGTGAGTTATTGTGAGAACAATAGAAGGAATTAACCAGATCCTTCTACCCGAAGTGTGGTCCATGGTCATGTAAGGTGGGTTTACCTGGCAACTTGTTAGAAAAGCAGATTCTCAGGCCCCACCTTAAACGTACTGAATCAGAATCTGTATTTTAATGAAAAACCCAAGTGATTTGTACATGCATTAAGATTGGAGAAGCTCAGGCAAGATCACCAGGTGACATAATGCTAGAGTCACTGACATTTACATACCAGTGTGCGATCTCACATGTTATTATCCTGGCTAAGCCTCATGTCAGCACAGAAGGAAGTATCTTTATCATCACTCTATTTTCCCAATAAAGAAGCTGAAATGTAGAAAGTTTTCATAGTTTACTCGGCTAAAAATAGTGGAGCAGGTAATCAAACCTGAGACTCCTGACTCCAAAGTCCTTGTAACACATTCTCTGTCACCACATCTATAATCTGAGGGGATCCACAGGCAGAAGGAGGAGAAGGACTTTGAGATATCCCCAAGGTGAAGCCAAAGTTCTGGGCTAGACAAGCAGGCCTCTGGAAGGGCAGGGGTCCCACCCCCAACTCTCACACCAGAGCCCCAATGAGGGCAAACCTGAGGGACTTGCTCTCTGCATACCTAACCCTGTCCACTCTTGTCATCCCTTGCCTTTCCCTGCAAGCTTCCAAAATTAAAAGAACTTCTTGGTGCCTTAGCAGAAAAGTTCTAGAAAAACAACAAAGAAAGATAATAGCACCATACAAATGGACTGCCTCATCACCCAGGCATAAAATAAAAATCAAATACACACCAAAGGGACATACATTTTAGTATAACATCAAAATAAATATCTCTTCCAAGTATTTCTCTCTGCTCACTTCTTATTGACTTCCCTATCTCTTCCCTTTTCTCCCTGACATTCACATATGTATGTAGAAGTTACCTAAGCAAAGTTGTAGAAAGAAGAGCAAGTGCACATGCACACATACAGAGAGAGAGAGAGAGAGAGTGAGAGAGAGAGAGAGAGAGAGAGAGAGAGAGAGAGAGAGAGAGAAACAAAATAAATAGGAGACAAGCAGGAAGCAAAAGAACCTAATGTCAGATACTAATGCATTAAAATTGTTTTACCTAAAATGTTCATGGACAAAAAGAAGAAGATAAAGTTGAAGAATTCCCAAGGAAAAGCAGAGAGGAAGGAGGACATCAAAAACAAACTCTGAGGACCTAATTTTAGGCCTAAACCAGCTATTTTTGAACAACACAAAATATGTCTTGAGAAAAAGCAGCTCTGCTAACCATAGTTATATGTCACCAACATGGTGAGTTGCCACCACAAAGCTAATTCCTGTTACACACTGGCATACTTAGAAGGTTATCCCTGGGCAATCCTGGGAGATTCTCCAAGGGTACATGGTGTAGGTTGCATCCAACTGTGTCAGGATGATCTGATCCAGTGTCAGTTGTCTGGGAAGTCTAACCTGCTTTTCGAGTCTACCATCTGGCACTTCCCTTCCTGCCCTCCTCACTCTAGCCAGCAGGATGGATAGCACAAGGTCTTCATCATGCCTTGCTCCTGCTCACCTCTCACCTTGCTTATAACTCTCCCTGCCTGTTGTATCTTCCCCAGGAGATCCCTTGCTTTAAATCCTATCATCTTCATAACCCAGCTCAAACTCTGCCTCTGCTATGGAGCCTCTGTAACCCAATCTTATGAATCAGAACATTAAAAGATAGAATCTGCCCCTGGTTCTGTTTGCTATCTTTTTTATATGGATATGTCCTGACCAACCCTCAACTGCTTGATAGATGGAAGTTGAGTAACTGAAATGTCAGGCAAGTTGCTTAATCTCTTTTACCTCAGTTTTATTCTCGGTAAATTGGGAATAATAATACCACATCTTCAAAGCGTTATTGTAAGGATCTAATGAGTTACTTACTGTAAGTAAGTGCTCAATACCATGCCAGGTACACATAATTTGTACCTGTGAGTCTGACTACCTTTGGGCCATTACTGAACTGAACCCAAACCTGTATAACTATTGTTGTGGAATGGAGACAAAGGCTCCAGATTATTCTGTAGGTCTGTGACAAGCACTGCAAAGCTATCCCCTACTATCAAGTGCAACATACATATAAAAGAGTGTACATACTGTGTATGCACAGCATAAAGAGTACAAAAATAACCAGGCATACGTATATGTGTGTGTACCTTAAGATACAGGTCCATTACCAGTGCATTTGAAACTCATGTCATCTACCACGATGTGTTCCCATCCCACAGCCTGGCGACCCCTGAATGCAATCTGGAATTTTATGTTAATTATTCCCTTATTTTTCTTCATATATATATATATTTCTAAACAAACAAATATATGTTAATTTTGAACTCAATGTAAATGGTATCATACTAAATGCATTTGCTGCGATATGCTTTTTTCACTCTACATGTATTTTTTAAGTCCTTGTTAATGGTAAAGCTGTCATTTCTTCATTTCATTGCTAGATAACATCCCATTCTATAAATGGAACAAAATATATTTTTCCATTCTGCCTTAAAGTATATGTGGAGATTTTCAGTTTTTTTCTGTTATAAACAAAACTGCTGTGAACATGTTCAAACGTTTGTCCCAGGGCACATGTGGCAGGTCTGCAGGGAGTATCTTAGATATGGGATTGCTGAGGGGTGGGGTGTGCATATGTTCATCTTAATTAGGAAATGCTACATTCATGTAAGAAAACAGTTCACAATCTATTCCTGGAGGATCTGAGAGGATTTTGCTGTCTCTTCTCCTGTCTGGGGCTATCGGACTTAATTTTTGCCTGTCTGAAACTCACATTTAACTTTTCCCAAAATGGTACGTGGGAAGCCAGACTGGGTTTGGATTAGATTTCTGGGTTTTTTTGTTTTGTTTTGTTTTTATTATTATTATTATTATTATTATTATTATTATTGATGGCATTGAGCATGTTTGTACGTGTTTATGGATGGTGTGTATTCCCTGCTCTGTAAAACGACTGGTCATATCTGTGGTCCATTGTTTTGTCTTTTTCCTTTTGACTCCTAGAATACTAATTTTTTGTTGGTTTTACATGCTGAACATATTCTATCACAGTTTATGAATTATGTCTTCATTCTCTTTATCGTATTTTTCAAGAAACTTTTTTTTGTTTTAAAATGGTAGAATTTATCAGTCTTTTCATTTATAATCTGTGCTTTTGCATCTTAAGATATCCTTCCCTATCTCTATGTCATAAAGACACACTCTCAAATATTCTTCTGAAAATTTAAAATTTTTGTATTTTTTATTTGAGTGCTTAGTCCCATTGGCATTGATCCTTTGTAAAGTACGAGTTGGAGAAGTCTTTCTATATGGATGACCTATGACTCAGCACCATATAGCAAACAGTCTACCCTTTCCCCAGGGATCAGCAGTGCTGGTCCCGTCATATATAAGGTTTTTATAAATGTCAGGTCTATTTTTAGTTTCTGTATGTTGTTCCATCCTTCTATTTGTCATCTCTGCACCAACGCCATAGTGTCTTATTATAGTCTTCTATGACAAGTCTTGAAATCTAGAACAGCACATTACCCATCTGGTTCTCTTATTCAGATGTGCTTTGGCTCTTAAGGGCCTATTACACTTCCATAAACATTTTACAATGGTGTGGCTCATCCGTGTGGCTCTGAGCCATCCCCGGTTCATTTACTCTTGTCTTATATAAATGAACATTCTCAGCTCTCATTCTGGGGCCTCAGATGTCAGGCCGCAAGGTAGGGTGAATATCTGCTGTTTGTAGGGTCCTGGCGAAAGCAGTTGAGAGGTTTCATCATCAAGAATGACGTTGCCCCTGTTGTCTGTGGGGAGACTACAAACCCTTTCGAAGTAAAACTCAAAACCCTTGCACGAAAGATGGTTCTTGACTCAATCAGAATAGTCTGGGCCATTCATAAACAAACCTGCTTTGGTCAAAGTTTTCGTTTTGACATTTAGAAACTTGTAAACACCATAATTACTTCCTTTCATCCTGACCCAGCTGTCTTCCTCCAAAGCAAATCAAGGTCACAGTGCTAGTCTCTGGGTGCTATGCAAATGAGATTTGTTAGACTGTCCTAAATAGCCACGGTGTTCCACGAAACACAAACTAGAATTAAGAGAGACCCCACATGTGATAAGAGTATGGAAACCCAGAGAGGGTACTTAACCCGGCCAAGATGACATTCTGAAAAGCAACTCAAGTCTTCTTGCTCTTTGTCCATTTCCAGTTCTTTCTACTCTATACCAGGGGTCAGCAAACTTTTTCTGGAGAGCCAGAAAGTAAACATTGTAGGCTTTGTGGGTCAAGAAGTAATGTCTTCAACAATCTGTGTACCTGTACTCCTGAAAAGGCTCATAGTGTTTTTCCATCTAAAGATGTAAAACCTTTCCTGGCCTGAAAGACATGCACAAACAGGTGCTGGACCAGATTTGCCCATGCCTAAGAGATGTAAATTCTCATTTCTGCCTTTTTGGAAATAAGCATATGAAAATAAAGTTAGAGCCCCAATGTAACAAACATTTTGATTGAATTTTAGAAGCAACCACAGATGTTGCTAGAAAGAAACTAACTCTATATTATAAGAATCAATTCTGAAAATGGCTTAAGTAAATTAGAATCTGGTTCATCTTATCCTCCACACTTTGAGAAATCTATATTCCTCAGGAACTCTTAGGTACTGAAGAACTACGAAATTAGGAATGGTAATGTGTAAATTCTCGATAATTTAGTAAAATACAACATTTGTATATTATAATTCCATAAATATACATACTGGGAAAGCAGGGGTTTTTATATATATTATACTTTTTCTTCATTTAAAAATTGAAAAGTTGCACTGATTTATCCTTAGAGCATCTTTAAACCCAACTGTATTATAACTCTGAACATAGCAGACATGCCATCAATATTCCCGATGATCTGTAGAGAAGTCCTCTATGATGGGGATTTTGTCATTTGTATATTCTCTGATTCAGACATATGTTGTTTGTATTTTACACATGTTAAAGGAAGTCACATTTTCGTGACAGCTCAGCATCAGAACCTTTTCTCTTTCTTGCTCTAAATCCAGATCACTATAGAGAGCATCCAGAGCTGTGTCTTTTTTTCATTTTTTATTCCTTAAGCCAGAGCCTATAAAAACATTTCACAGTCCTAATGCTATCTCTGGGCATACAACTGGCTTTCCATTCTTCAAATACCTGTTTATTATGAATTCTAGGCCCTGACTATGTAAAGTGAAAAACATTTCAAAGATTTGTGTGTGGAGAACTTGAGACTCGCGGCTGAGTCCTTTGAAATAAGGTCACAGGTATTGTTAGCTTCCTCCCCATTTATTCAGCATCTCATGTTCTGAAGAGCCTTCTTATAATCTCATAGAGCTTTATAGTCTGGGTGTCTGCCTTAAGAACTTTCTTATCACATCATTGCCTTAGGGCTACTCCACCAAAATGAAGTGTGCCTGAAAATATTTATTTTCAGACTGATTCATTCTTGAATGTCTGAAACTTAGATTAGATTTTTTGTTTGTTTGTTTAATTGGCTTAGCATATAGAATTGAAATGAAAAATTAACATAAACCTAACATAAAACATACCCTTTTTCAGCAATAAATTTTTATTTCTCATTTTTATAGATAGGTTAATAGTCTACCATTCTGTCATTATCATCATCATTTCCTTTAAAAATTTTTGTTATTGTTTCTTTTTCTGATTATGAAGTAATAGACATGCAAAAATTTTAAAACAATTCAAGAAAACAAAAAGTCAAATATGAAAGTCACGATAATCTCACCCTCAAAAGCCACTTTGTTCTTCTAAGCAAGCAATTTGTACATGTTATTCAGGTATGTGCATTGTGAAGGCATATCTCCGGATTTTAAACATTTGTCATAGCTCATCTTGATTTTAACCATGACATTTTCTTGGCTATAGCCCTGTCTTATTTGGGTACTTGCCAGTATCCACAGTTCATAGATGTGGACTATAGCAAAAACTGATGTCAGACAGAAAAAAATAATGCTTCGTGGATCATCACTACATGATGTTTACTTTGGGGGTCTTCCTCCCTTTTTCCGGGGAAGCTGTAAATTGCGAAAATTATCAATGTGTTATCTAGCAGTTTACTTACCATGCAGAGATTCAGAAATGGAATTTTTGGTGTCAGCCACTGAATTCAACAGTAGAGATAATTGGTCAAGAAAAATGTGCTCATACAGAATCCTGATCACCATAGTCTGATGAGACCTAAGTATTTTTCTTTGGAGATAAAGTATTAGCATGCGGAGGCCTGAAAGTTCCACATTATGTTGGACATTACAGGTTTTGCTGGTTCCATCGTGCAGAATGTTTTTGCAAACAAGACTGTGCTTGCTGGAGAGCTGGAGAGATAGTCTCAGGCCTGCTGTGATAATCACGTTCACCCATTAAAATACACGTGCAAACTCCCAGAGTTAATGACTTTGGAAATACTGAATTTTAACCTTGTTTAATGCACAACATTGCTGCTCACATTTGACTGAACTGCCAAAGTCATATTCAAGGACAGATGACAGCACCATTTTACAGGTCTGCTTATACATATGTGTGTATATGTATGTGTATGTGTGTATGTCTATATTCTCATATATCTTTATTTTGAACTTGCCAGAATAGCTAAACCCTCTTTTAGGTTTTTCTAAATGCAATTGCTTGCACATTCGGAAAGATGTCATGTAAAAACACTGCGTTTTTATTAGAATATGATACTGATTACATCCCTATCTTAAGAAAACTAACTTAAATGCACTTTTGTTGTTCTTCCTGTAGCTTCCTTCCAAAACTAACAATGAAGCAAGCTATCTGGATGACTGCTTTGTTGACCGGAGTTGAACAATCAAACACTATTTTAGCAACAACAAAAAGATATTTTCAATTCCGAGAGAAAAGCAAAGCGAAAGTGTGTAAATATAATCATCTCTAAGTGCTCTAAAGATGCTTAAAATTTAGAAATGTAGTGACTTGAATTTCAATTGCTTTGCATTCTAAATTATATTACTTGTATTGTGTATTCTAAAATACAGAATTAATAAAAATTCCATTTCTCATATTCATTTTGTATTCCTACACATACAGCATCACCAAACATCAAGAAACATCGCCATTGAGCAGAATTTCTCATCTTCTGACCTAACATAAAAGAGCAAAGGATGAAATTTGTTTTTTGACTCATTATTTCTATCTTGTTTTTGCCTTTTCCACTCACTTTGCTTTTCTACTCATGTGTTTCCTCTTTTCTTAGTGTCCTTCCTATGTATAATTCTATAGTCTGCCAGCTAGTGGATTTCCCCCACCTCCCCCAGTGCTAATCCTAAGGACTCTCTGGCTAATTCACCCACGGCTTTCTCATTTATCTGCTCCTAAGATTTTATTTATTCAGCATTAGTCATCTGGATGAGAAGAAAAATTCAGTCAATCATCGAAATGTCTAAAATGTCCAAATGTTTGTTTTTCCAGAGACATAGCTTATACTTCCTTATTTATTTTTGTATGACGTCTCCCTCCAGTTGTCATTGTATTTATAGGCTCATCTATCCACATCTGTCTTCAGTGCCATGAAGAATTGTTATTTTTGACATTTGCCCAGTTTCATTTTAACCTTCTTTTGCTGCTTTAATAATAGTTATATATCTTATATAGTGATATAAATTATACCTACCACCAACTTTATGTATTTAACACCCTGAAATCTATCTGTTCACATAGTCAACATTTATTGGGCACCTACGATTTATGATTGTAGCCCCAATGCTATCTAAAAGTATCCTGTCCTTTGAGGTTTAAGACTACTTGAAATTCTTTGAATGCCATCTCAAATCCATGGGAAATCCAAATTCTGCCCAAGATTTCTACAAATCCCCTGGGGCCTGGTAACTTCTCCTTCTGATTTCCTGTACTTGCTGAAGACTGAATCTCACCAACATTTCAATTTCCACAGCTATGCTTCTAAGCGTGGACCAGAGCAGGATAGAGTGCTGCTCGTTCAATTTCCTTGGAATAGGCAGTTTTATAGAACACAATTAATTGAAGATTCAGAGACAACACAGGGAACTTCCACTACATCGGGTAGTAGAGGAAAGGGCATTTATCCCATTACTCTTTATACCTTTCCACATACATGGACTCCCACCCAGGCCCAGGAAGTCAGTGATACAGCTAAGGGGACAATTTTCCCCCTGGGAGAACTGCTCCCCGCATGCCACCTCTGCTCCATCTTCCCTTTATTAAGAACAAAGAGACGAGTCAAAAAATGTGGCTTCTGGTTAGAAGCTTTGTCAGGTGGTGGAGATATCACATAAACAAATAATGACAATGCAATCAAGTATATGTTATAAGAGCACAGGACAGATGAAAAAGCAACTAGGGACCCAGGGACTTAGGGATGTGGCCTTCCAGGTAGAGATAATCTTTAAACTGCTCCAGGATGAGGAGCACTTCGCCTAGCTGAAAAAGTGGGGATGGAAGTGGACATTCAGGCCAAAGAAGAACCATATAGAAAAGCACAGGAATGTGAAAGAACTCCGGGATGACCAGTGGCTTCTGAGGCAGGATGAATAGTGGGGACCAGAAAACCAAAAGCCTCATATGTCAGGCCAACGAGTTTAAACTTGGCACCAGTGCCCATAGGGAATGAACAAATTATTTTAATCAGGGAAGTGACATAATAGGGAATTTATTTAGGGTTGATAATTAATCCCAACCTCCCTCTATTTTTAAAAGTAAAGTGTTTCCTTATTTTATAAATACCACAAATGTGGGTATGATAGTTTTTCAGATGAGTCTTCATTCGTGGTTAATGCTTGATGTGCAAAGATTCTCCAACTATGGTCAAGCAGTGGTCCCCAACCTTTTTTGGCACCAGGGGCTAGTGCTCCTGTGAGAATCTAATGCCTGATGATCTGAGGTGGAACTGAGGTGGTGATGCCAGCTCTGGGGAGTGGTTGCAAGTGCAGATGAATCTTCCTTTGCTCACCTGCTCACCACTTGTTATATGGCCTGATTCCTAACAGGCCACAAATCAGTACTGTCCATGACCCAGGGGTTGGGGACCCCCTGTCTAGGGAACCCAATTGCCTGGGCTGCTTTTCTCAAAGATAAGTTCTAGGCTCTCAGAACTACTCTCTATAAGTTTGGGCTCCTAGAAAGTAAGATTACAAGGGGCTCTAGATAATGTATCCTAAAAACTGAGAACTGCTATCCTAAATTTCAGTTGGAATATCATGAAACTAAAGAGAGAATTTTTTTTATCATAATTTGATTTGAACTGGAATTACCAGAGAAATATGTCAATCATAACAAATGCAGAAAAACACCCCAAACGTTTACATCATACATTTAAAAAAAAAATTCAGGATATCAGAGTCTCTTCTGATACTTTACTGAGTTCTAGCCATGGTTTACTAGCTTATGCCCAGCCCCAATCTGTGTGAGCAGGACAGCATCCACTGCCCTCTGCTTTTAGGGAGAAGAGAGTTTCACAGCAGTGACCAACCCCAACCAGGAATTGAGCCAGAGACCAATTCAGCCTCAGACAGTTATTCTTTAAGGTGGGTGCCACGTGACAAAGCCCACAGGTTAGTGGGCCCTGGCCCCCCCAATCTGACAGAGCTCTGGCAGGCGAGCTAGCACACAGCATGGCCTCTGTGCTTCCCCAAACTGCAGTCAGCTCATCCCTCCAAGGGAAAGTTCAAAGTCACGGGCTCCAGATAAAATTCGGACCAACCTTGGAATCCATAGGAGACAGATGAACCTTACGGCCTCTTGCAGTCTTCACAGTCCACGGTTTATAACAGCACAGAGTGTGTGGCTTCCACCCTGAGCAAGTGGAAGCTCAGGAAACTTCCAAGGTTTACCTTTGACTGCAGAGAAATGTCAACTCAAGGTTTTTTCAACTGTCTGAATCATTTTTCTTTAAAATTTTCCTTTGTTTATTCTCACAGTACTTTTTTTTTCCTACCAGAAAGTCAACACTAAAATTGGTAGTTTTCCAAATTGGAGAAAAACACCACTTAAGAGGAACTTAGACTGCTTATTGGTTTGAGCAAATAATAAGTTATAATGGTTTGAATGCAAAGTAAGGAAATTTTCTGCTTTTGAGGTGAACTTGCTTTTTTATTGTTTTGGATGAACTTCATTTGTTATTGTGCATTTTTAACAAAGTAAAATAGTCATATAGTAAAAAAAATAATAATGATAATAATGAAATATTTGTAATATTAAAGGCAGACCAAATACGAAGTCCCTCTCCTGACTACAATCTCCCAGTTCCCCTCCGCAGAGGGAGTTATTTTTAACTCTTCTAGCCATTTCTTCCACTTATTTACCTTCATGTTTCTGAAAACAAGCTCACAAAGTTATTTCTCAACTTGTCAGTTTAACCCTATCTGTTGACTTATAGTTTGGCAGGTGAGGTCTCCTCCTCCTTTGTCTCAAACCTTCCCGTTAATGTTTACATCATAATTTTGGGTTAAATTGGTAGGGTGTGATGATGGAAATTTCATTCATGGCTGAGCCACCACTTTTCACCTTTGTAGAATTTCTCAGACAAATTTTTATTTTTCCTAAAGTTTTAAATGTTCCTTGTCATACTCATCAGATAATTTTCTTGTTTTCTTGGTGTTCCCAGGGGCCCTCCACCCTGTGGCTCCCATCTGGATTTTTCATTCTAATTTAGATTTTTTTGCAGCCCATGTGTGTCTTTTTCTTGATCTAATTTGCTTTTTGGGTGGAGCATGTCCTCCGGGAGTCTCCTATGCAAAGGAGCCTGTGAAGTACTATCTTCCGTTCATTGTGTCTGAAAATGTCTGTGTCTCCTCAAACTTAACCTATCAGTTGGTGAGCATAAAGTCTAGGTTAAAAATCAATTTTCCTCAGAATTCTGAAGGCCTCCTGTCATATCTCCCCCTGTAGTGTTACAGTTGTCATATCCAATGCCATCTTGATTCCAAGACCTTTGATCTGACTCTTTTTTTTGTTGTTGTTGTTGTGTGCTTTTGAGATCTTTGTCCCCAGGGTTCTGGAATGTTATGATAATGTGTCTAAGGTGTGTGTGTTGATGAGCAGAGGACATTTAGTGGGCCCTATCAATCTAAAAATCTGCCTTTTTCACTTTAGAGAATTGTTTTTGTATTATTTCTTCGATAATTTCCTCTTCTCCATCATCTCTGTTTTGTCTTTCTGAAACTCCTATTTGTTAGACACTGGGTATTCTGGATTGTGCTCAGACCTTCTTAGCTTTTTCTCTTATTGCCATCTCTTTTCCTTTTGCCCTGTTTTCTGGGAAGATTTTCTGAATTTCTCTTTCATCATTTCCATCAAACTTTTCATTTTAGTTGGGTCCCTGTATTATGTATTAGTGCCACCAAATTATCCCAGAATCTTACAGTGTGAAGCAGCAAACATTTAGTATCTCATATATGTTCTGAAAGCCGGGAATCTGGGAGCAGCATAGCTGGGTGATGCTGTCTCACAGCTTCTCACCGGGTTGCAGTGGAGCTGTAGGCTGGGCTGGTAGTCAGTCATCTAAGACTTGACAGAGTTGGAAGGTTAGCCTGCAAGGTAGCCCATTCATAAGATCGTTGCCAGAGACCTCAGTTCTTCAACACATGAGTCTCTTCATAAGGCCTTGACCTGAAGTGACAGCTAGCTTCCCACAGAGCAAGTAATCCAAGAAAGAGAGCAGACGTCACAATGTCTTACTTTAATGTTGTTATATTTATTATCTTTTATTGAAACAGAGAATGTGTGCCAAAGCATTCTCAAATGTCCTCTTCCACTTGACTCAAAGCTTTCACTTACTCTCCATCATCCAAAGATTAATTGACACATTCATCAATTTCTTCGTTTTCTTCTTCTTCTCACATGATTTCTTTGTCTTGTGGGTTAATACCTTTTTAATTTTTTATTTTATCCTTTATCCATCATCTTAATCTGGTTTTGGAAAGGACACATAGAAGGTATTTAATCAATCCTCTCCTTCGGGATTAACTCTCACATACACAAGTGAGCCTGTTTTTTCTGCTTATTATTCAGAGTAATATATGCTACTCAAGCAGTGTCCACATTTTCAAACAATATGACATCAGAGTCTTCTCTGGAATCCAAAGAACACTTTTCTTTTAAAAAGTAGCCTCATCATATGGTGACCCTCAGCGTCTTACATTTTTTTTTTTTTTTGCTTACTTTTAGGTTCACAGATACAAAATAGACTTTTCCTTGAAATGTCTTAAATTTTTGTGATTAATACAGGTCTCTAAAAACTGCTAACAACTCTCCCAGAACTCAAAGCTGAAAAATGTAAAACTTTTAAGTTCACTTTAGACTTGCTATTGACAGTGGGTGCAGTTAGCCAAGTAACAGCTGGTAGAGATAGTGGAAGGCACGTGGTCATCTTCTTTGTAGAGAAGAGTTAAGGGCGGCTTCTCCAAGGAGAGGTATTTCTATCTGAAATGGCTTATTCCGGAGATGTCAATGAGAACCCCGAAATGCCTGGTTCAATTGTCAGTTCATAGGTAAAATCCCATCAAAAGCTTCTTAACTGTTTGTCAGATTAAAAAGAGGGAGGTGAGTTTTGTAAATGACCCACATTTAAAAAAAAAAATATTGTCAAAAAAAAAAAACAATATTGTCAAAAATATTTTCTGAATAATCTGGTCCTACACATAGACAAACCAGGCATGCAATCCAAGGGGCCCCCACTGCCCCTATGTGCACCTCTGCCTGTCAGTCTAGAGTTTGAATTTTCTACCATTATGGCAGGGGTGTGTGTGTGTCTTAAGAGGCATTGGTTCCCATAAAATGTGTCAGTTACAGGGCATATTTTAAAAAATTAATTCATCAACGTGCTTTACACTGAGACTAGCCTGCTGGCACTTCTCAAAGAGACAATCGTGCAGCAGTAGGTCACTAAGCCAATAGTGATGGACCAGAACAGAGGAGATGGGAACAAAAGACAGGGGGCAGCTGTAACTAGTTTAGGGGTTCCCACAGTCAAGACAAATGAGAAAAGTAAGAAGAGTGTTGAGATTGTTTATGAAGTAAAAGCTATTTGTTTCCACTTTAAAGTAGCATCTTGTCTTTTCTGAGCATGTACTTGATTCCTTTACAGTGCTTTATTTTTTTTTTCTTACAGAATAATGATGATAGTAGATGATAGATTCGCTGTGGGTTGATGGGTGGCAGGGTCTTTTTGTTTGTGTTTAGAGGTGGGCATTGCCCTTACATAGCAAAATATAAATAAGACATTTTTATGCTGGTTTCTGCTTTAAGTGTGTTTTATTTTACTGCTCTTTGAAGTTCAAAATATTAGGAATTTTTGGATTAGATGGTCTGGGGGTTATTTACAGGCTCCAAATTGTGTGACCTATGCCCACCCCACTTTGGACTAAAGTGTACTGGGGGAAGAGGAAGCAAATAAGGGAGGGAGGAAAAGAAAGAGAGATTCATTTGGCTATTCAAAGTGGAAGACCATCTCTTGCTGGGGCTTAGAGCTGATCTCTTCTTTAGTTTCTATCTTCATTTTTTAATTGTAACTTTTATGTCATAACAGAAAAACAAAATAATCAAGGTAATTTAATAATTAAATAGGATAATCAGGCATTAAGAAGCTTTTTCTGTAAAGGGTCAGATGGTAAATATTTTAAGTTTTGTGGACCAAGAGCAAAAATCAAGGATATTATGTACATGTCTATAGAACAAGAGAAATAACAAATCCCCACACATTTTTTAGTGATGAAATATAAAACTTTATTTATAGAGAAATAAATTTAACGTTCATATAGTCATCAACGTTACAAAATATTATTTTTCTTTTGTTTCTTGCCCTGCAACTATTTGAAAATAGAAAAACCAGTCTTAACTTGGCTCACAAGCAGTCCAAAACCAGATGGCAGACCGGGTTTGGCCTGTGGGCTGCAGTGTGCCAACTCCTGATTTATACAGCTAATTTCATGACAATCATGTTGTGTTTATCACTGGGACTTTCCATCACATCATCAGGGGCCCCGTGACCGAGGGAGGGGAGGAAATATGATGTCTCCCTCCTCCAGTGCCCCAAAGCCACCAGAGCCAGTCAGTGATAAAATAGGGCACAGCGGTTGAGTATGTAGTTCTGGGTTCAGATATCTCAGCTCCATTCCTTCCTGTCTCTCGCCTCTCAAAACCCCAGTTTTCTTACCTAAAAGATGGGGCTGACAGTGACGGTACCAACCTCACAGAACTGTCGTCAGGTGTAAAGGGGACCATGCACAAGGCAGAGAGCCCTGAACCGTGCCTTACACAGTCAGAGCTCCACAGGTGAACTACTGCTGTCACTTTAGTGCCAATCGAAGTCCATTCCCTCTACAGCATCCTCACCCTGGGAGCCTGAAGAGTGGATCTGACATGGGTGACGAAGGCCTCTCAATCCTACGGGACTCAAAACCTTTTAGGGCAAGAAAATTAAAGAATGTGGAGTTAATGATTGTAGATATAATGACCACTCGCCGCGTTACACGGGCAAAATTCCTTATTGTTTATTCCCAAATGTACCCGAGGCCTCTGATGGCCACCGTTCATGTCAGACCAGTAATCTGCATGCTCGCTGTCATCCAGAAAATCAAAAACGGGTGGCTGGTTTTGATGTCTAGACAACTGGTGTCTCTCTGAACAGGGGTTGAAAGATGGAAAGGGGCAGCTGCGGTGAGATTTCTGTGACATCCCAGGGTGGTGACAACCGGTCTGGGTGTGGAAGACAGGGCCACTGGGAGAGCAGGGCATGGGTGACACTCTCCTTGGCTGGAGGGCGTGTTGTCAGGGTTCACGTGTGGCTGCTCAAGGCAGACACAGGCGGGGAGGCCCTGCAAAAAGCCAGCCCATGCAGTCTGCCTGGCACGGTCGTCATCCTGGGTCAGCTCTTTTCTCCGCACACAGAAACGTTCGCCTCTGGCTATTGGCTGGGCAGAGGGTCAGTAATCATATTGCAAAATCAACAGAGCTGCTCAGCAGAGTGTTAACCAGCTCTGACCGTTGCCAACTTCCCCTTGTACTAACCCAGGTCGGGCCAGTCTGGGCTGGCTGTGGGGGAGGAGAGACTAGAGGGCCGGGGGGCTGTTTTTGAGGGTTCTGGGAGGGCAGCTTCTGAGTCAGGAGAATGCTCAGAAGCTGGGGGTAGCGTGTGCTCACAGTGGAAAAAGGAAACATCCAAAATGATTTGGAAATGACTTCCTGGCCGGTGACTGAATAAGATATATGTGTGCATAATTACATCCTGTATTAGTTTTAAAAGTAAAAAGGTAATATTTTACTGCCTGCCTGTGGTGGGGGGTGTAAAGAATTATGAGGCACGGCTCCTACTTGCTGTCTAGTGAACACAAGAAGCCCTCAGCTCATGAGCATTTAAGTAGCAGGATTAAGTTAATCAGTTAGTAATAGCCCGCTTGCTAGCAGACCACAGCTGTGGGGGAGGAAAAAGTTTTTCTCCACCCTCTTTAGGCCCCTGTCTGGTCTGCAGATTGAATCCAAAGAAGAAAAGCACACATTTCATCAAATTTTTACATATCTGTGGGAGCCTTCACAAGAAAACAGAGATCTGAAGAAATGACCAGAGCAGGAAGCTTTGAGACCTTTTGGGCAAAGAAACCATGAATTTGTGAAGAACTGAGAAGACAGAGAGGTTTGAGCAGGGATTATAAATGGTAAAGAAGTGACGAGGAAGTTAAGGGTGAGTTTACCAAGGTCTGTTCATTCGCCAGTTCCTCTGGTGCCATCTCTGGGCTGGTAAGGGTCTGTCTTCAATAAAAGGAGAATGTCTTTCCTGCCTTAACGTAGAAAAAATGAAGCTTTTTTTCTGCATTGACTCCATCTTAATTGTCTTCAGCACAAAATACTTTTTGTGTCAAAGAGAGATTTTAGGCTGACATATTCTGGCTTGCTTCAGCCAGCATCCTGGGCACTTGCGTTAAGTACTCCACTGGTATGAGCCCATTCCACAGATGTGGAAACCGAGGCACCAGGGATCACGCAAAGTCACACAGGAGACTTGGCAGAGCTGGCATTTAGACCCAGGAAAGCAACCCCTTAACCTCCCTGCCACACTGGCCCAGGACAGGAGGCAACGTTCTGGCGCTACGTGGGCCACACATGGGCATGACAGGGGTTGAGACAAAGAGAAATGTGAAGGGACATCTGATCAGGATCCCCAGAAGCGCTTGCTGCTTTTGTATGATATGTTTGATTTGGCACCTTTCACTTATAAGCATCACATGTCATTGGGGTCTCAAACCAAGATTTTAGTAACCGAATACGTCATGTATGTGTTCACGCCCAAATAATATTCAACTAATCGACTTAGCATAGTTAGCATACTCAAGGAGTCCTATTAATATCTGTGGTGATTTCATTTGGGGTTTAACAAAAATCCTTCTCAGTCTCTCTTACACTGACCTCAGCATCAGCACACAGTTCTTTGGTGCTGGACACACGACTTCAGGAGCTGTCTGGGAAGACAGTGGCTAGTTCTTCCGAGTGAAGAAAAGATCAGACAGTAGCATGTGTGTCCTTTGGCACAAGATAGGGCAGCAAAAAAAAAGGAGAGAGAGGTGGCCCCCACTTGCTGAGTCTTGTGCAGGGGACTCACTCGACAGACTCCCTCTGACAGCACCGCACATCCCACCCCCACAAAACCACTGCACGGTAGATTTTGACATCTTCCTCTATGAATGAGGTCACTTGGAAAGATTAAATAATTTGTCCAAAGTTCCAGTTATGAGCTGGCAAACCTGGGGATAGATCCTACATAGACCCGGCCTAAGGCCCGTGATTTCTGGATTTCTGGCCCTTTAAAATTCTCTACCATCAAAGTTTATTTTGCATTCTAAGTGAGGACAGTGTGAAAAAATGAATGTGACTGTTAAAAGGATGATTTTTCACAAGTTTAACTATTTAATATGCAGAAGTGCCAAGATGTCATGTAACCTTGGGTGACTTCCTGAAGCGTTAATGGTTAGCAGGGAGAGAAGAGTCATAAAATCATTATTAAGAGCTTTCTGTTCATGACAAATGGTTTCTGACTTCATTGAAGTATTTGGAAACTAAGAGGTACTTGACTGTTGGAACAGGAAAAATCATAAACACGTTGCCTAAGAGATTTCTTAATGAGAGCATTTGGTCATTCTAGCTTTTTAATGGAGTTAGCATTTAGAATAGTAATTCATGGGTTCTACCTCACTAGTATAATCATGGTGTTTCAAAAGCCTGGGTCTGCAAAAGCAGATCAAAGTCGATGAAAACGAACATAAGCCACCATATCATTTCGCCAAATAATCTGTTTGAATAATTAAATTATTAAGCATGTTGGTAAAAATTTTTTATTTTGGAAAAAACTGCACAATTCAGAGAAAATGAATATCTCCAGTCTGGGCCTACTGTCACCACCATCCCAAACCAGCAAAGCACCTTAATTCGCGGGGCCCTGTGCCAGGTTCTCTGAAGTGTCACTCAGGCAGCACTGGCTTCCAGAGCAGCAACTGAGCAAATGCCGCAGGGCTCTGCCCCGACTGTAATCTGAGTTCATTCAGTCGAGTGGCACATCCACATGTCAGCAAAATTGTCGCATGCTCCGAAGTTTCAGTCGGTCCAACTGGGCAAATGTACGGACAGGCTGCACCTTGCCAGTTTCACTGAAAATTAAAGGTGGCATGAATGTGACCTGGGCCTGGCAGAGCCCTGGGTCTGGCTCTGGGGTCATGGGCTCAGGCCTGACCCTGTGCACATGGGTGATGCAGAAGACGTATCTGAGCAGGTAGCGTGCACCTTCCCTCCACGACTCTCCACTTACCTGTCCTCTGGACTGACCAGAACTCCCCAAACCTTCTCTACGATAGACCGATGGGAGTCCTCAGGGTTCTGAAAATAGTGACAGCCACTCACTGAGCTCAGACTTCAGATACTGATTATAGAGGAAAGCTTTAATTGAGACCAAATTTCTGGTATGAAATGAAAGGTCTGCTGAAAATTAAATAAGTTTTCATTTGCTAATGGTCGCCATGGGCCTCGGATAAGGCTGAAGATCTTATTTTAAAAACTACTAACCTGAAGTTATTGCATCAGCGTTGATTTCTTGCATTTGGAAATGATGCTGTAATTGGATAAGAATATACGCTTGTTTGGGGAGATGCAGAATTATTAGGGGTGAAGTATCATGGTGTCTGTAGTGTATTTTTGAATGGTTTAGCAAAAAAAGTTGTGTGCTTGTGTGTAGAGAGTAATAAGGATGGAGTAAGTCACCATGATAACAATTAGTAAACAAATAAATGAGAAGATGTGTAGGTATTCATTATACTATTTTTCAACTCTTCTGAGAGTGTAAATTTTTTCCAAAAACTATTTTTGTACCTAAGCAACGAAGACTAATGAGCCTTATGTTAATTTGAACACGTGTTAAAATAGCGAAGGCTTCTAGTTTCATTCTTTGCCACCTCAACCATAGTTGTTCATAGTTTATACATAGAGAAAACATCTCAGGCATGACAGCGCAACGATAGTCATGTAATTCATATGCCTTGAAATTTTAGGTGCAAATTGAATGTGAACAACTTCCGAGTTCTCCATTTCTCTATCTACTCGTTGACCCAGTCGATCGATCCACAGCATTTATTCAGGACATGTTCCTGGGTTACTGAGGTGAACAAGACTGTACAATTTCTTCTTTCCTGGGGCTCAGCATCACCAGGGAAAACATACATTAAACATATAACTGCAAGGGGCCCATGGGACCCTATAACACGGGGACCTGATCTAGCTGGAAGGAGTTCAAACACTTATTTGCTCAGGCTAAAGTAGAAAGATTTCCAGTAGTAGACTGACTATGACTTCTAACCCAAGCAATAAAATTAAGGGGGCATCTGTGCACCTTCCCATGAGTTAAAGGAGTGTCCACTTGCCTCCTCCCACCTGTGGTCAAGAGATGCTCAGAGCCCAGGTTTGCATGATGCCTGGGAGGCAAAAGAGTCAGAGATGCTCACTGTCCCTTTGAAAACAGAGGCCCACCTCTGCCATGTAAGCTTGAGCCCCCAGGTCCTTGTCTGGCAGCTCGTCACCTTGGGGCAAGACTGAGACTTTCCTTTCTGAGGCCTCGCTGCCTCCTCCAGAGGCTTTGTGGGAGCAGAAGGCTGCTGCTTCCACTTTGGGGACCAACCTTCAACAGGTTCTCACATTCCCAGAAACAAAAGCCTGGAGGAGTCCTGTCTTCAGGTAGCTTTTGCTTTCCACTCGGTGGCAAAAGTGTCCTTAACGTGAGGAGCACACATTCCTGGCTACTTTCGTAGAAGAGAAAAAAGACCTGGCAAACAAAAAACAGATGTGCAGATTAGTGTCTCCAACGACCTAGTGTTTAGGAATCTTTAGAGAATCAGCTCTATCCGACGGACTGGGGTGTTAGGTGTTAGTTCAGAGCGATGTGACCATCATCACCCAGGGGGCTTGTTAAAACAGATTCCTGAGGCCCACTCTCTGGGTCTGGGGAGAGGCGGAGATTTTACATTTCTAACAAATTTCAGGGAGATGCTGGTGATGCTGGTCTCCATATCCACACTTTGGGAACCACAGCTTTAGTGGACATTAGTGTGCTGGGTTAGTATATTATGATAGTCGATATCTGGTAAACGTAAATACGTGACTGAAATGAGCATTGAAGTTTGAAGATCTAGGAAGACAAGATTAAAATAAGTCAGATGTGACTTAATGGCCCCAAGCATTCCTAAGGGTGAAAAACTGGAGAAATTTAGTCTCCTGAAAACTACCAAAGGAATATCCAACCCTTGGGGAGAATATGGACTTTTTAATCAGTTACTTTCCATTCATGTAATGTAATCTGTGTAAATGTGATGACGAAAATGATGAGTGTCTGGAATCACTGTGTAATCCCTTCCCTGCACGACAGCCTAGCCTTCTGCTGTAGGCTTGGAAATATGTTCGATTAGAGATGGCTTTGTATATTTTTATTTCGATTGCACAGATGAGGTCCCCATTCTAGAGATATCTGAGGCAATTTTTGTTTTATTTTTTTCTACTGGCCAGCACATCTCCTTATCCTTGTCCTGCCTCTGCTGTCAATGAATATGTTCTTTTTGGGGGGAGAGCAAACTAATTTTCAGTTAATATGAACCCAAAGAGGGAAGAGAAATATATAACCATAAAATGCGTGTCAAAATAAATTTTAAATCCACTATTTGAAACTATTTTTCTTTTCCGCTGGCACAAAAAAGTTTGAAAATGGACCTTTCTTAGCGTTGGCATGTACGTAGGTGTGAAAGCTGGGGTTGCAAGTGTGTCAAGGTAATAGTTAGACAGCTTAGAGTCTTCAAGCTCGCAGCTAGATTTTCAGTTTTGTTTTTTAATAAGAAAACATTTCGATACTAGCATTAGAGAATTAGTTCGTACTCTTTAAAGACACATAATGGTATTGTTTTCTCAGTCTTACACATTATTTCAAGAAAAGAAAACAAACCTTAGAATCCCCTGTAGAGGACATCATCAATTAATATATACAAATACATGTGTGTACATTCTGCTAAATCTCAGAAATTTGCCAACGTTAGACCACGTTCTACCTACAAGAAAGGCATTTCATATGGTTTAGCTATAAATTGTTTGAAGAGAATAAGAAAACAACTGACTTCATCTTCCCATAAATAAATGACTTAAAATTCCTAAATACAATAAAAATGGTATACACACATCTGAGACTTCTTCTATATGAAACATCTTCTCTCTTTTCTACTCTCTTTCTATCTTTCTATCTCACAGTACCACACGGATCCTAAAGATGAGTGTTTGGTGCTCAGGGAACAGAAAAATATGTCTGCTTTCGACCTGGCAGGTGAGACATTCTAGGCTGTTCTTACACAAAAACTTTTCTCCTTCCCTCTTTCTAGGGCTGTGCCTGTGAGGACAAAGGCCTGTGCTTCTGTGATGGGACCAAGGGGGAGAAGGTAAAAATAAAACCTTAATTCTGCTGCTTTTCTCTATAGAGCTCATCCAGGAATTCACATTCTTCTTTCATGAGGAGCAGAGTGATCAGCAGCATAGTATTCCTCAGTCTAGTTTTAAAGTAATTGTATATAAACATTAAACTGACCAAAAAAAAAGGGTGGGGGGAGGGAAAAGAGGAGGCTTTGAGGAAGCTTCAGATAACTTTGTGTAAATACCGGTAGTTATTTTAACTCTCTTGATCTTTAAAGAAAAAAATAGCAAATTAGGCAAAAAAAGGAAAGTTTATGTATACTCCATTTACAAGGTTGCTAAATGCGAGAGGACAACTGAAAACAACTTGATTCACCCACTTTGACACAAAACAAACATCAGAACCCTGAGTTTTGAGGCCTGCAGGGTTGGTGCAGGGCGCCCCCAGGTGGAAGAGTTCTGCTGCAGCACCCGAGTGGAGGCACAATTTCAGCAGAGGGAAGCTCTGGTGCAGAAATCAAAAAAAAAAATAAAATGAATGCCGTGAAATCTCATTAATTCGCTCCATTAACTTGTAATTTGTGATAATTAAGACAGAGGCAGAGCTAAAGTTTTGCCTTTGTTTACAAAATCCTTTCCTTAGAGACACTCATGAATCGCTTAACCATATTGAAAGATAATGGCTTAAACATATTTCTTAAAAAGCATATTTAAGACTCTTTAGATAAAATAATTTTATATATAATTTATATGTTAATTATGTTAATTGTATTATATTTATTTAAAATTATTCTGTAATTCCATGTAGTTTGATTTAGGGTTTTTTCCTGAAGCTATTCAGATAATATATTAAGATCTCTGTTGGAAATCTATGAGTCATTCTTGCAATCAGGAAGCATTTTCTGAATCCCTACTATGTGCAAGATGTTATTCTAGGATTCATTAAGGTACCTGAGTATGGAGAGGAGTCTAGCAAATTCTTTTCTTTCTCTTTTCATTAGACGTGTATATACTGACTTCATATCTCTCTCTCTCCCTTTCTCTCTTTCTCTTTCAAAATTTAATTTGCCAATTGTGTCACTAAATTGACTGAATCAGCTGGTGGCCTTTACTGTTACAGACTAATCTCAGGGTCCACATGAATGGGAAGAGTCTGATGGCGAAGCCACGTCACTCATTGGGCCTAAATGACTTTCGCTCACTCACTACTAGGCTTTCCCATGATATCTGACTTTCTAAAAAGCTATTTAGCTCACAGTCTTGGTGATGCCACCCTCATTAGTTCCCCTGCATCTTCTACAAAAACATCAGATAGAATTACTAATTTCCATGCAACCAAGAAAGGACCCAAACCCATAGCCTGCAGGTTGTTGTTTTCAGGCTACAGAGCAATTTTGCACACTCCCAAACGCATTTCTGTCCCTTGTCCTCACTTCATCCCCCAACAAATGCTCTCCACTACCTCTATCTTTCTAACTGGGTTTTCCCTCTATTCTTGATTTCTTCTTTTAACCTCTGCTCTGTGTAGTTCTGCCATTTGGGGGAGAGTTTTTATAGCTCTGGGCAGCACTTCCAAACTCATAGATAAATGTTAACACTGGCAGCTGTCCACTTACTGATACACTCACTGCTAAGTGTTTTTATCATTTTATTTTATTTTATTTATTTTTATTTTATTTTATTTTATTATTTTATTTTATTTTATTATTTTATTTTATTTTATTTTTATTTTATTTTTTTATTTTATTATTTTATTTATTTTATTTTATTTTTTATTACATCTAAGGGAAAAGTGTGCAAACTGTTATCAAGCTCCAAAAAAAGGAGATGTTTAAGTCTATGTGTGTTGCTGCAAATGTTTGCCATTCTGTGTGTTTTCTGTCTCGTTTTGGTTTTAATAGGGGGATAAAGGTTTTCCTGGACCCCCTGGGTCTCCTGGCCAGAAAGGATTTCCAGGTCCTGAAGGCGTGCCTGGACCACGGGGACCCAAGGTACGTCCACCTGTTGGCTTGAGGAATCCTCCTTCCTCATAGCCTTCCTTATGTCTACCCCCAGGGTGCTGAGAACATGGAGAAGGTTCCACATCTTAGCCAATGGGAGGGTGCCACCACAGCAAATGCCACTTCTCCAGTCTTAGCTGCTCCCCTCGACCCCCACCACCCCCACCAGAACTGCATCCTATTCCAGGACCACTGCAAATGGTCATTGTTATCAAGCCCCCTACTCCACGTCCCCTCCTCCCCCATCTACACAGTTTCTACACCTGCGTCTGCGCCTTCTTTTCCATGTCAAGCTTTGTAAAAACAAAACAAAACAAAACAAAACAAAACAAAACAAAAACCAGCTACACCTGCTGGCTCTAGCTCATCACCTCTTCACTCCTCAGCACAAGCTTGCCTTCCACCCTCCCTCTCCTGATGACCCTGCAGAGAGCTCCCCTGACCTCCAAGTGGCCAGGGCCAGTGGATACTTTTGAGTCTTTATCTGACCTGAAGCCCTCTACTTTGTTTCAGAGATCACTGGAGTGGATCACGCCCTCTCTCCTTGAATCCCAGTCTTTCTTTGACTCTGGAATCCTCCTTTCTCTGCCTCTCATCTTGTTTGCATTTTTTCTTGGGTACTTCTTTCTCTACTGGTCCTTTAAACATCAGGGACTGTAAGGTTTTGACCAGAGCCCACTGCCCTTCACCCTCGTCCCACATTTTTATCCTAAAGTCTGTGATACAACAAAGGGCTTTGTTTAAATCAATGCCCTAGAGGATTTGCTAAAGAACAGCATAGCCACTAGATTTGCTGATGGCTCTTTCATGCAGGGGACATGAGCCAGACGTAAGCTTGGGCTCTCACGCACTCACATGTCCACTCCCCTGACTGCTGGCCTTCAGCAAGCTATGAACTAACCAATAAGTTATGAAAAGCAATCATAATTGAGTCCCACACAGTCTTTTAAACTTCATAAATATCATATAGAATACTGATATGGTTATCAAAGGCAATATTTCCAGTAAACTTACTCTTCATCAGACATTGGGCAATGTATTCCTGACAGTATCTCATTCATTCCTTACAGTGGTTCTGTAAATCATAACTGGTGATTCATGACTTAATTCCCATTATTATCTCCACTTTATGGATGAGGAAACTGATGCTCAGAGCACTTAAGTCAATCATCCTGGGCCACACAGCTAATGGGTGGCAAAATCGGAGCTCTTACCTGCTTGTATAGGATGTCAGAACAAATGCCTGTAACCAGAGAAACTAAACCCACGCCTATAGTTTCCAAGTTAAAATGCAGCAGTTGTCATTTTTCAGGATCTCTATCATTTCCCATCTATCCTACTCTCAGATGTTTTGTTTCTCCACTTCCACTTCTGATCCTAATTTTGAAAAAGTTGTTTTGCTGCTGGACTGTCAGTGTCTGAGTATTCCACTGTCCCCCTCCAGTGTGTGATCTCAGATTTTCCTCCATTTCGCAGGTAGAATGAATTTGACCCTTCAGCCCTGGACTTTGGATCAGCTTAATAACAACTCTTTCCTTTTTGTTTCATCCTGTACACCCCACTCTACTTGTTTCCTTTGGCTTTTTTTTAACAATGCCAGCAAAAAATTAAAAGGAAAGTTGTAAACACATAGTACTAGGTAGGAGGTACCCGATGGGCTGGTATCCTGTAAAGTTAACCCAGAAAATCTGTGTGCCATATTGTCATGGAGTTCATATTTTAAAACACAGCTTATAGATGTAGCCACAAAAGATCATTTGATGAAACACAAAGTATATTAAAATCTGACCAAAAAGATTTTTCAAATTTATCAACTTCCTATCTTACTTTTAAATATGTTTTTGCATGAGAAAATTCACAATGTGGAAGCAAAACCAGCAAGTCCCTCTTCTGTCTTGTGCAAACACAAACAGCATCCTGCAGAGAAGGAGGACACGGTCACACACCCAAGAATTCCACTTCAGTCAGGAAAGGCTGACTCTGGCCTTGATGGTCCAATCTCAGAAGACTCTGTAATAACCCTTTTCTCAAATAATCAAAACACCAAAACATCCTGAAACCCTCAGGAATGATGAAAACAGCTTTTGGACAATGGGACTTTTACACCCAGTGGCCTACTTAAGACAGTCTCCATTTAAGGTTATTTTCTAAGAAACAGGGCCTCAAAACTGTGTTTACAATGAGCCAAACCAAGTTTATCTCTGGTGCAGGCTGTTCTTACTTTGCTATTTATTTATGTGTGCATATCAGGTACATTTTGTTACTGAAGTATTTCTCGTGCACAGACATATTGGCCACCATGCTTGGCCACCATTGCAACCGTCGCTCCTCCTTCTCAGACCTCAGCAGCTGCCTGGCTAATGTGGGGCTTTTACAGCTGAACTTCTCAAAAACTCATGTGAACAAGAATCATCATGAAATCTTGTTGAAACACAGGTTCTGAATCAATAGGCCTGGGAGGCGCAAGGACCTGAGATTCTGTATTTCTAAAAAACTCCCAGATGAGGCAAACATTGGATCTTTACTTTAGGTAGCAAGAGTCTCAATAAAACTCTCTTTGTCCTTTCTGATAAACATTTTGCTCAATGAAACAAGCAATTCATCGAACCATGCTAACAATGAAATAATCACACAAGCAAAACTGTTGGGAGTGGGAATAAAACTGGGGGGGATGGGCTTTAATTTATGGGTTCCTTCATGTGGAATGATTCTCACAGTGTTCCCTTTTGTGTTTTCATTTGGATCTAGGGCTCTCCAGGACATCCAGGACTCACTGGTCCCAAAGGTATAAGGGTTAGTAGTCCAACCAGTCCTTCTTGATAATTTGATGAAAATTCTTCTTTTTTAAAAAAAGGGAAAAAAACTCTGTCCTGTAGAAGTCGTGCAAATATCACAGAGGAGTGCATTGTGTGTGGTACACTTACATAGAGGAAGCTCAAGAACAGGTAACACTAATCTCTAATGGTAGAAGTCAAACAGTGGTGATTCTGTGGGGGTGGGTATTGAGAAAAGGATGAAGGCCATCTGGAGTGGAAAAGTTTTACGTTCATCTGCACTGAACGTAAACACTCACCAAAGTGATCCTGGAAGATTGGAGCACTGTCCTGTCATCAAATTGTACCTTTAAAACCTACCCCCAAAAGCAAAAAAACCATCTTAATCATCTTTTTTAATGTTATACAAATGTAAGATTTACAAAGGTTTGTCAGCCTTTTTTTTGTTTTTCAAATAGTTTTAGCCTGTTTCCAATTATAGTTGCAGGATGGGATTATTGGAATGGGAAGTGACTTTCTTTTCGTTTATAGGCGAACATTTTAAAAGTGTTTTTCTTGCCTCCCTTTCCCTTTTCTGTGTCTTTAGGGAATAACTGGATTACCAGGATTTTCAGGTCCTCCCGGGCTTCCAGTAAGTAATGGGGAAAATGTGTAACTGGAGAAATAAAGTCAGCTCGTTTTACTCAGCATGTTAAAGCAATGGCACAAGGCAGTGGGTACTAATAAATTAGCTACACGGTGAAGTGGCACAGTAGAATCGCATAATAGAGTGTCAGTTGGTAGGACGTACAAATCAAATTGTATTTCCTGAAATACAAGGATAAGGTAGGGTAAGGCAGGATAGAATAGGATAGGATAGGATAGCATGGCATAGGGTAGGGTAGCATAGGGTAGAGTAGGGTAGGGTAGGGTAGGATACTGTTTAATAACATGTAATTATAGAATAGTTACCTTTGTACACGTGTCCCTTTTATTTTTTTTCTTTTCTTTTCCTTCCAAATGAAAGGAGCATGTTAAAACAAACAAACTCATAGACACAGACAACAGAATGGTGGTTCCAGAGAGTACAGGGGCAGATGAAGAGGGTAGAGGGAGTCGGGTACATCGTGATGAAGAGAGATGGGACTTTGGGTGGCGATCACACAATGCAATGTACAGATGATGTATTATAGAGTCGTATACTTGAAACTTAGATAATGTTATTAACCAATGTCCTCTCAATAATTTAATTTTTTACAGCTAAAGAAAAGAAAGAAAAAACCTTACCCTATACCTAAACTCGACCCTAACTTGAACCCTAATTCTAACCTCAGCCCAAACTCTAAATGAAAAAAAAGCATATTATTTCATTTTAGAAAGAGAAGCCTTTTTTTAAATGCAAACTGGTTGTATCTCACTTGATTATTCATTGTTTTAATTAACTCACTTTATCTGCTATGAGTTTTATTTAAATAAAAAAATAAAAATCATTTATTTTCTAAAATGACTCAATTTGCTACTTAATTACTTAAATAACCATTTAGATTTAAATAATTATCTAAAGTAGCCCACCTTTCCCTCCACCTTGACCTCTTCGCTGTTTTCACCTGGCCCTGGGGCCTGGTGCTTATGTCTCCTTTTTGAAACTCTCTCTGTTTTCAGGGCATCCCGGGCCTTCCTGGACCTTACGGAATTGCTGGTTTACCAGGATGCAATGGTTCTAAGGTACATACGTCCCACGCAGGTGGTGATTACTGAATGCTTCACCGAATGAGTCAATCAGGATAAAGAAGTAGTGAGATGCGATAAACTTTCCTTGAAAGACCCTTTTAGCCAGAGCCTGTGGTACTTATCTTTGGGGCAGAAACGTGATGTTTAATCAGGGTCCTTCCTATTTTCTTTCTTCTTATGCCTCGCATTCTGATTATCTTTTGAGGAAGTTCTCGCATGTTCTCCCACAGAAAGATAACTGGGAGCTCAACCGGTTATGTTCATCTGAGGCTGTGAGTGTAGATAAATCAGACACCGAAGCTCAGAATGCAAAATGTGTCTTTGGGAAAGTATGACTGAGAGTTTTGATGCCCGCCGTCCCCTTTGTTCTCCTTTCCCCGGATGGGGGCCTTGGAAGGACTAATTACTAAAAAGTTTCAAGGAGATGGCAATTAAAAAGTTCTTGGCATAATTAGACTTTTGCCAGTAATGCACGATTTGAGAAACAAGAGATTCTCATTCTGTTTTCAATTCAGATAATGGTTTTCTGGCTTGCAGCCTCATGACCCAGTAGCCATGAGAAACTTAAGTTACTTTCCTAGGTTTACCAACTGCAGGGTCGAGAGAGAGAGAAATGGTCCTATCTCCACAGGCTGCTTTAGAACAACTAAGAATGGCAAGCTTTGTGTGTCTTCCAGGGCGACCGAGGGTTTCCAGGACTTCGTGGGACACCAGGCTACCCAGGGATCCGGGTAGGTTTGCATTTCTGACTCTCCATCAAAAACGTAGAGTATAAATACAAGTGATGCATCCAGAATGGGCAAATCCATCACGACTTGGGGACAACTGGGGCAGCTGGAAGTTGGAGACTGAATGAGCAAACGCCTGATGAGCTCAGGTTTGCACTCTGAGACTGTTTTGCTCCAAAGGCATATGGTGGGAGCTGCATCGTAGGCAGAGGGGAGGCTGGGGAGGGGCTGACTCAAGGAGCTGAGGGTGCAGAGGAAGGGGGCTGAGAATCGAGACAGAGAGCTGCAGCATGTCACATCTAGGTCAAGGAGAAAGAGCCTGGAGAGGAGAAGAGGCCTTCATAGTAGAAGGAAGCCAGGAGGAGTCCATCGCCAAGCCCAAGAAAGGTATGATTCAGTGCAGGGGAGTGGCAGACAGCTGCCCGATGCTGCTGTGAGTCCAGTAAGATGGCAAGGGGTCAAGCTTGGAGCTGACCAAGGGTTGATCAAGGGTTGAGCTTCCATGATGGAGAGTGGGACTGAAGAGTGAGTGAGAAGTGACCAGAACAGGCAGTTTGCAGGGGGCATGAAGGAGAGGCAGGGCAGTCCTGCAGGGGCAGGGGAGATTAGGGAGACCTTCGTTTAAATGAGAGAGACTCCAGCTTGTTTTAAAGCCAGCAGGAAGCACACAGAGGGGAGAGGAGGCAGAATAGCTGAGAGCAGGACCAAGCAGAGGTGTTGTGCATTTGATTCGCCTCCAGTTAATATGTTGCTCCTTCTCCTAGGGTCCTCCTGGCTTGAAAGGAGAAAAGGTAAGTCACACGTGGCATATTATGATCGCAAACCTCTAATCGCACCTATGAAAGGAACTTCTATTAAATAGTGAGATGTAAGGAATTACAAATCAGATTTTGTAACTAACCCAGAAGCCATATTTGCAACATGATATTTATTCCTATGGAACAACTTCTATCTCTTGTCTGAAATATGTGTTTTAAAAATACACGTTTTGTGTCATCCTTGAAGGAAATAGGGTCGAGGAGAAAAGAACTGACTATTCATGCTTGGGGACCCACATTCTAGATCAGGATTTGCCATGAATTTTGGTATCATGGGAAAGGGTTTATCATCCTTGAGTCTTTCTTCCTTCCACAGTAAATTGTTCATTGTATAAAATGTGAAAATGCTTTGGATTCTTCAAAATGGAGGAACAGCATAATCCTAAACCATTTCTCTAAGTACGTATCAGGGAGTCAAAGAAAGAATATGTAAACGTAGAGAAAAGTTTAATAGGAGTGTTTGTGAGCCAAAGTGTTGAGTACACACCCAGAAGAATGATCTCAGTGGACTGAGAAAATTCTCAGGGTAATGGCAATGTGATGGTTCCTTTCTTGCATTTACAATCAAAGGAGGAGATGTAAGGAAGGCACATGAAATCCGTTGGTGGCAGATTAAGGAGGTGGGAGAAAGCAGCACAGGGAAATCTCTAATAAAAATCAAAATGGAGAAACACATATTTATTTTACACCGGCGGGTACAGGATCGTTCATATTGACTGTTTATAGCACATAGAGATGGGACGTGGGGAACAAGATGGAAGTGAGGGGCTCTGTGGTCTCGTGTTCTGGTGCCTGCAGTTGTGTCTTTGAGGGGTCTAGGAAAGAAAATTACTCTCACATTTCAAAGGTGTGTTATCCTAGATGCAGGAGAGCAATGGACAGAGCTCCCCTACGACAAAGATTGACCTCTGCAGAGGAAACTATAGGCCTGACTGTCCGCCAGGGCCTGTCCAGTTAGGAACTTGTGATGGGACCATCTCACGTGGTTACTTTGGTCCCTGAGCTTGTCAGGTTGATTACGTAGCCCCTTTTTAGCCCACACTGGAGAGTTCTTTTATCCTCGAAGCGGCTTGACCTTGAATAAGCATTTAAAGGGGTTTCAAAAATATGACATTAATTACATTTGATGAATGTGTTCATTTTCCAGGGTGCACCTGCTGAAGGAGGAGGTATAGAACTCGATGGAAAAGGGGACCCCGGGTTACCAGGGACTCCAGGATTCCAGGTACAAGTGCTGGGGAGACCAGGCCTGTCATTCTCAGTCCCTTCTTCTCCTTTTTCTCCTCTCTCTTTGATTTTCTGTTTCTCTCTGTGTCCTTCTCTCTTTCCATCTTCCTTTTCTCCTCTTTCTCTCTCTGACTCTAGCTGTCTCTCTATCCCTCTCTTTCCCTCCTTTCCTTGTTCTTCTCCCTGTCTGTCTCTCTGTGTGTCTCCTTCTCTCTCTCTTCTCTCTTATTCTCTCTCTTTTCTCTTTTCCCCCATATCTTTTTCTCACACCCTCAAGAACATGTTTAATATACATTCATATTTCTTCTATTTACATACCTACCTCGTTTCATTCTAAAATATTCACCTTCTTCTAACAAACTACATGGAGCTGATATAAGATGTTTTTATGCAGATGTCTTTTCCTCTCTTCTTAAGTCTATGACCCAAGCTTTCTTAAATCTAAGGTGGAATCTTCTAGGAAAGATTGTTTCACTTACTCTGTATTGTTAAAATCAAGACTAGATTTGTATCCTATACTGAACACATTGAAAACTGTAATGTTAGATAACAGCCACATTGTAAAATTTGCATGACTTGCAGGACTTAAATGCATCTTTCTCCTGTTGAATAATTTGCTTTCTGATCCATGTGTATGTAGTCTAGGGGTTCGGGGGAAGGAGTGAGGTTGAATCCAGAATGGATGCAAAGAAACTTATCTGTTTGGAGGATGGGAGCTGCATGTGCTTTACCGGGTGATTCAAAAGAACCTTTTGGTAGATCTAAGTCATTTAAACTTCCAGGTTAATTAGCCAGAAATATGTTAACTTAGCGCAGAAGCACGTGTGTAAATTCCTGAGTAGAGATTGGTATTTGTCTAGATGAGTCAGGGTTTGAGTTAAGCTTGTAGAACTCCTACCCAGCGAGCCATCCCAACTGACAGTGAGCTGCATAACTGCAAAAGGAGGCAATTAGAAGCCTTTATAGGCCTTTGGGAAAAGGTACAGAATATGGTGCCTCTTGGTTTTTTGGGCAGAAAACCTTTAAGGGGCCAGATGCCAAGGGCAGGGGATCCCATGGGAGGGGACAGTAGCAGTCTGGGGCATACATGTGTCTCTTAAATGTGAATTGAGTGTCTTCTGGGTACCATATCGTGCTACTGCTGAAGATAGAACAGTGAGGACACCCACTTATGCGAGATGTATTTATTTATTAGGTGCCAATTATGTGCTGGGGGCTATTCTAGTCTCTGCTACAAATCAACCAAGATATAATTTTAAAAATTTTTTTGTCTTAATGAAATGGGTTAAAAAAGAGAGAAAATGTAAATTAGTAAGTGTGTGGCATGTTAGATAGTAATAAATGCCAAGGGAAAAAATAATACAGGGACAGTGGTAGGGAATCTAGGCTAGCTTTAGACAGGCAGGGAAGGCTTATGGAAAGGATGGCATTTGAATAAAAATGAGGACAGGGAGAGGCCATGAGTTATGCTGACCTCTGCGGAAAGCAGGTAGAAGGGCCCAAGGTAGGAACAAGCACGACAGGGCCTGAGAGAGAGGTGCAAATTTTTTTTTTTTTTTTTGAATTTTGAAAACTTTTTTAAAGTAAAGCAACTGCTCTAGTCATTTTTCTAGAGATGGTCCTGGAAGCCCATTACACATGGCAACACTCTTTCAAGCACTTATTACAATTAATTGCGGCCATACACCGAAGGCATCACAGCTCCTCAGATTCTATTAAAATATTTTAATGAGATTAACTAATGGACATTGTTCTTAGGTGAGAAGTACAGTTAAATTTACTCTTATTTATCTCTTAATCTATAGGGTTTGCCAGGTCTCCCGGGTTTTCCCGGACCCGTCGGCCCACCTGGCCCTCCAGGATTCTCTGTGAGTACAAAGTGACCATTGCTAGAGATACTGAGAATTAATAATAGAATTAGAGGTTTTTTTAAACAAAACGTTCTGACTTGGTGCATTTCCTGCTGTCATTTTAGTTTGTGGATTTTTTTTTTTTTTTTTTTTTTTTTTAGGGATTTCCAGGAATCATGGGGCCTCCAGGATTTAAGGTAAATAAATTACAGTTCATACGTCGTCTCAGCCAGAACACCCTACTCAATCTGAATGCCCAACTCCATCTGATTCCACATGTGGGAACTGCTGGCACCTCCCAGAAGTGCAAAAGGATGCCCGCCCAGAAACAGCATGGCTGGAGACTCTGCATCCCTCACCTCTCCTCTTCCTGCCCTTCAGTCACCAAGCCGTGATACAGAGAGTCTCAATTCAGCTGTGAGGAGCTCCTTGTCAGAGAAAGGGCCAGGATAGCTAGTCCATAAATTTTTCATTTCCGATAATCCTACTGTTCACCCAGCACTTCATTCTAGATTTTTATAGTGGGCTGTTTCCAAAAACCAACCTGATCTCACGTTGCTTGATAAAAGATGACCACTCATGCACTCATTAGGCAGGATCATGCATGTTTCTATTTAAAAGACCAATTGTTAACATTTGGGAGGACAAAACTTATTCCTCTACTCTCTTAGGTTCAGTGACTGGGGCCCTGCAAATTAAACTGACAAAAGACAGCTTAACAGGAGGAAAAAAAATTATTTCATATGCTTATGGTGAGGTGAGGGTGGGGATGGAGGTCACAGAAATGAAATGAAAATTTCCAAAGAGGTGGTCAGATTTCAGAGGCTTGTGCACCATTCTCACAAAGGCCAGTGCATGTGTAGAGAAGTGACAGCACAAAGGAGAAGGTTTTTGGTTTGTGAGAAAGTAAATATATGGGAGAAACTAATGGAAGAGAAGGGTTATTTCAATAAGTTCTGTTTATACAGATTTAAGTCAAAGCTGCCTCCAGTGGTAACAGTTGTCTCTTCTTCCTGGCACAAGAGAGGGGAAGCTTGACACCCTCCCAAAGGGAGATTTATACCCTGTCTTTAGGCAGATAGGAGGAGGGTAGAGGACTTTTTTCTGCATTTGCTGATTTGCTGTTCTTCAACTCCCTATATCTCAAAATAATCCTTATGCTAAAGTGGTATATTTTGGGGCAATTTGTTCTAATTTCCTTTATTAATTTAATTTTTAAAAAATGTTGAGAGAGGCTGAAGCCCATCAGAAAATTAGTACTGAGCACAGTATCTCATACTATCAGGTAGCCTTTGTGTGTGGGGGGGGTAGTTCCTAGTTGCTTTCACATGTGTTATTTTACACACACACACACACACACACACACACACACACACACACACACACAGTGAAATGGATAGGTTCGGGTTTACTGAATTGTCAGAGACTGTAAAAGCAGAGCTGATGTTTAAAGTGCTTTGAGTCTCTATCTTGAGCTTTTCCCTACACGTTGTGGGCTAACAGGGGTAAGATCTGCACACTGCAGAACAAAAAAGCAAGGAGACATTGGTTGAAATGACAGGTTGGCCATCGTTAGTGAAGACAGACTCTTCACATTGGACTGTCTCATGTCACTAAATCACTAGTGATGTCAGGTAGTTTAATGCTGTCCTTAGCTTCTCTATTAAGTTTTCAATTTTAGAATCCTAAAGTTCAGCTACCCATCCCTCTTATTTTTCAGATAAGAAAATTAGGGCATCAGGAAGTTTAGTAACCAACCAGTGGAATCAAAACTATCAAGCAGATAAGCCAGAAAAATGACCTCTGAGCTGGGTTCTTTCCCCTACCCCATACTATCTCATGTCATCATCTGCCATATTAGGTAAATTCCTTAAACTTTCTGCACCTTAAGATCTCTACTTAAAAAAAAGAACATATTGCCACTCTAAAAAATAACTAAAATAACATATAATTCTAACATTAAAATTAAACTATAAAGAACAAAGTTGGAGGTATCATACTTCCTGCTTTCCAACTATATTACAAAGCTATAATAACCAAAACAACATGGAACTAGCCAACATAAACAAACAAACAAAAGAAAAGATGCATAGATCAATTGAACAAAATAGCCTAGAAGTAAACCTAAACTCATATGGTCAATTAATCTATGACAAGTTAGGCAAGAAGATATAACAGGCAAATGATAGTCCTTTCAATAAATGGTATTGGGAAAATTGGACAGGTACATGCAAAAAAAGAACATTAGAAGAAAAGAAAAGAAACTGGACCACTTTCTTATACTATATACAAAATAAACTCAAAATGGATTAAAGAATTAAATTTAAGACAAAAATCAAAAAACTCAAAACACAGGCAATTAACTCTTAGATATCAGTCTTAGCAATATTTTTTAATATGTCTCCTCAAGCAAGGGCAACAAAATTAAAAATAAACAAATGGGACTACATCAAACAAAAAAGGCTTTACACAGTGAAAGAAACCATAAACAAAAAGAAAAGACAATCTACCGAATGAGAGAAGATATTTGTAAATGACACATCTAATAAGGGGTTAATATCCAAAATATATAAATAAGTCTTACAACTCCATAGCAAAAAAGACAAATATGTAATTAAAAAATGGGCAGAGGACTTGAATAGACCTTTCTCCAAAGAAGACATGCAGATGGCCAACAGACTTATGAAAAGATGCTCAACATCACTAATCACCAGGGAAATGCAAATGAAAACCACAGGGAGCTATCACCCCACACCTGTCAGAATGGCTCTTATCAAAAAGTGAACAAATAATGAGTGTTGGCGAGGATGTGGAGTAAAGGGAATCTCACACAGTTTGGAGGATTGTAAATTGCTGCAGCCACTATGGAAAACAGGATGGAGGTTCCTCAAGAAATTAAAAATCAAACAACGATATGACCTAGCAATTCCACGTCTGGGTATTTATCCAAAAAAAAAAAAAAAAACACTAATTTGAAAAGATACACCCCTATGTTTGGGGCAATATTATCTGCAGTAGCCAGGATGGGAATGCAACCTAGGTGTCCATCAATAGATGAATGGATAAAGAAGACATGATATGTATACTGAAATATTATTCAGTAATAAAAAAAGAATGAAATCTTGCCATTTGCAACAATATGGATGGATCTAGAGGGTATTATGTTAAGTGAAATAAGACAGAGAAAGACAGATGCTGTTTGATTTTACTTATATGTGGAATTAAAAAAAGCAAAACAGAAACAGACTCATAGATACAGAGAATAAACTGGGGGTTTCCAGAGAGGTGAGGGAGAGGGTAGAAAAGGTGAAGGAGAATAAGAGGTACAAACTTCCATTTATGAAATAAATAAGGTATGGGGACATAGTGTGCAGCACGGGGAATACAGTCAATAATATCTTAATAACTTTGTACAGTGACAGATGGTTACTAGACTTTTCGTTGTGATCACCTTGTAAGATATATAAATAATAAATCACTATGTCGCACACCTGAAACGAATATTATATTGTATATCAACTATACTTTCATTTAGAAAAGAATATGTTATTCTAGGAAGAAATACAACAGAAATTGTGACCCCAGGAGAGAAAAAAAGTTAAAATGTGAAGGTTCGGTTACAAATATTAGAACTTTCGTGGGTTTAAGCTATTTATTCATCCTCCTTCTTAAAAAACAATTTGGTTTTGTCCTTTCTTCCAGGGCCACATGGGAGATAACATGATTGGACAAAAAGGAGAGCGGGTAATTCAAATAATACGGTTTATTAGTGGGCAAGATATTTTATGTTCTCAAACTTCCATTTGCTCTATCTTCTTACAAAAGAACTAAAGAGGAAAAGTACACAGCTTTGACAGAGGGGGTGTTGTTTAGTTTTTAACTCTTGAGTGTACTTGTCTTCAGGGCATGAAAGGACTGGCAGGACCCCCTGGACTACCGGGAACCGTGATCGTGACACTAACGGGCCCAGAGAACAGAACGGTAACTTCGGTTTCATGGTTAGGGTTCTGCCTTCCCATCTCCCTCACCTTTTTCATAAGTTCTTTCATCTCAGCTCAGCTCAGATGAGCCCTCTCAGGTATCCTGAACCTCTGGGATTTATTCCGTCTCTATCATTTACTCCTGAACCAGAAAATGTCAATCAGGGAAAGCCTGGGGCATACACCTTCCAAGGCGGTTGAAGGTAGAACCTGGGACTGAGTTTGCTCACCCTTTATGCCCCTCCACCCTCTCACTGCCCCTCACACAGAGCGGGTGCTCAGTGAGTATTTCTGAATAAATGAGAACAAAATGGGTGTGCAGCTCTGATTCAGTTGGATGGTAATAACCTAAAGATGTGGGTTGGCGGGGCATCATAATTGTCTGGGACATGTTCATCCTGCCATTGTAACTCAAGGGCACCTTGGCCCCCATTTCTCTCCAAGGACACTATGACCCTGTTATTTTCACATTAACATTTGCTTTTTGCTCTCAGAGCAGAGTAGCTATTAGGACCAGGGTATGGAACTAGATCCAGTGCTCAGAAGTGAATCACAATATAACACATCAATCCCTAAGATGTCTGGAAGGGGGGATGGGGAAGTGAGTGCGTAGCTAGCAATTTTCTAGTGGATTAACTAAGAAATAAACATAAGCCATCCTTATTTTTTAGACTTATAATCAATTGTTTTTTTTAATAATAGCTCAATTGAGATATAATTCGCATGCCATAAAATGCACCTCTTAAAGTGTACAATTCATGTGTTTTAGTTATAATGAATTTTTTACAGCTTTATTAGGTATAACTCACGTACCATAAAACTGAATTACTTAGTGTATAATTAGATGGCTTTCAGCATATTCATAGTTTTGCAACTGTTACCACATTTAATTTTAGAGTATTTTTATCACCCCAGAAAGAAACCCCTTGGCAATCACTCTCCAATATATTAATTTTTAATTATAGAAATTGTCAAAACAAAACTAATAAGACGGAAAACAAAACAGTGAAATTTGATATGACAAAAATATTCACTGACATTAAAGACTGGAGAAAAATTGACCTGAGGGAAAATAACTAAACTCAGCAGTAATTAACCAAAATAAAATTAATAAAGTCTAAAACTTTATTGACTGAAAATTGATGGAAAAAAATCTTATCTTGACAAAACGTAGATCTGGAAGACCTGACCTGGGGAAAATAAGTTTGAAAAAAATGATGCTCTGAGAAGACTTATACTTGGAAAAACATAATTAATAAAATGTGATTAGGGCAAAAATAAATTGATTAATAAATCAAATCCTCGTTGTAACATACTCAGAAAGTAATTGACCATAATGAAAATCATTTCAGTGCATTAAAAATGAAGGTAAAATACATTAGAAATATACTGTGCTTATGGAAAGCTGACTCAGAAGTTAAATTAACATAGTTTGATCCAAAAGATACTTTCTTTAAAAAAAAAAAAAGTTTGCATATTGTTTCAATGGGTAGAAAATTCAAAATGTGAAAAATGTGTTGTGTTAACAGGAAATAACATGAGCTGTTGGAAAGAAAGAGGACTTTTCCAAGTATAATCAGTAAGATCTTGATTGATCTGTAATGACCTTGAATTGTTTTCATGGCAGGACCTCAAGGGGGCGAAGGGAGACAAGGGAGCCACAGGCCAATCCGGACCTCCGGGACCCTCAGTAGGTCGTTTAGTGTCATGCTGTTCCTTTGAAGCATAAAGTAGAAACTTAGTGCATATTTTGATCTAGGATCTATGTTTAAATATTAATATTGGCTAAAGCATGATACTCTTTTACCACAGAGTTTGTGAATATACTATTTTATGGCCACTTCTAGCTGAAATCCTTGTGCTGTTTTATATTCACCTAGTGTTGCCATCTTAGAATTTATCTGATTTTTTTTTACCATCTTTTAAATTTAAATTGATATTCATGAGATTTGCCTCACAGATGACCCATCATCTCATCATTTTTAAATAGAATAATCAGAAAAGTTAAATTAAGAAAATTCAATGTAAGTCAAAAATCAATCCTTCATAAAGCTTGACATAGCTCTCGTTAATACAGGGACCGCCTGGAGAATCTTATGGATCAGAAAAAGGTGCTCCCGGAGATCCTGGCCCACAGGTAAGCTGGGAAATTCTGTGTCATGTGCAGCCTGCCTTAATCAGCGTTTAGGACCCTTTAGGTGGCAAGTATAAGATGCCCAACTCAAACTGGATTAGATCTTTTCTAAATGTTAAAGTTTTAGGAAGTGGAATGTATTTCTTCAAGTGTCTGAGTTCAAGGCTAACCCAGGCTTCAAGGCCTTCAGAGCCTGAAACAGTATGGTCAGGATCCTCTCTCTCCATTTCACTTCTGCTCCCCTCCGTGTTTCAGCCTCGCTCTCTCCTTCCACAGATAATCTTCCATGTAGAAGGTGATGTGGGAAAAAAAGGATGTAGCAACAGACAACTTCAGCCTAATGACATCTGAGGAGAGAGAGCGTCCATATAAAAAATTCCTGTGTCCATTTATAAAACCCCACCCTGATTGGCCCAGCTTGGTCCTATGTCTTAAGCTGGAAAAGCATCTATGGCCAGGAGGGGAAGGTACTATGATTGGCCAGGCCAGCAGGGCAGCAGGTACTATAGCTGCCCACCCCATCAGAGCCACACCGAGTGAGGGGAGGACAGTTCCCCCAAGGACATGGGGCTCACGGCGATGAAAAATCAGGTGCTGGGAAGACAGAACTGTCTTCTACCCAGCTCTACTTTGGAAAGATTTAAACACATATCTTGTTTTAAAACTCTAAAAATGATACATTGGGGAGAGTATATTATTTTCTTAAAAAAATATTCAACAGTATAATTTTTTAATTTTTCATGGAGGATAAGTACTGTAATAGTTAATCCAAAAACCCTGTCTGTTTAGACAACACAATATACCCTTTACACATCTATTTAAATATAGGAACTTCTAAAGTTCAGGGAATGCCACTGTTTTAAATAAGTAAATTGACTGTAAACACCTGCCCTCTTTCTGGGTTTCTCTGTTCACCTTTGGGCTCAGCACTCCCTTGATTTCCCTTCCAAACTTGTATGGACAGAATCAACTCCAGTTTAAGCTTAGCTCTTGATTTCTTCTCTTGATTTCTTCGATTCTCCCTAATTTCCCAGTCTGGCTGGCTTTTGCCTTTCCTGGCAAGAGAAAGCCATTGTGTGTTCTGTGAATAATAGTTTTCCCTTCTAATAACTGGATGAGGAAATTTGCTCAGACTGGCCTGAGGTCAAGAGGAAATGATGATATCATTTTTCATGTTTATTGAAGTCATCCACATTTATTAAATCACATGGTTTTGTTTGTGTTTGTTTTAGGGAAAATCTGGAAAAGATGGTGCCCCAGGTTTTCCTGGCACACAGGTAAAGACATGGTTTGCCCAACGATGTGGTTGGTGAAAATGTCAGTCCTATTAGATGACGAAGGATTTCTGAGAGTCACTGAGTACTTACAAAGTAACCAAAAACCTAGTTTTTAAAAAATCACATTTGAGAATGATAGTTTTACACTGTGTAGAAAGATCAACTGAGCTTTTTTTTTTTTTTTTTCCAAAAAAGGAGTTCAAACTGTTCTGCTTCCTACAGAAGTTGCTTTGTGTGTCTTCTGACCCATTCCCTTTGCTCTGTTCCCTAGGGAGCCAAAGGCAACAGGGGCCGCCCTGGGTTAGCTGGTGAGGATGGCATTAAGGTAATCCGCTCCCTCATGTCTTATCTTCAGCCTTTTTTCATTGGTTAGTTCTTGCCCACTCTTTTCCCTCTACATCCTGGGACTGGGTGCAACAGATATTAAACCTGTTGGACCAGAAACTGGCTGACTTTAGGGCCAGTGTGATTTCAGCTCCCCCTGAGGAAGGAGTTGGAAAAGGCCTGCAATTATAGGAACTTTCTGGTCACTGGAGGTCAAGTGCAGGCTGGGTGAGCCCCATGAGGCTCAAGCTGGGTCTCTATACACTAAAAGGCCACCATCAGTTAACTGTGAAGGGTACTCCGTGTCGCTTCTTCCCAGTGACATGTTACAGACATTTCCAAATAATTTTCATGTGGAGGTATATGTGCGAATTCAAGGTTTATCCTATGCAATATCACTTCCAGTAGAATTCTGAAATGCCCTCTGGAGTAGGTCAGAGAGGGGCTGGTGACAGTTGGGTCACTGGGAACTGCATGCTGCACACAGCGGGTTTTGTGCCTCTAATCTGGGTGAGCACTCGGGAGTATGCAATGCACGGGAGCATCCTTTGAGTGCAATGGCATGGAAGAAACCTGGAGAACAGCAGAACAATGACCACTGCTTCAGGGTCTCGTTGAGAAACTTCTAGACACTGACACGGCCCTCCCAGAAAATAATCTCAGATGATGTCCCTCTCCCTTTAATGTGGTTTGTGCGTTACATCGACATAACACTCCCTTTAGGAGCGATTTACTGTTTAACTGCATTTTCCTTTTCAGGTATACGAAATAGGTAAGTACTTTGGGTCAATGTGCTCATACTTTGTACCTGTCTTTCACCATAGGGGTGGAAAGGAGACACTGGCCCTCCAGGATTTCGTGGTCCAGTAAGTGTCATCAAGGACAGTATCGATGTCAGGTTTGATCGAGTCCTTCCAAGTATCAGGGAAATTTTGAATTAGTGTCTCTCAGTAACTGTTATGACAGAGAGTATGGTATTTATCTTTTTATCAAACCAGGGAACAAAAAATTAGCTGTTGCCATTTTTTGGCCATTTGGCAATGGACAGATATTTCTCTTTGGTCCTATTTGGTCTCTGGAATGCACGAGTAATGCCCATCCTGGGCCGTGGAGAGAAAGAAAACCTTCATGTAGTCAGACGTGACCCTGGGTGATCCCACGTCCTGAGTGGAGAAGGAGGACTGCAAAGAGGACAGCGACCACCCAGGGGTGAGGCAGCCAGCCCCACCCCCTCCAGCTGGGCAGGTTATGACAGCTCCTGCACCTTCAGGAAGCAGGAGCTCCACTGCAGGGTAATGTGGGGCCAGCAAAAAACCAGGGATCCCAGCCCAGCCCCCATCTCGGCAGGCAGCACCCCCTCTCCAGCAGAGACATGAATTTGCTGGCTGTTGGCGCCTGACTGCAGGGCGGCCACATTCTTTATTCTGTGACTCTGTGGCTTAAAGGGAACCCAGACTCTCAAGTTCTGGTAGCTGTCCATCTCTTGTCTCAAAAGACAACAGTTCTCACGCGTGGTGTGCTCAGCAGGGCTGCCATTTATGTGTGTGCAGAACAGGCCAGGCGGTAAGGTGAGGAAGGGGCTGTCCTGTTCCAAATGCAGTTCTCTGACCCCCTCAGGCCAAGTGACTTAACTCAGTACCTGGAGGAGGGTCCTGGAAATCTGCATCCTTACATTGTGAGCAAATGATTCAGATTCAGGAAGTCCCCAAATATGTTTTCCTGGAGTTGCCAGGAAGATGAAAAGAGCTATTTAGTGAAGGCATGTGTCAGCACTCAGCAGGTGCACACACATCATTACAGGTTTTATAATGGAGATCATTGCGTGATTATTTTTGTTATTATGAATTCTATTTTTGTGATTTGAGACATATTGCTTAGCCATAAAGCTCTTATTGCATCATCTTTAAACAAGGCAACAAAGTAATTAGCCCCATGAAGCCCCATGAAAAACAAAATAGGGGTTTTTTAAGCTTTTCTATTTCCATCTTCTTTCCTTCAAGATAAATGTGCTGAATTCTCACTGATATCTACTTGCCAGATGCACTTTAAAGGAATTCTAAGTATTCCTAGCTTACTGTGTGTTTTCTTTCACTCGATTCTATGTAACTGTGAGACTTCCACTAATTTCAGAGGAAGTTCTGCTTAGGAAGTAGATGGTTATGGAGGCCAGAAGTAGGTCCACTGGGCATGTCAGAAACTCCTCAATTATTGCAGGTCAATGGTGTCTTGAAATTTAAAGAAACAATCAATATAGTCTGATTTGATGTGTGGGGTCCTAATAGAGTCTGAAATAAATTTAGTCCATCAGGACAAGAAATTTTAAGGAATGAAAAAGAATGGAATAAAAAATATCAGAGTTGATCTCATCTCGTATTGGTAAGTCACTGTTTTGTGAAACTTAATTTCTGTAAACATAGTCTCACACACATAGATATTTATGTATGTGTGTATATAAATGTGAGTGTGTGAGCCGAGTCACATCATAAAATGTATTTCTAATTGAAAATCTATGAAATATATGATACCATGATACCAGAAACATCAACTATCATCTTTAATTTATCTATTCCTCAAACACTACTGGTGGGAATGTAAATCGGTACAGCCACTATGGAAAACAGTATGGAGGCTCCTCAGAAAACTAAGAATATAATTACCATATGACCCAGCAATCTGAGTATTTACCCAGAAAATTTGAAAACATTTTTTTGCAAAGATACATGAACCCCAGTGTTCATAATAGCATTATTCATGGTAGCTGAGACGTGGAACCACCTGAAGTGTCCTATGATGGATTAGTACATATACATGATAGAATATTACTCTGCCACAAAAAAAGATGAAATACTGCCATTTGCAACAACAGGAATGAATCTTGAAAGTATCACACTAAGTGAAAAAATCAGACAGAAAAAGTTGAGAACCACATGATTTCACTCATACGTGGGATACAAAACTGAAAGCAACAAACAAACATGACAAACAAACAGAGACTCATGGACGTAGACAGTGGGTTAGTGGTTATCAGAGAGAAGAGGGGAATGGGGGAGGTAGAGGGAAAGAGGTTTAAATATTTGGTGATGGAAGGAAATTTAACTTTGGGTGGTGAATACATAATGTAATATACATATGACATATTATTGAATTGTATGCTTGAAACCTATTTGATTTTTATTAACCAATGTCACCATGACAAGTTTAATAAAAATAAAATAAAATAATAAATAAATAAATTTATTTATTTCATGTAGATGACTACTAAATTTCTACTAACACATAAATTTATGAATTGAAAAAAAATAAGGAAAATATGGTTTTAGCAAAAAAAAAAAAAGAAAAAATTAAAGTAATTGCATTTGTGAGCTGTCCATAAATAGTTTTTCTTTCTCTTTCTTCACTTCTTTTTCCTTTAAGACAGAATATTATGATGCATACCAGGAAAAGGGACATGAGGGAATCCCAGGTCCACCAGGACCCAAAGGACCTCGTGGCCCACAGGGTGAGAATAAATTTCTTTCTAAAGGATTTGCTGATCATTTCCCTGTTTTTCTTTTAAGGTAGTGTGGACATATGCCCATAGACCTAAAATTTGCAGGGGCAAGAAGAGAGGTCTTTTAATTTTCATGGTTGGTGGTATTTTTTGGTATCTCCTAATTTTCATATTTTCATAAATTTTCAAATTTCATATGATCACTTCAAAATTTTCAAATTTCATATGAAATTTTCTTATGAAAATACCACAGAAGGTAATTAAATTGTTTTTATATAGGCAATCATAGTGTTCGAGTCTGGCAAAGCAGACACTAGCAGGGTCAGGGGGAAGAATGAGGAAATGTAAGAAATCTCTAATCTCAGTGGAATTCCAAAAGTGTAAAGCTGGGCTGAAATTTGAGCAAATTCACACAAACTGTGACAAGCGGGGACCAAAGCCCTGGTTTCTGGACTCCTGGCACCATGAATCAAAAACACACTTATATTCTATCCCTTTTGAAAGGTCAGAAAGGTCTAGGCCAATAGCTCTCATCTCTGCTACACGCTAGAACCCCAGGAACCTCTAATGACCATGTCAGCATCCACCCCTGTGATTCTGATTTAACTGTCTGGAGGAGAAAGAGCCCTGGACACCAGCAGGTCATAAAAGCAGCTCGGATGATTCTAACACGCAGCAGGATTGAGAACCACTGATCTAGGCAAATTATTGATATAAACAGGATTGATTGCAAAAGGGAATTTTACTTCAAAAGTCCCAGCATATTTAAATAAATGGACAGAGAAGTATAGACATAGATATTTTCAATGCAATGTTAAAGCTAGAAGCGGTCTGAGTTGGAACAACAGGCTGAACTGCAAATTCTTAACTTCAGCTGATTGATTCCCTTGCATCTGATTCATCCCAGCAAAATGTCAAACACAGAGCAGGCTCTTAGCGAAACTTTCCGAATTATTTGAAAATGGGCAACTAGTATGATTCATTGTTGAGTGTTAGACGTCTAAGATTGATTTCTTCTCTACTGTTTGCCCAAGTAAAGTTTTCTAATACTCATCTAAGTGAGAGTGGAGAAAAGGTATGAAAATATTTATTATGAATTATTATTAGCCTGTCACTCAAGATTTCAAAAATGGGGAGAGAAGAGTATCTATATCTTCATAAGCAGTTAATTACTATTACCTATCCATAGGTCCCACTGGCCCTCCTGGAGTTCCTGGGAAACCCGGTATGTACAGATTTCTTGGGGTATCGGTAGAAATGCTATTAAAAAGGAAAATACAGTGCTCTCTAGTGTGTTTGCATTCTTTATATAAGACTTATCTTTCATTAATTGGTATAAAGGTGTTTGCAAATTCTTCCTTGTTATCTTCGTGACTTGCAGTGGAAGGGGGAGTGGAAGTTGACACGAAGTGTCACAGCGGTGCTCTCTGTTACCTCTCAGTGGCTTTGACCAAGTATAAGACAGAAACTTTGGTGTCTAAGCCGAAGCCTTGAAACTCGAAGGAGGCACAGAGACAGAAAGCAATAGTTTTATGGTAATTAGATTGGGTAAAAGTGACAGTTATCATAATGCATCACAAGCTGCATATGAATTTATAGGTTACACTTTTTATGTAACATTTAAAAATTTACAATATCTTGCTTATGAATACACAGCCAACTCCATAAAAGTGGAAAAACATCCATGAGTCCTTAGAATGTTTGCCTTAGAGAAAGGAATAAGAGGATTAAGAATGCTCCACAGTGGCCTTAAGAATCATCCCATTAATAAAAAGCTATCATGTGTCATTTTGTAAAGGAAAGGGAACTAAGAAAAAACTAGTAAAGATTTGATAAGCCTTACCATGGATTATATTTTTCTCTATGCCATGTATATTTAAACTATTTCATAATTTTTAAAAAAAATTATAATAAAGTGGGTTGTAGAATGATATGTACGTTATAATCCATTGTAAAAAATTGTGAATAGATAAATATCATGTGTCTTTGCATTTGCATGGAGAAAGGTACATCAAACTGATGACAGAGGGTATCTCTTGAAGTTGTACTGGGGTAAAGGGTATTTTAGAAGTCTGGCCAAAGATTACAGACTTTCTCCTCCCTGCTAGGCCCCCCAGTAATGAATAGGCTCCTTTAGCAAGCCAGTGAGTGGAAATTACAAAACTCTAAAACCGTGTCAGTCAGAGGCATTAACCTTTATGCTAAAATCCCTATGCTTAAGAGGCAGAAATAATCAGATGTTAGCCCTGCTGTTTTCTCAACCATTTGGTGGTAAGGTCTCTCTTTTTATCAGTTAAACTGTTTTTTGAGGCAGAGATGCAAGACCGTCTCCCTCCTCACATCCTTGCCATCTTAGGCAGGGCAGATGAAATGGGTTTTGTACCACCTGACGTGGCTTCTCTCCCAGGAGATGCCTCCTCCCCTTCGATGCCCTTTGATAACTAAGACAATTGTCAAGAATAAAGTCCACTTACAACTTTTTCTCTCTCTTATTTGAGACACTGCAAGGTAGGCATCTTCTAGTCTCTAATTTAAAAAAAAAAAAATCTGCAAAATAGCATATATTGTAGAATTCCTCATGGAGTGCTTTTAAATATACAAAGATACAGTGCATCCCAAACTCTGTTCATTCCTTTGCAATGACAAAAATTACCTTGTGGGAATGGAGTGTTCTCTGATCATTTAACAAGGTCAAAGATGAAGGAAGGAAGATATTTACTTTTTTTATATGCTTTATATCTCTCAATTGTGTGATTTTTAGAAGGCAGAATATATCACGTTTTGCACTTGAAAAATAAACATATATTAGTCAGAAAATTTTGAATACAATAAAATGATTATTTTTTCTAAGGTTTATCAAGGCCTGGCCTCAGAGGAGCCCCTGGACCACCAGGTGAAAAAGGCAATAAAGGGGAGCGAGGACCCCCAGGAGAGAATACAGTGGGGTCTCCTGGATCCTCAGGTTGTCCTGGTTCACCAGGCCCCCCAGGGCCACCGGGACCTCCAGGACCACCAGGTAAAGAAGCCTAAGGGGCCCTTTCGATGACAGATGTGTGCAAATCAGAGGTAGTGGACCCTGCTTGGAGCTTGGCCACCAGCCTGTGTGGCCTTTGAGAGTTACCTTTTCTTTGGTGTTTCACTTTATTAACCATCTGTGAAAGCAGCTCTGGAGGGATGACGACTTTGTGAGTGCAACAAAGCTTTTAGCCTGAGTTCCCACAGCGGGCAGAGTGGGAGGCAGGGACAAGCGAAGGTCGTGAGGCAGGGACAAGTGAAGGGTCGTGAAGCAGGGAAGGATGGATGGTTACCGAGTTGGCCTAAGCTAAGGGCAACTGCTTGCTTAGGCCCTAGAAAGTGTCTTCCAAGAAGCTGTGAAACTTTGTCTCAGGATAATCTGTTCCAGGGGACAAAGAGGCAAGAATTTATCTATTAGCTCTTATTTCTCAGGGGTCAATGATGTGCTTGGACGGAACTAAACTAACCACCCCCACAAACTCCCAGGGTGTGTTTGCTTAGTTTTCAGGACATTCCATGCCTTGACATCAGGGGAGCCCCAGGACAAGAGACTAGAGGTGTAAGAGGAAGATGCTGCCAGGTGAAGTGGGTTGGGGACTACATAGCTGAAGCCCAGAGGATTCAAAGTGGTACCCAGAGGTTCTGATGGAGATGTCCTTTTCTCCCCATTTTCTCCCTAAAAAGCTAGTTAGCAATCTATGTTGGCTAATAGATAAATAGAACCTATAAAAATATAGGTCACTTTTTAAATTTCAAATACCTTTCCTGACAGACACCTGGGAATTCTCATGTTTTATACTCAGTCTTCCTAATAGCCTTAAGAATCTTCTATGTGTCAGGAATTTTTTTTTTTAAAGAAAAGAGACATTTATAGTCAATATGATTATAAACCTAGAAAATCCAAAAGAATAATCTGGAAAACTCTTATTATTACTAATATCATTCAGGTAAGTGTCTGGTTATATGAGCAACATTTTTAAAAGATAAAAGTGTTTCTTTAGGCCAATAACAATTTAAGAAATTATCCCATTAATAAAAAGATATAAGGTCCAATAACAAGACTAAAACTCGACCTAGGTGGAAAACAGAGCAAAACTAAACTGAACTAGAGCTCTAATATGTGTCAGCGATTTTAACAATTTCTGGTCCTCCACGTCTTTCTCTAGATGTAGGTTGTGTCCTCATTTTATCGGTGGCAAGTCTGACATGCACAGGTCTTGTACCAGATGAAAGTCAGGGCTGGACCTGGGATGCCTACAATGGAACAGCTTCCTCCCCTCTCCAAGACTTTCTTGGTTTCCTATCTTCTCTTGTCTAAGCAACACCTGTCCGTCTGTCCAGTTGCTTCTTCAAGTTTAGGCTCCGCAGAAAGTTTTCACTGAGCCCACATCCTGTAACACTCATGCTTATCCCTTTTGTAAAATTTTTCCTGTTGCTTTGTCTTTGTCAGTTTCCCTTCCAAGACTCAGAGGTCCCTGAGGTTGGGGCTGTGTCTTGTTTGCTGTTTTAAGCCCCAGCTGTATACACAGAAGGAGATTTGACCCTTTGCCTGAAAATGCTAAAGACACAGTCTTGAAATAATTGAAAATAATAGCATAAGATAACATGAGATGCTTATGTGACAAGGAATACCATATAAAGAATTCTCAAAGAACCACCGCATCAGTTTCAAAAAAGTATCACGTGTGTAACACAGAAGGAAAAGCTGATCCACATCGTTCTTTCAGTCTTTTCAGTGGCAGGAAACCTTCAAAAGGCTCAGCTCCCAACACGAATGTGGGGGGAAATGCGTATTAATAAAACCCTTGCTAATTGAAAAAGAAAACAAAGAAATTTTTAAACCTGGCTTTGGTGATGTCTTTTTGCAGGTGACATCGTTTTTCGCAAAGGCCCCCCTGGAGGTAGTGGACTTCCAGGCCAGGTGGGGCCTCCAGGGATCCCAGGAGTGAAAGGGCCCAAAGGTTGGTTCAATTGATGGCATCGTTCTGTTAGATCAAGCTGTTCTCATCACCGTTATTATCACTGATTTTGTCCCACTGAGAGGTTGATCCCAAATGGAAGGTGCTCAGGGATGGCTCTTTCCCCCTAAAGAATTAATTAAAAGTATTCATTTATCTGTAAATCAGTTATTTATTTAGCACCCATGCAATGAATCGTAGGATAGTCCTAGTACTTAAGGAGAGAAACACTGAAATAATAGATGATTTATATTATACTTAGGACTTCCCCTCTGAGAACACTAAGAAGCTCAGTTAGATAAAAGTAAGCAGATCTGATAGAGGAATGATTTTTTATTAATACGTAGAATGTCCTAGAGGGTTTTTACTACATGAAAAAATTTTAATGTAAGAAACCAATCGTGCAGCTGGAAAGTATCTGTCTTTTCTGCAGACTTGATGTGAGTTTATGAGCAATTCACATGTGCTCTCTTTACAGGGGAGCCAGGTGACGTGCGCACAGAGTGTCCCTGTGTTCCAGGGCCTCCGGGCCTCCCAGGATTGCCGGGGTTAGATGGCGTAAAAGGAACCCCAGGTACACACAATCATCACACAAGTGTTTTCACAAGTATCAAAAGGTCAAGGCTCCAGGCTGCTGGATGTCATGACGTGGCTTACGTGAGCTCAGAGGGAGATGTTCAAAAACATACACTGTTAAAATACAGTAGGCCAAAATCACAGAAATGCTCGCATTTCTTCCCGTTCTATTCTAGTTGCCAAATTCCAGCAAACTTTTGTGTCATCCAGGAATTATAAACTCAGAATCCTACAGGGGACTGGCAGGTAACTTGGAGGAGTGAAGCAGTGACACTAAACACGCAGCACTTTTTTCCTCCATAAAGAAATATGCTCTCTCCTATTTTCTGATTGAAAGAGACCACCCTTCCCAGCCCATTTTTTCATGTCCCCACTTTGGATAGAGTCAAGGGTGTATGCAGTACCTAACATTCTTCTTGAGTATACAAATGCAATAAAAAAGTACAGCAATGGGCTCTGCTCTGGGGATGGTGCAGCGTGGTGAGGGTGACGATAAACTAGGGGCACATTATAAAGGGCCATTGGTGACCCAAGTCCCAGCCTATTGTGACTTTGCCACATTTTAGGCCTTATATTAACCTTCAGACTGTGGACAAAATCTTGAAGTAGAAAAAATTTCTATTTATTAGGTGGGTTCCTATTTCCCTTGGGTCACTCCCCTGGCTACCCAGGGCCTCTCACATGGCACCACACACAGTCTCGGTTCTGCCATCAGCACCTCGGTCTTGAAACACCATCATCAAATTCTCATTAACCAATAAGAGCCTAAGTTAGAAAGCCCTTGGTCAGTGTGCTGGGCACTGTTCTAGCTGTCTTCTGGACCTCTATACCTGTTCCTCACATCAGCCCTGCAGGTACGTGCTACCAAACCCCATTTGACAGGTGAGGAAGCTGAGGCATAAGGTGACAAATCCAGACACTTTCCTCCACAGGTAGCTCTTCAATTGCTGTACCCACAACTACCCTTTGAGGTAGTTAATCCAGAAGTTGACCTGGTCCCATAGACAAGGGAACGTTTGTATATGACCACTGTCCATAGACATTTGCATTGGCACAGGGTCTGTGGGGAGCCTGGTGCTCAGCTCAAAGGACAAAGGCTAATAGTGGCAGCAGCGGGCAGCGTGGACAGCCAATAGAGGACATGCTTTTAGGCAGGGATCCTTTGCCACTCTCTGATCCTACCCACTTTTTTTTATAAACACCTTATTACTTCGCATTTGCTCCCCTCTGATTCTCTGAGACAAGCCTGAGAGGGAAAAAGGGGCAAAGGTCGGGGAGGGAGGACTCTTCCTCAAGCAGCTCCTATTCAGTGCCCACATCTCTGGGAGAATCGTTCTATTTAAACCAAAAACTAAAGAACTGTGTATAGTGCCAGGTGGGTACTAGACTCATCAGAGGGATCACTTCATAAATTATATAAATGTCAAACCATTATTCTGTACACCTGAAGTGAACATAAAATAATATTGCATGTCAGCTCTAATTGAAAAATTAAAAATTTAAAAATAACAATAATGATAAATTTAAAAAATAAATAATAACATTTTATGTTTCTCAAAATAAATAAAGCAAAACAAAAAATTAAAAGGTAGGGAAGGAATGAAGGGAAAGCGATCATTATTTTCCTGCATTCTCCCTGAGTGATCACTGGCCCAAGCCCAGAATGCAGGTGGGTGACTCACTGCTGCTGACCAACTAGCTGTACTTGGTTTCCCTTGGTTTCTCTACACTGGGCATATGACAGGTATAGCTCAAAGACGATAAAACTGTCCGAATATATATCCTGGCTCAAATCTCGCAAAAAAAAAAAAAAAATCTGAATAGGCATATATTAATGCACTGACTTGAATCCTGTAAAGAGATCTCTACAGAGATACTTAAATAACCTATAAGAATGATAAAATTGTACAGCGAAATGCAATTTGGCAACAGATATCCAAAGCCTCAGAAAGTTTGTGCCTGTTCTGCCTGCAATTACACTTTTAGGAATTTATTGTAAAGAAAACAGTTGAATAAATTTAGAGAACTAAATATCCAGGGATATTTATCATAGCATGGTTTACAACCATTAAAGTTAGAAGAAGAAAAAAAAACCTAATGTAAATATCTGAAAATAGAACAACAGTTAGCTCAGTGGTTCCCAAACTTTTTTACACCAGGGACTGGTGCTCCTGTGAGAATCTAATGCCTGATCGTTCGAGGTGGAGCTGAGGCAGTGATGCCAGCCCTGGGGAGTGGCTGCAAATACAGATGAAGCTTCCCTCGCTGGGCTGCCACTCACCACCTGCTGTGAGGCCTAGTTCCTAACAGGCCACGAACCAGCCCTGTCTGCGGCCCAGGAACCCTTGAGTTAGCTGAATAAATGATGGTTCACCAGTGCAATAGGCTGCTATACACCCATTTAAAGTAAAGCTATACATCTATATTTATTGACATATTACAGTATGATTACAAAATGTATATACATCCTACGCATTTATGGACATAAAGTTTTATGAGTAATATACATGAAAATTTTAGCAAATATCACCTTCTAGAGTGAGATTTATAGGTGATTTTCATTCTTTTTTCTGTATAATTTTTTTTACAATGAGAATATGTTACTGTTATCATCAGAAAAAAAATTAATATATCTCCTTAAAATTATAAAGACAAGAATTTTGGGAAGCTAAAAACTTTTAAGAGTTTTTGTTTTTTTACATTTTCTCTTATTCCAGTTATTGTTTCATTCTCCTCTTGTACTGCATGTTTTAAGATAGAAATTGTCTTTCTTTCCTCAGAAGAAAACACCCTTTTTCCTTCAGATACTGCATTGCCCTGGCTGCTCAGAGCTGGCGTTCAATGAATATTTAATAATTCACTGCTTTGCAGGCGGACGAGGGGAAGCTGGTATTAAAGGAAGCCCAGGGTCCCCAGGAAGCATGGGTCTCCCAGGATTTCCAGTAAGAGTTCATGGTTTTGAAGCTTGAGTTTCGATCTGGAGAATGGAGCACTGGAAATAATACAGTTGCATTGCATATAGGTTATCAGTTTGGTGTCTGGCAAAGAAGAGGCACTTTACAGATAACTGTTGATTAAATAAATAAACGAATGATGTGTGAATGAAGAAGTTAATGAACTAATGAACTTATCATCCTTTAAAATGATATCAGAGACCGAAAGGAGATCAGTGGTTGCCTGGGGATGAGGCTGAGCCGGGATTGGCCACCAATGGGTTTGAGGAAATTTGGAGGAGTGATGGAAATGGCTTAACGCTGAATTATAGTGATTGTAACATAAATGTGGAAATTTACTTTAGAAATCAATGACTAGTATTCTTACAAAGAATACATTTTATGGTGTGTAAGTTACACCTCAATAAAGGGGTTAAAATTTTTAATTTGATTATTATAGTGAATGAGAAAGGTATTTGTGGATAAATAAATGAAATTATCTAGAGATGTGTGTTAAAATTTATCAATATTCTAACATAATCTGAATTATGATCATAGTTATAGCATATCGAATTAGATTATTGTATGTTGCCATGAATTGTATTAACTGAATTCTTTTCCAGTTTTGGAGGCAAAAACAAAGCAAAAAGGAAAAAAGCTTAAAATTATACTTGTGTGCCAAAGAAAGTTTCTGAAAAAAAAAATGTTCATGAAAATTGAAAATGTCTTGTTTCTACTTTTTTTTTTTTTTTTTGAGATTGCCACAAGAACAATTTTGCCCAAACGCAATGTAGACTCCTTTCTGTACCACCCTAGGGATTCCCAGGTGCTCGGGGTGATCCAGGACTTAAAGGAGAAAAAGGTGAAGCATCTCAGCCAGAGGGACAAGTGGGTGCCCCAGGGGATCCGGGGCCCAGAGGACAGCCAGGAAGAAGGGGCTTTGATGGAATTCCTGGAACCCCCGGAGTAAAGGGAGTACCAGGACCTAAAGGTGAACCGGTTGGTATCTAGTAACTTTTTGAAAATTACCCTCCTGTAGATGAAGTGCTCTGAAGTTAAGACAAGGTGATTTCCTTTCAAAGCCTTGGCCACTCATCACAGTTTGTCCCCCTAACTGCAGAATGAGGTATCTTCAGACCAGAGCAAATATTTATAGTATTTTGACAAATAAATAGATGACAGTCAATGGTCTTTTTAGCCCCAAGAAAATTCCATGTTGATAAGGACCTAGTTCCATACACAAGTTGCAATTCTATATTGGGGTCAAGTGAGTTTATAAAGAAGTTCAGAAAATGATGAATAATGGCAAGTTTTAGCCAATATTTGGAAAGGGCAATGTTCATTCGAGTAAAAATAAGTGTGGAAAAGGACAGACTATGTAGGGGTAGAAGTCAAATAAAGAGATCAAATATTTTGTCATTCACAATCTTGAAGATTCTATAAATTCAATCTCTTTTCGTGGGCTAGAATCTCTCACATGTGCAATTGAGAAATTCCTACCAGAATATATTTTTCTGTAAGAAATTTACAAGGCCTGCTGCCCACCTGTTCTATAAAATAACAATTTCTCCCAGGATTAATCAATGTTATCCAATAAAAAGAAGTTCCTTCAAACAGGGTACCATGGCAAACAAATTTAAAGATTCAATTTCAGACTCTTTAATGCCAGAATATGAATTGTGACTCCCCCAAAGCACTTTTTGGCTAGGAATAGCTAGCAGGGCCAGTGTTTCTCAGACCCTCCTTTGGCAAACTGCCAGGCTGTCCCCTAGTTAGTAATTATGCTCATAGAGGAACAGAGCTAGAATGCTTTTGGCCTCGTATTAATAGAGTTGGTGAAGATGTCCTAGAAAGTAAGAGAGAAAATCAAGGTGATGTGTTGTTTGTTATGCTCTGTCATTGTAAAGGAAGAAGGACCACTTAGCCATGCATGATATAAACAATGAAAAATCCAGTCAAATTTTTTATTTGGGGCCATCTGGGAGAGGAAAGAGAACTTTGATTATTTTGTCAAATTCAGTTTCTTCAAAACATACAATTTATTTTCAAAGTAAAAGCCTACAAAGACATTTTAAAGATATTTTATTTAAAAAATTAATACAGATGAACTATCTCTTTTGCAATGAAAATACCTGGTGAAACTCCAACGAATAAAGCTTTGCCATACTGGTTTAGAAATGTGCCATTAACATGAACATAACCCATAATGCCATTTGAATTCTTGGCCAATTTGAGCTACGTTTTAGGGGTTATTATCATATGGGTAGCATCCCACTGTAGAACACATCAAGTGGGACTCAAGAGCATTCCAAGTTAATGAAATATGGCTGAATTCCCAAGGGCACAAAACCACAGAAACCACAGCACTCTTATGCTAGTCACTCACGTGTTCAAATGCCAACTGCCTTTCAATCCCAGACCTTCTCAATGGCTGGTATCCATATTCGTGGTGATATTAACCTGTGCAAGGAGATACTGAATGAAGCACTGTCCACACATATTCCTGTTGTCACAGGCCCTCAGTGGTGAGAAGGGGGACCAGGGTCATCCAGGGGATCCTGGCATCCCTGGGTCCCCAGGACCTGCAGGACCAGCTGGACCACCAGGCTATGGACCGTGGGGAGAGCGTGGTCCAAAGGGCGCCCAAGGTGTTCCTGGAGCCCCTGGACCACCTGGAGAAGCCGGTTGGTTAGTTTTCTTTCCAGTCCTGTTTTCCTGTGGAGTGGGTTGGTGGTTTCCTAGAGATGGTGAAGCTCCCTCAAGACCATTGGATGTATAGAAACTTGCTTCCAAAGTAGAATATGTCAACGCGTAGACACCGGGAAAGAACATGTGGAATATGTAAGATTAAGTCCATTTTTTGCCCCTGTTCCTGAGTAATTCAGTTGAAATTTCCTAGGTAGACTGTATCCATTACTGATATACATAGATGGAATTAATGGATCCTGAGGGTGGAGTGGAAATTAGTTACAGTTAACAGCGGGGAGGCAAAAACCTAGGACGCTGACCTTGAGATGCTTCTTCTAAGCATCAACGATCCACTGCTCTTGCAAATTTGTTCTTTTTTGACCCATAACCCAATAAATGTTCCATAAGAAAAACTTCAAAATATCTAAGATGAATGAAGAAAAGTTGTCTGGTAATAGTTTTAGTCCTGTAACTTTTGGGATCCACCTGTGCTGAACACAGTTGCTAGATGCAGGAGGAATCTGATCCTTGGTATTTACCTGTGGCAAAGGATTGGGCAGATGAGAATTACACGTTACAGACAGTTTTAAGTAAATAATGCTACCATGGTCATTTTCTACTCCTAAAATCATTTTAAAGGGTGAGACCTAATAAACTAGAAGTCTCCAAATCTTTTTATAGCATCCCTCATCAGTAACAAAATTTTGAGTACACAGCCCCAAAGTATTCATACATATTATAAATCATGCACATATATTTCTGTCCACGTGTGTGTGTAAAACTTAATTTATGGTTACATTTACCTGCATATTTTTTTTTTGGTGCCTTACTTTTGAGGCTGCTCTTTTAATCCAAGAACCCATGGCAGCCCACAGTCCAAATCTAGCCTACTGCCTATTTATGCATGGTCCACAAGCTAAAAACATTTTTTTTATATTTTTAAATGATTGGAAAAAAAACTTTTGAATAATATGTTATAAAATTCAAGTTTCAGTGTCCATAAATTAAGTGTTATTGGCATACAGCCACACTCATTCATGAACATATTCTTTTGGCTGCTCTTATGCTACAATGGCAGAGTTGAGTAGTCGAGCCAGAGACCATCTGGACCACAAAGCCTAAATTAGTTACTGTCTAGCCCTTAGCAGCAAAAGTTTACTCAATCTTCTTCTGTTCTTTCTAATGGTGACTCCTTAGTGAAGGACTCCATTGTCCTAAAATATATCATCATCAAATGTCCCCATTACACTACTGTCAACCCATTTTTTTCTGTAAATATATGAAATTTATTTATAGAAATACTAATAACACTAATCATTGACATGTTCTTAATATTGGCCATTGTGGTCAGAATATTATCTGAAAACTTTACCAGCTGAGTAGGCATTATTTTCCCAATGACACATGAGAAACTTATAGAGAATTTAAGAAATATTCTCCAGCTCACAGACCTTATAAAGAACAAGGCCAAGCCACACTTCATGGTTTGCATAATATACCATACTTTCTTCCTAGGAAAACTAGTCACCTAATAAATATCCTACCAGTATTCACCAATTTTTAAACTGAATTCATATTAGCAATTTTTTTTTTAAATAGGCTCTCTTGCACTAGACCAGTATGTTGGACTAAAACAAGCCGTAGACAGTAATAGATGCTTATAAATACTTGTCAATTGAACAAGAAAGTTTCTATGGGTTGGTCATCTTTAAGCTAGTTTTGAAGCCTATGTAAGCAGAGACTATTTTTTATATTCCTTGGAATATGTCTGTAAACCCTTTATTATCATATCATACATTATATTTTCCCTCTGAACCAAGAAAAGCTTCAATATGCACACTAATCTTATGATTGTAATTTTATTAAGGTCCTAGGGGAGAATTCAACATTTTGACACCAGTCCCAGGCCCTCCAGGACCTCCAGGGCCTCCAGGCCGTGCAGGCCCCCGAGGTCCACCTGGTGAGTATGCACTTTGCCAAGTCTTGTGCGTGGCATCACAATAAAGGAAAAATAAAATCTTTGGCTCCCAAAGACAGCACAGGCCAGAGTTTGTCAGATAAAAAGCCAAAAGGCAGGGGACTTGCTGTCGTCCTTTGAGGTTATCCAAATCATTCCCATTGGTGCTTCTGATTCGAAAAGAGAATTGATATATAATCACTTAAGAGGAATTTGAGAGCAGAACATTCTTCATGGATATTTTGGTGGCAGAACAAGGAATGGTTGCCAGTGGGTGATCAGGATAGTACCTACAGCTTCTTCATGTGAAAATGTAACTTCCTTGCCAACATGATCTAAATTTAATTTTGTATGCGTACTTCACGATATCTTGAATATTTCTTTTTAGTAGTTATATTTTCAAAATTATTTGCAATTTCTAATAATTAGTCCATTGGATAGGAATGAGGAAGAAGTCAGTGTTATGTTAAAATCATTTCTTAATTTCCAAAATGTCTGGGATGACACAGAAACTTAGACATTTTGTTTCAAGGCAAGATAAAGGGAAGTGGCTAATGTGGACATGGATGTGTTTTTAAGGTTTCCCTGGACCCCCAGGAAAATGTGATAATCCAGGTGTTCCTGGGCCTGATGGTGAACCAGGAATTCCAGGAATTGGATTCCCTGGGCCTCCTGGACCTAAGGGTAAGTTAAAAAATTTTTAAACATAAGGTTCATTGTAGATATTTAGAAAATATAAATATATATATATATATAATAAATAACATAGGCAATACCCATAATATCCTTTAAAAAGATGTATTCCACTAGTCTTAAATGGGATAAAATATCTTACAATAATGTTAGGTAAAAAAAGCAGAATTCATGATAATTTAGGCAATTTCATTTCAATGCTATTTTTTAGTGCCTAGAAAAAGAAACTGAATGGAAATTCACCAAAATAATTCCTCTTGATAGTGATATTATGAAGTTTTTTTTTTTACTTCTTAAAAAATGCCTACATTTTTTACATCTATATATTTCTTCACTTTATATATTTCTTCATAATAAAAAAAGAACTATTAAATCACAAATAGCTGATTTCCCTATACACTCCAAAATAAATCCCAAAAGTTATTTTCCTTTAGGGCAAAAAAAAAATGTGCTCTTTCTCACCAAAGGGGAAACACTCCAAAGAAATCCAGATGCTGAGAACTTAAACAATAACCTGAGGCTCCCCAGTGACAAACACATTAAAGTCCTGTATAGGAGAACATATGAGTATTCTCAGTCACTAGGCCATCACATTGAACTTCAGATTTTATGATAATTTCATGTTTTTTTAATATTATTTTAAGTGTTTATTGAAATATAATCCATTCTGGTGCTTCATCTCTTAGTTTAACACATCATCAATATTTATCACACATCAGTTCTGTCCAAATATGGGAATATTGATCTCAATTTATAAGTATTTGAAATGGAAAGCATCATCATATTTCTCACGTGGTCACAAGAATGGCTTTGATTGTAATTTCCTGAATTTCTTCCCAGTGATCTCTGCAGTAGCCCAGCCTGGCCCATATTTTTGTGTGGTCCTTCTTGCACCCTGGATGAAGAAAACTGCATTTAAGCTTTTAACCCCTACAGAGTCACCCTCTGGAGGGAGGACCCTGAACTACCCTAAGAGCTTCTTGAAAGCAGAGTCAAAATTTCCCAGTTTAACCTAATGAATCTCATGAACTAAGTGTTATTTAAAAATAGGTCAAATTAGTGCACCAGGAAATGCTTTGAGCACAGCTCTGCTCCACTAGTTTCCTCTTCTAAATAGAGAAATATTGATCTGGCTGTACACTAAATATATAATATACTTAGAAAAAAAACAAATAAAACAATCAGCCAAATGGTCAACCAGGATCAGCAATTTAAAAACTTGCCCAATCAAAATTGTAGTGGTGCTAACCAACAGAAATGAGAAGGTAATCTTTTAAATTGGGAACCAATGTAACCTGATTTGGATTTGAATATAGTTTTTTTAATTGCTAATTTAGCAGTTGGCTTTCTCATCATTCAAGCTTTCGTAAAAACATATACAGCTGCTCGTCTCATAAAAACATTAGATAAAATAAGAGAGCTACTGTTCAGAATCTTTTGATGAGACTAATCCTACAACCTTTCTTTTTTCTCTGTAGGAGACCGAGGTTTCCCAGGACCAAAAGGATCACCAGGTTGTCCTGGAGAAATGGGAAGGCCGGGGTTACCTGGAAAGCCAGGTGTCCCAGGAGACAAGGTCTTTGAGAATTAAAATTCAGACTGATGTGGGGAGAGGACGAGCACTCACAGTTGGCCAGTTAGGATGTTTCTGCCAGTCAGGATGCTCTGTGTATAGAAATTATCAATATATTTGTATACGATAAAGATAGTGAATTTGTCTAAAGTTTCTTGAACCACCATCCCACCCTACCCCCTTTTAGAAAGGAAAATAGAAGGATTTAGAAGACAAGTTTGCTTCTCTATTCTTTTCTTAATCTTCAGAAATATTCAGAGCATTTTAAATGGGAGAACTCTCCAAAGAAACATGGCTAGCTATGAGAAAAAAACTATCAAGAGAAGAGACCTCTGGACTTTAGAGAAAATTCCACAGTGTTCTGAAAAAGTGGAAGCTCGAAAGAATTATCAAGTATAGTTTTATAGAAAAGTCAGCAACTAGAATTGAAAAGGAAAGTCGATGGAATAGTGGTGACTGTGCAAAACAGATTCAGAACCTTCATATTACAACTAACATAATTTCTGTGCCATAGGGAGAACCAGGACTAGCGATACCTGGAGAACCAGGAATACCAGGTTTTCCCGGAGAAAAAGGCAATTCTGGGGAAAATGGAGAAATTGGACTCCCTGGACTTCCAGGTCTCCCTGGAATTCCGGGCACTGGCGGGCTTGATGGACCACGAGGTACAAGAGCAAGTGCAATTACTTTTCTCCACTGTGAGCTCGTAAAATGCAGCAAATCGAACACTTGGGGCTGGAGAATTCTCAAAGTTCTAGATCAATAAATAGAAGCTGTAGGGCCTATTTATTTTTCCATTCAATATTGTTGCCCTACCTTTGTTTCTTCTTTCCTTCCTCCTTCCATTTTTCCATCTTACTGAGGTTCCTCTACATAGGATATATTAATGATATTAAATATTGGCCCCATTTGGGGGAGAAAGTTACAGAAGAATGGTTGGGATAGCAGTACTCAGACCTTAGGTTTTGGCACCTGAACATTTTATATTTGGGGGCTCTATTTTACAGGGGATCCAGGGCAGCCTGGACCACCTGGAGCAAAAGGACTCCCAGGAAGATGCACAGTGGGTCCCAGGGGACCCCAAGGACTTCCAGGCTTAAATGGATTGAAAGGGCAACAAGGTAAGAGGAGGCCCTCTAGACCAGTCACTAGATGGGCAAGTGGCTTGGGACTGCTACTGTGTGTTTTGCTGTTTAACAGCAGAAGTTTCTAGTAATCAGGTCTGACCACTGTTCAGTGGGAAATGCTATTTCAGAAATATAAACCCATTGCCACAGATTCATTGCAGCAAGTACCACCTGTAGAGTGAGGGACCTCAAGTCAGTGTAGTAAGTTGTCTGTGCCTTGCATGCAAAAATATGAACACTAAATATGTAGATAGATATATATTTACATACATATTTATATATATATATATATATATACACACACACACACACATACATACATACACACACACTCTGGAAAAAGGTTTTACCTTTATAATTGTATTAAAGTCGTAAATTTATCCTTATTATTAAAACAGAGTGAATGTATGCAAAAATACCCATTTGACAAGTTATAAACTGAAATATATAATTGGTTGCTTTAAAACAACATAAAAGAAAGGTGTGAAAATAAATCTAAATTATGCAGACTACTGTTAGAGTGTACAGCTGAAACTTACTGGATTTTGTTTACCAATGTCACCATAAAAAATAATAATAAATAAATTTAAAAAATAAAAAATTATGCAGACTAGATGGTCCAGATAATGAAAATTTACTCTATCTTTTTGGCTCTTCTCAGCGAGATCTGTGAACTGTGACTGGGGGAAATCCTTTAGAACTCAGCTTATGCGAGTGGGCTATCACAGTGCTTAATGTGTTCACACAAACAAACCTGTGACCAAGACATTAATTGCAGTGGTGTTCTTAGTGTTCTCAGAAGTATCTGGTGGCTTGCTCCGTGTGAGTGGCTCTGAATGTATTCTGCAAGCTAAAGACTGAGCCACAGGCATAAAGTGCAGTCCTAGGATGTACCGGCAGGACTAGAAAGTTGACCTAAATTCTACATTCTTACTACTGCATGAGTCATTGAAACAGAGAATGTTAAAACCAAAAGGGATCTTCAAAATTTTATAGAAGGGGATGGAAATGAATCAATCCAGTAGGAATGTGTTTTGCTCAAAATCACACAGCTAACTATTTATAGCCATAAAATATTTTTGGAGTTGGTGGGGAATGCAATTATGTGTTCATTCATTCATTTGTTCATTTGATCATTCAAATATAGGCAGAAGAGGTGAAACAGGACTAAAAGGAGACCCAGGTATTCCGGGCTTGGATAGGCCAGGATTTCCTGGAGAACCTGGACCACCAGGAATACCGGGTCGTCGAGGTGAGATGGGACCACCTGGTCAAAAAGGATATCCAGGAAATCCAGGATTTGCAGGGCCACCAGGTATCCTTTTCTTGTGCTTTTACTGTCCTTCTGCTGTCTTCCTCTACATTTTTCTTTTCAGGTGGCTGTATAAACTGGACATAGGAATAGGCTTTTGACTCTATGCTTCTCTTTCCATTAGTATAAGTTTTTCCTTCTGAATTATTTGTAAGCGACCAGAGGGCAGGGAAATGGGATGATCACATTTCACAACTTCTTAGGATACAACGATATTTGCTGTGTAATCTTTTTTATATATTGCTAGTAAACTATATTTACTCATATTTTGTTCAGATTTTTTGCATCTCTATTCATAAGGCATACTGGTCTGTCTTCTTATAATGTCTGGTTTAGGTATCAGAGTAATGCTGGCTTTACAGAACAAGACAGGTCATGTTTCCTCCTCTTAAGTTTTCTAGAAGAATTTGTAAAGAATAGATATTCTTTAAACGTTTGATAGAATTCAACAACAGAGTCATCTAGGTCTAGGTTTTCATTTCTGGGGATCTATTCATTTGTGGATCTATTCAGATTTTCTATTTATTCTTGAGTTAGTTTTGATAATCTATGCCTCCCTAGGAATTGGTTCACTTTATCTAAATTATGTAATTTGCTGGCGTGTCATTGTTTGTAGTATTCTCATAATCATTTTTATTTCATCACGATTTTTATATTTTATATGCTTGGTAAAAATATTCCAAGAGTCTCCACATGCATAAGAACCTCCCTGATCTTCCTTTCAAAGAAGAACCCAGAATGACAACTTAATCTGAAAATTATTCTTTCTTTCATATTATTAAGCTACCATCACATGCCAGCAGAGTTCCAGACCATAAAGACACATTGCTGGATAAGACTTCACCTCCGACAGTGAGGGAGAAGAGAATAGATAGATTTGAAAACTAAGTTTAACTCTAGACAACTGCCGTAAAGAAAATAAAATAAGGGACTATAACAGAAAGCTACTGGATTGAAAGGAGAGAACATTCCAAGATTTCAACATATCCTATTCTCATCCACAAATGTGATTTGCTACCAGTGACTTCTATAGGATGTAGCAAAGGTCATTCACTGACCCAAATGTGGTTATTTTCCTCTTTCCAGAAACCATGCCCTCACCTCCCAATATTTCCTTCTAAGTGTGATTTACATTATTTTATGGAGCATTATTTGAAGGTGCATCTCTCATTCTGCACAACATGTGCTGCTTTGCATTACTTTGTTTCCACAGGTGAAAGAGGAGCGGTTGGGATGATAGGCTATCTGGGACACATTGGCCTTCCAGGGCCTGCTGGGAACCCAGGCCCCCCGGGACGAAAGGGTGAGTGATGGGGGGCTTTCCAGCAAACAGGAGGCGCAAACAATGTTCATTTATTTAACAGCAAAATGAATTCTATTTTATTCTTTGTGAGAAAAATAGTTCTGAGAGAACCAATATTTGATTTTACTGTTTTCTGTATTTCTTTTTTCCCATTCGAATGGGATCATATTTTCTCTGTGCTGGTTTATATACTTTAGTTATGGGGCTGCCTCTTTGGGGGATACTCTCAAGTTGTCAATACTGTTAACCATTTTGCCTTCTTTTTTTTTTTTTTTTTTCATTTTGTTCTATGGTAAACACCGTTACCGTCTGAATCCTTATGAGTTACTTAAGGATTAAGGAACTGCTGTTTTTATTCTTATTTTATAGGTAGCATTGGAATTCCTGGAGTGAAGGGTGAGAGAGGACCTTCAGGAGCCAAGGGGGAAGAAGGGGACAAAGGACCTCCCGGGCCTTCTCAAATATCCCACTTAGTGGGGGACAAAGGGGAACCAGGCCTCAAAGGTAGAGACCGCCTTACACTGAGAACCAGAACATCAGAGCTGACTCTGAGACCAAGAATTATCCAGGCAAATCCTCATGGCTGGCTAATGAGGACAGTGAGGGCCAGTGTTTAGTTTCCTGGCCACAGTCGCACAGGCCTTTGGTGGCCCACGCCTGGACTAGAACTGGGTCTTGTGTGCCTTGCATAATAATATGTGGCCTCCTTAAGGCATAACTTTTTATTTCTAAGTCAGTTCTGCATGTTGATGTGCTGTGTATAAATTGTCACTTGTCAATTTTAAAAGATAAAGCTCCCAAAACCCCATTTTGCCAAGTAAGAGAGAAAGCTAAACCCTTAGGAAATGCCACATGAAAACCTTCCCTGGCTGATATAGAAACCTCCACCCCAAATTCTGCTTTATTCATTCCATCAGCTGTTGAGATGAATTTTTCTCATTGCATCTAAAAACTGTTTCTCATGCTCAAAATCCTTTGGAGAATAATTATTAAAAAGAAAGTCTGTTTTAATTAAAAATTAATGCTTTGGAATGTTGTTATTAGCTGTAGCTACTAGACTAAAATTCAAACCAAATCAAATTATTTCAAGTTATTTGAGCCCTTTCTGTGACAGTTCTTGTTATATGATCAGTACAACCAATATAAAATCAAATTTTAAGAAAGCCTGACTTTTGATCTTCTTGACCAATTTTTAATCCCAAGTAATTTAAAAAAAAAAAACAGAATTTCTATGTAAAATAAAGTGTTTGCAGATTAAACTTAGCAAGGAAGAATAAAGGAAAATTGTGTTTCCAGTTGCAAAACCATATTAACTTTCGAGTATTTTGTAACGAATTTTGAGAAGTGAAATTGTGTTCAACAAATATTTATATGCTTGGCACATGAAGATTTATAGTCCAGGTAAAGATTTGCTAAAAAAAAACACAGGGTTCTGTAGATGGTGTGAGAAAAGCTGAGTAGTCGTCTTTCCCAGAATTAGGAAGGACTTGGCAGAATTCGAACTTCTCAGATCAGCTTCTTTACCTCTTGCTCTTTGCCTGTCTCTCCAGCTATATGACATTTATTTACTTAATAATTCTTTCTCAGTACCTATTAACTAGGCACTCTACCGTGTCCTGAAGGCACAGAAATGAACATGGCAGGAGCAAATGAATGCACTAAATAGTATACAGTTTTAGATGATGATAAATCATAATGGAAATGGAAAAACAAAGGTTAGCAAAGAGAATAATCAAATGCACTGGGTACTCACCACTTCTTCACAAATGTTGTGTTCTTGCCTGGGAATCATGTCCCATTCCATGCTTTTTTCCACCCAACTAGCTCCCACCTGGTCTTCAAGACTGAGCTAAGAAAATATCCCTTCTTCCAGAAATTCTTCCCTGTCGCATATTGCACCTAACTCTATTACAGAACTTATCACATCAGGTGGCAATTATTTGTTTACTTGGCTGTCTCCCCTCAAAAAGCTAAAAACTTGGAGAAAGGAAACATGATTTATGTCTCCAGGACTCAGCACAAGACCTGTCTATCAATTCGATACTTGACCCATATGAATATAAGGATGTAAGCAGGAAACAGCCAAGGAAAGTGAATCTGCTAGAGAAAAGTCACAAAGCCAGGCCGTAGATGGTAGAATGCTTCAAATGCCAGTGGAAGAAGTTCGTAATTTACACTGTAAATAATAGATTCAAGGAATATTTTTGAGCAGAAAAATAATGTGCTCAAAACCAGATTTTACAAAAGTAGCTTGGTGGTGTGGGAAGTTTATGAGCTTTCCAAACTGCAGAACTGGGTTCAAATCCCAACGTTATCCCTATGGACAATGAGACCCTAGGTGAGTCCACTGATTTCTTAGAGTCAGTTTTCCCACTTCTACACCCAATCTAGAAAGGATAGACAGAAATTACCTGCATGTTAAATAATATTCAGAAAAGGAAATAATGTCTGTCTTATATTAGTTAGTTAATATATGTTAGTTATAATTAATGGATTGAGAATGAGATAATCCAGACAAAAATAGTATGGCATATGGTCCTGTTATTACTAATATTAAAAATTATTTTAAAAAAGAAGATACAGTTTGTGTTTAGAGTGTTAATATTATAATTGCTAGTTTTCTTTGAGAACTGACTCATGCAGGCCACTTTACTAATGATTTATGCATATTATCTCATTTAATCTTATTTTTTAAAAGATATGTCCACATCTGCCCATGCTCTTTGTAAATATGCTATGCTATATTATAATAATAGTTCATCAATTTTCATCTGATTGCAGATAACTCTGATAAAATCATAACCTGTAATTTTAATACATAGTTTTTAACTTTAGGCTTTGCAGGAAGGCCAGGGGAGAAAGGGGACAGAGGCATTCCAGGGTTACCAGGTTTCAAAGGACTCGAAGGGCCACCTGGACTACCAGGACCACCAGGTATAGCTGATTCTCTAATAGAAACATAAGGTTTGAAGTTTTCCTAAATCTAAATGTAACAAAAATATGTTTCTAGGTTTACTGGGTCAGATCTGAATTCTGCTCCAAAAGTGATCCAACAGAAATTTGCTTTTAAATTCAACCAAACCAAAAGTGTTTATAGTTAGCCTACACTAACTAAATTTTATATATATTATATATATATATTAAATTTTATATGTATATTACATATATTATATATACATATATATATTAACCTACCTAAAGTTCCATTCTAAACTAAAAATTTTATTTTGAAACTGCTATTATGTATTATAAAAATTGATCACAGTATCACATATCATAGAAGAAAATCAGGTGATGCTTTAGAGGTTTTCAAATTTGCCTCTAACTTTTTTAAACAAGTTATTGAGATCAAAGTAATTTTTTATACAATTAAAGGAGCTAGCTCTCTTTTCTCTATAATCACATGAGTGACAAAATACATTACATGACAATAAAATTTCGTATTGAATATAGAAATCTATTACTGTACTGTTGTTGCAAGGGCCCCTCTTTTCTGCTAGCATTGGTCCTAGGATGATTTTGATGTTTGAAATCCAGGCCTGCTGCCAAGAATCCAACTTTCTAATTTTACATTTTCTGGGTTCTCAATACTCTCCTTATATGAAGGTAAAAAAAAGCAACTAAACTAGTATTTAAACTAGCTAGTTTTGCTGCTCTGCATGCATTCATTCATGCAAACAACAAATAGTTATTGAGCACCTACTCTGTCTAAGAACCATGCAGGCCATGTAACTACTTATTTGTTCTCAAGGCCCCAGAGGAGATCCAGGCAGCACAGGGAGTCCTGGAGAACCAGGACCACGTGGTGCGCCAGGAAGCACGGGGAACATGGGGGTGCCAGGTACTGTATACACTCCAGTTATGAGCCTACAAGCTCACGATGAGTTCCCAATTCTAGATTTTCTGTGTTGTTTGTTGTTTTGTTTTTCCACTTGGTAGGAAGTTGGTGTAAAATAACTAGATTTACTTTTAGACAAATGTATTATTCAGTTATAGAAGTTGAGTGAGAACAAAATAAATATTCACATGCGTAAAAATTATTCATTATATTACCAGATGCATTAATGATTCAGAAAAAGCCAACTGACTTCCTAGGAGAAAGATGATTTGTGCAAAGGCCTGAAGTAGAACACTTCGAGATCCCTGTGTTTACTCATTTTACCTAATTTCTTTCCTAATTTCAGGAGCTAAAGGAATGAAGGGAACTTTGGGACTCCCAGGTCTACCTGGAAGACCAGGTCTCCCAGGTATTCCTGGTCTCCAAGGAGATAAGGGAGAGCCAGGTTATTCAGAAGGTACAAGGCCAGGACCACCAGGACCAAAGGTATATAGACCACTGAAGTATTTACATTTTGGTGGTGGAATAAGAGTCTCTTTAAATATCAAGTATATGGATTCAATGTGGACAGGGAAAAACTGGAAAATATTATATTTTCAAGTAGTTATTTAGGTTTTTTATGTCCTATCTCCACAAATGAGGATGTCAGTCACATGGCTGTCAACCTCTGAGCTTATTTCCCATGGTTAGTTTCAACTCCCAAGGAATTTCTCTTAACTGTTCCTGCAATTTAAGTGTGATGCCAGAAGGAGGCAGTGAGCAGAGGTCCACACAACCTGACCAGAGCAGTGTTTCTTTTTCCTGTTCTATAAGGTTGTCTGTGTCTGCTGTATACTCACCTCACACAGACTTACAGAAACAAAGGTCTAAACCTGGTAATCAAAAGCACTTGACTTATTAAACAACGATAAAAGATGTAAGATAGCTTTAGAGCATCGTTAAAATGCAAACACAATCCTAAGATACCTACATTTATCTTTCTCAGTTGTTTTGAAACTTTAACCACGTTCATACCATTACACAGAATTTTATCTTGTCTGAGTGTTCGCAGTGCTTGTGCTCTGGTTACTGGAGGTTGGATTTTGAAGCCTTTGCTAGCTTGTTGTACCGAGCAGCAACCAAATGTTTCAGTGGGGGGTCAGCTGTTTTTGTTTTTGATTTTTTAGTTTTATTTTCTTCCAACCATTGTGTGTATAGCAGCTATATTAAGAGTCAGAGCTGGAGAATGATTGATTAATAGAAGTTCCATAAGTAGGGGTTTTAACACAGAATTCCACAGACCCCCAAACAAGTCTATGGAACCCAAAGAAGCCTGCTAATCTCCTGAAATTAAATGTAAAAAAATTTTTTTATAGGGGAGAGCCTATATTTTTTATCAGATGTTCAAGAGTATATTACTCCAAAATTTATAAAACTTGTTACTAAGGGGGCCTTTTCCCTGGCTCTGTTTTGAGCCAATAAAATATCACCATTCCTAAAGATTTCCACCAATAATGTTTTCCATCAGTAATTTCTAAAAATAACAGGAAAGAAATGTTATTTAATTAAGTTTTTTGGAGTAACATTGGTTAATACAATTATATAATTTTCAGGTGTACATTATAATTTAACATCTGTGTATTCTATTGTGTGTTTACCACCCAAAGTCCAGTTTCCTTCAGCTACCATATAAGGAAAGAAAATTTTTAGAAGCCACACAGACCCAAGAAAGTAATTTGGAGGACAAATAAATTTCCTTTGTCCTTTATTTTTAGACTAGATCCTCAGAAAACCAGGGAGAGGCTCTTTTTGCTGCGATATTTTCTCAGCGAGAGATCATTTTATACTTAATTCATGTTCAGTTCATGAATAGGTTTATTTAGATTTAGGGTTTTCATAGGTAACCACAGAAGAAATTTTTTAAATTGTGCGTTGAAGACAAAAGAAGCTGGTTTTAAGATGCTGGTAAATCACAGTAACAGAATAATATATTTTAATCGGCTGCTATGGAGATTTTGTCAGTCACCATCGAATCCATATGTGCTGACTTATCAAAAAACTGAATAATAGATTTAATGAACATTAAACCATGGAAGGACATTTTTTACATGTGATTGACATGCTTTTATCTGTTTGCATTGTATTCGTAGGACACATATCCATTTGATCTATTTCTTTCCTATCCCTGAGTTAATCATCAGAATTTGAAATTATACATTTGATTATTTTCTGGCTCCCCACTGGTCTCTAAAGCTACATGAAGGCAGAGACTGTATATATCACATATCTGTATATATTACATATCTGTATACAATCATTATTATATTCCTGGTGAGAGCCAGCTTCATGGGCATGCTACTCATGTAGCTACAGAGGTTAGGAGTTAAGAGGGGTTCCATGCTTCATTTAATGCTCTGCCACTGCTATCTTGGACTGCTTTAAAATTGCTTTAAAAGGGAGCTGTATTTTCATATTGTGCTGGGCCCCGCAAATCATGTAGCCATCCTGTTCCCAGCACTTATCACATAGCAGACGCTTAATATGAATTGTAAGTAAGTAAGTAAGTAAGTAAGTAAGTAAGTAAGTAAGTAAGTAAGTAAGTAAGAAAATAAATAAATAAATAGATAGATAGATATAAACAAATTCAAACAGAGTTTATGCTTAATTCTGATCCTATGTCCTGCTTATATGAGAATTTTAAAGGTGTTTGACTGAATTTAAGGGAGAACCAGGATTGCCAGGTGCCGTGGGAAAGAAAGGAGAAAGAGGGCCACCTGGCGCCCCTGGACATTCAGGGCCTGCCGGACCGGAGGGAGTCCCTGGAGATCCTGGGAGTCCTGGCCACCCAGGTGAGCACTGGAAGCTATAAGCATGACACTTAGCATGACTCTCACCTCCTCTGTAGACAGAGAGCTGTTTAGGCTTTTGCACTATAGTTGCTTCTATTTAACTTTCATCTTCAAATTCTAAGACACTGAGACCCAGAAGGAGTCTTATTTTACTGATCAGCCAGTTTGGTGGACTGAGATCTGAAACCCTGCACCCCTAAACCAAACTTCTGAAGTGCTGCCTCAGTGAATTCAGCCTATAGATATGATATGTTAGTTTGTGCCCCAATTTTATAATCATCGTATTAGTTTTTGTAGGGGTTTCCACAACAAATAACATGGACAGGGTAGCTTAAACAACAGAATTTTTTTTCTCACAATTCTAGAAGCTAGAAGTTTGAGATCAAGGTATCAGCAGGGTTGACCTCTGAGACCTTCCTTCTTGACTTATAGGTGGCCACCTTCTCCCTGTGTCTGTGTCCAACTTCCCTCTTCTCATAAGGACACCAGGCTTATTGGATTAGAACCCAACCCACTGACCTCATTTTAACTTAATTGCTTTTTTAAAGACACTATCTCCAAAGATAGTGATATTCCAAGCCACTGGGGGTCAAGACTTCAGTGTATGAATTGAGAAGCAACATAATTCAACCTGTAACACTGTTGTGATTTTTTTTTTTTTTCTGGCATGTTTCAAGGTTGAGCATTGGCTTTTTTTCTCATTTGCTTAGATTTCAGTTTTTGTTTTCTTTTATTAAAAACAACTGCTAAGCTACTGGTTTGTAGCTTCAGGTCTTACTCAGGAAGGGAATATTTGAATTATCTTTTCAAACACTGAAAGGTTCCATGGGTTTGCTGTTAATTCCCAATTAAAGCAATAAATCAGATATTGAGTGGTTAATATGGTTAGTGAATGCACATCTATGAAAATGATTTGACACATTGCTGTGCTTCTCTGTGGAAATAGCATCCGGGACAAAAGCCTGAGGTGACCAGTAGCAAGACTGCTTCCTGGAGGCCAGAGTGAGCTCAGTTAACTATAAGAAATGACCATTTCAGCCATTGTTGTAAACATTTGTCTTTTGGTATTTTTCATTTACAGGAAAGCCAGGTCCTGCTGGTGATCGAGGGTTTAAAGGAATCAAAGGCTTCCCTGGCTTTCCAGGAACAAAAGGCCCTCCAGGTTCCATTTTTGTACTTTGTCTCCTTCTCTTTCCCAAGGGGGTACGTTTCCTCTTGAGTGTTGACTCTGTATGCCTCTGTCTCTGAGCCATGACTGCTCTTTACAAAGTAGTGACCAGTTACCCCGTTCTCAGACAGAAATGCACAAAAGGGAGGTCAGGTATTCATACCTAATCTAAATATCTGCCAACGTGGACATCCCAAAGTGATAATCCTCATGACTGTATGAATGTGTTCAGTCTTCCCTATGAATTTAGCTTCACATCATAGCTAGAGCTCTGATCAATGAACACCTTTACCCGAATTACACATATACACATCTGGCCCACAGGCATTGAATGGCATTTTTTCTTTTAGGTCCTCCAGGATTCCCAGGAAATCCTGGACCAATGGGTATGAGAGGTAACCAAGGATGTGATGGAATTCCTGGGCCAGCAGGAGAAAAGGGAGAATCGGGTACAACTTGCTCATTATCTGGGCTCCACTGGTTTTATTTTGCATGAAATAATTAGTGACACTGTCATCTTTCACTGCTCTGGAGAGTCTTCTGTCAGAAGGGATGCTTTGATGTGTTCTGGGTGTAGGATCATTAATCTTCCTTCTGTTGCCAAAGTGAAATTGACCTAGTGCAAATTTTATATATATAAAATTTCATTCATTCATTGAAATTTCATTTCATTCATTTTATATATATATATTTTATATATATATATTTATATATATATTATATATATATATTTATATATATATTATATATATATATAATGAAATTAACCACATATAAAATGTTAATATGCCAAAATTACCTCTTTCAGGTTTTCTGGGGGCACATCCAGGCCCAAAAGGGAACCCTGGTGCTCCGGGTGAGTTCTTTCTGATATATGTTTTTGAGGACAGAATCAATTCAATATGCCTGAAATATAAACTTAACATGCTGCATTAAAGAAGTCCCAGTGATAGATAATATAGGATGTCTATATTCTTAGCATTCAATAACAAAGACTTAAGTATTACCTTCATGATAAAGTGAATGAATTAGAAACTGTGACCCAATATTGGAATTTTTTCTTCTATAAAAGTCTTTAAAAAAAAAACCCTGAGTATTTGCTTTGTGTTTGTCATTAGCATGGTTTAAATGTGTCACGTCCTACGTAAAAGGACGAAGGTGGATGAAGGTGGTGGCTTCTCAGTGAGCATCCCTACTATATAATATATATATATATTATATATATATATTAGCAGTTACTACTGCTATTCTGAGATGCAGTAGTAACACCACCCCTTTCTTACCTCCTATCTTTGTAGGTCCAGTTCCAACCCCCAGAGCCCCTTGGGGCTCACACTACTGTTTATACAGGGCTATCCAGTAACTCTCCAACATCTCAGACATGGCAGTTTACTGAACATGTCATTCAAAGTACATTCAAGATTTTCGTTTGACAGACCACAATTCTGGATTTCTCCCACCAGTGTTTTATAAGATAAAGCAGCTCCTTTTAACTTTTTCCATTTTGTAGAGAACCTGACAGAAGAAATACTAGATTATTTGCACCTTTTATGACCCTTTTTAGCTGTGGGTCCTGTGGATAGGAGTATTTTATTAGCAAGGAGGCCTGTCCCTGGTTATCGACACTCACCAGGACCAGCAAGGAGTAGCCCTATGCCACTGAGAAACTCACAGAGGAGAAGAAACATCCTCCAGACCTGTCCGCTCAGCTGCAAAACTATACGAGAGCTGTCCTTTTTCATTTGTTTCTGGGTGATTTGATAGTCCTCCTGGTGGAGCTCAATGTCCCCACACCTGTCATAGCCCTCCCTCCCCCATAAGCATGAAGGATCTCCTGGTCTCATCCACATAAAATGCAGGCCCCACAGTTTTAGAATTATGGCCAAAAGGAGCATTTCTGTTCATTTTCCTGGGCTAATCTCACATTTTAACTACTTGGAATGAGAACACTTTAACATCTCATTGGAAATAAAATTTGATCTACAAAATTATCACACGTAAAGTAAAAAAAAATAATTTGCTCAAAAAAATAACAAATAGCCTAATTATGTGAGTAAATGATTGTGAACCTCAGTCCCTTGAGGGTAACTAAATAGGAAGAAGATATTGGGTCTTGGAAGGTAGGAATCCTTTTCATTAATTTGCCCAAATCCTAAAAAGAAATCGCATTGTAAAACAAGGAAGCATTTTAACAGAGTCAGATGATATGACCTGAGATGGCATCTTGGTGCCTCAGACCACTGAGGCATTACGGAAACTTATCACACCTTTCTCTTTGTAGGGGCCAAAGGAGACAGGGGCGCCCCAGGCCTGCCCGGCCTCCCTGGCAGGAAAGGAGAAGTGGGAGACGTCGGGCCGCAAGGCCCCACAGGCATGGTGGGGCTCCCGGGGCCACCAGGGTTTCCTGGTGCACTCGTCCCTGGCCAAAAAGGAAATCAAGGCCCACCAGGCTCAAGAGGAAACCCAGGTATGGGGTCTCCTTTTAAATAAACGAATGATAATAACTTGACATTAAAAGCTTTCCATCTTCCCCTCGTGAGGCTTTGCGGCTGCTTTGTCCCCCTGGTCTTCTGCATCTTCCCATCCACACGTGGCCCCTAAAGTTGTTGTGGCAGAGGAGCCTGTTTGGAAAATTAGCAAATACCACGTTAATGAGCCTGAAAGAGAGACATGCATCCATTCACCAATATTTTTTGGGCTCTGCCATGTGTCAGGTACAGATCCTGCTCCAACAGAACTTCTTCAAGGAGAAATGGTTCTTGCCTTGTGCCAGGTGTTTTCCTGGCAATATCTCATATTGTCTTTACCATGATTCCATCATGCTCCAAAAGGTGGGGGGAAATGTTTGGGGTGACAGAAGGGGAAGGGTTTGCACGTGTTTCAAAAGAATCCCCAACAGAACCTGCCAGGCTCCCCAGTTGGCAACACTGACAGGCTCTCTGTGAATTCAGGTGAACCCGGTCCCCCTGGACCTCCAGGGGGTCATGTAAAAGGCATCAAAGGAGACAAGGGATTTATGGGCGAGCCTGGCCCAAGAGGACCACCTGGAACTATAGGAGACCCAGGGCCACCAGGTCGCCCGGTAAGTTGGGAAATTATTTCGACTTCTTACATTTTTCCAAATCGATTTCCAGGGTTGGATGTATGTGAAGTAGCAAAAGCTTCCCATTAGTAATGCTTCTGTGCGGTGCATCCAAGGGAAGACAGAGCCCAGAAGGTTCAAAGACTCAAAGACTAAAGCGTTAGACAAATCTGGCCTCTAAAAGTTGGTTACATGGGACCCTTCTCTGGGCCATTCCTCACCTTTGCTTGTTTAATTTCTGAACAAATCCAGTGATGGAAGCTTCAAAAGACACCTAGGAGTTTGCAATCATTCTAGATGACACCATATTTTTTCTCTTTAATACACTTTCAAGGGTTTCTGTGCTATCCCCTAAATATTAGTTTATTTTCTCCCTATGATGCACTTTCCAGTGCATGTAACTAGCTGCCATTTCCTTCCAAATATTTTCCCTGCTGATAAATACCTGAGTTGTTTTTAAAATTCAATTTAATTTTTCACCAATCCTGCCTCTGAAGGTATATCCTAGTTTGTCAACATCTCCCATAAAAAGCAGGCCCTGGGATAAACACCTTCTAGGAGTAAGAACTCAGCACCCTACAGAGCAGCTAGAGAAAGGAAGTCTCACTCTCTGAACATCGCCAGTTTACAATCCAACCCAAAATCCACGTTGAGCTACGGCCGACGAAAGGCCATGTGCCTTTTTCTTATGAATGGCTACTTTATTTCTTGCTCCCTTATTTCTTGTCTGTTTATTTGTGACTTAAATACGGGACTTTCACATTTATCTTTCTTAAATGTCACCCTGTTTGTTTAGGCTCTTGCTCCCAGCCTATTGCTATCTCTCAACTTACAACCTCTCAATCAACAGCTCGGCCTAGCTTCCCTAGCTTTCTCTTAGCGGCATATTTGAAAAGCCTGATTCCTCAGTTTACATCAAATTTTTAGAGATGGATGAAGAAAATCAGAGTTTTGTCACAGATGTTCTGCGTTTCCATCAGTGAAGGGTAACGAGCAAACTGCGCGTCTCACTGTCAGGAATCGCAGATCTTAAGCTGTCTTAAGATCTCTTGGTGTCTTGGTTTCTAGAATCTACTTTTTAAAAACCCTTTTTAATGAGATATTTGCCCATCTCCAGTCTTAGGTATTTCTCACATTTGCCACGATTCTTTGAAAGTGGCAAACGCTGATCTTGTGATCACATCAAAAGTCCTTCCATGGACACCGGGATGTGGGAAGTCTGGTTTGGAATGGTGATTCACTCAAGTATTTATGCCAAGTTTCCAAGGTCGGTCTAAGCTTCTGCACTTCGAAGATAATTCTTCTTGATGGATGTCTAAACTGGCTTGGTGCCTTTACTGGCTCTTTCCTTGCATGGAACAGCACCCTCTCCACCTACGGGCTGGGCCTGGCACCTGGCCCTCCTTCCTGGTTATATCTACCTCTGGAGAACAGCCAGACTTCAGAAGTCCTTGATCAGATGGTTCAGTTTGCTCTCCCTCCTTTTTTAATCTCACACCACCTTATCCAAGCGTTAGGGCTGCTTCTTCATTTGGTGTTCTTGCTTCAAATACAGCTGGCTTGAAGGCCAATCTCGTTATTCTTGGCATTTTTTGTGTTCATTGTTCTCGAGTGCTAACATTCTGTCTCAATTCACATGGACATAAGCAGATTTACCATATATTCTGACATATTTGGCTCTTTTTGGAAGCCCTGTTCCCTCCCATCTCCTCCTATGTCCTTACTTGAGTATCTCCTGGCTACAGTAGAGCAGTTAGTGTGGGCCTCAGAAGAAGGGAGCATCTCCTCCCAGTCAGATCACTGCATCTTTATCAAAAGTGTGAGTCAAAACTCCCCCGACAACCCCTTCATGCTCCCATCCCTGGACACTTTACCTCTCTACAACTCTGACAGGGAATAATTCATTACTCTGCTGGCTTAGTTAGAATGCAAATTATAGTTTTCATTCCGGCAATCTAACGCCTGCTCTTCCTGTCCCCTCCTATCCAGCACCCACATACGTTAGCATCAGCAGTTATGTTTCCTTGGGCTTAAAGGTAATTTAGATTTTTTTTATTGAAAATGGTAGCCCTAAGGAGAGGTCTAGGTGGCAGAGGAGTTATAGGTGAAATATGGATTGGCAGGCGAAAATGATGTCTGTTAACTTCAGCTTATTCTTACTCGATGTAATATTTTATTCTATTTGCTTTTTAAAGAAAATGCAGTGAATAGTGTGGTTTTTAAATATTGTGGTTCTGCTCCCTTTTATTTCAAATATAGGGAGCACCAGGCATTCCGGGTCTGCCAGGGCTCAGAGGTGATCCTGGATTCCAAGGATTTCCTGGCATGAAAGGTACTGTTTTTGTATTTATATAAAGGTACTACTTTTTGGATGCAAATTTAATGACTGAGATTCATATTTTAGTGCACACAAATATTTCCTGAACTCCCACAGTCACCACAGACAGTTGGGGTTACTACAAATAGGGCCTCAGTACAAGTGAAGAAGAAAAAACCCACCAGCACCCAACCCCAGGGACCTTAAAAATTAAAACCGAACCCTAAGATGGACGTTATAGAAAAACTAAATAGAAACAGCTTAAAGTGGTTACCTTTGAGAGTTCTGATGTGTGTGATTTGGGGGATGCGAACTATACTAATATCAACAGTATTGCTTTGAATTATTTACCTTGTGCATGTTGCAATTTTTAAAAGCTGAAAACCTAAAACAATGTTCATCAAACTGTTTAATGGAGGAAGGTAAGTAATTTTTTATGTAGATATAAGCGTTTTTATGGGGCACCTGTATTATGTTTTTATCAGGAAAGAAACAAACTTCGGAGAGTTTGAAACTTAAAATGTTCATACACATTAACTTCAGATTTCAGAAAGAAAATGCTCAAATCTTCCCTAAGAGTGCTGTGACCTTAATTAAGGTTTTGAATATTGGATTTGTTGTCTGCACTGTTTAAATCCTCTGGTGTTGTTTGTTGTATGGCAGGAAATTTATTGCAGACTATAAGATGCTAAGATATAAGTGTAACCAAAGTGAACAAAGCCACATTTTCACAAAGGAAGACTTTTCCCCGGGTCGATGAGAGGATAAGATGGAGTTCAAAGAAAGCCTTTTAATGCTCTCAACCACAGACTCTGCAAGGAGCAAATTAGCTGAGAATAAATCAAAGTGAGGCTGGAGACACTGGGCAGGTGAATACTGGCAAGCAGCCTGGGCCCCAAGTCTCACAGTAGAAATATCTAAGATTTAAAAAATTATGTAAAGGCTCGACTAAAGAAAAACATTCTAGTGAATATTTAGAGGTATTTAGAGGGAGAGTCATAAAATCAGTTCTCTTGAAATATGTCCCATAAAATATTCGGCCACACTTAGATTTCAGAACAAGCCCATCTTTCAGCTGGTACTACTAATGGGTTTGTACTTTTTTATTTAGTAATTTTTAATCCCCAAAGGAAAAAAGATTTAGGCTTCTTCTGATATGTATAAATTTTAACACGTTCCTCAAGTCTGATATCAAGTGGATAATTGATAGTGCCAATTAATATTTGATAATATATTTGATTTTTATTTCCTCTATGAATGTCATATTTAGCATTAAAGTCTTTCTAAGTAATCAGAGGTAACGTCTACATTATTTCAATATTTTTATAAGAAAGTATTTCTCCAAATCAATTGTTCTTAGTAACCTTTTATTCATCTCAAAGACTGGGAGAAAAATCTTACTACTTTGACAGTTTATATCAAAATAGATGTTTTATACAGCCACTATGAAAAACAGTCTGGAGTTTTCTCAAAAAATTAAAAATAGATATACTTTTTGACCCAGCAATTGCACTTCTGGGCATTTACCCAAAGAAAACCAAAACAATAATTTGTAAAGATATATGTACTCTGTATTCATGGCAGCACAATTTACAATAGCAAAGATATGGAAGCAACCTAAGTGCCCATCACCAGATGATTGGATAAAGAAGCTATGGTTTGTATATACAATGGAATATTACTCAGCCATTAAAAAAAATTAAATCCTACCATTTGCAATGACATGGATGGACCTGGAGATCATTATGCTGAGTTAAATAAGTCAGAAAGAAAAAGATAAATCCCATATGATTTCACTTATATGTGGAAACTAAGGAACAAAAAGAACAATTAGTCAAAACCTGACTCACAAATATAAAGGAAAATCTGGTGACGGCCAGAGTGGAGGAAAGTTGGGGAACTGGGAGAGTGGGGTGAAGGGTTAAAGAAGTACAAATTAGTAGGTGTCATGGGGATGCATGGCAGAGGGAATGCAGTTAGCATTAATGTAATGGCTAGGTGGAGAGCCAGAGGAGAGAAAGAGCAATCAGGGGGGTCGTTTGTAAACTATATAAATATCTAACCAATGTACCGTATACTTGAAACTAATAAAAAAAAAAATACAAAAAAAATAGATATTCTATATGTGCTCATTGAGAGCCCCTAACATACTAACTCTCGACTATTAATAAAGCTAAAGTAAGAAGCTGAGAAAATAGATAACTATGACAACTAATGTAATCCACCAGGAAGTACTAAAATAGCTTTTAATGTCACTTCATATTTCACCCTAAATATTGAGTTGATTTCTAAACTTAAATGATGAACCCTAAGGAACTCTTCTTCTTTAATGCTAAAATACAATTTCTTAAAGTCTATTTGTAGAATATATATTTTAATAGACATTAAATATGACCAGTGGCTTCCAAATAAAATGCCAAAAGCCACATGAATATAATTAAGTTGTAGGTTACCTACCAGAGTTCATAACCTTGTCATAACTTCCAACTCTATTCCTAGAGTTGATCACTGACCTGAAGAGCTAGAAAACCCATTGTTCCAAGGGGAATCACATTGCCTTTCTTTTTCTCTTTTTCTTTTTTCTTTCCTTTCTCTCTCTTTTATTTTCCTTAGGAGAGAAGGGTGACCCAGGATTTCTGGGATCAATTGGACCTCCAGGGCAAACTGGGCCAAAAGGACCACCAGGTAAATGTTATTTCCTCAGTATTGCTCTCCATGAAGAAAGAGTAGCCAACCCATCAGTGAAGCCATCATCTCCTTATGTTCATGTCAATAGGTCCACGTGGAGACCCTGGCACAATTAAGATCATCTCCCTTCCAGGAAGCCCAGGGCCACCGGGCCGACCTGGAGAACCAGGGATGCAAGGAGAACCAGGGCCACCAGGGCCACCGGGAACCCCAGGTGTGGGACTGGCAGCATTGACTTAAATCACTAGGAAGTGGCTGAACCATCGAATGATACGACTTCACAGAAAACGTTTCACATCATAGTGTTTTTACAATCAGTTTTAGAAATGAGCTCATTTTCCACTTGACCAGCACACAAAAGACCTTTTGAATCTATTAAAAGCTGTCGTGCGTAGTATAAACTTGAACAGATACAATTTAGAGCACTTGTTGGGTTCTTTTTATTAAAGGTAAAAGTATTATGTCTCTCTTCTCTGACAACTGTTAGTCTTAGAGCTCTGTTTCTAATTGATTGCCTGAATAAACCTAACTTCTATGTATTTATTCTCTTCTAACACTTTGTACAGCACTCTTATGAAATCTCAAAATATTGGTGTATGAAAATTGAACTAACCTCTGCATGTAGGTTTAGCATTTTTTTTACAGATTTTTGAGTGAAATTGTTATGTTCTAAGTTTGCATGAATCCCCTGGGTGGGAGATGAGAGGATTGACCCAAGGGCATAGTGAATTCTGGGATAGCATCCATCAAAATGGTAGCACAATTTTAAAATGCTATATTTCATCTACTCCTAGTTTATTTTTGAGGGTCTTTCTCCCCTGGAAATAGTATCTAACAGGTGAGACTGAAGGTCTACTCAGTTTGCAGAACTTTCATTGCTGAAACTGGAGAAGTCCCAGGTAAACTGGGATGGCAGACCACCATATCTTTTATCCTATAGGAACCATTTAATACAATTGTTTGTTTGTTTGTTTGTTGTTTGTTTGTTTGTTTGCATAGGACCCTGTGGGCCAAGAGGTAAACCAGGTGAGGATGGAAATCCAGGAACTCCTGGACCACCTGGAGAAAAAGGCAACAAAGGCTGTAAAGGAGAACGAGGTAGACAAACATTTGGCTTTTCTCCTTCTTACTATCTCCTATCTGGGCAGATTTTCAGCCTGAGGACAAATAGACCTAGTGAAGCACTAACTCTATTTTCAGAAAGGCCAGCACTGCTTTTAATTATCTACTTGTAGGCCTGGTACATAAGTACATAGAAAAGTATTACTTAGGTATAAATAGAATGACCCAGTATCCTCACTTAGGAAAGCCATCTTTTAACTGTACCATTCTTGAATACAACTCAACAACTTGTGTATACCCTGAAAAAAAAGGCCTCTGAAATGTTTTAGTCTGAACATTAGCTCTATCTCCACCTGAATCAAAATCTGCCTTTCGCAGAAGTTTCAAAAGCAACTTCTAGAAAATACCTAATCTTATTTAGGATTGCCGACTTTGTTAAAATAAGAAAAATTCTAAATGTTGTTTCCCAATTTGCTGACATATGCCCAGATCTACTATAATAAAACTGTAAAGTCCAGAGGTTTAAATCTTAAAAAATTCCAATATAATGCAAATACTAATTATATTAACTGCATAATCACTTGTAATTTAGTATTGTTATGAGTGTACTTTAGAGCACTATTATTTGACTTTTCTTCAAATGTGTTTTCAAAGTGGTAAAAAAAAAAACAAGTCTTATTAATAATTCTATTAATTAAAAAATCTTTACTGACCAAGTCAGGGTTTTAGAGTGGGGCCACAGCCAGAGCAAAGGTACTAAAATAGAAATTGAATTGAGACTGGTGAGCAAGTAGAACAGTTTGTCCTATTTTTTTAGTAGTAATGCTATAAAGACCTCATGAGAATGAGAAAGGGACCAAAGAGCTAATGGCACTGGTGTAAACTGAGAGCCTCGGGCCTTTCTTGGAAATGCAGAATATCCTGTGATCATGCATATTTCCATAACGGCTCACCTCCAGTTTTCCTTATGCTTAGCCAATCACTTTACAATTCCTGTGCCAGACCTGAAGGCATCTTCTGCAAGGAGCCAATTATAGCCCCCTGCAAAAGAGGGTCTATATTAGGAGCAGCGAGGACACCTTCTCTCTCTTTCTGATATATTAAAATATTGTGGAATTTTCAAGTAAGACCTGAGACTTTCAAGAATTTGGATATGGCCTATTTTTAATTTCAAAAAATGAGTCAAGGATCCAGAAGATAGGAATAAGTGGGGAGATGGCAAAGCTCCATATGTACTATGAGGCTTTAACAAATCCTTGTGAAAAGCAGTGACTTCCAGGTTGAGACTAAACTAGGGCACTGCCTGACTCAATAGCGTGGTTATTTACAGGTGACAATACCTCCCTTGATTCAGTAGGCCAAAAATCCAACAGTCTCTGCCTTCTCTGCATTTCCTCAGGACCCTAAAGGTCCATAATCCAAATCGAATTGGGGTCAGGGTACAGTGGCAGCGGAAATGAATCATGGGTGAAGGGGATGATAGCCTGTGCCAATATCATAAATTATATGTATTTAATGAAGGAGGAAGCAGAAAAAAATGTCCCTGGTCTTTATTTAGAAAGTGACAAATATATATTAATCAGCATACTTCAAATGCAGAGCAAAAAGGGTAAAAAAATTATTTACTTTGGTTTAGCTCATATAAACTAACTCTTATCTAAGTTCAAAAAAACTCTCTGTTCTTGTTTGCCTTACTAGTTGATCAAAACTTTCCTGAAGTTTGCACTTTCAAGAACTTCCAATGTTTTCCTTGTTTATTGAATTTATGAAAAGCCTATGTAATTTCTTATCTTCTGGAATAGATTTTCAAATTGTGGATAATTGATTTCTTGTTCCCCACACTGTTGGAGGGTACATTCATTTAATCTTAAAAGATGAACATAGACCTACCACACGACGGTCACTGTGCTAGGCAGCACAGGGAAAGACAAAGGCCCGATCTCAAAAAAACTCATCATGAGACATACACAAATATCTATGATAATGGGCATCGAGTGATGTTGGTCAACATTTAATAATGCTGTTCGGCCATTTCATAAATAACTATTTTTATGACCACTTTCTATATTTGGGGCTCAGATATGCATAAACATTTAAATTAGTACTTTGGAACGTCTGTGTTGCATCACGTATGACGTGTTTCTTAAAGGACAGCCTGGATTCGATGGACTGCCAGGTTTGAAGGGGAAACCTGGAGACACTGGACCACCTGCAACCAGGACAGCCATGAGAGGCTTCATTTTCACCCGGCATAGTCAGACCACAGCGATTCCTTCCTGTCCAGAAGGGACAGAGCCGCTGTACAGTGGCTTTTCTCTTCTTTCTGTACAAGGAAATGAGCAAGCCCATGGACAAGACCTGGGTAATGTCCCATGTAGATTGTAATGTTCCAAACAGATCATAAATTTTAGGGCATGGGGTACTGCTCTCTGAAGTGTAGACAACCTTGGGTATCTTACAGCACTTCGTAAAGAGAGTAAATAAAATATTGGCCTCGTGTCTATTATGGAATATAAAGCTCTTTTTTAATTAGAGTTGATGGACAATATTACTACATCAGGTGTACACATAGTGACGACGTTTATGTGCCTTATAAAGTGATCACAAGTTGTCTCGTAACTATTTGTCACTGTACAAAGTTTCTGTGATATTGACTGTATTTCTCTTGCTTACATTTCAGCCCCGTGACTTATTTGTAAGTTTGTGCCTCTTAATCTCCTTTACTTTTATTGCACATTCTACCCACCGCCCAACCCCCTGTCAACTATCAGTTTTTTCTCTGTATCTGAGTCTTTTCTATTTTGTTTGTTCATTTGTTTAGTGTTTTAGATTCCATATACAAGTGAAATAATACAGTATTTATCTTTCTCTGACTGATTTCACTTAGCATAATACCTTCGGTCCATCCATGTTCTCACAAAGGCAAGATATTGTTCTTTTCGTGGCTGAGTAATATTCCGTTGTGTGTATATGCCACAGCTTCTTTATCTGTTCATCCATCAATGGGCACCTACGTTGCTTCCACATCATGGCAACTGTAAATAATGCTGCAATGAACATAGGGATGCATATATCTTTTTGAATTATTTTTTTTTCATTTTTTTAGGATAAATGCCCAGAACTGGCATTGCTGGGTCATATGGTAGTTATATCTTTAATTTTTTGAGGAAACTCTATATTGTTTTCCATAGTGAGTATACCAATTTACAATTCCACCAGCAGTGCACAAGAGTTCCCTTTTCTCCACATCCTCAACAACACTTGCTTCTTGTCTTTTTGATAACAGCCATTCTAACATGTGTGAGGTGATATCTCATTGTGCTTTTTACCTCGATTTCCCTGATTAGTGAATTCGAGCACCCTTTCATGCGTCTGTTCACCATCTGTTTATGTTCTTTGGAAAAATGTCTATTCAAGTCTTTTGCCCATTTTCAAATTGATTACTATATAGCTTTGTAGTGTAGTTTAAAATCAGGGAGTGTGAGGTCTCCAACTTCAGTTTCATTTATTTCTGCTCTGGTCTTTATTATTTCCTTCCTTCCACTAACTTTGAGCTTTGTTTGTTCTTTTCCTACTTTTTAATGTAAGGTTAAATTACTTGAGATTTTTGTTTCTTGAGGTAGGCCTGTGTTTCTATAAATTTCCCCCTTAGTATGGCTTTTGCTATGTTCAATAGATTTTCTAATGTTTCCATTTTCATTTATCTGAAGGTATTTTGTGATTTCTTCTCTGCCCCATTAGTTGTTTAGTAACATGTTATTCAGCCTCCATGTTTTTTTTTTTTTTTTTTTTCAGTTTTCCCCTTTCAGTTTCTAATTTCATACTGCTGTGGTCAGGAAAGATGTTCGATATGATTTCAATCTTCTTAAATTAATTGAGACTTGTTTTGTGGCCTAACGTGTGATGCATCCTGGAGAATGTTCATGTGCACTTGAAAAGAACGTGTATTCTACTGTTTTGGGATGGAATGTTCTGCACTTCTCTGCACTTCTTTGTTGATACCCCATCTAGTCTGCCACATGTAAGGCCAATGTTTCCTTACTGATGTTGTCTGGATGATCAATCCACTGATGTGAGTGGGGTATTTAAGCCCCTACTATTATTGTGTTACTCTCACTCTCCTTTATGTCTGCTAATATTTGCTGTATGTAGTTAGGTGCCCCTATGTTGGCTACATAAATGTTTACCAGTGCTGTATTCTCTTGTTGGATTGATCCTTTTTTCATAATGTTATGCCCCTGTCTCTTGTTACATTCTGTTTTAAAGTCTATTTTGTCTAAATATTGCTATCCCAGCTTTCTTTTCATTTCTATTTGCAGGGAATATCTTTTTTCCATCCCTTCACTGTCAGTCTGTGTTTTTAGATCTAAAGTGAGTCTCGTGTAGGCAGCATATGTGTGGGTCTTGTTTTTTTTTTCTTTTCATCCATTCAGCCTCCCTATATCTTTTGAATGGAGCACTTAGTCCATTTACATTTAAAGTAATTATTGATATGTATGTACTTTTTGCCATTTTATTTTCATACTGGCTTTATAAGTGATTGGTCTACTACCTTCACTATATGTTTGCTTTTACTAGTGAGATGTTTTTTATATTATTTTCTCATTTCTAGTTTTGGCCTTTTCTGCTTAAAGAATTCCCTTTAACATTTCTTGGAATGCCAGTTTAGTGGGGGTGAACTCAGCTTTTGCTTGTCTGGGAAACTCTATCTCTCCTTCAATTTTGAATGATAGGCTTGCTGGGTAGAGTATTCTTGGTTGCAGACTTTTACCTTTCATCACATTGGCCTGCAAAGTTTCTGCTGAAAAATAAGCTGATAACCTTATGGGGGTTCCCTTGCACATAATTAGTTGTTTTTCTCTTGCTACTTTTAAGATTCTCTCTTTAACTTTTGACATTTTAATTATGATGTGTCTTGGTGTAGGTCTCTTTAGATTCATCTTGTTTGGGATTCTATGTGCTTCCTGGACTTGGATATCTGTTTCCTTCACCAGGTTAGGAAGTTTTCAGCCACTATTTTTTCAAATAGACTTTCTGTCTCTTTCTCTCTTCTCTTTCTGGGACCCCTACGATGCAAATGTTAGTATGCTTGATGTTGTCTCAAAGGTCTCTTTATGCTATCCTCATTCGTTTTAATTCTTTTTTTCATTTTGCTCTTCCAATTTGGTGATGGCCACTATCCTGTCTTTCTGATCATTGATCCATTCTTCTGTGTCATCTGATCTGATGCTGATTCCCTCTAGTTTATTTTTCATTTCAGTTGTTATATTCTTTAGTTTTGATAGGTATGTGTGTGTATAATGTTAATCTCTGTTGCAGTTCTCTTTGAGTTAATCTACTTTTCTGTGGAGTTTGATGAGCATCTTTATGACTACTACTTTGAACTCTTTATCTAGTGCACAGCTTACCTTTGTTTTATTTAGTTCTTTTTCTGGAGTTTTGTCTTGTTTTTATTATTATTATTATTATTATTATTATTATTATTATTATTATTATTATTATTATTTGGAACATATTCTACTGTCTTCTCATTTTGCCAGTTTGTTTCTCTGTATTAGGTAGATCAGCTATGTCTCCTGGTCTTGAAAAAGTGGCCTGATATAGGTGTCTTGTGGAGCCCAGTAATGCAATCCCCCTGCTCACCACAATCAGGTGCTCCAAAGGTGTTCCTTGTGTGAACTAGTGTGGCTTCCTGTTATAGCTGGACCCCAAATGCTATGGACACACCGGTAGGTGAGGCCGGTCCCTAGCCTGGTGTACTATGAGACCTGGCCACACTGTTGCAAGTACACCGGTATGCAGGGCAGCCCCCCGGGTGCAACTGGCTGGTGGGTATGGGTGCAACTGTTCCTGGCAGACTGGTGTGTGGCTAGCTACAAGGCCCAGCCTCAACTGCTGCGGAAAGACTGCTGTGCACTGGTGCTTACTGAGGCTGTCCACCAGGTAGAGGGACAGGGGCCATTTGTGAGAGGAACCAGTGTCAGCTTAAGCCACCCACCAGACGTAGCAGGGCAGAAGCTGCTTTTGAGGGATGCCAGCCAGGGTGGGTCCTCAGGGAAATACCACTGTGGGGTGAACAGTATTAACAAGGTTAGTGAATGGTGTCAGAAATGGTGCCTGCCAATGTAGGAAGAAAGTGAAGAAAGGGAAAACAATGATGCCCACCAGCACTTATGTCCCTGAAGAATATTCCAGCAAATCCCTGCTTCTCCATCACACATCTTAATTAGTTAACATATCGCCTTCACATGTGACCCAGGTGCTTTTCAAACTGCTGCCTCTATGCTGGGACTCAGATAGGGTGCAACTTTGATTTCTTATATCCTTGGCTCTCCCAGATATAAGCCCCACTGTTTTTCAAAGCTGGATGTTATGGGGTCCCTCTTTCTGGTGCAGGTCCACTAGGCTGGGGCTCTGGCCCTTGCTCTTTGGCGGGGACCTCCAAGGTTGTGATATCCCTCCCTCTGTGGGCCACCACATGGGGAGTTGGGGTGTAGGATGGGTCCTGACTAGATCAGTCTCTGCCCTTCCTACCCATCTTGATGTGGTGTTCTTTATATCCTCAGTCATAGAAACTGTTCTGCTAGTCTTCAGGTTGTTCTCAGATATTGCTGTTCTACACATACCTGTAGTTTTGATGTCAATGTGAGGAGGTAAGCTCAGGATCTTCCTACTCCACCACCTTGAACCCAAAGCCAGAAGCCTTGCTATTGAATGACAATGTAGCTTGTCCTGTTTGACACAAACAATTTTCACTTAAATCACTTGTCTGCTTTGTAATCTTAAAAGTAACATCTTCTCTAAAGCTTTATCTGGTTATTAGCTATCGTATGCATATGAAGAACTGAAAATACCTTGAAGCAAAGACATTTTTCCAACCAACCTCTGCTGGTTCTCAAGCCATCTGGACTGATGATAAAGGGCCACAGGGATGGGAGGAGGATGGCTTTGCCTATTGGATCTCTGATTTCTATCATTATTATAACTTCCATAACATATTTTGCAAATAACTCTTGTGTTGTCTTCCTTAAGTTTGCCTTAGATTATGTTTAATTAGTAACAATACTCAAAATCATTTTAATTTACTGAGAGTGATACCCAGTCTGATGTTTTATTAGGAACTCTCGGAAGCTGCCTACAGCGATTTACCACAATGCCATTCTTATTCTGTAACATCAATGATGTATGTAATTTTGCATCTCGAAATGATTATTCATACTGGCTGTCAACACCAGCTCTGATGCCGATGGACATGGCTCCAATTACTGGCAGGGCCCTGGAGCCTTATATTAGCAGGTAAAAATTGAGTCCCTTAGCTTTGTGATGGGACCAGGTGAATCACTTCATTTGAAATGGAGCCATAGACAGCATATTACAATGCAGAAAGTGGCGATACCACCATATTGTTTCATGTTACAGATGCACTGTCTGTGAAGGTCCTGCGATGGCCATAGCCGTTCACAGCCAAACCACTGACATCCCCTCATGTCCCCAGGGCTGGATTTCTCTATGGAAAGGCTTTTCTTTCATCATGGTAAGGAGAAAAGGATAGTGGATTCATAGTAAAGACTGCTTGTAGTATCTGGACTGCCCCCAGGAATGATTTGCTTGACATCAGCATGTGCAATATGTCACACACATTTCCTTAAAAATCTGAAAATATACCCTTTTTTAAAAAGCATTAAGTTGGTTTGGGGTAAATAATTGAGCATTTTAAAAAACAGACTTCTTCGATTACCCACGAGTTCTAAATAAGACATTTAGGGGAATAGTAGCACCATGCTAGTACTCACATGTCTATTTTTAAGGGGGCAAATATTTTATGTATATCCACCATAATCCTATGAAAAACCTGCAAGATAGTTTCTATCACCTATAGATATACAAAAAGAAAAAAAAATAGCGTAATTTCCCCAAGGTCTCACAACCATCAAGTGGTAAAGCTAGGATTTGTGCCCAAGTCTGTCTGCTCCCAAATCTTTATGCCCTACACTATGCCCCTTTGACAGTCACATGAAGATGGAAACTAAGAGAAACAGGCTTTTAAAGAAAAATTCCCCAGATGTAAGTGCTAAATGAAGAAATCTATGAACTGACCATCTATGAGTCTGGTAGCTGTACTTATGTGGTTAGTGGTTATTCATATTCTGTGTAGCATCATTTATGATACATCATTCCCCTTCATTACTCACAGATGTCACTCATTAAATCATTAATTCAACAATTATTTATTGAACACCTACCATGTGCCATGAATGTTCTAAGCACTAAGGATACCTACCAGCACTGAACCTTCTCTCATGGAGCTTATATCCTAGTGGAGAAGGCAGATGATAAGATGATACAACAGCAATAATAGCAATGAGTTCAGGTGATGAGTGGTACTAGGAAGGACATAAGCAAGATCAGGAGCAAGACCTTGACAGGGATGGGGTCGAGGAAAGCATTTTGGAAGTTAGATTTAAGCAGATCCCTGAACAACAAGAAAGAACCAGTCATGCCTAAGGGAAAAGGAGCATTCCAGGCAGAAGAAACAGCTTTAACCTCGGTTTGGAAAGTAACTGCAGGGTTATCAGAGCTGGATAAAGAAGCATAAGAAGTTTAATTCATGCTTTTTTTCTTATTGTCTTCTATTATTATTATTATTTTTAAGCATTGAAAATTTCAACACCATGAGCAGAATTCTTATTCAGATATTTCTGTTGTACTAGTTCACGAGTGCAGGTTCCGAGGGCACTGGGCAAGCACTGGCATCCCCTGGATCCTGCCTGGAAGAATTCCGAGCCAGTCCATTTATCGAATGCCATGGAAGAGGAACATGCAACTACTATTCAAATTCCTACAGTTTCTGGTTGGCTTCGTTAAACCCCAAAAGAATGTTCAGGTAACTATTCAAAGTCAAGTTTAATTTAGTGACTTGATTGCAGAACTTAAAAAGTTGCCTATTATTAGATTTTCATTAATTGTGTGTTGATATACTCACATTTAAAAAAATCTCTCATGCCAGTAAAATCTTGTTTAGCTTGGTGCTTCCAGTTTACAAGAATCTACAAGTAGCTATGGTTTGTACTACTGTACCAATAAAGGCAAAAAAAACCTGATTTTTGTCATCACTAGCTATATTTATTCTTTATATATGAATCTATAGTAAATTCCTAAGTAAAACCACGAAGAGAACTGCCAATCTTAATTTACTGTATTGGAAGGCTTTTAAGACAAACTATTTAAAGGGTGGGGGTTGCTTTTGTTACAAAAAAAGAAATGATCTGTAAGTTTGCATCATGGTCTGTTTCCTTAGTGCTACTGATGTAAGTAAGATTAAATTCATAAATTGTCAATCTATATGCCCTTTCAGACATACACCTCCTATAGTAAAGTTTAGAGGAGCTACAATATGCATTAACAAAACTCAAATCCAGCAAGCATTCCCTTTTTATCTACGAATCAATGAGATTTTTTTTGTTTTTGTTTCAGAAAACCTATTCCATCAACTGTGAAAGCTGGGGAGTTAGAAAAAATAATAAGTCGCTGTCAGGTGTGCATGAAGAGAAGACATTGAAGAAATCGAAACAACAGAAATTTTACTTTTTTATCCTAAGTAACCAACTAACGATGCAGAACATGCATTTATTTAGGTATTTTTCTCTAACCAAGCGATATCGTTCTACGATGGCTTAGTACAAAGTTTCTGTTTGTTTCCCCCACACAACAAAACATTTGAGCTAGTTCTGTGATCCTGGTCTGAAATTGATAGTCAATGCACTCTCTAAAGGGTGACTGTATAAAGTATGATGCTATAAGAGCTATTGGATCCACTAAATTCCCAAGATTTGCCCCCTTCTATTCCAGTCTTTGAGACTCGGGGAGGCTAAATCAGTTTTAGATTGCAACAACTCCCTCTTCCTGACACTTTAGATCCTAAGCAGAGAAGATGGGCTAAGTGTACTAACCATCACTGATAGAACTGGACTTTCAGGTCTGTTGATTAACCTAAGGCCTTAGGGAACCAGAACTGAACTGAGGTTCAAGAATTGTCTGGGGCTCTTTTAAACATATCCGAGACTAAGGCCAAAAAGAGGTTCCCTGAGTGGAATCAGAATAGCCTTGGACACACTGTATGACTTGGTTTTGTTGGTTTTTTTTTTTTTCAGTGTTTTTGTTTGTTCACTGAATTCATTTCCCTGCAGCAATATAGTCTGCATGTATTCAAAGTAGGTATAATTTTACATTTTGTGAATTAATTTGAATGGAATATTTTTACACACATACTCTGAAATGTGCCTAATTTTAGATTTTCTTTTACTAGCCCACCCAAATTACAAGAGAACGACTTATTAGATATGTCTTTTATTCCCATTCTTATAAACATTGGTGCTTAATTGAGTAGTTCAGTAATCTCTGATAAAAACTTAAGGCATCTGTTGGCTAATCATGCTCAGAATATTTTTCCCTTGCTCTAAATATTCCATTTAACTTTAGTATTTAGAGGTTTAGTTCCTTGTTATTTCTCTAATTTTTTTTTGTAAAAATGTTTTCTATATCACCTATTCTTTCAAACCATATTGAGAAAGTCTGTTGTATAAAAATCTTAATTTACAAATTGTACCACTTGGCAGCTGTCTAAAAACTTGCTTTTCAGTGTGTTGATACACTCCCAAGGTTATTTAATTTAACTTAACCAGCACTTTATTCAGTGCCAAGCCATATCACAGGCTAAATTACAGATACTAAGAGGAAAAAAAAATTTGTTTCTTATCTAATATCCCAGTAAAGGTAACTTTCTGTTTCTGTTAGGAATCCCACATATCTAAGTTGTTTCCCCCTCCCTGCCCTTTTTTTTCTTTATCTCTGTCCTTACATTTCATCATCATAATTCAGCAGGTCTCAATAGAGCTTTAAAAATAAGATCTATGCCAAGGGAGAGCCTAAGACTTCTAGCTTGTCCTAGGCTACTTCTAGCATCGCGGAAGCCAAGATCTGGACAATGTTAATAACACAGATGTACAAAATTAAAAATTAAAAACCACTAAAAAACATTTAGACTTGATGGTAGCACTGTGTGACCAGTCAAAGCAGTCAGGCATCATGAGACAAGGCTTTGGCGATGCTTTTTGATCCACCTAAGTGGAGCTAGTGGTGCTGATATTTAAATTCATGTTTTATTGCTTTAATCTCAGTTGCTTTGTAAGTGAAGATGTGGCCCCACAGGACAGACTGTGGCCAGTCTGTATCCTCCACTGCTCATGTGACTGTCATCAAGCCATTTGTACATTTAAACTAAGAAGCACATTTTACCTAGATTATTTACTTAGACTCACTTACTATTAAGACTTTGTGCTCTTAAATATCCTACTGTCCCAATTGTACTATAATGGTACATAGGGCTAGCGGGTCTCCACAAACCCTCTGTAGACCAGTTCTCAAAGTTGGTCTCATCACCAGTATCTGAGAACTTATCACAAATGCAAATTCTAGGGCCAACCCCAGAACCAGGGAATCAGAAACTCTGGGACAGGGTGCAGATGTCTTTGTTTTCACAAGCCCTCCAGGTGATTTCCAGTGCACTCTGAAGTCTAAGAAAAACTGCTCAAGGCAGACACCCAAAAGACAATTCTATTGGCAGGTGCAGCTGGCTCCCATTGTTCCATGTGTGCCTCTCTTTTACTCCAAAATGGCATAGGAACTTAAGGTTATCTAATTTTACTCATAAGAAAACATCCTAGATTGGTGCTAATGCCAAATGACTGGCCTTGGCTTGTCCCCAAGCCTCCATTCTCTCGTGCCCTCTCATCAGTGTTTAACTTCTGAGGAAGACAAGTGACAATAAAACTTTAAATACCAATGAAGCCATAATAGCTGCTCAATCGTACTTCTAAGACTGAGCATTAAAACATAGTTCATGTACATTGCTTTCCAGATACCCATGAGTAGCTTGTAAAGTTATGAAGATTTAATTTTCTAGATAAAATGTAAATAACTTGCTTCCTTTTAAATTTGGGGCTTCAACTTTCAAATTTCACAGTGTGCTAAGATTTCAGTGTGCTCAGAGGTCTTTTTGCAAGATGAATGTTATTAAGTAACTTATTTATAAAAGTATTACAATAATGCTGAATTTGAATTTTATTGTTAATTTAACTTACAAAGATTTTTCTATGCATCAAATGTAACTTACTGGTACTAAATTTAATATTTACTCTATGACCAAATAAAATATATTTAAAATATATTGAATATTTTATATTATATCTTGACAAAATTACAATATTGTAATGTACTAATATTTCTGTAATTATAGCTAAAATATTGTATTGTCTAATAATAAAATTGAAAAAATTACAGCTGGTCTTATTTTTTTTGAAAAGGAAATAAATTAATTTTTTTGAATCGTAAAAATATATGTTCACTGTAAAACAGGGGTTCCCAAACCCTTGGCCGCAGACCGGTACCAGTCCATGGCCTATTAGGAACTGGGCCACTTGGGAGGTGAGAGGCTGGCAAGCCAGCAAAGCTTCACCTGTATTTTGGCCACTCCCCAGAGATGGCATCACTGCCTCAGCGTCATTTTACTAAAAGTTATATTCCTGGGTAGTGACTACTTACCATGACCTGCCCAGTTAAGAATTTCTGATCACATCACCCCATGGGGTTACTTTCCACAGAACTCCTTTTGTTGTCCAATCTTTATTTAAAAGTTTCTTCTTCTTGGAGGAGGGGACAGGAGTAAAACCAAATTGCAACTAATTAGAGGTGAAAGGGCACTCATGTAAGTAGCAGGGTCTTCGTTACTAAAGGTTTTGCTTGTAGATGGCTTACCTAGTTAGGTCCCTAACTTCCCCCTAAAACCCTGGTTTGGAACGACTGATCAGTCCTAAAATACATCTATTCTTAAAGAATAATATGCCACTACTAAGTGTGGACCCAAAAATGCCATTCCCAGTGGGCCTCACAAAATATTGTGAAGAATGGTAATATCTCCAGAGTATCTTTAGATTCTAGGGAAGAACAGACTCACGTTAATATGTTTTGTTGAGCTGTTAAAATAGGGTCATACAAAGCATTCTGTCCCAATCATGGATGGTGGACAAGATACTGATCCTCCCCGCCTGCTCCACCCTAGAAAGCTAGCAGTCAGATGGTTAGATCCTGGGAGAGATGCTTAGTTAAGGGGAGCACTCTCTGGAGCTTAACAAAAGTAACTGCAGTGAGACCTAACTCCCTGAATTCTCCACTTGGAGTGTTGTAGCTGCCATCCTCCACAGACACACAGACTACCAGAACTCAGTGAGTTATAGGAAACACACTCTTTATTCAGCCAGCTGGGTCCGCCAGGGGTCTGCAGACCCCAAATTAAGCAGCCCTGAAACAGAGGTATAAGGTTTTCAAGCCCGAACCCCCATTCTTCATTCTGTCTGAACACAAAAGTCTACTGTTCTTCTATTTACTACCTGGCAACCCACAGGTCGGTCGCGCGAGCGGGGGTACAGAAGCAGAAAGCTCATTGTTAGAACGTTATGTTCCCATGGGTGATAGCCCATGTTCCCATGGGTGATAGCCAGGCAGTCATTTTGCAGCCAGCCCAGAGGACGAGTGGCACCAGTCAGAGCAGGGGTCACGGTTGGGAAGGACGTCTGAGAGCTGGAGAGCTTAAAGGGTCATCCAGTCCGTGTTTAAGCATCACTTGCAGTGCTGCTGATGTGGCCAGGTCCTAGGCCTCAAACCAGAGACTTGCACGTAGGTAGTTTGGAAAAATAGTGAGGCGAACTGGCTTCCGAAGGTTTAGCAAACGAGCTGCGCTGAACGATCACGACCTCTAATACGTACCCGTGTGGCCCAGCCACGCACCGAGTAACGCTGCTTCTTGCCTTCGGCGCGCAGCCCGCGCATCCGACGAGCCCCGGGACAGCATCAGCAGGGCCCGCAGGCCCGGGCAAGAGTCTCACTTCCGCCCTCCCGCGTCACGTGACCGCGGCCCTGCGCCCGCGTGTGCGTGCGTCGCGCTTCCGCCCTCCCGCGTCACGTGACCGCGGCCCTGCCTCCGCGACGGGTCCCGGGAGCGGCCACCCCGCGCCGTTCTCGCGTCTCTCCCGGCCCGCTGCGGGCCGCTCCGGCCGCTGTTTTGCCCGGGCGCCTCCGTGCGCTCGGCCAACGGCCTCCGAGAGCGCCCGCCCCCGCGCCCCGGGAGCCGGCGGGCGGCGGCCCTCGCCGGGGACCCTCCAGCGGGGCCCAGAGGTGAGTGCTGCGGGCGTCGTCCCGACCCGGGACCGGCGGCGGCCCGGCCCCGCGATGTGAGCCTCCGGCCCGCCGAGGGACGTGCGGCGGGCCCCGGGGCGTCCGTGCTGTCGCCCTGGTCCCGAGTCCCGACCCCCGGGCTTCTCGTCTTCAACCCTGGCCTTTCCTCCCCCTCTCCACACCCCTACCCCAGGGCCTTGCGCCCCTTCCTCCGTCCCTGGGGAGGACCAGCAAGGGGGAGCAGCGTCCTGTCCTGCAGACGCCCGCGGGCCAGCCTCGCCGCCCCTTTCCAGTCCGGTGTCCTTTAGCGTCGACACATTTGGACTTTTCCGTCTAGAAAGTGGTTCGGGGCTTGGGAACCCCTCGGGGAACCTGCGCGTTGCTGCTCGTCTCCCCCGCCCCCCTTCTCTCGCTGCCCGGGCCTTGGCGTCTTTAAGTATGACCTTGAACCAGGCACCTGCCGTCTTTCAAAGCAGCTTCGTGTTCGTGTTGTTTTACTTGGTGGGAAGTGCGTGTTCGAAAAGAAAGGCCGGTGGGCAGCCTGGGCATCCGCGGGAGGCCCAGGGGGGCCCTCAACCCGCGAGCGTCCTTGCTCGCAGGTGCGGATACCCAGAGATGCTCCGTGGAGTCGCTGCCAGGGGCTGGATGCAGGAGGAGAGCTCGGGGTCCCGGTGCGCCGAGTCCCCGACCTCGGTCTGCTGCACGCATCCTCCTGCTCAGACAGACGAAAGCACCCAGCTGCGTCCCACAATGTTAGAGCCAGGGCCATTCTCTCCAGGGAGAACAACCCCTTCAGCAGCGGAGGCGGCTTTTAATTGCAGATCAGAAAAGCCTGGGGCCCTCGTTCCTCGTTCCCAGGTATAGAAAACAGTTGTATCCAGGCCTCTCTCTCATCCACGGAGAGACTTTAACTGAGTGAGGGACCTTGAATGTTTTCTCTTCCTAGCTTGAAAAGCGTTTGTTTCTGTGTGTCAATTTTCTTAGCTAATGAGATCGCAAAGGAAAACCCCTTAGGAAAATGAATTATAACGATTTAGTTGTACTTAGCCTTTTCCCATGTAATGAAATTGTTTGGGGACCTGTGCGCTTTTGGTTTCAAAGCCCTGTGCATTGGTTTTGCTCGTCTTTCCAAAAGGACATTGTGTGTTTTGTCCCTTCCTGTGTGATAGGGCCGCCTCGTTTTTAGAATGACAAAGTATGGCTGTTACTCTCCTTCCTTCTGCCGTTCAAACTTGGTTTTCTTTTGGATTCGTAACTTTATTTTGAAATTTGATAGTTTATATTTTTCCAAGTTTTCAGTATCTTTTCTTTAGAAAAACTACAATTACTCCTGGATCTCTTTCCCCGATTTTCTGTTACCCACATTCTTTTACTTGTTGTAAAGAGAACTGAAACAGGGTGACCTGGAGAAAAACCTTGAACTTGGTACACATAATAATAGGTGATAAAGAACCGGACATTTTTTTTGTAATTTGAGACTTATTAAAAATCTTTGCAACCACAATCTGGGTCCCAGTGTTCTAATATAGAAAATGAGAAAGTCAGGCTTGAATCATTCTGTCCCCACATTGGGACACGTTCCGTCCGTGCGATGTGACTTGACTTCTAGTTGGTGTATGGATAAAGGTTTTTCGTAATAGTTTTTGTTAATGTGTATTTAACCAGTAGTTTAAGGTAGTAGTGTAAAATGTCCTTTTAAAATACATTTATTTAAGATTTTTTAAAAGTTGAATTAAGTAAAAGATTAAGTGCAGCTAAGAAAGAGTAAATGTACTGTGCGAATATGGGAAAGACCATGAAGTTGGTAAGGTTATGATATTTGGGAACCACTGGGCTTAGAACGTAGAGATTTCTGTTCACCTGTGATTTTAAGATGGGTTTCGTCTCCTTAATTATATAAGAGAATCAGTACTGGTTGCCTAGTAGATTGTGACAAAACTTCTGGATTAATATCTTAATTCCAAGTGGGAAGTTTATTTTGTTTATTGCTGAAAGAGATTACCAAAAATGTTGTGGTCTGATGAGAAAGGAAAAAAATATAGATTTCGAACTATTTTACTTATGCAGAAACCTAGTAATTGAGATAGTTCAGTGTTAAATCTTAATAGAAAGCTCCATTTCCATTTTAAATTTAAGTAGCTCTGATTGGCCATAGTAGTATTTGGCTTTGTTTGTAAATGTTCTTTTCACTGTCTACCTTTGTGATCTAAGTCTGTGATGCTTTACAAACTCAGAGTCAGAACATAAGATGTTGCTATAGAATAAAATGTTGAGACCCATGGGCCATATTAGTGGAAGGTTAATAAGACTGAAATTCAGTCAATAGAGTGTGGAGAATCACACATTTCAGGGAGATAACGTTTTAGCAATTTGCTCCCCTTGTTTATTATAAAACTTCAGTTCGTAATATCCCAAGATGATAATCCTCTTGAGCTATCTCTTTTCAGGGTTATTTCTAAATATAAGCTTTTACTGTGCTTCAGATACACAGAAGTGTAAAAAGAGTCTCTCATCTAGAATAATGTAAAAAATTTGTAGCCTGTGGGGACCTGAGTGGTTAGAGGATAGGATATGATGGGACACTTTATTATCTCTGAATGTTCTTGTGTACTTTGTACCATGTGCACATATTACTGGTTTAAATTAAAAACTGCGTGAAATTGTGAATGAAATTAAATACTGAATGAAATAGCTAATTGAAAATTTAGCCAATGCATTCATTTCTTTTTAATATATTTGTGAATATATCTGTGTATAGTTGTATATATATACATAAGTATTAAGATTCTCTTGAACTTATATATTTTTCATTTGCTACATTTTTCTAAGTTCAAATCAGAGATGATGAGTTTTTTACCTTGCGTTAAGAAGTGAATGGTTGTAAGGCCCTGTCTGTAAGATTAAAAAGGGTAGTAAGCTTATTTTTTTCTTTGTTTTATTGAGCTTTTTAAATGGAAGACTGTGAATCTTTAATGACTTCTATCATTTGGAGGATTTCCAGTAATGAATTTCTAATATGGTATCATCTGGTTTCTCAATTAGCTCCTGTTTTTCTCCTCCAGGGACAAAAGTGGCTCTAAATCCAGCACGTGCACATTGAAGCAAGTTAAAGGATTTAATATGACGCACAGAAGCAGATTAGTGCCCAATAGCAAGTAGTAGTTGGTACACGTTTGTGAGTAAAAAATTTCTCTTTTGGCTCTGTTCTCTTAGTCTTTAAACCATCTGCATGTCAAATCCTGAGTGGTTAGAGGATAGAATATGAAATTCACATGTTTTAGTGACAGATAAAAGAAGCAAGTTAGCAGTCCTAATCAGCCGGTGTCCCTAAGCAACCTCTAAGAACTCTGGAGTTCAAGGTTACCTATAATACATCTCTGTGACATGGAGCTTGAGAAATATCCCAGCTATGACTTAAAATTATACTGTCCTTATTTTTTTTATTGCCCTTGATATCTTCTGCTGAAAATTTACTATGGTTTGGTTTTTGAAGTTATTTCTTTTTAAAGAAAAGACTACTACTATTACATCAGTTTTTTAGGCTACCTCAGATATATTTACTTTTCTCCTTTACATTCTCTTAATTTCTTCATTTGTACTGAGTCAAAAAAAAGAGGATTTTTTTTTCCCCTTAAGTATATAATGAGTAGAGGAATTTTATGGCAAATTTTCTTTTTCTAATCTGACTGCACATTTGTGTATACATTTGATTAAGCTTTCTTTTGTTGACAAAATCATAAAACAGTGGCTGTGCTTAAATTCATCTTTATGATTTTTGAGATATAGAATAACTCTTTTTAGGAGACATTTAAAAAGTGGTTTCTCAGTCCAAGCCCCAGGCCTTCTTGAAATCCAGAAATAATGTTAAGTAGACATTTACTTTTATTCATAGTTTTTTTACAAAATGAATTGTTGAAATACTGATTTTTATTCTTTCTTTTTTACAGCTGGAAAGCAGTATCCGTGTTGTTATGTACATCTCCAAAAAAGTTCAGATCTGTAGGGGAGTTGTTGTGTAAACTAAACTGAACTACAGGGTAGCAGTATTTTAATAGCTATTATAGACGTGTATTTACTGTATTAAAAATGAGTAAAAGAAAAAGCAGTGACACACCAATAGGAAGGTCAGTGACATTTTATTCAGTCGAGCTGGTATTATAGGCTTGAGAGATAGTGGCTTCAAAGCTCATTGCATTGGGCTAATCATGCTCTTTTACATTTTTATTAGCATTTTTGTATTTGGGGCAACATCCTGGTGCATCTCCCTGGAGCATGGATCCTTCTCTATTTTAGAAGGTTACTCAATGCATCTGTATCCCCATAAAGGCAGCATGTCGTGCTTTTCAAAAATATACATGTAAATATGATATTGAATACAAATTAGCAGTGCGAAACTTTCAGTCCCTCAGAATGAATGTATACATTAAGGATTTATCAGTACATATGCTACATTTGGTATTCATTGCATCTCAATCGGATATACATTCAGCAAGAGAGGTTTTAATTTGTATTTGTGATTTACGGGGGATTGCATCTTTTTAGTAAATTTGAATTAATCTAATTTGCCTTATACATCTGATTTTCATCGTTAAAAGGCTTTATTTTTGTGTGCATGGCAGCAGTTTCAAATTTCATTTTTATAACGCCCTAGCCGCTTTCCCTAAAGTAATCGATTAGGAAATTTTAAGTTTCATTTCAGGCATTTTTGAGTTGTAAGCAGCATGCTCATCTATGCAGAAAGAGTGTATGCGCATATTTGCATTGTGGTTAATTTTAGAAATTTACTCCTAAGCAATAGTCTCAAGGTGCAGTTTCACCTGGTAAGAGAGAAGCCATTATGTCGAGGTAGACATTTCCTTCAGTGTTTTATTTTTCCTTTGTATGTGTCCAGCATTCATGAATGAGAAGTCTCCTTTTGCTCTATCTGTGACGTTTTGTCTTCTAATGCCACTACGTAAAGAAGACTGACACTTAACACTCAGTCACCCTGCCTTTATTTTTTTTTTTGCCCACAGAGTGAGTGGGGCAGTGTTTCCTTCTCCCACTGCTGCTGAGATGGCGGAAATTAGTCGAATACAGTATGAAATGGAATACACCGAAGGTATTAGTCAGCGAATGAGGGTCCCAGAAAAATTAAAGGTCGCACCACCGAATGCTGACCTGGAACAAGAATTCCAAGAAGGAGTTCCCAATGCGAGTGTGATTATGCAGGTTCCAGAGAGGATTGTCGTAGCAGGTATTTTACATTTGGCTATGAGGTTGCCTGGTCCCTCTTTGTTTTATATATTTGAGACTTGGGGGTTTTTCAAAATACTATTTTAAAAAGGGTCGGGAAATGCAACTTTACATTTTTTTTCAAATTTTATTGTCATTGCAATAGTCTAAAATTTCAAACAGTACTTTAAAATAATTAGATATAATTTACATAAAATGTATATAATTTTTAAGTGTACAGCTTGATGAGTTTGGACAAATGTATTCACCCTTGGAGCCTCCACCACTGTCCAGATACAGAATATATTCATTGCCCCAGATTGTCCCCTTGTGCCCCATCTCAGTCTCTACCCCTCTATTCCAGGCATCCATAATCTCCTCTCGATAAATGGCATGATACAGTAAATACTCAGGTCTGGCTTTGTTGGCTTAGTGCAGTGTTTTTCATATTCTTTTATGTTGTTGCTTATATCAGTTATTCATTCCATTTTATTACTGAGTAATATTCCACAATTTGTTTATCTGTTTACCTGTTGATGGACATTTGGGTTGTTTTCTGTTTGGGACTATTCAGAATCAAGCTGCTTTGAATATTCATTTATAAGTCTTTGTGAGGATGTGTTTTTATATCACTAGGTGTCGAATTGCTAGTTCGTGTTATAAGTTATGTTTAACTTTATGAAAAGATGTCAGGCTGTTTTTGAAATAGGGTGTACTCTGCCGTATTTCCATCAGTGATGAATGAGAGTTTCAGTTACTCCACATCCTTGTCAGCACTTTGTCTTTTTCATTTTAGCCATCCTAGTGGGTGTGTAGTGGCAAATGCATGTTAATAAAAGCACTAGCTTTTTAAAACCTCCTTTTTTTTTACTCACAGGAAATAACGAAGACATTCCATTTTCAAGGCCAGCAGATCTCGACATCATTCAGTCCACTTCCTTTAAACCTCTGGCACTAAAAACACCACCTCGTGTACTTACGCTAAGTGAAAGACCACTAGATTTTTTGGATTTAGAAAGACCTCCTCCAACTCCTCAAAATGAAGAAGTATGTAGAGTTTTAACATCAACTGAATTTGAAATAATGTAGACAAAAGCAAAAGTTTATTAAAGAGTTAAGAGGCTATAAATCATATTGTTAGCAATATGTAATGAAAGTTTCCTGCATAGACCATCAATTTCTTTAAATTTTGGTTTATAGATACCCCAAGTAAGATATTTCTGCTATTTTTTTTATAATTTAAATATTATGTTTCAGGAAAAAAACTTGTGGAAATCATGAACTAGGTGCTATACTATAAGCAATACAGAAAAAGTTGGGAAGTTTAACATGGGCAAAGGAAGCGCTTTTTTCTCATGACACTGCCTGTTTTCACTTCATGCTGGGAAGTTTCTGCTGAGTTACTGTACCGCGTAACATCATTAATAGTCCTGTTGACCCGAATATGGCAGTCTGGACTAGTAAGGTGTTGGTAGCAAAGGTCAGATCTCGTCTCTGTGATGATTTCTATAGTTGCAACTTTTTCATTATAACTTCTAAAATTTTGCATCATCGGAGGAGACAATGAGCAAACGTACGTTTTTCTTGATGATGACACTGCCTATGTCTCTTTTCACATGGTCCTTTCCAAAGAGAGTAAAGGACCCAGAGAGCATAGGGAAGTGCAGCTTCCCAGCGCCAGGTGTGGTCTCTTCCTAAGTTGGAGATTTCTGCTGAGTTAACAGAAAAAAATATACTGACGGGTACTAGTCTGGACATTCTAGATATTTGCTTAGTGAAAAGCACTAAATTCAAGTGTTCACATGGTGAAAAGGCACTAAGATACTTGCAGAATTATATTTATTTAACAAACACTTTTTGGGGCTTTCGTGTAAGACAACACTAGGGGAGACAGTTCCTGCATAGTAGTAGTATGAGTGCAAGAAAGACACCCGAACACAGAAGTTACAAAATTCTTTAATATCAGGGAATAACAAAGGTTAGGAAGATCATTACACAAGACAGAAGCTATCACAGCACACTCCTAGTTAAAGGCCCCGCTTCCCAGCTCCCCAAAGTTCCCACTGGGAATCACAGGTGTAATAGTACGGTCTTAGAGTAAGGCTTCAGCCTTTGGTATTCTTTTAGTTTTTCTCTGGATCTTTCTGCTTATATTGTTTTAGACATTTATGCCTCCCTGGTATGAAGAACCAATGGAAAACAAGCCAAGCACTTTCCTGAGTGATTAAGACTGAGTGAGGAAAAAAGTTTATGAGCATTACCCTAAAGAGACCTAGGCTTTGAGGCTAGATGGGGTTTACTCCAGTAAATATGATATTTAGTCAAATGGGAAAAATGCCCAAAGTATGTGACACTGCGGTGAAAAACTTAGGCTGAAAATTAGACCTAATTTTGAAGGCCTACTTTGCTACTTACTAACTAACCACATAACTTTGGGTAAATTATTTAACAATTCCAAGGCTTAAAGAGAAAATGAAGATAAAAATAATGCCAAGTGCACAAAATTATTAAGGGTAGGAATGCATGTGGTGTATTTGCATGTGTTTTCATTTACATTAAAAGCACAATGTGTATAAATATTAAAAGTTAAAATCCTGTGGCAGGAGCCAGATCCTGAGATACAGAGATAAGTTTCTGAAATGAGTACTGGCTGCCTATTGAAAGGCAGCAACTATGATGATCTGTGCTTCACATTCAAGAAGAGTCAGGGGGCCCTCGAGTAGCAGTCAGCCAATGAGTAGAGAATGGGAAAAGAACCAGAATTCTAGTAGCTTTTAGAAAATAGATTGAAATAGAAGGGCAGTAAGGCCCTGTGTGCTGATAACATTATTGATTCATTCAGATGTTATCAGAATCTATCAAATGAGACCCCCAAATCATTTATTCTGTAGTAGGCATTTTACAGCATATTTAAGGTTTCTCAGCCTCAGCACTATTGACATTGGGCCATATCATTCTTTATTGTGAAGGCTGTCGTTTTGCACTGTAGAATGTATAATAGCTTTCTTGATTTCTGTCTGCTAGATACCAGTAGCATCCTCCGAGTCTTGAAAGTTATACAGGTCTCTAATAGCCAAAAGGTAGAAACAATCCAAATGTCCATCAAGTGTGAATAGATGAGCAAAATATGGTACATCCACATAGTGAATATTTTTCAGCTGTAATAAGGAATGTACTTGCACAGGCTCCAATATGGTGAACTCTGAAAACATTATGCCATGTCAAAAAAGCCAGACAGAAAAGGCCATTTACATGATTCCACTTATGTGAAATATCCAGAATAGGCAAAATCAGAGATAGAAAGCAGGGGCTTGCCAGGGGCTTGGGGGAGAGGGGAGTTAGGAGTGACTGCTAAATCACAGTTCCTAAGACGGCCATGAAACAATGGCTGGACTTTTTATTCTGCTCATGAATTCTGTGGGTTAGGAATTTGCAGCAGGCACAATAGGGAAAACTTGCTTCTTTCCTTCAGTACATGGGCCTAAGCTAGAAAGTCTCAAAGACTAGGGCTGATTTGACAGCTTGAGGCTGCAGTCATCAGAAGGCCTCGTCACTCACACGTCAGTTGATCCTCGCTGTCGTCTGGGATCTCAGCTGCTGCACCTTCCCATTGTCCTTCTGTGTGGCTGCTTGGGCTTCTTCACATTAGGTGCCATTTTTTCCTAACGTGAACAATCTGGATAAAAAAAGCAGAAACTGAATTGTTTATGACCAAACCTTGTAAGTCACATTGCATCATCTCTGCAGTCAACAGCCCACCCAATGTCAAGGGAAGGCAACACAGAGCCCACCCCAAGTGGAAAGAGGCCGACGATATCTTTGTAAGAAGAACATGCGGGACTATTTAAGCTAATAAGGCTGTTTTTTAGTCCAGTTTTCAGCTATTCAACCAAATCTGAATTTCTTTAACACCAGAAGCCAGAAACATTTATTTGTAATATAAATACATCCCATTTCCTAAAGTGTATGTGCCTTTAAAACCTGTTGGGAATTTGCTCATAAATAATAAAAGTATATTACATAAATTATGATAAATAAAAATATTTATAGTTATACCACTGGAGACTGATACTTTAAAAGAAACCAGAAGGGAACTTTTTCATAAAGAGAGCATTCCTAGCTTTCTCTGCATTATAATAAGTAGAGTTTTTTAAACGTGTATATCTGTAATGTACATGCCTAGCAGCCATTCTTTGTAAATTTTGTGAGCATCCGTGCATTAAGATTCTTCTGGTGCTAAACAGCCCCTAGGCTACTAAGAACGTTTTCTATTCCTTTTCTTTGTACCTGACAGGTCCGTGCAGTCGGCAGGCTAAAAAGAGAGCGTTCTATGAGTGAAAATGCTGTTCGCCAAAACGGACAGCTGGTCAGGACTGACTCCCTGTGAGTAGAGCCACGGAATGTCATGCTTCCTTCATAAGTGTTCTCTATATATTGTCCATCCTATCTTTTTCTAAATAATTAACTTTTTTTTTTTTACTTCCAAAAACTTTTTTTAAAAAAGAGGAAGAAGATGTGGATGTATGTCTTAGGCCTAAGATCCTGAGAAAAAAGGAAATAATTTACCTCTAGTAGCATATGGAATCTGTTTTGCATTTATATCAGTTTTACATATTTGCAATACTTAAAACCTGACCATTTTGTTAGTTATGAAGATTTTTCAATAGTATTATCTTTTTCTATGTATTTGATAGTCTTCTGTAAGTCTGACGTGCTTATTTGAGAATTCTTCCATAAAGTACACTTAAGAAAAATTGATAAATGTAACTGCTCACTTATGTACATTCTTCAAAACTGTTTATGTAGCATGTAGATTAAAAAAATAAAAGGAAAACATTTTATTTAAGGAAATGTCTATTTTCAAGTTACTCAACTTATCATAAGATTATGACTTAGCCCTTTTCAGCTCTGCTTCTAATAAGCCATGCTAAACAATGTAGCATAGGCAACCGGGGCTTTTTTTTTTTTTTAAACTTTTCAGGGTTATTTTTTTAGCTCTCTGCCTGAGTCATTGAATTATTAGATCCCTTTCATTTTCCAAAAATACAAGTGTATTGTTTAAATGACTATCTGTTTAAGCCATTCTTTCTTATTTGGTTATATTAGTGCCCCCACTATAAAGATGTTTTAGGTCAGGCAAGTGCTTTTTGTTATTTTATTAAAAGTAACGAGTTTTTACAAATAGAACAGTCTTTTAAAAACTGGTCAGAATTTTAAGTCTCAAAGTTATTGGTGATTGTGGCTTTTATAAATCGATGATGTCGATAGTTTATGTGAATTAATATTTCTTTCTCATTAAATTGTTTATCAATTATCATAAACTCATTTATCATGAACCACTCTTGATGCCAAGCCTTATGCTGGTTTCTCTGGGAACTGAAAAAGAATTAGATGATGTATCTCTGTTTGTAGAGCTTGCAAATATCTAGTAACAAGAGCACAGTATAATTAGACCATTTATATTAAACCGTATCAAGTTCTAGTTTGGACCTGACTGAAGTGTATAGGGATGCAGGAGGGGCTTCATGGATATCGAGTCTCCCTTCTCTCGTGTTAGGTGCAAAGGAGACTGTAACTCCTCTGATTTCTCAGGGAACCTTGAAATGCCCCCTAACATAGTTATAGTTATCCTTTAGGGTTGTACAGGAAGATAGTGAGATGAAGTTAATATATTTCTCTTTCAGGAAGATTTACCTGAAGTGTTCAGCCATTATTAATATGTAATTTTTTATGATATCTGTATGTGTCCATGTCTGGTTGGCAGTGATGTCAGCTGGCCCGTGAAATCATTTTCTAGACCATTTTAAGGTGTAGTTTACAAATGGTGAAAAGCTATATAGTTTATGGCTAAGGTAGCTTCTTTATGTTTCATATCCTCTGAGAATGATTAAACATAACCTAAGAGCTTTCATGATTTTCTCTTTTTAATACTTCTTCAGGCAGCAAAGGTTTTTAATAAACTTTTCTATTACCTAATGATACGGCTTATTTAGGTCTTTAATTACCTTGAAATTTCACATTAATGAAATAAAACTATTCTAACATAACATCACTTTTTTTTCCTCATGAAGTATATGTTATTGATAGCTGAGTTCAGTTAGAAAGAAACAACTCTTATGTATAAACACTAACCTACTGTATGATTTAGAGTAGATGATTAGTTCATAGATATTTTTGTAGTTACCAGTAACATAAGTTTCTCACAACAGAAAAGATTAACAGAGTTAACTAATATTCGATTTCTTTTTTTCTTTAAGATGCCTTAGTGGCATTTTCTAGATGTTTAATAAAACTGAAAGTCTCATGTTTTCTTTTTTTGGTAGCAAAAATAACATGAATATGTAACTATATTTTAACATTGAAATGCTTACATTACTTAGCTATGCTCTTCGTTGCGGTAGTTAATAATATATCTTACCATGTCATGGTAAGCTACTTACCCATCTTTTTGTTAATAATATAACCTTGACTTTTCTTCTACCATTACTAATTTTACAATTTATACTTGAATTCATCTTTAAGAATCTACATTTAATTAACTTTAGGAATTTCATATAATGAACTTATATAACGTATGTTCAATGTTGGTGATATGGTAAGGAAGAAACTAATGATATAGCCATGTTTTACCTCTACTAAAGTAATTGTTAAACTCTTGCTGTCTTTCCCTACTTTAGTCTTTTCTTTGTGATGTGAGATTAATTATGTGTCAATGTGCATGAACCTTTGCCTGCCTTTGCTTTTATTCCTTGGCTTTAAGAATAGAAGTACGTATGGATATAAGAGTAAGAGCACTGGCTTTTATTTTCCTAATTACTTTCAAGAGACAGTAGAATTAATTATGGTCAGCTATAGTTACAAACGTGAATTCTGGCCAGTAGAATCGTATCTAGCTTTTTCTGTGTATTATAAAAGCTGAATATGTAAAAGAAGCATAATTATTATTTAAGGTGGCACAGATCAGATTCTGCCCCAAGAAATAAAATTTCAAGGTTCCAGGCACCGATTTCTGCACCGGAGTACACGTAAGATTTTATCTGCTATGCTTTTCACAAGTAGGAGTTGTTTTTATTTTATAGCCTTATGTTATACTAATATTTCACCAGGCGAGTGGCGTATAATGTACTAATTCTCTTATTGTTTGGTTTTTTAGTACCCCTGTTTCAGGATTCTCAAACTGCCATCATATATTGTTAAGGAAAAAAATAACTAGACCAACTAAGAAAGTTATGACTTTGAGTGTAATGGTGAAAGTAAAATGGAATAATTTACACTAAGGACCAAGCATCCTTATCCATTTTCTTTACTTTTCTTTACTTATCCATTTACTTTACTTTAGCTGTCGTATTAGTTCCCCACAGATTCAACTCTAACCAGGTTCAATAATCCCATTCTTACTTTAAATTTTATTTAGAACAATATCTTTTCTTGTTTTATTTTGACCCAGAAGGAGACTGTAGTGTGTGGTTTGTCATTGACTTTTTTTTTTTTTTTTTTTTTTTGTAGATTAAAATTATGCATGGAAAATTCTTTTGAGATCTTTAAATTCAAGGCAGGGGAGGGGCGGATTCAGGTTCACCATCAGAATTCGAGAGCTGGTGTGTGTGTCTGATAATCAGTCATTTTCCTCACTCTGGTTCTCTTATCAGCTTCTCGGAACCATTAAGTTGCCGTAGATAGTAGCAGCAACAAATTAAAGTTTTCTCTCTATTTAAAATTTCAAAAGAATGATACAAATTTGTGTTTTCATGAAAATTCTTCCCCTTTTCACTATTTTACCTTTACTGGGTTTTTGTTTGTTTTTTGGAAGAGCCTGGAGCCTTAACCAAAGAGGTTTATCCTCACAGTTTGAGAAACATGCCTTTGAAAACCCTTTGGGAAAGAGGTACTTGACTTTGGGCTTATCTCAATAATGATGGTAATGCCAAGTAAATTTTTATCTGAATTTGCGTTTTGACATTGCCTGGTGTTGTTTACTTAACACTCATGTAAGATTTCATGTAAGCATGCCGTAGAGCTATTGCTAATGAAATAACATAGTATACATCAGTGCTTTATTAAAATTTTCCTAATCTTTTATAAAAATTGAGATTTTGTTACTTGATAACACTACTAGGATTAATTTATCTATCATCAAAGGACATTTTTATTAAATTACTAATGAGACATTTGCTTAAATAATCTCAATGCCTTTGCAATATGTTTGCTTTTTTATTTTTCACAGTAATTCACTTGTCAAAAAAAAATTGTTCCACTTTAGTTGAGTGGATGAGTAGACCGAGATCAAAGTCAACTCTAAAACACTCTTTTTTTTCCCTTCGCAGTCGATGCCCATGGTGGGTACTCCAGCTGATTGCCAAAATGGGGCTTGTGCTTTTTTATTCTTAAATGTATTATAAAAAGACTTGCAAGACTACTTAAAGCTAAAAAAAAGTTGCAAAAGTATTTATTGCTTCTAATTAGGGTAATTTTGGTCATCTTGTGATTTAATCATTTCGTTCATCTATAAACAGAAATAAATATTAACAAGCAAGGGCATTTAATCTATACATATACTGCTGTCCAGAGTGTCATCAGTTTAAAAAGTACTTTCTGTTCTGTTTTCACTATTTACAAATAAATTAATAAAAAAATTTTCTTCCTAATTTTTAAAAGTTTAATATCTTTTGAGAAGCCATCAAAAATCCAAATATATTTTTTAGTTGGTCTTTTATGAAATATTTTTACTAGTATTGGTAAAGCCTTAATTTTATCTTTTCTTTCTACATAAATTTTTTTCTCAAGTTACAATTGAGGGTCATGTAAGTTTTTATGCCATTACCATATTTCAATTTCACATGATCATAGAATCTTAGAATTGGAAGAGATCTTATGCACTATTTGAGAAATCAGCCTTCTGTGCATTCCATCTTAAGAATTTTTTGCACTTCATTTGAAACTAGTTTAAGCTTGATTGCTTTACAAATACACCTGATTTCCCGTACATGGACAGGAAATACTTCTACTTTTAGAACTGTAAACAATTCCTATTGCTTTTTTTTTGATAAAGTGGTTTCTCAGAGAAAATAACCGTTTTTAAATTTTTAATGGCAAAAATCCATCAAACTTTTTTCATGGATTCAGATTTAGTTTATCAACATTGTCGCTATAAGATTATCCTAAATATTATTATAAACCTTAACATATTTAGTATGTAGCTTAATTTATTTACTGATATAGAGTGAGATGCAGAAATGTTCAATTTAAGCACCAAAATGCAAAAACAAAACTTGAATTATATCCATTGATATTGTACTGATTACTCTTTATAACTTAGATAAATTTAGCTGGTATGTTGGCAGCTGTCAAGATGATAAAATGTTGTATTTCTTTATGTTGACATAAAACAGGCCGTTTTTATTCCTGCCTCCTGTGACACTTCTCTGACATGAATTCAGTCTCCTTTCTCACAAAGCAAGAGCTTTGGGTTTTCCGCATGAGTGTAAGACTAGTGCCTAGACTTTGTGTCCAGATATGCTGCTTTTTTTGGTTGCCCGATATGGGTTTTGCCAAGTACAGTGGGTCAGTTGGTAAGCTGGCTTATGTACTTCCCAGAAGATTCCTGGCCTCTGGACTGATGTTTGAGGTTACTGTCCATTAGTCTGCATCTGAAAGCTTGTTTTATCTTGACACCGTTAGGCCTAATTCCTATGGTGACTGAGCCCCTACAGACCCAGTATACCAAGATTTGACTTAGATCTGTCTCTTCTGAGTCATCTTTGGAAAACATGATTTTCATATTTCTTGTGCATCTCACTTTGGCTCATTGAGACATTCAGAATTATATACAAAAGTGCAGAGATTTTGTTTTCAGTTTTCTGGGACTCTGGGAGTAACATTAGATGACAACTGCCCTTTTAAAAATTATCCCTCTTATTTTAAGGTTTCCCAACAAATACATGTTAAGTTAGAAAAGATTACATATGTCACAATAGAACATTTTCTTTTTTCATTTGTTCATTGTCTGTTCCACATTCATTCTTTTGGACATAATACACAAGGATGAGGTTTAGTCTAGGTGTTTTGCCCTGACATTGAGAAAAAAATGTTGAACCCACATCTCAGGGTCTAGTCCTTTTATAACAAAACGTCTTATTGTAACAAACCCTCTGACTGTGAAAAACCAGATGCCAAGTCTTCAAACAGCTGATCATGCTCTAACACTAAACAACTCTCCGAAAATACTGATGCCGATCTTAAGAGTTCAGGTTAGAACTGTGAAATTGCTCTATTCAAATGTGTTCAGCTTTTAGGAAGCACTGGCACAGGAGCTAACGAAATTGTGAGTCTCAGCTCATACGTGAAAGAATGTATGTAAGATTTCTGTCCCTGAGAAGCCCAGAAATGGTTGTTTAACATCCATCTGGATAATTTAAGAGATATCCTTGCCTTCTTTCACTGTATTCACAGAATCGGGAGTAGTTTTATGTTTCAGTTATTTACCTAGAGATCATATGCTTTAATGAAATTAAGAAATCAGACCACTTGTTACAGCTTTCTGAAACTTTAATTCATCTTTAAATTTACTCATTGTAAACTCTTCTTTTGCCTTCGTGAAGTATTGGAAATGGCATTTTATGGAATCACTTTTGATTCACGGGTTTCAATTTTGACACCCATACACAAGAATTTTCTCTCTTGCTCTTCTGACCATCCATAAATTGCAGTGCAGTGTCGAGTTTTGGAAGTTTGGTTTACTGAATTGGAATATACCAAATAAAGAATGATGCTTCTCCGAAGCTAGGGGTTGAACACACTCATTGCTATAGTCCTCTTCCCTCTCCAAAGTTCTTTCATATTCTGTTTGTTTAATTTGATGTTTAAGGCTACTCAGTTACAGCTGCTGCATGGTAGCTCGTCTTTTAAAACAATACATTAATTTATTTGGTTTGACTGTTTTCTTGGGGGAAAGTGATGGGAGGGAAAGGGAGCAAGAAAATTAAGAGAATTCTTAAAATATAAGTGTGTGGGGAAACTGCTCAGCTGAAGTTTTATGAAAATCTGACTTGAGTGTTTTTTTTGTTTTTTTTCGTTTGCTGTGCTTATATAAACAGTGTGACACCATCGCCACAACAGGTTCGGGTCTGTCCTCCCCATATGTTTCCTGAAGATGGAGCTAATCTCTCCTCTGCTCGTGGCATTTTGTCGCTTATCCAGTCTTCTACTCGTAGGGCTTACCAGCAGATCTTGGATGTGCTAGATGAAAATCGCAGGTGATTGGCCATCAGAGACTCTTGCCAGCTTTACTGCATATTTTTTGGCTCCTTTTGGTGGACTGTGGTGTCTTCCTTTTATGTTTGCACCTTTGTTTCTTTCTAAGATGCGGTGGTTTGAAACAGTTTGCTTTGCTTTCTTTTAATTTGAAATTGTTGTCCAAAATTCACATTTCACAAGATTCTGTTAGCTTCTCTTCAGTCAGGGAGAGTATTCAGTTAATTACACTGGAAGTGTAATGATTGTTTTCAAAGGCCTCATCGACCTCTTCTAAGTACTCGATTCCATTTGGGGATGTGCTGAGGGATACTGTTGGGTTGAGTGTGGGCTGTTGAAGTGAGGCATGCTAATTTTCTTCAGTAAGTCTTTTGATGTCATCATTTATGATACTAATGTGGTTGCATTAATGAAGCAGATTTGAGAAGATGACGTCACTGTAGCCTCTAGGACTTTTTTAAATTCATTTATTAATTATTTTCAAGTATATAGTACACTGGTTAGACATCTATATAGTTCATAAAACAATCCCCCAGCTGCTCCCTTCCTCCTCTGGCCCTCCACCTAGCCATCATATTAATGCTAAGTGCATTCCCTCTGCCTTGCTCAGGACATTTTTTTTTTTTATTCCTCTTAGCAAGGGATTTCTAGGCCTATATCAAAAATCCTAGATGCTATTATCTTTTTGATAATACTGATATTTTTCAGTATTGATAGTTTATCTCACTTCTGAACATCAAGTAAAAGCATTAGTAGTATACTTAGACTTCCTTCGACATGTAAATAAATGTTTGGCCATTATTTCAAATACTTTTTATTCTTAAATCATTTCTACAGTGTTTTTTTAAGAGATGACGTTTGGGAAGCTTTTTGGCATACTATGGGAAAGATTTCAACTGCAGACATTTTTCTGGTAACTCTTTGAGTCAGTCTTTAAATTTTCATGATAATTTTATTAGGCTGTTAATTTTCACATTTTGAAGAATACCTGATAAATTCAGCTGACTCACTCAATAAATCTTATTTCCTACCTTAGGGGCTGATATGTCTTACAGCTTGCTCTGAACAAACTTTCTCTTTCAGTGCTTTTGTGCCTCACATAACCCCAGGTGTCTTCCCCAGACTTCACAAGTACTTGCCCATACCGCTGGTCTGGTGTTTCTGAGGCCTCCCAGGGTTAACCTGGTGGTATACAGCTGGGCCCAAGGACTTATAGCTACACTAGAAAGAACTTAAAAGAGAAAGCTCATTGCAGGGGGGAAATTACATATATATAAATATGTGTATCTGCCTGTCCCAAGGGAGACTCCTTTATGCTCTTTGAAGCTTCAGGGACTACCTTAGAATATTTGGAGTCTAGATGACAAAGCCCCAGAACGGTAAAATTCTCTGTCCCACCCCCAACACATATACAGTTCAGATAGTGACATGGAACTTAAAATAGTTGAATTTTTTTTCTCCATAATGAAAAAAAATTTTGCAAGTTCAAAAGTACAAAATCAGAAATCTTATAATGTAAAAAACTTACTTTATTATTTTATTATGAGAAACTTTTAAGCCCTAAATGAAGATTTATTTATTCTGTATTTATTTACTTTTATTCTAATGAATCGATAACTTTAAAATCCCTTTTCTGGGAAGGAATTATCTTATTCACTTAAATGAGATTTTAAAAATTCATGAAGTATACTCATATGAGTAGTTCTTAGCTCCTGTATATATGCCATTATTATCATTGTCACCTTGGAGCTTGGAGGGTTCAACTCTCATTAGTCTTACTGGCTTGCTTTCATAACTGAAAGGGTGTTTTTTTTTTTATCATTATATTTAAATCTTTTACAATCTAACCACTGAACAAGATTTAATCAGAGTTTCAAGTGCCAAATCCGTGTTTATTTCTACTTTGAGAACTATCCAGCATGACTTTTCAGATAAAAGAACGAACTAGGAATGTGAAATTTGGATAATGGTCTACTTGCATGATTATAAAATAATACAATACTGCTTATCAACTTTTCAGTGCTTTTATGTTTCTTGCTCTGTACATCACTTTTTCCTTTCTATTACTACTGGCTGTTATGCTAATGCAGTATCTTAATCTTTGGTTTTTGGCCATCTCATTAGGTGTAGTTAAATTAAGCTAGAACTACTTGACAGGAATGGAGGGAGTGAGGGTGGGAGGAAGAAAAAAGTCTTTCTACCTGTTTTATTATCATAAAGCAATGCAGATTCACAGTTGCTTGACATAAGAACTACTTTTAGTTTACATTCTAAGGGACACTGTTGAAAGGTTTTTGGTATTTTTATGGCCTCATCTCATGAGAACTGAACATGATCTAAAATCAGTCTCAACATGAGGACAGTGAAATCATAGGTACATATTAAAAAAGTTTGTTTACACAGGTCAGTGCTGTGCATTTGGAAAACTAATGTATCAAAAATTTACCGAAACACCTGGGACAGGCACTGGTGTTCTTTGGACTATTACAATTTAGTCCTTGGCTCCTGAGGAAATGCCCAGGTCTTCTGACATCTGTGAGAGCTCCATACCTCATTCTCCAGTGCAGAATGTGAACATATTTAAAAAGAGACTTTGTTCCTATGTAAGAACATTACTTAAATAATGACAGATAAGTCATGTTTCACGTGCTCAAATTATATTTTTAGAAGAGACTTGATTAGTTTTTCTTTAGTGAATTCTACTAGCTTTGAGTGAATAGAATAAGAAATCACCGTGTAAATAATTTTATATGTTTTGTAAGTATCATATAAACATATTACTTGGAAAACCTAGAAGTGCAAATTTGCAGTTGAAATGGTGTTTGTTATTTATGATTTGTCTTTTTTAAAATGTGTATAATTCCTAGTCCACACCCCCATTTATTTGTTTACTGTAGCAGTTTCCATTTTTTTAAACAAACATCCTACGAAGTCAGATCATCTGTTTACTCAAAAATGTCAATATACAAGTTAGTGCCAGAAGTGGTGGAGCCTTGGATTGCATTCCCTTTTGCCATTTTAATTACAAAATATACTGTTGAACATATTACCAAGCTTATAAAAAGATTTTTTTAATGTATCAAATTATACTGATGGTAGAAAGTGGTACTTGAATGACGCTTCTAATTTTGCCAAATGCCTGTCTAATTTACTTTTATATTATATGTGTCAATTGCCAGTGTAAGAAGACAAAATGAAATACGTTGTGAAAGGTAACTGTATTATTTTCTGGCTCTGCATTATAAAAGGGAAATCTCTGTGGTGGAATATTGAATATGGCAGGTCCATTTGAGCATGTTAGTGTGACTTTTTTAAGAAAAGCTTTAAGTGGCACACAGCTTTGCTTTAATTAAACATTCTCATGTTAGTGTAACGTAAGACCGTAGTTACTAACTAGCAACAGTTTTCCTAATGCCACAGAGTAAATATATATTACCAGGCTGTGATTTCTCACTGTTCTGTAGACAACAGAATTGAATTCTAACATTTCTCCTCAAAAAGTCTCTGAATCTCTTATCCTCTAGGCTCCAAAAATTTAAGCAATTAAACATACAAGCTAAACATGAAAATTTTCTTGAATAAATTGAATTGATACAAAATGGTGATTTGTATTACAGGCAAAATTCTACAGCTGTGCCAACTTACAAAGAAAAAAGAAAAGTAGTGCATTTGGTCTTAAATATTTTCTGTAATTAAGAATTGCCTTGATATTAAAATATGGGCAAAACCTAATCAGTACTTAGAGAATGAGACATTCAAAATAGAACGTAATACTTAAATTCCTTATACAAATCCTATACCCCCACCTCTCTCTGTTTAGCATATATTGCTGATTTCTTTTTGGGGAATTGACCAGTGACCCATGGAGCTTGACCCATGGAGCTTTTTTCTGATTTAAAAAAATAAGATTTATGCAGCTGAAACTTATTGGATTTCGTGAACCAATGTCACCATAAAAAATAAATTTATATTTTTTTAATTAAAAAAATAAGATTTATTGGCAATGTTACCGCTTGCTTACCTAGGTAAGGAACAGATGGCCCTGTAGAAATAGTGAACTGAAGCTAAGTGAAAATCCCCACAAAGTTTTCCAGTGCACCTGTCTTCATTTCCAGCAGCCCTGTATGTCACTCCTGGTTGTCTCTCGAGATCAGGCTCAGCATTGGGTGGCACTTCTGTAACGTGCTGTGGTGTGTCCCTCAGAGCTTGTCCCCTTATCTTCCCAGCTCCAGAACCTGCACTTTTGCCCTGGAGAGCTCAGGGTGTGAATGAGACACAGTGACATTAAGACGTCAGGCCCTAACCCAGAGTAACGTGGTGGGAAGGAACCAACCGTGGGAAAGGGCAGTTATGTGGGACTTTTAGTTTTGGAGAGAGACCTGTTGACAGATGAGCAACCACGATCATGCAGGTGCTGCTAGCTGGCTCTCGACATGCTTCTAGGGTCCATGGTGATGTTTTTCTAACTAGAAGAGAAATTATATTTTTAAACAGCTGTCCTCCGCCTTGAATTTCATAATTTAAAATATAGCACTCTCCAAAATTATGTGTTGGTGCTATTTTGTTACATAAATACAGATCCCCCTTCCCTTTGTTTGTTAACCCATTGAAAAATATTTAATTTATGAAAATCATAAAGTGGAGAACGTGTGAGACCAAGATAAAGTATCTGAAATATATTGTACCGAAGCATACACTGTAATCCTATTTGACATTTATCTGTCTTGTTTTTGCTTTTATGTTATTGCTTCTCTGTTTCCTGATTCCTTCTGTGCCTTCTGCACACACCTGCCTTAGACCTGTGTTGCGTGGTGGGTCTGCTGCTGCCACTTCTAACCCTCATCGCGACAGCGTCAGGTAAATGTCGAGACATCGTAAGCAACCAGGCTCAGTGGTTGACTGAATCTGTATTTCACAGGCTGCAATGCACGTGGTAGCCGTGCCTTTGTATGATAGCTCGGATTTCTGCAGCTCTCCTCGTGGGTACATCCTGCTTTTCTCCGAGAATAGTGAGAATCATCCGTGGCCTTTGCCCACCAGAGTACGAGGAAAAGTGCTTAACAATTATACAGTGTCATGTATCTGGGATGTTTTGTTTAGATACAGTTGTAATAGGTTATAGACGATCATGCTAAACACAGAAAAAATAATCTTAAATCTTAAATGTTTTATGTGCATCGTTTTAATTGTTGCCTGTAGTTCTGTCGGTGTTTCCTTTTAGTCATTAATTGTCTATAATGTCATTTTTCATTCTGTAGGTAAAGCTGTCTGGACATAAATCATCATCTCAAATTCAGGAAAATCAGCATTGCCAGTTCAGGGAAATTAAACAATTATAAAGGGAATTTAGTTTTAAGAATTTATGTCATCCATCTATTTAAGCTTTTCTCTTATTTTTGCCCCTTTCACACTTTTCACTCATGCTTAACCTGAGTAATTATTGCTTCTCTCATGCACAGACAGATAGAATGGCACGTACAAATATTTAAGGTTCTCAAGTGCCATGTTCCATCTTCTAGAGGAAAAAAAAACTTGGTCTTCACAGATAACATTACTGTGATGTTTTTCAGAGCCCATTTTGTTTGTTTTAAGCAGAAATACATTATCTGTAACCGATTTAAAGCTGGCAGCATTTTTGTGATGAGAAGAAGCTGGCACGTTCATTTTTAGGCAGGAGAGGAGGGGAACCAGTTTGTCACTAACAGTTAATTTGGGTTAGAGGAATTGAAGTGCTCCCTTAGAGGCCCCTGACCATTTTGCCGACTTGTTTCTTTTCATTGTTAATTCAATCCATTTTAGGCTTTCTCTTACGTATTTTTAATAAGTTTGTGATCTTTTTATCTCTCTGTGAAAGTATGTTCAGCTAGTGATCTGTCTTAGCATTTAATAGAGTTTTTAGTTCTGATAAATACAGGTTTTAGTTTAAAACACATGATTTTTTTTTCTGTTTTAAGTTAAATGATGTAAAGTCTTTTGCAATATTCTTAGATTTATTTGCAAATGAAGTTTTATTTTTTTACAGATATTGAAAGATTTAATTTTCGAGTAATCCCTTTCAGTTATACTTCATTCTCTGTGTTCAGTGCAGGTCTTTTTACCTTTGAAGCAATTGGTGTATTGCTTTTTTTTTTCCTAAATATTTATCTCATGGGTGACCTCACAGAAATAGAACAAGTTTTATTTTGAGGATAAAATGTAGAGAAGAGGCATCTTCAACCCTTATTTTTTCTACTAATCATTTAATAATTCTCTCTTAATGGTCAAAAGAATAATTAATTCACATGTTTGTAAGCCCATCATAGTTCCAGCATCTACTAACTTAATAGCTTATTTCTCTAACTGATGTGGTTACTCTCAGTATTCCAGGGTATTTATTCTGTTCCCATGAAGAAAGGGGCAGTTAATGAGAAAGCAGGTTAATTTAACCATCAAAGGCACATTTAGAGATTGTTCTAGATGATCTAGAGTCAGTATACACCATCTGTTATTTAAACTACAGCCTGTCTAGTGATCAGTGTTCAGAATAATGACACTGCATGATTAAAATATTTTGGGGTTATTTCCAGTAGTATGTGAAACAAAAGGACTTTCTGAATAGATTTGTTTTGAGCATGAAAAATATAATTCTCTTCATACCCTTTTGTGAAGTAATGTGCTGTTTATAGTGATTTGCTTGAAATATTAGAATATATGATCTATGTGCCAGTTCTCTATGATTACATAGGAGTAACTTTTAAATTCAATTTCTTTACCTTCTCATTCAGAAAAGTTAGTATGGCATTTACCAAAGTAACCATATAGGATTAAAATAGTAAGGATATAAACACGTTAGCTGCACTGTGTAGTATGTAAATGGTATCTCAATAAAGCCATTAATTAAAATATATTTAAAAAGTGGAAATCCAGGCAAAGAGGAAGAATAGCATTTGTGCATATTTGTTTCTCAGAAGTTCATTGTCATTCATTTAAAAGTCACTGCCCTTTTAGAAGTAACTGCATTTGAACAAGAAGTACTTTTAAAATGCTTTCTCTGGAGTTTGTCTTATTGGCTTTCCAGTATTTTATACGCAGCCTGTTAATTATTCATTATTGAGCCAATTCTGGATCTGAATGTAGCAGCAAGATATTCAGGTGATTTTATAAATGCTTCTATGTGAGACACAGTAGAAAGTAAGTATTTGGAAATAAGAAGTAAAGAGTAGAAATGGCAAGAGAAGAGGCAGTGAGAGGAATTAGCTCGAGGTAGTGTGCCCTGCCGGTGAGTCTCAGTGGACTCCTGTGGCACCACACATGGACACGGGTTTGTGTAAGAATTGTATGTTGTTATATCCTGGCAGGGCAGCTCTCCAGCCTTTTATGCCAAGGATCCTTTTTAAGGATGCCCGTCCCTCTGAGGTGAAAAGTATCTCCTTCTTTATATCTTTAGTCAGGGTTTCTTCTCATTTCCAGAGTTTTAGGACGTTTTCCCAGAATTGAAAGTAATTACCTTAAGCTTTTTTCCTTTTCTTTCCTTTATGAGTGATAATTCAGATTGTGAAGTATTTTGATAATTCATATTGTTAAATACCAATCTTTCGAACAGTTCTTTGAGCATTGTGTAACGTATTACAGGACTTGCTAGGTACTCTAAGTTCTTTTCTAATACTAGATTTTTCCTATCTGCTAGGTATGGCATTTCAAACACAGATACAACAATTGAAGGAGCTTCAGATGACATGACTGTTGTAGATGCAGCCTCATTAAGACGACAGGTATTTAATGTACCAAATAAGATATAATCCTAAGTGATATTCATCTAATGTTTACAGTGATGGTTCCTAGCATTTTATCATTTTCTCCTATGTAACCCATAAATTGAAATATTTTATCTATCAAACTCTATTACACCATAATTGATTTTCCCATTTTGATTAAAGGTGCATTAAACCACCATTACATGTTTTGATCAGCCTAAAACAGTATTACCAAAATGGATTCACAGAATTCTAGCCAAGAACAAAGAATCCTGACATTTTAGCAGATCAGTAAAGCCATAAATTCCTTGCTGGGCTTTTTGAAACACAGAATAGTCACTTTGAGACCTCCATTACTATTTTTGAGAACTCCATTTTGGAAACTACCCTTAGTTTGCAAAGGGTCTTTGCATACCTATTTCTCACATTCTGTAGTATGTCCTACTTAGAACTATAGTCACATATGTGTATTTTAACGTGTACTCACACAGCCTCTACTCACGTGTGGGGTAGCCATATTCAGTGTTCTGATTGTGTCTGTGCCAAACAGATGTGGAGAGGAAATGATTGAACATAAAGTATTTCTAAATAAACGTGAAGAGACTAAATATTTTAAGAGTAAATCAATATCATTTTAAAGATTTAATATAATAAAAGGACTATATGAAGCAGATATTATTTTTTCCTTTTCAATCTCATTTACTGAAACATAAATGGAAGCTACAGCATAAGTTCTTACATGTATGTTTACTTACATTTTGCTTATGGAAGAAAGGGGTTTCTTCTGTGTTATCGAATTCACAATTATACCAACAACCTTGTTCTCTGAAAGTATAATGTGAGTTTCAGGGTTTTAACAACATTCATTTAATCCTTAACTTAGAGGGGGAACAAGTAGAGGACAGACAAAGATACAGTCATTGTAAACAAATCACACACATGCTGTAAAACCTTAAAAGGAATGGAAAGTCATTTGGGAATCTATGAGTTTCTAAGTAACAAAAACTGAATCACGAGAAGGTGCTACAGAATTCATACTTGTGACCCTGGCAGCGATGGTGGCTACTGCTTCTGCAGCTGTCCTTGCTCTATTGCCAGTTTGGGGACCGACAGCTTGGAGCCGTTATAGTCTAGTGATGAGCAGCTCATGGGTCACCTAGACACACAGTTTAATCCGCTCTCGGGGACTTGGTGTTTCTACTTCTCAGATATGCCCAGATAGAAATATTTTAATGACTCAAGGCAATACCAGTGTTTTCACTGACGATAAAGTAGGACCAGTTGCGCAAGAACACAGTATCTCATGGGACCAAATAAACATTTTGTGTAGGGGCAAAGGTTATCTTTAAGTGCTTTTCTTTTTTACTGAATTGGCCATAATAGAAAATTGGTTGCTCGACACTGATCAAAAGTAAGATACTTTTTGAGATTGTTAAAATGGCTATACCTGCACTGCTGTGTCCATTCTGTCAGTAGACTTGTTCCCCCATTGGTAGTTCCCAGTCCTTGCATACTACGGGTTTGGCATTATGAGAATTTTCTTCCTTCAGTTTCTCTACCATAACGATGATAATCCCATGTACCTTCATGATGCTTTCCAGGGCTCGTAGTGTTTTTACATAGATGGGCAGGTTGGATTCCCCAGAAACTGGGCTCTGGTATGAAGATTTACATGTAGAAAGTTTCCTGGGGAGTGTTCTCGAGGTTAACATCTGTGGGAGAAGGAAAGGAAGCAGGATTGGGCAAAAGGGAGATAGATGCCAGGCTGCAATGTAGTCAGAATATAGGCTATTTGTAGCCAACCCCCACAAAGAGCTGTGAAGCCATGGTCACCCTGCAGAGCTGGAGCTAGCTGCCCTGTCATGGAACTTGACCTCGGGCAAAGCAGTCACCCAGCCCAGGGCTGTTCACAGTTGAGAACTAACAGTGAGGTTGGTGCTGTCAACCAGAGACACTCACAGCTGGGGAGTCAGCCTTTTATCCCGAATGGTCTTCATGGCAGATGGCAGGGCCCACTACGATAGGGTAATTTATGGGTCCTCGCAGGAGTCAGAGGTGGAGAGAGGAAATTAAAGCAGATTAAAGATGAGAAACAGGCTGAGTGACAAAAACCCGTAGAAGGCACAGAAAGGGCCAGGAGTTCATCGCCATTTGCACTGGGGTCAGCCCACCTCAGTGCCTACTTAGTCCTTCCACATAGCAACGTGCAGCATCTGCCTCCCCTCACCACCGCATCCAGGAAGGAAGGGCAGTTCATCCTTTCAAACTCAGAAACTTGGAGAAGGGAAACAGAGAAGAGTATCTAAGTGAATGTAAGCTGAGTGACATTTTTCTATGTATAGTTTGGTTTCGTTTGCTCCAACCGAGACGTTCCATGTTTATAATTCTTCTGACAAATCATAGGACTGTATAAGAATCTGATGACCCTTCTATTTTGTTTCTGTTGTTGTTTTTTGCTTTTCATTTAGATAATCAAACTAAATAGACGTCTACAACTTCTAGAAGAAGAGAACAAAGAACGTGCTAAAAGAGAAATGGTCATGTATTCAATTACTGTAGCATTCTGGCTGCTTAATAGCTGGCTCTGGTTTCGCCGCTAGAGGTAACCTCGGCTCTCGAAAATACTGTCTCAACAGCTGCAAATATAAAGAATTTGCAAACTTCTTGGTTTCTGTGTTTGCATTGTATGCCGTTTTATAGTCCATGCCCTGAAAATGTAAAATTTCAGAAAGGAAGGAGAAATGAAGGCATATTCTGTCACTTAGCTGCATTCACTTCTAACCAGTTCTGCAGTAACACCTACTTAAAATTCTCCCTTTGCATGTTTTGTAAATAGGCTCTAGTCTGTTCTTTTTAAAGGAATTGATTTTTTCACCTCACCAGTCTGCACAATTCTCTGAACGGGAGAGGGCTAGAGAACGAATTTAGAAAACTATCTGTAAAAGAAAGGCAATACTTTATTTTGTTCTGTTCCTCAAACACTATCAAGCAGTTTTGTCAGTAGACACGCATCCAGCCACATTGCAGCATTCACTCCTGACATCATGGTCTGGTGTCCAAATTAATGAAATCAAGCCGCCTCATGTTTCATGATCACCTTTATTAAATTCTGAATGTTTTTAGCAGTTTACCTAATATGTGTGTAAAATGTGCATTTTTATTTTAGTTTTACAGATGGTTTTCTATAAAATCTGTTTTTAATAAGTTCATGTGCGAATGATTAAAAACTACAGAATAAGGTACAAATGTAGTGTATTTAATAAAGTGTCAACCAAAGCAATATTTGTTTATGGAAAGATTTTGTTTTCATTGGGCTTTGAGCTGCATTCGGATCATGTCACCGTGTGTGAACCTGAGTCTTTCTGTCTCAGGAGTGAGCAGTGCAGTGTACGACTGGCAGGTAGCAAGAACCCACTGTGCTCAACTGTCAGACCTGCATCCTGGAAGTGGTAGGCACTGGTCACATTTCAGGTGGTTTTCTCCTTCATAATATTTATAAGGTGGTGTAGATGAAAGTACCTTGAGGTATGTATGTTTTTTCCATTGTAGTATTTAGTTAGTGTACTAAGTCTTGTGAGAATTAAACGTACCAGTGAAACAAGTCCTGGAAGCCTTTAGTTCTGAAACTTTTTTCCCTCCTCCTTTTGGTTCAGAAACAGAATTTTAGTGAGGTTTGCAGTTTTCTCCACACATCTTCAGTATCTTTCTACCAAGGCAGTGAGTTTTGGGAAAGGCACTGTGTTCAGAACTGTATTTAAAGGTTCACTTTTGTTTTCTGCTTCTAGGAATGCTTGGTGGAGCGTTTACACGTTATTTACACTTCGAGGGATAATTTTATGCAAGCAGTATATTTTCAGAGCTTTCCTTTCCTGCATGGATGTCCGTTTTACTGCTTACATTTGATGTTGAAATTGAACTCTTCCTGGACCTCAATTTTGGAAAAGTTTAATTTACCGTCACTGTTCTTTTACTGAAAATGTCAGTGTTACAGATGTTCCTACAAATGTTCTTTTACTTACTGTCATTGAGTAGAGACTCATGCGTGCATAGCACTGACCTAAGAGGTTACAGCAGGTATGCTGTAAACCCTGCTTTTCAGGAATTGGCAGATTAGTGGTGGAGGAGGAGAGTAAGTTTATTAAAGAATTAGAGGACGATCAAAACAATTATATTTGAGGAAGAGCAACTTGAGATAATAGGAGAGAAGAGAATGATTAGTAAAAAAATAAAACTCAAGATTTCAAAACAAGATCAAACATGAGGATGAAGGCGAGAAATAAACAGCTTTGTAAATGGCTAAGTTGTGTGTTTGTGTGTGTGTGTGTGTGTGTACACGAACACGCGATTGTAAGGTTACGTGCCAGAACAAAGATGGCATGTCTCCAAAAGGTATCTAACCACAAGTGGCCCGTAGGCCTTTAGGCATTTAATTCATGGCCGCAGTTTCCACAAGACTAAAATAGCAAAGAAAGAACTTACCAGGTATTTCAGCTAGTTCACTGTGCTACTGCACACATCCTTTCTTTTGCCCTATGAAATGGGAGGCTTAAGTCTGTCTCTTTGGGACCCTGTAGGGAACTGGGGTCATCTCTTACCCATTTCTAGGGTGCTGAGATCATGTGTACCATCACTGACCGTTGTATTGTTGAGTCAGTTACATAAAGTGAGCTGTTGTGTGTTAATTTTCTGGCTTTTAGCAGTTTGACATTCAATGACTCAGCACTGAGTCTTCACTAAAAGCTGAGTACTAAAGATAGCATTCGTGAATTCATCCAACAAAGTCTTTATAATGGCCCTACTTTGTATCAGGCACTGTGCTTCGTGCTGAGCATTCCAGGAGTGAATTTAAAAAAAAAAAGAAAAGATAAATTCCCTGTGCCCATGGAGCTTATGGTCTTGTGAGGGAGAGTGGAATTTAAGAAAAGCACAAATAAAAATTCTGTCACGACTGTGGTGAGTACAGAAATGAAAGACTGCCAAAGGAGGGAGTGAAGGGAAACCTGCTTTTCATTGGTTAGGGAAGGCCTCTTGGAGGAAGTGATGTTTATGCTGCAGTCTGAAGGGTGAAGAAGACTTAGCCAGAGATTAGACAGGCAGGGCTTGGGGGTCTGGGCCGAGGAGAGGCCTCACTACCCTGAAGCAGGAAAGAACTGATGAATAAATGGATGGGGAGCACGTGGCGGTCCCTGTTCTCGTAAATCTCTTACAGTGATGGACGTACAGGCAAAAACATTCATGTGAATTTGCGACGGGTATGATAATAGCAGTTTGGGTAGGTGCTAGCTTAGTTTATTGGAATTATGCCTCTGGGAAGGCTTTCTACAGTAGGAGAAATTTAAGCTAAACTTTAAGGACAAATAGGATAAGGAGAAGGATGGATTCAGAAAAAAAAAAATGCCTTGCAGGTCTTGATGTTACTAATTTTGAAGGGCAGCTACAATGTTTTTTTTCTAGAACCTTATGCCCAGTGAACATAATTAAAGTGCAGGAATGATCACATTAAGAAAATTGTAGATTTTTAGTTCTGTCTGTTAATATACCATTTTAATGTGGTGAATACGTTTTTGCTATCCTGTCTTTTACAGATTGTCATATGTAGAAACCAGCTTTTGAAAGGCTGATTTTTTTCCTGGGTATTTATTGTTTTTTAATTATTACAAAAAATGCAAACAGAAGAAAACAGAAGAGTGTAATGAATCACCATATGCCTGTCACTTAAATGTAACAATTAAAAATTTTCCATTGCTTTATTTTTTTGGCTGAAGTATTTTGAAAACATGACATTTTCTCCCAAACAGATAATGCATTTCTAAAAAGTAAGGACATTTTTCTGTATAACCATAAAACCCTTATCAGACATAAAAAATAAATAGGTCCTTAATATCCCTTAACCAATCCTTGTACAGGTTTCCCAAGGGATGTCGACAGGGGTCACAGAATACTTTACTTGAATCCCATCCCCTTGTTTTCTTAAGCTAGAATGGTCACCCCAACCCATCCCACCTTTATTTTTCCTGTACATTTTCTTATGGAAAACAGAGCTATTGTCTTGATTACTGTCCTCCCTTTAGAATTTGTCTGAGGATGTCTCTTTCCCTGGGTTTTCTGTAGGGTAGGAATTCAGTCTAAAACCTTGATACGTTTTCAGTTTATATGTTTATTATTTTTCCCTAAAGTAGAAAGAACTACAAGAAGTCCCACACTTTCACTTCCAGGATAACTTTTGTTCCTTCTTGTCTCCACTCCACCCACAAGAAAATTCAAATAGTACAGAAAGGGACAAAAATTGAAAGCTTCACTTCACCATTCCCTGAAGTTCCCCACTGATGATGTTTAAATCACCTTAAAGGTGACTTTAAAGACAACTCTATGGACTAAAATGAACTGCAACAGCTTTATAGGTAATGTTCCATTACTGAACTTCCAACTTCTAGAAGAGTATCTCGCGTCATTCACAAATGATTCAGACTACTAAGTTTTCCACTTTATTACCGTTAAACTACACAACTTGGCCTCTTCTCTTAGAGACTCCACACAGACAGCCCAGGAAACCGATGACTAACTGACTGAGCCCAAACAGGACCTCGAGAATCCCCACCAGCAGTAGACCCAAGAACACCGCCAGATGGACAGTCCTGTATCTGCCTTGTTTAGAACTGAAGTCCAAATTGAAGTCCACGTCTTTCCAGCCGCTGGCCCTGTTGTCATTGTTTGTAGTGGGGTAGTTAGAAGGTATGCAAGATTCGTTTAGAAACCACTGTAAATTGAAGGATTCTGGATGAAAGTCACTGAAAAATGAAAGAAAGAAGATATTCAGGAATATCACTGGCCATCAGGAGGATGCAATATTGTGCCCAGAAAAGGACAAGAAGGGTAAAACAAAGTACTTTTGAAATATTTTCAACAGCTAAGGTCAGAGTTTCTGAGCATGTGCCCTGTACTCTAATAGCTATAAAACTTTGTTCAACCCGTGGTGTTACATCAACTCTTAAGTTGATTTAGAAAAGATGTTAACTATGTTCTGATGAAAGTGACTGGTGCCCACTGTGATGACGTATGGAAAATGAGAAACTTTTAGCCTAACACATCTATCCTGACGTGATTTTTCTTCGGTTTACTGCAGAGCAGGACTCGTGTTCTCAGAGAGTGTGCGTTTCAGATTCGAGCAGCTGACATCCAGCTGGGAAAACACCAGGGATCCAGCACATGGAAGGAAGATGAGCGTGCTTTCTGGAGTGTGCGGCACGCCCAGGGCCCCTGACACTTAGTTGTTTATTCTCTGTAACCATCACCCACAGCCAGAATGGGGAAGCTTCAAGTGCCATTTTCTCCAGATCTGAGCCTGGTGCCTGATACGTGTTGAGTCGTCATCTGCTGAGGAATGAATGTGCATAGCATCTGTGGTTGAAAGTTCTAATTTTATATATCTCATCTGTTAGTAAACAGAGTTTTCTTTGGGTTTTGTTTCATTTTAACTGTAGTATTTTTGAGAGTTTTTTTTTTTTTTTTTAATGTAGCAAGATAAGAGAAAAGGGGGAGGATCTGGTTATTTTCCATCCCCAGCGACCTAAAGATAACTAGTAAATCAAATTATTCTTCCAGTTTACAAATTATGCTCAGATGCAGGCACAACTGTCTTACAAGACAAACTATTTACTTGTAACTTTTCAGTATTATTTGTTACCACGTGACTTAAACATTTGGTTCATTCTTAGGCCTACCATCTATCTATACTACATCTGCATGAATCTGTTGGCTGCTTGGTTTCTTTTAGCGCTCACAGGTAAGGCTCTAAATTTTCTTCATTGTGTTTCTATTCACATTTCGAAAGTATAAAGGTGATCTATGTTTAGGGCTTACAGTTAGTTCAGAAGTGTAGAAAGTCAGTGCTCCCATACCCTCCACAGGGTGTCCTCCATTTCCCTTCTCCAAGGATGAAAGTCAGGTTTCTGGTGTGTACTTAGAGAATTTTTCATACGTGTGCATGTATGCAGACATTTTGAAAGACCAGGATAAGCCATCTGAGTCAGTTGCTTCCTTTAGACAAGAACATACCCAGTGCATTCTGAATGTAGTGATAGCCCCATGTTCGTGAGATTGTGCCCATTGGAATGAATGTGCTAGATCCCTGAGAATCTGTTTCAGTAGTCTCATCAAAGGAAAAAACGTGGCACTGTGTCAGCACTACAGTATTCTAAAATAATTAACCTCTACTGTGTAAGATAAGCAGTGAAAGTCAGGTTACTCACGTTAAGTTTTTAAGTGAAAATTCACAATTGGCAGTGCTGTTGCCCAGAGAGTTACAAATGAGAGGACCTTCGTTGAGAGCCAGGAGAGACACCAGCATGCAATACACAGCGCCAACGATTGTGATTATGTTCAAGAACGATGATAAAAACATCTGAAAGATAAAAGTAGTGCATCCACACATGTTACTACATGTTTTGGGTCTGTTTCAAGTTTCAGCAGCACATGCAGTCTTTTTAATCCACTGTTACCATCGACCTTACAGTCGTAGCTCTTACGATCCCAGTTTGATTAGAGGTGAACTATAAAAGACAGGACAAAGTCTGCCATTCGATTAGACTCACTAAAAGATTATTGGTCTTGCCACTATTTCTGAAAATTCTGGCCTTTTGTGTAGCTCAGCCTAGTCCATTTCAACTGACCCCTGAGATCTGGTTTCTCCTTCCTGTTCTGTGTACTTCATAGACCCTTGCCTAGATCTTAAACCACCTACATTTTGATGTCTGGTCTCTTGACTCCCAAATCTTGAATCTGGATTTGGCCCTGATGATGTAAGTGGCCGGTGGTCAGTGTCTTGCAGCAACCAATCAGCGGTGTGATGTTAGAATAGGGTTTCTTTTTTTTTCTTTTTTCTTTTTGTAATGTCTTTAGCACCTGGTCTTCCTAGGTGGTCTCCCATCAAGTACTAACCAGGCCCGATCCTGCTTAGCTTCTGAGCTCAGACGGGATTGGGCACGTTCAGGGTGGCATGGCCGTAGACAGAATAAGGTTTCTTAACCTCAGCTGCAAGACTGGCGGTTGGACGCCTTGCACTGGGGATGCTTTGCGCTGGGGACCTTTCCTGTACAATATGTGGCAACTTCCCTGGTCTCTGCATACTAGATGCCAGTAGCACACACACCGCCCAGTATGAGCAACTGGAAGCATTTCCAGCACCAGCCTAATGTCCCTTTGGGGATTGGGAAGGGGTGTAAAACCACTCCTGGCTGAGAACCACCACATTAGAGAAAAAGACTGCAAGCCTCCAGGCATCTCTCATTTCAGGAATCAGTCACAGAAAGCAGAAAAAAGCAGGAAATTTGGCAGTAGGAAGTAACAGTCCAAATGCAAGTTGGTATATGTATGTGTTTTCCTAAAGAAGCTCTGTGTCATTTCAGTGTTTTTTTAGTGATCATTATGACGATTTTAAAATCTGAAGAAATGAAGAGTGGGCAACGAGGTATCAGGATCTCACAGCTTGTAAACTGTGCATTTCTTCCGAAAGCACAGAATGATGGCTTCAGAGTCTAACTCGAAGCCTGATTCTTCCACACCACTACGGCCCGTACAGGTCATCTAAGTCTGTTCATCAGCAGTGCCACTACGCTTATATTTCGGTCATCTTTTCCTGACCTCCTCATCACTGTGCAGAGGCCTGGCTTCAGAAAGTGATTTCAAGATCTCTATTTCCCTTAGAGTGTGGGGCTTCACACTTGAAGAACTCAGCGAAACCGAAGTGTTCCGAAACCGGGTCGGTAATTAGATGAACAGAGGAGCAAGGAACGGTTAAAGGAGGGGAAATAGTGGGACACAGTTAAATTGGGGTGGTAAGCCTATGTGACGATCTCTTCCCCTCTCTCCCAAGATCTAGCCTTGGTAACTTTCAGGATGCTTTGGTCTTATCGGTGCTTGAAAGATACGGGGTCTGACCTAAACATTAGTCCTTGCATGGCTGCCTCCAAGTAGGAAAAGTGGCTAAGTGATCAATTGCACCTAATCAGTATAAACTGATGACTTTGATTAGTTAGCACCGCTACTAATAATTTCAGTATTCTACAGTGTCCCCTGCCCCTGGCACTCCAGGAGGTGGCTCCTCCGTCTAATAATCTGAAATGTCACTGAAGCCTGAGTTCCGATTATCTTCAAGGTTAGTATGGAGAAGCAGAACCTCCTGGTGGCTTAAGCCCAACACCTGCATGAAAAAGTGGTTTGATTATCTTCATCTGTTTTCTCAAAGGAAAGCAAAATTAAATGATCATTGAAAAGATGAACCATTTGTCATGTAGGGATATGGGCAGGGAAAAGATTCTTAATGGAAATATGATTTGAGAGAAAAGCGTGGATAAGTATTCTGATATTTTTGAGTTTAGGCATTCAGAAATGTCTCAGGATACTTTTCTCACGAATGTCGTAAATACAATACAGAGGTAATGCAAAGTCAGACTCCAAATTGTGATAGTTTAAAAGGAAAAATGACGGGGAGAGGAAACAAAACTAATGTTTATTCGATACCTACAGTGAATGTGCCAGGGACAAAGGTAGACTGTAAGTAATTAGCAAAGTGATTATAATCCTACTAAGTATCAAATGTCAGAAAAAGGTGCTTTTTTAAATATTGATTTTCTAGCTGTCATGGATATAAATGCATAATATGGAAATAAATGTGCACCCTTTTAAACAGTGGTTCTCACCTCTGGGAGCACATTAGAATCACCTCGGGTGCTTTTGAAAAATACCGATGAAGAATCTTCGGTAATTTTAAGATTTTCCCGAGTGATTCTAAGGTTTCCATCAGGCTGAGAACTGTTGTTTTAAAACCTCAGGCTTGGCCAGGGATATTTATTGTGACTGTTTATTGATCTGCTCCGGCGTAAATGGTGTAAGGACTGTGAGTCGTGGAGTCTGAATGATTCAGATAAAAACCCACTTACTGTCTGTGCTATGCTGGGAAGTTAAGTCCTTTCTCTGAGGATCCATTTCTCAGTCAGAACAACCGAGATCACAGTATTTCTTATGTATAGTTTGGAGAGAATTAAATAAGATAGCATATTTGAAAGTGTTCTGAGTGTAGTGAGTGAAGGTTAATAAGTATTTACTTTTAAGTTAAAATCTTATTCGTTGTAGGTGTGAACTAAATGTTTGAAAAAGCAGCTGGTGTCTCCTTTAACTGGATAAGAGCGGTTATCACTGGGAGCCTAGCAAACCAGCGTTTCGTAGGCCGGAGAGAACTGGCGATGTATTTTCCCTAAGTACTGTATACATGCCATAAGCACAGTAAGTGTTTTAGCATTATGAACTGATGACAGCTCTGACTAACCTAACAGCTCTTTGAAAACCTGTAGAGTGGTGAAGCTGAAGATTGGGGAAATGTCGGAGGCTGGATTCAAAGCTACATTTTTCTTAAAAAATAAGAAAAACTTCACACTTTGGATCTTATCCTGTAATCATTCTAAATAGCATGTTTCTAAGACGGTAGTCGCCACCGAAACCAGAGGGGATGTGGTAGCTGCCGAGAGCCAGGTGGCTTTGCTTCGGTGTCGACAACTGTTTTCACACTTCTGCTCCCAGGCCCATGGAACCATACTCACTCCGGTTCTGTTGTTGCAGCATGCTCTTTTCCTTGCTGCCAAGGCCATGGTCGTGGCTGGAATGACCTGGAAATTACACCAACAGGAAAGGTAAGCACTTTTACTTGTCATCAGATGAAAAAGCAGTAATCTCTGCCTTTCATTTACTACCAGCTCTGGGAAATCAAGGCTCAAGAGAACAAGAAGGAAATCTGCCCTTGCTCTTATCTCGGGGACCTTGTGACCCCCACATCAACCATAAAGATTAAAGAGTGGGGAGCGGTGGGGATTTCAGGAGAGCGGTTTCAAACTCTTTGATCTATATTACTTTATTCTGAGTCATCTTTAGAGGAATTTGACTTTTAAATAGAATGAGTTGTTTATTCATTATTTCGAAAGGAATGTTTCTGGAAGAATTGGTTGCATAATCTAAAATTCGCTTTTTTTTTTTTTTAGTTACTATAATCTGCAGCCCCTTATCCGATTTCCCCAAAACTGACTGAATTCATCAGACAAGCATCCAGAAAGGAAAGTGATGCTTTTGTTTCCTGGCATTTGGGAAGTCAGAATTCTGTCGCCACTTCTCCCCACTCTCCTAACTTTCTTCTGGCTCCCAGAGTCAGCACCATCTCACTAGTTCCCCAATTTAGGGTCTGAGAATTATGTCAATGTTCAGAAATCTTGTGTTTATTGCATCCTGTGTCAAGGGAAATCATATTGCTGAGGAAAGCTGTAAGAAATTACATCACATTCTCGGGGCTTAGGGTGATAGTTTTAGTAATATCTAGTCAGCAGCTATGACGAGAAATTCTTACGGGGAGAAGTTTCATATCATCGAAGAGAGTGAATACAAATAACTTCCTTCCACTTAAGAAATTTTAGCTGTAAGTTTTTTTGCCACTTCAGCACAGTGGCCTTCAAGTGCTTCTCTCTCTTCTTTTGCTCTCTTTTCTAACATTTTCTTGAGTTCTGACAACATGCCAGGCACTGTTACAGGTGCTGTACACGTTTTAGTTTATTCTAGGCTTAGAACCATCCTAGGATTGTTATCATCCCCATTTTACAATGAGAAAACGAAGGCACAAAAAGCTTGAGTAACTTCTCTAAGCAAATGGCAGGGTTGGGATTCAAAACGAGGCATTTGGTTTCCAAAACCCAGACTCTTAACCACTGGCCCACACTTGCCACCTCTTATAATTCTCCTCGATTTCTTCATAGCGCTTGTTCATGTTCCTCCTCCCACCACCACCTTCGCTCACCCCATTGTTCTTTGCTCCTTCCCCGATTCCTTTGCTCTGAGACCTTTGTTCTTTCAGAGCAGATCAACATGTAAGACCTTACAAGGTACTTTCCTGACAAACGTCACCCACTCTGACCATGGCTGACTCCACGTCACTTATGGGAATCACTTGGCTTACCTACTGCCTCGAACCCCAACACTCTTATAAGTCAGAGCCACACGTACATTTGGCAGCCCAGCCATTCTGGGGTGGCCTCTTAGCTAAGAACCCAGAAGAAAAGGAAGAAAGTTTTTTTAGGCCCCAAATAGGTGTCCGTGTTCACGGACTAAACTTCTTTTGTTGTACTCATGAGCTGACTACCTTCTGAGCTTAAGAAACAAATCATTTAGAACAGAAAGTGACAGTAACTTATAGCATACGAATCCTCACTCAGTTGTCTACACGGTATGTTAACACATCTTTGTTATGTCATGATGGGTAATGATAACTCTTGTATTTCAACTGTTTTACCCATTCAAAGCTTTGGAAATTAGAGGGACTCTTTATAGGATGGACATTAAAACGTGAAGGTGTGTAGGTGTGTGTGTGACTGAATTACAAATCTTCCAGATGACCTGTCAAAATGAGTAATTCTGAAAATACCCATTCTCTTCGATTCCTAAGCACATTTGAACGATCTTTGTATTTATAAAGAAGTGGTATTGTTCATTTTTCCTTACAGAAACCCATACTTGTATTCTGTTTTAGAAGCAAGGTACATGATTTCACAAATGAAGTACAGAAGAGCTGTAGACCATTACAACTCCATGAAAGAATTCAAACATTGAGAACTTGAACATGAGCATAGTACAAAGCCATAGCTCATCACAAATATAAAAACTACCTTTTGCAGATGCTTGTTATACAAGTATCTTCTAATTTGTTCAGCATTTAACAATTTGTTCTGTAGTAAGACTTTAATAATGGATAAATTGCTTTGTGATCCATAAGTAAACTCAATGAATAAGCATAATTAAGGTTGAGCTTATAATTAATCACATATAAAATGGCCTTAATGTTTATTTGGAAGAAACATTTCAAGTCTCTTTTAGGTACTTGGAAAAATATGTATCGATTTTTTTCATTTAGCCGACAATAGTTGAAGATAATTAATTACATAATACTTTTACTCTTTGTCATGGAGTCCAAATATAACAGATTCATCTCTGTTTTGGGTAAGTCATCAAACCATAAAATGAAGGTATTTTATGAAGTAATCAATAATTCATTCCCTAGTTTTTATACGTTGCTGCTTGCTGCAAAATCTGGTTTTGAATCAATACTGCTTAAAAATGTTACATCCAGTTTGGAAAGACTTTAAGAATTATGACAACAGTCCTTGTCACAGGCAGTGATTTCTTCTTTATTAACTTTTCTGCATATTTACAAGTATATTGAGAGTTCAGGGTTTTGAACTAGTCTGTATTTTCACGGATGTTGGAAGGGACAAAATTCCCTTTGAAAAAAATATTCTTCCACTTTCACTACGTAGCTAAAGACCATGAAAATACACCTGTGTTCTGAACCCTTCTATAGCTTCCCTGTTTGCTTCTTAGCCTAGTCTAGAGTTTGAGGCTCAATTTATGAAGTGCCTATTGAACTTTCAAAGAGTTATCGGATGCTTTGATGACCGCCTAACACAGTGAGTAATAGAGATAACCTGGCGCGATACTCCTCGTTAATATTTATGGAAGAAAAGAGATTTAGTCATGGAACAAGGAAGTCCAGGTTCTCTGAAACTGGTGCACAGGCGTATAACTTTTGTGTGCTTCAGTTTCCTAGTCACTTAAGTTCATGGGTTAAGTTATGAGTTATCCCTTCCCCTCTGTCAGCCTGAAACAGATCGTGGGCTATAGTGGTAGCTCTGGTGGAAAACAGGACTTCAGAGTCAGATAAATCCAGAATTGACTTTTATAGCTCTTATGTAACTTTGTTAGCGTTCCTAATCTTCTATGTACTGGCCTTTTAAAATACAAACGATAATAACGTGCTCGGCCAGATTATCATAGGGATGAAACGACAATGTGACCTATGAACCCATTAGTTGGCACTTATCAGTGGTCTCTCTCTGTGTCTTTCTCTTTATCTTCCCACCTCTCCATCCCCGGGTCTCCAAAAGAATACATTTTGCCCTCAGGCTCCTTTAATGCTACCAAGAAATAGTTTTTGTTTTTGTTTTTGTTTAATTTGGTAGAGCCAATTTATATCTAAAGCTACGTGAGTTATCCTATATGAATTGTTTTAGCTTGGGAACTTTTAAGATCTTCATGGAAACTGCCCTTGTTGATGAGACTTGGCCAGCTGCCCCTGGCTTCTGGTCTCAGCCAATGCAAGTAGAGAGATGCCTCTAGAAACACAGAGATTTGCAGTTGCATCACTCTGTTCACCGCTGTGCTTTCTCTCAGCCTGGAGAGAACTTTCCTGACAATTTGAAAAAATTGCCCACAACTTTCCAAAAAAGCTTTTTCTTATTTAAGTAGCTCTTTCTACTTAACGTAGGGCGAACAGATTGCTTATGATGTTAAAGGAAAAGACACCATCGACTATCGTGGAATGCTTCCTGGAATGGCTTTTTGATGCTAGAGTCGCCTCGAATTCAGTGTGCCAGCCAAAGGACAAATATTTATCTAATCTTTAATATATCATGACTCAAGAGTGTTTTCATGAAAGTCCAGAATAAGACCAGGAGCAGTAATTAATCATCTTTAAGGATTTAGTGATGCAGGTAGAAACCAGTATCCAGGATTTAAAAGAAAAATCTCCCCGTGTCTTTCAGCATTCTCTAGAACACTTTGATATCGGTCATTGAACTGTCACACACACACACACACACACACACACACACACACACACACACACACACACACACCCTATCAAAGGCTCGTTTCTCTGGCATTAACCATAACCCCTTAGCTGGCACCCATGTGGAAAAACAAACAAAAACAAGCCTCTTGAATGCTGAATATTTAAACTTCAGTGCCCACATCCCCATTTCATAAATATGGAAACAGAATTATAGAATAAATGATTTGCAGTAATATATTGGAGACAGAACTAAAGCTGAGATATTCTGCCAGATCCGAAAACAGTATTTATTCCTCTACACAGGTGAGTCCCACTGTATCAGAATTCCCAGGAGAAGGTCTATAAATCTGTGACAAGTGATTCAATGATCAGGTGTAGAGGAATAAATACTCTGTTGCAGGTATCAACATAGACCAATTTATAAAATCTAACCCAAAACGAGCACCATGATGTTCTGGGCTGTATGTAACATCTGAGTCAAAAGTCCCTGAGGTCAGAGATCCAAGGTTTCAGGTTCCAACCTGCTTTGGTGTAGGCAATGCCATGTTCATGCAGCACGAATACCATCCAGGACAGTCATCGTGCATGGCTTGTTTCTTTAATCCCTGTTGAGCACTTCCCACTCCTACTGTATCTCCTGCAAATACCTTGAGAGTGGTGTTGGCAAAGGAAAGTTGAGGGAACAAGTTCAAAAGATCCCTAACACTAAAGAACTTGGAAGAGCAGCCCTACATGCAAAGAAATGTGATAGGTAATAACCCAACCAACTTTTATCAATTTAAGTTATTTTTTGCTCAAGCTCCCTAGCCTATACTACATATTTAATTTATTTAAATTGTCATCCTTCACTGATAACCAGTATAAACAAATACCATACCACCACTCCTCACTGTATCCTAAGTCAAGACATAGGTATGAGGCCGAAAGATGGCCTTTAGGAGTTTGGTAAAATAGACAGGTCTGTCTCCACATCAAATCGAATGTTACTCACCATCGCACCTGCTCCTATAATTCCTGGGAACCACCACTCAAAGCAAGAGATGGGGTTTTGAAAAGATTGGTCTTCAACTGCTTTCATAACTATAGGTATTAGGTTGAAAACTACTCCCAACAGGAGTAGGACAAGCAGGCTGAATCCATTGCAGGCCGTCCATCCTTCACAGCAGGTCATGGTCACCCCCTGGTTCAGTTAGAAATGCTGTCAAAAGTGGCTGTTCATGTGGCACTGTCTTGCCTTTTATCCTGAACCTTCCTGCCTGGTTAATGTTTAGCGTTTATGAAAAATTATTTTCAACAAGTAGTTCAAAGTCCAACAGGGCAGGTCATTATCATGAAGACAGTTAAAGGAAGTAAGAGTGACTATATAATGATGGGATGGGGAAAAGGAAGGCGGGAAAAAAATCTAGAGTTTCTGCAACTGGGCAGATGAAACCAAAAAAAAAGGTTAAGAAATGTTCCTCTAACATATATTAATAGTATATCTTATAAAAAAGTGAAAACAGGAATACTCAGTTAATATAAACTGTTTTTTTCCTTTCCTGTTGTATTGACATTATTATCAGCTACAGAGGTTCCTGGTTTTGAAATCGTTCAATAAGAAAATGAACAGCTATGAGATTAAAGGAAAAATATGTCCTGTGCTGAAAATGTTCCTGATTAGTCAAAATTTCAGGGCATACCCAAAATTGTGGGAGGTTTGATTAATGCTACCAGACTGAAGTGTTCAGACATGGAAACCAGAAGGAAGCACGGGAATCAGAGAAAGACCAGAGGCAAGAGCATCACGTTTTATTCTCTGGGAACCTTAAGCGCTTGTCTGGTCCCACACAGTACATTTCTGCACCCAAATTCTCTATGGTCGTCCTAGCTTCTGGAGAAAACGTCTGTCGATTAGAATAGGCTTTTAAAATACAAAAGTTCTCCCTTATGCGAATCGCCCAACAAGGATGACAATGGAGCTTTTCTCATGGTAATTACTGAGAGGTCCAGACTGACAGGGCTACCAAGCATCCCTAACCAGGCTTCTACAGTAGCAGAGGCAGAGTCAAAAGCCGGGATGAGCCACATACTGAGTCTTAACGTTTCTGTCCAGAAGAGATCCACATCACTCCTGTTAACATTTTACTGGCCAAATTAGTCATTCATGAAGTAGAGGCCAGAAGCTCAGGAATAATGGGCTTATCATACCCTATCCTACAGAAGCAGGAGGGCATATTAAACAGGTTTCACGTCTGAAAGGATACACACCAAAACACGCTCTGCAAATCTCCATCGACCCCCACTCCCCTCAGCAGACGCCCTAGGTATCTCCCTTTCCCCTGCGTGTGTTCTCTCCAAGCCTGCCTTCTTCTGAGTGTGACCCTTTGATGGTCTACACTTCCCAGGGGGGGTATCTGCTTTCCCAAGGAGTTTGCCATCTTTCATTTCTTCCCCTGAGGCTGCCTTTATTTTTTCAGAGCTAGCTTTTCATCTAAAGGGGAGCTCGTATTTTGCACAGAATTTCTGTTTTGTGGAAAAGGAAGGCTTTTCAGAATATCGAGTCTACCCTTGCCTGAAATGGAAATGACTTGTTATATTGTTTAAAAAAGCAATATAAAGTTAAAATTAGAGTTAAAAACAAGTAGTCTACGGCCATGCTACCCTGAACAAGCCTGATCCCATCTGATCTCGGAAGCTAAGCAGGGTCGGGCCTGGTGAGTACTTGGATGGGAGACCACCTAGGAAGACCAGGTGCTGTCGGCGTAAAAAATAAAACATAAGGGATTGTAAACTGACAAGGTCCTTGCAATATATGAGGTCAACCAACCATTGCCTCGCCTAAAAAAACAACAACACAAGTAGATGTGCTCATTCCCTATCTGTTCTTGAAAGGAATTTATTGACACTAGGATGACACATCATGGAAAGAGAATTCTTTGCCTATTGAAGTATCAGGAGAGTCCCCTAGAAAAATTGATGAAACACTCTAGCACGGGGAATGTCATCAGGAAAAATCTGCCAAAAACCCTGCCATCCGATTTGTCATTCGCTGTGCTGAAAATCAGCACATAGTTGTAACTGTAAGCTGTATTTCATTAGCTATAAAACCAAATGATTTGCATAAATTTCAATTTCATCCTTAAAGATAGGATTATCCTCAAACTGCTACTGAATTATTTGCCGTGAAACTTTAGTTCCTGTTTAAATAGATTCACTTCAAGTTCCCCCCCCCCCCCGCCACCCCCATGCCAATTTTTCCCTGGATAAGGAAGACCTCCAGTATTCCAATTTTAGAGATAAAAATACTAAAACCCAAAGAAGTCAAGTATTTCACCCCAAGTCCCCCAAGTGGTGACTTAGAGCTGGGTTGCCAAACCTTAGACAGCAGGCTCTGTCCGCTCTGTGCACGAAGCCAGAGAGGGCGCGGCCTGCTCCTGGGACATCCCTCCAGCCCTTCCCGTTTTGCATGGGCCCCTTCTTGTTTCTCACCCTTTATCCCACACCTGGGCCTCCTGCTCCATTTAGCCCTAGGATCCCTAGGATTGGGGTCTGGTTTCCAGTTTGCTTTCCTGGCTGCTACCCTTAGGGCAGAAACTCTCTGTCTCTCCCTCAGGCCTCACCCCTCCCAGCTCCAGGTAAGAATTGATTCAAATGGGCCAGGCTCCCTCTGGACCAAGGGGAGTTGGAGGTCATGTCTCACATCCTGTTCCTGTGACCTCACTGCGATTAGCTTGAGGCTGAAACTTGGACCTGGCCAGCTGAGTGCCTGAGTCAGAGGGAGAGCCTCCTGTGACTGTCCTGTTCCCTTTACCATTGCCTGTCCGTATGTCCCAGTATCTGGGTTCCTGCCACTTGGTCAGTAAATACTTTAAAAATATGCAATGACTAGTGACTTCTTATCGCTGGTAATGTAATTTATAGCAGTCATGACAGTGTTATAAGGTATATTATTAGCAGGCTGTTTCTTTAATGGGAAGACTGTACCTTCTGCCCTTCCAGGGGACAGACCTTCTGATGACCCAGTGAGTAATCGACATGCAGCGTTAAAACCAGGGCCAAGTTTTCATGGGGTAGATACAGACAGGAAGCCAAATTCTCTATCATCGTGTGGATTCACTTGCTAGGGATACTCAGCATTGTCTTCAAATTAGATTTTCATTCACAAATCATTGGTTGTCAATATTATCCTTATAGAATCTCAGGAAAAAGGGTTATTCACCCCTCTGTAGTCAGGGAATTTTTCCCATGTAATTAACCCGAGTGTGTTTATAGTTTGAGGTTGGTCTTAATTGTCCACAGAATGGGTGGAAAACATCTGGCAAACATCAGAAATCAAAGAGCCCTTCAGGTGTTGACTAATAGTTACCAAATTGCCTTTTTGGCCTTTTTTTTCCTTTTCCAGACCATGATAGTCTAAGCTTTATTGTTGTTGTTGTTGTTGTTTACACTTTTTTAGTTCTGTTTCACAACCTGGTCTTGCCCATTTCTCCCCTTTCCTGTTAAATTCCCTCCCCCATCTTAAACCTTGGTGCCTTTCTAGAGCTTCTAGAATAAAATCCGAGCCCTTTGAGGTGCCTTCCACAGCCCTCCCTGGGGCAGACAAGGATGACCTCTGGCTTCAGCTTCCCAGTCTGTCCCCGTGTTCTCTGCTCCAGCACAATCAGCCTTTCTCTCTCTCTCGTGTATCAGTCGAAATTGAATCAGAAAAAGAAAAGCCATTCTAGCAATTACCTTTGAAGGCGAGAAAGCTTTAGTTCAGAGAGTTTGCTGCATAATGATTGAAAGGAGTGGAGAGGCCGGGAGCCCTTAGCATCACAGCTGTAGCCGGACACCAGAGCATCAGGGGGTCAGGAAGCCGCTGTCAATGGGCACAACAGCCAAGGCTGGTGACCGGTGGGGGACCTGGGCAGCGGCACGTGCAATGCCAACCCCACGTTTGCTGAAGCCCACACATCCACCTGGCCCGTGAGCAGAGGCACGGTGGCCGCGTCTGCCTCCCCTCATGCCACCACCCTCAGGACAGGAGGGACCCTCCAGAGCACAGGGGAGAAGTCTCAGAAATCTGGTTGCCAGGCTTCTAGCTCTGGTTCAGGGGGAGCCTGGACAGTGGGAGCAAAAGAGGCCTAAAAGCAGAACTGTTCCGTCAGCCACAACCCTCCCGTGGTCCAGAGGCCCCTCCTCATCGAGACCAGCTCTTCCGAGGGCTCGTTAACCACTCCCGTGGCCCTGTGTGCTTGCTCACATGACCTCACTTCTCTCAGCACGCGTCAGTACCTGAAAGGATGGCATTCGCTTGCTTGTCTACGTCTTGTCTCTCACTACTGTCCTGTCATTGCGGTGACAGCCAGCACCTCCCAGCTGTGGACTCCGCCCTGGCGGTGTACACCCCGCACTCACAGTGTCGACCTGCCCTTGCACTGCGGACCCCGCACTCCGTGTAGACCCTGCGCTCACAACAGCGCCTGGCATGTGGCAGAAACATGACCAACATCCCATTCATCCCCTGCCCCTACTCCCAGCCAGATCAGCAAGGAGAGTGTTTTCGTCTGGATTGCATAGGCAATCGAAAGATTCAGGAGGGACTTTGCACGTGTGCAGAGAGCACGGCGGAGCCACCGTGCGACGTGCAGGGTTTCCGTGCCTCCCTCTGCGCTCTCTGGAGGCCTTTGCTTGATGCTCGTTCCCAAGGGCCAGGGTTGCAGATGCTGCGATGGTGGAGAGTGGGTGCCCTCGGATCGCCTCTACGGTCGGCCACCATGCAGTCCCGCAGAGAGCAGGAAAGCACGGGCGGGCACAGAGACTGAGAACGTGACTCTGGGGGTGACCGAGTTTGAATCTGGCTTTCGCCTTTTCCTGCTGTGGACCTCGGGGAGTCACTCCAAGTAGTCAGCCTCAGCCTCCCCATCTGATGCCTCCTCCCAGGGCCGCAGAGTAAGCTCTCAGAACGTGTGAGCTGGTCCCACTATTTTTCCTCACGCTAAAGCCAGGGTCAGCACACTATGCCCCGCGGCCGCATCTGTCCTTGGCCTGTTTTTGGACTGTCCCCAAGCTCAGAATGGTTTGTGCAAAGGCAAAGGAACATATGTGGCAGAGACGTCAGCAGCCGCAAAGCCTAAGAAGTGATTACTGCCAGACCTATCGCAGGAAAAGTTGGTGACTCGCTCTGCAGACATGACTTCCTCGAGATGGCTGTGTGCTTTCCCTGATTGATTAGAATGGAACAGTTTTTCTTAATTAAGATAAAGTCTGCTATAATTGTTCTGGGAGAAGTTCCAAAAACCAATAACAACAAGGACACGCTGGCCGGTCGGCCTTGAGGAGCTGATGCCAGGCTGGGCCTCAGAGCATCCACCCTGGGTTCATTTCCATCATGTCCGAGGACTGATTTCCGTCTGGGTGTGCCCGAGAATGTGGAAATGAGCTAGAAATGTGTCTTGGAAACGTTGGGTGGATTATCCACCAGTGCAGGGTCGATCTGGGGCAATTTTCCAGGTGATAGTTCTAGTTCGTGATGTCAGCCCCGAGTCCAGCTCATTCTGAGATTGGAGGAGAACAGGGCAGAAGCCGCGCTGCCGGTCCCTTCCCCGCTGGCCACACCCGCGTCTTCCCCCACCTGCTCCCTCACTCCCATCCTGCCCTCCGTTTCCTCCCCGAGTCTGCAGGGTGCACACCTGTAGGTGAGGTGCCCAGGTGCGGCGGCTATCGACCTCCATCACCCAGAGTCTGCCTTGGTCTCGTCAACTGCTACAGGCCTTTCTCCTGCCGTCTGTGTCCTAGTTCCTTGAAGGGAAAATTGTTCCTGGACTCCTGTTTAGTAGGAGCTGAGTTATCCAGGGAGAAATATTTCACACAGACAGGGGGATCTACTTCTGGAGTCCTGGGTAAATGTTTTAAGGGCGTTTCAATCCCTCCCCTTGGGTCCTCCCTGTCTATACCCTTCACTCCCACCACTTGGGCCCTGTCTATACCCTTAGCTCCCACAGCACCCTGGCCTCCCACCTTCCTCTTGCTCGTGTGTCTGGGATTGGTCAGCAAAATCTAGTATTGTTATTTCCTACCATCGTATTTGGTAGAGCGTTTTAGTTCTCCCACACACTTTCACAGTCAGACGCCTTAAGATGTTCAGCAGCCACAGGGTCCTTCTGTTTTATGGGTCCCACCCTCCTCAGAAGCCCATTGTGGTTGCCAAGAAGAAAAGATGCCTTTTGGTTACGATGAATTGGCTGGGGTGGTAGGAAGGAGAAGCTCGTAGCCGAGGGGTCTTACCCTAGTTTGTGGGTCAGGGAAGGCAGCCCTGGAGAAGAGAGCTGAGGGCTGAAGTCTAAACAGGAGCAGGTCACGAAAGCAGGCGAACGAGACAATTCCAGGCAAAGGCAAGAACAGGCTTGGAGACTCTGGGGCAGGAAGGTTCTGGAATGAGAGGAGGTGCAAAAAAGCTAGAGCCTGTGGAGAAAGGAAGGGGGAATGGCTGGTCGTGAGGCTGCCGAGGTGGACAGGGGCAGGTGTTCCCCAACGTTACAGGACCTGATGGATTGGGGGCTTGGTCCTGGGAGCAGTGGTTACACTCTCGGCAGGGCAGTGAGGGGTCTGTGGGTTGCCATGTGGAGAACAGGTTGGAAAGGGATAAGGATGGAGATGTGGGGGAGACGGTGAGGAAGCTGTCATGACAGGTAGACAGGTGGGACCGATCGGATTTAGATAGGACAGTGGAGGTTGAAAGAAGTGGATGGATTTCGCCTCATTTTCGAAGGGGACTTCGAGGCTGGCAGGAGAAGAGGAGGTGAAGACCTGCTCCAGGTCCCGAGTGACCAGGTGTGGGAAGAGCAGCGCTGTTGCTGGGGTTGTTCTGAGTGAGGGCAGGGTTCCGACCTCTGGGTCAGTCGTGTCGATTTGGAAACACCTGTTGCGTCCTCCACGCGGAGATGTCACTTAGGCTGCTGGAAGGACATGCCTGACACTCAGAAAAGAGGGAGGGCCCCACAGGAGCCACGAGAGAGGAGAACCACAAAGCGGTGCCATAGGTGCCGAGGACAGAGAACGTTTCAGGAGGGAGGGAGCAAGGCCTTGAAGGTGAACCGTGCCGAGGGCTTGAGGATGCGGAGGGCAGGACGCGCTCTGCGCTTAGCCACATGGAGGGTGGGCCAGAGCCCTTCAGGTGGCATGGTGGCCCAAAGAATGGAGGCGGGGGGGCGACCTGTTATACTGGGAGCTCTCGTAGACCCTCCACCCAGAAAGAGGCCCCTCTCAGGCCTCGGTCAAAGGAAAAAGTCCCCAAGAATCAGGCTGAAATGCTAACCCGCCGATCCACTGGGGCGTCCTACTCCTTAGCAGCCGGCCAGGAGAGACCTGCACTGTGGCTGTATTTTTTAATCTAATCTCTTTTAGAGTGGAAAACCCAAGGACCCCACCCTTCACCCTTACCCTTAATTGACTTCAATGGAAAATCAAAAACAAAAGATTTGCCAGAGTAATTTAGCTCAGGACACCTCACACTCCTCCCATGCTGGTTACGCAAAGGTGATCGCTGTGCCTTTCCCAGCTCCTGGAGGCAAAGGTCGGTCTATTTTTGCTTCAGGGTCAAGTGCCCTTTGGTCACTGGACTGGGATAAGGGGAGAGGGAGAGAGGGAGAGGTCTCCTTCACCAAGATGACAAAGGTGGACATGCAAAGTGTGCTTCCCAGGGTGCCAGGTGGCCGTGCAACCCCAAAGATCTCCTGCTCACTAGCCTGGTCCCTGAGGGAGAGGCCTAGTGCTGATGGAACAGGAATCGTAAGTGGAGAGGAAGATGTGCAAGTCTGACTCAATTCTTGACTTTGTTTGTCATGACCAAAATGGGGTGCTGAAGGCACGGTCTGGGCATTTAGGCTCTTGTGTGGAGAAAGGGCTTCCTCAGGGCTGCTTCGTCAGAGCGAGCATCCTCAGGGGTACGGCTTGCACCGCAGCTGGCGCCTCCCGCAGAGCCCTGACTGCAGCTGTCCGAGGGGAAGGTCATCTGCATGAGGTGTGGAGCCATGCGGTCTGCGTCACTCAGGGCAAAGTTCGTCATTTTTATTCTTTATTTGTCATTCGTAACCTGGGACAACACGTAACCGAGTGTCCAGGTGATTTTTATAATGTCGATGATGAAAGTGTCTTTTATTCTCGTCTCTTTATTTAAAAGTCAATAGAATAGAGGGTGAGGCCATCAGTCCCATCCTGGCCCTACTTGGACCAATGAATTTGCAATTTGGGGGAGTCCATGGGGCTGTGCGGGAGTCACCTTGGGCCTGCTTAAAGGGCAGAGCAGAGAGGACCAGTGGGGGGAAGGAGCCAAAGTCCTTCTCTCTCTATGAAGATGTGTGAACAAGACATGCAGTCTTACTTTGAGAGGGACAGGACGAACCCAGCAGGTGGGAGTGTTTATTTCCTCTAATGGCTTCGTGTGTGTGTGTGTGTGTGTGTGTGTGTGTGTGTGTGTGGTGTGAATGGACAAGACACAAAAAGAATGTGAAAGGTGATTTCAAAGCCAGGACATCTCTACGCTCCTTCTTCAGCGTCGAAGTTTCCGTTTACAGAAAATACCCAGGTCCACTAGAAGAGAGAATTTTCTGCCTGTGAGCTCTTGAATTTGGATTTTTGTCAGGCCTGATTTATTTTTTTTTTAATTTTCAAAGCTCTGGGTTGCATAGTTAGTATCCTCTCCACAACATTCTGGACCATTCTGGATGTTCTAGGCAAATTAGCATGTTTTTTTCCTCCCTCCCCCTTAATGAGCAAGTCTTTCTGCTAAGACCAGAGCTTCCGCGGATGCGGAAAACTATGGTGTCAAACGGACGGTGGACACAAGAGGGCGATGTGTGCCAGAGTCAGGCCGGGCAGGGACTAGGCATCCACCCTCTGGGAGCATCCCACCCTCTGCGGGAATTTTTAACTTAACTCCTGGACCTGAGATTAATAAACTGTGTGGGAGGGGTGAGATTGGCCCCAAACCCTAATCAAGGAGGCCTAAATCGGGGTGGGGAGGCAGAGTTTTTACCCTTGAGCTCAGAACAGTGGAACAGCCTGTGCAGTGTGACCTAGATGAACCTGGATGGTCATCAGGTCTCATCCTCTGTCGGGATATTCAGAACCGCCAAACTGCAGGGATTCAGCAGTCCTCTTGGAAAATGTTCTTCTGAGAAAGCCTCTTATTCATGCGAGGAAAATTTACTGAATACTGGCTCTGCCCCAGGCACGAGCCCAGGGGCTCAAATGCAAGCCTGGGTCAAAGAGCCCAGGCCCCTGCCCTCCTGAAGTGCCCTTTCTAATGGGAAAGGGGGAGTAAACAAGACACCAATCAATCACCCCAGGCATATGTTTCCACCCGATTCTGTTTCGGTTCTCTCCCAGCCAGTCCCCAACCAGAACAAGCTGCATTATCTATTCTCGTTCTGACAGAGAATGCAAGTTACACATATTCGGTTCCAACCATGGCTGCAGGCCACATTTTAGAGGTACCATCTGCTTCCAGTTGCTCTGACTGTTTAATGGAGAGGGGTGATGGCAACAGCCTTCCAGAATGAAACGGGGTGATGGAAGTATTGAGTCTTTGCCATAGAAATGGTCCCTGGCTTGGCCTGGGGCCCACTGATTTTCGGGTTTTCTCAACAAAGCGAACAATGCATGCCTCCTGGGCCTGGAACTCTCCCTAATCTCCTTAGCCAGCAGCAAGCTCTGACTCCTCTAAATCTCACACAGTCTAGCACTTTTCTGGGAAACCAGGGCTACCCCAGACCCCTGCCCAGGCCACCACGGTTATTCTCTTTGCCAGCATTTTAGAGTTGCTGGCCATGAGCTATTTTAAAAATGAAGATTTGAGGACAGGAGGAAGAGAAAGGCCACATTTGTTGTGTAAACTCTTCCCCCCTCCCTATACACATCTGACACCCAGTAAGATGGTACCACCCACGGACCCTCCCATGACAGACTTTCTTTTTCTTGCTGTGAATGATGCAATCGCAAACTCTCTAGGGCCCTGCGAAGTCCACCTCCTTATCCCTTTAAGTCAAGGTACCATGTTAAAGTTCAGGGTGTATCATTGGCGGCACGTGACTCATCTTACAAAAGAGGGCAAAAATAGCTTTTTAGCTGCAACCTAATACACAAACCTGCACACCTGTCTGCTCAGGCTGATGCCTTCCACGTGCTGCTGTGGGCTGTTCTGCTGCTCATCTGTCTCGTAATTCCTGTCGCAGCCCTGATCTCGCCATTTTCTGGCCCCGTGGTATTTCCAGGTTATTGCCAGGCAACAGGGAACCATCAGCGAAAAGAGCAGTGAAAAATGTATCCCGATGGTGATAGCATTTTCTCACCAATGTGACACTCGTGAATTTTGTCAGTCAACTCAGAAGAAACAAAAATAAAAATAAAAGCTCCTCAATGAGTTGGATGAGGACAGAAACTGGATGCAATGACTAAAAAGGGCTTTGGTTAGTTGAATATGTTGGCAATAAGAAGGAAGATATAAATCTAAGTAGGTCCAGCTCTTTGCGTTATCTCAGTTTGGGTGAATAATCCAAATTCTGCCAGCCGTGCATGTCTTTATCTGTCAGTGCCACGCCTCTTGCCAGGAGTCTTCATTCTACCCATCAGGCATAATGTTCAGACTTTGTCTTTCCCGTCAGGAAAAATATAATTCATCCTTTTCCTCAGGCCTTGAGAAAATGTCTCACTTTAGAGGGGAGTGACTTCATGATAAAAAAAAAAAGTAATAACAGCCTTTTCTTTTATGTAATTTAAAATTTCTTATTTTAGAGTAAAACGTACGCCTGGTGCAAAATTCAGAAAGTTCAAATGTGAATACAGTAGAGGAATCCCATCCTAGAGGTAATCTCTGTATAAATTAGCAGAGATATTCTTCATAGGTTTTTTGCGAGTATTTTTTTTCTAATTTCTAAAATTAGATGAATTCTCAAAGCAATATATTAAGTATATATTAAATAAGAATACTAAATAAATAATTCTAGCCTCTGGAACGGTGAGAAAATATATTTCTGTTGTTGAAGCCAAAAAGTAAAATAAAATAAAAAATACTAGATGCACTAAAATGGTTTGTCCAATTAAAGCCCTGACACCATCATTTGATAATTTCCTCCCCCCGTGCCCCACCCCTTTAAATTGCTCTAACAGAAATGTGACTGAGCTCATAATCAGTCTGGAAACTCTTTGAGTTTTCTGGAATCTGATCCAGCATGTTTCTTGTTCCTCCCTACCCAGTTCATCATTGCTTAGCTGTGATTATTAGTCATTTTTCTTTTGAATGGAGAGGAAGGCAGCAAAGTTTGAAAATGAGGAAATAGAGTTTTTTGGTTTTTAAACACGAGGGCTTTTGTGTTAGGAAGACCTAGGAGGGAAGCTAGTTGGAGGTCCAAGTGGCCACACTCCAAGCGGGGACATTTGGTGATTGGGGCCACATTGGGAGGTCCAGGGAACCAGGCGGATCCGGGAGGACACGCCAGTTATGCTCCTGAAGCTTAGAGTGGAATGGAATCATAGCAGCTGGTCCAGTGGCCGGATCTCCAATGTAGAGGCCCAGCCCAGCCAGACCAAGGCCAGGTGCAGCGGGTCTGACCAGCTCTGACTCAGAGACCATTCCTTGGGCACAAGAAATTAGCCACTTCTCTCTCTCTCTTCGCCCTGCCCTCCTAGTACCACCCCCCAAGGGAAAGCTCTCCATGCCTAAGAGTGGGTTGAATTCATCTTTTTATTCTTCCATATCATCTACAAGAGTACCCTGTACAAAGCAGGCCCCCTCCCATGTTGACCGAAATGAAGAAACGAGAAAAATCAAATTTCTTCTACTCCACATACACTTATGTTCCTGATGCGCCCTTTGTGTATTAAAATTCTTTACTTTGATCTCGACTCAAAGATTCCCAGACACTTAATTGTTTTTGCTTGATACTTTCAGATGTCTGAGGGAAGAGTCTGATTCCCTTGCTTTAAGAATAGATGCCCACCAGCTTTCAAATTCCCCTCCAGGGTGGGAGTGATTCTTGTGTCTGCCTCCTGGCTGTGTGGAAGCTTCAAAACTGTAAAAACTTGTGACTTGGGTGACCAATCAAATTGCTTCTTTAAAAAAAAATCTCAGCTTTCTAAATCTTAATGTGTTAACATCCTCACTAATTTCCCAACTGCTTACTTTGGGTTCAGTCATTTATTTGATGGAAATTTTTTATTTATAGGTTGATAAAATTCATTGTGCCCCCAGGCAGCCAAATGTGTGTCTCGCATAATAGGGATTTGCCTCCTCTTCTCTGCAAGCACTGAGGCCAGAGAGGGATTCTGGAGATAGGAGGGGAGTCCTTTTGTTTGGATTTATCGTTGCTACAGATGTATTTGGATTCTCATGAGAGACAAGATTTTTTTTTGTCCTCATCCCTTCCATTGACCATAGAGGAGAAAGTGTATGAGGCTTACCAGGGAGAAATTACTGAGTGCAAATTATCGAGTTGCGTTTCAAGTTTTATTCGGGTCCAACATTTCAGGGTAATAACTAAGTGATTTTTACTCTTTAAGGAGAAAGCACAGTTTGGAAAGACAATCAGCTATGCCCAAGGCACAGGCAACTAGTCCTGCTGCCTCCTTAGATACCTGGGATCTGAGTCATCACTGAGGTTCCATTCTGGCTGCATATTTGACTCATTTGGTTTTCTGTTCACAGACAAGCAAAGGCAAAACAGACCTGCCACCTCCTACCCTGAACCCACTGAGAGAGAAATAGGATTGCGTGGAGCTTTACTTTTTTCCCTTTTGTTCTCCAAACAGAAGTCCTATTATACAGAAGCATTTCTCTGTGCTAACCTGGTTGGTATGCCAGCTATTATCAAATATGGAAACCAAGACCTTGACATTGAACCCCCAGCCGAATGGAAAGGACTGTGCCTATGACAGCCCAAACCCCTGAATTCCATCTCTGATTTCTGTTGTCAATGCCCCCACCCAGACAGCAAAGAGCTGGAGTGAGGCATCCTGCCTGGTAACCAGGTGGAGTAGAATTTCTCTGTTCAGGGGAACAGCAGGGGAGAAAAATGAACATTTTTCCTTCAAGTGTCTACTTCTATTCGCCTCGCTGATCCCCACAGCCCAAATGCCTCCATGTCGGCCCCCTCACTGTCAATCTCTGTACCCTCACCTGGCTTTGTCTTTGCTACCTGTCTTCCCCAACAGAATGAGGGCCCCCTCGGTCCAAGATTGGTCGGGTTCACTTACTGCTATACCCCCAGTGCCTGAAATTATTCCTGTCCCATTCGTGAGGGAAAAAAAAAAATCTGCAAAATAAATAAGGAACCTCAACTAGTGCCAGGCACTGTGTCAGGCCCTATCTATATACTATGCACCTAACACAGGTAAGTGTGAGCATCATCGTTGTACAGATGAAGAAACGTACTCAAGGTCATGCAATTAGTAAGTAATTGACTTGGAGTTGGAACCAGGACTGCCTACCCCTGGGGCTCTATCCCTTCTCTTATACACAAAATCTAAAGAAATACACCATTCACTCTTCAAATGACTTCAATTTTCTACACAGAGAATTTAGGGAAATCGGAGAAATGGCTCTCTCTATATATATACATATACGTGTGTACACACACACACACACACACACACACACACACAGTCTAACAAAATATTTTGAACTGAAATCAAACAACAACTCTCAGTATCTCAGAGAGTTTAATTAACTTACTTTAAATTCTTCCATCACCCCACATGTGTTGCTCGAGGCCGCAGAAGTGCCAGGCTCTGTAAGAAATGCTCAGATGCAAAGAGAACGGCAGACAAGACCCTCACATCTCTTGGGTTTACTGACTACTAAAGAGGGAGGTCATCAATCAGACACATAAACTTCTGATTACAAACTGTGAAAAACGAAGAAAAAATATATAGAAGGCTCAGACTGTGGCACAGGTAGGTAGATCAAGGAAGGTTTGCTGATCTGGAAATGGTTTTAGAACCGAACTAAATTTACTCCTGAGATTATCATAGTTGTAGCAAAGCAAATAGTTAATAGCCAGGATGCACAGCACAAAGATGACAGAAACACCGACCAAAGGAAATGTGAAGACTTAAGGGCTGGAGCGATATATTTGGAAGTCTTTGGCTTGCAGAGGGTAATTGAAACTAGGGGGTTGATGAGATCACCTTGAAAGAAATTATATAGCGGGAAAGGAAGGGGGCCCAGAACTGAGCAGTATAATAACATTTAGTGGCTGAGAAGAGAAGTCGATGCCAGCAAAGGGCAGAGAAGGGAGAAGCCAGAGACGTAGGAGGAAATCCAAGGAGTGTGGCCTCATAGAGTCAAGGGGGAAAGGGCTTGCTAGGAAATCACCACCTGTGTGGGATGGACACTGCCAGAGGGCAAGGGAGAAGAGGACTTCGATGACCTTAGAGAGAGGACTTGAAGAGAAATAGCATGAGAATCAACTGAGAACTGGAAGAGCAGTGGATGGGAAGGGAGCAGATGGGGACAGTAGAGACCAGCAGTCAGTCTGCAAATCTGGGTCCACAGGCCAAAACTGACCAGACGCCTGGTTTAGAAAGTTTCATTGGCACACAACCTCTCCTGCTCATTTCCATCCTATCTGTTCTGGGCCTGAGCTACAGGTTCCTAAAATGCATACGTTGAAGTCCAAACCATAGTACCTTAGAATGTGACTAGTTGGAGACCAGACCTTTGAAGTTAATATGAGCTCATTAGGGCAGACCCTAATCCAATATGACTGGTGTCCTCTAAGAAAAGAAAATTAGGACACAGGCAATGCAGAGGGGTGAATGACCCTGTGAGGACACAGCAAGAAGACGGCCATCTTCAAGCCAAGAAGAGAGGCCGCAGAAGACATGAACTCTACTGACACCTTGATCTTGGACTTCCAGAACTGTGATAAAATCAGTTGATCCACCCAGTCTGCGGGGCTCCACCATGGCATCCCTAGTAGACTAATAAATTATGTAGAGCTGTTTTCCCGTTATGACACTTGCAAGAGTTGAGTCATTAGGATGGGGACTGCAAGGTGGGGAAAGCAGATGGTATTCACTAGCTGGCTCTTTACAGAAAGTGTTTGCTGACCCCTGCTGTAGGCTGTCCTTTCAAGGTCTGATGGCTGGTACATTCCAGAGCCAGGATTTGAACCCAAGCTGGCCCCAGCGTAGCCTGTGCCCTGCCTCGCAGAGCTTGTTGTTACCTCTTCTCAGCCAGGAATGCTACTTCTGAAGGAGTGAAGTCAGCGTGGTTCTGTTCTCTTCCTCAGTTCATGCTCTGTCCTGTGGGCAGCTGTTGTGGGGAAATGCCGAGTCATAAATAATTCTTACATTAATGCCAAGGCAGCCGGAAGGGAAATGTCAGAAGGAAATGGTATTTCAAATAAATACAAATTGCGTAATTCAGCCAATTTTTTAGACTATTTCTTGCAGCAATTTTATTTTATTTTATTTTTTTTAATTTGAGTTCTGGTGGAATGTTAAATGTGGAAGAAATTTAACTTCATTTGCACATTTGGCCTAGATATGTATGTGGTATAAGAGGAAGGCATTCTCCTCCCATTTAGAATGGGCCGATGGACTAGAGCAAAGAGAGGAACAGTCGGTCCTGTCTATAAAAATCGACTCTTGTATGTTTAAGTCACCCACTGCAATTAGAGTGTTGTGACATTCTCCATTTGAGGTTATCATTGAAATGCTGCTGGAAGCTTCGATTCTCGCTAAACAGAATGGCTCACGAGTGTCCTGTTATCCTTTTGGCCCTCACCATCAGCTTCATGTCCAGGACTAGCTTCATCTGGGTGATGCCCGGAGTAGCTGGTTGGGGTCACAAATGCCAGTGTCACAGGCCAGTCAGGTGGAAAAGCTACTCCTTCTCACACCAGCACATGAGGAAACACAGGCCAGTTGTTTCCAGACTCGCTTTTTCATGAGAAGCAGAAGATCCAGATTGGAGCTAAAATTTCCTAATTTCTCTATCTTGGCAAGAATTAAAATTAAACAAACAAACAAACAAAAACCTATGCCAGACATTTTGGTCTATGGGCTAAATCCAGCCATGAGCCCCCAGTTTATGATAGCTCGTCCTGCTCAGTCTGAATTGCAAAGTTGCAATTTTGCAAAGCTGCAGTATTGCAAAGTTGAAGGTCAAAACTGGTCTGAATTCATCTGTGCTCATCATCGCGCATTTCAGAGGCTCGCTGTAGCATGTGGCATGCACAAGCACATTTCTGTGGCTATATCTGACCCACCCAGTCTCCCGCTTAATTTCTCTCTCCCCTTTATTTCTGGATGCTGAAATTCTTGGGGTTCTCTAAGCCACTCCCGTTGGAAGTGTCAGCTTCTGAACACCATGTTCCCAAGCAGGGGGTGAGGCTGAGCTAGGCCGGCAGGAAGGATGGGCCTAGATTCTTGTCACCCTGACAATGTTTTCTAAACCTGGAGTGAGGCTGACTCAGTCTCTGCCACTCTTCATGTAAGAGTTGCGAGGGACAGAAGAAAGGACACTAAAAATATACGAGCTTTGTCATCTCTCTGTTTTATTTTCTCCAAATCTTTTCAGTTGCAAACGTCCCTGTGCAACTCCTGAATCTCCACTTGTTTTTCTCATTTATTCATTCACTTAATAAACATTTATTAAGGAAATGATATGTGCCAGGCACTACATTGGATACTGGGAAAAATCAGATGAATCAGACTCTGTCCCTGCCATTGAAAGGCCTATGGTGACATGGGTTTCTGGATGTGTCAGAACTGAGGCTCGAATGTGTCTGGTACCATGACTCCTATAGAGTCCCAGCGGGACCCGTGATCCTATGAGAATCTAACGCCTGATGATCTGAGGTGAAGCTGAGGCAGTGATGCTAGCACAGGGGAGTGGCTGCAGATACAGTGAAGCTTCACTCACTCGCCTGCCACTCACCTCCTGCTATGCTGCCTGGTTCATAATGGGTCATGGACCAGTACCAAGCTATGGCCCAGGGATTGGGGACCATGGCTATAGACAGTATATAACCCTTTTCCCTTACCACCCTCTCTCTGGTGTAGTGAATTTGGCCCGGGAGGATGAAGGTTGTCAATAGCCACTAATCTGAAAAGGAAACCATGAGGTCCCTTAGGAGAAAGGTTCATCATGGTGGACGCCTTTAAACCAGATGATACTTTTTTATTATTTTATTTTACTTTATTTATTTTATTTTACTTTATTTTATTTTATTTTATTTTATTTATTTTATTTTACTTTATTTTATTTTAATTTTATTATTTTCTTAATAGACTTAATTTTTTAGGGCAGTTTTATAATCAAAGCAAAACTGAGTGGCAGGTACAGAGATTGCCCATATACTTCTCTTCCTACCTATGCATAGCTTCCCCCGCTATCAAAATCCCACACCAGGGCGGTACATTTGTTGCAAGTGATAAAACCTACATTGACACGTCATTGTCACCCCAAAGTCCATAGTTTCCATTAGGGCTCCCCCTTGTTGGTATATATCCTATGGGTTTTGATAAATGTGTAATGACATGCATTCACCATTATGGTATCATACAGAATAGTTCCACTGCCCTAAAAATTCTCTGTGCTCTCCTGTTGGCATTTTTTTTTTTTTAATGAAACATTTAAGAACACGCTCTAAAATGTTTGTCACCCAAATGGAGGATGATTTGGTTACTTTAGGAAGTGAGCCAGTTGGCATCAGATCAGAGTTCAGGCAGAAGCTACAGATTCTGATGTAGGAACACAGAGGTTTTTCCTCAAAAGTTAGTTTAGATTATCGAATAGCATTAGTCAGTGAACCTAGATGAAACAGCTAGCAAGGGATTAATTAGCAAAGCCAACAGGGAACTACTGTTCTCTCAGGATTTACATTCAAAGCATTTGGAAGCCTTCATATTCAAAACATTGACAATACCATTTTTTCCCCCAAAAAAATTATCTTAGTTTTTAATTCAATTTGGAAGTCTTTTTTTTTTTCTTTTTTCTCCTGGCAATAAAGAACAAATCTATTTGCAGAGTTGATTTATAAGAAAAAGAAGGCATCTCAGTCCAAATTTTACTGGACCTATATTTTAGGAAACCTCAATGAAAAAAAACCTCTTCAAAGAAATATGGGCAAAACAGCTTTTATATTAAATGCTTGATTTCACATTTAACTGTGGAGACAACTGTTTATAGATCATCAACCTGTGTTTTATTGTGTTGTCAAAATTAATGTCTATAGATCTATGATTTGAATGGGTTTCCAGAATTAGGATAGATAGATAGATAGAGGTTCAACTTCAGGGTGCTCCATTTGTGACCGCTTTTTAGAGAACAAGTAGGCCTTGGATCTGGAGTCGGTTGCCCTTGAACCCACACCTGACTCACCCAGGAAAATGGAAGTGTGCCAATCACCTGGGGCAGAAAGGGCCTTAAGGAAAAGTAAAACAGTCCAATTAACCTCGAGACCTGTCGTGGTCCAAGTATCTGCAAGGTGGGCACAGCTGAGAGAGCAGAACCCAGAGGAGGGAAAATCGCTTTTCAATGGGAGGAGTGAGATGAGACCAGGGATCATCACCGCCCTGATCATTGACCTGGGGACAAGGGCTGTGTGGAAACCTGCACACCAAAGACATTCCCACCATGGCTGAGACACGTCTAGGGGCCACACCCTCCACACCCTCCACACCCTACCCAGGGAAAGGAACCAGAAGGGAAAGGAACCAAGAAATGGGCACTGAGGCCTGGCAGGAGAGTGGATGGGCAGGGGAAGCTGAGGTGGTGAAATGCTGCACCACTAAGGACTATGACTTACTTTATACCCGGGTAGTCACAAAGCTATCTCCTCTCAGCTCCAAACCCGCACCGAGGCATTCTGCTTTGTGATTCTGGGGCTGGGGCTCTGCAAACCACAATTTTGCTTTGTAGTTGGCTCCTTGTAAGGCTGCCTACTGGGGGACGCTGGAGAAAGACTGCCAGGCTGGAGGGGGGAGGAGGACATGGTCTTTCCTGACCACCCCCTGTTGCTGTGAGCGGCACCTTGACAACGCATCTTCACCCAGGCGGCAGCTGCATCCAGTTTGCAGTATTTTCAACACTTACAGAGCCAGTCTCATCACGCTCCCCGAGAGGCTCATCACCAGCCAGCTGGCACCCCGCTTTGAGGGTCCATTTTTAACTCTGCGTGACGCTTTCTCCAAGCATCTAAGGTTTTCATCATTGCGGCCTCTTATCTTGGTTCCCCAAGACCTAGCGGGACAGCTACTTCCTACGTTTGCCACTTCCACGATCATTTAGTGCTGTCTTTTTGCCATTTCTGATATCTAGTCAACAAATTGCACTGAGTTAACATTTAAGTCCTCTCTGTTCTAGTATCTCCTGACTGGCATGTACCTAAAGCGCTGGGGATACACAGATGGACAAGTCAGACCAGCTCCTTGCTTTCATTGGGGAGGAGAGAAACACAATTCACAAGCATTTGGAATCTCTTAACCCATTTCCACCCACCGGGTGGAGAGATTTAAACTCTCAATCTCTAGGGTAGATAGTTAGTGCTCATTTAACTTCTCAATGAATTTACAGTGAAGTAGCCAATGCTACCTGATGACCAAGGCCCTTGACAGGCTGATGGCCAAGCTCCCAGACGCTCTGCTTTCATCAAATGAGACCCACATTATTTAAGAGTTGGTGGTCTTTGCCCCCAATCCTGTGGGTGCCATTTGTCCTTACATTTCCGATTGCATTATTCAATGAAATAGTATGTCAACTGGAAAGATGTAAGTGCAGAAGGAGTGAGCATTGGTTTTACAAAAGCTAAATTATATGAAGGTTACTATCAATGGTGATACAAGAAACTATTATGTGTCTGAGAAGGGCATTTCATTTCTGTGATTTCTTTCCAAAAACCCATAACTGTAGTCAAATCATGAGAAAAACATCAGGTGTTCGCAGGCATTCTACAAATACCTGGCCCGTACTTCTCAAGACGGCCAAGGGCATGACACACAAGAAAAGGCTAAGCAAGTGTCACAGACCAGAGGAGAATGGGGAGGTATGAAAAGCCACCCAGGTTTGGGTCCTGGGGCAGACAGAAGCAATGGCAAAAGTAGTAAAACTGAATAAATCCTGGATTTTAGTGAACAATGACTTAAGGAGCTTGGTTTTGACAAGTGTTGATGTTAGCTACAGGGAGAACTGGGCAAAAAGTCTTTGGGTTCTTTTCTTACTTGTCTTTACAATTTAGTCTGTAAATCTAAAATTACTCCAAAAAAAAAAAGTTTGTTTAAAAAAAGGAACAACTAAATTACATGCTTTGGAAGATTTGATCATGGTGGTTTGCTTTAAACAAGGCTGTTAAATTGGGCGTGGGCAAGACTTCATTGTAAAAGATAAGGATTTTAATCTTGTTTTCCAAGCTTCTTTATGTGCATGCTCCACTTTAAAGAAACTGAAACCAGAAGTGATAAGCGATGGCTGATGGCTCCAGTTTAGACAAGAAAGATGATGCTGAACCTGAACCAACAGGCTCGGGTATGCGAGATGGTGGTGATCTTAACCTCCAAGTTAAAACCAAGGCAAATGAATGCGCGTTTATTTATAGTTTCACAAAGATATTCACCATGAACATATATTACCTTTTGATTCCCCAATTTTAGTGTCTAATTTTTAATCTCCTTGCCAAACACTCAACCTACATGGCATTAAATACAACTTCTTCCACTGAAAACTAAAACAAGAGAATCACAAGATGTGAATGGCACCCTGAAAGACATGGGCCGGGTGTCACAGAGAGTGACATGGTGGGGATGGGAGGTCAGAGAACTCTCTGCGGAAATGACATTTGAGCTGAGGTCAGAAGACAGCCAGGGAAGTTTTGGTCGACAGAATTTACCGAGAGAGAAAGTCACACAAACAAATAAATGCAGGATGGACGTGCTGATGGGTAGCATGGGGAGCAAAGGGTGCTGATTACTAAGGGGAGATGTCGGAAGAGGCGTCCTAGAATGGGCTGCCATGCAGCTGTGCTTCGAAAGAGAAGAAGGTGGTTCCCAGGCAGATGTGGCAGGGAGCAGAGCGATTTCAGTCAATGGGAGCTCCGTTCTCTGAGCACAGAGGCACGGAGCAGCTGTCATGTCTGGGAAACCAGAAATAGCTGTCTACAGGGAAGGAACACGGTCAGCTTCACATTTTTACAAGCACGCTTAGCCGCAGTCTAGCCTTGCTTCTTCCTTAGAGTCCACAGCCTCATCGCTGCCTGGGACTTTGTTAGAAATGCAGAATCTCAGGCTCCTCCCAGACCTACTAAATCCTTATATTTTAATGAAGAAGCCCAGATAATTCAGAGGCGCATTGTAGTCTAAGAAGTATTGTCTAGAGGATGGATTGGAGGGGTGCATTCCAAAGGCAAGAGAAGGCTTAAGAAGTGATCATAATCTGGTCAAGGGTTGAAGATGTCCAGAGCTGAAGCACTAGCCCTGAAAAAGAAGGAGAACGGATGTTATTGAGGTTCAGGGGATAGAATTATAAGACTTGAAAATGACAATGAATTGACAATGACAATGAAAGAGGGAAGTGGGGTGCTCACGTGATCTTTAAGCAGAGGCAGGCCAGAACCAGCAGCTGATCCAATTGTAAGTCTCTGTTGCCATCACGAAAAATTAAATTATATACATTGACAATAAAATAAGGTTATTTTTTTTTTTTAAAAAAGGCAATACATTCTCAAAAGTCGCCACTTCCTAATTATTTTACTACATCTTACTATTGTCCAAGCCCTTGAGGTTATTTGCATCTACTCTATGTGTTTGATCTCTTCCCAACTCCACAGTCACTGATGTCGCATTAGTAGCTTGAAATGTGCCTTGGTGAGACTATATCCACCATGGAAATGGTCAGAAGCTCCAAATCAGGGCTTAACTTGTTGTTTTGTTGCTTTTCTAGCTCCAAGTTTTATTATAAAGAGCCAGATAGTAAATATTTTAGGCTTTCTAGGCCACGGGGTCCCTGTCACGGCCATTTAACTCTGCTATCATAGTGTGAAAGTGTGTTTTAGCTGGAGAATTACTGTTTAAAAATTAATAACTTGCTGGAAATTACTGTTTGACTATCGCCATAGGAACATAGGCTACTAACTATGGAAACATAACTTTCTAACAAGCTTTCTGCTTCTGTACCTCCGCTTACACACCTGACCAGTGGGTTGACAGGTAATGAATAGAAGAAAAATAGACTTTTGTGTTTAGACAGAATGAAGAATGGGATTGTGGGCTTAAAAATCCTGTACCTCTACATTTTGGGGCTGCTTAATGTGGGGTCTGCGTACCCCTGGCAGACCCAGCTGGATGAATAAAGAGTATGATTCCTATAACTCACTGAGACCTGATCAGGCAGCAGCATGGTGTTTCTGGTTTTGTTTTTTTGCACACCGGCTGTAGTTTGCTAACTCTTGTTCTAGACTCAAGAAAGTGATGGGGGAAGTGCTAATAATGTAAGTTAAACTTTAAGGATTTTATGTCTGTAGCCATTACACTGGAGGAAATATTCTTCCACTACTCAATTCTATTATCCAAATCAGCTAAAGAGTCATTTGCATCATTATTGAATGAGTTAGGTTCCAAGAGATGTCTTCCCTGCTTCATGTTCATTAATGTCAACAAAATGTTAACCAACATTTGTGTGTTAGCTACATCCTTCATCAGTTGCACCATAGGATGCTTATGGTTATAAGAGGTCAGTAAAAATCAATGAAAGAATCAATTGGCTGTATGGAATTTATAGTAAAGATTATGGTATATTTTCTTACATTTGCAAATTATTGTGTCACATATCCTTTCTATCAGTAAAACTTTTAGTTAATGCATGCACATAAGAAGAACTCTTTTGGTTTTCTGGAGAGTTGGTTAATACACATGTATCAGCACCCCATGGCTCACGTTTCTGGTTTAGGTGACAAGGTAGGTGGGGGCAGGAAGAAACGGAAGAAATAGTTCTGCAAAGAAAATCAAGTTCAGTTTTAGACATATTCTCCAACTGTAATATATTACTTTTAAAAGGATAAAAGTAGAGCCATTACCCATGAAACAGCAGATTAAACTCTTTTTAAATAAATTTAAGAATTTATGATAAGTCTCAGAAACATACTTAGAGAGATGTTTTGGACCAAGATTACAAATACAAAGAGTGAGGTATTTAGGTCCCTTTCCCCCTGCCATAGATAGCTATCTGTTCAAGCACTGTTTAACTAAATTGTGGTTTTCCTTCCTAATTTTCTTCACTTTGTGGGAAAAAAAAGGGCCCACATATTAAACCTGACAAGCTCAGTGGAGGCCAGCCTGGCAGGCCCTATGAACTCAGAGACCAAAAGTAACCATAGAAGAAGGTCTGAACATACAAATTCCTGACTAAAAGCAGGGCATGGCAGGTAGTCACGTCCTAGGCCTCTAGCTTCCTGACAAAGGTCAGTGTTTACCTTAAGTGAGCCTGTCTATGGTCTTTTTGCATCTAAGATCACAAACTCTTGGAATGTCAGCGTAATCCCTTTTTTCCAGACCCCTGAGGGCACAACCAGGGCTGCAGAGCAGGAGACCACAGAACCCCCTTTGTTATTCTGTTCCCCAATACCACTTCTCTGGGCTGTAAATGTTAATTATTAACTCTCCTATACCCACCAATGCAAAAGCAGTGTCTCCCTCTCCGGTTTACTTTTTACTCAGTCCCAGAGATTTCCCCGCTTTCCTTTCTCCCGCCCTCTTGAGATACCACCAATGAATTTCATGTAACCCTCCTTATGTCTTCTCTTTCTAATGTTTAAAATAAAATAAAATAAAATAATAAAATAAAATAAAATAAAATAAAATAAAATAATAAATAAAATAAAATAAAATAAAATAAAATAAAATAAAAAGCGAAAGTGTCATTCTCCGGAGCATTTTCTCAATCTATTGAGATTTTGCTCCCTGACAATTGTCATCAGTTTGGCTCAAATAAAGCCATAAAAATTTTCTACACGGTTAGATGTTTCTAATGTTGACGACTTTCAGAGCAAAAGATTTTGGGTCCCAGCCAAAGACTCACCAATACATAATAAGGTGCTTTTGCTGCTTACTGTTTTGTAGCTCTCTACTGGCTTTTTATGCAATTGTTACTGGTATTTGTGAACTTATTTTGTAGTGGAGTCTTTATCATTGACAAGGACAATATCCAACTGTATTTAGAGCAGTTAACTTTTGCCCAGTACTGAACTAAGTCTCTTAACTGTAATATTTAATCCTCATAACAAGCTAAAGAAATAGGTACCATCTTCATCTCTACTTTGTGACAAGGAAACAAAGGCATAGAATGTTAAGTAAATTCACCAAGCATCGCACGACTAGTGAGAGGCTGAGCCAAATTTAGACCTTGTCATTTGGGGTCTTCATCAGGAAAGTACTTTGACTCCAAGTTCAGATTTCCATTTAGAATCTCCGGATTTGGCTTTGTGGGGGTCCAAACAATAACTTTCCTTCCATCTTCTAAATTCTTCTAGCTGGGCTAATAATCAAATTAATATAAGACAGATTAACAGGAGAAAATATCCAAACTTTATTATGAATGTACATGCAGGGATGTCATAAGAATATGAGACCCGCAGAGGCATTGGGCAGCTGAGGTTTATATGCCATTCTGGGCAAAAGAGAAGAGGGGCAGGAGTCTGGGATTTCAAAGACAAGCAGGTAATTCACAGGTAAGAGAGAAAGAGCAAACCTATGGTACATAAATTCTTGCTGGGCCACCAAGAAACAATGGTACGTAGAGGGAAGTTCAGCAAACAGGCTTTGCTAGATTTCTCTCTGTCGCCACATTTAGTCTACATTACGGTGCTAAGGTGACGCTCCCTTCCCTGAAGCAGGTTTTTCTATCTGAATTCCTTTAGCAGGTAAAGGAGAGGGTCAAAGTTTCTTTCTGAGTCTTTTGTTTCTTAATAACCTGCCTAAAATCAACATTTCAAAAGACATCTTTTGGAGCGCCGAAAGTTTGGACAATCTGGGGATTGGCAGTGGTAAGTGGGGATCCTCCTCTTTCTTCCCATCATTACCCCATCCATCACCACAAGCACTTTCTACTTATAGAGGTCAAAGCAGCCTTCTTGAACCTTTTCTTCTGCCAGTCCTGCAGGGTGGTCTCAGGGAGATTCCTGCACTGTGTCCTGTGTCCTGGGACAGAGCCCTGTTCTGCCAAGGAAACTCAGGGTGTTTGTGTGACTGGCTCAGAACACAGCCTCAGCAGGAACCTGCATCTCTTCTCTACATTAATAAGATAAGCTACAGTGCTTGGGTTTGGACGTCACTTAGGTTTGAAATGCTCCAGGTTAAGTAAAGTTAATGATTAAGTTACATGCATTTTAATGCATGCAGAACATCTCAGAGGCTTGAATGGGCCAGCGTGGTTGTTGGCTCTCACCAGAGGTAGAGTGTGCAGCATTTCACTATATACTCAACCTCAGAATCTTTTTCTGTGCACATCTATTGTTTATGACTATCATTCTCAGGAAGACACTTTGACAGACAGTGTCCCAGCATAACCCCAAAAGGGATGTAAAGTGGCTTCTTCCCTCAATCTGGGCACTTTTCCTTAAGGTAAAACTGTTTATTCTGATATTTTAGCACTGTAGGGGAGGGGAAAAAATCTTTTCCTCTATCCATTTAGTTTCTTCAGCTGGAGCCCTGTGGATTAGATTGATTAAAGACAGATTAAAGAGAGAAAACAAACAGAAGTTTATTAACATATGCATCATGCATATACATGCCAGTGGCCAGAGATGAATAACCCAATGGGTGTTTGGCTCTTGGGCTCCGGGGCAAGGAAATGAGCTAGGCAATGAGGAAAAGAATGGCAAACAAGGGCTGGTCAGTAACATTGACCGTGGTGTCTTCTACATTGGTTAAGAGTCTTCCTCTTCCTGGCACAGGAGACAGGAATCTACAAATGTAAATTTCCTTTACTAAAGGAAAATTTGCGCCCTCTTTCTAAAGCTTTTCATGTATCTGCTGATTCTCAAAATAATCCATATGCCAAAGAGGCAGATTTTACCGTGGAGGTTTCTGGGGTCCTTTAGCACTTTTCAGCTTCAGAACCTGAGCTGGCTTTAAATCAGCCATTTTCACCATATGGTCAAGCCGTGTGAGGCCCTGAACTGGAGCTGGAACTGGCCTCCTACATTATCTGGAATTGTTCTTTCTATGCGTTTCTTGATTACATTTTAAGAAAGGAATTTTCCCATGCTAAGTAAGTCAGGGTCTGTTAATTTGTGATAGAAGATAAGAGACGACAGGCTCATTCACACAGATACGATTGCTACCTGCTAGACAAAGCTATTGAATCACTTGGAAATTCCTAGGGACCTAAGTGAGGCAAACAGACACCACCATGTTACCACACATGCTGGGGAGAGTTTTATGGATACTCCAAGGAATTAGTCCTGGTGCTGGGGGGAGAGGGGGAGAATTTTTTTCTATCTCCCGTTAAGCAAAACTAACAATAGAAATATTTCTTTTTATCCAAAGAATGCCCCATGTACGATGAACACAGCAATATTGTCAGCTTTGAGAAGTGAGGGAGAGAGAAATGGTAGAAATTAGGTGGGGAGAAAAGACTTCTGTGGCCCATACAAAAGGCCCATATATAATATGGAATTTGGAATCATAGGATGTTGGTTTTAAAGGTCGTTTGGTGCAACCTTTCGTCTGCAGATGAGGAAGCTGGGCCACAGAGAAGGAACTTGTACGAGGACACCTGGCTCATTCGGCAGAGTCAGATGGAGGTAAGCTGCCACATTTCCAGCTCATCTGTCCATGAAGCCCAGGGCCCTGGAGGCAGCCTTCAGCCTCATTCTGCCTTGCGAGTGCGGGTCAGGCCCAGGTCCACCGGTCAGCCAGATTTGCTTCTACTTACACAAACAGTCTTTCTCTCCTGAGGTTTGAGAGCCAGTTTCTATGGCATTTGCTGACCCTGGCTGCTCACCTTCCTTCAAGCCTTTGGCAATGCAGTGTAAAGGCATCAGAATCGCTTCACCACATGAAATGCTCCATTTTGCAATCCTTTTCTAAACTGAGTTAATAGCTAAGCTCCTGTGGGACACAGAACCACTGAAATCCTATTATTTTGTGATCAGAGATGGCCCTAGTCCTACTTTTTCATTTCCTTTGAAGCGGCCAACACGCTTTTTTCTTTGCCTTTCTTTATTTTTATATAATATAACATACAGGGATTGTTTTATGTCGGAGATATCTTTTACTGGCAAGAAGAGATGTTTTAGATAAAAAAAAAACATTTGCAGCTCTTTAAAAAGCAAGCGATATTTGAATGAGAACTTACATGCCTAGTTGCAAACCGCCTAAAATAGATAAGATAAAATGACATAACGGAGAGAGTTTGTAACAGTTCAGTAATGATCTGTTGAACTTCATGCATCAGATTAACCAATCAATCATGAAACTATACCCCCAAAACCAGAAAATTAGTTTATATGGCTTATTACTTGAGTAGCTACTGTGCAAAACAAAGCCATACATCATCAAAATGAAGAGCATTTTTTTAAAAAAATCAGCTTTTTAAAAAGATTGAGATATGGTTCCAAACAATAAAATTCATACATTTAAGTCTGATGACTTTGGACAAATATCTACATAACCATCATAACCACCACCGTCAAAATACGGGACATTTTCATCAGGCAAATGGTTCTCTCTTGCCCATCTAAGAGTAAGTTGTAGATATGACCACCTTTTATTCCTTAAATATTTGTTCATATTTCCTAAAAACATGAATTCTCATGTATGACCACAGGACAGTGATCAAAATCAGGCAGTTAACACTGAATCAATGCTATTACCTAATCTATAGACTTTATTAAGATTTGTCAGTTGTCCCAACAATGTCTTTTAAATTTAATTTTATTAGTAGTTTCAAGTATACAGTACATTGGTTAGACATTTATATAGTTTATGGAACCAACCCCCCGATTACTCTATCTTCCCTCTGGCTCTACACATAGACAAAACAGTGCCTTTTATAGCAAAAACAATCCAAAATTTAAATTTGGTCATCTTGTCATTTCAATCTCTGATCTGAAACAGTTTTCCAAGTCTTTCTTCCTCATCACATTGATATTTGTGAAGCGTACAGACTAGTTACTTTGTAAAACTATCTTTTTTGTAGACTATTGGGGTTTGCTGGCTGTTTCCTCATGACTAGATTCAGGATATGCATTTTGGGCTGGAATACCACAGAAGTGAGGCAGAGGTACACTCAGAACATCCCATTAGGAGATTCGTCCTGCTGATTCTTTCCATCGCTGCACAGTTATCTTTGGCCGTTTGGTTAAGGGGATGTCTGCCAGCTTTTACCACTGTAAAGTTACTATTTTTTTCTTTGTAACTAAAAGGTATTTTGGGGAACTACTCCTTGAGATCTACCATATTATTCAGCATCTACACTCCTGAGTATTCTCCTCTGAAGACAGTAAAATCTCAATTGGCCAGAGTGAATGAGGTGGAAGCCATCCTTTGTTAAACTGTTGGTTTGCTCCCTACAACCTGGTGAAAGGGAAAACTGATGTTTCCCACCTTGTAGCAGGAATCTGTTTCTCCAAAGGGTTTCTCCAAGGTTCACATGAGGTTCTGAATACTGCTGTTCAGTCTTGGTATCACTGCAGTCTGCCATTACCGCAGATGTGCTGATACCTCGGTCTTTAAGGGTTAATGCAACTGTGATAATTCATCTGCGCTTAGAAAGTCAGGACAGCTTGTATATTTTTGTAAGAGTTTCAACAATAATGTTAAAAGGCTAAACAAAATTATTTCTCATTTCCGAGTTAAACTTAAATAAAAAAGCTTTCTGATTAATTGAAGTTCCCCAGCATATAAAGAAACCCTGTTCTACTTTTGACAAATATATTCTTCATACAAATATGATATTAATTCCATAATTAATATTTTTATGCTTTTCCACATACATGGGAGATTGTATTAATGAACCATTAGATTTTTACAGTGATTGTCCTCATCATGTAACCTTCTGCTTAAATGAACATTCCTGGCATCAAATCATGTAGTAATTAATGGGCAGAAATTGTGTTCATTCTCTGAAATCGTCTTCTAGAATATTTATTTATTTTGTTGTTTCTTTAAAAGAAGTGTGGGAAAATATGCTGCACGCATTTCTCAAAGCTAGGCTGTTACCACTTAAAAAAAAAAAAAAAACCAAAATGACCCGTTTCTAATCGCCTACTCACCACTGGGAAGCTTTTACAGCTTTACATCTAGTTTCAGATACCTTCATTTTCGATTTTGTTAAATAAGAAATGAGAGAAGATACATCAGAGCATTAAGTATGACTGAGTCTGTAGCTTCCTGTTCATTTATGTCCACTGACAGAACTGGTGGAAGCAGAGTCAAGACCTCTTCTTTTCTTTCTCAAATAAAATCAGAAGTGAAGAAAGAGAAGCATCCGTGACTTGGGGTCGGGGAGGGGTGGTGTCTGATGCTGATTGGGCATTCACATCTTTAATGTCCTTCGCAACTCCCACTTTGGCTATGAACTCTCTAGTTGGCCCTCCCTATTATGAAGCGTTGACCAACGAATTCATTGTACCATGGCTATGCTATTGTCCCCACTAAACTGGGGACTCTTTCTCATTTGTGTTTAGGATACCTAGATAAGTTCCCAAGACATGTCAGGCAGTTGAATGGACAATTGAATGCTTCAGAGGTTGGATGAATATCAGATACTATTTTGTAGGTGGGAAGAGACTTAAAAATAATCTAGCACAATGCAACATTTTATGAAAAAGGAAAGTGACTATGAGTAGTTAAATGACTTCCTATCTATTTAGTTGATATAATAAGACTTAGAATTTATCTAGTGATTTTTCCAATATGTGTAAATAAATTTGATTCTTACAGGATTGGACAAAAGCAAAGCAGAGACGATGTAGAGACCAGTTTCCCGTCTGTTCTTTACTTAATGTTAATACAGCTGAGGTCCTTGGAAGAATTCACCTTTTGAGAATAATGGCCTTAAAGTTCAGACTCAATAGCTTGTGACAGATAACCTCTGTCAACCTCCATGTCAAAGCGATTTTTCCCAAGGAAATAATTAAGAACCTGCTCCATTTAATGACATTTTTCATTTTAGAATCTAGCATATAGATAAACCTAGGGTCATATCAATTCTGAATCTTTGTTCTTAATTGTCCCACCACTTGGAATGTATTCTTGTACGTATTGAAATTTTTTCAAAACATGAGTAGATCTGGAAATTAAAACATGCTTAGTAAATAAGAAAGCTGCAGAAAATGAGCAGAGTATGAAAACATTGGTGTAAATTTTGTTTCTACTTTTTAGTTATATACGGTCAAATTTACCTTTTTCCGGTTTACAGTTCTTTGAGTTTTGTCAAATGCATAGTTATGTTACTGCCACTGCAATCAAGATACAGAACAGTTTCATCACACACGTGCAAGTTCCCTTGTGGAACCTCTTGATAGTTAAACCTCACCCTCTTCCCCAGACCTCTCCACTCCCTGGCCACCACTAATCTGTAACCTGTCACTACAGCCTTCTCCAATATGTTATGTAAATGGAATCATATGCAAGGTAAGCTTTTAAGACTGGCTTTTTCACCCAACCTATTGCCTGGAGACTTTTCTAAGTCATGATGTGTTTCAATGGTTCTTTATTAATGGATGAGTTATATTCCATTCTGTGGACAGGGCTCAGTTTGTTTATCTAATTCCAAGTTAGTGACATTTAAGTTATTTTGCATTTTTGACTATTACAAATAATGCTGCTATAAACTTTTGCAGACAAGTTTTTGAGTGAACATAGATTTTCATTTCACCTAAGTAAAAAATGTAGAAGGGGGGTTGCTGAATTGTATAGTTAGTACATGTTTAACACTCTAAGAAACTGCCAAGCAGCTTTCTATCGTTTGTAAAAATGTTCAGGCAACTAATAGGAAGGCAGGGAAAAAAATAAAGGAAGGGAGGAAAGAAGGAAGGAAGGAAAAAGAAAAGAGAAACAAAAAACACAAAAACAGAACAAACAGAAAATGACAAAATACCAGACTTAAGCCCTAGCATATAACGCTTAAAAGACAGAGATTGGCCAATTGGATTAAGAAACATGACCCAACTATATGCTCTTATAAGAAACTTACTTCAAATATAATAATATAGGCATTGATAGTAAAAGAATGAAAAAAAGACATATGATGCAAACCTTAGTCAAAGGAAAGCAGGAGCAGCTCTAGCAATATCAGATTAACTAGACTTTAGAACAAAGAAAATCACCAAAGACAAAGAGGGAACCAATTCACCAAGAAGACATAGCCTTCTTCAATGTATACACACCAAATAATAAAACTACAACATATGTGAAGCAAAAGTGTTAGAATTAAAAGAAGGTATAGACAAATTCACAGTTGTAGTTGGAGACTTCAACAGTAAATATAAACTCTTCCATGATATAGAATTCAGTATCAACAATCAAGAGGATGTCACTGATATTTATAGAACACTCTACCTAAAACATCATAACACATATTTTTTCCAAGTATCAGTGGAAAATACACCAAGATAGGTCATATCCTGGGCCACAAACAAACCTCAAAAAATTTTAAAGAGTCAGAATCATACAGAGTGTATTTTCCAGCCACAGTGGAATCAAACTAGAAGTAAAAAATGGAAAAATAACATGAAAATCTCTAAATGCTTGGAAACTAACCAATACACTACTAGATATTTCAAAAGGAAAGTCTCAAAGAAAATTTAAAAATTCTGTTGAACTGAATGAAAATAGAAATAAGACATTTGAAAGTTTGTCCTCGTGAAGATTATATGATTGTCTACATAGAAATCCCAAGAGAAAAAAAAAAAACTCCTAGAATTAATAACTGTGTCTAGCAAGGTCATAAGATACAAGATAAACTACAATAATCAATTGCATTTCTATATACTAGCAATGAACATGTAGATACTGAAATTAAAACTATAATATCAGTCATGATAGCTTAAAAAATGAATTATTTAGGTGTAAATCTAAAAAAACATATAGGACTTATATGTGGAAAACTACACAATATTGATGAAAGAAATCAAAGATCTACTTCTCTGAGAGACACATGGATTAGAATACTCAGCATAAGAACAAAGTCAATTTTCCCAAAATTTATATGCAGTTTTAACACAATTCCTATAAAAAAACCCTGCATGTTTTTTAAAATAGACATAGGCAAGATTATTCTAAAATTTATATAAAAAGAGAAAGGAATCAAATAGTTAAAACAATTTTGAAAAAAAAAGAACAAAGTGGGAGGATGAAGAAGTCTACCTGGTTTTAAGACTTATTATGCAGCTACAGTAATCAAGACTGTGTAGTGTTGGTGGAAGGATACACACATGGATTAATGGAACAGAATAAAAACAAACAAACAGAAATAGATCCATACATAGATGCCCAACTGACGTTTGACAAAAGTGTAAAGAAACTCAATGGAGAAAATGGAGCTCTTTCAGCAAATGGTGCTGGAACATAGAGATTACCATCCTTTGGCAAAAATAGAAGTCACAGCCTAAGTCTCAAACCTCATAAAAAATTAACCTCAAATAGATCATAGACATAACATAAAATATAAAACTTTACAAAGCAAACATAGGAGAAAATCTTCAAGATTTTCTAGGGCTAGGCAGAGTTCTTAAATTTGACAACAAAACCATAACCCCTAAAAGGAATAATTAGTAAATTGGACTTTATAAAATTAAAAACTTTTTCTCTGCAAAAGACCCTGTTAAGAGGATGAAAAGAAAAGTTACAGAATGGGAGAAAGTATTTGCAAACCACGTATCTGACAAAGAACTAGTATGTACAATATATAAAGAGCTCTCAAAGCTCAACAGTAAAACACAAAAACAAACAAAAAAAACCAAAAAAACAATTAGAGAATAGAAGAATAGACAAAAGACATTAGGAGGCAATTCACAAAGAAGATATACCAATGACAAATAAGCAGACAAAAAGATGTTTAATGTCATTAAACCACAGTGAGATATCATTAAATGCCAGCAGAATGGCTAAACTAAAAAATAGTAATAACTCAAGATGCCAGCAAGGATGCAGAGAAATTTGAGCACTTGTCCACTACCGGTGGAAATCTAATATGGTACAGACTCTGGAAGACAGTTTGGCAGTTCCTTAAAGATTAAACTTTCAACTACGATGACCGAGCAATCAAAGTCCTGGACGTTTATGCCAAATACATGCAGACTTATATTCACATGAAAGCTTCTACATGAATGGTTGAGGCAATAATAATGTTTATTGATAGTAGCCCCAAACTGGGACCAACCCAGATGTCCTTCAATGGATGAATAGATAAGCAAACTGTAGTACATCCATACCGTAGCTACAACTCGACAATAAAAAATAACAAACTACAAACATGAACAACAGCTTGAAGTATCCCGAATCAAAAAGCAAATCCCAATGGTTGCATCCTGTATGGTTCCATTTATATGACATTTATGAAATGACAAAAGTATAGAAATAGAAAACAGATTAGTGTTTTTTTAGGTTTTAAGGAGAGGGACATGGTGGGAGAGATGTTTCTGTGGCTATGATGGTGCATCACGAGGGATTCTTGACGTGATAGAAATATCCTGTGTTTGACTGTGTCGATGTCAATATCCTGGTTATGATGTTGTATTACAGTTCTCTAAGATTTGCCATTGAGGGTAACTGGAGAAATATTACAGGATCTCTGTATTATTTCTTACATCTGCGTGCAAATCAATAGCTATCTTAAAATGAAAAGTTTAATTAAAAAATGGATCTGAAGCAAAATCTGCAACATGTTAGTATTTATAAAAATAGTATGGTGATCATATATGTGTGCTTATTATATAATTTTCCGTACTTTTTATGTTTGAAGTTCCTTTACTTAAAAAAAAATGTTTCAAGTCTCAGGTCAAATGTCACTTCTACTCAAGGCTACTGTCAGTTAGAATTACATTAATTGCTCTTTCTCCATACTTCTATGGGGATAGAATCCAAGTTAGAGCATCTTAGGTCTAGTGCCATGTTATTTATCTTTCTTTATACCTCTGACAATAATCCCCATATTTAATCCAATGCCCTGAATGCAACTGCTATTCTTCTGGATGCTATTATTTTTATACAGTTCGCTGTGTCCTAGAGTTCTAACTTGAATGAACGAAAGAAACGAACAAACCACATAATTTGAATCTTCATTCCGTGAAGAAAAAAAAGAGAAAAGCAAGCCAAAACAAATATGTCCTAGAAATTCAAAGAAACCATAAGAATATTGAAAAGTAGCCACAGTGTCCTTTTTTTCAAAACAGTTACTTTGCTCAAGAGGACAAGATATGGTTTATGGGGTAGAAATTCTGTTTTTGTTCCTCTGATGCTGGCTTCTCTATCTTTGTATCATTTAGATTGCTTTTGGTGTCAAGTAACAGATATTGAACTTAACTTCTTAAACGATGAGGGACCTTCTTGGCTCACAGACCTGGACAGCGGCTAGGGCATGGTCAGGGATGACTGATTGCTCAGGGCCCCATTCCACTTCCCCCAAGCTCTGTATTTCCCTATGGGCTGACTTTCTCTGCAGGCTAACATCGAGAGTTCTGGGCCTCTTATCCTCCCATAATGATGTCTGGAGGAAGAGAAAGACACTCTTTTCCTGTTACTTTTCAGGGTGAGGAGACTTCCTTAGGGTGCCCGAGGAAACCTTCCCCCTTATCTCATTGGCTCGCTTGCCCATCACTGAATCAACCACTGGCAGAGGGGATGGGATCCCAAACAGACTCCCATCCTGGGGGCACCACTGTTCCTGAGGACCTGAGAATTGTCCTGAGCAATCTTGGGGTTCAGGAGGGGTGCTGGAGGCTAATAATAAAGTCCATTCTGCTCTCCTTTTCTGCCCTCTCTCTCACTGTGGGTTTTATTTATGCCCCTCTCTTTCTGTAAATGTACTGTTTTATTTCTATTAATGATGTCATGCCAGGAGTTTAAAATTCCGGGCTGACCCAAATCTGAGAAAAGAGAGAAACATTCTGCCACATGTTTTCTGTCCACAATGGTAAATGCTAAAAGACCTCAGGCTAGAGCCAGATGCGGCATGTCACTGGCTACAAAGTCACAAAGAGGGGGGTCCACAGGCTGTGGAGAAACAACTCAGGTACAGGTCCGATTCCAAGTTCATGGGGGGCCAGACAGAGCCCGGTTGGTAATAAGAAGGCAGGGGTCTGTCACCCGGAGGCAGCCCCTTAGTGGCTTGGATGAAGTTGGTGAGTTTCCCTAAAAGCAGACCAGAGGCCAGATGACTCCACACAAAGTCTGAGGGCAAACCTAGATAAAGCAGTGCCTTCTGGTTTAGTGTTTAAAAAATTGAAAGGTTAAAGGGAGAATCGGAAAACAGCCAGAAAGACAGGCCAGGAGAGTAGTGCATTCCCATTTTAGGATTTCAAGGGAATAATAGCACAGCATCTCGAAGCAGCAAGATATTCGGGGCTATCAGACCACCACATTCAGGTCTGTGTGTCTGCTAATGAATATTCTAGTTCCACACCGTCTCCATGGATTTGCAGGATCAATGTCACATTAAGCCTCAACTTAATTTCACTAAACGAAGCCCTTTTGTTGATTAAAGAAAAACAGCTACGAAATTCAACACGAACTTGGGAACTTGGATTAAAAGCAGACAAACATAGAGAAAAACCACCGAAGCCTGGGGAAATGTTATTTAATGTCTGCCACTGACATCGAGAGATTATTCTCTCTAATTGTCTAATTTATTTGGAAGAGCTTGAGATATTTATGGGACTGGCCTGATAAAAATTTAGTGGTGATTTAGAGTACTATGAGCTAAAGAAAGAAAGAAAGAAAGAAAGACAAGGAAAGGAAAGGAAAGGAAAGGAAAGGAAAGGAAAGGAAAGGAAAGGAAAGGAAAGGAAAGGAAAGGAAGGGAAAAGTTGAGGTAAAAAAAAGTAATTTTTCCTCTATTCTCTTCTCTGAAAATTCTAAGAGAGCATATTGAGGAACTATTAGTAGTGCTTCTTTCTGAGCAGTGAGGCTGGAGGTCTGGCAGGTAGGAAAAAGAAACTTTCACTACCATTTTTTTTTTATTCATCATGACCTGTTATGACTATTATAATTTGTACTAGTTAAATACAATTTAAAAAAAAAAAAAAAAGGGAAAGAGCTTATTAAATGTATCCCCAGCTTATAGGGAAAGTTAGGACCTGATTTATCAGTTCTTGGTTCTGTTATGTCAAGGCCATTGTCTTCCCTGTGAAAGATTCCTGTCTGAGTTATCCCGGGCAGCCTCATTCACAGGGGAGGAATGTGGGCCGCTGATTTTAATAACAATACAAGACAAAGCTTCTAGATGGTACGCTTTGTGAAGAAGCTCCGTGTACTAAATAGCACTGAGCTGTACCATTCTCGTAAACACCCCGGGAAATGCCCGAAGATCAGACACAGTTCATTAGGAAATGTAACAGAATTGTCACAAAGCGCAAGTGACAGCTTTTAACTCGAGCTGGTTCAATAGTGCGGAAAGCCCAACCTGACTCTGTTTGGGGTGGGGGAGGGGAAAGAATATCATAATCAAGGCATAGTTTCAGGGGAGGGAAAACTCCTCAATAGGTAAAGAGTGAATGTCTTTAACGTTTCAAATATACAGGTGTTATTCTGCTACCCCAAACCCACATAATTAACAAGGATTTGTAGTAGATGGGGCTTGCTCCTCACTTTCAAAACTCCTGAGCTAATCCTGAGTTGGTAACATCTCTTTTTGCCTTTGCAAGTAATAACTCAAATTAGATTTCCCAAAGGAAAACCTCTAAGCAAGCAAAAATATGATGATGCGTGATAACCTTCACCGATGTATCTGGAATACTGCCTACCTTTTTGATACTAGTATTTCAGTAACAGTTCATAAAATAAATTATTTATCTATTTTTTTCTCTTTATAACCTTCCTGACCTATAGCACCGATATCTACACTACAGATGAGAGATACCAAAGCCACTGCTCAATTTCACGGAAAATTGGGGCTGAACAGCCAACCAGGAAGCTTGTGTCAAAGTCCTCTCCAACCTAAAGGAACAAAAAACTTTTGTTTATCCCTCTCTTTTCCTTTCCTTTCATCTTTCCTTTCCTTTCCTTGCCCTTATTCTATTTCTCCATCTTGCCTTCTATTTTTTTTCCCTGCCTTTACTTCCTAGAAAGGAATGAACAAGTAGTGGTATTGGACACTCCTGAGATACTTGCTACCAAAAGTTTTTCATTGAAGGTTTTGACTTTAAACATCTAATATGCCTATAAAAACTTAGACTTGAAGAATATTTGTAGAAACAAAACTACAAGCTTCTGGTTAACCAGAGGGCTGTGATGATTTAGGCAAGCATGATGGTTTCTTTTTTTTCTCAAGTGTTTAATGGTTCCCTCTTAAGTCTCTAGAGTGTCATTGACTTAATCTGGGGCCTTATTAAATTCAACGCGGTCTAACTCTTGAGTAACTCGAAAAGGTGTTTTCTTTTCCCCCCTCTGTATGATTGTTAATACTTGCTTATGTTCGGACTAAGAACTAGAATCAGTAGAAATTTTATTTGATGTAGTTTATTTTAGAATAATGTGTGCTCCTCAGAGCTGTGGGATTGGCTTGGTGTGGAGCAGAGTGAATAGTTTAACAGCAAGAGAACAATGCTTAGGAAAAGACCTAACCCGGGGTTTCTCAACCTTGGCACTGGGACATTTGGGGCTGCCTTGGGGTATGAGGGGGGTGTCTCTTGCATTGTGGGATACTTAGCAGCATCCTAGGCCTCTACGCAATAGGTATTAATGGCACCTCCTCTTCTCCAAGTTGTGAGAATCAAAAAGTCTCCAAATATTGCCATTGAGATGTCTCAGTGGGGAGTGGGGCCTGGAGGAGGCAAAATCACCCCCACTTGAGAACCACTAACCAGAAATCAGCAGTGTAACTGGTTGATGAACACTCTCAGGGAGTTACTTCAGAAATTTTCAAAACTTAAAAACTGTAGCAGGGTAAAATTTTACAAGCCTCTGCATTTTCCTTGGTCATTTGCCAAGAAGGTATGTCACCGTCTCTCCCAGGGGACGCGGGTTTGCTCCAGGAATGGACTTCAGTGATCTAATAGATTTTTTTCCCTGTCTCAGTATTCTGGCTAATGACAGCATAATCAATGTGCTGATGCTGAAACTATGCTGAGAAAACAATGGGAACAGGGTCAAATTCTCCTGAAGAAAGATTTTTTTTTTTTTTTTTGAGTAGCCTGGGCCAAACACAACATTTCAGGGGACGTTTTTCATAAGGTAGAAAATGATGGAGATTTAAGGCGAAGTACAAACATCAGCCTCTTTATTGTATTCAAGTCCAGGACACATTCGTATGTACGTACAATCGCGAAAGGAGACGTCTTGAAATATGTTAACAGGTGGCTTCAAAAACACAGCCAAATCTATATATTCCGTTTGGCAATAAAACACCTCATTTCCTTTTTGAGAAAGATATCACACTACACTCCTTAGATTCAACTGAATTCTGAAATGCAGAAATTGAGACTTGGGAATAAAAAGAAAACCATTTTTTTCCTCTCTCTCTCTTGCCTTTCTTCTCTCCTTCCTTCCTTCCTTCTTCTTCTTCTTCTTTTCTTCTTTATTACAGTGTTCACACATATGAGAAAAGTTGATTCAACACATCTGGACTGTGAGATCAAGCACGAGGCATGGCTGTGTCTGTACAGGTCTTGCATACTGTGAATATTCCATTGCACAGTTAAAATCAAGCAGCTGCCTTCGCAAGCTCTGTAAAGAAGGGAATGTGGATTGTACTAGCTTCCCTGCAGCTTGCAGAATTCTTCATACTGTGTGAACCTAGGACAGGTCTTCAATGGCAAAAGGTAAAATTATTTGACAAACTGGCTCCTAATGGGAGCCTGGCCCATTGGTTGCACCATACATGTAGCTCTTTGTATCTGAAAATATCTGCTAGGAGAGGGACGAGGGCTTCTGACAAGTGACTTGCCAAACTGATAAGAACTTCATTTTATGGAAAGACACCCTTATTAATACTTTCTAACCCTCAATAATAGGAATTATTAAAAGTCTGACCTTGAAGCGCCCTATACTCTAAACAAGCTAAATTCTTTACTTTTTGTCCAGTTCCTATATTTTCCCACTTCCAGCCTCAGCCCGGGTGGTTTCTTCTGTCTGGGATGCTCTTCCTTCCCAGGGCCAGGTGCCTTCCAATCCTGTCTGTCTGAACAGCCACATCCTCACAAAGTCTCCTTCCTCTTATCCTCTGAGACTGAGGAAATCACACCTACCTTTGAACCGCCTTAGCACATTATCTCATGTGGCAGACATTTCACTTTCTGTCATGTTTTGAGGTCACTCGCGTTTACTTTCCCTTTATGGTGAACACCCTTGTGGGGAAGGGTCTGCGTCTGGTCCCTTGTTCTCCTTCCCCTACCATATGGCTTAGGACTTTGCATGCTGTGTTCAGTAGATAACATGTTAAACAAATGGCCCTTCTGATACCATGGCCATGTCTGATATTTTTTCAACCCGGAGTCAGTCTTCCTGGAAAGCAAAGTAATACCTAGAAGCTGCTCTCCAATCCCATCAGGTGAAGAAAGGCAAAGGCCAGTTTTAGTGCAACTCGCTGGGAGGATGTTGCAATCGTTGCTTTGCAAACGTGTGTCAGCATTTTTGCAGCTATTCTTTCTACATATCTGGGGTGAGCAAACTCCCCAGTAAACGCTGGCTGCTTCTCGAAATGGGACATGTTACTAAAGATGCAGCCATTCCTTTCCTCTCTCTGTTGCGTAACACACCAACCTGCTCTTTCATATTTAGAAACGTAAAAAAACAATTACATCACCTAGTCTAACTCCTCTGGAGGGATACCACTGCCAGAGAGATGTTGAAATGAGACTACGCCTGACCTTTCAGAAAGACAAGAGAGAATGCCGCAGCAGGGAATTCTTACAAATGAGGATGATCAAAATGTAGAGTTCCTAAAAAGCTGTTGGCTTGTAACTTTATAGAAATTCATGTTTGGATTAAAAGAAGTATTTGAGCCGAATATTTTCTCCCACAGAGTGAGAAGCAGAGTTCTTTAACTGGGCCTGGCTCTGGGTCTGTCTGTCTTCCTGCTTCTGAAGGACCGAACTCTAGGAAAACACTCCTATGTTTTCTGCTAAGTCATGGTCATTGCCTCTTTTGCAATATTTGAGAGTCTATAGAGTTTATTTTGTCTCCAAGATATTGTGGCATTCTGTGGGGCTCAGGTGATATTTGGGGAGAGGACAGCACATGGAAGGTCATCTGGGTTGGGGTCCCAGCCTTGTCCCTATGGCAACGTGGTTTAAGGGAAGCCAATCAACCTCTCTGCCTCCCAGTCTCTTATGTGAGAAATGGAGACGATATCTTCCAGAATACATATCTTCCAGAATTATCGTGAGCTTTCAATGAGATCTTACATGTGAAAATGCACTGGAACTTATGTAATGCTATAGGAATGCCAGTTCTTTCTGTTATATCAGCAGGCTCTGTGGTATCCAAACCGTACATTCGTTTACTTCCCATCAACCACACGTGCTGTTTACAAACCCCTTCTCCACCTGAGGGAGAAGAGACAAGATGGGAAACATGCACAATAACGTTACAAACTAAATGCACCTTGTCAGGGAGAAACGAAGTTAAGGAGACGAATGAGTTTAATCGTGCTTACTTTGAGAATTTGGAAAAGTAGCTTCTCTTCTGCATGTTGGCTTCTTCACCTGTAAAATGGAAGAAGAAATAGTTACTTTTCAAAGACAGGTAAGACAACACACCTGAAGTCTGGAGCCCAGTGCCTGACATAACTGTTTGCTCAGTAAATGGTACCTTTTCAAGGGATAAGAAAAAGTGCCAACCTGGTATTATAAGGGTTTAAATTAATAAACAAGAACCATTAGATCTGGTTGGAAAAATCTGGAAAGACTTTGCAGAACACTAAAATCTGACCTGAGGATTGAAGGATCAATATATTTCTGCATTTAAGATAATGGTAGAGATGGCTATTATGTGCCACGGACTGTTCAAAGCCCTTTACATGTATTATCACATTTATTATTCACCCAAACATGGTTCATGTGGTCGTCCCCATTTTGCAAATGAGAAGACTGAGGCGTGGAGTTGAGGTGACTAACCCACAGTCTCACAGACGATTGGGGGCCGAGCTTCAGCTCTTAAGTGTGGAACAGAACTGGGCAGAGGGCAGGATGGGGGAAAAGCATTACAGGAGCATTACAGGAGCAGAGAAGATGAGCAAAAACTTGGGATCTTCCTCTCTTGAGAAGTGATGTAAAGAGGAGAAGCATTACAGGAGCAGAGAAGATGAGCAAAAACTTGGGAAGCATTACAGGAGCAGAGAAGATGAGCAAAAACTTGGGATCTTCCTCTCTTGAGATGTGATGTAAAGAGGAGAAGGAGGCACAGTTAGAAAGAAACTGTGTGAGGAAATGAAAGGAATGAAAGGAATGAAAGGGCAAGAGGGGCAGGGTTGTCACCGTGGCCACTGGGACGTCACTGAGAGTCGCTTACTGCTGGGCTCAGTTAATGCCTGTTGGCTGTACATGCAGCAAGAAGGAAGGGTCTAGAATTTGCAAATCCAGGCCAGACTTCAATGTGTGGCCTGTGTTTTTTTCTTTTTTCTTTCTTTTTTTTTAAAGGAGACTAGCTTGTCTAAGAAACCAAGGATATCCTCGTCTCTGTCCACAAAATGTTGCTAGCCTTTGACTTTCATCAGAGAGCCCTCTGAAAAGCCTTCATTTTGTGTTACCTCTCAACAGGTCTTAACAATTACGTGTATTTTTAAAAAAATGTTAGACTTGCAATGTTTTTTAAGCTTGCTCGGGAGAATGTCACGTGTGCATGGTTCATCCTGTAGGCATTTAGATCATAAAGGCCACTCTGCAAAGACACAATACACAGTCTTTATCACATGAACAACCACGAAAATGCACATTTTCCTTAAGAATCGTAAAGACTTAGCAGACATTTGCTTTATAATGTTATTTTGCAGGATAGTGCCTCCCTTTTCTCAAATGCAGAGTTTTAAGGACAGAATTTCATTGGACCTCAAGTGTCAGACTTTCAGCAGAATCATGACAACTTTACACGGTCCCATATCGTTAGCTTTTAGATCCAAGGTCACTTCCTCTGCAAAAGTTAATTGGACGGGATGATGGTTATTCAATGAAAATACATTATACCCTTAGTGTTCGCCTTGGGCTTCTCGTTTATTACCAGTCCAGAGAGCGTGTCTCGCTAAGGCTTTTTGGCTCCTCATCACATGAGCTCACCGCTGCATGCAAAATTAGAGTCTCTGAGAGGTAGTTAGCATAAATTATTCCATCCTTCCACCATGAAAGCATCTTTCTTTTGGAAAAATATTTAACTTCTTTGTCCTATTCAATGAAAGAAAACCTAGTGTTCTATTAGAGTAATCTAAGCAACTGATTGTTGCCAGAAAGACCCAAAAATCTGTTGCAACTTTCTTTTGCTAATAATAATAATAATAATAATAATAATAAAAACAATAATAATAATCCTGTAAAATCTACCTGTAGGAACTTTTGTAGTCAACACTATCATCTGTGTAGGCTTTTCCACACTGTTGAGTTTTCTCCTTTTACTTTAGAAACCATTTAGAGGAGATGTTTTTGCTGTTGTCAGTGTCATCCCAGAACAGAGGCTTCATGCTATTTTTTCATTTAACCATTTACTCATCAGATATTAATGGAGCACCTGTTTAGTGCCTAGCACTATTCGAGGCACTTGGAATATATCAGTGAAAAAGCAGAAAAAGGTTCCTGCCTCCCCCTGGAGTTTACATTCTCATGGGAGGTGAGAGAGAGTTAGGTAATAAGCAAACATGGCAAGTCGGAGAATAATACCACATCTGGGCAGTTCATAGGTGCCCTGGAAAAAGTAAAAAGGAGAGTAGGGTAAAGGGGATGGAGAGCTGAGTGTGTAGGAGGGGTGGGAGCAGTGCCATCAGGATAGGCCCTGTTGAGAAAGTGAGATGAAGAGGAGGGAGGAAGTTAGCCAAGTGAACGTCTGGCTCAGAGCAGGGGCGACAGCTAGAGTAAAGGGCCCAGGAGGAGTCTGGTTTCTCAATATGGCAAGAAGGTCAGAGTTGAGCAGAGGGAAGAGGAGGCCTGCAGAAGAGAAGGATGGAGCTGGGGCAGAGCGGCCGGCCTTACACGATGTCGAGTAGCCACATGATGAGCTCCGATTTATTGTTTAAAAGAACCTCTTCAGCACGGGGGTGAGAATGGACAGGAAAGGGGGCAGGGTGTGGAAGCAGGGACATCAAATGATTTTTACAAGCCACAATAGAAAATATTAAAACCTTCTTGGTTTACATTGTTTTAAACCAGACTTAGAACTAGAAACCAGAACACAGCATGACCCCCTGCTCGGTCCTCTCCTCATGCTCCATGTCTTACACCCTCCCCAACGAGGCCACATTATGCCTAGGATTTGATTTCTTCCACTTTGGAGGAGCACTAAATATAAGCTAATGCCTTTATTTGTTAAATATAAGCTAATACGCTTCCCTTTCAGGGGCAGTGCATGAATATCACAGAAGACAAATCACCAAGTCAAGGGGCACCGAAGCAAACACAAGGTCAGAACATTCCAGAAGCAGTTCTAGAATGCTTGGTGATAGAAAAAAAGAACAGAGTCAGGAAGGGGGGTCAGCACTGGGTTCTGAGTGCACTGTATCTGACTGATGAAGGAGATCCGTATTTAACGTTTTCTTCTTAAATTTAGAGTGACAAGATGTAAAATACCACATGGTGCCTTACTCTGTCGTTAACTTTGAATTTCATGATGCAACATAGACTTGTGTCATCTATTTTTTTTCCCTCAAAAATCTAACATTAGGGATTTAGTTCAGAGACAGAGAGAGAGGGGGAAGGAGGGAAGGAAGGAGAAAGGAGAGAGAAGGAGAGGGAGGGAGAGAGAGAGAGAGAAATCTCTGCTACAAAAGAGGGTATCAAAAATCAAGACACGAGAACTATGGCCAATAATAAGATTGAACTTGAAACTTCCAAAGAGCTGTCTATAGAAACATGAGTTATAAGCAAGACTGACTACTTAGGGCTCTCAACTGTTTCCCGTGACTGAGGACATAGGAGTGCAGCTATTAGGAGAACTCCTAGGAGCGATGACTGCCCTAGAAAGGGAGGTCTCTAGGCCTCTGCTGAACCCAGGAAAGCCTTCAGCAAGTTTAATTGGGACCACAGGGGAACAACTAATGACAAGAGGCTAGAATGATGTTGACAGGTCATTTAGCTGTAGAAAGGCAAGCAGATCGCAGACTTCATTGTCATCTGGGAGTGACCTCTGGAGTGCTGAGCCGCGAAGAATCCCGAGGCCACGGCTCGTGGGGGTTTAGAAGTGGTACGGTGTGATGAGCGATGCCTGCCCTAGGCAGAGGAAGCCGGGACGGTGGACACAGACCACGTACCTAATATTCCCGACTAGCTCTTCCTCTTGCCTCCATAGGAGTCGACATCCGAATCATCTTAGAAAGATGAGATGCTATTCTAGTTTTAAGAGGCTTAAAGAAGACTTTATATAAACTTCTTTCAGAAATGCAAGGATCGTTCCTTCAAATACATTCTCCTCGCATGACCTGAGACCTCGTTGCTTTGATGTGAAGTCCCTTTCTTTTGAGTTGGCCTTGGTGGAGAATGGAGGATGGGCATGTTCCGGTGGTCCACCATGGCGTCCTGGCCACCATCTGTGTCTAAGGTGGTGACCCTGGACTGTGTCCTCCCTCTGACTATCGGCTCCACGCATCTGCGTCTTCCCTTTCTTTGACGTCCTCTTCCCCATCTTTGTCACCCCTGCTGGCAAACTAGGGTCTTCAGATAGAGACAGAGAGAGCCTTGAGGACATGGCGGGTGATGGAGAATCTGGGTTCCCATCCTGATTCTGCCACCGGATCTTTCTGGGGACTTTTTTGCTTTACTTTTTGGAGCCTGATTTTCCTCATGTGTCAAACAAGGTGGGATTTAGCCTGTGCACGAGGACTGGCCTGAGATTATAGTTTATGTAATCAGAGAAGAGGGAGGGTTGACATCTTTTATTAAAGTCTCAAAAGGAACCGTAATTCTCAGGCTGCTGAGGGTCCCAGGCCTAGGTGACTTGCAATACTCTTTCAATTTGAAATGTGTACGTGAAGATCCATTCCTGTGTAATGGTTGGCTGCGTATCATGATCACAGGTGAGAGATGTGGCTAAACATTCTCAAATGGCAACTTCCAGTTACTTCAGAAAATGGACCCGTATATACTATTAATGGACCCATATTAATCAGATTTTAGGGGATGACTAAAGTAGACCAAAAATGCCTAAGGAAGAGGAAGCAGGGCTGTTCTTCAAAATACCCTGAAAACTCATGAGTTATGAAAAAGGAAGTGTTGCTGGAAAAGATTTCTTTGTCTTTTAATGGCTTTAAGTCTAAGGCTCTGGTCCCCCGGGAGAGGCAGCAGCAGGTCCTGTCCCAGCCCTGGTCGACAGCCACCTGCTGCAGTCAAGGTGGCAGACTGCTGGGCTGCTGTAGTGAAATGATTTAGCTACATTCACCAAATGGGGTTGCTGTCGATTAGATGAAACAAATCAGGCATGTGTGTAAGAGAACAGAAAATGTCTGGGAAGGTAACAGAGGGACACTGCTTCTGGGAGAGGGGATGTGGACGGGGGAAACCTGGCTTCGCTAACTGTATTAGTTTCCTAAGGCTCCTGTGACACATTTTTACTAACTGGGGGGCTGAAAACAATAGGAATTTATCGTCTCAGAGGTCTGGACACTACGAGTCCCAAAATCAAGGTGTCGGCAGGGCTGTGCTCCCTCTGAGGGCTCTAGGGAGAAATCCTTCTTTGCTTCTCTCCATTTCTGGTGGTCCCAGGGTGTTCCTTGGCTTGTGGCAGCATCACTCCAGTCTCTGCCTCCATCGTCACTTGGCCTTCTTCCCTGTGTGTCTCTGTGTGTTCTCTCTTTATAAAGGATGCCAGTCATTGGATGTAAGTCCCGCTCTAAATCAGGATGATTTCATCTGTGTTTACACCAAGACAGAGAGAGCCTCAAGGAGATGGTGTCTGGTGAGGAATCTGGGTTCTTGTCCTGGGTAGAGAGCTCCAACTAACAACATTTTTAAAAACTTTATTTTCAAATAAGGTCACATCCTGAGGTTCCTGGTAGATGGGAATTTTGTGGGATATTATTCAACCCACACCATTGTTTAAAGTTCTTTTTTTAATGAGGTTGCATTCAAGTTTTGCATAGGCTATTAAGAAAATAAAATGAAACAACAAAAAATGGTGTTAAGGGAAACCATTATATACATACACACAAACACATACCTGCTTCCATTGGCTGCATTGTAGGGAGGTGGTTGATGGGAGGAGAAGGGAATATAATAACAACACCGGTAGAGGACTCACTATCTGCCAGACACTATTTGTAGTGCTTTTTCTATATTAAATCACTTCATCCTCAAAGCAACCTTATGAAGTCGGTGATATTATCATTCCCACTTTACAGGGGAGAAAACCGAGGCACAGACAGTTCAAGCGACTTGCTCGATCCTCCTCCAGGATGGGCACCCAGGCAGCCTGACTCAGAAACTGTGCTGCTAACTGACCAGTTCAACGGCATCTCCTTGTGCGGGGACACGAAGGCCATCAGGGCCTGATGGACGAAAGTCGTCACCACTCCCTAAATACACACACACAAACTCGTCACCACTCCCTAAACACACACAGACACTCACACACTTCCAGCCCCAACAGAACAATGTTAAACTGAACATGGAGCTCCTGCAGTTCGATGCGTTTGGAGCATATTCATCTGCAGAATCTATTGAACTGAACATTGTCAGCTATTTACTCAGGAAAAATAAAAACGAGTAGGGACCGAGTAGAACACAATTGTTCACGTGTATGACAGCCGGCCTGGCAGACCGCTTGGACCGCTGCGATCTCAGCCGGAGGGCAGCATCACTCTGGGTGAGGGGCAGCCGGAGGGATACCCAGAGAGGTTCCCTGGAAGCGGCCTCTAGCAAGCGGCAGCTAAACCGGCTGTGGTTGACTTGGCACCTTACAAGCGACACACAGCACGCGAAGAAAAGGGAATGAGCAGGGACATTTGCGGCACTAAGAGGAACATGGCAGTGCTTCTGTGTATGCCCAACAGTGTCCGTTCTCATTCAGGCCTTACCATGGCCTGGTGAATAGCCCCAGGGCTGGGATGGTGACTAATGACAGAGCATCAGGTCCTGTTTACTGTAAAGAGGGCGATGGGCTTCTTCCTGTACACTTACCCCAGGGGCTCCCCCGCCCATGAAGCTGCCTTGGCTCTATGCACATGGGGAAGGACACATCTATATGGCAACAATGACTCAAATGAATATTTGAGACTTTTTCACTGCTCCGAGCTTGGCGTGGGTGACTTTGCAGGTAATTTCCCTCATCTGAATAACTTCCTGAGTGAAAGCAGATCCCCTCATGGGTGGCCTGAAAGCTGGGGGTTGGGGGTGGGGGCAGGGGGGCATCCTCATAGAGCAGAAGCCCCTGGCCACACCAGCCCCGTTGTGTCCCTTGCTGTTCGGTGTTCTACCCCACGAGACTGGGAACACTACACTCTGGCTTCTGTCAGGTGGGGCTGGGTGTGGCTCAGCAGAGCATCCCCCAAACAGTGCAGTGCTGACTGTGGAGATTAAGATCGTAGGCTCCAAAGTCACACCACTGACCTTCGGGCCCAGCTCCATCACTGCCCAGCCCTGTGGCCTTGCCAAGGTCCCCAACTCAGAGCGAGCCTGAGATTCTTCACCTGTACAATGGGTACAACAGTAGAACCTGCTGCCTGAGGCAGGCGTGAGGGTTAATGGAGCGACTCTACAGAGCGTGCTGAGTCCCGGGAAATGTTCGTCACCCTCCTTGGGAGTTCTGTGCCATCGCTCCCCTCTTCAGAGGCTGGGGTGCGATGACATCATCATTCGCTGGGCTCAAGAGATTTACTCTGCGCTCAGGTCACCCATGTCGCATAATGAGCCGTTATTCACACAGCAGCATTAGGGGAGAAATGGAGAAGGAGGGCGATGAGGTCTTTTTTTGGTTGAAGAAACTTGCTTTTAAAGCATCTCTATCTCACCCCTTCCAAACCAAAGCCTGATGGGGCAGGGTCCATTTTCCTTTTCTGTAGGTCCCAAGCCCTGTTAGTGTTTCTTTTCTGGTCAGAGCACGTTTCTCTTTCCCCACTGGGGCTGCTTTCTTTTCCCTTGAACCGGAGGGAAGGCCCCCTTTCTCTCTCCAGTAATGAGGGAGAACAACGCTCCACTGACGACATGAATGGAGCGTTTCTTACTCTGAGACTCTTCCTGCTGCAGAGGCTGGGACCTCTCTGTCTCTCTCCCCTCTCTTCCCTTCCCTCCCCCCACTTCTCTCCTCTCTCTCTCTCTCTGTCTCTCTTTCAGCTTCTGAAGATGATGATTCATGTTCCCTGCAGGTGATGCCAGGGCTGGCCAGGATTCCTGATTCTGGCACAAGCTGACATGGAAAGGAGGCTGCTGGGTTGGAGGGTCTCCATGCCAGGCCTGTTCACGTGTGATCTCTGACATGTGCCAGGCTTAGAATTTCCCAGGCTTTACCTCCCCTTTGGGCCTGTTGGTGACAACATCTCCTGTCACACAGTATCCTCTGGCCCTGCTTCATTTTCCACGAGGGCACTTAGCATCACCTGGCCCACTTTTATACATGTATTTATTGTCTGTTCTTCTTCTCCTGGGAAGACAAGCTGCAGGAGAGGAGGCCTTCTCTCTTGTATGCTGCCGAATCCCCCAGGGTCTGGCACAGTGCTTGGCAGATAGTAGATGCTTAAGAGATATTTCTCAAATGAATGAATGATGGCTGAGAGCTACTTCTGATTTCCCTCGAAAAGCCAGGAAATGCCTTTCTGATAAATGAATGACTGAAGTCTAGTTGCAATCGTTCCGGGTGTCTGAAATGGCTTGAGGTTGAGCAAGTCAGCTTTGGGACCGAGGGACGTGGGTCCTTCAGGTGTCTAGTTTCTGGCACCCTAGAGTGTACCCAGAAACCACGCTGATGTGTCCAGGAAGTACACACCGACTGCCTCTGCTCTGTGGGTCCCCCACCCCCTTCCTTTTACATCTCGCTGCTTCTCACAAATTAAAAAGCGAGTCGGGAAAGCAGTGTTAAAAATAATCAAACCACAGCTGAAGAAAGGCACTATGGAAAGGAACATCGAGCTGAGTATTATTTCGCAGCACTTTACACAGTGATTATTCACTGGGTGGAACCTGCTGGGCTCTGGAGGACTTAATGGGGCCAAGGCTTCTTTCTTTTTGCATAACTTTAACGGGCCACAAAAGTTAGCGTGGGCTCCTTAGCCGCAAGGTGGAAAAAGTCAAGCTGTGGGGAGAAAAGAAGGTGAATAGACAAACCCCACAGCTCCAGATTTCTTGTTAAAAGTTGTAACCCCTTTTCCTAATCACAGCAGCTTCAGGCACCAGGAGGGTTGGGGGAAAGAAGGATCTGAACACCCTAAGAAGGGAGAATCAAGGCTCCTAATGACCCAGTTCACTCACCTGACAATGGGTGCTGAGGGGGAATTGGGGAGGCTTCTGAGAGGCTCTACACAGAGACAGGGTGGGGGGATTGGGAGTCTGGGGGCTCACTGCATACAGGGTCCCGGGACACCTCAATTTTTCAAGGCTCCCAGAGTATTAAAACGTGAGATGTCAGTACAGAGCCCCAAAAACTGTGGCATATTTTAATAATTACACTTAGCAAATTAGCCCTTCTAATACACAAGCAAAGAAAGAAAACTGATTGTGCCAATCCAGGACTTATTAAAAGTATGAACCCTGAGTGTCTGCAGGTGGTGATGAGGATGTGGGAGATGCTGGTGACGATGGATGCGGGACACGCTTATGTACCTGGCAACATCTTTCTATGCCATCAGTGAGTCTCCTGGATACTGTGGGTGATTCAGACATATTGTCGAAAGACTAAATTTGAGTCCTTGATGAATGTGGAGCCCTCCTCTCCTTGCTCAAGTACTCTAAGTGACGAAGCTGCCACTGGCCATCTCACGACATTTGGTACTGCCTGCCCTGCTTTGCTCTGGAGAAGACACAGAGGGGCCTCCTCTCTGGGCCTCGCCTATAGGCGCGGAGGGTGGGGTGGCCTCGGATGAGTTGGCAGCTTAGTTGCTGGCTCCGTGGGGCCTCATCAAATACCAGGGTTTGTTCAAGATGTTTTCCCTGAGTCAACCTTGGTGATAAGACAGACGGGAGCCTCTCAGTGAGTCTGATTTTAGCTTCTTACCTTCCTTCAGAGGTTCGATTTCAGAACTTGCACGTTTCTTAACAAAACTATCATAGCTTTGACAGAACTGTAGTCGTTCTGAGAGCCAAAAACATCAGAGACTACGGATAAACAGAACGCTGAGCATACAGCCTCAGACTGAGGGAAGCTTTATTCTCTGGCTCCCTGCTGCTGCATTTACTTATTCACTCAACCAGTATTCATCAAGCACCTTTTAAGTGCCAAGCCCCATGCTAAGTGCTAGAGAAATAATGGTGAGCAAACATAGACCCAGTCCCCTCCAGGATGAAGCCTGCAGGGCACTGAGGGGCTGCGTCCCCTAACTGAAAATCACAAAGCACTGTATGTAGCCACTGCAGTAAGTGCTCCTCTAAAGGAGAGGAACATGGTACCGGGAGCACAAATTATGGGGTTTGACTTAATTAGGCGGGACAGGGAAGGATCTCTGAAAAACAGATATTGAGCAGGATCTGAGGGATGAGAAGGGAAAAAGGAGAGGGAAGGCTGATTTTGGAAGCAACAATGGCATCTGCAAAGGCCCTGAGGTAGGAGAGAAGGGAATGTAATGGATTGAGAGGGAAGTAGGGATGGAGCAGAGTGGCAGAGTTTCAGGGTGGCTGGGGCAGGACACCTGACAAGGTAGGCAGGAAGCAGGCCTCAAGGCAAGACTTCCAGGACTCCTAGGTTTTACCTCATTTTAAGAGCAATGGGAAATCACTGAAAGGCTTCACGCAGGGGAAGGAGACTGGGGGCACCTGAACCACATTTGCATTTTGAGAGGCCACTCTTGGCTGCATTGCTAACAACTCTGCAGGTAATTTCTGCTTCGCAAATCCAACAAGCAGGGTTAGTATTCAGCTACTGGAAAAATCAGCTAGTGCCTTGCAGAAAGATCTGAGTTTGAATCCCGGCTTCATTCTTCATTTATGGTGTCAGCCTTTCAGAGCCTCAGTTACCTCGTATATAAAATGGGACAATAATATCTCCTTCTGTGTTGTTCTGAGGGTAAGGAAATTAAAGTTAGTAGTCTTGCTTGACACACTGAAAACTCTCCTTGGGATTTTTAAAAGTGGAAACCTACTTTGCTATTATATGTGGTATGAAAAAAAACAAAAACAAAAACAAATTCAGCACGTCATATGAGCTTTCTGCTTTACTTGGAGGCAATAGCTCAAACTTGACCTGAACTTCACCTTGCAACAGATTAATAGTCTGGAACTACCTCCCCCTGCTTCTTTGAAACAACAACAACACAATAATAAAACAACCCCTTATTAAACTGTTTGTACAAGATGCTGCAGTCACGCCTTCTGGTTTGGGCGTTTATCAGATGATAAACCATGGAGAGATGAACAAACAGAAAACATACAAATGACAAATGAGAAACAAAGGGATAGGCCATTGGCCGTTGGGTAAGTGCATTAGCTGGTGATGAATAAGACACAGCCAGAATGGGGCTGGAAATTCAGCCTTCTGCTTGGGTCAGTCCAGAATTGGACATTTCAGTGCTCTCATCTCCTAAACCACCCAGGGCCCTCTTGCAGTTGACCTTAAGTCAAGGGTCTTGCCCAAAAGACTCAAGAGGCAACCTTATGAGGCTCTCACTGGCCAGTGATGTGACAATGTGAGCACCATAGATATGAAATATATCAAAGATATTGAAATGTATGAGTTTACCATGATGCGGAAAAAATATTAATCACCATTGCAAGGTGATATGAAACCAACATATTATTCTGAAAATTTGTGAATAAAGACAAGGGACCAAGCATTTGTCCTGCCTTTCTGACATGAACTAAACCATAGTAGATGAAGAGAAGTTCGTCTTTATAGAAATAGTTCAGTTGATTAGTTTGAAAGACTTCCCCCTCCCCATTACATTCCTCCTGATGGAACAACACAAAGAAATAAGATTTTGTCCAAAAAAAAACCAAACAAACAAAAAAAAGAATTGAATACACTGGATACAAGTGAACTAGATTCAACAACATATTTTTTTGAGGAGGAAATGGAGAGGATAGAGAAAAATGTCAGATGACATAAACTACGAGAAATGACAGGAAAAAGGGCCCAGTTCCTAAAAGAGAAGAATTGCAAACAAAAGGGACATGGAGGAGAAACCCATTGATTAGAAGAAACTCTATGAGCCCTATCACCCAATTGCAATGTGTGGATGTAAAAATCTTTTTTAGACATTGATGAATAATTGGAAACTTGAACACTGACATTCGATGATTTTAAGGAATTATTGTTAATTTTTTCGGCGGGCTACTGGATTGTGGTTAAGTTTAAAAAAGACAACGGTCTTAGTTTTAACTATACCAACTAAAATATGTGTGGATGATCACCACGAGGGCCATGATTGCTTCAAAATAATAGGAGATATGAGGGGAGGAGGAAGGTATAGATAAAGAACATGAGCCATGAGTTGGTAATTGTTGAAGGGAGGCCACAGGCTCATGGGAGTTTGATATTTTCAATAATAGAAAGTAAAAACAATTGATAGGCCAATCCAATATCTGTCTGTCCCTTTCTTTTAATATTAAAACATTAATTATTATTAATAAAATTATATCGATATGAAGTCTCATTGGATCAATTCTTGCAGTCACTTTCAAGGGCGATCTGGAGGCTGGCCTGGGCAAGTAGAAAACCTGGATTCGAATCCACTTTCTCATTCACCAGCTGAGTGACTTCAGAACTATAGCTCCCTCGGTATCCTTGTATTCCTTTGGGAAATGAGGGGCAAGGATGATTTCCAAACTTCCTGCTGCCTGTGTGATCTGTAGAGCGATTAAAAGGTTTGTTTCCCGCAGTCTGTCTGGTTGGCATCCCAGCTTTCCCATATATATCCTTGGGGAAATTTACTTAATCCCCTCAGAGCTTCGGCTTCCAGATTTTTGTAACATGGAGAGAACGAGAATGAGTCCCTCAAAGGGTTCCCATGGGGATTAAACGAGCTACTGAATGTATTCATTCCATCAACATCCAGAGCATCTCTGGGAGGGGCTGAACGATTTGGAGCTTAAAAGGGGCATCTCAGACAATGCATGGTAAATGCCAGATAAGGAACAGGATTGCAAACAGCTAGACCCGTGAAGAAAACACCACACAGCAATGGCATGGAGAACAACTTTCCAGGAAGGTGGGCCCCGACACTAAATAGGTTCACATGAATGAGGCATGATGCTGCCTTCCCCAGCTTCTCGGCCCGGTTGATTTCATCCCTGTACAGCGGTTCTCCATTTGACAACGTCTGGAGATTTTTGGTCGCCACAACTTTGGGGTGATGGATAGGGCTGGCATCTAATAGGTAACGGGCAGGGATGCTGCTAAATATCCTGCAATGCATAAGGACATCTCCCCCCACCCCCCAAAAACACACATCGAAAAAGTATCCAGTCTAATGATGTCAGTCAGTAGTGGCAAAGGTGAGAAAGCCCGACAGAGAGGAAACAGCAAGGGCCAGTGCCCTGCGTCGGGAAGGGACCTGGCTGTGGTCGCGGTTTGCAAACGGAAATCCAGCGTGGCTGGGGTAGACCAGGATGGATGGAGCACGGAGAGGAACCTGGGGACATCCTCAGAGCAGTGTTCAGCAGGGGACGAAGGTAACTCATGGATTGCGCTCTGTGCATGTAAGAGCTCACCTGCACCCCGTCCACTCTTGTCACGTGTGTGTGTCTGGGTGTGTGTGTCTCCTCCCCGACTGGCCTGGCCCCAGCGCGACCCCAGGCCGCCGCGTGGCTGCAGTGACTCCTCCCGGCCGCCAGGGGGCGCCGGCCGGCGCTGCACCTCCGGCCGCCCGGGGCGCGCCTCCTCTTGCCGCCCCCGGCCTCGCCTTCCCCCGTCTGGAGTCGTCGGGAAGGCGGCGGCGGCGGCGGCGGCGGTTGTCCGGGCCGGGCCGGTCGGTGTGTCGGGTCCGCGCGCGCCCCGCAGCGCCCGCGCCGCGTCCCGCGCAGCCCAGCCCAGCCGAGCCGAGGCGGGCGGCGGCGGAGGGCGGCGGCCGCGGCCGGGGCGGCCCGTGGGCCCCGCGGGCGGCCGGCCCCGCCGGCCTCCGCCCTCGGCGCCGCGGCCATGGCGGCCAGCGCGAAGCGGAAGCAGGAGGAGAAGCACCTGAAGATGCTGCGGGACATGACCGGCCTCCCGCACAACCGCAAGTGCTTCGACTGCGACCAGCGCGGCCCCACCTACGTGAACATGACGGTCGGCTCCTTCGTGTGCACCTCCTGCTCCGGCAGCCTGTGAGCGGGGGGCCCTGCCGGGCGCCGGGCTGGGGGGTGTGGGGGGCGGCTGGCTGGGGTGGGGGGGGGCACGCGCTTTCGCTTTCTCCGGGCGACGGTCCGGGCGGGGGACAGGCTTCGTGGGGGTGGTCCAGTCGGGATGGGGGCGCCCGGAGCGAGCATCTCCGGTCCCCGCGCCCCCTCCCTCGGGCCTCAGCTCTCTGGGGGGCGCTGACCCGACGGAGCCGCTGGGGAGAGATGGGGGAGGCTGGAAGCTGGAGGTGGAGGTGGGGGGCCCGTGCGCGGGTCCTTTGTGCGCCCCGCCTCTCAGCGGCCGGGGCGCGGCGGTCCCCCCCCGCGAGGCACCTGCTGGGAGCCGGTACAGAGCGGGTTGGGGGGCCGCCGCGATGGGAGAGGGTGGGCACCACGCAGATCCTAGAGGCCCCCCTCTCTCCCCGGGTCCAGAGTACGTAGGTCACTGGAAAGAGGAGCCGGCATTAAAATGTCTTCATGGCAGAGATGTGAATCCCAAGGGAAAAGTTGGGGAGGATTCATTTCGGGAGAGGGAGGGAGAGAAGCAGATGTGCGTTTGAGGTTTTTTATTTATTTTTTAAATTTTTTTAGCTTGACAATTCACAGAGAATCTTGAGGAGTTTGGGGGAAAGTTTTCATGGAAATGAGGGTATCGATTAGGAGCTGTGTCATTCCAAACATGGTGGTGGTATTTGTAGGAGTTCTCTGTCAATACCCTGTTCTGGTTGTGTGTAGAAATGGGGAGAGATGGAAAGACAGCATCGTTTTAGAAAACACGGAGACCTGAATTACTGGGATGGTTTGTATTTGTTCTTCTTTGCTTCGTTAAGCTCTGTTTTGTAATAAGATGTTCGTGGCTGTGAAATTTCTTTTGGAAAGTTTGCAAATGGTTTTGGAACTGATGATAAGATGTTTTTTATGAACTACTTATCCTAAGATTCAAAGTCTGTTTTCGACGAAGTGGTAGTTACTAAGTATTTTTAAAAGCTTTGTTGTTCCAAAACATCTACTGAAATTCTTTTGTTTGTACCATTCCTTCAAATAAAGTAATTCGGTTACCCACCTCCCCAAATAAAAAAAAATAACATTATTGAGACAAATTACATGATATAGGAGAAAAATCACATTTGGAAAATGCAGAACATGCCCAGTAGTGCACGGGTTACATTTTTTAGTTAGGCGAAGAGGCCTTATTGTTAGTCTTCCATGACTCTTATTTCTCAACAAATATTTATTGAGTAGCTAGAAGGTTCCGTGTAAAGCCTTAGGCCTTTTGATAAATACAGTAAAATACTTGTTTTCTCGGTGCTTACATTGTAGTGGAGGAGATGGTGATACGTAAGTAATTAAATGAAAAACTGTCTAAATTAGTTGATAGTGGGGACCTTGATTGAGAGTTACTTTTAGACTGTAGTCAGGGGCGCATTCTGAGAAGTTGGTGGTTAGTGATGTTGTTGAATTACCTCCAGAATCATAGCTAGGTGTATCTTGGAGATTGGTTCACACTCTTCGTTTACAAAGAAAGTTGTGATAATGTTGAACAACTTTGATTCTAAAATGAAGTCAATAGTCAAATCATTTTAAGTGTACTTGACTTTTATTGTGTACATAATAAGTATATCCTGCTTTTATTAAACACAAGGTCCGTCGGTACATTTAAAGTATTTGGTTTGAAAAAAAATGTATGTATATATTTACTGTTTTGGATTTCTGATATTTTTGTGTAGCCCTGTGTTAAGTATAGCAGGGCAACATTTAGTTTATCATAGCAAATGCATAATATTATGAAGTATTGACAAATTTCTTCCTGGATTCCATGTTTCAGAAGCATTCTATATAAAAGTATACCTCAGTATGATGACAATTGTTTATTTTAATGGGATTTTATAAAGTAGGGCTTTGTATCTCTTTGGAGTGGTGATTCCATCAAAAAACACTTATAGCTTGCTTGGCCTGTGTCATACACAGTGGGAGACACTGGTTACTTGGATCCTCCTATTCTTAAGGAGTTTGTATTCCAAGTATATAAACATAATTACAATACATTGTGACATTCCCTTTCTCTGAATGAGCTAAAGATGAAATATGTAAATAATAGGGAAAGTTTCACGGAAGATTTGATGCCTGAGAACAAAGACCATTAAAGACAAGATCCATGTGGCAGATGGGTCCCTATAGTTGAAAGAACAAGTCTTTATGAGCTGGATAACCCTGGTTTTGAGTCCTGGCTCTACTTATTAGCTATGTGGTATTGCGTATGTCACTCAGTGTTTTTGAACTTGAGTTTTCATATCTATGAAGTGTTGAGGATACAGTTTACCTTGTAGATTTTGGATGTAGGTTAGCTTAACATCTCATACAATGCCTGGGAAATAGTATTTGGCCAATAGATGACAGACATTATTAACAAGGGAGAGAGAATGTACCATGAGTAGGGAACAATATGAGAAAGACATTGAAATGGGAAGCACCTTTATAAAAATCTGTTTTGATTTTTTAGATGTAACTCAAAACCAGACTCAAATTAGTTTAAAAATATTGAAGGGAATTTATTATTTGGTTTTAAATAAGACTTTATCCAATGGCTTAATGATGTTGCTAGGTTTCCCCATCATCCCCCAGCTCCTGGAGCTATATAATGGTCCAACTTTTCCAGAAGTTCTGCAGTTCACTCCAGGTTAGCTTAGGTCATATAGTTACCTTGAACCAGTGCCTTTATTGGACACATGTTCTACACTGACTTTACTAGAACAATAAGGATTCCCAAATAGAGTTCCCAAATCAGAGATCTGGGATTCTTGGGAAGGAAGGAATGGATGTTGGATCAAATGTCTGTTGCAGAAATATTGAAGGAAAACAGCTCCTGAGGATTTTTTTTTCTTAGAAAAACAGTAATGCAGGGAAAAATAAGAATAACATAACTATTGAGTTTAATGAGAATTATGTATTTATAATTTAGATGACATGATATAATTGAAAGAATATAAGTTTTGAAGTCAGTTTTGATGCTGCCACTAGCTTCATGACTTAGGGCAAGGTATTAAGCCAGGCCATAATGTGCAGATTGGCCTGGATCCAGTCTCTCAGTTTCTTTGTGATAAGATGATAAAGTATACTTTAGGATTGTTATGAAGATTAAATGGTGCAATTCATTGAGCATTTAATGAATACATGCTATACCTGAGGATGGGGCTAAGCAGTAGATATACATGTATTAAATAAGACATACTAGCTGCCATTCAGAAATCTTGATGTACCTAGAAAATGTTTGTAAACTGTAAATGGTGTCTCAAATTGTAAATTTTAGGGTAGTCACATATCTTTTATCATTCATTTAACAATATCTGTTTTAATAAATTAAGTGTTAATATTACTAGACTCAGAGCTAATTTTTTATTTTTTTCAGAGGATTGTCCTGTAAGTTGTATGATGTTCCTTAAGAATATTTAACTGAATTCAGATTATGAAACTTTAAAATAGGCTTTAGAATTGGATGTAGTTAAACTATTGCTTATTGATGTAACATTGATTTGCCACTTTCAGGTTCTATTAATAGAAATATTAAAATGATGAGTGGACATTTTATTACAGCCAGCAGTAAAATAGTGCCTTCCTGTTAAAGACCTTTAAGTTGATTTAAAGACTAGTTTTGGGCCAAATTATTTGATTTGTATAGACTAACATTAGTATAATCAATAAATAACATAAGAATTATTCTATCCTTAAATTATTCATGAATTTTTCAGAGTTTAGATAGAATTAAAAAAGATAACATTTGAGAAATACTTTGTTTCTCTTAATACCAGCTATTTTATGTGGACAATGTATTCTTTTAAACTTGGAATTTCACAGGTGGATAAATGTAGCTGGATAGTAATTTACACTTTATTAATTTTGTGTGCATGTTCACTCATATGGTGAATCTTTATTGTAAGAATTTTAACTTTTAAAAAGTAAAGTTGAGTAGATAACAGGAGACATTTAATTCGTTTTTATTCAGTTATTAGCCGTAGAGTGGATTGCAATCAAATACGCTTTAAGAGCTCCGATTATAGTATTCAGGACCTCACGAAGTCACAGGGGGCAGCGATTTAAATCCTTAATTCCTTTTCCACCTTTTAAAGTTACTCTAATGTGGCTACATTCAAGGAGATATTTTGACAATGGAATACAATTTCAGTTTACTGGAAGTGAGAAAACTATTTGATAACCTTTTTAATTGCTAAACTTTGCAAGCTCTTTGATGTAGGAAGTATGAAAATCAGTACAATCAACAATCTGGGCAGATAATAAAACACTTTTTCGTTTCTCTCTTCAAACCTTTATTTCTTGGTGGCTCTAACTCGGAACAGTTGTGTTCAGTAGGTATGTAGTCTATAAAGAGATTGCTGGTGTTCAGTAAAGAAACTTGATATTTTTGAAATGTAAAAATTACTCAAGTTTTCTAGGAATTCTTTTTTCATCAGTTAAAGAAAACAACCTATAAGTATATGTCAGTTATGTTTAATTTTGATAAGAGCCATTTATTTTCATTATTTTTTGTTTTTTTAATTCAACTTTAATCTTTATCAAAAGAATACTTACATATAATTTTAAAAAGGAAAGAAAGGCTTATAGTGAACAGAAACAGTGATCTATTCCCTTCTTCCATTTCTGATTACCATAGACAGTTACTTTGACCCTTGTTTGTTCCCTTCTTCTGTATTTACCTTAATATTTCTAGCTAACATATTTAAAACATAGCTGTTTTTTTAATTTTTCAATTTTGGCTTTTACCTATTGACTGTTGTACAAGGAGGAAGATAAAGACTTGTCCTTAACGCTTCTCTTTCTTTCTACACTTTTATCACATTTTTTGGTTAAATCATTCTATATATGCCTTATTGCTGCTATGTACAGATTATTCTCACTGTTGTGTAACGTATTAATATTCCATTTATTTTTCTTCTTGTACAACCTTTTTCTCCCTGAAATTTCTAATTGTCTATTTTTCTTCACTGGCTTTGTTTTCCATGTGTATATCATTAATATATTCTCAGATAAGTTACCTTTGTCTGAGATATAAAACTTCTTTGTTCAGACACATCAGGTATCTTCTGCCCCTTGAATCTACTCCAGGTACTTCTGTCATGTGGTATGGAAATGCTGCTCTCTAGGCCTGCTATGCAGCTGTCATCCTGGGACATTTCTTCTGCCTTCATTGTGGACATTTCTTCATACATAACCTGTATTCCACTTTGTCTGCTCAGGACGCCTGCATCTCCATTAGCCTTCTGATCAGAAGTTAATGGGAGATCATTTTTGAGAGTACATGGTTGAGAATGTCTTATTCTGCCCTCATTTTAACTTAATAGCTTGTCTGCATTCATAAAGGTGAAAATACCCTTTGGAATTTGTAAGGCATTGCTAAGTTGTCTTCAGACCTTCAGTATTGCCATTGAGAAGTCTGGAGTTGTTCTTATTACTGATTCTTTGTGTCCTTCTCCCCCTTCACCCCTTTGGGAGTATATATGATCCTCTTTCTTTTTTCTTTTTTCTTTAATCCCTGGTGTAATGACATTTCTATTGAAGTATTTTGGTATAGGTCTTTGTTCAATGTTGAGGCATTTTTGGGGACTCATAGATTTGGAAACTCGTACTTTTTTAGTTAAGAGATATTTTCTCCAATCTTCTTGTTGGGGAAAAAGCCTGACCGCCACTGTTCTAGGAGCCACATCAAGGGGGTCCTGGGGGGCGTAGAATTTATCATTTGGTTTGTGGAGTCTCGGGTAAGCCCCCAGTTTTTAGTATGGTACCTGTTAACCATCCTCACATATGCCTGAGTCTAGAGTCTATTTGGCAATCTCTCCAGAGTAAATTTTCCTTCATATTTTTCTGCCTGGGACCTGGTAGGGGGTTGCCTCGTAGCTGTAGGGAAACGGGGAGGCTGTTTTTGACTCTTTATAACTCCCCTGTTCCAACTGCACTGGATTCCTTTGGTAATCTTTCAAGGGTTCTTGGATGGGAATCGACTTCGAGTAGGCTTCTCCCACCCTTGCGACAGCTTCTATTTTGGCTTTCTTTACTCTGTGAAGTCAGTTACTGCTGTTATGTTCACTTTTTATTTTCCAAATTTTTTAATTAGAGAACTGTAGTATGCTTTTGGACTTTTCCTTGTTCTCTGTTACCTCTGTGTCTTTGTGGGTCAATGCCCTTTTATTCCTTTGCTGTCATTTTAATTGAGTTTGGAGAGAGAGTGAAGACACTCGGGTTTTGTCCACCTTTAACTGGAATACCTTAGTTTATAGCATTATTATTTTTTAGATGCCCAAAGTGTTATGAGGATGTTAGTGTAATATTTGTGACTTGCAAAACAAAAACCACCCCAAATAACAATTGTGGTTTGCATTGTGTGTGTGTGTGTGTGTGTGTGTGTGTGTGTGTGTGTACACACTTTTAGTGTTTTAATGTTGGGTTCTGGATAATGTTTTGGACTATCTAGTACATACAGTGCTTGGCATCAACAGTCTGTAGAATCTTGATAACCTGTTAAAGACACCTTCCATCTGTTGTAGATTTTAAATGTATAATTTTTATAATATGAAACATTATTTATATGTAATATTTTTACTAGCCAGGATTGAAATAGATCTTCATGTCAAATTGACATTATTACTTTATGCCAACAATAGCAACCACATAAATTTCCACAGCCTGTTACAATATTTTAACTATCTTTTCCCCAAGCAGAAGAAAAACAATTAATTAACTAAATAAGCGTTCTTACTTATTCATCCTGCACACATTGTTATTTGAATTGAACAAATGGCTGTTAGCAAGACTGAGGCTTAGTTAAGAGCAGCATACTGGTGGGCATATGGAATGAGTCACACCATCTGGTCGCCATCATACCTGGGTGGCAGTACTTAAAACTGCTCCCAGGGATCTGCATATGACTTAATTATACCAAAAAAACATATTGGGCTACACCAGTAGGTGACTTTGGAACTTCTTGAAACCAATTAACTGGCAAACATGCTTTCAAAATATCAATGCTGGTGTTATTAAATGAGTCATTATTTAAAAATTTTTTTTTGCACTAAGCCGAAGTCTTAAAATGTGATTTTTTCCAGATCCAGAATGGGTGGTACTTCAACATTGGCACTGTGGAAGTAATGTGGTTTACTTGCCCAACTCTTTTATCCAGTAGTTATGACTAATGCATTACAGTAAAATGTTTTACAAACACTGAATTCACACAACAGCTAGACGAGGCTTAGCAAGAAAGGGAAGTGGCACCAGCTTTCAGGAATGAGCCTTACACATAAATAGATAAATTACAATTCAGTTTTGATTAGTTAAGGATTTCGTTCATTTAAATGATCAAACCTGCTAAGTGGAGATGTTCTGCTAATGAGGAAAAAATTATTTTAATTTGTGTAAAAATTGTGGTGACTATAGATAGTAATATGGAATCAGTATTAGCGTGTTTTCTTAAGTTACCATATGTTAGTGTTAACTTTTTTGGAGTATAGTTCTGTGAGTGTTAACACATATCTGTAGAGATTCACGTAGCTACCACCACTGTGGAACTCTTCCCTCACCCCTCAAGACTCTTCTTAAATCTTGTCTTCTCTTAATTCCTGGCAACTACTGACCCGTTGTCTAACACTGCAGTTTTTTTTCTTGCGAGATTATCATGTAAATGGAATCATACAGTATGTAACCTTTCCCATTGCCATCTTTACTCAGCACTGTGCCCTTAAGATTAATCCAAGTTAGTGGTCACGTATCTCAGTACTTTTATTTCTCCTTACTGCCGAGTAGTCTTGCATTGCTTGTGTATTCATCTACCATTTGAGGGACCACTGGGTTGTTTCCAGTTTTTGATACATCTTAGTAAGGCTGCTACAAGTATAGATTTTAGGGTGAACACACCTTTTTATTTCATCTGGGTAAATACCTGCAAGTGGGTTTGCAAGGTCATAAGGCAAGTATGTTTAATTTTATTAATAAAATGACAAGCCATTTTTTGTTTATTTTGATTATCCCTTTATACTGGTTTGGAAGCTGTAAATTCCATCTTTTTTTATGGTCACCATTGAAATATTATTCTTCATACTAACATTGTAGAGTTAATCAGTATTTTAACATTCCCTTAATAATGCAAAGTCTTTAAAAGCACAAAGCACCCTCTCTTAAGTGCTACTGTTGGCAAAATGTTACCCTCCCCACCCACCCCTGCATAAATTGGACTTTTTAAAATCAGATGATTGCTTAGATTTGCCTAAGTGTTTATCAGTTTCTTTGTTCACCCTTTTGTATCTTAGGACCTTCTTTGGGTCATTTTTTTTCCCTTAAGGTATTTATAATATATGTTTCTTTAGTGAAGATCTCTTGGAATAAACTCTTGGTTTATATTTATCTGAAAATATTATTTTGATTTTATATTTCAAAGATAGTGTTTCTGAGTTCACAACTGTTAATTTTTCTGACTAAAGAGAATATTCTGCTGTCTTCTGGATCCCATTAACAAATCTATTTTTGGTTCATTTTTTTCCTTTTGTCTTTTTCTGATTGCTTTTAAGACATTCTCTTTATGTTTGTAGTTTCACCAAAATGTTTCTAAGTGTAAATTTTATTCTGATTTTGATAAGTTGTGCTTCCTACCTATATTTGTAGATTCATGCCTTTCATTGAGTCTGGGGAAAAAAATCCATTATCTCTTCAAATATCACCTCCTTTATTCTTTTAGTTCTTTCAAAAGCAAGAGTATAGATTAGATATGTGTTATACCTTCTAATATCTTCTTTTTCTTTTTCTTCCCTCACAACCGGGTGTCTTTTCTGTTTTTTGACATGCCTGTGCTGACTCCGTGGTTATTTCTTCTGTGTCTTCTAATTCACCAATTCTTTTAGTGTGTCTAATCTGCTGTTTAACTCATTTGTTGAATTTTTAATTTCCACATTTTTGATTTTTTTATTTCTAATAGTTTTGGCTTTTAAATTTGCCTGTTCTGATAGTTACATATGTCTTGTTTAATTTATGTCATCTTTACTTATTTTAATGTTTTCTGTTACTATGTTCATTTTATATTTTGTATTTGATAATTCTAATATTAAAATTTGAGGGAGAGATGGTATGTTTGTTGTGTGATGATTTTTATTGCAACTTCATATTTTATTCAACTTTACATTTCTAAATCCTGATAGCATATTTAGAAATGCATGTCTTGTGAGAGGATTTGCATACTTTTCTGCTGGGATCTAAGGACACCAACCGGAAGCTACTTTAAATTTAACAGGGATATCTCAGCTTCAGCTCTCTTATCTTGTCTTTGCTTTTGTGGTATCTACCTTCAGAGCAGCACTGCATTTCATGTATAACACAGGCTACTCTTCTGGTTTCAGCTCAGAATTTTTTTTTAATTTTTTTTTTTTTCTTTTGGCGAAGTAGGTCCTTAGAAATTATCCTTAACTTTGTAGAAACCCCTGCAAGCAATATGCTAACAATTATCATTTTTATTTATTTTATTTTATTTTATTTTATTTTATTTTATTTTATTTTATTTTATTTTATTTTATTTTATTTTATGCAGTATCAATTATTTTAACAGAGGGGCCTTTTCAGACTACCTAATCTGTCATACAATTAAAAGTAGAAATTAATGAAATTAAATATGCAAAATGCCAGTCTAGATACTTTATAAATATCAATTTACTTTGGTTGTATTAACTTATATTTTGCCTACTAAATTATAGAAGCATGGTTGATATCACATAGTTCATTTTTGGTTATTTTTTTGTGAACACTCAGTCTTTTCTGATTTCATTTTTAATATATACATATTTCAAACTTGAATATTTTGTCATTTTTGAGAATGAAGTATTTCTACTTTTTGTTATTGTGGAAATAATGACATGGGAAAATTAAAATTTTTGTTGTGTATAGAGTGAATGTGTAGAATGTTTTGTGTAAGATTGAACAGAAGTAGAAGTTATACCTCAATAGAGATCCAAAGGAATTTCACTAGTTTCTTGTGCTTGATAGTTAACATATTTGATATATTTCTAACAATGATTCTGAACTAGAGAGATTTTGCTGTCCTCTACCTCTCCCCTGGTGGGGGAGGACTTGGCAGTATCTGGAAAACATTTTTGATTGTCACTACCGGATTGGGCGTGCTATTGGCATCAGTGTATAGAGGCCATGGATGCTGCAATTCATAGGACAGTCCCCTTCCCCCCAACCTCACTTTCCACACACAAAGAATTATTTGGCCCCAAATGTTAATAGTGTGAAAGTTGAGAAACCTTGAATTAGAGAAATGAAGTGAAGATAAGGTGTTGATGCTGGTAGGTGTATTTGGGAGGAAAGGTTTTAGGCTTTTTAGGAAAACTGAAAGGAAGCCTTAGGAAAATTCTCTCATTCCCTTATTTCCTTTTTCTGATTCTTAGCACAGACATCTCCATCCATAAAGCTAGAACTAAAGGTCAAAATTTTTGATTATTAATACTAGTCATTTGGACTTTCCATTATTTCTTGCAATTTTCTTTTTCTGTTATAGAATAATAGAGATTCATTGTGGGAAACTTGGAGAAAATAGAAAAAATATCATTCAGCCTCATTGTATGTAAGGACTGTTAATGTTTTGGGGCATTTGGTTTGTCTGTTTTCTTTGGAGGTTTTTTTATGTAGTTCTGAGAATGCTATATAATTTCATCTTAAAAAATTAAAACAAGCTTAAGAATGCATAATGTTACATAGTTTTATTGTCATTTATTTAAATACTTCCCCTTTGGTATCAAAATGTTTCTGATGTTTTTCTATTATACATTTTGATGAACATCTTGTACATAGTTAGCTAAGTTTCAAAGGTAAGCAGCGGGTGAACAAGCAAAGCTTGTTCCCCAGCACTAGCATCACTGTCAGTTCCACCTCAGATCATCAGGTATTAGATTCTCATAGGAGCTCCAGTCCCTGGTGCCAAAAAGGTTGGGGACCGCTGCAGGCTAAAAGGGTATTACTGGGTCAAAAGGCTTGAATGAGGTTCTTGACCCAAATTGGTGAGTTTATCCTGCCATCAGTGTGTGATTACTCATTCACTACTGACTCATCAGTCTGCATTCTACTGAAAAGATTGATCGAGCCAGTTGTTAATTTTTTTTTTTTTTAACCAAACTATTTTATAAGTACATGATAATCCATGTACAGAGGTTTTGGAGGCTAAAAGAGGAAAGAAACATCCTTGTATATCCAGGCATTGAGAATACAGTTAATCTGCTTGAATAAATGAAATGTAAAAGAACAATGAGAGAAATCAACATGAACAAATGTAATACTTCCTTGGAGTTACTCAGTTTATGTAATTAATGTGGCCTTGCAGAATTGTGTCTGTTGGTTTTGTAAATCAAGTTGTATTTTAAGTGCTCTGATAGAGCTCATTTAAAGAAATCCTGTGATAAGTGGGAAAAATGTCCTTTAATAGTTTGGTTGTGAGTACATTGTATTTGTTTCATAAGTTCAAAATTTTGTTATTTAAGTAATGAATACCTTTTTTATGCACAAATGGACCTTGTGATATGGTAGGAACTCAAGATATGTGAGTGAATAAACTATACATTGTACTGTTCTCATGAGATTACATCTGTATAACTTAACTCCCCCCTCCCTCACCCCCCCCCCCAAAAAAAAAACCCAGGGATTTCCTCATCTGATTGCAAGTATATGCTTTAAATAAATAATAGTGGCTTTTAAAAATTTTTAAATTATCTTTAAAGCTTAATTTGTTATTGCAAATTGTAAATGTACTTGAAAGTAATTCACACTGTGGTTGTTTCTTCATAGTTAAATTTGAAAGTTTTACTAGGATGCAATTGCTGTGCTCATTTTCTCCTTACCGTGTAGTCTTTATTTCTGAAGTGTTGATTTGCCAAGAGCTAGAAGGGAAATAATTTGTTAATTTAAAATTTAAACAAAGCAAAACATAATAACAAAACCTAACGTTTCTCCACTTTGAAATGTGAAACAAAGTGCAGCTTGTCATATAATTCAAGGCTTGACCTGAAAAGTGTGCCATGTATCTATGACAAAAGGGAAAGGAGCAGGATATAAAAGTTGAGGAGCTTCTGCTAATTCTAAATTCTCTTTATTGTTTTGATTTAAAATATTGTGGATTTCTAGAATGTGACATACCATGTTTAATTATTCAAAAATGATTCCAGAATATTTTTGAAAGACTATGGTTCATTTGTTATTTCACATAATTTAAGTATTTTATTTAATTAGCATGGATGACTGCAAAATGACTGTGACAGATTCTTTAAAAATGTTAGTAATTTACTTTAGATCCTGGATTCTAAATAACACCTTTACCTAAACAAGACATGACTCCAAAGTAATTTTATGAAACTTTGCATAGATTTCTCTGTTAGTTTGCATCAGTTATTTAACTCTTATTCTTGTATAACCACTTTGTGGTATTTGGACAAAATGTGAATAGTTCTTACTCTCTCAGTGCATTTCTGTTCACTTTTTCATGTGCGTTATAAGACATCATCAAGGACATTAGGAAAAAGTCCTGTTAAGAAAAGGCTTGAAGGTTGTAAAGGACCTTAAAAGTTATTTTCATGTATCCAGCTAGTTCACATATCCCTTCTACATGGTCCTGCTGTTTCCACTTGAACGTTTACTACTTCCTGAGGTGATTAAAAATGTTCCTTATTATCAGTACATACTTGAATTGATGGAAACATGGGACTTTATTCTTATTAGTTGATAACTTCAAATTTCCTTAGGTTAGTTTTGATTTTCTGCAATAGCCTCAAACTTAAAGGTAGAGCTATTTGACTAGAATATTTGTGTAGCTCCACACTTAACACGTCATGATTTTCTTAGGAAATATGAAAGTGTTTAAGTAATTACTTTTTGAATTCTTTACCCATCGAGCTTTTCACATATAGTCTCTTCTCTCTCCATCAAAAACACACTAAAGCAATATTTGTATTTTCTAGAAGTTCATGTGTTACAGGTCCTATGTGTTCCTAACTAGGTACTAGAATTTATTTTTAAATATATTATTTAGTGTGGGTCTAGTCAAACTTACCTTGACATATCTGTTGTGGGGATTAATAGATTAAAATAATTTAAAAATACTTTAAGTAAAAACGATGTTCTAAGTTTAAATGTGCTAACTACAAATGTTTTGCATTGATATGTAGAGTATATAATAGTAAATTTGTTAAATATTTTCTCTTTTAGGCGAGGGTTAAATCCCCCACACAGGGTGAAATCTATCTCCATGACAACATTCACACAACAGGAAATTGAATTCCTGCAAAAACATGGAAATGAAGTAAGTGTTTTTACAATTTCAGCTTTTTTTTGTTGGCAGTCATTTTAATAAGATTTAATAAGTTGTTTAGAATGGTGAATTTCACTGTCTCAAAAAGTTATTTTTGTATTTTATAATTTAGATATTTTAGAATGAATAATGTATTTAGATTTAATACCTAATCTCTAAATACTTTGCCTTAAACTTGAGGTGAAACATCTGGATTTAAAACTCATCAGGGCATTTTTGAAGGTTATTTTCTATTGGAGTAACTGTTAGTCTTTGGTTTAAAGGTGAAAAAAAGAGAAAAAGAATGAACTTCATGGTACTCTTGTGAACTTGTGAAGCTGTTGTGTGATCAGTCAGCTTTCACCTGAGGTCCCTTTTACTGTGTTTTTAACTTGGGATGCATATGCAATGTGTACCGCTGAGCACGTACTCAGGACGGAGGTTGATTCTGAGGGGCAGCCTAGTGTCATGGGGAAGCCAAGTGGTATAGAGGTTTGGAGAGGAGCATTGTCCTTCTACTTATTTTCGTAAGCTTTAGTAATTCCATTCTGTCTGTTTGCTTTCTTGTTTTTAGTTCCATGTTCTGCATTACTAAAAGTGGTAATCTAATATTCTTTTAAAAAACTATAAAATTATCAAAGAAAGTGGGAATATTTTATAATCTTGTAAGGATGTAATCTTGTATTTTTAAAGGATGAGCCATTTGAGCCACCGTTTGATTAATAATAGCCATTATTATTTCACAGGCAAGTCTTATCATTTCCTAGAAAGGAAACGATAGTTTACTTGTAATATTCTGGTTATATATTTTTGATACAGGAGGCAGAATGTAAGTTTATATTAGTTTCAGTCTCCTTTTCACCATCGGAAGTTGTATGCGAGCATTTTTCTCTCTTCCTCTCTTTTCCTAATACTTGGATAGTAAGTAGTATCTTAAACTTGTTGCCTACTTGTGATGCATGTGTGTATTTGGTTCTAAAATAGTGAAGAAGTATAAATTCAAGATTATGAAATATTTTTAAATACATGACTATAGAAGTGAGCACTCTTTGAAGTCTCTAAATTTTACTGCTAAAACATTATTTTATGTAATCACGTTCCAGACTGATATGGTACATTACAGGAAACCTTAAACTGGACAAAAGAGCAGAGGTTTGTAATGACAGTTAAGTATAGAATAATATATTTATGGATTAAACTACAGTTTGAACTATTTGTATAGTTTGGGATTAGCCTAGTAACTTTAAATTACTTTCTTAGAGTGTTGGCCTGGCATGCAAAATTTTGGGCATTAGAATGGTGTGAGGAATAAAGGAATCTATTCTGATCTTAGATTAAAAGTCTAATGATTAAAAAAAAAAAGTCTGATGACAGTTGATAACTGGAAAGGTAACAGTCTTTTGGAGAAGTAAGTAAAAATGTCCAAACCTGTCAGTAGGTAAGGTTAAGTGGAGACTGGTCCCAAAGTACTAAGATATTTTTTTAATATGGTAATAACACTTAACATGAAATCTACTCTCTGAAGAAGATTTTAAGTGTACAGTACAGTATTATGAACTGTTAGCACAGTGCTCTACAGCAGATCTCCATCACTAACTCATCTTGCATAACCGACCTGTGTACCTGTTGAACAGCAGCTCCCCAGTTCCCCTGCCCAGCCCCAGCAATCGCTGTTCTACTTTCTGCTTCTGTGATTTTGACTATTTTAGGTACCTCATGTAAGTGGAATTATACAGTATTTGTCCTTCTGTGACTGGTTTATTTCACTTTAGCAAAATGTCCTCAGGATCCATCCACGTGTTGCAGGTGGCAGGATTTCTGAAGGAACAATTTTAAAACTGTAACATCAGAATAAATTTAGAATTCATGAAAGGAAATATTTGATTTTAGGCAACCCATTACGTCAAAGAGTAGAAACAAAATAGACAGAAATGATTGGAATGGGTTCACGAATCTTAAATTCTAAAGAGCCATGCAAATTGATAGGCCACTTAAAACATTCATCGTGACAGTCTCTGTGCTCGGTCCTATGGATGCAGTTACAGATGTGTTACGTAGGCTTAGCCTGGCATAGGGCTCCCAGTATAGCTAAGAAAGACAGATGTGTAAAAACATAAATATTATATTTCATGGTGTTAGGTAATTAATGATAAGAAGAAGAAGTTTCAGACATAACATGGGAGAGAGACTCCATCTGTTGGTGAAAAGGAGAGGCTTGGGAAGATCTCACAAAGGGGGTAAAATGTTTGTTGTTGTTTGAGGGTAACTAGCACTTAAGCCGGCAGGAAAAGATACTGATGGCAGAGCAAACACAGTGTGGAAGTTAAAAGGGAATTGGCAGTGGCTCTTACTGCTGGAAAACATGCCAACCTTTTAAGTACTGCTAAGGAAGACAGACGTACCTCTAAGGACATCTTAGGACCAAAATATCGGGTTAGGTATATTTGATTCTTTGCAATATTAGCAGAATCTGGGTTCTTAAAAGCTCAGGAGAGGTGTGCAGAAAGTGTGGATTGATACTGTGAAGCTTGGGATGGTACAACTTCATAAAAACACTTTGACTTCAAGTACATGTGCTCTATTATCAGTTTATCTCATTTAAACAGTTAAATCTTAAATATAGCATGCGTAAAGTATAGATTTTAATTTTTTATTTCAAAATATGTTGCTATATTTCAACTGTGTCATCTTTCAATTGTTTGGAAAGAACCATACGCAATCACACATTTTGGATTAAAAAGACACTGTCAGTGCATGCATTTTGTGCATGAATTGGCTTGTGCCTGAAGAGGAGTGTTTCTGAAGTTAAAAGATCATAAAGTATATTGACTCCGGGAGCAGTTTTGGATCTCCTACCCTATGGGGGAGTTTTAGTGAGGGGCATGTTTGGTTGTCATGATGAAGGGTGTTACTGGTTTAAGCAGATAGATTCTGTGGTTGCTGGATGACTCACAATGTGTCGAACAGAATTAACCCACATTCCATGTGCTCTTCGTTTTATATGGAAAAAGCTTGTTGAAAAGTCATATGCATATAATTTAAATCTGTTTTACGTGCTTGCATTATAGCTGTAAAGAGCTTATTGCTGAAGAGAGTCATGCTCTTAAGTCCAGAATTGGTGGGAGGGGCCTACCAAGTTATAGGGCAAAGGGCATGGACACAGGGAGACAGTGGGACCATCAGTGCGTTGGCTCAGCACATGTGTATCTAGGGAAGATTTCACTTTTCATTTAGAACCTTAAGAGTTGTTCACTGTTAGGAAAATCATAAAACTGATGGCAACACAACTTACTCATCGGTAGTGTGGTCAGCAAACAGTGTTATTATTATTCATATGTATGTATCAAGGGCACAGTGTTTATAGCAGTATTTTAATAGTTCCTACACATGGAGTTTACAAATAACTTGAATATTTAGTATTCTCAGACTCCTACAGTGTGTTCAGTGGAGCAGATATGTACATTATTAGATTATAGAACATAGTATGCCAGATGTTAGTAAAATATTTTGCAGCAATGCAGGCATTTATTATTTGCTGAAATGTTTCGACATTTTTTTCTAAAAGTAAGATATTTCACAAAAAATTTCTACATATTGTAAGGCTTTCTTTTGTATCAGAATGTCAGAAAATATGTTAAAAATGTGTGTGTGTGCGTGTGTGTGTGTGTGTGTGTTTTCCTCCATATGTCCTCTTTTGTGATATTGTGAATAAATCATGGCCCTTAAGTTAAAGGAATTTCACTATTGGATTAATTTCTGATTATCGAAGTTAATGGAAGGAGGGCTGGTTAACGATAATTCAGTAAAAAGAAAATTAGAAATAATTTTATTTTGAAAGTTTTTCCTTTCTAGTAGCAAATTAACCTTCCTGATTATGTTTTAGGATTGAGAGTAAAGGGGTTAGTTACTCTTGATACTCCACAGGTATAAAGTGTACATGTAGAAATAAAATTATTCATTGATTTACAACAATATTTGATCTTTATGCTAGATTATAAAAATAGCCCTCAAACAGCATCTGTTACTCTTTTAAAAACCTTAGAACAGTAGGCCCCTAAGGTAAGATGCCTTTTCCCCCTGTTAACAGCCTGATCGATTGATTCTTTATTCTACTGTGTACTAGGGACTGTCCTTGGGTGCCTAGGGTACAATGTTCAGCAAAACCAGACATGATTTGTGCTCTTACTTAAAGCGCACAGTCTAGTAGGGGAATTTTTTTTCAATTCTATTTCAGTATAAGAGTGAGAAAGGGCTTCAGTTTGGAGTTGCAAATCCTTGGGAGTATAAAGACAGTATTCTTCAAGCAGTTATAGGACCTACTATTTAAATAGGTCCTATTTTATGAGACAGCAATTGAGGCCTTTTAGGCAGCAAAAGTCGCATCTTTGAGAAAGATTGGAGCTATTTTTTAATCAGAAACAAGCAGTGCCACAAATGAAAATATTTTTGTTTCTCAAAAAATTATAATTCAAAATTCGTATGTGGTGACAGTTTAAAATCCAGGTATCATTTTATGATATACTCATAAATTTTTATGAGGTTAAATAGGACACTAGTTGTTATTTCCTAAATCTTTCTGTCCTATAATAAATGTTGGTTATTCTCAGTATATAATAGTGGACTCTGAAAAATGGAAGGCCAATATCAGAACAAAGACAATGAGCTTTTGAATGAATCCTGAATCAGTACATGGAACTGTCATTTTTTTTTAAAAGTTTGATTAAAACTGAGCAATCTAACTCAGACTGCTTCTCTGTAGAGAAATTGATAAAATTAGGCAGGGTTTGTTAAATATTCCTTGAAGTGCAGTGGTCTTATGCATGAAGGATTAGATTTGGACTGGCGGGTTAAGAATGTTAGACAAGATGCTGTTGAGCCTCAGTTTCTACAGTTGTAAAATAGTAATACTAACATCTTTCTTTAGAAAGGTTAGAATACTTTGAACTCGGAGAACTGTGAAAATTCTCAAAATATTTCTTGTTGAATGATAAAGATATTCAGATTTTTATTGAATTAGAATCTAAGATAATGGATGTAATAGGAGAAGGATTATCGATATTTTCTTCACTACTTGCTCAGAGTGGTTTCATTGGGGGAGTTTTCAGTTTTCATAGAACTCAGTAGTATCATTTACATTACTATATGGGTTTTGTATTTAAACTCTTGGAGAATTTAAACTTTGAATTTATAGCAGCTGAAATAATAATAAACACTGGCAGTCATTTTACATATGAAGTGTCGTCACTGAGGGGCAGAGGTGAGATGCGCACCTGTTACCCAGGGTTTACAGGTGCCTTGTTGGATTGCGCTCCTGGATCACGTGTTTATTTTTCTTCAGCTTGTCATTTTTCTCAGACATTCTAGCTCCCTCTCACCTCTCAGCTTTTCTTCCTTTTCATTAAGTGTGTGTTTTTTTTTAAAAACATCTTATCTGAACCTAATTAAATATATGAATTATTAGACTTGTTTGTTCTTTTTAAAACATTTTATTATGTAGATGGTCATATATCTATACAAGTAGACAGAATAATGTAACAAACTCCCATCAGTTTATAGTCCTGTACCTTTTTTATTATTTTGAAGCACATCCAAGTCATACAGTTTCATCTGTAAATTCATCAACTAATGTTATCCCTAGAAAACAAGGTTTTTAAAAAACATAACCACAATACCATTTTTGTGTCCATGAAAGTTAACAGTAATCTAGTTATGTAGCCAGTGTTCAAATTTCCTTTAGTTGTATACATTTCTTTTTTTCCATTTTCCTTAAGAGTCTTTTTGACTCAAGAGTCAAGGCAGGCCTACATGTTACGAGTGAAAATAATGGGTTTTAAAACTGTACTGCTGATAAAGGATTGCAGACTAGGTGGCTCACAGTCCAACCTGCAAAGGCCTGGCTGGGACGAAGCGGCTTCTTGGTGTCTGTCTCACTTGTTTTGTGGGATAGAGACACGTTTGGTTCTGGACTGGGAGATAGGGGCGGTCTCAGACCAAGTGGCTACTCCGGGTCTGGGTATCCTTTAACCTGGGGTCCTTGCCATCTTAAGTCCCTGGGAAATAGGTACTCAGATGATTTCTAGGCCTTGCAGCAAACTCTTGACACAAGTGCCCATAGTATACATCTGAATTGTAGTCCTTCACTTGTGTCTCTTTTATTGCTTTAGCATCAGCTGCTACTCTGGCTCTTGAAATTGACGTTGGACTCTTTCTATAGAGCAGGAAGTCTGTTTGTCTCTTAGGATAGCAACTGGCATCTCTTCAATAGAGAATGCCATCTGGTTGTAGGGTGCATTATCAGCTGGTAAGAAACTTGAAACAGGTTCTGGGCCCATAAATTTTTGAGGAATTGCTGATGTTATTGAAGGTTTTTTTATTCTGTTCAATGAAATTCAGGCCATTCTGCACAGGCAAGATCAGCTATGTATAGAGAGTAGCCAGAGGCCGTGTCTGGCAGGAACTTTTTGAATATTTAGATACGTTTTGTCAGTCTTCTTTTGGACCTTGGATACAGCTGGTTCCCCTAGGATGACCTCATACAGGCCTGTAATGCTGGGTGGGTACTTTCCTAGGATAGAGTGGCTGCGAGCCCTCACCTTCTGGTACCAGAACCTGTTTTTTATGTCACCGACTGCAGTGTGGTGCCACAGGTCTTAGTGCAGGTGAGTGGGGTAGCGTGAGAGCCGTAGTGCAGCAGCTGCTCTGTTTGCAGGGGCCCTGGTTGGGCTACCTGCTGGATTATCTCTCAGAAAAGCCCCTCTGTGGTCTCCATCAGAGGCTGCTCAAAGCTATAGCACAGCAGCCAGAACTGCCTGTCTTACCCGCTATAACGTTTTGTTATGAAATATTTAAATATACATAAAAGTTAAAAAATTTTTCAGGGAGAGTAAACATTGTGCAGCCTATTTGCTTTAGGTACATATACTTACTAATCTATCCATTTGTCATCCACCTTATATTTTTCTTGAATTTCAAAGTAAGTTGCAAACAGTAGTTCATATCACCCCTAAGATCTTTAGTATATCATTAATTAGAATTCATTACTTGTTCATTTTTTAAGGCATAATTTACATAATAGTGAAATGTAAACATCTGAGGTGTACTGTTGGAAAAGTTTTCGTAAATGCAAAGCCCTGTAAAGATATAACCCAAAGCCCTATAAAGAACATGAACATCATTCCAAAAAGTTTCCTGGCATCCCTTCCCCTTCAGTCACTCTCCCTTCCAAGGGCAGCTACTGTTTTGATTATTTATATTTATCTAAGTAAAATATTAAAAAACTTGCTTTTTTTGTATGAAACTTCTTTTGAGAGTTAGGCATGTGGATGCATGTAGCTTTTTTTTTTTAATTACTGAATACTATTCTGTTACATGGATATCAGAATTTGTTCATTCTTTGTGAGATACATGTTTAGTGAATATTTTCTTTTGGTCTGTGGCTTTCTCATTAATTTTCTTCTTGTTGTCTTTTGATAAGCAGAAGTTTGTCTTTTTGGTGAAATGTGTCAATTCTTAATTTTGTTATTGCTTTCTCTGCTTTGTCTTAAGAAATCTCTGCCTGCTCTCAAATCATGAGAATAGTCTCATTTTAGAAAATTTGAAAGCTTTAGCTTTTATGTTTACATGTATGCCCCAGCTCAGATTAATTTTAGTATATGATGTGATAGATGTCAAGGTTCATATTTTTCCATGAATCTATATAGTTTTCCAGCTTCATTTGTTAAAAACACTTTCCTCAACGCTTTTGTCAAAAATGAAATTACCTTATAAGTATGGATATATTTCTGGGCTCTCTATTAATTTATTTATTCCTTGGTACTTATGCCAGTGTCACACTGTGTTGAAGTCAGTTTTGAAGTCAGGTAGTGCAAGTCTTCCAATTTCATTTTTTAAAAGATTGCTTTACAGATTTTATGTCACAAGTTGGCAAACTATGGCCACCCAGCGAAATTTGGCCTGTTGCTTGTTTTTATATGGCCCATGTGAGTGATCTACCATTGTTTGACATCCCGGCCAAGTTTGGTTTTCCCCACTGCCCTTGTCATCCCCATCCCCTCTGGCAACTACTCATACCAAATGGCAGAACCTTGTTTGGGAGTTGATGACTCAGTCACTTTTGGCTGGCTGCTCAGATTGAGATGATTGGGCATTCAGGGAGGACAGAAAGGAGCATTGGGGTCTGAGTGTCACTGGGACAGAGAATGAAAGTGACCAGATTAGTTATTCAGATTATCTGTTTCTCATATCAGTTTTGAAGAATTATATTTCTCAGGGAATTTGCCCAAGTTATCTGAAGTGTCATATTTATTGATATAAATTGATTCCAAGGGGACTCTGTTTTGTAATATTTATAGGGTCGACAATGATTTTGATCTTTATTCTGTTTAGGTTATTTGCTTTTTCTTTGTTAGGGTAGAACCTAAGGTGATTGATTTAAGAGCTTTTCTAATATTATTTTAAAGCAAATTTCTTGAAGCTCCGTTTTTAACTTTTTTGTACAAATTTTGATATTTTTTTCGTACAAATTTTGATATATTTTTTTCATTTAGTGCTGAATGTAGAGTATTATCTAACATTTATACTGTTCCTATGTAGTGATAGGCCATTTTGAAGCATTTTAGCTTTGATTTTCAGAGTGTGTCTTTAATGTACCCATGTATGGGGGGGGGGTGTGTGTGTGTGTGTGTGTGTGTGTGTGTGTGTGTGTGTGTGTGTGTGTGTGTGTGTCCGTCCGTCCCCGTGTGTGTGTCCGTCCGTCCGTCCGTCCTTGGGGGTTACTGAGCCTTTTGATCTATAAATTTGTCTTAAGTTAGGCAAATTTTGACCATTTTTTCTTCAGTTTCTTTTTCTCCCCCATTCTCGCTCAGCTTTCTACTTGAGGCTTCAGTGGTGTGTATTTAGTCATTTCATTATTGTCTCACTGTTCCCTGAGGCTCTGTTATTTTTTTCCTCAATCTTTCCATTCTTCAAATTTAGATTTTTATGTTTACTACCTTTTTCATCTCCACTCTCCAGGTTTCAGATTGACTATTTTCTCTTTATTCCCACCTGTCTCTTCTGTTATCTCCAAACTCTAGTTTTTAATTTGGAGTTAATTTGATATGTTTTCCAGTTTTAGAATTTGCATTTGATTCTTTTCTGTGGTTTCTGTTTCTTTGCTGAGATGTCATACAGTTTTATTCATGGTAAGCATGTTTTGTTCGATGCTCTTCAGTGTAGGTATTCTAGCTACTTTAAATCATGTTTGCTAATTGCAGAGTTTTCATCATAAATCTGTCTCTGATAATTGCCTTTGTTTTTGATTATGGGTTATACTTTCCTGTTTCTGTGACTGTCTAGTGATTTTGATTATATTCAGAACATTGGCAACGGTGTATTTGTGTAGCCTCAGGATTCTCTTTTGTTCCACCAAAAAGTATTGGGTTTGTTGTTTGTTTTATTCATTGTTAGCAAACTGCTTCTTCTGGTGTATGCTAGCTAAACTTCCTCCTCAGTCCCTTATGTCTTTAACTGAACTGCTTGGAGTCTGCAGAGTATATGCACCCTGGTCTGTGCAAAGTCTATACACAGGTTTCATAGCTCCTATTCTCTGATTCCCTCCCTCTTTGGATTTACCCCTTGCTTTCCAATTGTGGTGATTGTGGTGAACTCTGTCTTTCAGCTTTATGGGTTTCCATTGAGTTTTAGCAGCCCTGCATGGCACTGGCTTAGGCTTGATTTCAAGTGATGATCCCTAATTAAAAAAACAAACAAACAAACAAAAAAACCCAGCAAATAGGCAGTGCCATTTTTTTCTTAAAATTTCTCTCTAGTTTCTGTTTGCTTGTGGTGGTTCACTTGTCTTCTAATAGATTTTATAATATGTCCAGAGTTGTTTTCTGCTAGAGAGTTGGGTTTCAATAAGAGCTAAGCTACTCTGACATCCCTGAAGGTTGAACCTACTCAGCTTAATTTTTAACTTGTCCTCTGGTTTTTTGCTCCTATTCTCTCTCCTCCTTTTTCCTCTCTCCCCTTTCTTCTGCCTCCCTTCTCTTCTCCCTTTACCCTCACTTTTCCTTTTCCCCTCGCTAAGCCCAGTCATGTTAGTAGTTTCCTACTTTTTGGTCCTTGATGCTTCTGTCCAAGTAGTGTCAGTATTCCTTTGCCATCTCAGTTACTGTAAGTTGATAGTTGAATTTAGTAGCTGCTTACGATTCACATTTAATTTGGGGAAGGGAGGAACCCCAAAGGTTCATAGGTTGTGTGGTAGGTTCTTTTATGAAGAGACGCATTTTGGGGTATGTGTGTGGTTATGTTAGCTGCTAATAGTAGCTATGCCTAGTCTAATAGTAACTCTTAAATACAGGTTGTAAAATGGTGATGTTCTAATTTAGTGATTTTTCCAAATAGTCTGGGAACCTGTTAGGGATACTTGAGATTTTTTCAGGGGTCCTGATGCAGAACAGGGCAAATCGTCCCCCACCCCCACCCCAAGTAGATTCAAGTCCTACACTGAGGTAGAGAGGTTTTTGATGGAGCACAGCAAAGAAACTAAGCACACACCAGAGTCCGAAGGAAAGTTTATTAGTGAAGGGATAATGCTCCATAGACAGAGTGTGGTCTCTTCTTAGAGACAAAGAGTGAGAGAGCGGAGGACAGAGAGACAGAAAAGACAATGAATGGCGGGAGGGGGGACCCCTTTCTGGGAATTCAGTTTATATATTATTCTTAGTTTCTATGACTTACAGTGTGAAGACTTTGTCTCTTTTCCTGTGATGATATGGGTATGCAGTGTGACAAGAATGCGGACATAGGGAGAAAGCCTCTTGGCAGTCCCCAGCCTTTGATCTATAGCTTCCTCCTGGATTTTGGCCCTAGGGAATAAATGTAGGTTAGACTTGAAGACTGTTTTTTCCCTTCATGGTATGAGTAAATGGTTGGCTAGTAAGCCCAGCAGAAATCTTCCTTTGGCCTGGCTGCAGGGCTGATCAGCCCATTGAGGTGTCTGAGTATAGCTTGATTTAACATTTAGTTCTCATGCCCCCTTCGTTTTAGTTCCATAAGGTCAGAACATGTTAGTAGTAATTCTCAGGTTCAGTTTGCTGTTTTTACTTCCATTCTCATGAGCATACAGTGGAGTTTCCCAGAAGCTACATAATATAAAAATGCAGAAGATAAAGAATCACTGTCTTCTCTTTAACCAGGCATTAATGAAATTTGCAAAAATGTAAAGCAGCGCCATTCTTTTCAGTAATTTTTTTTGTTTTAGAGAGTATAGCTTTTTTTAATACATAAAAGGTAGTTTTATTGTTATTCTTTAAATATATTAAAACTACCCAGAAATATCAGTAGATATAGTGCACATAAACAAAGCCATTTGTGATCCTCAGTATTTTAACTGTTTTCAAAATAATGCATTAGTTCCATAGCATCTTCCAACTATTAGGGTTTTTGATCCTATCACTATGAAATTATTTATTTGATAAGTTTCAGTCAGTTGCAGTTATTCTTATTGATGTTCAAATTGTCCCATTTGGTAATCTGTTTTGGAAACCTACTTAAAGTTCATCTCTTCTGCAGATCTCATTTTTACTTAGAAGAGCTTTGCTTGCATAGTTCTTTTTTCTTTTTTAATTAACCTGTGAGCCACCCATATATTTTCAAATGTTCAAAGAAAGTTAATTGTGTCTTCTTCTCCTTATGATTGATTTGCATAGAATGTGGTACAGATCAGGTTTATATCAGAGGCTTGTTTTGTGTTTGGGCCTGTGTGTCTCTGTTTCTCAGCTAGAAGGCTGCATTCCCAATCTTAGTCAGCTGCCTGGCAAATGCATGCCTTTAGTCACCAGGACAACCAGACAAAGAGTGTCAGTACAGATCTATCACTTAACATTGAGCCTTAGATTGATCTAAACAATGACTGAGTAGTGTTGGTGTTAGAGGTATTGATGTTGCCCCTAAAACACTGATAACCAGCAAACAGTTCTTATTTCATATCAAGACAAGTAAGCTCTTCTTAGTATTCACTTCTGCAGGAAGTGCGATCAGACAGAGCAGCTTCCCTTTCTTGCTCCCTTGCTCAACTACTCGTTTGTTCTAGTTGTATTATGGGAAATGTAAAAAAAAAAAAAATATGTAAAACTTAACTCTGTAGCAAGACAGAAACATAAGCCTTTGGTTAATTTTTCCTTCTTGGAAAGCTTGATTACCAGAGTCATACTATCTTTGGGAATGAGAATGCTTTGCTTCAAGAGGCTTCACCGGTTAAGTTTAGAACAATTGGAACTAAAACACTGGTGGGAATTTTTTTTCTTTTTAGAGATTGATTCTAAAATTCATTTAAAAGAATGAAAAAGTAAAACTAGCTGGGAAGAATTTATAAAACAGAGTAAATAGGGTTAGCTGTACTTAGATATTAAATATATGTCTGTTGGCAATAATGTGCAGTATAAACTTAATAATGATCAAACTCTAGTGCAAGATGCGGTACAGTTCTGTGGATTAGCTCCTGAGATGCACTCTAATCTTTATGTATTTAAATATATGTATTAAGTTTTTATAAAAGTAAATGAAGTCCATTGGTGCAGTGTGGTTATTCATTCAGTAAATGGAGAGTCAGTTAGAATGTTAAATGACATGGTATACCAAAATGAATTTTAGAAAAATTTTAGAATTAAAATTTTAAAGCCTTAAAATTTAGAAAATAGTTTCAAAGTATCACCTTACAAGATACTTATTAATTCTAAAGTGAGAAAGTATTGACTTGACTATGGTAATTTTAACCAAGTCATCAAAAGTGGTATTATCAGGAATGGGGCAAATTGACATCACATGCCTCCTGATAAGATGCACTGAGAAGGATACAACATCACTTATGGTATTTTTTTTACCCCAAAATGTATAGCATGAATTGAATCATGAGGAAACACACATTAAGGGACATAGTACAAAATAGTACAAAATTAGAGAACATAGTACTGGGCTGTACTTTTCAAAGCTGTCAAGATCACGAAAGACAAAGACAGATAAGGAACTGTTCCAGATTAAAGGCAACTCAGGCAGGACAGTTTTGGATTTTGTACCAGGAGAGCCTTTTCCTTTTGTTATAGAGGACATTATTTAGATAATATAAAATGTTGATTTTCTGATATTGATAATTATGCTATGGTTATTATATAAAAGTGTCCTTATTTTTAAGAGGTACATATTTCTAGGTAAAGATTCATGTCTAAGTGGTTCAGAAAAAATTTATCTTGAGAGAATGATAAAGCAAATGTTAACATTAGAAACTCCTCAAGGATATGCGGGACTTCTTTCTACTACACTTGTAACTTTTCTGTAAAACAAATTAGTAACTGAAAAAACAGGCAAAACTAAATTATAGTGTTTCTTGATATGTAAACTTAGGAGTGGACACAAAGAAGTAATTAACTCAAAAATTAGTAGAAAATGTAACTATGTATTTAACATTTAAATGTGTAGACTAAAAGTAGTAGAAGAAATCAAAAAAATAAAATTGATAAATGTGACTAGCTGAAACGTGTAAGCTTTAGTTTAAGACATAGCAATCAGAATAATAAGGGGAACAAATCTTTTTGGTACCCATACAGGGTAATTTACATGTCATCTTAGTTTGAGAAAGTAGGGCAATTGATGACTTTTGTTGAAACTGCTGTGGCTTCAAAACGATAAAATAATCCTTACATTTATAGAGCTCTATAATTTGCAATGCACATTCATGAATAAACATGTGTTTAGGGTTGGGTGGTGCTTATCAAGCTTATGCTTCTTGCTGAAGGAAAAAGTGGGGAAGTCTCCCTGCCCTGGGAAAACCACAGAACACACAACACAGAGCTGCTTGGACCAGGAATGGACACTTACCTGTAGGAGTCAGCGGCTAATCAGACACTCTTAAAAAATTGAAGGGTCATGGAGGCAGGATTCAGTTGACGAATCACTTGAATGGAAAAGGCAGGGTATAGTTGTATAGTGTATGTGCAGTCTAACAAATAAAGTTGTACTAAGATAGCAGGAGAAGGGATTAGACATAGTATGAGAAGCAGAAGTGATAAACTGTTTGGGGGTGAAGGTAAGGGAGGGCTAAGGAAACAGACACTCAGACCACCACCTTGATCCCAGATGGCTTCCTCTTTGCAACCCAGGCTCCCATAAACTTTTTGTCTTGTGTTCTTGAAGTGTTGCTGATGCTTCCCCTACACTTGTTTTATTTGACCTAGTGTGTCTGGATTTCATTCTTCACACCCTAACTCAGTTGTATCTGACATGGAGACAGTAAGTAAAATAAGGTCTTGGAGTGTGCCTTGAATTGTGTATACTGCCTTGTACTGAGTCTTTACGGTTGGTGTCCCGGTTAGGCTGCGGTTCTCTTTGACAACCCAGGGACACTCGCTATTTCCACCTCATTTAATTTCTCTCTAGTGCTCCATATATTTGTTTCCTTTATCTTTTTGATTTCTTTGTACTTATCAGTTATTTAGAAAACAAGTGTGAAATATCTATTAATGCTCCCTGAACCTTATCTGGTACATTTTCTCTTTTATTCTCAAGGGAATAGTTATGTGTAATAATTGGCCCTGAATCCTCACTCTTGGAAAGGTCTTCCTCCAGGGGAAGAAAGGCTTCTTTCATTTTATGTTCATCGTTCCACTGTTCCCCATGCACATTATAAAACCAGCCTCTAAAACAGGCTTTTCTTTATCATCCCATTTAAATCGTTAGTATTCTCGGATGCTGGGGTGGTGTCATAGTAAACCCTCAGCTGCAGATCATGTCATAGAACAGAGAGAGCCAGTCTACCCAGAGGTAGCAGGGACACACTGAACACTGAGAATGGTGCTGTCCAGGACAGGAAGCTAAGGCGCAAAAGCCCGAAATCCCCGACGGCTTGTAGGTTACAGATTACAAGACACTGTGGGTTAGGGGTTCGGGATCGTGCTGGGAGCCAATTGGCCAGAGGTGAGGTAGGCTGATGTTATTTCTTCAGGTCTTGAGGACAGTTCTGAGGTCTTTTCTGGGGTTCCTCTGTCCGGTCCCGTGGGAAAGTAGCCAGGGGCTTGTTCCACCTCAGGACTCAGGAACCAAAACGTAACTTAGGTCAAGATGTCATTTTTAGCCCACCAGAGGTCTGGACGTGTGATCATTATTAGTCAGGTCTGAGCTGCTGGCTTCTGCTGCCTGGTGGGGTTGCTGATGATCTTGGGGGTGGGGGGTGGGGGAAGGCTGGGTCTCTGACGGGTGTAGAAAGAGATGATTTCTAGAGCTGGGGTTTCAAAGTAAATTTAAAGTCAGAAGGACCTTCAGCTTCAGTAAGTCAGGGGTCTCCAGACTTCTGTAAAGGGGCAGCTAGTGTATGTTTGGTTTTGTGGACCATATAGTGTCTATTGCAAGTACCAGCACAGCCACCTAGACCTTAGATGAGCGAATGGGCATGGTGGTGTCCACTTAAACTGCAGCTGCAGATGCCTCCATCGGCCAGACTTAACCTGTGAGGTATAATTTACTGACTCTGGCCTATATGTGATGAGACTGAATCAGTCAATTTATTATTTCTGAATAAGTTGGTAAGCTGAATATTCTAGATCAGTATATTTTAGAGGGAAAAGAGATCATGTCTACTGCATGTATGTTTCAGGGCTGTTAAGTTGTTTTCAGTCATGCAGCAGATATTTATTTAGAGTCTGCTCTGTCAGGTACTGAGAGTACAAATAATGGTGAATCAGAGAAGGTTCCTGCCTCATGAAATTCACCTTTAGAAATTGTGAGATAAAGGGTGTGAAAATAGATAACCTGAGGTTTGGCGTGGAGGATGTTGCCCCTCTGGATTGGTGGGTCAGGAAGGACTTTCCTCTGAGGAGGCCTGTGTGGAGGAAGAGTGATGATGACACAAGATGAGTTTGGAGAGTTAATCAGGGGTTGACTCCTTCCTGTGGGGAAGAGAGGGGAGGCTAAATAGGCCCTGATGAAGAATTTGATTCTTATGCTAAGGAAATCATTATAAGGTAGTTTGTGCTTAAGGTAAAAAACAAGATGAAATAAATTGGATTTGCTGTTTCTTAAATCTGATCATCTTTCATGTATTCATGTTTCTGGTTCACCAAGGCTTTGGTGTTTTAGTAATCTACATGTACAGCCTGTGTGTTCTGGTTTTCAATGACTCCATTACGTATGTTCTCGCACATTTTTATAAAACCATGCAGCAGTGGGTCGCAAAAAATAATTTTCCTCCAATCTTCTAAATTCTCACTAGGCTAATAATCGAATTAACGTGAGACATATTAACAGGAGAAAATGTCCAACATTTATTACATATGTACATGCAGCGATGCTATAAGAATATGAGACCTGAAACTCATTAGGCAGTAGAGGTTTGTATGCCATTCTGGACAAAGGAAAAGGTGGGCGGGGGTCTGCGATTTCTAAGGGTAAGTAGGCAATTCATAGGTAGAGGAGAAAGAGCAAATAAGTGGTGAACAAATTCTTGCCAGGCCACCCAGAAATGGTGGGATAGAGGGAGGACTAAGGGACAGGCTTTACTAGATTTCTCCCTGGCTATCATATCGAGTTTATATTATGGGGCTAAGGTGATGCTCCCTTCCTTTAAGCAGGTTTTTCTTTCTTAATTCCTGTAGGCAGGTAATGGGGAGGGTCAAAGTTCCTTCCTGAGATTTTGTTTCTTAATAATCACCTTAAAATTAACATCTCAAAAAGCAGATTTTGGGGTGGCCAAACTTTGGACCCCTTCACATTCTTAAAAAATTTCCAATTACCCTGTATGGTTATGAAAGTTGGACACCGAAAAGGCCGATCAAAGACAAAAAACTAAGTTTTCTGCTTAGGGCGCAAAATGAGAAGGTGAGGTTCTTTAGGAAAGATAGTAATGCTGGGAAAAATAGAAGGCAGCAGGAAAAGGGAAAACCAAATATGAGATGGACTGACTCCATAAAAAAAGCCATAGGAAGGAGTGTCTGTATGAGGTGACCAGGGCCATTGAGGACAGGATGTAGTGGCATCACTCATTCATCTTGGGGTCATCAGGCATCAGAGCTACCTCAAGGGCACATAACACGTACCTAAAAAGATGTATGTAAATGCAGGACCAATCATTTCTCTTGCATAAGGCACGTGGATAGTGTTTTTGATTATTCAAGCACTTAGTGAGTATATGTATATATATATTCTTAACATGGCCCATTACTGAGAAACACCTATCAGTTGGTAGTCTACAACTATCAGCATAATCATGCTAATGTAGGCTGGACATGCGTAAGAAATGTTAATAATGTACTTGTTTTTCCAATAATTAACTTAAGTCATGACAGTGTTTGTTGTATTGAAATACATGAAAATACGAAATATTTTTCTGATTGCAAATTTTCAGGGAAAAATAATTTAGAGTAAAAAATTTTTTTTCCTTTTAGAGCAAAATAATATGTTGATAATAGAATTTCGTATAAATTCATGATAGCTCTCTAGATTTCCCAACTGTTAATATTTATTTCTGTTCATTTTTTACTTTCTGCTTCCAGGAAGTGGTTATTAATTACTTGTTCTTGAATTTTGTAATTCTTTAAGTTTCCTATTATTTCTGTATTTTGTGGGCCATATTATGAAATGTAATTATGTTATATACAGAAAGAAGCAGTAATCCTCCATCTTTCTAGTAAGAGAAAGGACGAAAGAGAGTGTGAAATCTAGTTTGATGTATATAGATTGACAGTGAAAAAAGATTTTCTAATTTCAGAGAATTTTTCTGTCCTTTCCATATTTTTATATCTTTCTACCAAGAGGTTGTAAGTGGCGTCATTTCACATTATTCTGTGTATCCTTTTTATGAAAATAAGGGTTTGCCTGAATAAACGAAAGTACCAGTTCCAGCAAGTTTCTGCTCTGCTTTGCTGTCCCTCAGAGCATTACAAAACTATCATATATCATCACTATCCTTATCTATTTCCCTTCTCAAACCTGATACTACTCTGTTTTCTTACCATTCCTTTTATTTATGAGTAATTGAGAATCACTACGGCTGTTTCCTATTTTTGGTGTTCATAATTGAGTTTGTTAATTGCTTGCACAGCATATATTTGTTATGATTTGGGTGCTGTGTTGGGATGCCTTCCGTCTGCCCCCTTCTTTACCATGCTCTGGCTCTAGGTAGCTGCTTTGTCTTGCTACACAAGTGGGCTTTCTTGCCTACTGGCTTCTGTTTGGGCCCAGATGATGGGGGACATTGTCAGCGGATCAGAGGAAGGAGGGAGGCAGAGGTTAGGGTACTTTCTTCTTCCCTGTGGGTATTTCTGCTGCGTAGCTGCATCATTTTATTAAAGGCCACTGTGCCCATCCAGTTGCCCCCTTTGTTTAGGTCCTGCTGACCTCTCCCTCCCCTCCCCTGCCCTGCACTGCCTGTGGGCCGGTGTTCTGGGCCCTGCTGTTGCTAACCCTGGGAGCCTATCCTCTCACTCGGGATTTCCTCACAGCCACCTGCAGTTTGTAAACAGTCTCTTTATTAAACTACCCAAATTGAGTGTGCCATCTGTTTCCTATAGCAATCTTGACTGATAAATGCACTTTAAAAGATTTTAGAGTCTGTCAGTGACTATTATAATTCCAGTTCTAAAGTGGATTAGCAGTAGAATAAGGAAAAAAATAGTCTGACAATTTCATGAATTTTTTCTCTTGGCTGATGTGTGATTTTATTTTTAATTTCTCCATAAGATGTTTTTGATTATTTTCAACCTGTTTATTGAACAATCACTATGGCACTACCCATTGTTTTAAGCATTGTAGGGAATTCAAAAGTAAATGAGACACACATGCTCAGTAATTCTGCTGTAAGGCAGTTTGTAATGGGTTTCATGTGAGAGGTGCAAAGTCCTGTAGACTCAGAGGAGGTTGTTCCGTTTGACTGTCTGCCGCAGGGTTGAGGGGAGAGTGTTTCCTGTGTCCTGCCTGGCGAGACCTCCACTCTGTCCTTGCTTCTTACCTTGTCACTCCGTCACCCACACAGACTGCTTACACGATCAGGCCCCAAAGTAATAATAACCAGCACTATTTGAAGTTCGTTATATATGCCTGCTCTGGGTGCAAAATGTATATTCACTCAGTGAATCCTTCCAACGTTTCTGCTAAGTGCAGGTTCTGTTATTAGAGAGAGTTGGAATTCAAACTCGGGTAGGCTGGCTCCCTGGTTTAGGCTCAGGATTACCACAACCACCGCACCACTGTGTTTATTTTACTAAAACAAAAAATAAAACAGGCAGAAAGAAGAGCTCTGTTGTATCAGCAAATCTACAAACCTGAAAGAACAATTTTAGTAGAATGGTGGGAGCAGAAGCCAGCTTTTCAAGGACTGAAATGTGAATGGGTCACACACAAGGAGATGGATGTAGAGACTGTGACATTATCCCAGATGTGTCCTTGGAACACTGTCTCTGTGAAATGAATCTTGCTGAATAACAGGTTTAGTGGCTAAGTAAATTTGAGAAATGCTGAAAGCCATATGTAGTGTGTATATATATGGAAAGGAAGTTTCCATCTGCTGGCCTAGATTTTTACTAAAGCATTGGTTTTCAGACTCTGACCTATTTCACAATCACCTGGAGAGCTTGCTAAAACAGATTGCTGGCACTGCCTCCAGAAGTTCTGATTTCATAGGTCTTGGGTGGCTCCTGAAATTTTGCATTACAAGTTTTTAGGTAACTCAGAAGCTGCCAGTTCCGGGAACTGGGGAATTTCGTTTTGAGAGTCACTTCACTTGAATAAAATTCAACTGTTAAGAGTGGCAGGCATAGTTAAGATTTTGAGCAACATAGAAAATAGCCATTGTCGGGTAACAGTCAGAAATAAGAGCTGGCTAAGAACATCAAGGAACTCTGAGAGTGAGAGAGCATTACTTTGTAGTGGGCACAAGCAGCTAGTCTTAATGGTTTTTCCCTAGCAGTTTGGCCTGAGAGCAGGACCAGGAGCAGAACTACTGGCACTTAGTACAGGCTTTTGAGTGAATCCAACAGGCTGCTAATGTCAGATATTTATAAAGTCTAGCACCAAGCACTCTGTCTTGCTTTGTATTACCGTGATGAGTGTAAGATAGTACCTTTATCATCTGTCTTTAACCCCTTAGTTTTGTTTCTATGTTTATTATTTATGATTTGTTAATTATTCTTAGTTTAAAACATTGTTACATGGTAGTTAATAGGGTGTTTAGAATGCCAAACTAAATGTCTATGGCATTTCATGTTCTGAACTGATTCTGTCAATTATAGCGAATAATGTTTTGGCTGTGGGCAAATGACTACCATGTCTTTTGTTTTCGAGTTTGGAATTTTTTAAATAGAAGAATTATACATTTCCAGTCTTCCCCTTATGAACGTAATTGTAAAGCCATAGACTCTTTTCAAATTACATTTTGAGAGAATCTTTAGTCAGGTTTCTGCCTAAGGATATAGTCCCATGCGGTTCTTTTTAAGTAGCTAGATATGAATTGGCAAAGACAGGCCTCTGGAGCAGGGTTCCCTAGGCGCCCCCCCCCCCCCACTCTCCCCCATTTATGGCCTGTTAGGAACCAGGCCGCACAGCAGGGGGTGAATGGCAAGCAAGGGAAACCTCATCTGTATTTGCAGCTCAGCTCCACCTCAGATCCTTAGACATTAGGGTCCCTTGTGCCAAAGAGGTTGGGGACCACTGCTCTACAGGGCTTGTAGCATTTCTGATAGTAAGTTGTATTACCATTCCTGGGTGTCTACACTTTTCTGGCTTTGCCTCTGAAATGTGTTTATAATGAGATTGTGTTGTAGCCTCGGCCTCACGTGTGTGAGCTGGGAGCCACAGGCAGTGTTGGGAAACACGCTTGGAGTATGTGATAGGAGAGGAAAAGGCGGGGTCCTTTTTCTTGTCTTTCCTCCTCCTCCTCTACCCACTTCAGTGAGCGGGTAAGATTTGAGAAGGATGTTTCCTTCTCTGAATTCTCAAGTCTGTCAGGCTTTTTGAAGCGAGATACTTTGTTCTTTTCAGTGTTATAATTGGTTACTCTTTAAAATAATATAATTTTGGAAACTTGCAGAATTGGTGATATTTTTATAGCTTTACTGAGGAATAATTAAATAACGTACATATTTAGAGTCCAATTTGATGAGTTTTGACATATAATCTATATGTCAAATATCTATACTATAATAAGATAGTGCACGCACATTTTCATCATCTCCAAGAGTTTTCTTGTGTCCATTTGTGATGCATCTATTGATCTGCTTTCTGTCAAAAGTAAAGATAAGTTTACATTTTCCAAAAATTTGAAAGCGTGAAATCATACGACATGTACTTTTGGGAGTGGGCGCCTGACTTCTCTAATTCAGCATAATTATCCTGAGTTTATTCATGTAGTTTATTCATGTTATATCAGTAGTTCCTTTTTATTGGTGATGAGTCTTCTACTTGGATATTCCCAAATTTACCTGTTTACCGTTACTGGACATTTGGATTGTTTTCAGTTTCGAGTTATTAATAAAGTTGCTGTGAACATTTGTTTACAGATCTGAGTATAGACATGTGCTTTTATTTTCTAGGGTAAATACTTAGAAATGGAATGACAGGGTCATATGCTAGGAGTAATTTAAGAAACTGCCACCTTTCTTCCAAAGTGCTTATACCATTACTGTTTTACATCCTTGAATTCCAGTTGTTTCACATTCTCACTAATGAATAATATTCTCACTAACAGTGATATATTTGTCTTACTGTTAGCCATTCTAGTGGTATCTGTGGTTATCTATACAGTGGGGTCTCTGTGTTGTTTTAATTTGTGTTTTCCACCCGACTAGTGACATTGGGCTGCTTGGTTGGTGAAGTGTCACCAATTTTCTGCCCATTCGTAAACAAACTTTTTTTGTCTTTTTTATAATTGAGTTTTAGGAATTCTTTTTATATTCTGAACTCTCCTGTTTTGCAAATACTTTTTATCAGTTGGTAGCTTACCTTTTCATTTTTTAAGTTTTTTGAAGAGCAGTAGTTTCTGATAAATTTGTCAAATTTTATTTATTCTCTTTATGTTCTTATGTCTATTTGAGTTCTTCATTGTTTCATTTCTTTAATTTGTCTAAAAAGTTAAATATCTCAGATTCTCATGGTTTAGCCATGGTAGGAGAGGGACATAGGAGGCAGCTGTAAGGCTAGAGTTGTATCGGCTTTATATTTTTGTTACTGTTGTTATACGTTAATACCAAATTGTTCATGATACAGTAATTTTTATTTGTTCTTTTTGGTTGATTTTAAAACCTGTCAGGGATCTGTAAACTTGCTCCTGATTCAGTTCGTTTGTTTTCCAGAAACAGGGAACGGAGGTTTATAAAGGTTACATGGCTGTGCTAATGGTTTATAATTTCATGATCATTCCCAGACCAGAAATTCCTGAGTCCTCTTCACATCCCATTTCACTGTTTGTTCCCCTATGAGGTGTTGTTCTTTATGATGCTGTTGCTAAGATTTTACTGCATACTATGACATACTTAAATAAATTTAGTCTTCATTGGTTGCGTCTTCATTTCTCATTGTGATAAATATCCTCATTGAAAGCAGTATTATTAGAACTAACTAGATTAGTTTTTCTGAGAGAATCATTTCCCCCTTAACATTTTATTAAGTGAAGATGTTGATTTTTAACACTTTTGTTTTTTTAATTCTTTCCAAAGGTCTGTAAACAGATTTGGCTAGGATTATTTGATGATAGATCTTCAGCAATTCCAGACTTCAGGGATCCACAAAAAGTGAAAGAGTTTCTACAAGAAAAATATGAAAAGAAAAGATGGTGAGTGAATAGTTTGTATTTAGAACAAAGGCTCCCTAAGTCACATTACTTATGGGTAAGATTAGTTTGACACAAGTAAGGAAGAGGGGAGGGAGGGAGAAAGAAGGAAAGAAGTAGGTAGATAGAGGAAATAAGGAGATAGATAGGTAGAAGTATAACCTTTATACTTTGGCTTTTTATTGGATTTGGTTTGCAAAAACCTTTACTTCTACTTTATCTTAACTCATCTGCACCTAGCAGCAGTCTATTTCTTATAATTACTAGGCCTCCTACTTTTTTTTGGAAATTTAGGATCCTTTTCTAGCCCTTCTTTAGACATTTTTAGTCTTATAAAGCCTCCCTTCCTAAAATTTTTATTCATTTAGCAAGTATTTATTTAGTATCCTCTATATACCATGCACTATGTTTAAAGCTCTTGTATAGTCCACTTATAATCCATTCACTTAATTGAGTCTCATAGTAGCTCTTTGCTCAAAATATCCCGTATTTCCTACCCAAGAAATCATTTTACCACGTGGTTAAGGGAGCAGTTGTACTCCCATAATTAAATCTATTAGATGCTAATTCTTAAAAAGACATTACAGTATGTTGGACATATGACTTGTAAACCCTTTAAAGCAGAGCAGGGAGGATGTCCTTAGAGTTAGTGTTTAATTACTTTAGGCCCTTAATTTTTAGCTATATGAGCACAATTTACTAAGACTTACTAATAATGAACTCTTGGTTGTTTCTTTATCAGCATTTAATAGTGGGTAAGAAGGTGAGGGAGAGAATCACAGATAATGGAAATAGAGAATAAAGAAGTAAGTGGCCTGTTGTTTTCCTGAGGTGCTGTGTTTTAGCAGAGAGATGATATAGCCAAGAGCCTGTTTTGGTCCCGAGGGAATGCTTGCTGTCATTTATGCATGAGAAGCATCTCTGATTTTTATACTCTGCGAACTTTGTGTTCTTACTGTTCTCTGGAGGCTTTCTCCCCAGCTCCACAAGCTGAAATTAGCCAGGGCTATATTGTAGTCATCAGCACTAGATACTTTAGATGTGAGTATAGATCAAACATTCTAGTAAAATTTCAGTGCAGAAAAGGGGAGAATTTTAAAAGGCAGGGTGATATTACAAACATGGTATCATAAATGGGTCTTAGAATGAAATATGTGTATAATTATACTTTTTATCATATTAGTTCCTAATTTTCTAGGCCTGCGATTAAGACCTTCTTGTATAGTCTTGCCTAATTTTTGATTTTCCAACAGTTTTATTTCAACCAACTCAGAATGTTAGTTTGAATAGGACTTAGCTGGGACTTTAAGATAGTTTAGCTTCAGTTAACAAGTTCACAAGAGAAAACTGTGTGACCAAGAGTTGATAGAATTAAAACCCCCCGCGCATTTATAATAATAATAGTAGTAGTGGTATACAGCAACAAAATTCATTCGAACCATAACCCAAATAACCGTAAACTTTAAATAATTGAAATTTGTATTATTTTTTTTTTTTGTCCTGGGAAACAGGGTATTAGTAAGAAGAGTAACAACAAATGCACACTTTAATTGTGAGAGGGAGTGACCAGCATTCAGTAGGGCCAGAACCTGTTGTGCACTTGGAACACGTGCCCTAGTGCACCCGTGACGTGTCACTAGCGAGCAGTGCCGTGGGCACTGAATGCGCCGTAAGACCTGTCCAGATGCAGACTCCCTAAAAACCCTTACTGTTGGCGACTGTGTGTAGCACAGTGAAGCCATTGTCATCTGCAGGAGTTTTGAAATTGTTCTTTTGACCAGATTTCAAACTTACTTCCTATGTTATACAGGTTTAGCTTACTGTTAAAATCAGATGAGTCTTTTGAACCAAATACTATTATCTGGTTTTATCCTTTGATAAGATGTGGCCGTACTCAAAAATTGATACAGTGATATGCCAAATTATGGGAGAAATAACTTCTTCTGTTCGTTCTCATATTCTGTCATCTCTCCCATTTACTGGAAAAAATGAAGCAGTTTCATTGTTTGTGATTATTATATAATTTGATAGTAGCTAACTCTTATGTAGCTGTCATCTGTACCAGTATTTTATAAATGTTAACATAAATTTATACCTCTCAGCAACCATTTCTTTACTTTATAGATGAAAAATCAGAGGCACATGAGGAGTTGAAGTAGTTTGCTTTAGGTTTCATAGCTGTTGAGTGGTGGAGCTGCAATTTGAACTACGTCTCGAGTAGATAGGTGCTCTTAACCATTCTTTTGTTTTTTTGCACCTCCTCGATATGGAGGGTGGGGAGAAGGGTAGGATAGGACAAAACCAAGAATACAGAACAAGCGCTCTTAACATGATCCCAGCCCTAGCGATCAGCATTGCCAGTATTCTGGCATTATATTCTTACTGCCTTTCTTTTCTTACTTTAACTCCTTTTCTCCTGTGAATCTCATATTTATATGACTGGGATCAAACTGGAAAGACCCATACAGTAAAATGGACATCTTTTCCTGTCAAAGAAAAGCTGTGTGGTATTATATTAAATGGGTTTATGAGTGTCGTTTAATTCCTACTGGCCAGTATCTTATGCTGCTATCCATTCTGAAGTATCTCCCAGAATTCAAGAACTGGCTAATCCAAGGGCTCCTGTACATATTATATACTATGATCCAGAGATGTTCAACGTCAAGCCAGCTGCTTTGAAAGCACAGTGTTCTCAGAGGATCCAGAAGTTAGCAGAAACTCTTAGGCGTTAAATACAGAAAGCCATATCAGTCAAACTCTAGTTATGAATCTAGAAGACGTTAGATGACTTAATTCCTTACTCTGGTACTGCCAGTTTTCATTCCTCGCAGAACACCAAAAACATACGAGACACCCAGGGAACACCACTCTGACCTTCAGTTAATAATTGCTGCTATTACATGTAATCATGTGTTTAACAACTTTGGGGACTCCAGCAGGCAATAGAAGAGAAAATGATAAAACAAACACACACACACACACACACACACACACACACACACACACCCACCCACCCACCCACCCACCCACCCACCTAGTGAATGCCTAAGGATGAACTTCTGCAGGTGGTACTTTGGGACACAGAGCACACCTATTTATGCATTTATTTTAATAGACTAACAAAATTTGTAACATTTACGCTCAGATAAAATGTGCACAAATTAGGTTACAAGTGTTTTCTATATCTCCTTTTGTTAATTGCTTCTGTTTAAAAATTGGGTTGTTGATCTTATTCTTAGATTTGTAATAAGCGTTTTTGTTTTAGACTATTCACTGTAATATAATAATGTTTCCTCTTACTGCTTTGTTTTCAAATGTTACTTATGATATTACAATACTTTAGTTTTTAAAAATTATCATTAACTATCATGATAGGTCCTCTTTTTAAAAAAGCAGTTTTTATGTTTATCTTAGAAAAACTAAGTAAATGAAAAAAGTTTAGTGTTTGTTTTCATTATTAACAGTCTTGTACAAAATTAGAGTTCAGCTTGTCATTTTCGATTGTAGTATTTCCTATATTTTTCTTAGTTAACTGCCTGCTCAACTTTTCTTGTGTTTTAGGTATGTTCCACCGGAACAAGCCAAGGTGGTGGCATCAGTTCATGCATCTATTTCAGGATCCTCTGCCAGTAGCACAAGCAGCACACCTGAGGTCAAACCACTGAAATCTCTTTTGGGAGATTCAGCACCAGCACTGCACTTGAATAAGGGCACACCTAGTCAGGTGAGTACCCATTAAGTCTCTGTAGGGGATTCTACTTAAAGGAAGACTGAGTGTCATGAATTTGAGAATTCTTTAAGATGGAAGCATAACCTCATAGGCCAGTAGTGTTATGTACGAATGGCTTACTGCGCATTGAAAGGTTGTTGGTTAAATGGTTGGAAAGTGTATCTGTTTGCTCCTTTGCTGTTACGAATATGAGTTTCTTTGAATTCTCCATTGTTTTGTAAAGATATACAGGAATGTTGCTATAACTGTCATAAAGCATACTGTTAGTAAAATATGAATCTGCGGTAACCATCAGAGTTAGAACAATACAGCGTCTGTCATGTACTTTTGCAGGAAAGGATTTCTCAAACAGTAGAATTTTCCCCCATGCTTGATTGTAAAGCACGTTTATCATGGAAACACACAGGACTTTGCATTATGTATCTTGTTCTAAAAAACTGAATACACCAAAGTCTTTCTAAGTCGGTACCTAAAGTTTGTACTTCTGAACTTCATTACAGTTGACTGAGCTATGACAGATCTGTTGCGTGATACTATAACATCTACACAAGAATGGTTCTGAGGTGCGGTACTATTTGAATTAAATTCCACTCTTTTTAATCATGCACACTAGGGCAGTGGTCCCCATCCTTTTTGGCCCTGGGGACTGGTGCTCTTAAGAGAATCTAACGCCTGAGGAGCTGAGGCGGTGATGCTAACGCTGGGGGAGGGGCTGAAATCCAGATGGGGCTTAGCGCTCCCTGGCCCTCCGCTCATCTACTGTGCGGCCTGGTTTCTAACAGACCAGGGACCTGTATGATCTGCTGCCCAGGGGTTTGGGGACTCCTGTACTGGAGCATCTTTTTACAAAAGGTTTGTGTGAAAAGTGAAAAGAGTTAATTAAGTCAGCATATCTTAACTCTTCCTCTGAATACAGATGTGTCTGTGAAAGCATCTCTGTCTTAGCAGCAAGACCATTTTGTGTCATGAGGTGTAACAATTGTTGTAATTATATTTTTTTGCTTTTGACTCTGTACTTAAAATTGAGAGATAATTTGGGAATAGATGTTTTTTGCTTTTCAAAAAATAAAGTATTAAAACTATAAATAAAAGATATAGTTCTTAAACTGTGTCTTAAGCTCAGTGAATTGGGAATATTGTTATAAAAATTTAGCAGATCTAACTAGAAACACTTCATAGCTAACATGTGGTTTACAGTCCCCTGTTGTAGGTCGCTCTCAAGGACAGCAACAGGAAAAGAAGCAGTTTGACCTTTTAAGTGATCTTGGCTCGGATATATTTGCTGCTCCAGCTCCTCAGTCGACAGTTACAGCCAATTTTGCTAACTTTGCACATTTCAACAGTCATGCAGGTAAATGTTTTTCCCTAAGAGCTTTTGCCAGAGATGTCTATAAAACACCAAGGAACAACCATTTAAATTTAAATTTAAATACCAATAAACATATCCTGTTGAGAATGTTTGATCACTCGACTATTGAGGTTTAATATGTAATCGTGTGACCATGGTGCCTTTTAATCATGAAAGAGACTGTACTTATTATCATATTGATGTGACCTCATTTCATAGAAAAATGGGAAAAGAACAACATATTTTTTTTTATCCTTTGATATGGACAATTTCAGATATTCAGAAGTGACCAGATAACATAATCTATGTGTACCCACCACTCATGGCTCATCTAGTTTTATTTCTCATTTTATTCATTTCCTCCTCATTATTTTGAAGCACATTTTAGACATATTAGTTTATCCTTATATACCTATTTTATATATATCTATAAAAATAGGAATTTCTTTGTTAAGCATAGTCATGGTAGTATTACCACTCCCTGAATTCATTATTATTCAATTTTTTTTATTCCAGTTCTCACACGCACACGCACACACACACGCACGCGTCACACAGTTTATTCAAATCAGGTGTATACATGGCACTTGTAAGATACTTCTCTTAGTCTGTAGGTTTTTCCTCCATCCTTTTTTTCTCCTAATTTATTTGTTAAACAAACCAGGTTATTTGTCCCGTTGAGTTTTAAGCAGTCTGATTATCTATTGTGCCAGTGTGGTGTTCTTTATTAGGTTCTTCTATGTGTTTACTGTCAGTTGATAGAAATTTGATTGGTTGCAGGTTATTTACAAAGAGGGCGGTGATGGTAGAGGCAGGCCTACTTACTTAGGGTTTAAGAGGCACATAATATTGATTATCTGTGTTTGTAATGTTAGCGGTTGCCTAATGCTCTGGGATCTGTTATGCAAAATTGTGATAGTCTGAATTTATCATTCCTTCATTTATCAGCTGAAGTACTTTTTAAAAAAACTTTGTCATCTTCTACAGAGACGTGCATGTAGTTAGAAACATAATTTTTCTACAGAATTTAATAGTTATTTTGCCTGGTGATAAACATGTTACAGCACCTACATACTACAAACTGCAATTAATTTTTGTCATGTCCTGGTGATGTCAGACTAAATTGCCTTGCCACCCAGTAACACAAATGAGTAGTATTCTTCAGTGCAGGAGAGACCATGGTGCCTTTTGTAAAGGGGATGTTCTCATCTCCTGTTGCCACATGGAAATACAGGTTCAGGATTATTAAATATATTAATTTTCTTTCAATTGAAGCAAGAAATCTTATTGTGAAATATTCTCATTTTAAATGTTGAGAATTGATGAAAAAATTTAAAATATTGTATAGTTGAAACAAAGTTTATCTCAGCTGAATTTGATGGGGGTTGTTAGTTTCCACCTTCTGGTTTCTATTTGTCTTCCTTTCTCATGAATACTTGTTTCTCATGAGGAAACACAGCTCTCAGCAGAATTTGGGCTCATTCACTGGTGCCTTAAATTCTAAAGTTAGTTGACTCCTTTGTACTTTTTGAAATAAGATTATTTAATACGTATCTTTACTATTTTGTCACATTCTGTTTGTGTAAAGATTGCCTACAGACTAAGATAGTAATTTTTGTATTACTGAATTTATTAGTTGCTTAATTTCTAAAGTTGTGTTTACCAAAGTTTCATTCTATAGCACTTAGACATTTTAAAAGTTTCTAAAATCGGTTGTTGGAGATAATGAATAAAGTGTCTACAAATAAAACTCATAGAAATATTACAAAACCCTGTCTTAACCATAATGAATAGGCGTTTGATTAATGTGTTTGGTGTGCTAGTTGGAAAACATTGGGAAAATAAAAAATTGATAAAATAGATAAAAATTTGATAAAATAAAAATTTGACTAACAATGGATTACATCAAACTGATTTTTTTCCTAATGATGTTAGATACTTGTTGCATGTATATTTTCTCCGTATGATATTCTAAATATAAGTTAAATGTAGAATATAATACTACATATTCTAGTATTATATACTACATATTCATATCTTTTTGAGGTTATAAGTGATAAACTAGCTTAGGGACCCAGTTCTTATTTTTACAAGGGACAGATGTATTTCATTTGTTCTCAAATGTATAATTAAATTGTTCAAAGAAATTAGAAACTTACCTTTTGGAATGTAACCCATTCTTAATTTGATAACTTCGTATTCCATGTTCTCTGTTTGGTTTGTAGTTTTATTATCTATATGAATATTACATATTTTGGACTTGTACACTAATTTTGTCTTTTAGTAGAATTTTCTTCTTTTTGGCCTAGTATTTCAAAGCTCTTAAATAATTTATTCTTATTCATAAATTGTAGAATGTGCTGGATTTGCAAGTAGATACTATCTAGATAATCTTCTCATTTTGCTAGTGAGAAACTGGTAGAGCCAGAACAATTGGGGGCTTGTCCGAGGCTATATACATACAGTTACTTATGTTAGGATGGACTTCTCTGATTCTTAGCTCAGATTCCCTTTACACTAAACTGTACTTGCCTACTGTCATTCTCAGCAATACTAAATGGTAACTGTTTAAACTTGTATTATATTTTTTATTTAAACCTGTACATATAGTCCAAAATGCTTTCAGGAAATTAAAATTTTAATTTATTAGTATTTCATTGCGACATAAGATCGCAGGGTATCCAGAAAATACAGAATATTGTTAAGCAGGAAGCAGCCTTTTATATTAGGTATTTCTATAGAGTGTTTGAGAGCTGGGACAAACGTGTTTAAAAACGGTTTTTAAGAACCAAGTGTGAGCAATGACTGGTGGGATAGCACCCCACATTTCAGAAGCGCTAGGTGTGGGTATGCAGGAAGAGAATGCATAGGTATCTAGTATCTTGTCTGTTTTAGGTATATTTCCTCCTCTACTGTCATTCTCGGATATATACAAAACAGTATTGTATAAAATGCTCTAAGTTTTTCTGATTTTCTTTTAACATTGTTTGCTTTGTTAATGGGAAAATATTTTGTTTAGTGATTATTTTTTTTGGTTGTTAACAAGTAGAATACATATATTCATTGCAAGAACTTGGTCACCTTGGAAAACAAGGAAATGATACCTGTATGAAATCTTACTACTTTAAGTTAATTGAAATGCAGATTTTTTTTATGTATGTGGTATCATTTAACAAAGTGGCAGATGAAAATGTATCTGGAATTTATTAACCTGTTTATCTTACTTTGTCATAAACATTTTATATAGGAGTGGCTATTTTTTTTATATGAAATTTTTAGTGGTTGCATCATATCCTTCATATGCTCCCTCATTACTTCACTTATTGCTGGCCATTTCAGTTTTACTTGTAATTTTTACTAGTTCTCGTTGTTTCTTACATTTCAATGTGTTTGAAATGGCAGGCTTCTAATAGAATGCGAATATCTTTAGTTTATTTGGCAGTCGTTTCCTACTTGTTATACATTTGTGTATTTTTTTTAATTTTATATGCCATGGTGTTACATAGTAAACTTAAAAAAAAAACTTTAATGTAATTAAACTGTCATTATATCAATATTTTAGATTCATCCAGCTGATGAATCACTCATTACCATTTTAAATCTGAATTTCCAGAATGTATCTTATATCTTAAGTTTCTATTTGCTTTATTATAACTCATATATTTAATGTTCTTAATTCAGAATTTTCTTTAATGGAGTAACATTTACAGTACTATTCCTGAGGTTACTCAAAGGATATTGTGTACAAATTTATTATTGCATAAAGTGTTTTGGAAATTTTGGGATAAAGTGCTTGAAATTGGGCTAAATACATGCTGGTAGGATTGAAAATCTGATTTCTAAATGAATTCTCCTTAAAGTGAGTTCTGAGATGTAGAAACTTCATAAAATTCTTAAATTCATTTGTCATATTTTTCATTTATAGTTTTCATATTCATTAACATATGTTGTTCCTTACCATTTACAGCTCAGAATTCTGCAAATGCAGATTTTGCAAACTTTGATGCATTTGGACAGTCTAGTGGTTCGAGTAATTTTGGAGGTTTCCCCACAGCAAGTCACTCTCCTTTTCAGCCCCAAACTACAGGTAGAGCTTCTCCAGCATTATGCTTAAATGTTTAGTTTAAAAAATGAAGTAAAACTCTAGATGTAGATTCAAAAATTACTCTCAACATAAATCCTATAATTATCTGATTTTAAAATAGTTCTCTCTTACAAAGCTCTGGGGAAACCTGAAATCTTTATTTTTTTCTGTGTTCATTTGTTTTTCTGAACTCTGGTATGTTGTCTAATTCACAGCATCTAATCTTTTCCTGCACACGAATCTTCCTTAAACTTCTTATACACAGAGGGAGTAAAGTACTAAAGTGTTTTAGGTTCATAAAACACATTGATTCAGGCTGTAAGTACAGGAAGCTAATTGATTGCTTCCATAGAACTAAAAGTATAAGTAATTTTCAAGGCAACAAGCTTGAAAAAATAAATATATTTAGTCAAGTGTAGGTTATTTAACCTAACTTTAATCAAACATAGAAATAGTTTTCTGTGCAGGAATTGGTCTTTAAACATTGAATACTCTGCCATAAACTGTATTGTTTTCAGACACTCATTTAACCCTTGTTTAGATCTTTGGCTATTTACTTTTCTTTCGACTTTAACTTTGTGTACTGTCTTTAAGCCTTTTTTTTTTCAATTTTCTTTTTTTTTTCTTTAAATGTCATCATTTACATAATTTCTGGCTGTCCAGCATTTAGAATGCTTTCATCTAGCTGCAGCTTTGGTGAATTTTCTTCAGCTTTTCCTCTCCAGGCTACCAACAGTAAGTTTTGTTGTTAAGTAGGCATCTTTTGCTAATTTGTATGTTTTGTGCTGTATTTCATGGAGTTTTCACTTGTAGAATGTTAATCATTTTTAAATAATAACCTTTCATAAATGCTCACTTTCACTCCCCTCTTCACTATTACTAAACACAATAGTGTACAATAAGAGTTAGTTGATTTAATAATTCTGTTCTTAATAATGTGAAGTAAATTTCATCATGCAAACTTTGAAAGCTTTAGTATGTACTTTGTTCACCAGCTACTTATATAGTAGATCACATTCATTAGTTTAAATCAAAAACAACCAGAATTTTAGTTTTGAGAGAAATTTTATCAGTATATGTTTTAGAATGTTTAAAAAACTAATTGATAGAATTTTTTGTTTGTTTAAAGAGGGGTGTATCTCTCCTGTTTTTAAAATATCTATGTCTGCTTTGCTATCACTTTACAATATAACTGCATATGCTGTTTTGATTGCTGAAACTAATGCGCAGGCATAAAGAGCTGGTATCAAAAGTGTAGGATCCAAAACATAGAATGAAATATCTAGCTTTAATCTTTTGGTAGTACTTTAAATAAGTGTCTAGATTACAGAACAGACTTTAAATCTTAGCAAGATATATATATATATACACAATAGGGACCTTTAGGAGAGTTGTGCTCTTTAGAGTCAAAAATTGCTATATTTATTTTTATATTTTTTACTATAATTTTATTTTTGAACTATATGTAATAGGGTATGATTTTACTATGGATTTTATGGTGTTATATATGTGTAAAATTATGTGAAATAATGGCTCTTCAAGTAAAATAAGTTCGAAGCTCAAAGATTACCTTTTAAGAAATTTTGTATTAAAATAGTACATCTTAGACATTTTAATTTTCTGCCCTGGGATTCATTTCAACCAAGCCTTTATTAGAGCTATGAAAGCTTATAGTGTAAGATACTTTTTTGTAGAGACTCTTTAAGGAGAACTAGTAAAAGGTCATAGTATATAACTTGAATGTTCTATAAAGTTACCAAGTCTCAAATCACGTAGCCTGGAGTTATTCCCCTAAGAATTATTATATTCTTTTCTCCAGGGTAGATAATTACAGGTAGAAACTTGTGATTCTTCATGTTGTCAGCCAGGGCTATAAAAGTCACATGTAGGTGGTTAAAGTTGAATGCCATTTGCCCAGTTATTGTTTTTAAGAATGTAGGATTGCTTATAGAACACTTAATTTAGGAACAAATGATCACATAATCTGTCAGAGGATATTGGGGAAAGTCTAGAAATTTCAAGTGTTCTGTTTATTCTGTTACAGGTGGAAGTGCTGGATCAGTAAATGCTAATTTTGCTCATTTTGATAACTTCCCCAAATCCTCCAGTGCTGATTTTGGAACCTTCAATACTTCCCAGACTCATCAAACAGCATCAGCTGTTAGTAAAGTTTCAACGAATAAAGCTGGTCTACAGACTGCAGACAAATATGCGGCACTTGCTAATTTAGACAATATCTTCAGTGCCGGACAAGGTAATCAAGCTTTAAACAAAACAAATACAAAATTGCATATTAGACTTTTAAATTCAGTTATATTAAAATCTGAGGATGCTGTGCGTTTCTTAGTTGCATAGAAATTTTGTCTAATTGTTCATAACTTTTTGGATCTGAAATATCAGCTATAAAACCGAAGGCATAGAAACTAATTTGGATATCTTCTAGTTTTAAAAGAAAATAACTGACAGAAACTTAATTTTATCTTAGCATGCTTTACTGTTCTAAGGCCATATTGAGTTAGGAAATCTTATTAATATAACAAAGGTTTTTTGGTGGTTTCTATAGTATAGACATTTTGAACTCTTTTCTATTAATATTTTGATATTTATTTTTAAAAACCTTTTTAACAGTGTATTTTTATGCCTAGTTTGGTCTTTGGGCCAATATTTTGCCTCTGAGAATGCATAGTGCAGTGGGGAATAGCAAGGATCTGCTTTCAAGCTGGATTCTGTGTCCTGATCTCTGGACTGCTTTCTCATCTCCAAAATGAGGGTAGTAAATAGCATGGAACCCTGCAGGTGTAGGCATTTTGAACAGTCCTGGACCATACTAAGTGCTCAGTAAATATTTCCTCTTATTACTGTCTCTTTTTCTCATGGACAACCCTGGGAAAATATATCAGGGTCCAGCATTTTATGACTTTATATGTTCACATGAATGAAATGCACCCATCCTAGAGATGTTACGTAGCACTTTTTGAGAATTCTTTTTTTTGTGCCCAGTCTAGACATGTTATTGGTATAGAATCTTAGTTGTCATTATAATTGCAGGATTCCATCTTTACCACAGTGGTATGTATCACAACTAATCTTGTCTAATATTTTCTAGATTCCTTATTAGGTAAGCCTCTGAATCCTGCCCATTTATTTAGCTACATGTCAGTTTTAAAATCACATGTGTTGCATGGCAAATGTGGGTTGATAAGTTGAAAGTATAACTTTTAAATTTTGGGTGTAATTTTTTTTTGTTTATTCACAGGTGGTGATCAGGGGAGTGGCTTTGGGACCACAGGTAAAGCTCCTGTTGGTTCTGTGGTTTCAGTTCCCAGTCAGCCAAGTGCATCTTCAGACAAGTATGCAGCCCTGGCGGAACTAGACAGTGTTTTCAGCTCTGCAGCCACCTCCAGTAATGCGTATACCTCCACAAGTAATGCTAGCAGGTACCTTGTCTTGGTGTTCCTGCTTCGTGTTTTATCTTTTAATCTTTTTTTCTACTCTGAATAGTAATGTTAAATAATGACTATGTGGGGACATAATTTCAAAATTACTGAATATTTTTATAAATTTGAGGAAACTGAGTTTAATTTGCTAATTAAAATACAATCCTTGAATAATTGCCATAATTTTACACTTTTATTTAATCAAAGACTTCGTTACTTTTTTCCATGACCATCTTATGTTACACATCTCAAAATGGACAGTTATATACAGATTTAATTGTATTCAGTAGAGAATGATATATCAGACTATATACTTATAAGGTACAGTTTGCAGTTGTGGAGACTGAACACTGAAGAGAATATGTTGTAGCCTTAGTTGTAAATATACATTTGTAGAAATGTTTGCACCAGAGCCCAACACTAATTCCATATCTCTTCAGTGTGTACTGGAATTTATAAATAGATGTGTCTATTACTGTGTTCAAATATGTCTGGCATGAAGGAATTCTTGGCAGGGGGAAGTTGCATACATTTGAACAACATCAGCTCTTTAAAGACCTTAGAGTTTCAACATCTTCCTTTTAGAGTAAAGGAAACAGACCCTGAAGTACAGGTGACTCACCTATACAGTTTTTTAACCATCTCATTGCTTTTCATTCCTGAAGATTGTCTCTTCTTTTGTTATCCTAGTAGCTTTTTTTGTCCCTTTAGTACCTTTTCTAGAGAGAAATTCTAGGATTGTAACACTAACTGCTTAGGCTCTCAGTAATGAACTTCTCATATGTCAACTGGAAAAATTAAATCCAAAGAATAAAATTAAGAGTGTTTATACATTTTTTTGCTTTGTTAGTTTTATTTACATTAGACATACGCAGTAGTGGACCTTAACAGGCCCTAAAGTCTGGAAACTCAGATACGTAGAACAAAATGGCTTAATGATACCACAGTACAGTGGTCCATGCAATGTTTGGAGTACCTAAGGCCCTTTGAAGGGGTTTGCGAAGTTAAAATTATTCAGTAAGTATTTCTGAATATAGAGTTAGTAATTCTGATCAGTTATTTGTTTTTTCACTGATTTGTATTAATGGTATAAAAACAATGGCAGGTAAAGCTCTCTGGAGCCTTAGCGTGAATTAAGACAGTTGGCACCAAACTGTACAAGTAGTCATCAGATAGTCATTATTTTCTTACCACTATACATTTACTTTTACTTATGAGTAGTCTTGATTCAGTTTTTTTAATATGAATATTCTCAATGAAGCAGTAAAAAACATTTTATTAAATCTTAATCTTTAAACATGTCTATTTTCCCTGTGTTAGACTGTGATGGTATGTATCAGGGAATTCTGCTGCATACTGAGGTATGATAGCTCTAGTGAGGAAAATCATCTTGTTTGGTTGAATTGTGGAATGAAACAGCCAGTCTTTTGGGACCACGGTGATTCAGAGTTGAGTATTTGGCAGATACTTTCTAAAAAATCAAGTATTTAAGTCTGTCACTTTAAGGAAAACAACTGGTAATATTCACACAGTCAAGTAAATTTTGGAAAATTTATTGACATGAGCTTAACAACTTCCCATTACTTTTCTGATCTGATGAGGTGGGTGGTGATATTAATGAAGGTGATTTCTTTTTTCTTTTTTTTTTGCTGAAAGAAAAGTGTTGACATTTGGAAGATTAACATCAAGTATTTTCCAGATGATGTAATACCAGTAAAAGATATTTAAAGTATGAGATAGACTAGTGGATATTAACTTTAATTAAGTACAAAAAAGTTCCCTGGTGATGGTTTCAAATTCCATATTGCAGCTAACCTTTAGGAAACTATTACTGTTGGTTTTGGTATGATATCAAAGAGATTAACAACAATTATCTGAAAAAGCTGTTATTATAATACTTCTGTTTTGTTCACTTAAGTATCAATGTGAGGTCAATTTTTTTTCTCCATAAACTTCACCCTACACAGCATATTATAACAGAATGATCCTTTGTTAGACCAGCCATTAAAAGATTTGCAAAAATACCAAATGGCATTACTCTTCTAATTAAATTCCTTTCATTTTGGAAAATATAGTTATAGAAATGCTACTTATGTTAGCGTGAGTGGCTTCATTGTTATTTTTAAATGAATAAAATTTCAAAATTTTTTTATTTTAATTTTAATACTATACGTACACATATATATTAATATAGCATACTGAAACAAAGCCTCTTTGTGGTTCTCAGTAATTTTTCAGGCTGTAAATGAAATCTAAGACTTAAAGTTTGAGAATGTCTGTGATACACGGCATGTTCATAATTAGCTATTTCCACATTTTTATGGCCACCCTATATAGGTAGATTACCTTTGCTTTTTTTTTAATATGAAGTTTTTTAATATTTGTTTTCAGCAATGTTTTTGGAACAGTGCCAGTGGGTGCTTCTGCACAGACGCAGCCTGCTCCTTCAAGTGTGCCTGCTCCATTTGGAGGTATGTGTTCCTGGTGTGCAGTAGTCCCTTCTTATCCAGGGGTGGGGGTTACATTCCAAGAGTCCCAGTGGATACTTGAAACCATGGGAGGCACCACACGCTATATGTGCTATGTCCTTTTTCTCTGTATACATACCTATGAGAAAATTTAATTTATAAAATTGGCAAGTTCATGGATAGAAGATTGGTTCTTACCGGAGATCTTAGCAACCTTAGCATACTGTTTTTTTTTTTCTCCCCCGTATAAAATTGAGAACTTTTACCTTTTCACTTAAAGAAAGCACTTTAAGGCTTTTCTTTGGTGTATTTGAATTGCTAGCATCATCACTGTTGCATGTAGTTTTTTTTAACACAAGCATTTCAATACAGCACCAGTCAGCGCTAACTGAGTCACATACCTACTAAGTGACTAACAGGTGATAGTGTGTACAGCATGATTCACTGCCCAAACAAGATGGAGCAGGATTCCTTCACATTGCTCAGGATATTGTGCAATTTAGAACTTAACGATTGTGTATTTCTGGAATTTTCCATTTAGTATTTTCGGACTGCTGTTGACTATTAGTAACTAAAACTGCAGAAAGCAGAACTGTGGATAACGGGGTACCCAAGTATGTTTTGATTTTTATAAAGAACCCAGATGTGTGTTCTTTTCTAGGGTTACCAGAAGACAAGCAACAATTTATTATCAGAAAGCTCTAGTTTTCTATTTTCATGTGTGTATATATATATATATATATATATAAACAAATACTTTAAATAATTGATAATATATTTTATAATTTTTTAAAGCTACGCCTTCCACAAATCCATTTGTCGCTGCTGCTGGTCCTTCTGTGGCATCTTCTACAAATCCATTTCAGACCAATGCCAGAGGAGCAACAGGTAAGAAATTAAGATTACAGAACGGCAAGCTTTGGAAAGGGTATTTTTTTGCAAAAAAAAAAAAAAAAAAAGGTGAAGAACATTAGAAAAAGTTTTTTTGTTTTTTTTTAACTGAACTGAATGAGAAGTGGATGGGAAAGTTTATCCATAAAAAAACAAAAACTAGCTGAAAGTTTACAAAATTCTGGAATTTAACATTTGAGAAGAACCTTAGAAGTTATCTAGTGTCCACCCCTTTCCAGTCAGAGCTTTCGTTTTTCAGGCAAGGGAAGGCCAAGCATGGAGGTGAGACTTCTTGAGCCACATGGCCAATTTTTGACAGAGATGGGACTTGAACACAGTAATTCTGACTTATTTGGTTGTCTGGTTTCAGAATTACTGGTTACAACTCAGTCTTGAATAGAAAAAAAATTGTGAGACATTTTTTCATCTGCTTTTGTGAAATGAGATTGCAAGGGATGAATGGACTTTGTTACATGAGGTCTTCATATACAGCAGTGTTTCTACTGCATATCTCTTAGGATGTTAAAATTTAAAAAATTGAGGGAACCTGATTTAATTTGGGGTATAATATTTGACTTTTCTCTTTTGATAACTTTTTTTCCCTTTATTCTTTCTTATCTTTCCCTCTTTTTTTTTTTCCTTTTTGGTTCATACTATAAGCCAGCCATATCATTCTTATATTGTACGTTTTTGATTTTTGTCTTACTATCCTGAACACCAGAGCTATTTGCCAATACCTCGGGATGCCAGCAAGTGCATGGGTATGACTCAATCCCCATTAGAGTTTGTCAGCTTTGTTTTTGTGTATGTTTCAGTAATTTTAGAAGTAAAGCCTAATTCTAGTTCTAGCATATATTGGTGTGAAATACTGAAAGTAAGGTGCTTGTGACATTACCAGTAAATTCGCAACATTAAGAATTAGTAATTACTAGCAAATCTCTTTTTCATTGACAAGATTAAGAATTATGGTATTAGGAGTTTGAATTATAACTTTCCTTTTTACGTAAATGTCTTCAGTTATAATTTGTTGGTACCTTGTATAGTAGTTCATAGGTCCCCAACTTGTGGCCTGTCAGGAACTGGGCTGCATACATAGCAAGAGGTGAGCAGTGGGTAAGCGATGCTTAATCTGTATTTGCAGCTGCTCCCCAGCGCTAGCATCACTGCCTCAGCTCCACCTTAGGTCATAAGCACTTAGATTGTCATAGGAGCACCAGTCCCTGGTGCCAGAAAGGTTGGAGATCACTGTAATAAATGTTTCATAAGCATTTGAATTTCATACATGATTTACTTTTTAAAAAATGGTTTGTTTTAATTCAAGTATACCTAATTGACTGCTTTAAATTTCTCTTGTGTTCTAGACAAAAATATATCATTCATCAGTTTTGATAAATGTAATATTTATAAAATGTATCATGACACCTTGGTTTTTTATATTGCCTCATTTATCTTAATTCTCATCAAATGTTGTAATCACTCTGACAGCTGAGGGAACTGAGGCTCAGAAGAGTTAAGTGAATGTGTTTAGGGTATATCTAGACTTATGTTCAAGTATTTGTTTGTTTGTTTGTTTAATTTATTGGCGAGGCAACCCTTGGTTAATCTCACAGAGTGCAAGGACCTTGTCAGCTTACAATTCTTTATTTTATTTTTTATTTTTTATGCCTACAGCATCTGGACTTTCTGGGTGGTCTCCCATCCAAGTACTAACCAGGCCTGACCCTACTTAGCTTCCAAGATCAGACAGGATCGGGTCTGATCCTGTCCGATAGCATGGCCATCAGGGTGGCATGGCTGTAGATGTATTTATTTATTTATTTTTTATGGAGTAAAGGTGATAGAGATGTACTAAGATTTGTTTAAGTTATTTGCTAGATAGTATTGAGATGTTTGTAGTTATTATGACCCCATTTAATAAGAATGGAAACTCAAATTACACCTTGACCAGGGTTTTGTCAATCCAGCTTCTCTGAGCCTTATTGTCCTTTCTGTAGAATGTGAACAATGTTCTCTCCTGGCAGGGTCATAAGAATCGGATGGCACAAATCGTGGTGCAGGGTCTTCGTATTATTACATATACTTTGCAAACCTCTCTGCTTTCCGTTTCATGACTGTACCTCTGAGTTGGTTCTGTCATCAGAAATATGGGCTTTTTTTTTTTTTTTTTGCTTATTTTATTTAGAGTATGAAAGTCCTTTAAAATTTGATATAAAATATAAAATATACAGTGAATGTTTGGGTACTATAAAGTAATTTTAATATTAACCTAAGCAAAATTTATTGGAACGTAAATCTGTCCACAGATTTTATTTCAGGGTAGACAATTTTGGACTTTTATTATAAACAATTTTTTCCATAAACAATTTTGAATTTATCACATCGATCACCTTTATTAGGCTATTGAATTGACTAAAACTAAATGTTTAAATATATATGTTTCTATTGAAGCTGAAATATAAATAATATTTGACAAATATACTATATTTAGGAATTTTCAGTGTTTTATAACATCAACATTAATAATAGTTCTTTAGGAGACAGTTTTTGTCACTCAAATGTATTTCTATTGTCAAATTCCATTTGAAGTATCTTTTGAAAGAGGGTATTGTATAGTAGCTCTCTGTGAAATGTAAGTTTTATTAATATGTTTCATTCTTGAAACAATTATTTTAATCTCTTTGTTTTCCTGCATTACAAAGCTTTAGGGCTGTAACTTTATGTTATGTAGAAATTTTCGTTAGGAGTTTAGCCAGTATGGCCAAAGATCTTTTTTATTTTAGGAGTCTATTCTATATTGCATTTTTTTCCCATAGCCCTTGATTGCTTAAATCTAATAACCCAAGTATAGTTTTCAATCATTAGGCATTTCTCATATATTCTCAAATATCTCCTTTGCCACTGAATGGTTTTTATTTCCTAACATTCATTTATTTTAATGAAATGATTTTAAAGATTTTTTTTTCTTCAGAGAAATAGACATAGAAATGTAGAACTGAAAGAATTTTAGGAACATCTGCTAGCCTTTTTGTTTTATTACATAAGTGAAAATTAATTTTTTGGCTTTGCCTTAACAGTTCAAAATTACTTAATGTCTAATCTAATGTTAGTGCCCAGAACTCTTCTATAAACCAGCAATATTTCCTTCCAGTACAACATGTTTATAATTTAGTTTTGCTTTGAACAAGCACATACAAATCAGCATTATGTGCTGTTTCTTTTTTATATCTAAATACTCAGTAGGTCCCTCTCATCTGTCTAGTATATTGTAGAAGTGAGGATTAATACAAAAATGGGACAGGCACAAAGGGATGAGGAACAGGCAAGGAAGAAACCTTCAGTAGAAAATGGCATGGATCGTGTGGGGCATGTTCATAGCAGTGATGCCCATGCTCCCCAGTCTTATGCTCAGTTACTCCTAATATTTGGATCATCTGCACTTTTAGCATCCAGTAGAAACAGTAATGTTTAAAAAATTAACACAAGAGAAAAATTAACCTTAGAGCAGTCTAGAGAAAATATTTGCAAATCATATATCTGGTAAGGGGCCTTTCTGGGCTACATGAAGAACTCTTACAACTTAATCATAAAAGACAGCTCAGTTAAAAGATGGGCAAAGGATTTGAGTAGACATTACACCAAAGAATATGTATGGAGGGCCAATGGCCAAATAAGCACATAAGACGTTGGAACATCTTGAGTCATTAGGGGAATGTAAATCAAAACCTCACTAGTGGCTACTTTATACTCACTGAGGTGGCTGTAAACAAAGAGAAATACTGGGTTGAGGAAATTAGAGACCTGATACATTACTGGTGGGAATGTAAAATGATGTATAACTTTTTTGAAAATAGTTTTGTAGTTTCTTAGAAAGTTAAGCATAGAGTTACCATATGACCTAACAGTTCTACTCATAAGAACATACCCACGAGAAATGAAAACATAATATCCACACAAAAACTTGTACATAAGTGTTCATAACAACGTTATTCATAATAGCCCCAAAGTGGAAACAACCCAAATATCCATTAGCTGATGAATGGATAAACTAAATGTGGTATAGCCATAGAATGGAATTTGTTTGATAATAAAGGAAATGAAGTACCGATTCCTGCTACAACATGGACGAACCTTGAAAACACTAGGCTGAGTGAAAGAATCCTGTCCCCAAATTCTATATTATGTATGACTCCATTTACATGCCATATCCAGAATGGGCAAACCTATGGAGCCCGCAAGTAGGTGGGACAGAATGTGGAGTGACAGCTGCTAGGCATGGAATTTCTCTTAAGGGGAATGAAAATGTCCAAAAATTAGATTTTGATGATGGTTGTACAATTCTGTGAACATATTAAAATACATTGAAGTCTACCCTTTTAAGTGGACAAGCTGTGTGATATGTGATTTATATCAAACTGTTTAAAAAGATTCTAAAAGTTTTTAGAGCAGCCTGAGACTAGAGCTTAGAAAGGCATTACTGTTGCAGACTAATATTGGCAACAGTCACTGATAACTAAAAGTCAGTTTTTGCCTAAGTATGTTTAGTAGAACATGTATCCTGAGTTGTTAACAGTACTCTATAGAAAAGGATTATATGCCCGAATACATGCGGAAAATGCTGGGATAAACAAAACTTAACCAGCATTACTAATGCAGGACTTTTCAGAGCCTTTAATATGTTCTAAGAAAGGAGGTAAAGTGAACAAACTTGTTTACCACAGAACCCTTCTCCCTCAATTAACCTTTTGTTGAATTCAGAACATAATATAGAAAACCATCTTTTCAAATTAGTGAGAAAAATACATTCATTGAATCTTCACTACACAGCACTTTAAAAATTCATTGTTACATTTGATCTTCACAGCATCTTTGTAAATAGGTACTATTATTTCTGTCCCTCCATGCCCCATTTACAAATGAGGACACTGAGGCTTGTGGAAGTTAAGTAACTTCCCATGTAGTTAGAAAATGACAGAACCAAAACTCACAACCGCACCAATATTTCAGCCTCCCTGTCTCCCTAAATTTAATGGGTTTAAGTATACTAATTTAAAATGCATGTACATATATTTTAGAAACAGTTCCACTCCAGATAGTTAAACACAAAAGGTTCTGTTACATAACAACTGAAATTTGTTTTCTATTAATTACATTTACTTAGATGTACTCTCTGACATGAATCATGCCAGGTGGGTAAGATCTGCTCAAGATGCATTTTTTTTTTCTCTCCTCAGCCATTATATTTTAAACTAGAGGTGCCTTTCACCTTTCTAATGAACGACCTTGAATAACTTTCCCCTCATAGTACTTACCTAGTTCACTTCCGTTATCTTCATGCATTTCCAGTTAACGTACTGGAGTTGTAAATAAAACACGCCTTATTCAGGTGCTCTCTCCAAGATTTGACTTTTTAGATGCTAATGATAGATGCTAGATCATTTTAGATGATCCTGTGAATTGCATTTTTGGGTATAACTCACCAGGCATATGATGTCTTTTTATGGATCTAAGTTGTACCTTCACATGAAAAAAAGTGTTTATTTTTAAAAATGGACTTCATAAATGTCTCTTCATTTGGTATTTATTATTCTAATTTCCCCTTTATTTCAAACTGTAAATATTATGGTGTCATGAATATAGTTGAAATACAAAGACTGTGGATATGTTTTTATAATGTGTTATGCTACCCACTTTATAACAGTACATTTTAATTTTAGAACTTTTTAATGAACAGACTTACTTTTATTTGACAATAATTACCATAAGTTAATTGACATTGGTCTCTTTATGGCTTCCCATAAGGCCTTTCTGGAGCAATGCATTCTCAAGTGTTTCCTCACGCTCATTTTGGTAGGTGGCCACAACTACTGTCTAGATTTACATGGCGGTTTGTCTACCTGCTTGTGGAAGCTTCTGCTAGTGTTCTGGATCCCTGCATGTGGAATTTTTTTCCATGTTTTAAAATGGAGTGGGCATGAATGTGTGGCATCAGGATTTGCGTATATTTAAAGTTACATGAAAATCTGTAGTGGTTTATGTTTTAATGCTGACAAGCATTACTGCTTATCTCCATGGTCGCATTAGAATGTCAGTAGCTTTTCTGATTATTTTTCTTGAGTTTGAATTCATAGTACTTTGAGTGATACATTTTTGATATAGCAAACCATTTACCACATTATTCTATGGAGTTTGGTTTTGCTTAACTGTATCAAGTTTTGCTTTTTAGTGCTTTCTTAAAGTGATTTGTCAGTCATGTCAGTGCTTTGTTGTCTGTTATGAAACCCTTCTGTTTCCTTTGCAGTGTGCTTATTATTTTTTAATTCACTTGCTTCCCAGTGGCTTGTTTCCCTTTTTTTCTCTCAGTAATAAAAAAAAAAGTGATTAGAAATTTGACATTCTAATTAGGTTCATTGAGGTTCATTGTTACAAACATTAGTATTCGGATTACTTTGGGCAACATAACATGTTTTTTAGTTTTTTTTTTTAATAAAAGATAATTCTATGTAACATTTAAATTTTTTTCCCCCTTTGCTCTTAAATCAGGAACTATGCTGGTAAACTTTTTTAAGTCAGGAAATTCGATGAAATTTTTTCTTGATAGCATCACACTGAAAGTATTTCACTATGTAATTATAATATTCTGTATTAAAAGCAACATTATTGGCTCTTATTTCACTGGGCCCTTGCTTAGAACACATAGTTGGAATGTTGTTTTTAGTCTTTTCCAGCAGTAAGTAATATCCTGTTCTCCTGCTACACGTTTCTGTAATGCAGATCAGTCCATAAGTGATTCGTAAATGGGAAGTGATGGCAGCACACCACAGCTAGCAGTAGTTCACATGCGATGTCCCCAGCCGTGGTGTGCTGCTGGCCACAGGGGAGTGGTGGCTGGACGTGGCTGGACGTGGCGGGCCATGGAGGGGTGCAGTATTGAGCACAGCATGGTGTTCACTTACTCTGCCTTCTTTGTCTCTTCTAAGAGTGCTTATTGCTATTCCTTTTCAGTCTTTGTGCATTTTGCCCATTTCTGTTAACTCAGCAGTCCTAACCTTCTGTAAATTCTTTATCTAAAGCAGTATTGATTTGCCTTCCAAAAAAGGAATGTGGGAGTCCATATATTTCCTTTGGAATTGGTTTACTAGGAGCTTAAAATGCCCTTTTAATTATGTTATCTTTTTATTAAAGGATTCCCCCCAGATCCCCAGTTTTTGGCTCTGGTTTTGCATGACCTGCCTGTAACCCTATTTCTCCAATAAGTCTTGTTATTTTTAGTGAACTGTTTTGCAGACATTAAAAAAGTTTTTTTTCCAGAATGCACATTACATTATAGCAGATAGTTCAGTAGATAAAATTAAATTTTTGGCTGTTCTACTCTATATAGTGAAACAAAAGTAAAAAATGTACACTGGTATACATGTGAATTGCATGATGGGCTTTCAGAAGTAGGCTGCTGTTTAGACTGGAACTTTATATATGAGAAATTTTCTTGTGATTTCAGTAATAGCTGTGTTTTATTCTGGTCATAGGGTTTTAGGAAAAAATTGCATAGGTCGTTACACTGTATAGCGCTAAAACTTATTACTAGCTGTTGAGTTTTGGAATTTGAAATGCCCTTAATGTACATCTGAAGACTTTTCAAGGTAGAGGATGTCTCTTCTGTAACGCTGAGTGTGAGAAACACACGTGCTCTTGTGTGTCAGTGATCAGCCCTCCTTCTCTCCCTCAGCGGCCACGTTCGGCACGGCGTCCATGAGCATGCCCGCGGGGTTCGGCACCCCTGCGCCCTACAGCCTCCCCACCAGCTTCAGCGGCAGCTTCCAGCAGCCTGCCTTCCCGGCCCAGGCGGCCTTCCCTCAGCAGCCAGCTTTTCCTCAGCAGCCCAATGGTAAGATCCGGCGTTTGGCCCGCTGTGCATGCACTTCAGGTACCTTTCGCGTGTCAAGATGTTACATGTTTGGACAGAAGGACTCCGATGCAGAATGCTTGTCTGTTGAATGTTTACTATGCGATCGGAGAAGCCTTTGGTGATCAGGGCCTCAGGAAGTTGAGTGAATTTGTACGTTTTTGCAACCAGATTGCAGATGTAGGAGAAATCAGAGACTCTAAAGAGTACCCCTTTTCTCGGAATCGCCAGTGTCTTAAGAATTTCTCTATGTTCTAATACACCTTTTACTTTTAAAAGGGAACTTGATAGACTTAGAATGTATTTTTGTTTGTTTTGTATCAGAAAACTGTGTGTCATTTTGTACAAGGTGGTTTTTTTTTGCATTGTTTTATGATTTAGACTAATTTTTTAAATAAGTAACTATATTATGGTTAAAATTTTTACTTGTTTTCAGCAAGATTCACTAGAGACCCATTTTTTTTGTTTGTTTAACCATTTCATTCATGGCCAAAGTTTGAAGTCCATAGATTTGAAGATTACTCTTGAATTACAGTTGCATTTTTTTCTTTTTAAGTCAGTGGGTAAAGATTTGGAAATAGGGTCCGTGGCAGAGCCATAATGGTGAAATGGTTCCTAAAGAATACTGTGATGTAGAAAGCATTTCAGGGTCCTCTCTGCCTTTCTCAGATAGTCAGTGGTTCATCTACAGGTTACATTTTTTTTAACATTGGCAGTTTTTGTAAATTGGAATTAACCATTTCTGGAGAGCTGTATAAAAGCTCTTTTAAGACTTGCCACAGGAAGTTGGTCTCTGGTGTTTGGAAGAGCATGAGGCCTAACAGTTTAACATTGGTATTTTATTATTGTTGCTCTGACAGGAGTTTCTCTGAAACGTATTATGAGACTTTATAAACATCAGCTTGTTTCTCAGAGGTGTGGGTTATAATTGGTGGTTCTGTTTTAACAAGGTGCAGGTTTTGCAGCATTTGGACAAACAAAGCCAGTGGTAACCCCTTTTGGTCAAGTCGCAGCTGCCGGGGTATCTAGTAATCCTTTTATGGTAAGTGAGATGCAATTTTAAACTCTTGATTTTCAAATTAGGAAGAGCAGGATGTGCTCCTAGATGCTGTTTGGTATTCTAATGTTATACGATTGTACAAATTGAGGCACATTTTTTTTTTTTGGTTTTGTTTTTAAAAAACCACATTAATCAGTTGCAAATCAAAGCATTGACAGTAAATAAGCTATTTTATGACATGAAACCTGTCTGCTTTTTTGTCAAAATAGCTTTATGAGAGGCTGTAGATTTAGCCAACATTGTGAAAAGGGATCTTGGAGTCAGATTTGTTTTGAATAACAAATGCTTTTGTCTTTTTAAGGTCCAAGTCCTTAGAGTCTATTTTGAGAATTATATGAAACAGTGGATACAAAAGGCACAACACAGTTCCTAACACCTAATAATTTTATTATAGTGTGTTGCTAATGATAATAAATTCAATTGCCAGTAATTAATCCTAATCTAAATATTGTTTACTTAATATCCTCATCTTTTCAACACACACCACTCTTAATCGTCTGTCATTTTGTTCTGTTTCCCTGTAGAGTGGCGCACCGACAGGACAATTTCCAGCAGGAAGCTCATCAACCAACCCTTTCTTATAGCCTTACATAGACATTTTACAGGAACGAACTTTTTGTGGTCACATTACATCTCCGCCTCTTGCACTGTTGTCTTGTTTCACTGATCTTAGCTTTAAACACAGGAGACATCTTTAAAAAGCCTGCATTGTGTGTTAAACACCAGGTAATGTGTGCGAAACAGAGGGCTCCAGTAACAACCTTTAACCTGTGAATTGGCAGAAAAAGGTAGCGGTATCATGTATATTAAAAATTGGCTAATATTAAGTTATTGCAGATACCACATTCATTATGCTGCAGTACTGTACATATTTTTCTTAGAAACTAGCTGTTTGTGCATATCAGTATTTGTAACTTTTAACACATTGTTATGTGAAAAATGTTACTGGGGAATTAGATCAGCCACTTTTAAGGTGCTGTCATATATCTTGGAATGACTGACCTAACCATAGCTACTGCAAAGTTACAAAGTCAAAATTGGAAGGTTTTATTCGTTCTTGAATTTTTCCTTTCTAAAGAGCTCTTCTATTTATACATGCCTAAATTCTTTAAAAATGTAGAAGGATACCTGTCTGCATAATAAAGCTGATCATGTTTTGCTACAGTTTGCAGGTGAAAAAAATAAATATTAGAAAATATGCGATTGTTTTTGTGTTCTTGCTGCAATGCCTTTACCAAAGTGGCCTTAAATATGAGTAGTGAGTCGAGAACATCTTGAATTCTTAAATTAGAATTTCAGAATACTTCTAGTGACTAACTTTTATGTCTAAAAGAACATTTTATAAAAAGGCCATGTAGAAATGTATTAAAACTACTATGACTGCTATATTCAGGAATATGTCAGTGGTAAAGCATTTAAATGTAGCTTGTCAGATTCACCATAATCCTTCTAATTTCTTTGCAACTTCTTAATTTTGTGAAATTTGTATATATGAAGAATTTGCATGTATGTGTATTTACAAATTTTTAAAAGTATCTTGAATTCTCAGACTACAAAAGGCCTATTTTAAATATTGATTTAAAAAATACTGTCTTTGAATGTATTGGAAGCAGACATGCATTAACTGTGACATGATTGCACCTCAATTTTTTTTTCTTTGTCTGGACAAACTGATAATAGGACATTTATTGATGTTCATTTATGGGGGCAAAGAAACTGGAACCCAGTGTTACCTTAAAGTTATAGAATACTTTGTTAAAAAAGGCAATGATACTAATGTTTAGTTATATCTTTTTGTTAATATTCAAATGAACTTGTTTAAATATTTATGTATAGTAATGCTTCATTCATCCAGAGATAATCTGACAGTCTCATCCAAACAAAACACAACTGAGAAACTTGGAATCGCTTTTTTTTTAATGCCTTTGAGCATACGTACATCACAAAGTCTATAATGATTATTTTTAATGATTATTTGACTTCCCACCCCCATAGCGTATTAGCAATTCAGGAGTGGTGGCTTGAAAGGAAAGAGATAGGCAAATCTATGAAGAGTGTATACTGTCGAGGACCATTTATTATAGGGTCAGCCCAGCCTAGAGGACACTGCTGTATTACATCACCTTCTGATAATTCTCTATTACTGAGACTCTGTGTCATCAAGAAAAGGTGAAATTATATATACAAATATGTAATACATGTTTGTAAAGTTTTATCTTATAATGATTAGAAAAATATTTTAAAGCTTTGCTATTAAAAGAGGTGAACATCAGTTTCCTCAAACTTTTTATTCATGTTGAATACCTTTATCAGCAGTGACCACACAGGAGTTACCATACTGTGTCAAAATCCGAGTTATCATAGTATATTAAAATCTGTGTAGCGTTTTAGATTTGTTAAAAGCACTGCTATTCATTGCCTGTCTAGCTGAATGTGTGGTTTATCTAAACCGTTTTGATAAGCAAGAAGACTGGGAAATCTCTGCCCCTTTTCTGCGCAGTATCCTCTTCCTTTAAAATTAAATGAGTGCTTCGAAGGTCTTGGTGTGTGTTGGTATATACTTGAAATGTCTCTACATTTTTGGGGTCTCCCCCCAGCCCCTTTTTCATGGAGGGAATACTTAAGAAATGTCTTTGAATTTTTATGTTTTAGATTGTATTGAGTCTCAATCTATTCATATGTACAAAGTTATAATATATAATTATAGGCCATAACCCAAATAACCTACCAGCCTTTCCATCTCAAAAATAACTAAATTAAACAGTTGTTGTTAAAATAATTTTAAAGACTATTTTTTCTGGGTAAATTTCGAAGTTTGTAATTGAATGTAAATTCTTGTTGACTTGAGGGGTTATAAAATTGAAATACTTAGTTTAAGAAGTGAGCCAGCTTTAGATGGGTTTAAGTCAGCCTCTGTTAGACTGTCACATTCGGGGTTGCTTCGGGGTTTATACGGACCATCAGGCTTGTGTTGAGTAATGAAGAGGAGGGAATTCTAGAAAGCAATGAGACCCAAAGACCTCCGTGTTTCCTGGCTTACTGGTGAATCAGATCTCTGTTGTTCTGTCTTTACTCAGAAAAGGACATTTTCTTTTTTTTTTAGAGTGGCGAACTTTGTTGATAAAGCTAAAGGTTATGTTTTATTTTCAATTTCGTGAACACAGAAATTAGGTAATCACTTTCTTAAAATGATTTCTTCTGTAAATCTGAAAAAGCACATCAGTGCTTTCCCTGTGCGTTGCCCTGCCCCCAACACTACCTTCCTGCTACAGTTCTCATAAATGGGTAAAACGGAGAATAACTGGCTGCTTTTGTACCACAATGCCAGCAGTTCTGAAACACAGAAGTCTCAGGACCCACAACTCTTAAAAATTGTTTACTATCCCCAAAGAACTTTTTTATGTAAATTGTGTTGATCAGAAGTTACTGCCTTAGAAATCCTGTCATTTAAAAACTCTTTGTTTATTTAAATATAACAACACTAAACCCATCACAGGTGAACATGAATACCATTTTTGATAAAAATAAGTGTTACTGAAAAACAGTTGAGAAGGACATTAACTTACATTTTGCACATCTCTTTATAATATGGCTCAAGAGAAGCAGATCCTCACTGCGATCCTTTTTATGTCACGTGGGCGTGGACTGGAAAACTCCCGTGTGTGCTCGTGGAATCACGAGTGAAACAGGCAGTAGTGTGAAAGCAGCTTCCGTCCTGGGTTATGGGGTCCTCAGACTACGTCTTGAGAACCACAGTGCTGTTCTTTTTTCTGGAACAAAAGTGTTGTCCTACTCTCTGAACTTCTAAATGCTTTTGTTTGCTTGGTGGGAAAAATTGAACTTCTGGATTTTTCTTCTATTTTTATTTAATAGTATCTCAATAATAATGAAATTGGTGAATATCTCCTCTTTTAAAGGATATTTAAGTTCCGATTCATGGTTATTGGTGTTTATTTTGGAATCATTTACTATTATGGAAATTGTATAATTGGGGGGACTCTCAAATAGCTATTTTGAATTTTTAATAGCACACCTTTCTGAAGTTAAGTTTATAGTTAATAATCTTAGCGTGCATGTACATGTGTGTATTTTTTTTTTAATGAGAAATGGATTCCTCAAACAAAAATCAGCACCCTCTAGGAAGTCAGCCTAGTGCAATTAAAGGGTGGTGTTTTCCCCAAGTGGATTACTTTTTCCATTTTTAAAGAGAGCACTTGGCTGTTGATTCTCGCTTAAACAAAATGTTTTAAAATTCTTTTGAAATCATAGTGACTTTTTAAAAGGTAGTTAAGATAAGTTAGCACCACACACTCTGGCATTGTTGCTGTTCTTGCTGATACTCTGTAAAACATTCTTTCTTGGGGTAATACTCTATTTCCATCCCCAGGCAGGCCCTGTATCTTGCCTCTTGGGCCACCTTTGTCCACATCTTTGTGCTCCTGTACCTGCCTGTGTTCAGAATGGCGCACCTCATCTTCAGCCTCCACTTGCAGTCTCAGACTTAATTGGAAAATTAATTTCTAGGGAATCATTTTGAAGATATGCTTTTTTTTTTTTTTTAAGTAATGACTTCAGTGTAATGTATTATGGGATGTGATTTATTAAGTCCTGTCAGTGTATCAAAAACCTGCTAAATACTTTTCATGTATTATCTCATGTAATCCTTAAAGTAGGCTCATACTTCCAATGATGAAAGAAGCAAGGCAGAGAGACGTTAAGCTAGTGACGGAACTTTTGCTCTGGGGAGCCAGTATTTTGTTGTTGAATTAAAATGCTGTAAGTAGATTTTTAAAAAATCATTTGAAATTCTAAGATCATTTGCATATCTTACATACTTAATAAAACTTAATCACTTAATTTGGGTTTCATTTATAATCTGATGAAATCAGTACAGTTTATTCTCTAGGGATTTATTTAAACTTCACAAGTAAATTAATAGGGATAATTAGTGGAGCATGCTTTAAACTAAAGAGACATCTGAAGTATTACAATGACTCATTTTGTGAAACATTACAACTTTATTAAAATAATTGGTGCCCTAGACAGTTTCAAATTTTATTTTTTTAAATACGATATTAAATTTTGTATTAGCCTATTGTATTGAATTCATCCTTTAGTTAAATTTCCCTTTGTTTATTTTAAAGCATGTTATTAATTAAAATTTTTACATGGCATATTTGGACAAATAACTATATGACCAAAATTTAATTAATTCATTGTTGTGCTGTTGGACGTTAAACAACTTTTAGTCCCATGAGGAAGTGCCCTGTTTTCTAGTGTTTATGGATATTCTCACCACGGCTGACTTCACCTACCAACCTGACATTAACCTTTGTAGTTCAAAAGAGTGAGCACAGCAGCAGCTTCCCCCAGGCCTCCATAAGCCAGCTCCAGCGGGCACCAGAGTGTAACTCCACGCTCCTTTACGATTGATTATTCAGTGATTGTGTCTAATTTTCAAGAGCCCTTTGTTTCCTGTTGTTAGTTCAGCAAGATTTGGGTACTAACCCACTTCTAGAAGTGTATTTAATCTGGAAAGACCCAAGATTGCAAACCCCAGTTTTTAAAAGTCCAGTCATTGTGCTGATGTAGCACAGTTATATGTTCATGGCGTGTACTCTGAATTCTGTCTGCAATTGTGTTGTGTTTGACCAGCACAGTGTTCTAAAAACTTGGATTTTGAATAGTTTTATGTGCTCTGAGGGTGGCCACTAGCCTACCACCCCTAACTTCCTTAGCTTCAAACCTCAAATGAATTTTAAAGCCATTGACAAATCCTGAGTAGACGTAGAAAGATTCTGATGCCTACACTTATTCTGATTTTGGAGTCATCCTTGTAAGGTTTGAACTCGTGATATTTTCTAGTGATGACTCTTGCCAAGAATGTATTTCCTTTCAAATGTGATAACCTCTGTGTATTCTGTTTATTTTATGCCAATGGATAGAATGCAACATATGTTTAAATATATTTTTGAAATCTCTGCTTCTCTGACTCATAGGGCTTTGGAGTTTAAAAGCAGTAGGATTTTGTGGTCCAGGCTTCGGTATAAGGAAAATGATCTTGGATCAAATACCTCCCTTGGTGGTTAAAGTGCCCATATTTAAAAAAATTAGTTCTTGAATCTAGAGTAAATGGTACCCAAGTTACAGTTTCAGCAATGAGAATAAGATTTAAATTCTGAATTCTTAACATTTTTCCTCAAATAAGTAGAGGGACAGAGGAAGCAAACACCAAGGAGCCCTCTAATTTTGACCGATGGATGATTAAGTAAAAGGCAGTGAAGGATTGTAACCCGATGTTATACAGTCAGTGTTTCATAGAGTGCTGTGGGTACAATCAGGTTTTTTAAAGACTTTAAGAGTTGTAATGTTTAAAATGGTGCATGCTTATGGTTTTTAAAAATTGTGCAGTATGCAAAGGGTAAAAGTGAAAAATTGTGTCTTTTTTTCCTGTGGCTTCATTCCCATACCTCAGAGGAATATAGTTTTGTATTCTTGTATCGCCTTTCAGAATTATTATCATTTATTTTATGTATTTCCATAGACGCATATATGCTTCTCACTGACCTTATTTTAGATGTACAATTTTGAAAATTAGTTAGTTTTAACATGGTTGTCTTTCTATACTCTCACATGCAGCTCTCATTCATTATTTTAATAGCTCCAAGATTTCATTTTACAGATGTCCTTTTTAAAGAATATTTATTTATAGATTTTTCTACTAAAAATATTGTTACAATGAGAATATCCTTATGCATGCATATATATGACGATTGCTCTTGATTCTGCTTGACTGGAAACAATAAAATAGACATTCTATTTTGAGGCTCACCAGCTGTTTAAGTATGATCTTGTGCTTCCACTTAAGACATTCTTCCATTTGAGGAAGAAAAAAAAATTACTCAAATTGATTACCTTACAATTTTTTTAAAAATCCTGTGCTTTTTTTATTGAACTAAGAAGGCATTCAGTCAGTTCATTAAAAGGTCATGTGAGTTCACTTATCTTACACCTTAATTTTCTATTGTCCCTACCCAGGGTTCTTGGAGTTAATTCTAAAAGTGCAGTTTGGGACTATTTTCTGTTATACTTTTTGGTATTGTGCCTTATCTACATTAGCTTAGAGCACACCTTATTTTTAAGAAGAAAAGATACAAATTTACTATGAGAATTATTTTGGCACAACCACCTTTTATTCATCATTTCTTCAAAATTAGCTTCCTGTGCCTCGAAAGATTTGGGTAATAACTGAAAAAGTTCTAATGCTCGTCCTTTACGAGATTAGAGTCTACACAATTTCTTAACATGTACTTAACCGTGAATCAATAACAGGATTTGCTTCCTGGAATAGTTTGTTTATGAGGAATAAAATCAGTTACAACAGTTGATAGTAAAAGTGCCTTAGCACCTGGGGTCTAGAAATAGGGAGCCAGACAACTTAGAAGTCTGGAGGACAGGATGAAGCTCGCTCAGCAGTGTGTGTTTCAGAAGTTGTGTTAATATGCCAAGGTTTATGGAGACCAGTCTTAGGGCAGGGCGTGGTTTTAGGGATTTGATGAAAATTTACAGGCTGATTGCAGTATTCATTTCTCAAACCCTTTAGTACGGTAGATAACTTTGGTTAAATACGTTTTTGTTTGTTGTGAACTATTGTTGGAACTTTTTCATAATAAAGACTTCTGAATTTGTGTACCATTTGAGAATAGCTTCTTTCCTTTGTCACACAACCTTAACAAGACAGTTGGAATATTAGAAGACTAACCTTTGGTCATCCGTGTTATATATTTCTGTCAAGTAGCTTATGCATCTACTTCCAGCTTAACCTTTTCTGTTCCATTAATCATACACTAATAACTGCTTTTGTCACATTTTTGTCTGCTTTTTGAAATTATAAACCTTTGTTTTTTAAAAATTCTATATTCCTGAACTTCCAATATTGATTCTTGCCCCCCTTACCAGTTACATGTTGGTCTAGCTTGGTATTAAGACAGTATTTAATTGTGATTGGACTTGACCTACTCTATGACCTATAGAAATTTAAGATAAATAGTGAACCGTCCCCCAGCTCTTCATATTCCTGATACTGTTTCCTGGTAATAATCACTATTATTTGCTGGGTATCCATCTCAATTATTCTTTACACTTTGTGTAAATTATTTTTATTAACCATCATCAGAACGCAGAAAAAAAATTTTGGTGGAGTCAGTATTTATTCCACCATCATTGTCCCCTTTCCCCCAGGAAAACTTTTTTAATCTCCCTTTCTATTTAATGAGAAAAGATTTGAATTCTTTGTATCCGTTTAGTTTTCTTAAATAGTGTGCTAAGGACTTTTATTGAACTTGGGGATTGGGGTTTGGAAGAGTACTAAGCCAGAGTCAAGATTCCCATGCTCCAATATTAAGGCCAGGATTAATGCCATTAACTGGCATTTGGGCAGGTAATTTAGATGCTTCGAGTTATCCAACTTTAAAATGAGCTCACTCCTCAGTGGCGGACCGTGGGTGAGTCCCATCAGTCATTTGGAACACATGCTTAAGTTAGGGAGCAATTAGCTTTGGGAATTGGGATTATTTCAAGAATAATAGCTGTTAGGTTGAACGTATGAAACTGGTTTTTATAGATAAGGATAACCAGCTGTCACAACATTATATTGTTTAATATTGTGGCCACAATTTGTTATCAACTTCGTGACGTGCATGTCATATAATTAATGTCATTTAATGGTTACAGCTGCTGCTGTTTCCAGGCAGTATTTGTCACCGGAATATTGACATTTAGGTATTTACTTGCCAGGATTATACAGCTAAGGGGCAGGAGTAGAATTCTGTCTGGCTTTAAAGTTCATTCTCTCATTTATATTGTATTGCTACTTTGAAGCTCCGAGTTCCAGTAGCTTTAATAAGATTGTGGGTTTACAAAAAATAACCTGTTTCACACACATTCATGGAAGTTAGAAAAAACTACTCACAACCTTCTCCAAAATGATTCAGTTTTGTTTTTTCCCTCCATATTTGCCTCCTGTCCCTATGAAAATCTGATACTAGCCAGTCAATATTGTAGTTTTCCCACATAACACTTTTCATCTAAACTGGAAATGTATTTATTTTCCCGATTGTGAAAATACGCTTGTTTTAATTAACCTGAAAATACAGAACTTTTTTTTTTTTTAACTAATTCTGTGCAGATATATTGTAAGCACTTACTGGATTCTGTTCCATGTCTAAGTTAATTTAAAGACCTTACAGAATGGAGTCGTGCAGTGCTTACTGTTTTGTATCATGGGTTTCCTTCTCCCATGTGGACCTGCATTGTCTCCAGAGATGTTTCGTCGTATGGGAGTCTCATCCCTACGATGAACAATTTTTCAGCATCAGAAATGCTGCCTATGCTTTTGCGCATGTATGGTTTGGTGCCATGTCTTAGAAATGCAATCGCTGAGTGAACAGGGTGCATCTCAAAACATTTTCTGTATTGCTCCGTAGTCTTCATGGTCATTTAACATTTTTTTCATAATTTAAATTATTGAATGCCTTGAGGTGTATATAACTTTTTATTTGTGTTATATCTTGGAATAAATTCTTATAAAATCACACTATTGCCTTACAAAGATTAACATTTTATCCTCTCACCTAAATTGCTACTTAAAGGGATTGTTTTAATTTTTATAAATACTGAAAAGGCATGTGGACCACTCCAGTCTCTGGTTGTCAGAGGGAATTCTTTTTAATGAGCGCTGATTTAAGGGCTATGAAATAACGCCTCATCTTTGATGTCTTTTCTTCAGTTACTGCTGAGGTGGTGGTTCTTCACATTTTACACATTGCATTTCTCATTATGAATGCTTTAAAAGTTAATTTTAAAATATTAGATCACCTAAGTTTATATTTTATTTACATTCTATACTGTTTTGAGACTACAGAGGCACAAACAAAGGCCTTTGTTAATACCACTTTTAGGCTGAATAAGCTCATCTGTAATGGGATTTCAAATCTAGATGACTGCCAATGAGTTTCCTTCTGAAGTTCCGTAGATTTTTTTTTTTTTTTAACCAGAGAAGGATTATTTAGATCCTCTAGTTGAACTGACCATTATTTGGGCTCAAAAGCTCATCTTTTCTCCCTACCCTGTATTTGCTACACACAAAAACGCCCACTCTTTTTTTTTTTTTTTTGTCATGTCTTAGTTTTACTATGATGTATGTGGGTGTGGGTGTTATGTTTTATGCCTGGAATTTGGTGGGCTTTTTCGAGTCTTGATTGCTGTTCTTGCCAGTTCTGCAAGTTTTTTGACCTTTCTCATCCTCAAATATCAACCTTGCCATTTGCTCTACTGCAGTAACTTAAGGTTTTTAAGAAAGAAAAGTGGAATTCTAAAGAGTTTTAAATATTTAAAATGTTAATGGTTATAAATTGTAATTTATACTAAATTTTCATGAAGTCACAAAAGAATATTTTAAATTTGTAGAATATTATGATTTCAGAACAGTACAATTTTTTCAAGCCTTGTTCATTTTAGTTACTGAAAATATGTGGGGAGTTGTATCAGAGAGGGATTGTCAGGCCTTCCAGAAGTGATATTTAACACCCTAGACTAGAAATTCCAGAGAAACTTCCAAATAAAATCTCCCAATATTTCAAGTTTCTCTTATTTAGAAATAATACCTTTAAAAATGACAATTTTGACATTTAAAGTGATGCTTGAGAACTTGCCCATGTGAAAAATTAGACTAAATGTTGCATGTCATTGTCATGACGGTGTCCATTTAGTAGATGTCAATTTGGTGCCCCTTTGCCAAATGATTTTTTAGTTCTCACAATGCCACATGTAGGAAGGATTTCTAGTTTACCAGACTAAACAAGCTTAGAGGTGGCAGTCCATTTGCTAGAGTAAGGTACACGGCAGGACGAAGCTTTGAAGCCAGCTCTGACTCAGTTGTCAGATACTCCACCCTAGTGCCCTGAAGGAACTTTTGGGGAGGTAGCGAAGAAGGCGTGACTGGTTTGACCAGGACCTGGCAGTTGGAGGCTCCCTACTCTTCCCTCTGCATGGACTGTGCCCTCCACTGGCTTTCACCACCAGCAGTTGCCCAAGGACACAGCCTTGAGACAGTAAAGCGGTGAAGAGATGGCACTTGTGCAGGTGACTGAACCCCGCTGGCCTTCGTGAACCCTGGACAAGCCTCGTCAGTTCCTTGCTAATTCCTCCTGCCACCTACCCATCTGGAGTCGCCTGCCTCTCGGGCTCTCCCCGCCTCAGGTGCATGGGGGCCAGTTTCAGATTTCACCTGGGAAGTTCCCGAACTTGAATTGATCATGTCTATGGGAAGGCTGATGTGCAGGCTCTGCAAACCATGGGTAGGGAGAGGGGTTCTGGACAGGGACAGGGATTGGTCCTGCCTGACATGGGCTTGTAACCGGTGACAGCCTTCAAGGAGGAGTTCATGTGTGGTGGGGCCTCCATGTGGTGGGGCATGTTTTTCCTTAGAGCTTGTGTAAGAATCAATAATTCTTCAGTGTAAAATAATAGTTTGGAATTCTTCACAGCATAAACATTGCACCTATTAAAGGTGATTATAGTCATTTGCTCCTCAAGAGTGCTCTGAGGACCTACAGCCCGGACAGACATCATCTGGGAGTTTGTCAGCCCTGCAAATTCTTGTCCCAAGGTGACAGTGATAGAATCTGCATTGTAACCAACCCCAGGTGATTTGGATGCATATTCAAGATCAAGAAGCACTGATTTAAGTCCTATCTAGGTTAGATAAATAATTTTTACATCTTTTAAAAAATGTTTTATCAAAATTAATCTGTTAGGCTAAAATTGCTCTAGAGAATCTTCAAAAGATAAATTCATCAAAAGAAATGATGTGAAAGCACATTTGAATTAAGTTCCCTTTAAGCGTGTCCAGTTTTAAGTATGTTTCTAGGAATCAGGAGTCAGTACGGAGGATGTTTTATTTAAAAAAGTTAGTAAAGAGACACGCCAGTGTGGACCTCATAACACAAGCGGGTCAGGCAGTGATGCTGCAAAGGGCAGGTGCGACTGGAGGCAGAGCGCCCCCTGGAGGGCGTCGTGCGAGGCGAATTTGAGACACTACAGGTGACAAAACAAGCATCTGAGGACACCCGAAATATTTCCTGGTGGCGCTGGGCGAACCATGCCAACCCTGAACACACCGGGCTCAGAAGAGCAGTGGCTTAGCGGACTGTGGCCTACACCTGTCTCACGCTCCCTGGCTGAGGTGTGGCCCAGGCCCTGGGGACCGGCTGAAGGGCAGAGGTAGTTCTGATGGTGATTTTAAAGAAATGGCATTTAAAACTCTTTTTCTTATACCTTAACCACTTACCTTAGAAAAATCAGATGCAGTCACCTCACATATCTGCTTTTCATTTTTAGAGAATTAAAATATGTTCGTTGAAGAAGACTTTTAGAGAGAGCCACCCTCCACCCCTGAGATTGCCAGTATCAGCATTTGGGTGTAGAATTTGTTTCCAACTCTGTGTTTTTATATACAGTTTATGCAAGCATTGTATCATCTGCTTGTAAAATTTACCAATTGATAAGTACCTTTCCCCATCATGAAATCGTGTACCAGATCATTTTCATGGTTGTGCTACCTGCCCCTCTTCGGTTAGACCATAAATTTCTTCACTATAGATTAGGGGTCTGCGAACCTCACATGGCCCGATAGTATGTATTTTAGACTTTGCAGGCCTTGTGGTCTCTGTCCAACTCCTGGGGTCTGCTTAGTGGAGCAAATCAGCCAGAAGCGATGTGTAAATGAGTGAGCTTGGCTCTGTCGCAGCAAACTTATCTCACAAAACCAGACCCTCAGAGTAGAGTCTCCCCACCTTGAGGTGGTTTGCGTTCTGTCAGATCATGAACCATATTTCAGCATCTGTTCAACTCTAGTGCCACCGATCAGGCCCTAGGAAGGGTGTTTCTGGGCTAAAGAGTATGCAAACTATGGCATGTTATAGTTCTTCCAAACATTTTTCTAATTTAGGGTTCACACAAATTCTTAAGTGTTTATTACTCTGGAACATTGGTAACACTGATTATTTTTAGGAATCAGTTTGTCAACTTGATCAATTTAATGCATTAAAGATCTAATAGTTAATACTTCATTTTTTGTTTTTTGGATTGCTAATAAGGTCGATCATCTTTTCATGCTTTTGTGAGTTACTGTTTCATGAGACCCCTCTTTTTTAGTATGTTTGTCTTTTAGCAATCATTTTGTTAGATATTTTTGTATATTAATATTAGGCAAAATCAATTATGTATTGTGCATGTATTTTTATTTTGCTTTTTAAATATTGAAGTTCTGTGTTTTGATCAGGTTTAGTTTTTATGTATAAATATTCAAAGTCAGTAAAGTTTTTTTGTTAGAAGTCAAGAATAAGGCTTATTTTATTAGAAGTCAAAAATAAAGAATGAAGCTTATACCAAAAGCCCAAACAACAGCAAATGCTGTGATCTCTTGCTGCACAGGACGACTTCAGCTTTGAAGTTTTCAAGTACAGAAGAGAATAAAGGACAATTTTATACCTTCTGAGATGGCTCTAATCAACAGGCTGAACAGTAAGTGTTAATGAGGACATGGGGAAATTGCTACCTTTCACATTGCTGGTGAGAATTTAAAATGATGGAACTGCCTTGGGAAACAGCTTAGCAGAACTGTTCAAACAGTTCATAGAACTCACAAAGTTCCATGACCCAGCAACTCCACTGCTAGGCATCTATCTACCCAAGAGAAAGAAAACATGTCTACACAAAAACGTGTGCCGGATGTTCATAGCAGCATTATTCATATAGCCCCAAAGTGGAAACAACTGAAATGCTCATCATCTGGTAAACGGTAAACAAAATATGGTGTAACCATGCAATGGAATAATTTTCAGCCACAAAAAGGAATGAAGTACTGAATCATGCTGTCACATGGATGAGCTTTAAAAACATTAAAATAAGCCAGATACAAAAGGCCACATGCGTGCAATTCTGTCTATATGGAATGTTCAGGACAGGCGAATCCACAGGGACAGATGGTAGGATAGTGGTGTCTAGGGCTTTTGGGGACAGAGTGGAGGAAACGACCGCTAATGGGTACAGAGTTTCTTTGGGGGCTGATAAAAACGTTCTAAAATTAAATGGTGAATTTCATAAATATCCTAAAAACCATTGAAATGTACACTTTAAAAAGGTAAATTTTGTGGGACGTGAATTATATCTCAATTACAAATGCAAAAATAAAAGAACTGTGCATGGATAAGTTATCCAAACACTTACCCTTCCCTTCTCGACCATGGAGACTTCACCCAGAACCCCGGGCACCAAACCAATGCTGGCGAGCAGTCGGCACTCCGTTTTTTGTTTGTTTTTAAATTTAATTACTTTAATTTTTAATTTATATTTTATTTTTTGGAGCTATTAAACAAGTGAACTAAATATGCCATCCTAAACTGAATTCCTTGACTCATTTCCCAAGGGTGATAAAACTGGGTCCTTTTGACTCATTTCTCAGAGATGACGTGTCTGCCATCCCTGCTGATGGGGCCCCTCTTCCCTTCCTGGAGTGGCTTTTGTCATCAGTCACTTACGAAATATTACCCACTTGCTCGAGTGAAGTCGTGAGGAGCAGCCTAGTCGTTACTGATTACATTTCAGCACTTGATTGACGGCTATTCTAAGATTTCATACAAGATGCCATTATAACACGGATGAAGAAACCAGATGGAATGTGTCTGCAATGAAAGAACCAACTACTTCTATCACGTTGCATGTGGCTTGACACAGCATGGGAGGATGGAGATACAGGCGACAAGAGATGGTGTAGCTGGGACACTGCTGGAATCAAGAGTTCGTTTCCTTTAGGCATTTTCCGACACGTGGGTTCTTCTAATCCAAGGAGAATGAACAATGCTCGTAGTTACTGCTAAATCGTACGAGGACATGTAGTGATCCCACCCCACCAGTGCCCCTGTTTACCCAGCAGCCCCCCGTTCCGTGACTGCAGGTGTTTGGGGTGCAGCAATGAGGAGCCCGGGCAGTCGGAGCTCTCGGATCCATTCGGTTTCCAGCCCCGCACCTCGCAAAGCCTGGCACCTTCGGCACACCGATTTCCCTGAACGTTACTTTTTCCATCTGCGAAATGCGGATCATGAGGTTACCCTTCTGGCTTGTCATCAGAATCAGCACTGACTTGATGCATGGATGCCCAAGGTAAGTCGTAACTCTTACTATGTCCTCATGATTGTCATCATAGGTTTTATTTCTAAGTTTTTACTTGGTCAGGGTCTAAATTTCTTTCAGATCTGGCCTAATTTTTGAAAACAAGATTTGGTCCAAATGCTTATATGAATTCAAGTTGCAATTCAAGCATTATCTGCTTAACTTCTCGTCCTGAAGATAGATTTGATTGAAATCATACATTAAATGTATACATTAAGTTAATAATAGTGAAATCTTCAAATAATACCTGCCCTCTTTGGACAAATCAGTAATTGCCTTAATAATCATATATCTAGATAACATTTTTTAGTTAAAGCAGACGATTCTGTATTAACATGGAACTCACGGAAGAATTTAAGATGTGGAGTGGACCCCTGACAGAGTCTGAGGTCAGTGTTTAGAAGGGAAGAATCAGCTGCTGATAGGTTTAGTGACTTCTCTGCTGGCAGACAGCTGTGTGGTGAAAAGGTCAAAAGCAGATCTATCTCCCATTGACATTCAACACTCGTTTCCAAGGCATCAACTCCTGAATTAAGATGGAAAACAAATAGTGATTCTGGTCACTTGCCCTTCAAGTTTTACTGTCTTCAATTACCTGTTCAGATTCTCCATTACACACCTTCCTCTCAGGTCCTCCTGACCTATCCTAGTTCATCCGCTTTACAACACCCAGGTTCTTTTCTGACCTCAAGTTCAAAGGCTTTGTAGAGCTGCCAGTGGCAATTATAGCCTCCCACAGTGTATTCCCACAGCCCTGAGAACAGTCACACAGCTGGTTATTTCTGGGTTAGAACGCGCAGCCTTATATCCCCCGGCTCCCATCGGGAAGTGTTTGATGAGATTTTGGTCCTACCTGCTGGCTCCTAGGGTGAGCAGTGGTTCCCAGACACTTGTTTTATGTTTCCTTCAATGGCTCTTAGTTTCTAATTCTTTCTTCTGTTCTGTTCAGAACAACTCAAAGGGAAAAGAATGTTCACTAACATCCTCCCTGAAAAATAATCAAAAGCTATTTTGAAGAACTTGGGTTCCAGGAAATAGATGTATCTCTCTGTTCTTGTCCTGCTGGCAAACCATCTTGCCCCAAGATCAAGAGGCTGGTGATTGAAGCGAACAAAGGCGCTGCCCCCTAGGCTAGCATGACTGTGGTCTGTAAGGGGGGTCCACAGATTGCAAGGACCTTGTCATCTTACAATCCCTTATTTTTTTATTTTTATTTTTTACGCCTACAGCACCTGGGCTTCCTAGGTGGTCTCCCATCCAAGCACTAAGCAGGCCGGACCCTGCTTAGCTTCCGAGACCAGGCAGGATGGGGCTTGTTCAGGGTAACATGGCTGTAGACTACACTTTTTTCTGTAACAAGCATCAAAAACCACAATAGCAGCAAAAACACTAGATGAATTGGGGGGCCATTTTAATGCCTTTTAAAAAGAGTATCAGCACCATCTTAGAGTATGCATTAAAAAAAAAAAAAAGTGAAGGCCTGTGTTCAAGATGACGTTATTTCCTGAGTTTCCATCATCCACTCTGGTGACCTCCCAGAAGCTTGGAAGACCCCAGAGGTCACTTGGGCATCCTTTATGAAAACCATTGATTTTATTTGGAATGATATTTGTTGTATTATTACGGGGCTTTCTTTTCCCTGCTGTTTTAGATGATGTGCCTTTTTGAAAAAGTGTTCCAATTCAAATTCTTTCTAGAAGACACATTGTGTTTTTGGTTTGCTGCTTTGCTCCTTTCTTTTTTTTTGGTGAGTTTTCTGTGAAGAACATATTTGTCCAGAAGCCTAACGACACAGCTGATTGTGTCCTTTATGGAAAAGAGAAGGGTCGGGTCTTCTGTGCCTGACCCATATGCCTCCCTTAAGACACTGTTCAATACCCAACCTCTCTGGCCTTGTAAATGGCTTTAAATGGATTCTTGGTGACATGGCCACCTGGTGTCACCCCCTGGAAAGAGGATGAAGTCATCGATTCGTTAAATATTAATGGAACTGAGAGGGGATGAGAGTGAAGCACTGAGGACGGTGGGGAGGGTACACCAGCAGTGCAGAAAAGAGACAGAGCTGGTACCAGGGGATGATGGTACTGGGGGAAGTGGACATTTGTGAAGGAGGGCAGGAATTCATGTGTGCAAGGCAAGGCTAGCACAAGCTTGACAGGTGAGCATGGGAGAAACATAATTAATTCTCCATAGTCAGGGCTGGGAGTGACCAAGGGGAATAGCTTAGAGAAGCCAGAAATGAGGGCTTTGGGGTCTCACTCAGCCCAGATGCCATATTAATCTCAGTGCGTTCCTTGCAATGTATTACCTATTTTTTAACTTTTTATTTCAAGCTACCGTGGATCCACATGCGCTTGTAGGAAATCACACAGGGAGGTTAGTGCACAGCCTGCACCCAGTTTCCCCAATAATAACACCCTGCATAACTGTAATTCGATCTCACAGCGGAGACACAGATATTGCGTTGACCTGTTCGGATTTCACCAGTTTTACAGGCATTCCTTTGGGTGTTTTTACTTCTAGGCAGTTTTTCCACACGTGTACATGTGTGTGAACACCACCAGTCAAGACACAGAGTTCTACCACAGGGAACCCCCCCAGGTACCCTTTTATATTCACCCACATTCTTCCCTCTCTTCCCCTCTCACCTCTAGTGATCACTAACCTGTTCTCCATCTCCATACTCGCGTCATTTCAAAAATGTTATATAAATGGAATTATACACAATGTATGCTTTTGAGACAGGCTTTTTGACCCAGCGTAAAGCTATTGAGATCACCCAAGGCTTGCATGCATCCAAAGTTTGTTCCTTTTTGTGGCTGAGTGGTATTTCAGGGGAATGGAGGTGCCACGGTTTTTTAAATCATTCACCTGTCGATGGACATCTGAGCTGATGATTCCAGTTTCAAGCTATTGTGAATGAAGGTGCTGTAAGCATTTGTGTATAGATTTCGTGTGAATGCTAGTTTTTATTTCTCCGGGGTAAATGTTGACGAGTGCAACTGCTGAACTACCTTAAAAACATATATTTGGTTTTCTAAGAAGCCTCTTTATACTTTTCCTGGATGGCTATACCATTTTATATTCTCATTAACAACATAGGAGTGATCTAGTTCCTCTGCATCCTCACCAGCTTTTGGTGTTGCCACTATTTTTTTTATTTTAACCATCCTGGTAGGTATATAGTAATTGCTCCTTGTAATTTTAATTTGCATTTCCCTAATGGCTAATCATGTTGAGCACCTTTCCATGTGCTGATTTGCCATCTGTCTATCTTCTTTGGTGAAATATCTATTTATGTCTTTTGGGCTGTTTTCTAATTGGTGGTTTTCCTGCTGTTGAATTTTAAGAGTTCTTTATGTATTCTAAGTACAACTCTTTTGCCAGAAATGGTAAATATTTTTTTTCTCTTGCTGTATCTTGTCTTCTCACCTTTCAAGGTCTTTCTCAGAGCAAACGTTTTTAATTCTACCAAGGTCCAATTTATGAGATGTTGCTTTTACGGTTTGTGTTTTTGGTGTCAAGTCTAAGAACTCTTCACCTAGCCCTACATCCCAAAGATTTTCTCCTGTTTTCTTTTTTGTTTGCTTAAAAGTTTATAGTTTTGTTTTACATTTAAGTTCATTATCAATTTTAGGTTAATTTTTGTGAGTTAACCTAAAGAAGTGAGGTTGTGTCCCTACGCATATCCAGTTGCTTCAGCATCAGTCGTTGAAAAGGCAGCCCTTCCTTCACTGAATTGCTGTTGCTTCATTGTCAAAAATCAACGGGGCATATTTGTATTGGTCCTTTTCTGGATCCGTTATTCTGTTCCACTCATCTACTTGTCTGTCTCTTTTCCCATCTCATGCTGTCTTGATTGCTGTGTCTGTATAATAATCCTGGACATCAGGTAGAGTGGTTCTTTTCACTTTATTTTTTTTAAATTGTTTTAGCTCTTATAGGTCTTGTGCTTTTTCATATAAACTGTAGAATAAGCTTGTCTACATCTACGAAACACCTGGCTGAAATTTTGGAATTCTATTAAATCTGTAGATCAATTTGGGGAGAATTGGCGTCTTCACTACGTTAAGTCTTCCAATTCACAGACATGATATGTCTTCCCATTTATTTGGGTCTCTTTAATTTCTTCCACCTGCATTTTGTAATTTGCATGATACAATCTGTACATGTTTTTTTTTTACATTTTCTACATAAGTATTTAATTTTTTTTAGAGCAGTTGTAAATGATATGGTTCTAAATGTTTCCATGTGTTATTAGTAGTTTATTTTTGCTCCTCGTTTATTTGTTTGTTTGTTCACAAATCTGTCCTCAGATAGCAAAGTGTTCCTTGCAGTGAATATAAATCACTAAGAGAGTTGCTAGCCCCAGAATCGTAATTTCCCAAACACAATTTCATTCCTGGTTTCCCTGAATCTTCATCTGGCTAAGGGTTAGACCAACTCTGTATCCATGGAAATCTGTAATGTTGGGTTGGGATTCAGTGGGACTTTGTGAGTATCAGAGAAGAGGGGAGCGTGGTTTCTAGGAAAGGGATTCTGTCGTTTTTTAGACGGCTACGCTAATCTCTGCATTAGCTATTTTTGGCTGTTCAGATGTGTCTAGAATTAGCAGCTGGCCTAGAAGAACTTCATACAAGCTATATTTGTTTTGTTCTTACATTTGATTTTTACATTTTGGGGGGAAATACTGAATATATTTGCTATAAGAACATGCTCTCATTTCCTTCACTTAGAATAGGAACCAATGACAAGATAAATAGTTTGTTGGGGTAGCAACACTGATCAGTGCAGAAAGGGCATTGGCTCAGCTTGAGTAGCAGCTGTGGATCCCAATCTGTTACTGTGTTTCTCATTGTAAGACTAACTGACATCATGAAAAGAGTGGAATTATTAGGGTGATCACACTTCCAAAACCCAAACTGGGCATTATAGTTTAATAAATGGGTTCCAAGTTATTATTTGTTCATATAAAAATTGCATCTATGTTGAGATATGTGTGTGTTGAGATGTGAGCCTTGAAGTACAGGGTATTATTAGGAAACACTGCATTTGGAGTTATACTGTGCAAATTTAGCAGATGATAAAGTCTCAGTGAGAAAAGATGCTGCTTTCAAAGGAACACACTTCATCGGCCCATCGCTCTAAGAAAATATGGAAAGAAAGTGCTGCAGGCAAAATAAACATAAGAAAAGTGACTGGGTTTTCTACATCTAGAGAAAGAAAAAGGCCACAGGACATTTGGTTTTTGGTCCTGTTTAGAAGTTCTCCTGTCTAAAGGGAAATGATTAAGTTTCTGAAAATGAAGGATGTGCCACAAAGTGGGTATAGGTTAATTCTTTTCAATTTCTAAATCTACTGAGTGTAGTCATCTAATTCTTCAATCATATAGATGTTTTCTCTCGATGTTTGATTTGTATTCTTTTAATTAGACTCTTTCTGGGTCTGAGCAATCGGATGCTCGTGGCATATTCTTGGTCTGGCTTGGCTTGGCGAAGAGTCCTTCCAGGCCTTCTCCCCACATCACACAGAGGTTTCAGAAATCTCCATAGTAGTATGGTGGGTCCTTGATCAACCTCTTAGATCTGGTTTTCACATTTACTTTGTTCTTCTCATGGGAACGAGATGGAGAATTGCTCTCAGGAATTTGCACATCCAGAATAAAATCGTCAAGCAGAGGCTTAACCTTTGGCAGCACCTGCTCACACACCTGCTCCCCGCCCTGGCACAGACCCATTCTCCCACAGAACACCCCACTCACCAGACATGTTCATACCCTCTGCCAAAAATCACTCTCCGTGATAAGCATTTTGTGTCAAAGGCCACACACGTCTAATGGGGCTTAGCAAAGGAAAGATCTAAGGCAGATTTGAAAATGTATTCTGCTTATCTTAGAAGCGTTCTCTTTCAGAGATGGGTCAGGCTGATTAGGGGTGAAACACCTGCTGTTCTCTTCAAGTGGCAACGACTCAAATGGGGTTCATGCTCCTGCACCCCAAGGTAAGAGGTAGGACTTTTTGGAATAAACAAGAACATTTCCGTGGACCCCCAAAAAATCAGTGTTGCCACAGTTAGACAAGCAAATTGAACTTGGGTACATAAGGCCGCTCTGCGGACTGCTCAGGGCTGTGAACACTGTTTTTGTCTCCAGAGCATCTCAGCGACACCACGATCTAAGGGAAATGAATCTGACAACAGGAGCAGTTCTTCCCAGCAAAGGTTTCTTTATTTGGCTTTGCATAAATTTACAGAACACAAAAGGTCCTTTCAGAGCGAGACAAGAAAAGTAAAAAAAAAAGTTTTGTTTTTTTTTTTTGCTATCAACATGCGGTACCTTACCCCTGTAACCATGTGATGTTCAGCAGGACAGCACTGCGGGGCATAAGAAAATAGCAGAAACGTGTGAGAAGGACGCACAAACGGGAGTGCAGGCTCCAAAGCCCTGCAAGTCTCAGAAAAACAAAGCTTTTAACTCCGACTCCATTTTTGGTTTGTTCGATATGTGTGTGTTTTCTCATTTTCATTGTTCACATTCATAGCAGGGTCTTTGGCAATGATTGATTTATGACGCCACCGAGAGACAGAGAGGAAAGTATCCAGTGATGGCCCTGGACTGCCCATGAGTGACGTCCAGGTCACAGAAAGAGAAGAGGGGAGATTTGGAGGAAGGTCTTACCCACGTCCCAGTGCGATCCCAGCAAACTCCACCGGCCACCTAGCAGCAGCACTGCTTCTGGAGACAGCATTTCTGCTGATAGCAGCCCTTCCCACCGCCACAGGAGCCACAGCCACAGGAGCCACAGCCGCACGAGCCACAGGAGCCACAGCCACAGGAGCGGCGGCAGCAGCAGACCACGGGGACACTGCAGCACCCCCCACAGCAGCCACGGCAGCCGGGGCAGCAGCCGGAGCAGCACCCCACCCGGTAGCATCTGCAGGTGGTGCACCCGCCACAGCCACCGCCGCAGCCACCACCGCAGCCGCCACCGCAGCCGCCACTGCAGCCACCACCGCAGCCGCCACCGCAGCCACCACCACAGCCACCACAGCCACAGCACCCCATGGTGTCAGGAGAGAGGTCTCGAGTGAAATGAGGTGGGTATTCAGGAGGTGAGGGGGTCTGATGCTTCTGGCATCTGCCAGGCGGCCCTTAAATACTCCATCTGGGGACTTGGCACATGGTACTTAGTCACTTCCTTGTTGTTGTTTTGACCAGTTTCTGTGGCAGGTGTTTCTTTCCTGTGGGTCAACACCTTGTAGGTGCGCACAACTGGATTTTTTAAAATTTAGATAAATTCACTTCTATTTAGAAAATGGAATCAGAATGGGCTGAAATAGATAATAAAAAACTGCATTTAAAAAAAAATAGGTCTACCTGGGTGAACAGTTCTTTTGGTCAGCATTAGGCGATCTGAGCTGAGAAGATCCCTTCTTTTCTCTTCTTCGCCAGGTCAGTCACAGGCTCCCGGAGGAAAGATACCTGACTCTAATTTATATCTACCTTTTAGTTTAATTACATACATTTTATGTAAATTATCTCATCTAATAGCCCTTAAAAATGAATTAGGTTATAGTCTATTAAAATCAATTTTATAGTTAAATGAGCCTAAGAAATGCTATATATTCTATCTTTTGGGGGAAAATGGATATATATGTTACTGCTTCTAACATACTGGAAGTAATAAAAAGTCCTAGAGAAAAAAACTAAAAAAATTAATGTTCAGCAATAAAGACATTTTTTACACGTCAACTAGAAATTAATTTAAGAAAGAACCCATCCCAAGTAGCAACCAGAATTATAATAGTGAATAAATCTAATGACATACAAGACTTATATGGAACAATAATTAAATTGTGTTTAAGGACATAAAAGAAGAAGAAAAGGGGAATATGCTAGGTTTATGGATGGAAAGTCTCAAAAGCTGTTGTGAGATGGTTAATTTTATGAGTCATTTGCCTGGGCTGAGGGAAGCCCAGATAGCTGGAGAAGTGTTTCTGGAAGAGATTAGCATTGAAAATTGTGGGTGCAATAAAGAAGACAGGCCTCACCAACGTGGGTGGGCGCTGAAGGTCCAAACAAGAAAAAAAGGTGGAGGAAGAGAGAATTTACTATTTTTGTTTGAGTTGGGACATCCGTCTTCTCCTGCCTTTGGACATCAGTTCCTAATTCTTGGGCTTTTGGACTCAGGTGAGAACATATACTATCAGCCCCCGAACCTGAGGCCTTCATACCCAGACTGACTATACTGCTGGCTCTCCTGGTTCCCAGCTTGCAGATGGGAGAGCTTTGGCCTCCATATCATGTGAGCCAGTGCCTATAATAAGTTTACATATCTATCTCTATACTATATCACTATCTGTATCTCCTATTTTTTTATGTTTCTCTGGAGAACCTTGGTGAATGCAGATGTCAATCCTTCCCAAAGTAATTAACCAACCCATTGTAATTTTATTAAAAACACTATGGCATAAAAAAAAAGGTCTCTTTTCATTGTTTACTTTTTTCTTTAACTTGACAGCTTCCCCTAAAATACATTTATTTGACAAAGCAAAACATCAAGAATGCAAAGACATTTTTAAAGAGGAAGGAAAAGGGGCATTCATCTATCAGATAGTGGGGTGGAGTTTTATTATCAAGAGAGACAGACTAATCGATGGAAATAGAGAGCCCAGCAATGAAATTGCATGATTTTGGGGATTTGGTATATGGCCAGAAGCATTACAAATCAGGAGAAAATACTGACTTCAATATTGGCATTGAAATAACAGGTTATCCATTGGATAAAAATAATACGAGGTTCCTTCTTCATACCACACATCAAAAAAAGTTCCCGATGATTTTAAGACCCAGAAATGAAAAGCACATTTTAAGAGGATATGGAGAGTTATCTTTATGACCTCAAATATGTAGGTATTTTTTTAAAACATAAAAGTAGTCGTCTAATTAAATAGACAACACATGAAGAAAAACACCTTTACAGAAAAGATGTTGAAAACAATAATTAGAACAAACCCTAGGCTAAAAAAACACCAATTTTAAAAGGAAAATAATACAAAAGTATATGAAGAATATGAATTGAGGAGTCACCGAAGACAAAACTGGACATATGCTAAGAAGCTCAAATTAAAACCACAGGGTGGTACATTTTATACCCACTCGATTATCAAAAATTCAAGTCCAATGAGACCAAATACAGGTGAGGATGTTGGGTGATTGGAATTTTCGTATACCGTTGGGTGGAAGTGTAAATTGCTATGACCAATTTGCAGAGCAATTCAGCAGCCTCTGGTCAGGTCAAAGATGTGCATCCTCCCATTTGTTCATTTATATCAGTATGGGTTCATGGGAAGAATAATTCTTTTCTATTCCGTGAGCTATATATAATCTGTCACTATCATTATTTTGATGCTTAAATAAGTCTCAGTTTTTGCCAGTGGCAACACCACCTTTGTGGCTGCAGAGAGAGGAGAGGCCAGGAGCAGTAGCAGGAGGCACACGGGGCCCAGTTGAGGTGCTGTCTTGTTTAAAGGCGGGAGAAATGTCACCTTACAGGTTTTGATGCAGATGAGAAGGGTCTAGAAAGCTGCAGGAGTTCACTGCTGCGTCTGCAGTGCTTGGTGTATGTGCTTTGCTAAACCCACCATCAAAACCTGAACTTGCGACAGTCCTGGGAGCTGTCACCTGAGGAGTGAAGGCAAGCAGGGCTTTCTCCAGGGAAAGGAAGTTCCGTGTCTAGTGGGTCTGAGGGTCACAGAACAAACACGTGACCAGCGGAAGCATCTGGGAAGATCTAGAGTCCAAAACCTGTTTGGCTTTATGTAAGTTTTATGCTTTTCAGATAGGTTTGAATTGCTTCTGTGCCCTATGTTTTAACGTCCTATGGGACTAGTTTTCGACCAAACAAGATTCGTCGTTGCCCTTCTGTGGCCACTGATCCCTGTGAGTCCTGAGCTAATCAGCTACCAGATGAAAGAGTCCCCAGGAGGGACCGAGGAGCTTCCTAGGACATGTGATGCCTCATCCCGTGTTTGCTTTGTCGCCTGCTCTACGACTGAGACTGGATTACAGACGTGACTCATGCAAGAAGGCAGAATTACGGGGCAGACAGCAGAAGGTGAGCAGGTCCCGAAGACGGATTTGGGGCCTGTGGTCTCCCCACATGAGGGTAGTTTTTGTCATTCGCTGCCTGAGTTTTCCATTTGCAGTCAGGTGACTCTCCCAGGCAGAAGGAGCAGACACATCTGCTGGTTCAGACAAATGTGGCCCCTTGGATCTGTGACAACCAGACCAATGATGGCAGGAGTGATGTCGAAAGTTCCCTCCTTCATTTAAAGTTCCATATTCTCCTCCTACGGATCGGACCCCCCAGGAATGTTCCCTGGAGAGATGTCAAGAGAAACACATGACGCCCTCGGGAAAATAGCAGCGAGCAAGGAAAACATCAGTGGGAAGGGGAGTGTCCCCAGCTCATCCAGTCCAAGACAGGCTGTATTTGCAAAGCAGGGATGTTTATGCTAAATACTCCCATCAGGGGAGACGGAGGTAAATATAGACCACCTGAAAACACGTGCCCTGGCACGACTGAAGGCGTCTAGAACAGAAATAAACAGGAGCCGCGTCTACGTTTTCCCATAGAAACGGAAATAATAACAAGGAAGTGGTCATGTGTCCTCCCTCTCCCATCCCCAGGGTTGGTATATAAGGGCTCCCCCAGCAGAGGGGACATCAGACCTCCCTGACCTCCTGAATATTCCTCCTCATCTTGCCTAAATCCTCTCTCCTGACACCATGGGGTGCTGTGGCTGTGGTGGCTGCGGTGGCGGCTGCGGTGGTGGCTGCGGTGGCGGCTGCGGCGGCGGCTGCGGTGGCGGCTGCGGCGGCGGCTGCGGCGGTGGCTGTGGCGGGTGCACCACCTGCAGATGCTACCGGGTTGGCTGCTGCTCCGGCTGCTGCCCCGGCTGCCGTGGCTGCTGTGGGGGGTGCTGCAGTGTCCCCGTGATCTGCTGCTGCCGCCGCTCCTGTGGCTGTGGCTCCTGTGGCTCATGCGGCTGTGGCTCCTGTGGCTCGTGCGGCTGTGGCTCCTGTGGCTCGTGCGGTGGTGGCTGTGGCTGTGGGAAGGGCTGTTACCAGCAGAAGTGCTCCAGTCAGCAGAAATGCTGTCGCCAGAAGCAATGCTGCTGCTAGCCCGCAGGCCTGGCCTGGTGTCTGCTCAGGAGCTGTCCTGCAGGTAAGACCTGGCTTCACCCCATCCCATCTGCTCCCTTCCCGAGGCCCCTGTCCCCAGCTCTCCCTGCTCACGCCTCCTGCGTCTTGTGCCTTGTCCTTCTGAGACCCTCCTCGACCCATGCATTCACCCTGACCACACAAGGTGAAACAAATATGCGACCGAAGGCCTGGTGATGGTAAGATCCTGGGGCACAAAGTGCTCCGGGAACCCTGAGAGTCTCTTCATTCATTGGAAGGCTCAGTCTTCTGTGCACACCCCCGCCCTGGAGTTGGCCAGGATGGAGTTTCTGCCCTGGTCAAGTCTCTTCCGTCGCTTGCTCTGTCCACACTTGCTGTTTTGAATGTCCTAATAAAATGACACGCCATCAGATCTCTTCGTGACTCACACGTGGTGTCCTTTCCTCTGGGAATCCAGGCTGGCTGGGGGGTGCCCCTGCATCCGGAGCCGTTCATGGGAGGGGGCGCAGGGCCCCTTTAATGACATGTTCCCTGCGTGGTCCCTGACTGTACTCAGGCTCACCCAAGGATTTTCCAGGACGGGGTGAGGGCGGTGGGGCTTGGTGGTAGTGGTGGGTCTTTGCTTCTTGAACCTCATTTGCAGAATGATGAGCGGACCCACGGAGAGCCCCTTGCTCTGCATGCCCGGTGTCCCCGAAGGGACTGGAGCGCTAGGAGGGCTCCGAGAGGCTCTCGTTTTTGCTACCTGCCAGCATCCTTGGCCTTGCTTCCTCCAGCTGTGCACTTCCTCCCTGCTTACGTGGATTTCATGGAGTTTGTGCAGTCAACTCACAGGGCCCTGGGAGGGGAGGCCTGCTGCTCCCAGCTGCTGACTGGTGAGGGTGGGGGGCGGTTGATTCACCTCAGGAGACAGGAGTGGCAGCTCCATTTTGATGTCAGGTCCAAGCCCTGGTTTCCAGGTGCAACAGAAGGGTTCTCTCTATTTTCATCCTTCTCCCTTGTCCACGCAGAAAAGGAGTGGGGATGGTGAGTCCCCCTGGAACCCCTCTCCATGCATGACTACTTCTGTTTCTCACTACAACCCTCATAGGTTGTATTAGACCCGTTTCACAGATGAGGAGATCGAGGCTGGGGCAGTTAAGAAACTCACCCCAAAAGACGCAACTCAAATATTTTGACTTCATCCCGGGTTTCTCTGACACCAAACCCATCAGTCCTGTTTCTATATATTGCTTCTCGAAGTTCAGGCCTGTTTCCTTGTTCCTTCCTTCCTTTCGCTTTTCCATCTTCCCAGGCTCAGTTATGTGGCTCTCTACCTCCCCCTGCCACGTGGTCCTTGGCTCCTGCTTCCTGGGTGAGAGCCACATTCCGGCTAGTTTCTACTCAGCTCCCCTCAGGGCTATTTCTGAGCTGCCTAAGGACAGACTCTCTGCTTACCCAGTGACAGCTACTTTATCAGCTTATTACTGACGAGATGTGAATGTCAACTGATGCTTAATGCTGGAAGGAAGATGAGTCTTCCTGGACAGTGTTCCTGGAGTCGCTGTATTCGTTCTGGGTTCCATGATACACCGTGTAGGATCCTTATACCCTCTACACCTAGAAGATATGGGTCCTGGGCTGGCAGGACTGTAGCTACTTCTTGAAGGATACAAATATGTCCCACCTGCCGCAGCACTGTTATTTATGTGCTGACTTAAGTAGGGTTTCTCCGTGGAATAACATTCATTTGTTGGAAAGAATGACTACTTCCAATTGGTCACTGTCACACCGTGGCTAGGCTTCAGCGATCCCAAGAACCGGTAGATGAATAGGAAACTCACCTAACACTGGTTATGGGCACAAACAGATTCTGCTTAAGGGGGAAGTCAAATGCAAGCGCTCAGAGAAGCTGCGGCTTATCCGCGGTGGTTGTCCTTGCTTGCCCTTGAACATTCCTTTTTCACTAAAATGTTCTGCATGAAATAGACTGGTATTCGGTAGATTTTTCTGTAAAGAACTAGATGGTAAGAATTGTTTGACTTCATTCATATGGGGGATATAAAATAAAAAGCAACAAACGAACCAACAAAACAAAACAAACTAGTAAAAGAACTCAGAGGCACAGATAATAGGATGGTGGTTACTGAAGGGGACAGGGGGTGGGAAGAGGATGAAGTAGCTAAAGGGGGTCAAATATATAGTGACAGAGGAGACTGGACTTTGAGTGGTGAATGCTCACTAGCATACACAGATGTCATATTATAAAGTTAAACCCCTGAGGTTTATAGATTATTAACCAGTTACCCTAATAATATAAAACAAAAAGAACCAGACAGTAAATATGTCCTGCTCTGTTGCAACTACTCAGTTCAGCCATTGTAACCTGAAACAACCACGGACAAGTCTTAAACGTATGAGAGGTTTTGTTGCAATAAAACCTTATTTACGAAAACAGGTGGGAAGCCAAAAGTGGGCCTTCATTTGTTGATCTCTGGTCCAGATACTGAATTTTGCAGATGAGAAATGCACTGTTGCATAGAGGGCTGGCTCTGAGATCAGGCTGCTGGGGTTCTTTCCTGATTTTCCAATTTCTTTGTGACCTTAGACAATTAATGTTCCAGGACCTTACTTCTTTTTTTTTTTTTTTTGGTAAAATGAGAATATGTTACAGTATATTCTTTGGAAGGTTATTGCAAGAATTAAATCAAATGATACATGTAAAATACTTAGAATCATCCCTGGAACCTATAAGAACTCAAAAATATTGGTACAGAGAACCAGAAAAGGGTTAATTAAACATTGTGGAGGAAGTACCGGTGACATGGATTTGACTTGCTCTGCAGTTGGGCAAAACACATCTTTCTTTGTGCTTGAGTGTGCTGGGGGACCCTGCAGGGAAACTGAGCCCCTTCAGCAAGTGGGCTCTCCCCTCATTCCTCAGGCTTTAGCTCAGCTCTCGTGTCCCTCAGAGACAGGGTCTTGTGGCTGCTCCTTCCAAGGACCCAAACCCTCCTCTAATGAAACCTTTGATGTTGGACGAAGAGCGTCTGCTCAGTTTTCCCTGAGCCTGTGAGAGTTTTAATGAGAAGGCTTGCATGTGAGAACCTTGCATTGCGAACAGGGATGCAATTCCCTACCTATAACCATCTAAACAGTCTCTCTCTAGGTTTCCGAGGTTTCCCAGAAGCTGCTGCCAGATTCATCTTTCTGAAATGTCACATGTTCCATCCTGTACGATGCACTTGCAAGGGAAACACGAAAATCTTCACGCCCTAAATTTCACAACCAGTCTCAACTTTTATTTCCAGCTCGAATACCTGCTAACCCCCTTGGATAAACTTTCCACTATATGTAATCCTGCTTTCCTTTTGGTCTCCTACCAAGTCTTGTTTTTCCCCTTACAAAGCACAACTTACCTCAAACTACTAAGAAAGCTAACATTTGTTGAGGGTTTCTTATGGCCCAATAACAACCCTTATTATTATTCTAAGAGTTTATCCGTCACCACATTTACCTTTTACAGTAACCCTATCATAGAGGTATTATTGTTTACATCAGGAAACCGAGGTGTAGAAGAATCAGGCCACACAGCCAGAGGTGGAAGGAATAAGAGGCTGGAGCAGGATGAACCCAGGTGGCAGCCTCCAACCTCACCCTTTCCAGGTTCAAGACCCCACTCAAGCTCTGCCTCCTTTATGAAGCCTCCCTTTCTCCACTAAGTAATTGGAAGTAATTTGGAACTCTTGCATGTCTTAGCATTCACTTGGAATTTAATCAGCCAGCACCCTGAGTCGACTCTTCTTTTATTGGACTAGTGTTTAAGTCTCTTTTCTTTCCTAATTTACCCAATTATTTTTTTCTCGTCTCTCTTATTACTTTGGAGTTACTTAGAGGTACATTTTTTTTTTTTTTTGGCCCACCCACGTTGCCTGGCAAGTATCATGGGTCCAACACGTGTTTGTTGATGTGGTTTCCATTAGCTCAAGTGTTTAGCTTTCACCATAGATCTGTAAGCAGGAAGTTAATGGACAGATGCCCGAAATAGTGTCCTCTGCTTAGGACAGCAGCAGCAGCAGGTTATTTTTAACCGGCGTGCTGATGCACTTGAGCCGTGCTTTATGTAGGAATTTATGCTGCTGACTAATGGGTGGCACGTTGGGATGCCCCGTGGTTTCCCAAAGCCTGGTTACACAGATTGCGAGTTGGGATCGGAATGCAGTCACCCTTTAAATGAGTTCTCATCAGTGTCCAATGTTATTTTTTCTAACTTGGGTTACAAAGTTTGAGAAAAGCAAAGGACCCATGAGATGGTATCGGTCGGCATCTAGTTTTTGTCTTTGGGTGCTAATGAGGATTGCTGTGCTTTTTCACGATGGGAGGCGTTGTGGTTAGGGTTACCCATGGTGGTCTAGAATCCATGGCTGATTTCGCTCTGTACTGAGTCCTCATTTTTTTAGTCTCTGTCTGCCTTTCCTCAGCTTAATCCATTCTTTCCATCACCTCTTGGGCTCTGTGAAGTGTCCAAAACAGACATCCTTTCGCCACATTCATTGACATCCATCCTTTTCTCTAGGCAGTGTACAGAAACTTCCTGTCCTTCCCATAAGAAGGAAAGAGAAACAGATTACTTTTTTTTAATGTAAGTGTTCTCCCACCATTTCACTTACAAAATCGTGGGAAAATGAGCAGTTATAATATTAAAGATAAAAACAGATAATTCAGTTTCTTCTATAGATAATAAATAACTTTGTTGCTAATTCATTTCATATCAGTTCAATTAAGACAGAACCTCTGAATCGTAATTTCAATACCACCACGATGATGCTTGTTAATGCTTCATTTGTTATCTGAATACCTGGTTTGAAAGATGGCTCGGAGGTTGAGGGAACCTCATGAAGAATTTCTCCATCATTTTTCAACTTGACCTTCCACAAGTACACTTTGAGCACATATCAGCATGCATAAATTTACTCTTTAACCTAATTGCATGTAGGATTGGTGCAAAGATAATGAGCAGCAACAAGTATGTAAGGAGACAATATAAAGTGGACTAGCTTACTAACTTGGAAAAAGCAATTGGAAATCCATTGAGCAACCAATTTTTATCAATTCTACTTCCATGATGTCATTTACACCTAGGCAGTGACTGGCTCAGCTTGAACTTGAACTCTGCTGGTCTGAAGACTCTGACATGCCTGGTTAGGCTTAGAGAAGCGTGAAGTTGGCCTGCCAGGGGTAAAGACTGAGGGATACCTTAAAAAAACACAAACAAGTAAAGTGATGTTAAGGGAAAAGAGTCAGGCAATGAATGAACTTTGGCTCTATGACAATGCCCCAGTTCCTAAGTAAGACCTTCTGAGTAGTTCGTATCATGGACCTGTATCAATTCTATCCACTCTGGACCTGTGCCCAAGGCATGTGAAGAAAAAGCAAGGAGGAGAATTCCTTGTGAGAGGTGGAGAGTCCAGGGATGCATTCTGGGGTCATGTAATGGGATTTGGTACAAGGTGGAGACATTCTTTCCATTACAGTTGAGTGACATCAGGGTAGGGTGACATCAATACAGAGGTGGCCAAGAATGTTGGCACTGGCAGCAACTACAGTACAGTATGGTGGCTGGTGGCAGTGGTGGGCTCTATCATGGTATAGCTTTGCCTTGGGACCTTCAACCAGTACCTGCAAGAGGTGGCATCTGCTATGTGCCTTCATGGTTTTTCCTGCATATAAGTCCTCAGAGTTGCATCATTGCTGGCCCTGGGAGACTTGCTGGGGTGGAAAATGAGGCAAATGACAAGGCCACTCCACAGGCCTGATGAGCGTGATGTGTTCCTGAGCTTACTGACACCTCCTGGGGACCCCTAGAACAATGGATCAGGGAGACTGTAAAGAGGGGGAGAGAATCCACATGGCACATATGGCAGATTAATTAATCAACTAATTCATCAACATAGTCAACAAGTACTGACTGACCACTACTATGTAGCAGATCTAGTAAACTCTGTTTGCTAATCTTAATGTGACCCTGTTTTCTCTCACGCGATACTGTTTCCTAGGAATATTCTATGCCCAGCTTATCCCTCTTTCCCTCCCTCATGTCCCCAGCCTTTGGCTCATTGAGGCCCATCTTCTGTATGGCGGAGGTTGTGGCAAAAGTCTTTTTTTTTTTAAATTTATTTTTATTATGGTGGCGTTGGTTAATGAAATCCAATAAGTTTCAAGTGTACAATTTAGTAGTAAGTCGTATTTACATTGCATCGAATGTTCACCGCCCATAGTTAGATTTCTTTCTGTCACCACGTATTTGACCTCTTTTACCCCATCTACCTCCCTCTGGTGACCACTAGTCTATTGTCCATGTCAATGAGTCTGTTTGTTTGTCATGTTTGTTTGCTGCTTTTAGATTTATAGCCCACATATAAGTGATATCATATGGTTTCGACTTTTTCTGTCTGGGTTATTTCTCTTGGCACGATTATCTCAAGATCCATCCATGTTGTCACAAATGGCAGTATTTCATCCCTTCTTACGGCTGAGTCCTATTTCATTGTATATATGTACCACGGCTTCTTTATCCAGTCATCTATTGTAGGGCACTTCGGTGCACAATTCTTTAACTGGTCCCCATCTTAAGTCCCACCTTCCTAAGTCCTGGTTTCATTGTCAGTTATCTTCTTGAAGCATGAATTCCAGTACCCACTGACTTCCAAAACTTCTTCAGTGTGCTCCCTGAGGATTTCTACCTTTCGAATTTACCTATATTTCTAGGCTTGGCTCTCACTCTTCTTAGCCTTCTTTGCCTCCTCCAAGTCCCATCCTGTTAAGTCCCATCCTTAGGCCTGTATAGGTACAGCCTGACCACCCCTCACATTTTCCTACCTTTAATCTTAAGCTCACACACAAAAAGCCCTTTCTTGCAATAGTTAGTCCCTGTCCTCATTTTCCTAATTCCCTTTCTCTCATGTACACTCAAGATCAACTTATTTTTACCATAACTCTGAGGAAGTCAATGTATAAGGTTATTCTGGTTCTCATCCCATTGTACTGAAATCTCTTTCTGTGCTTTTCTTATCAGACAGAGAGCCAGTGGATTCATCTTGTTATGCTTTCACCATGCCCTGCAGTCACTTCCCTATAAGAAAAGACTAATTCAACAATTATTAATTAAACTGAAAACACTGCCACGCCCCCCCAAGTTTATATGATGGAAAAGTAGTAGGGTGCATTAAAACAGAAGTACACATGTTCCTTTAAATAAAAATAGACAAAACCCGAAGATGAAAGAGCTGGGAAGGCATATGTACCAGCCAAAACCGTGAAGGAAATGCTTGTTCGTCGTGTTCTCCAGTTTAATTATCTAAGCAATTTTCTCTTTACTCTCTACCAAATATTCCCAGGAAGTGATTACATTTCAAAATTTCAGCAAAAAATAAAAAAAAAGATATGCAGTTGACCTATATTATCTAAAGATCAACAAGAAATGAATTGGCTGTTTACCCAGCGGTTATCCTGCAAATATAATGATAGGTGCCCAGTAAGGGTAGGCGGGGTTAAGAGGGCTGTACAAAATCATAACACTAAGCCAGTTTATTATTTTTTCTGGTTTGATAAATAGTACACAACAGTTGAATTCTCAGAGAATTCATCTTTAAGGTTCTCTCAGTGTCACTAAACATTAACGCGGAGAGAGCTAGGTGTTAAAGACACAGACCATAACGTTATCTCAGGGGAATTACTAGTTTCTTCAAGTCAGGTCCTGCAGGGGGCTGAGAGGAAGGACACTGGGGCTCGGGCTGGCTGGGGGTGGCCCGTCTTCTGAGGACAGTTAACAGAGCCAGACCCGCAGACTCCTCTGATTGCCTTCACCGCTGACCCCTACCAGGAAAGAGTGGTCTGTGCAACGTGGGTGGTCCGAGGCAGCCACTTCAAGTGCGCATTCCAGGGGGTCCGGGGCCAGGCCCACCCAGGCACCATGCCTGTCGGAAGCAAGCGTGCCTTCCTGTGTAACAGGCTGATGATAGCAGAAGCCTGCTCGAGTTTGGCAAGTGACTCAGGAATGTTCTAGTCGGGATGTGCTGCTGTTGTCTGGCACAGAGCTAAGGATGCTCGACAATGCAGGATTCTCTCTCCTCTGAGTCAGAGTTCTAACCTGTGTAACAAGGATGAAGGAATAAATACCCGAGTACCTCTTCCTCAGGAGGATAAAATTATATGACCTGGGGTCACGCTTGCCTTTTTGATTTTCAAAATGTTCTCCTCTGTCTAATGTGAGGTTTTGCATCTTAGCAAATGGTTATAAATGGTGTAGGGATGAAAAGTCTTGGCTTTGGGCTGATAGGGCTGAGAAATGTGTCCATAGCTGCAGGGGACTTCTCATCCCACCCAGACTTTCATAATTATCAAAAAGTCAGAATAGAAAAAAGGCCTTAACAGCTGTTTGCTGTTCTCCTTTAAAGATGGCTTTAGAAAGACAAGCGAAAGCCACATTTAGCAAGTTTTTCAAGTCAAAGGGACCCCTTAGGGAAGTGCACAAAAGGCCCATGAGCTGCTGCTGTATTTGCATTAACAAGAGAGAAGTAGCCTGGAGTCTTGGGTCAACACTCTCCCCCAGGACTGGTATGTAGGCCTCCCCCAGCAGAAGGTGACATCAGACCTTTCTCACTTCCTGAATGTCCCTTTCTTACTGACACGGGAATTCAGTTTTATTAGAAAAATAAATAAACAAAGCCCAAACGTGGTGAAGACATTTAAAAGGGAAGTAACTGAGAGATGCTGCATTCTTCAGTGTAGCTTGAGCTAAATAGCAACAAGGAAGTGGTCATGTGTCTTCCTTTACCCCGTCCCCAGGGTTGTATATAAGGACGCCCCCAGCAGAAGGGACATCAGACTCTCCTGACCTCCTGAATACCCACCTCACTTCACTGGAATCCTCTCTCCTGACACCATGGGGTGCTGTGGCTGTGGTGGTTGTGGTGGTGGCTGCGGTGGCTGCGGTGGTGGCTGCGGTGGTGGCTGCGGTGGCTGCGGCGGTGGCTGTGGCGGGTGCACCACCTGCAGATGCTACCGGGTCGGCTGCTGCTCCGGCTGCTGCCCCGGCTGCCGTGGCTGCTGTGGGGGGTGCTGCAGTGTCCCCGTGGTCTGCTGCTGCCGCCGCTCCTGTGGCTGTGGCTCGTGTGGCTCCTGTGGCTGTGGTTCCTGTGGTGGTGGCTGTGGCTGTGGGAAGGGCTGTTACCAGCAGAAATGCTGCAGTCAGCAGAGGAGCTGTTGCAAGAAGCAATGCTGCTGTTAGGCCCCCCGGGCCGCAGTGCTGCCGGAACCCAGGCTGCTGGTGAGACTTCTCTCCCTCCCATCCTGTTCTTCTTTCCCCACCTCGTAGTCCTGCACTCTCTTCCTGTCTTTCTTTGGTTTTTCCATCTGAAAAGTTCCCAAAGGAATAGGCACCCTCTATTGGAATAGACATGTCTGCAGCCCAGCACCTGAGCAATGCTGCAAATCGCCACACTCAGCCGGATGGCATCATGATTCCTGATGTTTGCTTCGATGGTGTTCACGGCCTCTTGGTTGTCTCTGTTTCACTCTGCTCTGTCTGCATGCATAGCTTCTTTTCTTTATGTGTGTACGTTCTTAGTGATCACAGAATGTTATTCAATTTTCTAATTAAATAAAAGACCTAGATGCTCATTAAAAAGTATTCGTGTTTTGCCTTCTTTGTGTCTGAGCACATGGAACCCTGGTTTGTCTGTTCTAAAACTTGAGAATTCATATCTGAACAAGGCCTTTGATACGCTGTGATGATATTATCACAGCAAATGGCTCATAAGAAGCTCTGGCCAGGTCTCTGGGGACCAAACTCTTCCCTCAGTGACACATGACTTGGTCTCTAAAACTCTTCTTTGCGTCCCCGTGGGTAGTCTCTCCAGGAGATGCAGTCCCTGTTTTAGGGATGTAACATGACGTGGCACATCAGCATCTGCCCCAGAAGCCACACTTGGCATTCCTCTCAGGGTCCGAATACAGAATTTAATGGTGGGCCCACCATTTGGGCTTTCGGTGGGTTTATTTTATTGATACATTCAACATTTTTCTTCCCCTCTTCTTGTTTTTGGTGCATGAAGTTTTCTTCTTTTCAATTTTTTTAGGGCACCACAACCTTTAATAAAAGACAAGTGAAACATTGTGTGATATAGGCCCTCACCATAACATGGTAACATGTTCTGAGAATGTGTCGTCAGGCGATTCGTTGTGCGAGCATCATAATGTGCACTCACACGAACCGGGATGGTCTAGCCTACAGCACCCCTGGGAATGTGGCCTCTCCTGTTGCTCAAGGCTACAAGCCTATCCAGCATGTCCCAGTACAAAACAGCACGAGATTAACTCAAGCACAAAAGAAAATGATGCAATCCGTAAACACGAGACATAGGGAGCTGTTGCCAACGTGACACGGCACACACTTTTTTAAGACGTAGAAAGAATACACGCTAAAACAACAAAAAATAACATAAACATATAATCCAGTGACATCGTCATTTATTATCATTGTCATAACATGCTACGCTTTTATACGACTGGCAGCTCAGCAGGTTTGTGGACACCAACGTAACCACACACCGCAGACCCGTGAGGGATGCCCTGTGCTCTGACGTCACGACGGCGACCCTGTCACTAGGGGATGGGAAGTTTCAGCTCCATCACCATCTTAAGGGACCACCATCGGATATGTTTACTGAAACGTCACGTGGCACGTGACTGTAAACCACATTAAGTTGCTATAAACTCCCCCAAAGCCTCTGTAATCTCAACTACCTTTAGCAAAGATAACAAATGAAGTTAAGGTCTGATGAAAGCAAGCTCAGGGGTTAGGGGCTCTTCAATGCCTCTTCTGCTCCAGTATCATTGAAAGTAACAGGGTAACTTCCCCCTTTTGTCCCCCTTCCCCTTCTTCTTCTCCCTCTCCTCCTTTTTCTTTTCAATTCCCTTATTTTCCTTCCTCTCCTCTTCCCGCCTCTTCCTTTCTGTTTTTCTTTTTCTGATTATTCTCTATCGCTTTTCTCCTCTGTTGAGATTCTGCTCTCAGTGGTAGATGCCCCAGGCCGAGGCACTTTTGGCTCACAGTGGCTCGACATTTTCATACATTGACACAGCCTCTCTGTTCAGAAAAGGAGTGGGGAGAACTGTGGTGGGGAACATAGAAAAATGACACATATTAACGATATGGCTGGGCTGGAAAACCAGTTAAATGTCTCTGTGACCAGACACAGAATAGAAATGGAGAATGCAAGGCTGAGCCATGGCCTCGGTGGCTTTTGGGCCCAAAAGTAAGCTTGTAGGTATGAGAGTGGGAATATGACGACAGAGATTAAGCTTTCCATGAGTTGGACAGTGGAGCAAGGCTTACATTTGAGGTTAGATGCCAAGATAGGGGCCCTTTGGTTTTTAAAAAATCTACTGCTCTTAGCTTCCCAAGGCTACGGCTTACAAATGGCTATCTGCCACAGAGACCGGAAGATGTAGACACAGAGATGGCCTGGAGAACACAAATTGACTGAAATCATCTGCAGGCTTGAGAATCATCTGTGACATCCCATTACGACTATTAGGAAGAGCTCAGAGGTGGAGCAGGAAAATGTAACTGCAAATCTTCGAGACGGAAAGAAGCAAAGGGGGATGGGGGTTGGGGTGAGAAGAGAGGGTGAGAAAAGTGAAAACGAAATACAAAACACCTTGCTCTTAAGGTAAACCTTTCACTAGGAAACTGTGAGCCTCCAAGATGGTCCCCATGCTCCCTGCCTCTCGGCGTTCACACCCCGTGTAACCACCCTCTCTTGAGTAAGCGCTGGGTCTAGTGACCAATGAATAGAAGCTCACAAAAGTGATAAGATGTCACATTCTTCATCAGGTTTCAGAAGTCTGTACCTTCCACCTTCAAGCTGACTCCTGACGTCTTGGTTGGCACGCTTTGGAGAAGCCCATCTGGCCAGGGGCTGAGAGTGGTCTCCTGTCCACAGCCAGCAAGAAATTGAGGCCCTCAGCTCCCTAGACATGAGGATCTGGATCCTGCCATCCTGCCAACAATCACATGAGCTTGAAAGTCAATCCTGCCTCAGTCAAGCCTTGAGATGACCACAGCCCAGTCAATGCTTGACTGCAGCCCATAAGGGACCCTGAAGCAAAGGACCCAGTTAAGCTGTGCCCAGGTTCCTGACTCGGAAACTGTGAGATAATCAACGTGAGCTGTTGGAAACCATGATGTGTTGGAGTGATTATTATTTTTTTATGCCGTAATAAACAATTAACACAGATCTGAACATATCTAACATTAAAAAAAAAAAGACAACAAAATAAAACTTGGAAAATGAACTCACTTCAGATGAAACTGACTTTATAGAACTTAAACTGCCACTTAAATTATTAATATTTTTTGGATTCTCAAAGTGATAAAGGCATGATTTCCATTAAAAACAAACAGAAATGACTAGGGCAAATACAGGTAGAAACGAAATTAGAATAGACTGATATCAAAACAACCTATTTGAAATCTGGGGAAGAAAACACGCCAATTGAAATAAAAACTCAAGCAACAAACTAAATGCGAGCACCGTCGAAGAGAACTGAAAAATTATTAAGTCGAACCACTGTAAGTGGGGGGCTGTCTCTATTACTCTTTTATGGGGTCAGTGTTTATTTAGATTTATTCACACGTTCCCTTTCTTTTTCTCATTCCTCCTTGCTTCAGATACCTTATTTTGGGATGATGTTCCTTCATTTTGAATTGCTTTTGATATTGTTTTTCTGGTTCCCATTGTGTGTGCCACTGAGAAGTCACTTTCCAATCTACTTGTCATTTCACTGGAATTGTTGTTCTTTGTATGTCTCTGATTTATTTTGGAGATTGTTTTTCTTTGTTTTTCTGCTGTTCCACTGCGGAATTATATGAGTGCTGGCTTATGAAGACAAATACCATGGGTAAATTTCTCTGACATCACCCAGATTAGCCTTCTTTGCTGTTCCCCTCACCCCCCACCCCTGTTAATTCCACATTTTGTTTTGTTGGACCACTAAAACCAAAATTCCAGGTCACCAGGAAAACCAGCAGATGCCTCGAGCACATGACAGATTCCGTGCTTCCTTATCTGTTTTGTTTCCTGTTCCTGCTTTGGCCTCTGAGGATTTTTTTTTTTTTTCACTTTTTACTAATTCAGCCATTGATTTAAAACAATCTAGATTTATATATCCAGGAATTTTAGATGTTTTGTAGTGTGAGGATTGTTCTAATAGCTAGTCTATCGTTGTTTTAATGGAAGTCAGCCTTTCTTAATTTAATTTTTAAAAACACTTTTTGAAATTTGTTTAAATTATAAACAAATTTAAACTCAACCACCTAACCTTGTTTCCTTAAAGGAAGCTGCACTGAGGCCGCCTTCATTAGAATATAAAAGTAAGAAAACAGGTTGATGTTTGCAGACCAGGACCCAAGAAGTTATTTTGTTTGACAGTGAAAATCTGACCTTTGACTTCTATTATTCTTTGAGTGAAGACACCAAAATATATTATAAAATAGTGAAACCCAAGGCTGACAGACCACCCATATCACATGCCTGAGTTAATGAAGGTGACGTGAGAACACTCATCCGAGCTATCTGGATTGGCAAATATTACATACTTTAAACTCATGGGGAAATTTTTAATTTTGACGTATTGGGGGCTCCCCCAAATCTGAATGAATCCTCGTTTCATGCACTGAAAATAATAGCATCTCTCTTTGTGAGGTAACCTTTCTGTTTCGAGTGCCCCTTCCCTTACTGAGTAAGCCCTTTGGGGTTACAACTAAAAAAAATCCATTTTCATGATTTTAATTTTTATTTAATTTAAGGTAGATGAAAGTACCAGTTATCCTAGCTCGGTAATCTAATGGAGTGTACAATCAGGGCCCATCTGGCTGGTCCCAGAGTGGCTGAGCGCATTGGCTTCCTGCCAAGAGAGATATGGAGGATCACTTTGCATCTCCCAGTGAGGATACGAAAGACAAAGCAGCACAGCAGCTGTGGTTTTCATGACATCGAGGGGCCACTTTGTACCAATGGCCTCTCCCTTTCCTTTTTCATGTGTATTAATGGTGATGAGGTTCAGGATGCACTACCCCAAAACAGGGCAACCTGACATATTGAATATTTTTTTTACTAACAGGACTTGAGACACGACAGGTGCAGGAAAGACTTTGACTTTCCCCTGAAGCAGGTCATAAGACCCTCATATGAGAGGTGCACCCTATATCTAGAGAAGAAGGTCATCCTTGTCTCTGAAGATGGAGGGACACCAAGAGGAATCTCAATAAACAGGCCACACAAAGCTTCCCCTGTTTATTACTCTTAGCTCATATCCTTTCTGTCCTATCCCATTTTTTCCCCACATTCTCCCCTTTTCATCAAATTTAGTATAAAAACACTCAGGCTTAACTATTTCTTTGGGTCTTTATTTACCTACGAAGGCTCTTGTGTTTCATAAAACTTATTATCAAATCTTTATTCCGTTCTCTTGTTAATCTGTCTTTTGTTACAGAGACCCAGCTAATTATGAAATAGGATAGGAGGAAACAATAATTTTTCTTTCCTATAATGTCAAGAATTGCTTTTCATATCTTATCATAAGCCTCAAGACCATGTGGGGAGGAAGAGGGTGAATGCGGTGAGGTTCATGAATGAGAGAGGGGACTTAGGGTCAGGTCCCTTAATCAAGAAGAAATTGATGCTGGCTCAATCGGTTCCCATCCCAAAGGTTATCTCTGCAAATTGAAAGGTGGGACCAAGTGAGGGTGAGAGGGATGGAGAGATAATGTAACAGGCACCAAAGCAGCAATAGGTGGGTGTTTCAATGTGTCACTTGTGAGATGTTATTACTTCATTTACTTAATTAAAGGAATAGTTTTAAAAATTAATCTTTTTTGAGACATTGTGTGGTACCCACTCCCTCCAAAACCCCTTCATGCTTCAAACTTACAAATTTTATTTATTTTTTTTAAAGCAAGACTTCCCCAAAACGTATCACCGGCATACCACCGTACATGCTTATGCCTTCAGTAAACAGAGAAACCTTGTTGTGGCCACTCCTTACATAACTAGCTGGATACTTAAAGGTCATTACTAAATTACCCCTTAGCTTTATCCAGACGGGATTAAAAGATTCCTTTTAGCCTTTTTCATGGGTCTTTTTTCTTTTAGCCTGTTAGTAATATTTACATCACTTTTTAATACCTCCGTGGTCCTTTTAAATTGGAAAACCCATAAACAACCTGTATTGTGACAACAGTTTCAGAAATGCTAAAAAAAAAAAAAAATAATGGAAGAATTACTTTAGAATATCTCAGCGAAGGCTTTTTTCTGATGAATCTCTGTGTCATACAAAAATGCTGACTCAGATTTCAATCTTTTAAAATGGCATTTGGCATTATATCAAAGAGCTTATGGGATATCATAAGGGCATAATCAATGATAAATGCACATTGAGGATTGAGATTTGAGAGTTAGCAATCAATATAACTCTATATTCCTGGCCTTTAGAAGTTTAATTCAAGCATCTTTAATTAGATTCCGATGAAAAATTCAATTTTTAAGAAGCTTGCTTTTCAAAACCAGGTATCCCCAATAACACATTTTTATCTAGGAAAATATGTTATAGAAATAGAATTTGTCTCCGGTTACACCTTTAGACTGTATATTTTTTGCTTACCCTGCTCTGGCACCTGGGTAAACTAGTCTTTTCTCTAGGAGTTGAATTTTAAAATAACTTTTCACGAAAAAACCTAGATGAAAGTTGTAGCATTGAGGATGTGAGCAGAAAGCAGAAGATGTGATAGAAATACAAAAGAAGATTTTAGAAGAGTGCCTTAAGTCTGGATTCCCCTTGGTGCAGAAAGTAAAGAGATTTGGGAATCTTGAATTATCTGGTGAAACAAAAGGGAAGCTTGACTTTTTCTGCTTTAATTTTTTCCCCAAGCTTTTGATGTTCATGTGAATTCTCTGAAAAAGGTCAAAGTGTATTGATTTGCTAACAAAGCAAAAATTTAAATCAGGTTATGCAAAATAGCAGCAGAAAGGAGGAGAGATAGATTGATGAGTTATTTTTATCTCAAGTTCTCTTTTGCCTACTTCAGTTATAGGAATACATTAATTTCAAATTAAGACGAAATGGATTTGCGGAAGAATCAAAGAACCAACTGGAGATAATTAATGTAAAAGTCCTTAGAAAAGATAAGTGCACGTGTTGATTAATGTGAATAGATGTTATTTGTTCAGTTAGAAAAACAGAGAAACACACTCATGTATTGAGTACATTATGGGCCAGGAATGGTATGTTTTACAAGCTGGCATTTAATCTGTGTAAGGCTTCATGAAGTACGTGTTATGTTGTCTGTTTCATTGATGAGAAAACTAAGATATTAAAAAATGTTATATCTCTGGGGCAGACATGAGGAATTACATGTGGAGGGTACAAGTGAATCAAGATTGGTCCAAAAATGATAAGCATTGAAGTTGAGTGATGGGCACGTAAGACTTTATTACAGATTCTTTCAATTTTCAAAATGTATTTGCAATTTTCCAAAATGAAAAGTTTTTAAAAAGTCACTAATAAGCTTGAAGATTCAAATCCCTACTTTGCTAATTTCAAGCCTGTAGTCTCTCCATCATATTACACACGTAATGATTTCTAAAAAACTGGAAAGCTAATCATAAGCTGGATAATAAATCAGCAATTCAAATTTTATTTCAGAAAGCAACAATGGCTTATTCTATGATCTCAAAAAGTATTGACTCTATATGCCTCTTAGTTTTAATAGTTATTAAGTGAAGATATCCTTCCTTCTATTGAACAAGTGTGAGATTCAAATAGATGATTTGGATGTCGTGGCGTTATTTCATTTAATTGTGTCTTCCAAAATAATTTTGTTTGTTTTTTGTTTTGTTTTGCTAAAAGATAGCTCAATATTCTACAATATTCTAAATGTTTCATATTGAATATTTTTGGAGATATATATGATTGACCATTTTGTCCATGAGACTGAATGAGTTTCTGGAATTTATGAACTAAGCTTTAATAAGATTGACCCTTAGCCAGAGCAATGAGAACCACTTACACTGGGATGACCTTATGGCTCTATCTAAGGTGGTTCTCTCTTTCTTTTTCCTGTTTAATGAAAAGGTTTCTTAAGAAATAGAACGTATCTTACTACGTTACATTTATATTTCTCAATATAGATTTTGTTAAATGAAAGAATCCAGAGACAAAAGGCTGTAAACATTTGATTCCCTTTATATGACTTTCTAAAATGACAAAGCTAAAGGGATAGAAACCAATCAGTGGTTCCTGGGGAGCAAGGGTGGGGAGAGGAGTTGACTACATAGTGGCATGGGACACTGTTTGGGGTAAAAAGAAACCAAAACATCTTTTCTCTTCATTTTGGTTGTGGCTATGTAACTGTATTTTTGTCCAAATTGATAGATTTGTACATAAATTTATGTGTAAATTTGTTATATGTGAATAATATATCAGTAAATCGGATTAAATAATGTAGATATGAATAGACATAGTTTAATGAATAAGCCTCTGTGTCAGGGGGAGCACAGAAGCCACACACTTACCAGAATGTCGACCGGAAGCCCCAGGCCTTCTTTGTCAACCACAGTCACTGTCACGACAGTCTGGATCGCCAAAGCAACGAAGGTGTTGATTCCGAACGCCAGGGCATAGCTATGTTCCATGCTGAGATTAATGGCAATCTGCAATCTAACATCTAACACTGCCCGAATGGAAAGGGTTTTGAAAGAACACATAGGTGGGATTCTCAGGACAGAGCAGTGACTTGTCCCCAAGACTCACCACGCTTTTGTTAACAAAGCTTTTCTAGCAGAGAAAAAGGAAAGGAGGGTGAATGCAACAGTGAAATGCTGTAGTTTATCGTTCCCTGGGATGTAATATATTACAAAAATTTAACAATGGCTAAGCTTTTCTAAATTAAACCAAATATTCCAAGTATTCTGCAACTAGAGAATATTAAATGTTATTCGATATAAATATGCTTCAGCATCCACTTTTTAAATTAGACATACAATGAGTGAAAACAGGTCAACTTGATGAATTTTTACTTGGAGATTATTCACTGGCACATTGATTGCCTACATTTGCAGTTTCAGAGCCGCATAGGTGAATTTTTCTCTGGAAAATTCCAATGATTTCCTTTTGTATTCGATTCAGTCTGGCAATTAGTTCATTTTAGATATTTGTACTAACTTTTTTAATTTAGTCAGCAAGACTACCATATATGCCTGAAAATTCTCCCACACAATTTAGTTAAAACCTTTGTAACTTCAATCTATTCAAAAATATGAAACTAAATGAAAAGTTTGAACTCTTTTTACATCCCTCCCCAAATCCTCACATTAAAAAACAAATGCAAGCATTTAGAAATTATGTGACTCAATGAAAATGCATTATTTCAGTGCAAAAAGGTTACTAACTAAACAGAACAAAACCCACAACTACCTTGAGGTTTCACAAAATGAACGTTAACAGGTGGACCTTGTAACTCCAGGGGGTACTTCTTCAGCTAACAATTTTTTTCCTTTTAACAAATGTTATCCTAGACTGATGTTTTTGAAATCTGGATTAAATCAAATTGCAGTTGCCTTTTTATTATGCTGATTGTTCCAGGCTGGAATCTTGATTTATTCTGTACAGATGCTTACACAGCTCTTCAGTGATTAGTTAGTTTTGGGTAATGGCTATTTACATGGTGGATTCCGATGAAAACACAGTTTTGATGTCAGGCCGACAGTGACGTTGAATCCTAAGATTTTTTTTTTAGTCTATATATAGAAATTACTTTCCCAGATACCTAAAATTACATTTCTCAATGTCATCCACTTGGCTACTGAGAACCCACAAAGCTACCATGCAGAGAGAGTACTTTGCCCTGGCTTGTACATTCTTGGAAAAATTGTATTTGTATTCTTCTGTTTGGTATTTAGCACTAAATACAGGGGAGCCTCTCAATATCTACAATTTCACAGAAACACCTTGAAATCTTATTTGGTCATTTGTGTCCCGTGTATTATGGAATTATGGACTGGCATTTACCAGTGTACCCTGTAATTTAAAGGAAAGCATTAGGAACACTTTCTAAAGCATTTAAAAACTATATTAGTTCGTGCTTATGTAAAAATAGACTGGTTAAATTTAAAAAGCTTAATAGCCCGAAGTTTTTTGTTTTTTATGTTGTATTTATTCCTTTTCTTTTTTCTTTAAGAAATGTGAATCAAGTGCTTACTATGGAGGAAGAACTGGTAAAACATCAGGAGCATATTAATAAACAAGCACTCTAGCAGAGAATAATTGGTCCTAGGTATCTACTTTGACCAATTTTCAGCTAAATTGACCAGTTTCTATATTATAAAAAAGAAACAGGAGTAAATATTTTTCATAGAAGAAACAACATTTTTTAAAGTAAAGTTATTATATCACATGATAAAACTTATTATATCACGAATGATCAATAATCCTAGAATTTCTTTTAAAATCTGAATACTAACCCTTTGCATTAGAGATCAATTAATCCTCTTTGCTAAATTTACTTAAACAAATTTGCCTAGACATTAGAATAGTAATAATATGTGAGAGAATTTATAGGGATTAGATTAATTTATAGAGGAATGATTTTTTTTATCAGTATTCTGAGTTTGATATGTGATTGATAATTTTATTTAGCATCAAATTTCACACAATAGCGAGGCTGAGTTCTCTTTCCCTACTGTGCATGTGTCTCCTGACATTAAGATACGTAGACTAGAAAGCACCCAGAGAGGCCAGTTTTCTGTCCTCTTCTCTTTGGGGAAGATAAAACTCCAGCTCAAAAAGAGGATTTTTCTTTTTTTAATAAGAAAGACTAATGGGGAGGACGCTCCCATCATTGAAATCTGCAAGTGTCTGAAAATCAAACAGTAAAAGGGTTTTCTTTTATAGGATAATTTTTTGCTATAGAAGCAGTAGAGATGAGCAGGATCTTTGGAGGGGAAGCTGGACAAACAAGAGGAAAGGACCAGTGGAGTCAGACAAGAGAGTGTCCCGCTGTGGTTAGCTAAGTCCCAGGAGAAGCTGATAAGGTGGGGCATGGTCTATGTGTATATTTTTTTTCTCTCTGTGTGTTTGCTCAGGGTTGGGGCAAGCGGGGTAGGGGCCTGTTGGAAAGAGAGGAGCTGATGAATGTTTGATGGAGACAATACAGAGGCAAGAAATGGGCAACTGAGATCCCTCAGCGATGAAGTGAAGTGCCAGTTCTTCAACTTGAATGCCAGCCTTTCTCCCACACTCTTTCTCCAGGCCACTGACTGATGCTTGAGTAAGAATGGCCTGTCTTTGCCCTTGTGTCTGTTTTATCTGGCTTCTCTGTAACATCATTTTTAAAATTTCCTCAAGATCCCTGACAGATACCAAACTTCTTTTCAAGAATCCTCTCTATGCACTTCTTCCCCATTTGCATGTTTGACTGTTTCCTTCCTTCCTTCCTTCCTTCCTTCCTTCCTTCCTTCCTTCCTTCCTCCCTTCCATGATTCATGAACCAGGCACTTTTTCAGCTCCTCTGTGGGAAAATATGGTGGTAAATACTGACTCCTCATTCTCGAAAATAATACAGCCTGGTAGGAAAATTTTAAAAAATAAACTTATAGTTTTAATGGAGTGCGATAAGGATTGTTAAAGCTCTGACCTTAATACAAATCTAACCTGACTCTAACCCAGTGGCTCTATTTACAGACATCTTTGGCTTTCATGACTGAGGGGTGGGGAGGGGTGTGCTCATGGGATCTAGTGGGTTAGAGGCCAGTAATGCTACTGAACATGCCACAATACACAGAACTGCCCCCCATCAGCAGAACTGCCCTGCCCAAAATGTTAGTTTTGCTCAGGATGAGAAACCCTGACCCAACAAAGCAGGTGCTTGAGAGCGTATGCAGCCACAAGACACCTCCCCAGGAGAAATTTGTTTCAGAATGTTCATTACTTGGATGTCCTTATAACATGTTCCTACAATGTGCTATGAACTAGCTAGTTAATTGTCAGGTTTCTTAGTACCCACAGCTTCCTTTCCTACTGACATGGTTTAATATATGTGAGGCCTACATCACCTACATCACCACTAAATCTGACACTAATTAGGGACCTTGCTATCACCAGGAGACTAAGGACTGTTTGTGTTTAAAGAGCTTTCAGAGGATGACTTTTATGAAAAGTTTACCTTTTCCACACATGCCCTAAGTAAGGGCACATTATCTGAAGAGAAGAGGACTTCATCTCTTCTTCCCAGGAGCCAGTTCTCACAGAGGAGTATAAGGTGAACCAAATCCTAGAATAGTTTTCTGGGAGTCAAACTGGAATTTTCAGAAGAATATTAGCTCGACAATAGACCCCAGAATGTTCATAAACATGTGGGTGTGGAACAGCCCAGCTTCACAGATAAATATCTTCAAAGTCGTATTTGATGTGGAAGCTCCGTTATGTCGGGAAAACCCAAGTGCATTGTTGGGTTCACTTCAAAGACGGCTCCAGGCTCCGGGCTGTGGGCTGAGGGCTCTGGCCTTCAATTCCAGAGCATTAACTCTTGCACCAGCCCCCTTCCCTCCCTCTCGGCACCTCACTCCCTTTGGAAAAGTGCTTCTAATGTCACAAGATATGTTCCAGGGAAAAGGAAGAGGGCATGGGCAAGTATCCGAAAGGCCCCAAAACTACTGTCGCTGCTCAGTGCAGAGGGAGGTGTTGTCCGAACAGAAAGCCCAGGAGGGCCTGATGGGTGAATCTCACAGCGGCAGCTGGGAACCAGCCATGCCCCAGAGACGAGGCTTCTCTGGATCGCTCAGTCTCCCTGCCTCTTTCCTACTGGACAAACGCACTGTCAGAATCCACCTGTAGGCAAATAGGATGAAACAGTCACTTATCAGCCAACTCAAGGAAAAGCAATAAATACTCGGGTAACACACACGTCCTCGTAACGGGCCTGCCTCTCCCAGCTTGTCACACCTCGCCCTTCACCTTTGGGTAATGCTCTGTCACATTTCTTAATGTGCTGGGGCCTCAGTTTCCCTCACTCGCACCAGTAAATTAATAATGCTCATCACAAAGTGATGGAAGCATCCTGGCAGGATGCCATCATTGCTGCAGGTGCTTAACACGGGTTAGCTTCTCGCCTCTAACCGGGGAATTCACATCCAGCGTCCAGGGCAATGAGTCAGGGAAGTGCCATCTCTATAAACGGTGTTGGCATTTGTTGCCGCTGCTCTGGTTTCTGTTGGAGTGAGGAAGGCTTAAGCCACAGGTGGGTTCTAGAACCTAGGACCCTTGGGGTTTAAGTGCTTCTCAGCAAGTGAGATTGCTGTTCCCAGCAGGATCAGTCCTGTGGGCCATTAAAAGAAGAACCAGGACAGATTTCTATGCCTCAGAAAGACTTCCCTGTGTCCTTTAGAAAAATTCAGAAATTCTCAGTCAGATCCATTTCAGTTTGTGAAAGTTTCAGAGCGAGTGACAGTTCTTAGGATTCTAGTTATAAAATGCAGACTCAAAACAGACAGTTTCTAACAGAGGTTGTAGCAAGGAAACCCCAAGTCCTCCTCCTGAATCGATGCCACCCCAGGTACTGGCGAGGATGAAGTGTCACTCAGCATTTCTGAGACCAGGCACTTTGGTTCTAAAGACGGCATGGATTCAGGTTTTCTGTGTTGGAAATAACCTCCGATTCCCCCCTAATGTTGGCAACTAGTTTGCAAAAGCAGAATCTTGAACCCAAAAGGGCTGGATTGGTTGGTTTGACAAGATTATGGAATCTGTCACCACCACCATGAAGAGTCGCAGAAGAACCGGCTGCACCCAGTCCCCTTGAAAGTCCTCATCACTGTTGCAGTTAGGTTCCAAGTTCGTCCTCTGCTGGTGTCTTTATTTATTGCAGGAACGTGGTGTGCTTATGTTATCAGCTCTTCCAGACTGATCGGCTTTCCTCGTCGCTTCTGGAAAACTAATGGCTCCTTAGGAAGAAGTTTCAAATCAGAGGAGTACAGGATCCCTTGATGATGCGGCCTCCGCTGAAACTGGAGGGAGTCAAGAACTCAACATGAAAGATGAAAACACGCCTTCTTAGAGCTCTTTTGCTAATTCCAAAGCAATTTTCCTCTTGATTCTCTATGGGCTAACTCAGTATGGAAAGGTGCAGCCATAATAGTTGTAAAAAAGAAGGCAAATACTGAATTTACAACCTTAAATTATCCCGGTGGCATAATTTTTTAATATTTCAAAAAGGTGGTACTTTTTAGTTACTTCTCTCGACCTGCTGTTTCAAAGGTCATTGGAAAATCAGTTAAAATGTTACCAAGCAAATGGTCTCCTTTGCTCCTAATTATGCTAAAATGCACATGTCTAGCTGGGTGGGTTGAAAGTGGTGGGCCTCTGTTTCAGAACGCTGCTCTGTCCCAGCGTGGTTCCGGCCCGGGGGCCTGCAGCCTGGGGCCCTGGCTCTTGTCAGACCTGGAGCATCACCTGGAGTGGGTGGGCTTTTAATACACTTCCCAGCTATTACTGTGAGGTGGGCCATCAGCTCCCCGCCCCTCCTTGTACTTAACCCTACTTAGCTGACCTTACTCAAATTCCTTAGCCTCTCTGAGTCCCACTGATTAAAAGAAGATAAAAATGATCTACATTTGGGTTTGGGAGTAAATGAGGTCAATGGAAGAGGGCTGAGGAGAGTGCCCAGCACGGTATCAGTGCCTTTCCGTTGCTTTTCTTTGAGAATCTGGTCTATTTCCAGTGCCCCATGAAATGACAAGAACGGATGAATTGCGGATAAAAGAAAAGCTCATAATGTCAGACCCGGCTCATTTGAATTGTTGATAATCAGAGCAGAAGGTGTAATTAATTTCAAGTTTATTTTAAGAGAAGAAGGAGAGATCGAAAAATTTAATGTACAGTTTAAGTCGCAGGAAAAACTTCTTTAAGGAATTGCATTGTCTGCAAGCCCTATATAAGTAAGAATTTATACAAGAAAAATCATAAATCATACTTATTTGCACTTTAATCAAATCTTTACCTCTTCCACTATTGGAACAGTCAGTTTAGTTATGTCCTGCTCAGAATACATGCTATTGACACCCACACTCTCCATTTAGCTGTTTGACTAATTCATTTAGGGTCTTCTCTAAATAGTTTAAATTAGTGGATACTTCCCAGAATTGCAAGGACACGGTCTCTGTATTCTAACTCTGTATTCTTACTGATTATGGAAAGTATTTTTTAATCCAGATTACTTAAACCAGCACTGCACCCCATCATTTTCCATCTGAAACTTGCCCTGCCCTTCCTAGCTGGCAGGGTCCATGAATACACACTGATCAGGTCGCCTCATCATTTTTAATGGTGACCGAACAGATTTTCTTTTAGTTTGCTTTCGATTGTCGCTCATCTCGCTATTTGGATGCTATGAGCTGGGACTAGGAGCTCGTTTCAACCTTTGTGACAAAATGGCAAAGGACGTGGTTGAATCATGCTCTATTGTTGAGAGGAAAGAAGAACTGGTCAGTAATGATCCTGAATATTTTGCTCAGAGATTTCCAAGCAGTATGGAAGCTACAGCCTGGCTTCTCCTCGCTGCTCTTTTTAAAACGTGAAAGGTAAGAAGTGAATAGAGGACAGGACCACAAAATACAAAGGAGCCAGCAGTTGATAACTTGGAAGGCTCTCAGCCTGTCCTTTAGAAACAGGGCTAAGGGCGTGGCTGGATAATCATTTGCTAAAGAGATTGGGAGTGTGGCTGATAGAGCTAATCAACCGTTTCCGTGGAAGACAGGAATAGAGAGAGACTGGGTATCCAGAAAAGCTTCAGGGAAGGCCCTCTTGTCTGACGGTTGAGACCTCTGTGAGTAACATGGGAGACTGACAAGGTTCTTGAGAATTTTATGCCAGCAGAAACACTGCCATCTGGACTAAAAGGGACAGAGACAGCATAATATGGTAAAAGAATGACTCTGAGGGCAGAGCCGTAAATGCAGACACTTGAGCTGATGGGACTTCTTTGGGCCAAGAGGGGTAAGCCGCCATCCTGTCAGGCCCAGAGTACAGCATCAAGCCACAGACAATTGTTCTCAGGCCTTGAAATCTAATGGAACTCGCCCTACTAGTTTTTAAGACTCGCTCAGGACCTATTACCCATTTTTACCCCTTCAAACGTCTCTCCTTTAACACGAGAAAGTCTACCCCACACCCAAATATTGTATTTTGCAAGCACACATCTTGTTCTCTGGTGTCACAGGTTCACAGATGGAGGGGAATTTTACCCCAGGATGAAGCATACCCAAGGTCTCACCCATACTGATCTAGGTGATGAAATATGGGACTTTGAATTGATGATATTTAGATGAGGTTTTGGACTTTGAGCTGATTCTGGAATAGGTTAGAGATTTGGGAATGTTGAAAATGGGGTGAATATATTTTGCATGTGGGAAGACAAATTTTGGGGCTGGAAGGTGGAATATTGTGGGTTGAATTATGTCTCTCCCCAGCGAAATATGTTAAAGTCCTAACTCCCAGGACCTCAAAATGAGACTTGTTTAGAACTAAGGTTGGTACAGATAAAATTAATTAAGATGAAGTCACACTGGAGCAGGGTGGGCCTTTAATCCACTATAAGAGAGATACTTATTATAAGGAGAAGAGACTCAGATATGAAGATGCACAGCAGAAAGGTGGCCATGTGACAACAAAGGCAGAGATTGGAGTAACGTGTCTACAAACCAAGAAACACCAAGTGTTCCTCGTGGAAGCCAACCGAGGTGTAGGAAGAGCTTCCCCTATAGATTCCAGAGGGAGAATGGTCCCACTGACCCCTTAGTTTTGGACTGCTATCCTTCAGACCTGTGAGACAAGACATTTCTGATGTTTTATCCCAGTTTGTGGCATTTTGTTACTGCCACCCCAGGAAACGGGTATAGATTCCGAGACGCCTAATTTGAATTTCTGATAATTTGGACCAAATGTGTGATGCATTTCGTGTTAAAATTTTTTCTTTAATTAGTCTCGCTTGGATTTCCGTGTATCTATCTTTCATTATTGTTAAGTACAAATGGAACAGATGAATCTTTATTTATATCTGAAATGAAATTTCCCAGTTTGTTTTCGTAGCTACCCATAAATATCTTGAGCTAGGTAATGAATGTTGGTTACACCTCAGGTGGTGGTTATTTGAAAACTTAGGTGTCCTCATAAAAGACCATATGTTGATTTTTAAAAAAATTAATGTTCTGTGAAATATAGGAATGATAAAGGGATGCTCTACCCTTTTCGATGACCAGACTTTCTAAGTAAATTGTAAAAAATTGTACATTTCCTTATAGCTTAGTTATTACTGGTAAATTTATTTTGACAATACCCAGGTGAGTCAAATCACTCTTCAGGACCTGGGTCTTCCTCTCCCACGGTTGGGCACTCTTCCCCCAGCCACCTGCGGGCCATGCCCCATCATTGCATATATATCGTGCCCTAATGTCCCCTTTCAGAGAGGACTTCTTAGACTGCCCTGTCCAACATGGCTTTCCTCCCATCATCTTCTATACCTTGCTTTGTCACCACTGGTTATACATTATTAATATGCTTAATTGTTTTTTTGTCTGCTTCTTCCTTCTAAAAAAAAAATGCCATAAAAGAAAGGATTTTTATGGCCTTGTTGGTGTCTGCTATATTTTTAATTAAAAATTAACATTTTTTGGATAAATCAACTCAATAGACATTTTTGGATAGATTAAATAATGCTATCCAAGTATAAAATATAAGACTGATTGTTGTGCCAGCGAGGGTTCTCCAGGGAAACAGAACCAAAAGCCGTTGCAAGTTAAGTGTGTGAACATGGTAAAAACTAGCGTGTTTTATGAGCGAGTTCTAACAGGACCCAGATATTCTGAGTACTACATGAATTTATAGAAACATTTCCACTTACATTTCTGGGGTTAAGAGTACAGTATCTGAGACTTTCCAGTAATTGTTTAAATTTGATGGCATTTTATTTTTATATACTCTGGTTGTATTAGAGAGTATTTCTATGGGCTTCAAGAAGTTTTCATTTAAATGTTACTAAGGTGATGGGTATTTATTTATCTAAAGGCCTCACTGAAAAGGAATTCTCCACGGGGTTTGACTGTGATGAAGATAACTGCCTTGCAGAATACTGGCCACTTTGAAATTTTTCATCTTTTCTTCTGCAATCACAAGACCCCATATCCTCTGCTGACCATGATGCTGTGTGTGTGTGTGTGTGTGTGTGTGTGTGTGGTCTTAGATATAAAAAGAAAACCTGAAAAGAAATGCAGTGTGTTAAAGAACTGGTGTGTTAAATCCCTGGCTTCTGGTATTCTCAGCTGGAGCGACCCTGGTCTCAGCGAGAGATGAAAGTGTTTTTATAAACACATTTACACTTAACTTGCTGGGAACAATCCATTAGTTCTCGGGTAATTTCACTCTGAAAGGAGGTTGGAGATAATGCTCACCGTGAAAGACGATGCTCCCCAGAAAAGAGTGAATAAACTTGGCTTTGCACGGGGCAAGGATGTTAGGAGGGAGGACCTTCCAGATCACCCCTCATGGCTTGCCGCCCACTCTACCTTTCACAAGGGCGGCCTTCGCTGGAGACCATTTAGGTGAGTGGTCCTCGTCCTTGAGCTAAAGCAAATACTGATCTCACCTACAGCAACGCAGCTCTCACTTCAACAGTCAGTAGTGGCAATGACAATCGGAAACCGAAGGACATCAGTCAGGAGCAGTGATAACGATGAAAGAAAATCGCCAGTCGTTAAGTTGGGGTGACCGTTTTCCAACTATCTCTGCTTCCCTGGAAGGAGGAGGTGGCTCTCCTATGCGGGGTGCTTCCAGGTTTTCTATGTCTTTTTTATTTTATTATTATTATTTTTTTGCCTAAGTGACTGATAAAACAGCTACCTCCTGAGTTACCCAGGAGCCAGACCTGGGGTCAAGCACATTTTCTCCTGGCAGCCCACTCTCTTCTTTTGTCCCTCATGTCTAGTCTGACCATGAAACTATTTTTGCTTGCCTCCAAGGTAGAACTTTTTATTTTTATTTTTATTTTTTGCCTTTTATGGACCCACCACTACTTCTACTATCTTGGAAATATTGAAATTCCTCTGCCTTTTCTCACGTTGGCCTGCTTTAGTACTCCTGCCCCCTGAATTTGCCTTGAGAAAATAAAAAATAAACCTAATAGAAAAAACATAATCTCCCACCTGATGGGGATGGGAGAGGACCTCAGCCTCCTTGGAGAGAGGAGCAGATGGATAGGAAAAGGTGCCAGGATCAGGCAAGAATATGGAGGAAGATGATTCCGAGGGGCAGGGAGACGACAGTTAATCCCCCTAACTAATAAAGAGGACGATATGCTGCTAGGATTGTCCAGATCCTTAAGTTCAAATACCAGCTTCATCTTTTTCTACCTATGATCTCCGGCGTTTACAAGTGGTCGTTGATATTTTCCCTGCTTCTCGTTGATGCTCGAGACAATTATCCTCAGCCCCTTGAGAGAAAATGACAGTTAATTTCCTTGAAACCCATTTAGCTAGGCCACTTTCTAGTGGTCTGTTGCTGATATCTACTGACCTCCTGACCTCTCTTCCTCCGTCATCACTGACTGTAGGTCTAAGGCCCACTTGACATCTACACTTGAATGGCTCCAGGGGATTTCAAATGCCACCCATTCAAACTTAGCTGGTGATCCTCCTGCAAGCACAGTCCCTTTTCATTGTTCTCTATCAAGATTATGGTACCACCAGAAATCTAGATATTCCCTTTCCTGTAATTATATTCAGTTTATCCCCACGTTCTGTCAAGTTTACCGATAGGTTCTCCTCTCTATTTTTACTTCTAGTATCTTAGTGTTATTAGCACCATTACCTTTAGTCTGGATAAATGCCAACTGTTTTTTTTTTCCTCAAGGCCCTTGGCCCTCTTTCTAATTCTGTAGCCAGTATAATCTCTTTCACATGCAAAAATAATTATACTTTTTTGCTTAGAAATCCTCTAATAGGTTCTCAATCTCTTCGTCAAAACCTACCAGGCCTTGTACATTCTTCCCCTTGTTCCACCCAACCCCCTGACTTCCCTACAGTGTGACTTTGAGCTGCTTACTCTTTTCTCTCATGTTGGATTTTTGCCACACCGATCGTCTTTCAGGTCCTCAAGCGCACTGTCTTCCTTCTGCCACAGGACCTTTGCACAAGCCGTTCCAGCTGCTTACACAGCCCCCCTCACCTTTTACTCTGGTTGTTTACTGTTCATCCTTTACCTCGCAGCTTCCCTAGAGATGTTTCCCTTAACTCCCTAGTCAAGGTTAGATTCTTGCATCATGTCTGTCCTAGACAAGTCTTCTTCCAGGGCATGTTGTTTTTAGTGGGTGATTTTACATTCATTACTGTGCCTGTTAAATGAATAACTGAGCTCTCCATTAGGCTGTAAGCTCCATGACATTAAAGACAGAGTCTCTTGTTGTTTGCAAGTCACATCCCCAGTGCTTAGAAAAGAGTCTGGTAGAGTGTGGGCTTAACAAATATATTTTTTAAATGGATGGAAAAATCTGCTGAGCCCCACATGTCTCATTTTATAGGACAGAGATCATTATACGGGCTACGGAGGAATGCTGTGAAGATTAAATGAGCTCTGTGCCTGTGAAGAACCGAGCACAATTACTGTTACTGCTCAGTACCGTTTTGGTTCTGATTCTCCCCCTTCTCCTTTTCTTCTTCCCACTGTATACCTAGCAACTGTTCACCTGCCCTCATGAGCAGGAAGCATATCGCTGTCCTGTGGTCCAGACCTGGTTTTGGCAGATGAAAACAATGAATCATGTTTTTTTGGGATGGTGAAGGCTCATCCCTGACCTGTGGGGCTGTTCAGGGTCTCCCTTAGGCTGTATTTCTCCAGACCCCTACCCTTTTCCACTGTGTCCAAAGCAGGTGCTTCTGCCAGAGGGAAATGACAGGAAGGCCATTTACTCAGAACTGAGCCAGAAACCTTTATTCTCAGAAGGATGGGCAGAGAGGCCAGATTCTGGGCTTAGAGGGAAGACCTGAGTTTCTCGACAACCATCAGAGGACTTCTTGGTAGGAAGCATCCTTACCAAGGATGCTTTGACCTTCAACCTCAGCTCTGAGAGCTGCTGGAGAGGCTTCTGGGCCTGAAATCCTGCCTCTCGAATGTACCACCAGCTCCACCTTTATTCCAATGTTTGCGTCATGCCACAGTGGCCATTCATGAAGGGAGGTGGTGAGATTTATTACTTAGGGCTTTCTCTCATCCTTCATGGACATCCTGCTGTGCCTGCTACCCCCAAGCTGGGGACCACTCTGGCATCCCTGCCCAGATTGCTTTTCTAAAAATGGGACCACTTGAGTGACAGGTCTGCATACTATACAAAGGGGATCGTTAAATCAAATATGCACACACATATCTGAAAATGTTCAGCCTACAGGAGATTTTTATTACCTCTATACGCCCTGAAAGTGGGTAATAAAATGCATCTTCTTCTAATACCTTTTTTAATTTTAATATCCACCTATACATATGACCTCTCGCAGCCTCACTCACTTCTGGTTGCCCCGTCTGCCTGCATTTCCTGACTCCCTGAGTGCTCAGTTTACATACACTCCAAGTATGCAATTCTCCACCAGAATTAAACCAACTCTTCCTAACACACAGTAGTATCAATTAGCACGTTAAAATACGCACTGCTGGTAGCTGCCATTTTTAACCCAATTCCTTCTTGGGCAGACAGCTCTACTAAGTGATTTCCATGCCTTATTTCTGATTCTTTGAAAAGTTTGCAAAGTAGATATTGTCTCCATCTGGTGGATGAGAAAGCAGACATTCAAGAAGAGACAGTGTGGCCTGTGCTGGGTCATACGGTTTAGAATCCAGTTCTGGACGCATGTAAATCCTGGATCCTCCTTCTCCTACCTGCTGGGCTGGGACGTGATGGTTTCAGTCCCTTCGGTCATTCCTCACAAGCTGTTCTATGGTCTTGTGTACGTCCTTTGTCCTTGCTGGCTACCCCTGAAGGTTGAACCTGTATGGGGTATGACTGAAGACTGCCATCAAACAGAAGGAGTGTCCTTAAATGATCATGTATTACCCCAACTGATCATAAATAGAGCATTCATTCTTGCAATTACTTCAATGGACATTTACAGAACCTCTCCGAAGAGTCCACACCCCCAAAAGCCGTTCCCTAGGCCAACGTGATTCTGTACTATTTACTGCCGGTGACATCTACCAGTCGTCAGGCTTTTAGTGATACACACTTATTCCCATCTGTAAAGGTGCCTAAACTGAGAGCTCAGATGGAAGGGGAGCAGCGATGGCACCGAGAGGCAGGCCTGTTGTGAGGCCTGGACAAGCCCCCTTTTCCCCTTCCTCCAGGACCCCCTGCCCCAGCCTGCCACTGTCGCTGACAGAGTTTGGAGGTTGCTTCGAAATGCTTTGCCTTTATTGTTACACTGAATAGTACAACATTTTGAGCAAATGTTGCTGCCCCTCCCCACCCAGAGGCAAATTATAAAAGTCAATGACATTTCAATCATTGCTTGACTCATGTGAAGGACCCGCTGCTTCGCAGACCCATGAGGAACTGAAATGAGAATTCCGCGGGAATTACTACTTTGCCATTGCCCTCTCTGCTCTGATATGACACACACACACACACACACACACACACACACACACACGTTTTTTCCTCTGGAATAAATACTTTTCCATACTTTGTTTTCCCGTGTTATAATCAAAAAAGAGGGTTTTCATATTTGGTGAAACCAACGTCTGAAGCAAAAGCCAGAAGGATGTCTTTCATCACCTGCTTCTCCCAGCAGGTGCGCCAAGCTGGTCTGGGTTTACCTTTGTGGTCTTGAAAGCGAGAGGAGAGGAGACTCGGTGCAGAGGGAGCGATGGCCAAGCAAACAGTGGGACTAGCCAGTGAACGTGGAGCTCTGTCCTCTGCCCCAGTGGGACAGCTAATCAGCCATCATCTCGAAATGCCTGTCTCTAGGGCAGAGAGGATAGCACGTGCCACAAATCGTGACTGAGGCATGAGTCGTGCCATGACATGTCACCACCTTCTTCAGATGGGAAGGACCAGGTCAGAGTTCCATTACCACGGATGAACGAAACTCACTTTTACGTTGGGAGAAAACGGATTCCTCCTTGTATTAAGGAGACATCACTGCTCTTCTATCAAATGGAGGAGCTAAGTGTAGGGCTTTATCTGCACCTAACTGTGTCAGTGACAAGGAGACCCATCTAGCTTCATATTTTACTCTCAGACCCTGGGTCTCTTCCAAAGTCACTATGTTGTTCTTCCTGCAGCATCTCCTGGGGTCGGATTTTTAAGAGTCCCACACCCTTGCTTTGTTCCTCTGTGACATTTCACCTTAATTCTTATCTCTAGAGTTGTTTGTGTTTCTCTCCTCCCTTCATTTTCTTTGATCAGAGTCTCTCCAGGGATCTCCAAAGCGATTGAATCTCTTGAAATGACAGTTCAGACATCTGCCTCCCTTGACTGCAGTCATTAATGTGCTGGTTCATCTTGTCTGTCACGTCACTTACAAACCGTTCTCGACCAGTTTTCTTCAAGACATTTGCAGCTGGCTCCAGGCCCCCATTTTTGTCTCCAGGCACAGGGGCAGCTCACACGGCTAGGCGTCTGCCAGGCCGCACTGTGGGTTTCATAGAATGGCCTCGAAGCCCACATGTATTCTTAGATCAGGTCACTTGTATTTACAATTGTTTTGAAAGACCGGAAAGGGAAATGACGGTCATGAAGGAAACAGAAAAGACAGTGACGCCCAGGATTCTCATTTTGTGCGTAGTAGAGGGAACGGAGTTGGGGGAGGGAGTGGTTGTTTCTGCAGTTCCCTTTCTCTGAATTTCCATTTTCTCCTTTAATAAAGCATTTTTAAAATTCTTCTTTGTTAATTTTCCAAAGAAAATTTGAAATCATCCTTACTATCTGAAAAAAAAAAAAAAAATCATATTGTATTTTTTCCCCTGGGATAAGATTTAACTTATACATTTAATTAAAAAGCCTGACGTCTTTATGTATTTTTTCTTTCTAACCAAAAACAAGGTAGGCTTTTCCATATGTTTTGGTGTTATTTTTGTCATCTTCAAAAGCATTTTCAGGCACATTCATATATGTCTTACACATTTATTATATTGTTAAATAAATTAAATATAATTATTTTTGCATTATTTTTTCTTATCATAAAAGGGGTCTTTCACTAAATAGCTATTCCTTTCTGTATACTTCCTTTTGGCAGTACCATTGCCATTTTCAGCTGTGTCTCTTGGGTGTATATTTATAGCTTCTGAAATTGTAATAGTTTTGCCTCTTTTTTAGTGTTTGACTTCTCAGTTTTTTTTTTTTTGCTTGTCTAATTGTGTTGGCTGATACCTCTAGTAAGTTAAATAATATTAAGTTAAATAATAAGGATAATAGTGGTCATCCTTTTCTTGCTTTTGATGTAAGTAGAAATGTCATTAGTTTTTTCCACTAAGTGGGGTTGGCATTGGGGTTGATTTTTTTTTTTTTTCAGTCCAGTGATTAAATTTTGGGATTTAAAGAAAAGTATATTTGAAACACAAATCTTTTTATTATTATTATTTTTTAAATAATTCACTTTTTAATGAGACCAACCTGTGTAATGACAGAACGCCACCAGCATGCACAGATGTTGATCACAGACCACCCATCAAATTCATTCTGCTGAGGAAGGAGAATTAGAGAAAGGATGCACAGGCCTCTGAGCCAGCGGCCCTGCCCCTGGGCCCTGGGGACCGTGGGGTCACCATGGACTGTCCGTCCACACACGCCTCTTGAAAGGTAAGCAGAGATCCAAAGCACAGGAGCAATGATACTGGGTAAGTCCTTGCTTGCATAAAACACCTGCATTAATTCACTGAGGGCATCAAAAACATAGCAGGTAAACCAATGCATCATTTACACCTGCCTTTCTTTCCCATCGCCACTCGCCCCAGGCCTCACCTGGCTTTTTCGCATGCCCATCTGTCCTGCTGGGGTTTCCAGCAGTCTTGTTGGATGGAGCAACCTGTGGGGACCAGGACGAGGGCACTGGTGGCTGGACCTGCGGCCCATGTGCCTCTGTCCAGAGTGTTAAGCGGGAGGGGGGTAGTGTGAGGGGGCTGCTAGTTCAGTTTAGACTTTGGTTCCAGATGTGTTAACGGGGGAGGCAGTGGTGTGGGAGGTGTGTGGTTGTCCCGCCTTAGGTCCCTGGCCATCCTGGCTGTGTGCATGTGGCTGTCACATGCCTGCCACATCCAGTCCCCGGCCTCCTCCGCTCCCGAAGAAACGCAAATCTTGAATGAGCACCCTTTGTTCCCAGTGACAGACTGCTCCATGTGTCCCTCTATTGAAGTTTCAAAGGGCAGACAAGCTCAGATGATGTTCAACACAAGTCATCAAAAAATTAGAGAGGCTCTTTAATATTTCTGTACATATTATTTTATTTAGCACAATCTCTGCCCCCATTAGTGTTTTCTTACTAACAAATACTTATAGAAACTCCTGGAAATTTCCACCTAAGTCTTCTGTTGTGGACAGACATCTCACATGATACAGCATTAAAATACCTAACCGGGGGAGGGAGAAAGCTCATTGCCTCTTCTAAGGCCACTAGGAATTGACACGAATGTCATTCTGTGGACACGCAGGGTGTCTTGAGCTCTTCCTGAGGTAGAGTTTCAATGACAAAGCTCAGCAGAGCACGAAGTGAAAAATGATCATTATCAAATAAAAGTTGGTGAATAATGCTGTTTTCAGGATGGAAGTGGAGTCCTTAGAAACGGGACCAAACCTTGTAATTCTCTCGGAGAACCATAAATTATGCAGAAATATACTTAATAATAAAAAAAGAAGAAAAATGGCTCATGTGACAAAAAAATTTCCCATGTGTTGCCTGTTTTGGTAAGATAAAATAAAGATCTAAGCCAATCAACAGAGTCAGTCCAGTTAGTGTTTCTGCTCACAAATGGAGAACATCAACTCCAGGATGGCTGGTTTGTTTCTGTGCCATTTGTGTGTCCTTGCAGGTAATCAAAACCAGAATTTTCCAGTCACTGCTATCTACTGGGATTCCCAGTATGAGTTCTTTAATTGAGTTGATGGGTCCTATCGATGGCATCCAGCTCAGCTGGGCGTATAGATAGATATCTGGTCTAAAGCTCAGATTTTATTATGGTTTTGAACAGATTCATCAGAATCTAGACTTGTGAAGGGTGTCAATGTGTGGCACTCAGTGACTTTGTGACCAGCACAGGCTTTAATGGTTGACATAAAAGAAGATTAGAGATTTGTTCCCTTGATGACATTCCTTGGTCCCTCTGGGGGTGGTGCATATGGATTCTGATGTATAGCAGCGTCCTACACTTCCTTTCAGCATTTGGCTGAGTAGATGGTGTATATGCTTCTCACAAGGAATATTCCAGCAATGACAGCAAAATAACTCCCATAAACTAAAAACTGTAGAAAAAAAGTAGAATTCATTAGACACAAGCAAATCTGACCATCCAGGTCACTGATAATACAGAGAGATGCTGTTGGATTTGCTGGGATTATGGTATACCTGAGACCCAGGAGCTAATATGGGGCATTTAGGTGTGTACCGTATTTTCTTTTCCCATCTTGGAAGAACAAGGTACAAATGTGTAAACGATGCAGAACTAAGAGCGTTGGCTCTGATCCTAGCTAACATCATCAATAGTGAAAAAATACTAAAGCCCACTGATCCACGTGTCTATATTTGGAGGATAGTGTAATGCCAAATGTAATGTCTCTAAGAATGAATTTTAGACTTTGAAGTTACTTCCTATCTTCCTTTTATCACCCTTCCCCCCCTTTTCAGATCCATATGTAAAATGTAAGATTGGGCTAATTTGAAGTCCCTCAGTGGAGTGGGGAAAAGGGACGAGAGTCCTGCATCCATGTTCCCCTCCCTAGATGAATCTCAGAAAACCTTGGAAGTGGACAGTGGGAGGAAGAGGAGAAACATATGAGGGCACAACGACAAGTGTTGTCTGATGTTTTAGGAGCTACAGGTAAATGCTGACCTATCATGATTACTCCTTGAAAGTACTTGGTGTGTTTTCTATGAATAATTAAGGAATAGTTTATTTTAAAATTCACCTCGCTAAGGACTTCAAAAAATTTAAATATTGCCAGTGACAAGGTTGACAAATACCCTTGAGATGACCTTGTTATTTTATATGTTGCAGCTTACCTGAATGCTGATGGGCAGGTGAAGCCCTCTCTGATCTACCACGATGATGGTTACGAGGGTCTGGATCACCAGGGCAACGAAGGTGTTGATACCAAACACCAGGGCATATCGTTCCACGCTCAGATTAACTGCGATCTGAAATCTATCGTTAAACATTGAACGCTTTTTAACAACGATGTACATGGGATACTTCTCTTGAAAAGACAGAAACAAAAGAGAAAGCAATCTGCCAGATGGGAAGGGGGTGGGAGAATGGGTGAAAAAGGGAAGGGATTCAGAAGTATGAATTGCCAGTAATAAAAACAGTCACAGGGACGTAAAGTATAGCGTAGGGAATATAGCTAGTAATATGGTAACAACTATGTATGGTGTCGGGTGGGCTCTAGACTTATGGGGTGACCACTTTGTAAGTTATACGAATGTCTAATCGCTATGTTGCACGCCTGAAACTAATATAATGTTCTATGTCAACTGGAATTGAAAAAAATAATTAAAAAGAAAAGGGATGGTAGTATCTTGTTATCAGCACTTTTTATCTAAATCTCCTATAGTATAGACAAATAGGCAGAGCAAAACAAAAAGGGGGGAGTTTAAAAATCAGTTATAGGCTGAATTAAAATAGTTAATATGGAAAAATTCCTCCTAATTTAGTACTTTCAGAAATCAAACGTAAATGTTCTAAATTCTCATAACTTGAAAATATTGGGTGCTATATGATTTTTAGATACTGTTTTACAGTAACTTTTTATAAAAATGCAAGCAAAAATGCAATCTGAGAAATTTTTTGGAGAGTTGTTAATTTTATTATCATTGTCTGTATTGACAGCTTCAAAGGTCGGTGGGTGAATTATCATTCTTTGGAAGATCCAGACTGTGCCTGGTTATACAACTTAGTGAATTTGTAATTAATTTTGAATAATTATATAGATTTTGAAATATTAAAAAAACTTATGAAAGACTGGAAAATGTATGTTATTCTTTGCAGTACAGGTAAAAGGCCTTTGGATTCTAAATATTCTTATGATAAAAAGAAATAATGTAATCCTACCTTAACAAAATGCTCATATTAAAAAAAGAAACTCAAGGCACATGAGTTTGATTTATTAAACTGACACATTTCAGTGAAAAAAAATAAACTGACAAACAAGTTTCATTTCTTTCCTGGGTTTTATGATCTTTTCCCAGTGTTTATATTTCTGTTTATGTTGCAATTATCAACTGATTATTAAATATTTTTTCCAAATTAAAAAACAAAACTCAATAGAGCATTTGTCTCTACCTTTTTCATGTGATTTTAAATTCAAATGTTTCTTATCTTTTGGGGTTAATACTAAAGCACATTTCCTATAGTCAGCTTTCTTTGCACTTAGATACTAAATCAAATTTAATTGCTTTTTAAAAAATGTTCTCCAGAATTTATTTCTTAAAATCTTTGCATCTACTTTTTTCAGCATCCAACTTTTTATTACCTGCTGAGACTATTTGGTTTTCACACACGAGTATATCCCTGAAATTAAGCATCCAAGTGAAATCAGGGATGAAGCCTAAACCTCATCATTCAAAATCAGATTGTACCACACCTTGTTATGGCCAATCGCTTGAAATTAAAAATCAGAACTTCACAAGGTATCATTGCTCTTGGTTTATGAACTTACAGAACTTTCTTCCCTTGATGACTACTCAAATGGTTAAGTGAAAAGATGGCTTAATTGTGTCTAACTTAATAGGTTAACATTTAATATTGCAATCAATTAGAATCCTTCTGAAGTCCTCAAAGGTACTGTAAGACTATAGAGAAGAGACGACGGTTTAGTTTCAGGCGTGGAGAGGAACTGTTGGTAATACTTACACTGCTATGGTTATAAGAAGCATATAGCCAGACTTGAATATCAAGTAGCCAGCATAGCATGCCCAGATGTCCACCGTGTAGTGCATGAGAAACAGGGAGCCTGCATTGACCACTGAGAAGATCGCCAGAGCCATCTCTCCTAGAAGGTCCCAGTTGACTTTCACATGACCCACTGCAAAGGCAGCCACGGCCCCTGACAGAAGCATTGAGGGAAATCAAACATAGTGACTTGGCACGTGGGAAATATCAACCTGCTTTCTTAAAAACTCAGGTCTCAGGGAATTTTAAAAGATAAATATATTGCTTTCAGAGTTCGAGAAAATAGTGAGATCCGCCTAAATGTGAATCGGTTCTTTTCTCAGCCATGGTTTCCTTTGGTCTCTCTCTTTGCCTCCTATTCTTTCAGTCCTTTAAGTCGTCACTTTTTTTTTTTTCAGTTGTCACTGTTTTAATCATCATCAACTGCATGCCAAACACCATACTAGGCAGAGGAGGCCAGACAGGTTCTTGACGATGCACAGTGAGGAGAAATGAGACATAAACCCTGTCATTTAATTCAACACATTAAGAAAGGGGATAAAAAAAGGATGAAACAATCTCTCTGGAAATATGTGTGCCCCGTCTGTATTTGCCTTTCTGTATTGTTTTTCGTAGGGTTTTCCAATGATGGGTGGCTCTGGGTGGTAAATTCTAGTCATTATTATTAACCTTTACTAATCTTCATTCCAACTCTAGTCTCTGCCTTAACATTATCAAGATCTGGCCTAATTTACATTAGGGTTTAGGTAAACAGATCTATGCTGATTCATAGAGTTGAAGAGATTGACTAAGTGACAGTAATTACCGTTAATAATTACAAGTCTCTTAAATAAAATGAAAAATATTTGTTTAAAATTTCTCCAAGTGATCTAGGAAAGAATTATGACTGAAAAGGCAGTAAAACTAGTTCCCCCCCTAGAATTTGAAATGTTGGAGAAATAATTTCAGTGAACCAATTTCAGCACAGCGATGGTTTCCAAGAGTTAAACTGAAGTCTCCCAAAGGGAAGACAACGATAAACATACACCACCCGAGTTTTCTGAAACTTTTGTAAATGAGGGTGTGGAATCTCCTGCTTCCTAGAGAATAGCTTCAAAGTCTCATTTGACATTTAAGTTTTCACTTGTCAGGATATAAATATTTGTCGTAGAGTGTACTTCAAAGGCCGATTTCCCTCTGATATTAGAATCCTGACTCTCATGCGTCTTCTACTCCTCATTTAAATCTCATAAGAAAGCGACTTTGGAACATTTTGGATGTGTAGCCTAGAATGGCTCGAGGTGGGTGATAGCTAAATCAAATTCTTTTTAACAAAAGCTCTTCCGATGACAATTTAGAAGCCTCAATAGTTCAATTCATTTAAAAAAAAATATTTGCCTTTTGACAGCAAAAACAATCTTGGAAGAATGGGGCATTATAACACTTACCTCATGAAGAAATGGTATCTTAGGAATTTGGCAAGAATTTAATTGGTGCTCAATCCTGAGTGCCTGAGTAAGTTGTTGTAACTAACGTATTACATAGAAATGTCATTTTCCTATTTTCCTTTCCCAGTGCCTTTCATTTCTAAAAAAAAAAAAATTAGTGTGCCCTCTGAACAGACCTAATTTACCATCATGGAGAAGTTTAGCAACTAGAAAAAAGAACTTAATGGGGGTAGCCCATCAGAGAAAGATCAACCAATTTTTACTTGCCTCCAAAGGTTGCGATCGCTTCGACTGCCCCATTATAGACAGAAGAATTTTGGGACGGTGCCTTGTATTCCCACAGGACTTGAACATAGTTCAAAATCTGGTTATAGCCTGCTGTGGAAAGAGCCCACCACAGGGACCAGTAAAAAAGACGCTTTGAGGAGTAGCACTCCTTCAGGTCTTGGAACCACTGCACGAAAACTCTCAAAGCCACATTTTCTGACTTTGGGCCACTCAACTGGCCATCATCCAGCTTCCCTGAAGTGGTGGGTGTCTCCGAAGTTGGCTTCTCCTCATCACAGCTTGATGCCCCACCCTCATGAGGTTCTTCTATTACTGCATCTGTGTTTGATGGCTTCTGTACTTCTGTGCTGAGTTTTGCATGAAAAAACATGCTTTTCTTGGGCATCGGTAGAAAAAATGAGAAAAGGAAGGCCATGGAGACAGAGACCAGGGATATGACATTGAGGTAAAAGTATGACATTTTGGCCAGGGATACCAAAAGTTGGGCCAGCACCGAGGCCATTGTGTAGGCCACCAGCGTGATGCCCCTGCAGTAGCCGCTCACTTTCTGGTAGTGCTCGGGGCTGACCACGCTGTATATGTAGGCGTAGTAGGCCACCTCGGTGGCGGTGACTATCCCATAGAAGAATTCCACGACCTGCATGGCTTTCACTCCTTGGCCAAACAGGAGCAGCAGCCAAGTAATGATGAAGCTGATCCCTTGTAAGATGAGGACTGGCTTGTAGCGGACATAATCAGTGAGGATAAAGACAGGGAGCAGCAGCACCAGGTAAGAGTATGTCCACACTGGAAAGATCTCATTGGTCATCTGCGAAGTTAAAAAATGAATTGTGGGACCATGAAGGCACTAGGAAATAAAAAAGCATTTCTTTCTCAGATGGGTATGTCACTACGGTACATGTGGCTTGCTGGATATCAAATTTTGCATCCAATTGGATAGGATATTTTTTATTATGATGAAAAAGCACAATAGAAAACTGATTTTCAAGAATGTCGCTAGAAAAATAGATGCCCCCCATACCCAGCAAGAAAAATTTTAAACTTACATGCATCCCAGGAGAAGTATGTATGTGTAATCTGAACTATATTAAGTGCTCAACAGACTTTCCTGGGTTTTTCAGGCTCTTAAGAAGTACCATTTCCTTCTTGTTCAAAGATTAACATCAGTGGCTACCATGCTAAAAGAATCTGAAACGCTTTATGTTTATTTGACCCATCACTGTCAAAAATGCCAGCCCTTCCAAAGTCTGGGGACACATAGACACAGAGAAAGCAAAGACTAAGTCACCTTGCAGGGTTGTGAACTGGGAAAATGCATTTGATTTCCTTCCTGGGCTAATTTGCTGAGCTCCTGAATGCTTTTTTCCTCCGATTCTACTGATTTGTCTCTGCTTACTGAATTCTAGCCTCAGGTTTATGAGAGTTACATCATGGGTTTCGTCAGAAATACATAAGACCTCTGTCTTCATTGGTAGAAAGGAAGGACTGAAGAAGCTGTTGACCTTTGGGCCATGATGGGTGCAGGTGCAGCTCAGTCACACCAGCCTTTGCTCTGTCCCCTTTGCTTTCCACAGTAATCTCAGTGGGTTCAAATGTCAACGATGAGGGAAAGTTCAGTGACTTGAAAGGCTAGTGTGACTTAGCTGTGCTTCCGAGGATGTAGGATGCAGAAGCAGACCCCAGTGGGTTCCCTGGCTCATTCTGGTTTTGTATCTATCCTTTGTTTTGCCTTAATCGTGGCATGCTTCCATCTGGGATTCTCTGAAACAGAGTTGTCGCTAAATGATTTCACCTCACAGCACAAGCTTGCCTTTCAGTCCTTGCCATCTCATCAAAAAAAAAAAAAAAAAAAAAAGCATCAATTAACTTTTCCCAGTGGAGCCACACCCTCTGTGGTGTTGTCATAGCTCCAACTGCAGATTAGAAAACCAGCCCAGCTGGGTCAGTGCATTTTCTTGTCCTGCTCGTTATATATAAAAAACGAGGTGGATCTTTTAAGGGAGAGCATTTGGCCTTCTGGGAAAATAAAGCTGTGAGGTCAGGGTGTTAATGTCTCACAGGCTGGTAGATAATTTTTCAAAACTGGGTAAGTGTCCTAAAGAAATGTGACACTTCTTTATCAGAGTCTGCTTATGTGTCATCAGGCTGAAAGTTTATTAGGACTAGATCCAGTGCCTGGCAGCCATTTATTTTAGGGTTAGGATAGTAGAATCAATGGGAACCTGTAAGGTTTCCATGTGGTAAGACTCATATTAGAGCTCCATCAAAGCTGAAATATTTATTGCACACATACGTATTTTGGTTTCCCATTTCTGCAAGTGTGAGGAGGAAAAAGTGGTTCAAACTGTTCTATTAAATTACAAATACCATGAAAATGAGGCTCGTTGAGGTCTGCGTGTTAGTCCTGTTTGAAGTTCAATAAGGCCCTGTCTGTGTCCTCGTTCAAGCCCCGTAAAATTAAACTACATTAAACCACATTAATCCACATTAATGTATGGATATTCACTCACCTCTGCGCTGGTCAGGTTTTTATCCGGTCCAGATAAATATGGGATAAGGAAGGGTTCTGAGGGTCTCATCATGGAGAAAAACCCAAATAAGCAGAGGATGACAGTGGGATAAAGCCAGGAACGGCGTGGCGAAGCTGGGAAGCACTCCATGGCTGATGGAAATGACATGAAGCCAATGTTAACTGACGTCCACTCTTTTTGGCATCTTACATGTAACGAGAACTGGTTGTTTCTAAATGTTTTATGCAAGTTTCACCCACCTACAGCTGAAATGAAAAGGAAATGATGAACAACTGTTCTTGAATATTCCATAGGTGAGCCAGGCAAACCTTCCACTGTCAACGAACCTCTTATTTGTCACTGCTGGGGGTAGAGTCTCGCTTTAGTGACCTCCATCACAAAGTGCTAACGAGTAGCCCGTGTCCAACAACGGGCCAATGAATGTTTGAAAGGAAGTGAAACATCGGCTGGTGAATTATTGGTGCATCTGTGGTAGGCAAGGTCCCCCAGGAGGTCAAAGCCATGAGAACGTAGATTGAGTAGTAGATCAAGCCTGCTACTATTTGCCCACTCTTTTCTGCATTGAGACTTTGCAGTCTGTAACACACTGAATGGCGTGTATTTACACATGTATCTTTCCCTTCGACTCTTGACTGTCGCTTGCCTAGTATTATGCTTGACAAATAACAAGATGTTTTCGTTTGGTGTCCTCAATCTTCTGAGGACTTGTAAGTCTTCAGTTAAAAAAATTAAACTAAATAAAGATCAGACTTGGCATCTTTTTCATGCCCCCCACCCTTTTCCATATTGGTGTAAACTCTAAGTGGGAAATGAGAGGCATCATTTCTTAGGCCGTTATTCCACTTTTCTTTACGACGAGGCCCATTTCTTCTGTGAGTCTCTAGTTTCACACTCCGTGAGGCAGGTAGCTAATGAACAGTTCATACTTTTCTCTCTAACCCAGACATAAAATTGCTTCAGAAAAAAAACTCAGTGGAGGATCTCATTTTGTCCCTGCCCAGGAAAACAAAACAACAAAACAGAACAGAAGCCCTCTTTTTAGGGGGGCGATTTTTGAAAACATCTCTACAATGCACACAGAACAATTCACTCTCATTCCTTCCTATTTTGGACCAAGCTTTACTTTGTAAAGCTTACATATTTTCGGTGCTTTTGGATGTAGTTAAGTTCTCTGAGATAATTTCCAGGAAAAAAACTACCCTGCTGTGACTGTGATGCTTTTCTGCATATTGTCTCAGTAAATCTTCATAATAGCTGTGCATATGTAATTTCCCCATATTCTCAGGTGAGTTCTATAGGAAATCCAAGATGTCCAACGACCGGCTTCAAACCACATGGTTCATTTGAATTCAGCTCCCCCTGCCTCCTGCCAGGGTCCTCTCAGTGCTCCCATCGGTCTCTTTCTGGTGGCCCTTTGTCCTTGGCTGCTAGTATTCAACTAATCACAACCTCTCCCATAGTGAGGAAAGAAAGGGTTTTGATGAACGCAGTCATACTAAAGGCTATGGCTCAAGACGTAGAGATTCCAGGGGCAATTATAGTTTGAAAGTGGGCCAGAGAGAGGGAAGATGATACTCACTCCAGAAGAGCAAGTCATCTGGGTGGAATTCCAGGTATCCAGAGGGAGGAGCTTTGCTTGGGGCTAGGGAGGTGCAGCGGGCCAATCTGGTCACACTGTAGCTGCCACTGGCTCTACTGGACCCCAGAGAGCATCAGTTCCTCTCTTCCCGTAAATAAAATAAACACGATTTTGTTTGTTAGTAAAACCCTTGATGAAGCAATACAGAGACAATGGGAATCAGAATTTGGAACTGGATGCCAGCAATTGTGAGCAATGCTGACGATGTGGAAAATTTGCCAAGAGCATGTTGGAGCTGCCTGTCCTCTCTCAACCTAGAACGTATGAAATGAACGTCCCGTCCTGAGTCACTGCTGGAGTTGGCTGGAGCCTTCTTTCTTTGTGACTGATATTTGTGTAGAAAAAGCTGTCCTGGGCAGGCAATCTGAAGCTTGGCCATCTTTCAAAGGGTAGTCCTATTGGGTGGCATCTGGGCCTCTACGTCTAGAATGTTCTCTCCGTCTATGCTGACCATGGATGGTTCACTAACTCCAAGTCATCATCTTCTCCATGCATCTCAGATTCCTAGGACTATGCCTGTGCTCCTTGAGTTGCTAAAAGTCCCCTGGATAATCAATCTCTTCATCTCTTTACTGTGTTAATGCCGTTGCCCAACTGAATTTAGTAGGGAAGGTCAAACAGAAAAAGTATGCGCCTCACGTGAGTGTGAGCAGATCAAGGCCTCACGTCTGTTTGGATCACTGCTCCATTCCTAGTGTCTGGAAAACGACTCGACACACTAGAGGTCTTGTGGAAGGAAGGAGATGAAAGTCAAACCTCACCACAGAGAACCAGTAAAAGTATGTCTGGGTCTCCTGAATGCACTTCCCGGTTGCATCAGGTCAAGGCCAGGGATGTCCTCACCTCTACAAGTGCCTTGCAGTTCAGCTGCTCACCTGCAAAATGGGATCACGGTGCTAAACGCATGTGCGGGCCTCTGTGAGTGCCTTGACACCTGGAAAGGACGTGGTGCCATGTTGGGCATGGAACTGCTGCTCAGACACATGTCATTTCTCTTTTGTTGGCTCTCTTCATGTTGCAGGACTCAATAGTGATTTTAGCTTTATGAGGAGAAATTAGGGAGGGTGTCTACCCTTAGCTGAAAACTAAGAAACACCTGGGGGGCTCATCCCTGTGCCCTAAGATGCTAGGCTTCCTTTCCTCAGTCCTTTCTCCAGTCCCTCCTTCTCCACTCACCACCGCCCCCCCAAACAAACAAACAAACAAACAGAAATGTATACTCCAAAGCTAGTTTTTCTGCCAGAGAAAATGAGAAAGGCATCTGACCAAACCTTAGCAGGAGACCTTTAACCTAGAAGAACAGGGCAGCTGCATTTTCCTGGTTCAACAGCAGCAAGAGTGACCAGGCCCTTTAAGAGGCCATGTCTCCCCTGGTGGCCATTCTTTCGTCTGCAGGGCCACAGTCTCTGTCACTGATGTTCTCTGCTGTTCTTTCCCCTCCCCCATCCCAGGGTACCTGGTCCAGAGCCTGCCTCATTGCATAGCCCTCTCCAACCCTGGCCAGTTAGCACAGACTATTTGAACTCGACTTGCACATCCGAATCACCTGGAAACTTGCTAAAAGTGTGGATTCCTGGGCTGTATCCATAATGTAGGATTCAGCAGGTACAGGAGTCCCAGGAATCTGCATTTATCTACACTGGGTGCTTCTGACCCAGGACGCCCAAGGACCACTTTCCCTTTTCCATCTACTGGGCTGCTTGGCCCAAAGTGACCCTTTGGCTTCATGTCATAGCCTTTGATCGCAACAGGGTGGTGGGGGAAGTGGATGGAAATCTGGGGATTTTTTTCAAAGCTCCACATACACCTGAAAATCAAATTCTTTTTTGGCCCTCTAGGCCCCGGAGAGGCCAAGACAGGCGGAAAAACTCACAGGTGATTCCACGTTTGGAATACACCTCTTGCTCGCTGCCCCGACCTGCTAACCCCTCACGGGCACACTTTGCTTCCTGTTTGTGACTCAGTCTGTCCCATCCGTCTTAAACTGCTCATCACACAGGGGCCGTGGATGCCTGAGTTTAATAAAATCCCTCGGTGGCTCCTTTAGCTACCACGACACGCAGGCACCTGAAGTCCTCCTGCCCGGTTGTGACCTTTCACCCTCTGAAGGCAGTGATTTTTGCCCTGCACATAAAGCCTGCACCTTTGACGGGTAAAGTAACCACCTCCCAGCTGTTCTTCACTTAGCTCCTGCCTTACAGCAAGCACTGTGCTCGTTGCTTTATATTATTGTCCCTAATCCTCCGAGCAACCCTAATTATATGTATCTACGATGTATAATTAATTATACATTTAATCTTACATAATATGTAATTATATTTATGTAAATCATAGTATATATTTATTACATTTAATATTACATGATTATATATCAAATGTCCCCAATTTTTCAGACATAGGAACTGAGCCTCCTCAAAGCTCATGGCCGCTCAGCTAAGAAAGGTTAAAGCAGGGTTCAGGGTCAGGTCTGAACTGGGTTGGCATCAAGTTTACATCTTCCTTCTACTCTGATGGGTACACCATTAACATGGTGACATTGTTCTCGGCTTCTAGCCAGCTATGCACAAAGGGACTGTCAATGTGGGAGCTAGGGTTCCAACCAAACCACCTGGGTACCACCCAGGTCACTCTGTCTCCTAGTGGAGAACCTGTGGCTAATGGTCTCATGATGCCTGGAAGTATTGGCTCCATCTTTCATTTTTATCTTATCATGGGGGAGATGCTGCCCTTTTCTGTCATCATGACTAGGAATATGGTAATGAATTATTTACACGATCTCTTCCCATAATTTTTACATTTGGAATATTATTTCAAATTTCCTTAGACTATTTTGTGAGGTTAACACAGAAGGGTACTGTCATTTTATAGATGGGTCAACTGAAGGCCAGAGGCAGTAAGATTTGTGCCAGTTTCCACATTTAACCAACATCGGAGCCCGAACTGAGACTCAGGTTTTCTAATTCTAAGTTCAGCAATCTTTCTTCTTACAAATTCCAGTTTCAGTTTATTTTATTATTTTTTTCCAGTTTATTTTAAAGTACAGTTTTTCAGGTTGTGTCAAAAAAGTTAGTGGATTGCAAACAGGATTTTAAAATAATGTTGCAGAAAGATACTAAATATCAGAATGCATTGCAGAGTTCAGCTGTTTTTTTTTTTTCTGAAATTTTGTTTGGGTTATTAATACATAAATATCTACATGTGATGACACTGTACATAATGTTTTACGGTGGGATGCAGTCACGGATTAGAAACTGCAGAGGAAAGACAGGCTGAATACCAGCTTACGGCCCTGAGAAGCACACCTGTTGCCACCATCAAAGAATACTTGGCAAAGCATCATTCTGGAACAGACTGATCTTCTGCAACTTCTCCATTTATCTTCCCACTTTGACCTCATAATATTATCCTCTTCCTAAAGAGAACTCAGCTTGCCTTGCCTTCATTGAATTTAACTGGAGGGCATGAACTGAATTGACATTCTGATTTGACCTTTCTGAAAGCAAGGTGTTTATCTTTCCCCTTTCTTGCTTTCCAAAATCAGATAATCCTTTTCACAGTTGCTCCTGCGGCAGTGATTCTCACTTATTACTCATATGCTCCATCATCATTTTTAAAAAGGTTCACTAGAAATTTTGCGTGAACAACAGGTTAATAGAAAAAAAGAAACAATGCTCTCCCCATAAAGTCAGCTTAAAGGGCTATCGTGACTTGGCCTGTACAGTGAAGGTGCTAGAAGTCACAGGAGAGGCTGAGTGAATCAGTTCCTCCTTTTAGCAGAGACTCAGAGCAGCTAAATCTACCACGGAGCTTGTCTTGCTGAGCTGGGATGTGCAGGAGAGCTCTAGCTAGCAACAGTGGATGGAGGGGGGCCAGCTATAGGCATTCGCCTCTATTTCACTCCTGAGCTATGGTGGCCCCAGCAGGTCCTTAGCCTCCCCATTCCACTTGCTCAGCAGGTCAGACAGCACCTGCCTCTGTCCCTGTTGGGCCATCTGCACACATGTGCAGCATGTCACAGGGACCTTGGAGGTAAATGGTTATGTACACTGTTGGGAGTACCAGCCAGCCTGAGTGACCTTGAATGAGCCCTCAAGACCACCAATGCCTCTGCATCGGAAGTGACCCAACTAAATTACTTTTGAAATGATGTTTTCCTTTCTCTCTTTGCTAGCAATTGGAATAACGATTATTTTTCATTAAAATCATGGTTGTTCCATGAGAGATTCTTCAATGTTCTATCTTTAAGACTTCAGCTTCTCTCAATCTCTAATTTGGGTCCACTTCTAGAAGGCCACATATTTTTACTGCTGCTTTCAAGGCATGTGGGGTGCTGTAGCCTTCTTCAAAATAATCCCCTTGCAAGCTTAATTCACCTGACCTCACTATAAGGTGCTTATAGATTTTTCTTCATCTCCTACAGAATTTAAGATTTACTTGTGTTTCAGCTCTGATCAGTTGAGCTGGAGTGGCCTCTCAGCGTGTTTGTTTCTATCTGCCTTGACAAATTTTCTTTTTAGGCAATCTCTTATAAGTTTTTAGTCTCTTGGAATCAGAGTTCAAATTCTCCTCTTCTCTTTTATTCCAATTATTACCAAGTTATTAAATTGACTTTTTCCACTTTTACTGTTGTTTAACCACATCCTTAAATCTTTCCAACTGGCTTCAGGTCAAAGTTCTTTACCATATGAAAATGCATAGCTTTAAGAATAAACAAGCACAGACAGCATTTACCTATGAATGACAAAATGGCAATAACTACATATCTAGCAACAGTTACATTAAATATAAATAAATTAAATATTCCAATCAAAAGATTGAGTGGCTGAGTGCATATGAAAACAGACACTTACATATGCTGCCTCCAAGAGACTCACTTCAGATTGAAAGACATCCACAGACTGAAAGGGATGGAAAAAGATGTTTCACGAAAATGGAAATGAACAAACAAAACAGCTGGATAGTAATACTTATACAAGACAGAACAGACTTTAAAACAAAGGCTATAACAAGAGACAGAGAAGGACCCAATTACCCCACTTCTGGGTATTTATATGAAGAAACCAAATATACTACTTTGAAGAGACATGTGAATTTGTATGTTTACTGCAGATTATTTACAATAGCCAAGATATGGAGGCCACCTGGGTGTCCATCACAGATGAATGGATAAAGAAGAGGTGGTACATATACACAATGGAATATTACTCAGACATAAAAAAGAACGAAATCTTGCCATCGGCTACAACATGAATGGACCCAGAAGGTATTATGTGGAGTGGAGGAAGTCAGAGAAAGATAAATGTCATAGGTGGAAACTAGAGAAAAGGATAAACAAACAAGCAACAGAAACAAGCTCAGAGATACAGAGAGCATTTTGATTGCTGTCAGATTGGGGAATGGGGTGATGGATGGAGGGGGAGGGGATTAAAAGGCACAAACCAGTAGTTACAAAATAGTCATGGGGATATAGAGTATGGAGAAGACAGTCAGTAATATTTAATAACTATGTATGGCATGAGATGGGTACTGGCTTTACGGGTGATCACTTCATAAGTTTGTATAAATGTCTAACCACTGGGTTGTACACCTGAAATTAATATAATGTATGTCAACTATAATTGAAAAAAATAAAAATATAAAAATTATTTAAAAAATACATTCTCCCCTCCCTTTCCCTTTCAAAGCATTTTACTATTTAGAACTCCATGTCCTGGACTTCTATTGTTTTTTCCAAACTCCACATCCCGACAAGGCTTGTAGCTCGTCTGAAAACAGAATGGCATCTTAGATTTTGTGTCTTTCCTAGAAAACTCAGAATGGAAAATTCAGAATGCCCATCGATCAAAGCTAAGACTGGCCGAAAACCTGTAAGTCTGGCCACAGGTAACATTCTTCAAGATAATATAGATAGAATCAGTGTTACCTGTTCCTTCCGTGCCCTGGGCTTATTTCTTTCGAGAACCAAGTCTGGCTTCCTGCCTTCAGATCCAACTTCTGCTCCTTCCTGCCTCCTGCCTCATGAGTCCAAGTCACAATGCTCCTTCCTCTCCTCAGAGTCTCCAGTCCCCCTTCTTAGAACTCAGCTGTCAGGGGCAATGGCTTTATGCACTGAAGCCAACCCCTTTCTGGTGGCTTTTTTCACTGGAGCCCACCTTTTCCCGCAGTCACCTTCTTTGGAATTCCATTAAACAGAACAGACAAACAGATTCAAATCTCTCTAAAACACAGACGATTCAGAAAGCAAACATATCAAAAACACTTTCCCCTGAATGTTCTTACTAAAAAAATCTCATTGAGTTTCTCGAGAATTTTGTATTAAGTGACTTAGAATCTCAGAAAACCACAAAACAGCCCCGTCACCTATCCTATCCCCCCAATCCTGTGCATATCTTCCCTCAAAACCAAATAAAAACCAAGGACTATGGAATCCAAGGACTATCGTCCCTGAAATGAAGCACCCCCACAACTTCAAAAGGTGTGCCTTAGGTCCAGATATTCAATCTGCAGGTCCGAATAGTTCTGCTTTTGGTCAAAACCATTGCAAGAGTAGCTACGAGTGATCTTTAAAATGAGTGCATGCTTCAGATTCCATTTTATCACATACACCATCATCCTTTTTCACTCGCGTGAAACATCTGCTGATGAATTAGTCACTCCCTCTCAGATTGTTTATTCTCTGTGCGACTGTGGCTGGACCAATCTAGTCTCAGGTGCATGGAGGAATACGCCGATCGGAACCATGAAACTGGTGTACAGTCTATGCAGGAGGTCACCCACTGCATCTAGCCCCTGAAATGCAGTGCGAGTAACTGGTCAAATGCATGCATACGGTGGGGGTAGAAAGTAGGGAAAAAGCTGTCTTTCAAGGAAATGTCATGCACTGTTTGGGCCATCTTAGAACTTTGTAAATTGTAGTAACTGATAACGATGTGACATATTCTTGTTTATAGCCAAATGAGTTCTATCCATTGAAGCAACAACCCTGTACCTCTCTGCCACATAAAACCTCGGTTTTGTCTGCATTTCAATATTCCTGATCTATTCTTTGGATCCTCCTTTGATCTAGTTGTAACATCCTCACCAGTTTCCTCATTAAACGAGTTAACAAGACCTTTAACACGTGTATCTGTACGAGAGTCACGACTTGACCCTTTTCCCAAAATTATCTTTTAATACTTGTTACCATTCACCATGCCTCCAGCCTATCCAAATAACCTCCAATTTAGTCCTCTGAATCGAAATGATTTGCTAATAGTTGTTAAATTAACAAATTGGCTTTAATATTTTTGATGTCTCACCGCTGTTTTTTTTTTTTTCCTCTCAAGGTTTGGGTTTTCCATGGTCACTGTGGTCCAGTGGAAAGAGTGTGACTTTGGACTTTGAAACTCCTGTTTCTCCTGCCCTAGTCCCATTTATGGCAGGTGTCTGACCTCTCCCAACCTCCTCTTAAAATGTGGATAATCACACCCACCTTACAAAGGTGTCTTAGAGACTACTCAGTCTGCTGCTTTGCACATAGTAGGTGCTCAGTACAGATTCCTTCCCAGCTCCCTTCTGTAAGCACACATTGTAAATTCAACCAGAATGAACGCGGCTGGGCACTCAGAGTTCAGAGACGGCGATTTCAGAAAGGTGAATAATTCACAGTCAGTAATTTCACCTAAACTATTAAGGGCAACAGGCCAAATAAATTCATTTTTAAATACTTAAACTTGAATTACATTTACCATCCCACAACCTTGAGTAACCACTGTTGGCCCGTAGCCAATAATGACTCAACGATATTAGTATTTTTGTCCATTTCAGCTACTTCTAAGATAGTTTAAAGAAGAAAAAAAAACATATTTGGAATTTAATTATGTGTTGGTCTGTCTAAAATACGGACCTTAATAAAAACACACTTTTTGCCTTAAGAAACACTAATGTGTGCAAACAGGGGGAAGAGTGTTTTTAGAAGATACGGTTTCTTGCACCCTTTCAAACTGCCCAACACTACACAAGCTCAAACCTTTGCATTTTTTCCAGTGAGAACTTTCCAATGCTTTTTAAACCCCTGCTCAGTAAAAGGTAATTAATAGGTACTGACGTGACCAGTAATTGTTAGGCGTGTCATCTGATGAATCTGGTAACCATCTCTGCGTGGCTGTGCTTTCTTCTAGTCTCTAACCTTCCTTCCAAGTCCCCTGTCCTTTCTGCCCTGGGACCTTTTCGCAGGTCCCAAACCCGGGTCTGGAATTCTGCGCTCAGGGCTTTTTTCCCTGGACGCAGGTGCCACCGCGGGCGACGGGGGCGCCTTTACCAGCATCGCGGGGGGCATCACCCTGCTTTTCCAGAAGGTGGAAAAGGAGAAGGGCAGACACACCTCCTTGGGCGAGATCTGCGCCCTGCACTGCGCAGGTGGATCCCTCGCGTCCCCTCCCGCTCTGCAGCGCAGGTGCCGGTCCCACCTGCCCCACCTGCCCCACCTGCGCCTGGGAACCTGGGGCCCCGGAGCCCCGCGGCCAAGCCATGACGCGTTTCTTCAATGAACCCGCCTCCCACAGCTACTCTTACCTCTAGGAGGGGATTTCCACTCTCCAGATCGCTCACATCCCGGCACAGCAAGCCCTGGGGACCGCGCGACCTTCGGCCGCGGGAAGCCTCCGGCAGGTGCTAGGCGTGGGGGCGGGGCCTCGGGCTCCGCCCCGCCCCGTGTCCCGTGCACGCGGCGGTCACAGGCTTCCAGACCCTTGCACCTGCAGGCGGGCATCCGCGGTCCGGGCCAACACCGACTCCGGACCGGGAAGAAACAGCCGAAAGTAACAGAGTGATGCTCAGCATCGACGTGATACAGCAGCGGGGCCTGAACGCAGGGTCGATCTGTTTATAAATGTGTCCTTTTTAGAATTTATTTCTCCTGCAAACTTATACGAGAGGTCCAGGTATGATCCCCATTCTGCATGGGAAGAAAGTGAGACAGAAGGAAGACTAATAAAGAAGCCTGGATTTCTTTTTGTTGTTGGGGCATTCTGGCTCCAGTTCTGATGTTTATAATCACATTTTATTTTATTTTATTTTATTTTATTTTATTTTTATTTTATTTTATTTCATTAATTAATTTAATTTAATCTAATTTTATATTTATTTTATTTTATTTTATTTTATTTCATTAATTAATTTAATTTAATCTAATTTTATATTTATTTTATTTTATTTTATTTTATTCTATATTATATTTATTTATTTTAATTTAATTTAATTTTATTATTTTATTTTATATTCAATTAATTAATTCAAGCCTACATTTATTTATTTATTTATTTTATGCTTATTTATTTATTCTATATTTATTCATTTTAATTTTATTTATTTAATTATTTCATTTCATTTTATATTAAATTAATTAATTAATTAATTGATTAAATTTTATATTTATTTATTTATTTATTTATTTTATTTTATTCTATATATTATTTATTTATTTATTTAAATTTTATTTATTTAATTATTTTATTTTATTTTATTTTATTTTATTTTAATTTTAAAGTGGCAGGGTAGAATGATTCCCTGGTACTTTGAAATTTTAAAAATAAGAATAGCTCATCTATTAAATACTTTTTATTGAGCAGAGGTTTAAAAAGCATTGGAAAGTTCTCCCTGGTTAAAATGGAATTAAATTTGTTTGTTTTTGTTTGTTTGTTTACCTGTTGGTAAAAATGGAAGCCCCTCCCAAAGATAAACACTGCTGGTTTCTAAGGGATACTAATGGGGATGAAAATGATTAAAATTCCCCCAGGTGTCTTGGGCCACTGTCTTGTTGATTTGGATTTCCTCGTCTCACCCTCCTATGATTTGTGAAAAGTCTGCCAATAAATAACCAAGATGCGTCTTGGGAGTGGGAGGGCCCTGTTTATAGTGCAACCATGGCCTTTCCAACTGCAGAGCCCTCCAGAGAACACTGGAAAATTTTCTGAAAGGTCAAAGGTGTCATGATTTCCTCCACACCTCTTGCCAAGAGATGACCTCAGTAGGGACCAATATGGAAAAGTTTATGTCTCTGTTTCTCCGATGTCTCATAGACATCATTTGAATATTTGATGATTTCTCATGAGGTCTAAATTGTTCCATATGATCCAGTGGTGGGAGGGGTGTGAATGAGGGCAGAGATAACCACACTTGGGTGATGGTTCTTAGGAAGTTATGGTACTATTCTCTACTTTTGTGGATGTTTGGCATTTTTCATAACAGTTTTAAAAAATTAACATTAAGAAGCTACTTACTGAGTATTGTAATGTGTGTCAGATGCTGTTCTAGGTGCTTGAGGTATGTCAGGGAACTAGAGAGTTAGAAATCTTTCTTTGTAGAATGTATGTTTCATTTAGACATGGGGTAAGGCAGAGGGAACATTTATAAACATGATAAATTCATGAATGTTATGGTATGTTAGGAAGTGTTAAGTGCTATGGACAAGGAAGAAAAGAGTAGAGATCAGATGAGGATGTCAAATAATGGAGGGCAGGGCTGGACTCTGATGAGCCTTGGCCAGTCAATGTTAATGAAAAAACCTACAGAGGAGGCAGGAGAGGAACAGCAGGGAGGGAGGGAAGGAAGGGAGAAAGGGAGTTATTAGGAAAGAGGAAGGAAATTGGCTGGGGTAGGGGTTTTAGGGAGAAGGGAGTGGTCAGCTATGTCAAATGCTGCTGGGAGGCCACATGAAAAGCCCCATGAAGAGTATAAACCATTCACTTGGTTGACTTACCCCCAAAATGAATTACAAGCCTCTCATTTTGGTACTTATCAGTGTGTCTGCAATAACATACGCAAAAATCTATTTGAATCTCTCGACTTAAGAAACGTCCAAACCTGTAGAGAATTTTTACGAGAGGTTCTTTGAGTCAAACTGATGACATATGCTGGGGAGCAAGATCTCAGATGCTCAGGAGAATGACAGTTTTGCAGCTTCTTTCATGCATTTGAATTACGGAGGGGACCTCAGGGCAATTGCATGGAGTGGGAGAAAACAAGGTGGGGAGGATAGTTAACAAGATCAAGTGCTCTCTTGAAGGTTAATACCCTTCTGGAAGGGTATTACTTCTGGCATTTCAAAGGTGTGCTAACCTAGAGGCACAAGAACAGTGCACAGGACTTAAAACCTTTCACTCAAGAAGTTATGGGCCTGCGTGTGACCATCCACCTGTCCAGTTAGGAACTTATCAGATCACGCCGTGAGGTGACATTCCATAGACCCTGTTTCTTTCGTCCACGAATTTCGTTGATATGGGAGTGGAGAAAAAGTGGCTAGGCAAAGACAGTCTCACCTGGGAAGCTGTATTGTAATGGACGCTCTGTTTCCCTCTCCGACACCAGCCTTTGAAAGCAGAGGCTTATTTATCTTTACCTCCCTAGTGCTTGGCTGAATACCTGGCCTAAGAGAGTGCTCACTTATTTGCTGAACGAGTGAGTAAAAAATACATGGAGTGCTGGAGGGAAGCTATGAGCAGCCACACCTGGGCTGTCGTAGCTAGTGGGTAGAGGCCACGGATGCTGTTTGATACCCTATAGGGCACAGGCCACCCTCCGACAACAAGGTGCTGCCTGACATGAAATGTCAGGGATGACCAGGGTGTGAAAACCTGCTAGAGTGCCTTGCATTTCCAAAGCATTTCTTTCTTTCCTATCTCAAAATAATATTGTTGCCTGAGAGTCACTTAAAAGAAAATTATCCCTTGATTCCTTAATGAAGATGCACAGAGCCTCTGGCTTGTGTGAAAATCTGAGCTGGGAAGTTCCAAAATGTATCATTTTGTGCTTTTTTGGGTCTGTGATTTAGAGCAGGAACTAAGGGTGGTGTAGGGCCACCTATATGAGACCAAGCGAGTCTATGGATCATGGGTCATGTGGGTTGGTTTCAATCGTTTTGAATATTAATTTATAAAATATATCTCCATGGTTAAAATAATTCCAAAGTCCCCTGTCCTATCTCACCTTACCGTCTAGGTCTCTCTTGCAGAGGCAATATTGTCCTCCCATCAGCTGTATCTGCTGGGAGCTGACCCCACCTTTCTTACTGATTCCTTCAAATGGTTATTTCTCCATCACCAGTGTTGGTTTTTGTTATTATAGATAAAGGTCTAACTCTCTTATACAACTCACAAAGTATTTCTATCACCATTATTAGTAAAATCGATTACCAATGGCAACTCAATTATTACAATATGAATGCTACTCATTATAGAGTCAAAATAGTCTACTGTGATTATATGTCTTTCATGTGTCATTTTTTTCTATAGTATTTCTTTTTCTCGCTTTCGTTTCATTTTTCTCCACCGAGCTGCCATTGTGGCCCATATTGTTTTGGATGTATAATTTCCTTTTAGTTATCAATTGATACACAACCTTCAAGCACCCGAATTCACTTTTCATTCCGATTAGGAAATGCCTTCTTATTTTCAATGCACTAGGAATCGTACTAGAAAAAGAGGAGCCACTGCAAAAATGTGCTTGTGCTTCTGAGCAATCACATGACTGGAATGACACCAAACAATGCAACGTGTGACCTGCTTTGCAGCTCTTGAATGAAATCTTTCATTCCCGGGTAAACAAGCTTCGGTGAGGGTATCAGGGCTGCTTCTGCACTTGGCCATGACGTTCGAGCCTGAGACCCCTTTCATTTCTCCAGGTATTTAGTTAAGAGGACTTCTGGGCTGCACACGGGACGAGCCTCCTGATGCTCATCAGCTGTTCAGATGTTAGACCGTCACTTGTTGTGCTATGTGGGCCTGCTGAGTGCACCTGTGACTGTTGACAGCACCCCTTTTTCCGTGGCTCCCAGGGGCCTTTGCTGGGATTTTTAGGACATGTGACTTAGAAAAATAAACAAGCAGTCTAATAAATCCAGCTGACGTCTCAAAAAAAGAAGTAATTAATTCATTATGTGGTTCCCATGACAACTGAGCCAAATAAAAGCAAGGAAGCGGTCATGTGTCCTCTCTCTCCTGTCCCCGGGGTTGGTATATAAGGGCTCCCCCAGCAGAAGGGACATCAGACCTCCCTGACCTCCTGAATATTCCTCCTCGTCTTACCTAAATCCTCTCTCCTGACACCATGGGGTGCTGTGGCTGTGGTGGCTGCGGTGGTGGCTGCGGTGGCGGCTGCGGTGGCGGCTGCGGTGGCGGCTGCGGTGGTGGCTGTGGCAGGTGCACCACCTGCAGATGCTACCGGGTCGGCTGCTGCTCCGGCTGCTGCCCCGGCTGCCGTGGCTGCTGTGGGGGATGCTGCAGTGTCCCCGTGGTCTGCTGCTGCCGCCGCTCCTGTGGCTGTGGCTCCTGTGGCTCGTGCGGCTGTGGCTCCTGTGGTGGTGGCTGTGGCTGTGGGAAGGGCTGCTATCAGCAGAAGTGCTGCTGTCAGAAGCAGTGCTGCTGCTAGGTGGCCGGCCGGCTCTGAGCAGGTGCCGCTGGGGCATCTACTTGCTCCATCGCTGAGGCTTCACTCTGTCCACCTGTCTGCTCCCCGCTGAATCTCCGTCACCTGGTTGTATGACACTTTCCTCCTCGGTTCTCATGCTCTGAATTTAAGTAACTTTTTTCCATTTTACACAGTGTCCTCCAAGGAAAAAGATGGAGAACATACGGATCGTTGAGCTCCGCAGAATGAGGTAATGATTTCTGTCATGTTTTCTGCTGCAAGTGCTCTTCTGTCTATGCATTGTCATCTTGTCTCTACCGCAAATGTCCTGTCCTTCCTGTGGCCATAGTGTTTCTAGATGCTCTCCTAAAAAACCTCTTAATAAAATGCAAAAACCAACCTGGAAGAGTTTCTCTTGTTTTATTGTCAGTTATTTTCATTAAACTAGTATTAATTATGGTCTCGTATGAGCTGGCGCTGTCAGGGGCATACGGATAATGATGCCCTGATGTGATTTATGATCCTGTCATACACAAACAGCCAGGCACACAGGTCAGAACGAGAGTCAACACGTCCAAGGACCATGACGTGGCCTGCACTGCAGGAGGGGGTCCACACGGCTGGCTGGGGAATGGGAGCAAAGGGTGGAATGGCTTCCAGAAAGGGTATATTCTGAAGAATTAGTAAGGTTTTGACAAATGGAAATAGAAGACAGATATTCCAAAAAAAAAAAAAAAAAAGGCAAAAAAATGAGGGATGGGGAAGTTTAAGACATGTACGGGAGCTCGCAATCTCTGAGGGTGACCTGGATAGAAAACATAGCAGCATCAATAGTTAGAAATCAACAATAAATGATTTACAGCAACATGGCAGGTAGCATTCATGTTGCTCTTAAAAGCCAGGCATCTCCTAAGAATGTCCCTGTTTTGATGGAAGCACTGTCATTGTGCCCATTGCACAAGTAGGAAAATGGCACAGAGAGGTTAAGTAATTTGCTTAAAGCGCACAGCAGTGACGCGACAGGCCAGGGCAGTCGTTGAGAGGGGACATTTAACTCTGGCGTCATGCAGCGTTAGCTGGTTCGTAGGGAACCGAAGCTGTCAGTGATCCTGGAGGAGCAATGAGGATCTGAGAGATCGAGAGAGGGGGAAGGGCAACTGTATGGTGGGTCTGAAAAGCATAAGACGAAACTTAATAATGAGGGCGGTGTCTGCAGTTATGACCCGGGCCAGATGACCACACTGACTGCTATGGGTTGAGTTTTATCCCCCGCCTCAATTGTAGGCTGAAGCCCTGACCCCGCAGTGTGATGGGTGCCTAGAGGTGGGGCTTTGGGGGTGATTAGGATCAGGTGAGGTTCCAAGCTGAGGGCCTCATCAAGGGATTAGTGCCCTTAGGGGACGAGGAAGAGACACCTGCGCTCTCGCTGCTGGTGGCCATCTGCAAGCCAAGGAGAGAGCTCTCGCCAGAGCCTGACCTTGCTGGTACCTTGATATCGAACTTCCAGCCTCCAAAACTGTGAGAAAACACATTTTGGTTCTTTAAGGGCACCAGCTTGTGGTGTTTTGTTGCAGTAGCTTGAGTTGACCAGTACAGGGATGTGACAATAGTGACTTCTGTTCTTCTTTCCTGAGAGATTTGGGATACAGTACGAGGTAATCCGTTTTAAAATTTAAATATGGTCACAGTTAGGCGAGGAACTTACCATTTCCTTTAAGGGTGTTTGTGTTCTCCTTAAGGTAGCTAAGAAAGCAGTCTGGTAAATGTACATGTTAAATTCTCTAATAAGTCACTCTGATCCTATTCGCGGTATATTTGTTCTTTTCCACTGGCATTGCATGGTGGGAAGAGGCAGCTATGCCCGATTTACTGTATTGGCTAACCCCAAAAGATTTAGGATTGAAAAAAATTGCTATTTTGGTCTGGTTATCTATTCATGATCTTTTGCGTTTATTTTAAGAGCAATATTTGGATTCAGATGGTAGACTGAAACTATGTTTTATATGGATCACAAGGCTTGGCACACATTACAGAATGCTAATAAATATTCTTGCAATGAGTGGATACTATATATATGTTATAGAGGTTCAGAAGTTATTTATATTCATCATTGTTTACTTATGCTATATAGGCTATTCACAGATATAGGTTATACATGTCTTATTTATATATATAAATATATAAATAATATATATAAAATATATATTTATATATAAATATATAAATAATATATATAAAATATATATACATATATATTTAATATATAAATTAAATATATAAATATATTTAATATATTTATATATTTAATAATATATAAATATATTTAATATATATTTATATATTTAACAATATATAAATATATTTAATATATTTATATATTTAATATATAAGTATAAATATATAAATATAAATATATATATACACCCTAACATATATATACATATCAGGTTATATATGTGTCATACGTTTTATACAATATTCACACAGCCACGTACATGTATACATGCCCACATGTATATATATGTCTGTATACATATATCTCAGAGTCTGGATTTTATGCCTCCACACGTGAATGTTTTCCTTCCATTTTTTTGTGAAGTCTATGTTCTCATCAGGCACAGTGGCTGCTGCTAAGGCTTGTCTCAGCTTCCGTGCGCTCTTTCCCGATTTGGGGGTCAAACGTGATTCCTGGGACTTTGCCCTTGTGTGTCCTTGACACTCTGTGGCTTCTGTGACCCAGATTATCATCCAGGAGCCCTGGACTCGCTTCAGAGCAGCCAAAGCAAAGACAGTGATTCTCTGTCTATATTTAAGTGCAGGACACCCTTGAGTCGTGTGTTCCCCTGGGGCTGTCTGGTGAGGAGGATAGTGGGTATCAGTGAGGAGGGAGAGAGTATGCTGTGGGAAGAACAGAAAGGTGGTCAGTGATGGCTGGTGTGCCCTTACGTGCTGGGAAGGTGAGATTTGGTCTATCTGGATTTTCCTTTGGACTTGACTCCTGGCTGTCTCTGTTGTTTAGAAGTGGAATGACCAGTCTCATTACAGGTGCCCACAGTTAAAAGGCAGCCTTAATGACTTTCTGTCTTAGTCTGTGCTTCAGGTTCTGTCAACATAAATGCGCCTTTAAACCTTGGCAATATCATGAACTAATAGGATGGTGCCTTAAATCCTTCATTTTCAACCGATCCAAGTAATTATTTCTCTTTTATATTTGTTAGACTAATTAAATTTAAATCAGATAATATTGAACTAAACCTCCCATGGTAAAAAAAAAATAGCATTTTGATATTTCGCTTTTATATTAGATAAGTGTCGAGGGTCAGTTACTAAGAAATATAGTATAGCATACTAAATGATTTCTGAACTTCTTGTAAGTGCATCTGCCAAGAGGAACACACTGTATTAGTTTCCTATCACTGCCACAGCCCGAATGGCTTAAACAACAGAAATTTCTTTCTCACAATTCTGGAGGCTGGAAGTCCAAGGCCAAGTTATTAAGAAGTTCGGTTTCTCATGAGGCCTCCCTTCTTGGCTTGCAGATGGCCACCTCCTCGCTGTGTCCTCATGTGGCCTTTCCTCTGCCGTGCATTCCTGGTGTCTCTTTTCTTATAAAGACAATTGTCATATTGGGTCAGAGATTACCCTTGTGACCTCATTTATTCTTAATGACCTCTGGAAGGGTCTTACCTTCAAATACAGTCACACTGGGGATGAGACCTTCCACATATAAATTTTGAGAGGATACAATTCAGTCCGTAACATGTCATGATTGTAAACCCACAAAGATGGAGTAGTTTGAATGGAATACAAAGTATTAAGGGAGTCCCAACCTAGAATCAAAATTAGCCCCTAGGAATAATTAGAAAGATTTGAAATTTGTTATCATTTGTGCCTGTGTATACATGGAATATCTTTAGAAAGATACTCAAGATAATGACAAGGGAGGGGAGTTGGGTGGCTGAAGACAGGAGAGAAAGGGAAATTTACTTTTGACTGTTTTCTTTTATATAAATGTAAAATTTTGTACCAATTTTTTTTAGATAGAAAAAAAAGTCTTGATGAAATTAGTTCATGCAGAAATAACTCAACTCCAGAAACTTCTTGGGAAGATAAGATTAAGAAAATTCAGCAACGCCCCAAATCTGCCCAAGCAACTCTGGGTCCAACCTTGGGGAGGCGTGACTGGGATGAGTTTATAGCTAAAGAACTGAATTCGACGCTGTCTTTAAAAAACTCATTAAAATGAGCTGTTGTCACCTTAGACAGACTTAAAAAAATGACTCAGATAATGTGTGACGACATGCGTGGGAGAATTCAGATAATCCAGAAGTATGTCAAGCGTGAAGCAAGGTGTCCCCAGATCCCTTCCTTCCTCACAGATGGTTGCCATTGTCATCTTTGTCATTAAATACAGATATTTGCACATTCAGGAATATATTGTATTGATTTTTTTTTAGTATAGCAATGGAATCAAGATGTATTTTTCTTTTTCTTCTCTTTTTTTAAAAATAAAAATAGCATTTTTTCAATGCCACCCCTCAAGGCCATACTTGCTAACAAAGACTTTGAGTGTGGTCCATCCAAATAAGGGAGAAAAATGATTTGGCTGAATTCCTCCGAGACATACCACAACCTCTCATTCTGAGATCCTATTTGAGGCTTAACCATCTGTTTCTTTATCTTTCCATGCCATGACCCACCCCCCCAAATTTAAATGATCACTCCATACTGTTTTCTCATACTCGTTTGTGCAGGTACTGCTTTTGGAGATATTAAACCCAAATTTGAGATTCCTTATTAAGACGTCACGACACCCTTGTTTTGTATGAAACTCACTCCACCCTGTCTTTCCTTGTTATTCTTTCATTTTTATTTCTGTTCTTGACAAAAAAATCTCATATATGTGTATATGTGAAATAAAATGGTACATAACTATTAAATAAAAACACAGTATTAGAAAAATACTTTTTCTTTCATTTTATGCTAGACAGAAATAACTTTTCTGGCAGCTTTTATTGTGGTCATAAAACAACAAACTTTCGTATTTTAAAAAAGTAGCTTATGATTACTTGCATATTTTCACAATCACTTTGCTGATGTTTATTTTTTATTCAAGATATAACTTTCTTTTTCATTGGACTTTTTTTGGGCGGGGCTAAGATTTCAATCACAGCAGCGTTTCTTGACATGTTTGGGGTTCAGTGGACACTGGGCCTGTTCTCCAGAACCTAAACTGTACAGGTGAAGACAAATCCCCTACAGTCAGCTTTCTGCAGTGTGGGATGCTGACACCTCCACAGGTGTGCCCACAATGCTCTGCATCCCAGTGATGCTATTTTATGAGGCCCAGTGGCTGGTCCAAGAAAGGACCTCACGGGTTTAGCCTGAAGCAGTTGGTGAAGATGGTAAAGGCTGACTCTGGTGTCTATCCTCGCTTCTGTCCCCATTCTGTGCCTCACATCCGTGGTGATGATAGGGTGTGCTCACGCCTTCAGTGACTCCTGTTTCCTTTCTTTTTTAAAACCTGCTCTTAAGAACTAATTGATAGCAGAAGTCAGTTATGGAAAGCTGAGTGAATTCAATGAAGCTGTCAGGTCTCAGACTAATTTTCACTTGACATTTAACACATAACTGGGAACTGTTTGCCTTTGGAGGAATGTCAGCCGTGGTGACTCGTTGGAGCTGGAGCACTTCTGTGATGTTTTGCCCAAGGTCTGGTCTAGAGAAGGAAGCTGTCTGCAGAGATAGCACCAACGATGTTGTTGGTTCACTCGAATGATAATTATGCAAATAAGGGTTAATGGCACAGTCGTTAATCATCCAAGGTTCCGACCCTTTGGCACAGAACACAAGAGAGTAAAGTGCACCAGATCCAGGAAAGGACAGAGTTTAATAATTGCCTCTGAGACATCCTTATAGCCTTTTCCCCAGGCTCTGTTTTTGCAGAGGGGAAAATAGCTTCTTAAATGATTAACACACTGGGTATCTACTGTTCTTTGTCTTCAAAAAGCACAAGGTGTTTCTTGAATATGTGCAAATGTGTGTGTGGATTGTGTACATTTTAAATCAAAGGGTAACAAAGGGCGTTGAAGATCCCTGTTATCTTTGCTTACAGAAGCCTCTCGCATGTCACTTATTTCTAGGGAAAAGCACTAAGGTGTGTGTGTGTGTGTGTGTGTGTGTGTGTGTGTGTGTGTGTGTGTGTGTGTGCACAGTCGGTTCTGTAAAATGCAGGACGTATATGCTTGCCCTCTGCTCTACCTCGTAGATTTTGAGTTCGCCGGCCAGTTCTTAGAGTGCACAGCTGAAAGAAGTCCAGAAAGACAAAACTGATTTCCATTTGGAGGGCAGGGAAGGATTAGATAGGAAAGAAAGCAGGTGGAATCTCGAGAGCAGAAAGCCGACACCAAGTTTCTTGGAGAGGTTGGGGTAGTTTAGAAAGAGTGGGGGGAGATGGGGAGTTGTGCCATATTCCCTCAGCAGGTGCTGGAGAGAGACACTAGGATGAGGATGTTTAGGACGTTTTCTCTGGCTTCTCTAATGCGCTTCCCACTTTGAACTTTGCTAAGAGGTTGCTTTGATCGATGATTCACCCTGCTGTTATTTTTTCTGGATAACTGGGGTTTCGTACCGAGGTGGACCGCAACACAATGCAGCTTCGTGAAGAATGCACCCACATCTGTCTACCTACCGCTCAGTCTAAACTTGCATTGATTTTATATTGCCAAAGTAGATTATGGGAATGGAAACATTAACACAGCCCAGAACTGGACAAAATAAATTGCAAATATCCACCGGGAATCCCATCACCTAAAGGTAACCACTTTTACATTCGATGTCTTTACTCGAGTTTTGTCCTACACATATACATTAACTAAAGTATAGTTAATATTTTCAGAATGAAAATATTATGCTTTTTTCTACATATCTTTGTGCAACTTGCTTTCTTCACTCGTTAGTACCACATGCGATCTCTTGGGTCTACATAAACCTTTTAGAAATTCTTGCAAAGTTTTCCATCTTACAGGTTTACCATAATTTTTAATAGCTCAGTCATCATTAATAAGCATTTAGGTTACAATCAACTTTTTGATGGTACAAATAGTGCTGCAGTGAACATCCTTGAACCTGTGTACATATACGTTCTACCAGAAACTACTCTTAAAAAGAAAAACGTCTTTTTTTTTTTTTTTTTAACTGAGTGGTGGTTGTCAGCAAAAGACGACATCAGTATCATAAATGTGAGACTCTGGAGGTCCCTGTCACTGAGAATCCCCACACACCCGCATCAGGTGACTCTAAATTACCTTACAATCCTCTCTTCTATTATTATTGGAATTCGAATGGAGAAAATTAAGCTTTACCCGTGAAATGATGACATCATTCTCTATTCTACAACCTGTTTCGCACTTAATATGTTATTTCTCATATTAGCTAGAAGAAGAACATAGCTGCTGGTTTATCTATTTCAAGTAATAGGACAATATGCTTCCCTTAGCTAGGAAAATGTGAGAAAGAGCAATGGTCTTGGAAAACTTTATTTTCTGTTTCTATAGTCCAAATTGCTTATTAAATTTTTTCATGTGTGAAAATTCAGAACCACTATAAGGAGTTTACTTTCAACCACATGTCCTTGATTTCTAGAAGATATGCTCTGCTCTATCTACAGTTGCTGGCAATGCACCCAGATAAGGCCTGGTGTTTGTTATGCTTTAAAGAAATTATTTTTCAGCCATAAGTAGCTTAGTCTATGCCTTTAAAGGTAAACTAATGTTACATTCATGATAGATGGATTAGATGGCTTTTGTTTATATTAAAAATTAGTAATATAAATTTATACAAGAAAAAACTCCTTAACGATTTAATCTAGTCCATCTGCTAGGTTCAGTGATGTGGACTATTTCGTAGCATTGGTTAATATAGAATGGTGCTTCTCTGGTGTGGCCCAGTGGCCTTTTGTCTTGGCATCACTTTAGAGCCTAGTTAAATGCAGGTTGATGGGCTCTGCTGCAGGCGTACGTGATCAGAACTCCTAGAACAGTGCTCCTGGGAGTTGGCATATTCAATGAGAGATGACGATGCCCGACTCTCCTGCAGGTCACAGACCTATCTATCAATGTTTTTGAGGTCTTCATGTGCCTGGTACAAGTTGAGCATTAGGTGGGTAGGTTGGGGAGAATAATGCCCCACCCCCCTCAAAGAGGTCCCCTTCCTAAACCACCCAGAGCCTATGACTATGTTACTTTATATGATGAAAGGGACTTTGCAGATGTGATTAAGTTATCATTGGTTTCAAGATGGAGATATTATCCTAGAATATATGATTTGGGCCGATGTAATCACAAAGATCATTATAGGAGAGAGGGAGAAGGTCAGAATCAGAGAAGTCATGAGGACAGAAGCAGGGGTCGCAGAGGTGTGACTCCTGGATGAAGGCCAAGAGACAAAGAATTCAGGCGGCCTCTGGGAGCCAGAAAAGGCAAAGAAACAGGTTCGCAGATCCGTGGGGAAGAGCGTGGCCTCGCTTCACCTTGACCTTCTCCCTGAGAAACCCATTTCAGACTTTAGACTTTCAGGACTATAAGATAATTTACATTTTAAGCCACCGAGTTTCTAGTGTCTGTCACAGCAGCAATAGGAAACGAATACAGAAGATGTTCAGTATCTCTCTGGAGATCGATTTGTCCTTGGCTGAATGTGTAACTAGGGCTATTTGTGTCGTGTCCCCAGAATCTGAGGTGTACAAAGTGATCAGTGAGGATTTATTGGATAAATGAACGAATGAAGGAGTGATTTTGACTCTATTGCTCTGATGTAGCCAATGGCTAGGATCAAAATAGCAGAGTTCTCAGTGATGTAGGGGGTGCTTGGGTGTCCCCAGTCAAATTCGGACACTTATTTTGGCTGTCAGCTTGGCGGTTCTTCTGTCCACCTCATTTGGTGGCAGTCAGATGGCTAGCGAGGCTGGACTCTCCTCCTCTCCAGCGAGGCTCAGGTCTCTCCTCTTCACGCAACCCCCTTTCTTTCTTGAGAGGGGAGTAGAAGGAACTCATGGCCATCTTTAACCTGCCACACTGACTGAGGCTTAGATCCTGCCTTTGTGGCCTGGAATAATTTCCTGAGCTTCTAAGGTCAAATTCTGTTTATTCCTGGCCTGAAACATCGTCACTTCGATGGAGAAAAATGATGCATTTACATAAAACCGAAAGCTGTTTCACTGGAAAATTTGTGAACTTGTACTAACTGTATGAAAATCCATTCATAAAAGTCAGACACCAACACTGATCATTATGAGACACTTTCCATTAGGACGCTATATGCATATATAACCTGCAAGGGAAACACAGAAAATGGGAGATAATTCGGGGGGAGATATGATGAGGAGAAAAAGCCCCATGAAGAGACAGTCAGTGTGTTGAGGCAGAACAAAAACATGTCAACACAGACATGAGTGTGAGGAAGGCATGTGGAATGGGCAAGTGTGTACTGTTAGTTATGACAGTGGTGTAGACGGCCTAGAATTAATTCTAAACTCCTGGTGGACCTTCGGTTGGAGTAAGGAATTCAGACTTTATCCTCCAGGAAGCAGTAAAGCAGACGGGACTTTGAAGCAAGGGAGTGGCATGATCAGAACTGCCCTTGGAAGTCCCTTCTGAAGAGGAAATGCAAAAGAAAAGGGTTTGAACCAGCAGCGCACAGAGGGGTGGGGGGCGAGGCACAGGTGGAGTCACTACAGAGGGCCAGGACTCTTCGCAAACAGTTTGGACAATGAAAACCCCAAGGATAGAATCAGGAGGCTCCTGCCAAGGGCCTCTCTGCTGTTCACGTTTAAATATGAAACGTGAGTCAGTCTGCTCGCAGGGGGGCAGACCTCAACAGAAAATGATGATAAAACAGAACATTATGATGTAACAAGTTAGTTCTTAGTGGACATCTACCATGGGAATTTGGGGGGGGCATTTTCGTTTATTAGCTTATCTGATCCCCACAACGATTCTGGGAGGGAGATTCCGTTTGACCCCACCTTAAGGTACAGAGGGGCATTGGGTGACCTGCCCAGGGTGACCTACCCTGAGCTGGCGTCTGAGTTTGGGGAGCCTGGCTCCCCCCGAGCTTTCAAACACAGCCCTGTGCTTCCATCCAGTGGTCACAAGTGGGAAGTGCGGCCATCGAGGTGTGTCTCCCGCCAGATGGGGATGTCAGAGGGAGCTAGCTGCCTGGAAGTTGGGGACCTGGAAGACAAACGAGGCAGGCCGGGCTGGAAGCCCGTCCAGGACAGGGGAGCAAGACACCTGCAGGGCCTGGAGGTGACCGTCACGGAGCCATTCACGGGGGGAAAAGACAGCATTACTGATGGCTTCTGAAGCTCCATAGCAAAGACTCTCACTCAAGGGTGTTCTGCCCCCCAAGAGACGTTTGGTAACATCAGGAGACATCTTTGGTCATGACAACTGGTGGGAGTGGGGGTTACTGGATGTCGCTCAACATCCTACAGTGCCCAGGACATCCCCAGCGACATGGGGTTATGGGACCTTCCTGCCCTGTCCCCATTGCCAACAGCTCTGGCCTCAGTACGCCCCAAGGGGCGGCAGGTGCTCTGCTGTGTGGCTGCTGGATGTGAACCCCAGCACAGACTGGCTGGTCGCACGAGACCATCCCTCCGTGCAGCTTGGGGACCAGAACAGAAGAGGCGCTCACCAACTACTTGTCTTCTTGCAGAAGCCAGGCCCTGTGTTCTGGATAGAGATGGGGTGCCCCCCACCCCTCTGCCACCTCCAGACCCCTGCCCATGACCCGCCTGTCTTCATTCAGCTCCCCGGTCCCACCTGAGGGGTTCTCAGTCTTCCCTGGGCCCAGAACTGTGCTCGGAGGCCCAGACAAGTAGATTGTCTGGTTAAAGTTGGCGCCAATGAGGAAGTCGGCCTCTCCCTAAGTGTGTGTTAGTTTGTCCTGCTGGTGCTTTCGGGTCTTTTTCCTTTGCCTTTTTTTGGTGGGGAGAAGATCTTCATATATTTCTAGGCCCGACAATGAAATCAGTTCTCACACAGAGGCCTCAGAACTGCTCATCAGCACCAGGGACACAAGGCCATGTGACAAATGTGACACGAATGTATGTGAGCAGAACAAGCCCATTCTTCTCGCACATACAGTTTTGCCAAATGGAAAACCAGGCGTGGGAAGGGAGGAGATTGACCCTCGGGCCCCAGGCCCATGGCCTCTGTCGTCTGGCACAGACAAGAGGCGGCCCTGTCTGCGGAGTGCTGGTTCAGTTCTGCTGGGAACACTGGTTTCATTCTCTTGCCCACTTGGAGGAATGTGAAGTGCTGGGGGCCAAATCAATGTCACCAGATGACCACGTATGAAAAGTCTAGGTGCCAGCCACCCTGATCCTCACAGGAGATTATTTTAGGACATCGAGTTTAGATGCATGGATCAGCAGCCTTGACAAGAGTTCCCCGTGGGGACAGGAAAGAGGCAGCTCTGGGTGGGTTTAGATCAGAGAGGCATCTTCTGGAGCAGGAGGGTCAATCCCAGTGGACCTGTGAGAATGGTCATTTACTCTGTGTACCATCCCGACGTTTTGGCCATCAGGCCTAGAGAAAGGGTGACCATAGATGATTTCTTATAAAGGCCATTGTTATGGGTTGAATTGTGTCCCTCTTCACCCCAATTCATATATTCACATCTTTATCCTAGAACCTCAGCTTGACTGCATTTGGAGAGAGGACTCTAAATAGATAATTAAGGTAAAATGAGGTCCTTGGATTGTCCCTACTCCAATGTGACTGGTGTCCTTCTCAGAAGAAGAGACGAGGACACAGATACACCAACAGCAAAGACCATGTGAAGACACAGGGAGAAGACAGCCAACTACAAGTCACGGAGAGCGGTCCTGGCAGACATCAACTATCCTGGCTCCTTGACCTTGGACTTTCAGCCTGCAGAATTGTCAGACAATGGACATTGTCATTCCAGTCACTCGCCTTGTAGCACTTTGTTACAGCAGCCCAAGCAAACTGATGCGGGTGTCTTTGTGAAACGATAACTCACAGAGACGGCTGCTGAATAGCATGAATTCATGCTTATTGTGCTCGAGTCCAGGTCATCTGATGCCTAAGATTTCATCCCACCGACAAGGTAGCTCGGGACACGTTCACTGCCATAAAACCTTCTCGTCTTGGCCGCAAAGCCTCATCTGGAGTTTGCCAGGGCAGGGGAAGAAAAGTCAAGGGAAAAAGAACATTCCATGCAAAATGAAATTCCAGTTTCCACATCATGGAGTTTTCTGGGAATCTAGTCTCATCTATTCATTGACTCAATGTCCATGAACTCTTGGTCACTACGGCAGGGCACAGTTGTCACAATGACCATCTGAACTGCACAGCCTGAAATATTTACTATCTGGCAATTTAAGGAAATGTTTGCTGACCCCAGACTGGGAGACAGCATAAGCCGGTGACTAAAAGGTGGCTTTCTGGGAAGGTCATTTTATTCCACAGACCACCGGGCTTCAGGACAGAGGCAGAAGTGGGGCTTTGAGCAAGATGAGGCTGGAGGGGTCAGCAGGCTAGGCCGCCTAGGGCCTAGGGCTTCGTCAAGAAGTTTATCTTTCTCCAAACAGTGATGGGAAGCCACGATGTCACATTAAATATGACTCTTCCAGGCTAACTCGGCCAGATGCTGGAAAATCGATCACTTATTGAACTGATCGAGGAGAAGATGCGTTTTTACACTTGACTTTGGGATGGACTTTTGACATGGGATAAATTATTCTCCACTGTTGGTTCTTCTCAGCCGAGGCAGAAATAGTTGGTCCCCCTCGGACCCCTAAAATCCCACTGTGCATGAGGATAAAAATAACCTGTTTCCCCTGTTTTGTAACTGTTGAGAACAATTTTCTTAAGAACCATTAAAATATATGTATATATGTGCAGGAGGATCCGAAGGACATGACAGAAATTCATAGATTCTTCATGCAGTGAAAGTTTCCATGGACTCATACGTGACTTTCTTTTCTTCGGGCAAAGCCAATGTTTTAAAAAATGAGTTTGCAACTTGTGGCTTCCCGTCTTTGACAGAAAACCACAGGTTGGAGTCTAGACGGCTGATGCAATAAGATGGAGATTCTTTAAAGACAAGTGCACTCTTCTTGGGGGCTAAAGACATTTCTGAAATAAAAGACAAAGCGGGACGGTGTGCGTCAAGTATGGTGAGCTCACATTTGCCGCAAAGAAGATCTGTGGTTTTAGACTCGCTTTCTCCACCGGGTCTAAAAGATGACAATTTTTGCCGATACCGAGGATGGCGTAGGAGCCTTCTTGAAATGTTCTGTAATAATAAGATAAAAGGCAAGCGAATGGAACAAAATGCACATCATTGGGCCAGTGGTGATACACGTTGTTCTTAATGGCAAGAGGCACCGAATTTTTCCTCTCCTCATATTCCTCCCCACCACTACAAAATATCAATTTCGGTTGTCTTTTGATATGATGGGAGAAGCCTCACAAGTGCTTTTATACAAAATGAAGATGCTGAAAAGGGTACTATGGAGTCTCATTGCTTTATTCACCTCTAACAAATGCCTTTAACCGTTGTCAACTTTCTTTACAATTTCACTTCTCAGTTATTTTTGTTTAATAAGTAACAGGATAAAGAGATGACAAGAACTATACTGCCCTTGAACAATGCTTCCGTAGCCTTCGCCTCCACATCCTTCATAAAAAGAGAGCTTTTTTCCCCATGGCTAGTGTGGATGGACCAGGCTTTGAGGACCAGAGAATGGACCTCGAGGTGACAGCCTAGTTCAGTGCAAACTCTCCCACATCTTTAAACAAAAAGGGCAGGGCTGGCTCCCTCTCAGAGGTGGTCTCTCTGATGCCAGACGTTCAGGAGAAAGATCTGGAACCCTAAGATGAAGAGTAGGTTGACTTTGTGATGGTCCTTTAGCCCTAAAGTTCACTCCCAATGACTACCGTTGATGTTCGTAATTTGTTCATGACTTTAAAACAGTATTGAGAGGTGGTTCTTCCTGTGTGGTTTATCATTTGTCAGTCACATTATACTCTAGGCTCACATATTCATGTAGAAATTCTTTAGATCCTAGAGGTGTTTTAGGGGGGCTATAAAAGTGTGAGACAATGTCCTGGAGAAGTGGATAGACGGGTTCTGATGGAGGCTTCAGGGGCCAAGCTGGAGGATCGGGGCTCCCTCTATGCCCGGTCCCTACTCTGTTAGTTTCTATGTGATAACCTTTTGTTTCTGTTTCTTTATCTTTAAATGAAAGCATGCCTTGATTCGCCATGTGGAAGTTCATCACATTTAATGCCTGTATGAGTTTCCTAGTGCCACTGTATCAGATGACCACCAACTTGGTGGCTCCGAACATGGCACACCCAAAAGTCCAAGGTCAGCCTCACCAAGTGGAAGTTGGGGTGTCGGTGGGGCTGGATCCTTCTGGAGGCTCTGAGAGGACAGTCACTTCCTTGCTTTTTCTAGTTATTGGAGGCCTCGTGTATTCCTTGACCTCTAACCCCTTCCTCTCATCACCCCAACCTCTACCTTCCACTGTCACGTCACTCCCTTCCTCTTCTGTAGTCAAATCTCCCTCTGGGTCCTTTTCACAAGGACAGTTGTGATGATCTTTAAGGCCTTCCCTGATAATCCAGGATGATCTTCGCATCTCAAAGTCCTAAGTCACATCGGTAGAGTCCATGTTGCATTCTGAGGTCGTGGCCACAGGTTCTAGGTTTTGGGACCTGGAGGTCTTTTCCGTGCATTATTCAGCTGACCATGGCACACTTTAACGTGAGTCAAACTGGATGACTCAGAGGATTATGTTTAGTCTAGAGGAAAACCTCACAAAATCTGAAAATATTTGTAAAATCTAAGGCCGACCTACCCTAAAAGGAAATGTTTTAGCTTTAAAAAGTGCAGTCTGGTCACAGAAAATGCTCCCTTTAGAATTCTTTAGGAATTTGACCTGCTAGCAAACAAAACGTTTGTTGGCTGAAAATGCATTTGATTTGAATGGCAGCTCTTTGTTATAAGTCGTATCCTTATTTTCTGTATTGTTACAATTGGCCTTGTCATGGTGACTTCCATGAAGTTCCCCCAGCTTTGTATGGTAGGTGTTTTCCTTAGAGATTCCCCATTTCTGGAAATTCTTTCGCTTTCTGATCACGAGTCCGCTGAACCCCATGTTGAAGTTCTGTTTTGCCCACATGAGCTTGTGTGGGGACCATACTCCAGCAGCAGTTCAGAGAAGCGTTTAATTTCCTCCATGTCAGACACAGCACCCTGGATGGTGTGACCGAATGCTTGATGGAGGTAGAGGTGTGTTTGAATATGAGTAAATGTGTTTAATTCAGCATTGATCTGAATATCAGGAGATCTGGCTTCTCCTTGAACCACCTGAGTAATTTGGGACTGGCCACCTGCCTTCTTTAGTTAGCCACTGGGGTCTCACTACAAAGCAAAGGACTTTCCTAGGTTACCTGTTTGTCTCATGCTGGTAGTCTTATAAGTTAAGTCTACTCTTAAAAATGTTATGGCTGTTTGGCCAAGGCCAAAGTGAGGCCTTCTGAGTCATCACGGAGAGGCTCCTCCTGGTACTTTCCTCCTTAAAATCTCCAGAGTAAATAATACTCTACGGGCAAAGCAAACAAAACCAGAAAACAGAGCAGGAGAGGGAGAGAAAATGAGAGAGAGAGAGAGAGAGAGAGAGAGAGAGAGTGAGAGAGAGAGAGAGAAAGAAAAAAAGAGAGACAGAGTGGGGAGGGAGGGAGAGAGGGTTTGGAAGCTACGGAAAGTAGAATTTATTTGCTCCCTGGCCCGTATGATGAGAGAGGCAGGTTGTAGTGCATAAATAAAGTTCTTACTTCTCCTTGGCCTGGTCAAGCCTGAAAATTACCCAACCCACCCCTTGGCCCGAGCACCTAACCCTCTGTCACTTACCACATGTCATGATGTATGTGATACGGTGTGAGCCAGGGATTGCTTTGTTCCTCAGGCTCTAACTCAGCCTGCTCAGTCTGCTCAGAGGTTTTTCTGGGCCTTCTGACAGCTGGAATGCATTCTCAAGGTCACCCTGTTCTCTTTCCCCTGCCCTCTCATCATACCCTAGTTTCTCCTGATATTTTTAAAATTAAGACTTTATTATTTTTTTTTTTTAAAGAGCACTCTAGGTACATAGTGAAATTGTGAGGAAGAGGCAGAAATTTATCATGTGCTCTCTGCCCCCACACATGCATAGACCCTCCTTGCCATCAACACCCCTCGCCAGAGTGGAACATTTGTTGCTATGAGTGAACCTACACTGACATGTCATTATCACCCAAAGTCCATACCTGGCGAGAGGGTTCACTCTTGGTGTATGTGCTAGGGGTTCAGATAAATGTGTAATGTAATTTTTTCCCATTATTATGGTATCATACAGAATTTTCTCACTGCCCTAAAAATTATTTGTACTCTGCCTGTTCATCCCTCCTGCACTCCAATTTTCTAGCAATCATGGATCTTTTTTACTGACTCCATAGTTTTGCCTTTTCCAGAATGTCGTATTGTTGGAATCACACACATTTGTAGCCTTTTCAAATTGGCTTCTTTTACTTAGTAATATGCATTTAAGTTCTCTTCATGTCCTTTCTATGGCTTGATAGCTCATTACTTCTTAGCTGAATAATATACCATTGCCTGGATAATATCCCATTGTTTGTTTGTATATTTACCTATTGAAGAATATTTTGATTGCTCCCAAGTTTGAAATTTATGAATAAAGGTGCTATAAATATTCATTTTTGAGTAGATATAAGTTTTAGATTTCTTTGGATAAGTACAAACGAGTGCCAATTGCTGAATTATCTGGTAAGAGTACATTTGGTTTCATCAAAAAGTGCCAAACTCTCTTCCCAAATGGCTGTCCCACTCTGCTCCCCCAGCAGTGAAGGAGAGTTCCTGTTGCTCCACATCCTCACCAGCATTTGATGATGTCAGCGTTTTAGATTTTGGCCACTCTAACAGGTGTGCAGTGATCTCTTGACATTGTTTTAATTTGGAAGTTTCTTGATAACATGTGATGTGGGGCATTTCACATTCTTATTTGCTGTCTGTATATCTTCTTTGGTGAGGTGTCTGATAAACTCTAGGCCCGTTTTTAATTGTTTTTCTTCTTATTGTTGAGTTTTAAGAGTTCTTTGTATATTTTGGATAACAATCCTTTACTACATGTCTCTTTTGCAAATGTTTTCTCCCAGTCTGTGGTTTGCTTGTCTTCTCATTCTCATTGTCTTGGCAGAGCAGAAGTTTTTAATTTTAATGAAATACAGCTTATCAATATTTTCTTTTTAAAATTGTGCTTTTCATGTTGTATTTTAAAATCATTGCCATTCCCAAGGTCATCTAGATTTTCTCCAGTGTTATTTCTAGGAGTTTTATAGTTTTCTATTTTAGTTTCTATTTATTTTTAATGCAAATCACTTTAGCTATCTCTTTTGTATCCTTGTTATTGCTTATGGTGAGTTCACACACTTATCCTGACATTTTGCTTACACAAACAGTTCCCTCTAGGAGAGTATTTTCTGATAGCAGGTGTTAAGATAGCGGTGCACTGTTCCCTGCATACTCAGCTATCCTATAATATTCATGGACTCAAGGGTGGAGTGTTGCCTAGAGTTAGAGGATCTTGGGCTGGAATATACATGTAATCTTGTTTTGAAAGCATCACTTCTTTTCTGAACCAAATAGTACAAAATAAGTAGACAGTTTATAGCATAGTAATTGAACAGTTGCTTTTCAATGATAGATAACTTATCTCTCATTTCTCCTTTGGCCTTCTTCTTATGACTATGAATGACTTTAAATATAACGAATTACTTTAGCCTTTCTCCATATTTGAACACGTTATCTTTCTTTTTCTTTCCTTCCAAAGTGAAATTAATAGATAGGAGACCAAAGAATAGATGGAAGGACATCGGATATGGCAGTTGAAGGCCGAGGTTGGAGTCCTGGGTCTCTACTCACCAGGTAACTCACCTGGTGAAGTCACTCAGCTCATCTGCGCCCCCATTTCACTATGTGGAACATGAGTGATTATCCTAAACGAGCTCTAAAGTTTCTATGAAAATATTACTAAACTCTAAGTAGGTCACTTTTCAAAGCAGATTTTCCCACATCTGAGTTGACTCTAGACAGACTTTTCAAATCTAGGTAAAGCAGTTTTAAAGGGGAGAAAAGGAAATGATGAATCTTCTGTTTTCCATTTCTTAATTTTTAAAATTAAAGTTCTGGTAAAATCGATCAGAATTTCCACTAATCACAAAAGGGGGATGGGGCCTCTCTTTGTCTCTGTCACTGATTACGACTCTTCCATTTCTATTTCACCTGGAATTATGGCAGTTTTCTATGTTCTTAACATTTTGATGGTTTGGTAAAAAAGCATCAACACTGTCACTGTCGATTGCCGAGAAACGTTGATATAAAATTTTTATCCTTGGTGTAGTGATAGTTTACCTGCTCTGATGGAAACCGGAAAAATTCTCTCCCACACCTTGAAAACTAGTGTGAAAAGTGATACTAACAGTAAAAAGGTCTTTCTTGTAATGAAAAAAAAAAAGTTGACATTTACATGTTTGGGCTCAGCTTTCTCTTCCTGCCGATGTGCTGACAGATGCAGTCTCAATCCACGTGATTCATTTTCTACCTGTTCTTATTTTGCATCATTTCAAACAAGCCATTTGTTTAAAAAGAAAAAAAAAAAGGTACAAGAATGTGCCAGGATAAATTCATGGCTTCTGCTCCAAGGTTTTGGGTTGCTGGCGGTATGGTTTGACCTTTAGAAAACTAATAAAAAGCAGATGGGATCCCAAGATGTTTGTAGTATTATAAAATTCTTGCTGAGATGGTGTGTGTGTGTGTATGTGTGTGTGTGTGTGTACAATCATAAGCAAGTGAAAGTTACCCAGTTAGCCAAGCCTGCAGTCCCTCTGTGACTCAATTTTCTCTGAATTCTTTTTCCAGTGAAAACTGAAATGAAGAGGGAAAAAAAAACCCAAAATGAAGTCTTCTTTCATAAGACAGAAAGGAAAAGGCCAGAGAGGCTTAGATGCAGCCCTAGGAACCAGCAGGAGGAAAAACCATTTCTCACATCTGGCTGCAGAGAAAGGCCTTGCAGAAGTTAAATTATTTCCTGAAAAACGAGACTAAGAAAATGATAATAAAGAATTCTGCTTTCACTGGGCTCAAGTTTGTGAGTAGACGTTTTATTTATTTTAAACTCTGCTCTCTTATTCTAGAATAATTGTAGACTTACAGGAAGGTTGTGGACATGGTATGCTGAGTTCTTGTGTACACAGTCGTGTAAGCGGCAATCCTGAGTGTGGCCGGCTTACGGAACCGTGGCCCATTTATCAAGACTGAGACTTCCTCAGTGGCACTTTCCTGTGAATTAACCTCCAGACTCAGGTGGATTTCACCGGTTTTCCACTCATGCTCTTTTTATGTTTGAGGATCCTCTGCATCTAGTCGGCCTGAGGGTCCTCTGCATCTGGTCTCCTCCAGTCTGTGACAGATTCTCAGTCTTCTCTTGCTTTCCATGACCTTGTGACAGTTTTAAAAAGTCAAAACTTTAAAAAAAAATTTATGTAGTTTAACTCGTTTCAAGTATACACTACACTGGTTAGACGTCTATACAGTTTATAAAAAGATCCCCCAATTGTTCTCTCCCTCCCCTGGCTCTCCACCTAGCCCATGTATTACTGCTGACTGCATTCCCTCTGCTGTGCTCCCCACCCCTGTGACCATCCATCAGCTAGAATTTGTACTTCTTTAACCCTTCACCCATTCTCCCAGCCCCCCAAACACCCCTCCCCTCTGTCATCATCAAATTATCCACTATATTTGTGAGTCTGTTTTTGATTAGTAAAACTTTTTAATTGCTTATCTTTTGTAACTTAATTAGTTAATTTGATAATTTTTTTTAAATATGTGAATACCTGGCGAGTGGCAGTGTCTATCACCATCACATGCTGGGAAAGTACCCAATGGCCGATGTTGTCCCAGGATAAACACAGTGGGACATACCTAGGAGAAGGCAGCCGGCTTCCTGGGGACATATCTAGCAAATCACTTATTATGTCAAGATTCAGCATTCTAGGGTAGAGCTGGAAAGGGACTGTTTCTTCACAAAGCAGAGTTTTCATGACTTGACCAACAAAGGAGTGTCAATTCCTCAAACCTGGGGCAGGTAGAAAGGAAAGAAAGCCTTCTCTTTGAACCCAGGGCGAGCTGGGCAGGTGGGAGTTTCCAAGTAAATCTTTCGAAACAAAAACAGCTTTATTAAGATTTAATCCACATGCCACTTAAAGTGGACAATTTAATGTTTTAAGTGTATTGACAGGGTTGTGTGCCCATCATCACGATCTTATTTTAGAATATTTCCATTCCCCTCCCCGCCAAGAAACCCTGGGCTTGGCGGTCACCCCTCGTTCTTCCCCCACCTCCAGCCCGTGGCAACCGCTCACCCACCTCCTCTCTGCAGATTTGCCTCTTCTGGACATTTTGTATAGATGCCATCAAACATGATGTGGTCTTCATGCCTGGCTCCTTTTGCTTAGCATATAGTTTTTGAGGCTCACCTCTATCATAGCATACATCAGTACTTCATTAAAAAATTTTTTTGCTGGTAAGTATTCCAATGAATAGATATAATTAATTTTATTTTTAATGACTGGCCTCATGAAAAGGAAAGAGTTGGCAGAGCTTACACAGAGGAGATGGTTGCAGCCTGGGAGAAAGAGGAGAAAAGGAGACTAGCTGCCTCTTTGAAAAGTCTAGATTTTCCTAGAGTGGAAACATCTTGAAAGCAGAAATGATTGTTCCTGCACATCATGTGCTTTGTGTCTGTTTGGCTCTGCCTGGTTCCCAGCCTCCTCTGCTTGGCTGGGATACCTGGATCTCACCTGGTACAGCATTGCTCTGTTTTAAGGGCTTGTTTTCAACTTTGGGGGTAGAGAATGAATTTCAGATATATTACCTCACTGTTTCCCAAGTGGTGTTTTGATGTTCCAGAAGAAAGCAATAAATGGTCTGTTAAAAAACAAAAAACAAAAACAAAAACCAAAGAAATGGGAAACAACAACAACAACAACAACAACAACAACAACAACAACAACAAAAGGAATTCTGTGATCCAGTGCATTTGGGAAATGCATTATGTTCCCCTTCTGGAGATTTAAAATGAATCTGAGTGTAAGGATGCTTCCACAAAAACATCTGTAAAGTATTTGGTCACCTTTGTTCAGCTCAGGGCCACCAAGATTACCTTTTACCATCTCCAGGGACAATGATGGTCCACAGAAAAGTGTGAAGCATGCTTTCTTCGGGCAAGGCGGTAAGACTGGCCCCTTGCCATTGGCCTAGCCTGAGCACGTACTACAGCTGTGATTATGGGCCTTGTGCCCTGACTTCTGGAGCCAAGGCCATGTTTCAGGTCACGATCCTGGAGAATGCTGTTGACTTATTCTTCAAGTCATTCTCCTTTTATCAGTCCACCCCAGGGACCCCACCCCCACTTTGAAAATTCAGCCCAGGGCCAGGGTTCTGTCAGCTCCTATTGGATTTCCTCACTGTTTTCTACATCTTTATTCACTTTGTCAGGAAGGTTCCTTCACAGATTGCTTGTCATCCCTTGGAACACTGTACTCTCTTTCATGCTGAGTGTCCTGACAATGCATTCTTCTGCCTGGATGACCTACAACTTGCACAACTCCCAGTTGTCATAGTTTCCATCCACTCCACCCTAGGTCCTGGTTTCCTTTCCCACGCAGTTTATGAATCTCAAGGTGCCACGTTTGAGGTATGGCAGTGCCTTTCTGAGTGTCTTGCACAAGGCAGATGCCTGGGATTTGTGGCTGACGTTGTAACAGGGTGGCATCAATGTGCTCATCCTTCCCCAGGGGTTTAATCTGGGCTGTGTGGCTGCAGAAGGGTCACATGCCTGAGTGTCGGGCAGGCTCCAGTTTGAGCCTTGGGCCGGATACAAATCTTTCTGAGTTCTAGTTTTCTCATCTGTAACATGAGGATGAATAAGCCCACCTCACATGGTTGTTGTAAGGACGGGTTTAGAACTGGTTCAGACACCATCATCGTTAACAAGAATCCCATAATTTTGGTCTGACTCATTCTCAAATATCATTTTGAGAGATGCTGGAGTAAATAATAGATACGAAATTCCTTAGTAAAGAACTTCTGTTTGTTATGAGTTAATATTTGAAAATCACTTAGATTAAGACCTAATACGTAATGTGTGTAAATGCTTTGTAAGTGTTAAAAAAAGGAAGAAAGAAATTTCTCTTCTTCTTTCTGGATAAAAACAATCTATGACCCAGTGGCTTAGAGAGGAAATTGGAAAATCACTCTTGTCCCACTGGGACTTGGGGACAATGCCCTGCTTTGGTTGGGTTCCACTAGACCACAGAAGATAACCAGAACTCCAAAGAATTTTGGGAACTGTGCCAGCTGAGAGGTGAAATTTAATTGTACTTGTAAAGAAATCCTGTTACTCAAAGGAAAAAACTAAGTAGGTATCAAGGTACTTCTGATTCTCAAACTATACAGTGATTGCCCAAACAACCCCCCTCATTCATCTCCAGTTGCTGTCTCGAAGACCTCTGCCCTTCTTGCTAGAATATTCCTCTTGCTCTTCTTCATCCACTCAACTTCAACCCAAGTATCACAACCATTCCCTCCTCACCTGCCTGCTGTCCCCCATTTCCTGTCCCCAGACCCACATGATACTAAAGAGAGATAATCCCCCACACCTAAGGACAAGTGTGTTTTGACCATGCCAGTGTCTTCTGGAACATGGATTTCACGGTCACCTCTAATGAGTAAAGTGAGAAACCAGTTAGCAGTTTCTCTTTGTCATCTCTCCTGGGGGAGGTGCAGCTGGGAGGCAGAGATGTTCGGTAGAGCTGATAGAACTTTTGGGAGGGATCATTCCCTGTCGGAAAGAAAATGAAGGGAGAGAGCTGCCGAATGAAGAGCCTCTGTCCTGCTTTTGGAGGGCTGTCGGACACACAGCCAGCTCTCTGCAGGTGTAATATTTTAGTGAGAGCTGAGATCTTGCTGCTGAGCCCAGGCAATCATTGGTTGCTAGACTTTGAACCATGAAGTTAGTTGGCTGTTCTTCTGTTGTGTGCTGTTTATATATGTCCAGACTTGGGTGATTAGTTACCTTTTTTCTTTTTCTTTTTTTTCTGTATAAGCATAAAATTTTTAAACTGGATGCTGTGCAGTCTACATATCTAATCTGTGTCTTTATTACTCAGCTTAGGCATTTAGCCAAGAAAATTGCTCCTATGCACTGTATCCACATGCTCTTGGTTTGTGGTACATAGATTTGGAAGAATACTGATTCAAGTAAGAAAAGAGCATGTATGCATCAGAATAGCTTGGGGAAAAGAATTATCTCGATCTACAACTAACTAGTTTTAAGACTTTGACAAAACTCTCCAGTGTGCAGTTGACTTATTATTTGAGTTGGGAGAGTGAATTTGGAAGTCACTCCCGACACTGACCTCTTCCTGTGGCTTTGAACATTCAACCCTTTTCCCTCCAAACCAATTTTTTAACTTGAAACTCTGAACTGAAAAAAAAAAAAAAAAGATGACAGAAATAAAATGAGTCCACATTCTTCTCATTTCTTAACAGGTCTGGATTTTCCTTTTGGGGAATTAACAAAAACCACCAGAACTGATTGGCTCGGGTTCCAGCACCAGGAAATCACCTGCTCAGCCAGGCTCAGTGGGGGAAAGCTGGAGATAAAGGACCTGGAAACAGTATATCAGTTAAGGTTTTCTAAGGAGAGGGAATGAAATAATATTCAAACAGCCCAGCGTGACTATCTGAATGAGGATAAAGGAAAGAAATGCAGTGCCAAGACTGGGAAATCACCATCTCCAATAACAGGAATCCTGGAATTCTGCCCACAGGAAACAACTCCTGGCAACATGGAGCCCACTCGTGTTGTAGAAAAGACTGGGCACTTGAAACTCCTCTTTGCATGGTGGATTCAGGGAAATGAATTAAGAGGAATAGGCACAATTTTTTTTTTCCCCTAGAGGAAATCCAGGGATTTCCAGAAATGCTCCAAGGCAGTGATTCTTTAACTTTTTAGAGTTATAGAATCCTTGAAGACTCTAATGAAAACTGTATTCTGCCATGTCAGAAAAATGCACCTGCACACATAGAGACAACATATTTTTTAAAGATTTATTTTTTAAGAGCAGTTTTAGGTTCACAGCAAAATTGAGAGGAAAACGAGATTTCCCATACACTCTCTGCCCCCAGGTACACATCCTTCCCCACCATCCACATCCTGTACCAGAATGGTGCCTCTGTTACAATCAGTGATCCTACACTGATGTGTCATTATTGCCTAAGATTGATAATTTACATGAGGATTCACTCTTGATGCTGGGCATTCAATGGGTTTTGACTAACGTATGCTGACAAGTATCCACCATTGTGGTATCATAAAGAGGATTTTTATTGCCCTAAAATCCTGTGTTCCACCTATTCATCCCTCTCTATCACCTCCAACCCCTGGTAACCACTGATCTTTTTACTGCACTCATAGATTTGCCTTTTCCAGAATGTCATGTAGTTGGAAACATACAGTAGGTAGGCTTTTCAAATTGTCTTCTTTCACTTAGTAATATGCATTTAAGCTTCCTCCATCTCCTTTTCATGGCTTGATAGCTCATTTCTTTTTAGTGCTGAATAATATTCCACTGTATGGATGTACCACAATTTACTTATTTATCCACTTACCTACTGAAGGATATCTTCACTGTTTCCAAGTTGTTGACAATTATGCATGAAGATGCTATAAGCATCTATGCGCATTTTTTTTTTTTTTTTGTGGACATAAGTTTTCAACTCTCTGGGTAGATACCAAGGAGTACAACTGCTGTATCTTATAATGAAAGTACATTTAGTTTATAAGAAACTGCCAAAGTATCTTTCAAACACAATGGCAGTATCATTTTCCCCACCAGTACTGAATAGAAGCCCTAGGACTTTAGGTCTTCTCCAGCAAGACAATGAAAACTTCTGCTCTGCTGAAGATGATGTCAAGAGAATGAGAGACAAGGCCTTGACTGCGAGAATATTTTGGCAAAAGACACTTCTAACAAATAATTGTTATCCAAAAATATACAAAGAACTCTTAAAACTCACAAACAACCCAATTAAAAAATGAGCTGAAGATCTTAACAGACACCTCACTAAAAAAGATATACAGACAACAAACAAGCATATGAAAAGACACTGCATATCATATGTTATCAGAACAAGTTCAAATACCTCACAGAGCAGAAGTTTTAATTTCAATAGAATCTGGTTCATTATTTGTTTCATGGATTGTACCTTTGCTGTTGTAACTGAAAGTCATCACCATAACAAAGGTCATTTAGATTTTCTCTTATTTTATATTCTAAGAATTTTGTTGTTTTGCATTTTAAATTTAGGCCTATGATCTATTTTGAGACAGTTTTTGTGAGACTGTAAGTTTTGTGTCTAGATTCATGTTTGTCTGCTTTTTTGACATTTGGAAGTCTAATTTTTTGAGCACTATTTGTTGAAAAGATTATCTTTGCCCCATTTTATTGCCTTTGCTCTTTTGTCAAAGGTCAGTGGAGTGTATGTGTGTGGGTCTCTTTCTACTCTCTATTTTGTTCTATTGATCTATTTATATATTCCTTGACTAATACCACTGTCTTGATTACTGTATCTTCACAGTAAGCTTTGAAGTAAGGTAGTACCAGTCCTCTGACTTTGTTCTTCTCCTTTAGTGCTGTGTTGGTGAAACCCAATTTTACATACAATTTCTGGGGTTTGATAAATATCTTAAAGTCCATCTGTGAGTCCTAGGTAGCCACAAAATTGAGGTTAATAATTCTTCAGTTTAGAAATATAGGAAACTACAGTAAATGGTACATAATTTTAAAGCAACAAAAGTAAGGAAAGGCTTCATAGAAGACAGTGTTATTTCTAGCAGTGTCATGGAAATTTTAAAAAGCTACAGGGGAATGGAGAGAAACAAGGTCACTAAGATGGAAATCAGTGCAGAACAGTTGAAGAAGCTTGGACTTTGGAATAAGGTAGATCAGGCTGGAAACTGTAGTTCCATTACAGTCTAGCCCTGTGAACTTGGGCAAGGGTGGCTTAGCATGATGGTTGACAATGAGGCATGCAGTGAAAACCTCCATCTTTCTTTTTCTATGGCTGATATGGAAAAGAGAACTGTTGGAGAAGCAATGTGGACTGTGGGTCTGGACTGATAAAGGTTTGAATCCTAGTTCTGGTATTATTAGTTGGGTGACATTGGGCAAGTTACTCCAGGTCTCATATCTCTAAGAGAGGTATAGAAATAGACACTCAAAGAATGATGACTATATGAGTAAAATGTTACATAAAGAACACTCAATAATAAATAACCATTATTGTGACAAAGGAGGCCAACATTAATTTCAATGGAAGGAATATCTGAGAGGAAGTAGTGGATCTATGAAAGACCTAATGCCAAACTGTGAACATTAAAGAGCTATTAATTTTATTTTTTCCCTTTCTCTAAAATTTTAAACTCATGGTTGCTGCCAAAAAAATCTCTTCACCTTACTTTTTATGTGACCTTTCTATCATCATTTTTTTTTAATTTATTTTTTCTCTTCAAATCTAGTTCCCACAAAATATTTTTTTCTGTTTTTTTTTTTTTCTTTATTTCCCCAGAACAGCCCCATAGGGAAAGTGAACTGGTTCATCATCCCCTTTTTCTGTCCTTGGGAGCCAACCAACTGGAACAATGGAAAACAATCTTCTCCATTCTTTAATTCTGTGATGGATGAGGAGGCTGCTTCAGAAAACAACCATGTTCACATAGACATAGCATTCTAAGACCCAAAGCCAGGGAAGCTGTGATGAGAGAGATGGAAATTAGGTGGGAGCAAAGTGTGTAAGAGAATTCGTGACTATTGGATATGGGAAATAAAGAGTGGGGGTAACATATGGTGACTCCAGCTGGTTCATTCATCTGGCATATGTCTTGAAGCTCTACCCTCTGTGAGGTTTTGTACAGATAAAGACAGGATAAGACTCTTATTGAGGTATGAAAACTAAAGTCTCATGAGAGTTCAAAGTCAAAGAAAATACTGTTTCATCCAGTAATGGAAATTACTCTGGAAATGTAACCTTTACGTCAGGTCTTGAATGATAAATAAGATATGAACATCTACCAACAGTGATGGATTGGGGGCGGGGAGGAGGGTGGGAGAATTTACTCCAGAAATGAGGAAAGAGAGACTGGAAGACGGGCCTTAAATATGTCCCTATTTCTGGAAAAGAGATAAGACCAGAAGGGTTCTCAGGGTTCCTAAGAACTTCTTGGGAAGTAGAACTTAGCATTGTACATCAAGGAGTGTGAACAGAGTACCAGCAGTGAGGACCCTCCCACCTCCTGAGAGTCTCCCCCTCCACCTGTAGATTTATATGGTGAACATTTTCCCTTCCAGACATAGACACCTTCATAGCAGAGGGTGGTTGACTGAAGAAGTGGCTCCAAGAAGGGTGGGGAAATCCCCAGAGAAAGAAACAAAATCAGTCTCTTTCACTCCATTCTTGTTTCTCTCTTAGGTCTGGGGCTGCCATGTGTTTTGCATTCATTTTCCTAAGCAATGTCTTCCTCCCCACCTCAATTCCAAATGCTTTTTTTGAATCACACCAACTTTTCCTCTTTCATGTCTTCCTCTTTCATTTGGCATTGGTTCTGAGAAGCTCATCCAGAATCCCTGCTGGAGCCTGTGGGCATCATGACCCCAGCCTTAGAGAAGGAGAGATCAAATGGTTCATGTGGGATCCTGCTGGGTGCTCTTACTCACTACTGGGAACTGGATTCGGCTCAAGTTCTGAAGCATTGACTATGACTGGATGCTGACGGATCACTTTCTACTCCAAATTCAAGTCCCTTCCTGGCATACAGGAAATGGCAAACAAGAAAAGCAAGATGAAAAAGACTGGCAATCTATAAACTGCAGGAGCTGAAGATGAGGAGGAAGCTGGTGGAGTCGTTGCCAGACCTCCTGGCAAAATGGCACACGTGCAGGGGAAAATTTTGTCCGGTGTCACGCATGCTGTGGGTGGATAAGAACTTCTTTGGAATGACAAGATAGGAGTGGGGTGTGACTTGCCATTATTATTATTTTTTCTTCACACTCAAAAAATTTTACAGGTGTCTGGAGGTGATCTTCCACATCTAGGAATGTGCAAAGGTTTTCATACCAACATTGAGTGAGAGTGTTTTATTTCTTTATTTTTAGCCTCCTCCCTCCCCATTCTGAGCACCTATTTTCTCTCTTAGCCAAAGAAATGCTAACTCTTATTAATGTCTCAGACAAGTTTTGAGATAATAGTGAGGGAAAAAGTGAGCAACTTCATGTTTCCTTTTATAAAAAGGCCAAACGTTAGATTTCCACATGTTACTACATTATTTTTAATATTTTCATGCACACTAAATTCTCTAAGGACAGAAAATAGTTCTTAAATATCTTTGCTTCCCTGAGACCACTCATCAAAGTATGTTTTCAATAAGTTGTGGGATACAATACAAAAGAATTTAGAACCTTATTTTCTTTTTTCTCTTTATCTTTCTTCCCTTTTTCACCTTCCTTTCCTCTTTCTTCTCTTTCTCTCCTTCCTCTCTTTACCTTCCCCTCTACTTCTGGGTTCAATTTTCAGTTCTGTCACCTACCATCTGTGACTCTAGGCAAGTTACTTCATATTTTTTTGTTGCACTTTCCTCACTTGTCAAATAGAAATAATACTAGTATGTTTTGTAGTATCTATCTTATGATGTTATTGTAATGATTAAACAAATTACTATACATAAAGTACTTATAAAAGTGTCTGCCAGTAAGTTGCTATATACGTGCTTGCTGTGAGGACTTTTTCATTGATTTATGGTTTATCTTTCTAAATGATCTGTGAGCTTCTCTGTCACCAGGACCATCACTTGTGTTGACCACATCACTTAGTGCAGCGGGAAAAATGTCAATAGTAAATGCTTGCATTCCATTCATTCTTCACATGAGACAAAGTGCTTTCACTTCTGTTGCTTCACTAGTCTGTTCAATGATACTTAGATATATATTTATATGCATTTAGGTATAGAACTGAGGTTAAAATGTAGTGGCTTGATCAGGGCCACATGACTAGCATGTGGCCCAGGTAACATAGAACTTGGTCCTCTGATGTCCAAGCTGACCATGTGGGAGATGTTTGACAATTACTCTTGTGTGTTCATGTGTATCTCTAAAATGTTTCTTCTTTCCCATTCTATAGACAAGTTTGGACATATTCACCTTTTGGTGTTGATTTCTTATTTATATATTTTGGCATGTTTGAAATTCCTGAAAGATGAGGTTTTTCAGTCTTTCTAATGGAATCCAGTGCTAAAAATCATAGGAAGCATAACATTCAGATTCCTCCTCCCCCTACTCCTCCTCTAAAAATGAAAGTTCTCATTAGATTCAGCATTCCAGTTTCTCAAAATCATCCTCTACATTTCTGTAAGTATTCTCTTATTTACTGTGACATTCAACAAGGGCCAGTGTCCTTAGAATTAGGAGGATGAAGAACATCATGTATGAATGAGTTTCTTAGTTCCCTCCATTTTAAAACAAAAGTTTTCTCATTTGTAATGGCTAAAGTTATGTCTCCACGCTACCAGCTTATTCTAAATTTCCAAAAGCCTGCGAAAGACTCAACTATTATTAGGTGCAAAACAAATATTTATATTTTTATCAATAAGTAAAAGGGCCAACCAATTTTCTAAAGTTGTTTAAGCAAATTCTACTCTTGAATATCATTATTTGGCACAGAAAGTGAAGTGGAAAAAAGAGAAGTAGAGAGGACAAAATAAATCTTATCTTTCATTCGATCAAAGGAATAAGAATGGGCAGGGTGAGTGAGCATGGAAGAAATGGAGAGAGTAAAGGAAGAGGAAAAAGAGGAGGAAAAATAGCTTAAGTCCCAAAAGAAAGGTGACATGAATTAAAATAAGATAAATTGAGAGTAAGAGCAATAAACAAAAGAGACCTAAAAAAAGATTCTTCACGTGCTGCTGAGGGTCATTGGTGTTTTGAGTTACCTATTCTTGTTAAATAGTCATCTTTCTAGAAGTGATTGTGAATACTCTATTCATTAGTAACAAATAGTTTTAGAGTGAAAAAGTCTCCAGTGACTTTCGTAGCAAGATACCCAATTTCTTAAAATTAGATTATGGCTTTTCTTAACTTTTTATTCCCCCAATGGCCCTGCTCACCCTTCAGCTCTGGCAAAAAATCATCTCCTGACTTTAGTTCATCTCTGGGAGGAAGTATTTTTTTTCCTAGAAACCTTAGATTGTATGACACAGAGGTCTGAGAGTCTGACAGTCTTCTCTTGTGACCCTCCACCTCAGAGAAGCAGCAGTCCAAGAGTGAAAACATTCCAGAAGGTGCTTTAACTTCATTGTCATATCCTTCATGTTGAGCTTCCTAAAAGTTTTCAGATTCATTCTGGAGATGCTGTACTGGTTGTTCTTCCAGGACTGATGTCAGTTTGTTCTGACCCATTTGCCGTCATCACCTAAGCCTCTTACACATGGGGGGCTTGGGTGAAGAAGATCCGCAAGATAGATCAATGAGCCCATTCAGTAGTCAGATTAATGCTTTGTCCTTCTTGGTGTGATTCCCTGGCCAGCTATGATACCACCCCACCAAGCTGTAGTAGCAATCAGAATGTATTTTGAACCAAGACAATTATTCATTTAATTTTCCTGAACTGACAGATAGACCAAGCAGATCGGTATCTCTTGGCTTGAGCTGTGGGCATGGAGGAACATTCCAACTCTTATCTGGTTCTTCCACTGAGTTTGCTCCCGATGGGCACCTGTGACTTCTGAAGAATGTGTCATAAATGGTCATGTATGTAGTTGGAAATGATGAGGTGTCTTGACTAATTCCTATTGTGAGAGGAAGGATGATTAGTGTGGTGTGATGTAACACAGCCAAGGCAAATAACAAGATTCAAAGTGGATGTCTGACCTTAGTGAAACACAAGAAACTTTTATAAGCTTACTGGTTAAACTGCTTATGATTAGCTGGTTAAAATCACAAGACTCTACTGAACTGGTAGAGATAGAGAGTAGAATGGTGGTTACCAGGCCCTGGGGGATAGGGAAATTGGGGAGATGTTGATCAAAAGGTATGAACTTGCAGTTAGAAGATGAATATATTCTGAAGATCTAGTGTACAGTATCATGATTATAGTCAGTAATATTGTATGTATACTTTAAAGTTGCTGAGACTAAATAGTAAATATTCTCATCACACACACAAAAAAATCACAAGGCTATAATGAAATTGGAGTTTATAGCCATTTCTTTTTATTTAGTAGAAATTCTTCATCCTTCTAATTCTAAGGACACTGGCACTGCTTATTAATCACGTCTGTAGAAGATTTCCTTTATATTACTGAAAGGTGTATTATTTCCAAAAGAGAATTCGCAGAGCAGGTATTTGCACTGCTTATTTTCTGATGGAGGTGTTAAGGCCTGGAGAACATGTGGCTTGCCCAATCATACAGAAAGTTAGTGGTATGGCTGATCAGTCATTCTTTAGCTCTCACCATCAAAGCAATCTATTTTTCTAAAACTGTTTTATAGATGCATTTCCCTAACCTAATAAAGTAACTTCCCAATAAATTTTGAAAAAGCTAGTAGCTCATGTAAACTATCTCCAGTTAGCTTTTTCTTATCCTGCAAATTCTAACACAAAATATACATTACAGATATCCTCCCAGAATACATCTATCTCTACTATAGCTATTCATGAAATTAGGAGGGCAGTAGAAATTTTGCAAGGCTAATTGTAATATTTTTGTGAAACCTGTTTTGAGGTATTCCAAGAAATAAGGTCATTCTTTCTCTTTCGGTGGCAATTGTTACTAGAAAATATAAAAAATATAAATAAAAGTTATTTTTTAAAATTATACTTCTAATTTCATTACTGCATATACTAGGAAATATGGATTTTATATGTAGTTTTGAAAATAGTTTATTCTTTTCTGATTATAAAAGCAATATGTGTTGACTATAAAGACTGATAAACATAGAAACAATATGAAAATAAGAGGGAAGAGGCTCCCACTGCTGAAAGGCATTTCTGTTTCCACTTCTGTGAATTTCCTTCTAGCCTGTTTTTTTTTGAATGTATGGCTATAAATATACATAATTTCCCATCATGAATTAACATGTTATTTACAATTTTGTGTCCCAATACTTTATCATTATGTCTTTCGTATTTTCCCCTTGCATAAAGTGCTTCAAAATTTAAATGGCAACATATTATTCAATCTTATGGAGATCCTATAATTATTTTGATCACACTCTGTTATTAATTGTTTGGGTATTTTCATTTTGTTTCCTATTCTATGTAGAGCTGCAAAGAACAGTTTTGCTTGTGATTTCTTTCTTTCTTTTTTTTTTGGCAAACATCTCTGTTATATTCCTATTAGATACAATTGTCTAAAGTAAGTGGTTAGGATTAGTCTTTCCTAGACTAACTTTAGAAACATATAACAAACAGCTGAAACATCCTCTACAGAAGCACAGTGAACTTACTTGTTCTTGGAGCATCTAAACCTCACAAGTTAGGACTTGGAACATACCTGCATGCTGGCATTTTAGCTGATGCCATTCATCATTTGTTGGCTCTAATGAGAAACTACGTGCTCCAAAGGGACATGTGGCCTCGATCCTAGACTGAGCAGCATTCCTTTACAAAGCATTTTCTGCCTAGTCAGGCTATTACAGATGGCTCCTTCGTGTCAGCTTTGAGAAAGCATGCAGGGGAATTTTTAAATTACAAGAGGGAGCTACCCAGATTTCATCATCAGAGCAATAAAACTTGGTTATATTTAAAGCCTTTAATCTGTTAAATAAATATACTTAGTACCCAGAGGCTCCTCTGGAAAGTACGGGAGTGATAGGGGTTGCCCTCCTCCCTTCCACTAGTTCTCCTTCCGGTTCTTCGATTTCCCTGGCAAAATATTTACTTTAAGAGTTCAGGGTGTGGCGAATACATTTCATGAACATGTTCTCCTTGTGCAGAAAAAAATAAAAAGTTCTCAGCAGTTAGTCAGGTGGAGGCCAGGACACATTACAGTCGTTGCCAGAGTTCAGGCATTTGCCACAAGAATCAGATGTAGTCGCTTTTACAAACCCCTAAGCACATGTGTCTATTTCTGGATGTTGGGAAATGTACAAGGAATTGAGTCCATTCAAACAGAGATTTCTGGTAGGTAGCTTTGCAACCTCAAAACTATTCAATATGTATACATTTCTTGACCCTAAAATTCTATTGCCTGGACTTGTGTGTATATTTGTGTGTTTGCGTGTGTGCGTGTGCATGCATGCATGGTTATGTTTTAAAATCCAAGCCTGAGCAGAAATGATTTTGCAGAAAAGCGGCCTTAGCAATTTCATAAATCAGAATTCCATTGAGAATTTTATGGGAAAGATTCGTTCCATCCCATGGCCACCCATGGAGAAAAGATCTTTTCTAGACATCTGCAAAGAATGTTTTTGTTTTTCCCAATGTCAAAAACGAGCACCAATGGTCCACCTACTGGACTCTCCGAAGACTCTGGGATGTTATCTGTTTGATTTGTGTTTAGTTTCCATTGTATTTGCTATCAAGTAAAGGGAAATGCAACTTCCGAGTTGGTCAAAGCAGTTGAGAAAGAGATACTGAAGGGTGTCGCTGGAGTGATAAAACCAGGTCTTAATGCTATCCTGGGACACTTGAGGTTAGGCAAATCCTTATTGAAAGGCATAACTACTGCAAAGGAAGACCCCTTAGTCTAAGGTCCTGCCCAGGAAACTTTGGCGTAATTGGCACCTACTGGTCACCAGTGTGAGTCCTATGGTGGCTCTGCTGAGCTCTTTCTTCATGTCATTAGTGGAGAGGCCTCTGCTGTGATGACATACAAACTGAGGAGGTTGAAAACTAGAGGCAATCAAAGAGCTTCCAGGTCAGGATAGACAGTTTCATGTTAACTTCTTTTTCTACAAAGACATGAAGTCGGAACTGGATGATTTCCCAGTAGGTCAAAAAAAGGAGTACATGGTTTTCATATATATAGCGTATATTTTTTTCCCTTTCTTTCTTTCTTTCTTTCTTTCTTTCTTTCTTTCTTTCTTTCTTTCTTTCTTTCTTTCTTTCTTTCTTTTTTTTTTTTGGTAAAAGTTTATTTGAGCCAAACTGACAACATATACTAGGGAGCAAGATCTCAGATGCTCCTATATATCACTTTCTTTGGTCATCAATTCAGGCACGTGGCTGAAGGCTCACTCAAAAATTTACTAGGTGATTCTTGAGATAATAGAACCTGTTATGATCAAACTGGTTCTAGATGCCCTTGACTTTGGCTTAAACAACCCTGTAAAAATTCAGCACAGAGTTGGCTTCCAGTTTCACTTGACCTGCCGCCAGTGCTCTAAAAATCTCTCAGTGGCATCTGTTTTAGTTCTTGAAAAGAAGAGCTTTATGAATAGGTCTATCAGTAGCTATTCTAGAGTAGCATCCCATTGTTTTGGAAAAGTGATCTGACCTCCTCTGGTAAGAATTTTAGGAAGTATCATATTGACGAGCAGGTCGCATTTAATGTTGGGGTTAAGGCCGCAGGTGGAAACACATTTATCATGGCATTGTCCTCATGATACTCCACTGAGCTCGAGTCTTGGCTCTGCTTGTTCCTGCAGGTCAGAGTGACATCCTTTGGCCACTCCTGTCCTGACTGTCTCTTTATTAGTAATGACAATTTTTTCAGGCCTCTTTGAAAACCTCAGAACTATCAGGCCTTGGCTTTCCTGCATTAAGTAGATAAGTATTTTTCAGTATGACTACACAGCCTAGCAATATAATAAATTTATGGGCCAAAGCTTTTGCCTCGGGATAAATGGGACACAAGTAAATAAAGCTGGTGACTGTGCCATGTGTTCTGCAGAAAACTTTTTATAAACCCAAGCTGTCCTCCTGGGGTCTGCAGAGAAATGATCTAGCCTTAGCATGTGTAATAGTAATTTTCCTCACAATTACCTGCCTAAAATCACTGTTTCTAAAAAAAGCTTTTAAAAGCCATTTGCAGGCGGTATCTCTGGAAGCCCAGATCATATTTTTTTATTCCACCTTTGATTTCAGCTTCAGCTGTAGTGTCATGAGTTGAGATCACATCATACTGACAACAGCTGCTTCTGTTGGTCTTTGTGCTCTAAGACCTTCTCAGGGCAGAGGGAGAGTGTGGGACCAATCTCCTCACCCTCTAGATGGCTTAAAACTAGAGGGAGGTTAATCTTCAAGTAAGGAGGGTTGTAAACTACTTGACAATAACTGCATCTGCCACCCTTCAGCAGAATGATTCTGGAAGAAACTGTTCTTTTCTCAGGAAATTCTACTGGAATAGATCCCCCAGTTCCTACAGAATAACCTTGAAACTAAGGTGCCAAGAAACAAGAGCCCTGATTTGTTTCAAGCAGTCGTTGTGGGAATGTTTACTGTTGTTATCCTGCGTTGCTGCTGTTGTTTATTATTATTTTTTTTAGTGTCCTCTATAATACCTCAGTATTTGGTGTATATGATTAAGCCTGAATGGAAAGCATGACTTGCTTGACTACCTGAAAGAAACTAAAGTGTAAGATAATAATATATGATACCATGTACTTGGTACTCCGATAATAAACCCTCGAGGAGGAAATGAGGAATGATCTAAGGAAGAGGATCCGATTTCTAGATCCAACCCCAGTCTAACAGTGACAAAGTTAAACATCTCTCTGGCTTCAGTGTCCTGGTCTTCAAGACATTGAGCTAGATGGTCTCTATAGCAATCTAGCTTAGAAATTCTGTAATGTGATACTACTCAAAAAACGTGTTTGTCCCTGAAGCTTAGCTACAGTCAAGACCCGCTGGCATGGAAGCCAGAAAGCTCGGGACTGACTGGTTCTTTATAGAATCAAATATCATGCTTCCTTGCTTTCACAGAACATTCCCTACTAAGATATCTGGCACCTAGTAGGTGCACAATAAATACTGTTTAAAAAAAACTATTATCTTCCAAAAATCTTTTTTATGGAACCCTCATAAGAAAGAGAACAGAAAAATGGAACTATAGTCAACATGACATCTTATGCTCATTAGTCATAAAAATGAAAAGGGAGCTAAGTAACTTTTAAATGATCACATTTTAGTGAACAATTTCTATGAAAACCTTTCTTATAATATGAATATGGCACGTATCTCATATTGCTTTGTTTTATAGTTATTTCTGTGTGTTTTAACTCTCTTATTATAGGTTCTCCTGAATTCAGGCATTGTGTTCTGGCCATCTGTATGTACTACTAAGTACTTTCAACCTAAGACACTTATCAAGTATGTTTTTGGAAAAAAAAAAAAGAGTAAAACACTGTGACTCTACTACGTGCGGGAGTCAGGACTCATCAGGAATGTGTCTGAGATGTTTGAAAAGAAAAGCTAGAAAATGAAGTCCAGTGTGACAAATAGCCTTCTAATAAGTTAGGTTTGAAATAATTTTCTTATGTTAACCTTCTCGTTAGCATGTACATTGACCAAAATACACACATACATACATATACACATACATACATATACATATACATATATGTATATGTATGTATGTGTGTGTGTGTGTGTGTGTGTGTGTGTATAATCAGTTGAAGTTCACATCTTTAAATGTTTTTAAGTGATAGCTACAAAATGACCCATCTATCAAGCTAAGTGCAGGGAAATACGATTTTAGTCAATATTACAATGTATCAAAAATCAGTTCTTTTTTAAAATTATTAAAAGGAGAGGAGAAGAGAGATGTGATTAAATGATGAGCAGGAGGGAGAAGAGGAGAACCAATAGGAAAGGAGGAAGAAAGAGCAATGAACACAGAATACAAGCAACAAGAGTGGTCATAAAGAAAGAAAGACGGTGTGTTGGCTCGAGTGAGTGTTAGATGTGGGTAGGTGGAGAATTTTTGTTGTTATGAGTTTTATTGAGGTATAATTCATATACTGTAAAATGCACCATTTTAAAAGTACACACAATTCAGTGTGTCTTAGTATATTAACAGGGTTATGCAAATACTGTCACTATCTATTTTTAGATAAAAAAATAAAAAAGAAACCACATAGACATTATCATCACTCTCCATTCCTCTCCCTTTACACCAACACCCCAATCTCGCCCTAGATAATCAGATTGTAGTTCCTGACTCTATAGGTTTGCCAATTTTGAACAATTCATATAAATAAAATTATGTAACATGTGGCCTTTTGTGCTCTTCTCCCCTCCCCCATTTAGTATGGTGTTTTCAAGGCTCATCCATGTGGTAGTCTTCATCAATACTTCATTTTTATTGCCAAATAATAAGTTGGTTGTACAAATTTAGCACATTTTGTTTATCTCTTCATCAGTTGATGACATTTAGGTTGTTTCCACTTTGGGGCTATTATGAATAATGCTGCCATGAACAGTCATATGCATGTTTTTTTGTGGACATTTATTATCATTTCCCTTGGGTGTGGAATTGCTCTGCCATGTGGTTATTCTCAGATTTACCATTTGAGGAATTGTTAGACAGTTTTTCAAAGTGACTCCACCATTTTCATCATCAATATTGTATGAAGGTTCCAGTTTCTCCGCATTATTGCCAGTGCTTCTTATTTATCTTTTTGATTATAGCCATTCTTGTGGGTGTGAAGTGGTATGTCATTGTGGTTTTAATTTATATTTTCCTAGTGACTAAAGGTGTTGAGCATCTTCTTATGTGTTTGCTGGCCATTTATATCTCTTTGCAGAAATGTCTGTTCAGATATTTTGTCCATTTTTAAATTGGTTTATTTACCTTTTTAGTATTGAATTGCAAAGGTTCTCCATATATTCTGAACACAAATATAAGTCCCTCATCAGATTATGATTTGCTAATTTTTTCTACCTTTCTGTGAGTTGTTTTGTCACATTTTTATAATTTTATTTGAAGCACAAACGTTTATAGTTTTGATACAATCTAGTTTGTTTTGTTGCTGGAGCTTTTGGTGTTGTATCTGAAAAATAATAATTCTATATAAATTTGAGTATTCACTGTTCCATTTCTGCAAAGAAGCCAGCTATAATTTTGATAAGAATTGTATTGAATTTGCAGATCATTTTAGGGAGTAGTGTCATTTTAACAGTGTTAAATCTCCCAATTCATGACATTAGATGTCTTTCTATTCATTTAGAAGTCTTCTTTAATTTCTTTCATAATGTTTTATAGTTTTCAGTTATTTTGTTAAATGTATACCTAGGTATTTTATTGTTTGTGATGCTATTATAAAACTAATTGTTTTTTATTACATTTTATTTTCAGGTTATTATATAGAAATGAAATTGACTTTTGTATATTGATCTTGAATTTTGCAACCTTGTTGAATTTGCTAGCTCTAATAGTGTTTTTAGTGGATTCTTTAGGATTTTCTCTATACGAGATCGTATCATCTGCAAGTTAAAATAGTTATTACTTCCTTTCCAACCTTCATTCTTTTTATCTTTTCTTGCCTAGTTGTCCTGGCTAGAATGTCCAGTACAATGTTAAATAGAAGTGGTGAGAGCAGACCTTTCCTTGGTCTTGATCTCAGAGGGAAAGAATTTAGTCTTTCAAAATCAAGTATGGTATTAGCTGTGGGATTTTCATAGGTGATCTTTATCACGTTGGGAAAGTTCTCCACCATACCTAATTTGTTGAGGATTTTTCTTATGAAAAGACATTGGATTTTGTCAAATGCTTTTCATATGGTTTTTGTTTTTTATTATGTTAATATTGTGTACTAAATTTCCTAGGATAAATCCCACCTGGTTATGGTGCATGATGCTTTTTATATGTTTCTGGAGACAGTTTACTAATATTTTGTTGAAGATTTTTGTGTTCATAAGGGACATTGGTCTGTAATTTTCTTCTATTGTGATGTCCTTTTCTTGTTTTGATATGAGTGCAATAGTGTCTCATAGAATGAGTTAGAAATTGTTCCTTCTTTTACTTTTTGGAAAAGTTCATAAAGAACCATTTTTAATTTTTTCTTGACTGTTTGGCAGAATTTACTAGTGAAGTCCTAGGTCTCGGCTTTCTTTGTGGAAACATTTTTAGTTACCAATTTGATATCTTTAGTTGTTAGGGAGCTATTCAAACATTTTATGTCTACTTGAGTCAGTTTCAGCAATTTGTCCTTTGAGCCTTTATTATCTAATTTTCTGGCAAGTAGTTGTTTAGAACATTACATTTTAGTCCCTTTCACTCCTTAAATTTGGTGGTGATGTCTCCTTTTGATATTTCTGAGTTTAGCAAATAATCTTCTCTCCATTTTTCCATCCTCCCCACTCCCTTTTCTTTTCTTGGTTAGCCTAATTTAAACTTGTTGATTTTGTTGATTTTTTTTGAAAGAACTAACTTTTGGTTCTACTGATTTCCTCTACTGTTATGCTATTTCCGATTTCCTTTATCCCTGCTATAAGTTTACCTCTAAGTAGTTCTTTTGCTACATCACATAAGTTTTGGTATGTTTAGTTTTTATTTTCATTTATCTCAAAGCGTTTTCTATTTGATTTATTTATTTCTTCTTTGACACATTGGTTACATAGAAATGTATTGTTTAATATCTACATATTTGTGAATTCCCCAAATTTCCTTCTGTTATTGAATTCTAATTTAATTTCATTGTGGTTTGAAAACATGCTTTGCATTTCAGTCCTTTCAAATTTATTGAGACTTGTTCTGTAGCTTGACATATAATTTATCTTGGAGATTATTCCTTATGAACTTTGAGAAGAATGAAGATTCCCTTGTTGGGTGCAGTGTTCTATAGATATTTGTTAGGTCTAGTTGGTTTCTAGTGTTGTTCAAGTATTCTATTTTCTTGTGGATCTTCTGTTTAGTTTTTCTACTCATTATTGAAAATATGGTATTGAAGTATTCAACTTTTATGATTGAATTGTCTATTCCGTCCTTCAATTCTGTCAGTTTTGCTTCATGTATTTTGAGATGCTATTGTTAGTGTATAAATGTGGCCATAATTTTATATCTTCCTGATGGATTGATCCTTTATTATTATGGAACTCCCTCTTTATCTTTAGTATCATTTTTTTTTTCTAAAATATACTTTGTCAGGTATAGGAACAGCAACTTCAATTCTCATTGTTTACTGTTTGTATGGTATATCTTTTAGATCCATTTGTGTTTAGTGAGAAGTTTTTTTAAAAAATAATTTTAAATAGACTGGTGATTATCAGAGGGTAATGAGGAAGCAAGGAGGTAAATGAGGTAAAAGGGGTCAAACAGGGTGACAGAAAGAAATCTAACTAGGGGAGATGAACACACAATGCAATATATATATGCCTTACTATTGGATTGTACACCTGAAACTTACTGGATTTCATTAACCAATGCCACCATAATAAAAACAAACAAACAAGCAAACAAATAAATAAGTAAAAGTAAAAAGATAAAAATCATTTTCAAGGTTTTGTGTTCATAAACTTTATTGTTTAAATGGTCATATAATTCAATTTTTTCTTTTGATGTGCAGTTCTATAATTTCTAACACATGTGTAGATATGCATAACCATGCCATAATAGCATAGAAAATAATTTTATCACCCCCCCAAACTCTCTTGTGTTATTTCTTTATGGTCCACCCACCCCACAAACCTTATTCCTAGCATACAATGATATTCTCCCTAGTGGAGATTTCATATTACACCATCACAGATTAGGAATGCATATTGTATTATTATCATTATCACTATTATTTGACATTTTGTTGTTGTTAATTAACCTCTGTCGATAGTGTTCTTTCTTCTTTTTCAAGCTTTCTGAGGCTTGGTATTGAGTCATGCAATTACATCAACATGAAGAGTTAGGGGCAGGTGAGGATTGCTTTCTGGGCTGCATGTAATACTGATGAGAGTCACAGAAATGTAGCAGAGTCTTAGAAGAGTTGAGACAAATTCAACATGAAGCAGAGGCTTGAGTCTTACTGGAGGGCTGGTATTTTCCACTAAAACTGGGGACAGTGCTACAGCATTGTTATGTTACCTGCTCTGAAAGGCAGCCTAGAAATGTAAGGTCTTTGGTGACAGCTGAGCAGCAACTATGCAAATTGTAAATGGTTCCTGAGTATGCTGGGCATTCTACTTCATCCTCCCCCTCTCCAGGTGGCTTTGAAAAGCAAATAGACTGTAACAATAGGAGTCTGGAATGTTCCTGTGTGGGGCTCACCTTTGTATTATTAATCCTTGTCCTCTCCTTTCAGAGATAAGAGATTAAGTTAAAACTAGTTGGAAACGTCCCAAAAATTGAACAGGAGCTTCCCCTTTTCCTCCCCTCCCCTACACTGACCTTCAGCACTTCCAACATTGAGGGAAAGCAGGAAGTTTTCCCTGTGGTTTTTCTTTGTGACGACATGATGGAGCAGGTCGATCAATGGGGAAAACCCCATGTGAGAACACGCCTCTGTGTACATTCCCAATATTTGCTATAAGAAGAGCCATCGCAGGACCTGGCTGCTATCCGAACAAAGCATCCCTTCCAAGGCACTGCGGTAGCCAGCACGAAGCAGGTCTCATCTTTGAGCTGAAAATGATGAGCAGCAGCAAGACTTTGCTCCTGGCCGCTTTGATGTCTGTGCTGCTACTCCACCTCTGCAGCAAGTCAGAAGGTGAGTGTCACCCTTTCTGCTAGCACAGGAGGAAGAACGATTTTCACTTTCCTCTAAGCCTTGAGCTTATCTGGGGGTTTCCTAAAGGACAGAAGCCTGTTAGAAAGTCTTCGAAAGCAGGTGATAGAAATTGTCAGCTCACTGGTGAGGGAGGGAGGCAGGGAAAGGTTACTGCTGCTGACCAGGCTCTCCTCTCTGCTGTCAATTCCAGCAGATTTTGGGGTGAGTGAGCTCACAGAGACAGACCTCTAAGCTCTAGAACATAGACAATGTGCTATTTCTAGGAGTGATGTAAATTGGGGAACATTACAAGCAATGGGCTCATGCTGAAAGGCATGAAGCACTCCCATTCCTTCAGCTTTCGCAAAGCCTAACTGAATAGTTTGAAGAAAGTGCAAAACTCATTCTTTAGGGGTGGATTATGGCATCTGACTTCTTCATCTTTTCAAGGCCTCAGGAATATCACTTGCCAGCTTTGTAATTACAATTATCTCTTATCTTACAGCAGGTTGTAATTTAAGCTGGAGGAGTGTCCAAGGATTGCTTTATTGCTGTAAGAGGACATCACTTTTAGCAGGAGGCACATTCCTAAAAAATGCACGTGCTGGACTTTTGCAAACAAAATTTAAAATTTCCGTGAACTCATATTACAATTTCAAAGCTCTTTAGTTGTAGCTCCCATAAAAACAGCTTTTATACATCACATTTCCTTGGCAACTTCTTGTCCTTTCTCTCCTCTCAATACTCAGTAACCAGATAATAGATGAAAATCTGCTGATTTATTTATTTTCTGACTTTGGAAAGTTATCATTAAGAGTTTCTCCAAATGGGAGGTACTCATATTCTTGAGTGATTATAGTGAACTGAAATAAAATAGTTTGTGTTTCTTACTAAAGATATCTTTTCGTGAGAAGTCATGTGTTTATAAAGTGCATTATTAAACCAAAATTTCCCTGCACACAAACTATTGTTTAAGAGAACTAGAACTGTTCAGTTGGGTCTCAAAGACATTAGAACTGTTCCTTAAATAGTTTATTTACCATATAAATCACATTCTAGGTTTTCCACAACTTCAAAGAGTTTTATAATACCTATCCCAGAACATTTCATTGATAGAACTCAAGACCTTATTTTTTTTATTTTTATTTTTTTAGGAGCAAGCAGCTTTGACTGTTGCCTTGGATACACAGAACATAGAATTAGTCCCAAGTTCATCCTCGGCTTCAAGCAGCAGCTAGCCAATGAAGCTTGCGACATCAATGCAGTCATGTAAGTTACAAGTTGATTCTAACTCAATTGTGTCAGGAGTACATGGGAAGTATTATTTAGGGTATAAAAAATTTTTGCCTTTTTCGAGTTTCATGCTGAGATAGCTAATGTGGCAAATAAAGCCATTTTTTTTTAGTGTGTTATCTACTTCAAAGCTCATTGTAAAGAGGACTGGAATGAGGCAAAAATCTTTGTTTAAAAAAAGGAACATAGCTAAAGGCAAAATCACTTTCTAAGATGAAATTACAGGGTGTGGAAATGCTCTGGAAAACATAAACTTGAAAAAGAGTATCTTTTACCAGAAAATGGTTGAGGCTCAGGATAATTATACTGTCATGTATAATATTCTTAAGTTACATAGGATATTATACTTTGAAATGATATAACTGGTCAGATATATACATATTTCATGCAACCAGCAACAACAACATTAAATAACAATTCTGGGATTTTATCTTCCTTCCAATGCATAATTATTTATTAACTTACAGAGAAAGTTAGGGAGCATCACTTTCATTTCTTGCATCAAGTTTTATCAGGAGCAATATATATATATTTTTTTGCATTCTGTTTCACCTCTAGACTAAATGAAATGTTTAATGTGTAGAACAATCCATTGGAATGTGAAATTTCCATTGCACGTTCTGGGAAAAAGCCAATAAAAAGTTTTCTAAACCCAAACCACATTCTCTGATTTTTTCAGCTTTTACACAAGGAGAAAATTGGCTGTGTGTGCGGATCCAAAGATGTCTTGGGTGAAGCAGGTTGTGCACATCGTCAGGTACGGACAGTCACAGTCTCTTGGCCTCTCTCCAAACGTTAAGAGCAAGACCAGTGCACAGAGTAGTGGATGCTTGGCTTGCTGGAAGTCTTTTGCCTAAGTACCATAGAATTCTTAAAAGAGAAATTTGAGTTGGACCACCAAAAATTCATGTTTTTTACACTTATAATTTTAATTTTTTTAAATTTAGTGATTTTTTTTATATGATATATTAGAGTCCTTTAGGCATATGATAGTCACTAGCTGTTTGATTCTTATCGCAAAACACCAGCTGCTTATATAATTTACAGATTAAACAACATTTGTTTGTTAAAAACTGAAAAATAAACAATTAAAAAGAGATCCATGTTTCTGATGTACATTGGTGATAATAGACAGTAACATTTTATCAATGGACAGAAGTCACCTAACACCTGGGTGATGTAGACATGGAATTCGAAGACACAACATACGTGCATGTGTCCTGTTTCTGTCATTAGCTAGCTGAGTTACGGTGGACAAGTTCCTTCCTCTCTGAGCCTTGATTTCCTCATATGGACTCTGAGTTGTCAGCCCAAGATGAATTTAGGAAATGAGAGGCAGTCTTTAGGTATCAAAGCCATTCCCACCAGCAAGTCATCCTGTTTTTGCTTATATGATTTTTTTCTTTTTTCTCTTTACAGCCAAAGAATCAAAAAGATGTAAACACTGAGGCTTTCTGAAATGGGATTGGACACAGCCCAAAAATAGGAGGAATTAACTGGAGTTGGTTTCACTTGCACATCATCGAGGGTTTAGCACTTATCTGATTTGTGCCTCATTGGACTTGTCCAATTAATGTTGTTGATTCATATTGCATCATATTTTGCTTCGTTAAGCATTGCATTAGAGTCAGACTCTATTGATGTTGTTATTTATATATGTGGGGTTTTTCTGTGTGTATATATTATGCTATTTAATACTATTTTCCCATAAGCTATTTGGTTTAGTATGCGGTATAAACTTATGTTTAGAGAAATAGGTTATATTAACTTTCTTGCAAGCAACAGCTCTTTTTAAAAAAAAATTAAAAAAATTTTTTTTTACATATTTTTGTTTCCTAAATTGTTGCAATTACCTGTAAAAGAGAAAAGTGATGATGAGAATAAACACTGAAAATAAGGAACTAAAATTGGTTTGTTGATTGAGTTATAAAGCATTTAAGATGTATATTAAAATATTTGAAGGTATAGTAAACCTGAAAAATTTCTGAAAAATTGTATCTTCCATTTACTTCTGCCTAGTTGTTCCTTTTTCCTCTATCCCCTATGGTCTTGGACTTCATTCTATATGAATTAAAATGGAAAGTATCTTTTTTTGTTCAAAATCAACCAAACCAAAAATAAGAAAGATCTTATAGCTGAGTTCCATAGCTCAGTGTTTATTGACATAAAATTTTTTAAAATAAAAATTGTACTCATGCACTGTGTGACTGTGGACACACAACTATTTAAAACTTCCTGAAGAAATTACTTAGTCCATCATTTTGTCCCCAGCCAGGGACCTAAGACTGGGCAGCTCGACACAGAAATGTTTCTCTACTTCATAAGTCTTGCCGAGCCATCCTTCAGCTGTTTCCAAAAATAAAGTGACTATGCAGAAGGTTCTTAGAACCTGACGGCCTCGCTAACCAGAGAAGAGACTTCAAATGTATGATGCCTAGCAAGAACCCAGAAAGAACCCAGACAAAACCCCCTGAACCAGTGTAGTTCACTGTCACAGCTTTCATGCACCAAAGCTGTGTCACAGAGCTCCTTGACACAGCGCCCCCTGGACCATCTGCCTCAGACTCCAAATGCCACTGGAAAGATGGCTGGAGGCGGGCATGGTGATGAAAAGATGCCAAACCCAGACACACAAATCCACAAAGCAGGGCAGTGATGGGTCATGTGGTGGAGAGCCAAAAAAAGGTGTCTCCATAGGCCCTAGAGGCATCTCTGTGGCTAGGAATAATAGCACTGACTCATCAGGGAAAGTATGCTCCATTTCCTGCTTGTTTATTCATCAAACATCTATTATGTGTCAGGCCCTGAACCAAGTGCAGCTTGAGATACCCAGAGATAAAATGAGGACTTGATCCTTGCACCCAGGTAATTAGGGCTGAGCCATGTGGTAAGAGGGAGGAGACGAAGCAAAATCAGCTATTATGACACATACATGGTGGTTAGTACTTGAATAAAGAGCCACAGGGTGCTGTAGGGCAGAGTGGTTAGGGCTTCCAGAAGGAATGACTATCTGGTTGAACCATATTAAATAGCCAGTATTCAATGTTAAACCATGAAGATGGATGGCAGCCATGCATGGTTCAGCCCAATACCTGAGCTGAAGTGTGAAGGGCCAGGAGCCACCCTGTTGAAAAGAGACAGCAGTGGGTGTTTTTACTTGGGGAAATACCTGGGGGGGGACATATTTTATTTGTCACAGTGTGTAAGGTGGGGTACTAGAGCATTCAGTGGGCAGCAGACAGGGATGCTAAACCTGTTAGAATGCATAGATTCATCTTGCATAATGAAGAACTGTGCCACTCAAAATGTCAGTCAGTTGAGCAACACTGGATGAAGCAGAATGTATGCAAGGAGCAGAGGTGGGGGTGAAACTGTTACCTCAACTAAGAGTATTGGTTTGAACTTGAACCTGAACATACTGGTGAGGCATTAAAAAAGTCAAGGAGGAAGGGGTGGTGGGAAGGAAGATGGAAGCAGAGGTACCAGAGAGCTGCAAAGAGCAAGGTGAGAAACAGCGAGACTTTGGTTAGCACCACGGCAAAGAGAAAGGTGGGGACGAGATGGGATTGGGATTCCCTAGGGATCATCCTGAACTCCTTTTCTCCTCCCCCACTAGCCATCCTTCCTAGAGGAGCATGCCAAGGAGGGCCTTTCGCTGACTGCTGGGAAGCCTCGCCAAGGGAGCCCAGGATAGCCCAGTGGAGCCAGAAAAGGGCACATTTTGTTAGTGCTCTGAAGGTGTCTGAATCTTTTGGGATCAAGAGCACTGATAAGCATTAGCTGAGTTTTGGGGGACTGAATTTTCCAAGTCAGAACGTCAATTTATCAATCACAATAAAACGTTCTAGTGTCAAGGGCATAGGCACCAGATTACACACACACACACACACACACACACACACACACACACACACACACACACACACTGTAGATTGAAAGAGCAACAATAAGTTCTTAAGATCCTCAAATTTTCAGTTAATGTTCAGATTTTCTACTTGTTTTTAAAAGTTGTTTTTATTTGTTTTTTGGCAGTTGATTTGCTTGAATGAAGATCCAAATTAAGTCCATACACCGCATTTGTTTGTTTCTTTACTCTAATCTGTGTTCCTGACCATTACCCCTACCCCCTCTCTTTTTCCTTTGCAATTTATGGAGAAACAAGGACAATTATCTGAAGTTTCTCACCTTCTAGGTTTTCTTGACTGCATTCCTGTGGTGTCATTTAGCATGTCCCCTGACTCCTAGTTAGAAATAAAGGTTGGGTTGAACTTGGTTGGAGAAGGGGAAGGAGACCACTCTATAAGAGGCACTGTGCCACATAGGAATAAAGTTGCCTAAACCGATGTCAGCAGCAGGACTGAAAAAGGAAGACTTGGCCTGGGCCAGTCTTCACGAAATGTGAAGAAGTGATCAAGACCTTTGCTTCACAGCCACGGGAGGAAGAACAGATGGTCTTGCATGTACTTCAGAGGAGGTAATGGAGGAGGAACGCAGGAGTGCCATCAAGGGAGCATAGACATGCTGGTCTCTGCCCACTCCTGGCATTATGGCTGTCTTGGGAAGCCCATAGGGCTAGTAGTTTAGCCCTTCACCCAAGGTCACACAGACTCTAGAGACCTGATGGGATTGCTTGGTCTCGAAGTTCCAAACAGTCACCTGGCATAAAGGCGTTCCTGCGCTCATGAAGACAGTAGCACCTGTGGTGTCGGGTGCTCCTTGATTTCAGTTCTTTTGTTGGTTCTTTGTCATTGTCATCATCACCTATATGCTCTGCTGTTTTAGAAGATATCGATGTATTAGAACATAGACCATTTTGGACTTATTTTTGTTTTTGTACCAAAAACTTAAGTTTATGTCTTCAAGGAGTGAGCTTCATTTGTGATGTGGGCACCTTCTTCCCTAGCTTGCCAGACACATATCACACTGGTGTGCTTTTCTTTCTTGTTAAATCACAGTTTATTAGATAAAAGTTATGTTTCTACCCATTCATTTATTCAAGCAACAGATATTTACTGAGCACCTACTATGTGTCCAGAGCTGTTCTGGTGACTGGGACAAGCAGGACAAAGTCTCTGCTTTCATGTGACTTAGAGAAAGAAAATAAAAGGTTACCAGAAAATGTAGAATATGAAAGAAAAATAAAGTCACATAAAAGAATTGGAGATCGAGGCTAGAGTAGAGAAAGAGAAATTCTTCATATCTGTGAAGAGAATTTTACAATTTATTTCCTTTAAGAAATGATGCTAATGTCTGCCCCTTGGCTGAGAGAGGAACCTAGATAGGGAAAGGAAGACAAAGGTTATTCAACCAACCCAAGAGTGTGGTCTTAATTTTCTGAGATACAGTGAGGTCTATGGGGGACTATGACTGTAAACTATTCTTATGGGATTGGCTTTTCCACCAAATCTCAAATCCAACAGGGGGCTAACTCAAGTTAGGAAAGCTTAAATATGACTTCAAAGTGGAACTTGGTGATTTAATTAATGTAAAACGACATTTTTACATTCACAGCTTGGTGATTTCACAAATTTATTTTCTTTCTACGGCTTTGACTCATTTGAAACAGATAAATAACATTTTTGAATAAATCTGATCCAATAACGTGGGTACAGAAAATGCCACCCATGCTCTAGCATGATACAACATAATATCTATTCTTTTAATTATAAGAATCAAGGCATTTTAAACAGTAAGTGGTCACGAGTTCAAAAAGCTAGGATGAAAACTTTTTTCACTTTTCTTTTTCCTGTTCCCCACCCCTCACTTGAATATTGGTAATCTTATAAGAGATCTATAAAGTTTCAATTCATCCAAATTCCAGGTGATGAGGAAAGTACTGGATTTAGATTCATTCAGACTCAACCTAAAATGAGCTAGAGTTTTGGAGGCCCACATCTGGGGAAGGCAAGAATTGCTGAATTCTTGAGTCACGAAATCTAGAGGTTGACCTAGATGGGTACAGGATCCAAAGTCGAAGGGGCTATTATGGGCTGAATTGTGTCATCTCTTCAAAATTTATATGCTGAAGTCCTAACGCTCATTTTCTCAGAATGTGACTGTATGTGGAGATAATGTCAATAAGGATGTAATTAGGGTTAAATGAGGTCAACTGGGTGGGCTCTAATCCAATAGGATGGGTGTCCTTATAGGAAGAGAAAATTGGACACAGAATGCACAGAGGGAAGACCCTGTGAAGACACAGAGAGAAGATGGCCATCTACAAGCCAATGAGAGAGACCTCAGAAGAAATCAACATCACCAGCACCTTGATCTTGGACTTTCAGGCTGTGAGAAAATTAATTAATTGTTTAAGAACCCCCCCGCCCCGTCCCTGGCCTGTGGCATTTGTTCTGGCAGCCCTGGCAGATGAATATAGGGGACAAGAAGAGCAAATGGGGTTTAGCACCGGCCATAAACTCACTCTTCACTTGGTTCATAAGAACCACGTTTTTGCATAAAGATCGTCAGTTTCCTATGTGAATTCTTCTGCCACAGAAATTTTCTCACTTCTGTCTTAACCCTGTCTTTTGTTTGTTTGTGTTTGTTTTTTGGTAGGGGAGATAGAACTATGTTCATGGAGTGAAATAGTCCCAGCAAAACTTAATTAATGAAAGTTCCATCTCCTTTGAATTATCTGGCAGCAGTTTAATCACACCGTAAGGTAGAAGCTGACACATGTGGTTCTTATCTAAACACTGTAAAGGGCGTCATTGTGTCCCCCTCCCCAACACGCAATAATGGGAGAGGCAGGAAGCTCTCCTGTTTTATGACACACCAATGGCCTGCTCTTGGTTTAATGCACGTAGGACAGAGGCTTCAAATAGAAAGGTCAGGTGGCATCTGTTATCTTTAATAAAATCAAGTGTTGGGTAATTGCTCTGATCGCCTTGACCTTCTTTCGTCACCACGTCCCTGTGGCACCCTGGATGTGGCATATCAGGTCTGATCTCATCTGACCCGGATGTTGAGTTTCACTTGTTTCGGGGACTCAGTTTCCTCAGTTTCCACCCTCATGGCTCCCAGAGTAAAGCTCATCTTCCCTCCACCTCTTCCTGCTGCCACCACGCTGCTCAATTCAGCTCTGACCTTGTCTGGGCCCGACTGGGCCTGCTTCTGCTCCACTCCCTGCCCTGCTGTAAAATCCTCAGGACAATCTCTAGATGTGAATTCTGCCAATCAATGAGTCAGACTCCAAGGAAAAGTAGGCTGGAGTAAAGGAGTGTTTTCTGTCCTACGACCAAGGATTGGGGGTAAAGATCTTGTTCTTCAAAACACAAACAAATGAACCAACAAAAAGCCTGACAACAACAGCAAAAAAACCTAAATTGCACATTTAGCCTATAATGGTCAAGGAAGGAGAGGCTTTATTTTTAAACCCATAAGAGCAGAGTCTGTACCAGAAATGCTATGGAAGTTCAGGGAATAAACAAGAGTTCCACCTGGAACTTGCAGAAGGCATCCAAGGTCAACAAACACAGGAACTGAGTGTGTGAAGATGTGTTTCAGGTTGTTTCAGGTGGGGAAAGAGGTGTGTTTCCCCTGTTTCATCAATATCTTTCTCTCTTCTAATTATTTAAAAAACATTTTAAACAGACTATACCTGGAAAACACACACGCAGAAACAGAATGCACAAACAGAGGGTACTCTAAGTACCCTCTCCCCAAATCCCACCTTGAAACTAATGTTATTCTGTCAGTCAGTTCATCTGGTTCTATTTTCCAATCAGTCAAGGTCATACCCTGAAAGCTGTGGGACTCCTTCCTTGCCCTCACACCCCATCCCCACTGCCAGTCAGGTACTGGCTCTGGTCCTTGAAACAGCTGTACTCTGCTCTTCATCTTCCTTCTCGCCAGTCTCACCATTTTTCTGTGACTCTCAAGAAGTTTATCAGCCTCTAATTTATTTCTCTTTAAATATTCCTGGATATCATTGCCATATTCATGCTTGAAACTGGATTTTACCATTCTCTGGATTATAAATTGCCCCTGGGTTTCCATTACCTATTGAGTCTTCAGCCAAGGAAGCAGGGCCTTCCTGATCTGGTCCATCCTGCTCCTTGGAATGTGTTCTTCCCCACACTCCAGCCACAATGGCTTCCTTTACAAGGCTTGGGTAATTTTTGCCATTAGCTGTTTACCATCTCTCTCTGTAACTTTACTTAGAATGCTGCCCTCAACCCTATCTAGATCAAGACCAAGCTCACGTGATTTTTCTTGCATGGACCATTCCAAGATCAGTCCAGCCAAAGCTACTCCCTCATCCCTCTGAGTGTCCAAGCCACATCATGTCTCTCCCAGTGATGGAGCATGGACTTTGTTCTCCCATGCACTATACCTACTATGTGTGCTTCATCTGTGCACAATGCTGGGGTCCCTTTAGTGCAGAGCATCACACCTTTGCATTTCTTGCAGTGTCTCGAACAAGGTCTTGCATCTAGAAGATGCTCTTTGGATAACTTTGAACATTGAGGAAAACAGCTTGATAATTCCCAGGGAAAATCAGCCCTCATACAACAGGTGGTAGTATAGTTTGATACATTTTAAAGTAGATTTATCAGGATGTGTCAAAAGACTTAAACATGTACACACATTTCGTAGTATCTCTATTTCCTGGAAATTCATCCTACAGAAATAACGGCATTAGTGCATAAGTATGTATGGATGAAGATGTTAAAAGAGTGTTAAAAGAGGTACAATCAAAATATATAACCAAGAGGGATAACTTTAATACACTATGGGCTGAACACACATGTATACTCAAAGTATGCATGGATCATTTTTAGCTGGAGTCACCTAGTGTTGTAAAAATTATCAAAATACTTCTCTAATGATGAATAAAGTTATATTGCCTAAGACCTCCAATCACCATCCTAACTCCTTCCCCAGACTACCCATAATTCCTCACAAACCAGAAACCAAAGGGGGCGCTCCCTTAAGCATCAGGATCCTGCACATAGTGACAGCGAATATTCCTCTGTCATCCAAAATGCTCCTCAGTTTCTACACTGCCACCCCCTTTTTGTCCTCTACCTTGCAGCTCTATTACCTGCAGTGAGGTCTCTTCTGTCCACGTGGCCTAAGTTGGTCCTCCCTGACAGTATTTCACAGCCCCTTATAAATACATAGATATGTTGATAAGCAATTGGTGCTTCTGTTTTCACATTTATAAAATTGAAGTCATTATAACATTTGCCCTGAAGAATTGATATGAGGATTAAGTGAGTTTATACTTGGAACCATACCTGGCACCCAATTGGCACCCAAATATTATCATTCTTGACACTTGCACTGAATGTAATTATTTTATTCATTTATGTATCAGTTATCTGGTTTCCTGACCATCTCCTACTATTGTAACGTAAGTTCATTAAGACACAGATCTCTTCCTGTTTCTCATTCCTGTATCCCCAGCACCTAAAACAGTGTCTGCACATGAGGGATTCTCAATATATAATAGTTAAATGAAATTATTTCTGTAAAATACTAATTAGATATGCACTCAGAATAAGAAATCTATAAGGAAAATACAGTATTTATGGTATAGTCTTAAATAACTTAGAAAAAGTTATTTGTATAGAATAAAAAATGAAAAAAACCCCATGAACATGATAATTTTTCTTAATTCTAGACTTTGAGACAATGGGTAGGTTTTGTTTCCTTCATAACATTTCTTTTCTTTTTTAAAAATTTCTTGCCATGTGCATATATTAATTTCATGATCAGAAAAAGGCTTTAGAAAAGAAGACAAAAGTTTTGATGGGATATCTAGACTTGTTAAACATAGAAGTAGCCCCTGGTTTCATCTCTTAGTTGTTAAAAATAGAAATGTGCAGAAATTTTGATTTATTAGGTGTAGAGTGGTGTCCAAGAATCACTACTTCTAGAAGTGCCCAGCCAATTTTTGTGATTAAGTAAATTTGTCTCTTGGGAAAGTCCATGGGAGAGGGAACAAGCATGCTCATCTCTATGGAGATCAGGATCGACCTATAGAAGTCCTACCAATATGGAGTCCCTAAGCTGGAAAATTAATTAAAGAAAAGGAAAAGTTGATTAAGGCAAGGGGAATTGTTTTTTTCCCCAAGGATGGGCCTTTCTCCTTTGAAATACATGAATGTTGGGAGTGGTGATGTTGGAAAAACATTGCCTTCCACCTTTACTTTCTGATTTAAATTCATAGTATACATTTCCATAATCACTTGTCTCTAAAATGTACACATTTTTGTTAATTTTTATTTTGTTTTGTTCTGCTTTCTTCTACTCTCTGTTTATGACAGAGTTGGATTCATAGAAGGGGTTCGATTAATGAGCATCTCAAGGTAAGACCTCAGTGAAAATTAAAGACCAATTAAGTAGGCAAGTTAATGTATGTTGGCATTTATTTGAAAACAGTCCCAAATGCTGCATTAAGTACATTGTTCTTTGCTTGGCCAGCAACTGAGTAAAATTCCAAGGTAAGGGCCTCTGAGGTCATTTATTGTTTAAATGCCTTTATTTTTAAGTTGTGCCTTTTACTCTCAATGTGCATTTTAAAATAATTATTTTTAAGGTTGCTTCTAATCTTGAATCATGTACTTCTATGATTCCATGATATTCTGCTTTGAGATCTTATTTGGATCTTAAATTTATAAGAATATCACATATTCTTTTAAGTTTAACATACATTTTGCAACATACAATGTGAATTTTTATGTCACAGTTGGGAATTTACTTTATTGCATAGTCTTGAAAGCAGTTATTTCATTCTTTCTGTGAAGGTGGCTTTTTTCAATAGAGAGTTTCTGCTAAGCTGATAAATTACTACAGACAATAACCTAATCTGTAAGATTCCTTTTCTTCTGATGCTTGCATCAGATTGGGTCTCATGACATCTATGAGGCTTTACATTTTAAAATCCTACACGCCTGTCCTTGTACTTTTGTGCTAGGTAGGTTGCATCATAATCAAATGAAGAGATTTAAAAAATATATCTTAGGCTACACCCAGAGAGATTCTCTTCCTGCAGGGTTGAGGTGCAGTCAGGTAATCTATTTTTCTAAATGTCTAAAGTGGCTGGATGTTTCAGATTTTGGAATCCCCATGCAAGTGTCAGTTCTTATTATTTATGTTTTTAACTACTTACTTCTCAGATTCCCACAATTTTATCAGTCAGAATTTAGTGTGGAAAATAAAAACAACTCTAGGTATTTTAATTAAGAAAGGTTTTAATGAAGGAAATTAGGTTTTGGAAAATTATTAGAAAGGCTGACAGGATGGGTTCAAATTTGGGCCTCCAGGAACAATTCTAGAACCATAAGAAGCTGACCTATTAGGGGAGCTAGGCTGGAATCAAGACTATTGATTGAAATCACCAACAGCTAGTGCCACCATTTCAACCACTTCTAGACCATCCGGAAACTGAACAATGGAAACCCTTAGCTGCAATTTTGGCATTAGAAATCTTCATCAAGAGACTCCAATAATAACTCATTACCCTTGAAGCTGGAGATGGACATGGAATGCTTGCAGACAAACCTCATGTTTTTATGGCTTTGCCCGATAGCAAAAACTAGAAAAAAACATTCCACATCTTGAACTGGTATACCTAATAGGCAGATAACGTTACACCCTATACCCTAAGTGAAAGAGAGTTTGAAAAATGTTGCTTTAGTTTCCCAAACTCTCCAAATAGAGGGAGGAATATAGAATGGAGATTGAGTGAGCCAATCTGTAATCCATCACATCGAGGGAACAAAGAGATGTTTGCTACCAAGGGCATTTCTGAGAAGTAAAGCAGAGTGGCTCGTCTGACAGTTGTGGAGACTATATACAAGAGTATGTCAGGAGGCATGCAAAGGGGTTTGAAATTTGACCCTAAACCACCGAGGGATGAATAAAATGCCCAGGTGTTTCCTCAATGATCATTTTGATTATAGGGCATAGGATGGATTAGAGTGGACCAGCATCCCAGCAGTTTCCAGTTCTTTGCTATTATGAATAAAGCTACTATAAATACTCTTGTGAAGTTTTTTTGTGGACCTATATTTTTAATTCTCTTGGATAGATGAATTGGAGTGGAATTGCTGGGTCAGAGGATAAATGTATATGTAGTTGTAAAAGAAACCACCATATAATTTTCTGAAATGGTCATAACATTTTAAATTCCCACCAACCATCTTTCAGAGCTCTAGTTTCTCCATATTCTTGCCAACAATTAATGTCATTAAAAAGAAAAAAAAAATGTAGCCATTCCAGTAAGCGTGTAGTAGATATTTTTGTTTAGTTTTATCTGTTGAATGTATAAAACATAATGATTTTTCCATGATTTAAAAAAATTAGTTCATTAATTCTGAGGACTTAATATTAATGGATCACAGAAATGAATGCCCTTATGTAATTTTAGAGATGATCTAATTTTACTCTTTTTACAGGTATAAAAATATGAGGCCCAGGGATCTTGTTCAAGTATATACTAAAAAGGTTCTAGAATAAGAACCATCAGAATCCCATTCAACTGTTCTTCTTATTCTATAAGCCCCTAACATTTGATCATTTTTTAAAAAAATTCTTAGTGATGATAATCTCTTCTTGCAAAAGTTGCTTATTCCCTAGTTTTAAAAATTAACATGGCTGACCAGAAGTGCAAATGTGATTGTTTTGAATCAAGTTTTGATCTCTAGTTTCATTGACTCATAATTGTTATTTGCTAAGAAAGATTCATTCATCAAATAGAAAATAATTTGATGAGGTTTGTAGGTGCTGACAACTGAAAAGTTTGAAGCCTGGAGGTTCTTTCATTTCATATACTTCAAACATAATTTTCTGAGCATGTTAGGACAATTTACAAAATTTTTCTAATGACAAAAATTCTCTTTTTCTATCAACTTTTGAAGAATTTCTTTTCAAAGGAAGTAACTTCTCTGACAAACAGATATCTAACATTGAACTTGAAGAACCCCTTCAAAAACATTTTGTCTAGAAGAGGAAATATTAAAGGAAGAAGAGATTTAAAGATGAGGATTTTAAACCAAATTATCACAGAAGCTCTAACCAAAAAGCATTTAAGAAAATTATAGAGTATTAACTCATACATTCAATTAACATTTCGATAAAGGGAAACATTTGTTTGTCGATGGGGAAATTTGTATCAGCAAACCTTTACTGGCATTAAAAAAAAATCTTTGAACTTGTGTTTCCTAGTGGTAGTCTTTTTGTGCTTTATGGCTTCACTTCTACCATCACTTTAGCAGATGATCTCCCGTGAAGCATGAAGACACAGTGTTAGGTTTGGCTAAACATATCTTCACATCTTTTAATAAAAAAATTTAATCCATAAACAATTTTCATTTTAGAAAATTTACTGGTGGACACTTACTATTTTACTGGGAGGGAAGACATTAAGGAAGGGCTGCATGAGATCGATAGGTATAAACTGTCCTAATTGGATTGTGCCTCTGGAGATAGCAGAAATTCATTGAAGTTTTTGGAAAGATTAAATCTTGAATCCATACTTTTTTTGGGAGACAGAAGTGGAAAGTCTCCCTTTGAGCTCAAGATGTGGAGACTCGGTGATGCTGTCCACCCTTTGTCTTAGGGCTGAAGGCATTGTCTGTGTGATTCGATGAAGCCTGCTTCCCTCTGCTTTGCACAAAGGCTCACACAAACTTTGCCTTGCATACCAGCAGCACTAGCAGAGAAAATATTTTTACATGTTAAAGAAAAATAATTTATCAGAGTAGATATTGTTCATACACACTTGACCACCAACCATCCTAAGGTAAATCCTTGGAAAATATTCAGATATTGAAATTAATCTGTACTGATTCATAAACATCAGGGAGTTTTATGACTTAATTAATTCATGGGAACATTTTTTATACCCAGTCAGCTGGGTAGCTCCAGGCAGAAGGAGATGAAAATGTCCATCTTTGCCCATCAGATTGGCAGGGGTTGGTGAGTCTATGGATCAAAAAGAAATCCCACAGACTGCTGGTGGAAATTTAAATTGTTATAACCTGTTTTGAAAACAGTTTGGCATTTTTTTTTAACTAAAGTTAACGTAAGCGTAGTCTGTGACTCAACAATTATTTCTCATTCATACTCTCAAAAAAATGCATGCATACCTGTGCCAGGATTCTTCCACAGGAATGCTCTCAGCAGCAATGTTTACACCAGCTCCAAACTGGTCCATCAACTTTGGAATAAACAAATAAATGGTGGGATATTGCATGCAATGTAAATCTAGACAGAAGAGAAAATATGCACATGACAGCTCATTGCAACAATAGCCTGGGATCTTAAAGATAGTGTTGAGTGGAAGAAAGAAGACCAAAGAGAGCCATCTCTGGAATGATCCCATAAAATTCAAATATGGGAAAATTAAGCTTTATTGCTTAGGAATGCATGCAAAGGTAGTAAAGCTAAAGAAAAGTGAGAAGGTGATTATTATAAAGACAAGGCTAACAGTTATTTTCTGGTCAGTAAACAGGGTATGACTAAAACTGAATACTTGATGCTTCTTGGAGTGCTGACCTGGGTGGAGGTTATATGGATTTTTAGAAATAAGTATTCAATATATTATATATTGGTTTTATGCACTCATGATTTTATATGTTGCTATATCAGACATTTTTTACATATTTAAAGCCTTTTTTAAAGGTTAAATTTACAATCCCACCTTGAATGTTGATTCATAATGAGGCTGGAACCATGGGGATAGAAGCAAAGATAACATTTAACTAACCAGGCTAGTGGTCAGGGGGGAAATGACATCTGGATAAGTCTTGAAGGAATGGTAAGAGATTAGCAGAGAAAGGGTGAAAGCATTTTAGGCAGAGGTAAGACTCAGTCTTGACAACTGGGACTCCAGGCTTATAGGTGAGAGGAAATGTAATGGATCTGGCAGGTGTTGCAGAGAAAATCAGACTGGCAAGAAACTAAGCACCACTTGGAGAATTGGAGAACTCAGGTTTATTATGCCAGTGGTCCCAGAAAAGCTACTGTTCTGAAGATCAGGGCCCCAATTTTTTTACGACTACAGCACCTGGTCTTCCTAGGTGGTCTCCCATCCAAGTACTAACCAGGCCTGACCCTGCTTAGCTTCTGAGATCAGATGGGACTGGGCTTGTTCAGGGTGGCATGGCCGTACGTAGACCATGGTAACCTTACTTTTATAGAGTTTATCTGCAATATATCTGTTGTTTAGAAAGAACAAGCATAGGGGAGGGTGAGTCTTCAGTTGATCTTGAGGTCACCCTGCACTTCGGCCTCTGCAGCAAGCATGTCTACAGAAGCAGAACAAAGAGCTGATTACAAGGTTATCCATTTGAGTGGAAATTTCCTCTTCAAAGACAGGTCAGAGGCCGGGGAGAACCTGTTTAGGGAATTTGTTTGAGCCACTTTTGAAGCAAGAACATTTTTGTTATGAAGTGAAGAAAAGAAAAAAGAAAAGATGAGGAAACCGAGGAAAGCTTAGAAGGGGAAACTGAGGAAGAGACACAAAGGAGGAGAGAGGGGAGGGAATGAATGAGAATGGAGACTGAGAGAAGCAATATTAAAGATGGAATACTAAAAACAGTGGGAAGCACTACAGTGAGAAAGAGGAAGAAGTAACTAAACAAAGACCTTGAAATCGGCTTGATAAAACCATTTGCATTTCAGGAGAAGGAAGGGAAATGATAAATGAAAGAGAAGTGAAAAACAAAGTTTCAGCAGGAAAAGAAAAATTGGTCAGAAGTGTTCTAACAGGAAAGTGGAAATTAAGTTCACAGGCAAGAATAAAATGAGGCTTATTTTTTTAAAGAACAAACATTTATAAAAAGTAGAAAGGACTCTAATTTCAAAGATGAACAAAACCAAACAATGGAAAAACTTTTTAAAAAGACCCAAGAATGGCATAAGAGAAAATCCCAAATAATGTAATCATTGAAGATGCAAAGGGAAATAATTAGCCAAAAGAAATAAAAATATTTAAGAGTTACGATGTAGGTAAAAATATAGGAGAAAAAAGGATAAAATGGTTAGATTTTCTAAATTTCAGGTCTCTTTGCATTCTACTCTGCCAAAATAAATAAATAAATAAATAAATAAATAAATAGATAGATAGATAGATAGATAGATAGATAAATAAAGTAAAAGGGGACAGAAAAGATGAAAAACACCACAAAGCCACCCATTTAGGGTTACTCCAAGTCATTATAAAGGGGGAAAACCAGCCATTGCAGGAAGGAATGGGGAAACTGGTCAAGTTGAAAGGAGGGTGGGAAAATAAAGTAAAGGGATGTTAAAATCATGAGCTCACTTTTCCTCTGGGGTATGACACTCCCTCAACTGGAAAGGCAAGTTCCACTTCGGTTAAAGGAGCAAGTAGGAAGTCACCTCATGGGCATACTCCCCTGCTCTAGGGTAATTTATGCCTTTCATGATTTAACTCAGTCTACCACATCTTGACCTAGTTGAAAACTGGGTCAGACCATTTTTTTTAAACGGAAATCTAAAAACCACCCTCCTTTAAACATATTCATATTTTACATTTTTTCTATATGCATTTTTTTCCTTTTTTTTCTACCTTCCTGGAGATGCCAACAAAAACTGTTTGAGCTAGTTAAAAACCCTGGCCTCTGAATCCATACAGAACTGGCAAGAAACCGGGATTTCATAAGAGAGTAAAAAGGCTTACCAGCAGACCCTTCTTCGCATGACATTGGGAGTTAACTTAAGTGACTTTCAGCTCATTTAAGTTGTGGCACATTTTCCTCCCTGAGCAATCATGGGGGTGCAGGTGAACTCCATTTTGGCTTTAAGATTTAAATAAGGGACCGAAGGAAGACAGTGTAGCATTAGCTGGGGCAATGAGGAGGAACGAACAATAGATGAGGCTGCAGAAACAGGTTAGGGGCAGGGACTTCTAGGGGCTGTCTGGATTCTAAGACTGTACTCTAGAACAGGGGTCCCCAACCCCAGGTACCAGTCTGTGGACTGTTAGGAATCTGGCCACACCGCAGGAGGTGAGCAGCAGGTGAGCTAAGCCAAGCTTCATCTGTATCTGCAGCTGCTCCCCAGCACTAGCATCACCGCCTCAGCTCCGCCTCAGATCATCATGCATCAGATTCTCATAGGAGCCCCGGTCCCTGGTGCCAAAAAAGTTGAGGACCACTGCTCTAGAATTTTAAGAAAATACATTTGTCTTTCCAGCCAATAAAGTTGTGGTCATTTGTTACAGTGACCATACGAAAGGAATACATAGCCTAATGCTTTGGAATGACTGAATCTCTTTTCCTCTCTTTTCCTTTTCTTCCTTCTTTGTCTACCTCATACGCACAGAGAATGCCAGAGCTGGAAAGGATGTTGAAACTATTCAGAACTGATTTGCTCATTTTCATTTAATCTCAGCATTCTTTCCTTGATACAATCTACATACGCTTTAAATTCCTCTTCCTCTTTTTCAACTTCTTGATCTAATTATCTCCCTCTTCCCAATTCTTCCTAGTCTTCTTATTTCCATCTCTCATTTTTTTTCTCCATCAGCTATCCAACTATCATCCATTCCTCCATCTCTCTGTCCATATATCCGTCCATCCATCCATCCATCCATCCATCCATCCATCCATCCATCCATCCAATATCCTCTTTCCTGGTTTGTTCACATGAGAAGAGCAATTCTAGAATAATGAAAACTCATTTTAAGGAAGCCCAGGAAGTAAAGTTATGCTAATCACCTATATGTCTTTTCTTTTTTAAGAAAGCATGTTTAAAAATGTAGATAGATAAAAATAAAAACATAACAGTTTATTTTACTTTCAGTGTATTTTTTTCTTTTATATAAGCTTGTCAATTTGCACATCTATATTTGGCGTGGTGTGAAATGAAGTGACAATATTATACTTCTTGTATTTAACTCGTATCAATTATTGTTGAAAATCTGTTCTCACACGCATATGTTGATAGAAATAGACACAACTTCCTTAAGGCTATTTCACTCGATCTAAAACATTCTGGTTAGAAAAAGAAGGGACCTCATGCTTCAGTCATTTCTCCTGCTTTCTTCTGTTCTCAACAATAAAACCCTTCTGGTTGGTGATTTGCCTAATCAGGAAAGAAAGAGCCAGAGGCCCAGGCCCCCTCTCTTCCCTGTAGCCACTTCCGCCCCGGGCTGGTCCTGGAGCTGAGCCCTAGCATCTGGGTCTAGATAAGGGATTTGGGCCAGGGAAAATGTCATTCCGAGTGGATACCACATCTCAGACTACTGTTTGGGAACCTATCTTTCTTCATTACTTTTGGAAAGGTGACAAATATTTGGGGCCAGTGGTTTCCAAAAGCACATCAGAATTACCTGTATAGCTTTAGAAATGAGTAGGTGCTTGGTGCCATTTTAGCCTGTGGGATCAGAGTTTCTGGGATGGCCATTTTGGTCTCTCTCTCTCTCTCTCTCTCTCTATCTATAACATCTATATCTCTATCTATAACATCTATATCTCTATCTATAACATCTATATCTATATCTATATCATCTATATCATCTATATATCATCTATATCTATCTATCTATCTATCTATCTATCTATCTATCTATCTATCTATCTAATCATCTATCTCTATCTCTGTCTCTATCTCTGTCTCTATCTCTATATCTATATCTAATCTATCATCTATCTCTCTATATATATAATTTTAATCACACAAGTGATCTGACAGCCACCCTCATTGAGAGCCTTTCTTTGCATCAGTGGTTATCACCCAGGGCTGCCCATTATATGTTTAGGGGGAACAAGGCCTCACTCAGATTACTTATATCAGAAAAGCTGGTGCAGGAGGGAGCCAGGGCATCAGCAGTTTTTTTAAAAGATTTCAAGATGATTCTTATGTGTAGTCAGGATTGAGAATTATAGTGGTAAAATGCTGTGTCCCCCAAATTTGGCTATATTCAAGAGCCTGATGTTATGAAATCCTGTACATGACACTTCAAAGCCGATCTTCAGCCACTCCTTGACATGACTTTATACGTTATATGGGCTTTCTTAGGGGTCAGAGCCAGAGTAAGTGTGGGAATAGCAGCCAGCAGTTCCTGAATACTTTTTGAGTGCTTTGTCCTGTTCTGGGGGTTCGCACATATCGCTATATCTCACAAGGACACCAGGAGGCTGGCACTATCATGTACCTTCATTTTACAGAAGAAGGAATAAAGGTTCATTAAGTTGCCTGGATTCCCGAAGCTGGGTCAGGCTCCCCACTCCCCCTGAGTCCCTACTCCCCCTTTCTACTAGCACACTGTGCAAGAGGAGGAAGCCTGCCTGGGAGAGGCTTTGGAGGGAGATTGTTAAGGAGGGCAGCCAATGTAGAGGCTTGTGACACGCCAGCCATTCAAGCATGTCCAGGAGGTCCCCTGCTCACGGCAGGGGCTTCGGGAAAAGGGCTCAGGAACATCCCTTGTGGGAAGGAGAATTGGCGCATGAAGCAAACTGAGCTTAGGCCAAAGACAAATGCTCTTATCTTCTTCCAACAATTTCGCAAAGGTCTGTGCCCAGAGAAGTGGAAGGAAACCATAATTTAAGGGTGAGGCATGTAGACCATAAATTGCGCTCTAGCTGTGCTGTCTCCTCCTACCCTGTGGCTGCTCAAAGAAAAGTCATTTGCATGGAAGGTGCTGTATTAGTCTAGTGATTTCTAGAAGAAGGGCGGGAACAGACTCTTTCCATTGCGCTGTCTGGACCACAGCAAGGGAATGAGCCATCATTTGAAAGAGAGAAAAGAGAAGGAGGGAAATGTCTTCAGAAGGCAGGTTCATAATAAAGAGGAGATGGGGAGGCAGTGGTGAGAGGAACCAGTGGCATTTCGAAATGGGCTGTCCTGCAGGAGATGGGTTAGACTTGCTGGGTCCAGTCTGGAGAGTGGTGGGCACAGGCTGAGGATTGGCCCTGTGAGAGAAAAGTCATTCCCATCTCTTTTGGGAAGTGCATTCTTCATTACAGGATGGAACCAAGATCAGCCCAACACTGACTGTGGGGGCAGGTCCCTTTCCAGGTCTCCGGGACTCACCGTTTTTCATTCTGTGATGAGTCCTCATGCTCTGAGCATGGGTTAGGGGACAAAGGTTTATTGTCCTTGGGCTGTGTATGAGGGGGGCAGGAGTGAGCACACACAACTGCAGGTAGGGAGGAAAGAGAAATAAATGACTTCTTTTCTATACTTATGATCACTTGCTCTCAGGATGTAGAAGTCAGAGTCAGATTATGTAGCACTGTGCTTCCTGTTATATTTTAGAGTCTCTCTCTCTCTCTCTCTCTCTCTCTCTCTCTCTCTCTCTCTCTCTCTCTGTTTATATGCCCTATATTTTTGTCTTGCTCCTTTGATGCCTTCTTTTTAATTCTGCTGTAACCATTTGTCTGTTATATATTTTCTCTTTTTCATCCCCTATTTTTCCCTTTATCTCCTTCCTGTCATCCATTAGTAAATGGGTGAAATTAATAAATTTATTGAATGATATCTAAATACTATACTTATATAGGTATATAGCTAAATATCTATTCCTTGTTTTTATATTCCTGGTTGTATTAGAAGAATCAAATGAACACAATCCGCAAATATTTAAGTCATACATAACTTTCATCAGGCTCACGAAATATTTTCCTAAAATAATAACATAGGTTCCTTCTCTCCACTCAACCAATCCTCAAAGGTGAACTTCCTCTCTGCCTTGGGCTGGGAAGTACTGAGCAGTTTACACCAGAAAAAAACATCATGCATTGTGTCTTTTGTTACTTGATAATGAACACCTTTCTTGTGCTGCTCTGGGTTATCTGGTACCAAACATTTCTAGAACAATAAGCTCAGCGTGAGAACCAGCCCTGAAAACTAACTCTGCTTCAGTATTTTAAAAGTGGTGGTTTCCACTGTGAAAAGACACATTTTGAATTTTTATTCTTTTCTTCTCTGAAAGTTCAGTCATAGGTAAATTTTCAGAATAAGCCTTTCAAATAGTTCTGCCTTAACATGAAAATGGAGAGCATGTAATAACATATTTTAGGAATTCTAACCTGGAAAGTACTAAAAAAAAAAAAAAAAGAAAGAAAGAAAAAAACACTCTAGGCAATTGCCATGTATTAAATAGCACCTCCTACTCGAAAAGAGAAATAAACCAATATGGCAGAGAAGGCAGGTAGAGGAGGCTGCACAAAATCCTGGTTCTACACCTGTAAACCACTTACCTAACTCATCGGGTGAAAGAGCGTTGTCCAGTAGTTTTAATGTGATATTGGCCTGGAATTCTAAGAGGTCTTTGCCCACTTTCTACCTACGAAAAGAAATTAGATCTCAGATGCAGTGATATTTCCCCTGGCTTCATTCCCTGTTACATAATAGTGTGCATTTTTTTTTGTTATCATTCCTGCAATGTTAGACATTTTTTTTTCTTTTACTCATCTATCTCTGGAAAGTTATGAGCAGTTGCCAAACTGCCAAACAGATCTGTCAATTGTGAAGGGATGAGGAACCAATGTTTGGTGATGTGTGCCAGGTACTGTATTAGGTGGTTTACACTCATAAGCTCACTTCTCATAATAATTTTTTCATGGAATTCTTATCGTTATACACGTAGGATGCTGAGGCTCAGTGCTGAGAAGGTCAAGAAATTCCCCACATTCATGTAGGATTCAGTGGCAGAGCAGGGATGCAAATTCCCATCTTTCTGACTCCTGAAATTTCTTCCGCAGTGAGAACACAGTCCAGATCTGGGTTTAAACACCTCTTTCCCCATTCTATTTTAGAGAGAGCGAGGGTGGCAAGGTCATGTGGGAAAACTGAGCTGGAAGGATGTCTGGTAAATGCAGACTTTCTCAGCCTCCAGCATCTAGCAAGGTTCAATACAAGGGGTTCGTAATGGACTAGGTGAAGCCACTATCCCATTTTTGTCACAGACACAACTTTGGCTACTCGGCACCCATGAATACTCCTCTTCCAGGACTTTACTTCAAACCACAACACCACACACACACACAGACACACACACACTTTCATTATTGTAATGAAATCATCCCTCATGCAAATACATTCAACTTTTCCTCCAAAATGGAGACCCAGAATGTCATCACTTGCAGCATTCGTCTCTGGCTTTTGGTTTTTCCTTTTTCTCTTTTAGTTTAATTGCAATCTTGATTGTTATAGACTATCCATTGATGAAACTCTACATAAGCCCTACGTAAAATAGTAGGGAAAAGGGAGAGAGAAGATAAAAATATGACACAGCGCGAGAGAAGAAATATGTTGGCTACAGCAACGGTCATCTCTGCTACTGAGCATAAGGTTTAATTTAATTTTTATTTATATCTTCCTCACTCCATTGCCAGTTCTATGTTCCCTTTGCCTTCAGCCTGCCTCTCAGTGGGTTATGGTTCTCTAGTCAGGGGGTGACCTAAGCCTTCATGAATCATAGGCAGATCCTTGTTGTACTGGTTCTCATGGTTTTCCACTGACTTTTACCACTCAACATGTCGCTGCATATGGTTATTCCACAGGATATTTTGGTTTGAGGAATATTCTCTCATTGTCTGCCTAATTTAATGGGAACTCCATTTCCCCACGATAACCAGTCTAATCTCCCCAGTCTGCGAGGAAACCCTAATTTATCTGTTTATCCAAGGACACAGGAATCACAAAGGAGAAAAAGGTAGTTCTTAGCCATGGGAACGTGGTGGTCCCCCATGGTGGAATAATTTTGTCCTTGAAACCTCAGATGGCTAAACCAGCAGAAGCGAAGTTAAAAAGACAGCAACCAAACTTTTGTGAGTGAATTAGGTGGCGTGTTAACAGATGCCGTCCTCCATAGTCTGGATCCCAGAATGATGTGTTCTGACTATGGGAGACTCAGCATCCACCTGGTTGCTGGTTCAGAGCAAACGTCCATGTCAGGAGCAACATGCCCTGACCTAACCAAGCGTTGCTTTCCACCGGCCCTGGAACTGAGTGCTGCGCTGCAGGCCAGTTGCTCCCAAGTGTCAAGGCTGTGGTCAGAGCAGGGAACTGTTTGACTGCCTTAATTTTTGTGAAAGGACCTGATTCCTTGTTCAGAAGTGACATAGTTTGGATATCGTGATGACGCATGTCTCCGCCTGTTCAGACTGCTCTAACACAACACCAGAGAGTACCAGAGGCTGGAAGTCTGAGGTCAGTGTGCCAGAATGGTTGGCTGAGGGTCCTCTTCCAGGCTGCAGACATATCCTCACATGGGGAAAGAGGGTTGGGAGCTCTTCCTCGGGCCTCTTTTATAAGGGCACTAATCTTAATGAGGGCTCAGCCTCGTGACCTAATCACCCCCCAAAATCCCCCCTTTCAATCCCATCACAATGGGCATTAGGATTTTAACATACAAATTTGGCGTAGGGGAACACACACATTCAGCTAAAAGCAAAGAGCAAAGCAGATTGTATTGCAGGAGGGAGCTTGGTAGGCAGTGAAGGAAATTTCTTACCTAGCATGAATGTCTTTCCCACTGAGGGCAATTTTTGTCCCCTCCATGACAAAGTAGTTCCAATGTAATCAACCTTCTGATGGTATTAGCCTGGTCTTAAGGATGTGATATAAAAATGGGATTCAAGGTGGTTTTGCCGCCAACGGTGATGTGGACACTTGGCTGTGGCAGTAGGCAGGCCAACCCAAGAGCAACAAATAGGCCAGCCTTTGTGAGAAAAAAGTCTTCTTGGGGCCATGCCTTACTGCCATCTCTGCCTCTTCAGCACTCTATCCAAGGCCCATTGGAGCTGGTGGGGAGGCTGATTGACAGCTCTGACATGGGTTGCTTTTTTCTCTTGGTCACTGGGAAGCTTCTCTTCAGTGGGGGTCTTTGGTAAGTGCTCAATGGAACATAAATATTCTCACAATCTGAGAGGCACCTCGTCCTTTCTTTTCTCTAGACTTCCTTTCCACCAAAATCTAACTTTTCTTTTCAATTCCATAAATATTTGTCTAAATTATAGCAAACACCAGGCCATCTTTCCCACTCTATGCCAAGTGGATTTTGAGATGGGCTTCTCCAAGTTCCATCTCAAGCATGGTTTTCCATTTTCCACTATTCTTGAGAGTCCACTTCCATCTTGTGAAGCCAAGTTTAAATTATGTTTGTTTTCCTCCTCAGTCCACTGGTGGGAGCTCCTCAGTGGCCAGGGAGGTGGACAGCAGAAAAGGTACAGGGCATCAGAGTAGGCACCCTGGAGGCAAAGCTTTGTTCATGCAATCGATTTATTTATGCCTTCAGGACCTTCTCCAGCTGGGTCCATAAACTCTGCTCCCTCTCGTTGATGGTGTCCTGCAAGTTACAACTGCTCTTATAGCTTCATGAGCCAGAAACACCCAGTTTGAAATGGACACCTCCATTTATAAGGCCACCTGGTCCTTTCGTCCGGTGTTTAGACTCTACCAGCACCCTGTAGCAAGCCAAGAACCATTTTTTAAAAAGAAGATATATTTAAGGAAAACATCATGGTTTGCTTCAAAATCCAGGGCTTGATCTGTGATTCATCTTTTAAGAGTCCCAAAGACTTGACACCTCATCCTGAGCATTCTTTGACTCACAGGGCCCACTGGTGGAGCTGTTTCCACAATAGCTTGGATGAACTGAGAACTTTCCATATGCCCAATCCCACAAAAAGTTGGCTACTTTCCAGGTTACTCAGAAAATGAGTTGAACCTTTCAACTTAAAGTATCATATTTCACCAAGGTTTTTGCCTCTTAATTGGATTGAGTGCAGAGTCCAGCATCTTATTTTTCTTTTTGAAGCATATATCCTAACAAACTGGAGAACACTAGTCCCCTGGAATGAATAAGGTGGCAGGTCTTTGCATTTAATGGGATTTATCTTTAAATCACTTGCATCCATGGGTCGTACTAAGGCATCCTGCTACTTCTTCCTTATGTCATCTTATCAGCTGAGATATGCTTATCTACATCTTCTCATAAGTACCCACAAATATTGCCACTGTGAGATGCTGGGCAGCCAGGGAGATTCAAGTCCTGGAAAAATAGATTACAATAGCAATCGCCACAATATTAATAGCAAAATTTTTATTTTTTAAAGTACTTTTACACATATTGCATGGAAAACAAAACAAAATAAGGACAGTCTGATTTTTTCCTCTTCTGTTTTTAAAATATTACTTTTTAGCAACTGTGTATTCAGTTCAATAGACACACATGAAGTCCTAATCCTGGCTGAGAGGCAGCCCAGCTCTCATGGTTGTGGTTTGTTAGACACTAGGCCGAGTCCTGCAGGACGCCATGCTCAGTGGGGTAGAAGCAGTTCCTCATTCACAGTGAAAGTGCTACATGCTTACTAAAAAAAAGAAAGTAGGAGAAAATAGAATTTTAGGTTAAAAATAAATAAAAAAATTTAGACTAAAAGGCAAGCAAAAAAGATTTTTAAGTAAAAGAACTATTTAAAAATCTCACAAAGAGGGAAACTCAAGCTATCTCATTTGTTCAGAGCCTCAGTTTCTCATCTGCAAAATGGGGACAATGGCTCTTGCTTCATGGAGGTTTTGTGAAGATTAAATAAGATAATAATTTGTATAATACACTTAACCCAGGGCCTGGCACAAAGCTTGGATTCAGCAAATATTAATTATCATTTGTCCCAACCCGCGGGACCTAGTTATTCGCGGGCTCGAAGAGGGTCCAGCCTGAAAGAGAAACGGGCGAGAAAAAGGAGCGGAGGCAAGACAGTATTCTGATCAAGCCTCAAATTTTTTATTTCAGAGCGGGTATATTTATTACAGAAGAACAAAGGGGGGCAGGACTGAATAAGCAGGGGGATACTTGTTACAATTTCATTGGTCCTTGGTTGAAGGGGTTAGGGGGTACAAAGGTTAGAAGTGAAAAGAGGAACAAGGAGGAGAGGGGCTCCTTGGGCAGGTCCACAGCCATTCAGTAGGTCCTTCCTTATCCGGCGGGTATGTTAATACATCCTGTGGTTAACTATTCCCTGGAGCATTATCTGCTCCTGCATTCTTTAGATTGTTAACGGCCAGGTTCTATGCCGGGGGGCTGGGCGGTCAGGATGAGGGTCTTTTGGCTCCCAACATATCCTCCCTTTCTGTTTTAGAAAAGGTGGGCCTTAACCGAGTGGGGGAACATTGACCTGGTTCCTCCCGCGGGCTATGTGGGCCCGCCTAGTATTTGGCTCTTGGTATCTTTTGGGGAGGAGAGGCAGAGCCGTTTTGAAATAGTTTTTGGATACCAACCTCTATGCAAACCAGGTGTGTTCTCAGGGAAATACAGAGGGGATCTCTTTTTTGAGACCTTCCCTTGCAGATGCTTTGCTCTTGCACCCATCTCGGTGCCCATACTTCCTCTCGATTTCCCAAGAAGGAAAGTAGACATACCTCTGTACTATATGTCGTCCCCGTAGGGAGGGAGCCAGGCAAAGTTATATTTCTCCTTTTACAGTGGAACCAATGGTTAGGGTTTTGTATATAACCTGAAAGGGATTTTAAAGAAGCTGATGTAAATTTAAAGGTGAGATAGGGGCCAGTGGGGATCTTGGGTCTTCGGGGTTTTCATTATTGTAGTCGGTGGTGTCATCGCTCTGGGTAGCCAAACGGTGATAGTGAATGTGGACAGGTTTGGCTAGTAAGGCATCTACCTGTTGTTTAATGAGATCAGTTATGCGCGGGAAAGCCCAGGGCCCAAAGGTTATAAGTAAAAGAACACAAGGAAGGAGGCCGAGGATAGGAAGGAGGTACGGAAGGAGCCCATTCAACCCAGTTAGAAAGGGGTTCTCTTGGAGCTCTCTGCGTCTTTTGACAAGGTCTTCTTGAAGTTTCTTGATCTTATCTCTGCATTTCTGATCCCAGATCTATTGGCGTAGAAGCAGCAGCGTTCCTGTAAAGCCAAGCAAATCCCTCCCTGCTCTGCTGTAAGAAGGTCTAAGCCTCTGCGGTTTTGTAACACTACTTCAGCAAGGGAATCAATTTGATCTTGTATGTAAACATGGTTCCTGAAAGGGCTTGAACATCATTAATTAATTGATGGGACAATTTGTTGTAGGAGTGGACTGCAATGCCAACTCCAGCTGAACCAGAGGCGAGTGCCCCAGTGATACCTAAACTGACAAGGAGGGGGATGGCTTGGATGGCTCGTTTAGATCCTGCTATGTAATCTAGGCTAGGGAGGGACGGTTTGTCTCGGTATAATGGAGATGTCTGGAAAAATATTAGCTGATATACAGAGTCCAGTCCAATTTTGTGGTAAGGCAGTATAAACGAGATTATTTCCACATAAGAACACTTGTCCGGGAGCAGGGCATAAGGGCCCAGTGTGATTAAAAAGACTAGAGCAATTGGTAAAGGTGACAAACCCTACATCAATGTCAAAAGAGTTATTTTGAAACGGACTTTGGTAGCAAGTAGAGGAGTTGAAACCTACAGGCTGGACTCTAAAAGGAGGGCTGAGACTGCAATTAAGGTTATGGTCAATAGACGAGTTTAAGACTGGGATAGCAGTGGGCATAGGGATGCCTATAGTCATGCATAGCCAGCAATCTTGAGCAAGTTGAGGATTAGAATTATTTAAGGCCCATAGAGTTGTTTCCAGGATACTATTGGTTTGGGTGTCAATGTCAATATTTCCTTGGGATCTAGGAATAGCTAGGGGATGATAAGAAGCGGGGCGTAAAGCCTTTTGGAATTCCTCAAATTTTTGTTGTAAGACCAGCAAATTGTTTTTCCAACATCCTTAGATGCACCACAAGGGGTTATTGGGAAGCTTCCAGGGCCTACAGCTGACAGGGTATTGGCCTAGTCGCCAGTGTTAGGAGCATAAGGTGCCCATCTTGTTAATTTAGCGGTGTAATATGTCTTATTACCCTTGGTGCATTCAAAACAAAAAATCCTACTTAGACTTTGTTGGAAAATTTGTCACTATGTTATAAGGTTTGATCACCTGGTTAAATAGAATTACAGGTCATTATGAAACAATACTTAGTTATCTATTTAACCAATGCAATAATAAAAGATTTCAAAGGTAAATATGACTATAAAAAACCTTAGCATTCTTAATGTTAAGACTGTTTTTAAGTATCAGTATTTAATAGATTAGCAAATTTATGAATATACCAATCTTATAATTTTGTAATCTTGAACAACTAGTAGAATTAACGCATCATACGATCTAATACAGGTAGAATAAAATTGTGTTTCTGATAACTTGAAGACACAACTACTTTTCCTTAACTTATAATATTAAACTATTCTTATTACCAAAGATTATCTCAGATCATGTAGATTTGATAAAACAAAAACAAAACATTTGTATTAGTTTCTATTTTTCTGACAATTTTAGGAAGGTGTAATTTATCTATTCGGTTCTTATTTTTTTTTCTAAACCAATTAAAGCAGAGATCTTTTATTAATTTATTTTTCAATAAAAATAAATTCCAACCTAAACTGAAGAACTAGCCAGAAGGGAGACTTGACTATTCAGGACTCCGCCCCACAGACACTCTGTAAACATTTAATCAGTTTTATGTTTAGCCGTTCTTCAGACCTAAATCTCTAACACAAATGCACATTCTCTGCATTGTTTTAAAAGAAACCTATGATTACCACAGATGATATCTCACATCTCAAAGGCTGTTTGCAGGTCGAGTGGCCCCTCTGATGGTCACTCTGTTCCAAACGTGGGCTAATTTAGCTGGCAGAACCTTTGAAGGTTGAAGGGATTGACGCTCTAGCTCCGTAGGCTTGGGCTTGTTCCCTGAAATCCTTAAAATGGTTAAAGTATTGAAACGGGGGAGAACATAGGACGATTTGAGAAGGAAGCCTGACCCATGTTAGTGAAAACAGGTAAGAGAAGAGAAAATCCCCACAAGAGCCAACTAAGCCAGGGCTAGGATCAGCCTTTCATCTAGCATCCAGTCGGGTGGGGCCACGGAGGCCAGACCTAAGGAAGGAATCAAAATAACTATAGGAGGGTAACAGTACATTCGGCCAGCCCAAGCAGACAGACACAAGACAGACAAGACAAACTACAGATAACACAAAACGCTAGCGCATCAGAAACCAGAACCAGAACATGTACAGGGTCAGAGTCTGACGTCTCAGACCGACCGAACTAGGGAAGTATTGCTGCGTCCAGCCTTCCGCTAGTCAACCAAGGGCCCAATTAGACAGGAACAGAACTGAGGCATCTAGACAGATGTTAACGCAGTCTTATTCACCGGTGAAGCTGCTTTAGGTGGCTCGTGCCCGATTACAGTTAAAGTGAGACTTCTTTTCCTCCTGTCCTCCTGAGCAAGGCTACTTGGCGTCCGGGGCTGAGAAACATCTCTCAGCGGCCGCCCCCTGGACGAAGCAAGTCCTTACTCAAGGTGGACGGGGGTTTCAGGTTTTAGGAGATCCAGAACAGAAGTTAAAAAGAGAACAGAAGTTAATCTTTGACAAAGCTAGCAGAAACTGGTCATTACAAAGATAAATGTAGCCAGGGAATTTGCTAGTTTTAAACATGGCCTTGCAGATGTTCTCCTTATCTGCGCCCTGGAATGCTGCGCTCTTAGCATATGAGAGAGCTCATTGTCACAAGTTTCACAGCAGACACTAAGCAGTTAAAAGTTCTAGGAACTAGGCATTCTTGTCCCAATTAAAAATTGCTAAGTTAAAGATTTCTTTTTGTCTAGTTTTGAGACTTTTAATTAACTTTTACCTTTTCCACATTTTAGTAGGCTGTCACATTCCCATTGGTTTTTAGGCACATATCAAATCTTTGATGTCCTATAAATTGCGGAAACTGAGATACCCCTGTTACTTGAGTAGAAAATATTAATTTAACAGCCTGGACTCTCTGTTTAATATACTTTATAAGGCAATTTACTATATATGGCCTAAATAGCAGTCCTTTAAAAGCCAATATTAAAGGTCTTTGTTTTACTAAAGCTAGACTATCTCGAATTATGCCAGAGTGGTTGGTATAAAATATAGCAGTTCTTACTTAAAGGATTATACAATCAAAAGTAAGATCTATGCTTTATAAACACATTGGTCTTATATGCATGAATTAATACTCAAGATTCTTAGTTCATTTTACAGATTTTGAAACTAAACTGTTTAAAAGGTAAAATTTGAGACTATGGTTGATGCAGTAAATGAATATTGAAACAAACAAAAACTTTATCTAAATATTTACATTTGAAATAATGTTCTCAACTATTCAACATACTGTTTTTCTAAGTATAATAAGTACAATTACCTATTTATCATTGGCTTTTAACAATATTGTACACTAGTAAACAACACTTTACAGCAATTATCTTACGTGAAATTACAAGTGAAAAACAAATTTCTCAATAACAGTGAGTTATTAAATTCCTTTATCCAATAGTTGTTACAAAATTTTTTTTTTTAAAAAGCCTAAACCCACAAACCTGAGTTCTTTGATAGTAGGCGGGTGCATTGTGCTCTTAAAAGAGCTAAGGGAAGGAAGCTTACCTAGTTTTCACTAATTTCTAATTCAATTTAGTCAACGTTTTCTTAAAAGTCCTATTTATCCTTTTTTTTTTTTTTTTGACCTGAATTCTGTGGTCTATAAGCACAATGCAATTTCTACTCTATTCCTGGTACAAATTTGGGGGAGCATAGAGAGGGGGGCCTCTCTTGAGAGAGCAGGGGCAAATCGGATTTATAGTGCGTGCCACCTCATTTCCAGGACAGTTGTATCTCTAGAATCTAAAGGGTCATTATTTACGGTCTTGGAGAAAAATTGGGAAGTTTATTGGGGCCTCTAAAGATGAGGCTTCTTTAGGGAGAGGGGATAGAGAGAGTTTGAAGGAGGTAGTCTGTAGGGCGGCTGGCAGGGCCCTGTAATGTCTATAAACTCTGAGGGAGACTTGGAAGGGATCCTATCAGAGGAAACAGAAACCACCGAGGCCGCTCGAGACAGCGGACTGAGACAATACTCCTAACTGACAAAAGCTGTTGCTTATCCGGGGTCATCAGATGCTGCCTCTACAATGTCACGGATAAGCCCCCAATAAGAGAAGATGGCTGCAGGGACACTATCCGGGCCTTCCCGATGAAGTTTATCATTTAAGTCCCCACCGACCTCTTGCCATTTTTTCCTGTGTATTTCTGGCCCATTTACAATAAACCAAGGACAGACGTTATCAATAAACATAAAAGAATTTTATCAGGTCTTTCTTTTGACTCTAACCCCTCTTTCCCTGAGGGATGCCTTGAGGTCCTTAATAAAGAGCGCCTCCTTAGAGAGTCCGCTGCCCATTTTTTATTTTCTAATATTAGGATGTTAAGTAGCAGAATGAATTACAATTTTTAGGGTCTTAATTGAAGAACTAACATAAAACAAAGACAAACGAAAACAAGGATGGCCTTGGGCACCACCCGACTATCCGCGGCAATTCATGAGGTCTCTTTCAGACCGAATATCCATGACAACTCACCGGTCTCTTTCAAAGACCGATTTGCTCAGGTCTCTTTCAACGACCGAGACTTTCTTTTATGTTACTCAACTCCTTTTACCTGAACTTCCCCTACCGGAGGTCTCTTTCAACGACCAAAAACGCCCCGTTTCTTAGACGGGTGAAACTCACCGAGGACGCTCGACTTCCATGAGCGGTGAAAGCAGTCCTCACTTCTTTGGGTGCCTGGCCAGGCCTTTCTTCAATTCGTCGTCGGGCTGAGGCCCGGGACTCCCGGGTCCGGCAAGGACCCGAGCTTCGAGCCCCACGTAAACGCCACTTGTCCCGACCAGCGGGACCTAGTTATTCGCGGCTCAAGAGGGTCCAGCCTGAAAGAGAAACGGGCGAGAAAAAGGAGCGGAGGCAAGACAGTATTCTGATCAAGCCTCAAATTTTTTATTTCAGAGCGGGTATATTTATTACAGAAGAACAAAGGGGGGCAGGACTGAATAAGCAGGGGGATACTTGTTACAATTTCATTGGTCCTTGGTTGAAGGGGTTAGGGGGTACAAAGGTTAGAAGTGAAAAGAGGAACAAGGAGGAGAGGGGCTCCTTGGGCAGGTCCACAGCCATTCAGTAGGTCCTTCCTTATCCGGCGGGTATGTTAATACATCCTGTGGTTAACTATTCCCTGGAGCATTATCTGCTCCTGCATTCTTTAGATTGTTAACGGCCAGGTTCTATGCCGGGGGGCTGGGCGGTCAGGATGAGGGTCTTTTGGCTCCCAACAATCATTGTTCCCATTGGCAGCACATTTGTGTGTCATCAGCAGGGCTCTTTAAACCACATGTTTTGATTTCTTATAGCTTCGTCACTGATAATTATCAGTATTTTATTATAAATTCAAAAAGTGGTGGTTTTTAAAAATCTCTCAGATATATTAAATTATGGTGAACACACACAGCGGTAACACATAAAGTTAAATGTGACAGAAAACTACAAACACATCGAGCTCACCAATTTTGAATATTCTTTCAAAAGACGGAGAGAGATGCTTTCAAATGACAAAACCTCAACAAATGAGTACACAATTATAAAAAGATAAAACAAACAAATATCTGTTTAATGTACTGTTTTGGTATATCCAGGGAAAGACCTTCAGGAAGCCAGAGGAAAGCGTGTCCTCTGTGCAGACCCCAGGCTCCTTTGTCTGCCTCAGCTCCAGACTTGGAAAGGATCCCATTCCTGTAAAACACCTGTGCACTGCTGCCCCCTACTGCCAGTGGGGTGTTCAGCAGCTAAACAACCATAACGATTGGAAAAATTTTTCCAAGACACATTTTATTTTGATGAGTTAGATATATTGTGCAGGTATGTATTCCAGAGTTAGAGAATCCAGTTATAGAGGCAGATAACAGCAGTGTGATAATGTTTATTGACTATAATTTTAGGTGCCTAGAAATTTCAAGGGGTGTACAGTGCACTGCATATAGTGATGTCATTTAATCTGCAAGAATCCCATGGGATAGACCTCTTGTTATCTCACTGTAAATAGGGGAAACTGAGGTTCTAAAAGTGACTCTGCTAGTGTGAGGTGGAACAGCATTCAAGCTTCAAATTGCTGAGTCCTTTCTGCACCCTACAAGGCCATGCTGCCTCCCTCCAGAAGACAGACTCATCAATAGCAACAAAATCCAAGTCTCATGTGATCACACGTTATGCCATCTTTCCCCCCACTTCTTCTGCATTGAAAAGCAACTTGCAAGCAAATGCACTACGATAAAGTATGAACCAAATGGGGAAGCTTAAAGGGGTAAAGGCCTGTGAGGATCAGTGACCTTCCAAGCATGTGTGGAGAACTGTGGTGGCCCTCTGGGCTCAGGGGTGGGGGGCAGTCCAACCCAGAGGTGACATCTTTTATAATTTTCCTAATGCACAGTTCATGTAAAATTACTGGCAAGTGGCCAGAGGCAGTCTTCCGGATGGGGGCTGGAGGCAGGAGCTGCCAGGTAGGGATATTTCAGAGTCTGCGATATGAAACCCACACCCGCCACGTACGGTCATATTAATTGAACTGAGCATGTGGAAAAGGTGACTCTAGCTTGATAAAGCTTCAGGACAGGTGGCGTGGGAAGCTTATCAGGTGGAAGGAATGACAAGAATAAAAGCCCAGAGCAGGAAAGCAGGAATAAGCTCGTTGCGGATGCCGGAGCAGAATGGAATGAAGGAAACTGGTTCGCAGGTGAGTAACTGAAGGATAGCTAGCCAAATGACTTGCTTACAGGTCATCACTGGGAAGGCCATGATCAGAACTTCTGTCTTCCAATGAGCGATTCCCTGGGCTTCACCTCCTCACAGTTATTCTCTTGTGAAAACCACAGACAACTACAAAATCAAAATCATGGATTCGTAGCATCAAAAGGCAAATTAGATCTCCTATCTAGTCTGGTCTCTCATCTGATTTAATGTCGTGTTTTGCGATAACCCAGGTAGCTGCTCAACCTGCCTCGGCAAGAATGCTTCTCATGCTGGGAAATTCTCAGTCCTTCTTGGGACAGCTTGGTTCATGAAAGGAGACACTGGCACAAAATTCTTCAAACTGAGCTAAAACCTGTCTCTGTGCGTCCAGCTCTCTTAGCCCTATCTGCCATCTGCCCATAATCAGTTATTTCCTCTCCAAATGATCCTCCAAATCCTCCAGCATCAAGCATGAATGGTGGACCTACTATGTTCCAGGCATGGAAGGTAGTGTCATGCCTACCCAAGCTCCCCTCGTCATATTCAGGGAATTCTCAGGTCCTTTCAGCCTTTAACTGCTGCTCTTCTCCGGGCCATCATCTCTACATTTGTTAAGACATAGAACTGCCTCGCGCATTCTAAATCCTTACAGGCCATTTCTTTAAGAAGACACAGATTTGGGTTTACAGAGAAAGTAGTTATGTTTTAAGAAATGTAAACTAGTTTAAGTATTTAGACTATTTATACTAATACTAATTATCATAACTAATAAAATACACCTGTTGTCAAATGTCATGCCAAGGACTCTAAATTACAGGTGAGTGACTTCAAGAGCAATTACTGGTCTACATTATCAATTTAAATGGGAACAATATTCATATGCCCTTTCCCCGATTTCAAACAACCTGAGGATAATAAATGCTTATTGTCATCAGCATCCTTGATACGTACAGAGTGTTTCTGAATGAAACAGACTCGATGACAACAACTCAATGAGTTGGATACCGTGATGATTTCTATCTTTCTGATGAAGAAGCTGAAGAGGTTATGAACCTTGCCCAAGATCACGCGGCTGGTTGGATGGTAGAGCCAGTCTTCGAGTCAGAGCAGAACTGTAAGGATCAGTATTCTGCTCTAAGGAATCACAACAAAATGGCAAAACTATTGTTTATTGGACCTGTGTGTCTCGGTAGTAACCCATCAGGGAGTATAAATGTCCCTCCCTCAATAACTGCAATAGTTCCAAACCCACCTGAAGTCTGAGTCTTTCTATGGCTGATTTCCCTGAATTATTAATTTTTTTTTTTCAGAATTAGGTCCCTGTACCTGGAACATCCTGGCACTCATCAGTTCTTTGTATATACTTGTTAAATGATTCCTCAGTGGCTCCTGGCCCCACCAGTTTTCTGGTCCCAGGTAAGATCGGAAACTTTGAGATTCCTTTGGAGGGGTGGAGGTCGGCATGGGAAGAGGGTAGAAAAAGACATGCCATCAACGTGCCCCTCCTTGATGCCGCCTCTGCTTGGGGGTCTGCTGAGATGGGGCTACTGTTATCTGGGTTCTCACAGCTGATCCTTTCTAGTTATCCAGGCTTTGAACAGCCAATCTACTCTTTGTGTCTTTCCAGGAGGGAACTACACTTCTCTTTATTATTTACTGCTTTCCATGAGGACCCCCAGCCCCAAACAAGTGACACAGCCTCTCATTGATGCCATGGCTCTCTCCGGTAGGAGCTGGGTCACATGCGGACCACCAAGGCCCCCTGCTGCTGGGTCCCTAAGTCTTGCCCTACATGTCCCACCTCAATGCTGGATCTGAACCCCCAGGCCGACTCCAGCCTTCGTTCCTTCACCCTCTTCTCATCTTCTTCTCTCCTTCTCCCACCTGAAGAGATCCTCCTGCCCCTCTCTTTCCTTTCTAGGGACTTTTTTATCCTTCCTTTGATCTTGTCATTGGTCTCCCTTGGTGCAGTGGAGCACCTGAAACTCACTTAGGTAGAGAATTCTCCAGTCTCCTCCCACATTGCTTCTGGGTCTTACTCTCATCCTTGGTTGTGGCTGGGAAACCAGTTTACTGTCCCTGACAATCAGAGAAGACTGTTCAGAATGGCCTGAAGGCAGGGGAAAGGAGCCCACTTACACTCAGCCCTGTGTTAGCGTAACTCACCACAGCAACACAGTGGTTTTCAAACTTCGTACTTCATCAGAATCATGAGGAAAGCGTATTCTAACATGGATTGTTGGGTCTTACCACTGGGGTTTCTGATTCTGTAGGTGGTGGAGTGGGGCTAGAACTTGCATTTCTAACAAGTTCCCAGGTGATACTCATGCTGCTCTGAGTCTCTTCAGTGCACTAGACTGAGCTGATTTCGGGGCGAAAATATTTCTGGTTGTTAAAAGCAGGTCGCAGTGGGAGAGAAACCCAGAGTCAAATATTTCATTCCTACAACAAGTTCGTATGAATGACAATTGTTGGTCTAGTGCATCAGTAGTAAAATCAACACAGAATGCCATGAATTGATTACAAGTATTACAATGCTTTCAGGAAGGTCTCTACAATAGCCCTGGGAGGAAGTCATCCCGAGTCAGCCCCACACCTGGAGGAGCACCCATCACCTGAGCCAAACAGGAGTTTTGGATTTGCAATTTCTGTGCACCATTCACAACTAATTGCTCTGCACAGAGGCCGATTTAGAGTGAAACAGTCATTTACTCAGGTTGAGAGGTTCATACAGCAGCTTCCAGAAATGAGTCAAGAGTGAGTCAATTAAGCATAACTTTAACCTCAACTTAAGCCAAGGCTAAAAGGGAAATCTGCCCGCACTTATGAACTTCACTTGTTTCTCTTTGCATCACCACTTCATTTGCCAACAACCTCACTGCCTTCCTAGAAAGGGGATGGGGGACTTATATGGGGTGCTTGTGATAAAGATTCTGGGCTGGCGAGTTAGAGCACTGAGAAACAAAGACGGCTTTTGTTTTATAATGATTTCAGACTAAGGAAAAAGGCACTTCTTTAAAGAAGCCCATTGTTTAGATTTAACATTTTGCTCATTGGCTTTGTTACACACACACACACACACACACACACACACACACACACACCTATACTCACATATAAATTTTTCAAAACCAGCTGAGAATTGATTGCAGATGTCATACCCCTTTATCCCTAAATAAGTTTGTGTGACTTTTCTGAGAAGGACATTCTGTAACATAACTACAGTATGGCAATCAAAATCAGGAGACTTAATATGGATCTAATATTAATATAATATAACCTAAACCACAATTGCTAATCAAATGTCATCCAAAGATCCAAACTGTGTCCTTTTTAGTTCATTTTTCTCCTGGTCCAGGATCTAGGATCCCCCAGTATATTTAGTTGATCTATCTCTTGAGTGTCTGTCCTTTCATCTGCAGTAGTTTTAGATTTTCTGTCTAGTTTTTCCTCCTTGACCTTGACAATTACTTTGTGTAATTTCATCATTTTGGGTTTCTCTGATGTTTCCTCATGGTTAGAGGCGGGTAATGCACTGGGAGCAGGAAGTCAGAGAATTGCCGTGTCTTTTTCCGTGCGTTGTAACAGGAGGCCCAGATGTCGGTTTTCCCCAATATCGGCTATGTTATCTTTGATCACATGATTAAATGGTATCTACCAGATTTTTCTACTGTCAAGTTATTATTTTTCCAAAGATGTCATTTTAAATGGCAGGGACATGAGCAATAAAATGGGAAAGCAAAATCTACTAAAGAATTCCTTGTTTTTATAGATGAACTCTGCCTCTCCCTCCTCAAACCTTTTCCAGAGTCTTAATGATTAGGGGAAAATCTGAGCTAGAAGGTATCTTAGATTTCATCTGGTCCCCTGTTTCCCAATTATTGATGCTTATCACTGGTGGGACAAGATGATTTTTTAAAAATGTGATGCCCATTTGTATTAGGTTTGATTGCATCACTTAGTAACAAAGGTTTTCTGTTTCCCTGATCCCTTCAACCTTCTGGGTGTACTCACTACATGCTGTGAGTTGGTTCTGATCCCTGGGGACTCTATGGATGAGTGATGTCCATGGTGTCCTGTCCTCAGCAGCCCTGCTCCGTTCCTATAGACTCCTGTCTATGGCTTCTTTGAGTTGATCCACATCATATTTGGTTTGCTTCTTTTCCCATTGTCTTCTCCCTCCGCCCCCAGAATTATTATATTTCCCAAAGAAACTGCCTTTTTTGATATGTTCAGCAGACAATTTCAGTACTTTCTGAGTCCATGCAGTAACAAGGCTCATTTGAGTTTTGAAAATTTCAAATGGTTGCTAATTTTTCCCTCTTAAAAAAAAAAAGAATAAGAATGAGAATAAGAATAAAAAGGAGAAGGAGGAGGAGAAGGAGAAGGAGAAAGAGAAGGAGGAGAAAAAGGAGGAGGAGAAGAAGAAGAAAGGGAAGGCCTTTGTTTCTCAGTCTTTGGCAGGCAATAGTATAGAATAATTCAATAACATTTTTAAAAGTCACATTTATTTTTACAGTTGGCTGCTGCTATCCACGAAAAATTAATATAAAATTTTAAATTACAGTATTAACGATTCTCTTTCAAATTACATTTTAAGACATGAAGTAAAACAAGTGATTCACTTTAAAGAATTTAAAACTCAGGTATTTGATAAAGAGATAACAGAATTACTTAAATTCGGGAAATTTCAACTTAGGGACTTGGAGGCCAAATTCCTTAAACAAAGTGACAATTTGCACAGCCTGCTCTCCTATCCAGTCTTCTTCATGGAACTCCACAGTGGCAGGCAAAGGAAGATGCTGGCAAGAAATAGAACAGGTCAAAAAAAGGCCTCAAAAGCCTTCAAACCCAGAGTTGGGAGCACAGGTTCAGGCTTTGGGGTGAGGCTTCAGACACACCGCCTTCCCATCCGGTCCCCACCACTCCCTAGACGGCGACCTGGGGTAGTTCTTCCCTTTCTCTCATTCTCGACCATCTCATTGTTGAGATGGCGATGGTAGTAAACGGTGCATCATTCATAACCTTTGTTAGGATTCAGTGCGCACAGGTGCATAAGGCGCTTAGCGCAGAGTCTGGCCCCGCGTCAGCAACAACAAGCAGGCCGTTCCACCGCGGTCCTTTATCTGTTTTGGGTCAGCACCAGCACATGAAGTGTTTCCAGGAAAGGTAACAGCGAGCGGCATTTCTCTCCCATCCCTCCTCCTTGGAAACCCAAGGGGCTACAGAGCGCGCGGCCCCGGAGGTGGCGGTGGCCGAAGCCTGTGGTCCCCCAGCCGCGCCCGACCCCTTAGAGGGTCACCCCAGTGAGGACACCGCGCTAAGTGCCTCATGCACCTGTGCTCACTGCGCCCTAACCAAGGTGCAGATGCGCGCGGCGGGATGCGCGGGTTCCGCGCATGCGCCCCGGCGCCCCGCCGCTGTTTGGCCGTTGCCATGGCTACGAAGCCGGTCCTCGGGGAGTCGGCGAGAGAGACGATGAAGCTCAAGAGCCTCCTGCTTCGTTACTACCCACCAGGTACGGGCCTGGCCCGCTCCGTGCTCGCTGGGACCCTGGTGTCGGGCTCTGGTCGGGGTCCAGGGCGGAAGAGGTGCAGGGCCCTGAGAAGGCAGCCGGGGTCCCCAGGGGGTGATCACCCTGTGGGACAGCAAGCAAGGTGCTTCCTCAAAACTTTTTAGGAAGTCTTTAAAAGGTTATCTTGCCAGATTATAATGCTCTCTGGTTAGTTAGGAAGGCGGCAGACGAGGAGGGAGAAGTGGTGATTGATGATGTCCTGGGATCTTGGTTTCTGGAAGGGAAGATGCCGATTAGGGGACATGTTGCCCTCCCCATCTCCCCCCCCCCCAAAAAAAAGTACCAGAATGATCAAGTGAAGATGTGTCGACGATGAAAAGACAAATGCATTCTCAGCAAAGCACATCACGTTTGTGATTGTGTTCCACACTGTGTTGTTATTGATCAACGCGTTTATTGGTGGCCTGCTGTGCCATGGGACTTTAAAGAAGGTCACAGTCTTTGAGATCAATGCGTTAATAAATTATAGAACAAGCCTCTAGAACGCTACAGTTTTGAGTGGGTTGGATTTGCCCAGTTCTCTTGTTTCATAGTCACTTGAGAATATTTGAAGTTCCCTGGTCACCCAGCTTGTCAGACATAGGAGCAAAAAACTCCTGCCTTCTAATTCAGAACTCACTTTAAAAGTAAAAATTATATAAAATAAAAAGTCAGAAAAACTTGCCATAAAGCAGTAGATGACCAAATACAGTTGCTGGATGAAAAGTCGGGGTCTTTCTGCAAGGGTAGCCCTAAGACAGAGACTTTCTCCAATGTAAAGTTAACATTTATAGTAAAGAAATTTATTTAGTTTTCTCTTAGAATTCCACTTAAAATCACATGAAAAGGCTCTAGTGAGAGGTGGTACTTAGAAAATTTTCACTTAAGATTAATGGCTTGTTCTCTTTAAGCATTCCACAGCTTTGCTTTGGCTGGTTCCCATAAATAGAATGATAAATGAATGTCTTGCTTTCGTTCCTTTGCTGTGGAGTTTAGGTCAGGAACATGAGCTCTGGGATCATAATAACTACTCTCACCACATAAAAATTTAGTAAGTTGGACCACCTGCTTTGGTCTGCTGAGTTGTTAGTCACAGCACCCATCTCTCAGGTCTGCTCACCCTTTCCAGCTACTATCCCATTTATCACTTTCTATTCCTTGAGACAATGTTGTTTCTGTTTTTTTTTTCTCCTCCATTCTGTCTTGAACCTACTCCTATTGTGTTTCACCCTCACTGCTCCACTGAAACTGTTTGGTTCGAGATCCCCAATGACCTCTGACATGGCCAGCACCCCTGGCCACATCTCACCCTCAACTTTCTTGATCTGACAGCAGCATTCAACCCATTTGGTGGTTGTTCCCTCCTTTGGTTTCCAAGATACACACTTTATGAGTAGTGGCCTCATCGTCACTACTTCTTGGTCCAACTTGTTGGCCTCTCCTCTGTTTTTTCCCCCCTGATCTTTATGTTGGAGTGTTCCAGAGCTCTGTCCTTGGATTTCTCTATCTCTACTCATTCTCTAGGTGACCTCATCTGTTCTCAAGGTTTAGAAACCATCCTGAGTAGTCCTGAGTATGGTACCTAACTGCTCGCCAGATTCTTCCTTTTGGTGTCCAATGTGCATCTTACACAGGCCTCATAGGGCAGCTTCGTTCCTTCACTTGGGCTCGGGCCAAATCCTTGGACTCATTCTTTTCTCCTCTCTTGGACACTCTATATTTGGTCCAGTAACAAACCCTGCCAGCTCACCTTCAAAATATATACAGTCATGCACCACTTAGTGACAGGGATACATTCTGAGAAATGCATTATTAGGTGATTTCACCATCGTGCAAACACTGTAGAGTGTGCGCTCACACAAACCTAGATGATATAGCTACGACACACCTAGGCTGCGTGGTCTAGCCTATTGCTCCTAGGCTGCAAGCCTGTACAGCATCTTACCATACAAAACAACACAAGACTGAATCAAACACAAGAGAAAATGATACAGTCAAGAGCACACTCTAAAATCACAATGAAAGTACAGTACATAAGCTAGTAAGATAGTCATTTATGATCCAGTATTATGTACTGTACAGACTGTACGTGCTACACTTTTGCGTGACTGGCAGCCAGTACGTTTGTTTGCACCAGTGTTACCTCAAACATGTGCGTAATGCATTGCACGACGATGTTGCGACAATTATGACATCACTAGGTGATAGGAATTTTCCAGCCCCACCACAGTCGTATGGGGCCGCCATCATATATGTGGTTTGCTGTTTACTGAAGCATCAGTGTCCAGTGCACGACTAGACATGATTGAACAGCTTCTCCCCCAATTCAGGGCCACCAATCTCTTTATTGCTAGAGTTTCTCCCCTTGCTCCACTTCAGTCTGCTTTCAACACAACAGCAGGTGACTCTGCGGGATGGAAATCTGATGATGTCACTCTTCCGCTGAGCTCTCCAATCGCTTTTCAATCACTTAAAGTAAAAGGGCCGTGACCTCTGAGGCCATAACCTCCAAGGATCCTCCCCCATTTTGCCTCTCTCACATCACTGTGCTGCCCATTCCAGCAAAGCTACCCTTCTCAGTGTTCCTTGGATGGGCCAGTTGTGTCCACACTCGGGGGCTCTGCAGTTGCTTGTTTTTTTTTTCATTTTTGTTTTTTGACCTTGAATCATCTTTCCCTGGACATCTGCATAAGCAACAATCATAACTTTTATTTTTTTTTTTTGGCCTTTCCTCAAAAGTAAGTTAGTAAAGTGAAATCTCTCTAGAATTTTCAGTTTTTCAAGATATTTCATAGCTACCTTCCCAGCTTTGTCTTTTCTTAGCGCTATCTTAAGTCAACATGCCATCATTTTACTTATTTATCTTAATCTTTCCAACTAGAATAAAAGCTTCACAAGGGCAGGGACTTTGCCTGCTTTGTCTACTACATCAAGAATAAAGCCTGGTGCATAAAAAGGCATGCACGTAATTAAATAATGAATGAGTTTAACGAGTCGAATACCTAGAACTCTGCCTGATATGTAAATAGGTAGGATTGGTCATCCTCAAGGTCTGCTCCAGCTCTAAAAGTCCAAGGTTCTAATAGCAATCTTAGATTCAAATAAAGCTTTAGACTCATACTTGGGACTATTGTCTTAAAATGATTATCTTCTAATGAGGTCATATTACTTAGCATGTTAGCTGTTTAATTTCTGAATTCTAGTCTTTGATGAGCCATACATTATATGCAAATTTCCCAGGCACTGCTGAACAGCAGGTGGGTATTGCAATAACTTTATCAAATAGGAAAAAAAATCACTCACGGCTGAATCATTCCCCATGCTACCTTTATCCCTTCGGTCTATAATGCCAATTTCTGTCTCCTTCTAATCCTCTCATTGCAGTCCTCCCACTTTCTTTTGATTAATATATAGGTCAGGAGCTGCCGTGTTGGCATCCGCTGAGTGATCCGATCCCTCTTCCTACCTACATTCCTGATGACTAAGATACCTAACAGTAACATGGCTAAACAAGCACAGGACATTTCTTTATTATCTTGGTCACATTCATTAATCCATAAGCTCTTCGCTCTGTGAAGAGTAGGTGTTGAGTACGTGCCTTCCAATTGACTCAGTTATGACTCTCTTTGTCTTTAATTTATTGTGTGCAGGTCTTTGGTTTATGTCCAAGAGAATGAATTAAATAAACATTAATTAGACTGATTAATATTCTGAGCACTTTAAAGGTTTCTGTTGACCTGGGTAAGGAATACTCGTATCTTCTGGAGTTGAGCCTTGTAGTACATTATAAAATTCTGGGCAAAGCAGCTTCTTACTTAAGTGTTTTGGGAATTATACTTATTGCATGATAATGCACAACTAGGGGAAGATCAAGAGTATTAAGATACTGTGGGAAACAATCACTAAAGAACAACATGTATTCTGTGAACATCTTTGTTTTCTCTTGTATTCTTCACTGCACATGTCATAGTCTTGCTCATTTTGGAGCTCAGTGATGACGGGAAGGGTGAGCATACTTCCTCTATGTTTGTCACAATAAAAAAGTCAACGTACATGTTTCAGATTTTGCACTTTATTTTCTAGATTTATTTGTAGAGTAACCCAGCTAATTTTTAGTAGTCAACCCTAAAGACTTTTAACTATTTTCATTTTGTTAGAAACAAGATGGTTGTGAATAAAGAAAGAATTTTGTGAATGTGCTTGCTATATTTTTAGAATGCATTTCCTTTGGATATTAAATTACGTTGTATGGGCTGTCAAGTGCTAATTCTTTCTCAACTTTCCCTGAGTTACACATTATGATTATATTGCTTACTCACTGTTTATATTGTTACTCAACTGTTTATCAAATGCCTACTTTCCTCACGAATAAGTAGTACACATTGAGTACCCTTACATATACAGCAAAAACCTTAAAATTAGAGAACAGGAAAGCAGTGGTCCTTGATGATGTCTTAAACTGATAGAAACTTTGTCTGTTTCAAGGTACTGTATCTCTGGTTTTCAAATAACATTATGGGGATGTTAGTCTTTAAGAGTTTATAATCTAATAATGTTGATCTGTATCATTTTTTATTTTTCACCATGTTCTTGTTTTTATTCTTTTTTATTATAAAATTAATATTTACTCAGAACCAAATTTTGAAAAATGCATAACTAACTTCACCCTTAACTCACTGAAGGTCCCTTGAAAGGAGCCACCTACCACATCTACCTATAGTAAGTGAGAATGCCTGTGTCTTTAACCTTGCTAATATTTAGTACCATCAGCCTTTATAATTTTTACTGATCTCATGGGTAAAAATCTTATCTGTTATTTTATTTTGTATTTCTTAATGAAGTTGGAGACATTTTATTTTGGTCTGTTTATTGATCATTGCCTTTTGTTGATTTTCTTTATTAAAATCATTTTAGAGTTTTATATTAAGTTCCTTAAGCTTTGTATTTATAATTGAAATTATTTTACTGATTACCATTTGTCTAACTTTGGGATCTTTTACTGTGCAGAAGTTTAAATTTTATTTCAGACAGATGTGTTAATTTTATTATATTTTAGCTGTTGAGTTTCACGTCATGCTTAAAAAGTCAATTACAGATACTAAGAAATGTGTTCTCTGATTTAAAACGTTTGATATTCTATTTTTAATATTAAAATTTCTAATTAACCTAGAATATATTTTATACAATGTACAGTAGAAATCTAGTTTTATTAATTTTTTCAAAATTCAGCTGATTTTTACATCATTATTTAATAATCCATTCTTTCTCCATTAATTTAAAATATTACCTTCACTTTGTTTGAAAATTTCCTTATATAGGTGATCCTATTATACTGATATAATTTTCTATCATTACCACACTTTATTGTTTTATAGTTTTTATAATATTTGATAATTTCAAATTCCAAAAAATTAGTCATTGTAATTATTTTAACTCCATAGGTTGATTTGACATCTATTATGTCAAGTTGTGGTTTTTAGCAATGACTCTCAAATTGTAGGACAAGTGGGAGCCTTTGAACCCTTTCAGTGGGACCTCAAGGTCAAATCTCTTTTCATATGACAATAGTATATAATTTTTTTTCACTGTATTGACATTTGCACTAATGATGCAAAGACAGTAGGTGGTGAAACTATTGGCACCTTATTACTATAAATCAAGGGAGTGGCCCCAAACTATCACTATGGTCATTGTTTTCCTCACTGATACATACTTGCAGCAGGAAAATAAAGCCATCAATTTTACTTAAGAATGTTCTTGATGAAACAATAAAACTTTTTAATGTGGTGAAATATTGACATAGGGGACATGTATACTGGGTGATGAAACCAAGAAGACTCATAAAACACTGCTGCTGCACAACGAAGAATGACAGTGTCTGGAGGAAAACACCCATACAGTTGTTTGGGCTGAGAGATGAACTAGCCAATATATATTTTTTTCATGGAACACCACTTTTCATTGAAAGACTGACCGAGAAACACACATAGTTTTCAGATTTGAACATTTGACAGACATTTTCTTAAAAATGAACAAAGTGAGCCTGAAGCTTCCCAACAAAAGCATTTCTTGCCAGTGATAAAATTTGAGCTTTCAAGCAAAAATTAGAATTCCAGAACACTGGTATCTACCACCATGAGCTGGACAGCATATCCACCTTAAAAGAGTTTTCTGATGACAGATAATGGTAGTGGCATTAATAAAAGAGAATTTTGGGATATTGTATAATGAACTGTATCAGTATTTAGAAGTTGTGAGTAACTCAGGATGTTTTTTAAATATCAGGCACATGATGTAATTTACACATGGATAAAATACCTTGAAAGTGTGACGAGACCAACAGTTTTAATCAGAATAGGAGGATCTAGCTGATATGGTTTCAGATATCATTTTGCAACTTATTTTTATGAAACCAGCATTTGTGAAATTTTAATGTAGCATTAAAGAAGATTAGCCATGATTACCTGAAAAGGCAATTTAAATACTTCTCCATTTTTTAATTTACATTTCTGTGTATGACCAGATTTTTTTTCTTATACTTCGTTTAAACAATGTACAGTAATAGCTTCAATGCACAAGCAGAAATGAGAATTGAGCTCTTTAATTAAGCCAGATATTAAAGAGATTCACAAAAATGTGAAACGGTGTTACGATTCTTACTATTTTTTGGGAGGGAGGAAGATAGTTATGACTATATAATACATTATTTATGTTAACATGCTATGTTTATCATTGCTATTTGTAAAATGTTTTTAAATTAATTAATTATTAATTTTTAAATTTTAGTTTCAATTATACAGTACATTAGTTAGACATCTATATAGTTAGTAAAATGATCCTCACAATTACTTCTTCCCTCCCTCCCCCAACCCTCCACCTAGCCAATGTATTAATGCTAATTGTAGTCCTTATGCGATACTTCCCATCCCTGTGACCATCCATCAGCTACTAATTTGTACTTCTTTAACCCTTCACCCATACTCCCAGCCCCACAAACACCCCTCCCCTATGTCCATCACCAAATTGTCCACTATATTTGTGAGTCTATTTTTGATTAGTTTTTTTTATTTCTTAAGTTCCGCATATAAGTGAAATCATATAGCATTTATCTTTCTCTGTCTGACTTAAATACCTTCTAGGTTCATCATAGCAATGTCTTTTTCCATTCCCTTCCTTTTCATATGTAGAGGTCTCGTTTGCTTATCCTTTTAGCCTCTCCACCCCTTGGTTGGAGCACTTAATTCTCTTCCCTTTAAGGTACTTATCGATAGGAATGTAGTTGTTATCATTCTTTATTTCTGTTTTTGAAACATGTTTTTTCTTCTTAAAAAAGTCTTCCCAACATTTCCTGTAAGTCTGGCTCAGTGGTGATAAATTCCTTTAGTTTGTTTTAGTCTGGAAAGCTCTTTGTTTGTCCTTCATCTCTAAACAATAGCTTTGCTGGATAAATTATTCTTGGTTGTATATTCTGGGTCTTCATTGTTTCGAATATTTTTTGCCAAGCCCTTCTGTCCTGCATTGCCTCTCTTGAGAAATCAGCTGCCAGTCATATGGGTGTTCCCTTATATGTAATTATTTGTTTTTCTCTTGCTGCTTTAAAATTTTTTTCTTTGTATCTAACCTTTGGCATTTTAATTATGATGTGTCTTGGTGTGGGCCTCTTTGGATCCCTGAATTTTGGAATCCTCTGAGCTTCCTGGGGTTTCATATCCATTTCCTTCACCAGGTTAGGGAAGTTTTCCATCATTATTTCTTCAAACAGCTGTTCAGCATCTTGATTTTCTGCAGTTACACCAGTCAGATAAATATTTGGAGCTTTAATAGGTCCCAAATCCTCCTTAAATCATCTTTATAGTCTTGGCCTCTTTTCTTGCCATTCTGTTTGAGTGTCCTGATCCCTGTCCCCTAGATAGGGCATGCGATCCTCTTCTTTATTCACTTTGTTTATTCTTTTGTTTATTCCATTTAATATACTTCTCATCTCAGATAACGTGTTCTCCAATTCAGACTGGTTCCCTTTTATGATTTCCACTTCCATTTGTGTGTGTGTGTGTGTGTGTGTGTGTTTTAATCTCTTTGTTGGAGTTCTCCACATTTCCCCAAAGTTCATTGAGCATCTTTATAACCAGTGTTTTGAATTCTGCATCTGTTAGATCACTTGACTTCATTATTTCTGGATCTCTGTTCTGTTCTGTCACATGGTTTCTGCTTGTCTTCCCATTCTGACTGCCTTTCCGTGTGTGTTTCTATGTACTAAGCAAAGCTCCTACGTCTCCTGGTTTTATTAGTGTGGACTTGTGTAGTAGGTGTCACAGTTCTTAGAAGGGTTCAGCTGCAGGCCAAACTTAGACCAAACTTCTACCCCTCGGGGGCCACCTGTTAAGATTCAGCAAGCAATCCACAGATGCTGTGCTTCTAGTTTCTTCAAGAGGCCACACCAGAAACTGAGGCCAGCTGCCTCCACCAGTGTGAGTCTAGGCGCTGCTCAGCAAGGAGCACCTGACTTGCTGAGGATACACCTGAATGTGGCTCAGGTAGGGCTGTGAGTTGGGGGAGGCGGGATTTCAGGAAATCCTCTGGGCTGAGTGACCTCCGTCATCCAATTCGATGACGTCACGGCCATGGCTGCACTGTGTCTGCACTGGGAATGGGGAGGGCTCAACAGGGAACAATGGATACTGCCGGCACTTCTATACAGAGCGAATCTCACCTCGTCCTTCACTCTAACAATCTCTGTAAGTCCCTGGTGCCCCTGCATGCAGCCAAATTGGCACTGGTGCTCAGAGCAAGCAGGTCCGTCACCACGAGAATGTGCTCACGGACAAGGCCCTTTTAAGAGGCATCTGTCGCTGTCACTGCTGCAGCCTCAGCCTCACTCAGCCACTTCGGATCGGGCAGCCCCACGTTCTCACCCCATCCTACCTTCTGCCACTGCAGGGTGCTTTCTTGGACTTCTCCCTAGATGTATGGATTACTCCTCCAGATCCCAGGTGATTTTTCCTTGCTTCTGCTCCTTGTTTCTATCCCAACTTTGATTTGGTCGCCAGAGGGAGGAACAGAGCCTCTGTCACCTACGCTATTTTGAAGCACTCTTGCTATTTGTAAAAATTTTAATAAATATTCTTAAATGATCTTATTTTAATATGGAAGATATTACCAAAACAAAAACTCTTTTGTGTCCTCAATAATTTAGAGTGTAAGGTTTTTCTAAGACCATAGCTATAGAGGCAGCATAAAAAAGTGCCCAAAAGCTTTGTGCAATTTTTTTCTCAGTTTGTTATCTTTTTGTTATTCTGATTGAATATATTCTATTAACCTGTCTTCAGGTTCATTGCTTCTATCCTTTCTCAACGCTATTCTACTATCGTGACCCTAGTCAGTGAGCTTTTCATTGTGGTTATTTAACTTTTCAGTTCTATAATTCCCACTTGGTTTGTTCTAATAATTTCTATTTCTTTTCTAAGATTTTAAAAATATTTTTTTTCATTTATTTTGAGTGTATTTATAAATGATTGCTAAAGAATTTTTATGACATGTTCTTTAAAATTGTTGTCAGATAATTTCAGCATCTGATTCATCTCCATATTGGTGTTTGTTGTTTATTTTTCTCTGGTTCTTGGTATGATGGGTGATGTTTATTACATCCCGGATACTGGGGTTCACTGATTGTGTTTTACTGTTGTTGTGTCCTGGACATTTTGGGTATTGTGTTAGGAGGCACTTGATTGTATCTAATTCTATTTTGGCTGTCATCATGTTTAGACTTAGCATCCAGGTTCTGGTGTATTTTTATGGGCTTAGTTCCAGTGGCAGTTAAAATTTCTGGTGGTGCCAAGCTTCTTGCTCCATCTCTGCTGGTGCCACCTGCAGGGACAGAAGGTACTTTCCTATATGCCTGCTCTCACTCGGTGAACCTCTGGGGGTGGTTGGGAGGCGGTCAAGACCCTGGACCTGGTTATGCCACTGGTTGAAAGAAAGGGAGACACTGCTTCGGTGCCTAGTTGTAGAGTGGCATCTGGGACATCCTGGGACTTCATTGCCACCTTTTGTAGATGAATGAGACTGCCCACCAGTGGCCTCCTTGTGGAGTGGGGTCTGGGAGGTCCTAGGACAGGACCTGCTGTAGACAGACTAGATGGCCCTTCGGGACCCCAGCAGAGGAGCACATGTCAAGATGGTCCGGGGCTTTGTTGCTGTGTCTGCCGCAGGCATCAGATCACTGGTGGGGCCCAGCCTTGCTGTGGCAACTAGAGTAGCCCAGGCCTTCCTCTGGTGGGTTGGACTGCCTGCAAGGGCCTCAGCGGTGGAGCGGAGTTGGGTTTAGGGCTCTCCTGTGCCTTCGGCCTTGGTGAACAAGCTTTGTTGCCATTGTTTGGTTTTTGTTGTTTATGGCTTTTGTTGGTTCCAGGATACAAGTCCTTTTGATCCCCAGGTGGGGATACATAAGAAATAAAGAGAAAACCCAGGGAAATTATCACGTTGCCTTTCCTGAGATCCCTAGCCAGTCCGCCTTCTCCTGCACCACTCTCAATTATTCTAGCATTGCCTGCCAAATAATTTCAAGGGTGTTTAGTTGTGTCTTGAGGAAGGACCAAGAGAAAGTGAGTTTACACAATCTTGCTTTAGAATTAGACATCACCGCGTATGTTTCATGTTGAAAAATGCAAAAAGTTAAAAAAAGAAAAATGAAAACAATTATGTCCAAGCAGACTAACTTTGTAGGTTGTCGTCATAAATGTCTTGTAGCATGTTTATTTATTTTACAGGAATTATGTTGGAATATGAAAAGAGTGGAAAATTGAAGACCAAATCCATAGATTTGCTTGATCTCAGTCCAAGGTAAGCTGGCTATAGAATGTAAAATGTATTTCAGATCCACACTTTTTTTAGTAGAAAATCCTGACATTGGATAATGTGTGGATGAGCTGCACAAACTCATGATACATTGCTTTAAAAAATGTTTTGTGGTATATAATTTTCTGCTTCTTTCAGTGAATTCTACTCGACTGTCTTGCTCAATAAGGAAGAGATGGAAAAAGGACCCTCTATCATTTTTTTCTTTCTGAATAGACCTTTATTTTTTCCCTAATAGTTTTAGAGAAGCTGTGAAGACAGAGTTTCCTCGTTCCCCACACTCAGGATCCCCTAGGTTAATATTGCACATTTGTCATAATTAGTGAACCAGCATTAATATGTTGTTTTAACTAAAGGTGGTATTTTATTCCATTTTCTTTGGCTTTTATTCAAATCCCTTTTTATCTTCTAAAATCCCACCCAGGACACCACATTTCATTTAGTCATCAGGTCTCCTTAGGCTCCTCATGGATGCGACAGCTTCTCAGGCTTTTCTTAGTTTTGATGACTTTAACATTTTGAGGAGTACTGGTTATTAAACATAAAAAATTATTTCTTTATTTATTAAAGTGAAGAAATTATTTAATCCATCCCTCTCCTCCTCACCTCTACTGCTTGTTATTCTCTTAGTAGATAAATATCTCACAAGATTGACCATATATATGGTTTCCTCACTAACTGCCACAGAGCAGAGCTGGGGGGACCACATGTTTGTTTGAGAAAGTTGTTTGCCCAGAGGAAATCCCCTGATAAGATCACATTGCCCAGAAGCCATTCCCGTTAGGAAATCTTCTGCTCCACTTCCAGATACAGAATCAGATTAGTGATTCTACCTGTGGGAGCCTGTGCGCAGATAGGGCGAAGATACTCTAAATAGGAGAAAAATCTAAAAAAACTGAACAAAAATACTGCAATATGCATTTTAGAGTTATCCCTCAGTGAAGTAAGTGATTTTCCATTGTGACTTTCTTTTTACTTTGTCATGGTTAGTGGAGAGGAGAACAGAGACTGTCAGCAAAGGGACTTCTCTCAACACCGAAATTAAGTAGGAGACACGTTTTAAAATAAGCCTCACGGCTGGTGAGAGGTGCTGCTGGGTCTGGACTCTGTCTGAGGGGAGGGCAGGGTGTGGCTTGCGTGATAAAGGTGACTGTGGGGTCCAAGTCTCTCCCAGGTGCCTGGCACTGAGAAGGTACTTAATAGGTATGCATATTTTTAAATCGAAGGGTAAATGGTAACCAAATAATGTCACTGAATTTTATCTACATCAATCCCTGTTTGTTCTATTTTCAGGGAAAGCAAGGCCTCAGGGCAAATCAAGCCTTCTTGTTATTTTTGTAAATGGAACACATCACTAATTTGTGTGATCATGCCAGCAGGCAGAAAGTTCCAGTTAGACATTCATGAATTTAGTCAGGAATGATGTATTTGTACCTTCTGCCTGTAAAGCTCTAGATTAGAGTCTATGAGCTATGAAGATACTGTTTAGTTTAAGAAACGATTTGTACAAAGCAGCACATCATATGAGTGGCAAACTTCTATATGAGATAATAACCTTCAGCTAAAGATTCAGGACAACGCAGATTTCTGTTTAAAAAGTATAGATCTTTAGGATGTTGTAGTCATCCTATAGAGCAAAAGATGTCTCAAAGTTAAAAAACGAGTATGGGTCTTATTTCTAGTTCTGCCCAAGAATCTGGAAATATTTTGCACATAAAAATACTTGCGTTATTTATGACACAGTGGAGTTACTGTGCTGGAAAATAGCAATTGGAATAGGACCGAAGGGTTGAGAATGTACAGAATAAATATCTGGTTCATTTAGATCTTGCAGGAAATCTGTATTGATTCATAACATTTGTTGGAAACCTTTTCAAGAGACATTATTATCTTCTTTTTAATTCTTACGAAAGTACAACTCTTCAGACAACTGACTCTGAGAATTTATCAAAGTCACTGTTATAAACTGGCTCTGATTCATTCCTATTCCAGGCATTCAGTCCTATTCTGGTAGATTTTATTTCTTGAGAGCTGGGACCATGTTGTTACACTCCCAAGGCCTACCCTCCAGGGGGTACTTGATAAATGTAAGAGGCGTGAACAGCCTCCAAGCTCAGTGCCTTGCACAAAACCTGAGCTCAAGAAACATTTTGTTTGTTTGTTTATTTGTTTTATGAAGAGAGGAGGATGCTCTTCAGAGTGTGTGTTTCTGGAGAGCAGATGCTGACACAGGTAGGTGAGTAAAAGTTTACTGGGGAGTGACACCTGTGACAGGCCAGGGAGTAGGCAGGGTTGGGCAGGAGGAGCCATGGACCAGGATGATGCAGATTTGGCACCAGCCTCCACCCCACCAGAAGGAAAACTCCTGGGTGAAGCCCCTCCCTGGGCAAAAACAGCCAGACCTTTCTGCTGTCCCTTTGCTCAGCCCTTGTGGCTGAGGACCACAGAGAGCAAGGCCTGGGCTCGAGTGCCGAGGTGGGTCCTGAAGAAGCCGTGGCCGTCTGTTCACTGAACACCTCGCTCACAGCTGGGCCACGAGGCCTTCCTAGAAGGGAGGGCACTAGGCAATGGATCTTTGATACACGTTTTGCAAAATTACCCTATTTTGGGTGCTTTGTGGTTTATAGAGATCAATATTTATCTTGATGTAACATTCTTCTGGACTAGCAAATTTATCAGAATTGCTATAGATTGTTTGAATACTGGGGAGCACCCTAAATCTATCCTTTTCAGATCAGTTCTCTTTCAGGGAAATTGCATTAGATCAAATAAGAAACATGAATAACCATTATTCTTTGAGTGTTTACTTATGGTCAGGTATTTTGTCTTTCTTTAGGATTTAAAATCTTAACCTTTTCGAACCTCAGTCTCTTCATCACTAAAATAATAATAATAAAAGCATTAAATTAGAGGGTTCTTACAGGATTAAATGACAGAACATCTGTACAAGTACCAGAACATTCAATATATGTTTATTTAAAAGAAGAAAAAAGACACACACACACACACACACACAGACACACACACACACAGAAGAGCTCATGTTTAGAATCAGTATACACCTGGCCTTCTTAGGTGATCAAATCAGAACCCTTGCACCCTTCCATGGGAGAAGTGTCAGGTAATGAGAATGTGTTTTGGAGAACCCAAGAAGCTTTCATTCAGGCACGATGCACTTTGTTGATTTGTATGATTTCTTTCCCCAAAATATTCCTTGGTAAAGGTGATGGAGGTCTTGACATTTTATAAATGCAATACTTTGTAATGCAAATGCTACTCTCCATGTAATGAATGTATATACAATTTTTGGCACAGAAAAAAGTAACTCTTGTGTGTGTGTGAATTTCAGTACTGATGTCAATGCCTTGGTAGAAGAGATCCAGAAAGCAGAACCTCTCATCACAGCTTCACGATCGGACCAAGTAAAACTTCTAGTGCAGAGGTTACAAAATAAACTCACACAGCACAGTGGCCACCAGTTCTATCTTTTTAAGGTAATGTGCGTTTTAAAATTACTAGCTAGAAGAACTTTGATTAATTGATATTATGTTAATGCAATGTAAATATGCTTATTTTTCTCTAAAGTTTCCAATCATTAAATTAAAAATATAACAAATGCAGTCATTTATTACTCCAAGAACAGCTTTTATTTTTTTCTTTATTATTTAACAATATTTAATAGTTTATCCTAGAGTAGCTTCATATTATACTGATTATATTTTTGTGGATTAAACATAATTAAAATAAAATATTTATACACTCACCATATTTTATTCGATGCAAAATATTCATACCGTCTTTTGTATTCATTCAATTTACTGGAAGAGGATGTTTATTCCTGCAATACTGCTGTCTCCAGTAGATGGCATTATTTAACTTCAAATGTGAGCATTCTCACCAGTGTGCCTTGGAATTTATTGTTCAAAGGGAACATATTTGATAGTGAGAGGAGACACTATTAATAGTAGCTGCACTCTGGCAGTAGACATAGCTGGGACAGTCATAGCCTATCCAATCACTGTGTAAACAAACTATGCAATATATATTTATGTATATGTTCATATATATATTCATATATATATGCAATAAATATTCAGCATCCAGTAGTTGCTAGATAATGTAGGGATTAAAAAGTAAATAAAATAAGACATACCTTGATTCTAACAAAGCTTTAGGATTCAAAAAAGTAATAGTATATTGTAAAGTCTATATTTTAAACATAGCGTATTTTCTCTATATACTCTATACTTATATACAAAACCATGTATTGTATGTAAAAGAAAATGTTATAAATCAATGCTATTTGTTATTTTATTTAATAGCAAAAATGTACCTTAAGACATATCGACGGAAAACACAGATTTAATTATGTTTTTGTAACTATTTTAAGCTACCAAATATATCATTGGTCTTAATAATAAAAAGTACAATGTGTTTCTCTCATTCGATATTAGGTATTGTCTGTCTATTATGTATAATTAACACAAGCTTGAATGTCTTCATTGGATTGAAGTTAAAATAAAATATTAAATTTAATATTGTTTGAAACAGATAGGATCTTTTTTTTAATTGTAGATTCTCCGAGCACATATACTGCCACTGACTAATGTTGCACTTAATAAATCGGGCTCTTGGTAAGGTTCTTTATTTTTAAAAAATTCATTAGACTTTATTTTTTAAGAGCAGTATTAGGTTCACAGCAAAATTGCATAGAAGGCACAGAGATTTCCCATGTGCCTCCTGCCTCCGCACCCCCCACAGCCTCCTCCACTATCACAACCCCCCAAAGCTGTACATTTGTTACACGTGATGAACCTGCATTCAAAGGTCATAGTTTGCATTAGGATCCACACATGGTTTTTTATATTCTGTGGTATGACAGATGTATAATGACATGGACCCACCATCATAATATCAGATAGAACAGTTTCACTGCCCTAAGAATCCTCTCTTGCCCTGCCTATTTATTTCTATTTCTAGTTCTGTTTCTATATCTATTTTTATTTCTAACTTTTAATAACTAAGGGATCAATTTTTTAAAATAAAAATTGTACGTTAAATATGGACAATTAAACATGTACACCTTAAATAGGTGTGCAACAGATGATTTGATATACGTATACACAGTGCAATTATGACCACAGTTGAGCTTATTAAAATATCATCTTCTCACAGTTAATATTTTTCTTTTTGGTGAAGAAAGCACCCGAAATAGCATATCACATTTTCTTTATCCATTTGTCCCTTGAAGAACACTTAGTGTTGTTTCCATACTTGGCCATTGTGAACAAGGCTGCCAGGAACTTGGGAGTGTAGATATCTCTATGAGATCCTGAGCTCATTTCCTGTGGATGTATACCTAAAAGTGGAAGAACCGGATCATGTGGTAGTTTTATTTTTAAGTTTTGGGGAACCACCGTACTGTCTTCCATAATGATAGCACCAATTCGTTCTCAAAGAAGCTAGGAAGAAGTGTCTAGAGGAGAATCAGAGATAGACTGCCTTGTCAACCATTCTATTTGTTTAGATAGCAGAATTTAAATTCACTTTTTATCATTACCGCTTGACATTCAAACTGGCTTTTCAATTTTGTTGATTTTCTTTCTGTGTTGGGAAAATATCTTTCCTAATGGAAAATTTAAGAGATAAGTAATATGCTATCATTTTACTTTAAAATATTAGACATCAGAATGACAATTACTCCTGTAAGAGAATAGTCTTGTTGACGGATTGTTAAAATATTTAAGAAATATTTATTGAACATTTCTCAGTGTCCCAGTCATGTTTCAGGTCCTGGGGATGATGGTGTTAAATCAGATGGATAGAACGAGTAGCATGTACGAAGGACGCAGTCCTGTGCTTCACAGATTAGTATGAAGGCTAATGTGGCTGATGAGGCTGTGTTTCTGGGAGAAGCTGAAGTCTCAGCGATGGCCAGGGCTACTGGCCTTGTGGAGCAGGAGCAGAAGTTGGAATGTTCCTCTAGATTACTAGAAAGCCATTTGAAGAAGTTTAAGAAAATAACTCCAGAATAGATTTGTAAGGACCATGTGTGAGCCACGACCTATTAGAAGATGGTTTTATTTGTTTAGGCAAGAGGGTGGGGGCAATGGAGCTGGCGAGAATGACCATAGCAGGAAGGTATTTTGAGAATCTACTAGCAGATTGTGTGTGGGATGTGAGTGGAAGAGAGAAATCAAAGGCGATGCTAACATTTTATGGTCTGACCCTCAGGAAGAATGATGTTGTTTATTGAGATACGTTAGAGTTTCAGTCAATGTTACCGATTACAATTATTATTGAATTATATGATTATTTATATTATGAGAATGATTACTGGCAGAATGGCCCTTCATTTTATTGAGTGACTCCTTTTTGGGCTTGGGAGAAAATTGGAAAGTTTTCAAGTCAAAGGATTGAGCTACTGTTCCCAGTTTAACTGTTTATCCTGCATACACAATGTCCACTGTAAAAAAGCAAGATAAACAGGGTTATAATCTTGCAGGTGAGAAATGAGGTCTGTTGTAACAGGTTACCATTCTCACTTCATGATCCATTTATATTCTGTGTATTAGCTTTATCACAGGAAGCTACGACCGGACATGCAAACTGTGGGACACTGCGTCTGGAGAGGAACTTCACACCCTGGAAGGTCACAGGAACGTGGTGTATGCCATAGCATTCAACAATCCCTACGGGTAAAAGGACATTCGCTCATTCCCTTATTCCTCATTAACCCATTAATCCAATTTTTTGTCTTTTCATCTCTTGGGGGAGGAAAGGAAGACAGCAAACTAAACCATGATGAGCGCCTGATAGTGTGCTTTGAAAGCCTTCGAAATACCTCCTTCGACGCTTAAAGGAGCAAAGGCTCCTTTATATGTCCCTGTATAAAGTCTATAAAGTTCAAGTCTCCTTCTGAGGACCACAGTACTAAAGGAGAGAGCCAGAATTCAAGCTCCAGCAAGGCTGACTCTGCTCCTGGGAGTTCTCTGACAGGTAGTTCCCACGGATGCTGAGAGCACTGGGCTGATGCTTCTGGAGAATTGTGACAGGTGTACATAACAGGGTTTACTCTGTTTAGAATCTATTTACAATCTTACCAGGTAGGAAAAAATGTATATAGTAACACAATACATAACATAAATATAATAGAAGCATTCTATTACGTGGTGTCACATGGATGTAAGAAGAGTGTGTGATAGAACAGAAAATGACCGAGACACAGCAGCGACCTGAGACTGACACATTTTAGGTGCAGGAAGGATGGAAATGAGAGGCGAGAACTGAGAAAGAACTCAGGGCTTTCAGCACACCTGGAGCAGAAGTTGAACTGAACAGCCACTGATCAGGAATGTCTTAGGCCTGGACGCCACAGGAGACAGGCTCCGGGTGGAGAACCAGCCTGCGTGTTAGGACGCTTCGTGTGGGTGCATGGGAATTCCCAGGACAAGCTGTCCCTGGAGCATCCACAGAAGGGACCTTATTTTCCTTTATTGTCTGAGGCCATGGAACTGCTATGTGGGTGACGGGAGAACAAAGGAGAGAAGCAAGGCATTAGGATCAGTCTGGACAGCTCAAAATTCTGCAACTGTGCCGAGCACTTATAATTCACCTTGGGACATGTGTGTTGGGTCTTGAAACCTCCACATTTTTAAATGAAGAGCTTGCACTGTAAATGAGGATCCCAGGTTGGAACAGTTCAACGACTTGCTTGAAAGGATGGGTAGAGGTCAGGAGTGAAGGGAAATGTTTTAGATCCACATCAAATGTTGAGCAGGCTAGTCTACTCCTACCTGTTAGGTCTGGACAGTAGGCCTGTTCCACAGGAGGAGTGGGAAGCCTGTCGTTTAAAAGGACCCAAGTCTTTATCTTTAAACCCTCTTTCTTGTTCAAAGACCTTACAATTGGAATAGTATAGGCGTTATTTTTCTTAGGAGACACTGTTCTACCTTCTTAAAACTTTATCTAGCCATGTGCTTCATTGGATTTATATTTTTTGTTGTTCTTTTAAATTCAATGCTATCCTTCTTCAGAGACCTACTAACAGAATTCTTTGTTTATATGACTCCTATTATACATGATTAATTTTCACGTGTCAGCAATTTTCTAAACTAAATTTACCATACTCATTGTACCAATTTTAAAAGTACATTAGTCCTAAACCTATAGTTTTAATGTAAAATATTTAAAATGAAACATCTAAACTGATGCCATTAAAAAATTAGACCTCTATTTTGCTACCCACCGACACACATATAGCATTACTTATTGTTTTAAAAGTGAAATCAATTTCTTTATTAGCATCTTTTGCCTTAATTCAGTGTGTCATATACTATGGTTGAATTTGACATTTTTTTATTTTTTTGAATCTTAGTGACAAAATTGCCACTGGGTCCTTCGACAAGACCTGTAAACTGTGGAGCGTAGAAACGGGAAAATGCTACCACACCTTCAGGGGCCATGCAGCAGAAATAGTGAGTATATTTATTTTATTAAATTTCTTATATTGCTGTTCCTTTTTACATTTTGTTTTATTTTTTTCTTCTTTTATTTTTAAATAGACTTTATATTTTTAGAACAAGTTTAGGCTCACAGCAAAATTGAGAGGAAGGTACAGAGACTCCTATACACAACAGTCCCCTTCCTGCCCCCCTCAGCCTATGCACAAGCCTGACCCACTGTCAATAGCTTCCATGGGAGTGGTACATGGATCACAACTGATGAACTTACATGGATATATCATTGCTATTTCACTTTAGGATTTCATTATAAAAGTAGTGATTCTACCTTTATAATTCATTTAAAAACTTTGCCCAATTACCAGAGGGTAGGGGAGAGGTAGACGGGGTAAATGGGGTCAAATGTGGGGTGACAGAAAGGAATCTAACGATGGGAGGTGAACACACAGTGTGTGTGTGTGTATATATGCCTGATTGTTAAAATATACAGCTGAAACTTACTGGATTTCGTTAGCCAGTGTCACCATAACAAAATTAATTAATTAATTAAAAAACAAAACGATAAATAAAAACTTTACCCAGTATTTTTATTCTCTGTATATTTAATGTGGTGCTGTTGATACAATTTACAAACGACTCTAGTTTTCATATCTCATGGATATCCTGCATTAACAAGAGAGACTCGTAACATGATAAGTAGATGAGTACAAATGGCCAACGTGAGTCCTCTTCTACCCACTTGCCTTTAAAGGACTGACTCGATCAGGGTCGATGCAGCTCTTAAAATAGCTTTTGAAATAACTTTAAAAAAATATCATGTAATACATTTAGGCTGATTGTTTTCTGGATATCAAAATCCACATTTTTTTAATCTCAGTAACAAAATAGAACTCAGATTTACATAAATGGTCTGATGCTCTAAATAGCTGTGACTCTTGGAAAACCCTTGCCCTTGGCCCACTCTGTGTTACATCTCATAGCAATTAGCGAGATAACTGGCACCCTGTGAACAAGTGATAGTTTGAAAATAAATAGGCTGCTTATTTTAGGAGTAAAATGTACTTATATTCATCTTTCAAATTCATGGTATGTTTGCCCAATAAGAGCTCATGCTATGTTCAAGATGTTTTTCTTGGCTGCTGCAGTGAAAAATCATAACTGACTCTTTATTGGCACTCGATGTGCACGAAGCAGTGTCCTGAGCCCTTCACATGTGTTAGTTTGGTAGTGCCTCCTAACAACCCTGAGAGGCAGGTATTTCCCCATTTTACTGTTGAGGATACTGAGGCATAGGGTCTAAGTACCTTGCCTAAGGTCATAAGAAGGATGTAATCCTTGTTTTCATAGTGTGACCATGTCTCCATTGGAATTTTGAAAGGGTTTTATATATATATGTAGTTCCTAGGAAGATATTCATATTTTTCATGGTCCACGACATCCATCCAATAACCGTTTACTAACTATGGACTGAGTGTGGAGCCCTGGCCCATGTGCTTGGGGACCAACTGGAATCAGACCGAGTCCTTGCCCTCCAGGGGTTCTGCAGTGTGAGACAGTGGCCCATGCTTGAGAACTCACATGGCTCCGTGTGGCAGAGCAGAGCTTTCTAGCCTTCCCCTGTGAAGGCATGTACAGAATATATGAATATAGATTTACAATGCACTGGAGAGAGTTGCTGGCTGCCCGCCATCAGAAGCAGTGGACGAGGGTCCTTCCTCCTGCCCAGCTGTCTGGGTTTTGTCCTCTTGGCAAACCTGTAACCTGTCCAAACCCAGGTCACAGGGTGTACACGATTGAAGTGGGAGGGGTGGATGAGGCCATGTTATAGATTTATAGTGGGTCTCATATGCTATGTTAAGGAATTTGGGCTTTACCCTGTAGATAATGTATCAGTAGTGAATCTTCTAGAGAGGGTGACGTCAAGGTTCAGGGAGTGGCCACGGGAGCGGTTATTAAAACAAGTCCAGGATCACAGGTCTGGGGGTACTGAATGGATGGTTCACACTAAAGCCACCTTGTACTTGAAACTGAGACTGTGAGCAGACAGCCAAAGTGAGTGAGGTGGGCATGATCGAAAGAACTGTGACAATAGTGACAAGGAAGATGAGAGCCACACAGGATGTATCTCAAAGGCAGTGGGTTTGTTCTTGCTCTTCTGGGGTCTGGGGGTGATGAAGGGGGCCAGTGACCCTGCAAGGCTGAGCTGGGTGACCTGGAAGGACAAGCAGCTTCTTCTCAAGTTGAGACTGCTCTGGATTCAACCCCGAGATAGCAGGCTACTCATATTTGGCATTTTGATGAGTATGTGTACAAAGAATTAGGTTAAATCTGCTAAAGTAGCTACATCCTAAAGCTATTCTATGTACAATGAACCATTTAAAACTGTCTTTCATAAACCTCTTTCATTTCATGTCATTCAGGTGTGTTTATCGTTCAATCCTCAAAGCACAGTGGTAGCTACTGGCAGTATGGACACAACGGCCAAACTGTGGGACATTCAGAGTGGAGAGGAGGTATTCACTTTAACGGTATGTTCATAATGTCGAGAGTTTCCCATTTTTATTAGCCATCCTTTAGGAGAAACGTATTGTTCGTGTTTGTTTTTCTTTGTAGTCGTAGTCCAAAATAAGCTCTAAGTTAGAAGATGATTTTGAGCTATTGGTTTTCAGACTGGAGTGAAGAATGTTCTGGGTGGTTTGCTGGCTCTTCCGAAAGACCTGGATGGAGGCGCTGGGGAAGCCAGGTGGGGCCAGTCTCATTCTGATGCACTTTAGCCTGTGAGCCATACCAATCACAGTTTAAAGCCTATTGTCATCCGTCAGGCTAAAAATGAAGTAGGAGCAGGCTGGTGCTTTTGGGAAGAGGCAGAACCAAAGAAAGTTGCCAGAAGATTCCTCGAAGGGATGACTGTTAGCACTCTTCGTCCACTTTCAGAAATCCCCCATTTTACAAAATCTGAAATGACAAGAGGCCAGTGGTAGGAGGGGAGACAGGTACCACCCACAGAGCGAATGCTGGTGGCGTGTCTCCACAGAGATCCCCGTCTGTCACCACCCCCTCACGTCCCACATCTTCCTGTGACCTGCTACCTTCCAGTTCTTCCCAGCTCAGCCCAAACCACCAAGTAAAAACAAGGCGTATCTCTCTGGCAATCAGTAAGGGTAGCTGGATGGGAAATCCAATTATTTTATCCTTTCAAGTGATAAATGAGTTAAAAAAAAAATAGGACCCCTCTCCTGAGAGAGCTTTTCTAAGGAAGTTAAAAAATATGGACTAAAAGGAAAAAAAGAGAGACAGAAAAAACAGTTTTTAATTAACATCAACTTTTTTTTTCTTAAATTAGAGTGGCTAGCATTATTAATATAGGTATTCTCTTTCCAATCTTCATTTTCTTCATTTCTGTCCGTCACTGCCTCTTTGCTCCCTCTTGCTTCAGACAAATGTTAAGAGCCTTCAGAGGGATGAGTCCTGCTCTACACACCTCTCTGCCACTAGATAATATATTTAGTTTGTGTGATTAGAATTTTGTTGTTCGGCTACCTTTAATTTTTGTCATTTGGAATCAACCAGAAATTTAATCTGTAAATGAACTTTTGTATTCTTTAGCAAAAGTGATTATATGAAATTACTAAAATTAAGAAGTTCTTTGGGAAAACAGGGGATATGCTCCAAGCTGAATCCACTGGAGAAGGAGGCTCTCTCCCTTTATCTCAGACAATCTGAGGCATCAGCCCTAGACTGTAACCAGATGAGAGTCAGGCTAGAGGCCGGATGTTTGTTAATCGATTCACGTTATCAAGTTATCATAAGAATTTTCTTTCTTAAAAGTTATTCACTTTATCCCACAAACTTTTACCTTGTGCCTGTCACCTGTTATTATCCCATAAATCATACAACCCTCGTTAGTGTTTTCGAGATAATATGAATGAAGCCCTCTGATGTCCCCAAACATGCCCTCTCCCTTAAAAAGCACACACACAAAAACAAAACAAAACAAAAATCCAGCCTTATTGAGTTAAAATGGACTTGATTTAAGTCTATGTTTATTTTTAGTGAATCTACAAAATTGTATGACCATCACCAAAATCTGGTTTTAGAGCATTTTCATCATCCCCAAAAAAGCCTCATGCTCACCTGCCGTCACCCCCCATTCCTCCTCCAGCCAACTGCTAATCTTTTTCCCTTGTACGTATAGCTTCGCCTTTCCTGACCTTTTCTTTTTAGCCTCTGACATGGTACATTTGTAGCTCTGACTTTACCTGCAGGTATATATGACGATATCTGCTCTCTTGCAGGGACATTCAGCTGAAATCATCTCCTTGTCCTTCAACACCTTGGGAAACAGGATCATCACAGGGTCTTTTGATCATACAGTTACAGTGTGGGACACTGAGACTGGAAGGTAGTCTTCATTTTCAAGAATTTTTTGACCCAGAGCAGAGGGTTAGGAAGACAATCTTTGCTATTTTATTAGTTTAGTCTTAACTGTATGAACTGTTCTCTGGATTCTATAGAAACAGGACACACTGAAAATAAATTATGTATTTTATTCTTTAATGATATTTCTGATCCACAAACAGGACGTAAAAGGAGAATGTTAGCAATAGCCTCATTACATAGCCATCATTTATTCCGTGTACTATGTAATCAAATTTCAATGGCTTGTCATTACGGTAGGCATGGATAGCATGAATAAATGAAATCACAGCGAATTTTCCAAATTTAATTTAGTCCAAGAACTTCAATTTCCTTTCTAATGATTTTTGGTTCTAGTTGCTAAGAAGTTAACTAAATTAGCCTGTTTGTGTTGTAAAACTTCACTCTTAGACTTGTCTGCATTTTGATAGAAGGGCTAATTTTGGGAGGGGGGTGGCACCCATCAGGATGGATGCAGCAAGAAATGAGAGAGAAGAAAAGGCCCCCTGCAGGCATCTGATGGGTAGCCTCTGAACTACCAGGGGTCCGCTCATCTGGTGTGAGAATACTTCCAGAATTTCAAGCTGCTTTATTATTTCTTGCCTATGCCTTCCCGAAGTGTCGTTTTAATTAATGCTGTTATCTCTGATTATTTAAAATGTAAGTATATTATTGTTAAAATGAGATTGGTAGTTAACTCTTTTTGAGATATAGCAAAGCCATCTTCGTTTTATCATCAAAGACATCATTTTGTAAGAATTGGAATTTAGACATTTACACCAACGGGCTTGCTGTCATTATTAGTGCGTATATCTTGAAGAAAAGCATTTTTGTATCATTTCCATTTTGCAGGAAGGTGTACATCTTAATTGGACATTGTGCAGAGATCAGCAGCGCCTTATTCAACTGGGATTGCTCTCTGATACTAACGGGCTCTATGGACAAAACCTGCATGGTGAGCTCAAGAAATATCCTTGCTTTATAATTTTGGAGTCTGTACTTTTAATTGTGTCAGATGTTCATTGCAACATTTCATAACAAATTTCATAACAAGTTTCCAAGTGGCTATAAAATTAAGATACTAATTTATAGATAATGATTGGTAATTTTAAAATTTCAAGTTTCTGATCCCCCAAGTTTAAAGAAGTAAATGTAAAACAGTTTCAATTGATTCAAATGTGTTAACATTAACATATCTTATTTTAAAAGTCACATTAATTTTGTTCAGTGTCTCTTCATTCATTATTTCTTAAACATCGATTAGAGTGAACCTTAAGGAGCCTCAGCAGAGTGTCTCCTTGCCTTTATGTTTCTGTTAGGAAGCGCTTATGCTCTGGAATTAGTATTTGATGGTATATCGCATGTATTATAATCTTAATGTACTTTCCATTTTCTAGCATTGCAGTTTTAGATCGAGCTCCTATGAAAAAGAGGACATTTCCACTGCAATCAGTGAAGGGTGCAGTTTGGGATTTCTTTACCTAATGTAGTGGCAAATTTGCACTGCCCATTCTAAATGTCTGTCTTTGTTCTTCTTGGTGTCCAAAGTGTGCCTTCTTAGATGGTTGGCTGTGGTCTCTAGTCATAAGTCAAGGTAAAATTAACAGAACGTGTGAAAATTGTGTACATGATTTTGGCACAGTTATTTAACCAGCTGTAAGAATGTCATAAAGACTACTTACCATCTTTGCTCTTTAGACAGAAAATAATAATCTTTTTTATATATATATATGTAATTTCAGCTGTGGGATGCTACAAATGGAAAATGTGTGACAACATTAACAGGCCATGATGATGAAATACTCGACAGCTGTTTTGATTACACTGGAAAGCTCATTGCAACTGCTTCAGCTGACGGTAGTCGTCTGTTCATACATTTAATTTGTGGAGGGATTCATGTTTGTTTGATAAACATGTAGGATTCTACATGGTTAATCATCTTTCTGGAAAGCAGCTATGATAGAAACTGTAGCTGCATCTTCTCTATGACATCCATGTATGCCGCTACAGTACATCTGTATCATATTCCTGATAACCACATATGATGCTGTGCAATGTCTGCATCACCTCCCTGACCACCACATATGACGTTATCCTAGGTCCTCATCATCTCCTTAATAACAGTATATAATGGGATATGCGGGGTCATCTCCCCGATGGTCATGCCTTATGCTACACTGCGTGGACCTCATCAACTTGACCACCATCAGTGGTTCTGTAATAGCTCTGCATTTTCCCCTTTATAACCACATGTGCTGCTCTACTCTGTCTAGTAAGTCTTTGTGGTGAATATACATGATGCCGTGCTATACATCGTGTTCCTGACTGCTACTAATAATTCTATACTATGTCTGTGTCATCTTATTGATAACCATGGCCTGGTCCTGCATCATGTGTGCCTCAGCTCCACAAGACCATGAAGGACGTTACAATACATCTATGTCATTTCCCTGTTGACCACATATGCCATTATATTATTTTGCTTCTGATTCATTTAAATTATTCAGTCTTTATTTCATCATTGTCTCCCTTCTCAAAACTAGATTTGCATGCTCATTCTCTTACTAGAATTTGTCAAAGGTGATCCTTTGATCATAAATGCAAGTTCTTTTTATATCCTGGAATGTAAACACCCTGACTCGAGGCAATTTAAGTTTTTTATAGTAGCTAATTATTTTTTCATCTTCTCATAGATGTTGGCTTTTAAAAATCATCTTTTATCTGTAATTAATCTGCCCTTTTTGTTTTAAATATCATTCTTATTTACACAAAAAATTCCATTCAAAGTATATACATATGGACTTACCTACTTTGTGCCAGAAATTGTTTTAGATATGTGGGATATATCAGTGATCAAAAGAGACAGGAAGGCCTGTTCTTGTGGAGGGGGAGGCAATGACCAATGCCATACATATGTTTTATATGGAATGTTAGATTATGCAGAACGTTAAGAGTTGGTCAATGCTATGGGCAGGGGGTGAGAAGCAAGCAGGGCTGGGGGAATCAGGATGTGATGGGATGGATGAGAAAAATACAAGTTCAATTCTAGTTTTGTTTTCTCTATGATCCATTATTTACTCCAGCAAATATTCTATTCTTTCCTTATTTGATAAAACATTACTTCAAAAAATTTTTATTTTCTTCTTGTGTGTTCTATAAACCTCTTCTCATTCAATGTTTCCTAGGAAGTCTTGATGTTTAGACCAATCTGGTTTTTTTTTTTTTTTAAATCTCTGGCCTTTTCTCATTCCCTTCTTAAGACTGGATCTCATTCAAGAGAGTTAGTTACCTGTGCAGCTACATTGGTTTCTTTATGTCACCTTTTTATTACTCATTGAAATCACTCTCAAGGCTGATTTTTTTTGATGTCTTATTCATATTTCTACCTCTTTAAAAAAACTTTTTTTTTTTAGTTTTAGACTATCTTATTTCTGTGTTTTCTGAAGTTTCAAACTGCTTTTATGTGAATGTATTACTCCATGCAGGATATTCTCGTTTGTGTTATTAACAAACTCTTAAAACAAGTTAGTCACTTACCTTTAAGGCTTTTGAAATGTCCCACTAAAGAGAAAGTTTTATATTTTTAATCATATTAATTCTAAAATAGCAATTTTTATGATTTTGTCTACTTCCTCCCAAAGATGACGTTGTCAGAAAGGTAAGTAAAAATATTATTAAGACGTTGCTTTTCTTTGAATGAAAATTAAGTAAACAAATTTCTCTATCCTTGTAAATTTTACTTCTATGTAATGCTATAATTTGCAATAAGAAAGCACCTTTCATCCAGCCAGATAAATTTTAAGAATTTTTTGAACAATTTAGTACTGCTCTTTTTCTTCTTCTATGCTTATTCAACTCATCCACTCCTTAATTCTAAGAAAATGTATATGCTGCTTCATCTATATAATTATCCGTTTGTCTGTCCATCCATCCATCCATCCATCCATCCATCCATCCATCCATCCATCCATCCATCCACTCATCCATTCATTCATCCCTCCTCCACCTCCCTTCCTCCTTTCCTTCATTCTACATCTATTTATTGTCTACTGTGAGCTTGGCATATCTGGGCAGTGGAGAATACACCAGGAAACAAAACATTCTATTAACTCTTTCTGTTGAAAGTGTTTCCTAGTGTCTGCTCTTTCTTCATTGAGTGATGGTCGCTGTTCCTTCTTAGGGTGGCCTCTTGCACCTTCCATAACTTTAGACTCATATTTGATGTATGATACTGGTCTTGCTGCTTATTTCATCCCTGGCCTCTCACAACGTGTTTTGATTCCCCCTTTTTTCCCTTTCAATTTTTTTTTTTCTTTTTGAATTTCTGCCTCTCTATGGTTTCTACTTGGAAACAACCCATTATCTCTTTGAATAAGCCGGGGCTAGAGAGGCATTTCTTTCACTCTTCTTCCCTGCAGCGGGACCAGCTTGCATTCACAGTATCAAATACCTGGCTTTCACCACAGGTGAAAAGACTAACCTAGCAGAGAGCTGTGCATCAGAGGGATAGATGTTTAGATAATTTAAGGCATGTGGTTCAAAGTTCTGTTTTTTTTTTCTCATTAATTTATATATATCCTCATATCTCTCAAAAGGAACAGCAAGAGTTTTCAGTGCAGCCACAAGAAAATGCATTACCAAATTGGAAGGCCACGAAGGTGAAATTTCAAAGGTAAGTTGCTTTCTCATTTGGAGCAATTTATTTACTGTCAAAAAATAGAGAGTATGTTTAATATAAATAGGTGTGTTGCCACTAAGGTACAAAGGTTCATCCGATTATCTCATTCTTTTTAGAAATCAGTTACCTAAAGACTTTATTTTTAAGTGTATCCTCAAACTCAGCATAATAAATGGTTTTTAAAACCTTTCAAAAACTATAAACAACATTCTCCTCAGCCATCAGCAAAAGATTTACTTAGCTGAAAATACTTACTAAAGCTTCTTAAAAGCTTACAAAGTGCTTTTCCTAGATCTAGTAGACACACAATTTTATATTATGCAAAAAGACATGCCGTGTGGCAAGTATATCAAGTGTTTTCTGCATTAGATGCAATCGAGGAAGTATTTCATGGAAATATTTAACACTCAATAAAGTTTAAAATGACCTATTTTGAAACTCCAAAGCCGTAGCTTAGATTTTTGTATAAACTTCTCCCAAAAGCTTATTCACAGAGCAGGGCTATCCAGTCAGCAATCTGAGGCTTCGTCATGTCCTTGGAAAATTTTGAAGAAGGTTGGGGCTTGATGACTCTCACCACCACCCAGCTCAGACCAGTTCCTTGGTCTCACACCTGAGAGCAGACTTGCTCTGTCCCTATAAAATATTCTCCACGGTTTCATGTCTCTGAAGACTCCATCTGGACTGTCTGTGGACCCACTCTCGGCCACGCTCTCTCCACTGCTGCTCACACACCTGCTGCTGGTGGCTTTGCCAGCCATTCAGGCCTGGTCTCCCAGGCAGTGCAGAGCGCATCCTTTCAATTGGCTGGCAGAAAGCGGGGTGGAGGCGGTGTGAACATGGGAGGCAGGCTGAGGAGAGAGCCCAGGTCATGTTTCCGAGTGTCTGGTTTTGACATGTCTGGTGTGTCTCACTCAACAATTATGCAGCTGTTTTTGTGAGTCTGTGACTATAAAGAGTTCTCGGACTCTGTATTATTGCATTTTATGCTTACGTGATTGACATGTTACTTATTGAATTGCCACTCAGTAATGGCATTTCCATGACGTGCCAAGTGAAGGAAGGGTTCCTTCGTTCGGCAAATGCTTTTTGAGAGCTTCCACTATGATAGGCATTGCTCCTGGCACTGGTGACACAGTGATGAAAAAAAAGATGTGGCTCTGCCTTCATCAAACTTCTGGTCTTGGAGGAGATGGTACAAATCATTGTCATCTGATAATTCAGAGAGGGTTGTAAGCTTAGCACTCAAAATGATGGAGGACTAACAGTTTTCTTTGACTGCTGCTCAGATACTGTTTGATAATGCCTGGCACATCAGAGGCCCTTGGGACATTTATGGAAAGTGTTAGACTTTGAGTAGCAATAGACAGAGAGTCCTCTCCCATAGGCCCGGATGTTCCCTCATTCTGTGGCCCACATTGAAGGAGGACCTGCGTGCTTTTGATTGCACAAAGCTGGGTTGGAGAGGTGGCACCAGGGCTTGGGAAGGAGGAAGCCTGACGTGTGTTCTCATCCACAGCAGGGCCTTGCCTCTGTGTTTGCACAGAGAAAGGCATCACGAGTCTTTGGGAAGCAGCTGGGCGGGAATACCCAAATTATAAGGGTGTCTGGTCTTTATCCAAAGGGGATAGGCAATTAAACCTTCCTGCCTAGGTTTTAATTTGCATGTATTAGTCCCTGTAATACTTTCTCCCATTGTGAAAGAACTTTTCCATGTAATAATAATATCAGACTGGGAAGGTGACAAGTGCTTAGTAATGTCCTGATTAAATTAAAAACATATTGGGCATCGTTACACGAACCCGTGATGGTTTTTTCTCTTTTTTGTAGATTTCTTTCAACCCCCAAGGGAACCGTCTTCTAACGGGCAGCTCTGACAAAACGGCGAGAATCTGGGATGTTCAGACTGGTCAATGCCTCCAGGTGCTTGAAGGGCACACCGATGAAATCTTTTCGTGTGCTTTTAACTACAACGGCAACATAATCATTACAGGTAGGGGAGAAAGACGCACCCTAGACTTGGTTCCCCTTTGAAATTGGCCCAGTTCCCAAGCTGAATACCAAAAGACGTTCACATCTGTCCCCTGCCCCTCTCCCAAGGCCCATGGGTCATCTTGGTGGGTTCGATATCTTCTATTTAGTTGTATCTGCATTGCAGAACCAGGGAAGTAAGCTCAACCACTGATCATAATGCTCCGTGAATTCTGAATTTTCCCCTAGACAAAGTAAGAATTCTGCAGCCTGCTTTGCTGGTTACTGCATTTCCCCAGGCATCGTGCGTTCGATGGTTAATATTTAGCTGATGTCAGTTAAGTGTTGGTGACGAAAACAAGTCAGGACCCCGGTTCTCCACAGTTGAGTTTATTACCTATTAGAGATTCATTCTTTAAATTATGGTTTTTGTTTGTTTGTTTGTTTTTGTTTTTTTTTTTTCCCTTTGGATGTCCCTTACTAACATACTGAAATTTAGGGAAGAAAACATGTATTGAGCATTTTTCAATCTTTAACAGTTTAATTGTGGATGAATCGTATTAGCCACATTTTAAAAAATAAGACCTGGGTTGAGACTAGGTTAATTTAGATTACAGAAATGGGAGAAAAATGAGGAGAATATAGTACAATCTTAGTGTGGTGTCTATGGAGGAGGCCTTGGCAGGGGATGGGTGCCACAACAGCATGTGACTGGGACGACTAAGAGGGCATGGGAGACCCAGTGTGCCTAACTCTCAGTGATTCCCGTTGTGCTGAGTAAATGAAAACATTTGCTTAACAGGTTTAATACGTTCAAAGTTAAATGTGCAAGGCTGGTTCTGTGTACTGGCTGCTTAGCCTCATGGTCACATAGCTTCAGGGATGCTGAGAATAATCTCCCACTTTTTCCTAAAAAAAGTCCTCTTTCTACATAATTATGGATAAATTTTAAAATTACAGATTCTTCGGGTTTATGGTTTTCAAGCATTACTAAAGTGTAGCTACTCCTAAAACAATGCCATAATAAGCCACACTTTGCTTTTTTTTTTTCTTTGTGGACACAATGTCATATTCTTTCCTACAATAGGGGACGAGGTGGGAGGTAGTGATAGAAGGCACAGGATGCTCCTGCAGGAAGCTGCTGCCGAGTAGGGAAGAGGGATGCGGACTAGTCGGGCAGAGGACCAGCCTTTCCTAGTGCATGTCTTTCATGTGAAGCCAGCCGTGCGACACCTGTCCCCTCAACCAGTTTTCACGAAGACCCTGAAGAGCTTAGGGAAGGAGTATTAATTGTCCGTGCTTTGTTTTAGTGCTGGCCCTTAAATTCCTGAGCTCTTTTAAGATATTATTAATGCGCTTAGTGTATCCCAAAGCCTCAAGTTGCAGTTTTTATAGGCCTTGGACCGATGTTATGTGCCTGGCCTCTGAAGCGAGCCACACTAGGGCCATCATTACCACAGACAGAAAGGGGATGATGACCCTCAGGGAGGGGCACTTCATGTTTGCTCTGGAAGAGTATCTGTCACAGCAGTGGGGAATGGGGGGAGAATGCTAGTTTCATATATCGACTGATGATGAGAAAAATCTATTGACATTTTGATATATTTCAAGGTGGAATATGATGTCTGCTCATTAGCTAACTCCTAGACCCGATGTTCAAGTTCACTGTATTTCCACCTGCTGGCAATGACTGAGGAGAGGGCAGAGGGAATAAGCAGAGGGGGGGATGGGATGGCTGATGTGGTTGCCATCTCAGGCCCTCTTCAATTCTACAATGCCACGAGTCATGCCAGTATGAGTAGCTCATGAACGTGCCCAATTTAGGACTAACAGATATTGTGCAAAACAAAAACAAACAAACAAAAAGATTTCCACTCAAAAAACATGTGTGAGGTGAGTGGCCTCAGGGGCTTTAAAGCTGAGCCCTGAGAATCTAGCACATTTGGCACATTGATGATTATTGATGACCGGAAAATGACAACTTGTAGAAAGAGAGAGGGAATAAAATAAAAAAAAAATAACTTTACAAAATTTGTCCCAATAGGCAGCAAGGATAATACCTGTAGGATATGGCGTTGACTGAAGAAAGCCAGTCAGTATGAGAACTTGGCTGCCGACGGGAACAAGACCAGGAGCGTCGCAGAGAACATGCAAGCTATTTTGATATTTCATAAGTTTTCTCTTTTTTCACAAATCAACTATTTGCACACTGTCCTTAGCTTCACAGATATGACCATTAAAACTGATGAAGTTATATCATTTTGTGATATTATTTGATGGAGATGACAGGAAGCAGCATAACGTTTGGCAAATGGTGCTGGTTATTTCTATTTTGTTTTATTTCCTAAAAGCATCACGAGATTGATAAAATCAGAGTAATTTAGCAATAATTCTCCTAGATTCTACTTTGAAAGGTATTATTATTTTTGCTGAATAAAGTTTTTGGATTTTTGGAGAAAATTCTTTATGAATTATACATCTATGTTTATATTACATGGTTTTATGGGAACATGTACGTTAGGAATTTGATTAGAAGTTTTACTACTTAGTTATTTTACTTTTTGTAGCTAAGAATGAGAAAACCAATTTTGGAAGAGAAACTTGATCTTTCTTCTCTCATATTCAAGAATATGTCTCCCCCCCTCCCCCAAATATTGAAGAGCTACACTGAGTAAAATTGGGGCATTGTATATAGGGAAAATAAAATGGATCTCATTTAATAGCAAATGTATTTTAGATTCCTAGTGGGCTGAAAAAATGTAAGCAAGTTTATCTAGAAAGAAAAGTTAAATGGAATAGACATTTGGACTTTGAATTTAAAAATCTGGATAGAAAACAATTGAGATATCAGGGAAAATCCTCAAACACCAACCAGATTGCAGCTGAAATACTAAAAAAAAATGCTTTTTAAAAACAGATCTATATAGAAGTATAAAAGTTCAATGTAAAAGTGCCACAAAATGCATGTGAAAAATTAATGTTAAAAGATAAAGCACAAGATAAAACCAGCAATGCCTGAATCCAGAGCAATTGAACACATGAGTATTTTTATAGAATTATTTTTTTAAATAATAAAAATAGTAGTTAATGTAGCTATTTATCCTGCACCAGTCATTGCCCAACCACGAATATAAATGATCTTATTTGGTCCTCCTAGCAACTGTAACTAAGCAGATAAGAGTCCCAGTTTTCAAAGGAGGAAGGTGAGTCACAGGGAAGTTAAATAATTTACCCGGAGCGTCCAGACCTTAGGTGGGGAAGCTGGTTTTGAACTCAGAGGCTGCATTCCGTTACACAACGTTCTTGAGTGAACAAGACTTAATTATGGGAGGAGAGTATCAGATCTACCAGTAGGAAGGTTTGGGGTGAAAATCACCTCTCAGATTACCTATGGGTGTCTAGCTCTCAAGAAGAGAAAACAAAATCAAAAGAAACAAAACCGGGGCAGCTGCTGGGAGGAGGAAGTTCAGAGTTGGCGAAGTCGAGGAGAGCTTGGATGAGAGGAAACTGGGCCAACATTTAGCTACTTCTTTTAAAACTCTAAAGCAGCGCTGAACACTGACTCCTCTAATTCTCTGATGACTTTAGGAGAAGTGGCGATACCATTTTGTCCGGTCTCACAAAAAAGTGAGCCAGTGCATGGTTGTGGAGATCACCCTGCTTCTTACAGACCAATTTAGATGTAGAGTGTCTTTGGCCACAAATGGCTTTCTCTAATTTTTACATATTGAGGGATTCTCTTTTTATAGAATATGTATGAGTTGTATAGATATCCCAACCTACTTAAAAAAAATAAGTGTTAAAATATTTAAGATCATAAGAAATGCTAGCTAGTACTGTTTTGTCTCAGTCTATGGAGAGAGATGCTATTGGCTGAGAACCCAGGATGCAGACCCCTGGGACTACTGGGGTGGTCCTCAAGGACATTCCCCCACCCAGAATCCATGTTATGGCTGGACTGGCGCTCGTGTTTCTTAAAGATTGTAGGACACCTCAAAAGCAACCATCAGGGAATCTGGGGGAAAAAAGTGTTTATTACCCATAAGTCCTGGAGAGCACAGAGCAACTCCAAGGGCCACACAGCAGGCCATGAGTAGAGAGAGGAAGGGAGTGTGAACCTGGGCTTCTGTCTTTGTGAAGAGTTGAGGATGGGGTGCCTGGCGTTTTGTGGGTTCACTCTTTCTTGGTAAATTTAGAACATAAGAGTGAGAATTAGTGTGCAGGAGGTGAAAAGTGGGGTTACTCAGAAGGTTAGTGATCCAGGTCAGGCAGGGTTTTGTTAAAGGTCCATCATGGGTGGGAGAGGCCTGGCTCTTTATCTAGTTTAGGGAGTAGCTGTTTCATGAAGCTGGTAATATGTTGATTCAAGATGGATGATGTCTGAAATGCATGCCTGGCTAGGCCGTCGAAAGCTTACTGGCAGGTATTTTTATTACATAAAAAAAGAGTATTGTCAGGCACTTACACTGCATATACCCTCTTAGTTTTCGTCTGGAGTGTGTATAGCGTCAGGTTGCCTGGATGTAAATTCTGATTTCAGCTGTTAATTGTTGGGCAGGTTACCTCACTGCTCTGTCTCAGTTTTCTCATCTGGAAAGTGGTGATGATTACATTTTTTTTGTTTGTTTGGAGGATTAGGAATACCTGGCACATCATAAGCATGGTGATAAATGTTTGCTGCTGTGTGTAGGATCAATAACTTAAACATCATCTTTAAAGAAACCTGTTTCATGTATAAACACATTTTCTAGGAGGGAACTCAGTGTTATTTACTCAGAAATCATAGTTGAAATATAACTCATTTATGTATTATAGGTATCTCAGAGAGAATTGTAAATCAAATGATTATCAATTAAATTAAAATTTAAGCATCTTGGGAAAATGGTCCTATTAAAGGGTCTCTGTGGAATGAAAGAACTGAGATGTGAGGAGATCATTCACATAGACGATTATGGTCTAATCCACCTTTATATATTTAGACTTCATATAGGATTTTATAAAAGTGAATCATCCTCATAAAAATGAAATATTTTTTCTAATAACTCATATTTTAAAGTACAATAGCTCATTTGTTCTCAGGTCATAATACTCGATTTCAAGACAAAATAAGTGCTTTTTAAAGTAAATGTTTTTTTCTTTTTATTTTCTAGTTTTTCATTTTAGTTAGTATTCCTAGTGCTTTGACAAGCTATCTATGTAAATCTTACATTGCGATTTAAAAACACATCAGCCATCTTTTAATTTAACTCTAATGTTTTATTTATTAAATAAATTATTATCTTATGGTTTTTCCACTGCTGGTGTTACTCTTCAAACAGTATAAATTTTTGTGTCTCCAAAGGGGTGAAATTTGAAGTAAAAAAAAAGCTATTCAGATATTTAAAGAAATGTTCCTTTTCAAATACAAAGAATTATAAACAAACTCAAAATATCTACAGTCATTTTAGTTATCTCACCAAGACTGTGTAGGTTTCATTTAATTCAGCTTTACTATTATCTAGCTTAGGATGGTTTGGGCTGCAAGAAACAAAATACACAATGAAAACAAGATCAGTTTCAAGTTAGTTATTCAGTAATTCCAAGACCCAGGTTTTGGTGGCTTTCCCTCTGCCATCCTTATTGGCACCTGTCCTGTGTATTATTCCTAGCTGCGAGATGGCTGGCACAGTTTTCTTTAGTTTAAATGTCTTGTCATCTCTTTTCATCTCATCAAGTCCAGAAGAAAACAGATTACCTTCCCTATTTTTTTCTGTTTGCCCTATCATCTCAGCAGTTCTAGTCCTGTGAACAGTGGAATCGTCTATTGCTTTTTAAAAAATCTTTATTTTCTGTGCTTACCCAAATCATAAGCACTTTCCCCAATTAAAAAACAAACCCTAGCTATCCAGTCTTATCCAGTCTTAGCCATTTTAATCTGTAATCTCATTACCCATGCTCCCCCACCCTAACACACACACACACACACACACACACACACACACACACACACTCACTCACACACGAAACTGAAACAATCTTCCAGTTAATTGTTTTGACTTTCTTTTTATACTATGAGATTCTTTTTCATCTTAAAAAAAATCTCCAAATATTTGTATATTTTACAGTTTAGTTTTTTTTTTTTTTGCTTAAATCTGTTCACTTATTAAGAAGCATGAAGTAGGAATTAGTAAGGCCTTAATTTAAAGCTGATGAAACATGCTTAGTAGAGAGAGAGTGTCTTGCTCAAGATTGTTTTGGACTTAACCTAGAAAGGCTGAAGGGCTGTGTCCTACAAATAACCCAAAGAATGGTGATGTGCTGCCTATAAGTTCCTCTCTCTTTCTCTCCCTCTCTCCTTCCTTCCTTCCTTCCTTCCTTCCTTCCTTCCTTCCTTCCTTCCTTCCTTCCTTCCTTCCTTCCATTCTCTTTTTATCTTATGGTTAGTGTTTGTTCTAACTACTGGTATGTGTGGTTTTAAAAAATTAGATTTCTTTTGAATCCTTTTAATATATTTAAAAAAAAAAAAACAAAGCATGGTGATTATTTTAGCTAGTAGGAGTTTGAGTTTGAATCTTTATTATGGATACAATTATTTAGTAATTCATTTCTGACACTGGGTGTTTCTTGAATGGTTGTCATTTATTACAAAGGATTGCATTTTTAAGTGCAGTTTGTTGAATCCAAAGTAGTAATTTTTGACATATTGATACAATAAACCTGGTGGCAGATTATGATTCAGATATGTATTTTTTCTGTCCTTCAAATTAGAATGACTTTTTAAGGCCTTAATTTAAAGCTGATGAAACATGCTTTTAAATATGGGCCAGGTCTACCTATACAGTAAAAGCAAGATAGATAGAGTCTCCCACAGAAAACTTTCCTCGCCACAGCCGTACTCATTCTGAGAAAGTCCCCAGTGCTGATTAGATTAGATTATGTTTGGTTATTGCTTCATTCCTGAGTATCAAAACCTACTCTCTGCTACTTGACAAGTTCCATCTTATGTTGTTGTTATTTTTGATTTAAAAGCAATATTGAAGTACCTCAAAATTGCCATATGATCTGGCAATTCTGCTCCCAGGTATATAAGAACTGGAAACTGGGACTCAAGCATAGTTCACTCATGTTCACAATGGCGTTATTCAGAACAGCTTGAATGTCCACCAATGGTTGCATAAATTTAAAAAATGTGATATACTATTTAGCCATAAACATAAATGAAATACGGATGCATGGCTACTATAGGCATGAACCTTTAAAGCATTATGCTAAGTGAAAGAAGCCAGTCACGAAAGGTCAGCTATTGTTTGATTCTATTTATATGAGATATCCAGGATAGGAAAACACATAGAGAAATTACACTGCTTTTAGCTAAAATGGAATGCAGATTGGTGGTCTCCAAAGACTAAGAAGATGGGGGGAAGGGGGAACAACAGCCTAATGAGCACAGGATTTTATTTGCGGAGGGGGCATGAAATTATCTTGGCAGGTGTCAGTGTTTATATTTTGGCAGAAACAGTATTGCTTCTTATAGCTAAAAATGAAGAGCATAGAGAGGAAACTTTATCCTATATCCTTTACAATCAGGGTAATGTGAGGATATATAACAAATGCTTAGTGGTATAGCTCAAAGCTTGAGATCATCTTGGCATATCTGGGGCAAATGACATATCTCATTAATTCTGATGCTCTGTAGGGACATTCTTCTCTCTATTTATGAGAACACAGACCCGTACAAAAGGGCTAGTTCTATTTTTCTCTATAGATTCCTCTACTGGAAACTATGTTATAATTATTTATTTCATAATGACCCAATCTATCAGGAATCAAGCGTTCAATTTTATCTTTTAATAGTGATACTTGATCAGACTGTAACATGGATTTCTTTTTATGTTTTAATAAAGTTTGTTGTAATTGCAGTGGGTTAAGAGTCTAAGAATTCTGAGTACTTTGGATTTTTAGTGTTTTAACATGACTGGAAATCAAAAGGGTCAAACTGATTTGTGTTCCGTTATTAAAGACAAAAGTAAGTCTGAGACCAGATTGCTAAAGACTGTTTATAAAACCGCACAGGGAAATCACCTGCTGTCACTTTCATTTCAGCAGGTGTTCAAGGTTTTAAAGGCAATTCTGTTTTATAGAGTAAAATCACAAAATACGGAGATCGTCTCTGATTGACAAGTGTTCCGTTCAGGTGGGAGATTTAGAAATGGAGTGACTTTCTAACTGGCAGCCCTTGTTTAGCAGCAAAGGGCCAACAAAAGTTTGGGCACATATCAAAATAAGGATTGTTTAGTATTGTGAGTGGACAGTTTTCCATGGTAGCCATTTCCTGGAACAACTGGGTGTCAGTGGGTGTTTTGTGGCCAGGAAGCTGTCATAGGGGTCCTTATTTGTGAGAGAGTGTGGCTGCCATGACAGCCATGCATGAGTGACAGAATTTTGGCTATTAAAAATATGGACCCAGGAATCAGAATATCTGTTTTAATATCCTGCTCAACCACTTTTAAGATGTGGGACCTTGAGAATTCAAACACTCCTTGCCTCACTTTTCTCATCTGTAATATGGGACTAATAACAGTATGGGGGAGTTTGTGATTAAATAAGTTTATAGATACATAAAAAGCCTGATACATTTTTAGACATTCAATTAATAGGTAGTATTATTTTAGACATTCAATTAATAGGTAGTATTAATAGGTAGTATTATTAATAGGTAGGCATTCCTTCAATGATTTAAAGAATTTAAGACTTGAAAAAGAATTTGTACATTCAAGGCATTTTTTTTCATTAATTACTGTGGTATGGGGCATCCTTGCAATAGATATGAAAACCTTCAAATTTACCTTCTCCTAGGAAACCCAAAGAGAGCAAAATAAATGCAGTGAAGGGTTTCAGTGCTCATCTCTTGTGAATTCTTATGGAATTAGCCATGTGAATAAGGTGGTAGTTCAATTTAATAAACATGTAGTTGGTCATGGCTTTGAATCAGTTTGGATTTTCAGGATTACCTCCCCCCCACCCTTTGCAAAGCTGTGAACTTCTAGAGGTTATTATACTGAGTGAAATAAGTCAGACAAAGATAAATACCATATGCTTTCACTTATATGCAGAATCTAAGGAACAAAAAAAGAACAAACTAATCAAAAACAGACTCGCCAATATAAAGGACAATCTGGTGATTGCCAGAAGGGAGGGGAAAGGAAGGGCTTGGAGAAAGTGGTGAAGGGTTAAAGAAGTACAAATTAATAGTTGATAGATGGTCACAGGGATGTGCAACACAGCACAGGGGATGCAGTCAGCAGTAGTAGCTCTGTATAGAGCCAGAAGGAAGACAGAGTAGTCAGGGGGATTATTTCATAAACTATATAAATGTCTAACTAGTGTACTATATACTTGAAACTAATAAAATAAAAATTTAAAAATATCTTAAAGGTGGAACTATTCCCCAGGATAACCTGGTGGGTCTATTAAAATTTCAGTGTTTCATACATATTGGAGAAGTTGACAAATGCCCACAGATTTGAATTTTAATTACTCATGGTGTCAAAGAAGCCAAAGTCCCTTTTGTAAAAATGATCACAGATACACTGCTTGTTGGCTTCTGCAGTGTGTTGATCTGCACATAGCATTTTCAGTGTGGGGTTATACCAAATGTGTGAAGATCTTTAGAGGTATGGTTCCTGGTTTAGTATTTTTCTTCATTTATAAGCTCTGTTATTTGCTGGTATACCTCAGACACACACTCTTGTCTTTAATTATGTAGACAGCAATTCAAGGGGGAAGGCCTGAATTTCTGCTCAATTTAGATGTGGCTTTTCCCTATTTTTCCAGATGAGTGCATATTCCTGGAGTGGAGGATGATGCTGGGCAAGGGGAGACTTGTTTTCTAGGTGTGCCTGAGGCAAAGGGACAGGTACAGGCTTTTTCTAGGCCAGAAGATCTCCAACAGGAACTAGAGCAAGAGTTTCAGTTACTGACTCTTGGATTATTACCATGAGCAAGTCATTAGGTTGCATCATATGAAAATGATAATTTTGACAAATTTTAATCTACAAAAACTAATTGTATATGGTTTAATGTGATATATTGCTGTATATGTGCAAGGTGAGAGATTTTCTGTCCAGGCTTGTCCTCAAACATTACAGACGGGTCTTTTTCAGATAGCAGGACATAAACAAAAGCTGATGATCTCATAGTTTACTACATGATCCTGAGAGAGAAAACCCACTTAATATGGTGCATAACAAAGAGCTTGATCTTAGGAGCAAGACAGTTCTCAACACGTCATCCTATTGTTATGAATAAATCATTTAGCCTTTCTGAGTTTGTTTCCCAAAATCTATAAAACAAAAATATCATGATAGAATGAAATGGGATAATTGATAATCCACATGAAGAAAAACTAGCTCAAGGCCTGTGGTGTCACTTGCAGTCAATGTGTTCTTGACCTTCCATTTCTCCACTGAGAATGTGCTATTTCACGGTTGGGATCAGAACTATCTAGTGTGATGGAAGAGACAATCTTGCATGAATGGCTCTTCTTGATGAGAGCAAGGGCAGCTGCTTCGTCTTTTTAAAGGCCCTCCGCCCACGTTGCAGCACAGAGCCTTCCCTTCTCAGATGTGCTTCTCTCAGCCACTCACTCAGGTTTTAGTGTCTCCCTTGGGAAAAGCAGGTGGCCTATGCTTAGAATAGCATCAGCTACTTTCTTAAGTATTTGAGCTAATGCTCAATTCTAATTTAGCACTCATAAAATTGTTTTTAAGCACTGGTTATATATAAACACTTTGTTTCAGACAACCTTTTAAATATATGCAAGTTATTTTTAGATTTAGTTTGAAGGAGGAAGATAGAAATAGAAGAATATATATATATATATATATATAATCTAAAAGCAAGTGTCTAGAGAGAAGTCAGTTACAGAAAAATATACATTCTATATTATAGGTAATTTATTAGTAAATGAATCATCGGGTTTTACCTTTAATTTTAAACAGAGGTGAGGATGTCATATCAGGCATTCATATAATCCACTGTCTAAAGAAGTTCAAATTTCCTGTTCTTATGGTGAAAGGCATCCGTGAGCTGACCCTAATTTCTGGTCTAATCTTTCTTGTTCCCCTACATTCTATGTATTACAGGCTAAATCGTGTCTTCCCCAAATTCATAAATTGAAGTCCTAATCTACTTTAGAATGTAATCAGGATGTAATCTCAAAATCACATCTGGAGGGAAGCTTTTTAGAGAAGTGATTAACTTAAGGGCTTGGGGGTGATTCCTAATCCAATCTGACTCTAGTCCAAAAGAGAAATTTGGACACAGAAAGAGACACCAGGTATGCACATGCACAGAGACAAGAAGACACAGCAAGAAGACAGTCATTTGCCAACCAAGGGGAGAAGAAACCACTGTGTCGATAGTTCGATCTTGGACTTCCAGCCTCCAGAGCTGTGGGAAATAAATTTCTGTTGCTTAAGCCACCTCATCTGCATCTGGAGTGTTTGTGGTGGCAGCCCCAGCAGGCTGAGAAAGCACATAACCAGACCAGGTCCTTGGGTCTCAGTTATGTGTCAGGCTTCTTTCCCTTCTCTGTGGTTTTTCTTTTACTTACGTTCTCAGTTCATTTGAGCTACCATAACAAAATACCATAGACTGAAGGCTTCTAAACAATAGAAACATAGTTCTCTCAGTTCCATAGGCTGGGAAGTTCAAGATCAAAGTTCCAGCAGATTCGGGTCTAATGAGAGCCCAGTTCCTGGCTCGTCGGTAGCTCTTTTCTTGCTGTGTCTTCACATGGCAGAAGGGAAAAGCTCTGGGGTCTCTCATGACCTAATCACCTCCCACAGGCCCCACCACCTAATATTATCAAATTGGAGGGGGGTAGTTTTTAACATATGAATTTTGAAGGAACACAAACTTTAATTTATAGCACCTTCACACCCCAAATTTTCTTTCCTGTATCCTTCCATGATGTGACTGAGGATGCCATTTTCAGTCTTTGTCCTTGTGCTTACCCAATCTCCATTCTTCAACCTCAGCTCATTGCAAATCTTCCCTGATCTCTATGGCTGGAATCCATGCTCAATGCCATAGCATTTAATGTGCCTCATGACTCACCCTTTGTATTGGTGTTTACTATCCCAGCTATTCATTTATTCATTCATTCATTTGACAAGTTTTTATCGGTGCCTGCTATGGACCAGGCTGTTGCTAGGTTCTGCAATTCATAATGAATAACACAGTTAAATGGCATCTGGGGAGTGTATTATTCTTGCAAGTTTCAACCACAGGAACTCTGTAGGAGATATATGAAAAAATTTATTGCAAAGAATTGGCTCATGGGATTGTGGGGGCTGGTGAGGCAAGCCTGAAATCCTTAGGGCAGGCTGTCAGCACCAGCATGGTGAGAACCTCAGGGCCAGGATGAAGCTGCTGACTACAGGTAGAATTAAACCTTCTTCTGAGAGGCCTCTGTCCTGCTCTTAGGGTTTTTAACTCACTAAATGCAGCCCATTTAGATTATTTAAGATATGATTCATTACTTAAAGTCAACTAATTAGGGGCTTTAATCACCTCTATAAAATATCATCCCAGCACCTACTACTTACTGTTTTATTAAAGGCTGACTGGGGGTGGTAGCCTAGCCAAGTTGACATAAAACTGACCATCATGAAGAAGAACATTAAACAAACCATTCAAAAATATAATGATGAATTTAAGGAAGTAGAAAAATATATTTTCCTTTGTTTCACTGGAAGGTTGGAGTTTAATTTAATGTTTAATTTTAAAACTGAACTTAAAAGAGTTAACTGATTCCAAGAGCTTAATGCAATGATCAAAAAAGTGTCAAATTAGATATTTTTGAAAAATACCAATGCTTAGCCCTTACTCTGGACCATTTAAATCAATCTCTGGAAGTTAGGGCCCTGGACACTGATTTCAAAAATATTTATCCACTGATTCTACTGTGTAGACAGAATTGAGGACAATCACTTTAAATGGATTTGAATTTTCTAGTTGTCCTGTTGAAAAGATGTTTTGGTATTGATGTGATCTTTTACCATCTTGGAATTAAATTCTTATATGTTAGAAATAAATAATTATTCTAGTTTTTTAAAAAATGGGTGCTTATTAAAGCCACTACCATACTTGAAGTCACAGTAATCCTACTGAGGGCAGCTGCCATGCACTTAGTTATCAATCAGGATGGGTGAAGTTATGCTACAATTAAAAAAGAAACTTCAATTCTCAGGAGATTGATAAAACAAAAATTTATTAGACAAAGTCAGCAATGTGTATAAATGACTCTCTAGGGCAGCTATTCTCTCTGGATGAATTTGGTGAATTCACATCCCATGTATTCTTCACTCTTGTGTGTGTGTATTGTGCACGCGTGTGTGCATAGTGGACACAGTTCTTGCCTCTGGGAAGGTGCTTCTCAGCTCATTAGCTCTGCAGGGCTACAGCTCTGCAGATCTGCGACTCCTGGGAGTAAGTAGAACAGCAGCACTGGGACGCCCATGTCTGTAAGTCATGACTGGTGAGATCCCAACCACAATGACAGCATCAGTAAAAAGGCGCTCCCTTAATACCACAGACACCCCAACTGCTCGCTGACCCTCACCTCTTTAGATTTACCTCTTTTAGTCCCAATAAATAGGCAAAGGTACCTTCCCGAGTTTACCCTGTTCCAAAGTCTGATTGCCATGAACCTGGCCAAGTTCTGTGTATGACCAGAAATACAGTTCCTGATCCACTTTCCTGGTCAGATAAACACCAGCATGGTCCCCAGCAAGACCCAGATTTGCACAGCTTGGAGGCTTGACTGGGAAAGGGAAGACAGGCTGCCCTAGGTCAGGGCCTCTCAAGAATCTTAGCAGCGCCCCTGAGCCTCTGCATTTCCCAGCCCCAGCTGTGTCAGGTATTGTCACCTCGTAAGGGAGGTTCATTAACAGAGACCTGCAGAGAGTGAACTTTCCATGAACCCTCCCTTCAGGGCAAATGAGAATGAGAACCTTTTTATAGCAGGGTGGCAATGAGGACAGGCACATCCTAATTCAGATGCTAAATTTTCATGGTAAATTCTTGATCTTTATTTAGAATGTTTAAAATTTCCAGTTGGAAAACTAGATCCACCTATCTAAATTGTCCTCAACATATCAGCAAGTTGTCTAATAACTAAGCTGAGTACAAATAATTATGTTCCTTTCATGGTCACACCCACGTGGATAGATGGTTCATCTTCGTTGCGAGAAGTGATTCAACTTAAGCTGAAGCATCTGTTTCAAAATTATATTTGTTCAGGTTAAGTAAATCATGAACGCTTGTGTCAATTTTATATTAATATTATCAAATTAATAAATAAAATTAAAACTTTATTATTTTAGTCACACTAACCACATTCCAAGGAGTCAATGGCCATATGTGACTAGCAGCTCCCCCATTGGATAATACAGGTATAGAAGATGTCATTTCTGAATAGTGCACCAGATGGCCATATAGCAGTTACTCTTTAGCCAAGGTCAGGGCAGTTACTGATACTGACTTTTCCTCTACCTGGCTTGTCAGTCTCATATTTTACGACATTGACTTATTGACTGTAATTCGGCTCGAGCCATGGAATGTCCAGCCTCCTGGTAGTCCAAGGCCTTGCACGTATTGCTTGATGTCTTTTTTTTTGTGGGAAATAGTTAAATATTTGTTCGATGGTTACTAATTACATCTGCTACCTATTTGAATCTTAACTCATTTCACTTTAAATGCAGTTTTTAAACATATTTTCAGAAAAGAAAGGTTGAAGCACTCATTCACTCTTCCAGGTTGCTGTATGAACTTGATAATACTCTTGTACAAATTTAGCTTTGCCATTTTTGAAATGGTACCACCTAAAAGCAAATTGAGTCAACACCAATGAAGCATTCTAGGCAATATTTGAACTTGAGGCTCCTGACTTTTGTGTTTTTGGCCTCAGTTCTTGTCTTTTCCAACTCTAAAATTTTGTGACAATTATTTTGGAAATAAATCAAAGGGCAGTTTAGTGTAAACTCAAAGGAATTTCCAGTTTGGGGTGCCTTGTTTTCTTTTGAGTGCCTATCTTGACAAATGTAAAGGTTTGATTTTAAACATAATTTTTATATTAACTTTATATCAAAAGCTCAGTGACAAATGTATTACCATGTAGAAATGCATTTCTTGAGGGAAGCTGTCCTTAATTACTTTAGCAATTTCTTTTGATAAATCTTTAGCTACTTGCGTATATTATTAAGAAATCAATCAGTAGAAAAGATAATTTTATCTGGGTTGATGTCTTTAGCTTTTAAAGAAAAAAGATGAATAACAAGATTTTTGGACACAGCCTGGTATAACCAATGGGCTGTGACAGAGCCCTGCTGGAAAATTATTCTCCTGTGCTTGGGGCTTCTGATAAAAGTCTCCAGTTTAAGCAATGGATTCATGTACTGTCTATGCTTCTGCCATACTTCTGCATGGGCCATTTTATATCGAGCTAGCATTTCTTTATAGGAAACAGCAAACTTGTATGCACAGATATACATACACATGCAGTCAACCACTTCATATAATAATAAAATTGAACATAAATGAGAAAGAGAGATATCACTGACTACAATAAAAGAGAAGAAAAGAAGGTAAAAAGAACTACAGTCTTTCACTCCTACAGTAGAAGTCATTTGCCATGACTAGTCTTTGAGTATTATAATTATTGGTATACAAGAATGCTTTTCCTGGAGAGCAGGGACCTTGTGCTTAGTTCTGATACTTCCAGATGCCTGGGAACAGTGATACTTAAGTGTTTCACTAATAAAGTAGCATTCAAGTTAAATCTGTCAGGCATCCGAGTCCATTGTCAAAGGATTAAGCTATTCTTACAGTGCCCTTAAAAGACATTTTATGTGGGGTTGTAAGAGTTAACACATTTATACCCCTTTTGCTTGGACCTAATAATCTTTAGACCAATCACAACTTCTATTTTATTACCAGAAGAGGATCTTCAAATGGCATGCTTCAACTCTACTGTATTTTCCTCCTTTACTGAAATAGCTGATAAGAGTTAAAACTACTAGTATCCAGATACCCCTATATAGGCCACCCTGCTGTTTTCCATGAAAGAAAATATATTTACAGATGAAAAATGCCAAGGGGCTTGGGGCATTTTAGGGATTGCTAAAATGCCCACCACCTGGCAAAAACCTCTTCAAATCAACATAACAGATCTATCAAATCCATGTTTTCCTGCAAGATAAGCTCTTTGTCCTACTAACCTGCTTCTCCCTTATGGAAATTCTAGAACTCTTAATGTTTGCATAATCAATTGAGTATCTATTATAAAATATATATTTTCCCCAAGCCCACATTAGCAATTTTCATTATAAAAAATAAATACTTTGCGTTCAGAGTTTCATCAGTTGAGGGAGTTTTGAGAGGCTGAATTGAAAGTGTGCTTTTCAGTATTTAAAGTGGATTGTGATTTTAAACTTACCATGTTGATGTTGGATAATTATTTCCAGGGAGGCTGGATGAATACCAGCATGTGGTACTGCTGAGATAAATTAATATACAATTATTCTAGGAAGATCTGCTTTGAGAATTATGTTTTCACAAGTTATTATTACTAAATATGTCTGAATTGGTCAGAGTAAGAAGATAGAGGAAAATTATATTCATATTTTGTCATTTATGTCTTCTCTAAAGAATAAAACTTTTGATAAATTATGCTTACTACATTTATATTGAAAAGAATTTGAGAATGACCTACTTTGAGGATATGGGAAGATCATCTCTTCTCTTGGTTATTAAATAAGAACAAAATTTATTAGTTAATTATCTCAAGTCTGTTTGCCTCAGCTTTGCAATGATGTGACAAGATAAATCATTGCTCCTTGCATGGTGCATTGGTTTTTTAAAAGTGGCGTAAAGAGAAGAGGACTTACATTTCCATTGCTTTGATTTTTTATGCATTAGCAATGTTGATTTTCAGAGCAGCTCTTGTCCAAGTAGTTCAGATTTTCTGTTACCTCTATCCTAACTGGATAAAACAGTGACTTGGGATTTAGATATATTTTTTAAGTTGTTGACAGTGGGGAAAGGGAAAAAGTAAAGACCTTTACATTTATCATTAAACATCTAGATGCGGCAAGTGATTTATAATTGTTGTCACTTTTAAACTTCACAAAATCCCTGGAATTCAAGAAGCTCAGTAAGTGACCCAAAGTGACCCAGTTAGTGATGACAGAGCAGGAATTTGAACCTTAAAGTTCAGTTTGAAAATCTTGCAACTTTCTAATTCACCTTGCTACTTCTATCAGTTATGAATTACTCTTCACTTTGGAAGTTATGGTCTCTAGATACTAAAAAAGTATAAGATATACATATGAAGCTCACACATTTTTGAGATGTGTATATATATGTATATAATACACATATATACTTATTTATTTTGTATGTATTAATAGTAATTGCTCTAATTTCACTACATTTTTATCTTCATTTGTGTCCCAAAGGACTTCTATTTAAAGTCTCTCCTAATTATTTCTGGGAGTCCCTGAAAGTGTGTCTTGTCAGCTCAAAATGTATTTATGGTATTTTGTTTTGGGACCACCTACTCTGCAAGTTATTCATTTAAAAAGTGCTTCTAAATGCCTACGTGGTACCAGTTACTGGGGATGGGTCAAATGCTGGTTTCTCAGAGCTTCTAGAGCTGCAAGCAGGGATCATGATGAGTGGCCTTCTGCTTACACCTCAACGTCTCACATCATTCCCCGTGGAAACAGTTTCATTAACTTTATCTGCATAGTCACCCTCCACAGAACTTAAACACCCATTTTATGATAGGTAGTGTGTTGGGTGAGGGGGTGGTATCATACTATCCTCTATGTTATCTTTCTCAGTCTACCTGATAAACCTCTCACTCCTTGCCAATCATCTCCATTGAGACCTTACCACTGCGACAGGCACTTTCAGGCATGTCTTAATACCTTTGGTATCTGTGTATCTAAATATTATTAAAAAAAGGTTGAAACACGTTTGATTTTAGATAATACGTGGTTTAAAAATATACTTGACATGTGTTCTATCATAAGTTTTAATTTTCCTAACTCCCACTCAATATTCTTATCTAACATCACACATGTTATATACTATACTTTCTGGTAAAGTTTAGCATTATCTTAATCTTGTTAAAAATGCAGAATTTTGACCCTCACTCCAGAGCTACTGAATTGGAATCTGCATTCCCGTTGATAATTCCAGCATTTAACAAGATACTAGGTGGTTTGTGTGTATTTTAAAGTTTAAGAAGCTCTGGTTTCTATTAGTCTACTGTCTCCTAAATTTAAGATTTAGGTAATGATGAGCTAAGTGGTTTGAACCAAACCTCTAATGAAATAACTACACAGAACTGAATAAAATGAGCTTAAAGCAGTCTAGACTGAAAGACTTCTCAGATATCTGTCTGGCAGAGCAAGTAAAAGTCCTCTCTGGGAAAAAGTTTGGTTGTCATTGACCTAAAATTATTTATATAGATTTTTAGATAGAATGGATATCATGCTGTCAAATACCCCAGGTGCACAAGGAATCAAGATGACATGAGTGTGAACCAGCAGAACAATAGATAATAGCCATAGACCCACTTTGACTTCAGATCTGGTAATTATCAGAAATAAACCATAAAACAATGATGCTTGTTACGAGTAAAGAAAATTTAAAAAAATAAAACTTGAAAAGAAGTGTAGGGAAAGGGAAACTATAAAAATTGACATACAGATTTATAAAAAATAGGATGTCTACAATTGAAAAACAGTAACTGAAATTCAAACACAGTGGATGGGTTTAACAGCAAACAACTAAAGAGAGAGAATTTATTAACTGAAAGATAGGTCAGACGAAATTATTTAGCATGGAGAGATACCAGAAAAGTGGGTCAGAAACAGAAGACATTGGATAAAGTTCTAACACGCTTAACCAGAGACAGAGAAAAAAGGAGAGAGAATGGTGTAGAAATGGTAATGGCTGAAAATTTTCCAGAACTGTGTAAGACACCAACCAGAGGTTCAAGAAGCATACTGAATCCTAAATGTAACACAAAATAAATATTTAGACCTACAGTAGCTGAAACACTTCAAAGAAAAATCTTAAAATATATCCTTGAAGAGGAACAAAGCAAAGCTTCCTGTGACTATGCTATATAACAAACAACATAATTTTATTTTGCTAAAAAGTTCTGTGGGTTTGAAATTGAGATAAGACACAGCAGGCATGGCTTGTCTCTGCTCCCTGATGTGTGGTGTCTGGGTTGGATGACTCGAAGGCTAGGTTCACTGGGATTGTTAAGCAGGAATTCTTATACTTACTTGGTCTCCCCAACATGAAAATTTCAGGTTCCTCTGGGTTTTTACATGACAGCTGAATTCCCTCATAATGAGTACCCAAGAGCACCAGGCTGAAGATGTATGGAATTTAATTACCTAGCCTCAGAAGTCACTTAGCATCACTTCCATCAAATACTTCACACAGAGGTCACAGAGGTGTCAGAACCCCACTCAGGTTTAAGTGCAGAGGACATAGACACCGTTCAATTAGATGAATGTCAAAAAAACAAACAAACAAACAAAAAAAAAACCAAACCCACCTGTGGCCATTTTTTAAAAATCACCTTATTAAAACTGTAAATGTTGTACATAAACTAAGGACAATTCTCTTTAGAGCCATGAATTATTACAATGACTTAATCATATTGGTTTGTTGTTATTTTCAATGTGTTTTCTTTTTTTTTTGACATTTATTATAATAGATTTATAGATCTATCAGTTACTAGAGAAGAGATATTAAGCTTACGTGTATTTTATTCTACAGAAAGCTAACAAAAGAATTCTTTGGCGAGATACTTAATCAATTTTTTGACTGCAGAGCTCTAGTATTAATTAAACCACTTAAAAAGATTGTCAGAATGATCTTTCCAATATTTAGAGAGGAATAAATTTTAATTCCAGAAAGTCTCGATTCAATAAAATCATGTGTAATGCCATAAATACTTTGTGATCAAGATAGAACAATGGAAAAATAAAAAATAGAAAATAAGTCAATGTATCCTGACAAGTATATTCAGTTAGACCACAGCAGTCAATCAGCTCTTGCTAACTCTCCAGACTCAGTCATATGCCCACTCCTAAATCAATCACTGTGGCCAATAAAGCAGTGATTGGCTTAACCTAGGTCATGGGCAGGTATTAGTTTCCCTTTAAGTAAGCAGATACCAGGATAGAAATTTCGAGTCACTGAGATGGGGGACAAATAGAGGCTAAAAGAGCCCAATCAAGTGCCTATGATAAAAAATGCATATTCTAGGCACAGAAAACAGCTTGTATAAGGCTCTCCAAGATCATGGGTTTTTTTATGGGTAAATAGAAAAAACCGTTATGGCCAGAGTAAATAATCTCTAAAATCCATGACCACTGAAAGCAAGCTATAATTATGTAGCCCTGAAAGGCGATTACATACTTGTTTTACAATTGACATTCTTCTGTGTTCTCATGGAGCTGAGGTATGAGACTGGGAAAATATAGAGAATCAGAGAGTATAAATACAGAAATATTACACAAAAGTTTTATTGAAAATAAACTGTTTTATGTCCTCTAGGATTTTAGCAGCTCCACTTCAAGCTAAACTTGACTACCCTCAATTACAGGTTCTATTCATAGGTCCATGAACTTGACACTTGAAAGCTTCCCCTGAGAGTTACCTGTCAAAAGTATGCTTTGCCCATCTGAAAACTAGATTTATAAATACTTCAGCCTGTTTTTAACTCTGTCTCTGCAGATTCATATGCCATTTTTCAAGCAGGCAGCAATTGGGATGACCTTTCCAAAATGGAGTCAAGGATTCAGAAATCACATTGACACTGTACCTTGGATAATGCCTTGCTGCTAACAAAGCATGTTTATGAATGTTAAATTGAACACTTACAACCCTGTAATAAAGGTACATTGATATTCATTTTATAGACAATTAATTGAGGGTCAAAAAAGTTAATGATTTTTCCAAAAATACACAGATGGTCAGTGGCAAATGAGACTTGTCTCAAACCCATATCCCAACCCAACATTTCTTTGACTGTTGCGTTTTCTTACCATGAATAAAGCAGACATCACCAAAGCCTCTCACTTATTAAAATATGACTTGAATCACAGAATTTACATTATAGTTTGTGCTATTCCATGTAACTGGAATTATATAGTTTGCCTATATTCAGTATACTAGAAAAATAAAAAATACAGGTAACCTACGTATATATTTATTTATGTATTTATTTATTTAAATTAATTTCAAGTATACAGTACATTGGTTAGAAATCTATGTAGTTTATAAAACGATCTCTCCAATTTCTTCCTCCTTCCCCTGACCCTCTGCCTAGCCAATGTACTAATGCTAACTGCATTCCCTCTGCCATGCTCCCCATTCCTGTGAACATCTATCAACTACTAATTTGTACTTCTTTAACCCTTCACCCCATTCTCCCATCCGCCGAAGCCCCCGTCCATCACCACATTGTCCACTATATTTGTGAGTCTGTTTTTTTTATTAGTTTGTTCTTTTTGTTTCTTCGATTGTGTATATGAGCAAAATCATATGGTATTTATTTTTCTCTGTCTGACTTACTTCACTCAGCATAATAACCTCTAGGTCCATCCATGTCATTGCAAATGGTAAAATTTCATTTTTTTTAATGGCTGAGTAATATTCCATTGTATATATGAACCATAATTTCTTTATCCAATCATCTGTTGATGGGCATTTAGATTGCTTCCGTATCTTGGTTATTGTAAATTGTACGGCCATGAATATATTCAAGTAATCTACCTTTAAGACAAATGTGCATAAAACACTACATCGTGTGGATGGATCCTACATCACAGTTGCACATTCAAGGTCTTACACTGTTTGGAAAATAAGTTCTCTCATTTCCCTGTGCTCTGTATCTTACATTGTCTTGACTTTGAAACCTATGCCATCACCTACACTGTTCTTTTTGCTGAGAATTACATTTTTTATACCTCTTTCATTTCTGTTTTTCCAAATCTAACATAAGCTTTAAGGCAGCATTCAAATGGAACCTGAAAGTCATTCTTCTCCAGCTGACCCCTGAAGCTATCATACTGTAACTCCTTTCCTGTTCAGTACTTTCTCTCTGTCTTAGAATGTGTGGAATGGTAGAAAGTCAGATGAAAGGCATTGAGGTTTTCTGGAGTTGTCTTAGTCAGTCAGGGCTCTGATAATAGCAGTCTATAGTACCATAGACTGGATTTATTAAACAACAAGCCTGTGTTTATAGCAGTTCTGGAGGCTGGAAAGTTTAAGATCAAAGTGCTGGCAGATCTGGTGTCTGGTGGAGCACACTTCCTAGTTTGCATCCTCATGTAGAGATCAGAGATTGTCTCTCTCAGATCTTTTTTAAGGACACTAATACCATTCTCAAGGCATCTTCCCTCATGACCTAATTATCTCCCAAATGTCCCACCTCCATATGTCATCTGATTGGGGATTTTGGCTTCAATATGCAAATTTGGGGAGGGGTGACATATTCAGTCCTTAACATTCTGCCCTAGTCCTCTTTCCCCTGAATTTATGTCCTCCTCACATGAAAAACACATTCATGCCAGCCCAACACCTCCAAAAGTCTTAACTCATTCCAGTATCAACCCTAAAGTGTGAAGTCCAAAGTCTAATCTAAATCTCATCTAAATCAGGTGAGACCAGAGGTAAGATTCACCCCAAGCAAAATGCATTCTCAGCTGTGAACCTGTGATGCCAGAGAGGTCGTGTGCTTCCAAAACACAATGATGGCACAGGCCGAGGACAGATGCTCCCATTCCAAAAAGGACAGATAAAAAAGTGGGAATGGGTAATATGTCCTAAGCAAGTCTAGCAAGGCAAGCACCAGGAGATCATAAGGCTCAAGAATCATCCTCTTTGCTTCCTGTCGGTCTTCTGGAACCACTGGGTCATGCCACCTGTGTAGTCACACACGTCTCACAGGTCTCAAGCACAAGAAAGGCCTTGTGCTTGGCTTAATGCTCTGCCATTGCCATCTTGAAATTCTTAATTTTCAATTTGCACTGAGTCCCGCAAATTATGTAGTTGGTCCTGCTTTCTTGGTTTCAATTACTCTGACAGATTAGTATGGAAGAGAGTGAAAAGAAAGGAACAGTTGTCTCTTACTTATCTGACCGACTTTGAAATCATTTCTTTCCTGATTATTTCTGTCATGTTAGGTGACTATGAGCTGTTTTGCTGGTACCCTACCTAAGATGGTTGAGAACCAGGAAAAGGAGCCTTTGATGGGGTGATGGGGTGAAGAGGGTAGGGAATGGGGGTTGGTCATTGGCTGTAGGAGGAAGAGGTAAAGGTAGAATTAGAGTTGTGTTTCTCACTTTAGAGAAATGTGAAGAGTTACTTCCTTGGGCCCTCCAAAACACTCACTTGAGTGTCCCTTGGGAGAGCAAATGTTTAAGTTTCTGCCTTAAGGATGGCATTGCCAGTGGGGTGGTATTAACTAGAGAAGCAATCATGGTCAAAAGAGAATTGCAGTTGCACTTCCAGGTAAAGAAATGTTTTCCCTGTTTTTCTTCCCTCACCCCAGTGCCCAATACTGTTGGAGAGAGAACAAGAAATACTAGAGGAGGATGAATGAAAACAGCATACACTCTTCCTCATCCCCATTTGAGCTCTCAGGCCAAAGCCTAGTTGGGGCTTAGGAGCAGGGGCCAAGAGCTTTTAATCACAAACAAGAACCAAATTATTGGATTATAATTGGATTATACTGACTGGAGATCTAAGTAATGAAAGTGACCAGAAACTATGAGATCTACCCGATATTCACATTAGGGCAGCAAAAAGAAACTTGACAAAGCACAGTTGGCCTAGTAGTTGAATACATTTAAAAATGCATCACATTTTTTGTTTGTCTCGTGTAACTTAGATTGTTTTATAAACCATTTACATTTGCAAGTTGGCTGCCAGAAGCAACCAGGGCAATGCTTGCCTCTTTAATTTCTGTTGGTATTTGGAGAGAGGACGAGAGAGAGAGAGAGAGAGAGAGAGAGAGAGAGAGAGACAGAGAGAGTGTGAGAGAGAGACAGAGACAGAGAGAGTGTGAGAGAGAGACAGAGAGAAAAGGGGGATAAGAGAGAGGAGAGAGAGAAAGAGAGAGAGAGAGGACCCTCTCTGTAATCCTTTCCCTTCAGTTTGGGCCAATATATGTTCCATCCCTGAACCAATAAGTGTTCCAATAAGGGAAAGCTGGAGTCTGATGAGCTTAGTCTAGCCTGCATCTATTGCAGGTTATTATTATTATTTTTTCATATCTTGATTAGGTCCCCTCACACCTCTGAATTTTAATTTCCTCACCTGCATAATTGGCTCTGTAATTTCTTTCCTTACTCAATTGAACTGTATGGACTTGAACAAGGAGCACAGATGGAGAAATCATTAGTAAAATGTGGGCTAGTTCACATCGGGCAGCTTCTTGCCAAGGCTGTCCTCTATTTCCATTATCCTTAGAATTGGATCATGCCTGGACTTCTGTCAGATAGTCATGAGCTGACGTCATATCTGCCAGGCTCAAGGGCTTGCCAGAGTCTCCTTGCGCAGTCAGGAAAAGTTATTCTCTTCCAGGAATTTATTTATTTATTTTTAAAATGTTATTTATTTATTAGTCAGAGGAGTTCTGATGGTGACAGCACTGCCCTTGACATTGTAAAAGACAAGATTCCATGACTCAGATGACAACGTGCTCCAGTGTCACCATCCTGCGTGCTCGTGCAGGGAGGGCAAAAGCTGGAGAGAGTTCAGAAAATGTCATGAGGGGGATGTGTTAGGATCTCAGCTGAGGGTGGCAAAGTTTATAGCCCGAGAGACAAGGGGGTGAGAGGAAAAAATGCTCAAAGAATAAGGATGTGTTGGCTCCATGAACAACTCTGTTCTTTCAAGCAGTTGTAACTCTTCAGGCCTTGTCATCGCTGTTGCCCAAAAGATGTGTGGATGTTGCCATGGAAACAAGCCAGCAACACTGAAGTGTAGGCAGTAGTTGATTTTGTCACCACTTCCTTACTTAGTACCCAAAATCTAATATTTGTATTAACTAATAAGTAGTCAGGGACCATTTCAAGGGATAATTTTGATTTCTTCAAAAACTTTCGAATTTACCTAAAGAGGAAATCGAAGCTGTCAGGGGTTAGGCATGAGTGAAAGTTACATATCCTATGACTCTTTAATCCTTTCCCATTTATGTGATCAATTAAATTTATTTTATATACTGTAGTTTTATTATGTGCCATCATCTGTAATTCTCACAAGAATGGACATTCTGAAATGCCAAGGACTTCGCCTATTCTCTATTACATTTTATGTCATCTAGAATGGTGCTTGGCACCATTATGGCCTGATACCAAATAAACTTTTGTGGAACGAAGGGCTGAATATGAATGCCAATCAGAATGGCAGGCATTCTGCTGAATTCCTTTTCATAAATCTCTTTTTTTGAGGGTTGAATACCAGGCCTGCAAGAGCCCATGCGGAAATGTCAAGAAATGCTGAGCATTTCTTGAAGAGTTGAACTTTGTTCGTTTTCTTTCTTTTCCTTCCTTCCCTTTCTTCTCTGTCTCTCTTTCCAATCTCCCTCCCTCTTATTTCCTTCCTTCCTTCCTTCCTTCCTTCCTTCCTTCCTTCCTTCCTTCCTTCCTCGCTCTCTCCCTCTCCCTCTCTCTCTTTCTTTTGTTCTTTATTATTTTTTCTTTTATTCTTTCTGTTTCTTTGATGAGAACATGTTCTGTGCAAAAATACCTTTAAATTAGGATTTTTTAAAGTTAGAATCTGGCCCCTTTGGCATGCTTTTCCCATAAGTACACAAGCTCCTAGAGGGTGTTTTTTTTTTTTTTTAAACAAACATGCATGGACGATCCATTAGATAGGAAGATATATTAGGCACCAGAGCAAGGGGCTAGAAATTGGTAGCATATGAAGAAGACATGGGCTCTGCTTTCTGGAGATGTAGAACATAGCGAGGGTGAGGAAAATGGCATGGACAGTCCCCTTGATTTCTCTGCCTCTTGCTCCAGGTACCAAGGAAACAAAGAAACAAACCGGAGGCCTCATTTACTCTTTATTTTCCTGAGACCTTGAATTCCGTACAATAGCTTTGCTATTCCTGTTGATACCACCTTTACCCTTGTCCCTGCCAAACAGCAATTCGTAGAATGTTTCGATTGAAGAAGTGATCTCCTAGCCCATGTGACCCACATGCTATTATTTGTTATACTAAAAAAGAAAACAAAATGTTCCAGAACATTTAGCAATATGCCAGAGGACACGTGCAGCTGGGACTGTGTAACTGCTCTTTCTTATTCATCCCTGCACTTAATTTTAATAAGATCATAATGTCAAAAATGAAGGAAGAAGTAACTGATCTAATTTAGTGAGGCTCTGTTAGACATTCGCATGAGTTTCATAAAAGGTTAATATGTGACCTATTGCCTTTATCACTAAAAATCAGTGCAAAAATCGAAATAACTGGCCTGTTGCTTGAATAGTAGGCAAAAGTAACTTTCCCAAATGGCACACACAGGCATGGAAAAGAATCTGGTACTTAAAGCTAGAGGCTCTCCTTGTTCTGTGCACCTTCATTCTATCTGAACAAATGACGAGTCCTTCTGCTTTCCTCTGTGACAAGAGAAACTCTTGCTCTTGCTTTTTCTGTGCTGCACGCTGCTGTCTGTAAGGTGATGATGCAGCCACGTGTTGTGCGTGTATACAGGTGTGGGCCAGGTGTTGGGCCCAGGCACCAGATGCTCTGCCCTGACCCAGTCTTTGCATCTGGGTTTTGTGGTGCTCAGTGTCATGGGAGAGTCTGGATTCCCCACCAGGTTCTAGGCCAGAGAAGTGAACAGTGGAAAGTAAAGTGGGTAACTTGGGACAGCGTTCAACAAAGCAGTGGGACTCTTCCAAAGGCAAGTAAATAATTGTTGATAAGTGTTTAATGAAGGATAGAAGGGGAAGATATAGGAAGGAGATGTGAAAATTGAAAAGGAGAATGAATGCAAGACCGGATATGGGACTTTGAAAGGAGAGGCATTTTTTTTCTTGTTAATGGATGGTCTTCTCTTTTTTTTAAAAAAATTGTATTTAATTAGTTTTAAGTATATAGTACATTCATTAGACATTTATATAGTTTATAAAATGGTCCCCCTAATTGCTCCCTCCCTCCCCTGGTCCTCTGCCTAGCCAATATATTAATGCTAACTGCATTCCCTATGCTGTGCTCCCCATCCCCATGACCATCTAGCAACTACGAATTTGTACTTCTTTAGCCCTTCACCCCATTCTCCCAGTCCTCCAACCCCCTCCGCTCTGGCTGTCACCAGATTGTCTTCTGCAAGAGAGACATTTTTGAAGGGACAGTTTCTAGAAGTGAAATTCTAGATAGCCAATGGATTCTTGCAATGATGATGGTGGATTAGTGTTTTGTTTGTCTGAGTATAGACAATTTTTGCTGATAAAAAGAATGGCTCAAATGATTTCCCCCACTCAGTCCATTGAATTCAAACCTATTTGCACTTGATTGTCCTCCAAGTCCTGCTGATACTTTCCTGAATATCCCATAAATTTGTTCCAACAGCAAAAACATTGTTTCAGTTTCTCTGGTCAAATGTTCTTATGCAATTAAAGTAAAAGGTAGATTTTTATAGAAAATTTCCTTGCATAACTCCAAAAGTAATTTCATAAAAAATCTTGAGCAGCTTTATATGTCAGATAGCAGTCTCTGATAAGCAAAGAACATTAATGTGAAATTGTGTTTCTAGCAGAAATGGTTGAACATCATTAGCTGTAAACCAAAGCCTCAGTCAGCCAAGGCCTATTAGCTCTGCCATTTCAATTCGACATCTACTGTGGACAAGGCGTGCTAGGGACTATGGCAGAATCCACGGATAATGAGTAAAAGACTGCGCCATCCTGAAGGAGTTCACAGTCATTGCCAGAGGCATGTGTTCAGCTTGCCATGCTAGAAAGCAGACAATAAACGCTGGTGCAGAAAAGCATTCACTCATAAGCTTTGAGTTGCTCAAACCCTGCTCATTCTTAAAAGAGGCCAGTTTTCAGGTCATGCTTTTGGCTGGCTCCTTGGAGCTAAACTCCAAGCCTTAGACTCATGGATGCTTCTTTGTTAGCCTCTGACAAGGACCTTCCAAATTCCCATCCTGTGCCTTATAAATGATAAGCTGAACTGTTTGCATCTACTGATCCACTGGGCCAAAATGCTTGTCAACCAAACTTTAGTTAAGCTTGTCTGCCTTCTCCAGGCCCTGAATTTGAGCCATCCTTAGACTGTCCTCAAGGAACACTCCGGAAAAGAGGCTGAGCTCAGGATGAAACGTTTTCTGACCTGCTGTTCCATCATGCTACTTCCCTCTACCTTGTTTTGTCCATCACATTTTCCGTATCGGGTTCTTTCGGGTCTTGGTTACTCCTCTCTGTAAATTAAACCCCTTTTTGCCTAACCCTTGAGACACTTGTATATCTCACAGCTAGAACATTATGGCTATTTCAATGGTTTCCTCCTTCATCACTACAGTCCCTCCCCTGGTCATGTAATAATGCTGTCAAATAAACTCTCCTTATACTGTCCAGAGTTTGCTTTTATTTGCCATTACCCTCTGGTTGACTAGAGAATTCTTTACATAAGCATATTCATGACTTCTTATTAGTAAATAAAGTGCCCAGGAGTCTCAATGCCTTCTTAGCATTAATTCTAATAATGTATTTCCTGGATTTGAAGAACACTGATCCACTTACCTCTATGTCTGATAAGTTTAGCTCTAGGTCACTTTATCCTCAGGCCTGAAGATTGCTTGTTTGTCTTGTGCCTTTTTCTTCTTTCCCTCCAATTTACAGTTAAGGCCACAGCCCATGGGCCTTGGCAAGGTGGGGGAGAGAATGCCTGGGTTTCAGGTTCCTGCTGGGATTCCTCAGATAGGGGCTACAAGTTTCTCTATCTTAAGGCCTCCTAGAGCCTTGGGCTCTGCCCCTTCAATGCATTATATATACCAGTGGTCCTCAGCTAGAAGTCCTCAGCCATTGGCAATTTTTCTCCCCAGAAGATGTTAGGCAATGTTGGGAGACATTTTTGATTGCCATTATTGGGAGGAAGTTGGTACTGGCATCTAGTTGTTAGGAGCCAGGGGTGCTGCTGCACATCCTACAATGCACAGGACAACCCTCTGCAACAGAGAATCATCCAGCTCCAAATGTAAATGGTACCAAGGTTGAACAATGCTGACTTACGTGAGTATTCCTGATCCTAGCAAATTTAATCAAAGAACATTTGCTCATTCAAAGCCAAATGTGGGACAGCAAAACTTGTATAAGGGCTACATCTATGTTCATCCAATCACACTGTGACTATTTTTTCTATGAGGGGCTTAAAATGCTTGGAGAAAAAAATGGCCAACAATTTGGCAACAGAAATTTATTGATAAGTTTGCAATGTTAAGTACAACATATATAACTTCATCACATGGTTACAATTCAGTATTTGTGCTTTGTAGAATAAGTAAACATTCATTTGAGCACAACAAAAGTCTACATACAATATTCTTGGATTGTTTATAAAATAAATAGATCCTTTTCCATTTAGTATCCCAAAGAAATTTCAGCTTGAGATGATGGGTAAGTTTAAAATTTGACATTTGATTAATGTGTGAAATTACACGAATAACCTAAATTTGGACCCTTTCTGTATTAAATGCTTAATGAGTACTGGGACAGATTACTGGGTGGAAAGGGAAGTGTGGTTTATAAGGAAGCTTTGTCAACATTTCAAGATGTGGACGGACACTTAAGGCCAGCATTGCTAGTGTGAGGCCTTGTTCACATTTAAAATTACTTCACAATCTTTAAAAATAGTGTAAAAGCACAGAGTTTCCTAAAATCTTTAATAATCTCTTTCTTTGATGAAGAAAATAAAAGCCAGTGTAGCTCATTTAGTCTAAAGGAGAGAAGATTAATTAGGGAGAAGTTAGGTACTTTAATTTTCAAAACACCAAATCTGTTATTAAAATACTTTTAATAACCAATTTCCTTTTCCAAACTTAAATGTCAATATTTTTGAAGCAGAAAGAGTCTGTGATCCTAACTGGTTATGTCAAATCCTGCATTTGTCATGAATGTCATCTAAGTAGTAGGTGGGCCACACGAGTAGCAACACGTTTATAATGAAATCACTGAACTCAAAGTGTCAAAATGTGGCTTAAGAGAATAATCTCTTCATATTGTATAAACCTCTAAGCAAACTTGATTTAAGATAACAATCTCTCGTAATTTACAATAAAAATAAAATCAAAGTTTATATTTTTTATAATTTCATACACAAGCAGATTTTATCCCAAAGACTTCTTTTTTCTTGAAGACAGTTTACTCTTAAGGTATAAATTCCATCATCATGTTAACCAAGTAATACAAAGATGGAAACAAGATAATCTTCAATCTTTTCGTCTCTCAGTCAAACACCTGTAGCTTTTGGGTTAGCCAGGAACCCAGATATGGTTGGGGAGACGTGAAATATTCATCAGTGGATTGCAGTGAATAAATGGAATCACTTCAGTAGAGGACACTGATAATACCCCTGCATTTCTGTTTATAACCACTGATATTGATCTGAAAGTGAAAATTTTTCATATCAAAGTTCTGGAAATCTCTTATTCATGTCTTAGGTATTCACCTGGGCTGCCACCTCCTTAATCTTTCCAAAAAGTAACATAAAGTTACAGTATAGTCTACAAAGTTATTTTGACCAGAGACTTTGTTTCCAGTAGATTCACATAATTGGAGACATCATATATTTTATATTATTAAAAATGTGCAAGTACAGCTTGCCTAGAGTTTGGGCCTGGTTATAAGCTTTAAATCTGAGGCCCATTAAAGTTTCTGTTTTCCCAGCCATTTAAATACAAACCCTTTTGGACTCACCCACAGGTTGTACTGATTTGAACAAATCTATATTTTGCTTTTCCTCAGATTTATTCCGTGTGCAGTAGACTTGAGCAGCAGATTTTATTAAAGCTCTGCTAACGTGATACAATGTTTTGAGAAAGTTGAGAGCATTTAGAGCAAATCACTATAATCTAAGCTAAAATGGAGGGAAGAAACACTCTACAGGACGTGGCTGCTCTATCCCAGTTCCAGCAGCCAATCAAAGAGACTTGGGGTCCCATCTTTCTGCTCCTCATGCATTTTGCAGTACTGAACGACAGCATGAAAGATATCTCCCACTTTCCAGGACTTCTGATGAACCAGTCGCACGACATCTAAAAACTAAAAAGCACAGAGTTAGAACTCACATGTCATAGAGGATCTTCCGAGTCATCTCATTCGACTGCTCTTGCAAAGCCAACGGTTCTGCAGGCTACTTTTAAAGATCTCTGGTGATATGGTACTATTTTCCAGGATAGTCTATTTTCTTTCAAGGCAGTTAGGATTACTAGAGAGTTCTTTCAACTGAAATGGACTTTTCCTCACAGCAGCTGCCATTTGTTGATTGTCAGAGATGAGACAGAATTTTTCTAAGAGTCTGAAATATCTACTTTTCTCTAGATTAAAGTTTTTTCTGACAGAACTGTCTAGTATGGCTCCCAATCCCTTCTATATGTGTCACAAATAATCTCTCATTTGGATGTGTATATTTAGGCCAAATCAACTGAGTGCTAAACTTTTGGGTTTGGTCACCTACTGTTTCTTCATTCCATCTTGAAAGTCCCCTCCACCATCATCATAAAAAGTTCACCTTTCATTGAAATGGGAAAAGGAAAAATTGTAAAAACCCTATATTAATTACCCTGGTTATTGCTACCAGCTTTGATTGGTCACATCTTAGAAAGTTTTTGTGTACAGGTGAATCATGCACTCAAATATTGGAATCATTTCCTTCATGAAACTATGAGATGAAGCCTAGTGTGAAGGCCTCACAAAATCTTTAGATACTAAAAAAAAAAGTAACAATTATTAAAGAGCTAAACCCTATAGGAAATACTTTCATGTATGTACTCTCACTCCGTTCCATCAACCTTAATGCAGTAGGCAGTCACAGATGAAAACTTGAGGGTCTGAGAGATGAAAAGTTGGTGGTAGCATGTATGTTTTCCTAACAGTCTATTTTAGTGCTGATTCTGCTCCACTCTCCTGCTCTGGGGCAGTGGGAGGATATGGCATTGATACTTATTTGGATCACAGTGAGAAAAGAACAGGCTGGTAAGAAGGAGAAAGACCTATTAAAGAGATGAGGGTTGTGGGTTAGTTACTATTTCTTCAATGTTTCCTTCTAGGATTTTTGGCACTGCTTGCTCTTTTTTTGTGTTTGCTCAGATTTTTAAAGATGAGCCAGAAATCGAAATGCTAATTTCTGTCTTTTTCCTTCTCTCCAGCTTGAAATTGTTAATTCATTTCAATTACTGAGAAGTTTGCTTATAAAGAGCTCCTATTAAATTATGTTTCTTCTCCCAGCTGTGATGGCACCAACGATTCGCACAGTTACAGAAATCAGCGCTTTATTGTACTCACTCGCCTTGTGTTGGCTTCATCAGAATAAAGCAATTTTTTATGCTGGAAAATGAAATACTTAACTTTTAATGCATGGAAACATAAACATTATCTCAAAGAGTTTTAAGATGATGTAAAAAGGGAGACAGATGGGAGGCTGATGGCAACTATATTGTAGACAGTAATCTCCCAGAGAAGGACAACATCTTAGCCATCTTTTAATGTCTTATACCTGCACCTAACTGATGTTCAATAAATATATGCTGAGTGACAGAGGGCATGAATGACCAAATGTAAGTCAAATACATTCAAATGGTCGAGAAGACTGTTTGAAATAGGAGTGACATTCAGAATCATTGCAGATGGACCTTGTCTAAGTATTCGTCCCTGAGTTTTGTGTAATGTATTTGCACATATGTAATTTAAAAATACACATGCATATCCTGGGGTTGTTTACTTAATAATTTTCTGTTGATAGAATGTTCCACAAAAACAGTTGGAAGCCATGGATTTAGGAAAAGGCTGAACAAACCCCAGGTTGGGGCAATAGTAGTGGGCAAGGATCCAACTAAAAGCTGGTCATGGGGCATGTCTCTTGTTGCACAGTGACTGACAGTGGACGTCATCGGGGTGGTATACCCAAGACTCTTCCTTGCTCTTCACTGTGACAGCAAGGGACTGCTGGCTCCATTCAGCTCCATTGGTCTCAGTGACAGAATTTCAAAGACTAATAGTTGTTTGGGACTCTTCACAATTCTGCCTAACTTCCTGTCTATCAGATTTCTGAAATTTTAGGGAGCTTAATCCTTTATGTTAAGGCTTTGCTTAAAGAGCAAACATCCTCAGATAGGGGAGCATTGCCACCCCCTATAAATAAGCTATGAAGATGTATAAAAACAACTTTGTGAGCTGTTACTTATATCTTGGTTTATATAAATGGTCCAAGGCATGTTTTATATTGGACAAAGTGATAAAAACATGAGACATCAGAGAGAAGGACAGAAAGGCTAGGATGTCTTTGTATGATATGACTTATCAGGCTTTTGCAGATCTCACTGGAAGTCTAGAAAGTAGGTGTTCTTAGTGCAGAAGTGTGAACATCAAGTTTCTGAGGTCTCACTGAGAGAGGCTCATAGGTGTTGATTTCTCATCAAAATTTCCCTCAATGGTCACCAGTGGCCTTAGGCCAGATATGTGCCTGAGGGCATCTCCCTTCCCTTAACATGTCTTATAAAGATGCAATCAACATAAAGGACACTGGTATAGAATTGGCCTACGCCTCTTTCTTTTTTCTTGCTGTAAATCCTGGAGCAGTGAATCACCTTTTTGTTCCCATCTTTTATCTCTGTGTCATGCTGTAAAAGAGAATTAAAACTTAGGGGCAGACACCAATATTTTCCAAACCCTTTCCAGAAGCCTCTCTGCTACAGGCCTTTCTGGAAGACCAATATCAGCTTCTTTCTCTCTACCTAGGACCTGTTGAAGGAGAGTCTCCCAGAGTGGTGATGACCATAGGATGTCACTGACTGGCCAAAAGTTATCAAAATGCTCTACCAGCGAGGCCACTCTGCCAGTAGTTTGTAGAATAATCACAGGCTAATTCTAGGCTAATTCTCTCATGATTTCTAAATCCAGGCTTATATCCCAATAGTACAGCTTTTAAAAGGGATCTGGTCCTACTAAATATAGCCTGATCTGAGGCAGTGATGAGTTAATCTTAGGCATTGAGACCTTGAAACATATGCAGGGCTGATGAACAGGAAGAAGGTCTTATATTTTGTTTTCTCCCTCTACTTATAAAACTTTCTGGATAAAAATGGAGCTAAGATTGTGAAGTAGCCATAAAAGGACATTTCAGCTCATTACCATAGCCTTTCAAAGCCGTATTCTAAATGGCAGCTGGTCCTAGATCTTTCACTGCCCATATTATTGCTGTGGTGATTTCATAATCAGCTTTCATGTGTCAGGGATAAGATTTTTTCCCCCAATTCATTGAAAAGTAAGACATAATTTTTCATTTCCTGCTATTTTAGAATCAATAATAATTAGATTCCCTTTGTATATGTCATAATTGGCATTTCCTTGAGCAAATTTTTGTCTTAGGAAACTGGAAGAATTTACAATCTGTGGTGATATTGGTAGATTCATTTGAAGAAAAGTATCTTTTACAGTCTCAGGTGCATTTACTAATGGAAACATTTAACATAGGTTTCTGAAGGTAGTTACCTTCTTTTGCTACAAGGTGGAATTCTGTTCCATTAAGCACAAATGAGCTAGTCTTTATATTGCTCCTGAAATTATGGCCTGTAGGGCCTTGGCTGTGCTCAGGAACCATCAGGGAACTTTGGAAAACTCTGATGCTTGGGTTTCATTCATCCCAAGAGGAGATTCTGATTTAATTGGCCAGAGCACTGCATCGGGGTCTATAAAAGCTCCCCAGGTGACTCTGGCACATATTGAGTTTGAGAACCATGATTAAAGGGATCAGTTCAAGGCAATTTCTTACATTTACAAATGAGAAGACTTAGTATCTATATTATGTACTGAATGCTGGTGTTCCCTGAACATTCACACAGTGTGATAGCATTGGGTGTTAGGGCCTTTGGGAGATAAATAGGTTTATATAAGGTCATGAGGAGGGGGCTTCCATGGTGAGATTTGTGCCCTTACACAATGAAGAAGAGACTCCAGAGCTCTCTCTGCTCTGGGAGGAGAGTCACCACCAGGACCTAAATCCCTTGGCACCTTCATCTTGGACTTTAAGCCTCTGAAACTGTGATGAATAAAAGTCTGTTGTTTAAGTCACTCAGTCTATAGTGTTTTGTTATAGCAGCCTATGCTGGCTAAGGCCATATCAAAATCCTCCTTATTCCTTCTTTTGCTATGTACTGCTTCAAAACTGAGACTTGAAGGGTAGTGATTTTGAAATAGGTTAACAGTCAGTACCATCAACATTTTCTCTTACTTTCTTTCCACCACTTGGCTCATAAAATGGAATAAGAGATTAGAGGTGAAGCTACCTTTTTTAACCCTCACTTTCTTAGAAAGGTATTCAGCATCTGTTTCCTTTCTTTCCTCTGTTCTATGCACTGCTTTCTAGAAAAGGAAGTAATTCTCAAGGCAGGATTAACAATGAGAAAGGCACCTAGTTTGCTGTGAGGTCAGTCACCAGCTCACTCCAGCACATAATTTACATAAACAAGATATTAGTAATGCACCCCTGTCTTTTCACCTAATGGGGATTTATGAGACATTTTTTTTCATAGACTGTTAAGCTGTTTCTTCCAAATGGTAGATTATAGAAAAATCTCCTCTATTAAGAGGCCATCTGAAACAAGGCACTGTGTAGAGCTCTAGGATAAACCTGTCTTCTATTCTTCCAGGAATCTAAGAATATACTTCTCCTAGAATGTTCTTGTTTTCTTCCTGATGGTAAGGGGTCTTTGGGATTGTATATGGCAGGGGAGAAGGGTTAAATGCAGGGTGCTCTTTCATTCTCCTCCTTGTACTAGGCAGGGTAGAAGGAGAATTTATCAGATAGTGAGTAGGACTCATCACCTCGTACTTACACAGAAAGTCTAGGCTAATATCTAGATTCAGTTGGTGTAGAATGGTATGCAGTCTTAGGCATGAAGAGAAATATAAATTATTGATTGGAGAGAAAGATACCAAAGTAGGATAGAGCATGAAAAATAAACTAGGCTTCCTTGATTTTTCTAGTAGGGTAATCTCATGGGACAGTGTTGCAGAAATGGGAAATGATAACCACACATACGGGCAAGATGGTAAAAGACTTTTCATATCAAACTGCTAGGTTTTGGCAGTGAGACTTAGAATATAAATACAGGCTTAAAGATATCCAGATTATGACTCCAAGGCAATTTAACTTGAGAGAGACACACCATTGAGAGATAATTATGGAGAAAGTGGGGTTTCAGGACTCAGCGTGACCATCGCTATGTGTGGACTCTCTCAAGGACCAGCCTGGACCAGCCTGACTGAGTCCTGACTTGCTCATTAACCACACAGGGACAATAATATTCACTCTGCTCTTCTCACAGGTTTCTGATAAACAAGTATAATGAGTATGTGGAGGTACTTTGTGACAATAAAACATCAAAAAATGCATGGTAGCAGTGATAGGCAGGATAAAATGCTCCCAAGGTTTTCTGCCCTAATCCACAGTCTCATGAATAGGATGAGATAATTGTGCCCTTATTGTGTTACCTTCCAAGGCAAAAGGGATTCTTCAGTTAATTTAGAGACTATCTGGTGAAACTAATTTAATTGCATGAACCCTATAAAAGAGTTTTCTGTGGTAGAAGAAGAAGAGAGATAGCATGAGAAGCTGGAGTGAGCCACATGGTGAGAGATGTGGGAAGCTTCTAGAAGCTGAGAGTGGCCTTCAGTTGACAGCCAGTAAAGAAACAGAGATCGAAGTCCTACAACCCCAAAGAGCTAAATTAGGACAATCGCTTGGATGAACTTGGGAACATGTTTCTTCCCACAATTACCAGATAAGTGCCCAGCCAGGCTGACATCTTGATTTATGCCTCACAACTACATCCCTGAGCAGAATATAGTAGAATCCACCAAACTTTCTGACAGCAGAGCTGGATGGCAGTGTTTTAAGCTGGCAAACTTGTGGCAGCTTGTTCCATAGCAAAACTAATACAGCAACATTATTATTAATTTTTAAAAATTTAAAAGCAGCATACTTATAAATTATGGAAAATTGAGCTTGAAGATAGGTTAATTCTGCCTTAATTTTAATAATTGAGGTTCTACCTCAGTTAGTGGCAGGTCTTAGAGTTATGGAATTAGAACAATCGTTGCTATTAATTTTGATGTTGACCAAGGATCTCTTCCCTAGCTTTATATTTCTGGTAGGTGGAGAATGATAATAAGGAAGACTGCTTCATGCAAACCTGTTTGGTAGGGAATTAAAAATGCCTTCTTTTTGACACCATGCTTGTCTTAAATGTCAGTGTGGCCTCACTTTGGTTACTGGTGTATATCAAGCCTTTCCTTCTCCCTTTTATTTAAATGAGTATTATGAAGAGGTTTATTTCTGAGCAAAGAAACATTTAAAAAAAAAGTTCCCATCTCTTCAATTTACTTTCTCATTGTCACTAACTAGCTGAAACAAACTTGGTCAAAGAAACGCTAATCATTACGTTTATGCAGGTGGAAGTCTTCAAAGATCTGGTCATGACTTGAAGGTGAAAAGTGAAGAAGAAAGAACTCCCATTAATTCAAATGCTTTAACTGGGCACTCACTGAGTTTCCAGCAGCGATAAAGACACCAGCTCTACTGACATCCAAATGCGGAGCACAGTACCTTTTCGATTCTGCTTTCCTGAGATTTCTTAAAGTAGATGGTGGGGATGCCAAGTTCAGAGGCAGCTATCCACTGCAGAGTGGCTCGAAGCTCAGCATCAGGACGCCCTGGCTCCAGGTCAAAGTTGATCACTAGCAGGCTCCCCTGGTGATCGCCAGCTGCTCCTGCCTGTAGTTGGGAGGCCCCTTCTGAGGAGACACAACCACACAGCCTTACTATGCTTTGTTCAGGGAGACTGCAGACAACTGTGGATTGAAGTTATGGGAACGTGGCTTACCCTCTATGTGTTCTGGCTGCCCGTGAAGAATTTCCTTTTCTTCTACTAATTCACTTTGGGAGAAAACAACAGTATATGGTTGGTAATGTGTAGGAAGTGGAAGCTGTAAATTGAAGATGAGGCGATGGGTTTCATTGATCTAAAAGCTTCTGAAGTTTATTCCTTATTTATCGTTTTCATTGGGTGAAGTAATACTAGGGAAATACCAAATTGGCTCTTAACAAAGGACTATGGGCTCTTTAATAAATATTCTGCCCCTAAAAAACAAAAACAAAAAAGGCCAGATAAACTGCACTTTTTTAGTTGGGATAATTGGTGTTAGAGACTCTGAGAGAGGAATCCTATTCTCGATATTCTTTCCATAAACCTTCAGAGGTTATCATTAAGGAGAGATAGATTATGTAGGTAGGTAGTTCTGATTTGGGGAGTTATCCTGCTGTATTTTACTCATCTTTTAAAGGACCATATGTTTCCATCTTGACATATGATTTCTTCCCCTAAACTATGATACTAACATAAATATGCATTTTAGCCTAAGAAAATATGTTTTTTTACATATATATGGTACTTGGATCTGAAGTAAGAGGAGATAATCAATAAACTGCAGAGCACAAACTGTACAAAAAATATTTCAATTGGTTAAAATTTTTTCTTTCTTTCTTTTTTTTTTTTAAATCGGAGGATGTAGTGGGCAGAGGTGCTTTAGAACTAGAGATTCATAACTGAAGTCATTAGACATGGTAATATTCCATATTTAAGGTGTTTTTATATAATGAGCACTTATTAGGGGGCCTTGAATGTAGTAGATAGACTCAGCAAACGCTTCCAAAATGAGAACATAAGGCCCAATAGCTGAAAGGAAGTGACCATTTGGTGAGGCCCATAGCTGTCCTATATTTTTGTCTTGTCTGAAAATTAAATTACGGGGGCTTTTAAGAATGTATCTTTTTATGAGAGAAGATTCTCCAATATATTTTATGTTACTGCTAAGATCTGGCTGATAACTTTCATTTTATCCCAAGTAAATTTATTCTTAGAGAGAGTAAAATCATTTATCCATGCATACCTAATAATTATATTGAAGAATGAAAATTTTTCTTGGGGTCTAGATTTTCTGTTAGCTCTCTATGCGAGTGACACAAGGGAAATGAAATGTGGTGGGGACAGTTTCTGCTGTCATTGAGCTGTACAGTGCTGTGGTGGCTGGTGGTATTGGTTTTCCTTGAATTCATACTGTCTGTGGTGCCCTAGGCTCACCTCACAGAGGCCTTCTCCATTGAGAAAGATGAAAAAAGTAGCTTCACAAATGTTTCTTAAAGGAGAAAAATAAATTTGCGCCACCGTCCTTTTTGTTTTTGTTTTTTTTTTTTTTGGTTCGCTTTTAAGAAACAAAATAAAACAAAACAAACCTAAGACAATGTGTATGTTCTTCTCGGCTTGTGAATAATGGCCCTGTGCAATAAGAAAGGAGGCATCGCCACCTTCACTCACTAAGGAGAACTCCCACAGGTGGGATACTTATTACACAGGAAAGCAAAAAAGGCTTTAGCCAGAGAGAGTAATAGAGGAAATAGGTCAGTGAGCAGATTCTGCCCTATATTTCACTTTCATTTTTCTGAAATTCCAGAAATCTCCAAATAGTAAGCTAAGTTGTAGGTAAAAAAAAAAAAATAGAAGTTGATTCATTTAATTTTCCAGAAGAATCACAAGCTCTAGATGTTGTCCTGACCTCAGGTTGCCCTCTCTTTCTGCGCCATATCTTATGTTATACATATAGTGCTTCTTTAAGTGCTTTTTCCCCTTGCTCTTTTGAAAGGTCCTCATATTGCAGGGAGCAGAGTTACTGTGTGGGGATGACACGTCACAGCACCATTTGGTGTTGGACATACTTAGTAGTGATGATCTCAGGTGTCTACAAGGAAAGGAAAAGTCATTCACACTACAATCTATTGAATGATCGTCTTTGTTGGTTGGCACAGTCTGATGTAAATGGATTTTTGCTTCTTTGTGTCCAACTAGGTAACACGACATATATTTCTAATGACATGGATAAGCTTTATCTGAAATGATTATACCATAGGGGGCAGATGTGCAACTGGAAAGCAACAGGGGTAGGCTGGGGCTGTTCTAGGCCTGAGTTCCTGCTCTGGTGACATGGACTCACACATGCCTGCCAACCGTGGAGTACACACATGATGAGACCAGGGGCTGGGCATGATCTGAATGACCACAATGGATTGCCAGATGGAAGTGGAGGGGCAGTCTCACATTCACTGCATCTCAGCGGCTACTTACTGAATCATGGGAGAAGGTGGCATGCTTTCCTGATAAATGTCCAGGTCCGTAATGCCAAGACTGCTAGTGGCACTACTGTTGCCATTGCTGACAAAGCAAAAGTTTACATATTAACGCGTCTCCACCACCTGGCCACACTGCTGACACTGACGGTCCGCTGTCCTTTTTCTTGTCCCCGGAAGAATACTGCTTTGTGTCTAGGACTCCTAAAGTGATATTTATTTCTGACAAAATTGGGAAAACATAACAAAAGACATTTTGGGCTCGAGCCGATCATCGTCATCACCACCATCAATCTTTTCTAATTTCTACAGTGGTGTCACATCTGGTAGGTCATACCGAGTGGACGAGCAGCTTAACTCTTCCTCATTCTAGAAACAGTGGGGATGTTTATCTATCAGCAGAAGGGTGCTGGGGTTTAACCCCAGAAAATAAGCTGCTTCTGATTGAGAACACTGCCTGGGAGAAACACTGCAGTGCTTATCTACTTGCTTTTGACAGAAACCAGTGGATGCACGTTTTCCCATTGCCATTCAGGGGACTTTTCTGCGGGACATTCCACAGGATATGTACTTGGCTTGTTTTCTTATGGAACTACAGAATGCACAGGCAAGAAGTTGGGGAATACCAAAGTTTTATAGCTCCTTTATCTTAGCATCTTTGGGAAGGAGCAACATCAGCTACCTTACGGATTGTGGAGAAAGAGACATCACGTACTGCATTGTTGTCACAGATTGCACAATCGACATGTGGTCTAGTGACTGGCCTGAAACTTATTTATTGAAACACAGTGCAGTGGAGCTGATTTTTAGGTTCTGTCTGTACTTGCGAAATGGAATGCATCCAATTTCACCAAACCCACTGAGTTTCTTCACACTTTCTCTACTTTCCAGTGATGTCCCTTCCAGGTAAAGTTTCTAAACGGGGAAAGCTGGTGTGTCATAAGGGGATGATCCTCACTTGGACATCCCATGAGTAAGCAACTAGATGCCCTGTGCTTCCAATCCCTGTTTTGGTTTCGCGTGGGGGAATGAAAAACATTCACTGATTGAAATTTGATGACTCAAACGTTGCGCTGGAAATAATTAACCCTATAAACTTCTGCTCAGCCCAAAGATTCAAATCCTCTTTGCTTTTTGTCTCTACATATAACATTTCTCAACACTGTTCTCTGGTGTCCTCCCTTTCATCCCCAGAAGAATATTGCTTTGTGTCTAGGACTCTTAAATTGGTATTTATTTCTGAATTTTGGGTTTTAGACCAGTCATTCAACATTGTGAAATTTTCTTAAATCTAAACATACTGAACTACCAGAAGTAAAACTCTCATGGAGTCATACACCCAGATGCATCTGAATCCCATTTTTCAACTGGCCTCTGTAAAAAGTGGACTTGTTGGCCCAGAACCAAATGAGACTTTGGGCAGAAATGTGAAGATTCTTTTTGTATTTTTCCTCATGGAGGGGTAGTTTTTAGTTTATATCTCTTGCTTGGCTTGGGCCCAATCAAATCTGACCTCTCAATAGCTCCTTGCTAGCTTTCCCAAATCAACAATACAGAGGGCAGGGGAGAGTGAGGGGAGGAACAGTCAGGCCAAACAACACAACACAGTGTGGAAACACTTGCCTCATGTAAACCCAGCCTGGGTTGCATCTGAAATACAAATGAACCAGAAAGAAAGTATCAAACACACCAGGTGTAATAGTAGGTCTTATTACAAAAAAAAAAAAAAAAAAAAATCACAGTTGTCATCATTGAATGCATTAGCAGGGGCTTAAGGGAAGGGAACACAGCTGACTCTTAACCTTGGCCAAGGTAATTGAAGCCATGATTGGATAGTAAGATAATTCTTAGCACAAATCTTGACAGGCAGGCACCTTGACCTACTGGGAGCTTTCTTCTTTGCCCTATTGGGGACCCATGGCAGGGAGCCATTCAAAATGCACTTCTGGAATACATGCTCAGACCTGTTTCCCTTGGAAGTCAAATAAATACCAGGTACCTCATGGATCTCTCACTGAGCTGCAGAAAGCTACTTGTGTCATCTGGGTTGTCTTCCTCATTGGCGAGCTGGGACCAGCTGTCTGTGCTCTCCCCACTGCTGCCGGGAGGGTTGGGGACCTCATCAGTGGCTCTGTCTTCTGTTGAGACTTCAGCCTCTGGCACACCTCCGGCATCAAGGCTGTCACTGCAGATGGTGATACGTTATTACCAAGAGTGGAAGCACAAGACTAAACTTTTTGTGGGGACCTTGGCTGGCTGCTCTGTTGAGCGTGAATCTCCACCACAGCGAGCAGGATGGCCTTGGACACAGGTGGAGTCTTTTAGGCTAATACTTCTGCTGGCGCCCCAGGTCCTATTTTACCTTTCCAAGATTACTCTCCATCAGCTTTCCCATCTCTTCACTTGGTATCTTTCTGCTGACACCCTCCATTCATCTCAAAAGCACACTGAAGCACCTTGGCCTGTATCCATAAGAATTATTGAGCGGTGTTTGAAACGAAGATACTCAGAGCATCCTCCCTAGAGGTTATGATTCAGTGGTTCTCCAGGGAGGCTCAGAAACCTGCATTTTTAAATAACCACCCCAAGTGATTCTAATGCAAGTGGTATGAGGACCATGCTGGGAAAAAAAAATACCTACTCCAGTTCTGTTGGTTTCCCAAGTCATTTTGCCTAGAAATGCCTTTGACCATATTTTCAACTTGCAGACACTTTTTGACACCATCCTCTGCCTTTGAAACTTCTGATTTCTATCAGTGCCACTTCTCTGAATTAGTGCTTTCTAGATAAAGCAGTTCTTCAGAGTTGCTCAGACACGCTTTTCTCTTTGAAGGCTTTCTGTCCTGGCCTCTCCTGAATTTCTGCCTCTCTGGATGCTTTTTTGCCTGAAACCTAGTTCTCTGTGTTTCCAGTAAGTGTAGCTACAGCCAGTGTTGATTGTTCACTGCCCTTCTTTACAGTCTGTCTCTAAGCAATCTCCTGCCTGTGAAAATAGCTTCCATGTCTGAACTCTGGCTGGAGCCCCTCTTCCTGATTCTGCTCGTCTTTTGAACATATCCAACCTGTCTCATTAACATCTCAGAATCAATGTTTCTAAAACCACTTCCAGTTGCCCTCCTATCCTCTTCCCGTGTTTCTCATATTTGTTGACCCTTCTGAGTGTCTAGGCTTAAAATCTGGCAGTCTTCTGATTTCCCCTTCTTGCCCTTTATCTTCAATTAGTTGCTGTGTTCTTTCACTGTAAAGTTCTTATCTCACATGTTCTTATCTCTGTCTTTATGGTCAGGAAATTATCTTAATTTAGGTCCTCCTGAATTTCCAGAATTTTAGATCTTGGAGAAACCACATAGATTTCCTGTCAATTAGGATGCAAAGCCCACTGAGGTCCAATGATTTATCCAAGTTTGCAACAAGACTTGATACCAGACATTAGATCTTGAGTCATGAGACTTGTGGGCATTTCACCCACTGTCATTCCTTGGCTGGACTATACTGTATCAGCTTCCTAACCATTGAGCTCCAACTATTCTTCCTCTTTCAAAGCCTTCTTCGCACTGCTGCTTAATTAATGTTCTAAGGCCTATCTTTAACCATTCTTGTCAAAACTCTACAAGGCCTCCTCAAAGCTAAAGTCTGTCCTTTGTGACCGTCCTCTGCCAATCCTGTTTCTTTTGCCTCCACCCTAGTTGTTACTTAGCAAACAAAACCATCTGTTATTTCTCAAATGTGCCAGGGATCTCCTGCCTCTTGGTCTTTGCTCCATTGATTCCTCTGACCACATGCTGGAGACCAGGGTGCTTTGAACACCCTTCCTGCAGAATGGTTCTGTAGATTTCATTTCTACCACCTGTCACCTATTCAACGTGAACAAGTTAATAAACCTAAGAAAAAGCCAGCTCACAAGGGCATTTGGAAGATATAAATTAGAAAGTAAAGATCATTTAATGCACTTGTGTTAGTGCCTGGATCCTTGCCCCTCAGATTTCTTCTCACAGAATTCTGGAAAGGTATGGTATTGAGGTATGGCTGTTTCTTGCATTATCCTTAATAAGCTTGATTTCCCTTTCAAAAATGTTGATATTCTTCCAAATTGAGCAGAGAGAAAGGAAAATAATGGAAGACACCAAAGAGATATTTAGTGTTTTTAAATTCAAATGAAAGAAAAGTTCATTGATCACAAATGGAAACAATATACATAGTTCCAGAGAAGTGGAACTAAGCCAGTACTGAGTTCAAAGAAGAAGGCTCAGAACCATTTGTTTAGTTAAAAAGTAAATTCCTGGACAAGGTTCTTACTACATCAGGACCTTATGATGTCATTAGAAAAATTCATCCCAGGCTATTTCTTACTAAAGCAGAAGTTGCATCTAAGTGACTGACACTGAACATCCAGGTTCAAAATGAGTCTGTCAGAATATTTTATCTCAATTTCATGCTCTATTTACAGTAAATTTCGTATTGCATGTTACATGACTGGGGAATTCAGGATGAATAATGATTGCCACAGAATTTAGTTCTCATTTTCTTTTGAAATGTATAGCTTTGTTTGTTTATTTATGAATAATGCATAGATGTGTATGTAGATATATGTAGATGGCTTTTTTTTTCCATTTATGATCTCACAATTAATGCTCAAGTGCTTTAGAAGGCCATATTCGATATCAGATTAAACTGTAGAGTTTCTGAGTTGGCAGGAACCTCAGCAATCACCTAGCCCAGTGTTCCCCCAACTTCATTTATTAGGAAACCACTGTCATGAATTTTGCTATATCTGCCTTCCTCTGGTATTATAAAAAACTTCTTTAAATCTATTTACTTTGTGTAACCTAAATGTGTTTATTTTGAAAAAAATTTTGTAACTACAATAAATGGAAAAAAGGAATCACTTGCCAGAGGTAGAAGGTAACAGTAATAATAAATATATAACTAGACTGAAGGCCTCTTGCCAATAGGTCATCTAGTTATTTGCTTACTGTGAAAAGTTCATTGAAGGGAGAAATCATAACAATTAAACATTATACATCTTAAAGATTTTAATTTAACTTTGAATGTGTAAACATCTACTTATTTACCAATCTTTAGATTAAAAAAGCTTCTGGTTTTCTTGATTGTCTCTATTTTTTGTAATCATGTATTTTTGCTCTTATTTTTATTATTCTCTTCCACATTCCTTAGGGTTTAATTTGATCATCCTTGTTTTAGCTTTTTAAGATGGAAGTTTAGATCATCGATGTTAGATCATTCTTCTTCTTCTTCTTCTTTTTAGATAGAAATGTATAAAGGTAGTAATTGTTCCCCAAATACTTCTTTAGCTGCATCTCACAAATATTGATATGTTATGTTTTCATTTTTGTTCAATTCAAAAGTTATTCTAATTTCTCTTGTTAATTAGTGTTTGACCAATGAATAATTTTGAGGTGTGTTATTGATTCCCAAATATTTTGGGGGATTCCCTAGACACTTTTTTAATTTTTAGTTTAATTCCATTGTGATCAGATAACATACTCCATATGATTTCATTTTTAAAAAATTTTATTAAGATTTGTTTTATGACCTATTGTCCATCTCAGGGAATGCTAGAAGTGCACATAAAAAATGTGTATTTTGTTGTTGTCAGTGGAGTGTTTAATAAACATTCATTAAGTCAAGTTGATTGATAATGTTGTTCAAGTCTTGTATATCTTTACTGACTTTCTGCCTATTTTTCTATCGATTACTGAGAGAAGAATGTGAAATTACCAACTATAATAGTGAATTCGTCTATTTCTCCTTCTAGCTCTATTAGGTTTTATTTGATATAGTTTAAAGTTCTGTTATTTAGGTGATTACATATTTGAAATTATTATGGTTTTTAAATATATATTTTTCTTATGAATTGGCAGTTTTCAATTTCAATAAAGTACAGTTTATCAGTTATTTCTTTCATAGATCATGTCTTTAATGTTGTATCTAAAAAGTCATTGCCAAACCCAAGGTTACCTAAACTTTCCCCTATGTTATCTTCTAGGAGTTTTATAGTTTTGTGTTTTATATTTATGTCTAGATGCATTTCAAGTTAATTTTTGTGAAGAGTGTAAGTTTTGTATCTATATTCTTTTTTTCTCTTTTGCATGTGGATGTCTGGTTGTTCCAGTTCCAGTTCTTGAAAAGACTATCTTTTTTCCATTGTATTGCTTTTGACCCCTTGCCGAAGCTCAGTTGACTGTATTTGTATGGGTCTATTTCTGAACTCTGTTCTGTTCCATTGCCTTATTTGTTTATTCTTTCACCAACTCCACACTGTCTTGATTATTGTAGCTTTGTAGGAAGGTCTTGAAGTCAGGTACTGTCAGCCTGACATTGTCTTTCTCCTTTAAAACTGTACTGACTATTCTAGGTCTTTTGCCTCTCTGTATAAACTTAAGCATCATTTGTCAATATCTACAAAATAAATTGCTGTGATTCTGAATGGGAGTGTACTGAGTCTATAGATCAACTTTGGAAGAACTGACATAGTGACAATAGAGTTTATCCACAAATAGCTTTTTTTTTTTTTTGCCAGGGAAGGAATATTAGGTTGGCAGTCTTTTTCCTTCAGCACAGTAAATATGTCACTCTTAGTATTTTAGCTTGTATTGTTTCCAATGAGAAATATGTAATTTAGAAATTTTTTCAGATTTTTAAAAGATTTCTCTTTCTCTGGGATGATTTTAAGACAATTTCTTCATCACTCATTTTTAATAATTTAATTATAATGTGACAATGTAGTTTTCTTTTATTTATCTTGCTTAGGTTCATTGTACTTTTTGATTTGTAAGTCTGAAATTTTCATCAAATTTCATGTTCATGTATACCTTTAAATTCTGAAGCATATTTTTAATAGCTAAAGTCTGAAAATTTTATCATCTCTGTAATTTCTAGATATATTTATATTGCTCAATTACCCTCTAGGTTATAGGTGACATTTTTCTGCTCCTTTATAAGTGTAACATTTTTGATGGGATGTTACACTGCAAATTTATGTCATTGAGTGATGAATTTTGGTGTCATTCTTTATAGATTGTTGGACTTACTCTTGGTTAAACTAAGATGGAAACATTGATGTTTCCAATGCTTGTTTTCAAGTTTTGTTAGGGGAAGATTAGATTACCCTTTATTGTCCTTTTATGGTCTCTACTAAATGTTGTGCATTTTTAACTCAGATTCTCTACTCTGCCTTGTTGGAACCAAACTTCTCCCAGTTTTGTGTGAGCTGGTGGAATTGTTCAGTTAACAGAGCTCCGGCTTTGTGAGATTTTACCTATCCATGCCATGGCTCAGTGCTCAGCAACAGACTTAAGTGGACCCCACTGTGGACTTTGGCAGTTCTTTCTCTACCCAGAGCCCTCCAAACTCTGACTTCTCAACTGAGAGTGGCTCTGAGCTGTGCTTATGTTTGTCCTTTTTGAACAGTTGTCTGAAAAGGGAATCCAGGCAGAAAGCTGGGGTGATTATAGGGCTCACCACATTTGTTTCCCTTCTCTCACTGGGATGTTTGTTGCACAAGTCTAACTGTTGTCTCATATAATTTGCCCATTTTTCTAGTTGTTTACAGGGAGAGTAAGTTCAGCTTCTGTTAGTCCATTGTAGATAAAGACAAAAGTCTTTTAGTTTGCTATAATTCTAGATATAAAATAATTATTTTAAAATAATTATTTTAAAAGGTTTTAATTTTAATGATTATATATGCCATCTCACAGTATTTTGTTGATTTTAAAAAATCTATCTTTTCAATCCTATATTTATTGTAGTTTGTTCCTTGCTCCTATTTTGTATACCTTATTTTTTTCAACCATTTAAAATATATGTATTTTATATTCTGTATCTGATAGTTCCAATGTCTGAAGTCCTTGTTAGGGTTAATCCTGCCATCTGATATTTGTGGTGAGTCTTGCTTACAATGCTCTTATTCCTTCTTGCAATTCAAATTTCTGAGCTCATATGGGACTTTCTCTGTTGAAATCCTTTGAGACTTGGGTTTCAATATCCAGAGATTCATTTCTGCCTCTGCCAAGGTCTCACAGTGTTGTTAACCTGAGATTGCTTTAAGATAATTTATCATTTAGGGGTGCCCTGGACCACAGATGGTATAAATTAGAACTCCAAATATGCATTAAGGCAAGCTGTGGTTACAAATTCTTAGGGGATTCTTTTTTCTTCTACCCAGAGCCCTAACCCGGGGAGATATATTTTTAAAAATCAGATCCTTTTTCTAGTGGGTGAACCTTTTTCCTAAGTTCATATTTATACTGAGAACATATTCTTTCAGAATGTGTAGGTTGGTATCAGTTCTAAGTCTTCACCATTCACAGGCTTAGAGTATCATTTTCTGATTTACTCTAGCTTTTAGAAAATGAACTTGTAGGTTACTGAAATTGACAAATGCTTTGACAGCAGGTGTGTAATCAGCTTTAACTTACCACTTTTGTTTCCAGATCCTTTCATTTTTCTGCCTCTGAGATGATGATGATGGTGATGGCGATGATGATGATGATTAATAAGACTGTTAAGCTCAGCCCTGTATTTAAAAGGATGTGTATTATATTTAATCCAGACTTTCTAGTTGATTCATAGTGGGAGTATTTTTCAGGCTAGCTAGAACACCGTAATGCTTGAAATGCAAGTCTCACATCAATTCCTCACATGGCAGGTACCTTATCTTCCTTTAGGTCTTATCTCAGATGTTAACATCCTGTCTCAAGTAGACACTTTCTCCAGTCAGGTATTCTTTATTACATTACTCTTTTTATTTTTCTCTCATCACACTTTTGTCAAATAATTTTTTTTTTCCAAAGAGGTTTTCCATGTATGTTGTTTGTCTCTCCCACTGATGTGTAAGGGCTATTGAAACAGGCACCAAATCACTACATCCTTCTACATTTGCAGTACTAAAGACAGTGTGCATCCCAAAATGGGCATCAAATATTTGTTGTAAGAATAATGTTTTTGCTTGAAGTGGATATAAATAAATACACAACATTAAATAAGTTTCTAAAAAATCAGATTAGGTGAAAATTCTTTCTTAGTTTGGTATTTATATGTTGTGGTCTCAAATTATCAAAAAAGTAGACAATTATTCTTCAATAATCTCAGAGAGGGAGGCTGAATGAAGAATGCCTTGTTGCCCACTCATAGGATAATATCTTCCCAGAAATCAAGAACTAGGATGCCCTACATCATTTAAGCTCTTTATAATTGAGGGATAATTCAGGTATCTGGACAAATGTGGTGGCCTAAATACAATAAAAATTTCTATTTGGGCATGAGTTCCATAATATATTCTGAAGTTGTTACTTTTTATTAAATAAAAAAAGTAAAAAAATAATTTTTATTTCACTTACGCTTTTTGAAGTTTTTAGTAAGAACTATAAAAATGTCACTAAGAGAGTGGCCTCAAAATATCTTTAGGACATGATACCTTCCTACCTCCAAACAGAGTCGAGAGTGCCTGTGTCACCTAATTCTTATGCATAAGTGGGTAGGAACTCTCTCATGTGGGACTGAGTTCTGTATTTAGCCATTTTGACACATCAAGTTTCACAATGACAACTCTAAACCTCAAAATGTTTTCTAAACATGACTAATTTCTCCTCTTCCAAGTCCTGGGAATTCTCCTGTTTTAATAAAATTCTTATACTGTTCATAACAAGTTAGTCTTGGGAAAATAACCTGGAATAAAGACAACCATATACCCTAACCCCAAACATCAATGACAATCATACAAAACATTTATGAGCAGTAGGCACTGAGTTAAGAGCTTTATGTGCATTTCTTTATTTAAATCTTAAAAATCCTCTTATAAAAATAATAATAAGAACAACAATTATTATTATTATTATTCCTATTTATAGGTGAGTAAACCAAAGCAGAGAGATTAGGGAACTTGCCCAAGGTCACATGGTTATAAGGTTAGTGGAGTTTGTCTTCTATTAAAATTAGTTATATTGCTCCACAAAGATAAATATATTTAATATTTAGTAGCCTTTGTGATTTGGAAGCAGACCCATCTCTTGAATTTCTGAGGCTGATGATCCCACATTTTTTTCATTATTGGAAAACAAAATCAGAAACCCATAGTATGAGTTGAGAGAATATGCGCGTGGGTTATTATATGAAACACAAACCTCAATCAGTTGGAGGCCTTATTTATACATATTTTCCAAAATTTTCGAAAATTCCCAGTTGTACCTATTTTAAGCACAATATTAGTGATACTCAACTCAAAACTATATAAGAAATTTTATTTAACTTCAGTGACAATCACCTTTGACTTTAGCCTACAATCATAAATTTTATTGGATTAATAGACCATGCGAACACCCTAACTATGTAATGTTCTTTGGCTAAAACGCTCTGCATTCAAGGAGTCTCTAAGTCAGCCACCTGGAATTCATTTTCTCCTATCTCAAGTTAAAGCCATTCTAAAGAATTATACATTGGCTATTTTGTTTCTTCAAATCTGATCACTTATAAAACTTGTATTTCTCCATATTTTCTGAAGATGGTGAATATTAAAGTAAGGTAAGGCGCTCTTCTTGTAAGACTTCAATAAGTGTTGCCCTATAGCTGAAGAATCGCTGATATACAAGAATATGTCTTCTTGGTCAGCTTACTCTGTACTTCATTTGGTTTACCTTTGTGTTCTTTTGTCTGTCTGTATATTTCCTTTCTTTCTTTCCTTTAATTTTTTCCCCAGGATTTAATTCAATTGGAAAGGTAATTTCTTAGCATTAAATGGTTTAGAATGAAATACACGCACGTGGACCACATAACACCCACACCTGATAATGATGTCCTATATTTATGGAGACCATCATTACCTAAAGATGAAACCCTTTTGCTCCCCTGGTGAGGGTGGGAATGTACTGGGACATTCAAGAGCTGATAAAATTTGATGTAGGCTGTGCTCAACTTGTTCATTGCAACTAAACATTTAAACATTACAAGTATGATAGGTGAATATCTCTGAAAAGATCATGCAAGCTGTTTCTCAACTTATGTTTTCCAAGACAAATAGCTTAATTTCATTTTTGTTTTCTCCTGTTTTGTGTAATTTTAACTATAGACCCAAATGTTTTCAATAATACAATGGTCTCATATTCAAGAATCATATGAATTTTCTATGGAAAATGGCAATTATAAAAAGGAATGGACACTTCTTCACACAGCCTGAGAGAAGCAATTACTTTGCCTCAAATTCAAAATGCATTGTCACCTAACACTGCAATTTTCTGAAAGAGAAATTGAAATAACAGTGCTCCAGTGTTGTTTCACCCTCCATGAGGCCATAAGTATACCATACAACTAAGAAGCTAGCACTTCTAAACATGATGTCCTTTTATAACAAAGCAAAAAAGAAAAACTTAAAAAAAGAGAGTCTAAAGAAAACAATACCAAAATATTTAATGTCAGTTTCCAAAATTAAAGTTTTTACATTAGAAAAATGTTTTTCAAATGGATTAGTTGACATCATCTTTTTTTTTTTTTTTTGCCTGAAAATTGTCGTGGGCAAATTTTAAAAAGTAACATACTATGGGTGGTTAATTTTAAAGGGGAGTTAATACTCTAGTTCCTCTATTATGTAAATGATTGCAATTTATTTTAGAAACTTTAAAAAATTACCCCCATCTTTCTATTGCATGCACATAGTAACCCAAAGAGGTCATTTATTGTCTCAGGAATTTAGTTATTGTGTCAGTAAAGTCCCTAAGATTTAGAATAAATACTAATTAAGATGCAAACTTCAGTCCCATGCACTCTTCTCTAGTCTGCAAGATCACTCACTCACCTATGGTTTGGGCAGGCTCCCTGAGCAGTGTCTCCATCCCTGGCCACTTCAGGGGCTTTTTCTTCTTTCAAATGCTGTTCTGCTTCCTTTAGGGGGCTGCCTTCAGAAAGGATGTGTTCAGGTTCGCCGACACACTCTTCTCTCTGATCTGTTTCAATCTGAATTAAAGGCACTTCCCTTGAACAAAGTGATCGCCCCCTGTGGTTTAGAGGGACACCATGATGGCACAAGGAAGTTTCAGTTTTAGGATCTAAACCATTGTGGTTTGTAAGAGAAGTAGATCTGCTTGGAGCCAAAACTTGGGAATGTTGGTTTTCTGTAACAGAGTGTCTCCTCGGGTAATCAATAGACTCCTGGACAAGAAGAATTGGCCCACTTTGCACTCTGCTCGAAGCTGATCTGTGTGCACATTTATCTGCTTGTGATGGGGAGTCACCAGGGGCAGCATCAGCTGCCTGGCCATCATCTGTTATAATTTTGTTCTTCCGCATGAGGGCCTCGATCGAGTTTGCCCACGTCTCATGAATCAACATGCTTGTGATCTGATCAGTTCCACCTCTCCAATATAAGCAAGAATCAGATTTGCACAGCCCAGATGAGGAACCACTACCGACTGGCTGGACGCTCAGGAAATCTCGCTGGCTGTTTTGAGCAAAGCCATCTAAGGAGTTGGCTTTGAGTGGCGTATTCACTGTCAGCCTGGGGCCCAGGGACCTGCTGTCTGGCATGGATGACTGTCTGTAACACAATAGGGATCGCAGAGAAGGTGACAGTAAGCCCGCCGTCCAATCCTGGCTGCTTCGCCTGGAAGAGATGCTGTCTCTGCGCTCTCTTTCTGCATCCCTCAGCATGTACCTATAGAACTCCTCAGTTATGCTTTCAGTGCTAGACTGCTTAGAGGAACAGCTGAGTCTCACACTGAGGTGGTCATTCCTCCGGCAGGCCTGCTGCATAGCTGAGTTCAGAATGCTACTGGCGTTCTTGCCTGCGTAGTAATCCAGCAGTAACTCAAATCCTCTTCCTTCGTTCTCCATCTGGTTCACCATGAACCTGGAAAACTCATCAGTGATGCTCTCACAGCTCGACTGCTTGGAGACAGAGCTGTCCCTGCTAACAGGCTGACTCAGGGTGCTCATTAAACCCAGGCTGTTGACAGAGGCCCTGGCACCCAGGTCCTCCTCTGCAATGCTTTCACAGCTGGAGGCTTTCGGCCGGTTCCACCTGTCCCCGCTGTGTAAACGATTCCGGGGAAAGCTCTGAGCTTGCCAGACGCCATCCACCATGGAAAAGTCTGTCAGGTTCATGATCTTGGCTGCCACTTCGTTTGCAAAAATATTGACAGAATCCGGGATGTCCTCTAGGTTCATGGACTCGTCCACGACCCTGTTCATCAGCTTCTCTTTGAGCTCCGGGTGCTCATCCGTTTTCCTCTTGATCTCGCTGAGCCGTGGTGGCTTGTGTTTCCTCACGGTGGCCCCACTGGCCTGGCTGTCCTTCTTCCTCTTCAAGGATCGACAGGATACGTTGGGGGTAACCAGAAACTCATTCCCTCTTTTCCACGCACAAAACCAGGGCTGCTTTCCATTTGAGTTGTCAAGGCAAATTGCTGCGATCTCAGTTGCCATGGAGACAATCGTCTCTGCTAATTCTTCTGCAAAGTCTGTAATGCAGTAAAGGTCTGGGTGTTTTGCCTGTAGCATGGATTGAGCAGGAAGTGGCAGGTCACCTCCTAACAAAGACAGATTAACCTGAACTTCATTGTTTAATGGCGAGGCACGACTGTACTTTTCTTGGGCGTTTGGACTGAAGTTGTCCTCAGCATCCCAGGAACTGCACTTGGTGACTGCTGCTGTCCTTTCCCCCTCTGATGAGACTCTGCATTCATTCTCATTGTGACTGGGCCTCCAGTGAGGGTTTTTTGTATCCTTTCCCATGGTTCCTTTCTGGTAGAGTCCCTTGGGGAATGTTTTAGCAGTTGAAAGACCAGGCACTCTGGGACTACATGACAATTCGGACTGCACTGTGAGGTTCTGGCAGAGGCCTGGCTTTGCTGGACCTTTGCTCTCTTGCTTTGGATGCACATCATTGACAAGATCATTGATAACGAGACCAGCACTACATGGATTGCCAGGTGGATGGCTACTGGGGTATTCAGCGGTTTTTGTCCATGCTTGACTAGCAGCCCGATCAGCTGGCTGGCAGCTTGGTTCTGTTTCCCCCCACTCAACAGTCTCCTTAGAAAAAATGGTGGGACATTCACCGAGCTGGACAAGATGGCTCATCTTCCTGAACGTGAAGCATATTACATTGAAGAGCAGTCGATTTATACTTTCCATCACAGCGTCCAGCATTTCAGAGGAAGGTCTGCCATTGTGGGAGTCGATTATTTTATTTTTTTGGTGGACTTCATCGATGGAATGCTTCAGGACCACACTGGACAGGGCCTGTGCCAATTCCATTCCGAGGACATTTTCAGAGCACAGGTTCTGGGGCTGAGAAGCAGTGTCCATGATTCTCCTGGTCACTGATTCCATCAGGTCTCCCATGCTCCTGTATGTATTGGGCCTTGTTAAAACCAGAGCGGCCTCTTTGAGCAATGCCTCTGCAATGGCTTCGTTTTTCAGCTCCATGTCCCCACCTGCCACTAAGTTACAAAGTGAGGGGACTGCTGTGCCAGCCTCAGCTGCAGACAAGAGGCCGCTCAACTGACCAGAGGACTTCACCTCTGCTGTCTCACTCAGGCCACAGACAGCCACGGCACTCGCCACCTGAGTCAAGCCGCACAAAGCAGATGGGAATGAGTACTCACTGATGGAATGTTCTGTGGGTACTGGGGGCACTGGAGTCTGCAGTGGTTCACTGCCTCCCAGTGGACCTTTGGAAACCAGGAACTCTTGCTCCATTTTCAGTCTTTCTGTGGCCTGTGGACTGGAAATAGTTCCAATCACAGTGGCTGCGCAAGCTAATGCCACTTCTAAAGCACTCTGGGGGTGTCTTTGGGAGTTCTCCCCAGAGGGGACACCTGAGGTCTCAATAGAGACTTTTGTCTCAGGCCAAAGGTTGATGCCTGGCTCAGGGGCAGCATCACTGCTGTCTGGACTCTGAACAACAACAATTCTGGGGAGGTCATTCCACGATCGAGGGACCATGGCATCTTCTGTGGAACAGCCACTGGGGAGCGGAGTGCTTCCTACAGAAACACTGACTGCAGATTCCTGGGGTGGAGTAGGCTGAGACTGAGATAATCTAAAAAATGCATCTTGTAGCACAGATTCTGCTAAGTTTGTAGCGTACTCGCCAGTTGTGGCTTCTCCTTCTTGTATGGGAAGAAGTGGATTTGTTCTATCTTCATGGTCTCCTGGGTCTAAGTTGCTGCCATGCTCAGTGACAGTACCACGGGCAGAAGGCCCATCTTTCTTAACCATCCTGGAGAAATAAGCATTGCTTGGAATGTATAGTGCCTGTAATTTTTCCACTTGACCTTTAAAGTTTTCTGAATAATAATAATTTGTGGCCGACCTATCATTCCCTACAGCTTCACCTTTGCACTCCGATGGCTTGGCTGATGAATCTAGACTCTGCAAAGTTGTGTCTTCTGTTACTTTTTCTAGGGATCCTTCTGTTTTAATCAATGATGTATGATATTTGCTAATGTATTTGTCTTCCAAAGTATAAAATGACTTTTCTTTATTGTAATTCCACTCCTCCTGGGTGATTTCTGTTGGCTTTTTATTTTCCATAGCATTGGCTGAAACATTTATACTTTCATAACCTAGTGAAGAGAAAATGAAGACCACTATTACTTTTTGGATAACAGGTCCTCATGAGTCTAAAATAATAATTACTTTCTAAAAATTCTTTAAAGTACCAGGTATCTTCCCTCCAAAAAATAACATTTAGATGTTTCCTCAAGGAAAATAAATCTAAAAAGGCTTGTGGGTTTCGTTATGGAATACCATCCAATGAAATGGCATTTAATGCAGAATGCAAATGCAGGTGCTAGAGTGGGGGCAGAAGGCTCTTTAGAGCTGAGATATGGTCACCATTCTTCAGGGAAAGAGTGACCCCAAAATTGTCTCTTGCAGCTGCTCAGTGAGTGAAATGGACAGAGGGGGATGTTTAGAGCAACCTTGGTCATGGGTCTTGTTACAGAGATGTGCTCTTAAGTTTGCACAGGACTTGATCCAAGGACAATAGCAGTGACAGCTGGGTATCCCTTCCTAAGGCTGAAAGAGAGGGAGAGAGCCCACTATTCACTGAGGTCCATTAATGAGCCCATAGGAAGAGTGAATAAATGTGTGCTGAGACTTTCCTGGGTTATTTCCTTCTGTCCTCACATTTAAAATGGTATAATATTATCACACACACGATAACAACATTTTGATCAACACTGAACCACATTTGTTGGTCCCATAAGATTATAATGGAGATGAAAATTTCTTATCAACTAGTGGCATCTTAGCCATTGCAATGTCCTAGTGCAACTCTTTCTACCTATTAAAAAGTTCCTTGATTGCACCATTTGCTCTTGTGCTTGATTTATCTCATGTTGTTTTGTGCAGTAACATGCAATATAGGCTGGTAGCCTAGAAGCAATAAGCTAGACCATATAGCCTAGGCGTGTAGCAGGCTACATCATCTAGGTGTGCGTAAGTGTACTATGATGTTTGCACAACCATAAACTTGCCTAACGACACATTTCTCAGGATGTAACCCCATCATTAAGTGACACATGACAATATAATTAATAATATATTATAAAACAATATAATAATGTAATATGCATTTACTATAATAATGCTATAGTAACTATCACACTCTCAAATTATGGACAAGGGCTCAGAAAGCCTAGATAACTGGCCTCATGTTTCACAGCTTCAAAGAGGCCATGTTAGGATTCAGGCCAGTCCAATTTAGCTTAACAAATTGGTGGCTTTTATGAAAGTCAGGGAAGTTAACTTTCCTCTCCATCTCTTGGCAGGCAAGAGGCTTTCTTTTGAAAATGCACAGATTTCTTTCAGCATCCCTAAGGTGTCCTTAGGGAGAATGGAGCCATTGAACCATTAAATCCAAGTGCATCAGTCAGCATCTTCACCCAGTGTTGTCTTATCCTCCTTCCCTCCCTCTCAACTCAATTAGCATAGATTGTGATGTGTCAGCAAAACTGACGTGGCCTGAAACTTTTCTGAAATTTCATCCGGGCTTCTTTATAGGAAGACTAATTTCAGAATAGGCATTTGTTATGTTGGAGCATCCTCACCATTCATGTGTTCTTCCACCTCACTTTCCTCCTCCAGGTGCTCAGATGCGGTGAGAAAGTCTTCCTCGATTGAAGACAGGGAACAGTTTGTGTCATCCTCCACTTTCAAGACGTTTGCTTCCAGGTTGAGCTGCCGCTCCTGCACCAGTTCCAGACCTATCAAAAATTTGTTGATTTCAAAGATGATGCAGTTGGTACTGTTTGGTCTGTTTCCTCTCGCACACTGGACCAAACAGATATCTGGCAGCCAAGGACACTAAAAGTGAAGAGAAAAGAAGGCATTTATTCAAAGAAAAAACAGAAAACCATTGACTCTGACCTTTATTCTTCTTTCACCAAGCTCTTCTGTTAGAAGGAGTGGAGACATTTTAAAATATTTGGAATATCTTCTGGGCTTATGATGATGAACTGCTTGAAAATAAAACTTGAAATGATGTTTGGGAACACAGGGTACCTAGAAGAAAATTTGACTTAGGGGAAAATAGACCAGTCATATTACATATTTTTGTTCCCTTCTGTCTAAGCAAAAATTGCTTCAGGCAGAGTTAAACAGGTAAGGGAGACTTTATTTGAAGCTTTTAAAATAGAGAAGGAGGCTGGAACTGAGCTGCAATGAAACAAAAGGTGATTTGCCTTTTAAGGGCTGGTATAGGAGGATTGTAGTCCATCTGTGCTTGCTAATTGGCTTTACTAAAGAAAAAGTAAACTCTTTTTGTGCCTTTATGATAGGGGGTAGTTTTGCGAATAGGAGCAAATCTCCCAAAGGCCTAAATTATTTTGTAGGTACCACAATCCATATGTTTTCATAGGCAATGTCAGGACATCATAGTAAGGCTGAATCTCATTTTAGTCAACTATAACCAGTACCTACTTGTTTGAGGATATTCTCAGTTTGGCCACCTTGTCTCATTGAAAGTTGGTTATCTGCTAATCCATAAGTGAGGATGGAGATATTGGCAGAGGCCACATGAACTGGGTTAATCGGAGATGCTTAAATCAAGCCCAAGGGCATAGCTAATGTTTTTATAGACCCTGTGAGGAAGGGAACAAACAAGCCACTTGGCACCTTTGACCCACAAAGTTACAGTGCCAGAGTTTTGGTGATTGGGTTAAAATGTTCAGAGAAATCCACATTACAGGTTCTCTTACTTCTCTTACTTTAGTTGCCTATTCTATAAGATGAAGATGCCTCTCCACCCAAAATATACTTTCTCCATTCTCAGAGATTAGGCACAGTGATTCAATGAAATAATATGAAAACATCTTACAAAGGACTATTCAAAGGCAAAGTAGTTGCTTTCCATATCTGAAAAAATTAAAGGAAAATGAAGTAGAATAAAAATATTTTGTTTTTATTTTTGTTTTTTAAAGCAAAATAAGGTACCAGAGTGGAACAGTAAGGATACCAAGAATAATCACACATTTACAAACAGGCGAGGCTTCTTTGGGGAAGAAAAGTACAATGTTGTTGCAAAGCTAATGTAGGAAGTGCCTTTTCTGCTACCTGAAGAGTTTTGTTATCTATGAGCAGCTTTCTCTTTGGTAATTTATGTCTTTTGTCTTTTTACCTCAGTAAGTGACTTGATCACTGCTTTTTTATATTGGTACATTATTTTACAATCACATTATACAACTGTAGAAATGCAGGAAAATATTTATAACATTTATTTACATGTTCACTCATTCAGCGAATATTTATTTTATACCTACTAAGTGCTATGCACTTACCTGGGAGCTGAGGATACTGTGGTAAATAAATCAGACATCTTGCTCTCACAGAGCTACTTATTTATAGTTTGGTATTTTCTTGGACCTTATTTCTTACATTTATTATTAAATATGTATAAACACATATATAACTATCTATGCATGTGTGCCTCAAAAGACTACTGAAAACATACCAGTGAGCAACACATCAGGAGCTGGCATAATAGTTACCTTTTTCTTCCTCAAACTGTCCTCAGTAGTCTTAGGATAAGACTCTAAAAAATCTTACGATCAATTATCATTACAATAGCCAGGTAAAATACTAAGCCGAAAATATGAGTACATCAGTTATTTTCCCACAGAAAAACATTTTCTGAGATCTTCATGATGCACAACCATGAGATCTACTCCTGTGGCTGTCTGTTCTGTGATGGGGACCCTTGGAACAAAGAAGTTTGAAGTGTTTCTGTTGTAGCTTATAAGCCATTCTCGATAGCTCTTAGGAAAACTGTGTGGAATTTTAAACATATTTTTAGTGGGTCATCTTTAATAAGTCCTGGGCCATTCTAATCTTTTTTTATCTTAATGAATATCTGTGTTGCTTTTGTTACCAAACATTCACCTTCCTTTGGCTCTCATACCCTGTGAGGTACCATTTTCTGGCCCATTCATAATCCAAGTAATTTACATGGAGTTAATTCACTTCCAATTGCAAAGCAAAGGTGGTCATGTGACTCAGGCCTGGTCAATCTGAACATCACATTCCTTGAGCTATAGTGATTGATTCAGAAATGACACATGAGAGCCAACAGGACATGCAGGAAGAAACATTTACTCTTTCTTGTTCAACTTGTACCCAAAAGAATATTGCCTCTGAATTTTTTAATATTTTGAAAGATTGAAGAATAGAATATTCAAAAAATATTCGGCAAAACTAAAACCCAAGACAAAGTGCTCATTGTTTTAATCTATAGCTATCACTATCAGCATAACTTAGTTAAGAAATATTAGCAATCTTTTTTACAGTGTGCCTTTAGAAATATTTTATATGTTTTTCTGTAAATTCATTAAACAATTAGAATTTTTTGTTTTTCTTTAAGTAAAGAGTATAATTATTTATCTAATAATGAATATAAGTATGTCAAATAAGAGTAATTTTAATTCCTACTTTAGTTTCAGTAAAACTCTTTTCTTCTGGAAATTTCATTCTTTGGGCCCAGGAAATGTCCTTTGCATCTTGGAGGCAGCTATTCTCTTTTTATTAGCTTGCCTATTTGGTGCATTCTAAGAAATAAATAACACCTAGAAAGAATGAATTATGGGATTCTGTGACTACTCGGTATGAATTAGAATTTTAGTATTGTTCTTGAAACAAAAGATGATTCTGTTTTTTTATTATTATTATCTAGTAGATTTGTAGAAAACCAAGCTAACAGTCAATGCCTAGTGTGTCTACCCTAGTTTGAATGCCATTTAGCATTATGAATTTGAGAAAATAATAAGTGTTAGGAATTAATATAAGGGAAGTTCTGTCAAAATCTAAGTGGCAATATTTAGGAGAAATATGAATTAAGACTTTTCTTGAGTACAAAGACATTTTTTGATTTTTATGCTATGGAAGTTTATGTTTAGCATCTACTTGGGATTTATACTGATTTGTGCCAAGAGCTGATCACAGATAATTTACCACTAGTAAATACTTTATTAAAAATGTATATTACTTACCTGTGAAACTTCAAAGTCTGTCTGGAGATTTCCAGATGTTAACCCACTTAGGAGGACAATTTCATTTTCTTTTGGCTGTTGGACATTCATGGAGTTGATAAGTTTTGGAAGATCTGGTGATACATTGACCAATTTCTATAGAGCAAGAATCTTTATTAGTTTAGATAATTTCCTTTCACTTCCAAAACACTACTTCAATTATATACTTGTAAAAACAATGTACTCATGTAACTATTCATACTATAGATTATTTAATCTATAGTAAATTAAATTAAAGCATAAAGGTTTATATTGGATTAGAAAATTCCTTAAACACAAAGATTTAAAATTTCTTTAGTTCTAATGTTCCCAGAGTAAACATTTAAAAATCACTGTCACACCACAATTATGCATAGTAGTTTAAAAATTATTTTCCACTTAAGTTCTGGAATAAGAGACATGTTGACTAATTATCACTTGTTCTAATAAAGTCAATAATTAAAATAATAATAAAATAATTACTACCAATGGTTTTGATCTGTGTTCTAAGCAAGCACTATGCTAAAGATAGAACATATGTTACATGTCACTATATTTACTCCCCACAACACCCCATATGAATTAAGTACTTTTCTTTTGACACATAAAGTAGCCTGAGACCCAAAGAAGAACATTAGCACCTCATGCAAGTTTATGTAGCTAAATCAATGCCAATGTCTGCTCTTAGTCATAGCAGAAGATTCTCTCAAATCACTCACACAAATCTTCAAACACACAGTTCCTAAGATGCCAACTTGTTTTAGTCCTTCCTGTTCTCTCTCAGATGGGTTTTGCACCATAATTCGTCAAATGAAATCCTATGTACAATTCATTTTGAAAATTCTTCCAGTACTACACAGATGAATAATACTGGAGCTCAGTGGAAATCTATAATGAATCATCTGTATGGGAAATTGGGTTTCAGAAGTTTCTGGTGTAGCATTGTCAAGAAAAAACATCACGGGTGTCACTAATTGCATGTCTACTGTTCTGTGATAATCAAGCTGCAAATGAAAGGCTATTATATATGAAAAGCATTATATCAAATAGTGAGATCAAAGCATCTGCAGCTTTGGGCATGAAATGATAATCATATCACACCAGTTAATCTTCCTATTGTACCCTCGGGCTCTAGGTTCCAAGGACAGAGTGAACCTTCAAGTTTTTGTGTGTTGTCAAAATTTTACATCAGGATCCTCACTACCTAGGATGAGCTTAGAATATTTGGCTGCTGCAGAGTATGAAATGTTGATCTGAGCCCCAAAAGCGTGTAGGGCTAGGAAAGCAAGGTTAGAGATAAAACATTTGATGAAAGCAGCAGAAGGCGGCAAAACTGAGAGCTAGAGGGAAAGACTGGTTGGTGTCAGGCAGGTTTTGGAAAAAGTTTGGAAAAGTTTTGAGAGTGGAGAAAGGGAGAGCACAAAAAGCCACTTTAAGGCACTGATGGGCCGGAGAAAGTACCTGCTCAGAGAATAGGCCTGTCTCTTAGGAAAGCAAGATACCTGAATACAAGGAGGGCAAACTGCATAAAGTGTCAGGAAAGGGGTCAAGAAAATGGGCTATGATGCAACCAAGCAATTAGAAAGCCACCTGCAAAATGAACATCTTTTACAGATGAAGTCATGTTAGTTCTCTTAGTGCAGCCAGTCTCTGTAATGAGCACGCGGAGAGCGTGGGTTCCCTGTGTTACCTGCTGCAGGTTCTCCGTGCTGCACTCATCCTTGTTCACGTCCAGGTTCACAAAGCAGACCTGGGAGACAGGGCAAACACAATCAATGAAGGGAAAAGCCTGGCAGTTCTTTCTGAAGCAAATAGAAATCAGTTGGAGGCAAATGATTTGACAGTGCTACACCAATGATTTGAGAGTCCTACACATTTCATGTAGTTGATCTGGCATTGAAACAGGCATTTTACCTTGGGCTCTGCGTAGACTTCTAACACTGTAGTCATAATTCCCACTGATTCCACCAACTTCCCTCCTCCTTTCATGGCCCAAGAAACTAAGCATTCTCTTTACATTAGAGTCAGTGTAACAATCAGAACAAAACCTTCAGGTTTATAAAGGGTTCTCAAATTTCATGAAATAGGACAAAAGATCTATAATACTCTAAACCTCTGTTTATAATTGCAATGAACTCATCTCTTCATTGTCCTTTTCTCATTTCTTGCTCCTTTCTCCTCTTGCTTTTCATATAGTATGTGGTAGGTGGATTTCTCTTTGTCTCAAGATTTCAGTTCATTTTAATTTATTTAACCTTGCATAGTTTGCCTCTTCTTAGCCATCTTAAAAGTTTGAATGTTAGAGCATAAAAACAATAGCTACAATGTTAATAATTCAGAAGAACAATTATTTACATCTCACACATATCACATAGATAAAAATCTACTACAGGCATTAAGATGGAGATGGGGAGAGGAAAACTTGATGTTTCAAAGAGGTGAGATATGTTCTTTAGAGGTTAATAGGACTGTGGTGAGTAGGGAATAGGGTAGGTGTTCCCGGGAAGTCGGATAGGATGAGTGATACCTGGAAGCAGAAAGTGTCAGACTGTACATACAATAGGATACTACTCAGCCATAAGAAGAGACGAAATACTGTCATTTGTGACAACATGGATGGACCTTGAGCTAATCATGCTAAGCGAAATAAGCTAGACAGAAAAAGTTGAAAACCAAATGATATCACTTACATGTGAGATATAAAGCTAAAAGCAACAAACAAACACACAAACAAACAGAGACTCATGGACATGAAAATAGACTAGTAGTTACCAGAGGGAAGGGTAAGTAGATGGGGTAAAAAGTGTCAGATACGTGGTGACAGACAGAAATTTAACTACACACAATGAAATGTATATGTGCCTTATTGTTGAATTGTACACCTGAAACTTACTGGATTTTGTTAACCAATGTCACCATAACAAAAACAAACAAACAAATAAAAGAGAAGCAGGGAGGAAGGGGGTCTAATTGGGGTACAGACCTACAGAAAGGGAAGTGTTAGAATTAAGGTCCCAGAAGGTCCATGTTAAATGAAATCATAGAAATGAGGTTTTGACAATGTTTTGCTAAAAAGATTTTTTATTTTTAAAAAGTGGATTTGGCTATGTAAAGCTGAGCACATTAATTATTTGGATAGATATTTGGTCAGATGTTTGGACTTAAGTAGATGCCTGCAGGCACTTGGGGGCCTTCTGATTTGTTAGTTATTCAAGGTCATGGCTTCTCCAAGAAATTCTTTCTTTTCTTGAGGGTTAAAAGAAAACCGTAATCAAAAGATTCTGAGAAAAGTTTTAAAAACTAAAATAATTATACATTACTGAAGTGTAAAGATCACTACAGTTTTATTCTCCCAAAGAATGAAAGATTTTTTCAAGTTTCCTTGCCTCACACCATCCTTGCCGTATATCCTTAGGATGCAGTATCTGCTTGTTGAGAATAACTTGGTGGGCACCTGAGGGGAGAAAGGGTATGCTATGCCAGCCACACTCTAATTTAGAGGTTCTCTTCCTTGGCTTAATAAGATGGGTAAACGGGGAGGAAATGGGCCTGCGTCCCTTTGCCGACAGTGAAAATGGAAGGGGTTCAAAACCTAAAATCGCTTGAGAATATTTATGTAATAGTAACTTTGCCCTTGAGAACTTGTTCAATATCCATTAGTGCTTCAGGACTTTTAATAACATGCAGCTGGGATGGCAGTTACTGAATTAATTAGACAATTTTTCATTCTCCTTGAAGAAAGGTGAGTTACTTTGACCTTGGGCTCTTGTATATGACCTTCTATCACAGTGGGAAAGGGAAAAACAGAGACCATAGGAGGCATTGATAGCAGTGATTTCTCTACCCTCTGATACTGTCTTTAGTTCTCTGAAGATGGGCTTAGTTTTTTTTTATTCTGGGATGCAATGTGAAACTCTGCTACATTTGAAGGAACCCCTCTACACTTAGCAAGCTGGGCCAGAACTGAAACAAAGCAAGATATAAGCCAATCACTTGCTTATACTTGGAACATATATGTTTCTGTCAGGGATGATTCAGGTTTTTAAGGCCATATGTACATACAATGTTGAGAGACCCTCTTAAAAAGAAAAACAAAATTAAAAATTCTAACTTAGGTGTGAAAGTGAATACTAATTTATGTAGAAGAAATCACAACAAATCTCAAAAATAAAAAAGCTGACAAACATGACAACTTCCAGAAAAATGACATTTTAATCAACTGCCAATACATCTCCAAAATACTTTTTTTCCTACATTTTTAGCTCCATACTCTTTGATCTTCTCTTCAAAGACAATAGTTTTATAACATCAATTTCTCTAGATGGAATAGAAAGATAATCCAGTCCTACTCTAATATCATGATTAAATTTTTTAGCTTCACAAACTTTATGAATAATATGTATTTTCCACATCAATGTCAAATTCAGTAGGAAACCACTATAAAATATCTTTCATTTATGGGTTGTTGGGCATACTCATTACTTGTGATACTATTACAGGTTTGTGGTATATCAACATAAGCATCTTGGTACATTCTCTTTTGTTTGACTCCCACTGAAAACGAAAAAAGTGCATGGCACAGTTATTATTTCCAGCGTTGCATTATCAAACAAATTCCCTCTGAGAGAAGGGATTTCTCCCCAGTCTTGCATTTATCACACACCTGGTGAATGAAAGACTTCTCCACAGACTAGCACATGTACCTTGTTTCCTCTCTACTATCTGTATATTTCTGGTATTGGGGGTGGTAGGGCACTCTCGCATGGCAAAACCATTTCTGCCTTATACCTTTATGTTGTGATGTCTGGTTGAGTTGCCACCGTCAATAGTAGAAGTATTCCTGAAAGCCATTCCCACATGTGGACAGCTAATAATCACTTAATTATACATGAAAGTGACCTCAAACCACAAATATAGCTCATATAATATAAATAGCCCTCCTGCCCCTGCCAACATACACACAATTTCCTTAAGTCAGACCCCACACGTGTCTGTGGTCGCTCAAACAACTCTCAATACAAGGGCAGATAAGGTGTAGTGAAAGTCTGAGTGGAAGAGACAGTTGTAGTTAAAATATCTTCTTTTTGAAATTTTTACAAAAACATATAACACACTGCTAAGCCCCCTTACAGGGTCCTGGGAGTGGAGCCTGTGTACTTGAAGAATCGTGAATTTTAAGCTTTGATGGTTGCACAGTAAATCCACTTTATTGTGACATGGTCCATGTGATGGAACGTTCTCTGCATCTATTCACTCTCTGTGAACTTTGGGTCTCTATTTGGAATTTAGGTATCCAGTAATGCTCAATTCCAAATGGAAAGTATGAGACAAGCCTATCTGTAAGAGCTGGGGTATAGTGGCTGTGGGGTAGAGGTTCCGGTAGTTGAATGAGGGGCTAAGTGCTCTACATATCCCTGGTATATGGTGTTGGTGCCGGGTGCTGAGAAGACAAACAATATGAAGTATTGTTCTTTATGTCTGGGGGCAGAAGATATCCCTGAAACAATGAAAACATCATTAACTCTCACAGAAATGACAGGTTAGTGCTGGAGAAGGAAGTTGGGAGAATGGACTCAATCATAAATGAAATCGCAGAGAAGGCTGGATTTGAGGTGAGTTTAGAACCAGGCGAGACACATCTAAAAGTGGAAGGTGGAAATGGCACAAGCAATGAACGGATGATTGTTCCTTGATCAGCAGTCATTGGGTAATGGTCAGAGGCTCTGAGCTCAGCACAAGGTGAGGAATGGGAATAAACAGAAGCTATGAAATCCAAGGTGCAAGGTGTCTCCTAGGAAAACTTTAGGAGTGAGATCAACGTTGTGAGCAAAATGCCTTTCTTTCTACACAATGAAAACTCCGGGTGTAATTTAGCAGTCTTTTTTAAAGAGCTGGATGAAAGAGGCAATCATAGTTTTATCATATGCTCCCTGTGCAATTAGAGTGGGGAAAGACCTAAGGGCTAGAATGAGATATTTCCTTCCTTATAAGTGAAGCTGCTGCTTGTGTTATTACAGGTTATAAGGAAACTTTTGGTAATGGGAAGTGGAAAATAAGTTTCTGGGTGTGAGTGTTATACATGATTAAAATATTACAACTTAGGAGATTCTGCATTATGATTCTATGGGCCGTGTATTGAAAGGGATGCTTTAGTGTCTGGAGAGAATGCTGTGGGCAGGGAGGCTGAGGTCATATGTCTAAAACACCAGCCACTTGGCAGTAAGATGTAACCGCTCTGTGTTGACTCTTCACCTCAATCTGGGAGAAGCTATTGAGCTATCTGTAATTTGCCCACATGTATAAATCCAAATCTGACAAATGACCTAGGGAAAGATTTTTTTTTAAAAGAAAGTGTGTTTAATTAGTTACCTTTTTTTTCTCGAAAATATTTTATTTTCCGCCAACCTTTACTGGATTGTGAGTTTGGGAAGGTAGGCCTTGCTCATCATTGTAATCTTAGTTTTTAGCATAGCCCAGCATTTGGTAGGTGCTCAACAGATGCTCGTTGGTCAATGTATATGCTTAAATGATGTGGAAGCATTCACTGTCTTAGGTGATAGGTGTAAAAATTATTACACTTGTAATAATTATTTTTTTTGTTTATGTAGTGAATTCTAATGTAGTTAATAAATAAAGTTTTCTTCCAATAGGTTATAAGGCACTAGATAGAGAAATTATAGAAGAATTAACTGGGCTAATAGTCATTCACTTATTGGTACTGTTCAAATTACTTAGGTTTGCTTCTTTGTCCCATGAATACAAATTTGCTAAAAAACAGAAAAAGGTAAAAAGTTGAGTAACATAATTGGTAATAAATATACTTAAAAGTTTTTGACATTTTTCTTGGAATGAAAACACCTTTCTCTTCACGTAAAAAAGACATTTCATGTTGTGTCTGCATATGTCCTTGTTTTGACCATCTGCAGATATACTCCACCAAAGCAGATGGAAGCACATCACCGAAAGAACACAAACACCTCCCTTCTTGCCTGATTAACAAAGCTAATTTTGTGGTTGTACATAACTTTTAATTCAAATGCCTCTCTTCTGTTATTTTATGGTTTTAACATGAAATGTAGAAATAAATATCACTGAGAAAATGATGCTACTTAATGATTTTGACTTTTACATAATCTAAAATAATCAGTTATTTATACATAGTAAAATGTTTAATATTAATAATCAATCTGCTGTTTTCTCTGTTTACTATTATAGATTATTTAGCCAAACAATTTCAATTATTTATTTTACTTATAAGTCTCTTTTTATAAATAAAGGATGAGATACACATGTTTAAAAATATAATTTCACTCTGAAATTTTATTAGGTAATGATTTAAAATATATTTTGATGAAGGGCTACTGTGAGAAAGAGGTTAATATTAAATTTAACAAGATAGGCAAAATAAATAATTTAAAGTGGATTTTAATTTATAACAACTTTTGAGTCAACTGTATTTAATAGATGGTTTTATTTCAAGCATATAAGTCAGACAAAATCAACATTATTATGTCATATAAAAAATGTCAGATTTCACATTTTGAATTGAAAGCACAGAAAAAGACATGACGATGATTGATAGGTCAAATTCATATTATATGTAGACTGTTTTATTTTTTTTTTCATGTATTCATTTTAGTCAATATTTTGGACTATTCAATAGTCTGAGATTCTCAGTCTTTGAGAAATGCCATTTGCATTATGCATTCACCTAGGGCAAATCGCTCTGCAAGAGGCTATGTGACAGTGAGGTGTTTGGCCCATATGTGCAGCTTTTGACTTCCTCCGCTGGGTATTTTTTCATCTCTCCTGAGTTCAGCTAAAACCTATCAAGGAAATTGTTTTATGGAGATTCTCCTTAGAAACGTTAACAAAATCATGGTGTCAAATTGCCTTTAGAATCTTGGCATTTGAATGTGACCAAATATATTCTTATGCTTTATCTTCAAAGAAAGCCAATTCCTTCTTTCTGCAGCTTCTAACAATGCAGCCATCTGGCCATGCGGATATGATAAGATCTCTTAATTTGATGGTATTAAAATTCTGACCCCTCAATCTTTCAAAGAAAAAATTGCCTCCTTTCTTCCTCTAACCAAAAGATTTCTGCTAGATTCAGAACCCTGGAACAAAATTATCTCTTGAAGAATATAGCATTTTCCCTGATTAGTACTTTAGGCTGATGAAGTATAAAATGGCAATTTATACATCAGTGTTGTTATGCCATAGTGCCATCAGATATTCTGGAACACACTGGACTGTTGGAATGAGACTGCATTTAAATCTAGTTATTACTGCTTTGATTGCAGCAAACACACAAAATGAAATCTAAAGTTTGATTTACACTTGAGAATGTTAAACCTCTCGGCCTTTTTTATTGTCAGTGTTAAAAAGAAAAAACTTTGAAGTATCATTTTGTGGGTAGCTATTCAAGCAGTTTGTGACAAGAGACACAATAAAAGGTATAGACATTTCTAAATAATGGCAGTTATTTTAGCTAATGGTGCATCAAGGCAATTTTAACACTAACCAAAAAAAAAAAAATCATACAAAATGTGTTTTTGGTGACTGATTTAACATAATGTTTTGTAAAATTTATTGACGTAGTATGTAAAAATAGTTCATTTGTTTTTATTGCTGAATAAGATTCTATTTTATGTATGTAGCATATTTTATTTATACATTTATCAGTTTATAAATATATGAGTTGTTTTCAAGGAAGTATTTTTTTTTTTCAAAATCTTCTCTGGTGACTGAGGATTTGGGGATCACAAAATAAGATGACTTTTTTACTATAATTTTGTCATCACTCTATTCCCTGGTGATGACAGCTGTCTCCTGTCATCTCCTGTCATCTTTTTCTACTGAAAGAGGTGGTCTTAAGAAAATATAATGCCCAAGAATTCTGGAGGCAAATTTCCCCTGGATCAGGCTTTACATGGAAGTTTTACCTCATTTGTATATTAAATTGAAAGGGAAAAGAATACAATAGACTTAATTTCCTTTCTTTTTCTCTCGAAAAGGCTATTTAGATTACTAATACACAAAGAGCTGAGATAAACTTCTGAGTTTTAGGAGTCATACCCTGGGATAGTGAGGCAAAGAAGAGCCACGTTGATCAAATATCAAGTAGGTGAATTATTACAGACATCAAGGATAATAATGGTGGAGGATCTTCTATTCAGCAGCAAACCTTTGGTTTCTTTTTGAATCAAGATGACTTCTCAACTCTCCACTTTGCCTACTATAATTGAGTCAACTTTCAGAGAGCCACCGCAATCACTAGCAAGTTTAATAGGGAAAACGTTTTTCTCTTGGGTACATGGAGCACGTATGAAGTGCAAGGAGCAATCAGAGGATTCATGTCTTCTGACAGATGAGCAGACCCCTGGAGGTGGTAAATGAGATGACCTGTTTGCTAACCCTAAAACACTCATGTCTAAAACATGAAATTCTTACCCATTACTAAGTTAAATATGATGGCTTTGTACATCTCATCCTTCAAAATTCATTGTATTTAAACTGTTTTTATTTATTTTTTTTAATAAGCTCTTACAATTCTCTTGGATGTTTTCAGTTCAAAACTTACACTCCATTTAATTTAGATAAGCATGTTCTAGAGAAAGAATGACACAGGGAATAGGATTATTTCTGATTCATGGAAGCAAGAAATAACTCAGATCCCCCCCCAATCTATGAACAACCATGATAAAAGAACTAAAAACAGAGAATCAGAGAAGTTAGTAGGCCACCTAGAAAACAAACAAACGAATACCTAATTTTCATCTTTAAACATATCTTTTATTTTCTACATACAGGACACATTCATTGTTCAGAATGTTTAAATTCTAAAACAGTGGAGAAAATTCCAGACACATGACTTATCCATTTTGATTCTTCAGCACGCCCTTGGGAGAGCGTGCTTTTGTTTATGTGGCTGGAACATTCTCTCATCTTTTAGGCACAATAGTGCAAAAGTGAGAGAAGGTTGTACTTTGCCTACAAGGCAAGCTTAGCTTCAAACCCTTGTTCTATCTCTCACTAGTTTCTAGTCTTGAAAAACCACAGATAAAAAGGAGAAGAATAAAATACTTTCTTTGTAGAATTTATATGAAGATTAAATAAAATATAAAGTAAAAACATCAGAGAAAGTTGAATGACATTCTATACCCTGAGTTGTTGTCTATAAAACTATTTGAAATTGCTGCTCTTAAATTTTTTTCATATGAAAATGGCAGTTTGATAAGGTTCAATCTAAATAATTTGAGATAGAATATTTATAATGAACATCCATTTTAGAGACTGTAAAGCAATTAAAATTTGGCTCTTTGCATGTTCTAGTTCCTCTGCTACCCAAACTTATTACTTGGCATAAATATCTGTTTCCATTTAATTATATTAACATTATTTACTGACACAAAATATTAAAATTTTTTTCCTAAACCTTTATTACTTATGTTTGGAACCTAATATGTGTAGGTACAGAGCATTACCTTGCTTTTCAGATCTATAAAACATTTAATTAAGAAATGCCTTTCTTCTTATTCCCAGAAGTGTTATGACTTAACTCATCTAAATGCTCACTACTGTTATGAGTACTGACTGTTATCACATGTCATAAAACCAGTGGATGATTGAAATAGACATGAAATAGAGAACTAACTACATAAACAGAAGTAAAAAAACCACTACAATTTAAAACAGGAAGGCAGACATGTTGAAAACATCAACTACTATTTAATCATTATCATTATTATTTAAGTTTCTAAATATGAATAGCGCCATTTGAGAGAACTACAGACCTGGAGACAACAGAGCCTCTATGATTAGAAAAAAGATCTTGAGTCTAAATGAGTAAACACTGCTTTTTATGTGTACAGATCAACTCTTGAATTCAAAATATGTTTTCAGTTTCTCATTAGTATATGAAAGTATATTTGGGTTAGTTTAGTTTTAAACATTTTTTAAAAAGCAGTTTTTAATGCATTAACGTTGAAAAGTTAATCAGTTAATTGACAAAAATCTTCCTTCAGGTATGATGAGACATTTCTGCTTTAATGATGGCATAGAACGAAAATGCTATAGATTTCCTATATTAAATATAAATATTGCAAGTTTTTGAAATTTGTAGAATTTTGTGTTTTAATTCTCCCACTAAGCTTTTAGTAAAGATTATTTCTAATTTTCACCTTTAAACTAATAAATTAAAATAAATTTCCAGCCGTTACCTTCTTAAAGTCATATATGTTTGTGGAAAGAAAATGTAAAAACTGTAGAAATTCATGTTTATGCTCTGGATAGTTCAATAATTCTAGAGTAGATAAAAAGCTGTTTAAACACAAAAGTATTAGATATAGACGACAGTGAGTCCAATTTTAAAATGCAAATAGTCCCGATGCTTCCTACAGGATAGATATTTATTTTTTTGCAAAACCAATTCCCATATTCAATCCTGAAGGACAGGATGATTTCTTCCCATCTTTCCTAAGTGCCACCTCTCAAAGTGGTCTCTCTGGGTCATCCTGCTATTGTCTCTTACAGGACAGGGTGCCTTTCTCCTTCACAGCAGTTTTCGCAATTTTGCTTTTTCTAGGCACTGAGCTAACAGTTCTCATTTTTTCTGACTTAAGATCTTCTTAAAATATTTCTTTTTTACTTTAAATATGAACAGAAAGATAGAGTAAATAAGCAAAAATTATCTCTCTACCCCTCGGAGGAAATTGTATTTCCACAGGGAGTAAATGTGTGAATGAAAGTTTCCTTATAAAATACTGACACATGGTAATTGGCGTAAAGCACAGTTTCGAAGTATGAATAGGCAGAATCACCTTCATGCTTCTATGATTTGTGATGAAAAGGCCTCTTTTCCTTTGAATGGCTGCATGTGTATATGTTCAGGCATATCTTCAAGTGGGTTGGCCTAGTAATAGTGCTAAGGGTAGTTAAGATGGTCCTCATGGTTAGAAAAAAATAATAAAATCATAAATCGCCAGTGCTCAACAGGCACATTTGACTTATTCAGTGGAGTAAGAGAGTTGCATCAAACATCCACTTTTAACCACTTAAGAATATGCTCTCAAATGCCATTGCACAACTGAGAAGGGAAGCATAACTGAAAGCAGAAATTAATTTTATGTTCCACCTCTTTCTTTAAAATGATCTTAATATGCCATAGATGCAGAAAATATTCTCTACAAGTACCCTAAAATACCTTAAAAGAGCAACCTATTGAAAAAATATACTAGAAATCATGTTTCAGGTAATGAATATTATATAAGCATTTTAAATTCATATAACTCTTATCTATTATGAACTCAAAATACCTTGGCATGATATCATTGAACTTAAATGTTTTTATCGAGATAGTAGGCAACAAAATTCTCTAACGCAAAGTAAAACCCAAACAAGGTCATGTCTTTCAAATTATGCCCTCCTCCAGCATTCTCCATTTTCACATGCTTTTTTGAAGTTCATAACTTATGAGTTGTTTCTTTCATTCCTTGAGAAACAATATTTGAGTGCCCGTGAGAGTAATAACTGTGAAATCACAACTGCAAGGGAGTGTCCCTGCTCTTTAGTGAGTGAGTGACAGAGGACATTGAACTGACAAAGGAGGAGAGAGGCTTCCTGAGGAGGTGAACTTTGAATGAAGATCTGCAGGTTTTACAGGTAGGTGGGGGGAATGGCTGGAGGGTGAGTAGCAATCAGTAAGGTAGTGGAGGATTCTTGGTAGGCCATAAGTGACATTTGCCAAGGTTTTATAACAGGAGGGGGCATAGTGCATTTAAGAAATTGAAAAGAAGAGTGGTCAGTGGATGTTGAAGTCAGAGGGATGGAAGGTTTCATATTATGTTGGACTTTTGAGGAAATTTTAAAAACCTAATCTTTATCATTAATGCAATGGAAAACTAATGGAGAGCAAGACCCTCGAATGAGGAAAGTTTAACATAATCATGTGCTATTGCCACCTTGGGCAGCTATAATGAAAACCATAAACTGGTGGATTTATAAATAACAAATTTATTTCCCACTTCTGGAGGCTGGGAGTCCAAGGTCAGGGAGTAAAACAGTCAGGTTCTGGTAAGAAGACTCCTCCACAGGAGCTAACAGTTCTCATTTTACAGGTTGACCTTGTATTTTCACATAGCGGAGAACAGAGCAGAGGGAGCCAGCTATCCTGTGACTCTTATAAGAACCCTATTGCCATTCATGGGGGTTTTATTGTAATGACTTCATCTAATTGTAATTATTTCCCAAAGATCTCACCTCTTCATTCCATTGCACTGGGTACTCTGTATACTGTACACAGATGCTGGGTTGTGAAATTGATTTTTAATGACATAACAACTGAAGGGTTTTCATCAAATTATACTCCAAGAAGAGATTGTGTTTTTTATGTTCCTGGTGTTCGTGCATGGAATGCCTGTAGGATTGGATCTAGGCGCATAGACGACTGTGAAACATGAAATGCACTGCTCCCATCCAGGGTTTCTCTTTCCCTTTATGGTGAAGAAAATGAGTCATCAGGGAAAGTGTTAATTAAATATCTACAGAGCTTCAACACTTTGATACTTATACATAAATTAATTGGAAAGCGTTACAACGCATTATAGGCGTTCAGTAGAAACCTTTAGAACTAAGATGGTAGCAGACACTTTCATAACGTGTTGTCTGGACCAGACGTTCAGCCCTCATAAAAGTTCTACCAAGATGATTCTACTCTGATCCCCAAAATGCATGTGAAGAATCTGAGGTGCAGTAAAGCGAGCGAGGCAGCTTGTGCCGAGTCACAGAGCTGCTGTGTAATAGTCAGGATCATTCCCAGTCTGTCCTAGGGGTCTGTGCTGTCTTTTTAGCATAGCACTTATTATATGTTATATTACATGTTATATAATATGCTATGTTACATGTTGCATAACTGTCTATATTACATATGCTATCTATTTGATGCTATGCTGTTTTTAAAAAATGGTGGATTGGCTAGATGGTCAGGGTTTACTATGATTAAGAATTGAATTCATTTTCAACCTTCCATTCTAGCAGTTGAAGTGTTTTTTTAAACCACAGCTTAGTGATAGGAATGTGATATTTACTCCCAGGACTTCAACATATTTACAAACGAATCCATGTTTTTTGAAGATTCTCTCCAAGAGGCATCTAGTGTTGGGCTCAATGTGGTTTGGACAAAGCCATGAAGAGCCAGAGGTAGGAGTCAAGATGGGTGGCAGGGCTTGAGCAAGGAGCTCCCCACGGAGACAGAGAGGAGTGGTAATTACCTTGTAAAGTAGCCAAGATCTTGGGAAGTGCTCTGAGTTTGGCAGGTGACTGAGAAAGGACCACAGGAAGAGGAGACAGTATTACTAAGACTGGCCTCATTTCCTAGAGTAGAGAATGGGTTAAATCTCATGACAAAGGCTCCATGAGTCACACCGGATTTGGGGCCAACTGGGGATAATCTTTATAGCACCATAAAGAAAAAAAGAAAGAAAAGAAGAAAATTTTTAAAAAAAAATGCTTTTCCTTGAAAAACTAATGAATCCCACAGGGACCGAATCTAGACTCCAGCCTTTTTCAGCCCTGATGCAATGGGCATCACCCAGTTTCTTTTAGAGGTTACGAACCGGCACTTTCAGCCCCAAATGAGCCAATATTCTATCTGAAATGTGTGAAGTGTGGAATAGTTCATGTTTTAAATGAAATTAAGGTAATTAGACAATTGGGTAATTTCACAATAGAAAATTGGGTTTCTAGGCATTTTTTAAAAAGTAAAAACTGGGACAAAGAGCTTGCATTTCTGTATGATAAAAATTCCCCAGGCCCTATTAAGTGTGGTATGTGCTCCCCTGTATCCCATAGACCCCACCACTTCCTACTGTATCTTGGACTCTAAGGTTTTATGACAAATATCCTTTGTCATAGTTGATTGCATGAGAATTTTTTTTAATAATAGAGAAATATGTCTCTGTACCCAGATCTGCATTAAAAATGGGAAAATAAAAAATGCCAAGACAGATTTTTAAGGAAAATGGTAGAAAGCTCATTTCTTTGTGTGTATTATATCAACATGTTTATCAGGCAATGTGTATTTGTGCTCAAAGGAAACAAAACAGAATCATTAAATAATATTATGAAACAATTAATCATAAAGGACTACACAGGTATAAAGATGCATGATGAAACAATTGGTGATCTATTTAAAAAAATTGTTTAGGATGTGAGTAAAATAACTGATGATTCTGTGAAATTAGTTATGCTTTAGGGAAAATAACTTGTCTGGGCAATTGCTCTTTACAGATGACAGATTTATTAAATAAAGTATATTGAGTGCAGCAGAAATCATGTGTTCTGAGCAGAAACAAGCTTTGCAACAAAATTCTAGTTGGAAAAAATGGTGCTTGGCATGTTGAGCTACTGCCAAGATTTTACTGTATAATTTATATGCAACAATTATCTGTGACATAAGCTGAAAGCATAGATTGATATCTACCTGATATCTATCTATTTATCATCTATCTATCATTTATCATCTCTACATCTATCATCTATCTATCATCTATCTATCTATCATCTATCTATCTATCTATCTATCTATCTATCTATCATCATCATCATCATCTATCTATCATCTATCTATCATCTATCTATCTATCTATCTATCTATCATCTATCTATCATCTATCTATCTATCTATCTATCTATCATCTATCTATCATCTATCTATCTATCTATCTATCTATCTATCTATCTATATCATCTATCATCTATCTATCTATCTATCATCTATCTATCTATCATCTAATCTATCTATCATCTATCTATCTATTATCTATCTATCTATGTATCTATCATCTATCTATCTATCATTATCTATCTATCTATCATCTATCTATCTATCTATCTATCTATCTATCTATCTATCTATCTATCATCTATCTATCTATCATCTAATCTATCTATTATCTATCTATCTATGTATCTATCATCTATCTATCTATCATCTATCTATCTATCATCACCTACCTACCTATCTATGTAGTACTACCCAGCTAGTTGTATTTGTTCTTAGTATTGCTAATGATTTTGATTTAACCCAGAATTTTTAGAGATAGTGCTCCTGATGACATAATATCAGGAAACGAACTACACTGTTTATGGGGAGAGGTTAAATAATTTATTGCAGACTGGTTAAAATTTGTAAGAGATGGTGTTGCTGCTGTGGTTGGTGTTATAGACATTATGAAACTCGTGTACAAGGTGGTAACTTTTTCACCTTGTTCAAGATAGCATGACTGTAGACTAGTATCTAGTACTTATAATTCTGTATTTCAAAAATCGCCATTGGTAGATCCTCTCTCATGATTTAAATATTAAGAGAAAATAATTGAGAAATGTCAAATAATTTTACTTGCAGTTTAATATCAACCAAAGAAATCTTTTAAAACATTGGCCTGTGAGTTAAGGAATGTGGTTAGTTTTTATTTAAAAAACTGATTTTAGCATATTAAAATAGACCAGGTTGTGTCTTCTTAAAGGACATCTCCAGACACATAATTTCCCAATGACAGGCACAATAAAGTCACAGGTTCCAATAACTGTGCAGTGGTTAGGTGAATAGTACTGGAAACTAATGGGGCCAAGTCTTTAATGAGATCAGAAATGCCTGCATAGGTCAATGTCTTCTAACACTTAAAACTCTCTGCGTCTAGGGCCCTGCTACCCTGAACAAGCCGGATCCCATCTGATCTCAGAAGCTAAGCAGGGTCAGGCCTGGTTAGTACTTGGATGGGAGACCACCTAGGAAGACCAAGTGCTATAGGCATAAAAAATAAAAAATAAGGGATTATAAGCTGAGAAGGTCCTTGGCATCTGTGAGGTCAACCAAAGTTTGCCTCACATAAAAATAAATAAATAAACAAGTGCTAGAATCTAAAAATGATGGCACTGAGAAACCGGAATTCCATAACTCTTCCAGACATAACTATCTTAAATATAAGAAGTATGAGTTTATCTGGGCTTGCTAAAATTTGTTTCTGGAAATAGCTCTTTTCCATTATGGAAAGTAATACAAATAAATATCACACCCAGCTGGAAGAATCATGGTTTTCCACATTGTAAATTGAAATATAAAACTTACTGTTGACATCTTATGTACAAGACAAGGTTTCAGATTTTTAGTGTCAGATAAATTCTTATAATCTAACTTACAATCTACAGATTTAATGATGGGATATATCTATTTTTAGAGCATATGTTTTTACTTTAAAGTGTTATTTTCAGTATTAGTCTTGTTCAGATTATGCTAAATATTTTTATCTCCATTGTGTAAAAATCAGTGGCAAATGTTTATACTTCTGGCAAATGTTGGTTTTACTCCTGATGTGTGTCACTCAAATCCATTACCTGCCTCATCCCTGTAGGCATTTGAGTGTGTGTTTCCTGATACAGATGTTAATTGTTAATTAAAGCATGAGTTCACAAAGGGAAAGAGTATGTAGAACAAGAATGTAGGAGATATCAGTGCAGAACTCTTTAAAATGCTGACATAGGGGCAGAGTCAGAGAACTGACAAAGACATGAATAGCCAGAGAAATAGGCAGAAAACCAGAAAAGTGTCAGGCTGAGGAACATGAGAAGAGACACTGTTGGGAGATGCAATCTGCCATGAGCCTGAGCATCCTTGTATGTTTTTGCTAAGGACGCCAAAAATGCAAGGCCCTGGCTGCTCAGTAAAAATGGATCTATTCTTAAAATTGCACAATGAAAGAAAACTGATTAATAAAACCTCAGGGTCCAGCTAACATGGTTTTTACAAAACAAAGTTATAGACAAAGTGCAACAGAGGGAGCTAGAAATAAAGAGGGAGCTAGAAATAAAGAGGTACTTTATTTTACATGCTCTTTTAAAATCATTTTGGCTCATTGATTGATAGGTTATCCTGGTGGCTGCACAAGCCAACCATCAGACAGTCCATCAGTCACCCAACCAGGCAGACAGACAGAATGTCATAGAGAAACACCGTCATTCAGTCACCAAGACTCTGTTTAGAACTGTGAGTGCAATTGATTCCTCAGGTCCCCAGGCCTTCAAAAGAGCATTTATACTTTTCTCTGTTTTTTTTTTTTTTTTTTTTTATGGTGGGGACAGGTAAGATTTCATTTGAAAAAAAGATTTCTGCTAAAAAAAATTTAAAAAGGACTCTGATGCAAGGCATATTCAAAGGCTGTCTATGAATTATTTATAAATTATTTACATGCATAGACACTGACATTTCAGAAAGTTATTAAATATATAAGGAAATGAAAATCTCATTTCTCTTTGGCCCTAAACTTTAAAAGTGTTAACTAAGGCAGGCTATGGTAGATTGCCACTAATATATTTAGCTCTTTAAAATTTTTTGTTCAGATATTTTTTAGTTAATTTTAGAAGATTTTTGGTATTATTTAGAGTTTCAAACATCTTCTTTCACTTTCTGGCATTTTAGGTTTTATCCCTTTGCATTTGAATATTATAAGTTTCATTTTTGATGAAAATCATTCAACCAGATAACATGAAGTGAGTTCTGGTCTTAAAAATCATGTAACTCTGATAGTCCTTTTTTTCAGAGATACATTAAGATCTTTAATGTAAATATTAAATCTACTTGATGATTATATGTATTTGCTTTTGGTCATGTTTTTGTACCGACCTAGAATTATTTTCCCTTCTCTTCTATCTTTTCTGTCCAATTAATGTTTTTTTCTAGTTTTCATGCTATAACTTAAAGGAAATTCACATCCTCTCATGAATTTACTTTGGTTATTTAGTTTTCCCCATCACCTTCTGACCAGAAGTAAGTCTTCCCTCTGCTGTGGCCACCTTCCTTCATTCATATCTTTAGTGTGAACATCACACTAAAGTATAGTTGAGAGAATTTGAACCTTACCCCAGCTTCATGGAGCTGATTATCTAGCTTCATGCAGATTATCTAGCTTTTTAAAATTCATTTTTTAAATGTTTTAATTTAGTCTTTACAGATAATATGGTTGTTATAATAAGTGAAAGAAAAAATAATAAAAGATATGTAAAGGCAAAACTAATAATTTTTATCCCTCTAATATCCACACTAGTGTGGTAATAAATTTTAGGAAATATATATCCTTACACATCTTTCTCTAAATAAACATATATCTATATGTCGATAGATACAGATCTCTATACCTCTCTGTCTCTATTATCTATATCTATCATTTATCAATATGTATATGTACATATCCATAAATATAAAGATTTCATTTGTTTTGAAGTAACAGAATTATAGTGTATATATATAACACAACCATGCTTTTTAACTTGGACATCCATATGTCCAAAATAAAAACAAGGTGATTCTATTGCAAAGCCAAGAAAATTTTAGCTCTAAGATGGTAGAAACTGTCTCTCTCAGTCACCATTGTATTTCTAGGGAATAGTACAATGACTATTCAGGTAAGCTGAACACAATTTTGGAAGCAAATTTAAATTTTAGAATATCATCACAAAATTGAATCTCAAAGACAGAAGGGTTTTTATAATACCTATGTTTTCTTTCTTGTGCCACAAATGTAGCAGCCTTTTAGCACTTTGTCTTTTGATGACCACAATGTCTGTTTTCAACGTTAATGATGAATGAATTAGGGCTCAGGAGTATATATATATATATGTGTGTGTGTGTGTGTGTGTGTATACACACACACACATGCCCCTGCTAACTTACCTTCCTAAACTCTGAGGCCCCAGAAACAGAGACATGCATCTTCTGATCATACCCTCTTAGAATCACTGAGGACCTGCTTCTATTTTTTGGAAACCTGATGAGTGTTGGATCCTCTCTCTGAATTGCAAACCACACATCAAATATTTCTCAAGGACCACCACTATGGCTTTTGTGATCTCTGATAGGATGTGATTATCAGGCTACAGAAAAACGGGATGGCAAATTAGGGTTTACAGGACTAAAAATGTTGTTAGTAATTACAGTTTTGAAAAAAACAAAAGCTAGATTTATGCAGAAAGCAATACGGTCCCCTCACCCCTCCCCACCAATGCCAGATCTTTAAGAGAGAAAAGAAAAGGCAATATATCTGTCTCATTCTCAGATGTAAGTCAGGGGAAAATGTTATGAAACATGTAATTTCTTAGAACACTTGGAGTAGTTAAATTAGAAGAAGCTTAAGAGCTAAAGTACAAAAGGGCTTTACTAAAGTGAAACAAGAATAGGAGGAGAGTTTATGGAGAATTGTTATGGAAAGGCCATTTTGATAAAAAATTCAAACAAATCATGGCTTTAAGTAACAAAAAGCTGACATTAACCAATTAAAGTCTTGATATTGGGGAGCAAAGTCCTTTGAACACTTGATACAAAAAAGACAAGAAATTCCTCAGATAAAAGAGAAATAGGTTTGTTTTTGTCTATTCTAAACCAGTAAGGTGGAGAAGCAGATTTATCTTTCAAAGTGTTAGCTATTTGCTCTAGGACAGAAGTTGGCAAACATTTTCTGTAAAAGGGCCATATTCTGTAAATATTTTAGGTAAGCAGGCCATAAAGTCTTTGCTGCATTTCGCCAATTCATCCGCTCTTCTTTGGTGGTGGGGGGGGGGGCGAGAGGGAGAAAGAGGGAGCAGTGGTAGACAATATGTACATGAATTTATTGTCCTAGTAAAACTTTATTTACAAAAACAGGTGGTGGACCAGATTTGGCCCAAGAGCTATATTTTGGAGACTGCTGTTCTAGGAAATCAAGGATATGAAATCTTAAGACTTTACTTTCCTAGTCGATCCTTTAATTGGCAAATGACATGATCATGAAGAGATCGCTTGGCAAATGTAATCGGAGGGCCTGGTTTCAGGCACCAACTCTATCACGTTATGATCCTGGAGAAGTACTAAACCTTTCAACACCCACCATGTACATTTCTGCCATTACAATACTTATTCTGTCTACTTCATAGGGTTTTTGTAAAACCTCAGAGAAAAACTATTATTAGTAAAAACAGTTTGTAAAATAAAGCATTATAAAGCTCTTTGTAGTAACAGGCAAAAAGAGAACAGAAAAATTATTAGATAGACACCTAAAATGGTAGCAATAAAAAGGATGCAAATCTTTGGAATCACTAAACGATCACTTTTGTAGTGAAGGAGCCCTCTGTCTCTGTATAAAAAGAAACAGGCAGGTTATTCAACTGCTATGAAGTCAGAGGGCTAGAAATGGCTTCAGACAATACGGAGACAGGGCAGGCAGGGCTGGGAGACTGGACTGTTGGTCAGATTGCCTGGATCTTATTTCTGGTTCCATTATTCACTAGCTTTTTGACTCAGGTAGACTGTCCAAGTCAGTCTCACCTGGAGAAAATCATGCCTTGCAACTGTGTAGGGATCCTGTCTGAATGAATAAATCTACCCAATGTTCTCAGCAGAGATTTCTAGCAGACCAGAAGTATTCAATAAATATTAATTCCTTTTTTATTGAAAATTTTCACAGTCATATAGGTTAAGAATGAAAGAGCCTGCAGGAGTCATCTGTGCGAATCATCCGTATATGATACTGTGGCTCTGTGCTTCCTCTATCTCCATTTGAGCACTTCTTTTATTAAAAGCTCATCATTTTGCACAGAACTCTGTATAGGTCGTAAATTCAATACTTCTTTCATTGATATAAAAAAAATTATTTCTTTGTAGAAGAATTAAGCTGTATTTGGGCTGTATTGTCTCCCTTCATTCTTCCTATATATTTCTAAGCCCAAATAAAACAATGGGCTGCCTACTGGATGTAGCTTCTAGAAGGTAGCCATAGCTGAGAAACTCTCCTTCACTGCCTCTTGAAGGGTTGGCTGGCAAATCCATCCCCGTTTCATCTTGTAAGGGCAGTGTGTTTCATTAATTCTTTCCTGGCATTGATAGTATTAAAAAATTTTTTAATTTTACAAAACATGATATTGATAATAAAGAAGGCCTACAAAAAAGAAAATAAACAGCTACACAATTGATTTCAAGAGAGCTTAAAGCTTACATGATTTTTTCCATAATTATCAACACATTAAGAAAACATTGGGTCCATTCATTTCACAGTTTTTTACATATTCACATAAATGCTGTTTATTACAAATTAATCAAGGTCTTTTGTTTTGTTTTGTTTTGTTTACAAACAAATGATGTGATAAAATTTCACGGCCCACAGGAATCCATTATTTTTGTAACAACTTTAAATGTTTTGTGGAGCTTTGTTTTAGGCAATCTTTAAAATGTTCACCATTGATTCATTTTGAAAAGTGCTTTTATAAACTAAAAACCTAAGTGTCCTTTTCCTAAGCATACTAATTCTCCCTTCAGTTTCTAGGCTTGAGTCTAAGTTTTTTGGATTTTCTCTTTCAAAAAACCTCTTTAGATAAAGAGATCTCTGCCTATATGAAGAATGAGAATGGATGATGACAGAGGAAAACAGAAATCTTTGAAGACAAACTTACTGAAGGAAGGAAAATAATCAATAGAATTGAGTTGTCATAAGACTAGCTCGAAGTCTGTGGCATTGATTGATAAATTCCCTTTGCAATTACTAAGGTAAGTCAAAAATACATCCCTAATTCTTTTGCTTCTTAGGTAATTCAGAGTGTGTTTTCATAGATTAAACGTCAGAAAAACAGCAGTCTGCTGAGTTAACAGAACACCATGTTGAAGGTCAGTGTGAAAAAAAAATGAAAGCAGGAAAATTATGCTGCTCTCACTAATTAGGCAAAATATCACTTTCCTCCAATACTGCATTGTCAGGAAGAAGCATTTGAAAGGAGTCTTAAAATTGGAAGGAACTTTTGAGCTCCAAGTCACTTGGGAATATGTCATGATAAATGAAATATGATTCTTAGTTTTAAGATCAGTTATTTTAGCCTTCATCCACCTCGTTTTACTTATCAATGCTATTATGTAAACATTGCAGTGACCAGAGAATTTTCTTTGGTACAGATATATCTACCCATGAATTTATAGTTAAAAATACATGAATATTATGGTGATTTTGAGGATATGTGACTACATTCTCATGATTATGTTGGAACAAATGAGTGACAAAAACAGACAATTTGGTCAGCTATGCAATTAGTATTACAGAGAATGACTCAGTTTTAGCTGTTGACACTTATCCTTTGTCAGACCTCCTTAAATGTCTAAGTAGTTTCCAGTCAACAACTATATTGCAAATCAATTCATGTAGTATTAAAGGAAACATTTTACAAAAAAAATGTCTCTTGTGGGTTTATTTTCAATGATATTCCTTAAAGTTAAAAAGAAAATAATGCTGTTTAACAAGTTTTTAATGGCTACTCTGGACATTGAGTGACACCCACCAAACATTTTATAATAAAATTAACAAAAGCATCTTCTGAAGTGTGATTCCATGTATTACAAGGAACTTCATTTTTTCTCTTTTCTGAAAAAAAATATTGGCTTTCTCCACAAGCATTCATTTGTCAATTTTTTATAAAAATGAGATGCTTTTCCTCAGGGAGAGTGAATGCTTTAAGTTTCATGAGAGAAAGTCAACTCTACCCTCAACAAGGCAGAATGCTACAGGATAGTAAGCTACCTTTAATGAGAGACATAAAACCCCTGATTCTATAGTTATAAATCCAGCCTGGGCCCAAAATTCAAACACCTCCAAGGACTAAGCTGGTAACACAGAGTGAAATGGGCTGGAAATAAGAAGTTCCAGGTTTGGGATGACAATGAGAAGCTCTGTGAACTAGCTCCTAGTCAAATAAGCAAAGCTGACATAAACCTTAAAGGCAAATATTTTAATTCTATAGAAATTGTCCTAAGAACATACAGAAGATGAAGAAACATTTTTCAAGAAAATCTACTAAAGCTCAAAATACAGACAGGACGTGGCATTTAAATCACCACTGACATCCTTTTTCCCCTGCCTGCCCTCCCCCCAATTCTACTTGACAGAAACTCCATTTGGGCATTTGGGCCCCCTGTCCCCTCAGCTCCCAAACAAGTCTAACTGTATGTATCTCCCTGAGAGTCAGAGATGGCCAGCATTTCTCATTCCTTCCAGCTTCAAACTGAAGGGGCTGAATTACCATGAGGGAATCCAAGAAGCTGAGAGCTTTTTCCTTCCACATAGCCCTACATAGGTGCTGTGTCAGATGTGACACTTACTCCAGATGTGACAGACTGAGACTCCCAAGGGCACTGTGAGCCACTCTCACTCCAGCTAGCTTGCAACGCAGAAGATCTGCCCTGGGAGAGGCAGCCAAGAACACCAGAGCCTCCTGCTTCTCCCCACCCCCTGCTCAGGGTCCAGGGCTCAGAGAGTTTATCCAGAGGAGGGGTAGCCTGTAAGAAAAGAGAGCTCCGAGGTTCCCCACACCAAATTGAGATGATTTAAAATAGAGTCTGGGGAAGTTCAGGCTTAAGGGCATTCTCAAATATAATAGCTCCTCTTAATTAAGCACGACAGGCTAACCCAGAGAGAGAGAGAACCAGAAGAAGAGACAGCTAAGGAGCGTCCTCCCAGGGTCGGAAGAAAACTCAATACTGGTCTTAAAAATCACGCCTGCCTAAATTTAATTGGGTCAGGCTGCTGAGCAATTTATTCTCCAGGGCTTTGTTAAAAATAATAGAGCGATATATTGGCTGGTAAATAGTGGAATTAGGTAGTCAGAGTTGTAACACCACTGGAAGCAGAAATCTTAGAAGATAGATCAGGGGCTGACAGTCAGAGAGAGACCTGCTAATGCCAGTGTCATTCCAGGTGGCTGTGCATCTCTGAGAAGTGACAACAAAGACTTCACATGGTGAGGGGCAAACAGACTTCTCCAATACAATTTGGTCATATTAAAAAAAAATCAAATTAAAAAAACAAACAACAACAAAACAAACCCAGGAGAGGGGGAATCAGGATCCAGAGTTGCTGTGATATATCATCTAAAATGTCCAGTTTTCTGAGCTTCTAAGATGCAGAGAATTTTTGCTCATATTTCTTACCCCTTGGAGATTCGGGCAGAGTGGTCTGCACAGTGCAAGGCCCAATAAATGTCAGCTGGATGAGTAAGTGAAATGGCCGTGGGCAAAGCTGCTTTGGCTTGCTGGTAGAGACAAACCAGATCTTAATAATGTTTAGACCTATGGGCAACAGAGCTAGATACCTGTCAGCTATAATGTGACAATAATTTCTATCTAAACATGTGACAATCTTAAATTAACTAAAAACAACCAAAAAGCTAGATATCTCAGCACTTTTCAATTATATTAATATATGGTCTTCAGCATGGATTCGTAAAACACATCCTTTATGACTCAACTAAACATAATCTTATAATGAAGAAATTGTACTTTTAAATAAATTTCAACAACATTATTTTGAGGCGGGGGGATGTGGGGAGGAAGGTCTACCAGAATATTGAAAAAGTGCTGTGCTCACTGTGCTAAGAGCTTGTGGATTTAGGTTTTACACTTGGCCTTGCTACTAATTTATTCTGTAACCTTGAGCAATCCTTCCCTTAGATGCTACTTTGTTGTTGTTGTTGTTGTTGTTGTTGTTGTTGTTGTTTTCACCTGAAAAGTGAGTGAAATGGGTAATATATCTTTCTGAGTTTTGTTCCAGTTCTCGAGTTCTGCAATTCCACCAATGGAAGCTCAGTTACTTAGTCTGGCAGAATAGGATGACTCTAGTACATTCTGTTCGTTTACCACATGGCGTAAATATAATCACCAAGGGATATTTTGTTTTGGTGTTACCATTAGGCTCTGGTAAATAAAAATCGTGTGTTTTCAGTGTCAAAGTGTACCCATGTCAAAGTGTTTCCTCATTGACCTGTCATTGAGGGTAATGTTTTAAAAACTAATGTAACAATAGTGAATCAGTCCCTTTGGCATTTATATTGAGTTCAATTAAAACTACAGCCATGGTCTTAAATTATACTGAACTGACTCAGTGGCCACTGGAGAAATTATGTGAGGATAAAGGTGGTGGGTGAAACTGGGAATCTAATTATTCATATCATTGGAACCTTAAAATAATTCTAGGAATTTTGCACTACAAAGGGTTTCAGGAGAAAAAGATACCAGTGGCCTTTCAAGGCCAGATAGTAGGGCCAGTATACTTTTTTTAGTGGTTTTTAAGTTTGGTTCTCAACCAAAGGAGGAATATAAGATGAATCATTTCACAGAGAGAGAGTGTTTTTTGCTTGTTTTGATATTTGTTTTTTAAAGAGGATTTGGAGAAACCTAAGTATATATGAGAATGGAGAAGTATATGTAAGTACATAAGAATACACTGGGAACTGGTACTTTTAATAAGAATGTTGGCTATTCTGTTCTTTTAAGACAAAGCAATTCTGAAAGAATACAATACTGATGTAATTGATGAACTGTCAGTCCTGAGTAAAGTAAGAAATGTGAGACATTACAGTAAGTTTCCCAGGAATTAATCTGAAAGATTTCCCCAAATTGTCTTGAAGAAGTTATGCATAGAAGTTGAAATGGTGGACCACAAAAGTCTGCAAAAACTTTTCAGCCAGCAGGCTGGTTCTAGGGTAGCCTAGAATGAGAAAGCAGCATGAGCAAAGGAACACTGATGTTTGAAAAATGGAAAGTTTTCTAAGGAACCCAAGGAAAGGGTCGTGGGGTCAGTGAGGGCTGATCAGGAGGCAAGTTTGGACAGGGCAGAGGTAAAGGGTCTTGAACTGGATGCTTGGGTGCAAATACACCTATTGGATTAATTTTTATCTTTAGGACTACTCTTTCTTGGTTGGGTCTTCATGAAGTGAAATGTTTATTTACCAGAACAACGGTTTCAACAAAAATGTATGTATATTATATAATATATTATATACATGAAATACATAGTATATGTATATGTAAATATCCATTTATATGTATATATGTACATGTACGAATAAAATAAATAAAGTGATGAAATTCACGTTCATTGTCCTTTACTTTCCAAGACAGGTAAAACTTTATTTTCCAAATTATACTCTGAGAATAGAGCCACAGAAAGGTATTGTCTGCTGGCAGAGTACAATGAAAACATGCACATGCTAATTTAGGTCATGAGAAGGGGAGTTCTGGTAAGGTACTTGTTCCTAGACTCCCAGAATTTTTGATCTGAAAAACATTTCAGGAATTTTTTTAGTGACAGAAGTCCTGAAATTAGGTGCAAGTAGAAGTTGACAGGTAACAAGGATGAGGCCAGGTAGGCAAGCGGGAGTGACAGCAGAAACTGGAGTCACACCAGCTGGTTCCATCCCATAGGTGGGCTCTGTTTTCCTCACACAATATTGAAAGAAAACTTTATTAATGGCCAACATTTAGAAATCAGAGTCAAGGCAGAAAACTAGATTTTTGACTTCCTTTGAAAAATTAGAAGATCTTCGCCCCAGGGCCCATATTCCTACTTGAAATTGAGGTGAGTTGACGCACTTGCTCTTTCTAGCCTCAGGAGGAAGGCATGAAAAGAGATAACCTGGGTTTCAAGAATAGATTTATTAGGCGGTAGGATTGGGGTGCTTTACTTTCTTATTGTTCTTAAATTATGTTATAATACTGAATTACATTTGATAAAAAATAAGTTATTAATATACATAATATATCTCAGTCAGGAAGGTGGCTGCCTGGGATGTTCCAGCCATGCTGGATTCTATTTGGTGGTAGAAGCAGTAGCCATCAAAGAATTGATCTTGACTTTGACTTACTGGCAGTTATCCTGAGCTGATTTTGACTATCTCGTGAACCTCTCATTTTCAGTCTTCCTCTTGGTACATGTGGCCTATGATGAGAGCAACAGGAGGACGGGGACCATGTGGGGAAAGTGGGGACTATCTTTTTGTTCCAGGTCTACACAAGGGTGAAGTGCAGCTGAGACTCCAACAAGAACAGGCGATACCTTAATAGTGACTGGAGGTGAAGGTTTTAGAGACATCAGATCAGCAGTTGCCACTGGGTATGATTTTGCCCTTTACCCATGCCCCTCAGTCAAGAGGCACTGGCAATGTCTGGAGACATTTTTGGTTGGTACAATTAGAACGTGGATATTAATGCAATCTAGTGGGATGAGGCCAGGGATGCTGCTAAATACCCTACAATGCATGGGGCAGCCCTGTTCAACAAAGTATCATCCAGCCTAATAGGACAATAAAGTCAAAGGTTGAGAGACCCTCCTTTTGAAGATTCATCCCCGGGGCCTTGAAAAAGAGCCTGAGCCACTGCTGACCTAGGCTATTTGCTTAATGATTATATTAAACCAAACCTTAGACACAATTTAGCAAAGGGGGGACTTTCCTTTACCATTTCCAGCCATTTCAGATATATTTCTGGCAAGTACATCAAATGCCTCCAGATAATTCCATCAAATTCCACCATTACAGAAGCTATGGGCCAGCCGATGTGATGAGTACTATCTGGAATAGTACCTCAAAGCTGTCTCTGGTTTTAAAAAGAGTATAATACCCAAGTATGGAAGGGCAGAAAGTCTGCTTTGAGCACTCCTTCATTTCCTAATATACCTCGAAGATGAGCTTGACTCATTGTTATAAAAGAGAAATAATATTCAAGAGGCTCTGAACTAAAAAACAGACAGCTCATGGTGGCCATTAGCCACATCCAGTTTTTAATTTTTGCTTATTATTATTTATTTACTTATTTTTTTTATAACTTGAGACTCTAAGTTGTAAAAAATCATAATGCTATTAACTTCTAACTAGTTTCTCTAGGGTTTTGGAAGAACCAATTAAGAAAGACATGTTAATCTAAACAAATAATTCCACTAAAAAGAAATCAAAATTATGTAGTCAAAATCCTTGAAGCTTAAAGGTATTTTAATGAGAAACATTATTCATTGTTGTTGGTTTTTCTTGACAGGCTTTCCATTCAGAGGAAAATTGCTGTAATAGCAGGAATTGTATGAGATTTGAAACTCAAAGCTATTCTGAGCTATTTTAATAACGCATTCTTCTATCAAAATAAATTTAAAAAAACAGTTGAGAAATGGTATGAACACTCAGGTTTAAGGGTACACTCATATCTATTCATCTGACTGTATTTTTAGTGCTGAAAAATCTCAAGATACATAAAATACTTCATTATGTATTAAAACTCAGGCTTATATGCTTAAATAATAATCTCTTTCTTTTCAGGGGAGCAGTTGGGACATGGAGTTCACTGTATGACCCCTTATCAGAACACCCGAGGACTAACTATCAAGACTCCTTCTCTATCTGCACACTCTTCCTGGTTCTACTGACCTTCTCTATTTACTCCCTGAGGTCACCTGAAGACCCTCAGATCTCTTCTCTCACCCCAGTCTTAGCAACTCCAGTTTGTACACCCAATTGCCCACTTGACATTTCCACTTGGGGGACTGAAAGACGTCCAGCATCAGCCCCTCCTCTCACCTCCAGGCACTCTGTCTTCCCCATCATAGTAAATAAAACTTTCATCCGCCTGGGAGTTTAAATCACAGTCATAGGAGTTATTCTTGGTTTCTCTCTTTCTTTCATCCAATCCATTAATATGTCCTGTTTAATATATATTATGCACAAGTCTGCAGCCTATTTTTATATATGATTCTATTGTAAGACTTATTTCCATATACTTGAAATTTTGCAAACCTGGTTGGTAAAGGATGAATAAATCTTTATGGTATAGAAGCCCAGCATCTATTTAACCATTCTTGTGTTGTGAGACTTGCAATATTTTTCTATTGTTTGCTGTTACTTTTATTGAATACTTACATAGTGCTTATAAGGTACAGTCAGTCACTGTTCTAATACTTTAGAAGTATTAATGCATTTAATCCTTACAATCCACAGGGTAAATACTATTATGATCTCTATTTTGCAAATGAGGAACCTGAGGGACAGAGAGACTAAGTAATTTGCTCAGGATTTCAGAGCGAGGAACAGGAAGGAGCAGAATTTCAACCACAGTAGCCTGTTTGCAGAATTTCTGTTCTAAACCTGTCTGTTTCTTCTCTTAGGTACCTAGCTCTGCACAGCAACCAGATTTTACACTAGTCTGCATGTACCTCTGGCCCTTTCTTTAGAATATACTTCCAAAGTGGATACACAGCCATGACCATTTAAAATGTTTTAGATGGCACATATTATAAAATTTTCCTCCGGAAAGATTACACTAATTGTATCACTTTACATTCCCAATGGTTGTCACTGAGTGTCCTCCTGCGTTTACATCAATGAGTAAAACGATTTTTAAAAATCTTGAGCAGTTTATTAGAAGCAAATTATTTAATAGTAATAGTTGCATCTTTTTTATTATCAGAGGGATTGATTTTTTTCCATGTACATATGAACAATTGCATTTTTTATTTTATGAATTTCTTCCTTTGGCTTTGCCAACTTTGCTATTATCTATTTTATGTAAGGCCGGGTTAGGCAGCAAGCTTCTAAAATAGTTCCTTTCTGGACTGGTCTAAGGTGGGGGATACTAAAAACCTGTTGAAATATAAAAGATAGGAGAAATAGAACTTATAAGAATATCTCTCTTGAGCAAATTTGGATGAAGCTGGCAGAAATAATCTACCAGGGTGGGAGCTGAGAGCTCCCTCTCACCTCCTCCTCACTTAAACCGTGTGCTGGGGAGAGAGTGGGCTTAAATATAGGGCTTTTTGTGTTGCTCAGTCTGACTGACTTCTGCCAACAGGTTTTGAGTTTTTATTTTTATGCAGGCAGTATTTAGCTTCTTCTTGAAATTGTTGAATACGTATTTTAAAAATATGATTATGCAAGGCATACTGAGTTAGTAGCCTAGAAAAGAGTTTCTGCAGCTCTGGGTTCAATCCTGGTTTTAAATATTCTTGTTCCACATTGAAGTATGTAGGGATGAAGGAGCATTATGTCTGCAACTCATTCTCAAGAGTTTTAGAATAAAAATCATAATGTTTATTTACATGAAGATACGTAAACACATGCAAAGAAAAGGATGGAGTAAAAATAGTAAAATGTTAGCATTCAGAAAACCTGGGAATTTTTTGCTCTCTTCTCCCAATTGTTCTATGAGTATAAAATTAAAAAATTAAAAACTAGGTTCCAAAAACTTGATTTTTGAAGGAAAATAAAATCATACAGTTTGCTAGAAGAATGCTATTTAGAAAAACATAAACATCATTTTTGCATTTGATAGCCTTTGAAAACTTTGGTTGGGTGAATTTTGGGGCCTTCTAAGCCAGATGTCCTGGCTCTCAGCTCCTTTTGGGAGTGCCTATCATGTTTCTGGCAGCCTCAAACTGCTCTTCACTAAGACCCCTCGTTTCAGGTGTGAAATGAATGCAGTTCCCTATGGAAATGACTAAAACTCATTTTTTGATGCTTGAGAACAGACAGCCACACTGACTCATGTACACAATGCCCTGAAGGTTTTCCAAGTCTGAAATTGCCCTTCGATAATGTTTTTAAGTGGACATTGGAACACTGAAGTGTTCTCTTTTAAGCAATAGCAAATCCAGAAATTTTGTGTTTAGTGTAATGGATACCAAGCCAATCAAAATTGGATATGAAAAAGTTGGCTACTAATTTTGTTCTGGAAGAAAAGAGTTAAAGTAGCAATGATTCACATAGAATAGAGTCCCCTAGAGTGATGAACAGAGTACAGTGCAATAAAATATGGGACAACTTGGCTACACGTTCCTCAGAATCTGTTGTGATTATTTATAAATAGATTTGGGATTATGATATAAAATTATTTTTAAAAATTAAACTTTAATGATGATATTATTTTATAATAGTTTTTTTTTAAAGTTACACTTTCATTTTTCATGCTGCTATAGAGAATTTCTTTCAAAAAGGAATAAAATACTTTTCCTTGACCATTTTTGCTACTCCCATGGGCTGTTTTGATCAAGAGCTCCCTGTCCTGCTCAGTCATCTCTCTAGTTCATCTTATTTCTCCTCCAGATAATAACTGCCCTGTGGCAATGTCCAACTCTGAACTCTGTGTCTTCTCCCCATTCTAGATATCTGTGCCAAGTCAGAAAGAGAGAAAGAACTTATAAATTAAGAAACAGTGACTACAGGATACTTTTTGAGAGTCTAAGGATCCTGAAATCTAGATTTAGAGTCATGTGTCAGTTTCAATTATTGCAAACTACTGTGAGAAAACAAATCTTTTAGTATGCCTTTTATTTGTGTTTAGATTTTCCCCTCTATGGAAAGAATAGAAAGAGCCATAAAAACAGGATGAATCATCTCAAGCTCACTGTCATCATTGGACACTAAAAAGAAACAAAGGAAGTCAGAGAGCTTTAATTCCAGATTTGAGTCCACTGGGATTTGTGGGAGATAGAGGAATTCTCATACACCTAGGAAGATCCAATGGTAATCTTAAATTTGGCAATAAATTTAGCATTTCTTATAATCTAGATTCCAAAAAAAAATACAAGGTTTGGAGAAGTCCTCTTTGCCCTTCACTACAAAATTTTTAGTGCCTCAACCTTTGAGCTTTTTTCAAATGGGAGACTTAATACAGGAGATGTTTGGATGACAACTTTGACTAAAGTGTAGCTGCTGATAGCTCTCACTTTCTATTTCTCTCTTTTTACAATTTTTAACGGTGTAATTAGAGACCAGTATCAGTAAATGCCTCAATTTTCCAATGCATCTCAGAATTGAATTTGCAAGAAGCTATCACTATTAAATTACTTGCCACCTAATCATTTTTGCTTTCCCTAAAGATTTTATCTGTCAACTAGTTTTCTGGACAAGGGATCAAAAGTCCTAAAAGTAGCACAATCAAAATCATTTGCTTAAACAAAGAGATTTAATTAAGTCTGTCGAATGGACTCTGCTTTCCTTGGATATGAGACTCTGCAGTGTGAAATGTTTTTCCTCTGTCTGCCAGTTCTTCTGATTCTGCTCATTATATATAAAAAGCTTCTCCATCCCATTTTCAGCTTTTTCCCCCTTTGGCTTTTAACAGAAATGCTGGCATGCAACTTACCTCCAGGAATAGCTCAAAGCTAATGCTCTCAGTTTAGTCATGAGAATTACATTTCTCTCCTCTTTGAAAATATTATTTGGAAATTCTGTAACCATGACCCCATAAAAGGTTGGTGATTTCAATTCAAATGAAACATACAGCTTTGTAGAACATGTAGGAAGGAGCAATTTCACATCAGCCATATGTACTCACATTCTAAGCCATAAGAATTATATTTATCTGTAAGAACATCTCTTTCCTTAAAAAGGAAGGTTTTGTATGTAAAGCTTAACTCCAGTTTATTAAAATGTATGCCTATGTATCTCTTAGGTTGAAAACATTTCCAATGACCATAACTTACAAAAATGGTAGGATTCATGATGGGAAATACCTACTAGCAGAAGTTATAAAATATATCGAAAAGAATCCTACAGAGCCCTTGCATGGTTTTTTAATATCTTAAAATTCTGTTTCTGAACCTTTTTCTCAGTCAGTTTTGAAAACATAAGCCTGGTTTTCCCTCTTTTAGAGAATTGAGCAGATTAATTAACCTGTTGAAATGAGCAAAATTGGAGTAGAAACATGAGCACTGCATGCTATTTAGTTAACAGTCTTTATAAACCAGTTATGTATTTTCAAAAGGAGATTTTCCTGACCTTGTACTTAACCAATTAGGAAACTGCTGTCCATGGTACTAGAGCACGGGCAGATTCCCTGCTCTCTCAGATGACACCCCAAGTTGGGTTTACTTACTGAAGCGCAAATTGTGTTTTCAGATTTGTCCTCCACAAAACCAATTTGACAGGGTGTCCTCTGATTCTGCAACCAGTAGTCTGTAGACTCGAGCAGGCTATTGCTGCAAAGAACCTGAGGGAATGAAAGAAATCTTCTCAGTGCTGTATTCCTCTTGGTTTTCTGTTTACACAAGGGGCTCTTTTCTGAGGAAACGAGGTGTTTTCTGTTCCTCAGAGCTCCTGGATACTAAACCACAAATTTTCAGGCTAATGGCACCTCTAGACTGTGAAATGTTCAATCAGGAATAGACGCTAGAGGGACACATCCATGTTAATACAGATGTTTCAGATCCAACATCTGGAAACTTCAATGCACGAGCTACTTTTGCATAATTTGCAGCCAAATGCTGTTTTTGGGGAAATGGTTCAATTGGCCATGGACGTCAGATTTCATTTTGGGGTTAGTGCTCTTTCGCATTCTATGAATATTGTCCATTGTACCAAAGATGTAGTTTTTTTTCTTTTGGTGCAATCCTGATGCTGAAATGATAGTTATTCAGTTCTTCAGCTTTGCTAAATATCTGTGAAATAGGGTATGATTCTTCTAGAATAGCTATAGTACTACATTAAGTTTCAAAATTATAAGGAATAAGTAAAGTGCATTAAAACAAACATTTTTTTTTTAATGCAGAAACAGTACGGAAAAGCAATGCAAACTTGAATACATGATTTAAGAAAACCGAATATTATTCACAAATGCCTTGTTTCTGGGGTTGAATTAGAGCAAGAAAGAAAAAAATCATATTTCTTAGGTAAAACATTTTAAAGACACAATTTCATAAATAACCAAATGATTCAATTTATACTGTTTCTTAACACTACCCAAATATTTTATAACATTTTTCTCATCTTATACAAGGTTTCCAATGTTCTCCTCATACCTTTTACTCTAGTAAGGAGCATGTCTGCTAATATTTGACTAGTGCATTCACTGAAGCTATATACTAGATTTAATCATTTTGGTTAATGTCACAAGAATAGAATGACACTTCAGTTATATTCATTTGTACAACAAAGGCTTGTCTTTTTATTCTGTAAAGATAAAAATACATTAATTTTTGTCTCTGAAGACTGAGTTAACTGAATTAATTTCTGACACATTGTTCTATAATATTTGTTTTAGCCAAGTAATATTATTACTTTTAATCTTCTCCCACCCAATGTTTAGTATTTCCCAGAGGTAAAAAAAATCTTCATCATTCTTTTCTAGAAGAGTACAAAGAGACACTTAGTGGATGAGTAGGCAGTTGGGTGATGAAATTGGGTTATTACTGCAGAATAAAGTTGGTGACAGACTTCTTAGTTTTTATTTATTTATTTATTTATTTATTTATTTATTTATTTATTTATTTTATAGATTTTACCCAACTGTGGGTCTTAAAGTGTGGGCTGGAACTCCTAGGAGTTCCTGAGATCTTTCAAGGTGTCCAGTGATGAAACAATTTTTATAATAATAGTAAGACATTTGCTCTTTTCGCTGCTGTGGTCTCATGAGCACTCAGTGGAGTCAGAACAACAGAACGAACACAGCAGTAAACAGGAGAGTCCAGCTCTCACCTGTAAGTTAGACATTTAGGAGATTTGAAAAATATGTAAAATGAAGTCACTCTTCTCGCCAAATGTGATTTATTCCAGAAAACATAGGTATTTTACATAAAAAATATATGCTAGCATGTAATGTGTTTATTTCTTTGTAACAATTTTAAAAATAATAAATTATCATCATTTAAAATTTTCATTGTTAGTTAATGATTAAAATATGTGACTAAGGAAACAAATAATTTCTTAGCTTTCATTTATAATACATAATACAGAAATATCAATAAACATTCCCCCTACAAACAAAAACTTTGTGAGGTCCCTGATCGAATGCAAAGGAATTTTGATCTCAAGAAAATTGGGAACGATTCACTTAGATTAACTTTATTTAAAGTAGAAATAAGCTCTCATTTCATCTCCCCACCACCACTCACTTTTATTTCTATTGTAGAATAGAGTTTAATAGCATGGGCATTAAGTGGCCTAACTTGGTTGAGAACCTAACTCAGTCATCAGTAGCAGGATGAACGTGGGCAGCTGCAGTAAATCTTGGGTTTCAGTTCCCACACCTGGGAATGGGGATGATGATATACTCTCAGTGAGATCGTTGGGCTACTCAGTGAGATGATGATAAGTCATGCAGACGGCAGGTTATCCTTTCAATTCAGTTTCATTGTTATGATTGGAAACGAACTACAAAGGAAAATAGAAAACTGGATGCCTTCACCTGAAATGAGTGGATTGAAAGCATTTCAGATGTGTAAAGACAAATTTTTTTTTAGCAAATATTCTCATCTAAGGTGTAATTTTTATTCTGCATTTGGTAGTATTAATAGTCACAGCTTTTAATAGCATGTTTAGAATGTGCTGGGAAATGTGCTAAAATGCTCACATACTAGTTTTTAACTTTTTAATTTAATCCTTATCGTAGTGCTATAGGGTAGGAATTATTTTAATGATAAAACTCTTCCCAGAAATTGTCATTTTGAAGGCAAAGACCTTGAGGCTCAGAAAGATTGCAATTTCTGTCCAAGTCGCTCACAACCAGAATTTGTTCTGGTTTTGAAGACACCAAGGCCTGTGAGTGCAATCATTTAACAGTGCTGCCTTTCATAACCCATATAAATGGGTCTAATTTGGGATGTGTTCCTGAAAAGTTATGTGCATCTAATACTTGTAAATATAACTGCATTTTCTTATCGATTTCAATTTTAAAGTTAGTTTTCATGAATGAGATATTGAGGTGATATTTTCTGTGATGTAAATTATAATAATTGAAAATCCATTTGGCAAGTATTATCAGTATTTTAATTTCTCAGAGGAAGGCGTGCTTTTATATCTCCTTGACTAACATTAAACCAAATCTATGTCATTTTGCCTCTGTTCTTCGCCTTTCTCTGAGCTTCAGAATTTGGAACAATCATCAACAAAGCAAAGCTTTCACTCACTGCATCATAATAATATTAGAGATTTAAAATGAAGACATCAAATGAACATACCAGTTAATAATACTTTACCATGCAGTTTGATAAATCCTACCTAGAATCACTTCTTAGCTCAGTCCTGAAAAATTAAGCCCTGGACCTCTTCTGTATTCTAAATTCAAGGCCTCATAGTATCGTGGTTACAATAAAATATGTCAACAGAGGAAAGCAGCTGTCTCTTATACAAGTATATGAATTATTCTTGTCATAGATCAGCCTTAGGAGGGGCACAGAGTTCAAGCACAACACGTTTGGGTTTTTTGGAAAAGTGGCGGGCTGGGTTGGAATCTATCTTTTTCTTATGAAATGCAGAGAGGCAAAGATGGAGGTGCCAAAAAGCACCAGACTGACACTCCACACTGCGAAAATCTCAAAGCTGTGAAAGAGGCTGTCTCGTGATGTGACTGAGAGAATTGCTGACTGGCTACCTGTTGGATTTCTCCTGCACTTAATTTCTCTAACACAAGAAAACAAACACAGAAAAAGTAGCCTGTCAAGCCTTCTACTTTAAGGCTACTCCTTTGTATCCATTCTTAAAATACATAATAACTAAATACATACAGAAACCTTGTTCTGCCTTAACCTAGGAGCAAGGAAAAAGCAACAGCTTTTATGGACCTGCTTAGTCAATGGAAAATGCTAGAAAGATTTCCTACTTGGCAGATCCATATTGCTGGGTGTTGAGTGTCTTCTCTAAGGTGCTTCTTTGCTTTAAAGGAAGCAGGCATGGCAGAATAAAAAAGTGGGATTTAAAACAAAAACCTAAATTTTTCCATGCTCAAGAAATGTTTTGAAGAGAGCCTCTTTGTTTGGTGAGCATATTCATTCACCATGCAACCATAAAATGTGAATTTTCTTCATCACAATTTAAAATATAGTGTATCTGATTATATTAATAATTAATATAAACTAGTACTTTATACATATTTTATCACTATTTAAAGATTATATAATTATTTAATAGTTATATTCTTTAATTATTGACCAAGTAATTTATTGAGAACACTTTGGGCTAAGGCTCTAATTTACATCAACTGAATTAAACCTCTGGCTTATGAGGTAGAATTTAAGGGCTAATATATGTGATGTGCTTAAAAACAGTGCTTGGCACATAGCAAGGGCTCAGTGAACTTTAGCTATCATAGAAATTGTTATTCTCTGTTTCAGGGTAAGAGGGGTCAACAATTTGTCTAGTTGGCAAACAAGTAGGATTTGATCCAGCTTCTCTGGCTTCAAAATCACTATTGGGCAGTGCTCCATTGCACGCTGATAAAGGTACATGATTTCTCATTCTTGGTTTCTACCATTACCCAGTCTATGCATTTATCCTTCTCTCCCTCAAGACCCTGGTCTCTGTGATTGGGACGTTTGAGTTCCAGTCCTTGTACTTCTCTGTCTGTGTGGTCAAGTTGCCCACTAGCTCCCAGCCTCTGTATGCCCTTTGTAAGCAATTAAATCAAGTCATCTGAAGGTCCCTTGCACACTGAACACACTGTATTTCTTCCCCTCCCTCCTCAACTTATTCCTCCTTCCTCTTCCTTTCCCCAACACGTTAAGAGGCAAGTAATCAAAGAATAAAAATGCAGGCTTCAATAAACCACTTAGCGTCATATGTTAAGCAATTTTACCATGTGAAAAGCTTTTGGTTTAATGTTTTAGACAAACCATTAGAGAAAGAGGAATGCTTGAAAGAAGAATTTAACGATTTTGAAGCTTTCTGAATACAATCTTCCTGCTGAGAGAGTCACTTTCTGAGGGGGGGAAAGAATAAAACTCACCAGGCTCTCAATGGCTCATTTATTTATCTGCTATTTTTAGTTGGAGGTTCACTTATTTCAGATGAAGAGCTAATAATGAATGCATTGTGCTTTCACAAATTTGAAATAATAATGGCATATTTTCTCTTAAAATTTCTTTAGTGTCCTAAATGATAAAGGAAAATTGTTCTACTCTATTTTACAATTACTTTCCCTTTTTATACAGAGGATCAAATTGCAAGAATTTAATATTGATATGGAAAGGGGAGGGTAAAACGGATTCTTAGTTTTCAGAACATGGTTCTAAGCATTGCTGAGCAATGCCTTAAAAGCAAACAAACAAACGAACAAATGAACAAAACCATGTAGTTTAGATTGGAGAGGACAGGAGCTGATGGTTAGTCACAAAGGTTTGGAGGCAGAACTAAAATTCTATCCCATCTCATCACTTACTGGGTGATGTTGGGCAGGTCATTTAACTTCTTTAGGACTTAGTTTTTGTATCTATTACAGGAGGACAATTAAAGCCACTCTAGAAAGTTGTTCCAAGGCTCAAATAGCAAAATGTCTGTAAAAGGCTAACCTCCTACCAGGCAATTCATTTTCTTAATTTTGGCATTACCATTGACAATTTCTCTTTATTTATTGTTTGTAATGTGCAATTCTTCTTTTCCTACTCTTGCTTCTCTAATCTCCTTAAGTCAATATTCTGTCAACGAGGGTTTATTGAGCTCTTTGACATTTGACACTGAGAATATTATGATGAACAAAAAAATGATCGCTGTCCTTTCAGAAATTAATATCTACTCAGGGAGAACTAGCTCTCACAGGACTGTATTGATAAAGAAAGCAGGTCCTTTAATCGCTGGCAACCTAGGTTGGGAGTGGCAGGGAGTGGTCAGTTCCAACTGTGGGAGTGGGGCAAGAATCTGATCTGCGCACTTGATCAGAGGACTATTGAAAGAAGAATCTGAGTTGTCTGGGAAAGCTGGGGAGGGTGGGGAAGACATGTCCCTCTCTCTAACTAGCTTTTCTTCCTTTGATACCCTAAACGGGAGGATCCCCTCTAGTTTGAACCTCAGCATGTTAGTGTTATTCTTTCCAGCCTTTCCATTCCCCTCAATAATCTTCCTTGAGATCTTGCTCACTCTTAGGACATAAGTCAATGCCTGGAGGGACACCTCATTGGTCTACAGCTACTGCTCACTCTGACCTTTTGCTAAACCTTTTGCTTTTCACATTTCTTGCTGTCAGATTTTTTTCTCTTGGGTCTCCTACTGTCACCTTGGACTCTTTGTCTAAACCCAAACCCCGTCCTTCCCCATTTCTAGTCCCTGAAAGACACCAGATTCCCTGAAAGACACCTGGCTTCCTGATTTGCAGTTAATGGCAGAACAAGTCCAGTCGCTCTTGTGCCATCTGGAATATCTCTGACTATTTCTAGTCTTATATTCTGCTTTCCACAGTTAAAATTTTCTTTTTAATTCACCTAACAATTGAGTGCATACTTTAGACTAGTCTCCAGATAATACAATAGAGAATGATGAAGAACTGATCTCCATGTCTATGGAACTTAAAATCTGGCATACAAGCCAAACAGTGAACAAAAAAAAAGAGCATTGAAACACACTTAAATACAAATTCTGGTTGGTAAAATGAGGAAATTCAACACGGTTCAGTGTTAGAGAATAAAAGAGGTGAGGGTGATACTGGGAAGGGTGGTTAGGGAAGGGTGGACACCCACAGGGACCAAACACTTCATATTGTAATTGTCTCTCTTTTCTCTCTATCACACCTCACCCCCAGATTCACCTGGCTCACTAAAACCAGATTAAAGGATAAAGACCGAACTTTTGAAGATAAACCTGGTATCAAATTCCAATTTTTCCATTAATTAATTAACTGTGTGCTTCAGGCTAATCACTTAACCTTTTGAGATTCAGTTTTCCCATTGAAAAACTGAGGGTGGCATGACCCCTCACGATAAGGGAGTTTTAGTGGACGTTAGAAGTAATAAGTACACAAAGGATCTGATTACTTGAGGTGTTAACAAATAGTCGTTACTGATATTACATAATCCTCTCCTGAGACCTTAACCTCAATTGATTAATTGACCCAATAAACATGAGTGTTTTACCTTCTGGTCCAATCAGTCACCACTCTAGGCCCTGGGAAAGAAGGAAAAAAGACAATAACTGCTGTCACTGAGCCCACAGTTTTATGGGATTATTGCCAAACTGTGGCCTCGCATTTCGAGATGCATCCTAATTCAGCTCTCACCAGTTAATCATTTCCTGAGTGTTGATGAAGCTCCAATGTTTAGGATATTGCACTATGCCCAACCTAGATGTTTTCCAAACTTTGTCTCCAGTGATTTTCTTGCACATGCTCTGTGCTGTCATCGGTTCACTAAGGATCTCACCTTATAGTCTTTATGATGCATATGGTTTTGTTCTTTTCTTTCCACCTCCCTCCTGAACTTTTGTCAACTTTCTTGCTCAACCACCAAGATCTAATGGATCATATCAAATTTTTCTCTACCGGTAAAATTTTATAGTGAAAGCACTATTTCTACCTTAGAATTTTGGGGCATGCATGCACATCTTTTCCTTCCCACTGGTTAATATGTGTATTATATAAATACATGAGCATCTTATTCAACTTATTGCCCACACTCGTGTATATGGTTGGTAATGAGCAGCTGTTTGGTATCAAAATTTCTTATATTTGATATTATATAAATTTGTAATCTTTCTTTCCAGGGACTGTGTTTCAAAAAGGAAACTTGTATTTTTATCATGTGATTTATTTAATAGAATGAAAATTTAAATGTTAAATCTATGCACACAATGGTATTCTATATTTCTGCAAGGCTTTTATTTCCCTCAAGAATTTTATAAAAAATAAAAAAGAACTTTAATGTTGAGCAAGAGCCCCATTTTCTAATTCTATACTATCAAAATGTAAGCCTCAAAGCTTTTGAGAGGGAAATTTCACACACAAAGTACCCTATTTGCGTAATGCATGCATCGTGACTGATGATGAACAGCTGCTTTAAATTAACTGAATAACGTCATCAAAACAAGGAATTCATTCTTCAAAAGCAGAGAGTTATCCTAACCACACCCCACACCCACACCCAAACAGGTGGACTCAGAAAAGTAAAGACGTGCTGGATATTGAGATATTGATGCTCTTAGCTGTCTGCGGGCTGGAGAGGACATGGGGTGGCAGTTTCAAACCAAGCACCCCTGGCTGTCTACTCACTCCAGGATTCCAAACAAATATTATATTTAAAATGTGTGTTACAAAATAATCATGGGAGTGTAAAGTGCAGAATAGGGAATAACCTTGTAATAACTATGTATAACGCCAGGTGGATACTAGATTTATCGGGGGGATCTCTTCTTCAATTATATAAATGCCTACCTGCTAGGCTGTACACCTGAATCTAACATAATATTGAATGTCAACTGTAATTGTGAACAAAACAAAAACAAAGAAATAAAATAAGTGTCATGATGTGGAGAAGGTTTGGAAGCAGTGTCTCAAGAAAGCATCTGTTCAAATGTGACACCTGATTTCCATGAAAGTGTGTTAAGGATGAGGACAGAAAAGCAAGAAGAGCTGTAAAATAAAGGGAGCCAGAGAAGCCCATTACAAGAGACTTGGGCCTCAGTCGCAAGAGGATCTCCAAGACCCTGGTACTGTTCTAGACTCTAGGAAGCCCCACTACATTTTTCTTACATGAGAAGACTGAAACGTGAATCTGTCAATGAGATTTTCACATTGACAAAAAAGATGATTAGAATGAAGGTGGGAGAAAAGAAAAGCGGCTGCTCATCAGATACCATCACCTACAAGCTCTGCAGTATAATAATGGTGTCTCTATTGCAGGTAACGTTTTCTTCAAAGAGATTTCACGTTCTTATAGAATTCACCTCTTTTTGAGTGGGAAAGTTCTCTATGAGTTTTGAAAAAGACACATAGTTGTGTAAATGTCATCCCAAGCAAGATGTAGAACAACTGTTCAGCTCCACCACACCCCAAATGCCTCCCAAGTCCCATCCTTTGGCAGCCGACAATTTTTTGTCTATCCTGAACACATTGGTTTTTCTAGAATGTCATGTACATGAAATCATATAGCAGCTAGCCCCTTATGACCTGTGTCTTTTACTTATCCTCATGTATTTGAGATTCCTCTGCATTGTTGTGTGTATTAGCAGCTTGCCTTCTTTTATTGCTGAGTAGTATTCCATTGTATGGATGTACACAGAGTTTTAAAAATATTCACTTACCAGCTGAAGGACATTTGGGTTGTTTCTAGTATTTTTGGAAAATATGAAGAAAGCTTTTTTAAGCATATGACTATAGGGTTTTGTCTGAATTTAAGGTTTTGTTTTTTTTAGGTGACTACCCAGAAACGAGATTACTATGTAGTCTGGTAACTTTATAAGAAACAGATGAACCACCAGCAAGGTATGACATCTAAGTTGCAATACAGCCTTGTCAGTACCTGACGTTGTCAGTTTTTGTTTTCAGATTAATTTTAGTTCATCTGCTAGGTGTGCAGTGGTATTTTTCTGTGGTTTATTTTCCTTTTAATTTTCTATGGTTTGTTTTTTTCCTCTTTCATAATTCTTTTAAAATTAAATTTTTAATTTGGATTCTTTATGGGTACAAACCACATTCATAAAATCATAAAGCATTGATTGGATTTTATATTTGATCTAACTTTGGAATGACACTTCTAAGAGGAGGATACTGCCATCCATAGTAAGTTTTAATTCGCCCATTCACTCATTCAGTCATTCAACAGCTACTTGTTAATGAGCACCTGCTGTTTTTACTTGGGTGCTGCTTATTTAACTGGTAATCAGTGGTGAACAAAATAAATAACATACAAACACAGACTTGTTCTCACTTTGTTGTGGGAGGACAGGCCATAATCAAATTGATTTTGAATGAGAGAGAGAGAGAGAGAGAGAGAGAGAGATAGAGAGAGAGAGAGAGAGAGAGAGAAGGGGGTGGGGCAGAGAGAAAGCAAGAATGAAAATCACTGTGAAGATAAATAAAGCCAGAGAAAGAGATAAAGGGAAGCTATTTTGAAAAGGACTTTCTGGCAGGCCTCTCTGAGGGTGACACTGAGCAGAGATCTGAATGAAGGAAGGTCCAGCCACACGCTTACCTGAGGGAACAGCATCTTAGGCAAGAATCATCAGCAAAAACAGAGGCTCAAAGCAGGAGCATGTCTGCTGCACTGAAGACCAGCAGAGAGACTGTGATGGCTGCCCCAGTGTGAGGGGTGGGGTCAGTGGTGAGAAGTGATGTTGCCAGTGGTGGGACAGAACTTTGATCTTTCACTGAAAAGATATCATTGTTGAGCTGGGCCAGATATTCTTGGATATCTTGAAGCACTTTAAGATCATACAAAATTCTTTTATTACAATTTTGGAATGTTTAGTCTCTGGCTTAATTAGTGTGTAACTGCTAACTTAAATTTTGTAGTAGCTTAAAACCTAACATGCACGCACATGCACACATGCACACCAGATGAGAAGTCAGGAGATTTTGCATAATTTTACATACTTATTTCATGTCGATTTAATCTGTAACTTAACAAACTTTCGGGAAATTCTGTAATCTTTTCTTTTCTACTCTGGGATATAATACCTTTCCAATATTTCACAGGGAGACTAATGCTATTGAAAGCACACTGAACTCCAGAGAAGAGAAAGTGATACAAACTGGAAATAAAACCATTGTGTGGAAGAAAATAACTGTCATTGAAAACTCTGTGGTTTAGTCTCCATTTCTCAGAAGGTGTGATGAAATGTAAACATGTTCCTTTTATGGATGGTGCCACTGGCTGACTGCCTGCGTTCTTACGTATTTAGCTTCCTTTGACCAAAGAAGAAACTCATTTCAAAGTATTTATCATCATGTTTGATAATTCATAGCATATATGATTATTCATTTGGATATAAATTATTCTTGCATTATACTATTGATACCACTATCATTTGGAAATCTTGCAATTGATAATTAGAAAAGGATTGAAAAATGATGGAGTTCTAAGGCCTTGGAAGAAAACAGCTGTCCATTAGGAAGAAGGAAGGAAGCCCAGAGACCTCCAGTCTCAGGCATAGTCGGAAGGAAATAGTCATCAGAGAACCTGCAATTTGTTCTCTGTCCTCACCATGGAGAAGAGTGGAAGGGAACACCCCCAGATAAGAAAGAGGGTGATGATGTCATACCTTATTATAAACATGCTAACGGTGGACCTCCAGGTAAACCATATCATTATGATAGGAGAGTCCTTGTCTATTGAACACTTTCAGTCTTATTAACCTGTTCTACTTAAGCTTGCCTCTGGTAAATAAACATGGGAAATAGTGATTTATGAATATCTCTGACAAATGGACATTACTTTCTGAGAATTAAGAAGAATTTTCATGAACTAAAGGGCTCTCCTCTTTGAAATGAATGTCTTCATGTATGTAATTTAGAGACTTCATGTGTTAACTGGGGTCAGAGTGCATCCAATGTGTCAAGAAATGAACGAGGCAGCATTAGTGACAGTTTCAGAGAGCTTTCTGCTTTTCATGGGCCACACAATCATTTGTAGCATGAAAACAACTTTGTATTTCAATGCGGTCACAAGAATGCAGAGGACCATTCAGAAGTATCAGACAATACTTGTTTGTTTCTGCCATATCACACAGATGCCAGCTGGCTGAAGAATGCTTTGAAAATTGATCAGAGCCTTTTCCACACGAGAGTAATAACCGTTTAAGTCTCAACCATAAAATGCAAGAGTTACAAAGACAACTATACTCAGGAAATGCAAGTATAGTTCAATTTATGAATGACCAGTGATAGTTTAACCAGAATCAAATTAGACATATTAATAGTGGAGAGCTGGTTAATTACTATTTAATTGCTATTTATAATCAGTATAATGCTGTAATGTTGATATGGTCAGTGAGAGGAATGTGACTTTTAATGTTAAGAGAAGCAAAATATAAGAAAAAAAAACATGTGTAAGAAAATATATGATACCCACCAAGGCCTACCATTAATTTGCGATGATTTCCTATAGGTATGTGAAGCGTAAGTTGTACAGAATTTCCCATTGGATAAAAAGGACAGCAGATTTAATGACCATGTATCCCACTTGAGTACTGGTGCATGCCTTTGGCCTTTTGTAATGTTAAGAAAATGGCAATTCCCACTTCTCAGACTCTTGTCTTCTCTGAAAAAAGCTACTGGAAACAACCACCTTTTAAGATATATGCAGATGGACACATCATTTGCTAAAGGACACTCTGGCCTGCTCCTTGGAGGCTTCCTGTTCTAGGGCAAATGAGCCCTCACGGGAGAAAAGCCTAGTAAATGTGGACACACTAATGAAGGGGTTCATTCTCAGGGATTCAAAGCCAAAGGGCCCCTTTAGAGGAGTGTTCAAATTTATCCGGGGCATATATTTTTTTTCCTGCCCTGATGCTGGCAGAACTGAAAACTGGGCATTTTAATTAGATGGGCAAGCCTGGCAGGATACAGGAAACGAGGGTGCTGTTAGGACAAGTGAGGAGCACAGTGTCCCTCCAGACTCCCAAACTGAGATGCTTTCTTAGATGGGGGGTGGGGAGAAAGGCTGAAAAGGAACAGAGAAATCCTTAAGGCTGGTGATAGGAAGCAGATATGGCAAGTCTTTTTTTAAATACCCAGAGAAAAGAAGGAGAATTTTGAACACCAGATTCGATATTTAAAATTTTTAGATCCCTTTCATTTCCGGGTAGGTATATTTAGTGCATAATATAAAGGTCTGAGGTAATTAAAAGAGTTCGAGAAAAAGATCACTTGCTCGATTCCAATCGTGTAATATCACCCCTGATTCCACAAGATGTTCTAAGCTATTTTGGGTTTTCAGAGTCCTACTTTTTAGTTGAGAAAAAAAAATTTAAAAAGAAAAGCCACTGCAGGCAAGAGCATTCCAGGAGTTCTTCACACATAGTGAGAAGGATGCTCAAGGAACTGAACTGCAGAGGACAGAATCAGACCAGCATGTTCGAACCTTAGACACTGTACAGCAGTTGTTGGTGGCAGAGAGAGATGGAACAGCATCCTAAAAAGAAGTCTTTAAATACACTGACTTCTGGAATAAGAAACCGAATCATAGTCAAACTGCAAAATAAGCCATAATTGATGGTTTTAAACACAGTTTCCCAAAAAAGGATTAATGAACTGATATTTTCCAAAGAGTGAACTCTCCGTGTAACTCCTATGGCCCCACCTCGCTGCCTCAGTCTGGACCAGGCTGCTTCACAGACAGAAGACATTCAGCATTTCAACCTGTGCTTGCTGAAGGCAGAGGAAATCAAGCCCAACCAGAGGCCTTGTTGCCTGTGTTCTGGCCTTGGGACAACTGTGGTCTCCTAGATGTCAGTGTGGTTCAAGGCATACAGGCGTGGTCAGTGAAATTGCCTCCAAGGGAATTTTGTGACTGGCTCTTAGATACAACTGTGCTGAATCTGAATCCATAAACTTCTTTGTCTAGCTGGTCTCCCAGGCCCTCGTCCCAGTGACCTCAGTGGTACCCGCTCATGGATGGCTTCACTTAAATAGTCAGAGTCCATAGTTCTGCTTCACTCTTGCTGCCATAGAGTCCTGCTGACCTTGACTTCTACGTACCTCTTAGCAGAGTTTTTCTCTTGTTCCATCGTCTGTATACAGCTCTCACCTCTTCTCTTCCCACTTCCCCATCTATACAGAAGTATGCCTCTCTACGGATCCCTGATTCCAGTCTCCCTTTGCTCTAAGAAATTCTCTTTATACCTACTGCATCAGCTTTCATCAAATGCTGCTTTCAGTAAGACCATTCTCTATTTCTTGTCTCAAAAATCTCCCTGTTTCTTCAATGCTTCTGACTACTCCTGCAGAATGGCAATAAAATGGGACACTCAGCCATTTGACAAAATTAGGATAGGCCATTTTTTGGTATAAGAATCTGTGCCAGAAAAGCAATGTCAGGCTGCTCGATCAGAGGAGAGTGTTTACAGAGGTGAGTCATTTATACTCCAGGAGAAAAAGCCTACTGTCTTCATTCTATAAAAAGGTGAATATACTTAATTATGTTGATTTTGTTTTAAGTTTTATTTATCAATTTTTTTTAAAAAAATCCTTCTTTTATTTAAGAAAACAGCTTCTAAAAATACAGAGTGTTATAGCTATTTTTCATCATATGCTTCCTGAAAGTTGAGGCTTTTGGCCAAGAGCCATACAATTCTAATAAAAATGTCTTTACAGAAATGCATCAGATTGTAAAATGGTCTCCCAATTTGTATGCCCATACCTGCAACCTAATTAAATTGCTCTTGTTAATTACATGTCATCAAAAAGATGACTTAGAAGACAGCATATTTTACAGAGTAAGATGAAGCATCCAGGGACATCCTTTCTGTCATTCTTCAGATATATCCGTGCCACTGTCGACAGTATTTAAGTCAGTTTAAAGGAGGGCCATCATGGCAAAGGATGCTCTTAAAACTTCAAAGAGCTGATTAGATGTCATATAAAGATCAAACTCTGCCTCTGAAAGCCTGAAGTGTTTTCAGTCTGCTGCCTTTGATAAGTTCAGGTTTAAGGAGGATTTCAATAACATGACAAAAAAAGAGTATATTTGGGGTGTTGGTTTTTCTCCAAGAATTCTTTCCTCACACAAATCCTATTCAGAGTCTTGGTTCCATTATATCCCAAATAGCAAATCTTCAGAACACAAAGTAAAGCATGGATTTAAAACGTCTGACTATTGTGGAGACATGACATTGACTAAAATACTTTCAAAGCAGAGGAAAATCTAACAGATAGTCAACAATGAGTACACATTGAATACTGTGTTTGTAAGGGTTTTAAAATTCTATCTAAATAAAGTATACCCTGTGTCAAGATTATTTATTTGGAATCAACTAAAATTTCTGAGCATCAATTATGTGTGCCAAAGGCTTACACAAACCTTTTTGTAGTAAACATCGCACCAACTCTAAGATATCTGAGTGAGAGAAATGGCATCACTGACCTAAGATCACACGGTAATGAGAAACCAAAGACCTAACTCAGTCAGGCCTTGGAATCCCAAGTCCAGGTTTGATATATGACATCCCACTGCCTCCCTGGAGAAAGCAGATTTCTGTTTATTTTTAAGAGAATTTAAAGAGCTTTCATTTAGAGTTTGATAGCTACAAAAGATAACATATATATATAATCAGTTACTTCACTCAATAAAAAAATCCTTATGATTCAACTTAATAATGGTTGCTACATTTATTTATGAGAAGTACCTGTCTTAAGAAAAGGGGGGAACTCAGGGATGTCTGTGTAAGAAACAATTCAAGAAAGGCTCGAGCATCCACTCTTCACATCTTTCTTTTCCAGTTTTCCTGTAATATTTTGAATTCCCATCATTTTAAATGCATTATTTTGGAGAATCACATTGCATATGTAAAAATGTCTTCTGGATTTGGTGCTCATTGAATTAGAGTGACACAGTGGTTGCCTACATTCCAACTTGGATGGGCTGACAGTGTTTGCTTGGGGCTTCATGGTGAATGAAATTCTGGTCATGTTCAGGTTCAATAGGCTTAATCATCAATATCAGTTAAGGAAGGGGTAACAGTACTAGTTCTTCAGCAGTACTAGTTAAATAAAAACATATATATTTGTCACAATTTCAGGAGGCTATGTAATGACAAAAGCCTCACTGTGAGTTTATCTGAGAACTTTTCTAATACTTAAAAAAAAGGGAGAGAAGGGAGCAAAAGGATAATTCTGAAGCTAGAGCTGGGATAACCATATAACTTATTGAGTATATCAGAGCACCTTTGAGAGCAAATGGGAGTCTATTAACAAAAGATCATGACAACATATGTAAACTGTGACTGGGTGTTATGGTCATCTTAGCTTTTGGGGAAAGGCAATCCCTCCCTGACAAAATATATATTAAGGAATTGCTCCTTCAATTAAGTCCACCAAATTCTTTTTCCTGATGCTAAGGCTTTTTCACATCTATGAATTTCTGTGACCATGTTTCCCCATGAACAATTGAAGAAATTGCATCTAGGTAAGATTTCTGAAAGCCTTAGCGATTCACTATGGAGCACGTGAAAATAATTCAGTCAACTTGCAATTTTTCAGAGGCTGATTATCCAACTAGTGCATTATCTTCTGGACCCATTTTATTTTTCCATGAGTTAATTTAGCAATGTGTCAGTTATGATAAGAAGGTTTGATGGGGAAGAAGATGAACCTATTACAAGAAATGAGTTTAGAGAATTATCAATAGATTTCAATTGACTATGAAGAGAGGTGACTCATCTGGACAGTCTTGCCATTTCTAAGGTATAGCTGTCCTTGTTCCTTTAGCCTCTTTTTTACAGAACATGCATTATATGCACACTTATAAACATATAGATTCTCATTTCCCCAGTCTCATTATCTGTGATTATCAAGATTTTAAAAATTTGATCAATGACCATTTAGATCAGCTTGGAGAAATTAAATAAAGACATTTAAACATTCCATAGTCAATGTGTATTATTGAAGGCCAATGTTCTAGATAAAAAAAATGCTGGAGAGATACTCGTTTGAAGGAAAGAAAAACTATTAGAGCCCACGCATGCATGATGAGTGGCATGTATGCCTAATAAACTGTCTTTAAATGCAATCATCATGTAAGCTTAAGAGAATATTTGAAATGAAAGAAATGCACTATGAAATGAGGAAAACATTGCTCGTACACAAAGGAGTTGACTTCTCTTGCATTATTTTTAGCAGCCCTTCCGAAACTTGGTTGGATAGTCTCTTCATTCATTTAGATCTTAATCATACTCCAAAGTCCAAGTTAGGATCTTTGCTGAAACGTCCTGCTGACAGTTATTGCCCACTGAGGATCCAGAGTCTGACTTTGTTCTTAGCTTCTATTATACTAATTCTTCACCTAATTTACACTATGTTTACTTATTATTCTATATTTATCTTACATAAGTACGCTTTGACTTTTGAATTACTGTTTGAGTTTTCACGTGAGAAACCAGTATTATCTCCTGAACTACACTGTACATTTTTTAAGAGTGGGAACCATTAATGACCTATCCTTATATCTCTTTCCAAGTTCTTATAGAATGTTGACTGTATTCAGGTTGAACCTTAGAAAATTGCCAAATATTTTATCAGTTTAAACGCCAAAAGAGACAATTTTATATAGTTGAACTGAATAATAGTTGTTATAGAAATAATTCTGGAAAGAGATAAGGCTGCTTGACTGGGTACAGCCACCAGTAAATAGATATATATTCATGTATAATTTACATTTTGTAAATATACATAATACATATACATACATAGTATGTTTAGTAACAGAACTTGTCTTAATTTACATCTTTAAGTATTTTTTATAATTTAACTTTTAAAAAATAATAAATAATCCATTGTGATTTCCTCTAACTTTGGGTGAGAAGAAACACATTTTCCTCTGGAATTTAGCTGTAAATAGTGACAAAAGCATTAAGTGGAAAATTGGGCATTTGGCTTTAGGTTTCTGGGCCATAAGTTAAATTGGCTGGAAAAAAGGTCATTAAATTGGACAATATTTTTGTTCAAATGACAACTTTCTGCAAATGTCAGAAAGCAAAATCTGTCTATCAGTCCTAATGTCTATATTCTAGGAAATGCAATTTCTTCTAATAAATAAGCCAAACATATCCTTCTCTTTAAGAAAATATCAGAGGACAGTCCTGAATATTTCTCTTATACAGACTTACAGCCTTAAAATAACAAAGAGAGCCATTCAAAACCTGTGAAGACTTTTCTGAATGGAGATCTGAGTTTGGGGAGAGGTTGCAGTTGAGGTGCTGTGGCCCCAAGGCTGAGTTTTCAAATCACGCCTTCTGAACTGCTTGAGTTTTCTCATCATTTCCATGAATGACATTTTTTAATGTCTTCAGGAATTATCCAGGCGAGCAAATTGTGGATTATTCTGTTGTCTGTTTTTGTTGTCTCTGCTTTAGAAAAAGGGCTTGAAAAGTCAGACTAAACTAGCGTTCAAGGTCAACCAGCGAGAAGGGGGTGGTGTTAGGCAAGTTACCTTCTTACAGGCGGTGACAGAGCTCCCCAGGCTGCTTCCCAAACTGCCACTGGCGCCGCCCTGCTCCGGGCTCGAAACCTCACACATCAGTGGTGCCTCCGCGATGCTGTTTGTGCCCCAAAACACAAAAGAGAACACATTCCAGTGAGTCATCTCCCTATTCAGAAAAGAAGAAACACGATGAAGTTGATCAAAATCATCTTTTCAGACTGCGTTGGATGCTGCAAATCCTCCTGCTGACATTGACATTTCTGTGTCGGGGTCACTTTTGTAATTGATGGAACTGTCATGAGCTATTCCATCATGCATATAAAGCTGAGAACCACTCTTTGGATGGACGTGATACATCGCCCTGACTTCCAGCTCTGTTAATATCTTTTCTTAAGCAACAAAACCCTAATAACGCCTTCCCAATTGCCATATTAATTCTGCTCTGTCAAAAATAACAAAATGAGGGGAAAATATAATTTTAATCAGGAGGCAAGATGATATCATGAAAAGAATCTGGGTTTTTGAAAACAATCATCTCTTTTTTTATATATATTAAAATATATTTGACATATAGGGTTGTAAAAGGAATCATTGTTATGTAATCTGGTCATCTCTTTATCATCTCTGTGGCTGGAGGCAAGATCTTAACTTCTCTGCCTTCAAAATTCTAGATTTTATATCCCTTTCTCCTATCTCTGTCCAATCTTGGTGGGCTGTATAAGTATTTTTAAAATTTTAAAATTATTTCTAGATCCTCAAAGAGTGATAGAAATTTAAATTATTACCAAACCTGCTGTTCATGATATGACGGAAGATTTTAAATTGAGACCAATTTAAATACAAAAAAATCTACTGAATCTTGAAGATTTCTAAATATATCTCTTCTGAAAATATAATTTGGAATTTAAAAATGTATTGATATCTCAAGTCTACACATTTTTTTGTTTGTTGACCTCATACAACATATTCAATTAATTAAGATGCATTTTTTAAAAATACAATCTAATGATTCCTTATATAATTATCAACCTAATATATAGAATTTTTCTCTTAAAAGAAACACCAAATAGATGGGGTAAATGAACAATATATTTATAATATATAACCCTCATGTTTTAAGTTCTACATTAGTAAATTTTTCTTATGTTGTAATTAGCCATAAGTCAAACTGCATGAATATAGACTGTTTGTTAGTACTTCCATTATTAATTACTTTTTTTTTTAATGACTACTGCTGGTTTTCTGTAACAGATCATAAATTCAGGTAAACATTTCACAGAACAATTCAAGTAAAATCCATTTTGTTTTAAATTTATATATATTTTTTCTGAGTACTTGCCACATTGAGAACTGAAGTGAGTTTAGTTTAAATAAAAGGATAGCAGCCATATTATCTTTGCTTAACTGAGAAAGGTAGGGAGGAAGGAAGGAAGGAAGGAAGGAAGGAAGAAAGGAAGGAAGGAAGGAAGGAAGAAAGGAAGGAAGGAAGGAAGATTGAAGCTATGCTGCCTAGCTTTTCTGGAGCTGTCTCTTCATTTATAAATTAAGCATTTTGGAATCAAGTCTGTGGTACTTCCTAGCTCTAAAAGTCACTTGTAAAATAACATGGAGGACCTGAATTTCCAGCCCTATTTTTATGGTTTCCCCACAATGTGGGGCCTGTAACTTTTAAGCTGCCATTTAAGAGTGACTGTAACATGAACATGACAGCAGATGACCCTCTGAAGGCTTTCTTGACCATAAGATGATTTGACTTTTACCCAAACACCAAACAGGTTACTATTGAGGGATTCCAAATCATTTACATATACAAGATAAGACCATGGACCAAGCTAACTTCAAGGAAATCATATATTATTTTTTCTAGGAGCCAATCAAATCTCTAAATTCAGGAGTTGAGGGAGGTAAGCTGAAAAGTCACACAGATGCATGTCTTTTGTTACTGTGTGCCTAGGCAGCTCTGATGAGCTAAGAACATGCACCCAGGCCACACCAGGACTTATGGCCATCATCAGAACATCTCCTGTTTCTCTTTAGAGGGGGTTAGCAGTCCTGGGAGGAGGCAGTAGGTAGACTGAGAAGTAAGGCTGAGACAGACCTGACATAACAGAATAGAAACAGAGCTTCAACAATCTCCGACCACTCTAGAAGGTGATCATACTTCACTAGGGCAGAGTTGGATAGGTCCAAAATCAGGGGGCAAAGGGAACAGAGGGAAGAAGAAAAGATCACCCATGGAAATTCTTTGTTTTCTCATAAAGCACACTGTATGTGACTGCGAGTAAATAAGGTGCTATGGTAATCGTTAAATATAAAAAAGTTTTAAGAAATGCTGAGCCGGTCTAAGAAAAGGAAGAAAAAACAGTCTACCCATTTATATCTTGGTATGAAGGCCCTTCTGCCTATAGATGATTGTGAGATTCTAGATTAAAAGGAAGGTGAGGAAGGAAATTAATAAGTGTTATTTGCCTGCAGGACTCACTCCACTGGTTCTAATGTTAAGCCTGTATAGCACTACAAAATAATTTTTAAAAATGTATATGTATATATATGTATTTGTTTATTGTTATAAAAATTAAATGAAGCAGTAGAGTCACATAGTGGAACTAGAATTGGTGCATTAATTGAAAAATGTGATGCAGCTCCACTGTATCAATATTCAAAGTGAATGCATCTTCTAGTCCCCAGAAACCCATTATAACTCAATTCAATGATGTTCAATGATATTCAAAATTATATGTAGAGAACTTATCTTTTAAACTATGTGACGTGGGTGTGAATTTCCAGTAGGTGACTGGGCAACACAGCCTAATCTGGTCTCATGCCTTTGGGAAGAAGATAGAATTTTTAAAGTATTTGCAAAGATGCTGTCCTTGGTCTCCAGAGAAGAAGACATTGGCTGCTGTAGGATGAGGCAGAGACAGCAGCGAAATGAAACTCATGCCTTCATTAAAATTAGTTCAAATTGACATTGAAATAACTACTGTGAAGACAAAGTACAGCCTCATAACTTGCTCCTATTGGTTATGACTGCAAGTTCTTCTCTGGGACATTTTCCTTTGATTTTGACAAGTGTCGACAATATTTATTAAGCACTTTCTTTCAGATTGGTTTTATGCTGAAACTGCTAAATGAGTTTCAGTGAGGAAGTAGATAAAGGTGAAAAAGAAGGTAAAAAACAGAACTTGAAGTAGTGACTTTAAATATATTGTGGGAAGAGAAGCATGCTCCCTTCCAGAAAATGTCATATGTGAGTAAGGCGCTGAGCTGCCACCGCGTTTCAGTCATTAATGATTCATGCAATGTGAATAAGTAGGTCACCATCAGGAATACAAATGGCTTCAGGGATATTCAGCTATTTCCCCAGAGAGAAGCGTCCAGTGCCTGTTAAGTTCTATGTTGCTACTCAAAGTTTGGTCCGAGAACCGGCTGCACTGGTATTACCTGGCAGCGTGTTAGCCCCCAGGAACTCAGGTCCCCGAATCAGAAGCTGCATTTTCACATCAAACTCAGGTGACTCATATACTCATTAAAGCTTAAGAATCCCTTTTCGGACATGTTAAATTAAATACACATTTTCACTTGTCCTTAGGCCTTTGCACATGATGTTTCTTCTTTTAAGAACAGCCTTCCCAATTCCCTTCTTCCTCCTGGATAATTCCTACTCTATCCTTTGGGTCTCCACTTATAAATCATCTTCTGTACCTCCCTCCATCCCTACCTTTGCCAGAGAGGCCACATCTTCTCTCCAACCTACTCCCAATGCCCCACACACATTCAAGCACACACTCTTACCTCTCCCCAGGCCTATATTTCCATCCTTCACTCCAACCCAAGATGTGAGACAGACACTACTCTTGTGTGTTCCAACAGCACCCTGAACCATGTCCTGTTTTAGCACTTGTCGAATATTTCTCTGCCTCTCTACAGGCTGTAAATACTGAAAGAGCAAAGACACTTTAGGACCTTAGAATGGTGTTAGGCAGTGATAGATGCTCAATTAGTATTTATTAGTGTTGTTTGTTCTTAATTTTCTGAGCCTCTTGGTTGACCTTAAAAGATTATGCACAAAAGGATGTTGGAATTCAACGCTAAATTTTCTAAACTGGTGGCAAATGGTGGGTGGGATAAGCCACATCTGAGATGATTTAAAGAATTTCCCTGGATAGCTCTGATGAAAAGGGATCCTTGATACTATTGTTGCTCACATGTCACATAAACACAGTGCAAAGTTTAACAATTGTGACAGAGTCTAAAAGACCAGAATTGTTGTTATCTTCTCACTTAAAGAATGCTTTTAGTAAGATGCAGTAATTACCATTGGTTTGATTGTCTCAGTCCTATTAAGAACATCTACTCTTGAACTTTATTCTAAATCCTTTATTCTCAACACCAGAACAAAAAACCTAAATGCTCACATCTACCAAAAGAGATCCTGAGAAAGGAATTGAGTTGCTCTGTATATCATTAATTTAATGATATACCCCAACCAAGAATTTAGAGGATTTTAAAATACACCTTCCCATTGGGTTCAAAATAGAAGTTTGATAAAGTGACTGTCCTTATTTTACCTTTTGCCAAAAAGATTAACTTGTTACATGAAGCTTAGGAGTTTAGGTCAGTCTTTCAAAACCTGATTTGTTTTAAAAGTCACATGGTATGTTAATTTATCTTACTTTCAGCTTCTGACCAATCTATTGACAAAGACTCTCTCCTTGACCAGGCTCCACTGAATCTTCTTTTCAACAAGATCTTGACCTTGGCCTGATGAACCCCATTTTAGCAAAGAATCCCACTTGCTAACCCAGTTTAGCAAGGATCCCACTCCCCCTGACATCTGATCAAGTTCCTTATCCCTCACGCTTGACATTTAAGACCTGGATCTGCCTTTAACAAGCATCCGGTGAGGCCACTTTAACAATGATCAGCCTACCCTCCTCTTAGCAAATTTTTTATCCATTAACCCTCACTCTGCCCATTGGCTATAAATTCTCATTTGTCCCTGTTGTATTTAGAGTTGAGCTAGTTATATGCTGACATCTATTTTCCCTACTGCAGTAGCTCAAATAAAAATTGACTTGTATTTTTAACAAGTGCTCGGTACAAAAGTTTTCTTTTACACTGCATACTCTTTTGGTCCTTCTCTGACTTTATCTCTAGGTAAGAAGGAAGATGTTTGCTTTTTTTTTTTTTTTTACTTCTATACTTAAGTTTTAAGAAAAAACAACTTTGAAAATATTGGGAACCCACGGTTACATGTACTGTTTCAATATTTAAAGGCAGCTGAGTAAATGCAGCATGGTGAATTCCAGAATTTTTCATCTCCTGGACCAGTAAAATAACAAAAAAAACAATAACATTATAAAGTAGCCAACCTTTTAAGTCCCAGATAAGGACACACACACACACACACACACACACACACACACATCCCTTGTTACCTCTGCTCTTACCATAATTCTTCAAAGAAATGACAAAACTATATTATCTAAGAATGAAGAGTATTTCTTTTTTAAAAAAAGATCATTGACAAACTTCTTTATTATTTTTGTCCTCAGATCAGCGGCTGCAGACCTGAGTTTGTGTATTTCTTGCGAGGCACTATTAAATAACAAGAAAATAGAAAAAGGTCATTCATTATTAATCACAAACAAGGGGCTCATTCTTAGCAAAAAAAGAATGGCCTCAAATTAGCTATACTCGAATTCAGTCTTGATTGTTAAAAAACAACATGATTATAGCATTGTTACTTCATTATAGGAATATAATTTGTAAATATTAATGGCTAGTAATTTTCCTGTTTTCAGTACTAGTTGTGCTGCAGTTTTTTCTCCTGAAATATTATCGTTCAGTAGAGACTTTCTCATTCAGGCAACTACCAAATCTATCAGATATGTCCAGCGAAACATAGATCTCTTCATGAGTAGACACTATGCAAAATAACTGGATTGTAACAGGAAAAAAATCAATTAGTAAACTTCTTAATATAAGAAAAGGGCTGTACTCTAAAAAGGTGTTATTTGTAATTACATATATAATATGTATAATACGATATAATATAAAATGTATTGAACTGTCTTCTGTGTCAGATGCTATGTTTTGCAAATTTACATATATGTATTATAGATACACATACTTGAATTTTTTATAGTGACATTGTTAATGAAATCCAGTAAGTTTCAGGGGTACAATTCAACAGTAAGGTATATATATATATTGCATTGTATGTTTACCTCCCATAGTTAGGTTTCTTTTTGTCACCACATATTTGACCCCTTTTACTCCATCTATCTCCTTCTCCTTCTCCCCTCCCTACTCTGGTAACCACTAGCCTATAGTCCATGTCCATGAGTCTCTGTTTGTTTGTCTTGTTCATTTGTTGCTTTTAGGTTTATATCCCACATGTAAATGATCTCATGTGGTTTTCAACTTTTTCTGTCTGACTTATTTCATTTAGCATGATTATCTGAAGATCCATTCATGTTGTCACAAATGGCAGTATTTCAACAAAATTTATATATTATCTCTGAGTAAAGAAAGAGGTGATAGCAAGTAATGTCCTCATGAATTTAATCATTACTCTAGGGTTTATTATCTTTGGACATTTAAAAGCTGTTCTACAATCTTGGGCTTCACCATGATTCCAAGAAATAATTTTGAAACCACAATTCCTTCTTTAGAAAAGAGGGTCAAGTAAGAGAACATGATAACTTAGCTTTTTCTTTTTTATGAGGGCTATGGGGAAATTTTTAAGGCATATGTCTTATATGTGGCATAGCTACAAAAATACTATTTTAAAGTAAGGGGGGGAAGTACACATTACTGTCACTAACTTGGAGTTGTATGAATTTGTGTTTATACATAAAGACCATTAGATGCTTACTATTGAATTATTTATCCCTGAGGTGTTTCACTTTTTTTTTTTTAAGTTTTAGGTGTGTATTTGTTTGGATCGTCAAAACTCATTACATCACTACATTTTGCTCCATCTAGACTTTAGCTCAGAATGTGTTGCAGTAACCACCTCAGCTCCCACATATGTCTGCTCTTCCACCCAATCACTCTGTTATACAATTGTATTTAAATTACTTCTAATAAAAATGAGCATCATTTAGTGCATAGCAGTAGTCTAGCACCTTATAAAGTATTTTACAAGGTCATTTAATTATAGCCCTTTTATAAATAAAAAAATCAAGAATGAAAGATGAATATAGAATTCAAGGTTACATCACTGGTACATAACCAATCAGAGATTTAATCTGCTTCTCTTAATGCTGTACCACGCTATTTTCCACTCTAACCTGTAGCATCCCTTCTAATTCTTTGCTTCAATGCGCATGACATCTAAATGAGTCCTGATGTCCACAATGCCCAGTGCTTTGGCATTTGAGAAATCTAGATTTAGATTTCCACTCTACCACTTACTAGCCGGATAAAAGTGAACATAGCACTCAGAACTCTCTAAACCGTAGTTTCCTCATCTGTAATATGCAGATTACACTAGAAGCTTCATCACGGAACTATTCTGGTGGCTAAATGGGGATATTCTTTAAAGCAGTAGCATAGTGCTGGCATAGGAAAGCACTCAATATTAAATTAAAAAATGATACCATGTTAAGCCCTATAAATTTATTGACTCTTAAGTCTCCTTGTTCATTCAGTCTAAAACTGCACAAAGATATGGCATACAGTTTTATATCTGTCAGCGTGGGAAAATATCCAGATAACCAAAGCGAAGCCCCAAAGCTTACAGAAGACAGATCTGACAGTGGTGAAAATCTGAATTGGCAGTGTTTTGAGAGGAAAGTAGGTGTTATTGCTAAAATAGTACTTAATTGGAAAAAAATTACTGAGATTAATAAATACATAAGAATAATTTTTCTAAGGTACTTTATATATTTTTTTCTCTGTGTTTCTGTTTGACTTTTTAATTTCCTTGGCAAACCCTCTTCTTCCAGAGATACAAAAAAATTAGGCTTCCATGCAGCCTCTGCTTCAATTATCCCACACATCACATCATATAACTGAATTAAAGAAATGTTACTGGAAGGAAGAAAAAGAATGAGATCCTGGCTGGAATCATGTTTGTCGGTCATTTACATTTAAAGTCAGTTATATGAATATGGTATAATGTACTGAAGGGGAGTACAAAAACGAAAGTTAAGAAATGTAGGTGTGTGTGAAAAATATGGGCACATGTCGATCTGATGAGTCTCCTGATTGCTGTAGAGTGTAGATTTTAAGAAATCATTGATGAACGAGTAAACAAATTTTGTTAGTTTCTTAAATTAGGAAAAATGGTATGTTAGTCTGTTGATCGCAATAATGTGTAGTGAGTATAAATTTATGACTATTATGAAAAATAATCTGGACATGTTTTTCAAGACTCTTATTCATGCATGCTTATTCCCTTGTAATGTCCTTTGTAGAACTCTAGGGGACAGACACCAAAATAAAGACTTATGTACCAAGATATTTAACTCAAAATTATTAACAGGACAAACTGAAAAGAAACAGTGCATTCACCTTTGGTGGAGATAGAATGCAGACTTTAACAAGGTACCCTTTCCCCCTAAAAAAACGACGTGGAAAAATGTGTTAAATGAGCACGGTTGAATCCAAAATGTTACACTGCATAACTACTAACCTAGGTGGCATCCTTTTAAAAATGTAATATTAATCAGGCCATTTCTGTGCTTAAAACCTTACAGTAGCTCTGCATTTCATTTGAAGTATAATCATGTCATTTGTTGCCATGGACGCCAAGGCCCTACATGCTTGGACTCAAGGCAGATCTAGGACCCTGTGTCCTTCACATCCCCTCCCTTCACGCTGGCCACACTGGCCTCCTTGTTCTTTCCTAGAGCAAGCAGGCATACCGCTGTCTTAGCATCTTCCCTAGTGGCCCCCTCTGCCTGAAATGCTTTCTGCTGGTAGACTGGCACACCTCACCACATCGCCTCCTCCAGATCTTTCTCAAATGCCCCTTCTGGAGGCAGGTTCTTCTCACCATCCTTAGTTGCCACACGGGCCACCCTATCCCTGGCCTCCCAGTCTCTTCCACCCTAATCTGTTGTTTTCAGTATCAGCATCACCTTTTGACATTCCATAGAATGTATTTATTTACGATGTTTATTATTTTTTACGTGTCACTCCTGCCTGCCCTCCCCCACCCTGCAGGTTATAAACTCCACAAATGCGGGGATCTTCCTTGGTTTTTCATCATGCATTCCCAGTGTAAGAGTGATGCCAGCTAGATAGTAAGAGCTCAGTAAAAGTTAAATTAATGAACTAATTAAAACATAAATGTATATGTAGTTTCCTGTATATAAAAACATGAAAATGTTAATATATACAGGAAACTACATATATATTATTTCTGATGTTTTCTTAAAAGTCCCTTTCTGTATTTGCTAAACTCTCTGCATCGAGCATGTATCTTTTTATGACTTGAAAGAGATCTTTAAAAATGTGTGATCTTTGTACTGGGAATCTAATGCTAATGAAAAAATCTAAAAATGCAAAATTCTATTATAATGACAGCTATGAGGAATGTTCCTGATTATTAAATGACTGTTTCCTCCAACATCAAATGAAATTTTGCAGTCTTGACATATAGGTAACCACTTGAGCGATGAGTTCTCATGGGTCCCACCAAAAGTGACAGACAATCTAGCTGCTGCACCGAAAGTGGGCTGATGTGACAGGTAATGGCTGGTGATCAAAACAAACCCAGAAAATACTGCCTTCGACTCAGAGTGAGTTCCCATGGCGCAGCTTTAGTGCTGCCAGAACAGAACCCCTTAGCAGATCATTTTCTGTGAGCCTGCATCTTGCTTTCCTTAGGTCTCTATGAGATGAGGCTGTGGGAGGATTTCAGCGGTCTAGGTAGATGACTGGTAAAATGGAATTGAACTTGGACCGTCTTACAGAGTGAGGGCTTTTCTCATTCTGGATAACGAGAATTTACTCAGATCAAGAGCAGAAGCTTGTGGGGGACGGAGTTACTGACAGTTTAAAACAACATCATCACACCATAAAAACATATCCTTTCAAAGCAACACTTGCTCTCCTGATGGGTAAGGACAGCCCACGCCGATGGCCTCATTTTTCTTAAACGACCTCAATGGTTTTGAGAATTTCATCAAGCTCTTCAGTGGGGATGTTAGATTTTTTTTTTTTAATATCCAAAGCCTGTAGGAAGCTTTCTAAGAAGAACAAAAACAGCATAAATAAAATAGTATTTTGAAATGAGGTTGAAGACTATTTCTTTAAAAAAGCGTGGGGCATGTCAGGGAGGATAACCTTGCCCAGACATTTTGGAAAAGGTACTAGAATTTAATAAATGGCTTTTCTCAACGTACCTGGAGTCTGTGTCATTACAACTATAGATTCTTTCCACATGGTTCAATTAACTCGATTCTCTAGTCAAGATTGCATTTTCATTTAAGTAAAAAGTATAGCTTGTTACATGTCATTTAAAATAGAAGTATAGATTTACATTAAAAATTTCTAGCAATGAGAGAATAAACAGAACTCACTAACTGGGAACTATATTGACCTGCACAGTATTCAAATAGTTTAAATTAGGGGCCAACACTTAAAAACTGGAAGAATGCACCTAAAAAATTCTGAGTTTTTGTCTTCTCCTCAAACATTCCTCAATCAGGCTACACTGGGTAGTACTTGGTGGACTTAGGGTGTCTTTAAATTCAGCATGCCTTGTGAGTCTGTGGACTCAATTTTGGTATCAGTGCTGGCCTGGAAAATATTTGATTAAGCAACCTCTGAATAACAAATGTCCCTGACATTTAAAACATTTGCTTTGCACTTTGAAATAAAGCACTTTGATACATAATTTTATGAGGGTTAGGAGAGATCTTTTCTGCTCTCATAGCACAGGGTTCCATAAGCTATTGGACTTATTTTCTTCTTGGAGACAATATTTGTAGAAATCACACTTTAGTAAATATATCCTTACCTATCAATGTTAATATGTATCAATTTCTATTTTAAGGCACACTTGTATTTCATATTGAAAGAAGAAGGGTTTTGCAATCTAGCTGGGGTTGAACTGACATTGCTAGATTTCATTTCCAAATTTGTTATTTAGTTCTTGAGGTGAAAAAGAACACCTGAATCACTATTGAACCCCACAATACAGTTAGCATAATGCCTGCTAATTAGTCAGTGCTCAATAAAAATGGTAGAGTTGATAAATGGCACCTTTTCAAAAATCTTAGTGTTTATTTTTAATTATCAGATAAAAGTCATCTTTTCATTCGAACGCCATGCTTTTGTCTATGAGAGTCTACAGTCCTGACGTACAAATGTTTGTCAGAACTCTCCAGGGAAGCTATCTGAGAGTGGAGGTTTTCTGATGAAAGAATTTTGACCAGAGTCACTATGTTTAATGGTTTCTATTTCTTCTTGAGTGATGTTGCTAAGTTATGCTTTAATTTAAAATCACCCATTTAATCTAAGTTTTATATTTATAAATTGATATATCATTTTATAATATCATTGTAATTTTATTTGCGGTATCTGTATGGTGTTCACTTTTTTTTCATTTCTTCTATATTCTTTTTGTGTATGTGTCATCCCATTTTTAAATTAAGTATACTAGGATTTGTTCATTTGATTTCCTTTTTCAAAGAATCATCTTTTGATTTGTCTATCTTTTATAACATATGTTTACTTTATGTTACATTAATTTCTGGTCTTATTATCATTTACCTTCTTTTACTTTCTTTGAGGTTATTTTATTCTTTTTAAAAATATGCCTTTAAGGCTATATATTTTTTCTTTTACAACAACTTTACCTGCATTCCACAAGTTTTGAAATGTCGCATATTTATTATCCTTTAATTCAAATGACTTCCTATTTTCATTATAATTTGCTTGATCCACATTTGGAAGTGCATTTTTAATATCTATTTATATAAAAAATTAATTTACTTTTTATTATTGATTTTTAGTTGAATTGCATTTTACTCAGATATTATAGTCTGCATGACATTAATCTTTGGTATTTGTTAAGAATGGCCAATTTCTGTAAATGTTTTATTCATTCTGCAAAGTTTGGTTGTAGTATTGTAAATGTGTATATTAAGTTAAGTTACTCATGATATTCAAATTTTCTAAGTTCATATTGATATTTTTGAATAATTTTATACTTCTGTTAATGTTTTCTGTTTTAATTTTGTGGCCATTTTATTATGTGAATACAAATTCAAAATGGTATATTTTCTAGTTATTCTACATTTGTTCTTATGCAGTGAGATTTCACTTCTGGCAATGCTCTTTTGCTTTAAATTTCATTTTACCCAATAATGAAAGAGCTGTATTAGTTTTCTTCGGTTAGCTATTCCATTGTACATCTTTTTCTACCCTTTTTAGTATTTTATGTTTCAAATGTCTTACTTTCCTTGATTTAAAAAAAAAAAAAACTCCAAAGTTGTATGGAAACCTTCCAAGTTGTATTATTGCATCATATTTTAATCATTTTTAGCCTCCATTGGGCATTATTAATATTGTTTAAAAAGTAAATGTTTCTTTAGATTTATTAAACATATAAAGCTTATCTTCCTTTTTTTCCTTTTTTGTTATCTCAGACGTCATATCTAGATTGCCATTCATCTGCCTAAAGTCAATATTCTATCATTTTCCTTAGCAAAAAGTCATACTCCTAATTTTTGTCTTAAGAAAATATTTTTATTCTTGGAAGATATTTTCACTGAGTATAGAATTCTAAACTGGTGATTATTTTTCTTCATACATTAAAGATATCACTTCATTATCTTTGGAATCTCATTGTTGCTTTTGTTATGTCAATTATTAGTTTTTAGGGTAATGTGTCTTTTTCTCTGGCTGCTTTTAAGATTTTCTATTTATCTTCAATAAACTATGGATATTTAGCTAATAAGATTTTATTATCTTCAATTCTTTTAGTAAATTAAAATGTTTTCTTGCAGTTTAGGTCATTATCAGCAAGAGGATTGATGAACAACTTTGTTGTGGTTACTGAAATCAAAACTCATGGCCCTTTAAAAGTTATCTGATGGTGTCAGGATGGACATAGAAGGAGGAAAATAGTACCAGTGGGTTTAAAGGTTGAGAAAAATGTGGATAGCACAAAAGAGAACTAACAATGTTTGTAACCAGAGGAGAGGAGCAAATCAGTAAGAACTGATGTATTCCTGAAAATTTTTCATAAAGAATTAAAGCAGTTGAATGGAAAAAGTAGTAGATAATTAGGTGACTAAAAGATGTCTAGTTACTCAGATATCTCACACTATAGCAGCAAGCTATAGCAAAAAGAATAATGATAATAATTATTTTATATCACCCTTAGTAGTTAAATGAAACTGTTTTCATTTTTTGAAGGTTAATGTATTGCTAACACGGCCCCATAGCTTATATTTTTTCACGATGGACCTGTTTTAGAATAATTTGTTGAACTGTGTTTTAAAAAAAAAACATACTTGGTAGAGTACGTGTCTTGATTTTTAGTTTAGAAAACATGGTCTTGAGATACAGCACACAATCTCTTTTATGGAAGCAGGCATACTTTAGAGGAAGTTTACTCCTATACAATATATCAAAATATCCAGAAAGAGAAAACGCAATATGTGAAGCGCAACTTATTGATAATCTCATTAAACCTTAACTTTTTGTGTTTTAAATTTATTAAAATGACACTTTGCCATTTGTGTTTGTATATTTTCTTTTGCAGAAAAAGCTTAAGTAAGTGACTTACATACAGAATCAAAACAGAATGCATGCTGCCTTCCTGCCAGATCTAAATTGCTTTCTCCACAAAGCATTTTTGTCCTAATGGAAGTTGAGTAGCACAATCCAATATCTTGGAGAGGCAGGTAGAATGATCAATTTTTGTATGACTTTTCACTTGAGTTTAATTGAAAAAGCAACTTAAAAATGATGAAGTTTTAGAATATGATGCAAAAATGGAGAAAAGAATCAAACATCTACTTTTTTTTTGTCTCACAAGTTCACTAAACTAAAAAATGAGTAAATCAATGAATTAATAAAAAGACAGACAAAATGCAGACCATCATATTAAGTCCTAAACCATAATACTTAAAGAAATTAAACTTGCAGAAGAGAAATATATCTACATTTTTCCATGAGCCAAGTCAACCTGTAAAACAATGTCAATGAGCAAAGACTATGAGAGATTTTACAGTATTCTTCTAAGCTTTTATATTTGAGGGGAAATTTTTAGTTAAAAATTGTAAAGTTTTAATTTGAGCAGCACTTCAGAAATTGGAATAATCAATATTACTGGCTAGATAATATCCTTGCACAATTTATAAATTATGTATAAGGCAACTACCCATTTACAAGGGTCATTATTTAGACCATCTGAGAAAACAACTTTTCAAACAGCATAGCAATATTTCTTCTTTTTGTGCAAGTTATATTCCTAAGTACAGGCACTTTTCCCAGGTACCATTAGGCATTATTAAAGTGTTCAACTGTATTTTTTTTCATTCAAATTAATTTCAGTTATTGAGGTTTTACTGAAATAATTTTTTAAATTTAGTTCTTAAAGCTACTTTTGTTCAATCCATTTGCTTTCAGAAAATGAAATCAAGTTCTAGAGCAGGGACCAGAATCTCCATTTGAACATTGGCAATAAATACTTTTTCACTCATTCAGCGGTAGCTAAATCTGAGGAAAAAAAATGACAGAGTAAGAATCCTTCGCTTTTGGTAGATGATAAGAATAAAACATTCAGAACACAAATTATTAAATATCACAATCTGTATGCAACTACTTTTAATCACAATGCAATATTATGCTACATACAAATTATGTCAACATAAGAATGTTATTTTAAAAATCTTAAATATGATATAATTATGCATTTCAGATTTTATAACTTCATAAATTCCTAAATAGCCAAGATTCGAGAAACCTTGATTTGTTCTTGGAAATCACGCTGCACCCTTTGTAGGGGGAGTGAGGCATGGAATTTCACCAAGGCTGAGCATATGAACATGTCTCGTTATTAGGACAATAGAGCCATTGGCACAGCAGGTTTATGCTGTTGCCTCAATAGATGCCCCTGAGAAAAGGGGACTGGGAGCAGAAACTGAGCAAATCCAACTAGAGAGATGATGTAAAAAGATGTTCAAGCTGCTTAGTGCCTTGGAACAGTTATTCTCTTATTTCTAAAGTGTTCAAAAGTGCTATAAACATATTTCTGGGAGGAATCCTGTAAATGTAATATTTTTTGCAAATCATAGTTGGAAACAGACAATAGAACTTCTTGTAGAAAAGGCAAAGAGGGGAAAGCAAAGTCTTAAAGTTTAGGAGCCCTTGTCTACTGCAGCCCAGGGAGCAGACTCAGCAGGCTATGGGTTTATTAGCTTGTTTCTTGGCAGAGTGAAACTGAATGTGTCCTATATAGCAAATCACCAAGGTTAGAAAATGTCATCCTTTGTGAAAGATTTAAGTTAAAATACTCCAACTAAGAGAACAAGACATTTTCCCCACCTCAAGACCTACTTTGAGATGATTACTACCTTTTATACATACTTTCATAGTGTCTGAATTATCATTTCCCCAAGAAGTTGACATGTGCGTCTGGAATGGAGCTACATCCCAATTGTGATAAAATTACAAAGAGGAATCATGATGAAACTTTAATGACACCAGTCTTCCCAATGTGTACTGTCTGATCACTTGAACAGCCCAATTCTTCTTCACTATAGATAGAACAGAACTTATCCTTACAGCCAAAATTATACCTGTAAAGTCTAACATCAATAAATCATCATATTTGTATATGCCAGCCCTTTGGGGCACTGATTCAGATTTCCTTCTGAGTGTCTCGGTTTATATGGCAAGATTTTCTAGTAGCATACAGGCATTTAATATCTTCTGAAATGCCCAATCAAAATGGGATTTCTTTCTAACAATGGGTTAGCCACTTTGTAAGCTGAAAAAGCAGAAAGGACAGAATCCTTTCTAAGCAATCATAAAACTAAGTTGGAATCTGCATGCAGATTATCGTTTCAATAAATAGCAACAAGCATTGTGTGCAGTGCACCACAGTGAATAAGGCAGACAAAATCGTCACCTTCATTAAATTTGTGTCGTATTGGAGGAGAGTGACAAAAAACAGCATAGCTAAGTAAAATATTTAAGAGATAAAGGTAGTAAAATAATTAAGAGATTAAGGAGACCACCAGGAAAATAACATTTGAGTATACTACTTTTGTAAAGTGAATATTTTCACATAGGTTGCCTATTTTTTTTCTGCATACAAATTATGAGAACTGGGTCAGGAAACATTAATATATAGTTAAATAACTTTGTCAAAGCCACACAATATATCAAAGTACATGTTCTTAAACCCAAACCTTCCAATTCCATGCCTTGGGATTGTTTTCATTTATTACAAAGAATGGTCTACACAGCACCAGAAGTAAATTAAATGTTCCCAAAGAATTGTGTATTGGATATTGTGGGAAAAGAATATCTAAATGATCTGAAAGATTGAATATATACCTGAATATTTCAGGGTTTTCTACTCAGTCTCAAAGAAAGCGGAACTTGATAAGAATAGAATGAAACAGCTAGATAATTAACAATAGGACACCTGTCATTCTCTTTTTATATTTGTTTTTTATAGAAATCACCTTAAGAGAAATTCTATTGCCTACTGCAGGTGCTTCTATTACTTTGGCCTATTAATATGTGGGTAAAGGTGGTGTTATTTGGGAGAGAAGGCAGTGGGAGAAAGCTAGAGAGCAGAATATGTACCTAAGGGCAGGACTGGCCTACAGAGAGCACTGAAATTTAGGTGGGACTGTTTCACAGTTGCTAGGAAAGCCTTCATTAGAGAGGCTTAGAAATAAACCCCTGGGCTGAAATTTTTTACAGACAATTTAGAGGGCTGCAGGAGAGCACAGTTGTTTAGGTTGAAAATCTATGGTTCTTAAAATAAAAGTTACTAAGAAAAACAAGAAACCAAATTTTAAATAGTGTTGATTCTTATTAAGGCATAGTTATTAGCCTGTTGCAAAATGCACAAGGCTGATGTGGAAATGCCAGGGGCACAACAGCTTGCCCACTTTAGTGAAGCTAATTATGATGAATATACTTGTAAAAGGTCAGAAATTATGCAGCAGAATGGACACCATGCTCACAGATTTGTTTCTTCTATGACTGTGCACCAAAGCAAGGCAAAAGTGAGACTCGAGCAATTATCTAATGAATTTTATCAGCACGAATGTTCAGTTTCCATCATCCACTCAAACAATTTCCTATTTATTGTCCGAATTGTCCACTAACTGCATTCTTACCTACTTTCTTCTTTTTTCAGACCTTTGAAGGCTATGTGAAAATAAAATACATACATGCAAGATAATTGAGATTGCACTTTAATTTCTCTTTCAACATAGTTTCAGTTATTTTAACACTTATAATAGGGCCAAAAGGCCAACCACACCCAGCTCCAGGCTGGGGGTGGCTGAAGTAGTTGGGAGTGGTAAAAACCAAAAGCAAGTTTAAGGTAAGTCCTAGAGAGTAAGAAAGACCAAAGACCAAGAGGCTGAATTCCATTGCCAGTTGTATAGAGTGACCATGGAGCCCACCAGGAAAATAAAAAAAAACTATTAAAAGAACAAAAATTTAGGATGAGAAAAGGGTATGGGTCATGTGGCCCCTTGCCTGTATGTGCAGTTGAGAACATGATAATGTCTCCACAAATACTAGAAAGAGACCTTCGCAAACCTCTGGCTTGCCTTGTCTGTCTGCATGACCTGTGGCCAACCTGTTGGATATGTTTCAGGATGTCTTAATGTAGCAAGCTCAAAGCTCAAGAAATACTTTTAAAGTGTCCTCTTAATGACAGTTGCCACTTTTGTATAACCCTCCCCTGGTAATCCGTGATCTTAGCTCACCCTATCTCTCTGACATTTGACTTCAACTCTCCATAAAGTAGCATTTCTTCACCCACCTTGGAGGCATGTGGGATCCGCTACAGGAAATCAGTGATTCAGTGACTCTAGGGATTAGGCTGGATCCATCGAACCAGGGCCCTGGTCACCCTGGACAGTTAGAAGACCCATGGCACGATTTTAATCCAATTGACCTATTTCCTGCCTTTAAGACTGAGTAAAATTGTTGTCTTATATAAAGGGGAGAGAAGGGGATTGATTCTTATGGAGGGTCTGATATCTTTCTGTGATATACATTCAATTCAAACTGCTACGTATGCATTAAAAATAGGCTAATAATTGTAAGGTATTTTGACAATAGAAAGATCTCTGTAACTTTAACTATGGTGGAAAATTTCCCAGAAATTTGAGTTTTCAAAATATTCAATTGCGCCTGCATTGCCCCATTAGATTATTTGCTCATCTACAGGTAATGTTTGTAAAAATAGAAAATATTGTCAGCAGTGTCATTCCCTACAGAAAATCTAGAAAACTTAAAGCCATTGGGAATTGTCACTCCAAAGATCAGGTGTCTTTGTTATTCATTAGTCAGACCCTGCAGTTACAAGACTGAATAAGAAAGCAAATGGACTGATTGCTAATAATTAGTGTCCACTGAGGGTCCCACCCCATTAAATTGAGTGTTTATCTCTGTCCAGTGTTCAGCACCTGTGGTGGTTGCTGCCTGTTAATGATTTGTGACTTTTATTTAAATGAAACGCTAGTCAATGGAAATGGTAAATCTGGCAGACGATGTAGGAGTTCAGAAAGGAGAAGAAAATGATGTTGGAGAACACTTTATCACATGTCAAACCATCACTAAATGACAGTGTGGCAGAGTGACATTAGTCATTATTGCAAGAAGAGAAAATCGATGAGGATGATAACATGAGAGATCCTTTGCAAGTGTATTTGAAAATCAAAGAATTAAAGAGAGAGTTGGCAAAATTGATGAGGCCATTGCATATATTTACAGAACAGATACTCTATGCTCTTGTGAGAAAAAGTGCCATGTTAACATATAGTTTGGAAGAAATAATTACGATTTACCAATCCAATCAACACTTAATTCATTATTTTTATTATATAATACATATTTACTTTTTATTTTTAAAATACTGATAAAATGAACTAAATTTTACACATATTATTTTTTAAGGATAAAGTCCCAATCAAATGTATTAATTTTGTTTACTATTTAATGACATTTAGTCCTCTTTGTAGTGAATTTCTTTTATGTGACCTTTTCTGGGTTCTAATTATCCTCCCATGACGAAGATGGCATTCAGGTCACTAGGTTTCATGCTCCCCTTTCAGGTAAGAGGGTAAACCCTTCCCCATACTTTCCCCCCACTCTCGAACATCCACACCTATCCCACACATTCTTCAAGGTAAAAGCTTGTACTGGATCGTCAACTTTTCTGCCAAATATGCCCTTACCCATCATATGGAAAATATCTCAGATCCAGCAGAAATCCATGTCATTATTAATATTTTGACTATACCCTTTTTCCTTCATGAAGAATATCTGTGATCTACAAGGGCTGAGTAGAATTAAGGTGGGGGTGACAGCTTCTCTGGATGACATGTTCTCTGGATATTGAATTTCTTCTTTGGACGCTTCTTTTTTATAGCAATTAACATAATGAAACTGCGGCTCATTTTCTAAATGACATAAACCAACAAAATCACCACATTTATTCCACCATTGCAAAAGAGGAAGACCTATAGTTTAACAGAATGCCAAATTAGATCCCTGAGCTGTTGAAAATTACACAAGAAAAGTGTATGTACATTTTTAATTGTTATATTGAAGCACTGTTGAATCATTGAGAAAAAAGCAGTAAAAAATAAAAATTGTTCGATTATATTGAGTGAATAAATCAACAATCAGCACATTGTGTGGGCTGAGATTTCACATATTAAAAAATGATTTCTCTTGATCTTTTATTTATTTTTATATTAATTTTATTTTTGGTTTAAATTACCCAGAGAAATGCTTTAATTTAAACAGGCTACTAAAACTGTAAATGAATGGATAAGTCTATTCATAAACACAATCTATCAAAAGTCACTTATTACTTTCTTATGTTCAAAATTATAGGTTTCTAAGACAAAAGGCAGCTTAGTGTGTTGTTTAACTTATGCAAAGCACTTGAGATTTCAAAAAGCATATTTTATAGGTACACTTCTCATTAGGGAGAAATTGTTTCAAGAAGCTGAGGGCCATCTGTCAATCATGTCAGATGCTGCTGAGAATCAAATAAGAGAACTGATCACTTTGGTTAGGCTTTAGGCTCTCTCTCAAGAAACCTCTCTCGAGTAGCCACTCAGGAAATGAAAAGAGAAACTAAAGTTGGTGTGTGCTAGATGTCTACTTCCTAGCATGTCTCCTTTCACACGAAATCCCAACTGGCTTTAAGGGTTCAAGGAAAGCAGGAACTCTCTGTTCTCTATGCCAGAATCTTGAAGGTGTCAGGAGAGACTGTCTGCTCAGTGTGTTGCCTGTTGAATGATTTTCCGATCTTCCCCTTCTCTGTTGACATGCTACCAAAATCAGGGTTTTGCCAATCACTGTGCAACATTAAAAACATCTAACGCAAGGTTTCAGGTCTAATGTCATTCCCTATCTTGAAAATGGTATGAAGTCAAAATGACCTTTGAAAATCCCTTAAGAGGCTTATAAATTATGGCATGTTGTATTTTTTGAAAAAGCTTTATTTAGTTACTCGTGTGTGTGTGTACTAGAAAGAAAGGTACAATATGTAACACATTATTCAAGTTAAATAGCTTACAGTATTTTTAATGAGCAAGAGAAATTAAATAAAAGAAAGAAAATGAACATGAAGCATTGAATTTGTGTAAATTAATCCACCATTATATCCCTAAATAGCAGCAGCTGTGTGAGACTGTGACATGGGAAATGTGTGAACTGCTATTAGGAAGATTGTGAGTCCCAGTTCACACTCCACGTGCCTCGGAGAAGAGAACACAGTTTGCAGTGCTTACTGCTGCTACCTGGAGCCGGTCCACTGGGCCTGCTTCCCAAACACATCAACAAATGGTCAGGGTGCATTCCAATCGCCCTTTCTCCAACCCTATCCTCATCTTATTACATCCCGGAATATATTGTTAGTGATGAGGCACTGTGGAAGATGACAGCAGTAAGGGAATTCTGTGCAGTCCCTTGGAAACCTTCACGAGCCAGTCAACAGCCCATTAGACCATCTATCATTTCAACTCCAAAGGCAGCAAGGTCAGGTACAATGCCCTGGGTTGTGCTGCAGTAACAGACAACTGCAAAATCCCAGAGGATTAAAACCATGAAAATCTATTTCTTGCTCACACTACATGTCCATCATGGACTGGCTGAGGAATCTTGCTTCCAGTTGTGTTCATGATAAAACTCGGGCTGATGGAGCAGCCACTATGTAAAATCTGTTATTTGCCATGGTAGACAGCGGGAGAAATGAAACAAATCACACATAGCCTCTTTAAAACTCTCACTCGGAAGAGACACACACTCCTTCTGCACACTTTGCATTGACCTAAGCAAGTTACATGGCCATCCCTTAAACCAAGGAGATGAGCAAATGCAATCCTACCCTATGTTCAGAAGCATGATTGAAAATATTTGCTGACTCTCACTAATGACCACTGCAACAGACAGATGTGTCAAAGAGTAAAGTCTATAGGGTCTCCAGGTCCACTCTGCGATACTTTTATTCTCTTGAATAAGCTTCAGGAATCAGGTAGTTGTTTCAGCTCAGCTACACTGAATTAGTAACATATTGCAGTGGAGGAATAGTTTTGTCACTCTTCTCCTTTATTTAAGGCAGAAAGAAGGGTGATAGGGAGGGAGAAAAAGAAAACACACTCCTAGTAGAATCTCAAGTGCTATTTGAGAGCCAGCATAATACATTTTTTAGTTAAATGAATGCCCATGCTGTGGTAGGCAGAATAATGGCTGTGACAGGCAGAATAATAGCTGTGGTAGGCAGAATAATGGCCCCTCAAAGATGTCAATGTTCAAATCTCCAGACCCTGTGAATATGTTATGTTATATGGCAAAGGAGAATCAAGGTGCGAGACGAAATTAAAGTTATTACTCAGCTGACCTCAATATAGGAAGATTATCCTGGATTATCGGGATAGATCCAATGCAATCAACAGAGTTCAAAATGGAAGAGGGAGGCAGGAAAAGAGGTCAGAAGTCAAAGTGATATGATGTAAGAAGGCTTTGCTGGCTCTGAACAGGGAGTAAGAGTTTCATGAGGCAAGGAAGTTGGAAAAGGAAGGACAGAGATACCCTGGCAAAGCCTCCAGAAAAGAATGCAGCCCTCCCAACACCTGGATTTTATTCCAATGAGACCCATACAGAATCATAAGGTAATAAATGTGTGTTGTTCTAAGCCACTAATTTTGTGGCAATTTCTTAAAGCAAAATAGAAAATTAATACAATACCTTTATGTTTTTTTGAAGTAATTTGTACTTCTGAAACAATAGCTACTCTAAGATGTTCTTGTAACTGTTTAAATAATTTGCTTGTGTAATATGTATTTAAATGAAAGCAATAAAAAATAAGTGCATTGGTCTGTATATTATTATTTTTTATAAAAAAATTTTCTCAAACCATATGATCTTTTCTATCAAAAATAAATATTTCCACTAGGTTTCCACTGCTTTCCTGTGGTTGTGTCAAAAATCTCTCATAGCATCCACCTGTCTTTGTAGCCGTTTTTGATTCAGAGACTATATTTTGAAAAAGATTGAATCAAAAGGCATTCAGGGAAAAACATGGCATGTTGAAATTGCATACTAAACTCATCAGGGCAAGAACCATTTCTCACTCATCATTATATATACTTCAGTAACATTCATGGAATAAGAGGTCAGAAGTATCTGATAAATGAATGAAGCAGAGTGGCACAAATAAAAGCCTTGGGGTCACCAGTATGGGAATGCACATGCTCTAAAAAGAGAGGGGAATAGTGATGTAATCAGACAAAACAGGATTCAAGAGTTCGAAAACTAGGGTTCAAGTTCTGACTGTCATTCATAGTTGAGTGGCCTTGAACAAGCTGTTTGACTTCTCTGAACCTAAATTTCTTCATCTTTAAAAGTGAAGTAAAATAAGAGCACTGACTTCTAGTTTCCACTTAGGAAAACTCGATTACCTTACACATGATACCTGGCTTTTAATAAAAAAAAATTATAAGACATGTGAAAAGGCAAGGAAAAATAAAACTAAGGGACAAAGCAACCAATGAAACTAGAATCGACTATGACATAGATATATCTGGCAAAGAACTCAAAATAATAATTATTTGAATGGCTCTGATGGAAAAGGTATACAGTATGCAAGCTCTCATGGGTAATTTCTGCAAAGAGGTAGAACAATAAGAAAAGTCAAATGGTGGAAACGCAAAATACCCTCAATAAATGAAGAATGTCTTTGACAAATTCTCCAGTAGAATCAACTTAGCTGAGGGAAAACAAAACCAATGAACTTAAAGGCAGGTCAATATAAATTACATACCTAAAAACAAAAGGAGAAAATTAAATAAAAAACAAACAAACACAGAAGGGAGCATCCAAAAGCTGTATTCTAATATATGTGCAATCAGAATTCCAAAAGAAAAAGAGAGAATGAGAACAGGGTAGACAACATATTACAAGTCATGGCTGAATTTTTGTTTTCAGTATTAGTAACAGACATTATACCACAAACCAAAGAAACTCAGAAAACACCAAGCTGGATAAATAAATATACACATATACACACTCTCCCCTTGGCATATCACATTCAAACAGCTTTAAACAGAAGACAAAAATAAAATTTTGAAAGCAGGCAGGGGGAAAAGTCACATGACATAGAAAGGAATAAGATAAGAATGAAAACAGCTTCTTAGAAGAAACCATAAAATCCAAAAGATGAAGGAATGACATCTTAAAAACAATGAAAGAAAACAAATTGCTGTTGACCAAGAACTCTATACTCATAAAAAGTAGAATTCAAAAGTAAAGGAAAAATAAACTGAGAGAATATATTTCCAGCAGACCTGTCTTACAAGAAATGTTTAAAGAAGTTCTTTGGAAAGAAGAAATGCAAGATCAGAAGCTTGGCTCTGCACATACACACACAATTCAGAAATTGAATAAATGAGGGCAAATAATTTTTTTCTTATTTACAGTTCTTACTTAGAATAAAATATTTAACTGTTTAAAGCAAACACGGTAGTAACAAATAATATTCATAGCATACATAAAAATAGAATATATAGCAACAATAGTATGAAGGACCAGAGAAGAGAAATTAAATATATATTTGTAAGAACTTTACATTGCATGCATGTAAAATGATATATTACAGTTTGAAGGCAGACAAAGATTAATGAAAGATATATATTCTAAGCTCTAGGGAAACCACAAATTTTTTAAAAAAGTATAAATAATTCATTAATAGAGATTAAATGGAATCATTTAAAAATTCTCAAGTAACACAAAGGAAGGCAGAAAAGGGGGAGAATGGAACACAGAATGAATAGCACAAATAGAAAATACCTATTTAGTTAATAAATTTTAATCCAGACTTTTTGTAATCGTAATAAATGTGAGTTATCTAAACACTCTTATTAAAAGAAATAGATTGTCAAGTGAGATATAAAAAAGCAAGACACAACATCCTGTCTATAAGAAATAACTTTAAATGTGAAGACTTAGGTGGATTAAAAGCAAAAAGGATGAAAAAGGTAAACTAAAAGAAAGTTGAAATAGCCATGCTAATATTAGATAAAGTAGACTTCATGTCTGAAATAGGAGGGCTTTGATTTAAAAAACCTATCATGAAAGTATTATTCAGGGTTTATTGAGTATGATGGGCAGGAATAGCTAAAGGCTCACCGCTCAATTCTTACTCCCAATGACATTTCTAAGCATTTAAAGTGCTCTTATTGCTCACAGTTTATAGGTGACAAGAATAAGTCAGAAAGCGGATAAGGATTTTGCCCCAGGATAGATAACCAATAACCACTAATTGGTAGAACTAGGATCTTAATCACTGTACTATATTCTTTACAAAAGAGCCAGCTTTTATTACATTCTCTGAGCACTGTGTTCTAGCTATGGGAGAAAAGGAAAGATGAAGAGATGAGACATTAAAAACAAACCAACCCGTTCTCTAAACTGGGCTTTCTATTGGCTGGGTGAGTGCTGCTTCAAGTCTTTTAAATGTTTTGATTTCATCCATCTCTTTCAAGAGAACGAGATGTTCATATTGTGTCCAACTGAGGGTCACTGCTACAATAAAGACCATGGCATCACAGAAGGCTGGAAATTAAAGACCTGGAAGGTCAGTATATGCAATGTATGTGGCATTATATCCAGAAGGGGACAGAGGAGTGACAGGCCAAGCAACTCACCCAGGCAGTCACTCACATTAGTTTCAGAACAGGGTTAAATGTCAGGTCTCCCAATATCAAACATATCACTTTTCCCTCTTCCCCTCCTTACAAGTCTCTGCAGCTGTAATTCCCACACACAGAGCCAAACTCCATTAAAATGAATAGTGCTAGACAAAGGCAGTCCCTGGGACTAAGATGAGTTCTAGCAGCTCATGTACAAATTGATTATTTGGTAGTAGATACATATTTTAGTAAAGGAATCATGTGGATGCTGATCAAGGGTCCTTAAAAGTGTCAGTTTGTGAAATGTAGCATCAACGGTGGGCTTCAAGACGCTGTAGAATGTCATTTACGTGGGAATCGCCTTCAGAGATTCCATCTCTTCTGCTGGTATCTACTGTCATTCAGCAATGTGGTATCTCAGAGTCCTAATTGTATCCTTTCCCTATAGGAAATGGCAACTCTTGGGCAGTCTTTCCTGAGAATTCTGAACTGGAGGGATGTGGATATGTCAACTTTGGTCTTAAAGAGAATGTACATTCCAAGACAGAGAATGATCTTAAATGTACCCTTCAGATAGTATCTGATATTTGTCCCTGACCCTCAATTTGTTCAGAGTGATGGATTAATCTTTTCTGAGTTTTTGATAAACAGGACACAGGAATGTTAATGGACTCTTAAGTTTCTCCTTTCTTATAAATTTGAAAAGAGATAAACTTTCAATAAAACTTGTTGATGGAAGACCTTAGTCTGCTTTACAATATTAGGTAGTTTACTCCGTTAAACAACAGTCCAGTTGGTTTTTGCCAGAATTAACATTCTTACTGACAAGACCCTTGAGATTCTGGTGAGCTTTAGTAAAATGTTGCTAGGTAAACTAAGATTTGGTTAAAATAAAATGACAAGAAATCTAATCAAAATACTTTAATCTGCCAAAAGTTCATCTTTAAAGGTTTTCTCATTCCAAGTGCCATATAAAAACCTTATTATTAAAGTAGAATCCAACAAGCCAAACATAACAAAAAGAATAAAACCATGTAGTATAAAAAAATGCAAGGGAGATAGGAAATAAATCTTTTTTCCTAAACTTCAAATTCAGGATTAAATTTGGTCAAAGTGACAAATTATTTCTGTTTGCAGAAATGGTATTTTCAGCCCTTATAGGCTTCAAAAAATGATCTTGCTTTTAGGCCATCCCCATGTGTTCTAATGATGTCAGTGTTTGCCCAAACTGTGCACCAGAATTTCTTACCCCCCACCTCTCACCCCCGCCACTCATTTGAAATAATGTGTGGATTTTCAATCAATACAAGAAAGAAAACTGAGCCTGAAGCTGAAAGACCTTTGTGGATGACCTCGCTCTGCTACATACATCTGTGTAGATTTTTAAATCTAATTATCTTCTTCATTTAATTTCTTTTTGTTTCAAATTTTTCACCTCGAAGTAGAGATGATTATATTCATCGTAATTAACTCACAGGGATGTGATCATCAAACAATTGAATATATGGGATAACACTTGATATAAAGTAAGCCTTATACACACACTAGGTACCAACATAAGTGGGATGGACTTTTCTTCTGTAAGGGGTAACTATTGGATTGTAGCACAACATGCCACAGCAATAGCACACGCTGGATGAGAGTCCCTGGGTTCTTGTTTATTTCTGTAATAACTATTTGTGTGACTTTGGCCAATTGAGTAAACTTTCTGTAAAAGAGATGACTAAAGAATCTCTACCAAAACTTTGAGATAAAAAAAAAAAAATTCTTTGCTCTTGTTGTTGCTGTTTTTTCCTAGATTATTAGCCAGAAAACACTTGGGTTCTATCATGCAACTAACATCTCTCTACAGCTCAACTTCCTTATTAGAGAAGCCTTCCAACTGTGATAACCAGTGATTTTAAGATATCTAGAATGTAATCCACATAACATACTGTACATTTTAAAAGGAAAATATTCAAAGTAAAAACTAAGTGAAGCTTTCACAGAGGCAAGGTAATATAATAACTCAAAGAACCATCAATAATTCCTTTTTTTAAATCCATGCTTCAAGTATATGAATCACATAAATTTTTGAAATTAATCTTCACTGAACATTGTTTGATTAAAATTTCAGTCATTTATATCTTTGAGTCATTGAAATTTTTAAAATCTAAAAGCCGGTGCACATATTAAATTCTGTACTTAATATGTTAACATATTAAATTCTGTACTTAATATGTTACTAAATTATTAATTTATTATGTTAATTTAAATTAACATATTAAATTCTGTACTTAATATGTTACTAAATTATTTTGTTTTCTTAGTCGAAGTGTTAAACCGAATATCTTAAATTGCTTTACAATTCTTAAGAATAACAGTGATTTATTTCATTTCAGATTTAGACAACACAAATCTTGACTGATAACAATGATTTTTTCCAATCACTGCCATTTGTTTGAAAAGCTTACATAGCACATAAATTGTTTATATTTCAAAGTTTTGTGACAAATGGTATGGTATAACTAATATATTTCTACATACCCTTTTTAAAATTCTAGTTTACTTTTTTGCATATTGATACCTATGACTTCCAATTAAAATTATAGAAAGGAAATTATTTTTGTATTTAATGAAATACTAGTTTAAATTAACTCATTTATTGGAGTTAACTGAATTTTTTATATGAATAAGAATGCCAATAAAGTAGCCAAATTACTACATTGATTTTTGGAAATGTACCTTGTCTTGTTGAATAAACAGTAATTTTCAAAGGTTTAATTGGCTTCAACTATGTTAAATCTATTTCACCATTTTTATAGGCTCCGACAAGATGCAGAACAATCGTATTGTACTTGGTTTGCTCTCTAAAAGGTCATTTCACAGGTCCATGATAGAAATAATTTTAAGGAATTATTAACATGTGCATTTCTAACAGTTTGGAAAATGTCCCAGCTTTTGAATACGAATATAATCCTGATATAGGAAGGACAATATTGATCTTTCAAACTGGGCTTAAAGCAAGCAACCTCTTATCAAAAGTGTGTCTATTGGAATGTTGGGACCCCATCCTTCACCATTTCAATTCTACCGACCTGAGGCAGAATTCACGGTGTAGAAAGTGAACTCCCAGTTTGTTTGACTTTCCAAACGCCTCACACTTTTATCTAAAAATCAGTGGCACTATTTTTGTTTAAGTTTAAAAGAATCCTCCTACGGTTCTTACTGTCCTTTTTCATGCATTAGGGAGGAATGGCAAGACTTAGCTGTGGTTTGACCTTGTTTGGCCCCAGGGTTAGAGATGTTTCACTTGAGAACTGCTTCGGGCCAAGGGTACAAAGCACCGAGGGGCTTTTCAGCGCCCTTTGCTTGCCCCACAGCAAAGAGGAAATGCTCAAAGAGGAAATGCCTGTGGAGAAAGCTCTGTGACATTACAGAATATAAAACACTTCAAGTCCCTAGATGGCAGCCTTCAACGCGTTTGGAAAGCAGTGTCCATCCTCCCGGGCCACCTCCATCCAGTCCACTGCCACCCCCACCGCGGCACCCTGGCAATGTAGCACCAGCTCCATGTGCGCCCTAGCAGGTGGATGCTGGCAAGGTCACAAGGTTGATATCTCAGTGCCTGCCATTCTCGACTGGAAGCTGCCTAGACGTTTGCCTGGGGGGAAAGGGAGCACGAGGGATGACAAGATTAGCATCACCAAGCCCCTCTCCTGGGAGAGGAGGGGCTGCGCAGGGGGACAGGGGGCCACCTTGCCCCGCGAGCGGCTGCATCCTCTGCTCTCCGCGTGGCCCCTCCGCGCCCGGTGTAAGAGCACAGAAGTCACCTGCCCGGCTGGCGGGACGCCACCGGCGCGCACGCCTCCATTTACCCCTGAGGCTTATGTGGGTAGAAATAGAAACAATCTCAGTTTCTCAAATTCGCAAAGGACCGAGTCGGAAAGAGCGTGCACACGGGCAGAAGGAGAGGAAGGGACAGGAGGAGCCGCGAACCAGGGGGGACAACGTTGCTCGCACCTGTCAGCGCCTAAGGGGGCGTCCCTGACCTTCCCGGACGCAGGGACCCTCGGCTGGGTGGAGTCGGGGGACGCGCGCGTTCTTGGGGGGCTCGCAGTCTGGATGGGGAGGATGTGGGGACAGTTGGGGCGCGGGGGACTGGGGCCGATTGAATGTTTTCCCTCCCGGGTGTCGGTCAGGCGCAGTCTAGGTGTTGGTGGGGGGAAGTGGGGGCGATGTCCCCATCCCGTCTGCACCCCAGCGTCCTCCGACACTCGCCCAGGTCGGGATGGAGGAGAATCGGGGTGCTTCGCGCTAGACCCTACCTTGGCAGCCGCCGGGAGCGAACCCTCCAGGCTGTGTCCGCGGACAGTGGGGCTCCCGCCTGCGCCCCGCACGGCGCACCCCAGTCCCCGACCCGTGCGGCCCGCGCCCCGCAGGGCAGTCGACAGGCACCCCGGTCTACTAAGCGCCCCTGGCACAGCCAGGGACAGACCTATGCCAAGTGCAGCCTCCCGTCTCCGTCTCCGTCTCCGTTTCCGTCTCGTCCGGGGGGCCGGGGCTTCTCCCGCGTCCGCAGGGCAAGTTCGCTAGCGACCCGCGGGGAGGGATGGGGGCGCAGAGAGGAGTTCGAGGGGCGCCGGCTCGGGTCAATCAAGGGGGAAAGGGGTCTTACCTGGGGACCGAAAGCAGGGAGGTGCCATCCATGGCGGATGGGCGCGCAGAGAAGAAAGGCGGCAAGTTGGGGGGCGACGGACGGGGACCCCGCGGCAGCCTCGGGACTGGGGGTGGGGGGTCCCTCCCCTCCCCGTCGCCCCTTCTAATCTGGCAAGAAGCCTGGCCAAAGCTCCAGCTCTTCTAAGCTCAGCTCCCACCCTCCTCCTCCAAGGCAGCCCCAGCCTCAGTCGCCGCCACAGGCTCCTTTTGAGCCTTCCCGGCCACTCCCCGTGCCCAGCAGGGGTGACTCCCACGGCATTCCTCCCTCCCCGCCCCGCCGTCGGGTCCCTTCCCTTGTCTTTCTCTCTTGGGTACAGCAGTCTGAGCCCCGGATCGTTCCCCCACACTTTCCCGCATTCACGCTGGTCCCCTGCCCATGATGCTCCTATTCCCACGGGTCTCTCTCACCATTCAATTTGGCTGCCTCCTTCTGGATTGCATTTTGGTGTGTCTTCTAGCTTTTAACAATGGTCTTTGATCTCCCAACTATGTTCCCCTGTCCTTGGACTTTCTCGTTTTTAATTCTCACAATTCTTCCTCTAACTCATTTTGCTTAACGGCGACCCGCTCAGCTTGGGTGCACATAGAGATCTCAAAACCTATGACAGTGGTCATCCATTAAAGGACAGGACCCAGGCCCTGGAAAAAAGGTGTGTCACCAAAATCCCTAAAGTGTCTGCTTCAGTATCTCCCTGAGTAAACAAACAAACAAACAAACAAACAAACAAATAAAAATAAAAATAGTCATTTTAAGAAGAAAGATATTCATAGTAGGAAATGACTGTTAAGGTGAGGGTGCTGTTGACTGATTCTTTTCATTCACCAACACATTTTAGAAAACGGACCTCGACCAAATCTCATACTGAACTGTAAAATATAAAACAATAACGCTTTTCATACAAAACTTAGGAGCAAATCTTTGGGATCTAGAGGCTAGGCAGAAGAAATTCTTACATTTGACAACAAAAGTGCAACCCATAAAAGAAATATTTGATAAATTAAACTTTATTGAATTTAAAAACTTTTGGTCTGAGAAAGACCCTTTCACTGTACACGTATCAGAACGACTAAAATAAAAATAATGACAAGACCAACTGCTGACGAAGATGCAGAGAAAATGAGCGTCTCATTATTAATCCATTACTGGTGGGAACATGAAATGTACAAGTCACTCTGGAAGCATTTTGGCAATTTCTTAAAAAACTAAACATGTTAGAGCCAAGTGACCTGCAATTTAACTTCTGAGCATTTATCTCAGTGAAATGAAGACTTATATTCCCATAAGTTTTAATTGAACATTTATAACAACTTTATTCATAGTAATCAAACACTAGTAACACACACATCCTTTAATGGGTGAATGGTTTAACAAACTGGTCAATCCATATCATGAAATATTCTCAAAAAAGAACAAACTGTCAATCGGGCAACAACCAGGATGAATCCCAGAGAATTATGCTAACTGCAAAAAAGCAATTTCTAATAGTTGCATTTTTGTATGATCATATTTGTACTGCATACTTGAAATTATGAAATTATAGAAACAGAGCAGATTAATAGTTGCTGGGAGAGGCTGGGAGCAGAAGGGATGTAGGTGTGGCTATAAAACAGCAACCCGAGAGATCCTTGTGGTTATGGAAATATTTAATATCTTGGCTGTACATATGCCAATAATCCAAGTGTGATACCGTGCTACCGTTTTTGCAACATGTTACCATTGGGGTAAGTTCGTATTGGAGGAGGTCATCAAGAGGACACAACCACTGGTGGACCCTCCATCTGGACCTAGGCAACCTCACCTCTTCCCTTGTCCTTGGAGCGAGCATTCTGCTCACCTTCCCCACACTAGAAGACGTCCCAAGGACACTCCCTTGAGACAGTGAGCTATCATTGGTTGAGACCACCTGGACTGAACACGTGACTGGTCCCCATTAAGGCCTCTGTAAGAACTTTTAAGATTCTGGCGGGACAGTGCGGAGATCTACTCATTGTGTGGCTGCCTAAGACAAGCCTCAAATGTGTGCAAACTCTCTTGCTTATTAAACCTACCATGCCCGCCCCCCCCCGGAGTGATCTGCCTCACTCTTCAGTCTTTCATGGCCCTCCATGTACCAGGGGCCAGTTTCAGATCTCACCTGGGAAGCTCATGAGGGTTTCATGCAAGGGTTGGCAAAGCCAGCCAGGAGACTGAAAAACGGGCTTTGGAAAAGAGGCATTGGAGGGGGAGACCCTGAGCTGAACATTGACTTCAAGTGGAGAAAGGGTGTCCTTGTATTTGTAGATCACTCTGTAAGTAGAGGACCAGCTGGTCTAAACTGCTTGTTTGAACAACTGCAAAGAGCATGCTGAGGCAAACGTATGGCTTCAGCAAGGGCCTTGCTTCCATAATCTCCAGTTCAGCTGCCCACTGGTGCCCAGCTAGAGGCTTAGCTAGAGTTAGAAATTTGGAAAAAGAGCTGAGGTTAGAGAAGGACTCTACTAGCTTCCCGGCTGGAGGACAAGATGGGAGAGCAAGAGTGTAAGCTGGAGGTCTTATTGTGCCATTTTGCAAAGCTAGGAGGGCCGAAGATGACAAGGATTAAGATCAGAGCGTTTATGACAAAGGCTTGTTGGGACACTAAGAGGTGGGAAAGTGAAGAGAGAAAAGAGGAGGATGTGGTGGTGATTGAGAGTGCAACGGATAAAAATCCCTGTGCTTTCCAGACCCTCATATGAAGAACAGCAAAAGCACAGCAGCAGCAACCCCAGCCAGCTAGTTAGCTCCCACTGTAGAAAACGTTCATGTTGAGAGAATGTACTCCCGCTGAACTTACTGGAATAGCTGCCAAGTTCCAACTTGAGGTGAGGTCAGCATGTCTATGGGATACAGGGGTGTGTGTGCGTGTGGTGGTGGTGATGGTAGGGCAATGGCATTTCTCTGACCTGGCAGGAGGCGGAGAAAATGAATGCCACCACCACACACCTGGTGCTCCAGCACTGCCTGCATGACACTGGGAGGGGGTAGGGTGGTGGGAAGGGCAGTGGTTCAAGGTACTGATTCCCCTATAGATTGGATTACTCGATCCCGCCAGGAGGTTTGGCTCTATGAGGTCCAACTCTCCCCAGACATATGGAACCCTGGAAAGCTATAGAGGAGGTTCAACAAATTCTTAGGGAGTTGGGAGTGAGACAGGCCATCTGTGGCCCTGCCTTTGAAGGCTCTGATGGGTGATTGTTAAGAGACAAAGAAAAAATATATATATATGTGTGTGTTCCGAGTTCTAAAAATTTCCTGATTACTGAGACTCAGAGTTTTAATTTACAAAACAAAATGGAATATTTTTGTGTCTGCAATTGCAATGATCACTGCACCTGTCAAAACAACTAAGCAATGAAGTTCCAGAGAAACTTAATGGTGGATATTTGTAATTTATTTTTTGCAACATGCTAAAATAAATGATTGAGAAATGTGTATATTTTTTAAAAATGGACAATAAGACATCATGGAAGACTCCAAGACAATAGTCTGACTATTTTCCTCTTCAATTTCTTAGCTTTGCCAGGGCTCTCAATCCTGGTGCCTGTGGCACTGCTCTCCAAAACGGAGGCTTCTACCAATGACGAGAGCAGGAAGAGGGAGGTGCCATTAGGCAGATGGCCCTGGATGGTGTCCATCAGAATCTGAGCTCCTGAAGGTGTGGGAGGGCTCCAGGTGCTGTTCTTTTAATATGGTCTCAAAACATAGTCAGAAATCAGTTGGTCAGGTTCAGATTTTTGGAATGAGTCTGAGGAGCTAGAACGTGAGGATTCTGAAGTTTCAGATCCAAGATTCAATGGAAGTTACAGAACCTGAAGGGATATGGTATAGAGCCTGCACAATTTCTGAGAGTTCATGAAAGTGATCGAGACTCACCTGGGCTGGCATAAGCAAGCAACCCGCTTAGCCTTAAGGATGCAGGTCTAGAGGCGAGCAAGTGAGGTGTGAGGTTTATTTAATAGTTTAAGTTCAAAAATCTGTAGTCTGTGTACTCAAAGGCAGTCAAAACACAGTAAGAAGCCCTCACAAAGCCCAGAGATGGCCACTCTCGTCTCTGCAGCCTTCCTGGTGTCTGCAGCAACATTGGTGATGTTGGTCAACTCAACGAGACAAACTTTAATAATATCAGCTTAATGCGAACCACACTGAACTTGAACAGAAAATACGTTTCTGGCCACATTAACTTATACTCATGGAAGGCTGCTGTTGAACTTGGCGGAACCAAAAGTCGATGGGACTCATTCCTGGTTATATATCACATGCTTAAGTCCCACAGAGAACAATTCAGTAGGATCTTTGGAGATGATGCTCAGGCATCAGCATTTTATAGAAGTTGCTGAGGTGATTCTAATGTGCAAATCCTATAGGAATCACCACTTAGTTTACAGCAGCTCTTGAAAGCTTTTTTCCTCCAAGTGCCTTATTTTATAGAACAGAAAACAAACCCAGGGAGAAGACGACTTGCTTAAGATTTCATAATGGGTTAGGTACAGAGGTGGCCTGGAGTAGACGTGTTCTAAATCTTACCATTTAAGAAAGCCATGGCTATGCTAGCCAAAGCGCCAGGTCACGCAGAGCAAATGCTTCTGACATCATTAAAGGGTTCTGCTACTCATCCTGAGAGGGCTCAGCGAGCTTTTCATTATTTATTTGTTCCACAAGTATTTTTTTAGTCTTTGGTTTATTAAATATTTTTATTTTATAGTAGTTTCAGGTAAACAGTACATTGGTTAGACATTTACATAGCTTATGAAGTGACCTCTTCCTCACTCCCCACGGATTACTCCAGCACCCATCTGGCACTGCACACAGCCAGTACAATACTACTGAGTATATTCCCTATCCTGTACTCTTTGTCCCCATGATGGTTTGTAACTACTAATTTGTACTTATTCATTTCTTCTCTTTTTCACCCAGGCCTGAAAGCCCCCTCTCCTCTGGCAATCACCAGTTTGCTCTCTGTATCTGTGAATCTGTTTTTGTTTAGTTTATTCCTTCTGTTTTTTAAATTTCACATATAAATGAAATTATATGGTATTTATCTTTCTCTGGGTCAATCCATGTCATTGCAAATGGTAAGATTTCATTTTTTATAGCTAAGTAGTATTTCATTGTATATATGTAATATAACTTCTTTATCCAATCTTCTATTGATGGATACTTAGTTTGCTTCAATATCTTGGCTATTGTAAATAGCACTGCAGTGAACTTAGGAGTGCACAGAAATTTACAAATTACCATTTTGATTTTCTTTGGATAAATACCTAGAAGTGTAATTGCTGGGTCAAAAAGTAGTTCTGTTTTTTAATATTTTGAGGAAACTCCAGACCATTTTCCATAGTGGTTGTACCATTTTGCAAACATACCAACAGTGTATGAGGGTTTCCTTTCCTCCACATCCTCACCAACACTTGTTTTTTGATTTATTGTTGATGGCCATTCTGATAGGTGTGAGGTGATAGCTCATTGTGATTTTAATTTGTGTTTCTCTGATAATTAATGATCTTGAGCATCTTTGCATATGTCTTTTGGCCATCTATATAGCCTCTTTGGAGAAATACCTATTCAGATCTTCTGCCCATTTTCTAATTGGGGTTTTTTTTTGTTGTTGTTGTTGAATTATACTAGTTCTTTATAAATTTTGATCATTACCCCTTATCAGATGTATCAATGGTGAATATCTTCTCCTATTCAGTGGGTTGTCTTTTTGTTTTGATGATGGTTTCCTTTGCTGTGCAAGAACTTTTTAGTTTGAAGTAGTGCCATTTATTATTTCTTTTGTTTTCCTTGCCCAAGGAGATATATTAGAAAAGGTACTAAAAACAATATCTAAGAGTTTGCTACTTATGTTTTTAAAGAAATTTTATGGTTTCAAGTCTTATATTTAAGTCTTTAATCCATTTGAGGTTATTCTTGTACATGGTGTAAGAAGATGGTCCAGCTTCTCCTCTTCCTCCTCCTCCTCCTCCTCCTCCTCCTCCTTTTCCTCCTCCCCCTCCTCTTCCTTCTCCTCTTCCTCCTCCTCCTTCTTTTTTTTTTTTTTGCATGTATCTGTTCAATTTTCCCAACACCATTTATTGAAGAAACTGTCTTGCAATTCTTGCCTCCTTTGTCATAGATTACACGAGCATATAGGCATAGATTTATTTCTGGGCTCTCTCTTCTGTTTCATTGATCTATGTATCTGTTTTTAGACCAGTATCATGCTGTTTGTTTACTGTAGCCTTGTAGGATGGTTTGATATCAGGTAGTGTGATACCCCCAACTTCATTCTTCCTTCTCAAGTTTGCTGTAGATATTTGGGGTATTTCATGGTTCCATATAAATTTTAGGATTATTTGTTCTAGTTCTTTGAAAAATGCCATTGGTATTTTGATAGAGATTACTTTGAATATATAGATCGCTTTGGATAGTATGGCCATTTTAATGATGTCGATTTTTCTTCCCCGTGAGCATGATATATGCTTTCATTTATTTGTATCTTCAATTTCTTTTTTCAATGATTTGTAATTTTTTGAGAACAGATCTTTTACCTCCTTGGTTAATTTGATTTTTTAGGTACTTTATTGTTTGTGATGCAATTGTAAATCGGCTTGTTTTCTTAACTTCTCTTTCAGATAGTTTCTCATTGGTTGGTGCCACTGACTTCTGAGTATTAACTTTATATTCTGCTACTTCAGTGAATTTATTGACCAGTTCTAACAGTTTTCTGGTGGAATCTTTAGAGTTCTTTATATAGAGAATCATGTCATCTACAAATAATGACAGTTTTACTTCTTCCTTTCCAATCTGCATGCTTTTTGTTTATTTTTGTTGTCTGATTGCTATGGCTAGGACTTCCAATACTATGTTGAATGGAAGTGGTGAAAGTGGGCATCCTTGTCTTGTTTTTGATTTAAAAAAAAATGCTTTCAGCCTTTCCCCATTGAGTATAATGTTAGCTATAGGTATGACATATATGCTTTTATTATGCTGAGGTATGTTCCCTCTATTCCCACTTTACTGAGAGTTTTTATCATCAATGGATGCTGAATATTGTCCAACACATTTGATATAATCATATGATTTTTATTATTGATATAATCATATGATTTTTATTTTTTAGTTTGTTAATGTGGTGTATCAAATTAATTGATTTGCAGATATTAAACCAACCTTGCACCCCAGGAATAAATCCAACTTGATCATGGTTTATGATATTTTTAATGTATTGCTGAATTTGGTTTGCTAATATTTTGTTGAGGAATTCATCAGGGATATTGGCCTATAGTTTTCTTTCTATTTGTGATATCTTCATTTAGTTTTAGAATCAGGGTAATGGTGACCTTATAAAAAGATTTAGGAAGGCTTACCTTTTCTTGAATTTTTTGGAATAGTTTGAGAATATGTATTAATTCATTGAATATTTGGTAAAAATCACCTATGAAGCCATCCAGTCCAGGACTTTTCTTTTTGGAAGTTTTTTGATTACTGATTCAATTTTGTTGATGGTAATCTGTCAGTTCAGATTTTCTGTTTCTTCTTGACTTGGTCTTGGGAATTTTATATTTCTAGGGGTGTATCCATTTCTTCCAGATTACCTAATTTGTTGGCTTATAATTACTCATAGTATTTTCTTATAATCCTTTGTATTTCTGTGAGGTCTATAGTTAGTGTTTTTTTTTTTTTATCATTTCTGATTTTGTATATATGGGTCTTCTCTTTTTTCCTCTTGATGAGTTTGGATAAAGGTTTACTAATTTTGTTTATCCTTTCAAAAAACCAGCTCCTGGTTTCTTTGATATTTGTTCTGTTTTTCTAGACACTATTTCATTTATGCTCTGATCTTTATTATTTCTTACCTTCTACTCACTTTGGATTTTGTTTGCTGTTATTTTTCTAGTTCTCTGAGGTCTAAGGTTAGATTGGCTTTTTTTTTTTTGAGATTTTTTTCTTGTTTCTTAAGGTAGGCCTGTATTGTTATGAATTTCCCTCCTATGACTGCTTTCACTGTGTCCCATATAATTTGAGTCATTGTATTTTCATTTTCATTTGTCTCTAGGTATCTCATTGTTAACCCATTCATTGTTTAGTAGCATGCTATTTAGCCTCATGTGCTTGTGTATTTTTCATTTTTTTTCTCATAGTTGATTTTTAGTTTCATACCATTGTGGTTGGAGAAGCTACTTGATATGATTTCAATCTTCTTAATTTTATTGACATTTTTTTTGTAGCCTAACATGTGGTCTATCCTGAAAAATATTTCATGTGCACCTGAGAAGAAGTATATTCTGCAACTTTGAGGTGAAATGCTCTGAAAATATCCATCAAGTTCGTGTGGTCTAGGCTGTCATTGAAGGCTGCTCTTTCCTTATTGATTTTCTCTCTGGAAAATTTTTCCATTGGTGTCAATGAGATGTTAAAGTCTCTTACACTGAATGTTGATTTCTCTCTTTACATCAGTCAATAATTGTTTTATATATTTAGGTGCTTCTATGTTGGGTACCTATCTGTTTATTAGGGTTATGTCCTCTTGTATTGATCCCTTTATTATTATGTAATATCCTTCTTTGTCCCTTATTATAGCCTTTATTTCAAAGTCTATTTTATCTGATATAAAAGTGTTTCTACCCCAGCTTTTAAAATATTTTTATTTGCATGAAATATATTTTTTCATTCCTTTACTTTCAGTTTGTGCCTGTCATTTGATCTGAAATGGGTCTCTTGTAGACAGTATATGAATGTGTTTTATTATCCATTTATCTATCCTATGTCTTTTGATTAGAGCATTTAATTCATTTACATTTAAAGTGATCATTAATAGGTACATAGTTATTATCATTTTATTATTTAAATTTTGGGGGGGTTAATCCTTCTTTTTATAGAAGTCTCCTTAACATTTCTTCTAAAAGTGGCTTTCTTCTGATCAATTCCTTTAGCTTTTTCCTGTCTGGGAAGCTTTTTTTTCATCTTCCATTTTAATTGATAGCCTTGCTAGGTAGAGTAATCTTGGTTTTAGGTTCTTGTTTATTATGACTTTAAATTTTTCATACGAGTCCCTTCTGGCTTGCAAAGTTTCTGTTGAAAAATTAGCTGACATTCTATAAGGGAGTGCCCTTTAAGTAACTAGTTGCCTTTATCTTGCTGCTTTTAAGATTCTCTCTTTGTCTTTGACCTTTGGCATTTTAATTACAATATGACTTCATGTTGGGTCTGTTTAGGTTCCTGCTGTTTGAGAATCTTTATGCTTTCTGAACTTGTATATCTATTTCCTTCACCAGATTAGAATTTTCTATTATTATTTTTTCGGTAGGTTCTAAATCCCTTCCTCTCTCTCTTCTCCTTCTGGTACCCTTATGATGCAGATGTTTGTATGCTTGATGTTGTCCCAAAGGCTGCATGAGCTTAAGATCATTGTCTGTGATGAATGCTTGGCCCAGGGCAGCTGTCCCCACCATGGCAATTTGTAGGTTGGGTTGGGCAGAGACCCAAGGAGACATGGGGCAGAGCTGGCTGATCCCATTGGCCAATTCAGCTTCAGAATTGATCATGAAGGGGGAGGGCTCAACACTGGCAAGATGGCGCTTGTCTGCAGACTGTTCAGAAGGGGCCTGACAGAGGAGCAATGGTAGCCGTCTCTGCAGCCTTCACCCCTACACCACACAACTCAGTCTTTCCTTGTACGGCTCCTGCATCTCCCGACCTGCTGACCCTTCGCTGGAGTCCAGGGTGAGTGTTTGTGAACAAGTAAGACTGTGCACTGGCCCTTTAACAGAATGTGTGGGTTTTCAGTTCTCTCATCTCACCCAGATGGCCTGAGTCGCCACTGATTTTTACAGTCAGATTTTGTGGGAACTCCTCTTCCAGGACTGAAACCCTGGGCTGGGGAGCTCATGTGTGGGGTTAGAGCCCCTCATTCCTTCAGGGGGCCTCAGCAGGCACACTGTCCCAACCGGTGCTTGGCTGCCACATGCTGGTGTGGCACCAGCCTGTTTCACATCTCCCACTCTCCTACTGGTCTTGATGCGGCTTTTTCTTTATATCCTCAGATGTATGTGTTATGATCAGATAGATTTCAGGTGGTTCTCCACATTGATTGTTTTACAATTTGGTTAAAATTTTAACAGGGTCCTGGGAGAAGGTGAGATCTGCTTTTACCTCAACCACCACGTTGACACCCTACCTTTCTGCTCCACAAATATTTATGAAGCTCCTTTTAAATGTCAGGCTTGTTTTGTAGGTATTCGGATTATATTAGTATAATAAATGTGCAACAACTCCCGCTCTTCTGTTTTTTTACATTCTAGTGGAGGATACACAGATAATCAAGAACACCTGCAGAGATACAGCTATCCCCTGCTATTTCAAAGTTTGTGTTAAATCACTTTGCTTTTATGAAAGACCTATATTTTTATGAAAGACTTGTCTTTGCTCACTGAAAGAAATCTGAAGAGGATTTTTGCTTTGACCAAAAAAAAAAAGTCAAGAAGAAAAAATAACATTAAGCGTTTGTTTTGCCCCAAACTGTGATATAGGCAGCACATTCCCTGAGCAGAGCAGTGGCCCCACCAAGCTCCTTCCTTGGGAACTGCACTTGGCATCTCACTGTCATGTTGCCAGTGTTTTGAATTGTGTCTGAGCATCTGTGCTTTATCTCAATGGATTTTGTGCATCCATTAGCAAGATGTGTCCTGAAATATCTTAAAAGCCTAAGAGTGTTCATAAGGGTGTTAAGCTTAGCATAAAACTGGATGTAATTAAGTGTTTCAGTTGTGGTGAATAGTAAAGATATACTGCGTGAACTGAATTTACTTGCATCCACCCTCGTCCTATTTACACACCAAGACAGAGAGAATCTTGCAAGCTGGTCAAGTTACTGTTGGTCCTGCTAGTAATGAAGTGGTCTATTTTATTCAGCATCCCGTAATTGATAGAAATGAAAAGTCTATTTCTTGAGTGGATTGATTGGTAGACAAAGCTCTGTGTGTATTTATCATATCATTTCTGCTTTTACTATATTTTAGGGTTATTTTAGGTTTTATGTGTTATTTTGTATTATTTAGTAGGTTATTTTTGGCGTCTGGGAATTCAAAAAATATTTCCATATAAATGAATGGTAATTGCTTCTTCGCTTTATGTCATTTCGGCTTATGAATGGTTTCGTAAGAACACTCTGATTTTGAATAGTGAGAGAAACCTGTAAATCAATTAGTTTATTGGAAAAGAAATGCTATAAGAAAACATTTGAGCAGGGGAATTGAGAGTACAGGGTAGGAGCACATTCTAGAATTAAATAAGTGTACAGGGTGGTCATTGGGAAAGCCAGGATGGGAGTGAATGCCTTAGGAAGATTGTTTCAAGGGGTTGGGGTGGGGCAGCTCGAGCAAAGGCCCCATGGCCAGGTGTATGTGTGTTTAAGGTGAGGCAATATAAAGGTGAGTGTGGAGTAGAGTAGACCACCAGAGAGCCCTAGAAGAGAAGGTGGGAGGAGCAAATCATAAAGGCCCTTGTAGACCATTTTAAGGACTTTGATTTTGTACTGAATGAAATGGTAGCCTTTTGGAGGGTTTTGAGCAAAGGAGTAGAATCAGATTTGCGTTTTTAAAAGATTACCCTGGCTCTGATGTGAAGTAGAGTCTAGAGAAGTAAGAGAAAGCAATTGCCCATTCCATGGTGGTGGCAAGCTTAGTGATGAAAAATAAAGGGATTCTCTTTATATTTTGTTATTTTTCCTTGTGCGGGGTATATTTTTTAAATCTGTTTCTTTTTAATTTCCTTACAGTAAAATTCACTTTTACATGTGTACACTTCTGTGAGTTTTGTCAAGTGTATCAAGTTAGGTAACCACCACCTCAATCAAGATACAGAACACTTCCATCTCCACCCACAAAATTCCTTAGCATCATACCTTTGAAGTCAAACCTTCCTTCCATCCCTAACCTCTGACACACTGATCTCCATTTCCAAAGTTTTTCTTTTTCCAAGATGTCATATATATCCTATCAATGAAAGTGTGCCATCTGCAACCATTTGTCTGGCTTTGTTTTCTTGGCATAATGCTCTTGAGATTTATTTATGTTGTATGAATGCACAAGTTCACTTACCACTCAAGAACATTTGGTTTTCTTCAAGTCTACTTGATTTCTTTCATGACCCAATACTCTCAGACTTACAATGTACTTATTAGCGTGTTATACTTTCCATGTGAACTGCAAACTACTTGAGGCAAAGACCAAATGTCATTTATTTGTATCTCACTTTCATCCAGCAAGAAGACTTAAATTTGGAAGGTGCTACAGAAATTCTTTTCTATTTATGCACATATCTTCATGTAAATTTCAATGATGGATGGATCTATGTGAGCCTGAAATTTTACCTAAATTAAGGACGTTAGAAACATACAAAATCTTAAGCTAAATAATATAGAATTGTAATACTCATCTCTCTTTAGAAAAAGACCTCAATAAGATAGATGAGACCTACATATAAGTTGATGCAAAACAATAAATTGTTTTAAGGCTCTTTTTGAAATTAAGTCAATAAATCAAGAGTGAGTTAGTTTCAATGGAACTAACCAGTCTTTTATAGAATGTGTTAACATTTTATTCTGATAAGACTCAAACTGATCAGTTGCTCTTATGTATTTCCTAGAAAATTAAAGAACTAAGTACTGTGTAACTTTGCTAAGAACAGTCTGTTAGTCTTTGAAAGAACATAGTTTTTGATGAAAAAATAGGGCAAAGAAGGTCATGAATATTCAATTTGGGCTTAAGATTTGTCAGAAACTCTAAATAATAGGATATAGGAGTTTCACTTTAAATATTCACATGTTCTTAAACATATAATAATTTTATAGGCAATAGGTACAATTTGCATTGTAGAATTGGAAAGAGACAAGTTAGCATAATCACTTCATTTTCAGATGGGAAACTGAGATCTACAGAGCTCAAAAGACCGGCCTAATGTCACGGGGCAAATTTTGAACACAATGAATCACAATTTCTGACCTTTAATAATCTAAGCTTTTGACCATACCATATCAAAGAGAAAACATTACTGAAGAAGATCTTTTTACTTGTAGTTCTGCTTTACTTTTTTATGCTGATTTTTTTTGTAATAATTAACAATGCTTTTTCATTTCAATAATGCTTATGGCTTTAACACCCTGGCACATATGATACTTGAGGCAAGCAGCAGCCCTGTTAGGGAAGTGTATATTTTGATGGATGATAAACCAATTTTGTTACTCGTCTTGTTAAAATAATTTAGATGCTTGTCACTGCAGTAAAAACACATTCCTAACTCGGTATGAGATGTGGCATGATTGGCCTATCCTCCCTTGCTGACTTTATCTCTCGCCACTCACTGTCCTCCAGCTGTACTGACCTTTCTCCTGTCCACTGAATGCATCATGGTCATCCCCAACTTGGGGCCATTGCATGTACTGCTTTCTTTGCATGGAATACTATTCTTATGCAAATAAGATCCTTTTTTTTGTTTGTTTAAAGGGAGGGAGGAAAGTATCTATATCTCTAACTAGCCTTCAGTGAATAGTCCTGGTCTTTGCAATCAATTTTCATTTTGGACCACTGAATCCTCATTGCTAATATATATCCTTACCTATTTTGTCTAACGTTTATGTTCCTACCTGAGAGATAAGAAGGCCCCATTTCTTTCCTTGAGAATCCTTTTGTTGTTGTTGTTCAAGCGACATTCCTTTTAGAGGACTAATTACCTTTTTGAGTATGTGTACATGTATTATTTTTTTTACATAAAATCTCATTTGATTAATCTGTATATTCCCTTTGTGCCTACTGTAGTCCTTAGCAATAGTTGGCACTCAATAAGCACTAATAAATATTTATTCAGTCTATATATACTTATTGAGCACAGTACATACTCACTGTGTTATGATAGCTGCTAGATGTTATAAAGTACATGAGATCTAGTCCAAGGTTAAGAAAAAAAGCCTTTTTGTCTCATTAGGTCATGAAATGGGTTACAAATTTAAAGTTAAACATTCATGAGTCAGTCACTTTAGAAAGTTGTTTCATATATATTATTTCTTGTGATGTTCACAACTACGTGTGATCTTAGTAAAACAGATATAAGAATATTTTATGGATAAGGAAAGAGTCAGAAATTAACTTCAGTGATGCTATCAAAACTGGAACCAAGTTTTAGTTTGTTTTAAAAAATTCTGAATATTAATTTTTTTTAATTACCAGAAGAAATAATTATGTTACTATAGTTTATATCATGAATATGATACAAAATAGCATGGTATCACAGCATATTTCAGATAGTTCATCATTTATATAGCAAAAGTTCATTTTTAACTTTCAACATGATCTTATTGAGATCTAATACACAAATAATGAAACCCTGCCATAAAGGTTACAATTTGATGAGTTTTAACAAACGTGCCCTCTCATCTAACAGCCTCCCAAACTAGACTTTAACCTTTGAGTTTTCCCACTCTACCCTCTTGGAGTTGAACTCAGTCCTTGGTTTCTGGGGAGCACATGGAATCATGGATGTGGGGATGGTAATTGACTTGAGGATGCAGCTTCGCTGTTTCAAAATGTTATTGACTGGGCTCCTTGCTTCAGAGCCCACTGTGGTTAATGACAAAACAAGGCCATCTTGTGGAGGGGCAGGCCACCTTTTTATTCTAAAAGCTTCCAGGAAGCAGGGTCTTTTTTGTTCATTGTAGGCTCATGTTTTTGCACTTGTTTCCTCAGCCTTTTTATCCCCCTGACATCTTCATTCTTCTACACACTATCAATCAGATAAAGCATCCCTTCCATTTTAATAACTCTTGTTATGCTTCGCTCACAGGAAGATAAACTCCCTCACTTTTATATTTTCTGTTTGGAGACACATATAATAACAATTTTAGAAAGGGAAACCACGGGTGATTGAGGTGATATTTCTGCCAAACGTAAAAGAAAGTATTCCTGTAAGCAGGAGGTTTAGAATGTAACCTACTATTAGGATGCTGTTCTGGAAATTATTCCTCTGTGAAAATGGGAATTACAGTCTTTTACATGAGATGTCAAATGAAGGTAATGTGCAAGTTGTATTAGATGACTCACAGAGGAAAATTCTTTCTGCAAACTAAGTCAACCAGGAACAAATAGAACTGCTGTAACAATCGCACTTGTCACTTAAGAAAGCAACAAGAAAGTTTTTCATGTCCTCCCAATGTGTGAAAATAAAATATTCCTGCTTTTGATAACATGTAGTGCAGGTTGCTGATGAAAAGTAAATGAGGAAAACATTGATTCTCATGAGCTTGTACAGCACACAAATTGGTTGTTATTTACTCTGAAACTGGGTGTAGAAAATTTACATGTGAAGCATGAAAATAAAAGTTCTCTTTTTGGAATATAAAATTTCTTTTATAAAATATACTAAGCCCACCAAGGAATCTTTTCCAAAGATGTGTCAAGTGGTGGACTGAACAACTAAAAAGAGAATTATGAGACTAAAAATAGCAGAGGCAACGTGCTGCATTTAAGAGATTATGGTGTGTTCTATATATACCTCTGAAGTGATAGAAAAGAAGATCTGTTTGAAAACTGATCACTTAGCCTTGAAAAATTAGTGTGCTTATTTTCATGCATATTAATTTTCCTACCAATTATACCCGAGATCTATATAATGTTTTTAAGCTCTGTGATAGGCTTTTATTTTTAAATGCAACATAGGAAACCTATACATAAATATAAATATATAAACATATATCTGTATATAAAGACATACAAATACATAAACACAAATGAGTGTGTATACACACACACACATACATAGAGATGTTTAAGAAGCCAAATTACTACTGAAAAAGAACACTTGTGTCACTGAAAACAAGCACTTAATTTTATTGTTCTTTGTTGAGCACTTTATTTTATATCTTTATTTTATTGTTCTTGGTGTGCTTTTTTAATATATTTCTAATTTTAAAAATGAAGTGTCTAGAGCTAACTTGAGGAAGAAGAAGTCTCAGGAGTTTCATGAATCTAACCATGGGAAGCCTGTCTACAGTAGCGATGCTGGATAATTTTTCAGCACTCAGCCTGTACCCCCACTCCCTTTGGGTAGTATTTTGCACATAGTAGGTACTTAACAATTCATATAGTTAGATGTGTTCTCCGTATTAGTTTGCTCTCCCAATCTTTTTACAAAAAAAAAAACTTTCAAAATATTCTTAATCTCTTTAAATGTACCATCGCTTTCCATCTTCTCTTGAAACTTGATAGACAGTCTTATTTTTTATTTCACTGAAAAACCAGAAATCATAAAACTGGAGCTCTTTTTATTCCTGCCTAAATTCTGCCTGAGCCCAGATAGAAACTTAATCCCCCATGCCCTTTGGGGCTGCCAAGATGACAAAGTGCTGTTTGTGGAATTTTGGGAGAGCCTCATTGGCACTTCCTGGAATTAGGGTGTGCCTGGACATCAAGACAGGTGCCCGCTGCTCTGGAGAATTCTGTAAGCAGGAGAATGCCAGCACTCAGGCAGCCTTTGCACCTGCCGTTTGGGATTACAAAGATTTATGAATTTTACTTAGGTTTAGTGGACACAATAAAACACAGCTGGTTCCTTCCATAAGAGTGTGGTCTGCCGGCATAAAGAGACCCCAGCAAGGAAGGCCGTGAGATGTACTTCAAATACAAGCTGGGGTAGGAGAGTGACAAATAGTGGTCAGAACCCCATCAGCCACATCAGGAACTTATGTAGAGCAGAGCTCCCAAAAGGCCTCCTGAGGAAATCCAGTCCTGGAGCCCATGTGAGGTGTTGCACACTTGTTTCCTGGAGGACATGGAGCATCAAACAGACTCCAGCAGTTGCACAGGAGAGCAGACGATGACATTCGGCCCTTTCCCTTTGTCCTCTTTCTGATCCCTTCCTGGAGGAAGTAAAAGTCAAGGGATGGAAGAAAAAATATAGAGCAAAAAGGAATAATTCACAAAAGAAGAGACACTCTCATCTATGATTTAACTGGCACAGTTGACACTTGGACCAGAATTTTTTTTTAATACCATTCTTTATAAAAAAGATTATTTTTAGTGATAATATTGAAAAATTATTACAGCAAGAAAAGAAATGCAGAAAGTGAAAATTTTCTTTAATTGAATTTCATTTATAAATTATATCAGTAAAAATATAAAAAAAATTTAAAATGAAAATTTAAAAAATTAAGATGTAAAAGAAGAAAAGTAATAGATTATATTTTTTAATTACATTACTGTTTTAAATTTTTTCAAAAATTTTAATTTATTTTTTATTCAAGTATAGTTGACATATAACATATTAGTTTTGGGTATAGAATATAATGGTTTGATATTTGTATTTATTGTGAAATGAATATCATAATACATCTAGTTAACATGTCATCATACAGTTACAAATTTGTTCTTGTGATGAGCACTTTTAAGATCTATTCTCTTAGCAACTTTCAAATATGCAATATCATTACTCTATTTTTAAAAGAACCTCTATAAATATATTAGTCAATCACAGTAATGAAAAATTATAATTTCAGTTTTCTCCAAATGTCAATAATACTTAAAATTGTTCTTTGCATGAATATACTTATATTTGAACAATGATTCATTTTACTAAATTTAATTATGAAAAATTTATTTTATATGTAACAACACATCTAAAACTGCTTAATAAAAGTCAACATATAGATAAGTTTATCAGAAATTCATAAAAATGCCATTTTATAATAAATTCCAGAAATTAAAGTAGTATTAAGGTCTTTATTTCATCTGAGTTGAGTCTAAAGGCAATTAAATATCTCTATAGTTGAAACATTTGCACTAAAATATCTTTGCCAAAAAATTCATCACACATTTCTATTATATTTGGAAGAAACCTCCAGATTATCTTTTTTCTCCACAAAAATCAGAGTAAATGGCTTTATTTGATTCATTGATTTAGAACAAGTGTCTAGTTCTTGGTGAAAACAATCAAGGCATTCAATTATTGCCTTTCATATATTTCTAGCAGCGCAACACAACTATCTTTTCTCATTTTTCCTGGCATTCTTTTTGAAACTTGATATTTTTCTCTCTATAAGTTCCATTTACATTTCATTGCTGCATAGTCAATGGCATTCTTCACAAGGAACAATTTGGAAGCCCAGTGTATCATTGTACATTGTTCAAGTTTGATTCTGGCTGTTTGCAAATTTGTGCCTGATTATCCTCATCTAAAATTTCACATCCAAAAAAAAAAAAAAAAAACCTCAGAAAAGAAAAACTATATACAGCTATCACTGTTCATTCTGAATTTCCTGTTTACATTCAAGAATATGTAGGGGTTGGAGACATGAAGGATGCCTAATCAAGCTCATATGATTCTAAAACTTTGTGGACTAACTCTTGAAATTAATGTTTGTCACCAGGATTGTGAGTATTGGAGGTTGACTCCATAACTGAAATTCCCCCCATATTAACTCCCATATAGAATACCACATTTACTAAAGGGAAAGTAAGATAAAGGTGCTCATTTGAAGCTTACACATGTATTCTTAAAACTGAACAGTAATCCTGGTAATTGTGTATGAGTTGAAGTATATAAAATAATTTTGGGGGTAGTAGTATTTCACAGCTGACATTGTTTTCTGTTACCAATATATGGTAATAATAAAAAACAAACTGACTTTTCATCAGCTTTATCATTTCCTGCTCCCATCTCCTTGCTAAAGTATTCCAACTGCTTCTGTCCGTTACTGATCACAGTCTCTAAGAATGGAGAGCATCACTTAGAAAAAGCAAAAGCCTGTCTAAAACAAGAAGGATAACACCAAGAAACAAACAAAGAAAAAAACTGACCCAGGAAGGAATTAAACAGTATAAAGGAAAAAAGACTGAGGGGGAAAGCTCAGAATATAATATTTGTGCTCCTGGGTCTACTTGAGTCTCAGTTACAACCTTTGGATGTCTCAGTTTTATGAGCAATTTACATGAAAAAATACCAGGTTACTTCCATTCCAAGGAAAGAAGGCAGAAGAGCTTTGTTGTGAAGGAAATCATATGAATAGCTAGGCTACAGAAGGCAAATTTTTCATACCTATCATTGTTTGTGGATGATCTGTTTGTCCATTTTGGATACACACATAATTAGCAATTGCTACTGCCAGGAAATTCCAACACATATACAATATGTTAATGTATACAAAAAAACATTTACTCATGCAATCCAGTTTTTAGGACTACAGAAATGCAAGAATTCAGACTCAGCAATTTCTCAAAACTAACCAACCAAGTAGTAAAACTATCCTCATGTGCATTGCTACAACCTATTGACAAATTTCCCAGTTTTGAATTATTTTTTTGTGTCTTTTGTTGAGCATATTTTTTCAAACTTTACTTTCAACTCTTTTTTGCATAAACTGAGACCATTTTATTACATCTCACCTTCCTTGCAAAAAATGACCCCTAACTCATCATAAAACCCACATGTGTTTCTCAAATGTTATATAATTTTCTAGTAAAAAAAAAAACAGAGAAAAATATGCAATCTTAATTTTACTCCATCTTGAAATTATTTACCTGATGTGTGTGCTCTGTCATGAAGAGCTTTTAAGCAATCCCATGTGAGATTAGCATACATGAAAAGAGGAGCAGAATTTGCTATTCCACTAGTTTAACAGAGTTAATGTCTCTTTGTTATGTATAAGAAGTGATCTCCCAAAGGACATAGTCCACTCACTGACTCAGAGCAAAGTTAATTCTTTGGCTCCTTCGCTGCACAAGCCAAATCTATCTAGGCTCAAATTATGCCTCTGCCATGTTCAACCTCTAGAGCCTACATTTAATGCTGATCAATCGTAGAGTTCTCAACTGTAAAAAGGGATAATAATGATGTTACAGTAGAGCAGTAGAGGTTTTACTAGATGTGGAAATATAAATACCTCATGTAGTGCTTACATTGATGTTATCTTTATTTCTGCTTTAAATGGTATTTTATCTATAACTAAATTACAAACATATTCCACTTACTATATAGATCTTGAGCACTATGGATATAGCTGTATCTTAGATTACCAGATTTTGTCCTCTTGAGCATCTTCCCCCTCCCAACCTTACATGCTTCTTCTTCAAACAGTGGATTTTTAATCTTCCTTCGAGAATGAACAATGCTTAGACGTATTGATACCTACTCTATTCTCTTGTTCTTCCTATTCTGAAATACATAGCATGTCGAAGCTGTCATTTTCTACTCTGTTTCTTAATCTTGCAGTCATTTTTTTCTTCTTTCTTCCTAGTAATTTTCTCAGCTATGTTATACAGTTCATTAGTTTCCTCTTCTACTATAACCCACACAAGGACTTTTAATTAGCCAATGGCAGGTGCATCATGAAGCTGTTTATGGACAGGCAAGACAGTGGCTCTCAAACTTGACTGCACATAGAATCGTTTGGAAAGCCATAAAAATCCTGATGCTAAGGCTTTAATCTCAGAGAATTTAATCAGAATCTCTGGGAATGAGAATCCAGGCACCAGTGTTTTTAAAAAGTCTGGGCCTTTAAGGAGAAGCCAATTGGAGAATTCTTGGCAAGAAGGAAGAGGAGGCCTCAGCTCACATTAGAGTTTGAGGGTGAGCCATCTATGCGGACTGAAATGACAAACAAAATGAAAGAACAAAATCCACTTACTTGGACTTTTACATTTTTTAAAGGATCATGGCCAACTTCAGATACATTTATTGTGTATTTCAACATGTAAAAGAGAAAAAAATTCAAAAAACTTCAATTTCCCTTTTAAACTCATTCTATATCTACATTTCAAAAAATGAAAATTCTATACTGATAAATGTCTTATCATGTTATAATTTTTCCCCTTTAACCAAGTGGATGATGATGTTCCACTATGTTAGCATAAGTTTTTGGTATGTGATGGAAAATTTAGGAACGAGAAAAATGATAGTGGTAATAGTAGTGTTTGAGTATTTTCCGTGTGTTTGAAATTTTATCTGCTCTCACTAATTTTTACAAGGAATTGGATTGTATTATTGTCCTGTTTTATGGCAGAGGAAACAGACATGAAAAGGTTCAGCTAATTGTCTGAATTTGCACAGCTCGTGAATGGTGGAGCTTGGATTCCCAGCCAACCATTCTCATCACAGGCCCATCTCCTCCTTCCGTTTTTCACAGTTGGTTATTGGTTATTCGTAGCTGCCACCATTCTTCACAGCTTATTCCACTGCCTAGAGAATACCTGCTGCCAAGTATCAAGGTGTTTTTGGCAGTCACAGTTAGTCGCTTTTGGACAATGGCATTTACAGGTGTCTCTCTCTTGGAGAGATTTTCCGACAGCTGGCCATGTATAGTCGTTCATCCCCTAAAGAGTCTGTCTTCAATTCTCCATCTTCAATCCAGGCTATGTTGACTTGCAGAGAGAAAGTGCTCAGGAAGTATTTATGGGACAAATAATGAGCAGAGGATGAGAAAAGTCAGGAATGACTCTGTCAGAGACTTATAATGGGTAAGAATGTGTACAGTTGACAATCATAGTGATTTTGGAGCAAATATCATGGGTTTTGAAATAAAGCCAATCTTGGTGTGAATCCAAAGTTTTATATTCATAAATTATGTGAACATAAGTCACTTATCTTTCCAAGCTTGGGTTTCCTTATGTGTGAAGTGGGATTAATAATGATGATATCTGTTTGTTTTATAGATTTAAAAAATCACTGTAGGTAGAGTTCCTAGCATAAATAACTTCTCAGATGAGGTCTCGATGTTCATGGTGGTGTGTTTTGTCCTATAAAGTTTATAAAAGCCCATAATCTGCTGACTTTTAAAGAAACTGCAAAGAATTTTTTGTAGTTTCCATCGGATTACCAGTAAAACTTCTAGGTGATCTTTTAATAGCATCGAGCATAGTGGAACTCAATGAGGCTTTACATTAATAATTATTAAAATATTCAAATTATGTTATAATTAATAAAAGATTAAATTAAATTATATATATAATTACACAGTTTCCAATAGTTTAATCTTATTTTAGAAACATATTAAGAATAAAAACCTTTACTCTGTATTAAAATTACTTCTGACTATTCAGAATTTTGTGCTCTTTTTTGAGACTAGTAATCCTTTTTATTATTTTGTTTATTTGCCTAATAAAATATCTGCATAGATTTTCACAAAGTGATTTAAAATAAATATTTTTTGAAAGAATAGCCATGATTCCAGTGCTGGTAAAGGATAATTTTCTATGATTGTCTGAGCAATAACAAAAGAAAAAGCATTGACCCCGAATATGAGGGAAATACAAAGGAAGTAGATTAAACAGTGATCCTTAAAAAATAAAAATTAGGCCCTTATTCCCTTTCTCCTCTGCAGTTCAAAGTTTTCAATGCTGATCTTGAATCTGAAGTGATTTATAGGTTGCTTCAGTGCATTTGCTCATAAAAAGACTGACATTTCAACTGCATTCTAAACACGTTTCTGTTTAAAGCCATAGAAAATTTTTATTTTATCTTTGGAGGAACTCCATCTTGCTACATTATATTATTTCAGCAACAGACATTTCTAGCCACCCCAGTGAGTCATCACATGCTTTTTTGTGTACTTGACTTTCATCACAATGTGCATATTCCCAAGTACTCCTTTATAGTGCCAGCCTTGAGCCAGCAGACTTTTACTGGACGAAATGCCATTTGAAATCATGCAACCTCCAATTAAAAAGCCAAACAAAATATTAAGAAAACACTATCATTTTAAGTAGGTTTTCTTGGAAGGCAAGAAAACTTCTTCTCTGAATTTACTGATATTTTTATACTTTTATATCACCTTGTGAAACAATGAAGCTGGTCAAATATGTCCACTTTTAGAGATGATTTCTTCTTTTTATAACATTAGTCTGAGCTTCCCAGCATATTTAACAGGAAAAAAAAAACACTAGCTCAATTTTCTACACTTACAGATGAGACTCCAATATGTAGAATTCTTACATGAGAAAGTTTTTCCCCTTAATTTTGCAATTAATATCCTTAAACACAGCTCATCCATGCATAGTTCCTCATCTTATTCCACTGCCTCTTCCTCAAATATAACTAATATTGGCTCTGCACTTTAAAAAAAATAATTTTACCACTTATATAATTATGTCTGACATTAGTTTTTCTTTTTAAGTGAGATTTATATATAGTCTCCCAGGACATGCATTTTTAACTCAATATATTTCTAAAATTTATCTAGGTGAGACTCGTTCATTTTCACTGCTGTATAATACTCTATGGTGATTATACAAAAACTTGTTTATTTTTCCTGTGGATGTACTCCCTCCACCCTAGGAATTTGGAACACTTTTGTACCTTCCTCATGGTGTATATATATGGGTGTTTCCTAAGGATAAGAATTCCCTGGGCTGTGTATATGTATGTCTTTCAGTCTTCTACAATATAAAAAATAGAAAATAAGTTGTTTTTTAAGGTAGTTGTACTAATTACAATTTCCACAAGAGTACACATGTTCTTGTTGCTTCGCACCCATATCATCATTTGGTGTTTGTTAGGTTTCTAAGTATTTGTCATTCTAATGAATATTCATATGTTGGCCATATGTATTGACTTTTCTGGATAAAGCTTCTTTAATATCTTTTGTGCATTTTTCTTTTGTATGACATGTAATTTTCATGTATTGAGTAATTACCCCATTTCTTGGTAATCTTTGGTGCTCTGTGTGCTCTGTATGTAATGCATTTTGTGTAATTGCTGATATATCTTATTGTTCTATATAATCTACTTCACTAATTCTTGTTTCTCAGCTCTGTGTTTGATCTGAATCCCTGAACAAATATTAACTATACTAATTATTATAACTTTGTAAGTTTTTATGTCTGATAGAGAAAGCTTCATTTTGTTCTTTTTTTCTTTTTGAGGAACATTTTGAGTATTTTTTTGCTTTCTGCTTTTCCAAATAAATTTTCAAATAGCTTTGTCAAATTTCACATATTTTCTCTTAGTATTTATAATGAAATTTTACTGGGTATTTAGGTCAAATTAAGAAGTACTGAAAATGAGTCTACCTATAATAAAATGAGATATCTATTTTTTAGGTCTTTTAAATATATTTAAATAAAATTATATGAGTTTCTTGATATAGATGATGCCTATCTTTATCAGATGTATTTTTTGATACATTTCAGTATTTATTTTTGTCATAAATACTTTGTTTTTAGAAGATTTCTTTTCCTTGTTGGCTTTTAGAAATGCAAATGATATTTGTTTATTTACCCTATCTTTAGCCAACTTTCTAAATTATCTTTATTATTTTAAAAATTTATAGATTTAGGAGGGTTATGTTAATAATTATGTGATCTGCAAATTACAAGTTTAATTAGTTTCTAATTGTTCTTTTCCAGAGTTCATTGCTTTTAATTCATTTTTAATTTATGTATGTATAGTATTCCTGTATGTATAGATTTGTTTTTCATCAGTTTAGAACATTTACATTCTTTATATTTTCAAATGTTACCTCTCTTCTTACTCTTCTCTCCTTATGAAACCCCAGTTAGATATATGTATTCCATTCTCATTCTATCTTTCATGTTTTTTAAGGATTATTCACATTTGCCTTTTTCCTGACTCTGTATGTGATGCATTCTGTGTAATTTCTGATATACTTCTAGTTCTATATAATCTAGTTTACTAAATATTTCAACTATTTCTGAACTGCTATATAGACATAAGATTTTTAATTTAAAATTATATTTTTGTTTCATTAGATATTCTACTTTTAAATAACTCTTTCTACTGTTTCTTGATGATCTCTTGTTGTACATTCATATTTGAACTTTTAATTTTTTTAATACTTGAATACCTAGCTGTTTGATATTCTGGATTTGGCAATTTTAATTACTGTGATCCTTGAAGCATTTAGAATATTATTTTATATTTATTCTGGCTCTCATGTATAGTTGCTTACTATTTTTGGTGCTTTTTAATATTTGTAGATTTATTGCTTGGACTTTGTGGAAGATCTGTATCCTTTAATTGAGATAACTTTTCTCTTAAGAAGGTTTGTCCCTGCTTTGGCAGTAGTCAAGGAACATCCCCAACCTAGGTCTCATTCTACCTCCCTCTTCATCATGTTTCAGTGTGGGGTTCTTAGGTTCAGTTTTCTTACAACCTGTCTCTTAAGGCTTAGCTTTCTCTTCCCTAATTGAGTTACTATTGGCAATTGCCCTATGGATAACTATCCTTTCCTGACTGTTCACTGCTTAGTCCTAGATCCAGAGCTGGCTCCAGATCTCATTAGGAAAAAAATGGGTGAGAAAGTAAGGAGGAGGTTTTGGGAATAATTTCCTCACCTCTTTTGAAACTACGAAGATTATATATTTTCTGTCATATGATTGTATCTCTATTTAGTTATGATGTTGAACACAAAAGATCTACAGAAGAAATATTTGGCCAAGTTTTGACTGCAAGGTTCCCCTCACCCATTTCAGTAATACAGGTTTGTTTAGAAAATAAAACTAAATAATGAAAACAACAACAACAACAATGATAATTAACATTTATTAAATACTTCCTATATACCAGCCATTATTTTACACACTTTACATTATAATTTCTTCAACAAACTTACAAAAAAAGGTAATTACTATCGTTTCCACTTTAACAAAATGTGGAAGTTGATATACATTAAGATTAAGTATGTTACCCAAGGTAACATCATAGTAAATGGAGAAATCATGGTTTCATTCTATGGCTAATTTGACTTCAGAACCAGCTTTCTTTAAATATTGTGGCACGTTACCTCTCTAAGAAACAAAGTTGTCAAACATCATGGGGTTCTCCAGAAAGAGAGGTACCAGTCTAAAGCTTGTGTGCACCTCATACCCCACAAGGTGTACGCATGTAGGACTTCACAGGATCACACCCAGTGCTCTGTCCATGGTAGTCTCAAGTGGTGGATAGGAGTTTTGGGAACCCCTCAAGAATCCAGCCAGTGGATAAAGGCCAGTCTTCCATGCTCACTGTTAACCCTTGTCTTTAAGGGATTCAGTTAGAGGCCCTCTCTCTCTAGCTTATGTGAGGTTTACAAAACAACATGGTGTGTGTGACCACCTTCCAAACAGTATTGCATGTGGTGGGGTACAGCAGAGAAAGTCTTTTTATTTTTCTCTATACTTCTACTTTAGAAAATCAAGAATATTGATGGACTTTTACGTTTTCAGTTTTAGAGCAGTATATTAGTTTGTTAGAACTGTTTTAACCAAGAACCACACACTAGATGGCTTAAACAATAGGAATTTATTGTCTTGCAGTTTTGGAGACCAGAAGTCCAAGACCAAGGTGTTGGCAGGGGAGGTGATGTCTAAAGGCTGTGGGAGAGAATCTGCTTTATGCCTCTCTTCTAGCTTCTGGTGGTTTGTTGCCAATCTTTGGCATCATCTGGCTTGTAGAACATCACTGCCTCTCTGCCTTTGTTTTTACATGGTGTTCTCCTTGTGTGTATGTCTATGTTCAACTTTCTTCTTTTTATAAAAATGCCAGTCATAATGAATTAGGTACCAACCTGACTCCAGTATGACCTCAACTTTGTTATATCTGCTATAATTCTATTTCTATATAACAACATTTTGAGCTATAAGGGTTAGGGCTTCAGCATATGCATTTTTAAGCAACACAATTCAAGCAATAGGAATCTACATTCTTCCATTCTTAAGTGTTTCTCCCTTACCTCAGAAATAATAACAACAACAACGACGACAACTTACATTTTAGAAACAGGTGCATACTAAGCACTGTTGTTAGTCTATTACATATACTGACTAATTAATTGTTACCACCTTTGAGGTAGGTGCAATTGTTCAGCTCATTTGGCAAATGAGAAAATGGAGGAACAGAAAGGTTAAGAAATTAGGTCAAGGTCATAGAGCAGAAAAAGGCCCATACCTGGCATTAGCTCTGAATGCTTGTCCTTAATCACCATGTAGTACCAGCTGTATGCATTTCTTCCTCCACACATAATACTCCAAAAAGAAGAAAAATTGGGGTTGTGGCTGGCATGCTGTTACTATCTTTAATTGTGGGTCCGGATAATCACCTCATTTACGTGTCATACTTTTGTTACTCTAGGATTTTTGGCATGTAAGGGTTATTTTTTTTTAATTAACAAACTTAATGTCATTTAAACACTATCTAAAAAATTATTTTACTTTAGTAGTTCCTTTTTGACTTTTGTAATTTTATTTAGTGATAGACTCATCCCTGTTTGTATTTCTCTTGCATTTTCATTTAGGATGCAGAACTCTTTCATCCTGGATTAAGATTTTACTTTCTAGGCTACTTTCCAGTTATACTCAGGTCAGAGATGCTTGAATTAAAAGTTAGAATTTGATTCTCTATGTGGCCATGAACTATGTAGTTTTCTGAAATAAAAGCTAACTAAACATTTTGTACTCGGAAGTCTCATAGAAACATCTTAAGTTATTGATTTTATCCTATATTTTAAAATACAGTAAAGAAACTGTGAAATGAATTGGCTTTTTAACAGGTACAAGTAATTAAAAATGGATACTGATTAAAAAAGAACTGCTCAATATAACAATTATACGAAAACATTTGAAACAGATCTATTCTTTTAAACTCTAGCTCTGATATGATGTGTATTTCAGTATTTTTTTCCCTAGTGATTTTTATTTAATACATTTTTCTATAATTTGCTCCTAAAATTTTATGACATATTAAAGACATTTATTATAGAATATAAAACATTTTGCTCTTCTTAAATATTACTATTGAAATTTAAAGACAAAAATCATTCATTCTATGAGATGTAAAGCTAAATATATCAATCCACTTTAATAGAGTGATTTGACCAACGATTATTTATATAGAAATATGTTCTGAGGAAATAGTCTAAACATAATTTTATTTCTATTAAGCATGTCATTTCAAGTGAAGCAATAATTAAATGTATAAATAACTATAAGCTTCAGCCGTCTTTCACATTTAATTGCTAATATAGTCATACCACATTTTCTAAATAAAAGTGTTTATAAATGATGCTTACAGATTTGCCTTCAGCATAAATATCAAGGTCAAATGGTGCATCCCTAGTATTATTGTAACTTCGCTTTGTATAACTCAACTTTTTGTTTTCTACATAATTTAAGGACAAATGCCTTAAAAAATAACCTAAATTTTCAGTCTACAGATACACAAAGCATAAAGATAGAATTTTATGACAGCTGTAAGTGAAAGAGACTGGAGACAGCTGTATAGGAGCAGAGCTTTCATATGTGATTGAAATTAAGCTGGTATAAATTTAAATATGGATAAATGTTAAAACTTCAGGGTGTTAAGTGTAATTTCCATGGTACCCACAAGAAACATAGCCAGAAAATATATACACAAAAAATTGGAAGGTAGTTTTAAAATTTCATTATAAAACATCAAATAAATATAAAGAAGACAATAATGCAAGAAATGGGAGGGGTATAATGCATATAGAAAACAAATAGCAAAATGCCAGAAATGATTACTTTCAAAAACAGTATTGAGAAAGAAAATATTAGTGGGACTCAAACTTCTTGATTTCAAATTTTATTACAAGCTACAGTACTTAAAACAATGTGATAATGTCATACAGAGAGACACATGGACCAAAGGAATAGAATAGAGAGCATAGAAATCAACCTTCACATACAGGGTCAAAGGATTTTGACAAGTGTGCCAAGGCTATTTCGTGGGGGAAAGTGCAATCTTTTCAACAAATAGCATACTGAAAACTGGATATCCATATCAAAAGAATAAAGACCAACAAAGTAAATTAAAAAATATGCAAAGATTTTGAGTAGACGTTTCTCCAAATAAGACATACAAATGGTCAATAAGTACATTAATTGTTATGAAAATGCAAATCAAAGCCACAGTGAGATATCAATTCATACCCATTAGAATGGCTACTATTAAAAATAAACAGAAAAAAACAAGTGACAGTGAGGATATAGAAAAATTGGAATATTTGGCACTGTTGGTGAAAATGTAAAATGATTCAGCTGACATAGAAAACAGTATGGTGGTTCCTCAAAAAAAAATTAAACATTGAATTACCATATGATCCAGAAATTCCACTTCTGGATATATATTTGAAAGAATTGAAGGCAAGGACATAAACAAGTTTATATACTTATGTTTATAACAGCATTATTCACAATAGCCAAAAAAGTGGAAGCAACCCAAGTATTCATTAATAAAATTTGGTAAATAAAATGTAGTATAGGTACACAATGAAATATTCAGCCTTAAAAAGAAATGAAATTTGAATACATGCTACAATGTAGCTGAATCTTAAAAATACTATGCTACGTGAAATAATCCAGACAGAAAAATGCAAACACAATAGTTCTACATAGATGTGGTACCTAGAATGCTCAAATTTATAGAGACAGAAAGTAAAATGGTGGTTTCTAGGTGCTGAGGGGTGAGGGATTAAAGTTATTGTTTAATAGGTACAGAGTTTAAGTTCAAAACAATGAAAAATTCTGGAGGTATACAGAATGTGGTTATATAACCATGTTTTTTCAAAAATAGTAAATGCTTATTAAAAATTTTAAACAATAGAGAAGTACACAAAATAAAAAGAAAAAGCCTTACTTCTCTCACTCTCACTTCTCCAAGGATTCTTTATTTTTGAAATAATAAGATTTAAACCAAATTTATGATATTAGCCTAGATTTCTTCAGCAAATAACACAGGCAATGTGTGGGAAGTGCTAATAAAAATTGACAAAAAATATGGCACTTTTAGAGAGGAAGATAAAAGGATTCATGACAAAAGAGCAATTAGTTATATGGGGTTATAAGTGTTTATCCAAATACAAGGCTCAGGCAGAGCCTAGGTTGCTTCTGGATGGTTAAATAACATCTGGAGCACAGATGGGTCTTTTTGGCTCCTCACATGTATAAAATGCGATGTGTTTAGAAGATAATCCCTTATGGCATAGCAAAACATTTCTTTATTTTATATAAAACTTATTTATACACTTAGTAGCTCCTCAACCTTGAAATTTTATCCTTAGAAACCCACTCTGAGAAAATGCCTCATTGACTAGGTTTTCACCACAGGCTTGTTTACTCACATTTGTAGTTCACCAGGGTAAAGCAATGAGTTCAAAAGCAAGTGTGCTAGGACATGGTTCCAGAGAGTAGCAGTTAGCAAGTTTGCTTTACACACAGAAGGTCCTGGGTTCACAACCTAGTGGAGCCACAGTCCATGGTCTACGGCCATGCCACCCTGAACAAGCCCAGTGTCTGATCTCAGAAGCTAAGCAGGGTTGATCCTGGTTAGTACTTGGATGGAAGACCACCTAGGAAGACCAGGTGCTGTAGGCATTAAAAAAAGAAAAAAGCAAGTGTGTTCTTAACTCTATTATTCTTACCCTAAATCAGCCACACTATAGGGTTATTATCCAGAGAGAGTGGTTTCTTTGTTCTCACATTTTTGGAGGCATATTCTTACCAATTTTTGTTACCCTTACTTGGAATTCCCTTCCTTTTTCTTAATTTTAAATAAGCTGTTCTACCTGAGCTGAAGAACTTTTCTATATAAAGTCCTTCTCATAGACTCTAGGACTTGTGAATACTCTTTATCTTAGTTCTTGAGCCAATGGCCATTGAAATGTCTATTTTCTTGCACCTTTGTTTTTTGCTTAGAGACTTCATGTGGATCAACCTTGTTGTCTCTAAATAGTGTCCACACACTTAACAGGACGTTATTGCCACACTAGATGCACAACAAATGATCAATAGGGATTTAAGGATGGTGTATGGTACCAATAATAGACATTCTTTAATGATATGTTACCCTGCTACTTTCATATCTGCCTCCTGAAATAAAAAATGTATTCCACATACCTTACCTAAATCATTCTTTTAAAATATGTTTTGTAGTCTCTTAGATATGATTTCTCAATATTCCTAAACCTTATCCTCCAAAACACTCTCTTGACCAATATTCTAGCCCTCTGATTGGTTTGAGATTGTTAATTCATGCCAGGTTCTATTTTCCAGAATGTAATGTTTTTTGAAAATGTTAACATTATTATCTTCTTAATTTTTACATATTCAAGTTTGGAGAAAAATCCAACATTGTATCGCATTTAAATTTTATTTATTTATTTATTTACTTATTTTTTTAAAAAAATTTTTAGGCGAGGCAACCCTTAGTTGACCTCACAGATAATAAAGAACTTGTCAGCTTACAATCCCTTATTTTTTATTTTTTTATGTTTACAGAACCTGGTCTACTTAGGTGGTTTCCCATCTAAGTATCAACCAGTCCCGACTCTGCTTACCTTCTGAGATCAGATGGGCTTGTTCGGGGTAGCATGGCTGTAGACTACATATAAATTTCTTAAATGAGTTCTTATCTTGAATGATCTGTACTGGCCAATAATTTGAATTAAAGAGTTGATTTGTTTTGTGCACATGAAGTGTTTATTATTTTACAATTTTTTTTCATATATTTGACATGATGGAGCACACCAAAAAATTAATTTAAACAATATCAGGGTTGGCATTGATTGGGGGAATGTTCCCACTCAGAACAGGAGGCCTCCACTAATGCTTGCCTACAACTGTAGGTAAGGCCAGTGCTACACCTTGTCTGCGACTGTAAAGGAGATCAACACTAGTTCTTACTTAGGCCTGAAATAAGTGAACAACAGCCCTTGACTTCATGTGGAACCAACAGAGTCAAGTAATAGAAAGTGAGATTTGCCTCCCTCACTAGTTCTCAGCGCATCGGCATCAGCATCACATGGGCGATTGTTAGACATGCGTGTTCTCAGGTTCCAAATGAGACCTACTGGTGCAAAAACTCAAGAGTTTGGGCCCCAAATCCATGTTTTAATCAGTAGTCCAGATGATTCTGCTGCATGATTTTTTGTTTAGGCCATTGGCCTACCCAGCAGTTACTGCCAACAGCCCCTATGTTGTTAGTAGCAACATGCTCAAGTCTTTCCTGCAGTCACTGGCGACAAGTCAGGATTGGGCTCAGCCAGTCTCATGAATGCTATTTGCCTTTGCCAGCACAGGTACAGAAAAGGCCTGCTAACTACTTCTGGCCAACATATTATTAGAGAAGTTAATTGTTCTCTTGTGGGAAAGATTCTGCTCCCTGATAAAAGTGAGAGCCAGCCCTGTGAAGGAGAAGATATTTTACCACCAACCTATCTCTTACTCTCTGCTTTCTGCATGAATATAGATGTGTGATGTCTGGAAAGCAGCTGCCAAATTGCAGCTAAAAAAGAAGGCTAAGAGAAATGCAGAAGCACCAGTTAAGTGTTCTGATCCCAGAGAGCTTGTATGCAGCTTGGAACCACCTGTCCCAGAGTTTTTGATGGGGATGTGATGATGTTCTTATGGGTGAAGCCATGGCTGGTCAGGTGCTCCTTATTTTCAGTCAACACATCTCAACTGATGAAAACTGTGAATGCCAGCATTTATACCAACTGTGGTAGTTTATAAAGGGATTGCCAGCTAAACTTGAGTTTAGATATCCTAGGGCTAATAAATATGTGGAAAGTGTCCAGATTTGGAGGTTAATTTTAATATTCAATGCTCACATTTTCCAATGGTTCTTCAGATTAAATACATTTTAGGGACTATGCAACGTGAAAGGATTTGTGATGGCATTAGAAAAACAGAGGAGAGAAGCAGGCCCATCTGGCAAGTGGGTATAAGACATGACTCTCTTCCGTGGTGTAGAACGTGGCGAAATTCCATTGAGCAAGGGAATAATGAAACTGAGATGGGTTTGCAGAGGGAACAGGGAGGTGTTCATAAAAGATCAGGCTCTTAAGTCAGTAGGTTGTTCAGCAGGGAAGTTACATGTGTTATGAGAGAAGATTAGAAAAGGTTATATGCCCTGTCTTAAGGGATTAAAAAAGGCAAATTTTACATTGTTAAATTTTATATTAAGTAGCACTTTACTTAATTAGGCAACTCTTTGAGGGATCCTCAAGACCATCCATGTGTTTAGTGATTTGCTAGAAAAACTCAAGACTCAGCACAGAATCATATGCCTACTATTTATTACGTCAACCCAGCACACATCACAGCTGGATCTGTAAGAGGAAAGAATGCAGGCATCTGGATAAATACACATTCACCTTTCTATGCTCTGTCCTTCCTGTAAGTGGTCATGCAGAGCACATTCTCACTCCAGTAGCAAAAATGCATCAACCTGTGAGTGATGTTTCTGCCCAGGAAGCTCATTTGAAGTTGGCCACATAGGCATTCTCTGCCTGGCAACGAGCAGAATTCCAGACTAGGAGCAAATGTTAACCATAAATCACACTGTATGTACTGTCTGGGCCCAATAAAACAAACCTATCAGTTAGGAAAACTTTCAGAAGCCAAGCCAAGAGTGAGCCAAGAGCCAACCTTGAAAGTAGATCTAAAAATAGCAGCCCCAGGCCTGCTATGTTAACTGTTTTCTGCCCAGTAGAGTACCATTTAAATAATAAAATTTGCCAGGGTTATACTTAAACATTACATATTTTATTGGCCAAAATATTTCAAGTTTACTCTGTAATGATTTCTGGTTTACATTGTATACGGCTTGTTTAGTAGCTGAAGTGTGACACATAATAAATAAAAAATTGGCAAAACTTTAATATTTCTAGCAAACACTAGAAGAGCACTAAATACTAGAATAATATATTTACCTTTGGGGAGTGATACCCATTTGGCTTTTTTAAAGATTATTTTAGCTGGCATCAGTGTAAAGAGAGAAAGGTCATGGCATTTGGGTAGAGAATTATGTTTAAGAAGAGGCTGATGAAAAATAAAGGGTTAACGTGAATGGTGACAGAATTTGAGGGAAAGTATTAGAGAAGACTGGAATTGATGATACGATGGAGGCCAAGAATGTATAATTAAATGTGGAATTTTTTAAAGCAAAATTGGTTATGCTGATGCTGTAAAGTGGTGGCATAAGGACTCTTTCTCACTGTTAAATTAGGAAGGGGGCTATGGTCTCATTTATGTTTTTTAGGTTTGCTCAGCTTGCAAAAATAGTTCATGTTCCTAACAAACAGACACTAGACTCGCCCAGGTGGTCACAGAATTAAATCAGTGTAATCAACTTTCCTGATGGTGCATCTTTCTACAATTTCTAGCAAAGGTCCAGAGTTTTGGGACCTCAGACACTTTAAAGACAGTTTTTCTACTTATTCAATGGAAGAAAAAGCTGTTACTTCCAGGTACCAAGCATAGAATTATGGTATCGATGATAAACTCCTGCTCCCGAGTTGATTTTAAATTGGGTAGTGTAGTAGTCTGGCCTAAAGCCATAACATTTTAAAATGTATCTTTATACACAGATCTCAGAAAGAGTCCAAAAGAGCTCTCAGTTCTTCAATTAAAATATTCAGCTTAAACTCCAACTGTGATGCTGGAATATACAACATGAGTTAAGGAGTTAAGGAGACATATTGTGTGTATATAACTACACCATTATCCACACGGTTGCTGCTCATGAGGCAACTAATAGTCAAACACAGTTTCGCTGTCAGTTCACAGTTATCTTCAGCATATTCAACATCATTACGGGTGAAAAAAGATCCATTACCTCAGTTAACCTTTTGAAATCTAGTTCAAAACTGTAGATGTTCATTAAAGGTAAAAATTGCAGTCATGAAATGGCTCTCTCTGTTGTCTTTATAGGATGCTATACGTAGATGGGAGAGGGCAGCTCTACAGGGAGCTAAGAGTGATGGAGTTCAAAGAGTTGCAGGAGTTGCTTTCATATGGTAATCTGCTTTAATCCTCACCATGACTCTAGGAAATAATGCATAACCTTATTTTATTATTGGGGAAAATTAGAACTAGAGCGGTCAAAGTAAGGAGTCCAAGTTCATAAGTGGAGGAGCTGGAACTGAGTCATAATTTATTCATGAAGCTTTTGCTCACCTCAGGGGCTGAGTACAGAGACATGGCATTTCCATGAATGAAAAAGAATTTTTATTCAGTAAAACATGAATACAAAGATTCAGAATTATTCTTCAGAATAAGAAAAGAGACATTTTAAAATCTTAGTCTTAGAAAATTCGTCATGTTGGAAGTTTTGAAGTATGCTGTGATGATTTTCCACTCACTATCATGTTTCTCTGCTTTACTACCATTATCCACTTGCTCTTCATACATGAGACAACTGATACAGTCCAGCATTGTTTCATTACCATTTCACATGTACCTGTAGCACATTCAACAAGGTGCTACAAAACAATGCTCTGAACTATGAATTTCTCTACCTGCTGTCATGTTTTATTTTCAATTAAATTAATATCCTTATAATTAAAAATGGTAGTCTCTCTGATGTTAAAATGATCTAAATGACAGTGGCTCTCAGTAGAATGAGGTGGGAGTGAGAATATGAGGAACTGAAACAACTGTGGACTTCAGTTATTCAGTATGTCCAATAATCACCTTCATCCCATATAAAAATGAATATTCAATGGGTTTGAGACTAGCAGTAGATCTAAAAATCTGCATTTTTTTTTTGCTTAGCAATAATCAAGTCTAATATATATGATTAGATTATACTTTAAGAACTAATGCCTTAGAGCAAGGAGCTATCAAAAGGTAGAGAAGGAAGTTTTAACCCGGACAGAGAGACAGAATTCCACTGACTCACAAATTTTTAAACAAAGCTAAGCCTTTGGGAAGGGATTATAGAATTGTGTGGATGTCCCAACACATGCAAAATCATTTCTACAAACACCAAGACTTATTTAATTTGCTAGGGTTTCATTCCTCCTGTCCAATAAGGACCCCACCTAGATATGGAAAGAGATGAGCCATTGGGTAAAGGCAATGATGTAGGGACTTGTGAAATCTTTGTGGAAGAAAGCAAAGTTGTTGATAGCCAAAGGGGAGGCATTTATTAGGCAGTCTTAGTGCACAGACCAGTGAAATGTGTGGAGGGAGAATATGGGATCAGTTTGGCAACCTAAATAAGTTAAGCAATTACTTTATTCTGCAGGATTTCATAGAAATATAGTCTAAATTCTATCCTCAGGTAGATAAATAGTATTGAGTGTTGATAATGATTCTGAATACTTAACAATTTTTTTAAAATATACTATTTATTTTAAGGGTACTCAAAATTAAAGATTGTTCACATTTTAAGTTAATATTCTTTCTAATAAATAGCAAATTAACTTTCATTTTAAAGAAAAGTTATTCTCTGTAGAAATGTAAGACCATTAACTCTTAAAAGAGCCACTCAGATTAGCAGTTTTATGAGATATTCAAATATGTGTATATATTTTATACGTATTAATATATTTTGAGTCCTAGTTGATAGAAACCTCTTGGGTAAGAATAGCTTTTCTCATGACTGATCTTGAAAATAAAGATGTGATAATGCTGTTTTCTTCGGTTCAGTCGCATTTTTATCTATCTTATCTGGAAGATTTCAGGCTTCTCTGTACTTTAAAGCACTGAGTGACAGGGTCTTTGTTGTGCTTTGAGAATGTCACCAACTTTGAAAATTGCTGACAGAGAACACGTGTCAAAATCTGACACCAGATTGCAAAAATATTTTCTTAAGAAAAGTTTTGTTCAAGATTCTCCATTCAATTTGTTTGTGTGCTACTATTGGCCAAGTTAAAAATTTATGTTGTTTTATTTCTATGGAAGAAAGAATGGGCTAAAAAGGGCTACCTGGGCAAATTGATGTACATCTCCAAAAGTACTCTTGTTTAAAAAAAATATTTTTGCAGCTTTATTAAGCTATAATGGAAACACAGTAAACTGCACATGTTAAAAGTGTACAGTTTGATAAATTTTGATACATGTATACATCTATAAAATAATGATCACAAGCTAATAAGAAGTTATCGCCCCCAAATTTCTTGAACCTTGGTAATCGCCATGTCTCCCCACCTCCTTGACACCATCCCCAAGCAATCACTAATATCCTCACAGTAACTAGAGACGAACTTGCTTTTTATAGAATTTTATGTAGATAATATCATACAGTATTTTTTTTTTTACTAGCTTCTTTCACTCAGCATAATTATTTTGAAATGCATTCATGGTGGTGCATGGATCAATAAATAGCTCATTCTTTTTATATTTCTGAGTAGTATTCCAACATGTGGCTATATCACATTATGTTGATCCACTCACCTATTGGTGGAATTTAGGTTGCTTTCAGCTTTTGGCTACTACACATAAAGCTGCCATAAATATTTCTATGCAAGTGTTTGTATGAAAAATATGATTTCATTTCTTATGGGTAAATATCTAGAAGTGGAATGTTTGGGTCATATGGTAGAGATATTTAAAATGTATTAGAAAATGCTAAACTGTTTTCCAAAGTAGTTGTACCATTTTATATTTTCACAAAGATTATATGACAGTCCCAGCTTCTCAGCTTCTTCATAGCCTCACCAGTGCTTGGGATAGTCAGTGTTTTTAGCCAACCTACTAAGGGTGAAATTATATCTTACCATAGCTTAAATTTACATTTCCTTAATAACTAAGGATGTTGAACACTATTTTATGTATTTATTAGCTTCCCAACGGACTTCTTTGGTGAAATGTTTGTTCAGATATTTAGAAAATTTATTTTTATTAGTTTCTTTATCGTTCTATTATTAACTTTTGTGGAGCAATTTAAAAAAGATTTTGAATTTGTGATTTGTGCTTTTTGGGTTCTATTATGAAATCTTTGCTAAAACCAAGGTCACTAAGATTTTCTTCTGTATTGTCTTCTAGAAGTTTTATAATTTTAGCTTATGATTCATTTCTGCTAAATTTCTGTATATGGTATGAGGTAAGGGCCAAAGGGTTTTGCAAATTGCTATCCAAGTATTTCAGCATCATTTGGTGATAAGATTATACTATGAATTGTGTTGACACTTTTTCACAAATAAATTGGCCATATTTACATAGGTCTATTTCTGGATTAGCTAATAGATTTCATAGATATATTTTAATTAGGTTGTGATAGACTTAGCTTTGCTCTCTATCTTTTCATAGTTGTACAGCTAGCCTAGTTTTTTTTTTTTTTTTTGAGTTCCATATAAATTTTAGAATCAGCTTATCATTTTCTTCAAAAATATCAGCTGGGATACTGATTAGGATTTCATTAAAACTATAAATCAGTATAAAAATAGTACATCAGCAATTGAATTATGTGATTCATACACACATAGATCTTCCATTTATTTAGATTCTGTATAAGTCACCTCAGTGATGTTTTGCATTTCTATTATACAGTACTTGCACATATTTTGCCAAATCTATTCTTAAATATTTAAAATTTTTTGATGTTCATATAAATGGTAACATTTATTTAAATTAAATTCCCAAATATTAGTTGTTAGTATATAGAATACATTTAATTCTTGGGTATTTACTTAGTATCCTGTAATTTTTCTAAACTTATTACTTATTTATTCTACTAGTAAAACAAATTTTACATCTATGCTATGGAATATTGCTCAGGAATGAAAAGGAACAAGCTACTAATATTAGTAACAACTTAAATAAATTTCCAGAGAATTAAGGTTAGTGAGAGAGGACAATTCTAAAAGCTTAAAACTATATTATTCCATTTATATAAAATTCTTAAAATGATAAGAGAAATGAAAAATGGACTTGTAATTACCAGGGTTTAAAGAGAAGGTGGGAGTGGGAGGGAAGTAGATGTCTTATAACAGGTCAACATACAACATCCTGTGGTGATAGAAACACCTGTATTTTGACTGTATTAATCTTAATATCCTGGTTATGAAATTTTACTATTGCTTTGCAATATGTTACTATTCGAGTAAACTCAGTAAATATTATACAGAATCTCGATTATTTCTCACAACTGTATGTGAATATATGATTATCTCAAAATAAAAAAAATACTGGAAAAAACTTTCGCATTTCTATTTATAATGTCTACCACTTGTTTACCTTCTTTAACATATATAATATAATTACTTTTAATTATTTTCTATTCTTTCATCTGTGTGATTTGATTGATTTTTGTCTTTCACTATGGTGACAGTTTTCTTACTCTTAGCATGCCTGGTATTTTTAAAATTAGAATGCAGACATAGCAAATGTTAGTATGTACTGGATATTTTTCTATGTCTATAAATATTCTTTTGCTCTGTTCTGGGATGGAATAAATTACATGCAAATAAGGGGAAAATGGCACATCTCTGGAGCTCTCTCTCTGTGAGTTCTCTCTTTTCAGGTGCTCTCACCTATAAACTCTTTCCACCCTGGTTTCCTTGACTTGCCACCTCCACTTCCTCAACCCAGAGAAACCACCAAGCTCTGCTCACATCACCCCCAACCTCATGCCACTGCCTAGAAACTCTCCTGGGAGTAGCCTGGGGCAATTAGAAGCCATATGTTATTGCCTCTTGCTCAGTGATCACTGTCCTGCTTACCTGATATTAACGTTAAAGCCATTGTTTATATTTCTGTCCAGTTTTTTAGTTGTTTTGGACAGAAAGATAAATCTAGTCACTGTTACTATGTCTAGGCCTGAAATGAAAATAGTTCCGCATTCTGTTCATTTTTTAGCCTAAAAAGTATAACTCTTTAGGGAAGGCTAGCTAATAAGCATTTTCTATATCATACCAAATATTGTCATTCGCTTGGTTGACTTAACAGGAGAACCTGTTTTTCCTTTAATGTTTCTCTGAACTAAAGCAATAAAAATGCAAAAAAAAAAAAAACATGCTAGTGATGGTGAGACAAGATTCTAGGAAAGAGATTCACTGACCTTTTTCTTATCTGTTTAAATAAGCTCTAATGGCTAAATATTTTTGACACAGGAAGCATCTGCATCAAAAGTCTCTTTGTTTTGAACCATATAAAGGCTTTTATAGCTTTTAGCTTCTGGTATCCTTTCTGGTCGAGAATGAATTTTAAAATGCAGAGTTGACAATTTTTCTCTTTCAATATTGTGACCCTGTTCGAGTTATTTAAATTTTCTAATCCATAGTTTTCTTTTCTATAAAATGGGGATATTAGTAGTATTTAAATCATGGAATTATTGAGGGCATTTAATAAGAAAATAATCCATGTCTAGCCTTTATCTCAGTCTTCTGAATATATGAAGTGCTCAATAAAAGTTGGCTTTATTTTGTTCTTTAAAGTCCACATGAAACTCATGGGTACCAGATAGGAGAGGGGTTAGGAGTTGGGTAAAAAAGGTGAAGGAATTAAGAAGTACAAAATAGTCATGGGGATATAAAATACAGCATAGGGGATATAGTCAATAATATTGTAATAACTGTATACAGCCATGTGGGTACTAGACTTATTGGGGGGATCACTTTATAAATTATATAAATGTCTAACTCTTATACTGTATACCTGAAACTAATATAAAATAATACTAAATGTCAACTGTAATTGAAAAATTAAATTAAAAAGTTGGCTTTAAAATAAGTTAATTACTGTAAGACGTAAAGGAAATGTAAGAAAAGGTACTTACAGTTAAAGCAGGTAAAAATTGAAAATTAATACAAAAAAAGATAGCTGAAAAGGAAGATAGTATAACATAGTAGAAGAAAAAATATACTGAATATTGAAAACCTGAAGTTCCTGTGCATCTAGAACCCTAAATTGTGTGAAATATTCCATGGCCCAAAGAAATTAGAAATTTGGGATTTGGACCCGGTCTGTCTGATTTTAGACCCCGACCATTGTGTGAGAAGGGCTCAAAACTTGTCCTAATTTGTTCCTGGGCACGGGTCATTTAAAAACGTTTCCCTATAGATCAAGCTGTTGAAGATTTAATGAGAACTTCAGTCTGAGATCATGCATTACCATGACAATGAGTAATCAGAAGGTGAAAGACATTTGGAGGTAGAATTCTGCAATACTATATTGGCAGCTGTCAAATTTTACAACCCTGTGTCAGGTTTTCTTCTCAGAGTATGACTCGATGACAAAACTTTTAGCTAATTAATAAAAATATGGCACTTTATGGATTTTATGATGTTTGTGATCTGCCAGCTTTTTAAAACATGCAATTTTGTTGGAATTTTTTAAATTCTTAATAACAACTCACTTTCTAAAGAACGTTGTATTTATAATTTTGTATTCTTTTCATAAAATGGGCCTTCAAAATTGTATAAGTCCCACAAAACTGGATCTGCACCTAGATAAAGACACGGATTATTTGATATTCTTCTTTTTCTTTATTTTCTTTGGAAGAGCTAGGTCCTGTTCTCTTGTTAGGGTAATGAATTGATGAGGACAGTCTCTTAGTTCTTTTAAATCCCCCACATTATATGTTTGTGAATATGGAACATATTCTGACATCAAGCAGTGCCATCACCATTCCTTAGCAGTTAAAGAAAGGTATCAGAGAGTTTATTGTATGTTGCTAATGTCCCTTATTTTATGTCGACAAAGTTTATATTAGTTTGAACTTTTGGTAAATTAGATTACATTAATTCTCAGGGCATTATTTTATAATTGGAGATATATTGTGTTAGAAAATAATTTCTTCCTGGGATAATATTCATCACTCAAGAGAGAATATAATAAACCTCATTAAAAACAAAAGCAAAAGAAAGTTGTGTTGACTAATGTTGTAAAATATTAATGCAGATTAATAAGAGTTAAATCCCAAGCGTGGGATAATAGGATAAAGGTCATTCTCTCTAACAGGTGTGGCTTCCTGTTTAAATATATTCTTGACTTTTCAGCATCCATCATCAAACTGATTGCATTCAGAATGTAAACTGCATCTCTCTCCAGTGCTGGCTCTCATTCTATTTCATTATTATTATTTTTTTTATATTAGTTTCGGGTATATAGTACAATAGTTAGAACTTTCTATAATTTATAAAGTAATCCCCCTGATTACTCTAGCACCCATCTGCTGTCTCTCATTCTTGAGTTGAGACTACTGAGACCACTGTAATGAGATGAACTTTGGAGCCCAGTGGAAATGTGTTGTGACCCCTTAGCAATACCCACAATGGCCAGGTGAGTCCAAGCAGCAATCTGCACCCTTGTGCTGGCCAGCTCTGGATTCTGACAGTCACAGCATGGGCTGTCACTTGTGAGGGGTCCAAACTGTCTTGGACATCTCTTGCATCTAACACAGTCCCCCGCAACAGTCTATCTTTTCCATAGATCTACTTACTATGTTTATTTTCTGGTTTCTTATACCAGTTTGTAATTTTTACAAAAGCAGGCATGCTTTACTTTTTTGTTTTCTTCATGGATAGACTCAGCGCTTAGAAAAGTGCTTGTATCATAATCAGCACCCAATTCACATTTATTGAATTAATGTGTTAACTAATAGAATTGCTGTTATTTTATTACCTTACATATCAAATTTTATGCAAGAAGTTGAACTGTAGGGGAGAGGAGAGAAACTTCCATTCAACCAAAAAACAAAATTGGCATCGATTATTTTTACCTTATGCATAGCTCTATGCGACTCTTAAACGATTACCTACCTCTAGTGTCCTCTTTTTACTCTGCTAAATGGGGATCTTTAAAAATTTCAAATGCCCCTGTAATAAAACAGCCATGTCTTAAAAACAGTATTCCCTGAAATTTTTCTTATGGGGAAACTACCCAATACTCACCCTAAATATGAACCTTGAAGACTGAATCTGGTCTATTGATTGTGCCATCCGTCTTCTTGATCACGCATCCCACCTTCTTTGTTTGTTAGCTTCAGTCTCAGAAGAAACAACCCAGATAGAAAATGTTCACCTGCCCATTTCAAATGCAGAGTAGAGCATTGCCTGGGCAGGTTAAGAATGGAGCCATCTTGGACTTAAATAGCTAGAGTGAAGAAAATTTTTTGAATATTTTTCCCTCCTGCTTATGTTCATAGCTTGAGCAGTGAATAGAGGTCTGTAAAGGGAATCTTAAAGCATACTAATAAGAGTGTCTTGGATTTTAATATCTTCGAGAATGTTGATCCTGCCACCTTGCATGACAACTTCCACACGTATTTACATGGGGGAGGTAAACTTATTCATTTATGATTGACTTTTGGATTACAGAATATTGAAAATCTTAGGCTTGAACTGCCGACTTTTGCACTTCAGAAGCACCAAATATTAGAGATGGCTTTACAGTGCTTTGCAAATTTGTATTAAAAATTTTTTTATATGATGCTGAGCGCCCCTCACTTTGGTTGGCACTGATTCTGGTTCTTTATCTACCCAAGGATCTATGCTCACCTCTAGGGAATGTTTTGCTAAAATTAGCAACAGGTATTATTTGTCTTCCTCTTTTTCTACATGTGACCTTGGCATTCAACTCTCGAGCTCTTCCTATGCTTCTGAGGGGTTGAGAATTTAGTCCAGGGACACATTTATAAAAACTATCTGAGGCCCTAGGGGACACATAGCCAGGTACAGCTTCCTTCAGAACTATTGATGCAGAATGTCCAGATATAGGGTAGGTAAGGATGATTTTTTTTTTTTAATGTGACCTTCCAGATATTTATAATATATTTCACTAGGAACCAAAAACCCATGAAATAATTGGGGGAAAAAGAATTTGGCCTAATGACAAGCAGTGGGATTCAGATGGTGCATCTCTTTCTGTTTCTTTCATCCACAGAAACATGAGAAACTGTGCTGTGGTTTCTGACACTTGTCTGATCTCACATTGGTACAAAGAACTAATTTCTTCTGTGAGTCTATTTACCCTGATGAGCTACCCAAGAGTTTCTATAGAAATATTTGGTAAAAAGAATTATGTAAAATTGTCATTTTCACTAGAATCTTTGGAGATCTGAAGCTATTTGTAAAGATATAAATTCAGTGGCTTATGATATATTCTTCTCCTTTGTGTGTGTGTGTGTGTTCATGCTGAAAAATAAATCTCAGAATTTCATACTTATGAATAATTCATATACAGTGAAAAAAGGCAGAAAGAAAAGAATATGCTGGTTTCCATAAGAAATAACCTCATAAGCTTCTGATTTGAAAGTCTCAAAATCTCAGCCTTGAAATGTAACATCTCGATATTTATGGCTTTAACTTCAACAGAAAAGATCACCTGTTTAAGTAATAAATCTTTAAAAAATTCAGAATGAAATAAAGTCTATGTTTTTCAATTACATTTGGCTGCAAAATTTAGGGTTTATCTTTGGCTAGGGAAGAGGAATTGCTGCAGTTAGTAACTGCCACCTGTTATTGAAAGGTGAATTTGTGGCATTGAAACAAAGGATCCTGTCTTTGTCCTTTTTAAGGTAATCCATTTTTGTCCAGACTGTCTCAGGACTCAGATCGACACAGAATCAAAGGCTCTGTTGGGAAAGAAATATTATTAACAGTGCTAGGTCTGAGAGAAATCATGAGGCGGGCAGAATTTGGTTCTGGTGTTATCTGGGGAGCCATCACGTGCATGCCAGGCTTCGAGAACTCAATGGTTTCTTAATTGCCTCAATTGTCCTATTAAAAAGAGGGGGCAGGATAAGGGATGGAGCGAGAGAAGGAAGGAAGAAGAGGGAGAGATGGATCTGATATCATTTATTCAAATCTTTAGTCAAGTTTCATTCAACATTTTCATTTTTTTCTCATAGATTACTTGGATTCTACCCATGTTAAATTATAAAAACAAAGAAAAGAAAAGAGAAAAGATTGAGTAGCCACAAAGCCGGAAATTAGAATAGGAAGTAATGTTTCAGTTGGGAGACCCTTCCTCTGGTCATCATTTGAAGGTTTTACTTACATTTGCGCCTCTTGTGTTTTAACTGTCCAAATTCAGAGTTAGAAGAATATAGCCTAACTGTCCATGTAGGCTGGATGTGGAAACAGAGGTTGTTTATGTAAAATTATTAAAATGGTGGTGGGTCAGTAATTATCTCCCACTGGGTTTCAGAAGCCAGCTTTTATGAAGTGGTATGATAAAGATTTCTCAGAGTAACTTCATTAAAGAGTCTTAACAGGCCGATCCTAGGAGGAAGTCTTTGTTTTTCCTTCGGCAAATATGTTTGTTCTTTATGACTGTGGGCTGATGGAGTAATGGTCTTCTGAGCCTGATACTTAAAGTGCCGTTTTCTCACTCTTCCTCTCAGGGAACACAAAAGTGCTGACAGATATTGTGGCATGTGTTGTCACTGCTAGCTAGGAAAATATGCAGTTGTCAGAAAACTCATCCAGGCCTTTCCCATTGGTAGGCTTGTACTTCAGTTATGAAGATTTAAATACAGAGTGAGCGAAGGCTGGTAACGGTCTAAATGGGTGGGTGGTCCCCTCTCCCTTTGGGGGCCAGCATCCATCTCCACTCTTGCCCTGCATGCCTTAGCCAGGGTTCTGGAGCACAAATGAAGAAGTGGATGCTAGTTTTATCTTTTTAAAACTTAGTGTTATAATGAATTCCATAATGATTATCTAAAAAGAAACTGTGTATTCTATAAGAAAATGTTTATTTTTAAAATTGTATTTCTTCTTCAGCATTAGGGAGATATGGTTGATTTCAAGATATCTGTTTAAATCAGCATAAATTAGATGTTATATAAATACAATTTTCAATTCATCATCAGGTAGAGTCACATTTCCTAGCCTTACATCTTGATGTGATGGCTCAAAGACAAAGCATTGACCTAACATCTGCAACAGGTAAAAATTTTGAGCAAATTCATCATGTAGCCTTCTATTTATAGTTTTTGTTGTTGTTGCTTGCATTTATACCAGGGAGATTACTGAAATGATTATATTCATCAGCTATAGGTTAACTATGAAGAAAAGTTTCCTTGACTCGAAGTATATTAATTATTCTAATAGTAAATGCACTTAAAGGCATGAAGTTTTATTTAACAAAATTTTGATTAAATATATTTAGTAGTACACTAGCTGTGTAGTCTCGAAGCAGGTCACCTCTGTTTTTTCAACTGTAAACCAAGATTAGGATAAATCATCTTTACGATCACTTTCAAATCTGATTCTCTTATCACATTCATTGAGTACAAACCAGTATTTATGTATGATTTTTCAATGAATATTTAGTAACCACATTGTACCTGGCATTTATATAATTGTGAAGCATTTACAGGCAATAGTTAGCTTTGACGATTTCATAAAGTGAGTATTTTGTTCTGATAATATCAAGAAGGGGACTGGGGGAGAGTAAGTGAGTCTCCCAAAATTCCACAGCTTGTGATTGGTCAAAGTGGGGCTCAAACTCACGTGTGTGTGTGTGTGTGTGTGTGTGTGTGTGTGTGTGTGTGTGTTTAAGTTTGAAATCCTTACGTTAATGTATTTTTTCACTGAGTGCTTATTACAAGCATAATTATGTCTTGGTCTTTGTAACAAATATAAAAAAGTAAAATGCGAGGTTTGTTTTCTCTGGGAATTTGTATCTTAAAGAGACAAGAGCTGAAAAAGGTTAAATAACATTTAAAATTAATAACTGCAGTCGTTTCAAAAGACTGAGAACAGGTTTCAAATGAATGGAGAAGACAACAAATGTCATGGGTTCCTGTGGGTGGGAAGAATAGGGAAGCTTTGGGATGGGGCGCCCAGTCAACCTAAGAAAGACTGGACAGGAGTTCTAATCTCCCTATACCCTAGAGGGGTTCTCAGTGTCTCACTGGCAGGAACCATACTTTTGTTTTTCAGTATTTTCTCAAGCTAGAGGTATGATTCTGAAATTTTTAAAAAGTCTCTTGATTGATTTTGTTATTTCTTTTTAAATCAGAGAATACACACCTCTTCTAAGAATTTGGGTAGATGCCCTAAAGGATTTCAAATCGAAGGGGCTATTGTGGTGTTGGTCCTGCATTGAGATGGATGAAGGTGGTGGCCTTAGCTCTGTGTACAATGAGGGGACCCAAGTTGAGGGACCTGGTGGTCAGTTCATCATTCTCAGTTGCCCTCTCCTTTAAATATGTGTTTTGTGAATCACCCTCTGATCTCCTGAAGTGAAAGTCACGGAAAAGTCCGATCTTTATATGTGTACATGTCCTTGCATCTACACAAGTATATTGCAGTGCTTACCTTAGAGGGTTGGCATTAATTCAGATGCTTCTTTATTGTTTAAATTATTAAAGCATTTGTTGTTTGAATTTGCAACATGAGCATGTGTTCCTTTTTAAATTCCCATGACTGACATTTAAAAAACATTTTACTACATCCTGTTGAATCTACTAAACTTCACATTTTTAAATGAACATGAATACAAATCAAAGGAGTTGAGCACCCGTTCCTACTTTAAAAAATTTGGGGTGGTATAAAAAATAATAAAAAGAAAATTGTAAAAAAGGTTAGCCCAGGTGGGTGGAAAATGGAGTTGCTGCTGGCTGGGAGATTGGCTTAACTCCTTAGTGGCCTTTTAGTTACAGTCAGTTCCAAGACGTGAAGCTGCCAGCCAGGCAAGAACCAAGAGCCCCTTGACAAAGGCATGTTGTCATTCTTAATGGGAGTCAAGTGAAAACATGTGACTGGTTCAGTGAAACCCAAATCAACCATGAAGGAAGAGGTTCTTGCACATTGATGATGTGGGTAGGTGTTCGCTTCATGCCTGAAGAGAAGCAATATCTGCCTAAGGCACAGTTTATTTTAAAAATATTTCTCTAACATATAAAGTCATAAGTCATTTTTTTATAAATTATTTTGCCAATCCTCTGAGTTTTATTAGAGAAGTCTTTGATCAACCTGTGTAGCATAGGTTGATTTCAAAATTCTTTCCTAAATCCATCTCCAAATATAGTTAAAATTGGGTCAAGGTAGCTTCCATTTTGGCTCCAGTCTCATGACATTTTTCTTGGGTTATGGAAGTTGTTGGAAAACATATTTGACCACAGAACAACAAAAAAATTACTTTTGTAAAGATATAGCTTTCCTTAAGTTAGTTCATAAATTCAAATTAAAGTGTCTACAGGTGTTTTTTGTTTGTTTGTTTGGTGTGATTTCAGAAAGAAAAATGGAAGTTAAACATTTTTTCAAAAACAATTATGCAAAAATGATCAGCGTCATTCTGAAAATGAGGAGTAATAGAAACAGGGTACTGTTTGCCTAGACATGAAAGTGTATTAAAATTTTATATGAATTAAAACACTTGAAAAGAAGAAACAGAAACAAATCAATAAATCTGAAGCAACTCCTGACCATGATGTGAATATATGAAAATTTTACACATAGTGACAAAGACATTTCAAATAATTAGTGAAACATGGGTTTAATCAATTAATATTATTGCTATAACTGCCCAGACATTTAGAAATAAAATTAAGATAACTTCTTACTGTATTTAACTCATTAAGAGATATTCCAGGAGATCAAATTCAAATATAAAAAGATGTATCTAATATGCATTGGAAAAAATCAGAAGAAATGCTTTTCTTACAACATTTTTTGAAATAAATTCAATATACATTATAAATTTATTAACTTTATTTTTAAAAACATTTCTTCACTTAAATCCAAAATGCATTAGAAGAAATTATGAAAAAATATTTTTAAAACTATGTCACTAAAATGACAAGCTACAAAGGAATATTTATAAATTTAACTACTTAAAAAATAAAATCTTCAAGATGTTCAAGATCATTATTTAAGAAGCCAAGCAACAAATTATAAACAAAATAGTTGCAACACATGAAAAACAAAGACAAATTTTTATAATATGAAAGGGTTCTGACAATTTTTTAAAAGTGCAGTGCGGTCATTAAAAACTCCACATTTCAGGAAACTGATATTCTACCAACATTGTTTTTATATTGTTCAATATCACAATGAATCGAGCCTCTGAGTACTCCTGATTAATTAGCCATCATCAGCTTTGTGGTCAGCGAGGCAGCAGCCGGTTATAGACAGTCTACCGTGGTTGTGGGGCATCCCCCTGGGGTTATGGTGACCAGAAGCCTCTGCTGCATTCATATCAAATCACAGTAAAGATTATGGGGCTGGTCAGGTCTGCACTGCTGTCAGCAGGCTAGGCGACCCAGTTAGGTGGCAGGCCAAGTGGCCAGGTCCACGTTTGTCAGGACTGATCACGTGCGAGGCACTGCTCTGAGAGCTTTGCATGCATTCATTGATTTAAATCTCATCAGACCAATAGGATAGCTCTGTTGATCAATCCTCACCTCCCAGAAGAAAAAATTGAGGCACAGAAAGGTCCAGAAATTTGCCCAAGTTCCCAATGCTGGTAGTGGGAACTTGGAGTTAACACAAATAATCAAGTTTTAGGCTCTGGGCTCATATTTATTGTGGTTCTTACAAGTAAGCACAATAAATTTGATTTTTAACATTCATATGGCTAAACTTTGTCATATAGATAGAAAGAAAAAAAAGAAAAAGATTCTTCTTTTAAGAAAAGAAAGCAAAATTTTTTGACACAGGATGGGAAATTTTTCTCTCTTTTTCTTCCTCCCCATCACCCAATTCCACTTTCCCCTCCCCCCCACCCCAGATATATTTTCTGAGGAAAACCGCAAGAAGTGGGAGTTTTAAAAGATTAAGTTTCAGTACCGTGGAAATAAAATTCTCTGGTTTTTAAAATTATTACTGCTTCAGAGATTGTTATGAACAACTTAGTCCATGTTGCAGCAAAATAAACGAAAGAAGCAGGTACAGTTGCCCGTTAGTGGACAAAGGAGTTTGAATTTACAGGTACAGCTGAGACCTGGTGACAGATGGAAGTGCTTCAGGCAGCAATTGCCATGCACACCCCTCTGTCCTCATCGCCATCTGTCAGCACAAGTGTGTTACTATTTTAGGACTCAATTTATCTATTTGAGAATAATCTCCAGGCTTGTTCTTAAGGGTAAAATAAAATCTGTAACTCACCAAGACTTTTCCTTCCTCCCACCCCCAAATCGATTATTTCTTCTTCCTCTTCTTCTTCCTCCTCTTCCTCCTCCTCTTCTTCTTCTTCTTCTTTTTCTTCTTCTTCTTCTTTCTCTTCCTCTTCCTCTTCCTCCTCCTCCTCCTTCTCTTCCTCCTCCTCCTTTTTCCTTCTTCTTATTCTTTCTTATTCTTATTCTTTTATTCTTATTTCTATTCTTTTTTCTCTTCTTCTTTACAAGAAGTAAAAATTACTGGGGAGTGGAGTTAATTATACATTTGGGGGGTTGGGTGTGCTTAGAGAGGACAATAGAACAATAAAATTTGACACTCACACAAAATAAAACTAATTTAAAAAGAGGGCCTAGGACATCATGCCTTCTTCAGGGAGTATACGGATTGGAAAGGAGAGTTTGAGAATAGTCCACGAAAAAGGAAGTCCAGACTCAAAACAGAAGTGTCTATTTCCACTATATCTGTAAAGTAACTATGAACCTAATTCCTGAATTTGAAAGGCACGCCCAAGGGGTGACTTCTTAGCAAATGACTTTCTTTTTCCCTCCCTTGAAGTTGAAGAGCCAGGAGGTTAGATCAGTCATGGTCTTATTTCAGTAAAAAGGGATGAACAAAACAGTCTCTGCCTGTGCCTTGTAAGAGTAAAGTATGGCAGTCTGCGAGAGTGAAGGAAAGGCAGAGGACACTAGGTTATGTGTTCCACTCAAGGTAACAGCTAAGTCGAGTTGCCTCACTTCTGCCTGAAAATAAACTCATGAAGTCCAGTGGTCAATCAGAGGCCTCTAGTTTACTGGCTTGTGCCAAGTGAGCAAGAAGATGCTGAGGTGGGGCTAGGAATGGACAGATTTATTGTGGCTATGCCTGGGAAAGATAACGGAGGAAGCAAGCAAGATGGGGGAGAAAAAGCCTTTGGATTGAGATTTAGATCTGACATCTGTGAAAGGGAAGAGGGGAAGAGGCAGAAATGAACAAGGAAACTCTCAGCTGTGATGCAGATGGCAGGTCTCCACCAGCAGAAAAGAAACCTGGCAAAAAAGATTGCCTGTTGGAATAGTCTTGCACAGGGTAGAAATAACCAGGTTCTAGAAGCCTTGCTGTGCTCAGTCATTAGTTGGGGATTGTCCAGAAAGAGCCTAGCATTTGCTCAAAAGCTGTGGTGGCTTCAGAAGGTGTGGCAGCTAGAGGCTCTCGGCTAAGCGCATGACTATCTTGCAGATTCTTTCTCGAAGGGAGATCCTAGCGGCACATCTCCAGAAAGCCAGGCTTACAAAGTGTGACTTTTATTTTGCACTATTATTCGTGTCTCCTGTGGCTGTTCAGTTTACCAGGTGTGGTCGGCTAAATAATGCCCCTCCCTCAGGAGACATTCAGGTCCTGATCTCTAGATTTTGTACATGTATGCAGAAATTAAAGGGACTTCACAGATGTGAAGAAATTAAGGATGTTAAGACAGGGTAGTCCTCCTGGATTATCCAGAAGTCCCCGTTATAATCACCAGGCTCCTTGAAAGGGGGAAGGCAACAGCGTGAGAGGCAGAATAGGAGCTGTCACAGCTGTGAAGGGAAGGGCAGAAGTTGGAATGATGAGAGGAAGAATTGGGAGCCAAGAGATGCAGTTGGCTTCTAGAAGCAAGGCAAGACAATGGATTCTTCCCTAGAACCTCCCAGAGAACACGGCCAGGTTGACACCTGTAATTAAGGACTTCTGACTATAGTACTCGAAGAGAGTCAATTTGTGTTTTCCTTTTAAGTTACTAAATGTGTTACCATTTATTCATAGCATTTATGGGAAACTAATGCACCAGCATTTGTGACTTGTGTCCTTGTGCCCAAGGGGACAAACACCTACCAAAACTACTTAGAGATCATGATGACAGATTTTATCGGCTCACACAATGGAAAGCTAAGGCGACTGGATTTGCCCCTGGATGTAAATTATAAAACCTGGTTCTTTAAACCAAGAACATCAAACATTTTGTAGGAGATTAGAGTTATAACCACAGGACCCAGTACTGGAAATATGTGGATCTTGGAGGGAGAGGATAAGTGGCCCTATGCCTAGCGGATGCCAGGCACATTCAGAAATGACACCCACTGGAGGGGAGGAGAATTTGCCACCCCAAAATGAGCTCGGCAGACAGATTATTTTAGGCTGATTATTTTTAAGAAACAGTGGTCATAGGGGAAGCTCTGAAAACTGAGCAGAAGTTGCCTTTTGTAGGAGACATTTAAATTTACAAGGAAAATCATGGTAAGCGCGCCTCTCTCTACAGGAAGAAGGTGGGGGTGGGGGACATCCAAGTCCCTAGAAACTTTTATCCATGAAGAAGGTGCTGATTTAAGTCTGCACAACAGCCATACCCTTGTTTACTGTGCTTTTCTGACAACCTCCCAACACACGTACCCCCTGCCCAACACACACATGCACACATCTTTTGTCTTTTGCTGACGATGGTATTTAGGGTTGTAGCTTCGGCCATTTGGAGGATATAGTCTTCTTTTCTGGGAGCCTCTCTTGTATGCAGGAGGTATACATATTATTCAACTTCTATTCATTTTTCTCCTATTAATCTGTCTTTTAACATGAGGCAGAAGGTATCAGCCAAAAACCTAAAAGGATGATGGGAAAAGTATTTCCCTTCCCCATACCTCTAGTCGATGAGGGCCAGGTCCCTACCTCCCTTTACCCAAAGAAGTAAACAACATTTTTCTCTAAAACATTCACCTTTCTCCCTTTTCAGGGTCCAGATTGCTTGCCCTGACAGAGGCCTTTGTAAAACCTCTCAGTCCTAACCTCATCCCAGCAGACACATGAGAACAATTCAGCCATGTACACATCTGCCCTGCAGGATGGCGGAGCACGAAATGATGGCAGGTTCTATTAGAAGGGTTTCTGCCAAGAGTACGACCAGGCTTGGATGCTGAACCAGAGCTCACCACCCTCTACATTCAGTGGTGTCAGTGCAAGTGATGCTTAAACAATGTGCTCCCTCTTTAGACTATGCCTTGAATTATTTTCCAAGCATAATGGCCTTCCCAGTTGTGACTAACTCACATCCATCTGGCTGGCAGGTTTCTGTGCTAATGATCCTACTCTAATTTTATTGGGGCGATTTTGAGATTGTAAAGCTGCCATCCACAGAATGTCCTTATGGTTAACTCATCCACATACCTGTATGTGTTGGGGATGGAGTCCCCACAAAACTCAGGGACATTTCATGCTCCTTTGCAAGGTGCACCCTGAAGAGCCAAGCTAACAATGAATATCTGCTCAACCAGTAGACCCCCCACCTGTAAATACTCAGAAATGAACACCAGCCAGCTACCCTTGCCCTGCATGGGTCTACCCCTGGTCTCTGCCACCCGCAAACACATCAGTGCCTTAGACATCACACTCCAGCCCAAGAGAGCAACAAAGGAGACAACGTGCCCAAACCTTATTAGACATTGGAATTCTACACCCCCACCCCAGATTGCCTCTGCATCAGAAGGGAAACGACTGAGGTGACTGTCACACTGCAGGCCGGATTGCAAAAATGCTTCCAATTGGTGGACACTGAAGACCCCACAGAATACTGTGCTGAAACAGTTAACTGCTTGCCCCTGGAAGCCTGCCTCTATCAAAACACCTGCAAAAACATGAGTAGATTCCCTGTGGACTGCCTGACAGTGCTAAATCTCATTTCACTTCCGTGACAAGCCAAACAATATATTCTAAAGCTGGCCAGCCACCATAAGGCACTTCCTAGTAAGACCCCTAGCCTAACCTACTTAGACCCCACAGTTGGTTAAAGACCTTTTGCTGCTGTGTTGGCTACTCAGTGTACCAGATTAGAGCTTTTGCTTTTCATCTGATGCATCCACAACAGACTCTACTCCCCTAGACAATGATTCTTATTTAAAGGGCTTTACTTACCCCATTGACATCTCAATTGAAATCCCAAGATGTTCCTAAGGTTTCTGTATCTGGCTGTACCCAAATTCCAGCATTTCCCCACCATGGTGAGGTCTCTGAAATCTATCTTCATCTCTCCAGACTCCCAGTGGCTGTTCCCTGCTAAGCTTTCCAAAGTCTTTCCCTATGCATGAGTAGGCAGGATTCACCCAAGGAAGGGAAATGATCTTTTTTTTTTTTTTTTGGCAGATATTCAGTGTTCCTTTTCTGTAAGTTTCTCCTTTCTAGTATTTTTTCCCCAACTGCTTTAGTAACCCAAACTTTAGTTTCTGTTTTCTCCATCCAGAGAGACTTTTGCTCTCTATTGCCTATTTCCTTGCCCTATTGTTTTGAAAAATGTCTTGAATGACAAAGCAGAATGGGTGACCATTCTCTCAAGGATCTTAGTGGTGCTTGCTGTCCAGTGCCTTCAAAAATTCAGACAGTGTGTACGTATATATTTATAATTTCCCAAATGTATGTAGTTATTTTCAGCAGCATGGTAGGTCAGACATCAGCTGTTCTACCATGGCCAGGAAGGAAGTCCTGTTACTGGTGGCTGTATTCTAGCATTCCATTATTTTTCTCATTTGCATAAGTCTAAGTATCTATGTTAATGAAATTGTCATAATGTCTATGTTGGCTCTCTCTTCTTAAAACCACACAAGCAAGGAGCAGTGGCTTGGACCACAATACTGTTTCCTTTTGTATGCAGCCCAAGACCTTAATTTTTAATGTAGCTACATCATCTTCTTGGCTTTAGCTAAATTTTGAAGCAGCTTTTCATGTGAGTTGATCTTAAAAAGGACTCTCTCCCATTCAGCCCTGTGTGATTTATTTTGTATCTGAATGTAGAGTTATGCAGATAGTGCTATTGAATTTTACTTTATTTGTTTTATGCCAAATTTTCCTAAGATAGGATTTTCTTAGAGCTTATTCTGCCTTGTGCTGAAAGAGAATTTGCTCATACTTAAATAAATACAACTATCAGTTCTTGTTTCAAACTAAACTATACTTTGTCAGATCTTCATGTGATTAAAGTTTAGTCAGTGATAAAATTTAGCTGTTTCCATTGTTAGCAATAAGATGCACCATTTTCAATTTTAGCAAGCGTTATTTCTGACTAAGTATAAGGCCAAATACCTGATTGAAGATGCTAAGGACTGACAGCAGTACGGGAGTGATATAATTAGTGATTGAAAACCATTAAACCAATATAATGACATTGATGAAACTAACTTACAAGACATTAGAAGGATTTGATGTAATGCCTCTTTTACATCATACTTCTATCCTTATTAGGAGCAAGAAAATGGTAACTTAAAGAGAACAATTTGATAACGAAGATTGTTATTAGCATTAAAAAGTTAGTAAATTAATACATTTTTTTATTTAGTGTTCAATATTTACAAAGCACTTCTGAGTACTGCTATCAGAAGCATTGTGAGGTTGAAAAGCGAAATTAGGTGTAAGACATGTCTTATAGGTATGTTACTTAGTGAAATAAATTGATCTTACTCCCTGAGTTTTTAAATAAACTCTTTAAAAATAGAAGCATATTCTCTACAGAACCACAAAACAAAGAAATTTTTCATAAAGAAACCGTTTTAAAACTCAACATAGAAGGTTAATTAAATGGTGCACTGGGTATGCGACTTTCTTCTTCCTAAAGATAGTAGAGAACGGACTTTTTAAAAGTGTTATAACAAAAGTTGTAAATAAGAAAAATGGTGTCCTTTATTGCTTTCCAGGATACATTGATGTTGGTAATAGCCACAATTTTCAAAAGGAGACACCACATCCTGGAGGACACAGAGCTGGATTCAAACCCAGTCCTGAATGACTCCATTCTTAATCACAACGTGCCACTTTTTAGGGCTCTAATTGCTTTGTCTAAGGTGACAAGACTTTTCTATTCCTTAGTCACCCGTGTAGATGCTTGTCTCAGCTGGTTGCAGAGAATATTGCTCAGTAAGAAGATCTAAACGAGGAGCTCTGACTGAAGTGAAAACCAGTAAACTGATTTTACAGGAAATTAGAGTTCACGGCCTTCTTATGTAGCAGCATTTCTGTTTAACTGCCAATTAACTTGATAATTCTTGTGCCATATATCAAAATCCCTACTAGAAAAGTGTCTGTCTGTGCAACCAGATTGCAGATGTTATAAAATTTGATTCCTGTATGAACATTAGCTCACTTTAGAGTACTATTTGTCACAGATGTTATTGAACTAAATCACTGTTGCTGATTGTGTTCCAAAGGTGGCTCCACAGCATCTACTGCTTACATGCGCCTCAGTGGTGTGACCTTGTCATTCCCTGTGAAGAGATGAAATTTATTCTCTTCTTCCCCAATATCTGGAAAGACCCTGAGATTCTTTTGAGAAATAGAATTGGATAAAGTGACACTGCAGTTTTTGTACAGACTTTAAGAAGACTGGTAGCTTTAGCTCACTGCCTCTTGATACACTCCTCCTTGGAACCCATCTGCCATTGCAGTTAGAAACTTGAGTCATGTAAAGAGACAGTGTGTAGGGACTTTAGTCAATAGCTCCAGCTAAGCTTTCTGAAGACATCAGCAGAAATGGACAGTCATGTCACTGAGCCTGTTTGCACATTCAGCCTAGTCTAGCTTTCAGATGACTGCAGTCCCATCTGATGTCTGAAAGAGAGACCCAAATGACAACCATACTATTGAGTCCAATCCACCCACAGAAACATAATAAATAATAAGTTGTCTTTTTAACCCACCAAGTTATAAGATGTTTTATTATGTACCTATGCATAACCAGAACAGCCATAAGGACTTTTTAGCTTTTATTTCCCTTGTAGACCAAAGGAGTATTTGAATGGCTCTACATTCAAGCACTTTGAGTAAAGCTACTTATGTAAAAAGCCTAATTTTAAAGCAGCAGCGTGAAATAAGTTACTATTCTTATCTTTATTAAGTAGACATAGACAATAGACGTAGAGAAGCAATATCACTTAGCCAAAGTCTTGAACGAATAATAACGAGTTATAGGCGAAATTTATACAAGAATTTAAGCAACCTCTAGATTCTTTAAGCACTGTGACCTCGAGATAAACCCGGGGTTTTCAGCCACCAGAATTCAAACAAGGCATTATACCTATAGATAGTGACTGCTCTCTATGTCTGTCATTCCTGTATTCTTTAGAGCTCTTTTTATTTCTATTTAAATAACCATGTAATTTTATCCCCTGACTGGATATAGTAATACATTTCAATTATCATTTCCCCAGAGAACCATTTAAAAAATCTGTTTCCTATCCTTGCATTTCTAGGCTCTGCTGGTCTGATGGTCCTGGTTCTCAGAGCTGTCCAGATTTCATCAGGGGACAAAGCAAGGGTGTCAACAAATTATAAGCTATGGATGTCACCTGGAGTATTTGATCTATTGCCCAATAAATCACGTGGTGCAGAAAGTCACCATTTGGCATATAGGTCATCCACTTGGCATCTCCTGTTAATCCCCTGACAAGTTTTGATGGTAACATTGTATAGGGTAGACATTATGACCAGGGGCTCATTCCTCGTCATCATTAAAGGACTGAGGGCTGCTCATAGATGATACATATAAGAAAGTGAGGAAGGCAGGACTGGGCAGAGGGAAGTCCCACTTAGTAAGCCACGTAGACCAGCATAGGTCCTAGCTGAAGCCGAGCAGAACCTAACATGGGCAGTAGAAGAGGGAATGGTTGGTATCAGTTGACACATCAGAATCAGTACATCATTCTGTATGTTGCAACAATTGTGAATTTTTGTCCTGTTCACCTGGGAAGGACGACTCTACTCTCCATCTAATGTCTCTTTATAAACTATAGCATCTCCCTGACTGGTCCAAGTCAACTTGTGGCAGAGTGAAGATGAGGGAGGATGGGAATAAAGCAGGATGGGAGGGGTGGAGCCATAGCAGGTGTGAGGTGATAAGTGATCTCTGGGTCACTCATAGGGAGAGTATATACAATTGAGAGGGCAGAGACAAGAGAGACAAGGGGTTGGAGCAAAAGAAACAGGAAAGGCAACTAAAACTGCTGAAAAATATTTGAGATAATAAGATGGCACCAAGAAAAACCTTGGTCTTTTACTGCTCTAAATTAGCACTGATGCTATGCCACTGAATTGCTGAATATTGAAGTCACTCTACAACCAAAAGTGAGGCCTAAAGGCTCTGGATTAATTTTGATTGATTGTTTCTTTTATCTAGAGTATCTGAAGTAAAATTGATGCTAGTTACTCTCTAACGCATTATGTCCTTAAAGAATTTGTTTTCCTTTCATTGTCTTCATATTCTCTATCAGTAAGTTATAGAATTCAACTAGATTCAGCAGTGCTCTTAGCATTGAAATAAGCTGGTTAACTTACTCCCCCTACCATTTTAATGAAGTCTCATGTGGCTGGTTAGCTCAATAGACAAGAGCTAATGAGTCCACAACATAGGTTTTAATTTCTCTCGGGAACTGTACTGACTCCCAGATCTCTGCTTCAGGGATGGTACACCCACTCCCCTTTCCTGCCAACCCCTGGGAATATTAACTCCTGATGACAGCTCCTTCCCTCACCGGGTGTTGCCCTCAGCCTTAAGGAACTGCTTCAGTAGGGGTTATAGGCTCTCTCAAGGGTTGGCTTGCTGAGAAAAAGTACAGAGATACAGCCACATTTTCTTAATTTGGGGCAATATTGATGGTCTGTTCTAGTGCCAGATCTCCCCAGAGCTTTGCCCTCTGCCCAGTCCTGCCTTCCTCACTTCCTTATGTCATCTGTGAGCAACCCTTAATTACCCATCTGTGCACAGTGCTTGTCTCAGAGTTTGTTTCTAGGAAACCCAGTCTAAGGCAGGTGACAGGCTGACAGTCATTTTACTTGGTCACAAACAACACCTGTAAAAACTTGGCTTTTTTTTTTTATAAGAAAGCTGGGAGAGATGCAAACCTGTCTTCTGCTGTGGACTTTTTCATCCAAAGTCAAGCAGGCCATTCAACATATTTCTCAGATGAGGGGAACAGAAGATAACTTCTACTTGCACCAAAACACAATACAAGGGACGTTAACAATGAGAGGATTTCAAACTAATAGTGCACTGCATTTGTTTGCCAGCAAAAAAAAAATAAAATGTGGAAAAGTAATCTTAAATTGTTGGTGCAGCAAATGCAAATGCAGATTTCAACACCTACTGAAAATTTCCAACATAGAAACAGCAGAAAATAAACTGCTATTTTAGATTTCAATCCATATGTTGGGCAAACTCAGGCAAAAGTTGTGAAGTAGTAAGTTTAATGTGTAGTAGAGATAAAAGACTGAGAAATTGGGAAGAAGCTAAATTCAACAATCCTTTGCTGCCTTTCCAGGACTCCTTCCTTCACTGGCATATGTGTTTTGTTGTCCTTGTTACTGCCCTCATGAAGTTACTTCTACTTCTTAAATGTTTGCTTCCTGAGCAAGCAAGTTACATGAAAGAGAGATCTCTGGAGCATGAATCTCAGGCTTTTAGGAAGGAAGTCACTGGTTTCTGGTTTGAAAGTTGCCAGACAATGTTGAGAAGCCATCGGCACATTGTTATATGGTGGATTCCACCTTATCCACAGTATTATTGGCTTCTCTTCAGTAGATATTTGCTCATGATTCTACACTCTATGCAATCAAACTAGGAGACCAGCTCCCAACCCTCCTGAGCCAGGTAACAAGGTAAGGTTCTGTATCTAGTTTCTTACTGGCCGTAGTGTTCCAAGAACCTGCAATATCTTAGCGACTTCACAAAGATGTTCTCATTTGATCCTCATGACACTTCTTCTGAGACAAGTGTTAAGAGCCCAACTGTAGTTAGGGAGTCTCAAGATTATGGGCTGTTACTCAAAGGAGGTATTCTGGCAAATGTGGACTCAGAACTTGAACCCAGGTCTATTGAGCTACAGAAGTTATTTTATTATTCATAAAATTTAAGTTCCTCCCCTCCCAATAAAGTTTGAACTCCTTTTGATGAACAACAGAGAGTCCTTGACTTTTTAGAATAGGAGAGTCAAGCAATCTGTGCTGTGTTTCAGGTTATTATTCTTCCTAAAGGAGAGTTGGGTTGGGGCTGGGAAGAAGGTTGTGAAAATTATTATAGTTGGTCACATGGAGGGTAAGATGGTTGCTTGTTATGGTGGTGACAGTGGAAAAGAGAAAACAGATGTGAGAGATATTTGGGAATGACAGTTAATGGAGCTTCACTGATGGCATAGTGAGCAAAGCAAGAAAGAAGGGGCTCTGAGTATGCAATTGAATCAAAGAGAAATGGGGAACACGATGATTGAAACATTTATTGCTCTTTATTGTGTTTTGATTTTGAGATACTTCCAGGTGGATATGACTACTACCCAGCTGGAAACTCAGAATGATAGTAACAATTCAGTCTCTAGAAATAATAATAGACTTGCATCATTTTCATTAAAATAATTAACTTTAAAGTATAACAACCAGTCAATAGTAGCTGGTTTAGTTAAATTTAATCACATAGGATATATAAAGCCTGCTACTGACCTGGTAAACAACTGAGCAGTCATCCAGAGATCAGATTCGAATGATATAGCATTGTTACCAGAGGTATCTGAAGTATAATATGGAAATCTAGATTCGAGAGTGTTATAGGCAAAATTCCAATTTTTTTTTTTCTGACAAAGAATAAGGGTCTTAAATGAAATAAATAAATTTTTGATGTGCTATAAAAAGTGTGATGTCATATTTATTGTTCTTAACTCAGTTTTCAAAAAGCTGTATTTAATATTTTAAAAAATGAGATTTCCAATACAAAACTTCACAACCTTACATCCCCTTCAAAAAAAAAATTGGAAGATCCAGCTATACAAGGCAACTTTTTTTTTTCTTTTTCTTTTTTTACTTAGCTACACTTGAATGAAGGCATTTCTTTTAGATGGGCATGAGCTCTCCCATTCATTACTACTCCCATCTCTTCCTTCTTTCCACATCTGCCTATCTGCCTGCTTTCTTTTCTCTTCCTTTTTTTTTAAACCCTACTAATACATGCCTGCTTCATAGGTGTTTGAGTATAAGATCCCAGACTTAGGATAAGGATAAAATATTCTGGTTGATTAAAAGCCTATATATGACATTAAAATGAAGATACATATAAAAACTTACTTAAGGTCTTGTCTAGAGGAAATATTTTAAGTGAAATGTATATTTTTGACAACTTGAGCACACTAATTACTATAATTTAGGTCCCTGAAATATCAAGAAATAAGTTAATTGTGCAGTTATAGTTAGTTGGTCATTAGTACAGAGGAAAAAAATGCAATTATTTTAACATTTACTGCCTAAGTTATGAGCAGCTATAGCTCTCGTCTGACTTGATGACAACATGTTTGGGTTTAATTACAGATTATTCCATGCTAATATTTTTAAGGTCACAGCAGTTTGCTTTGAAATGGCCAAAATTCAGTGTTAATTGTGTGCTAAATCTAGGGTTCTTTGGGCCCAATTCTCCCTAGACCAGGCAGCTCCAGAAAGATCCTTATTGCCTGCTAGAGAGAGTTGTCTTCTGTCGTGGATGCTCTGACATTCAGTCACTTTAATCTGTTCAGACAGTGCTGCCTCTTCTTATCCTCCTGTCTTCAACTTCTCCAGCCTAGTTTTTTTTTTAATTGAAATGTAATTCACATACTAGAAAATCTACCCTTTTAAAGTATACAGTTTTAGTATATTTACAAAGCTATGCAACCATCACTATTATCTAATTCCAGAATACATCATCACTCCCCCCCAAAAAAAATCTCTTTATCCATTGGCAGTTATATCCTATTCTATTCACCCTAAGTTTCTGGCAATCACTGATTTATTCTTTATCTCCATAGATTTCTCTATTCTTAGTGTTCCAAGTAATTGGAATGATATAATATATGACTTTTTATGTCTGGTTTCTTTTATTGACCGTAAAGTTGTCGAGGTTTGTCCATACTGTAACACATGTATCACTCCCTCATTTCTTTTTATGGGCACATACTATTCTGTTTTATGGGTATGCACATTTTATTTATCCATTCATCTGTTGATGGACATTTGGGTTATTTCCACTTTTTTGCTCTTAAGTGTAATTCTGATATGAACATATGTGCAAGTTTTTGTGTGGACATATGTTTTTAATCTCTTGGGTATGTACTTTGGAATGAAATTGGTGGGTCATATAATCCTCATGTTTAACCTTTTGAGGAACTATCAGACTCTTTTCCAAAGTAGCTGCACAATTTTACATTCCTACCAGCAATGCACAAGGAAGGGTTCCAGTTTCTCCACATCCTCCAACACTTACTGCGTTGTCATTTTGATTAAAGTCAGTTCTGTGGATAACAGATGGTATCTCATTGTGGTTTCAGTTTGTATTTTCCTAATGACTAATGATGTTAAATACTTTTTCATGTACTTATTAACCATTTGTACATTTTCTTTGAAGAAATGCTTATTCAGATCTTTGGCCACTTTTTACTTGGGTTGTTTGTCTTTGTATTACTGAGTTGTATTTTTCGTATGTAGTGGATTCAAGTACTTTATGAAATACTTGATTTGCAAATATTACAAACGTCACCCATTCTGTTGGTTGTCTTTTTATCTTATTGATAGTATTCCTCAAGTTTTAAATTTTTATAAAGTCCACTATATTCATTTATTTTTCTTTCAGTTGTTGTGCTTTTGGTGTGTAACTACACAAAGAAACCATTGCCTAAACCATGGTCACAGAGAGTTATGCCTATGTTTTGATTTAGATTGCTGATTTGTTTTTGAGCTAGTTTTTGAATATGATTGAGGTAAGAGTCCAATTTTATTCCTTTGCATACGGTTAATTAGTTGTCCTCAAAACATTTGTTGTTTCCTCAGTGAGTGGTCTAGCGTCCTTGTTGAAAATCACTTGACCATAGATGTATTTATTTTATTTCTGGACCTTCATTTGTATTCGTTGATCTATGTTTCCATCTTTATGGCAGCACTGTATTTCGTTGTGCATTTAGGGATTTCTTATTGTGCCAAACCTAAACTCTTTAGTTGCTGGGTTGTAGGGAGGCTCTGGAGAAGTGGCTGCAATGACCTGGGTGGTGACAGAACATTTGTAGAGTCAGGGGCAGATGTTATGTGCCAACTGCTACAAATGTTTTAAAATATTTTAACAAGAGCAGGTTTGTACCATTGTATTTGGGCCGAATAGCAAGCAGTTCTAGATTAAGCCATTGCTAAGGCATTCTATCCATCTCATACTTTGTTCTGTGAGATATCACATTGAATGGGGAAGGGGGTGACATAACATAAGTTCCTGTTTAGAAAATGTTATTTCTAATATTAATTAGCAGTTGTCCTGACCTTGGAAATAATGCTGCTATTATGCTTAAGTGTCTTAGATTTTAGTCCACCAACCCGGGGTATGTGAGTTTTACAAGATAGCATCAGGCTTTGCTTTAAATGGCTCCACTCTCAAATATACAGAGAGAGGTTAATGTACATGAAACTACTCAGCACTTCCCACCCGAAGGGGTTAGAGCCACAGAGGCATATAACCAAGTGTAAGAAATGGCATGGATATAAGTAAGGATAGTGGGCAAAAGCTATGGCTATTATTAATGGCTAGTATGTTTATTTTAAATTTATTTTTTACATTCACATACTGGAGATTCACATTTTCAAAGATGAGGTTCATGAATTAAAAAAATAAAAGCATAGAGTCAGCTAACCACCAACAATCATGACCAAAAACAGTTCTTTCAAATAAAAAAAAAATCTCATATTTTTCTTTATCTTCAAACCTTATACACATCCCTTACCTGTGGAAACCATTATTCATCACCATTAGAAGTTTTAAGTTTCCAGAATGTTATATAGATGCTATCTTACATTATGTAATCTTTTAAGTCTGGCTTATTTCATATCCATGTTGCTGTGTATATCGATAGATTGTTCTTTTTTATTGATGAGCAGTGTTGAGTAGTATGAAGGTACCACATCTTGTTTATCCATTACTCTACAGAAGGACATTTGGGTTAGTTTCCATTTTAGAATGATTATAAATAATGCTGCTATAAACTCTTGAGTACTTGGCTTTGTGTGTGTTTTAATTTCCCTAGTATAAAAAATATAAATAACTAACACTGGGATTACTGGGTCATATGTAAAAATAAATTTTATGATAAATTTGCCAAAGTATTTTCTAGAGCTACTACCATTTTGTATTCTAAACAATGCATGAGAATTTCAGTTTGCTCCAGAACCTTGTCATTTTTCATTTTCATCTTTTTTTTGGGTATGTATGGGTATACCATTATAATTTTATATTTTCCTAATGACTAATAAAATTAAACATATTTTCCTTTACTTATTTTTCACCCATGTATATTCTATGATGAATGGTCTGTTAAAATATTTTCACAGTTTTACTTAAATTTTTTTATTATCGTTGACTTTTGACAATACTCAAGATTTACATTTTTTATCAGATTTGTAGTTTAAAAATATTTTCTCTAAGTTTGTAGCTCATGTTTTCATTCTCTAAATAATGATATGTGCAGATCAAGAGTTTGTAAGAATGATAAAATCCAGTTTATCATTTTTTAAAATGGGTGATGGTTTTGTTACTTCTTCTGAAAACACATTCCTAACCCAAAATCACAGTAATTTTTCTCTCCATCTTATTTTAGGACATCACCCTATTTATAATTTTCACTCCTTTTCTGAAGCCCTTTCACTTTATGTCTCAACTCTTTCAGAAGTCTCATCTTATTTTTTGTTCTATTTGATTCCCTTATGTATCCTGATACAAGGGCTCCTTCTAGGAAGAAAATTTGTTGTGCATATTATGTGGTTACTCAAATAAAGCAATATTTTTACATTTTAATGCACCTAGACAAAAAAAAATTCAATATAAAACTTTCATTAACATAAAAATCTGTGTTTACTTTATTCATCAGTTGTCTGTTATTCTGTTATCATTGCTGAATTTACAGCTGAAATTATCGAATGGAATACAGTAATAGTAGCATTTTGTGTTTATCTTGTTTTTCTTCTTGAGTTGTAACAACAGGATATTATAATTATGTTTATTATAAAATTTTACTCAAGTCTCTTTCTTGTGGATGAAGTAGTTCACTGAGTAGTTGCTTAAAATAGAACTATTATTTAATGCTCTGCCAAGACACTAAATTGGATTTTCTCTCACAATGCTTTCCGAGATATTAATTTTACTTACTTCCACAAAAAGTGATTTTTCAATTCATTTATTTTTGGTCCCTTAGTGGCCTTGGCTGCTGTAACAAATTACCAAAACTTGGGCGGCTTAGACAAAAAACATTTCTCATAGTTCTGGAGTCTGGGAGTACCAGGTTAGGGTACTAGATGGTTGGATTCTGAAGAGAGTCTGCTTCCAGGCTTATGGACAGCCCTCTTGTCCTTGTATCCTCACATGGCCAAGGGAAGGAGCTCTAGTCTCTCTTTCCCTATCTCTCTCTCTCACTCTCTCTCAAAAACACTAATCTCACCATGGAGGTTCCACCCCCCCATAGCTTCATCTAAACCTCATCACCTCCCAAGGGCCCATCTGCTAATGTCATCTTATTGGAGTTTAGAGTTTCAACATATAAAACATTGGGAGGACACATAACCAAGTCATCCATCACAGTTCATAATGCCTTGGGTCAAATCCAATGCTTAGGAAATGAAATGGGAGGTGAGATATAAATGTTCTCAACAGTACATTCAAGACAAATAATATGTACCTTGAAATCTTTGATTTGTCACTTGAATTGATTCAACTGCTCAAAATGCTGATCACACATCAAAAGAATTTACTTCCGATAAATTGTAACATTCACGTATTTAATTTTCTTTTCTTCCTAGAGAATATTGAAGCAATAGGGGTTGGTGATGTTAATAAGAACATAAATACCTAGGGAAATAGATTTTCTGAAATGACTCCTTTTATCTTTAGGTAAAGTTTCAAATTTTACAGAGAAAAAGTCACTTAATAGGAATATATATATATATATACATATATATATATATATAATCAGTTCTATATTTAAATTTTAGTTAAAAGCAGTATGTTTATCAGATTAAAAATATTTTTAATAATAAATTGTATTTAGAAGGTAATTTGACATTTTATCTTATTAAACATGTCAATATACAAACTTGCAACGAAAACAAATAATTGCTGTTTAGGAATGTAATGCTTACAAAATTCTTTTTAAAAATTTCTGATAATTTCATTTGATAAATGTACCAGATTCAACAATTAAATGCAATACTCATTAAGTAAATGATTGAAAAAATTATATAGAAATATGTTACCTTACTTTGTGTGTTTGTGTGTGTGTGTGTGTGTTTTAATTAGTTAACATTCAATTCACTTTGTTTTATTTTTCATATTTTCCTCAAAGCTATTTAAAGTTAAGAAATAAAACATTACAGATACATTTGAAGTCTCTTTTGGTTTCTTTCCAAAATCCACTGCCTTCTTCTTCACCAGGTGCCACTAACTTTAATTGATTTAATATTTATCATTCCTACCCCCAAAATTTTAAATAATTATTGCATAAAATATTCATTTATTTTAAAATTTTTACAAATGCTAGCTTTTTTCACTCTGAATTTTATTTTCAAGATGTCCATCCTATAGATATGTTCCTGTGTGTCTAGTTTACTCATTTTAATGCTACATAATATTTTATTTTGTGAATTATTCCCCTATCCAAGCATATTGAGGCTGTTTCCAAAATTTTGCTATTATAACAATGCTGCAGTGAGTATGCTTTTGCACATGTTCAGGAATATCTTGGGTTATTACTTAGAAATGGCTTTTGGTCTTGTATTGGCAGAAAGAATTGTTCTCTTCTATATCTATGTTTCCTCTGAATTACCCAGCTTTCTTTGCCAGTTGGGTTAGTCACATAACTGAGTCTGCCAAGGAAATAAAAGCCACTTTCACGAGGGCTCTTTAAACATTCTGAGTCATTTTCTTCTATTCTGTTTGCTTATTGGATAGCTAAAAGCAGAGTTAAATAGAAGACTTTTAAGAAGCCTAAAATAGGAAGCAAGAGGGTGATGATCCTTGAATTATAAGGAAGACAGCCTACTAGAGACATTTTTGATCTGTGAATAGAGTGAACAATAAACTTTAGTGTGTATAGCCACATATTTAGATACAGCAGTCTGGTTCCAGTGCATGTGCTCATAATCCCCACATTTAGGTAGCTGGTCAGTGAAACATTTAATATACTCAGTTCTTGATCATGATAGATATCCATTTGTTAAATGTAATGCCTTATATTATTTTGCCGCTTTTCTTCTAAAATATTTTTAATTTGAACTTCAAATTAGTGAGTTGTTTTATATCACCATCAAAAATTATATTATGTCTTTGCCATTTAAAAGTTTGAGCTTAAAACATAATTGTGAACACTCTGCAGGGCAGCATATCAGGCGGTTCCAAGCTGGTGCCTGTCCACAGATCATAATTTATGCGCATTAATGTATCTTATAAATGACTTAACAGGTTTTTCAAGGAGAATCTAATCCTCCATAAGAAAAAATTGAATTTATTTTGAACTAGAAAGGAGATGGTTTCTAAGCTTGGGTCAGGTACCCCAAATTTTGAAAGCCTAAGCCTGAGTATACTAACACTTTTGTCAAGAAAAAAGTGGGAAAATTATACCAATGTCATTGCAAAAAAATTTGGATTTTACATATTTCTCTTAGCTATCATGTGTCTGTGAACTGGTGACTAAAAATAGTCAATTTTTCCTCTTCCATTACATCAGTTTTCACTTCATATGTGTATAAATGTATGTGTTTGCTTATATACTCATATGCATGTTTATCTGAATATATACCTGTAAACTATCAATTTGTTAATTATTTATTATTAACAGCAATGTTAAATGATTATTGCTGACAAATACATGGAAATTTGAATCCTGTGTGCAGGGGTGAGTTGAGACAGCTGACTGAAAACCCCAAGGCAAAACAAAGTCAAATTTACTTTATGTTCTCTGTTTTTCTTTCATTAAACCAATAAAAACAGATATGAACAACATAAAATTCTAGATTATAGTTTTGGATTTAAGTATGTATAAAAGTAATATAAAAATTTGGTAGGGTATGATAATATATGTTTATATTATCAGGGCTTTTTAGAGTCTCACCTCTCTAGAGTTGGATTTTCCTTTTTCAACTAAATCAATTAGCATTTACATTATAAATTGTTACTACTTACTGATATTATGTGCCAGGCATCGTGCTGTATGCTTCAGATTTGTCATTTCATTAAAACATTATAATTCCACAAGGCAAGTACTGGTATTGTTCTGATTTCACAGATGGTCTAGAAATCAAACCCATTGGTTTTACCTCGGAAGTTGTCTCTTAACCAATAGGTAGTCTCTTACCACCTATTGATATAAATTGCTTTGTTAACTCAAACTATTTCTACTCATTTTGGCAAGTTGATTATCTCTAGTTTGATCAATACTGTCTATGGATCAGTTTCTTTCAACCAATTCAACTGAGGGCTACCCGATATCATTTATTTGTGCGTAATATTCCATGTCTACTTATAATTAGTAATTTAATTAATTCATGCATCAGATTATCATGATCATTTATTCTGTGAAGAGAAAAAGAAATATTCAGAAATACACGAATTTCAGTCTTTCAATCTTTGCTTTTTAAAAACTTACTTTATTTGTTTTCTACAAGTAAATGACTTAAATTTCCTTTGGAAAATAATATAGGTCCTTTTTAATATCCTTTAATAGAATTTTACTATTTTCTCTAAAACCACTTATATGTCTTTTATTAGCTTTTTACTTAGCTACCTTTCTAAATTTATATAAATCACATATTTAAAAATTAATTTTATTTTTGTGTTTTATATGCTAAGCTCCCTCATTGATGTTCAATGCAGATTATCTTACTGTCTGATTACAGAAGTGAGAGATCATACTGATACCTCCAACTCCAATCCAGCACCACAGGGTTACTTTTATATTTCACGTTGGCTTATTTTAACTCCTTTCTTAAGCCAGCTTTCATTATCTACAATACACTTACTTACTCAAGAGTGTTTATTATTAAATAGAGTTTGGAATGCTCTGATTCAAAATCCTGTGTTTAGCAGATTAGATAGGACATATGACTTTAGATAAAAGTCATTTCAGATTCAACTTGCTTAAGATTTTGGTTCTTGTCAAAAAGTACTTAAATTTAAGTAATTATTTTACTTCTGTTATTAAAAGAAATATATGTCCTATTTTTTCTAAAAATGAACATGAGAAAATTTTTAATCTTGATTAAACTAGACAATATTTGTTATCACAATCTAGTCTATCAGAAAAATCTGTAAAGCACACGAAAAATAAGACCTGCCTTTTTCCTCTTAAACTTTTGTTTTTTAATCCACTGAATTAAAAAGCTATGGATGGAATAAAAACCTGGATGAAATAGATGACATCTGATCTCGGGGTGCAATTCTCTATATTTCCTGTTCCATTGGTCAAGTCAACTTTATAATCTAACTTTGGTTTTCTTAATCTGTCCCGAAGAGACAGTTTTCTCTCAGTCTGTGTGTCAAGTTTTCTATAATATCCCTAATTTTCTAGGTGCTTTAAGATGTCAAAATGTCTTATATACAAAGCTTTTACTTACCTCCTGTTTATGTAGAATTTAGCCACTGTTAAGTGTCTACACATTACAGCATTTTTTCATTAAATGAGCCTCTCTTCCTCTCTGTCTTTTCTTCCCCCATCCCTACCTCTCTCTCTCTCTTCCTCTCTTTATCTCTCTCTCCTTCCTTCCATTTATCCTGTCCTCACTCTCTTTTTTTCCCCTCTTCCCCTCCCGTTTTATCAACAGTAACTGATTTCTGTTCTATATACCTTGATTGTGTGATTATAGGTTATAGCTCTTATCATGGTGTATTTCTATAACTGAATGAATTTTCTACTTACACTTTATACATTTTTGTTCCAAATTATGCATTTTATGATGCTGCATAGCAGATTGCTTTATCTACATTTAAATTATTGATTGCTTTATAAAAAAATTTTCCTCACATTGTTTACTGTGTCATAGATAGTATATTACTTGAAGCTATACAGTTAAATTTTGTTATTCATTAGAAATTGTTGGCTACAGATTAAACAAAGTTATTACAGAATTCCATATAAATCTTCACATTATATAAATTTTACTATTTATTTTTAATAACGTGGTAAGTGTAATAAAATATCCTCACAAATTCTTTGGTGTTAAGAAATGATAAATCATTGTACTTGAAGCAATGGATAATAATGCAATATAGATGCAATCTTCTTCTTTCCCATGTCTCCTATATCCACACAGTTCAGTATGATGGAAATTATAACTAAATTATAATTTGGTTAAATTTCATGGCCATTATTTCTTTTATAAAATGTCATCTTAAAATATTGAACATTTGTTCATTTCCTTTCTTGGCCTAAAATACTATTTAGTCTTTAAAACATATGTGATCACTAGAAAGAAAAATGACTTAAGACTATCTTAAATGCTTGTCATTTTGAGATTTAATGATTATAATTCTCCTCACAAATAAAAGGTCAAAAATAAAATATTTATAGAAAATTATAGCCAATTGAAGACTAACAAAAAATAACATATCAAGGTTTTAATATGCAAATATTATTTAAAATGTAGTCCTTTTTATCTTTGAAATCAACTACTAGTAGTGTTAACTTGAGAGAGTTTTTTAAGGTTACTACCAATCATTGCCATTTCTAACAGATTGTTCAAATACTGAGTGATCACAGCTTTATTTCCTATAGCCACTGGAAATTTTCTTCATTAGAAATAACAAATTGAACTCTATCCAGCTAATAAAAACCCAGGGCAACAGGGCAGGAAGATCAAGTTTTAAGAAGCTTCTATTTCTATAAACAAGGTATTTCTGCCGTTTGAATCCCACGCCCTTTTTCATCACTGGATGTTGCTATTAGCCCATTTCCAAATTCTTTCTGCACACTCAGTTTCTCCCTGGATCCTTAAATATTTTACCCAGTCAAATTCCCAAATTCTTGCATACCATTAAGATATTAATAAAAAAAAAATGCCACTTCTTACAAAGAGTGGTAGTTAAAAGACAGGTCTAGAACCAGGATGCCTGAATTCAAACCTTGGTCCAGCCATTTCCTTGAGCAAGGTGTCAGCTTTCTGTACCTCAGTTTCCTCATTTTTCTGTTAATAATGGTATTGTTCTTGTAAGTCACATACAGGCTATTAAATAAGTGAATACCCATGAAGCTCTTAGAGGAGTGCCTAACACATCAGAAGTAAGTACACTTATTCTTATGAATTTCATATCCATTTTCACACCTCCTTAATTAACTCTCTCTAGTACTTGTTACAAAAAAAAATCTTATTTCTTTCACCTTCTAAAAAAATTTTTTTTCCATGCTTTGCTGTAACAGGATTCTATCTTTTCCTAGCTAACACAACTTCCAACCCGTGTCCTGGATAGGTTTAGCAAAATAAATCTATATTACAAGAGTCCAGGACTGACTGTACTGTTATAAAAATTTTAACACAAATGCCTTAAGGCTGGATGTAGACTATTCAGTGTGCTGTTGTCTCTACCACTGAGTTTGTCTGACGTTAGGGGTGGATTATAGAGTTTGATGTGGTGGCACATCCATGTGGCACTCTTGTTTCCCCACCACCACTTGGTTCTCCCAGATAAGAGTCATTATTTGAGTAGTTTTTAGGAAGTTTTAGGCAGCATTCTTCCGGGAAAAAAAAAAAAAAACTTTTCTTCTTTGGGCTCTATTCCCCACATGGATCTCCAGTAATCAGATTTATAGGTCTTCATCAATGACATATTTTTTTCAGTCCATCTTTCCTAATTTAGCAAAAGGATATGGGAGAAAAGCTACAAAGTAGCTTATCTTATTTTTGTATTTAAAAAAAAGTGTAGACATTTTGTTATGCATAACAAGTAGACATATTGGTAGAGCTATAAATTGAATGGCCTGATTTACCAACTTGGGAAAGGTATTAATTTATATCTCTTTTATATTCAAATTGGAATGTGAAAAGCCAAGGTCACTATGTCTTGAGCTTAAAGACTGAGAGGCTGTATGGCTCGAGATAAAGCTGGAGCAATGTAGGCCAGATCATGCGGACTCCATCAGTCCAGCACTTTTCCATTATTTGGTGGTAAAGGACGAGGTTTTTAAAATTTTTCTTACAATATTTTATGGCTCAGTACTTTTATAAAATACACAATGGCTTATTAAAACCATGAGATTTAAAAATAACAAATGCATAAAAATACAAGCCCCAAATTTGCTTTTAGTTTCATCAGACATGAAATCACTCTGAAATGCTATGAAAGTATCTAGATGCTTGCTCACAATTTCTGTGTCCATTGCCCTGCCAAGCAAGGCTGGTTAGAAGCACTGGGCGGTGGCTGTGCTGCCGAGCACTAGGAAGCCTGTGAGTAACAATACCAGGTGTGTGTTTTGAGGTGATCACACTGGCTGCAGTGTGAACAGACTAGAATGAGGGAAAGAATGCATTTAGGTAGATGAATTAAAAGGTCAATTCATGGTGGAGAGAGGAATGATAACATCTTGGGCCAATGCTGTAGGCAGAAATTTTGGGTCCCCTAAAGATATGGCACATTAATCCTCAGAATCTGTTAATATGATGAGATAGTGCACCTTTGGTAATATGCTATATGCACAGTTGATTTTAAGATGGGAGATTATTCAGGTTGGCCTGATCTAACGATAATCATATGAGCTCTTAATAGTAGAGAGGTTTATCCAGCTGTTTCCAGGAGTTGAAGTCAATGAGATTAAAAATAGAAGAAAGAGTCATTGCACCATTGCTAACTTGGAGTTGCAGGAAACAGTATGATCAAAAATGTGGGGGCCTCCAGCATCTGAGGGCAGGCCCCTGCTGATAACCAACAAAGAATTGGGGACTTGAGTGCTATAAGTGCAGAAAGCTAAGTTCTACCAACAGAAATGATCTCGTAAAGGGACCTTAAACCCCACATGGCAATGCAGTGGGTTGATGTCTTGATTTCAGCTTGAGCAGACAACCTAACCCATACTCAGTGGACTTCTGACCTACATGATTGTGACCTAAAAAGTGGGTGTTGTTTTAAGCTGCCAAATTTGTGCTAATTTGTTACACAGCGATAGAAAATTTACAGTTGTATGACCAGGATACTTTCTGAGAAATGCATCGTTGGGTGATTTGGTCATTGTGTGACCATTACAGAGTGCACTCACACAAACCTATGGGATATGTGGCTATGTGATATAGACTATTGCTCCCAGGCTACAGAGCTGCACAGCCCGTTACTATACTGAACACCTTAAGCAATTGTAATGTGTTCTACTACAACATCAATGGCTAAAGTCACTAAATGATGGGAAGTTTTCATCTCCATTATAATCTTATGGGACCACTGTAGTGTATGTGGTCCATTATGTGGTGTGTGACTGTATTATCTTCCAGTTCCATCAGTCAAAAGTCTGGGCTACAATCAAGGCATCAGTAAGGTTATATTTCTTTCTAGAGGTTCTGGATAGGATCCATTCCCTTCCCTTTTCTATCTTCTAGAGATGCCTGCATTCTTTGGCTCGAGGCCCCTTCCTCAAACTCACGCCAGCAACAACAAGCCATGTGCTGTTAGTACTGCTCTCTCACTGATTCCGTCTCTTCTGCCTCACTCTTCCACTTTTAAGACTGTTGTAATTTTGTTGGGCCCTCCTGGATAACTCAGTGCAAATCCCTATCGTAAAGTCACCTGATTAGCAAACTTAATTCCATCTATTATCTTAAGTCCCCCACGCCATCTAACATAACTCATTCACAGATCCCAGGGGTCTTTGGGCATCATTTTTCTGACTTTTGAAGAAGTTAAAGATTTATTCAGAGGATGTGTAATGTGCTGATATTGGAGAGAGTTGGTTGGATAAATACTAGAGGCAGAAGTAATAGTTAAGTAGGTGTAGAATCAAGTGAAATGTGAGAAATGGAGCGACTATAAAAACCTTGAGAAATTTGGTTTTGAGTGAGTGAAAAGAAGCAGTGTGAGGCTGTGGGTGATTTGGGATTTAGGAAGAGTTAACAGGAAATCATGAAACGTCTAATAACCATTGTGAAGTATTCAACTGAGCAAAGTTGTCTATACAGCAGAGAGAAGTGACACTCATTTGCTTAAGGTTCCTGAGAGACAGGTAGGAGGCTAACCATAAGGCTGCATTTACCTTTCTTATAAACAGAAGAAATGAGGGTGGAATGCTTACACATGTCAGTACAGTTATATGTTTATTAGCAGAAATCTGAAAGGCTCTCATTTTATTTCCTTTTTTTCTGACTGTAATGCCAATCCAGAAAAAGAGAATTGAGTTTGCAAACTAGGAACATGATCATTAGAAATAAACATAGCATAAAGTAATCATGTTCCCCAGTGCATGAAAATCTCTGCCTGCAAGGGAAAATGTCCACCTAACACTGCACATGAATGAGACAACTCCCCAGTGTGGCCATGTTTTATGTCCCATTCAGGTTTATGAGGTATTTTATACTGTTTGAGAAGCATAAAACGTTTCCCACTAGTGCTATCTCCTATAACACTTTGGATTTTTAACTAGATAACTGACTAAAGAGCAGTTTGTTTGATGACTGATGTAACTAAATGATTTTTAATAGCGTCTCAAAAGATTTTGAGGAAAAAAGTGTGTTGTTTATAAAAACAGACATGGATGCAGAATGTACAAATGTACGTTTCCATGTCTTGGGCCCACTTCACTGCTGAACTAAGGGTCAGAGTGTGCAAGAAGATGCAGAGCCCAAGGCACCTGGTGAACCTGTTCTTTTATAGTCAGGAAGTCTAAGGCAGAGAGAATGAAATTCTAACCTGCTGTGCTTTACAACTAGAACAGATATTCTAAGAGCACCAATTAGAGGAGAAACTGCTTAGCACTGGTCCCTAGTCAAGTTGCCAGATAAAAAGCAAGCGTCAAGCTGAATCTGAACCTTAGATAAAGAGCAGATTTATTGCATAAGTGTGTTCCAGATTTTGCTTGGAACATGCTTATACTATTTTGTTGTTGTTGTTGTTGTTTACTTGAGATTCAAACATAAATTTAACTGGTATCCTCTATTTCTATTTGCTAAATCTGCAACCATATGCTAGTGAAAATCTAGATACCTTCTATTTGTCTAGGGTAAACAAATTTTGTAAGGCAAATCTGGATTCATAAGTTAAAAAATATTTGAACTTTCTTCAGACTTGAGAAGTCTGAGCATATTGTTAATAATCTAAAATAGTAGTGTTTCTGAGATATGTCACTGGTTTGTAGGGACAATCCACAGTATGTTTGCAAATAAAACAGGGCTAAAAAGTTGTTTTGGAAAAACACTTATGGTTGCTATGTGTATTTGGGCCATGGGTTTCCCTGAAGTCTTTTCTGATAAGGTTTCAGGATTTATTTTCTGTTTTTTTTTGTTTATTTGTTTCAGTGTAATACATAATACTGTAGAGAGACAGGTTATATATATTCTACATTCCTCAGTCCATCAATGAACTGGGCAAATAAAAGTAGATTTACCATAATCCTCATCTTTTCAACACAGGCTACTTTTCCAGCAGCAACTTCGGAATCTCCAGCTAGCATTATGATTAGTGTGGACTTGGACATCAGGTCCTTGACACCCACCTTGTGAGTGCTCATTGACTCATTCATTTGCATAAACATTACTGAATGGCTATGCTGAAAGAGTGACATAAAATGGTAAGCAAGATCCTGTATTGGAGGGACTAATGCCACATTGTGATATAGAGACACCTGAGGGAAGTGTCCATGAAAAAAGGCAGCACCAAGAAATAAAATTGGCTGATGTCATAGAGGCACATCATGGTGGGCCACTTTAGATTTGGTGGCCAGGGACACTGGTCAGGAAGGAGGGTATTTAAACTGAGATTCTGAATTTTATATTGCAAAGGGCAGCAGGAAATTGCTTGATGAGATTTAGAATACAGAGAAGAGTCCATTGTGGCTGGAGTGGAGTGAAGAGTGTGATAGGAGATGAGATGAGAGAAGCTGGCTGGTGAGGTCACACAGGGCTGTCTGTGCAAGTCATGGGAAGAAACTCAGTTTTCTTCCTTCTTTGCTGGAAATCCTTTGGGGTGTTTTAAGCAAGAGAATGTGCCAAATTATAAAAAAATAAATAAAAATCTCGAGATTTTTAAAATGTAAATTAGCATGACAGATTAAATATTTGGTGTCAAAATGGAATGGTTCTAATCTACCAATATGGTAAAATGCAGAAAATGCCAAAACAATGTTAATAGATGGAACTAAAAAGCAAAGAAAAGAGAAAAATGTGCAAAAAGTTATAATAATCACATCAGTTCTGAATATGAATGAAATATATCTTATTAAAAATAAAACTTTTCTCATATTATCTAAGAACAAAGAAATTCTATAAATTGATTACAGATTTATTGATTCATAAAGAGATGTACAGAGATATTGGCTATTGAGCTATTTAAAAAGTAATTTCCACTTCTAATTTACTGTTTGAATAAATAAGACAATTATATATTAGGTCTAACTTTTTAAAATTTAGTGTTAAAATACTCAGTGATTTTCAGACAATCTGAATAATTAAAATATGAATTCCTAGGTGTTAACAGTCACTAGACTTATTGTAATGATTATTTCAAAATGTATACAAATATCAAATCATTATGTTGTATACCCAAAACTAATATAATGTTAAGAGATAATTATACCTCAGTAAAAAGAAATAAATTAGTAATACTTCATACTTGAAAATAACAGACTTTTTCATAGTCATATTGGAAAATATTTGAATGTCCAACTTGTGGACTGACATCTAATGAGCAACATTTCATTTTTATTATTATTATTATTATTTATGCCTACAGCATCTGGTCTTTCTAGGTGGTCTCCCATCCAAGTACTGATAAAGATCAACCCTGCTTAGCTTCCAGAATTAGACAGCAGACTTGTTCAGGGTGGCATGGCCACAGATCACAGACTGTGGCTTCACTGGGACATGAACCCAGGACCTTCTGCATGTAAAGCAGACATGCTAACTGCTATCCTGTGGAATCACATCCAACATTTCATTCCTAAAGGAGGAAAGTTTTGCATTGATAATGAGAAAATGAAAATAGAAATTTGTAGGAAAAAAATCTATATCTAACTCCTATGGTTAGACAGAATTGAAATTCTACAATATACCTGAGTCTGCTGGGATCCTGGAAGCTAATTACCCCAGTGAGAAGAGCTGACCTAAATAGGAGAGTTTTCAATATTCCTCCATTTCCAAGGTGCTGCAGTCAGGTGGCGTGTGTGTGTGGTGGCAGAGGGGTGGGGTACAGGGTGGTGGGGAAAGCTGTTTAAAACCACAAAGTAGTGAGGATTTCATGTCCTATATTTTCCTGTAGTGAAAAATTCCTGTAGTGAGATAATTGCCTCATAATTGGTTGCTGATTGTACTCACAAAGCGTTTTATGAGAAACACGAGATCCAGCAAGAGGGCATGCAATTTTAATGAACCAACATGACAAAATGAAGTGTGGTTTAAGAAAATGACTTGAGATTTTGGAGGACGATTTTTGTGGGGATGTGGCCTACCTCCTGCCTATGTCATACTTTTATAAGCCATTCCCTAGAGAACTCCTATGATATAAATTTGGAGTTTCATTTTATCGTGAAGGGAGGAAAAATTCTATGTAGAATAGATGGAAAATTTATTATAACAGACATTCTACACTTGGCAATTTCTGTCTAAATTGTATAAATTGAGGTAATAAGTGATTGGCTGTCAGCCTTGATATTTGAGTAAGAATGATTTCAAAACAGAATATTGATCATTTGACTCTAACTTGCTCTACCTTGCCATTACTAATATTTTAAATGAGTTTCTAACCCAAAATATATTTCATTCCAAATTGAAAGCTTGTTTTTTTTTTTTTCATGCCATGTAAATGGCAGTTATCAGACCCTAAAACTTCTCAATGGGAACAGTTTCCAAAAGAAAGTAACATTCACTCTTTCTCAATATATGCTAAGTGAAATAGAAACAACTACAAATTAGGTTGAGTTCTTAATCACATGGCAAATCAAGACAAAACACAAAGGATACCTTAGCTGTTGAACAAGTGATAATTTCTCTCATGAACAAAAGCAAATTGTGGTCAGAGAACAAATCACTTACAGTTACAATCATGCCCAAAAAGAATCCCATAATTACAGCTGATGTTCCTCAATCAGACCTTATCATTGCTCATTGCTAAGGAAAGCAGGTTGCTTTCTTTCTTCTCAACTGTGAATCATGTATTCCTCCTCCGTAATTAAGGCCTTTGATATGCGTGGCAGTCAATAGCATTGAAATAATGAAACAAACCAGGCCAAACACCCTGCAGCTCAAGTTAGAAAAACTACAACAAATGCTGATCTCCTTTTGCCTCAACTTGTGCATGTGAAAAAAAAAATGTTATTCTAGAAATACTCTAATTTAGATTCAAAGGTGCTGACAAAATCAAGATTCTGTCCCTTTTTTTGAAATATTGTAAGTTAACTGAAGACGATGATTGATTCCTTGAAAATCTCATGGTAACTTCAACATACAAGTTCAATATGCAATGGGATACATTTCTACTATTTTTACAGTAGAATAATTTAATATTTGGCAAGGTTGCTACATTTAATAGTTTCCATAGGTGGTGACTCAGGCTCAAAAACTTTGCTACTCAAATTAAATTTATTTTATTCATCTACTCACTCCATGTGCCAGATATGTGATTAGCATAGTACCTGTGTGATGTCTAATCCTTGATGTAACTTTGCAAGGTAAACTTTACTATTTCCATTCTACGTAGAAAGAAATTTAAGCTGAGGAAAAAAAAAATGAAATCTGTAAAGAGACGCATCAAGGATGTGGCCCAGTACACTTTCAAGTGAAGAAGGACAATGGGGAGGGGAGGGTGACAGAGCCAGGGGTATCTCTTCAAACAATGTTTTATTAACATCAGTGTTAGTGAGATAATGATGAGGAAAAGTCTGATGAAACATAGCAAAAGAGGCAAGTGAAATATCAGTGGTCAGACCACAGGCCTCTAAAGAATGTCACTAATAAGTGGTACTTTCATAGGGTTAGTTCCCGCAACAAGCTAAAAGCCACACCCTCATCCCTGACTGTCATAGAACCTGCTGTTTTTAATTTTGATAACATAGGGTTTTTCTATTATAGGGTCACTCTATTTCTCCTCCTTAAATCACACTACATCAATGGGTCCATAGAGTGACCCTTACCTTAATTTCATTTTTAGATTCCAATTTTACATGTAGTCTATGTCTGCGTTCACTATTCTGGCCGAAAGCATGCTCTTCAACTACGCTAAGATACTGCTGGGAGATTTGCACCTGATTAAAATGAATACACTCGAATGGAAGTTTTAAAAAAAATCGCTTTCTGATGTGTTATTTGCATTCTGAATAAGTGAGTTTGCTGGAGGGCTGAGTGTCATGGATCCAGTTCCTTGCAGGGTGGTGCTGAGGAGAGGCCAGAATCACAGCTCCGTTTCTCATACTTGTGGAATGGTTTCTGTGTGGAGAAAAGCTTAGACCCATGGTCACAGACAACTCTTTACGCTGCCTTATTACACATCGGATGAGCTTATTATCTTTGTGTAGGCCTCTTTGTAAAATGATTTTATCATTTGATTTTTCCATAGTTGTGTTATGATCTATCTCTTAATTCCATATACCCTCCTTGAGGTTAGTAACGATGCCTCATTCTTCTCTGTCTCCCCAGAAACTGGCATGAGTCCTGGAACCTAGAAGATACTAAAAGAATGTTCATTCAATTAAAAAAGGAATGTTATGAGAGCAGGAATGATACAGTATAAACTTTGGGGAAACTCAGAATAATATAACCTTCACATCAAACAGGCCACAAACACATTCTTTATATAATTTGGCTGTTTCAGCTATTAGCCAACTTAATAGTCATATTAATACCGTAAAAAACTGCCACAAACTCATTGGCAGCAACAATAAAAATGTATTTCGTGATCAGGCATGTGTGTGTCATCTTGGATTTGGCTGATCTAGGTTCGGCTCAGCTGAGCTTGGCTCTAAGCTGTGGGTTGTGTCATCGAGGTCAGTGCCACAGGTTGTCATCTTTCTTGCAGCAGATGCTACATGTGGCAACAGGTAGGAAAGCAAGAGACTAACTAACCAAATAAACTCATTACACAGCCTTTGCCCATGTCTCATTCGCTGAAAACCCAAACACCAAAGGAATCACATGGCCAAAGCCAAAGTCAGTGATGGGTGTGCATACTGGCCACTGTGATGCTATTGAGTGCTTATGGATGAATCATTGTGTTATGAAGAAGTCAATAATCAGAATCCATAATTTAATCTATTTAAGCTACTTTCACTAATGTGTAAACAAAGACACGAATTACTGCACACCCCAGGGAGCATCCTTCATAGCTGTATTGCAGGGCTTCCCATTTACATTTCGTTTTATGTGATGGAATCCTTCAGAGTTGTGTACTTTGCAGGTGCAACTGTCTGTTTAAAACTGGAAAACGTGAGTTATGCTTGTAATTAACTTTAGCTTAAATTACTGAAAATGTACGCATGATGAAATCTATATATAAAGATATAACAATAATTTCAATTAAAATTTTATTTAGAAATAATAAATTCTGACAAAAAAATTACTACACTTTTCCTAAAAAGAGAAGTTAAGATAGAACAACTTTATAAATTTTTTTCAATAAAGTTTTTGCTATGAGAAAATATTAAAACCTATTTTTTCTTAAAGGCATTATTTGGTAATGAATGATATGCATACATTTTTTTTCCTGCAAAAAAACATAGAAAGGAAGATATGATATGACTAAGATATCAAAACCCCATTGATCACAGTGGAATGCATGGTGAACAAAGTAGGATGCCTTGATTTGACAGGTTATAAATTTGAAGTTTAAAGGTGACAAAGGAGGTTCATAGAAAAAGTGGTATTTGAGCTAAGACTCAAAGGAGAGAGAATGAGTCTTATGATATTAGGGGAAGATGATTCTGAGTCTTATGATATTAGGGGAAGATAATTCCAGACAAAAGGAACAGGGATTTCAGAGTTTCTGCAGTAGAAAAATATCTCCTATGCTCTAAAAATAGTAACAAGGCCAGTGAGGCCACAGCCAAACAAGGGAGGAAAAGAGGAAATAAGAGGGGTAATGGGGAGCCACTGAGTATTTGCGCAAAGCCTTGTAGTCCACTGGAAGGCCTGTGACTTTTATTCTGAGAGAGATGGGGCATGGGCATTGGATGGTGTTGAGCAGAGGAGTGAGGTGATGTGATCTTCTAGCTGAAAAATCCCTCAGAGTGCTGTGTTGAGAGAGACTGTAGAGGGTCAAAGACAAAAGCAGGAGACTTTTCATACCTCTTGCAACAATACAGCGTGGAGTCCATTGGGGTGTGTGTGTGTGTGTGTGCACATGCATGAGTGTAAGAACAGATGAAAAATTATAGGGCCAGATTCTGCTTCTGTCATGAATATGAGACTATAGGATTTGTAGACAGATTGCACATGGGGTGTGTGTGTGAGAGAAATTAATGATGACTCTGAGATTCTTGACTTCAGAAATTGAAAAGATTGGCTGGTCATAAATGAGATGGAGAAAACTTTAGATGGAGTGAGTCTGGAAAGAAAGATCAAGAGTCATTTTAGGCATGTTCAATTTAAAAGATTGTATTAGGCAGTCTGGTTAAGATGCTGGGTAGGCCCATTGTATGCACAAGTGTCCAATTCGTAACAGTCCAGTGGGAGATGTAAAGATGGGAGTCTTCATTATCTTATAAATATTTTATAGTTTTCCTTTCAATGGATGCATAACTCAGAATTGATAATTTTTCTAAAAAATATGTTTAGATAGATTAAATATACTGATATCTAATTTTCCTGACTTGTGTCAGAAAAATATCTTTCCTGTGATTCTGGTCACATATTCATGATATGTGAATTTTTCCTGTGTGCTTGAAAACAATTCACTGGTTTTAGGGTATGTACCATGCCTTTTAATGACAAAGTTCAAATCTGTATGTATTAATTTGTCTTTATTTTATTATTTTTGAGAGAGGTATTTCATATCTATGTCCATAATAAAAGATTACAAAAGTTAATTTGTTCTCTTATTTTTTTTTACTTTACATAATGTATTTTAAGGCTTTGTTAAGGAACTTGTATCAATTCAGGACTATAAAATCTTCATTGTGAAATATTTCTTTTAAGAGAAGCTTTCCCTAATGCATTTAGACATAGTATTTTTTTTTTCCAGACAACTTTCCTATAGCTGGTATTCATATGGTATGTCTTTCCCTCCAACTTTCTGTTTTCATTATACAGTTAAATTTATTTATCTGATATTACTAATTGCTAAAAATATCAAGAGAGTTTAGTCCATTTCTATAGAGATTTATTTCTTCAATTTTCTTTCCCTCTTAATACTATTTAATTGCTCATTTTGTCCTTTCCAGTTTTCTACTGGATCTAATTTAACATATTTTACTTTTTAATTCTAAGCTGCTTTTGAAGTTAAATATTCATTCTACATTCTCTGTGACTATACTTACATAGCCTAATACCTTCTGAAAAAGTTTAAGAATGTTAGAATCCCTTACTTCTAATTTTCTCCTATACTCTTGATCTTTGAAAATGTCTTAATTCTCACAGTTCATTGATGCATTAGTTACAGAATTTTAGGTTGACAGTTATTTTCCCTCAACATTTTGATTCTATTTGTCTGTTTCCCATTTTTCATTTTTTTACATTTGAGAAGTCTACTGTTAATCCAATTTCTGGTTTTTTATAGGTAATATATTTTAAATCTGGTTGCTTTTGAAATGTCCTCTTTATTTTTATGTTCTGCCGTTTTACAACCATATGTCTAGATACAAATTTATTTTATTTTTTGAACTAGGGAATTGTTTTTCACACCGCAAATTGAAGCCTGTTCAGCTTACATTCTCTGTCATATGGCAGTTCAAATAAGTTCATGTTTCACCTGTTACCTCCACCTAACTATGGTAATAGATAACTTTATTTATTAAAATAAATTGATATATTTAAAGCACTGACAATACTACTGACACACACTAAGGGCTATATAAGCTCCTGCTATAAGGATAATGATAATAAAAGGAGTAATGATGAAGAGGACATAAAACAGAGAAGTTGTTGATACCTGGGGGTTAGTATGGAACAAAAATCTCATGCAGTGCAGGGTGAGGTTAGTCTGTGAGGCTAGTCTTACCTGTATGATGATGCTGATCATTTGGGCAACATGGTAATAAGCACAAGGGAGAAGGTGCGATTCAATTACATGGTTGATAACATGACCATGTGGGGTGTCTTAGGAAAGTAACACCCTTCCTATTCCTGCGAAGCAGGTTAGAAGGTAGTGTCAAAAGTAAAGCATGCATTAGAGCAAAACAAAGTGAAACTATTAGGTGGAATTATGTGAAGTTATCATTTTTCAGGCTAAAAGTGATCAATGTTGGAAACCTCAAATGGTTCAACCGATAAAGCCAATAAAATAGCCTAAGTGCTTCCACATAGTCAGACTAAAACATTTCCCCTCCATCAGTGTTTCAAAAGTATAGATAGGAAAAATTATGATGAATAAAGAGAAGCAAAACATCAGCGTCATTAAAGGAAATCCACACATTCGAAACAAACTTAAGTAAATGGAAACACATCTGATTTACCCAGGAGACAGTTTTAGTATTGCAGAAGACAAATCAGGTCAACAAAGCGAATATGGGGAAGGGGAATCAAAGGCTGGCTTCAGGGGTGACTTACAGCCACTAGTGTCTAAACTGCTGCAGCAGGTGCTTAGTAAAGAAGGATTAGTTGTTTAAGGAGGTTTTAGCCTTAGTATTTATTGTAATAAGATGTTGATTACACTATATGTAGTTCTCCAGAAGTGTTATTCTGCGTTACCTCAATCAGCAATGTCTTTTTGTCCAGAGACCAAAGTTAAGGAATCCCTCGCAAGTGCTGCACCTGCTTCGAGATGCAAATATCTAAACATATTAGTATATATTTAGAAATGGCACATCCCTGGGTCTGCCAGGCTTGGTTAAATAGACACTGGTTACGCAACTGGTATCTAACCAGGAAGAGACTTTGATGAGTGCAGTCCAGTGAGCCAGTTTTATAAAAGGAATAAATGAACTTTTGCTTATGATAGATAGCTGTCACCTCCAAAAGTTCTCGTACTGATCACTACTATTTGGATTTAAATGGGCTCAGTTAAAGATTGGCTTTCAAATGGATCAGCAAATGCAGTCTAAGTCTGTGAAAGATACCATATCGCATTAGCTCAAACCCATCAAACAGATCTGCATTTCTACATTAATAGTGAAAAATCAAAAGGAAGGCTAGATCTGAGTGCAACTTCCTTCTCTACCGGATCAAACAGAAATTGGAAAACTATGGTGTATCTTAGATGCATGAGCAGAATGCAGAATGCAGAAGAGAATGTTCCGTTGGCCATATGCTCTGTGGGTGTGCCACTGGCAAAGCACAGTGTTGGAAAGAAGCTGAACTTCAGTGTGACACACATTCTGTTTTCCTCATATTTTAGGGAAGGTGGCAAGTGAGAGTGATTATTAAATTATATCAGAGAACATGGAATATCTGTTACCAAAGCCAGAGTAGCGCTTAGCAGCAATTTTATTTGTATTTTTCTTAACAATAAATGCTGCACTGATGCCATCAGCATGCATTTTCCCTCCTCCACCAACCATGTATCTTATGAAACAAGCAATATTAATAATAACTGATATCAAGAAAAATATTTGTGCCTGGCAGCTTGCTGAGTTCCTAACACACATGATGTTGTCAAATCATAAGTACCATTTTGTGAGTTCGGTACTGATAATTTACTGGCAAGGAAAGCAAGGCCTGGAGAAGTTGTGGAACTTGCCAAGGTTCACATGCCAGAGCTAGGATTTGAACTAAGATGTAAATTCAGACTGTAACCAAAAGCCACTAAGCTTTCTCCAGTAAAAGTCTAAATTCTACAGTCAGTGATTTGTAGGAACCTATGTCCACATACTAATTAGGATGACAAGCAATGACAAGTTTTGTCTTGGCGATATAAGTGGTGATTCGATTTTTGCAGAATTAGATGCTACTAGAAAATGAGTGAGCTCAAGGAATTTGTCCTTCATGGACAGCCTGGGTGGAAATTGTCTATCTCTGTATACTGATATATGTTTGCATATGTATGTTTTCTCTCCATTTTGCTGTTACATATTACTTCATTATACAAAGATCGATTTATAGGAAAATAAAATTATGCATAAATGTTTTATCATTTAGAAGCTTATAATTTTTAAATTATTTATTGATGTTATTATTATTATTATGACCTTGAAACTTTCCATTCAATTTATAAATAAACTTGCCAATATCTACTATTGAGCATTTTTGATATAATGTCTTAATTTTAGGCAGTCTGTGGAAACCACGAGCTAACTTGTGTATGTAAAAAAAGAAAGAGTTATTATTTTATCTTTTAATTTATGCTTAAGAGAGTTGTTTCTTTGTGGTAGAAACAACATATACTTTTGAACAAGAAGGTATATAAATGTAATCAATTCATAATGCCTTGTGTTAAGCTTTCATATTTGTAAAGTGAGGATATAATAGCTTTAATTTATCTAGCTGTTGTGGAGATTAAATGAGATTATGTAGAACATCCCTTATTAACAAAAATATTTTTTAACCTAAACTAGTAATTCATAACTACACTATTATTCCAGATTAAAGCGATTTCCTTGTACTTTTTAAAGGAAGAAACACACAGAAGTAAGTCAAAATACAGACAGATCCTAAAAACAGTAGATCCAATCCAAGAGATTTAAAAGGAAATTTATTGCATTATTAATTAATGCATAAAGTGGATTTTAATTAAAAAAGAAAAACTATGCAGATAGAGGAGGACTTTGGAGGGTATATTATCTAGGCATCAGGGAAGAAAACAGAAACTATCCTAGGTATTCGAGGAAGAAGAGAAAATAAGATAGAGAATTAGATACTTCTAAAACCTTTGGTAGGATTGGAGGAGAAGTACTTCTAGAATAGCTGTTGAAAGTCTCAGGAAGTTTGTGTATTTCAGAGATCAAAAAACAAAAACAAAAACAAAAACTGCTGATACCTCAGCTGCCGATAGCCTTGAGCCAGTGTCCTTAAGAGAATGCCCAGAAGCCACAGTAAACTTGAAGTTCACTACCGAGGTCACTCTCAAAAACTTAAATCTTCTCTCCACCTTCCCATCCTGCAGAAATACCTGTCATGGTGTAATTTAAACCACAAGACTGTGGGTGTACAAGTTTCAAAAAGATAGTTTCAGACTTTCAGCCTCTGCAGGATAAGAGAAGGTATAGAAAGGCAGAATGAGGCTGAGTCCCACAGGGACTTCTCAGGAAAACAAAGACAGTAAGTAGAAATACTGGGATATGGGGGAAAAAAAACACCTAAGTTTGTAATAAGAGATTTTTAAAAAAGTAAATTTATTTGAAATTGACTCCAAGAATATGTTTTTTTGAGTGCTACGAGATTTGTGAAATTGAGTTCAAGGGCAAAAAAATTCATTTCCCATATACTACTAGGCTTTAGATTGACATTTAAAATTAATACAAACACCATTTATTATTATTTTTTTAATTTAAAATCAACTTAACAGAAAAATAACTTAAGATGTATGTATTGGTAAAATTAGAATCTTAATATTATGTTTTTGTGGGTGGTACAGAGAGATGTAAAGGGTGTTAAGGAGAGTTGAAGGCAACAACATTGAGTGGAGATATCACCTATGATGGTTTATTGATGGATAGTGGAGGTTTTGTTTGGTTGCAGTGAAAGAGATGACCAATAGGGTAACTGATAACACATGGAAGGGTTGATATAGGTAAGCTTAAAATTTCGATCTACCATGCAGACATTTACTAGATAATGCCTCAAGAAGACAAATTTTAAAATAGCTATTTAGACAAATTATTAGAATGTTGGAGGTAATTACAAGAATAAAACCAGATAGTATTTGTGTCTGGGGAGCAGGTAAGAGGCAGAACAGGGACTGACTTTTTATTATAAGGCTCGACATTTTAATTCTTTTAAAAGCGTATCAATACATTATTTTGATCAGTATAAAAATTAGCAAAAAATTACAAACAATTCAAATAAAACAAAAGTTTTCTTGCGTAACTTCTATATGCCTGGCATGGTGTTAACAATTAGGCATACAAAGCTTAGCTAATTATAATTTCTGTCCTCAGAATTTTAAAGTTTGGTAAGGCTAATATATGTGTAGATGAAAGTTACAATAAAATATGAAAAGTTCAACAAATAAAATACATATTTAAGAGTCAACAATTTTATGTGTAATCTTTATATAGTTATTTTAATTGTGGTTTTTAATAGAATATATGACTTCATAAATGTTCATTCCAAAAGAGGAATTATAGCAATAGATGGTCAGCTTTCATAATATAATAATCCATGGGATCCTTCAAGAGAACTGAACAGATGTTGGTTCTATATCATAATGTTTTATTCTAAAAATCAGATATTATTAATTGTCCCAAATTACTAGCATAAAATGGAAAACAGAAAAAATAATAACTATATTATAAAATTTTTATGTAGAGTTATGGGGGTGGCTGAATTTTCAGGTTTTCTGCAGTGTCAAATTAAAACTAGAAAATCTTCTGTTTATAGCTGGCACTCGCTCATCTATAAATTTAACATGTAGAGAACTTCAGATCTGAGATGTTAATTTTTTATTTCACAAAGTAAATATAGCCTCATTTTATTATAAAAAAACAGACCATGCTCATTTAAAAATGTAATTCAACCAATAAGAAAAAATCTTATGAAGAAACTAAAATCACCACTATATCTTCTACTCATAGATAATATGCAATGTTTTGGTGAAAATATATTTAGGTATTTCTTCATGCATTTATATTTCTATGAAATCTATAAATGTATATAATTTTTTAAATTAAAAGTGAGATCATATTCTACATGCTGTTTTAAAATATGCCTTGACAATCTGGTGTGGGCATCATTCCATGTTGCTAAATATTGATTTACATATTTTTTCTGAGTTTTTCTGGTAGATTTTTTTTTATCGAAGCATAACACACAGATAGAAAAATATACAACTTATAGTGTGCAGCCTAGAGGAATTTTTACAAAGTATACATACCCTTGTATATGTTACCTAGATTAAGATAAAGAACATTACCAGCAATCTAGAAGCTTCCTTTGTGTATGTTTCTAACCATTACTCTCTACTACCCGTGTTAATAATGTTCCATCTTCTGGTTTCCACAATTTATTCTGAGAGGCCAGGGTAGTCTGACTATTTATTTTTATTAATTTTTATTTTTCAATTAGAGTTGGTATTCAATATTATTTTATAATAGTTCAGGTGTATAGCGTGGTGATTAGACATTTATACAATTTATGAAGTGATCCCCATTGAATCTGGTACCCACGTGGCTCTATATACAGTTATTATAATATTATTGACTATATTTCCTGTGCGGTATTTCATCTCCCTATGACCATTTTGTAACTGCTGGTTTGTATTCTTTAATTCTTCATCTTTTTTGCTCCTCAGAGAAAGTATCACCCCCTCACACCCAATCCAACCCAGTTGCTTTCATTTTCCTGTTTTGTTTTCAGCAATTTTACTATGATCTAATTGTGTGTGTGTGTGTGTGTGTGTGTGTGTGTGTGTGTGTGTGTGTGTGTGTGTGTGTTAATCAGTTGAGGAATATTTTTAGGCATTATTTTTCAAGTATTGTATCTTCCCTATTCTCTTTCTCTTCTCTTCTGGGAATCTTACATTAAAAATTTTCATCGAGACTCTTGTTCCATTCTTTTTCAGTCTCTACCTGTTAGCATAGATGTTTTTTATTAATATTTCTTCTATTTCTGGTCTTCATTTTTGTTAAGCCTAGTCTGTGTTGTCTACCTATTGGGTTCATAGTTTCAGTTATTATATTTTTTTCAGCTTTCAAATTTCTACTTGATTTAAAAAAATAAAATACAATTTTCTAAAGATGTTCTTCACCTTTTAATTAATATATTAAGTATATGAATTACCATTATTTTAAAGTCAGTATTTGATAAGTCCTAATATGTCAACTGTGGGACTAATTGGGCATTAGTGGGGGGAGATGGTTTGTGAATTTTTAAATTTAAATGGTGGATGTTGTTTATAAAAAATTGAAGAGGCTCTGGATAATATCTTTTTTCTTTCTTTCTTTCTTTTTTTTTTAAGGAAAAAATTTACCCTATTTTCTGGAAGATGGCTCAAGTGCTGTCAGGTCACCTTAATGCCATCATGAATGAATCTGTTTGAGGCTAGGTGGCAGCTGTTTAATGAGGTTTAACATACACCTGGTTCATCCTGTCTACCAGGAATACAGCTTTTCAGGTGACTTAGCTGAGAATACTGATATATACGAGGGACACATTTTGGCGGGTCTTAACTTTAATTTCTTTTTTTCAGACCATACCACTTTAAAATTTGTTTTTATGTTTAGCAGTTTTTGGCTTATATTTCCAATTTCTCCTCCTGCTCAACTTACAAATTTAGCAACTGCTATATGGCTGAAAATCACAGTGTTGCATTCCCTTCCTTGTGTTTCTCTCTTTCTAGGATTTGGTCCCAAATTCTGGCCACATAAGGAATTCCAAATACCACTTTTTTTCTTTTTGATATTTTCAAAAGCTTCACTATCTTTTCCATGCACTAGTCATAGCCATCTGTTGCGTTTCTCAGTTTCTTGCCCTACACCAGCGACCTTCAAAACACTGGTGGAAAAAGCAGCTTACAGAATGTCAGTTCCCTTCTTCTGTTCTCTTTCCTGCTGGATTTTGGATGCTTAAGTCTTGGCTGCTTCATCAGCTCTCCACTGACTTCAAATAGATGTTATCTGTGTTTTACCTACATTTTACAACTGTTCTCAGCAAAAACTTTTGTCATCCACAATCTACTCTATCATAGTTGGCCATAGAAGTACACGATTATTTTAATTGCCTACATAATTGAACATTGCATGAATTATGATAGGTACAAAGTCATTCAGCTTCTTATTGTTGTAATTTCCAGTTAGGTGAAATGGATTTTTACATATATGTAGCAACTATTATTTCTATATTTTATTTGTTGATATTCTTTACCTAGTTTTCTAAAAGTAATTTTTTCCTTTTTTAATTATAAGAGCTATTTTTAAATTAAGGATATTAATATTCTAATTTTTATATACATTAAAATTATTTTCCTAGTTTATTTTTCAATCCAATTGTGGTATTTTTAATATATATTCATTAAAAATGTATGTGGCCTCTATTTTTCTTCTTTCATATGGTTTTACTGTATATCATTCTTAGGCAGATTATCTCTGTCACCAAAGTTATGATATTCATCTATACTTAATGAATAATATTGTTTCATATTTTATATTCAAATTTTTGGTTCACTTGGAATTATTTTTATGGATTGATGTAGGAATACATAACTCATTTTTTCTATTTTACTATAGAAATAGCTAGCCAGAAATAGCTATAGAAATAGCTAACCACTTAATAAATTATGTATTCTTTCACATTTATTTTTAATATCAACATTTTATTATGTTAACATATATTAATAATTATAAATGGATTTTAAGACTTGCTATATTATTTTATTTATCTCTATAATCTTGTTTTATGTGTCTTTTAATATATACTTTGATATATGAATGGATGTTATCTTCCTTCTTATTTTTTTCTCAGAATATTTCTGGACATAGTTGCTTATCTCCCTAAATTAGTTTTATTTACATTTCATATTTAAAAATAATTATTTAAGAATGTTATTGAGATTGTATTGCATTGCATTCAAATATTTATCCTTCCCATTTGGTAGAAATTACTACTTGGGGGAATGTACTTTAATCAGTTATTTTGTACATTAATCCATTATCCTCTGGATTTCAAAAATCCATTTCATGACCCTTTTTAGCATCAACCCACTGTGAATTATGAATCCAGTTTCAGAAATCATGCTGAAATAATCAACTGTCCAAGCATAACCAAATAAATCAAATTTCATTTTCATGTTATGGAATGTTGGATTAAAAATTAAGAAACTCTAAATAATATTGACAATAATAATTATAACAATAAAGAACATAGTCATAATGATAAAATAATGTTAAAAGCACAGGACCTACAATGAGACAGAGGCTACCCCTTATCACCATAGGACCATTATTGACATTCTGGTATTGTGAAAATTACTTGCATTTGATGTCTCAGTTAACTCACTTTTAAAATAGAGTTATTATTATTAAGTGAAATGATCAGGTTGCTATTCTTTTTATTATTATTATTATCAGTATTGTATTATTATTGTTTTTAGTTACTGGCACTGTACCAGAAATGCCAAGTAATTTATCTTCAGTCTTCATACTTCTATATAGGTGTCTTAGAAAACAAATTAGGTACCCTTCCCTCTTACTTTTCATGGTGGACATAGTTAGATGTTCATTTGCAGGATAGAAATATTGTACACAGGAACAAATACATCTGGATTTCAATCTAAACACATAAAACTTGGAGTGATTATAAATCTCCAGGAATATTATCTAATTTTCTGCATCTCCCTCTCTCATATTTTGCATCTCTGCATCTCATATTTTGATGAAAACTTAATCGTCATTTCTTAGTTCCAAATCTTCTCTCTACCATTTCCTTTGCCATCATCACAGTTAGATACTGAGGATAATTGGGAAGCAAGAGATTTAGTCTTTAAGGGGGAGAATAAGCACCAGGAACAGATGGAACATTTCAAAAAAAGGAGATTGTAATTTTATGGGCCTCTCTAAAGCCACATAAAGTAAAGGAGTTTGAGGAGAAAGGAAAATTATTTCCCAATGGCTTGTTTTTCTGAGTTTATTATAATTGCATAAGGACAAATCAAAAAGAAGCTATTTCACATCTTCTTTCCTTCAAATATGTATGTTATGTAACCAAATTTAAATGTACTTGTAGTTTTATTACTCAGAGATGTGTTGGCCTTTTTTCAAAGTTTTTAGGTGAAACTTTGGGTAAACTTCCATGAAAGAACCATGGAACTTAGACACTGCGGTTATAATGAGATGATCAGTTGTGTTCTTAAGTTGGTCTACCACAGAGTACTGCATAGACAGTGGTGTATTGTTGTGGTCACCACAACCACAGGGCAAGTCTTCATATTTATTGTTTTAGAAACTTGATTTTGCCAAGTATCTGGAATAATTTAGGTTCCCTAATCAGTATCATAATAGAGTGATATAGAAACCACAAAATCTATTTGAATATTTGTACAAAATTTGTATAAAAAAAATAGTGTCAAAGGGACCGAACACTATAGTCTACTGATCAATATACCCTCTCCCTAAAGGTTAACTTGTATAGATGTTATTTTGAGGTGAGTGTGGAGTGTTAATCAATGTACCATCCAACTGTCTTATCCTCTTACATCATTTTAACCAAGAAGTTATATCTACACAACAGATGTGGTATTGGAGTCTTCTCGTAGTTTATTCTTTGCTTTGGAATATGCTGGTAGTGAAAGTATTTGGGCTCTCTCTTTGGGGTCTCCAAGCAGATAATCACCCTTTTTCTAATACCATCTTTCTTCAGACAGAGAGAAAAACAAAAGAAATCAGGTTTTATTGTTACCCTCTATATCCAAATCTTTCTTCTAATAGCAACACAGTGAAAATAACATATTTATCTAGCCCCTTGGGCACTTCTTCAGTGATTATTACTTAAGTGTGAATCACTTCTACATTTAGCTGACCTCATTTTTTTATGTCCCGTTGTCTCCAAATTCATCGTAGAAAGTTACCTAATTCAAGTCTTGGATATATCTTATTGTCACTTTATAGTGTATCATATATAAGGATGGTTTCAATGAAATTCATGTCTATTTCAGGCAATAGATTTCATAAAATGTATCATCATAAAGGCACTGAGTAACACTCGTGAGTCATTGTGGGATCTCTCTACATATGCTCACTTTTGATATTTCTTTCTCCTAACTCTTACCCTCTTGTTTTTGTTTTCATTCATGGTTTGATTCTTCTTTTCCTCATTTATTTTCTCCCTTTTCCCTTCTATTTTTTTCTCCCTTTTCCCCCGTCTTTTTCTTGTCCTTCTTCTATTGGATGCCTGAAAGTAGTTTCCATAAAAATAGTAGTAGGATAGAGAAAGTAGTTCTAATAATTAACCCAGGCCCCTCGCAGAGCTTTGGGTCACACTGCATTTTATTCGGGTCCTGGGCAATCCTTCCACATGTTAAAGTTTGGAAAACACTGATCTGTGGAACAGCAGGTCTCAGTCCCAGTGTGCAATGGTGCCCTGGCCTCCCCGAAGAAGGAAATCTCAACTCAGGGTTCAGGCCTCAGGGTGCGAATGTTAGGGTTCCATTTAAGCACCTCAAAGGACTCACATTCTACCCAATTCTCAGTACAGTGAGTGTCCAACATCATCTGATATCAACAAGATTCACATTCCAGAGATGGGGTTAAAAGAAAAAAGGAAACTAGTAACTTCATATACACTTATGTGTGTGTGTATACATACACACCAACACGTGTACACACAAACATACACACATACAAGAACAAGAAATATTTCTGTGTATGTACATACAAAATATATATATACACACATATATGTATTTATGTATATATGTATATATATATATGTATATATAAAGTTAGGTAATTTAAAAAGGCAGTTGAACTGAAGGAACGATTTAAAAGTGCATATTAGTTTAGAGTTACTGGCTGGGTTTTTAATAACATCCACATGTTTAAATAGAGCAAACACTGAGTATTTTCTTAGCAAATAACTGCACATCCTTATATTGAAGATGGGCGGGAAATCCATGAGTCATTCAAGTAACAATAGATATCATCTGCATCTAAAACTCAAGGAGACACAGAGCAGATGAGATTTCTAAAGAAGTGGAGAGTTTCCTCTGAGAACAGGAATCAGGATGAGGGGTGAGCTGGGAAAGAGCTATGCTTCTTTCTTTATTTCTTATTATTTTTAAAAAATCTTTACTATGAACACAGAATTAACCTTAAGAAAAATAATAATCAGATTTCAAGATCAGTGAGGTCAACAATCATTCCACATGACAGGATGATTGACCATTTACTTTCCTGGAGTGTGCTGTAGAATATAGAGAAGTGTGAGCATAGACCCTGCCCAGTTGTCGCTCTCAAATGGGACACCTGTGTCACTATGGTGGTCCTCACACATGGTGTCTATTGCATAGTGATATTACCACTCGTAGCTGCATTACTGACACATTTATAGTGCATTTCCTTACAGTTCTGTTCCTTAACCAAGAGCCCTTTAAAAAGGATCATTCACATCCTCTTTTCCTTACCTCACATGTAGTAGGTGTTTAATCAACATTGCTCTAGTGTTAATTAGCAGATTATAATTCAAAGCATAGCTATGAACTTCACTGTGCATCCGAATTGCCTGAGGACCTTTTTAAAAATATAAGGGCCTTGTTTCTGAGAATTTGATTTAGGCGATACATAATGGATACCAAGAATGTGCATTGTTTCATAAGCTCAATGCGGGATTCAGCGGTGCAGCCTGTCAAAAGCCATCATAGTAGAGCATCTGGGTGTCCTAAGGGGACTGGCATATGCCATGGGATTCTGAGGAGAGGAAGAGTCATTTTGGGGTGAGTGAGTTTGCAGGACCCAGAGTTGGAAGTAGATGTCCCATACTATGTCCTTGTGAAATGTATCTTTGTGTTGATGGCTCTGGCCATTGCTGCCAGTGCACACTGCTATTTAAAGTGTGGGTTCTTAGGCTTAGGCTTAACCCCGAGGCTTTGCTCAAAATAACACAGCTCCATTTTTTAAAGGTTGTGTAACAGAATATTTTCTCATCATGCTTTATCCAGGTGGATTACAACAGGTTTTTCTCTAGCTTCAAGATTATTTTTGAGTTTTTCTTATAGCTTGAGAATCTTTTCCCTTGCAAATACCAAAGAAAAAGAACATGGGCTGCTTTTCAAAAATTAATGAGCATTGGTCCTGGCTATGAACATCTCTTATTAATGTTATAACCTCAGGCAAAAGCCATTAGTCACCCTGAGCCTGTGTCTTCATGTATTAAATGAAATGATTACTGACTATTTGTTTTATTGGATTGTTATGAGTATCTAATGAAGTCATGGATAGAAAAGCCTGGGCTAACTGTAAATTATTATAGATTTAAGAAATTTTTTACTGTAATTATGTTTCAGTGTTGTTTGTCTATTTTGTCATCATGCTATCATCTATTCTTCAAACTTGGTTGCCCAGATTTTGTTTATTGGGAGGATTGCTTCATGATTCACATGGAAATAGGAAGCTAGAGCTAATTCATCATTTAATGTAGATATTATTTATGAGAATAAAACATGAATGTGAGTGATCAAAGTAAACATTGAAAGGGTAGAATGACAATTTATCTCAATGAATTTAAACATCTTACAAATTGGACTGGATACTATCTTCATTAAAAAAAGAAAAAGAATGATTGAATGCAGATGCTGGTGATAAGTACAATTTTCCATTCTGATTCATTTTAACAAAATTATAGCACATAATCTGTGGAATAAAAAAAATAATGACATAGGAGATTCATACCCCTAGACATAATATACTGTTTCAGAATATTAGAAAGCCAGGAGGATGTAATCTGGTGGGTCCGGGGAAGATTGCTAGGGATAGTACTTTTATATTTATATTCTTCTAGCCTTTGTGTACATTTCAAATTAAATGTAAAGATTCTGTTCACTGTCATGAACAGTTATAAAGCTCCTTAAACATGTAACAAAGATTATTTTATTTCTCTTCAGGCTAATAGAAAAAATCAGGGAAAATAATTTAAAGTCAAATGGAGGCATTTGTTTAAATTTCCAACTTAAACATTTATGTCAGTTACAACGTACTAATTTCAAATTCTCATCAAAAAGCCAGAAAACTCAAATTGCAAAGCTTTGAAGTCAAATGAAAGCAAGCATTAATCTACTACTGCCAGATATGATGACCTATTTTTTAATGGTCATTTTTCATAACAATCTTAAAAATTGCATTTTCTATCACAGTCAACTTTAGAGGAGTCATTTTTTAGGAATAATTTTATTCTGGCATTCAAGAGAAACTCTTGTCTCCATCGTAAATATTTCATCCAGAGGGCTGAAGGATAATATCACCATTTTTAAAGCGAAAGTGGGACCATGCTATTTTGATATCACCTATTGATAGACACTATACTCCTCTCTCCCCTGTAATGTTTTCCCTGGCTGCAGAGAAAAGCAGAAAGTAATTTTATTATTCTTCAAAATTGCTATCCTTAGTCCTTTGATAAATGTCAAAAGTAGATTATATTTATGGAAAGGCATTGTGGAAAGTATGAGAGAAAGAAAAAGCATTACTCAAGGTTGTAGATGTCATCATTGAATGTAAGTCACTTATCTATTCTTGACTTCTTGAAAATGATGCCTCATACTCCATTTCAGGCTACAGAGAGTCTGGCCCTCTGGCCTACACAAAAAGCCATTCCTTGGATCACACATGTTTCTCTTAGGATTGTCAGATAAAATTCAGGGTGCCCAGTTAAACTGGAATTTCAGGTAAATAACAAGTGATTTTTAGTATCGGTATGGCCTGATTCTTACTAGTTAGCTCAGCATCTAATTCTTAAGAAATTAGAATCCTTTTATGAGGTAGAATGACAACTGGTGGCAGAGATGTCAAAACTCACTCCAGGCTTTTGCTCAGTTCTAGTGGGTAAGATCTGTAATGGGTCTTGGCAGCCACTCTGGGACAATTAGTCCAGGCTATGTTGAAATAATTTTATTTACAGGAAGGTTGTAAAGATCATACAAAGACTTTTACAGACCCTTCCTCCAGGTCTCCCTATAACTATGGTACATTACTATTATTGATACATTAATTTCAATTAAACTTCACATTATTTGGATTTCACCATTTTTTTCACTAATGTCCTATTTTTTTGCACTGGGATCCAATGAGCAATCTTGGGTTCATTGTGCCAGGAAAAGAAAAAAAGACTTTGGGCCATCGAGGTTCCTCCATACAGAGGGGTGAAATACAGCTGGATTCCTATTTTGATTTACAAATACTTCTCAATAAGTGAGGAAGGTTTGTTGATCCCAAGGAATCTCAAACTTAGCTGCATCATAAAATCACTTAGGCAGATTTAAAGAATACTGATGTTTGAGTTCCACCCCAAGCAAGTTGACTTAATTGACCAGGTACAAGCAACCTCGGCATTCAGATTTATACAGGTTTGCGAGAGAATCATCAGTGGCCACTATTAAAAACATCTCCATGTTTTATTTTATGCTGAATAAATTGACCTCTTATATCGCAGATGCTTGAGAAAGGTGAAAAATTTATTTAAGCCCAGCTACTGCCATCATGAGTCAATAGACTCAGTCTAAATATCCTTTTGGCAGTTCTGAAATAGGTAGACTTTATATAACAGACATTATTTTATCTTAACACATATTTGCCTTAGATTTGCCTTCATTCAACTGGAAACAACAGCTGCATTTCATGTTAGTGTTTTCATTTGGTACGATTGCAAACAGCAGGTCAAAAGACAACATCTCTTATCATGATGAGTGCAGGTGGCCGACGTCACTGTGTCATTTCACACTTCATTTAAACCTTGCTATAGTGATTTCACAAGTGCCAGTGCAGTTGGAGAAACGACATATAACCAAATAAAAAAAAAATCAGTACCAACTAAGATTCAAAGTTCTTTTTCCTTGATTGAAAGCAAGACCCTATCAGAAATTGTGTCTTTCAGAGGTTAAGGTCATGTGATCTCTTATTCTTAGAGAAATGTGAAGAATAAATTAATTAGGATGAAAGCAAACCGGCCCAAAATCTGAACTATTTGCCTCTTTAAGTCCTGAAAAATCAGAATTAAATGAACTTATAAATCCATTCTCCATTACCTTTTTTTATATTGTGAGCTTTTTTCTGCAGCTTGCTCTAGAGTAGAGTGTATTAGCTTTCTATTGCTGCTGTAACGAATTATCACAAATTACTACAAATTTAGTGCCTGACAATAACACATATTTATTATCTCACAGTTCTGGAGGTCAGAAGTCTGAATGGGTCACGCTGGGCTTAAATGGAGATATTGGTAGGGTTGCAGTCTCTCTAGACACTGTAGGACAGAATCTGTTCCCCTGGCTTTTCTAGGCTCTGTAGACCTCCCGAATTCTTAGGGTCTTGGCTCCCCCTTCACCTTCAAAGGCAGTGATGGCTGGTCAAGGTCCATCTCAGGCCACTTCACTCGGGTACTGGCTCTCTTGCCTCCCTTTTTGTTTTTAAAGATCCTTGTAATTATATTGCCCTCACCTGGACAGTTCAGGCTAATTTCAACCCAAAATTCTCAGTTTAATCACACCTGAAAAATCTTTTTTGGCCAGGTAAGATAACATATTTACAGGTTCTAGGAATTCAAACATGGATATCTTTGGGAGCTATTTTTCTGCCTATCACACAGAATGAACAAACATTTTGATATTTATCTACACATTTGCTGATTTTTTTTATTCCACCAACTCTCAAGAAGCTGCGATGTGTTAGGGCCCTACTATATGTCCACACTTTTTTTTATTAATCAGTATTGTAGATTTATTGCCTGTGTGCTAGCTGCTGTCAGGCAGCTCCAGGTGGAAATTTTTGCTTTTTGTGTTTTACCGGTAGCTAAAGTCAAGTTAACACCCTGTACACCAGGACACCCAGCAAGCAGCAGTTTCTCATCCTCATCACTCCCCCCACATGCTTTCAGTCATGGTTATGATCATACTTCTTTCTCCTTTATTTATTCACTTGCTGAACTTTTAATTTTAAGGCTCAACTCAGTATTCAACCTTTCTGAAAAAATTTTGCAAAAATAAACTCCCTTCTTCTTTTTGCTCCTCAATCCTTCACAAATTGCCACGCTTATCTTTTTGTATATTTGCCTTCCCCTTCAGCTGTGAATCCTGGCAGAGGTGATTTTCTGACCTACTCATTTTTGTCTTTGGTATTTTTACGTGCTGAACAAATATTGGTTTAATCGATCAAAGAATAAATTACAAGTTCAACCTAAAATTACCCAAAGTGTCTCAAAAATAAATGTTAATGCTAGTGTCAATCTCACTTTTCAGTTCTTGTCTCTAGGACACTTTGTTTTCAAACTATAGGTTATAGTATATGCCCTCTATGTTGAAGTTTGAAGTCCAAATGAATACAATTGAAATACGAATTATAGACTCAAGAAATAAATTGTGTTTGGTTAACAATATTATTATGAGCACACTAGTGTTCAATAAATGTGTAAGAATGAAGAAATGCATTTCTACTAGAGAGGTTTCTTAGATACAATATGCTTTGGGTTGTTTTTTTTTTATTTCTTAATTTGTGTGTATGTGTATGAGCCAAAATATAATGAAATCATAAATAATTGAAAGTTTCAAAGCAGAAATGTTTCCAAGACATTTTGTGTGATCTGCCAGGAACATACCCTCACATGTTCACACTGTCATTTGTTGACCATTGACTGAATGAGGCCACCTATTGCTGTGGATGGCAAACCACTGAGATAGCAGTGGAGCCTCAGTAAAGAAATCCTTGCTTAGTGACGGTTGTTGCTTCACTGGCCAGACTATCTACCAGAATCTTAAGTAGACAAGCATGTGTTTTAGAAATTTATTAATAATGCTCAAGAAGACATTCTCTTACAGGTTTAATAAAGACAGCGTAGTTTATTTGTTTGTGTTGTCTCTTTTAGAATGAGTGGGCCCATGCTTACACAGTTTTTGTTTAGCATTGTTTTCTGTTTCAATCTAATCAGAAATATTTATAATATTAGTATGAAAGCACTAGATAATTTAGATTATGTTATTTAGGATAAAATAACTTTCTATAATTTAAAGAATATTAACTTGCATATCTCATTTATGCTTGTGGGCTATCTTCTTTGAATTATCCTAATTATCATTTTTTATGCCTATAAAACTATTTTTAGAACAAAACTTCACTCTTTCAAGTGAGTGATTACAAAAATGACACAGGGAGGAAATGTTTCTCTTGGTAGGACCTTAGAAAATAAGGTAGTGTTCTGAGGACATTATTCTTATTCTACATTTTCACTTTTGGACCCTCTGCTTTGCCGTTATTGCCTTTTATACCAGTAGACAACATAGAACATATCTCAAAGGTCCGAATTATTTCTCAGTTTTGTTGCCAAACTCCATTCCTACACAGTGGAAGCTAGTGGAAGAAGATGGGAATTTTGGAAAAGTGCCTTACTCGTCCCAAATTTTTCTTCTATTTGATTCACAAGCTGGTTTCTATTTTTTTATGATGCGGTTATTCTAAACTCAGTGAAAATCTAGGCTTTCACAGCTCTCACCAAATTTAAATTTGTAGGTCTCACAAAGAATTTTTACGTATATGTGAGCTCTTTTTTTTAGTTATTTAATAGAAAGGTTCATAATAGCTGTACAGCCAGTTAACAGTAATAAAATTCTTTATATATAAAATAATATTCATAATCAAGAGGACTTAGATAGAAACACATTGTAAATTTTACCATGGTTCCTGGTACTCAAAGCATACAAAGTAAATGAAGTTCTCACCAAGTTTTATACATTATTTTTGTACACATGAAAGGGGACCAAAATGAATCAGGGTATTTTTATGTGGATGGAAAAGGATGGCATAGAGAGCTGTCTTTTATTTTTCAGATAGGAAATTTTCAAGGCAGAGGAAGCACACTTGCTGAAAGTATTGACTTGTTAGAGAATTCTTCCAACAGTTTCCCCAAGGAAATAAAAACTTCATCTCTTGCCAACAACAAATGCAGTTAAATCTTCAGTATTTACACAGTTGGAAAACTCTGGGAGGCTCAACAATGCCTCTGGTGTTGGCTGAAGGCTTTTAAATTAGAAGAAGTCCTTGATGTACCTACCCCCAGTTGTTTATTTAAAGCTGCCTACAAACTAGCAGAAGACTGACAACGATGGATGTTCCACTGAGTGTCAACCAGATTAAATCACATGACAGTAAATAACATGGCAATGACAATCTAATGACAGAAAACATAATCAGTGTTGTAAGCATTTATAGTGCAAGGATTTAGAGATTCAGTAATGGTATCCTAACGTGTGTCCAACTAACCCTTCTGCTGACAGAAGAGATAGATAGACTTTAAATAAAAATCAAAACCAACATTTGAAGGTACTGGTGAGTGTTCAAGGGAAGGCAGAACCCAGATAGGTTGCAAACCTTGAAAGAAGAGAAAGCCGGGGGGTGAGATCCACATTTAAGTGGTCTTTTCCCCTAAGGGCACTACCTGTCTATCAGGGAGTAAGAGGAATAGAACTCAGCACAAAACGAAAGCCTCAGTGGGCTGGAAAGTTAGAGAGCAGAGTTCAGGGGCTGTGAGAGGAGGAAGAAAGGGAGAAATCCTGGAAATGTCTGGTGTTTCTTTTTCTAGCCTTGATTAGCTTCTTCACATGCATATGCAGTACAGAACTCAGACTCCCAGGCCTCTTCTGCAGATCTCCTAGGCTTTCCCTCAGTGCAGCTCTCAAAATGAATACCTGGATCACTGATTTTTCAGCCTTATTCTATTCTAATTATGCACCTAAGGCATTTTCCTTTTAGCATTGTTTAGTTGCACCTTACACATTTTTTTTATAATTATTTACATTAAGTGTTTTCTAACTTCCATTTAGTTGCTTCTTGCAATCCAGAGTTGTCTAGATGTGTATTTCTTAGTGTCCAAACATTTGGTTTTTAAAATACCTTTCTGTTATTGATTTTTTACTTTCTCTGTGGTATGAAAACATCTTGTGAAGTATTAGAATTCTTTTGGATTTATGAAGATTTGTTTTATTAGGCTTCCTATGGAAGATTTTGGTTAATGTTTTTTGTGCACTTAAAAATAATGTCTGTTCTACCCTGTACAATTTCAATTTTGTCAAGTTTATGTGTGGAGATGTTCAAATTTTAAATACCATTTCTTGTTTTTTCCTCTTTTACTTGAGCTCAGAGTTTTCAGGAGAGGTGTGGTAAAATCTCCCAGTATAATTATAAAATTGTCTCTTTCTTCTTTTAGTTCTGTTATATTATCTATATTTTTATATTTGCAAATTTTAACATCTTTTGTTTTTTTTTTAATCAGGTTCATAATGATTAAGACTTGAGTACTATAAGGAGTGAGAGTTAATTATTGGTTTCAACTTTATGGAATTATTGGTGACATTAACAAAATTTGTTTTGTTGAAATGGTAAGAACTAAAGGCTAACTGGAATGTAATCAAGAGAGAATGAAGAGAGACAAGTGAAAAGAGAAGGTATAAATACCTTTATTCAAATATTTGTTCTTTAAATAGGAATATGATGGTGACTGGAGAAGAAAGGTGAGATCAAGGGAGATTTCATGTGTGTATTTAAAGAAGAAGTTCTTACAGCATGTTTTTGTGCAGATGAGAATATCACACAGAGAGAAATTTTACAATAAAGCAGAAGCAGATCCTTGAGAGTCTGGAACTCAGGTTCCGATGGTGAACAGTTCGGTGTAATACAAGAGAAAGAAAAGAAAATGGACACACATGTAAGTAGATCAGTCAATTTTGTGGTAGAAATGTGTGGAAATTTTCTCTTTTTTTCTTCTGTGAAATAAGAAGGGTCATCGTCTAAAAATGATGAGAGGAAGGTATATCATAGATTGAGAATAGAAGAGAATGTGTGGAGTCATTTTAAGAGATAGTGGGAGAACAAGCAGCTAGGAAAACAGTAGGATGGGAAGGCCTCAGGGAGTGAGGGCCTCCTTGGGGATGGTGCTTACAAAATAAAAGGAGGATCAGCTTTGTGTCCCTCAACTTAGAAAAGCTGAACATCAGAGGGGGTTTATTATCAACCTTTGGGCATAGCACAAGATTTTTTTCTCTTTTCTAGATGCAAGTTCTTCTCCTTGTCTGGAAGCGTATCACTGGGGTCATTCACAGCACGCCTCGGTTTAGTGACATTTGCCGGACCATAGTTTTGTGACTACTGTAAATTTCCTGCAGATTTTAGTACCCAATTAACTCTCAATCCTAGTTTGGAGTGTGGCAAGGTCTTGAATTTTTTTTGTTATAGTCGGAAAGGACTATATTTGTTAGAAAGGACTGAGCAGGTGATCTTAACAGGTGCTTTTTTTCAACCAGGAAGAGGTGAGAAGACTTATTTGTTATCTGCCTGATGACACATTGCTACTTTGTGAAAACATGTCACATTACCTTGCAGAATTTTCACATATATCCACCATTATTTTTTCTATTTTTTACCTTCTTGCATCCTTTTCTCTAAATCTTTAAATACCAACCTAACTGTGACTCTCCCATAGCTACTGCCCATAGACTCAGTTGGAACTTCTTGGCATTTCAGGGTCACCTAAAAGTCAACTCCCCTTCATGATGAGATAGCTCTATTTTTGTGCTGACTTAAAGTGTCTGAAAAACTAATTTATGTGATAGATTAAAGTGACAGAAAAAACACCCCAGGCACAGTCATTTCACAATGCGCAACAGATTTTCAAAATAAAACAGCTTTTATTTCAACATAGTACCCTCCAGAGAATCGGATATACTGTTTGGTTATTAAGTCTTTCACACATCATTAATTCCTAGGCAAGAAGGTGATAAATCTCCCCACGAAACTAGTTCAACACACATCTGAAAAAAATAGAGCTGAGATACTTTCTGACTTGATCCCAGACTTCAGGCACAGTTAAAAATAAATACTGAGTCTATGTACAAATTATGGTCAGTCAGGAAATTGAAATCCATGTAAAGATTCTGAAGGATATAAGCTAAAACATCACCTCACTGCATGCTCCCCCACCTCCATATCACCAAGTCCATGAAGGTAAATGTGAGGCCTTACTTTCAGCATCCCACAGAGACAAACTTTTGCCTGAATTTCATAAATTTGATGGTCATCATTATAGGCAAGCATGATTGCTGCTTAAAGCCCTTATAAATACCTGTTTTTGTATAGGGAAATGTGTGCATAATTTTCATTTTGGACCAAAACAGAGACATCCTTGTGGCAGGATGTATTCTGGACATGTTCCAACTCATGGGACATCAGAGCACTGACCACTTCTGGCACATAGCTTGGCACAATTCAACATCCCAAAGCCTTCCAAAGAAGAAACATTCATTAGTTATGATGCCTGGGATAGAAGATATGAGACCAAAGCAGGGCAGGAAGCCTGTTGATTTTGTAGATTTCTTCATTTCTTTAGATAAAATTTTAAAGGGGTTAATAGCATCAGGAAAACTATTAGTGCTGACCTAAGCAACAAATCCCTTCAAAAGGTAATCTTGGAAATGCTGTGTTTTTAAGGGGCAATATAAACTAGTCAGAAAAACAGAAAAAAAATTATACTATTGGAACCCAGTTGTAGATTATTTCTCCCCTGTGGTATTTTACAAATGAAAACCAAATTCAATATACAAATGATTAAAAAACAAACTTAAAGATCAACATGAAAATTTTTCTATTTATGTTCAAGTAATCACTACCTAAATGGAAATAAAATGCTAATGATGATGTAAGAAGATGCATTTTTCATTTTCTTCCAGTTGATTTCTAACATAACGGTTGCTCACTAAACTATAATCAAGAAATGTGTCCTGTAGCTCAAATTACTAGACTCAGCCTTAATGAGAGAGAGGAGAAGATAAATGAAAAATTCAATTGTGGAAAGTTGATAAAAGCAATATGGATTCACAAAAAAGTTATTCCTGAGTTTGTTCTCACATCATCAAATACAGTATTTTCCACTTTAATTCTGCAAATGTCTTCAGTACCAGCTGTGTTATATCAGCTGTGGACACCAACACAATTATTGATGATAATAATAAAATAAAATTACTCTAGCAGGAAAAGTACAAACCAAGTAGATTAACAGAAATGAACCTATTTATCTATATAGTTCTTATTGTGATGCATACTAGGCTGCAAAATGAGTAACTTAGTGGATTTAGTATTGTGTGATATGAGAGAAACCATCAGGAGAATGATTTAAAGAAAGCCTTCAAGTAGACTTCTAGATACTGCGACATGAACAGCTTGGAGAGTTTCCAGAGATATTTCATTATATTAACGTGAGTGTAATTGAAGCATTGTTGTTCAATATTCAGTTCCATCTGGGAAATAGAAGAAAGAAACATCCCTAATGGTGCGTGTCTTAGCAATTTGTTTCTGTGAAAATCTGCTGCACTCTATCGTAATTGTGCTGAGCTGAGATGCTGTTAACACGTATAAAATCTAAATCAGCTATTGACCAGCCCTGGTGTCTAAACACTGGACCAGCCACACATACTTTTTATACAATTTGTTCATTTATTTATTCATCAACAATTTGGCAAACATTGATTGATAACCTTTTCTGTAATATCAATAACTGTAGGCACTCAAGGAAACCATGAGTCACTTGAAAATAAAATCAATTTATAAGCATGACTTAATAACTGAAGATATCAACAAACATCTGCTCTTTAGTCAACATTCTTTTTCTTTATATATTTTTTTATTAGTTCTCACGTCTGTTTAATAATATACATATGTACTGGTCTATTCACATTTAATCTTCATTAAATGTTTAGACTCAAACTCAATGTCTCCCTTTATCAATCTATTTGGTTCCATTTTTCACTTTATTGAGGTGTGAAAGCAGAAATATATTTTTAAAGCTTAAAGTTCAAACTGAAACACTTCCTGAAACCATAATAAAAATACAATAAAATGATAAAAGAAACTATATGTGCTTTTTGCCCCATCTCTCAGCCCTCAGCTTTTTTTTTTTCTTTTTAAACATAATACCTTTATTGTTGGACTAATTCTCTCTAGACTCCAGGCATTTCTGGCTAGTCTTATATTGTTTTGTTATTTTGCTTTGAAGCATCATTTTTCTGAATTTAAGTGTAATACTTATTTTTTGTAGAAACTTTGGAGAATTCAGAAAAGATTTTTTAAAAAGCTGATGATAGTCCTTCTAGCCTTTAAGCACAATTTAGAAAATTCTCATTTTTCTGAGATAATTGGTGCTGAAAAAATGACACAAACAAAATCCAATTAAAATGGGAAACTGATGTATCATTGTACTGAGGCCGCCAGATTTAGCAAGTATTAATACAGGACACCCAGCTAAATTTCAACATCAGATGAACAATAGTAATATTTTTAGTATTGGTATGTCCCATGTAAACATTGCAAAAGACATATATATGGAACATACTGATACTGAAATTTTTATTGCTTATGTAACAATCAAATTTAATTGAGTGTATTATCTTTAATTTGCCAATTTTATATAAGGAAAAAGGCTGATTGTGACTTGGTTTGAAAACTATATACAAGTTTTATCTTGTATTTAACCAAAAATTATAGTCATAATAATGCATAAATTTTTCAAATGCATCATGTATTACATTTTTTCCTTTAGGGTTATTTTTACTTCAAAATTATATATTATAATAACAAGATGTCTTTTACTTTACATTTTACTCCCCGAAATAAAACAGCATATGAGTAGGTGTAACTAATATGTAAATACTCTTTACCTTTTGATATTTAAATTGGTTTGCTTTTAAGCACTGAAACTGTATTGCCCATGTCCGTTTTCTTTTCATCAGTTCTGCTAAATCCTCCATTATTCATGACTTTGGTGCTGATCTAAACAGACTTCACTATCATTTGCGTTGATGAATAAAATCCTGAGTCATTTAAAAGTTTTCAGTTTTACTTTTCGATTGACTTGCTTTGTTCTTGCCATTTTGGGAACACCCTATACAAAGCAAGAGGCTGGTAAACAAAAGTATTAATTCTGTGAACAGAAAGAACAATATTTTTAATCAAGGAGGAATTTTCAGAAGGCACTAGCTCTTTAAAAGAAAAAGTCATTGATAACTTTTTTTCTTAACATAATGATGACTTTTTCTTCCTTCAAACATTCCCATTCATGGTTTTAAATTTTCACAATAATGAAAAATAACCTTACAAAAAATATCCCTTCATACTGCCATTGTTAAGTCTCCTGAAGAAACTTCCAGAATTTTTGTAAGCATATAAAAAATATGTGTGTTTTATTCATGTATAGCTGTATAACATTTGGCCAATATACGGTGTAGGGTGGATTTCTGAGGGTGTATATGTATTTACGTATGTGTATTTGTATGTATGTGAATGTTTGCTTCTGTTTAAATGTATATATCATAAATTATAGCCTCCTATATACACAGTTCTATATTTTATTTTCTTTACTAAGTGAATTATCATTGAGGTTCTTTCCTATTTTAACTGCTTGATATTATAAGAATAAATACTATTGTTTATTTAAATCATCTTTTACTGGTGTATATTTAAGCATTTAAAACATGTTGCCTATTTATGAATAATAATATAGTTTATACTGTTGTACTTTGCAGACATGTGGAAATGTATTTACATAATTTCCTAGAAATGAAATTATTAGTCTATAAATTAGGAATTGCATTCAGCTGTGGATAATAGCAGACATAATATGGCTTAAATTTAAGCTTTGTCCTTTGGTTAGATAGCTTTGTGAATTTTAAGTCTTTTACAGTTACAAGTTTAATTATCAGGCTGTTAACTATTACTAAGAAATGTTATGATTTTGAATATAATTTAGAATTTTGAGGAAGTTAACATCTTTACATTATTTGCTCTTCCAAACCAAAAGCAAAGCATACTGTCCATTTATTTAGTTCTTTAATAATTTCAGCAGTTTTTTGTAGTTTTTGGTTTAGTAATCTTTTTTCATTACATTTATTCCCAACTTTTTTAATTTTTGTGCTATTATTAAAATATTATGTATATAATTTCATTTTTTGTTTTTCGTATTTAGAAATACAACTGATTTTTGTATATTCATCTTGTGCCAAGAAACTTGCTGAAATTTTTTTATTAAACTATTTTTTTAGATCCCCTTTGAATATTTTCTACATACATACTAATTGAGAATAGACTGTTTTTTTCTCAATATTTATACCTTATTTTTCTAGCATTTTTGTATAGACTTCCAGTATAATATTGATACAATTGAGAGAGGACATATTCTTGGCTTATTTCTGATCATAGGGAGAAGAAATTCAATTTTTTCTTATTAATTATGATGATAGCTGTTGGTTCTTTTAGATGTCTATATCAAATGGAATTTTCCTTAAATTCCTAGTTCACTGATAAATTTTGTTTGTGTGTGAATGTGTGTTGGATTTTGTCAAGTCATTTTTCTCCATTTTTTGATATGATAACTAATTTTTTCTTCTTTTTCTTCTCCCACAGGAGTGAATTACTTTGATTTTTATATGTTAAACTCAACTTGCCTTCTAAGAATCAACTGTGTGTGTGTGTGTGTGTGTGTGTGTGCATGTACTAATGCAACTTCAAGGAGTTTGCTTTGTTGTTGGATCTAATTTATTAATTGTTGAAAATTTTCTAGTCTATGTGTGAAAGAAATTGAACTATAACTTTTTTCAGAATGTCCTTGCTCAGTTTTGACATTAGAGTTATGCTGCTTTCTAAAAACAGAAAATAATGATTGTTTTTCCTCTACTTAAGGCTATGGCTTGGTCCTCAGAGTAAATGTTGAATAGCAAAGGTAAAGGCAGGAATCCTTACCCTTGTCCTTATCATGAGTTACACATCATCTTTCTTCCATGCATGTCTGTATCCAAATTTTCTCTTCTTAAAGGACATCAGTTATATTAGGGCCCATTTTCTTGATCTCTTTTTAACTTAATTACCTATTTAAAAATCTTACCTCCAACTTCAGTCAAATTTTGAAGCACTGAGCATTTGGATTTCAACATATAAATTTCAGTGGGAACACAATTCAGCCCATAATACCACTACTTAATACTATTTTCTTAAAGACTTTTATTTTCCTATTTATGAGGAATATGGTACACAATTGTTTATTCCTTTATGTTTTCTTTCTTTCTTTTTTTAGTGTCAGTTAAGTTAATAGAAATATGCTGATCTCATGTGAATTGGGCAATATTCACTTCTATTTTTGTAAAAGGATTTTATAAGACTTGGGCTTTTGACTTTGAAATTTGATAAAATTCTACTAAGACTTGGAGTATCATATTTGGGAAGGTTTCTAACTGAAAAAAAAATTATTTGAAAATATTTATAGGACTATTCAAATGACTTCTTTGGGAGTGAGCTTTAGCAGTTTGTATCTTTCAAATAATTTGTCCTTTTCATTCAAATTGTTGAATTTATTCATATTATTTTTATTATTTATTCAGTATTTGCACAACCTGCAGAAATATCACCTCTCTCATTCTTGATGTTAGTAATTGTGTCTTCCTTTTTTAGTCTTCATCAAAGAAGTTAGAGGTTTATCAATTTTAATAATATTTTCAAAGCACCAAATTTGGTTTCATTGATTTCTTCTGTGAATTTTCTGTTTTGTCAATTTCCACCGATATTTATTTTTCTCTTTCTTTTGCTGAAATTGTGTTTAATTTGCTCTTCCTTTGATCTTTTCTTATGATGACTGTTGAGGCAATAGACTTAAGACTTTTCTTCTTTGTTAATAATAGTGTTGACTGATACAAAGTTTCCCCTAATACTACTATCGTGGCTAGTGGCATCCCATAAATTTTGATATGCTGTGTTTTTATTTTCACTTAACTCAAGATACTTCCTAATCCCTCTTCTTAGTTTCTTCTTAGCCTATGTGTTATTTAGAAAAATAATATTTGTTTGCCCAATTCTGAGAGATTGTACTGATTGTTCTATGATTGCTTTCTAATTTAATTCCATCATGGTAAGGAAACATGCTTATATTTCTTGTATTCTTTTATATCTATTGAGACTTTTATGGCTCACAATGTGTTCTACTTTGGTGAATGTTTCATATGCATTTGAAAAAAATATAAATTTGCTGATTCTGGTGAGAGTATTCTGTAAATGGCAATCAGATCAGGTTAGCTGGTAGTGTTCAAATATTTTATATCTTTACTTATTTTTTGTATATTTTTTATCAAGTATTGAGAGATATCTTTGACTATAACTGTAGATTTGTCTATTTCTCCTTGAAGTTCTAACAGTTTTTGCTTCATATATTTTGAAGTTCTGTTGCCATTTAAATGTTTAAGATTATTATGATTTTTCTAATGAACTGAACCATTTAACATTATAAAATGAGCTGTTTAATTCCTCATAATGTTTTTTGCTGTGATAACTATTGGATTTGTTATTTACAGTCACTCTTTCTAGACAAAACACTAGCTGACATGCTAACCGACAAAGTTAACTGTGTCTGCTAAAAGCACACTTACCAACACTGAGGATTATCATTTTATCAAATACCCACTCATTTGATGGTGAAAATGATATCTGATTGTCTTAATCAGTATTATTTAATTATTCATAAATTTTAACATCACTTTGGAGTTGGGTTTAGGTATTTGTATTATTTTTTACTTGTTACTTTTGTATTTACATTTGCCTCTTTTTCTATGGGAGTTTTAATATTTTTCCAATTGGTTTGCTTAATTTTTAACCTTCTATTTATAACAGTTGTGGCAAATCTATTTTCAATATTGCACTACGCCTATTTATTTCTACAGACCTAAGGTTTTATTATATCTAGATAAATTCATGATTTTCTCTGTGATGTATTTCAAGCCAATCTGCCTTCCCCATAAAAAATCATTTAAAGGTGTAGTGATCTGTATTGTCTAAATTTTTTCCAGACATAATTATTACACTATCTGTGCTTTGAGTTTCATTAAGAAAATATGCTTCTAGTAGCAATACAATTTATGTTATTAGTAGATAATAGTGTTTGAAAGTACAGTGAGTAAACCTAGTAACATAAAATGTCACTATTAAGCAAACCATAAATTTAAAAAATCTTAAATATGACACTATCTTGTGTTGCACAGAGCAAAGAAGATACTAGTTATTCAATATTACTTATTGACCTGAATTGAATTTTTCTGTATTGGAAAATTTAGCAGCTCAATTAAGGTTTAGTCTTTCCACATTGCTCATTGCTGTCTTTCATCTGTATAGCATCAAATAAGATTGATAAATGAGAAAACAGCCAATTGCTTGTTTTTTTTTTTCATTCATGAGTCAACATCTTGCCTGAGTTCCCTAAATTAAGCCCCCAAATTAAGCAGGAGCTGCCGAATCAGAAATAGGGGAAACTAAGATGTGTAGAGCTACCATGAAAATCTATTTCTTTACATAAGTTTTTCATTTAAACTTCCCCTTAACATTTTGAATTATGTATCAATTAATTTTAATTAATTAAATACTTATTATGTGTAGCCAGATAGCTAAGAGTATTACCTGGACTATATCATTAAATATTCACAATGACATTTGAAGATAGATAATATGTACTGTCTTCATAATACAGATGGAAATTATAAGGTATGTTATCATAGAAAATTATAGACGAAAATAGTAATATATAAATATAACGTTACATAACATTATCAGTTACAATTACATTGATCCTTAAAAATGCTTTGCAAAGAGGAGAGTAGTTAGCACGAAGACTTGAATATTTGGAGTATAAATACTGTGCTTAACTTTTCTTACATATCAAGACAAGAAGAAATATCTCACAAGAATAATTTTCAGAAATAAAATAAAAAGAAAGCTTGATAATATTTTGAATAGAGTGAAGGGCACATTTGGGATTTAGAAAACTAGCCATTTAACTGTGCAAGTACCATTACTTGAGCTCCACTTAATGTTAATAATATAACATAAAAAGCAACAGGAAAATAAAACCAGTGCTCAGTGGGGGCAGAGACACCTATATTCCAGTTAGCGCCATCATGAAGACATGTCTAAGAACAAATCTGGATAGTGCGAGGATAAGAACTTGCAAATAAGACCGCTAACTCAGCTTTAAGTTTGAAAACATCATAAACTTGATTATCTTCCACTAATCTGATCATTGATAAATGCAAATACTTTAAATCACTGTACTCTTTGGTAGTCTAAATACATGACCATTGTCACACTGGAGGAAATAAGTGGCTTGAGAGACTGTTGAGCTCCATCTCCTGGTGAAGTAGTGTTTGTAAATTATTTTGGACTGTTAGCAATATGGCAGCCTCCAGCTTCCAGTGCTCCAGTAAGTCTTTGCTAACATTATATAGCTTTGCCCCAACCAAGGTAATTCATAGGAAACCTGAGGTGTGCAGTAGGTAACTTATTTGCACAAAGAATGAGCAGGAGTGAGAATCAATTACTGATAGTGGAGTGATCTGACACTTCAACTCACCTTTTTGACCGCTAAGTTGTAGCACCTTTCATGGAATCCAAAAGCCAAGAGGACACTGCCAAGTGCAAGGTTCTAGGAACCTCTTGAAAGTCAGCAGGCAGTGACTTCAAGTCCCCAAGAAGCCCACAACTAATGAGGTTTCTTTAGAATAATAAAAAGTTAACTATCTCAGTCTGTTGATTTAATTTACCTAGTACATTCCTTTCTTTCTGAGTTTCCATATGTCTTCATATTTAAAGTATGTCTAATCTTCAAGACCTACCTTACAAACTAACTCCAGTTGGGAAAGACTTTTCAAACAATGCATGTTTTTTTCTTTCCTCAGTAAGCTTTCCAACTTTCATGTGGTTTCAACTTCGGAAATTGAAAACAGAAAATGAACAATTAAGGAATAAAAACCAACAACACTTTCACAAAAACAACTAGAATGTCACTCCTTTTTTCTAGTGGACCTTCATTAATAGAAAATTTCCTAAAAGATATCAGAAGTTGTTCCTCATAGTGTATCTATAAAAATTATTACAAGAGTTCTCATCAAAAATGAGTAATACCTGGTTAAAGCATTTACAAGAGATACTTACTTGAGGTAACAACTCAAGAGGGGATATGTTTATATGTCTTAATATTACATAAGAGATCTTGTGACGTTATATTGACCAAAACCAAAACCAAGAAAATTTCTAAGTTTTCATGTCTCCATTTTCTAAATCATCATTATTATGGTTTGAAAATAAAGTAATTGTTTTCAGTAACTTCGAGACAATGTGACTGCTGATCTTCACCTCTTTTCACGGCCTTCCAAAAACTTAAATAAAGATTGTGACTTAAAAGGATTTATGAGTTTCTTGTATGGCCTGGTGCATATTTATTGAATCTCAGCTTGAAAAGAGCACCATATTTAAACAACAACAGAGCCCGTACTTGTTTTCTTCTCTCAGACAGATGGGGTATCATCTTGGAAAATGGTGTAACCTGTCACAACGTATGAATGTGATCTTGTATTAAAAAAATCTGTAAGCTGGGGACACTGTCTGTGGAGACCACATGCTGCCTCTCATTATCGCAAATAATTAAAATTTTGTATTTTCCCCATCAACACACCATTGAGATAAACAATTAAGAATCACTTGACTGGAATCAAGAAAATGTAAGAATTTGATGATTAGAAAGGAATCTTTTTTTAAATTTTCTCTCTGATATTTACATACATCTTTTTAAAGAAGGTGCTAAGACCCAGAGAGAATTTGCTCCTGAATATGTCCAAACAATAAAATTCTGCAACCATTTGTCTAGAGAAAGCATATGAATTTTCTTCTCATGGATCAGCAAAATTCATAAAACCTAAGGATTTAGTTTTTGATGTAATTTTCTTAAATTAGTGATGGGAGTTTAAGACAAACACCTCTGTTCTTGGAGTCAAAAGACCTGAGTTCAAGTAGTATTTCTACCATTTGTTTTATAACTTTTGGCAAATTACTTACACTCTCCATCATCTATAAAGTGAATGGTGATTTAAAAATAATCTAAACCCCAGTATTAACATGAGGATTGAATGAGACAATCTCTGGGAAGTCATTAATAAGCTGCAAAACGATGACTGCATGGTATTATTATTTTAAAAAGAGGAAAATAACATTTTATTTTGTATATCTCTTTTGTTTTTATGTTTTTTTTTTCCTTAGAGGTATAGAGAAGATTGCTGAGAAAAAAAAATAGCTTGTCACTTGGAGTAGTTTAATAATTTACCAACTTTAACATTTGGCATCCAGATAGGAGCATAGGAGATCACTCTAGGTCCTTCAGGCAGAGAAAGGAGTAATGCAGGGCAGGTGTTGGAGGGGCTGGGAGAGAGATTGAGGCAGAGAAGCCACCAGAGGAGCCCAAGAGAGTGGGGCCTTATGCTGAGAGATGGAAGGCAGTGCCATTTCTGGGTGGGAGTCCAGAGCTTGCTTGGCCCTGCTCTGCTAAAGGCAATGTCACTGCTGTTCTTGCTGCTCTGAAACTGCTCCAGTGCAGCTGAACAGAAGCTCAGGAGTCCACACACACACTGCTCCTTCTCAGCTCCTGAAAGCTCCTCCATATTGGTCCCTTTCTCCACCTTCCCATGGCCTGCCAGTACAGCAGGTCCTCAAAGAACTTCATGTCACTCACAGTCCTTTTGGAATAATACTGATGAGGTGCCATAGGAACTTAAGTCTTGTTCTCCTCAAGTCGCCTCTGGTGAAACTGGTTTTGCTGTAAGCTGTTTCACTGAAAGTTTCAGAGCCTATTGATGATGCTAAATGAGGATGTTCTGTACGCCCCACTGGCAAATCACAGCAGGTCCCAGCTAACAAGGGACTCAGAAATGCAAGAAGAGATGGTTCTGTAGCCTTCGTCTAAGTAGTTCCACCCACCTGGAACGGAGGCTTGCTTGGAGCTGAGAGACAACCTGCCACACATATTTCATTCAATTTATTTCCACAACTCATAGTTTTATCTGGTAAGTCAATCAAAGCCACTTATTTTCAGACCCACATGGAGGGCTTAACCTAGACAATTAGTAGAGAAAGGTTCCTTTCTTATACCTACTGTGTGCAAGTAGGTCTTACTGAAATGTTTGTCATGTGAACAGATATTAAACTTCCAACATATTTAATGACACTCTTCTCAAAATGTGATCCATGAACCAGCTCCATCAGAAGCTCCTGATGCACTTTGTAATAAAACAAAAAATACTAAAAAAAAAAAAAAAAATGATGTGCAGGCTCCACCTTGGATGCGCCAAATCAGAATCCCTGATTATGGACTCTGAGAAACTTATTTTATGTAAACTCCCTTTGGTGACTGTAACATTTAGTGTTGCTGAAAGAGAACAAGCATCTACTGTAGCTTTTCCAAGCAGACAGGAATGAAATGCAGGAACTGGTTTAGGGAAATGATCCTCGGTGGTTAGATGGTGCTCCAGACGGTATCATGTCCTCCAAGTTCATGTGTTGAAGTCCTGATCGACCACATAACCATGATAGAGATGGATTCTTCAAGGAGCATATCAAGGATAGATGAGTCTAAGGGTGGAGCCCTGATGCAATAGAACTGATGTCCTCCTAAGAAGAGGAAAAGTCACCAGAGTCCTCTCTCCACCAAGTGAAGACACGGTGAGCAGGCAGCCGTGTGCAAGCCAGGAAGCAAGGCCTCACCAGAAATGGGCCCCTGCTGGAAACTTGTTCTTGTGTTTTCCAGCCTCCAGAAGTGTGAGAAAAGAAATGTCTGTTGTTTAAGGCATCCAATCTGTGGTGTTTCGTTATGGCAGCCGAAGCTAAGACAGTTGATGATGGGGAGCGGGGCTGGGGGATGCAGCAGAATCCTCAGGCCGATCACCTGCATTCCCTCGCTGCCCATACCTCACCTGAGTGAAACTTATGCAGATACATAACACAGCAGGTGCTCTGTCAATGCCCAAGAATCAACTCTGGACAGTTCTGACTCACTGCTGAGTCCCATGTGACACAATCCCAGAGATGAAGCTACTGGTTATATTTTTACAAAAAAAAAAAAAAAATGTAGTGCTAATAGTTAAAGCAGTTTCCATTGTTTTCTCAGCTGCTCACCTGTTCCAACTTCATCCGTCCTCAAACTGCAATCTTGGCACTGAATTTTAGTGTTAGGATTTAGATAGCTGCTGGCTTTTGAGCTGGGATGTGTCCCAAGACTGCACTCTCTTTACCCCATGGCTAACTTTTCTTTTCTCACCCAAACCTTTTGTGACCCTTGCTTTGTGAGTTTCCATCTCGGGCTTCATTTATTTTATATCCACACCTGACAATTCCGGTTCCAGAAATGTAGTTATAAAGCACTTTCAGAAGGCAACGGCCAGACCGCATTTATGGCAAGCCCCCCATCCCCATAGCAGCCACCCACGGAAATGCTGCAGCTTTTAGAGTGAGCTGAGGTTGCGATATGTGCACAGCTGCCCTGCATGGCTCTAACATGAGCAGCTGGTGTCACAGCTGACGCCAAAATTCCATCCAACCCACTGGGTCAATAAATAGTTGCCCAGCAATTCTGTCTTAATGCTTAGTGAGACATTATTTCCCCACTCTGACAACAGAATATGCCGATCACACAATGAATGCTAAGTGTCTGACTTTCAAGAAAAAGGTCCATTGCTGTGGTCTGAATGTTAGTGCCCCCCACCTCCAGCCTCCAAATGTTGAAATTATAATCCCCAAAGAGAATATTAGGAGCTGAGGCCTTTGGGAGGATCTTATGTCATTAGGATTAGGCCCTCGCAAATGGGATTGGTGCTTTATTAAAGAGACCTCACAGAGGGCCCTGCCCATCTCCACCACGTGTGGACACAGTGAGAAGGCAGTCTGGCACCCCTGAAGAGAGCTTTCACCAGAACCAACTGTGCTGGCACCTGGGTCTTGGATTTCCAGTCTCTAGAATTATGAGAAAAATTTTCTGTTGTTAACAAACTATTCAGTCTCTGGCATTTGTAATAGCACCCTGAACACACTAAGACATCCATCATCTCTTTACTTTCGGGGAAGATGTTTAAAACCAATTGAAAAACCACAAAGGTGCAGTGATGAGGTGCCACCTTACCCATCCTGTCGTGTTTTCTCAGAACCCTGACGCTTCTGCCCCCAGCTCCACCCCCCATGGATGGGTCTTTTATAAATTGATCTGTTTTTTCTTTTTTTTCAAAAGTCTGTCTGCCCATTTTCTAACTCACAGTTTAGCAAGTATTACCAGAGTTAGAAAACTCCTTAGTGATTATTCCTTAGTCTTTGTCAATAAGAATTCTATGGAATCAATGCATTTTTATTTTGGGGGGAGCAACCACTCTTATCCCCTCCTCAATTCTCAGTGTTTTTCCAATCATGCAAATTAACTTCTCTTCTGGGAAAGCGATATCACAGTAAAACGCTTTTGAAAACAGAATAAGGACTAATTGAGGACAATCTTGGCTCAGAGGACAAATAAAGGAGAGAAGCTTTGTTCTCTTTTGCTTATTTTCTCCAACAACGAGTCTTCCAGAAGTGCCAGGTTTTCTGGCAGATGTGGATAGCAGTGATTCCATCAATAACAAAACATTGGGAGCTCTGGCCCTGCCTCCCCTGGGCCTTACCTTTTTTATCCATAAGATGAGGCTCTGGCTTTGGGTTTCTTAAAGCAACTGCAGCTCTCAGACTCAATAAATCTTTGATTCCATGGGTTCTTCCAGCTCCACTTCCATTTACTTAAAAAAAATTATTCGTATAACTAGACACCTTTTTAAAAAGTATTGAAGCATAAATTACATACAGAAAAGTGTACGTTCATAAGAGTACAGCTTCATAAATTTTCACAACTTGAATGCACCCATGTAACCTGCGCCCAAAACAGATTATTCTAGCAAATTGCAACCTCGCTGTCGTTGGAGCCCCTTCCAGTCACACCTCCCACAGGGTGCTATAATAACACAGCCCAGGTAGTTCTCAATAAAATGTGTGTTGCCAGAGGAAAAGGGCATTTCATAATGATAAAAGGGTTGATTCATCAGCAGCGCATGGCAATCCTAATGGTGAGCAATTTGTAATGGGTTTAAACCTCAGGGAATCCTGAAACTCAGACCTCTGGTTCTGCAAGTGTTCTCCTGGACTTGTAGTTGCTCTGCCTGATGCTGAATGCCACCTGCCTTTGGTTAAAATCTGTTAAAACATTAGAAACTGACACCATCCATGCTTTTCTTTTCATTAACGTCCCTTATTTAAAATCTGCTTGTTCTTGTCGTACTTATGTAATTTCAGATTCTGTTCCCCCTGCCCCACTCCCTGCATTCATGTTTGTTGTCTGTAAAATAGTTGTTCTAGAAAGACTTTGTTTGGTCCTATCAGAAGGGAAAAGCTCACTAGTGTTTTACATATTCTAATGTAGAGATCTTACGCATCTCTCATCGCATTTATTTACCATTTATTTGATGTGTTTAAAAGCCAGCATCGATGGAATATTTTTCCTTGAACAGTAGTCTAATATGCATGTATGCCTCACCTACAGCTACACATTTGATTTTTGTATATTGATCCTGTGACCAGTGACTTTCTAAATTAACTTATTCTAGTGGCAATTGGTAGATTATTTTGCTTACATAGATTATATCCAATCACAGGTTTAAAGGAAAACAAGAATTTTGTTCCTATTTTAATAGCTTGCACCTTTTATTTCTTCTGTTTTGTTGTACCTGTTAGACTCTGTAAGATGAATTATAATAGAAGCAGCTAAGGCAGACTTCGTCTTCTCGTTGCAGTCACAGGTTAAATGTGATATTTCACCCACTAAGCGTGACATTTCCTGTATGTTTTAGAAGCTACTCTATTGGACTAAGAAAGTTCTTTACCATGTTTAACCTACAAAGTGCTCTTTTTAAATTTTTTATTGACTTTCTTTGAGTAATTTCCTATATATTTTACATAAATATAGGATTTTCCCATTATACAAGTGAAGAAAATTACAGTGGGTATTTTTTCAACTGTTAAAGAACTCTTTCATTCAGGGAACATCATTACTTGAAAAAATCAACTATCTATGTATCTATCTATGTATGTATTTATTATGTATCTAGATATTTATTATCTATCTGTCTATGTATCATCTATCTATCTATGATCTATCTATCATCTATCTATCATCTATCTATCTATCTATCTATCTATCTATCATCTATCTATCTATCATCTATCTATCATCTATCTATCTATCTATCTATCTATCTATCATCTATCATATTTTCAGTCCATTTAAATAACATCATTTTTCTTTTATAACGTCTTTCAGAGTCTAGAAACAGACTAAGTTCTAACAACTTTGGTATACATTTTGATATATATTTTCTTTCCTTTCTTTGCTTCTTTCTTTGTTTCTTTTCCTTTTCTTTCCTTTCTTTCTGTCTTTCTTATTTAAGGCATTTTAAACTTAGAAAATATCAGACTTAGTAATTCTTATATGGATTTTTGTTGTGTCAGTATACAAGTATCTGCATATTATATTTGTTGATACTAAAGAGATATATAAGTTTTATATTTACCATTTGCTCAAGTATGTTTTACAATAATACACTTGATATTTTTATGTTAAAAAAAAACAAAGCAGAACTATGGGGAGTAATTCATCAATGGAGATAATACATGCAATAGTGTATATAAAAATAAGAAAACATACTAAGAACACTCCTTGCAAATGAGGGCCACAGAGAAGTCTGTGTACGAGGTACAGTGCCTACCCTGACATTATTCTTGCCACAACTGCTCGACTCCTGGTATTTCAATTGAGGGAAAATATTTTGTTTGAAAAATGACTCAAACTTTATCATAATACAGTTATGTTTTTCTAAAATGCTTTCTGAATTCTGCATTACCTTAACGTTTCTTAAATTTATTAAAATATTTTTTTATTTTTGAAATAACAGTTGGCATATGATATTATAGTAGTTTCAGATGTACAGCATAGTGATTAGACATTGCAATAACTTACAAAGCGATCACCCCAATAAATCTAGTACCCATCTGACACCGTACATAGTTATTTCAATATCAGTGGCTATATTCGTCATGCTATATTTTACAATCCCATGACTAAATTTGTAACTACCAATTTATATTGTACTTCTTAACTCCCTTTATTTCTACCAACCTTCCCAAGCCTCTGCCCTTCTGGCACCCATCAAAATGCTCTCTGTATCCGCGAGTTTCTTTCTGTTTTATTTTGTTCTTTAGATTCCACATTTAAGTGAAATCGTATGGCATTTGTCTTTCTCTGTCTGACTTACTCTTCTTAGCACAATACCCTCTAGGTCCATTTATGTTACTGCAGATGGCAAGATTTCCTTCTTTTTTTTTTTTTTAATGAGTACTATTGTATATGTGTGCCACCTCTTTTTTATCCATTCATCCATTGATGGATATGCAGGTCATCTCCAAATCTTGACGATTGTAAATAATGCTGCAATCAGCATATGGATTCTCATATCCCTTCAAAGTACTGTTTAGGGTTTTTTTCCCCGGATATATACCCTGAAGGGAGATTACTGAGTCCTTCTTTATCTCTTGTTATAGCTTTTGTTTTAGAGCCTGTTTTAAGTATTGCTACCCCAGATATATATTTTTCTATTTTCATGAAGTATCACTTTTTCATCCCTTTACTTTCAGTCTGAGTATATCTTTCAATGAGAAGTAGATCTCTTATAGAGAGCATATGTAAAGGTCTTGTTTTTTTTACCCATTTGGCTACCTTATCTTTTGATTGGAGCATTTGATTCATTTACGTTTAAAGTCATTGTTGATAGATATGTAGTTATTGACAGTTTATTATTCATATATATTTTTTTCTTTTTTCTTATTCTTAAAGAAGTCCCTCCAACATTTCCTGTAATACTGCTGTCTTGGTGTTGATGGGCTCCTTTAGCTTTTTCTTATCTGAGAAGCTCTTTATCTGTCTGTCAATTCTAAAAGATTGCTTTGCTGGATAGAGTCGTCTTGGTCGTAGGTCTCTTGCTTGTCATTACTTTAAATATTTCCTGCCAATCCCACTGGCCTGAAAAGTTTCTGTCGAAAAATCAACTGACAGTCTTATGGTAGATAACTAGCTGTCTTTATCTTGCTGCTTTTAACAATCTATCTTTGTCTTTAATATTTGGGATTTCAGCTGTGACGTGTCTTGGTGTGGTCCTCATTGAGTTCATCTTGTTTGGAACTCTCTGCACATTCTGGCCTTGTATGTCTATTTTCTTCACCAGGTTAGGTTTTCAGTCATAATTTCTTGAAACAAGTTTTCAATTCCTTTCTCTCTCTCTTCTCCTATGATGCAAATGTTGGTAAACTTGATATTGTCCTCGAAGCCCCTAAAACTACCCTCATTTTTTTTGGATTTTTTTTTGTTGTTGTTGTTGTTACTGTTCTGATTGGATGTTTCTGCTACCTTATCTTTTAAATTGCTAATTTGATTCTCTGCTTGATCTAATCTAGTGTTGATTCCTCCTAAGTTATTCTTCATTTCAGTTATTGTATTCTTCATTTTGGACTATTTAAAAAATGTTTTATATTCCCATTTTTTGTATTTTCTATCTCTTAGTTTAAGGTCTTGCTGAGTTCATCTACTCCTGAGTTCAAGGGGCATCCTTAGAACCAGATGCTTATCTCCATTTTTATTTTCTGGACCTTTGTTCTGTTCTTTCATTTGGGATGTATTTCTTTGTCTTTTCATTTTGGCTGCCTCCCTGTGTTTGTTTCTATGTATTAGGTAGGGTTGCTATATCTCCCAGTCTCAGTAGTGTGGCCTTACGTAGGAGGTGTTTTGTGAAGCCCAGTGGCACAATCTCCCTGGTCACCTGAGCTGGGTGTGCCAGATGTGTTCCTTGTATGGACTGTATGTGCCCTCCTATTGTAGTAGAGCCCTGGTTGCTGTTTGCACATTAATGGGAGGGATTGATCCTTGAGCTATTGGGCCATGAGGACAGGCCATTGACTACTGTGGAGGAGTTGTTGTATAGGGGTTGTCCCCGCAGATCAGGATTTACTTTAACAAGGTTCTGGTGCCTGCCCATTCTTCCCTTAGGGTGTGTTGTCTCTGGATGTGGCCCTAGGTGGTGCTCCAAATCTGACGGAAGCTGGCCACTGGGAATGTGGTCCTGGGGCCTCCTGAAATGGTCTCTACCTCAGGCCAAGTTTAGTCCTGGCCTGTGCCCTGCCCAAGGCCACCTGGCATGAGTCATCAAGCAATCTGAAGGTGGCCACACCCTTCACAGGGCTTGGATGTACCTCCAGAGGCCAAGCCACAAACTGAGGCTGGTTGCTGCTAGTCTGAGTTTGGGGCTGCTCAGGAAGAGGTACAGGGCATACCAAGGCCAGACGCTTCTTCTTTGGTTTTTGTGAACCTTTGCTCTAAAAGGTTTTAGGAAAGTCTGCAGCATGAGCCAAGACAGGCTGTTTGTATGGAAAATCCATGGGAAACAGCTTGGGTGGGCCCACAGTGGGAGGGGCGGGATCTCAGGGAATCACCTGGGCAGGGCAACTTCTGTTAATTAGGTTGATGGAGATTCAGATCTGGTGGCCACCTGAATCTGCAGGTCAGGTCAGGAGAGGGCTCAAAAAAGGAACGATGCCCTCTGTCAGCCATTCTGTCCAGGAGGAAGCTGCTCCTCCAGCCCACATCCTGAAGCCAGACAACTCTGTTCCTCCCCATGTGTCCCTGGCACCTCTCAAGCAGCTGCCCAGCACTGGAGCTCAGAGTGAGTGAATCCATCAGCAGGTAACTCCGATCTCAGGCTGTATTAAAGGAATGTCTGTGACTCCAGCTGCCCTCTGTCTTACTCAGACATCATCTCTGCTGGTTTTCACAGCCAGAAGTTGTGGGGGATTCTCTTCCCAGCAGTGGAACCCTAGGTTGGGAGCCTGATGTGGGGCTGGGGCCCTTGCCCTTCCGGTGGAACCTCCGCAGCCAGGACCTCCCTCCTGATTCTCAACTGTTAAATGTGGGTGTGAGACCAGTGCGTCCCACACCTCTGCCTCTCTTGCCTGTCTCGGGGTTGCTTCTTCTGTGTGTTCCCGGTTGTAGGACTTCCGTTCAGCTAGACTTCAGGTGATTTCCAATGATGGTTGTTCTGTAGTTTAGTTGTTATTTTAATGTGGTTGTGAGAGGAGGCAAACACAGCATTTACCTGCTCTTCCATCTTGACCTGGAGCCCCAATATACCATTTCCTCCCGGCTTACACTGTGTTGAAAATGCAGCTAATTGTCTTGTTATTTCTGGGAAGGTAGTGTATACGTCTGTGTCCTTGCTGCTTTTACAATGTTCTCTTTGTCTTTAGTTTTGAGCAATTATCTTGTGATATGGTTAGAGGTGCTTTTCTTTATGTGTTATCTTGTTGAGATAGTTTAGACATTCATGCCACATCAGCATAATATCTCTTATAAATTTTAGAAATTATATTGGCCATTATGTCTTTAAATGTTGCTTCTGCCATAGCTTTTCCTCTTTTTCCTTTATAACTTCAATTATAAAATTGACTGAGTTTTCACCATGTTCCATGTGTCTCTTATGCTTTTTATGTGTATGTTTTACTTTATTTGGTTTCTGTGTCCTTTTATCTGGTTATTTTCTATTAATCTATTGTTATGAGCTGATTCGTTTTCCCCAAAATTCATATGTTGCAACTCTAGCTTGTAAAACCTCAGAAATGTGACTATATCTGGAGATAAAGACTTTAAAGAAGTTGTTAAATTAAAATGACATAATTTGGTGGCCCTAATCTAATCTGACATATGTCCTTGTAAGAAGAGGGAAATTTGACACACAAAGAGATACGAGGGGTGGGGTGGATGGGGAGGCATGTGTACACAGAAAAAAGATCTTGTGAGGCATCACAAGAGGGCAACCATTTGGAAATCAACGAGAGAGGCCTCAAAAGAGATGAAACCTACTGACATGTTGATATTGAACTTTCAGCCTTCAGAACTGTGAAAAAATAAATTTTTGTTATTTTACCACCCAGTATATGGTATTATATTATGACAACCCGAGCAAACATCTATGTTCCTTATTTTGCTAATGCTTTCTCAAATTCTACTTATTCTTTTATTAAAACTACCTATTAAATTCTTAATTTGTTATTGCATTCTTTAATTTCAGGAATTCCACTTTGTAAAATAATTTCCAGTTTTGAGGCAATATTCTCTATATTTACCTATTTTTAAAAATGTTACTTACCAATATTTTAAAGTCTATATCTAATCATTGTAATATGCAAATTACCTACAGGCTATTTCTAAAATTTATAATATCTTTTTATTTGTTTTTAGCTATTTGCTTCTATTTTCTGGCATGATAATGTTCTTTTTGTTTGTTTATTTTGTTTATTTGTTTTATTTTTAAAAATTCCGAGCATTGTATGTGAAAACTTGTAGATAATCTGGGAGATATTTTCTTTCTCAGAGGGCACGCTTTTTCTAATATGCAGAGTGCAGGCATATAACTGTTAAAGTTTTATATTTCTGGTTTGCTCATATACTCTTCAGGTATAGCCCTTTAAAAGTCTCAGGTGAGATCCTGAACATGCCCTGCTCCCCTCATTGACAACCCTAAATTCTAGTTTTTGTTTCCTTAACACTTTAAGTTGGTTAAAACTCTGATTATTTAGTTACTTAACTTTCTGCTTCTTTTCTGAGCATTTCTTCTAGAATTTGTTTCATTTCTTCTTACATGTATATCTTAGGAGTTTTCAAATACTTTAAGGGTAAATTGATTTTAGAAGTTATTTATTTCTCTGTGCTTTCCCATTCTAGCACTACCATTTTCTGTTCATATAAAATCATGGTAGGCCAGCTGCAAATGGAGAAACATGTAAAATATTTTGCAGCCACCCTACTTAGGGAGATATATCCCCACTCAAAATGTTATTACTTTGTCAAGGCTGATGGTGTCGTAACATACCAAGAGGTTATAAAAAGGTTTTTTTCCTTACAAATTGAGGTATTTGGGGGAGATCAGGATAAGCTTTCCCAGTTGGTCTGTAAATGGCTTGAAAAAAGAGAAAAGGAGACTGGCTTGAAGTTTTCACGGTGTGTAGGTGGTGGGACTAGGCTTGGAGTTCCCATGCATGGTCTGAGCTTCCCATCAGCACTAGAGAAGGAAGCCCCAGCCCTAATCTGTGGATAGAAGAGAAAGGGGTAAGGCTTAAAAGCTGTCAGCAGTCAAACATCAAAAAATGGAGTCGGGTCTTTATTACACAATATAATTTATGCATCTATGGTAAGGAAGAGGGATATTGGTGGGGGAAGGGACAAATTTGGATAAAGCAGAAGATGGAGGAGGTGGAGGCATCGAGAACCTTCTCATGAATGATTCCAATTATATGGGGATGGTATTGAACATCAAAAAGATAGGTGTAGGACACAGATGCTGACAAAGTTTTTACAGAGGGACTTTGTCAAATTCTTCTGTACCCCCAAAAGATGAGGGTGAGGGTCAAATGGGGAAGGGGCCCTCCTAACCCTACTTGGGCTCCAGTGTCACTCAGCATCCCAAGGATTCTAAACTGAGCATCCAGAGGTAGCACCTTGGCACACATATTAGTGTTTTTAGGCTAAACAGTGGTAAATCGGACTTCTCCAAGTGGGCTTTGGAATTCGAAAGTGAGGAAATTAAATGAAAGAGAAACAGAAAAAATGTGTGGGTGAGTAGAAGCTGCAGCTGACTCCAACTGTCTTTTAGGCTCATGCGAGAACTATCTAGCTGACACTCAGGATGTTGAATTCCTGCTACGAGATGAGTTGGAGCAAACTCATTGGTAAATATTTGGGCTCCAACAATGGGAAAAAAGTTACTAATAACTTCACAGCATGCACAGTCTGCAAAATCCAAAATTCCTAAATTCCACTCATGTTCTACAATAAAATGACTCTGATCCACAAAGTATTACTGGATGCCTAAGAACTTCAGGAATGCCAGCACTGACATTCCCTCTCAATTACTGTCTCCATTCAAGGCCTTAAACTGACTGAACTGTCACCAATCAATTAATTCATAACTAAGCAGCTCCTACCCTTTCTAGTTACCATCAGGCCTTTCGAAATCATCCTTTATGATAGCAATTATGTTAGCTCACCATGCAAAATCCCAAGCTCAAAAATCTCTGACTGGCTTCACTATGTCAAATAACAGAGAGTGGGTAATCCATTATAGAAAGCTAACATGCCTTATGCCTTTCTCTTCTAGTATTCTCCCTTTCCCACTTGAAAACCCCCCAACTGTATTAGTCTCCAAAGTAACAGAACAGGGAAAAAGATAGAGCTGGGGAAAGAGAAAGAGAGAGAGAGAGAGAGAGAGAGAGAGAGAGTGAGAGAGAGATTTTAAAAAATTGGCTCACGTGTATGTGAAGGCTGGTATATCCAGAATCTGCATGCCAAGATGACAAGTTGGAGACTCAAGGAAAGCTAATATGACAGCTGGAATCTGAGGCAAGTCTGGAGGCAGAATTCCCTCTTCCTTAGGGGAATCTCTATCTTTCTTCTCTCAAGCTCTTCAACTGATTGTATGAGGCCCACCCACATCATGAAAGGTAATCTGCTTTATACAAAAACAACTGATTTCAATGTCAGTCTCATCTAAAATTGCCCCTTACAGTAACATTTAGACTGGTATTTGATAAAATAATGGAATTCTGTGGCTTAACCAAGTTAACACATTAACTATGGCACCAACTGACACACGTGTAATTTCCTAACACTCCAAGTACTTTTGCACATCTGAATTTTTGTTCTTACTGATCCCAAACTGGGAATATCTTATTTCTAATCTGTTGAATCACGTAAGTCTATGTTTACATGATTGCAAAGTTTCAATTCTGCTGCCTCATCCTTCACAAAACTGTTTTTGGTCTTTCCAGTACTGAGTCATCAAACACTTCTTTATATTCTGATAGCATTTTACTTGTACTTTGCCTTCAGGAATTCTCAGCTCACACTTTGGAATCCAACCACTGATGTACAGGTGCTTCTCCCAGTAGGCTTCCTCCTGGACTGTCATGGAGGGTGTTGATTTTATTCAGCTTAGTGAGCAAGTACAGATTCAACATTTGTGAGGAAAAGGCACAGTCTACTAAGAATATGATTACTGAGAAAAGCTGATTCTTATTTTCTTGCATTTGGAACCCTGTGCAAATGTTGTGAGGTCGTATAATGCTCCTTGCCAGGTTTTGAAGTGGAGCTCTTTCTACTGAGTTGGTGACTCTGAGGTGACTCAGGGGCCTGGAAGACTCTGATCTTGAAGGTTTTTCTGCTGGTGGTGAGGGGAGGGAGATGGATAATAGAAAATGTGTCTCCTCTGTAGGTGAGTAGAGCTGGTGACTGCTCTTCTCTCTCTGGGCAACGTGGGTCTCAATATCATACCACAAATGAGGACATCAGAGTGATTGTTCAGATGTGTCACCTCTGTCTTCCTCAAGAAAAGTTACATAATCATCTCTAGGGCTGAATGAGAGTACTGGGAGAGGAACATAAAATGAAATAAAACCCACTAAACAACCCAACCTTCCTGGCTGCTGTCATTTCACTTGCCTCTTCTCTCTTCCCAAATAAGTAATGGACTCATTATAATTTCATCTCAATAAAATCCCCAGAGGATAACCTTCATCCTGTCTGCATATATTACAGAGTCCCATTTACTTACCTGTGTGGACCTGCTCCTTTCTATTAACTTGTCAAAATTCTGAGTACAAATGTTTAGTGAGGAAAAAAGAAAAAAAAGTGAACAATAGTATACAGAGCATTTTCGATTCTTATTTTCTCATGGGAACTCAAGCCTCTCCCTGAGCTTGGATTACATATCAATAGTGTATGAATGACCCTCAAACTTTTATCGTAAGGTGGGGGTGGGGAAGAACCCTCGTTAATAATTGACTGCACAATCCATTGAAAGCTTTCAGTAAAGAACAGCATATCTCCCTCCCACCCATTTTAAAATAAATGAATGTCTTTTAAAGAATGAACATACAATAAGTCACTCTACTTCCTTGCCAATGACCTTTCATTTAAGGATGCATACACAGGAAAAATATTATAGAGCTTTAAAATATACCTGCTTGTCTCAATATTGTCAAAAAATTCTGTATTAGTCAATGACCACTTCAGATAACAGTTTGGTGAAATCTAATAAAAGTGTACATGTGTCTGACCTGCCGTCCAGCAAGGCTATTCCTAGGTATTGAATCATAGTAAAATTCTTAGACATGTGCAGAATATATTTGTGTGAGTATCTTTACTGCAGTACAATCGACAATAGCAAAGTAAAATCTGTCCTTTGGCAAGGTCAGGAATAAAGTGGTTGTATTAATACAATGGAATTTTATTTGCAATTTAAAAATGAATGAACTAGTCTCATATGTAGTCAGGTTGAATAAATCTTGAAAAATGTTATGCTGAGTGTTAAAAGTTCACAAAATGTCAAGTATAACATGGTACCCTTTGTGCAAATGTTTAAAACACATGAAAGAAAACATGGAAAATTTTTAAACACTTTGGAAAAAAAGGACTAAATGCCAACATTATGACTTATAAAATATTCCTTTTTGCCTTTAAGTTTTCATGTTACCCTTTTTCTCCATAATTAACATAAAATACTATTCTTAGTCTTACTTTTACTGTTATACTTTCTCCCATCATTACTACTATTTTTACATGAATGTAACATCTCCATAGCAGTATTTACTTTTTCCTAAAACCGCATCTGATTTTCAAAACAATCATGTGAGTTCGCCTCATTGTCCAGTCGAAAAACATAATCACTGAAGGAAGGGTTAAGTGACATGTCTAGTCACATACCCAGTAAGTGATGGAGCCAGAATAAAGCACAGTTTTCTGAAGATAAATTAGCAGGGATTTTTCTTCTGTTTCTGCTTGTTAGTATGATATACACAGTAAGTGAATTTAGTAAGCATTTTTACTGGCAGATAGTAATAATAACACTAGTTAGTAACCCAAAATAATCAACATATAAACATCTATGGTCTAAGTACATTAGACATGTTAATCAGTCTCCATAACAACTTTTCAAAAAATCTATTATTATTATCTGAACTTAACAGATGAGGAAACAGGTGAAGGGTATTTGAGAAACTTTCCATAGTCCTCTAGAGAAAAGTGACAGGGCTGGGCTTCCACCCCACACAATCCTACACGCAGTCCTACTCCAGGGAGCGCACTCCCAACCACTACACCATCTTGCCTCAGGAAAAAAACCCTTCTTCTTTCAAATCCTCCTGGTAGAACCTGTAAGTGAGGAAGCTTCCCAGTTTTGATGTGATTTTAATGAAAGCTTTCTCTCAGGGTTTCTTGACACTTTTAATTTAGCTCAATTTTGTGGAGTTTATTTCTCAGCATGCTGAAGAATTCTGTTGGCAGTAAGTAGAAGCAAATGACCCCAATTTGAGCCTCTGTGTATTACAAAATTTTCTTTCAAATTTTGTTTTCATTATTGATGTGTTTTTCTTACCACTTTACTTAATTTTCTTTCTTCTGAAGATATCAGTGTAACTATTCCACACACCATGATTAAATTACTGAGCTAAAATGAGGTTTAAATAAGTTAGGAAATAAAAAGAGAAAGAAGGAAAGAAAGAAAGAAAGAAAGAAAGAAAGAAAGAAAGAAAGAAAGAAAGAAAGAAAGAAAGGAAGAAAGAAACAAAGAAACAAAGAAAGAAAGAAAGAAAGAAAGAAAGAAAGAAAGAAAGAAAGAAAGAAAGAAAGAAAGAAAGAAAGAAAGAAAGGAAAGAAAGAAAGAAAGTGAAAGAGTATTCTAAGAGCAGTAAGAACCTTATTGGTAAACATTTTTTTGATGCATTTGTAAGAAAATATAGTGAAGTGCTCAGAATAATTTTATAGGAAAGCCATGCCGTTATTTTGGCAGCATTAGTCAATCATGATCACTGGCTCCATCCATACTGGGTGACATGGGTTCGCCCATGAAAAGGACCATTAGTACAAAGTAAAAATTCAAAGTTTTTTAACAAGAGGATGCACAGTGCAATGCATGGATTCTCGTTCGGATTCTCTCCAGAGGCAACTATTACTACTAATCTCCAGGGGGACATTTTTAGATAAATCAAATGCCTTCATTTGGTTAGTCTTACGCTCCAGGCAAAGTTCCAAATTTTAAAAAATGTTTAAATATATCTTGATACATGCATATCTTTTTAATATCTACATAGCATTTATTTATTCATGTATTCTAATTTCACTGGTCACCTATTGATGGGTAGATAAGGAAATGATCTTTGACATTTATTTTTATAATGAAAGAAAACAGGGTGACTATCAGTTTCAGAAAGAAAACTATATGCCATTTTTGACCATGAAATGTGTGATAGCAGCTGCTGACATCTAGCAAGGGATATATTTAAAGTGTACGTATTCTTTTTCTAAAATATTTCCTTTGATAATTTTGTCCATTTGGACTTTCTTTTATAAATGTAGGTTTTTCTCTAGTAGTTTGATCTTAAAGCAAGGCACAATTATATGTAAACATAATATATACCAAGAACACCATCCACTCCAATGTTTTTCCTTGCTAATTTCATAATATGTCAGTACATGTATTGTTAAGTAGGTCTGAGGAGGATAAGAATAAAGAATGGAAACATTTATTAGTTTCTTCTGTTTACCTGATTGTGATTAGCTGTGCTCTAATTTTAATCTCATTTAATCCTCATCAGTACTATGAGGGGGAGTCATTAGTTTATTATTTATTGATAAGGATATGGAGACTCAGAAACACTAATTTTCACAAGACCACAAAGATGTTAAAAGGCAGAGAAGAATTTGAATCTAGTTATGTCTATTTCTAAATTTATTGGTCTTGTCCCTTCTCCATGTGTGGAAAAAAAAGATGGTACCAGTCACGATCACTATTAATAGTTTTTTGTCACTTAAAATGTACCAGGTTTTTAACTGCCTATAGGCACCGTTTCAAATAATCCTCACACAGAAACTTTGATTGTTCTCATTTTACTATAGGAGGGAGATGTTCGAGGAAATAAGATCAATTTCCCAAATCCATGCAGGTAGAGAGGGACAGAAGAGAGAATAAAATGCTACGTTGCATTTCTATTGAGGTGACTGAGGTCATATTTGATGGAAAACAAAAGGAGGATTAGAAGCAACGGTTCACACCAAACCTAATGGGTTATATTTCCATAGCATTAATTTTACACTTACATTATATTTTGTTGACTATAATTTATAATGCATTTTAAAATATTATTTTATACAAACATTACTTATCAAATCCCTTTGAATTATAATAAAAAGTACTTAATGTCCTGATATGATGAAAACAGCTCCATGAAAGCAAGAATTATGGATGCATTTATAGCACCAGTGGTCTTATCATTCTCACAATTGCTATGCTTTTAAAACTGTCTCCTTTGTAATTTCAGGTTCTCTTTTCTTTTTAAAGTGGTAAATGTTTGAAATAATTCATATGAACACTATCACAGTGTTCCCTTAGGATAGCGATTTAATTTCTGCCAAGAATTAGAAGCTGAATATGTGAAAACGTTCAATGTTTTGGAGACATTCAATTCCGTTTTATTAAACTTTTTAATGCATTAGAATAAAAGACATTTTATAAATTTAAGAACACTTTTGCCATCAATGCAATGAGGCAGAACTTAAAGTCCTCTCAAATTAGGAATTTTAAGGTTGAGCGGTATGATATAATATTCTTTAATCACCATTCTTAGCCAATAAATATATTTGCTTGTGAAATTGTGGGAATAATGCATAAAGAGAAATCCTTCAGAAAGTTTTATAAGTAAATATTTGAACATCAGAAGTTCACAAAAATGTTTTTCCATCCCATCCCTTACCAGATTACTATACAAATGATAGATAAAATTAATAGAAATCATCCTTTTTCTCTCTATCCTTAAGAGTTCAGGAGTCTTATTAAGATATGTCTTTCTCATTACTGTTTCCAGAAACAGTGTAATTTTTTATTCTGTAGAAGCCAATCTTGTATCTCAGAGATACATTCTTCATTAGTATAGTTATTGTCTATCTCCCATCAGTTTCCTTTTCTCCCTTTGAAATTATAAGGATTTGAATACTACGTTTCTGAAATCTGTTCCCCAGATCTCACACTTGGGAATTTGATTTTTCTTTCTTTGGTCTGTGCTTTGAAATAATAGTCTTGCACTCACGATTCCAGGCCCCCTATATCAGTCTTAGAAGAAGTCATCCCATACTTCAGCTCAACTACTTAATTTTTCATTTTAAACATTTAGTATTATTTTAGAAAGTCTTGTTTTGCACTGAACTGGAACCTTCGTAGTTGTTTTTACTACAATATTATGATATATTGGTGTTGTCTGAGTCTTCAGCCATCTCCTCCGGAGGCTGCATTTTGCCTAGTGTCTCTTCTCTATGATCTTCCTTTGCTGGTGGTTTGGATCCCTTGGATGTAGGATTATTTTTCCTCCTCATCTTTAGGAACCAGTTTTGGTTCTTCATTACTCTCTGAAGAAATGGGAGCTGAATTCCCATCTACTTCTGTGGGCTAAAGGGATGCTAATAATAGGCAGAGAGCAGAGCAAACCCCACCTACAATCTGGTTTTCTCATACTCTTTCAGCTTCAAAAGTAGGGAAGACTCAGTTCACCTCTTCAGCTCTGCCTTGCCTTCTCTTTTGAAAGCTGGAGAGACCTGGATGTACATCCAGGCGTACTCATGCACAGACCTGGATAAGTACATCCAGGCATACTCACACACACACTCACACACACACACACACACACACAAATACCCTCCCCCCATAGTCTTTCCTCAGGCTCTCCTACCGGGATCCCACAAAGGAAAGCTCTTCATAAGGATCTTCCTTAGAATTTCCCAGTCTCCAGAACTAATGACCCCTCCCATATATGTAACCCACTGCCTCCCACAGCCATTTATTTGGGCAGGTGAGCCAGAGGTAGTCTTGTTGATAATGGAGAGAGAGAATGATTCATTCTTTGAATCTCTCCAGAATCACTATATTCTAAGTTCTTCTCTTACCATTTTTATGAAGATTTGTCAATAGAATATCTGAAAGTTGTATTTAATTCCTATGAGCAATTTTTTATTACCTATGTTTCTTTAATAAAAGGCCTGGTTTTGCCTATAGTCTATTTTTCTTTTGTCCATGAAGTCAAAAAAAGATGTAATAGAATACATAATTAACCCCTAAGTGCTCCGGTGCCATAAAAATTTATCTTAAGCTTTCTCAACCTTCCCTGGGAAAGAAGATAAATGCCTGCTCAAATCTCAGTTGAGACCATCTATAGCTTCTGAATTCTTCCTAGAAATGAGAACAAGCCAGAAAATGCTATAAACTCTCATGGATCAGTGTCAACACTACCCTTTCTACAAGTATCTTTAGGAATGTGAGCAGCACTAATACAAACAGAGAGAAGGATATTTTTACCCAAGCATTTATTAGCACAACTGGAAAAGAAATGACCCTAAACAAGCAGCACTCCATTCAGTAGCATGAGAAACAAACAAGGATCCAAGAGCATTAGAAAAATTATGTTAATGATGCTGTGTTTTGTCTTTAGTGACAATAATCTGAGGGTCTTTGTCTCTCAAGCGTATTTATTGGTGGTTTCCTGGAATGAGCATTGTTGTCTAAATAAATGAGCACACATAGTTTAGCCCTATAGTTTCGTTGATTTGTAGTTCACCCATTTGGAGGCACAGATATTTTATATTCAGGGCTAGGAAATATATTGCACATCACCTTTTTTTTGGAGTTGAAGCAATATCATAAAATAACTTGTTCCTCCATTATTTGTTCACCCACATTGCATCACAGAAAACAAGGCAACACAGTCAAATCTGCAAATGCCCTACAACATATATAATTAGTCCTTTAAGAAAGACCTGGAGAAAAATAGCATGCTAAAATGCAAAGGAGGACCAAATGCTTTGAAATATCTGTTCTCATGCAGGGTAGTATTTATACTTTCAAAACTAAAACAACCCACCAAACAAATAAAAACCTATGTGATTGCTAGCACATTTCCGAAGTTGCATTGCTGCTTTGGTGTGTCTAATCTTAAAAAAGAGCAAAAAAATAAAAAATAAAAAAAAGAAATATAAGAGCAAATGAATTGAAAATCCCTGTAGCTCACTAAAATCTGAAATATACGTCAGTTGTGGAAATATTGTGGACAAAAAAATCAGTATCCTAATGTTCTGTGTGATACAAGGTGGTACATCATGAGCTTGTGAGGCTAGGGATTTAACCTTTGTGATGTGTATGGAAGTAATACTAAGTGATTCATCCTAGAATCAAAACATCCAGGCCATCTGAAGAGTGTAAGCTTATTACAGTCATGTCTTGGAGAGGTCCCACAGCATAGCTGTGTACCCATAAAGTGTGGGCCTAGGGTCATTTCTTAGCTGACACAATTTTATGAAAACAGATATTTCATTTTTCCTAGGTACATACAATCAGTCCTCTGCTATGTCCAGGAGCTCAAGGGCCAGCCTTAGGACAGCCTGGTCTTTTTGTAAGCAAAACCCCAAAGCAGAATTTTAGCACCCACACTTCCCATGGGTCCATGCATTCAGTTAACAACTATTAGCCAATTTCCACTTTGTGTAGGATGTAAGACTAAGTGCAGAGTTTGCAGAAATGGAAGAGACAAATATGACCCCCGCCTGCCTCTTGGATCTTTGTGGCTAAGAGCTATGGGAAGGATGGAGTAGATGTTATGCAAATCATTAAAACTGTGACAAGTAATCAAAGAAGAAATAGAAGGTAGTGTAAAACTGTAAAGCGGGGGCCTGGTTTGAAGGAGTCAGTGGAATTGTCCAAGAATGATATTTAATTGGTACACTGTTTCAAAGCAGGTTTGTCAACCAGTACCAGCACTTCAGTTTTAATTAGTCCATGTGTTTACCTTCTCATTAACTTGGTAAGAGCCAGAGAGTATTTTGATGGGACCCGTGGGGGCCAGGGGAAACTGGAGCATGGCACTCACTAAGACAAACACACCCTGGTGAAGTTTTGCAAAGTGAAGCACTATGAAACCAGGGAGCATTTGCATCCCGGAGGACAAAGAGGCTTCCAGACAGGAGGATGCAGCAACGGCCAACAGCTGTCTTGAGCTTTATGTGCAGGATGATGTTATTTATTATTTAAATGTTACGATTTTAAGTGTGGCCTCAGGGGTCTGATGGGAACAATTGTGCTGTCAATTCACTGTGGCAGTTGGGACTGCTAATATAATTCTAGCAAGTCCAAGGTCATTTGGCCAAATTCTCCCCTGCCAGTACTTAAGAGAGATGTTAAAGGTCCTGAAAATAGCACAAAGCAAGGAAGCATTTCCTCCAGCTTTTCCTGAACAGTAAGAGTCCAAAGTCTTCTAGCTGGTTTGAAAGATGGATTACGAGACGGCGTAATGGTCCAGACAGGTTACGTAATTTTCAGGGACCAGTGCAAAATGAAAATATGGGTCTCTGTGTTCAAAAATTATTAAGGCTGTCAAGACAGCACAGTTGAACGCTGAGTCAAGTGCGGGGCCCTTCTGAGCAGGGCTCCATGCGACTGCACAACACCCACTTCTGTGGAGCCAGCTGTGATGATGGGTAATGACCGTTATAACTTCACCTTGGCTTCTAAATGTGGCTTTGTCATTAAATTTGTGATTTGGGGCAAGTCACTTAGCTTACCCACCCTCTAACTCCTCAACTGTAAAATTTAAAGGTCACTTAGTAGGCACATACTCTGTTCAGTGAGTAGGACAGTCATTGTTGCTATATTGCTGTGAACACTAAAATCACAACCGTTACCCTCACAGACCTTATGTAGAATCTGAGGCAACTGAGAGTGAATAAGTAATTTTAAAATGAGTGACTTAATTAAAAATATGGTGAGGACTGCAATGGGAAAGTACTATGAACTGCGATGAATGTTTACAGATGTCGTGAGGCAGTTTTAGCCTGGTTTGAGAATTTGTCAACTTCGAATCTCTCATTAATGCATTACCTCATCTAAGAGAACAATTATTTTATACTAAGCTGCTCGATTACCTCAGTTAACACAACTACTAAATGAAGCGGGTGCTATTAATAACCTTATTTTGCAAATTAGGAAACAAGGCACAGAGATGTCAAGTAACATGTTCAGCATCTTATAGTTAATGTACGGTGGAGATGATTTCCATTTCAAGCTGAGTCTCGTGGCCAGAAACTGAAGCCTTCTGCTGGTATCCTACTTATTAGGACATAAAAATGTTCACACGGTAACAAATAAGACCAGCAGTTCTCATTAACCTTGGATTTTTTTTTTTCCTGGTTCCGCATCTACTGTCTTTTGACAAAAGTCTCCTAATTTCTAAATTTGATTTCTGCATTTCCTCATGTCTAAGGCAAGGCGTCAGCTTTCCAAGGGTTGATATACATCAACAAATATAGATCAAAACTGTTTCATATCTTATAGCATTTGTAAGGAGAGAAAAGGGAGTTAAGAAAACGTAAGCACTCCTGTGCTATTATTTATCTATTACCTCTATCATCAGTCTACTTGTCTATTAGATACAATTATGGAAATGATATTTTTAGTCTAATTTAAATAAGGTTTTTTGAAAAATATAATTAATATTTGTTTTCAAAATAAAATTAGTATGTTTTTCAAAATACCCAAGAGCAGTTAACATTGCTTAAGTTTGTAACTTGTCACTTAGAATCTGTTTGATAACTCTTTTGGCCTGAGTGGACTAATAGATGGTATCCAGATAGAGATATGATTTATAAACAAAATTTAATCTATTTTCTTTACAATATAAACCATACTCAATGTACAGCTTATAGGGTAGATGACATTTTCTTGGAGACTCAGAATTGACTCTGTCAATCTCTGTTCATCTTTAGTAATGAGTACATCTCCTTAATAAATAAACACTCTGAACTGGGCTTTACAAATGCTCAAAATACTGTAAAAATACCAGAACAGAAGATAATGCACCAATTTGGACCACTGAGTCACATTTCATCAAGCTAAGGAACACATTCTCTACCAATAATGTCCAACAATGGAAAAGTAAATCTATTTCCTAGTGGTCAGTACAGCCCACGAGCTCAGTACCTCTTCTATAAAACTATGAGTAGACTGAGGGGAGGTACTTGCTGGACTAGTATTACTGTGGGCAGTCTAGACTTGACTAGTGATCTAACCTGACATTCCTTCCAAAGGTATAAACATCTGGATAAAATGATAAATGGAGAGAAGGAAGAAGAGCATTGAGAGTGAAGGAAGAAACAGATGGGTTATACAATGAGGGAATCCAGTATTTCATTGCTACCTGTAGAGAGACTCAGAGAAAGAGATGATACTGTCTCCTAGCTCTATTATACTAGATCCACGAAAGGAGGAAGCTGTATGTTACCCAGGACACTCCTTCTTTTATAACATGACAAATTGGAATGAAAACTTACAAAATCAAGTGCTATCCCTCTGAGACATTGTGGTAATGTAATGATGGACTTGACTCATTGCTAGTGACCTAGTTGGACTTGATATTGTGCCAGTGTCTCTTCCTCTGATTTCTCAGGTTACATTCACCACAATGTGATATGGTACACTAATACTGGCATTGTTGGTGAGATTATAATACTAATATTGATGGTCAAATACATTAGAAAATTGAGTTAAAAGTCTCCCACCCTACACTGGCTTCACCATTTGATTGTTTGCCTGTGAGAGAGCCTTAGCCTGATTAGCAAAAAAATTGGCCTTACTAAGAAGAAGTTTTGGCTTTGCCCTTGGCTTCTGGAAGGCAATCTATATTATACCTGATAAGTGTGTCTTATTTAGTGTAGGAGATTACCACACTAGGTCTTAGGATGGGTATGGCCATATCCAACAGCCTTAGGGTATAGTCTGGCCATGCTAGAAAGATAATACTGTGCTTTATGGTAGAGGTCAGCCGTGCCAGGAAGACTAATCATGTGATTACTTGGTGGAGACTGTGAGTCACACAGTAGTAGTGAGTGACCAGGTGACTGAGTTTGATCATATAGCAGTCAGTTAACCAATCATGCCTATATGATAAAGTCACAGCAAAAAATTCTGGAAACTCAAGTGAGTTTCCCTGATTTGCGATATTTCATGCCACACACTGATGTGGCTGGCTGATGCATTTAGAGGGCAACAGAAACTTTGCATGTAGAACTTTCCCACACTCTGCCTTCCATATTTCTTCCCTTGTCTGATTTTAATAGATCCTATCCCTGTAATAAATTAGGATAGGATAGGATAGGATAGGATAGGATAGGATAGGATAGGATAGGATAGGATAGAATAGGGTAGGATAGGGTAGGGTAGGATGAAATATCAACAAAATCAGTGAAACCTAGCAAATTATTGAAATGATGGCATCAGAGTGAGGGTCAACTTGTGAGAAGACTGTGTCCTCAGATTTTAGAGTCTGGCAAAATTTGGGTAGGAGAAAAAGATAAAGGTAGAACTCTCAAGAATAACAGGCCTGGAGGAGAAAAAAAACATCAAATACAATGTAAAAAACAAAAGCAATATACAAAAAATGTTAAGGCAGAGTTACAAATATTTTTTAATGAACTAAATACATCTTCATTAATAAGAAAAATAAAATGCAAAAACAATCTACTAAAGACCAACACCAATTGTTGATTTGAATGAATTTTTCTTTTTAAATCTGCTAGTTTTCCCTTACTTTTAAATTTTATTTCATAACTTATTTATATAAAAACTCCACTTTTCAATAGTTTCAGCTTTTAAAAATATTTTTTCCTAATTTTAATTGTATTTGTTTGAATGTTTTTAAATAGCTTTCAGTTTTGTCTTAAAAAGGCATTCAATTTTTGAATTCCATGTCTCATATACTTGAACATTTTACACAATTATTATGTTAATGAAATCACTGTTAATTGTTTTTTTTTTTTTTTTTTTTAATGTATTCTGGGTCTTCTCCCTTTGAGGAGTGCTAAAAACAAAACATTATTTCTCACTGGTGTCCACACTCAGGGCCTTGTGTCCACTACAGATAAAAAGCATTTTAGAATTTGAATGCTAATTTTGTCCATATTATTGCCTTTTAGTTTGACATTAGCTTGAGGGCAGGAAAAGCCCTTTTTCTCTCTGCTCACCATGTTAATTTGATTTCCTTTCCCATCTTTGTCCCGTGCCTTAAGTTGAACAGTAGTATATCGCCTACCCTTTACTAAGCTGGAATGCGGTACTCCAATGACAGATGTGCAGCTCAGTAGGGATTTTAAGCATCACAAACCAGGATGAATAATTTCTCTTTTTATTCCCTGTGATGTTCGGCTTTTTCTTTTTTATAAAATTGAGTCAAGGAAACAGAAACCCAAATCAGGAAATTTGAATCTCTTGTAATAAAAAAAGCAAGATGATCTTTGGTGTCAGAAGATAGCAAAACTGTTTCCTGTGTTCCTGATATGCTCTCAGTGTCTTCGATGAAGCAATTGTCAACGTGAAATTGAGACAGGAAAGCAGCCAGAAACATGAACTTCATGTCTGTTTTCTGGGTCTCTACTCTTAGATCTGCTTTTGAATAGTTTCCATAGCCAATGTAGCAGTTTCTTATCAAGACAGAATTTTTTACTGGTAGGTTTGTTTTATGATTAATCTATTCTTAGGACTTTCTGTTCTATAATAGCAAACATGCTTCTTCCAGCAAAGTAATGCTAATGAGAAGTTATAGAAAATATAAACAAACAAAAGTGGGCAGAATAAATTAAATCAGGTGTAAATGAAGGCTTTTTATATATTTAGCCTATATGATTTTCTTTTATACATTTTACCTGCAAATACAGCATCAACTAATCTCCAGAGCAGCTATTCTCCCAAATGCAAATCAATTTCATTTAAAAGAACAAAATATGCATGACTACATCATACCTATACTAGGCAGGAAAGAAAAAAAATAAAGTGTTACATATATGGAAATAGCTGGTCACTGTACAAGCAATGCAAGAACCTGTAAAAACTATAAACAGAAATCATTAGAAATATATTCACATCATTTCTAATCAGTTCTATTTGCCTCAAGCAATTGTGGACTTAGAGAATCACTTAGATCTGCTGTACAGGGTCTGCCTGGCTTCTGGAAACATAGCAAGTTAGCATCACAATTGGACATCACACACAATGTTGAGTTAAAGCCATATAACATATAGGAGTTTCTCTCTCTGTATATGTATGTGTGTGTGTGTGTGTGTGTGTGTGTGTGTGTGTGTCTATGTATGTGTGTGTATTTGTTAATGCCCCACAAAATACCTAAACCCAACCTTATATAGCTCTTTACATTAAAAGAACCATTAGAATGTATTATATATCGATTCAGTTGCTATCACTCAGTCGAGGCAGCACATGCAAACATCAACTGGCATGCACTGGGGCAAGAAAGGGTTCAAAAATATAGAGATTGTTCAGAGGGATCATCGGGTGGGAAAACAGCAGTATGTCATGTCACTGCAGCATCCACAAGTATGTGACAACCAGATAATTTCTGAAGGGAAAAAAATATAAATGGTGACAGTCACTTATTTCCTTAAGATAATTTTTTAGGTATGCCCTGGATATAATTTTTCTTCTCAGAATGAAAAATGTCCTTGCTCAGTGTGCAAATGTCTAGAGATACATAAAAAGCCTGCTCCAGAAAATGTTGCATTGTCTTAAGAATGAGATGACAGGGGAGTGCTGGTAGGTCTTTGGCCTTCAATTCCAAACAAAGGAAACTGTGGTTCCCTTGTTCATAAGAACTTTATGAAAGCCTCTTCCACTTGAAGCTACGTGCTGGTTAAATTGGATTCCTGACATTATATTGTTGACTTAAGTATTTCTGAACCAACAGGATAACTTAGGAAACAAACGTTTCACTCGTTTAGTTTTTCTAGTTTGGTACTGTTACTACTTAATAAATCTAAACAAAGCTGTTTTTATATGGAGGTATTTTTTTTTAAATAAAAGCTAATCTCCAAAATTATCTTCATAACAATCAAGAGATATAATATTGTACTTATAAATTTTGCTTTATTAACTTGAATCATAACAAAGCATAAAGCATACTTCCACTTTTAAAAGAGAATAATTATGTAAAACATAAAATATACACTTTTTAAAAATTCTGCACATTAAAAGGGCTTTATAGAATAAAAAGAATAATTGCCAATTTTGCATGTACAAATCTAGTTCACACTTTGGCTTCATACTTGGAAAATAATCTGATGTCCTTTTTTTACCTGTCTCATTCATTTTTGTTGTTGAATTTGTTTGTTTTTAACTTCCCTTTCTCATTTCTTGTGTTTTTAGAGACGAATTATTTTAAACATTTTCAAATGTATATTTTAAACATTTTTATACAACATACATTCTGAGCTAAGAGAATATTTCTGTACTAAATTATTCTGTTCTAGGTGGTTTGTATGCAATATCCCATTTAAATAGCTCAACGATAATCTAAAATGAAGATCTTATCCCTGTTACCCAAATGACAGTACTTCTGTATAAGTTTACAACATCAGTGACAAAGAAAACAAGAACTAGACCCCAAGACTCTCTGACTACACCCTCTATCAGCTACAAAATGTCACAGAGTCAATTAATTACAAATCTATCTTTTAATTTAAGAACTAGCCTTCCTCATAATTTTACATGTCAATACAAAAGATTCCTTCATTTCATCTATGTGAAGTGGCCTGACAATTTCTATGTCAGGCTATCAAAATGAGATTTCAAGAAAAAACTTATTTTATCTCCTTGACCCATAACCTTTCTCTGTGGGTTGTTTGCCTAGTATTTAGTATCGAGCACAGGCCTCAAGAAATGACTAAGAAGACTCTAAGTATCCTCACAGTTGGCTAGCATAAATGTAGACCAATTGATTCAAGAAAAAAAAAAGACTCTAAAAACTGTAATAGAATGATTGAGAAATAAAGCAACAGTTTCATAACCTCCTCTAGCTCAATTGTGGGATGCTAGGCCATCATCACCTGTCGCGAGTGAGTAATTGATTCACAGAGCAATCAACAACAGCAACAAAAATGCCAGTTTTATAATTTCTGGGTACAAAAGGTGCCCTGGGTATACAATAAAATAAAAAACATCGGAAAGAAAGTGCAGAGGCAGAATCCAATCTCCCCTTCCTCCTCCCAGAAGGTTTTCTGAGTCAGAGAAGAGAGAGGGAGAATTTAGAATATAGGAAGCTTTAAAGGAGGAATAGATGCTATCTTTTGTGTGTGTTCTCATCAACTTGGTGTAAACCTGGGGTATGGGAAATGACAGTGACAAGGGAAGCAAAACATCATTTGCTCTGATGGCTTTAATTATGAGACAAAAGAAATCAGGACATAGAAGCCCCATCACTCCTTCTCTAACCTGGCCCTCAGAGAAAAAAGTTCAGCAAATCTCCCTAGACCATGCAGCCAAGGAGGGGGACAGAGATGGCTGACATGTCCTGTAAGACAGAATGAGGCACAGGTGATATGCCTACACTGCTTGCTTTCTATGCCATGAGAGAGACCTACAAATTTACGAAAGGGAAGGTTGTCTCTAGGAGAGCAAGCCACTGTGTCTACGTGATGCTTGCAGTGGTGTGGAGCAAGAGGCCTTCAGCTGGACACAGGAGATGACAGTAGATGTTGGATAGGTTTTGCCTCAGCTCACAGAATAGAATTTCGAATTGAATTGTATGAGTTGCCCTTTTACATACCTAAGTTTCTTGGAATATAAAAACTTATTCCATGAAAAGCCACTGATCCAAGCTTCAGATTAGCTGTATCTACTGTTAAGAATGTTTAAGAAAACAAAATCATGGGTCAGCAATAGTGAAGCATGTTTCTAGCCTGTTGCTGGATTATCAACCAACCTCCGAGTGACTATGTCCTCCTCTGTGGAAGAGACACTTCTATAAATTATCTTGGATTCCTAGACAATGTAACCATTAAAATATTCAGAACGAACCATAATTATTCACGCTTCTCTTTTTCTTAGCAATTTTCCTTCTATTAGCCCTGAGGCTTAAAGCTGAGAAAGCACAAAAAAAGACTTGACCATGTATCACTTCCTATTTTATCTCCCTACGAGTTGTTTTCGAAATGTACTAATTATAACTCAGAATCAGATTGTTCCCAACTTCTTCTCTAGAGATGAGAAGAAATGAACCATGGCCAGGCTGATGAAAATGATTGTTATTTCTACCTGGGGCGAATTATGTAGCTTTGAGTGCAGACTAGAGATTTTATCATTAAGTATACATGCTGTATTTTTGTAAAAAGATATATAAGTACTTTTTTTTCAAAGAAAATAAATCCACACAAGAATAATTTTTATATGACTTTATTGTTCATGCATTTACTGAGCACCTACTATGTCTCAGGCACAGCAGATAAAACAGGAACCAAAACAGACTAGGATTCCTGCCATTAGGATAGAAAATAAAATAAATAAGTCAAGATATATAGAGAGTTTTTAAAAATATAAGTGACATGAAGAAAAATAAAGTTCAAAGAAGTGGAAAACGGTTAGGTACAATCTTAAACAGGTGGCCTGAGAAGGTTACATCTGAAATAGGAAATATGGGATGAAACCAGGTGTGTAGATGGAACCAGGCATGTGGATGGGACCAGGCGTCAGGATATGCAGGCGGGGAAATAGCAAATGCAGAGATCTTGAGGCAAAGACCTTCCACACACTTCCACATGAGTCTCCTTCATAGCCCCACCTTGGCAGCCAGGTAGGTTGGGTCCCAAATTCCCTTCATACTTCTTGTCTACCCACCCATACTTTTCTCTGATCCACCAATTTCTTTGTTCACACCCTGATTTTTCCAAATCCTTACACAATCGTGTAAGTTCTCATTCTCTTATTCCATAATAATAATATGATTCTGCTTCCCGATTGAATCTGCCTTTTACATAGTCTCATAATTCAAATTTCAAGTCACCAGAGCACATTATAATGTGAGGATTCATTCCATCAGGCCTGCAATTGGCCTGAGCTGTTTGCCTAAAGTGCTCACATGACGCTGATCCCTGGTCAAGAAGTGAAATGTGCTGATTCTCAACGTTGTGTTGTAACCTTGGGTCTGAGTTTGGGGGTGATTGGATCCAGCTTGTCAGCATCGTATATTGATAGCAGTGGCATTCATGACTTGTACCTGGTCTCACCGAGAACTCCACTGGGCTCCTGTTATTTGGACTGGTTACGTAGAAAGAAATATGCCTACCTGACCAGCAAGAGCTAACAAGCCCTAGCCAAGACTCCTGGAGTTGTCCTGAGTTGTTCTCTTCTTATGTCTTGACTTTTGGACTCTTGGAGTTGTCTCAGTTGTTCAAAGTTGTTCTCTGCACATGTCAGTGGTTTCTGCAGAGGGAAGTTGGAATCTGTGCCCAGCCTCTCCAGGCTTCCTTCTGGGGGACACCGTTGGCCATGAAATTCTTCCTTTAATTCTGTAACTAAATTAAGTTCTTTTTCTTAAAAATGAACTGTAAATTAATAAGCATTGTCACTTGTGGACCAGTGAGTCTTCTTTGACAATTGAACCTGTCTTATGTCTCTGTTAGTGCACTCACACACTGAAAAATCTCCTTTCCAACCGTGTCCCCAGCCACCAAGGTGCCTTCCCTGGAGGAAACTTGATGTTATAAATGTCTTGAGTCCTTCAGTGGATATCAATGCACATATGGACAAATTCACATAAATATTTTCTTCTATGTTGCACAAATAGAATTCTATATTTACTATTCCTTTCCTTGATTTTTTTTTTAAATAATTTTTCAGGGAGTTTTAATTTTCCTAAAACTTATTTGATAAGAAAAAAAATCTGTCTTTATATAAAGACTAAGTTCCTTAAATGTAGCCATCTTGGTCCTAGTTTCATAACTTTTGTCATCGACCTGTTTAGTTTATAAGAGCTTGAGACACAATACTGAAGTTCAAAATATGTCCCACCACATTGTTCTGATTTCTTTTACTTTTTTAATATAATTAAAACTTCTTCTAAATGCCCTTACCAGGTAGAGGAAACTATTCAATCCCCATCACATCCTGTGGGAATCCCAAGATGTAGAATGTGGTGGGGGAGGTCACCGTGTCCATGGTGATGGTCCCTCTGCTGCATACATGGTTGCATACAAATGTCACATTTTCCTCCTTGGCTTCTTCTTATAAGGATATATATAATTGAATTCGGGGCCCACGTGCATAATCTAGGATAATCTTCAATGTCAAAATCCTTGATTTAATCACACCTATTGAGAGAGTCTGCCCTAACAGTGGTCCCCAACCTTTTTGGCCCCAAGGACCAATGCTCCTAGGAGAATCTAATGCCTGATGATCTGAGGTGGAGCTGAGGCAGTGATGCTGGTGCTGGAGAGTGCCTGCAAATAAAGATGCTCGCTAGCCGCTCACCTCCTGCTGTGTGGCCAGGTTCCTTACAGACCATGGACTGGTACCGGTGTATGGCCCAGGGGCTGGGGACCCCTGCCTTATAAGATAACATTCCAAAAATTAGGACTTTATATATTTGGGGGGGGGGAATGGCATTATTCAACCTCCTACAATCATGTTCTGCCAAATTTAAAATAATACAGAAATACTGTGATGAAGTTTAAATTCAAATTGCAAAAGTTCTTGTCAAAATAAAAAGAACTTATTCAAAGTTTATATGTTTTTGCCATTTTTAACAAACTCTTTCAAAGTTTCAGGAAACAGCTGAACAATTTTGCTGTTCGGATTATTTCCTGGGGTGGGGTGGGGAAGGGAACTCAAAGGCCCTGGGCTGTTGGGTACCATGCACAAAGAACAGCAGACCTCATACCAAAGAGTCAATGTTTAAATTTTTTAATTTAATTCCAATTCCAGAGGCTCTGGAACAAAATATTCAGAACATTGGAAAACAACCTAATAAAGTTAGCAGAATGGAGACATGGTGTGAAGGGTGGCTGATGCCCAGGACTCAGTCCCAGATTTGTGGTTGTTCTGCCGCCTGAGGCAGTGAACTGAATAGGAGGTATAGAAAAAGGCTTTTTTTTTTTTTTTTTTGGTTTTCTTTGTGATGATGGAAACAGCAGACCTGCCTAGCTTAAATGTTGTTAAATCACTTCAGGAGACCTGGGCACATGAGGGGAGCCTCACAGGGGGTGTGGCGCGGTACCAAACAGCTATTGTGCTTCATGTCCAACGAGGGGACATTAGCGTGGCTTGTCCAAGAAAGGCAAGGGCTCTAAGGGCCATTGGAAATGAAGTGAGCAGACCCTTAAAAGAGAGAGGTAGAGAGAGAAGCAAACACAAATTTTTATATTTTTCCCAAGAGAGTGGTAAATACTCATCCTCATAATGAGACCACAGCCCTCTTGCATACAACACACTTGATTATGGAGTTGGGTGAATGGGGGTGGGGAGGAGGCTGTGGCTGTGTATGTAACAGTGAGATACCTGCCCAGCCCCTTCCCACAGGTGAAGAGGACTTCTGTAGGGAGATGCTGAGTATCCAGGGACCGAAGGACATAGGATGCCCAGAGTGGCTGACCGCCATGTATGCAGCACAAGGACCATCACCATGGACATGGCGATGTTTCCACCACTTTCTACATCTTGGGATTCCCACACGACGATAGGGGAAGGAAGGGATCGATGGATGCCAAACGTAATTGGGATTGAACAGTTTCCTCCACCTGGTGGGGGCATTTAGAAGAGGTTTTAATTATATTAGAAAAGCAAAAGAAATCAGAACAATGTGATGTGACTGTTTTTGAGCTTCAGTATTGTGTCTCAAGCTTGTGCAAACTAAACACACAGAGGAAATGTGAAAAGGAGCAGAGAGAGATTTGAAGATGCTGGTCGTGGTGGTTAGAGCGATGCAGCCACAAAGTGAGGAATGTCAGCAGCAGCCAGAACCTGGGAGAAGCAAGGAACAAATGACAGCCTCCAGAGGGAGCATGGTGGCCCTGCTGAGGCCACTGATGCTAATTTTAATTCTGCTGTTTTTAGTCACCAACTTTGTAGTCATTTGTTATAGCAGCCACATGAAACTAACCCCACAGGAAAACACCATTTTAAAAAGAGGCAAGCTTCAAAATGCAGTCATTGGAAGATGTAAGGTTGAAGAGAAAGAGAAAAGATTACTACTAAAGAAAAATCATGTTTCCCAACATCCTAGCTCTTCTTTGCCCTAATTACACACCAGAGAAGCTTTGTCCTATTAAGAGCTGACATTCGTCGATGTGCAGGGTCCCAGACAATTTGCTTAGCTCACGGTACCTTGCTTTGTAGCAACACCACAGCCACATGATCACACTCAATTTATTAAAGAGGAGCCCAGTTTTGAGCGAGGGTAAATATGTCACCCTGGTCACGATGCAGTTGGTGGCATTTTCTAAAAAAAATTTGAGGTAATCTGCACAAAAGCCTGTACTATCATCTACAGAGTGGCATTTTTTTTCATGGTAAGTTTTTATACTTACACAAATTAACTTTGCCTTGGAGCTTCCTCACAGTTTAAGACTTCATAAAATGTCATAATGCAAGGAAAGCTTTTCCTCTGACTAGTCTCAAGAATTGTTTTGTAAAATGCTGGGGGTTTTTTTGTTTGTTTGTTTGTTTTGTCTTGTGATAGTGACCTCAAAACACTGGGAATAGAAATCAAATACTGTGTAAAAATTAAATATGGAGGCCCTATGTGAGTAAGACTTAAAAACATTTTGGAGAGACATTTAAAAAAAAACTTGAATAAATGAAAAGATAAATCAGATTTCTTATGGAAAGAAAACTATCGCAAATAGGTGGCCTTCCCAAAATTAATGTGTATCTATAATTTAACACCATTTAAAAATATAATGGAGAACTTTTTGACAAATTACAAGGTCAGAAAATTTAACTTGAATAATAAATGGAGATCAACAACTAAGAACATTATGCGCAACCTCAATAATTGAGTATTTGCATGACTGAATAATCAAAAGTATTAAAATGCTACCACAAATAAAATTTATTATTAGTGTTTGAATAGACAGAACAATGAAAAAGAAGAGAAATGCCAACGTACTTACAACAATTTAACTTACAATCAAGTTGCCTATTAAGTTAGTGAGAAAATGGTGAATTATTTAATAAAGAGCCCTTGAACAACTGGTGATGTATTGGAAAAATAAATGAAATTGGGACTCTATTTTACAATAGGCTCTTACATAAAACATTAAGGAATTAAATGCATAACCTCAGGAAAGAATGAGAAGGATATGCTGAAAAATATCTTATTTCAGAAGGGGTAAGGTTTTCCTAATCCACAAGCAATGGAAGTGCTCAGTAAGTGGCCATCACTGCTATGTCACCTTTGACACTTCTTCCTACACTACTTGACTCAGGACTCAGCTGGGACCTCTCTGGTTTATCTACACTCTCCCACAGTGAGTCCCCACATTTACATCCTCGGGCCTCCCTAACGTTTATCTCCTGAAAGCAGCTCTCCCCTGAGATTCACAAGCCTCACACTGAAAGATCCAGCTGCCTCCTCGTCAAATGCAGTTGGCTACCTGACAGACATCGCTGAGTAATGTTGTCAGACCACTGCATCACCTCTGCACCCCAACGGGCCACTTCTTTCTCAGTCTTCTTTTCAATTACCATCAATTTTTCTCACTTTCTTCCAACCCCACATAAAATCTTGTCAGCTCTACCTCCCTGGTATAGCTCAAAGGTGACCTTGTTTGCCATGTTTGTTAGTTCTCTCCTAGCTAAGTCACTCTTACCTCCTCTTCTCTGAAAATCTGCAATAATCTATTTGATTTGCCCCTTCTACTCTACCCACACCGCAGTCTGCTATCCATGTTCCTTTAAAAGGGATTACAAAAACCGAGATGTTATTCTTCTGTTTAAACACTTCTAATGGCTTCCAAATGCAACTAGAATACCACATAAATTCTTTAACAAAACCTACAAAATCCTATATGATCCTTTCCCTGCTTATCTAAATCCCCAACGCTAAGGCTTTTTACATGTCAATTATGCCTCCATAAAGTGGTTAAAAAGAAAAAAAGAACAAGAAAGTTAATGTGCATGACAGGTTGATAGATGCTCAGTGAAGTCAGGGAGATAAGAAGGATCTAGGTCACATGTAGCTTGGTCCAACAGGGAAGATTATTACACTTTACATTAGGCTGAACAAGAAGAAAATGGAAGGCAGGTTTTAAGCAAGAGAATAACATATTTAATTCGTGTATGTTAATAAAGATTACTTCGGCTGCCTGTGATGAATTGGAAAGTGATAGAGGAAGAATGAAAGCAGCACCACCAATCTGAGGACCGGTGTACCAATCAGCAGCTGTGGGGTGTGGGATGACCAGAATGAGAATGGTGTTGTCTTGTAACCTTGGGAGTTCTCTGGGTGGAATTTGACAGTGACCCCTGTACATGGAGGGCAAGGAGAGAACAAAGAAAGGGGCAGACTGTGCCAGACTGGTAGGTGGCAGTTTTAATAAGCCAGTGAACTTACCTTCAAGGTTATATTAGCATCTTACTCTCAAGTCCATGTCTTTGAAGTGGCTCCTAGTGGGGGAATAGTGGGTGGAAGGTACATTCCAAAAACAGGGGAAAGGGAAAAGAGCCTCCAGTCACCCAAGTCCAGTTCACAGGTCAACCGGTGACTGTGTCCTCCAGGTGACCTCCGAAAGGTGGTGGCAGGGGAGAGGTGTAAAAGGAGGTGCATTGGGAGTATGGTTGTGGAAGTACAGTTGACAGGACATGCTGACTTGTAGGGGAAAGAAAGAAGCATCAAGATATTATCTAGATCTTTGGCTGGACAATTTATCAGAGGAGAGCAGAATGGACCAATTGATGGGAGAATGGACAGGCTGGCAGAGAGCCCCAGGGTGCTAATGTGAGAAAATGACTGGGCCTGTGGATCACATCAGAGTGGCTGCATTTCAGATATTTCCATGGTAGACAGGTGGGAGTCTTCCCCCTTGCTGTGATTCTAACCCAGCTTCTCAAATTAAGTCATCACTCCAAGGAGAAGGAGCAAAGAAATCCATTGAACCTGAAATGGATGAGTTTACACTGAGTTAAAAGTTACATTTTCTGCCATGGGGCAAGTGCATCCTTGAAACAGAAGCTGAGCTCTGGAAAACTCGGATGACCTTTTTTAAATTTCTATACTGACTCTGTACATTGAGCCCCATTTATGTAATGCTGCTTCTGTGCCCTGTACAATATAGCATATTTACAGATGTCATCTCACTTAACCATTACAAAAAAAAAGAGAGATCATACTCATTTTTTATATATGAGACTCTTGAGTCTCTGCAAACTCATAATTTGCTCAAAGTCAGACTTTGAAGTGAGAGGACCAAGATTACAACCCAGGCAGGACTCAGTCGAAAGACAGTGTGCTTCATCCCTGTGTAAAACTTCCATGTGCTCCCTCGCCAGGCCATCTCTTACTCACCTGGAGTTAGTGGAAGGTGTTTGCTTTCTCCCCTAATTCCCCTAAGAGCTAAAGAACATCCCATTACTAATAGCTGGGTGCTTTCTGGTAAGTAATCTTGCTCTTTTCCTATAGAAAAGGGGATCATTTCTTTTTTCCTCACAGGAATTTAAAAATCAGAGCATTGCAACCCATGGTGTTGGCTCCCACCACCCCTTAACCTTCTGCTCAGCCACATTTGTTCTCAGATGACAACCTTGCTTTTCAGTTGATTGAAAAAGAAGTGTAGAATTCGTAAGACAAATTTTATAGGGACCTAGCACCATGTCTACCTGCCCACATGTACACCTGGACCCAGCATTCTTCTACTATCCAGAAGGGGTGTTTGGTTTCAGGAAGAGAAATAGGCTTTTAGCATGGGAGAACAAATGGACTAAGGAAAGTTAGTGTGTGTGTGCGTGTGTGTGTGTGTGTGTGTGTACACACGTGTGTTAGGTCTGTGTGTGGTGTGTGGTGTGTGGCATGTATGCATGTTTGCAAGGTGTAACATGGTCTACATGGATGTCATGGCTGGTGTAGAGGAGATGGAGGTGTTGATGGCATTAAGAGCTTGTTTGAGATGAGTTATCATGAAGTCAAAGTGGGCCCCACTGGCAGTCTAGACAGAGCTGTATTTAACTGGGGCTCTGGTTCCATTAGGTGAGCATAGTAAGAAGGAGGGACAGGAGTTGAGTAGGAATTCAAGGTCTTGATTGTGAAAATGGACTCTACGTTATTTCCATCCCCACCCTACTCCATAACTGATACACTTTCCTCCCCAGCTGCTCCTCACTCAGTCTTCTGCAGACAGACTGGCCTCCACGTTATGCCTGATACAGTCCAGGCCTGCTCCCAACCCAGGGTCTTTGCACATAACTGTTCCTTCTTCATCCTCCTCCACCTTTGAATTTGAGTATTCATTCAAATGTTAGATGTCGCTGAAGCTTTTCTTGGCCTTCCCATCTAAATTCTACCTCTTCCTACTTTCCATATTTCCGCTTTCCATCATTTTCCCTTTTGATATAACACCTGGTATTTTTTTTTGTCTTGTCATCTTATGTACCTTGTTGAGTTATTTTCTGAGTGCAAGTTCAATCAGAACAGGAATATTTGTATTTCATTAACATGTCCTCAGTCCATAGACTGTTTTTCTTTTCTACACTCTATCTTTGTTCCATATGGCCGCTCAATGAATCATTAGGTATTTGTTATAGAAATAAACACATAAATGAATGAATGGATGAACAGACAAATGGAATTGAAGCTAAATAAAGGAGTTAGACATAATAGGAGTGAAAGATAATAAAAAGGGGAAGAGCTTAATGGCTTGAGGGGCCCTGTGGGAGCTGAGAGTTGTCTGTACTGAGGTAACAGGATTGAGTAAGAAAAGACGGAGAGAATAGATGCAGTTATAGGTAGGTTTCTAGGGTGTGATTATGAGAATGAGAGACTGAAAAGCCAGAAATTCAAGCTTCTCAGAGGAACCGAGAGGAGGGCATATTGTGTGAATATGGCAATCCCTAAGAATTATGGCAGGCCTAGAGCTGAAATGATGGGGAGACAGGAGCTAAAATCTGCAAAAGAGGAAAAGTATTCTTAAACCAACAGAGATTACTATAAGGGGGAAGATGACTGGTAAGGCTAACACATGAAAAAAAATGAGCTTTAAAAAGGGTGGAGAGGGTGGGCATGGTTTGGAAGTGGCCACACGGAGCACACAGACTGTAAGGACCAACGCCTCCACCACTGTGGAGAAAGCATGACCTCAGGATTTCCTTTAGGACTTCTCAGGTTGGGGGATGAGACTTCAGGTTGCTTGCCATTTCTGTAAAAAATAAAGTCTGTGCTATTTGTATCTCCACTGTATAGAGAAGTTCATAGCAGAGATGATGTAGAGTCAGAGATGAACTAAGATAAAAATTAACATAAATAGTTAACTAACAGTGAAATAACAGCAAAAATAGCAATATTTCAGGTCTTAATGATGTTTTAATTTTTAAGTATATTTATGATTACATATACTTATGTATTAAATATGAGTACATATAAATTTTAAATATGCATATTAATTTAAATATAGATACATAATTTAAAAAATATATGTATGCGGGTATGTTTCAAACATCTAATGATAAACATGATTACTTTTAATGCTTTATGTCAAAGCATTTCTGTTTATCTTCCTAAGCAAATGCAAATGCAAACCATCTAGGGGTTTGTGCAGTTCACTTTGCTGCAGTGTGCAAGCACCGCTGCAGTATTCGTAGACACTTATTTTTCTGCCACGGTTTTCTCTATTATTTTCATGCGATGCTACTTCAGTACAATTAAGTATTAAAGATCCCATTAGACTTTCTGGAGAGCTTGCAGAGGGCCATTGTGCTGTCCTGTGTCACCATGCTGTCCTGTCCTGTGACAACGGTGAACAGAAGCTTTTAGACTGAAAAAATTTCAAGGCTATTATCAAGTTCTACCCAGAGCTGCTAACTCTAGTAACACCTTCTAAGACACTTAGCTGGTCGGCATTTTGATGTACTGTCATCCTTCACCTGGGCTCCATAATCACCACCAGAGGAAATATATTAAAAGTTTAATCATGCTCTAGTATTAATTAGCAAACATCGACAAATTCTGGTGCTTGCATTTTAAGCTGAGGAACGTACTAATTCAACAATTAGCCTCTAATTAAATAGAGATATTAAGTTAATATGTATCTTCAATATGCAGTGTTTTATCATTAAAATAATGTTTAAAATACATACTTTCATTCTGCTATCTAATGAAATTTAAAATGACTCACCTTCATTAGAAATTTAGTTTTAAAATTGAATACTGATTCTTATTTTTCTGCTCATTCACTTAAACAATAACGACAATATTTAGTCTGCATAGCACATTATTCAGGAGACCAGGGCAATCACAATTGTCATCTACCTGTCAGAGCAACTTATCCTTTCTTCTTTTAGCATCGCCTGCTCTCAAAATATTGTGCAGTTTGAAGTCTGTGAAAGGTACAAATGTACTGAGCAGATTGTGGCCCATGAAAGAAATTAACATTTAAATGGGGCACTCATTTCTGCATTTGTATTCTACAAAAAAGGCTTTTCAAATTTGATTTCTAAAATATTGTATTTGAACCTTTCATCTACTTTAAATTTGCTTTCTGCCTAAAAATTAGGAGAGGTTTTTATGAAAGAATGAGATTGTTATGATACAGCCAGAAAGGAATCTATTGTGTAAAGACCCATCTTCAGAAAAACAGCTATGTCTTTCCTCTGGATGGTAAGCAGTTTGCTGGCTTTGATGCAGTTCATTGAGGCAATCCAAGTTCTTGTCTCCTAACTGATGGAGATTCTTCGTATAGCCCCATGACAGTCTGGCTGGGCATTCTTTTTTCCCCACTTGATAATTGGAAATGACTGACCACAACAGCACTGAAGATTCGATGTTTACTACTGAATATAAACTGTAGAGTCTACCAAAGTGTAAGACCAGGAAGGAAACCTTCCACCCAGCAAGTCAAGTACATGCCTTTCTGAACCAGAGAAAGAAATAGTCCAATGAAGGACATGAAAGATGGTCTCAGGATCCTTTCCTGCCCACGTGCCTTCCAGCTGTTCAGTATGTGTATATAAGATAAGTTTGATAACACAGGAACCTCTGAAAAATTAATTGGCGTATCTCTTTTTGGCTACCATACACTTGCCAGCCATAAAAGGAAGGTTTAATTCCTTTTCACAAAAATGGCAGAGAAGCCAGAGTCCTGGGCTGCTCTAAAGTCTGGTGGGAGCTGGCATAGTCTTGGATGGATGGTTGCCACAGAAACAGGATTCTGAACACTGTATTACTGTGCTGGCCTTGGTTAGCTGTCCAAGTGATGGAAAGAGACAAGGGAAGCCCACCCTTCCCAGCAGCAGAAGGGACTCTAGAAGGAAGAGCAAGTTTCTTCTCTATCCTGACCAAGATGACCTTGATATTATTTTCCTCAGTTTGATTGAACTGCAGAAAGCTTCTTCCTGCCTCTAAGGCCTGCCTGACCTCTCTCTCACCTCAGCTGGCAGAGACTCCAGTGGCCTAAATGCATAAATACCTTTTTTCTTAGTGTGCTTACTTTAGAAAACTTGTAATCATTACATCCTTTCTCTATCCTTTTGAGATCTAATTTTTTTAAATTAAAAATACCTTTTTTAAAAGCCTTTTGCAGATTCAACAACCCAGGACCATCTTTTTCAAGGACCTGGGAGCCATCTCTTGAAATCTCTGGAAAGATAGCACCCTTATCTCCCAGTCTTTTGGGAGGTGGGAGCCTAATCCAGGGGCTCCACATTGTACATTGTTCACTTTTCCTGTGGGTAAAACCAGTTAGCAACACAGGCGGGCTGAAACTTCCCACCTCTAGCACAGCTATTAAAACTTCTCCTGTCTCTTGTTTCAGCAGAGCTGGGTGTTGGAGCTTGGTCTGTGCTCTCACCCCTAGTGCTGGCAAAAACATGGGAATAAAATTAATTTCTGTTCGCTCATCTTGTCCAGTGCCCGTTTCCTTTACCAATACACACATGTGCAGTAAGTTCTCCATGTGACTAATGGGGGGAGGGAAGAGACTCCTCAAAGAACAAATGATAGTAGCATTCCTATCTTCCTTGGCAAATAATGATTTATTTTTTTTTAATTAGAAAAATAAAAGAACATGGTCATTCTTGAAATTGAGCAATATAGAACAATTTATAATCTTTACATATATGTCTTGTTGATATTTAGTTAAGATGTTAAAAGACAAAATTAGATAGCATTCAACAAAGTAAAAATGAGAGATGCAGGGTGTTTATTTCTTAAATATGGTTTTATGTTCTTAAATTCCACTTACAGTGGCTAATATTCTTTTAAACCATAATCAGTATTAGAAGTGAGAACAGACTCGCACAGAGCATAATACAAATCAAAGCAAATGGAACATCCAGTTGAGATGGCCCATAGCTTTCCATCGGTCTCTGCTTGCTCTGTAGATGGTGTTTATGGGGAATGTATTCCATGAGCTGATACAGTGGAGACTAAAGAATGCGATGTTAAGTAGCAGCACTGGAGAAGCATTAAACTGAGTCATGGGGGGAGATCATTTTCAAACACTGAGCTCAAAGGAAACTTAACGTGGCTCCTGTATAACCAGTAGATAGAACCAAGCTCTTAGAAAACAAATGCAGGAACAAAGCAGAGGAATGGAAAGAGAGAACACTGACAACAGGGAATACTCAGGTTAGAAGCATTTTCCAGTTTTCTTTCTCGATTCTTCCATGGTTTTGGCTATTGATACTCTGTTTTATGACATGTAGATATTTGTGGTTTTAGGTTTTCATTTCAAACCAATGCTTGACTTAAATCTTATCTTGCCTGTTTAATGATTTCTCCCTGACTTCTGCCTTGTCAGTTATTGCAACCATAACCACATTATTCAAGGTCTCCATTGCATACCTTTGTTCATCCTTTACTAACCACCATCATGCCTTGATTTGTATTAAGTGTATGTCTTGTATTTCATTTTGAATTGGATTTTGAATTTTATTTTAATTTGATAGTCTTTTAACAATATTAGTGGGTCTGGCATGTTTTCATTGATTACTATGACATATATTTTGTGTTGTTTCTACTATATTTTTATGGTATTGTATTTTAGTAGCTTTTTAAAACCTTTCCTGTACAATATGATTGAGTTCTAATTTGTTTTTGTGTGGTTTTTCTAATGATTTGTTATATTATATTCCTTTTTAAATTTAGTTTTAGAAAATTATTATACAATAACATCATAAATGTAAAAGAGCATTTGCCTCCTTCCAATTACTGAAGCAGAAAAATATATACTGACTTTATTTTAAAATTGCATCCAGGATTCAGATACAATTAAAGGACAAACAGGAACATTAAAGCTTGAAATTTGTATCAAGGTCATATACTTTAACCTCATAAGTTAAACTTACTTAAGATGATCCTTATTTCAGAAATCAGTAGTAAACTAGAGATCAATGAATATAATAAGCAGTTTTAATTGTTCTCAGGCAGTTTCTTAGTAAGATAAAAGAGTATATCTTTTTCAAATATCTATTATCAGTTGGAAATTGTTTTTATCTAAAATAGTCTTCTTTATCTAGAAATATATATGTATATAATTTTAAAATTCAGATTATATTTTTAGAATTAAATTTTTTTAGAAATAAATTGGCTAAGAATTAAAAAAACCATCATGACAAATGTTGACCTGCTAATTTGGCAATAGTTGATGGTAGGCAGTATGATGGCCCCTAAAGATGTCTATGTCCTAACTCCTAGATCCTGTGACTATGGTACATGGCAAAGAGGTATCAAAGTTGCTAAAGCTAACCTTAAGATTAAAGAGATGATCCTGGATTATCCCCTGGGCCCAGTGTAATCACAAGTGTCCTAGAAAGATGGAAGAGAGAGACAGGAGAGTCAGTGTCAGAGTGATGCAATATGAGAAACACTTGAATGGCCATTGCTGGTTTTGAAGATGAAAGGAAAACATAAGACAAGGAATGCTGACAGGCTCTAGAAGCTAGAAAATGGAGGGAATATTTATACTTTTCCCCAGAGCCTCTAGAAAAATACAGTCCTACTAATACCTTGATTTTAGCTCAGTGTGACCCATTTCAGACTTCTGACCTCAGAACTGTAATGTAATAAATTTGTGTTGTTTTAAGCCACTAAGTTTATCCCGATTTGTGACTGGGGCAATAGAAATCTAATACATCCATTTTTGTAAGTGTGTGCGTATGTCTCTGAGTGTCTGCCTCAAGGACACTTACAAACTCAATCAGACTATTGGAGTGTTTCTTAAGAGTTCACACATATTCCAAAGCTGCAACATTATAATTGTTGAATCATTCTCCATGCTCAAGAGAAATCAAAAATATTTTGTTTCAGTATATCCGGTGATGAAAAAATATTTAACTGTAAAGACAACTCTATAAGTATAATTTTAAAACAGATCATATCATATTCTATACCACATATGCTTCACAAATAAATGTGAATTTTCACAAAAATTTGCAAAGTATCTAAACCATAATTTTAAACTAGACAATTTAAATTAAGAGAATTTATTGAGGAAAAGACAATGAACACTGAAAAGAAAGCTGTTTGACATTATGCTGACTTCCAACATGCCTTTTGTTAGTCTATCACGGATGTTGCTTAACCATGGGATCAAATAGAGAGTAACACATTGATTTTTTTGAGTGCCACTTTTTGTTTTTCTATTGTATACCCTGAGAAAAACTCATTAACAGTTGCATGGATTTTTTCCTGAGTAGAATGAACTGAGAAAATAGAGGTGACTTTAAATGACTATTTGTTTATAAAAGTAGATGAAAGATTTATGTTCCCTTGGTATGCACTGGGTCAAGGTATGAACGTTTGAAACGGTACTAGACTAAAAAGTCAAGCATGTTAGCCTTTCATGTCTTTTCCTGCCATATTATTAAAACCCATAAGCCACACATTAAATATATAAAACTGGACATCAAAAATATTCTGAACAGCAGGAAGTGTCCGATGCTTCTTTATTACTGAAGGCAGCATGTGGCTCAAATAACTCTGGAATGGCTGCAGGCACCAATGCCAAATTTCAGCTCTGGTGACAGCCTTTTACTTGTCTTTAAATGAATCTTTTAGTACATTTTTCAAAGTTTTTTCATTGTCTTGAGTATGAAAAAAAGAAAAAGAAAAGAAGACGATATTGCCAAGTCCAGGTTCCAGGACCACCTGGAAAATTCTATCTGAGTAAATGAATATAGAGGAAGGGAGAAAAGCTTCATCTTCTTCACTTCTTCTCCCTTCTCTTCTTCTTCCAGTGCTTCCCACTGGCTGAAATACCAGAAAAGTACCTAGAAACTTGGAGAAAATATATTTCCTTAGAATGCTAATATGAGCAAGGGAATAGCAGAGAATTTGAAGGGAAACAGAAAGGTGACTGATATGCCATGTTATGTCACAACACACATAAAAAGAAGGGATTCGGTCACTTCTCCTTCTACATAAGAATGCCAACACGCAGAAGAGGTAAGGGGTTGTTTACACCTGATTTTATTTTCACCACTGATGACCACATCAAAGAGATTCGTTGGTGTAGGTGGGGTAATGATTGCACAACTATTCATTTAGATTTGCTTGTGTAGATATATTATTTTAACTAAACAATGCTATGAGATTTTGACCACACCTTTTAATTACTTTTCAAACACAATGATTAAAACTCCTATTACATGCTAACACATTCTGTGTATGCAGTAAAGAACATCGCTGTTTATTTATAGATCTCTGCCTTTTTTTTATAAATTAATCATTATTTAGAGACATATCTTTGTAGTCAATTATAAAGGTCAAGTCTGAGAGGGTGGGAGGGAGTGAGGGAGTGAGCTTATCATTCATTGTTCCCTTACACCTTTTCCTGTAGTGATATAAAGAATAAAACATTGAATTATTCAAAATTATTTTTTAAAAATTAAGACTCTCAAATAACAAAATAGTAGAGCCAGTACTTAAGTTAGTAAAATGAGTATTTATAGGTAAGTTGGTTTCAATATCCATTATTTAACTAACAATAGTTAGTTTTAGACATATAAATATTTTATATTTTAGACATATAAATAAATGGAATTTTAGAATAAAAAATTAGATAGAAAACATTTTAATTTTTAAAATAAAATTAATATGCAGATTTCTGTTTAGTATTTACTGTTGTGTGTATCATGGTTTGGCTCAAAATATGCTACATCCTTGGCAAACGGATGACCTGACAGAGGTCTATGGCTATAGCACAACCCTGTGTTCTTTGATGACGTTTTGCTAGTAATTTTTTTTCTATGAACATTTTGTCTTTGACAAAAACTATTCAGTGTATTGTTTTATGGTAGATTTTCTTTACTTTTTCCTAGTATCTTCTTATTGTGGATAAAAATGTTAATGGCTATTCGTATATACTTTTATATTTCTTTGAGGAGAGGCAAAAGCTCTTAAATGAATTTGAAGTTGTTAAATTCTCACAAAAGTTTAAACGCATTATCTCCACTTATTCATAATTTACTCCTCATTTTTTATTTTTAACTAAATTTATTGGAGTGACATTGGTTAATAAAATTAAATAGGTCTGAAGTGCACAATTTAATAATACATCATCTGTATATTGCATTGTGTGCTCACCACCCAAAGTCATATCTTCCATCCTCATCTTAATTTAATCTGATTTCCTTTATAATTTCTCCTTGAGATTGCCAATGATTTTCGTGTTTTATCTCCATTAGGAATTTGTCACTTCTCATCTTCATTTTTTTCTTAATACTGTTCAACAGCTCCTTCTATTGGTTTCTAACATATAAAATCCTTCTGATTTTTTTCTGCTTCTTTGATTTTCTCCTGAAGCTTCCTTTCATATCTTACTTTGAAATGTAGGTGTTTCTGCAGGCTTAGTTCCAGCTACATTTCTTGCTTCCTTCTACATCCTTTCTTGAGAATTGAGACCCTTTTGGCAATATCACACAGATAAAACTTAAATAAAAACTATGCATGTCAACAAGACTTAGTTGTTTGCCCAGGAAAAATAAGACTGCTTTGTAAAATTCCCACTAATTAATTTATGAGAGACAACATTCTGTTCACCTGTGCAAACTACTTGCTTATCAACCACAGTATACTTATCAAGAATCTCTTCAAAACCCTCTCTTCTCTGTGTCCTAAACTATTTAAGCTTTATTCACTCTTGATCAGATTCCTGGCTTGAAAGATCTGCCTTAAATCCCTGGAGCTCAGCATCTAAACCCTCATAATTCCACTTTTATCTTTCCTTGCCGATATAATGCTGACTTCATCAAGGTTGATAGTCTCTGCAACAAATTCTGGCTTTGCTTCATTAACGGGTTGTCTATTGACCTTTAAAAAAGCTGACCATTTCCTAGGTAACTTTCTTTAGACCCATCATTTAGACTGCACCAATTTTCTGGTTAATGTATATTATAGGTGTTAATCTGTCTCGAAGATGCATCTCTAATCAGTCCCTTTCCATTTCCCCCAACATCACCTTTGAACAAATCATTATTATCTCTCACCTAAACAATGCACAATCTATTGTCTCCATTTAATTTATTCAGTTTTTTAACCTTCAAGCATCTTGACCAATAATTAAGTAAATAATAGCTTCTACAAATAAGATATATTTATTTCCATTTCAGCAACTCAGTTTCTACAATATGTGTTTTTTTCATTAAAAATAATTAAAAATTCATCTTTTTAAAATATAGATTATATGATGCCATACTTAATAAGAGTATTTTATCTACACTTCTTAATCTTTTTACATTCTGTCATCTATCTATGTATGCATAAAGATTGATGTTTACTTAATAATTTTTTTCAGAGTGGTGGAATTTTAAAGCTAAGTATTTTTTGTATTTCTTATTCCTTATCATGAAGTTATATAATTTTTTTTTAAAAAAGCAAAGGTCGTTGCTTTAAAAATTTTAACATCCAATGACATCAAAATTTTTGAAGCACAATTTATTATTATTGAATTTTAATATGTAGAGGACAGATTAATCATATTAAGTTAATCAAATAAAAGAAATATCTGAGAACATTGTAAAGCTATTTTAATTCCTGTGATAATAAGAATTATGCTGTCATAGAAATTCCAAACACCAAACTGTGTGTCTCTTTGTGTTTCGTTTGTACTCATAGACACTTTTTCAGCATTCCACAGATTGTCTTTATAGTATTTTTAAATTAATTCTTCTTTATTACTGAAAAACTCCTTCCCAAAGATTTTTCTCCTTGGTTCAAATTTGGGTGGTTCCCCTCTGTCATCTGGGCACTACCCTTTACCACCCCACACTATTCCTGGACCACCTTGCTGGTACCCTAGTTTGGATGTCCTATGCCTGGATCTCATTTCTTCCTTTTTCCTGGGGTATCATCTATATTATCAAGTAATTTCCTTGTGAAATAGAAAACAAATTATCTGTGCCCTTGTACAATAGAGGCTATGGTTTTGATTTTTAAATCTTTACAAATGATGGCTATTTTAGCTAGATATAAACTTTTCATTAGAAATAATTGTTTAAAGAATTTTAAAAGGGATTATCTAATTGTTTCTATCATCCAAAATTGTAGGCAAAAAGTCTGATGACAGTGTTTCTTATGTATTTGTAAATGATATGTCTCCTTACCCCAAATTTCAGAAACTTTTAGTATCATCATTTATTCCTCGATTATAAATATTTGAGACTATATATCTAGCTAATATATCACTGGAAGGAATATAATTCTAAAATACTAAGAAAAAAATGTCAAGAGCAGGTTAACTCTATGGGAGACTTACTCCCATGAATAGTTTTCTTGAATAGATAAGCTACTAAATAATGAATCAAATAAGAAAAATTGGATCTCTTCTCTCTAGCAGATGAAAGTGCATTGAGGATGAGGAGCTGTCTGTCAAGTACTGGATACTGACATAGCTTGAGCCAGTGCTGCCCTTAACCCAGTTAATGCCGTGATGTATGTCATCAAAGATGCCCTTGGCATTTGGTAAAGTGGGTGAAAGCTTTAGACTGAAATGGATTAAAATGAGCTAAAGATCTAAACCAGAAGTGCTCAACAGAGGTATAACATGAGCCACATGAGTAATTTTATGTTCTAGTAACAACAGTTTAAAAAGTAAAAAGAAACAAGTGAAATTAATTTGAACAATATATTTTATTTAAAGAAACATGTCTAAAATATTCTCACTTCAACATGTAATAAATATGAAAGCAAAATGATTAAGGAGCTATTTACACTCTTTCTGCTGTTACACTAAGTGTTCGCAATCCGGGGTATATGTTATATTTACAGCACAGCTCAGTCCACATACACCACATTTCAAGCACTTGATAACCACATGTATTGGTCAGTCCAAATCCAGAAAAACAGCAATTATCTAAAATGGAGAGGCGTCCCAAAGCTACAGAGTATTAAGATTGTACTGCTTTCCTTTTGTAATTAGAGTTTCTAGCTTAGGAATATTTGTGTCTTCCTGTGTTTTGGGCCCACTTTATTTAACATTCTTTTTTCCAGCTCAAGCTCATAAACCACAAATTCAAAAGGATAATTTGTCACCCATATACCATAAACTTACTTGTAACGACTTACTATGTCTCAACAAGCTCATCTGTTTCATTCTAAATACCCCATAGCCTGGCATTTCTGTCCTATTAAGCCAGCCTCTCTTGTTTTTTGATGCACATCTTGAGGACAACTCCCCATCAGAAACTCTTTTCATCTCTGATTTTCCTGGTTTTTAGTAAATTGTATGCTAGAAGACTCAGACATCTGTCATTTTTAGAAACTCGTCATGTTACAATACAATTACCATGCATTTTAAATTAGACCAATTGATTCCAAAAATATAAATTCAAAAAAAAGGAAACATTTTTTGCTGATATTACCTTTGAATTTAAAAAGTTTGGTTAAAATGTGCACTGTGCAGATAGAACTCAATATATATATCTCAGAACTTTGAAAGACATTGCTAAAATCTCAAGACCTCTAAAAGTAAAGACATTTTCATAAAGAATACCCATTTATTAAATTTATGTCATGTTTATGGCCCTGTGGTATCTCTACATACATCATGCCTTGGAATTCCCACAAGAAACTTCTAAGTATTAACTTTGATGTTTAAAAAAGGAATATGAGACATCAAGGAGTAACATGGTTGCCCAGGGTCCACTGCTAACCATGCCCCAATATTGTGGCAAAAATTAAAGAGGATAGGAAAGTATTTTGCTTCTGGGGCCTCCCACTTAATTAGTACACAGAAGATCATACTGTTGGTGAGCACCTCTGTGGGATGACAACTGTTCCATCTTCTTGCCCATAGCAGTAACTTGGTGCTCAATAAAGTCTTGCTGAATTTAGTAAGATATTAGAATTCCCCAAAATGAGTCAAAACATACATAAAAATGACAGGCTCCTTCAAAAAGTCATCATTTGAGTGGCTAATTATTTTTAAGAGCACACTTATTTTCGAGATTTAAGAAATGTGTCTTGGTAATCTGTAATATCCTTTTATTAAATAATCCTACTGTGGTCGTTATCTTTACTCTCATAAAAATAAAAGGTTTGACCTTGTAAACAAGCAAAATTCATTTACAGCCACGTTTCAAGAATAAGATTTTGATGAAGTAGATAATGCCATTTAGGGATTAAAAATGAAGAAAGTTTACACAGTATTAAAATGGACTTTCTTGCATGATTTATTAATATATCCTAAGGCAATTTTCCAAGAAAACTATTAAAATGATCTGAGCCATGGCTGCGTGGCTCTTTGGTTATTTAAGTTCTTAGAATATTTTTTTAACGAACTTTCTCAAACACTACTATCCTTTGAGTGCAATTTAGAAATATATACAAAGATGCCTATGCCCTTTAATCAACACTTTCGTCCTTAATCAAAATTTGTTGTAAAAAATAGAAATAATGAACACAAAGTTTATGTACAAGAATGTTCATCATAGCATACTTTGTAAAATTAAAAAATAATGATGCAACTTAAATATCTGTTGGGGAATAAGAAAATAAATTATAAACAATAAGGGATAGATAAAATTATGTGGTGAACTAATAATTATGAAATTTCTTACTGTCATTTTATTAAAATAGAAAAAAATTTACAAAATAATATTAAATAATAAAATCAGAAAGTAAATGTTTATTTAGTTCTTTATATCATAATTAAATACTGACAATAAATATACAGAAAAATGTTAAGCATTATAGCAGTTGAATTTTAATATCATGGATGACTTAAATATTCTTCTTGATTGTGAAAGTTGTAATCACTTATGTCAACATCACGTGGCCATGAGGACTAAGAACCTGGGTCACCTACATCAATGTAACTTTGCTATGTTTTTCAGGAAACCATTTTCAAGGAAAAGTAGGATGTAAACCAAGATAGAAGATCAGTATTTGCTTCCAAACCCCCTGCAAAGCTAGTTATTTATTGGAGTCAATAGTATGTTCACCAGGGCAAACAGCTCTGTGTGTTGCATCATGTATTCACTGCCCATAGTTAGATTTCAGCACATATTTGACCTCTTTTACCCCATCTACCTCCCCTTCCTTGCTCTTCCTCTACTCTCTGGTCACCACTAATCTATATTGTCCATGTCCATGAGTCTCTGCTTATTTGTCTTGTTCATTTGTTGCTTTTAGGTTTATAACCCACATATAAGTGATATCATGTGATTTTCAACTTTCTCTTATTTTGCTTAGCATAATTATCTCAAGGTCCATCCACGTGTTGCAAATGGCAGCATCTCATCTCTTCTTATGGCTGAGTAATATTCCATTAAATTTATGTACCACGACTTCTGTGGCCAATTGTCTATCATAGGACACTTCAGTTGCTTCCATGTCTTGGCCTCCATGAATAATGCTGCTATGAACATTGATGTGCAAATATCTTTTTGGATATGAGTTTTCAAGTCATTGGGGTAAATATTTAGTAGAAGGATTGCTGGATCATATGATAGATCAATTCTTAGTTTTTTGAGGAACCTCCATACTGTTTTCCTTAGTGGCTGTACCAGTTTGCAGTCTCACTAGCCAAGTATGATGGTTTCTTTTTCTCACATCCTCTCCAACACTTGTTATTACTTGTTCTGTTGATAACAGCTATTCTAACAGGTGTGCGATGATATCTCATTGTGGTTTTGACTTACATTTCCCTAATAGCTAGTGATGTTGAGCATCTTTTCATATTCTTATTGGTCATTTGTATGCCTTTTTGGGAGGAGTGTCTCTTCAGGTCCTCTTCTCATTTTTTGATTGGTTCATTTTTATTGTTGCTATTAATGAGTTATTTGAGTTCTTTGTATATTTTGGAGATTAAGTTCTTATCAGAGGCATTGCTTCCAAATATATTTTTTCATTCAGATGGTTGTCTCTTTACCTTGTTAATGGTTTCTTTTGCTTTGCAGAAGCTTTTTAATTTGATGTCGTTTCATTCATTTATTTTTGCTTTTACTTCCCTTGCCTTTGAAGTCACATTCATAAAATCCTCTTTAAGTCCAATGTCTATGAGATTATTCCCTATGTTTTCTTCCATGCAATTTAAATACAGTTTACATTCAGGATTCACTCATCTCACTTTGTCCACCAATCTTAAACAATTATGTCTCAAACTTTGACAATTCCAGTATTCCTTCTTAGAAGACATGTCCTAATCCACTTGAGCCCCGATGATAAAACCCTATAAATGTGCTACTTAACGTCCCCTCTGTGACACTGCTCAGACTGTGGTTCATTCTAATAAATAGTTTTGTTTTATTAATGGGCTGTCAGCTAATATTTTTGAAAATATCAACTGGCAATTCTCACCATATTATATTGAAGATGTGTTGTTTTTATTAGGCAAGGTTTTAGTTTTCTTTTTTATTGAAGTGTATTTGATATATAACATTTTGCAAATTAAAGGTGTACAACCTGTTGATTACTTATATATTGTGATATCATTGCCATTGTGGTAATAATTAGAACTCCTAATCATGTTATATAATTATTCCTTTTTTTGAGTGGTTAGAATCACTAAATTCTAGTCTTTTAGCAAGTTGGATGATTATAATGCAATACTGTTTCTATATTCACTGTACTGTCCATTAGATCTCTAAGACTTACTTACTACTTGTGGCAAGTTTGTGCCTTTGTGCCCTCAAACAATATTTGTTATGACTTCTACCCCACCACCCCCAGGTAACTGCCATTTTATTTTCTATTTTTATGGGTTTGGCTTTTTTAGATTCCACATATAAGTGATGTCAAGGATTTAGTTTTCTGGGCTATATATTGCCAGTTGAAGAGCCATTATCTGACATAGAACAATAGTGAGTTAAGCTATGTAAATCTTCTAATACCTAATAATTTTTAAAGCTTAAAATAGTTGCAACTACCCCATGAGACTAACACCGGTATCACCCCATTTGGGCCCAGGGTCACATGACTCAGCAGAGCTAGAATCAGACCCCAAGCAGTCAAAGCCCAGAGCCCACAATGTCAACCACTGTGCCATCCTGCTTCTCAGATAGAGACGTTATATTTTTCTAGAAAGAACCCAGGCAAAAAAAGTTTGAGGTTTAGAGAGATGATATGTTGGAGTGAAAGATTTTAGCTATGTTTAAAATAACTCAGAGAAGTCAGTGGGGAAAAATTCCTGCTTTCTATAGCTGAGACCCTCTCACACACTACATTATTTTAGTCTTCAGACTTAGTGTCCCTTAACGATGATGTTCATTTTAATCTAAATACTTCCATTCAAGAAGGAAAATCTCCACAATATGATTGGATGGGAACACTTTCTACTCCTAGTAGCAGTGTCTCCACCTGTGTGGAATGCTTTACTGTAGCAATTGTATGACAGCCCTGCAAAGTCACGGCATAGTATATAGATGAAACCTTATTGCTTTACGTTGGGACAAGATGAAGCTTAGACACCGACACACACACTTTTGTCAAGGCTAAGTGGGTAAATAGTTGGGTGTATACACTGATGCCGTGTGTATGTTTTGGAGTGTACACAGGTCTCAGTGGATTTTATAAAGTGCTAGACTAGGCTGAATTATTTGGCAAAAATGAATGTCATATTTTCAATCCATGTCACATTGATCAATCTTTCTGGCTGAAATGTAACTTATATATAGGCGAGCTAAGAATGTGCTTACCAATTTAAATTAAACCAGGTGCTGAGAGGTGTTTGAAGACAGTAAAGTGGGAATTTAAAAACCAATCCCTTTTCTTAAATACCATATTTTTACTAGCTGTATAATATAGAAAACTGTCTTGGTTCCTTGAAGATAATGGGTTGGAAAGGGAGGCTTTTTGGCAGAGATATAGAGATTTTTATGTAACGTTTGGAAATAACCTCTGCAAAAGATATCATAAATGGAAGATGTCAGCTTGTGATTTTTACACATTATTCAGTGCCAGTCAGCAGCAGCTGAATCACTATAACTCTCACTATGAATGTAAAGTCCTGGTTCATCTAAGTCTTAAGTGAGATCTCCTTAAGTTGAGTGAGGTTGGACCGCACTGCAGAGCAAATATCGATGTTTAATCAGCATTTTCTCTGTAGAGCTTTTCTGGAGACCTTTGTGAAATAACAGTTATTAATAGAAGTCCCCATCATTTTCACATGGAGTCTGACCAAAAAGTGTGTTCTTAGCATACCACTCTGAAATTGAGATTTGGTGACATAACTACTTCCACATTGGCCCTATTAATATTCTTTCTTATTCGCTCCCCACCTTTTTGACAAAAATGCCATGGATATGGCCAGAGCAATGGTACAGAAAAACACTTGTATATTTTCTTTAGACCTTCATCCAAAAGTCCAGTTGGAGCATGTATGTGATAGAGATGTTGAAATTTGAAAATTTAACAAAGTTCTTTTGTATCAAAGTAACATGTATTTTCTGAATGACCCCTAGATAAATAGAACAAATTCCCTGTAAAAAAATTATTTTTTAGCTGATTTTAAAAGCTACTTTTTGCCAAACAGATTAAATTCTATAGACCTTGAAGTGTGTATGATAAATAAGAGATTCTTTCAGATACAGCTATTTCTACAAAATGATCAAGCACAAGAGGAACCAAAAACAATAACATCTACTGGGCAATAAAGGCAGTGGAAGATAGGACACTTAGGATGGAAAATATGGGAGCTGAGAATGATGTCGGCTTCTCTAAATGGAAGCTAGTGGGGTGAGGTATCTTTTCCTCATCTGATTCTTTCAAAAGTATGTTATTTTTCTCTTTTTCAAAAGAGCATGACTCTTTTTCAAAGAAGTATAAAGAACATATTTTCTTCTCAGCAAATTTTTATCAAAATGGCTAGAAGACTTTTAAATTACTGTTTTTATTTTAAACCATGAAGTACTTCCCTGATACTGGTAAATGTCTTTTAAATCTTCATTATCAATATATGTAGCAGTAGAGATGTCACAAGAATAATTTGAATGCATGCTGTAAAAAAATTCGTATCACTGGGAGGGTAACATAAAATAGCAGAACACCATAAGAACTTGTGGTGAGGCAAGGGTCCACATATTTTTTTTTTCAAATGCAATGAACTGTCACAGGTTTGTAGAGTCCTTAAAATAGCCCAGAATAATCTGTATATCCACTTCAAAAAATTATATATCTATCCATGCATCTCCAATTTTTAGAATAGATGAATTTATAGTGAGATATTCAGCGACATTCAGCAATGAAGTTCATCAAAGTCAATCACATTCATTAAGTGTGAGTAAGTTATTTCTGATTCTTGGGACATCATGAAGTTTGACACTTTGTGTATGTAGTCCATATAGACAGATGTGAACCAGTTTCTCAGAGAAAAGGAAAAATTCCATACATATTTCTGAGAATATAGTGACTTTAAACCTTTTGTAGTGTTTACTTTTCTTTCTCTTCAAGCAAACTATCTTTTGATCAAATATATGCACTATTTTGTTGAACTTTAGTTGGTGATATATATGTTATAGTTTAAAATACCTTGGACAGTTTCTTTATTAAAATAAAATTTATTTTTGTTTGCACTCCCAAGAGTTGGCAATAAGATTATTAGAGAATGAATAAATGGTATCAATTGGGGAAATATGCACAACATAAAAGGCAAAAGCTAAAATGTAAAAATAAACAGCTTGGTTCATTTTGCTTTTTAAACACTTGATGCAAAAATGGCTGTCAAGATTGGGATTGATCAGCTATCAGCCAAGGACCACAGCTGTTCAGTCTGGTAGACAGTGAAGAACATTCAGGCCTCAGTACCTCTCCCTCCCAAGGGTTGGCAGGGACCCAGACTGTCAGCAGCTCAAAAGCCATCCAGCCATGCTGAGTTCAGTCTAATGACTCATGTTAGAAATAATAGGTGACATTTTTTCTCCTCAGCTTTCTGCTCTCTACCACCAATTACTGTAGAATCAAATGAGAATGTTGAGGTTCCCCTGACTTAATGAGGTGCCACTATCTGATTTTCACTCTGCTCCAATGACAGCTTTGGAGAGTTCTTGTTTCTTTTTTCATCTCTAGTCATAACATCTTCTGTGCTTAAGTGGCCATCGTGATCTTTAGTGTATAGTGACTAGAAATGCTGTTAAGCAAAATCGTGGTCATGGCATGGTTTGGGCTAGAACAGCAGCCATTTTTTTTTTTTTTTTTTTTTGATTTACAGCAGTTTGGGCTACTTTTTTTTCAAAACAGTGGAAATGATGAGAGAGTAGGTGAATTACAGCTCAACTGAAGACTAAGAAGCAGTACTTTCAACATTAGTTTGAATAAGAGTTTAAGAGAAAATAACAAGATCCATGTACTAAGAAACTGGATACAAACTTAAGACCAAATTCATACAGTTAATTTGTAAAAGTCAGCTTTTGAAAAGATAAACATTTAACAGTACAGATTTAATTCGTGATAAATATTTCACATTTTAGACCTTCTTTTTCAAGAACATTTGGCTCAAGAAATAGTGAATTTTGTCTTAGCTTCTTTTTCTTTTTTCTTTTTTCCCCAAACCAACTAAGTCAGTGAAATTTTTAATCTGATGTCAAAATAACACTTTTAAAATTCCCATTCAATCTCTTTCTCCACACTGTAAATTAGATATTTATTTTATATTTTGATATTAATAAATTTAAACCAGAGTGAGCCACTTTATAGTTATTTTTTATTCATTAATGTTAGTGAAATGCACACTGTTCCTAATTGTTAAGACATAAGCTATTTGTGTAGTGGGAAACCCACCCATATTGACTACCATAGAATTTAAAGGAAACCAAATTTCTGTTTGCCAGAAGAAAGCATTAAATGTTCATCATTCCAACTCACCAGAGACTAAAATGAAAACAACACTTGGGAACTACCCAATTTCTCTGGTCAGCTTTTCTTTAAAGTCCCAGCATCCCCAGAAAGAGAAATTTCTCTCCAAAGCTAGGGTATAATATGAGAGATACCCATCACACAAATTGCTTAAGAGAATTTAATGAGAACATGAATATAAAATATTCCTATCATGTATACCACATGATAGGAAATCAAATATCAGCTATTATTATTTATTTGATGTTTAAATTATGCCTTTCCTCAAACAAAATTTCATAAAATATTTGTTAGGTCTGATTAACATACAGAAAAGCATTCTCTCTTTTTTTTAATTGCTGAAAATCCAGGCAAAGTCATAAGGCAAACCAAGATAAACCACATTATACCTCTAAAAATTCTGATTTAATGAAAATTATCACCAACATGAAGCTTTGCAGAAGCAGCAGATTTGATTCTCATGCTCATTATCACTGCAGCTCATTTGCAATTTGCATAGCCTATGGCTTGCAAAGTCCTGTAGCATCTCTCAAAAATGTAGGTAGGTATATCTTAACAAATATTATATTAACTGATTTTTTACTTTTTTTACTCTGACAATTCTTTATTTCTGTGAACTTTTAACTTCAAATTCTTTTTAGTGCTGAGCTATTAGCCTCCAAAATAAGCATTTTCCCTTTCAAAGAAGATATTTATTTCAGGATAAAAATAGTGTCATATTGTACTCCAAATAACATACATTTTTAATTTATTTGAAGATACACTTTTTAAATGTGGATTGTGTGAATGTATATGTGTGTATCTTTAATCGCCTTATGTGAAATAAGAGTGACTTCCCCTAAACATACAGATATTTTGAAACCAATTTTTCTAATATTTCACAAGGGTACAAAATATTTTATAAATAATTTTGTGGAATGAAACATAGGTCCACTTGAATTATTTTTGATCATCACCTAGAAATGATTATGGTAGTGGCCACACATTCTGCATCTTACTTTTCTTGGTTTAAAAAAATTATATTTAGTTCTTATTACTATCAAATACAGTATTGAATTTATAATTATTTTAATTCTGTAATAAATAAATTCACACACATTTTAAAACTCAAATAGCACTACAAACATGACTAAAAACAGCAATACCCATTCTACCACTTTCATGCTATCCAAGGACAATAATTTTTAAATATCAGCTGGAAACATTCATCTACATTCTATAATATTGATTTACATAGTACCTAAGTAACATAGTTCTAGGTAACACTTCTTGATTTTCCCTTTACTAATCCTTACCTCATCATCAAACACACACATGATGAGCCTGGTGTCCTCTCTCTGATCTCAGAGCTGTGAAGTAAGAGTTTGTTTAAATCAGTAGTCACTTTTTATATTGTTAGAACACTCCTGTGATATATGTAAATCATTGTCCATGTTATTTCTCTGATCATTTCCTCCCTCTCATTTTTCTGTTCTATTCTTCTGAATTTCCTTTCAGTAAGTTGCTGGACATACTAGATCCTTGAATTATGTCATCCTTATTCTATTTAATTGCATTCTATTATCATTTGAGCCCCTTCTGTGTGTAAATATTCTTCTTGGTGATAACTAAAGAAAATGGGTGGAAAAAATTACTCTATGGGCAAGGAGTGTGAATATATAGACTAGAAATGATGAGATAAGAGAGAAAAAAATGAACATACTTATCTTTTTTCTTCCTCTACAAGAGATACAAAGAATGGTTGGCTTTTCAAGTGAGAAGAGAACATAGAATCTTCCAAATGTCTGAATTCTATTGGCTAATTATGAATGATTGTGATACAATCAGCATTATAAAAAAATGGTGTCAACTTACTTTGAGAGCCATCCTTGGGCATGATCAAAATGACCTGGAAGTTTCCCTCAGCTTGACTAAACTGTAGATAGGTTTCTTCCTGCTTCTATGCCCCTGACCTCCAGTTCATCCCAGCCCTTATAGAATGCAGCAGGCTTAACCACAGAGGCCTCTCCCTCTCCCTTTTCTTAAAGAGTTTGCTTTAGAAAACAAGATTATAGACTCTTTCTCTGCTCTTCTGAAATGAAAATATCTTCAGAAGCCTCTTGCTTTCTTTATCAAGGACCTTGGAACCATCCTGTTTGAAATGTAATCATCAAAGAAGATAATGCCCTTATCTTGCAGTTTCCATGAAGGGGTTGAGAGCCTAAATTTCATGGGCATCTTTTTCTAAGATACTTCTTGTCATAAAACCATCTCATCTCATATAGAAGATGAAAGTTTACTTTTCCTCTGGGCAAAGATGATAAGCAAACCCAGATGGCCAACAATCTTCCTACCCCAGCTCTTAAAAACTCTCCCATTCATTGCTTCAGGAAAGTTGAGCTCAGTCTGAGTTCTGAACTCTCTCTACTATCAAAACAACCTTAAATAAACTCTTTCTTGTTTGTTTAATTTTGTCTGCTACAATTTTTCTTTTGACAGGCAATATTGTGGGAAGAGCAAGTTATGCTTCAGTATTTTCAGGGGTTGTTTTGTGCAACATCTAGGGGATGAGGAGTTAATTGACAAATACATAAAAATATAGCTTTCTAAGAATTCAGAATTTGGGCAAATAATTACAGTGGTCTGTTATTTTCTGTGCAATATATATAAGAGAAACAAGAAATTATAATATTTTAAATCTTACATCATCCCAAATTAAAAGTTGTTGAACCATCTTTGGCCTAAATTTCTCATTTATAAAATAGAGTTTAGACAAATTCACTTCCAACTCCAAAATTTTATGATTACTTGATTGTATTTTTGTCTTAAAGATTTCGCTTGATCCCCATTAAGAAGCATTTTTTCTCTTATGTTCAGATATAATCATTGGCCCACATGGTACCTTTAGTTTGGAACATAGATTCACCATGATGTAAAGAAGTGTGCTCATTGCAATGAGTCCATACACCATTAATAGCCAATTAACAATCTGTAAAGTGACATTCCTAAATGATTAATAAAATCTGTGCCAAGAAACATAGCTACCTCACCAACACTCCAGCTGTTACTTTTAATCTTAGCTGTACTGCAGCCCAACATTCTGATAATTTCTCTTTTCTCACTTATAATTAACCAATGTTTCTGGCAAAGCTAATATCAAACACTAATTATAGAAAAAATAATCTGAGCTCCTCATCTTTTTAGCACATATTGTACCTTTAATTTTTATAAAATTCTTCTGAAATGTTTTTCAATGTTCTTTCATCATCATTTACTCAGATAACTATTATTGAAAGACCAATATTCCAGAGGGAATATTCTCATATCATGGCTAAATCATTTCCATTTGAAAGCATGATGTTTATCAACCCTATGGAGAATAAATAAAGTTGTTTGTTCGTATTTGTTGTCATGTGGGCCCACAGAGAGTTCTTAGGATGATACCTCTTCTTGCCACCCAGAGTGGTTACAGCTTATTAGTAAGGACTAGCATTCTAGAAAAGAAGGCGTTTAGATACTTCAGATTTATCAGATCCTAGAGCTAGTATTGATTTTGTAAACCATTCCTTCCTATTATCTTCTTTTACCAATGAGAATATCGAGAAATTGAATTAATTTGTGCCATTCAATTTATACTTCCACCATTTGAACTACCCTTTACAATTATCATGAAGTTACTATTTGGTCACTATTATCGGTACATTGTTGGTGCTTTGATTGTGACTGATGGAACCAACTATTTCAAAAGCTGCACTTTTTTTGACATTACAAAGAACACAGAAACTTTTAAAAAAATATCTATTTAGTTTCCACAAAAAGTGCCTCCTCTGACTATTTCTATTAAAGTGATTCTCTTGACACCTGTGAAGAGTAGCTAAAACTCCATGGAGAACCAATTAAAAGTCACTGCTTTCTCTTGACATGCACTGTCTTATTTAATTCTAGAGAGTGTTACTGAGCAGATGGATTGTGACCACTTAGGAGAGAAATCGAGGACACCTCAAGATTAGTGTTGTGTTCATTAAATACAAGACAGTGCCCAGACATAATAATGTTTAAACAGATATATACTTAATTAAATCCCAGACAAACCTCCTTTCTGTAACTTCTTATACTACTATAAAAGGGGAAGAAAATATAAATATTGTTAACTTGATAAGGAAAGTATTTACTAAAGTGTGTCATTTTTTTTCTAACTCACCCACTGAAGAAATAAAGGCTAGAAAGAAGTTGAGATAAGTGAATCCGTAGTTGGTGGAATAATTATAGCTGGAGATTTTCAACTAAGGGTGTGTCTCTACCTTTAAGGAAGCATCTAATGATATCTCAGCATTCTGTCTTCTCTCTCTCTCTCTATTTATTTACTTTTTTAAAGGAAGTTTACTATTGACTTACATTTAGGGGGCACACTCATTGAACCTGTGTATGATCCAACTTTGAGATGAGAGGGTAATTCACAGTATAACAGAGTAAACACACAAAAAGTTCTCAGCAGGCTGGACTAGAAGTCAGCATTCACCACATGAAAGTGAACAGAAATGGATATAAAATTGCTCATTACGATTCTCAGTTTGAACTGTACAAATATGAAACTGCAGAAAGACAATATCTGTCTTGAAAGTAATTAGTGTAAAAATAACTTAAGTGTTCTGGTTGACAGCCACATTAATATAAGAAAGCTGTGATGTGGCTGCCAGAAATATTAATGGTTTCTTAGATTATATAAATAGAAGCCTAAAGTCTAAGGGAGTCATCAGAGTCTGTTGAATCAGTCACCTTGGAAGTCTACTGAAGTCTGCTTTTTGCCCGGTATTATCTTTGTGGAAACTTAAAATACATGTGTTTTGCCCTCAGGTCATGTATCCACCTAGTGGGGGAGGGAGGTAAAACCTGTACGTAAATCCACAAAAAAACTGAAATGCCCTGGAGCTCAGGAAAGCTTTCTGAAATTGCCTGTGCACCAAAAACTGCACAGAGCTAAAGGGAACAACTTAGAAACTAGCACTCATCTCCAGCATCCTTTTAATGGAAGATATTGTCTTTTAACTGGAAGAGCACTGCTGGAGGGAGCCAAGAGCCTCTTGGCCAACACAAGCCATGTGCAATTCTTCCCTTCTAGCTCTAACTCCCACCCCTGCTCATCCCTCTTTATTCCCACCACCAAAGCCATTGATCCTGTTCTACAAGGAGATGGACTCTTAGGAAATCTCTTTGATATTGATGGAAATTACATCATGCTCCATCAGCTTCAAACTCAACCAGAGTTTTTCAAACTTCAATGTGCATATCAATTACTTGGGTATATAGTTAAAGGGCAGAGTCCAATTCAATGGAGTTCAAGAATCTACATTTCTAACAAGCTCCTGGGTAATCCTATGCTACTGTTAGAAAGTTGTAAAAAAATAATAAATGTAGATTAAATATTCATTAAACATCAACTAAGAGTTAAAATGTTACCTTGACAAGCAAGCAGAATAAACATTTAAATATTAAGAGTTACCAAGAGCAAGACTTTTAAACCAGATTCTAAAGGATTTTGTAAAATATTTAAAGTACAAAATGGAAAAAGATAGAATTAGGTACATATTTAGCATTGCCTGAGAAATGTTGCCACAGTTTTTTTTTTTTCCTTCCAGGATATTACCAAAGCTTCAGTTAATTGCATTTCTGCTGCTACAATAATACTTTTTCATGCTCCAGTGATTCATGAATCTCCCATTACATGTATATATTGGGTGAAAACTCTGGATAATGGTGGCGAATAAAATGTTTCTAGAGAAAAAGAAAGATTCAGGTGTCTGCTTTTGGCTTATGTGATGTCAGGCTGGACTCATTGTGCATTGGGAAGTGTTTATTTTGCAATGTGACTACAGACAGTTTTAAAATCTCGGATCATCATTTTATTTTAAAGAGTGTGAAGAAAATAAATGATTAAAAAATCAGCACTAGGTCATTTGAATAATAATGTATCGTCAATTTAAAACAGTTTATGAAATGAAGAATTGTATCTTGCAAATGAGAAGCTATTTTAATAGAAAAATGTTATACCTCACTGCAACTAATTGTTATTTGAATGTTTATTAGTAAGATGAGTAACTCAAACCTGAACATTACTGAAAGGAAAAAATGAATTCTATTTTCACCAATGAGATAGAAATTTAAGAGTTTCTGTATTTTTTATAATGTTTAACAAAAGAATGTGCAGCCTTTGAAATATTTGTATCCATTTCCATGAAAAAAAATATAAGTATATTTTTCAATCAAAGGTGACTGTGGTAAAAAGAAGTGATGGACGTAACTTGGAATGACCAAATGGGTAAACAGTATGTTTTAGATCTCATCTCTTCCTGAGAATACCAGAAATAAAATTATAATATGGACACCAAGCCCTGAGATAATAGATTAAGAATGCTTCCAACCCAGAATAATAAGTGCCACCCTCAGAAGTATCTTTTAAAACTCAGTCAGTAGGAATTATTGTGCATAGTACATACCACGCTGCATGTAAAAAGACCATTTTTTACTTTGTGCCTTAGAAATATTGCTCTGTTCCTGGAACAGTGGCAGCTGTTTGTTTAATGAGTGCATGACTGCATGGACGCCTGAAAATTCCAGGAGTTGCAGGAAAATATGAATGAAATAGAGCAGAAGTTTGCAAAATTTTTTTTTTGTAAAGAGACAGTAAATATTTTAGGTCATGTGGATCAGACAGTTTCCATCCTAAGTACACAGCTGCCATTGTACAGTGAAGTCAGCCATAAACAGCAAGTAAAGACATGGGTGTGGCTGTATTCCAATAAAACTTTATTGACAAAATTAAGCTGTGGGTAGTAGATTGTAGTTTACTGCTCCCAAAACAGAACAAGCTTGATCATTGTCTTCGAAGAGAGGAAATGAGTGAAGAGAAATAGAAAAAGAAATATTAAAAACAATCTGAATAGGGGTTTGCCTCCAACTATGATGGCATAGTTGGCAACTCACACTCCTACTGAAATAAACTAAAAGCTAAATTGAAAAAAGCAATAAAATAAAAACAAAACCTGCTGTTTAAAAATATTGGAGAGCAAGAACTGCAGCTAGCATTGGGGTAACAAGACCAGAGTGAAGGGAAACACCCCCAGGTGAATCCCGAATTCCCACCCGCCTCGCCTTTACATATTTGCCAACTCATACTTGTATTTTATAAAAATATCAATTAGGACAAATAAGACATTTTTAAAAAGTAAAATTTGAGCATTTGATGGTGACACTAATCTCTGCAATCCTTCTAGGGAAGTGTTACTGCTTTTGATTTACTATTTTTCTAGGTGGAGACATTTCCACTGGCTTGACCTTTGTCTTTCTCACCATAATAGCCCTCACTCCATGGGGTCAGGGAGTCAGTGTGGGAATTCGGCATGCTGCTAAGTATGTCTGTTTCGATCATACACTCTGGAACTGGGGAAATAACCACAGATGTGTTTGGGAAACAACTGGACCCACCAGGAGATGAACCTGAGCTAAAACTCCATTGATCATCTGACCTCTATAAGCCCTGCTCTGACTAGAAGGCCACAGTGATGCTTTGGGTGTCCTGGAATCAATGTCAGTTAAGAGCCCATGCCCAGAAGTCCCCCAAAGATCTGATGATTCCCTTTTTTTCAAAGCACATGAGCTCTGGTAAAAGGCTGTGAGTCCTTAGGTGTAAAGCTGAAGGGAGGTCAGGTGACTCTCCTGCCTCAGACCTGCCATGCAGCAAAGGAGGGGTTTGATGGGACTGAGAAAGGGACAGAGACCTCAAGAAAGCCCCACCCTAGAGGCCCAGGCTCATGAGGGCAGCTCTGAGAGACAAATATGGAATCTCATTTTGTTGACTCTGTTCAGAAATAAGTGCCTCTTGTCCTGGTCCTATGTGACATTTCATCTACAGAACCATCTGGATTGACGAGCTTTGACAAAATTGCTACCGATACGGCAGGCTCTTGTTTTCTACTGGGTGATGAGGGAAGGCCAAGTTCGAGGCAGAGGCGGCCCATATCCAGCTGTGGTCACCTCTTTCCCCATCCCTCAATGACACACAAATGCTTTAATACCAGAGGAGAGTGATCCAAATCTTTCTGCATCCACAGCACACGTTTCTTAGGTAGAGGGAATAAACTATAAACTTCCATCTATTTTAAATGCTGGAGGCATTAAGCACATTATCTTTTTCCTCCAAATGGTTTTGCAGGTAGGAAATTATTATTTTGCCTTCTGATAATCCTTGCAAATAGTCATCAGTTGGCAGATGTTAACTTTTTATTCTTTATTAAAAGAAAAGACATTTCTGCATCATGAGAAATCATGAATAAGTTAAATTACTTTGGAAAAAAAAACACTACAGTGAAATATTAATAGGCTATTTAACATTGATTTTTTTAAATAAAAAGTCCACCCTTACAATTTATTGAGAGGCATTTTTGTAGTTCCCTCCACCCCAGAAGAATTTTTAAAGCGCCACAGAATCATTGCTCAATTTAGAAATGGATTCCATAGTTCCTCTACGATTGGAGTATAATAAACATATTTTTTTTTTCTTTCATTACATGTCTCTTTAACAGATGTTAGCCATTTATTTCTGAGGGAACATCAACTTGAAGAATGTTTTAGTTAATGGCATTTTAATAATACTGCCTTCTTTTTTTCTTCCAAAAGAAGATGGATGGCATGAGTCAAATGATAACCACTAGCACTTGACTTCACAAAATATTGACTGATAGCTAAAGTCAATAAGGAAAACTAAAATGATGGTGGTAACATGAAGCCAGGCATTTAAGATTTCTGTTAGTGTCCGGCAACTACACACAATGCATCCTCCCACTGGGTGCCGCTGGGAATGGATCATCAACTGGACAGACCTCAGTTTGTGCACTATCCACGCCTCTCACACCAGCATCTGTCCATGACCAGGGTCTAGTTTGAAGTGGAGGGGTTTCCCCATCTCTACACTCCAGGAGACTGAGCAGAAAGGGAACAGGTTTTTGAATCAAATAGAAAATGGTTCAGCTCAGCCTTACCACATGCAACTGGGCTACCCCAGGCCAATAAATATTGATGACAACACAAATGATAATTGACATTTATTGAGCTCCTGTATGAGTCTGCTTTATAATCAACACGTCATACACACGAGATATTCCACTCTTCACCATGATATTTCATCTCTCCCTTCAGATATGAGAGATTGGAGGGGCTGGATCACTTGCCAGGAGTACACAGCTTGGAAGTTGTTGAGCGACATCATTACCATTTCATCTGGAGACTTTATGAATGGACAGTGATGTTAAGGTATCTACCAGGGAGAAGCTCTGTAATTAAGGTCACTGAGGTCACTGAGTGGACATCTGTTTAAGGGACAAGAAAATTGGAGGCTGAGGGAAGCCAAAGATCAACCAGGTGAGCGGTGAAGTGAATTTGTCCACGGCCCCAAGATGACACCATTACCCGACATTAAGGCCAGTGGCACTCGTTTTCTTGCAGTGTAAAATTGGGTCCCAAAATGAGGTAGCCTAAACCTGCAGACCACTGAAAAAGTTGTGCCTTCCAGGAAAGTCACAGAAGGAAAAGGTCTAGGTAGACTCTGACTCTTTGTGACATTGGAAACCAGCCTCCTTGAGCCTTAAATCTTCCCTCAGTATTTAAGTTCTATCATCTGTGTTTATTCATCTTCCGACATAAAATTATGTTTATGAAAACAGGAGAAAAGGTTAGAGTCTTTGAAAATTGTTTTGTATTCTCTTATGTGATGAGCACAAGGGAAAATACAGGAAATGCTCAGGGAACAAAGTTTATTCACTGGTCTTAGAGCCAAGAGACCCTGCATGCCAGTCACGCGAGGCCACACGGGAAAGCCTTGTCAAGAGGCAGAAGGCAGAAGTGGGAGGAGTGCCTAGGCCACAACATTTGCTGAGGTTTCGGAAGGAGAGGCAAGACAGGGCATGAGGAAGAGTTTCAAATGGACTGGTTTGAGTTTTTCAGCAGGCTTCTAGCTACAAAGGTGTTCTCTGATTGCCCTGGGATAATTAAAATGGAAGAATATTGCCTCTTGGGTGCCTGGACCAAACAGAGGAGCTGTGTGAGGCTCAGGGTTGGTCAATTTGCATATCAAAGACGGGGTCCAGCTGAGCCCTTTGTTATCTCTAAGAATTGGCTCGTCCCCTAGGGGGCAGTCTCTCCCCAGCCAATAAAGTGTTTTAAGATGCCAGAAAATAAACTGCTCAGAGCAGAGGGGAACCTGGTACCAAGGTGTTGCTCTGTCCTTCCTTTTCCCATGTTTTAGATTTCAAAATGCAAACAGCCCACCCCCCTCCTGCCCCTCAGCTCATAACCTTGAGTTCTTTAGCTAAGGGGCAGCATTAATGAAATTTTACTGTGACATGTAGTAAAACTACTAAAGTCTCAGAGTCTTGGAACCTATACCCAAAGAGTTGTATTTAATATGTCTGAATAAAGACCTGGAAACCTGAAATGTTTGCAATGGGACAGATCCCGCACCCGGAGTCAGCCCTGGGGACAAGCTCCTCTGCCACTTGCTGGTGAAATGTACAGACACAGTCACAGTCACATGCTCACACTTGCACCTTAAAACCTTCAGCCCCATAGCCTTTTGAGAAACGTTCTCTCCTCTCTGGATTAAACCACTGCAATTTCTCACAGACAATATTTTTTTTCAAAACACCATTCTGGATGTCGGCTATAAGCCCAGTACTTGGCAGCTTCTACTTTTGCCTCGAGAATATGAGGTTTGTTATTCTCCTGAAATAAGGCTCTTAAAACTCAGAATGCAAAACCTGGCAAACTTGCTGAGATAGTGGGGTAAGACTGCTTCACATTTCTTCCAGACGCCTATCTCAAAAAGGACAAAATGCACCAGAGGGAAGAAATAAGTTTAGACAGGTGCCACGCTAAGTTTGTAGAGAAATGAGAAGTCATTCACAAGGTACCTAAAGTCTCTTGATACCGGTCAAAATTTGTCAACCCCATTATTGGAGGACTTCCCACTGAAATGGTGGGGATACCCAGGGACATCAGCAGAAAATTACCCTTTGTATTTGCAAACCTCAATTTCTTTGTCAAAACAGAGATGGAAGGAAAATTAAAAAAAAAAAAAAAGTCTCTGTAGTTAAATAGTCCATGAAATGTCCAGTGGTCCTGGGCTAAGAAGTGGCCTTCCCCCAAAATATGCCCAGATCCTAATCTGTGGAACCTGCAATGTTACTTTACATGGCAAAAGATGTGATTAACTAAGGATTTTGAGAAGAACTTATCCTGTGTGTTCTAAGTCACATTTGTTACAGCAGCAATAGTAATACCAACTAACGAGGAAGTCGCAGATTTGGAAAGAAAGTCTAAAACAGACGCAGTGAGTTGCAAATGCTAACTAAACCACTAACTAGCCATGGGCATTCCTCAGTTTTTTGTTGTGAAAATCACATGAGCTAATCTGGAAAGTGTCAAATAGAAGATTTTTCATAAATAATAGCTAGCAATATGAGCCCCAGTTACCAATATTGACAGTTTTCTACATTGTCATGTTTTCTATACTCAGAAGGTATGTTTTAATTCAAAGAGACCTTGTAGGAAGCAAAGATCTAAAGGAACTCTGTGCTGACCAGAATGCCTTGGACAACACAATGGTAAAAGGTTATGATATCTCAAGTGGCCTGATTTGAAGACTCCTCTGGCTCTTCAAACAGCAAAAAGGCGGGTTTGTTGTTTGCCACAAAAAATAAAAATTAAGAAAGAAATGTCAGGAGGCTCAGCTGGTTGTGCAAAATGATAAAAGAAGCAGAAAGAAGCAGTCCAAGATTGAGGCAAAGAGCAATACTAAACACTTACGATGAAATACCTACCACGTGCTATATGATTTGTTTCCTTAAATGTTGGTGCTTCCGTGGCTGGGGCTGGGGTTAGGCAGTGCCTACTGAACACAAAATGCGTGCCTTCTTGTCTTTTAAAGAAGCTATTTCTTAATTTGTTTCTTTGGTTCTCATTTCATCAAAAAAAAAAAAAAACCCACTATATTTCAACTATATGAGCCATTGTTTGATAAGTTCCACATACATTTCAAGTATTTGAACGTTTGTGTGACTGGAGCTAATAAAAGCAAGTTCCCCAGCCCTCTGGAACAGCTTTCTATAATCCAAACACTAGGACATCAGGCCTGAGGAATAAGACCCAACAGTGCCCCATAAGGACTTGCCATCTCCCTGCTACACTGCCTTACCCTTGAAGCTGGGCCCGCTGAACTGGAGGGCACTGGAACCAGTACTGACCTTGGAGAAAAAGGACATAAGTCTTTCCAAGATAAAAGCACCTCAGCCAACTTTGTGTTAGCTCTGTTGTCCCATTCTGACTTTGGTTTTCTTGTTGTTGTTCTATATTTCCATTATCTAGACTCTTGCTTTGTTCTGATGACTGCATTCCTATCTGGCACTCCAACTCTAGTGGGTGAGTTGTGTGTTTTTTTTCCTAGTTTGAATCTATGCTCAGTGGCCTGGTTTCTCTGGGATCCAGTCCAAGAACTTGATTCCCTAGGGTCAAATCCTTGCAATCTTTTGGCCAATACTTTTAGCACTGACTGTCCACTTGCTTGGTATTGGTGCCTCACTGTCTCTCAATTAGCGTCTGTATCCTGGTGGGTTGGCAGGTTTTCCATCTTCATTTTATTGCAAATGAAGCAACTGCTATGGAACATACTAAAGTGCAAATGTTAGAAATGTATTAGGATGAGAAACATCCTTTTCAGATGCAAAAGTTCCTTGACAGGTTGAGAGAGAGCGGTAGCCATTAATGGTATTTAGAGTGTCAACTTATTCCTACATCAGTTTATTTAATCTATAGAATTAGAAAAATGGGAGTTTATATATGAGATATTTTGGGGTTAAGAGAACTGCCTGGAAAGTTAAGTATGGATGCTACACTGCTGTGAGGAGACTGGACAGCAAGAATTCGGACCTTGATCCCTGAGTCATAGAGGGATGGGATGGGGGAGTATGTGTGTGTGGAGGGGGGAGTGTCAGTGAGTTCAAACATGGTTGAGAAGATTGGCAAAAACCAAATTTTTCTGTTAACAGATATGTTTGGGTTTCCCTTTCTTACTCCCCTTTCTTAGAAGACCAGACCACATTTGATAACCATTCCTGTTAGGAGGTCAGGAATGTCTGTGGAAAGAAAATCCCTAAGGACATTGTCACAGAACAGTGGGATGGGATGAGATCTCAAGGGTGGGATGACCATTTACCAACAGTTGCCCCAGGTAGTGTCATGTGTACCCATTGTCCTGGTATAATTATTAATATTTCTCCCACTGACTTTCTATTTGATTGATGATAAACTAAGTTAATGGCACACTGTAGGTTTAAACCTCCTTCTCACCATCCAAAAAGCTTGTGAGTGAACTCATCCACTGCCAAGACTGTTTGTTCCATTACAGCACCTTTACTATTAATGCAGACTGAGACAAATCAACATCTCATTGGCTCTACTTCTGCCTTGTGGGACCACTCTGATCAAGTCCACTCCCTTCACCAAATATTTTAGAATAGGATTAAGTTCTTGTGTCTTCCTCACCAGGCTAAACCTCCTCATTTCATTCATCAACTGTCACAAGTCATTATCTCCTTCTCTATCTCTTATTATAATACACAACTAGAAAATTCCAGTTTCTCAGTATATTCCCTTCTAGTCTTTATATTAAAAGTGAACACATATTTTCATCCACGACCAATTGGCTTTAAGTTGTATCTTTTTTTGTGAGCAATTACATGCCTATATAGATAAAGCTCATAGTCACCTCCTTTCTCTCATTTCCCCTGACTGAGATCAACTGGGTTACACCTTCCTAATTATACAAGACAACTAGACCTCAAGTAACCTCAAGTAACCTTAGATGCACAGTTTTTAAGTCAATTCTTTCTTATTCTAAAATTATGGATTTGATTTCATTTTAAACTTGAATGAAAAATTTTACAGTTATCATCACTGAACTTAATCTCATTAGAGTCAAGTTCTTGTTTTTCTGTCAATATTCATTTTGGATCTTGATCCTGAAATTCCTCAGGTTCATCACTTTGGCAGTTCTGTGCCTTACAAATTGGAAAAGCATGTTTTTCGTGTTATCACCCTGTTCTGCCTAGGAAAACACAGGAAGTCATGATGAGAAGCTGAATGACCTTTCTCATACCCAGAATCTGGACAATTAAATAAGAGCCTGAGTTTATGATTCCCATATCAACTTTCTGCTTTGCTTTTCCCAGAGCTTCTTAAGAAATAACCACTTAAGACTTGAACCAGGAAAATTAGTTATCCCTGCCCCAACCACCTTATAAGTAATAGGTGCTTGCTACCCCGCTCTCCGTCTCCTGTTCACTCCTGACCTGGAATGGGGGACTCTCCATCCCTCGGTCATTATGCCTTCACTTCTTTCCTCCCTTTTGGGGGAATCTGTAAGTTTTAAATCTTGTGACTTTAATTCCTTTCTGCAAGTGTACAGAAACTTTGCCATCAATCAAAATGACCTTGGAGTTTTCACTTTCCCAGAATGGGAGCTCAGATGCTTAGGGAGCCATCAGTCGACCCCATGTGGGTAACAGGTCACAATCTTCATATTCTTACTTTAAATCATGAGTTACAGCACTCCTCATACAGATGCTGAGACAAAAAGGTTGAGGAGAAGAGAAAGAAAGCAAGACCCTACTTACCTCGAACATTCTCGAAGTTTCTTGAAGCTAGACTGATGTTTCATGAAAGAAGGAATAGCTTTTTCCTATTTTTTCATGCACGTGGCTTGATCCTGCTGGAGTCACTCCCTCTTTATCTTTGTCCATCCTGCAATCTCTCCAGCAAACTGGCTTTTTGGTAAAGCGTGAGAGCTCAAGGACTCATGCAGGCATTGCAACTCAAACATAACCAGGTATGTGCTTAGCTTCAATGACATATTGAGGGCCCTGCACAACACAGATTCAGAGCTCTTTTCACTTTCATTTGAGTTAATGAGTTCAATCTATTAAATAGTTATGGATGTCAGGATCATTGTCTAGCTTCCCACTTTACTTTGCTTAAGAAGGCACAGAGATGGCATTACAGGCAGAATGAAGGTTAGGGAAAGTCCACATCTGAATTACATCACTTACTCATGTGTTCCTCCATTAAAGAAACACTTTTCCTAAGGTTGTTGGTAAAGACATATTCATTCTCTGGTACAAAGCTGTTGAAAAATATTTTAAGATATGATCCTTACCTGGAGACTTTATTTTCTGGCAATGGAGCCAGACATGTAAGTAAGCTATAACATAATAGAAACCAATTTTAGCATCTAATGGGAATTATATCTTATAGAAAATGATTATTTTTATTTTAAAGGTTCAAAAATGATAAGACTGGACGTTGTCATAAAGTGCATGTCTCCTGCCTCTGTCACCATTAGATTCAATGACGCAACCTCTTCCTTTAAATCTACATGTGTCATCTAATATCTCTCAATTTTCTGAAATGCATTGTTATGTTAAATGTCATGTCCTCATAGTGGAGGATTGTCTGGGTCTTCATGACACCAAAGTAACGACATGAAAAATATCCTAATTGGACTGTTTTGGTTTTGCCATGTTAAATAGTTCTATTAGGAAACATTTCTACTATTTTTTAAAGCTTCAGTTAAATGACATAATGCAAAAACAGCTAACAGTAGAAATGGATATCTGTGAGGTAGGCAATTATGTTTTACCATTCTGGGCAAAATCTAGTCTCACATTTTGTTTCTGACAGGAATAACTGACAAATATTTCACAGGAGATAATTATTACCCTGAAGCATTTCCACTATCTTCTGTATAAAAGCTTTCATGTAATTTAAAATCAACATTCAGATCTTTAGAGAGTTCTTTTTTTATATATAAATTGACATAGTTATCTCATTTAGTAGGTTATAGTTGAGGCATTTCTATAAATCAATTACAATTCTTTTGGGAGACAACAATTTCTTTTGGCCAGAAATTGAGAATTACTCTCAAAAGTAGAGATACCAAATCACCTCTCTTCCCTTCAACTGTACCCTCTAGTCATGAACGTGACTCCTTCTAGTACTGGCACTCCTAATACTAGTACCACTACTACTCTACTACTTCCACTTCCACTACTGATGATGATAGTAATCATAGCTAGTACTTTGAGCATTTAGTCTTCACAAGAACTGCATGAAGTTAGATACTACTATAATATCCATATTTTGGTTATGAAATGGAGGTGGAAAAAAAGTGAGTAAATGTTCCACAGTCAAATAGCTTTCAGATAGGAGGGTCAGGATTCAACCCAAAGCACCATGGCTGCAGGATTAATACCCTTATCCATCATGGCTGCCCTTGAGATGAATCTACACCTATCCCAGTTATCATAATGTGTGTACTTATTACCTGTCTTTAAATGTTTTTAAAACATGTGTTTTAATAAGCTCCTAGACATTTTCAGAATAAGCAATTTATAGAGATTATGGTAGAGGTCATTTGGGAAAGATTATTTTATAAAAATGATTATTTTTATAATATAAAAATATTTTTAAATTTTTGTTAGTTTTTTCTCCATGTAGCTTTACACACAAATTTGCTTTCTAATTTTTAAGATTTGACTTTCAAAATTATATAATTAACCAATAATCTAGTAACATAATATTTCCAATATTCTGAAATTAGGAATAAATATCAAATGGTTTATTTATTTTAAATCTGTCCTGAATATATTTACAAATGAATATATATATATATCTTTATATATAGATAGGCATAGAGAAATGATAAGATTCAATAATTATCTTGAAACCTTCAGTTTCATAAAGAAGATAAGTATATAAAAATAAAACATAATCCAATGTGTCATTGCAATGGATAATTACTATATGAAAACTTTAGTTCTGTTATTTCTCTAACAATGCAAGCATTCCTTTGAGGGTAGGAAATACATTTTTCTTCTTGTAACTCTATCACATAATTTAGTTCTTAAAGCTTAGTAGCAATGCATAAGTATTTATTGCATGTTGAATCAATCATCATATAAACGGCTTTTTGTTTATAATTGTTCATACATCATAATTTACTTGGGGTTTCCTAAATGGTGTCAGAAGTTTCAGAAAAGTGGCAGTTCCCCCATGAAGGTGAATGTTCACTGTGAGAGCTGGAAAATAAGAAAACAATCTAAAATTCTCTAAAGAATGCACAGTATTATAATTTTCTGAATAAAAATTTTGAGTTTATATGCTGCCCACAAACAGCTAAAGAGATACTCAATTGAAGATTATTTATTTTAGTCAATATGCAGATCAACTTAACTATAACTGACAAGTCAAAAAAAAAAAACATATTTCTAATCATGAGTAGTTAGGAATTTCATTTAGGGGTAAATATCAGATTTTAATTCTTTCTCTGTTCTACACAAAGCTCAGGGAGATACAATTTTCTCATTACACTAACCACAAGAAATGACATGGGGAGTACGTTTGCTGCAGATAAAGTTGAACATAAATCTATATTTTGGGACTTTGATTTAGCAACTCTAGTGCTAGGAGTTTTGGAGTAAAATCATCTGTTTATTGGCCTTACTGGGACTTCAATATGTCTCAACATAGAGCTCTGAAGGTTAAGTTAGGGTGGTTGAAAATAAGGGAAAAATATTTTTTCTATGAAGGACTTAGCCCCAATGATTAGTTTATCTCTCACAGTCTTCTACCGTGTCTGGGTCAGAAGCCAGGCCTTCATGAGTAAGAAATTTAGAACAATAAATCAGTGCTGGTACGAAATGCAGTCTCTAGCTTCTGCAGTTGGCCACGGCACCAACAGCTCAAAAATAACGTAAGAAAACAGATAACAGGTCTAATACGACAGCGATCCCAGGCCTTACTTACATAAAGTAACTTGAAATTACTCAGTTTCTGAATACTATTTAATAATGAGTCAAAAGAATGTATCATGAACCAGCATATTTGCTATAGACCTGCATAGACTTTTCAAAAATAAAATATTAGCACAGATTACAGAAAATATATGATTATTTTGGTGTATTACCTGGGAACCCAGATCTCTAAATTGGATATAGACTTAGAAAGCAAAAATAGAAACATAGAGAAAACCTGCATATTTTACTCTTTGAAAATATCAATTTTTGTCTCTTTTTAACTGATTTTGGAAGCAAGAATTAAGAAAATTTGCCCCGTGTTCTCTTTAGGTCAAGGGAAAATTGAGAATATGTGAATATTTGAGAGAAAGGACATATGGCAACCACATTAATATCCACGTCCGAACCCTGCATTTTACTGCAGCAGCCGTGCCAGCTGTCTAAAGCCGCCAGCTAACTGCAAGCTTAATAACCGCTTTAATATGATGCTAAACACTTAGGATTGCAGCCTCCATTCCTGAGACTAGGCACCTGATAGTAATTAGCATGACAATTTTTATTGACAATTAAAATTGAAATGATGCCGTTTGCTAGGTCCTGTGTTAGTTGTTCTACCTGAATTATATCCTTTATTCTTCCCATCGATGCTACAGTTATTTCCATTTATCACTGAAAAGACAGTGACATAGAGAGGTTCAATAATATGCTAAAGATCACATGGCTCTTAAGTGATGGAACAAAGACTTAAATCAAGGTCTCCGACTGTAAACTTTGGGCTCTTAATTTTAACTTTATATTGGCTTAAGCCACAAATAGGTCAATTGCAGCCTTGCTCATGTATCAATGTCAAGATAAGGTGGTAGGCAACCATGCATTCCTGGGAAGACAAGGGTGAGGTAGGAAGAGTGAGAGAGGAAGCCCTTCAGCATGTTTGACCCCTGCCTACTTAACTTTGGAAGACCCCATGAAGACATGATCCAACACTCAGCATTGAGAAATCTAAAAGGAAAGAAGCTACATTCAACAATGTCAAGGCAGATAAAAGACAGAGATCCATGATTCTCATGGACAGAGTATGCATGACAGAGAAACAGCCAGAAGATGAATTTAAAGGAGAGTATGACCAAAAGCTCTCTTTGCTCAGAGAACATCAACTCCCATTCATGGATGTGCCTTATAGATGAGAAATATCCTGCCCTGAAGCTATCTTCCTTCTCTTATGCCAATCCTCTCTACCATAGGCCAGAAAGAAGGTTCCAGAGAAAAGGCTTAGAAGCTGGAGTGGAGAAGAGAGAGAGGGAGTAGGGAGAAGAAGGGAATATTAGATGAGAAAAAGAAAAGTCTGGTCATACCATCCGCACCAATGTGGACTTCTCAGCCCAAAGCTGACAAGGGGAATGGTTAACTCTAATTAAAATTTGGTGTTTGACTATTACTAAAGGTTGAATGTCTGTGTCCCCTCAAAATTCATTGTTCAAATCTGACCCCCAATTAGGTAGTATTAGAACATGAAGACTTCAGGAGGTAATTTGGTTCTAAAGGCAGAGGCTTTATGAATGGGATTGGTGCCATATAAAAAGGCTACAGAGAGCTCCCTCAGCCCTTCTTCCATGTGAAGACACAGACTATGAACTAGGAGGCAGCCATCCTAGACCCAAATCTGCTGGCACCTTGATCTTGGACTTGCCGTGTTCTAGAACAGTGAAAAATAAATTTCTGTGGTTTATAAGCCACCTAGTTTATGGTAATATATTATAGCAGCCCAAATGGACTAAGAAATTATTAAACAGAGAGGAACATATTCATTACTAAACTGAGACTCTACCTGGGACTAAAAGTTACTGAAAAACTTTGCATTCTCTAAGAGTGACATGATATACAGGCCTTATCCAACATGCCTTCCGGGGAAGTGTCACAGAGAGCCCATTTAGAAGATTTAAAGAAACAGTGAAAACAGAGAGTAAAGTAAGAGTTAGTATTTTATTTTGTTTTTGCTTATGCATTATCAAGTTTTTCTCTTAAATCAAGTTAATTTATGTTAGCCACTTATACCTGTACCCAGCAAATAGTAAGACCTATATCAGTATAAGCTATTCTTTCAGTGTAACACTTTCATATTTAATTCCCCCAAGGAACAAAGAATTTATGAGATGATTTTAAGCTTCAACCAATTTTTCATTTTTGAGGATATTCTGGTAGATTCTGAAAAAGCTATTTGTTGAGATCAGTATATAGACGGGTTGACACAGATGACTACTAAGCTCTTTTGTGACTGTGATGACTATTATTCACAATTCATGTCACTGTCCCAGTTCAAGTTAATTATTACCCCTTAGGATGGTCTCTGAAACTGCATGTCAAAGTCCTCTCTGCTACCAGGAGTGTTAAGCAGAAACAGGGACTGGGTTGTCTCTTCTACGATATATTCTGCTGGGGACCGGAGACTTGGTTTTTCATTTGATGTGGAGAATGAATTAATCTAGAAAGACTGGATACACATTTGCTCTAAAATTGTTTCTCAAATTAAAATCTATAAAATTGTCTTTTAATAAATACGTAGTAAAAGGTGACATACTCGATGGCATGACCAGTCCCTCTGGTAGAAGAGAATGGCTAAGCTAATTCATAAAGAATGGGGAGTAGAGGGCAGAGGAAGGACAGACGAATGGAGGGCAAATATTCTAAACTGAGTAAACAGTTTGAACACAGTAAATTTGGGAAACAGATGAACATAGAGTAAATTTGGAAAACTAAGTATATATTAGAAACCTTCTCTTACAAGGCAGCCAGGACCTCTGGTTAGTCAGGTAACGAGAAAGGCACATGAAACATACATTCAAGATTTTGATTTTCTTAAGTCACTCATTCACAAGTCTGTGGCTCTAAGACTATGGGTATACTGATTAGGTTAATGCAGTGATTTAGATGTAGGGTGGTTATGAGTTTCTCCTATAGGCAGAAGCAGAGGCCAGAGTTCCTGGAAAGAAAATTCTTCTATTCTCTATAAGGTGATTTAATTTCTCCCTGAATTAACAATTGTGGGAGCTGACAGTGCATATTATCTATTTTGCAATAGATAATGTGGTCAAATTGGAATCTAAATTTGGAAAGATTGATCTGGCCAATAATGTGTGAATTAATTATGAGGGAAGTGAGTCCAATGGCAATCCAGGAGGAAGGTCTGCAAATAAAGACATGGAGAAATGGATACATGGCAAAAATGAAGGAGAGAGAGTTAACAGGAGTCAGTGTCAGGTTGCATTGGGCTCAGGGAAAAGCCATTTATTCATAAGACTTGAGTAATTGGGTGTCTAGGAGAACATCACTAGATGTACATAGGAGACTATTGACAGAGCTCTTAGTGCAGGGTGTATGGAGGGGAACAATGTTGTTTTTTAATGTGTTGAGTTTGATATAAATAATGAGACATTCAAGTAAATGAGAGACATGGCACACTAAAAATCACACTTAGGTCAATAAGATTAATTCCAAATTTCTATTCACTCAAAATATACTTGCATGCCTTTGGGAAAAGCTAACTTAATAAAGTCCTGTTCAAATAGAAGAAATAAAGCAACTGTCAAATATTTGAATCCCTTTCTCTTCTTTTTTTTCAACATTCATTATTTAAAAAAAAAATAAAAAGATCAAACCTCTTCACTATTCAACATTTTATTAGGATACAAAAACTAAAACTTAAAGTGACCAAAAGAATCTAAGGACTTTTTTGGGTTATGTTTTGCTTCACTTTAATTGCTAATTAACCATAAAGGATAGTCCCAAATTAACTCTGAATGTTAATTCGGGGATGAAAACAAATTTGCAATTATGAGACCAACTCTATTGTGCCCCGTGCTTTTGAAAATCTCTCCTGAGTTCTTATTCCCTTCTGTCTATTCACCAACTAATTAAGCAAGACCCTTTGTCCCAACTGAAGTTGTTTCTATGTGAAAAGAGAACATAGAAATGAAGCTCCAATTAAATATTTCTGCATTCTAAGTTTTGCAAATGCTTCGAAGGGACATGATATATTTCAGTACCTTATACCTGCTGTCTCTTTGTAATGATTTTAAAAATAGAAGCCTGTGGCTGACTTCTTACAAAATACCTTCCTAAGGCAGCCTTGGCAATACCATAGACAGACATTGCTAGATAAAAACAAAAGTCAATTGTCATTGTTTAAAGGACATGGTTGATTGTGTGTTGTCCTAGATAAGCATAGGCAAATGCCTGCATAGGAATTCTAAATTAACCCTACACTTCAAACCCATGTCCTCTATAAAGGTGCTATTTAAAAAGTGTAGCTCATAAATGAGTGTCAGTTCCTGCATTTTTCTTTCAGTACACTAAGGGGATGAGTACAGCAATTAAGATTAAGCATTTAGGATCTCCCAAAACAAATTGACAGAGTGATTGTATGTGCACTGACGAATAATTTTTAAAAATTGGGTTTTTGCACTGTAGGTTTTTTTTTATATTTTATTTTTAAGTGATTCATATCTTTTCATCTTATAAGTTTTGAGTCTGCAACAAATTGAAAATAGAACATATTTTTTGAGTGGTTTTTTTCCACAATTACTCTGCCATTTCTTTCTTTAGTCATGAGACGAATGATTTGAGAGTCTTGAAAACGAGACTCCTCATGAGAGATTAATGTGTCACTTAATCTCTGTAGATTTCTATGTCTTTGTCTACTCACTGGGTGTTGAACTCAAGTAAAGGTTTAAACTGGCCACTAGATTAGGGTCACACATGTTTTGTTTGTGTGTTAACAGAAGTGTGTTGGGATGGTTTCGGTCAGGCACGTGTTCACTGGAGACCCAGGTCCTGTGCCTTCACAGTGAAACAAATTTATTTATATCAGTCACATGACACTAATGGTGTGTGAGCTTGTGACCTCCAGGCTGTGACTCCAAAGATTCCTTCTAGCTCTCTGATTTAGAGCAGGACATAGAATAGTACTGCATCATGATCACTACCATTATTATTTTCTTTCTATGAGAATTTGATCCCACAGAGTAACTCTAGTAGCTGTACTTCCAAAATTTTCCAGACAGAAGTCCTGACATGGGGGTGGGCTTTTGGTCATCTGTACTCCAGGCTTCCCCCCACACCCTTGCATTAACAAGAGCATTTCAACTGTATATGTTTGCATATTTGGGTTCCTTGTAAAGTTTTATTTGAGAAAAGGTGTTCACAGTGATAACTTTCTAAAAATTGTTGTACTAAGTGTTTAAAGTCAGTACAGGTTTTACTTTGTTACATTATTTATGTATATTTAGTCTTCCATGCTTGGCACACATGAGGTTTGGCATGGAGGGAACCTCAGTTTAATTTGCTTCTATTTCACCTGAAGGCTCTTAGCTCACAAAGTCAACCAAACTATTCTGGTCACTGTCCCTCTAAATATAAGTACACATGGGTAAGAAAGGACTATGACCCCATTTGAAGATGGGAGAAGGGAGAGAAGAACACTTATGTATTGTTTTATGGATAAATTTGGCCATATGTATAATTCAACATGAATTATAAATGATGAACAAATGAATGGGTGGATACTAGAAACTATCATTCCCTATGTACCTTGTAAAAAATCAAATTTAATTATCTTTAAGGCATGTCTTAGGTAGTGTCCCTTATTTCTAAATAAGAAAAAAAATCTATATTATTTTTATCTGAACCTCTTGTTTTTAACAGTGGTACCTGTATACTCCAAGCCTTTTCTCTATACAGGGTTTCAGCTCTGTGGCAAGCAAACTTCTGCGTATGTAGGAAATTAAATTCAGCAAAGAAAAAAAAATCAAAATTAGGAGAAAAGAGAAAGAGAAAGACGAGGCTGGAGATAGTAAGTTAATGGATCTCTCTATTCTGGACTTCTTGTGTATTGCCGTCCTCATTTAACTCACAGACTGATTTCTATTAGGAGCTGTGATGATGCATTATGCCAAATTAAGGCGTCACGTGACACCACCAGCCTAAGGTGGTATTTTGATTATGGAAAATACATAATATAGGTCGGAGTGTCACTTTACTTTTAAAATTCATTTACTAATAGCATAATAATACCAAACATAGCAATTTACATGCTTTGTTGTATTTAATAGTGATATAATCATATTTCGTTATGAAAAAAGCCGCAATGAACCTGGACCATAGGTCATTGCTATAGGTCACAAAGCTAGAGTGCAGTTTCACAGTTAATCTCTGCCTGTCTATTTCTAACTTGTGCTTATCTCCAGAGAAGGCCTAGAATCTTACTGCCAGTACATGCCACACATGCTATGCAGTGATTAATGTGTTTTCCTGCTAGGATTCTGAAACATAGAAAGGAGGCAGCATGTACAGCTGCTCGATCTTGTTCATAGAACACGTACAGCTTAATGATTTGTGCCTTAGATGAAGTTATAACTTTTCTCATACCGATGCATTTCATGTGTGTCTTGGCAGTTCACCATTCAGAGTCAAAGCCTATCCTATGTGAGTAGGAGAGAAATTTGGAAGCTGTGCCTACATGCCTTGGATTTCTTGAGGGTTGCCTGTGATTTCTCTCTTTGCTGATCATATTTTTTGCCTTTATTAAGTAGCTTGTGTGATACACTTTGTGAAATTTTACCTTAATAATCATCTAGAAAAGCATAATTGGTACAGTTTAAAAGCAGGATTATTGACATGCCCCCAGTTTCAAGTGAAATGGTTAGAACTTTGTTCTGGAGGAAGGAAGATGAGAAGAGAGGGGTAGAGGACCTTTGGGACAAACTGGCTGCTGAGTCAGTCCTACTTTGAGGTCATACCAGCACTGAGATAATTAACTAGAAAGGCTTCCCAGTGAAACTTAGAGGTAAAATAGCCAGAGTGGAGATAACTAAATAGATAAGAAAGGAGATGTAAATGGAGGGCAAATCAGCACCAATTAATTAATACAGAAAAGTGTCCAGAGAACATCAAAGTACACAATCAAGTTGCAACTGGTTTTTCCTTGCATTAAGAATGAGGACATTGTCCCAGTAAAGACTGAAAAATGACAGTGGACCACAGCTGGGATTCTTAACTAATCCCTCATTACCAAACAGCTATACATTTGGAAATTCCCGAGCAGGAGATTATTGAAACTAGAGATGGTCTATCAAGAACTGACTGCAATCAGACCTCTTTAATTATGGGATTTGTGTCTGTGGATTCAACCAATCATAGATTAAAAATATTTTTTAAAAAATTCCAGAAAATTGATGACTAAACAATATAATATCACAACTATTTTCATAGCATTTACATTGTATTAGGTATTATAAGGAATCTAGGGATGATTTAAAGTATATAGGAGGGAAATCAGAAAAAGTTGAGAACTATATGATTTCACTCATACATGGAATATAAAACTGAAAGCAACAAATGAATGAGACAAACAAAAACTCATAGACACAGATAACAGTTTTGTGGTTACTACAGGGGATGGGAGGTCAGGAGTAGAAGAAGAAAAAGAATTATACTGATTATTGATCCACAGCCAAGGGAATAGTTACATGTTCTGGAACATAAGCCTGATATACTTGGATAATAAACACTTTGGTTATTATGCTCCTATGTTTTGAGAAACATAATGGATATGGGAAAGGACAGTTAATGTAGAAAATATTCATGCTTGTCAGAAAAATTCCTTTCTAAATTAACAAGGGAACTGGAACCAACAAGCGGATGCCATCATCCATTCTTTGGAATCTGTCATGGAGAGACATCAAAGATTGATGAACACAGAGAGATACAGACCTACAGGATCCATACCCACTTGTAGGTGGCGGGTAGATTACGTCAGCCCATTGGCCATGGCCCCAGAAGGTGATGAGGGGCTTTCAAGGGGGAAGACATTTATTCTGAATTTGGATTTGCATTCACTGTGGCAGTGGAAATTGTATCGAATACCCTCTAATTTAAAACAGAACTATTGTTCCTTTTGGGGCCTCCTACTTAGATGCCATCTGATCGAGGAACCCCTTTTTCTGCAGATGTAAGACAATAACGAGCCACAAAACATCATATACAGTGAACGTATCATCCACCTCACCATCCACAAAGTATCTCATGACTTCCTGGGGCAGAGGTGTGACAAAGGCTAGAAGGATGGCTTACACGATTAAATATGTGCGGTGAACCAAAATGCCTGGTATGTAAAGCAACTCGCCATTGTTTTATCGCATCATTTGCTCTTATTACAGCCTTGCTTAAATATACAGTTGACCCTTGAATGACACAGAAATTAGAGGCACTGATCACCCACTGGGTCACAAATTTGCTCATACTTAAGTTGGCCCTCTGCATATGCGAATTCCCAATTGCAGGCCCAAAATACTGTACTTTGAGGAGTTTTTGTGAATCCTTCCAATAATATGAAGATGTTAAGTGGCATAGCTAGTAAGTGGAAGTTCCAGGATTTGAAATTAAACCTTTTTCAATCCAGAGCAATTAGCCACTACCACATATGCTTCTAAACTAAAATATGTATCTTATTGACAGTTTATCATCGATAAATATTTATTATAGATAGAAATCTATTATAGACCCTTTCCTGAGAGCAGACTCGGTGGCTAGAAGGGTGAAGTATAAACATTTGAGGAGCTAGAAGAAGGGGCTCTCCAAATTGGAGAAAAACATGGACTGTGAAGATATTAGGGTAGGACCTTATTCTACATAACTTCCCTGGGAGCTGCCCTGTTTTGGGTCATTGTTAAATCATAGTTTAATATCAATTTATTTCAGTCTACTTTTTAGGTCCTCAAACAGCATGCCCTAACCTGTACTCATTAGAAATCCTTTGAGTTATGACTCTATTTGGTATTCATAAATTTCATTGATGTTTCAAATCATAAAAGAGAATTTTCAATGCCTATGAACATTTTTTAAATCTATGTCAGTGGCTATGAAAAGCCATTACTTTTAATATAGAATTCAAATAAGTTTTAGAGGTGACTAAAAGCTGTGCCTACCTACATTTATCAAATCTGAAACTTCAGTAAAGTTTAAGTTTATAATTTTTTCAGTTGGAAATTTAAAAATGTAACTGATAGAATACTGTTGAATTTTGAAGGAAGTCTTTAGTAGAGCAAAACATTATATAACATATAATTATTATCATAAATCATAAAAGTACAGAAAATATTAGGTTTATGGAGTACAAACAAAAAACTTTAAGAGATTATTTTTCAGAAGCCCAACTAAAAAATATTATTAAATAAAAGATATTCCTTTTCATCCAGATGACCTACTGTAGATTTCGTTTTGGCCTTGAAACCTCTTAATGTTAAAAAAAATAATAATAACAAAAAATTATTATGGTTATTAACATGGCTTTTACGTGTTGTTGGGGACTAAACCAACTTAACTTATTGTTTCACATGTTTGCCTCAATATAGTTCTTATAAAATCTCTTCAAGATCATATCAAGATGGATATTATCTGAGGTTTTGGTGTGGGATGGAAGTGATGGAAAGGGTGTTAGTGAATGCACTGGGGTTTAAAAATTCCAAAAACACAAAACAAAAAAACCCCTCAGTCTTACTTCTAGCACTTTATTAATGGGCTCAAAATTGCTACATATATTAGGCTTCTGAATAAAATGTGTTTATAACTCATGCACGTGTCATATAAATACAGCATACAACTGTATGATAACTATGTTTCACTGTGTATGCATTGTAAACACTATTTGTACATGTTATAATTCCCTAGCAGAGCTTTGATTTCCAAGCCTAATCTGTGCGCCCAACATCTTCTTGTCAGCATTTTCTATCAACCTTATTTAAAAGAAATTGATTAATCTCCTTCTTTTTTTTCTTTTTATAATGGATCCCTGAACCAGATATCAGATAAGCTTCGCAACACTTTCAGCTTCTATAGACTGACTTTTCTTACAGAAAAGGAAAAAGAACATAAAGGCTTGGCTGCAAGGTCTTTGGCTGTCATCTGATAAACCTTTGCAGAGGGTACAAGAGCTGAGAAGCCCTGTGTTTACCTTCTGGCATGGTCTTATCAGTGCTGTCATGCAGTGTTTAAACCCTCTTGCTTGCGGGCGGCTGTTAAATACTTACTCAATGTGAATTTAATGCCAAAGCAGCCCTACCGAAAGAACTGACAATGAATGGTGAGCCTTTATAAAATGAACCCTTTTCAGTCTTCACCAAAGGAAACCTTTCTGGGAAAGGAGGTAGGGGGCAGGAGAAATAGTTCTTTCTAGACTGGTTATTTTTCCTGCCAGGGGTCCTGCAGAGTTGAGTTACTTTAGATTTGAAAATACATTTTCACTTTTGGGAAGAACTTTCACACACAGGGTTTTAACAATTACTCAATGTTAACCTTTCACTAAAACTCAGTTCTGGATTCGAGTTTTTACCTGAGAAGTGGTTTAAGGCCTCAGATACAAGGAATATCACTCCAGGAAAAAAGGTGCAAGAAAGAAGCCTTGACATTCTAAAAATGTTTACACTTTTTGGCTATGTTCTAGAAATCTACCTGCTGGAACCACACTCTAGCCTTAGCAATGACATATATTTGAATTCAGCTTTCTATTTGATCTGCTTTAGTGAGTATCTAGTACTTAAGTGTATGGTGGACATGTGGGAATTCATAAGATCAGACTGATCCATGTGTGAGCTCTTGCTGTGACCAATGGCATGAGCAGCTTGTAGGAAGAACTAAGTGAATTCATAAAGCACAGATATGAAGGCTGTAAAGATGTTCACCAATGCTGACTGTTCTTCCAATGAGTCTAGAACTCCCTGCCAGAAAATCTGTCCCGACACTCATCAGAAATCTTCTCCCCTATAATGCCCACCGCAGGTATTAGTTTTCCTGCTGGGACCCCAGCAGATAAATCTAGTCTCTCTTTCCATCTGACAGTTTTTCAAATATTGGAAGACAGCTCTTCAATTTCTCATGAATCTCTCTTCAGGCAAAAATACATTGAGATTCTTAAGAAAAGTCTTCAGAAAGCGTGACTTTAAATTCCTTTAGGAACCTCTCCACGCTTTTTTGAATGAATTCCACTGACTTATAAACTTCTTTAACTATGATATTCCTGCTTGGTCTTATTTCTCTACTGAAGATCTGCTCCTTGGGACTAGAGGTTTAGTCTCTCTCAAAATTAAAATCCACTGTCTGAATGTGGTAGCATTAGGTAGCAATATTGGGTCCCCTAGAGGTGGGGTCCCCTAAAATCTTTACACAATTTGTGCTCACTAATTCTGCTAAAGTTGCATTAAAATTACCAGAGGAAAACAACTTTGGGTTATCACTCATGCATACTTTTATTTCACACTAAACAGGTTGCAATTAAAACAAGACTGGGCTCCACAAAGGGAGTACAGTTCATACACAGTGCGCAGGTGAGCACTCACCTGTCCTTTTGTCCCTGTCGCCTTGCTGACTCCTCCCCTCACTGCTCCCTTGTTCTCATACCCTGGTCAGAGGATGTCTCTCTTTATTTTATTATTTGCCTGATGATGACTCATTGCCACCACTTTATAACTGGCGGGAGCATCCAGACATTACATCTTCCAGGATTCGGAAGTTTGAAGCTGAACAGTTGGCTACTGTCTGGAGATCATTGACTCATCTATCATCTTGAAACTCAGTGTTGTTCTCCTTAATTGTTACTTATGATTAAAAGGGCTCATCAGTCTTCCTGTTTTGTTATGCTTTGTACTTTGGAAAAAGTAAACCGGTTTACTTTCACTTCTCTATATCTACCTTACCCTACTCATAAAATTAAACACAGACCTTATAAAGGCCAATCTATACTTAACTAAAGAAAAATAACCACTGTGTCTTTGGATACCTTTTAATGCCAAAAGAATCCAAGCCAATAGGTATATCCAGCTACTGCCATGGGCCTGCCAGTAGGCTTCATTCACACTTTTTAAAAAAGTATTTCTATACTGTCTTCTACAAAGAGATAAGGAAAACAGTGTCAAACAATGTAACAAATCTACTCTGTCACTTGAGAGCTGACGTGAGACAAGCAACCCTTTCCATGCTGAATGAACTGAGCATCTGTCCTAGTGTCTACATAGGGAGGCCTCCTCTTCTCAACTCAATAGCTGCTGCCATGCCTCACTCCAAAGGGTAGTCCCCTCCTTTACCATCAGGAGCTGACTTCCATCCCTGGAGTGTACTTCTTCAATTCAAAAAGCAAAGAAGGGAGGGACAGTCTTTTGTGTAGGAAGCAATAGTACATCAAAGTGATGAGACTAAGATATAGAAGGGACTAAGGATAGAGGTGAGCACACCGCTTTCCATGCAGTTGACCTGGGTTTAGTTCCTGGCCACGAGGGTCATGCTCCTGAGTTTGGAAACAACTAGATGAGGAGCAAATGATCCCTAAGGCTGAACTGGACAATGTGGCTTGAGCTTTGGTCACAGTGGGTTCCCTCACACTCCGGATAGGTTTGCTGGAGGAATCAGCAGAGATCTGTGTCCTTAGAGACCAATCTCTCACAAAGTGATGGAAACCCTTCAAGAGGCTGAGGCAAATATGCTGATTTATTTTTCTCCTAATGTTGCCAATTAAAAGGTCATTTCTCCTCCCACAGGGAGAAATAAGAAAGGGAATACAATGAAAAAACAGAAGTATTCTGTCCATTCATTGCCTTCTAAGAAAACAGAAGTTACCTGACCTTTAAAACAACATGAGGAATAGGTGAGAAATGTGTCCTCTAACATAAATACCTAGCTGCTCAGAACTTTTTAAACTTTTTAGCTTTCATTCACATTAATATACTCTGGCATGTAAATATATCATTCCAGTGGGGGTTTAACTAAAGGGCAGATATGAATCATTCAAAGCTTGGGGGAAAAAAAAAATAGATGCCCTGGGCCCTACTGTGTTTTTAATAAGTACTGTCCAGCTCCCACTTTTCTTAGTTTTTAAAAACAGATGTCAGTGTTGGAACTTCACCCTTTAAGAATTACTGGATCTGGGCATTTAAACCAATTTCACTTGACCGTAGCCAGTGCTTCCTGAGCCCCCAAATTCTGCAGTTTGGAATCACACAGGACATTTTGTGTGCCTGTGAGACCTGTTTCTGCAGCTCAGAATGCTCCTTGGCTTCCATTTGTATGTGTACATCAACATGCAAATAATAGGAAGACCTTACATCCAGAGATGACCCTTAAAGTAAGCAAAAATAGTCTATGTTCGCAGCAGTATTAAGTGCAACAAAGTAAAGCATGATTCTCTAAATGGGGACTTTGCTTTCTGCCTGAAATATTATTATGATCAATGAGCTCTGTCTCATCTTTCAAAAGTGAGTATAACTGTAGTTACTTCAGAGAAACACTCTCCTGGAACATTCTCTGTGATGATGGAGGTGTATTATGGAAGTACATCACAATATGCTATGGGAACCGCTAGCCTCACATCCATCTACAGAACTGAACTTTAAATTTTATTTAATTTAAATAAATTTAAATTTAAGTATCTATATTTGGCTACCAGGTACCTCATTGGAGAGTTAAGCCTTAGAGTATGTTCGTCAAAGAGCAGGTTACAATGCATGAATAGGCTCCAGAAACAATTTAATGTTTTATGTGAATATTTTATAAAATTAATTAGAACAGTACAGGTAGTTTCAAAATTCCTCACACATAGCAAAGACATGATTATTAGGAAGAGAGAAGACGAGTACCAGATTGCAGCGGAAAACAGTTTTGTGTGATTTGCTGACAACTGCCTGGCAGGGTCCGTGAAATAATAAGTGGAACTTGTGGAGTGACTCGGAGAAGAAGCAGACACCAAAACTGCAATATGATTTTTATGTTTGCATTGACAGAGGAGCCAGTGAGAAACTATGTGATGACAGCTCCTCCTTGAGGTTCAGTGAGAGTATTTCAGGTGGGGAGAGACTGCAAGGAAACATGGCAAATGAGAAAAAACACACAAATTTCGTAGTAGCATCTCCCAACGTTGCCAATCAGAAAATCATTTCTCCTTTCTACAGGGTACCTTATCCTCTCTACAATCCTCAAACAAAGACCCCACCTGTGCCAGCCCTCCTGAACTTAACCTGGACCTTTCAACGGGGGTTCTAACCAGCACGTGTCAGTGGGCAGAGCCTGCAGGGAGACGTGCCTGCCTGTGTCCCTTTTTTCACGTGACACTTCTTTCTTCTGAAAATGATTATATCACAGTTGGCCAATAGGATCTTTTGGTTGTGATTTATTCATTTAGTAATTATATTTTGAAATTTGGGGAAGGAAGCTGATGAAAGAAACATAGATGCCAAGGGAAACAAAGGGACATTGTATTGGGGGGAGGGATAGTTTAATTTGCATCAAGAAAATGAATTTCTCTTAAGTGTTCAGTGAGTTGAGCTTTGACAGGTGTGTAAAAATCATCCATCCACCAGCCAAGACGAGATAATGGACATTTCTATCAACCCAGAAGTTCCCTTCTGCTCCCCCTGCTCTAAGACCCACCCTGCTCTCACCGAATGGTCTGCCAGAGCCAGAGACTAGTTTCATGTGTTCAGACTGCACATCAATGGACCCACACACTATCCACTCTGCGTCTGGTTTCTTTGCTCAGTGTAGCAGTTTTTGATTTATGCCTGTTCTTCCCTAGATTAGTGATTCATTCTTTTTTATTCCTGAGTCGGATTCCATTCTGTGAATAGGCCACTGTTTGTTTTCCCTTTCTGGACATCTGGATTGTTAGGTCTATGTAGGTCTATTATTTTATTTATTTATTTTTTAAAGCTGTTAGGAACTCTGTCGCAGACATTTTTTTGTGTGTCTCTAATTTCCTTTTGCTCGGATAAATACATAGAAGTGGAATTTCTGATCATATAGGAAGTACATGTTCAACTTCCTAAGAAATTGTTGACAAATTGGTGACAAGGAGGACTCCAAGCCCAGATGAATTCTACCCATCATTTGGGGGGACTTTTTGCCCATTCAGGATGCTAGTCCTTTGTCATAGATAAGTATTACTAAGAATATTCCGCAGCCTATGGCTGGCCTACTCGTTTTATTTGTGCCCTTTGATGAGTAAATCTTTTTAATTTTGCTGAAGTCAAACATATAATTTTTTATGCTCAATGTAACCTTGTTATTATTTCTTACCTAAATATTTGAGAGCATTCACGGGTGAAGCCATCTGGCCTTGGATTTTTCTTTGAGGATAGTTTTTAATTATGGGTTCAACTTCTGTAATAGATATTGGTCTATTCAGATTTCTTATTTCCTCTTCCACCAATTTCAGTCATTTGTGTTTTTAAAGAAATTGGGCCACTTTATAAAAATTGTTGAGTTTATTGGCATAAGGTTTTAAAAAATATTTTTGAGCCCTTTGAATGCGTGTAGGTTATATAATATCTCCCATTTTGTTACTGATGCTATCATTTCTGTGTCATACTTCTTAAGCTTGTTAGACACTGAAATAGAAAATGTACTTTGGTTTTGGGGACGTTTTTAAAAATAATACACTTTGTCTCCAGACATAAAATAGTACTTGACAAATTCCTGATTTTTTGTTTTAAAAAATGCAATCACCATATTTCTAAAATTACTTCTCATCTGTGGTCTTCATTGTGAAGACTGAAATTTTCTCCTATTTATGTGGACCTCCCAAACAAACTCTCTATCTTAGCATGGGACTGTAAAACCCTCTCATCTATGGTCCCATATTAAGTATGATATGCTTTAATTATGTCTTTATTTTGGACTTCCTAACTAAACTATGGTTTTGATGTGGACAGGGCTCATATTACATTCATGTTCAGTGTTTAATCTTATATCTGGGGTATAACAGGAGCTCAATAGTTTTTGTTAGTAAATGAATTCCACTTATATAATATTACTTTTTAAGTATTACCACGGCCTTCCTCTTTTAAAATAGAAGTAAATTACCCAAGATTTGGGTTAAAGAATATCAGAAAGACACAATCCATGGTAGTTGTTCTCTCAGCCAGAGACCTGGAGTCTGAGCTCTTGGGTTTAAAACGGAGTTACAGTGACTGAAATGCCTCATATTTATTTATTTATTTATTTATTTATTTATTTTACATCACTAGCTACTTTAGGCGTTTTAATGCTTGTGAAGTTTCCTTTCTACCCCTGAGAATTTCCTATAGTGTCTCACTTGCAACCAAGTTCCCTAAACCAGTAGGTGTCAGATTTGAAGGTCCGTGAGCCCTGTAGGGTCTCATTAAAAGGCAGTCTCTGGAGCAGTAGGGTTAAGGTGGGGGCCCTACCATCCGTAGTTCTGACAAGCTCCCAGTTAAGCAAACCTTGGAGCACACTGCAAGTAGCAAGGCTGTAGCGGGATGCTAAAGGGTCTAACCATAGTGCCCAGGGGTTTTCATCACTGTTGAGTTAGAATAGAATGAGCTCCTCCATGTCAGTGATAATAGCCCTTTCCTCCAGCCCTTTGACCAGAGGAAGTGGGTGTCTTCAAGGCTGTAAGACATTCTTTTGAGGTTATTTAAAAGAAAATAACTAGAAGCCTTAAGATTGGAATCTGTACTTTTCAACAAGTAATTGATATTTTGATGGAAAAAAAACCTGAAACCTGATGTTTTCATCATTTTATAAAAATGTAATTTGTTATATTCTAAAATTATAAGATGCTTGGGGGGTGGAGAAAAAACATTCCGTGTAGAAATCAATAGCATATCAAGATCTCAGATAAGAATATCTTGATATTTTTTGTGGTATTTTTTCTACATTCTGTAGTTTTGTTTAAAAAAAAAAGAAGAAGAAGAATCAAACATTGCCGCTGAAGGTAGCATAAAAAAATGTTTGACCTGGAAAGATCATAATGCTGGAGCTGGTAATTAGGAAATGATCTGAGGGTATTCTGTTTGCCGGATGGAAAGCAGGAAGCAGGTGACAACATGAAGGTGCCGGTAGGACCTCATTGGCCTGTAAGCTAAATTTACAAATGTGACAAGTGCTGTCTGAATTGTTCATGAAGACAAAAAACAAATTACAAATGTGGTATTTAAGGCACAAATACTGTAACAACAACTTCTGTATGCTTTTAAAAACTTTTAAGAGGGAGGCCATAGTATGAGAAAAGACAAAGCAAAACCAGAGAGCTTTCTGGCTTGGAGATTAATTTATCAAAAAATTAGCATAGCAAAAGGGCATTCTTTTTGAGATTTCAGCTTTAAATCCTCATTATCACCTTAATTAAAAGCATATACTGTGTGAGAATAATATAATTTTGAAAATTATTTCCTTAGCTAACATTTGTGTGATATTACACAGCGGTTTACAAACGTTATTTCTATTCCAGAGATGAGAAAACTGAAATGTAGGAAGACCATGGCTTGGCAGACAGGGATAAAAACGTTAGTATTATTTAGACAGCTTCAAAATCCATACTTTTTAAATGAATTATGTTGCTTTGCATTCATTTCCATACATTGTGTTCTATTTTCTTATGGAAAATTTCAACTTTTGAGACCAGGAGCATGAAACTTGGAAGCTTCATTTTAAAGCATTTAATACATACTTGATAGTAATCATTTTAAGAATCCCAGCACTACAAGGTTGGAATCTTAAGATTCTTGTTTACACAGCTAGTGGATAGAGATTTGGGCCAGGACACCATTTATGCATTGGCCAGCTAGAGTCTTGAATAAAATCCTAGCTGTCTCTGCCTCCTTAATGGAGTTTAGTTCCATTTCCAACTGGCAGCCAGCCTTCCCGCAAAGTATTTGGAGCTTGCAGCAGCCTCCCAATGCTAGTGAGCTTTTCCATAGGAGTTCATCCAGACACTAGCTAGATGCACACCTTCCTTGTCCTGTCTCCCTGCGTCTCATCAGCAGCTGGACCAAAGATGGCTGATTTATGCTAATTATCAAAACAAGGCATTTTGATTTAGAAATCACAAGGTTTTTCAAGGATAAAGGCATAGTTAAAGCTATTTTAAAAGATGATTTTCCAAATAAGAGAGTGCTTATTGCAACCATTCAGAACACTTTTTGGAAAGAAAGTTGTGTATCAATCATGAATCATCTTATTCAATTCACCAAATCATTTCTGGCAAAATAACATTTTTCAGGTTAGAAAAAAGTCTTTGCATATGTATCTATCAGAAGAAAATATAAGCCAAAGAAAAATATTATCACAATAATGTGTTTTTTCTCTATTTACAAAACTAATATGGAACCACAGGGAGAGATGCAGTTTTTTGAGGAGGGGATGGAGGGGAGGGGCGGTGAGTCATACCTAGAAATGATGATTGTGATATTTGTTTAAGGTTTATGTATATTTCCAAAAAGTGAGGTGAGCATAAGTGAATCAAAGAGATACTATGGAATCTGAAATCCCAAAGCGTTGAAATTCTGAAGCCTCTAGAACAACCTGGCCTAAAAATTTCTTAATGATTACCTTTATTTACCTTTCTAGACCACAAATATATAAACATGAGATTCAAATTAAGAAGAAAATTTAAAAAAGTGAAGTTTTGTTTATAAAAGAAAAAATATAGAAATTAATAAAAAGAATTGAAATAATTGACACAATTAAAATAAATTTAAAATCTTTGACTAGATTTGTCAAAATAAGCACAACTAATTAATACTAAGAATATGAGAAAGTACCTAAGGTACAGTGGAAATTTTAAAATATATATAAATAAAAATATAAAATATCTACTAGTCATTTGCAACCTAAATAAAAGTGAATTTATCAAATTTAATCAGAATACTAGGAATCAGATTAGATAATTTACTATTAAAGTATTTATAAAATATTCTGTCACTCTCTAAAGTTACCAGCCAAGGTGATTTTATGAGTGAGGTATATAAATTTTTTTTCAGTGTAAAATAACTATTTTATACACACTGTTTAAGACCCATCCCTCCTGAGTTGCTATTGCTTTATGCTAGAGTTCACTGACTTTTTTAACCTATAGTGCCTGATTTGCTATTAAAATATCCAGTGAAATTTTAATTTCATATGTTATGTTTTATCTCTAAGAGTTTTATTTAAACTCCTTTTTGTATCTTCCATTTTTCTCATCACTTATTCATGTTTTTCTTGCCATCTTTGTTTATATTTAGCATATAACTGTTTTAAAGTCTTTGCTAGTGCCATCATCTATGTTATTTTGGGTCTATTTTTATTGACTGATTTTCTCCTGGTTACAGTTCACATTTTTCATTTTTTGGTATGTCTTCTAATATTTTATTACATGTGGACATTCCAAATATGTTTGAGTATTTAGATTTTTTGAAAATGGAATGTTGGACTTTTTCCTGGATGATAATTAAGTTACTTAATTGCTTGAGCATTTTGAGGCTCATTTTTAAGCTCAACTAAGTTGGGTCTAGAATAGCCTTTACTTTGGGCATAATTTAATGCTACTGCTAAGATGTCGCCCTTCTGAGGTCTCTACTGGATGCCCAGAGATTAGCAAGTTCTGTTCATTTTGGCTCATCAGATCTGAAATATATGTTCACCCTCTGTGAGTTCAGAATTGTTCAGTTTGTAGCATCCTGGTCCTTGTCTGCTTGGGCTTGTGGATTTACACCTTAAGCCTGTGTGACTCAAGATGCAGTCACAGACTCAAGGAAAACTCTATGGACATTTCTGGGACTATTTTTCTATCTAGCTCTCCTTTATTCTAAACGCCATCCCACAATTGTTAGTCACTTGGAGTTTTCATAAACTCTGAGCTCTGCTCAACTCAACAAGATACAGATAAGCCTTATGTACCACAGCCCAGAGTGTGTGTGTAAAGGCAGAAAGCCACAACTACAACGAGGCTCTCCTCATTCATGTTGTTTCCCAGGGGTCATGGTTCTATGATGCCTGTTAATATCCGGAAACAGTTGTTTAATTTAGTTTGTCTTGTTTTCCAGTTGTTTACAGCAGAGCATAAGTCTGGTACATCTTATTACATTGTGGCTTGAAATGAAACCATCATGATAAGCGTTTAAGGAGGAAGTCATGTGGTAAAAATAACAGGTTAAGAATATGGGTTTGAAAATGGTGGGCAAACTGCAAAGAAGTGTAAATCAATTTCTGACCTCAAGAAATGTACACTTTAAGTGAACGTTTCAAGATTCTTTTACAATCTCTCATTTTAAAGATGTCCTTGCAAACCCTTATGTTCTATATCAGAGGCACCCCCTCTCTGGCTGTAAAACAGAATTATTGGGAATTTTTTTTAAAGTTACAGATAACAAGGCCACACTCCAGAGAGCTCTGATTTAGTTAATATGGATGGGACCCAGAAATCTATATTTTTAAAAGTTAACTATTGCACAGCCCAGCTGCACATTCCGAATGTAGATAACTGTTTTAGACTGTCTTCTAGAAACCATCGAATTCTCAAAATCATTTCTGATTAAGTAGATACCAATCTGGACTCTTTTGCCTCCCCTTTCTCCTTCTCAAGGCTATCTTACTACTTAGGTTCTCGCTGTGTTGTAAAATTTCTTGGAAAACCTGTGTGGCCCCCAAATTTTCCAATCCTTTTAACAAAGCCCACTGTCCCACATCAAGCTTCTAGAGAGGTCCACTCGATACTTGTCTAAAATGCATGCTTTCACAGTTGGCCTTTCTTCCTGGATGGTCCTGATGCTCTTGGCCCAGATGTAACCCCAGAGCATCTTGTCATGACTACAGAGATCACCAGTGCCTGTTCCCTCAGGGCCTAATCTGTCTCTGTTTACCCCTCATAAAAAACTAACAGCGTGAATTCTTCTTCCTCCTCAGCACTGTTTTCTAAGGAAACCCCAAATTTTCTTCTGCTTCTAGAAGGCTATTTGCCTTTTCTACGTCCTCGGGACAAGCCAGCTGGCTTGCATTCCCTTCTGTGCAGCTGTGTGTAAGCCCCACCCGCATTTCAACCTTCATACCACGGAAAGTCGGTTCTGATCCATGTGGTTGGCTACTGTCCCCTGGCAGTGAATCCTGTCAGCTTATCTTTCACATTCGATCTAGGAAATTTTTAAAGTTCAACTGGATCATGACAAAGGCCAAATGGTTTCTAAGGTCAGAATTACAAACACACCCTGACCCAGTCCAATGCAGACCGAAGTCTGGGGTTCGGGAATAACAAATGAGGACAGACTAGATGTGCCTGGCCCGTGTCTTCTGCGCTTCCTTTTTAGCTTATTCTGATGGAAACTAAAACAAAATGAAACAAATAAAACAAACAAAAATCAAAACAAAACAAAAATCAAAACAGAATGAAAACAACACAAAAAACACAGGCCATATCATAAGGATAGGAAATGACCACATGCTAAATTCCAGAGGAAATTTTGATTAATTGATACTGATGGAGTCGAATGGGAAAACATTCTTGAACAACATGCCACATGCATAGAACTCTGAAGCAAGGAAAAAAATCCTGGAAAAGTAGGTAAAAACAGCTTGTTTCAGCATTCATCTACCCGTACCTCTGCTCTCTGCAGCCTGCCTTAACCATTAAAATGGGGAGCTCTCCAATAAATAAATGTACATGAAGTTTTTTCTGAAACCATAAACTTAGCTCCACCCATGTTCCTATCAGATTCTCTCTTTCTACATCCATTCAGAAACCAAAATGACCAACACTAAAACGAATAAAACAACACACTAGAAAATCAGGGAACATAGAAGGAGGCCTAGTGCAACCAAGGCTTGTTATAGTTTCCTAAGGAAAGTTTTTGGAAACAGAGTGATGGGAGAAATGGGTGCCAGATGTGCATCGTTCATTCACTCATGCATCCGTTACATATTTTGCATTAGGTACACAAGAGTAAACAAAAGAGATCACAGGAGAGACAAAATAAAAAAGTAAACAAAAGCCACGAATAGAAGTATCTTTTAATATCCAATGTATTCTATTCATTAGTTTTTTGTTTGTTTTTTTTTTAGTGGGTGATATTATTTTATCTGGATATAATTTGTTTCTACCTAATGAATAGTGAGAAGGGAAAGTTTGGATGTAAGGGGTCGATCTAAAAATTCTTTCCAATCTATTAGAATCCTGAGTTTTGATATTGAGAGTCAGAAAAGCAAGAGATCAGGTAGCACAACACCTTGTTATTCTCGATCAAGATTTGCCGGCTCAGGTGTCCTGTGGTGCCTGTAGTACACCCAAGGTCACATTTTGAGTTTTGTGATTGATTCCCAGTTGTCTTTTTTTGCTGGAAAGGACTGAGTGTGTAGTGCTGATTTAAAACACTAGAGGGAAGGAAAACAAAGGAAATGGGCAGCGTGCAGGATCCTCTCTAACAAGCAATTGGGGTGTGTGAAGGAGAGGCAGTTGGCATCATGCAGACACGCCTTAGGCTTCAGCCATATGCAGCCTTGGGAAGTTCCAGATAATGGCAAAAATAGTAGTTCTGCTTTGTTGAGCAGTCTCTATTACCAGGAACCTCCCCATCTCCCCACAGGTTAATTCTGGGCAAAGACAGGCAGGAATAAAGGATTCCCTAAAGACACCAATCTGCATGCTGCTGGTTTTGCATGACTTTTGTGGAGCAGACTAACTGTCACCCCTCCCTAGGAACTACAAAAGCCCGGCTTTGTCCACTATTCTTTTTCTACCTCCTTTGCAGGAGTGATTTACTAAAAACAATGCTTTTTGTCCTTTAGAAAACTGCTCCCACCTTTTGTTTGGGACATTTGGGTTGTACAATGGGATAATTGTGACTTGGGGGAAAATGGCTATTTAGGTTGTTGTTTGTTTTTGGGGTTTTAAGAGGGCGGTAGTGCCTGAAGGGTGGGTTGGGAGTTTCTGCAGAAACAAAGACCAATTCTTGAATCAACTCTACCTCCTGATGAGACAGGACCCAGAGAGGGAAGGTCTGTGTGGCCCAGGGCTAGCAGCTGCCTCCTGTGACCCGGATAAAGAATGTACCCAGGTCCTCTCAGTGAAGCGGACTCCTGTGAGGTGGCCTGACCAGGAGCAGAGCTGTGGTGGCCGGCAGCTGTGTGGTGTGGCCCAACGAGCACTCCACCCATTTTCTGAATCCAGCAAGCCCACGGGTTTTTGTCTACAGAAAACTGGGGGGGGGGGAGGGGAACTCTGACATTGAACTTTGGCTAAACTTGGTGTCTGAATTTTCAAAACCAGATTTTTTTTTGTTTGAATCCAAGCAGAGGACCAGGAGGAAGAAAGAAAATAGTCAAGAGAAAATTCAGCTTTATCTTTAAGGTCATAACATACCATAGCTTAGGAGCACAACTTAAAGTTAATAGATTTTTTTTTTTAATTAAAAAATAATCATGGTGAAATGAGCTCTCTGAGTGTCCAGAGTGATAAACATCCTTATCTTGCACGATCCTTGAGACACGAAGAAATGATTCTTATCTTCGTTTCACACGTGACGAAACTGGAGCTTGTGGAGATTAAGTAAGTACCTTGCCCAATGTCACAAGGTATATCAGGACAAAACCTGCCTTTTTTTTTTTTTTTTTTTTTTGCCATCTCTTGGGCTGTTAACCCTGCACAGAGAACATTGAAAAGGCTTCTTGGAAATTGCAAAATTGCCTGCTAGAATTTCTGAACATACAAATCGCGAGAATCTTATTTAACATTTGGATTTTAGTGCCTGTCATTCGTACAGTGATGGTGACACGTGTCTTTCCCATCTGTGCGAGGAGAAGAGTAGAATTCCAAGGAAGGAGGGCAGGACCACAAAATTAACATTAGCCTCTTTTGATACTACAGCCAGTCCCTAAATCCAGGGACGATCTCACTTGGTCCTATAACTTTTAACACAGAGGTGTGCTCATACAAGCAGGAGGGATGCACAGGCAGAAAAACAATCTGCAACCAGTTAAACTTGCTATGGCAGGGAGGCGAGAACAGAGAAGGTGCTCGAATGTCTACTGGCTGTGGGGCTCTAAATAAACTCACTGCTTCTAGACAGTGTCCCTTCCCTGCAGAGTTGGGTAGGGCAGGTCTGGGGCAGAAACTGGGAGAACGGATTGTAAAACTGGGAGAATCCTGTGGTTACATTCGAGCAACACCGGACATGATTTTGTGGTGAGCATGTCCCGTCTTTAATCGTGACAGGTAGGGTCAGGTGCTGCTTCTTCAGAGAACCAGAAGCTGTGAGCCCTGGAGATGCTTCAGAGGTGCCCCGATCCAACCTTCTTGTTTGGTTGAGGAAACTGAGACCCAAAAAATGGAGGCAAGTAATTTAACTTTGATTTTCATGGTTTAACATTTGAATTGACTAGGACTCTATATACATACAGTATTTGGGGATCTCTCTTTTGTTTTCATTGGTTTATTTGTTTAGTTTGGCATCTGGGCCCTCAGTCGTGGTGAAATATAACCGAGAGGCTGGAATCCAGGGAGATTTAAAAACAACGGGGCAGCGAGGCCAGAGAAATGCTTGACGACTGAATACCATTTCAGAAGTTTTAAAAGTTTGAATTTACTTTGTCTGTGGTTCCCTGTGTCCACATATGTCCCTAACACTACCATGGGCGGAAGGCGTGTTACACAGTTTTTCAGATGTGAGGAGCCAGGGCCCAGGGGTTCGGTGACCCACGGTGGCCAGCGAGGGCACCAGCAGGGCCCCGCCTCTTTCTATCATTGCCCATGTCCAGGATAAACAATTTACAAGGAAAAAAAAAATTATAGGAAACCTAATGATTCTGTGATGAAAAAACCCTAAAAGCATCGGTGCGTGACATTTCCCAGTTATTCCAGAAGTGAGTGCGTGGACTGGACCACACTTGCAAAGGGCCCCGTTTTCCATGCATCTGTCACGCATCCAGTAGCTGCAAGGTTCTTGGACCCGGGGCTGGGGAGGTCCCAGCCCCTGGCAGGCCCTTGCTTTCACCAGGGCAGAGCTGGAAGCTCAGGATTCTCCTGGGAGGGAAGAGAGATGGGGAGAGGGAGAGCTCAGAAATCAGACAAACCAAACCAAACAAGCCCTCTCTTCCAGAGGCGTCCGCAGTGGTGACCGGTGGGGACTGGAACAATCTGGGACTTGAAAAGCCTGGGCTTGCGAGGCAGTGGGCCAGGTGTGGGAAAGACAAGAATCTGAGGCCTGACTCCAGCTACACCAGTGGAGAACCACCCAGTGAGCAACAAGCCTGGAAGCTTCTGCAGAGGCGGGAGCATCACCAGCACAAACAGCTCGGTTAACCCCCACGTCTGGAAACGATGCCCGGACCCCTCAGCTGGATGATCTGCCTCATCTTGGATTTACAAAACTCTTCTTTTTTCTTCAACCAAGGTCAGTCCCAATTTCTCGAGCATCTTGGTGCCAGACACAGTGCTGAGTGCTGGTCATTCAGAGACGCAGACGGCAAAGCCTCTGCCCCCCGAGAACCTGGCATCTGGAATGTGATGGTTCTCCTGGTAACGTCTTCAACAGAGTGAGAGAGGTTGTCTCCTGCTTCCTGCCTGTGAGGCCACCCACCCCAAGGTCCCACAGGCATCGCATTAGGCGCTGGAAGGTTTTCTGGCAGTGATCTAGCGCCCGGAGCCACAGAGAGCCCGGGAAATAAATGACCTTATTAAAAACAAGCAAACAAACAAATAAAGCCCTCTCCTCTCGAATGCCCTCTTGTTGCTGTTGTAATCTAACGCTAACCGCAGAAATTACTCTCTGCTGTTGGCCTGGCCTCCCCAGTCATTGGCCCCGCATGCCCTCACGGATTTGATGGATGTCATGGAAACGACGGCGTGGGAGTTCGGACACCAAAACTAAGCTTTTCTTTATCTGACCGCAGAACCCTGGGCCGACCACACTGTTTTTCGAGCAAGCCAAGCACGCCCTACCTCTGGGCATTTGTCCTTGTTTCTTCTCTCTTCTGGGATGTTCTTCCCTCAAATATCCACATGGGTAGTTCTAGAGGGAAGGAAGGAAGGAAGGAAGGAAGGAAGGAAGGAAGGAAGGAAGGAAGGAAGGAAGGAGGGAGGGAGGGAGGGAGGGAGGGAGGGAGGGAGGGAGAGAGGGAAGGAAGGAAGGAAGGAAGGAAGGAAGGAAGGAAGAGCTGAGGGAGGGAGAGAAGGAAGGAGTTTCCCAAAAGCCCGCCCAGTGCATTCCACTTTGGTTAAAGCCCGTCGTGATAGAAAGGGCTTGGGCCAAGAAAGAGTCCAGACACCCAACCCATCAATGTGGGCATTTGTTAAACAAACTGACTCCACCCCAAATGCCATCCAGTCTCTAGCGGGTCTGTACATCTCCTCTTGGGTCTCTTGAATCACGCGTTTCGGCCTGCATCCTCTCATTCTGTAAGCTCCTTCTTTGCTGACCAGCTCCTGGCCTTACAGGCCTTCTCTCAAACCCACGACTCTTCTCAGAGAAGACTCTGCGGACCCTCTGCCCCCTCCCCATACTGTGGGTGTCCTGCTGCCTTCTCTGGGCTCCCCTGGCCCCCTGAGCTTACCTGTCACACACAGACCGCACACTCCCGGCTGTTGGAGTCTGGAGGTGTCTCTCTCTCACTCTTTCAGTCTAAGAGGTACATGCTTTCTCCCAAATACCCCTGTCAAAACCTCCCAAAAGAAGGTGGGGATCCTCTGTAAACACGCAGCCTTCATTAACTGCATCCCCAGTGTCCTTGAGAACACGGAGGAGGTGTACCTGAATCGGCTTGGGACAGCAAGGTCAGAGACAAGAAGGGGGCTGTCGACTCGGTCTGTCACCAATGAGTAGATGTCCTCCAGCCACTGCGGAGTTGAGGAGGGGAGACTGGGAGGCTTGACCAAGCACAGGGAGCCTCTTTATTATGACATTATTTTCATGCAGTCCAAGGATTGTCCTGAGACACTGACCTGGGCAGGGAATGAGGCGACCGAGAACGGCTCCTTCTCCAACACGTCGCCTTTGCTGCCACTAGAGGGTGACCTGAGCCCACTGATCACGCCTCCTCACGCCCTCCACCTGTCTGCTGTTAACAGGTCACTTTAAGGCAAAGAAGCCTCTGCTTCAGGGCCACGTTTGTGTCAAATCACAGGATAGTCCAAAAGCGCAGCTTCTCCAAATGAGTGGTTTGTAAGCATTAGAAAAAGATTAACCACATTGAAAATCCTGAAGAGCTTTTTTTGTTTAGATCTTATGACACCCCAGCCACTGCACAGAGGTTCTTTCTTCCTCTATCCCTGGTCATCTGGATGGAACCTTCACAAAAGCCCCAAGGTCCTGACACCCTTGTCATCCTCATTCTGCAGATGGAGGCACAAAGAGGTTCGCTCAGCCTCTGAGTGGCAGAGCCAACTGGACAGGTCACAGTCCTGCCCCTGAATGCCATGCCCTGCGCGGGGAACAAGAAATGTTGAGGGGGAAAGGGGGGAATGGGAATCCTTTAGAGATGAAGGACGGATGGACTGGACAGTAGACACCATATGATCGAAGGAATGTTGGAGGGTAGAGTCACAGCCTCCTCACGCCACTATCATCCACTCGATTTTGCTGAAGCAGAAAGTAGAAAAGGCAGTAGCAAGAGCTGAGGCCAGGGGTGTGGCAGAGGCCTGAGCAGCCACCTGTGCCAGGATGAAGCCTGCCCTTTTACTTCAAAGGGAAAGGCGAGTGTTCAGCTGAGTCTTTTCTCTTTGTCACCTCTATTTTGGACACTTTCGTGTGCCAGACTTTGAATACCTCGTGTGCTTACTGGACATTCTTTTCGACGACTTGGTGTTGTTTCTTCTCATAGCTGATTGCCACCCCTGTCTAGACAAGTATGTCTCCAATACCTGTTCTAAAATCCCGGAATGCATGTCCCGATAATTCGGTGGCAGAGGCACAGGCGCGTCCCCCAGGTGTGTGGCCTTCCCTTTGGGACGACTGACCTGATTGGACCAGCTACTTTGGCTGGTAGACTGTGATGAGGACAGAAAGCCACCCCTACCACAGAGAGGCACCTTCAGAGCAGAGTCCAGAGCAGGGTGGCGTCGCTGCATGTCACTGCTGGTTACTGGGGACATTTGCCCACCTCCCATTGTAAAGACTCGACAGTTTGAAATAGGCAGCATTTGGAGGCAAGCATTCTAGTCTGTACGGCAGGATTCCAAGGGCTTCGGGGACAGATGGAGTGGATGGCGCGTGTGTGTTCACATTCAAATCCTTGCCCTTCTCTAGTTTCGTGAGAATGGACTTTGGATAGGGAGCAAATGCACCATTTTGGCAGGAAACCTAAATCTCTCTTTTCCAAATATCTGTCAAATTCCTGGTACGTGCCCTGCATTTTTCTAGGATAGAAGGGGGAAACAAGAAGAAATGCAAAACAACAATAATGAAACAAGTTTCCTCCCGAAATTTCCATCGTAGCCGCTGGGAAGTGAAGGATGGGAAATGGGGAGAGAACAATGCAAATGCCAAGTTCAACTGGAATTTCAGATAATCAATGAATAGCCATTTAGTATAACTGTGTCTCATCCAATATTTGAGTCATTCAAAATAATTGTTGTTTAGTCAGTGCCAACTACTGCATGGAACATATTTACATTAAACAGCAATATTTTTATTGTAAGTATGTCCCAGATATTGCATGGAACATCTGTAAACTAAAAAGTTGTTCATAAATTCCCTGAAATTCAAATTTAATTGGTGGGCTGTATTTTGTCTGGTAACTTAGGGGGTGGATGAAGAGACAGACGATGTACAAATTAACCGATGACACAGGAGGTCACATGAGAATTAGTGATTTTCTGAACAGGTTAAAGAAAAGTGAAGTAATAACTTCCGTAACATTTTCTCAATTATTCTGCTAACAGGACTCCTCAGATCATTCTTTGAAGATGACGTGGAATTTTCAATTTCACACATGATTTAGCACTAAAAGTCATTTTTAAAAACCTCAAGAAATGGTAACGGACAGGTTTTATGCTGAGAAATTGTGATGTAGAAATGGATACAATGATTTGGGGTAAAATTTAAAAAAAAGAAAAACTGTTTTTGAGCATCTTTTTCCCTTTTTTCCATGTAGAATCAAATGTTAAGACCAAAGATAATTCAACCGAGTTCTACTTTTTTTCTTATATAATTCCTGAGGTTCGTGGAGTATTTTTCTTTCGCATAACTAAAAAATACAGTAACCATAACATATAAATTTTGCCTTAATAAAATCGAGTTATATGGCAGTAGTGAGTGTCGCTGTGAGCTGAACTGAAGCACTAGTTCACATCTCCCAAGACTCTGTGTTGCTTTCTTTCCAAGCGGTGAATCTCACTTATGCCCACAGTGTTGTTTCATGGGACATTTAATTTTATTCCGTAAAATGATGATTGAGCTTCTCTCATCTTGCTAATTATTTCCATGACTTCCTGATGTTCTCTCTGATAAATTACTGAGATCCTTTTCTTAATGAAGACAGCCAATTACAGAAGCACCTCTAGCTATGAGTTATGTTACCAACTAGTTATAAGACTGTCAACAAATGGTTATGTTTTTCTTTGTGGGCTTAAGATTTCTTTATATATACGTAGAATGACAATTAAAAAAATATAGAGAATGCTCTACTAATTAAATTTGATCAATTTTTATCAATATATTTAAAAAAATATAATCTCGTTTGGTTTTATTAGTGATAACACAACAAGGCCAATAACATTATCAAGATCTTTCTCTTTCATTGTAATTAAAAATAACTTTATTTGTCTTTTGTCAAGATAGATCAACAATGCTGCATAATAGTGAGCAGGTGCTAATGTTTGGGTTGTCATTGCTCTGATTTTCTTTTTTCCTTTTAATTATAATACTGACAGCGGCAGATTGTTCTAGAGAATGTACAATAACAAAACGAACCACTAGGTGGTAGTATAATGTTGAATATCATAGAAATCAGGGCTCTGCCGCTGCAGACATAATGAGATGGCCTTGTCTCATCATCATTAATGTGAATTATTTAATCAATATAAATTACATATCAAACGAGTGAATTAAAAAATGCTAATATCACTGACTGACTGTTTTTAAAGACAGTTAGCATTTTATGCTTTTCAATGAAATTCATTCCAGGAAACAAGTCTGAAATGGTGGGATTTGTCAACATTTCAAGAATTTTAGAAGATTCATGAAAAAGTTTAATGATCAAATACAATGCTTATTTTTTTAAACAGGGGCTATAAATTATGATGAGGAAAGGATATGGTGAAAGAAAAAAAGCTTGTTAATTTCCTTATTTTTAATTTGTTTTTAAGGTCGGGCTGGTGAAGTATGCTTTGTCCTCATATGTGGTGTCAGTGAGATGCTTCCAGCCATCCTCGACTCAGACGATGGCCTAAAGCAGAGGATGGCACCTTCTTGAATCCTGGAATCATCAACCACCTTCTTATGGAGTTCCCGAAAGGCTCCCATTCAGGTTCTAACACCACGGCCACCTCGCCTTTCCCTCCATCACCAAGCATGTTCAGAGGGGGCTGAACTAAGTGGTGAGTTCAGTTAAGTCACAGCTGTCATCTAATAACAGGCAGCGCATTAGTTGGTTTGGATTGTGTGGTAACTGTGCTTAAAATCGCACCTTAAAACTCCTAGTTTTTGTGTCTCGTTGATCTTTTTATCCAGTATCTGGTCCAGAAAGGCATGCAAAAAATATAGAACGGAAACTGGGATTTAAAAAATGTTCTAGGAGATTCTAATAAGCAACCAAGACTGAGAAATACTGTCAAGATTACTCTTCCTTTTCACCAATTCTTTCTTCAACTGTACCTAATCTATGATTTACCCATTTGTTGAGATATTACTTTGAATGATTACACTTTTTAAAAAATTTATAGATATCTCATTTTTTAAAATTGATCTTCTCTTTGCTTGTAGTGCCATTTTTTATGTTCTAAATGCTTTTACTCATTTTAAATCTATATATTTTACAACTCTCCTGGATGATTAAATCACGTACATTTTGAGATTCTACTCCTACATTTGCGCATGTGCTGTCTCTTGCTTCTGGAGGTTTGTTTTCACGTGCATTTTGTAATTTTGGATTGTGACTGCAATGTACATAGAACTCTATCTGGGAATCCTGACGGCATGGATCCAAGGTAGTTTTGCCAACCGCCCACTCGTATCTCCACGGGCCTAGGAAACCAGGTTTATGCAAATTTCTTATATTCTGTGTTTCTGCCTCACGGATATTTCTACTTTTGTATTCTAAACCACCTTCGTGGGCAGAGCTGGGGTTAGGATGCATTTTTCCTCTAAAGCTGGCAAAAGATAGACAAGCTGCTTCTCCTATGGCAAATGAATTTGTTAGGTGGATTATTTTCCTTGAGGGTGCAGATGCTTTCTAATTATGACCTGATGTGTGCAGGCTGCGGCCTCTACTCTTGTTCTCACAAAGAAAGGACAACCCGGTCCTCTTGGAAGCCACTGTCCCTACCTGCCGTCACTCCAGGAAAGCTGTACCTATACTCACAATCTCTCTCCCCATGGTTTATTTCTGGGGTTCTCCCTCCTTTCTTGGCACCCACACTGTTCATTAGGGATAAGGCTTGTATCACTTTACCTGGCATTTCTGTAAATTTGTCTCAAGAGAGTTTTCAGATTAGTCTGCCTTCTCTCATATAAACCAACCCCACCTTAACCCACCCACCAAAGCACATTGTGTATAACAGACACTCGACAGTATTTTCTAATTTAATATTCATCCAGGCTCACTTATTCCATCAGCCCCTGTTACCCTACAGGAACCCTGGGTTACACTGAGAAATTCATTGTCCCTTTACCTCGCTGTGGTTTATTAGCTCAATTTTGTTCACAAATATCACTATACATGGAGCTTTAGCATTTTCAGGTTACTGAGCTTATTTCCTGTTATGGATGAAAGAATTCTGAAATCCCACCTGTCCCAGAATGCATCCAGGTCAGAGTGATCAGTTTAAAACAGACCTGGATTTTTTAAGTTAATAATTTTGAGGAAAAAACAAAACAAAACAAAACGTTTTACTGCTTCCATTCCCCAAATGGTCTCGCATGGTTGCATATTCTTAATTAAGTGAGTTCCACAAACATATGAGATTGCTAGTATTTTCAATGCATTTTTAAGTAAGCTTGGTCCATACCATGTATTTTACTTTATAAGCTCAAATAGAGGCCTGTGTAATTTGCTATATACTGAAATTTGGTGAGTTTGTTGAGAATGAGACAAGCTGATTATGCCAAGACTCTTTTCTTTATGGATTGCATATATCTTAAGGGGTAGCACGTGGTTCATAACAGACATTTTAAAGGACTTTAGCAAAGTAATAATGATAAGCAAGAAAAAGAGATCGTCTCACCTGCATCAACGGAAAACACAATAATAAAAAATAACCACAATGTAATCGGAAATTAGTTTTTAAATTGAATCGGTTTTACTTAGATTTTCAAGGGACAAAGGAAAGAAAGGGAATGAAAATAACATTCATCATCAGATTTCTCAGATTGCATGAAAACGTCCCTGCCCTTGGTTAAAAAAAAAAAAAAAAACATTCAGCGCCCCTTACAGATGATTAGCAGACTTGGTTTTGATTGTCTCCATTATGATCTTCTTGTTAGAGTGTAATGAGATTCAGTCCAGCACATGTGAATTCCCACCGCCTGTCACTGAGCCATCTGTCCCCTACTCAGAGGTATGCGCATACTGTCTGCACTGAATAGAGAAACATGAAAATTTATATTAGAATCGTTTTTTTCTTTGTTCTTTGTTCCTGATTTAAAGCCACTCGGCATTATTTTTCTGGGACTCAGATATTTAGCAGGCAATCCATATAACACTTTTAAAGGATGTCCTAAAATCAGGGTACCTTTTGACATCTGGACGTCAACCAATTTCTCCTTCTGTACCAGTTATTTTTTAAGTTATTTTTTAAATTAATTAACCTTATTTTATAAAGCAATTTTAGGTTTACAGCAGAAAATAGAGTTCCCATACTGTCGCTTCCCCTCCGTTAGCCCCCCACACTAGTGACACCTCACACTGGTGTGGGACGTTTATTACGACTGATGAACCGATATTGGCATATTATTCTTAACTGAAGTTTGTAGCCAGATTAGGGTTTACTCTCTGGGTGCTTCTTTCTATGGGTTTTTTCAAATTCATGATGTCGTGTCTTTACCAATACGGTACCAGGCAGAGTAGTTTCATTGTCCTAACTAAAGTCCCCTGGGTTCTATCTCCTCACGTTCCTGCCCATCCCCTGGCAACCACTGATCATTTTTACTCTGCTATGGTTTTTAATTTTTCCAGGATATCAGAGAGTTGGAATCATATAACATCTACTCCTTCTTTTGTTTAACAAAGTGCAGCTTTTAATTACCCTGAGTACATCCTTCATTTTGGGCCAATTCATTCTCTTCTCTTTGACATCTTCCTCCTTTAATTTTGCATTTTTCAGTACTCACCAGTCATATCATTAAGTCCATCAGTGCTAAAAGAAAAAAAAATCAGTGTCAGAAAAATATTTAAATACATTCCCCAAATGAGAATTTAAAATTTACTTTTGGCTCCACTTTTATAAATGGGGACAAGTGAAAAAGGCAGATAAAACCAGGGCAGTGATGTGGCCACGCCTCTTTGAATCTTTGAGCTTCCGTTTCTTCATCTGTACGATGAGAGTTCTGTTCATGCCTTCCACCTTCTCCAGGACAGTCACATATTTCAGGTGATGTTCACAGAAGACACGCAGTGACAGAGAAGCAGGATTAAAAGGGGGAGAAGGAGCAAGAACCAGAAATGGGGAAGGAAAGATAGAGGATTAGGAGGAGGGGGCAGATTTTGTTGTGATCCAGAGTAGAAGCTGTCTCAGAAAAGGCTTCTATCATCAGAAAAAGAAATCCCCTTTAACAGTATAAAACAGAAAAATATTTACCTCTCACAAAGTCCCCGTGGCTGTTGGAACTTAGGTGATTTTCTGCTGATTATTCTCCAAAGTCCACAGAACAATAGCATGGTATTCAATGCCTATTATCTCTTCTCTTATAATTTCAAAAATAAATACAAAGGGCAAGGATTTGCCTAGTTATTGTGAAATTAAAATGGTGATAAAATATAGCTATAATATTATAATATCAATTTTAGTTATTTCAACCTGAAACATCCTCTGTTTCTGATTTTCTTTGGTGATCACCTTTCAAAGTGATACAATTAGTGTTAAATATTGTTGAAGATCATAGATCAGTGGTGGATGCAATATTTTGACCTTGCGTTCTTATCACCACACTTTTCTACTAAAAGTGAAACTAGGTAAGAATCTGTTTATAAACATAGGCGATATCTAAAGGCAAATGATTGTCAGGCGTTCTGTACATGAGATTGTGTGTTTTCCATGGAAAGTGTTGCTTCCTGTGCTCACACAGCTGATCCCACCCTGGCCCTAAGGTTCTGCAGTGATGACCGTTGCTGGGGCTCTTACTTGGGGATGGGGATGGGGATGCTTTTGGTCCTGGCATCCTTCACTCTCTGCATATTTCAGCCCAACATTACATATATAGCTTTCCCTACTGAAAAGAGGCACCGAGTAGGTGGCTGGCTCACACACATGGATGAGAGTGAGTCCTACGTGTTTCATGAACCTACATCCCCAGTCCCTGAGTCCACAAAGTCCAGCTATACTCAGGGTGAAGAGTTAGCCTGTCCCTTCCTTCTCCTATTGACGGATGCTCAGGGATCATTTGTAGGCACATCTACTTGCTGAGTGGTGGTGACCCAGTGCTCTATCTGTGATGATCTTCCAGGTCTTCTAGTTCTTGTTCATTTATGATTCCTGAGGACCAGTCAGAGTCGCTTTTTCTCTGGGGTGAACCACTGAAGTCATCTCTGTGGTAGCCTACTCTTTCTCATCAGCCTCTGTAGGAGCTGATGCAGGTGGTCCTTCTTTGTGTTCTAGGATTATGTACATGCAGAGATGTGCCTCTCAGACCCCCTTTCAGGGCTGCCTCCAGACCCTGACTGAGTGAGGAAGGACCTAATAATCTTTGCCCAAGGCTGGTCCCGTCCAGTGAGCAAGGTTTGCTTTGGAGCTTCCACTTTGGGTCGAAAGAGGCTTTGTCCATCTGCATCACCAGGGTTCACTCCCCCCTGCCCAACCCTGTTGCACTTCCTTTCCTTCCACAGATGTTTCTCCTCAATAAGCCTTTTGCCCTCCTGCCTCTGCATCCACTTCTTTGTCAGGTGTTCCCTCCTCTCTCAACTAATTAGACAAGTCCTTAACTGAAGAGTGTGAGAACTATATTGAGGCTCCAACATCATGATTACATAAGTGACTCCAAGGCGGGACTGAGTCCTCCCTATTTCACAAGGATCTTCTGTGATAACCTTCCAATAAAGGCCTGCGTAATTCAACTTTCCATAATTCATCTTGAACTACATCACTTTTGTTCTTTATTAACATAGAATTTATCCCTCTCTCTAAAATATGTATATGTGTATCTCAGCCCCAAGGTCCACATTTTTTTTCTTAGGCATGATGGTGCCGGCTGCAAATCCCCAGATAAATTCAGGTTAACTTTTTCACTGCTGAACCCTCCCTCCTCACACAGGACACGAAGGACAGCCCCTTTCTTCCTTGCCGTGGCTTAGTATCTCTGCAGCTCTTTGGCAGACTACGCTGAGATGTCATTTTGCAAGAAAGGGATCCACTTATCATTCCTCTGACTGCCTCCTTTGTGTGTTGTAATATGTTTTGGCAGCCACGGCGAACGGATTAGGCGTAGGCTGCTCTCCTTTTGAGCACAACTTGCTGAATCTGTAAGGGACACATCTCCCCCATTTCTGGGCACGTGCAGTCTAATGAGTCACATGTGAGCCCCTGAGATTTCCATTCATAAAAGGGCTGCTTCGTGTCAGCAGCGCACGATAAGGTGCTTTCCTCCAACATTTATTAATAGGACACGTCTTCCTGGTGACAAGGGGTTATTTTCCTTGTAAAAGCAATTTCCTCACTATTCATTAGGAGGCTTTTGGGCTATAGAATTAGGGATTTGGGTGATTGGCTATCTTTTTGAGACAAAACCTCCAGCAGTCAACATCTGCCTTCCCCACGTCCTGTCTACCTGCTATGATCTGAACGTGTCCTTATAAAATTCATATGTTGAAATGCTAAGCTCCTAGGGTAGATGGGGGTCAGTAGTAGGTAATTAGCATGTGGAGCCTTTGCGTGCTTAAGTCATGAGGGTGGAACTTTCATGAAGGGATCAGTGCCTTTGAAATGAGGCTCCGCAGACACCCCCAGCCACTTCCACCAGTGAGAAGGTGCTGGTTAAGAGCAGAATGAGGGCCCTCATCCAACTGTGCTCACACCTTGATCTTGAACATTCTGCCTTTAGAACTGGGACAATTAAATTTCTGTTGTTTATAAGCTACCCCATCGGCTCCTCAACCCACAGAGCATTCACTGACCATGTAAATTTAAACTCTATACTGAATAATTGCCTATTTGATTTTAATCGAGATATTCTACTAGCTATTCAAAATGAATGGGTAATTTTGGGGGGGACACATGCCACTCAGCAGTACAGTATGACATCAGTTGTTTGAAGCTTTGAGTTCCTGAAGGAGGTTATCTTCCCGACAATAACCTGAAGCCTTCTGTGTTTTTAGGAAACCCTGGTCCTCGCTCCTGCTGTTTCATTTGATCTGAAGGAAGATTAATTTGAGCATCTCTTGGTTTCTTTTCATCCCCTCACTACACTTTCCCCAGGGGAGGACGAGGCTCTAAATTTAGGTTAGAAAATAGTGAATGTGCAACTTAGCTCCCATGTTCTCTTTTTATTTAGGAAACACCCAGCTGTCTCCCAGTCAGGTGACAAACTTTACTCAGGAAAAAGTCCCTGGTGGTCCTGAGAAGCTTGATTGGTTGAAAGAGTGTCTAGATCTAGGCTTACTATTAGCAATCCCAGGTGGCAAACGCAGTGACATCTTGTTGTATGATGTTCGTGCCAACTGATTTATTATAATTCATTTTTTATTGAGGTGTAAATGACATAGAATATTATCTTAGTTTCAGGTACATAAAATGATTCAATATTTGTCTATATAGTGAAAAGGTCATTATTATAATCCTTACTTCTATATTTTAGGTATGTTTCTCATTTATAATTCTAATTATTTTATTTTTTTTTCAACATCTTATTATGAACATTTCAAATATATAGTACATTTGAAATTATTTTGAAGTGAATACCAATATACCATTAACATTTTACTGAATATGTTTTTTAACATGTTTAACAAACTATACATGTATCTATCTCTCTATCCACCAATGGATCCATCACATTTTTTGAGGCACGTCAATGCAATGCCTCAGAGGAATACAACACCAAACTTTCTCCTGAGTGTGTCAGCACACATATCACTACTGTTTATTTTTGTTTGGATATATAAACTAAACATGCCATGGAATACATAAACTTTAAGTATACATGTGGCGAGTTTTGACAAATGCATATACCAAGTTAACCTAACCCCTTGTCAAGTTATAGGACATCACCACAACCCCAGAAACCTGTCTTGTGCCCCTTCCCAATAAATTCTTACCCACAACCCTCAAAGGCAACATATGTTCTGATTTTCCTCCTACCATTAATTTTGCCTATTCTGGTACTTTGTATGCACAGAATTATACATACAGTATGGACTCTCGTACGCAAAGTTTGATTGAACATAATGTCTTCGAGACTCATCTATTTGTTCTATATATTAATAGTTCATCCTTTCATTATAAAAATATTCCACAGTTTATCCATTCTTCTATCGATGAACATCAGGCTGTTCTCAGTTCAGGGCTTTTGGAATAAATATGCTATGACAAATCTTGCAAAAATCCTTTGGCGAACATACTTTTTCATTTCTTTTAAGTAACTACAGAGGACTAGAATTGCTGAGTAGGTGTGTGCTTATTATTATAGGAAAATATCAGACCTTTTCCCAAACTTGTACCATTTTTCTTCCTCACTGAAAACATGAAAATTCCAGTTGCTCCACATTTTTAACAATTCATATTATCCGTCTTTGTATGTTTAGCTATCTTATTGAAAATGTAGTATTATTTCACTGCATTTTTTAATTTGACTTGTTTTTATGGGCTTATTGGCTATTTGTATATCTACTTTGGTGAATGTTTAAACTTTTGCCCAACCTTTGTGTGGTTTCTGGTATTTTGCTTATTAAGTTGTGGAAGTTTATATATACTCGATACCAGTAATTTGTCAGATATGTTTTGTGAATATCCTCTCCAAGTCTTGCCTGTTATTCTCAATTGTGTTTTTGGTAAGACATTTTAATTTAATGAAATTCAACTTATCACTGTTTCTCTCATTACTTTTTGCAATCCAAGCAATATTTTTCTACTCTGAAGTCATGAAGATATTCTGTTAATTTTTCTTGTAAAAGTTTTATAGTTTTAGCTCTTACAGTTAGGTCAATATTCCAACTCTAATTACCTTCATATGTGGTAGAAAGTAGTCAAAATTCCATTTTTTTCCAAATGAATATCCAATTATTTTAGCATCACTTGTGAAAACATCTTTCCCTTCTTTGAATTTCCTTGGAATCTTTATTAGAAATCAAATGACTATATGGACTATAAGTCTGTGCTGTTCATTGATCACTTTGTCAATAGTTATATTCATGTTACACTCTTTTGGTTACTATAACTTGAAGTATTAAATCCAGGCAGCATAAATGTTTAATTTAATTATTTTTCAAAATTGTTTGGAACATCTATGTCTTTTCCCTTTTCATAAAAGAAATCATCTGCTGAAATAGTGATTAGAATTGTGTTGACCCTAAAGTTCACTTTGTAGAGAAATAACATCTTAACAATATTGAGTCTTCCAATTCATAAAAATGGTTTATCCCTGCATTTATTTAAGTCCTCCTGAATTTTTACTAAGAGCTTGTTTTAGTTTTCAGTGTAGAAGTTTTTGGTGTCCTTTGTTAAATATAACATTAAAAATTAAAATTTTAATGCTATTGGTTTATTTTATTTTCCATTTGTTAATTGCTAATTTATAAAAATATAACTGATTTCGGTACATTAACCTTGTATCATGACACCATGGTAAATTTCTAGATTAGTTTCTAAAGTCACTTTATAGATGTCTTAGGATTTTACACATTAACAATTAAGTCATCCTCATATAGAGACAATTTTACTTCTTCCTTTATAATATTTATACTCTTTTTTGTCTCTCTTTTTATATCTTTCTTTATCTCTTTCTCTCTCTCTCTCTCTCTCTCTCCCTCTCTCCTTTTTTCTCTCCTTTTCCTTCTTTCCTTTCCTCCATTCCTTCCTTCCCTTCCTTCCTTTTTTCTTCCTTCCTTCCTTCCTTCCTTCCTTCCTTCCTTCCTTCCTTCCTTCCTTCCTTCCTTCCTTTCTCCCTCCCTCCCTCCTTTCCTCCCTTCCTTCCTTCCTTCCTTCCTTCCTTCCTTCCTTTCTCCCTCCCTCCCTCCTTTCCTCTCTTACTTCCTTCCTACCTTCCTTCCTTCTTTTTCTCTTTCTTTTCTTCTTTCCTTCTGTTCTATCTGATATAGATGTGGTCGCTGAGACTCTTCTTAACTGTTTACACACTATATCTTTTGTCATTCATTTACTTTTCAACTATATGTGGTTAAAATGCATTTTCACAGGCAGCTTTTAATTATGACAATTCCTGTCTTTTAATTATAGTCCTTTTGCCATTATAATTAATGTAATTTTGGGCATGGTTGGGTAGGTTTACTGTTTATTATATATTTTTTAATTTTCCTCTTTTTTCAATTTTATATTCTTTTACTTATTTTCCTTTTTAAGTTATTTGAAAAATTTTAGAATTATGCATGAACCTATCTATTTGCTATTCAGTTATACTCTTTTAGATTATCTTTTGATGTTCTTTCTTTTTAAGAAACTAGACTTCATATTATACCACATAGAACTCTTGCAATAGTATAAGCCCATGTATCCTCATGTCCTTTAGTTCTATTTGTCATATGTATTAAAATGCATGCAATGTAAATGCCACAGAATATTATAATTTTTGCTTTTAAAGAGTCATGAGCTTTAAAGAAATTAAAAGAAAAATATAGTGTTTCATATTTGTCCAGAATTTTATATTTTGGCTGGTATTTGCTTTTTCTGAATATCCAAGTATCCACTTGGTAGTCTCTGGAATTTACCTACTTTTGTGCATTTTCTATTGCCTTCATGTAGCTTTTTTTCATATTTTTTTCCAGAGTATGTGGCTGTCATCCATGGTTGGGTCAGTCTGGTAAGAATTTATGTGGCTGTATTGAAAGCAGACTTCTTGTAACAATTGATATTTGGATCTTCATCTGCTTGGCTCTCTGTCCCTCTACATGTTTGAGTAGCACAAATTTGGAAGCGGATATTAAGATTTGGCAATAATCATGATTAGGAGAAGGAAATGAAATAGGATTATTTCAAAAGGAATACAACTAAAGGATGGGTTTCCAATACCATAAAAAGACAAAAATCAATTAGACATGACTAAAATTTTGAACTGAGATGACTAAAAATGATAGTTCAACTGGTAGTTTTTATAGGTGAAAAAGTGCTTTAGTTAAGCCTGAAGGAGAAATAAGACAAAAAAATAGATTAAAGCCTGTGTTTGAGGTGCCAGCAGGGCACCTGTGTATACCTATAGCTAGGAGAAGAATATTTAGGTTGAAAGCTAAGGAGTAGCAAATTGTAAAGCTGATATATAAATGAGGTGGCACTAAAGTGTGATGAGAAAATATCAGTTCAAGAAATTCTTCCGGGAACCTCAAAAATGTGAAATTATGAAATTACAATCTTATACCATTGATAATAATTCTGAATGTAATAAATACTTAGAAATAAAAGGCAAACTGAAAAAACTCTTAGAAAATATAGTAGAACATTTTTGATAGGGCATGAAGTCATAATTTGATGTTTGATTATATTAAAAATACAAACTTCCATTCATTAAAAGACATCACAAATTGGGAGAAGCAACTTGTAATGTCTAAAACTACTCAGGCATAGATCTAAAAATAGGAATAAGAAAAGATAAGCAACCAATAGAAAACCTTTTCCACATGTGCACTTGGAGACATGTGCAAGAATTTTTGTAGAAATATTAATTGTGGCATCAAAAAATAAAAACAAAAATATGCAGACAGGAGACTCAGTCAATAAATTCTTACATAAAAAATGGGGTATTATAGAGCAGTGAAAATTGAGCAGTAGCTACACGTATCAGTATTTAACATTTGCTGACAAAAGAGTCATGACTGATTTCCTACAGTGTGTTAGTATTTCTATAAAACACAAAACCAGCAAAAAATTAATCATGCAGATTTTTGGGTTATCTACAAATGTGATTAAACTATAAAAATAAAAAAATTGATGAGGTGAAGAAAATAGGACATAGAAGGAGTCACAGATGAATATTAGTAACAATTTAGTTCTTAAGTTGAGTGGTCAGTTCATTTATATTCATTTTATTATTTTTAAAAATATATTTCTTTCAAATGAACACAAATATTTTAAATGAAAGGGGAATGCAAAAAAAAAACTACGTAAATAAAATATCAAAATCGAAACTGTCTCGCATTGTTTTATATGCCACAAAATACCTTAATATGATCATAATTAGTTTTGTGAAATGTTTTAGTTCCATGAACAATGCCCCATGCTTTAAAACAATATCCTGAATGTACAAATAAAAAGACAAAGTTTAAAAAAGAGTTATTGTATATCATTTCTAGTTTCTCATAGAGGAAGAAATTATAACAGATACTTTATTTCTAGATAAAAATATATGAGCGAGGAACAGAGGCAAAGGGGTCTAACCCTGAATGAGCCTTCTCAGGCTCAATGAAACAGCTGGTGCCACAAAAATTTTCCTGTTTTTCCCTCTGGGAACCGAGATGTTGACCATATATGTTTTCTTAGACTAAAAATAAATACTAGCCTTATGTTTCAACTGAATATGAGTTCAGTACTTTCTGAAAAAACTCCAACTGCAGATTTAGGAGAGTCAGTGACCCTCAGAAAAATCTATCTCCTGTTTCTTCCGCTTCCTTGTGGTTTTGCTTTTACTAGACAGTGTATTTGTAACCTTTGAGGACTTGTACATTAGAAGAAAAAGTATTAACCAAATAAGACTGAGACCTGAAACACATCAAATTCAGAATGGAGAAACAGTTGGATGGGTAGGGATACATAAGAAACTCTGACCGGTAAAGTTTCTCTCCTAAGCTAGATGGTGTGTTGAGGGGTTTGCACTAGATCGTTGTATACGTTTTGCATGTCAAAAATATATCATGAAAGATTTAAACTCTCAAACCATCTAAACAAAAAACTCAAAAGCCTGTCAAGTAATGAATGATTCACTCTGCAAAGCATTATTATGCACCTGCTGTGGTCAAGGCTCTGCCATAGACATTTTTTTTTTTTTTTGTGGGAAAGGAAGAGATACACAAATTGAATTTGAACACTATAAAAGGAATCCCGTCAAGTACTCAAATAACTCTGACATGTGTCTTGTTTCTTGTGTGCCTGGAAAGTAGTAAAAACACAGAGCAATAGATGTTCAACAGGAAATGGCTCTTCTGGTGAGCAAGGATGGCGAAGAGCAGTTATCAATTCACCTGGGATGTGGGGTTGAGAACATTTTGTATAGAAATGATTGAGTGTGGGAATGATTCTGTAAGAGACTGAAGATATCATCTGCTTTTGTTGGGGAGTGTAGTTGTATTTTTAAGGGGATACGAGGAGCAAGACTGCAGCTAGAAAACCTCTAGAAAACATCATTTTACATTGCTAAAAAATAACAATGACAGGGTATTTGGCATGAGATGATTTGAGATTTCCTCCTGGCCATGTTGCTTACTACAGGTGTGCCATTTGGCAAATTATTTAACCTTCCCAATACACATTTGATAACTGGGAATAATGGAAACATCATTAAAATAAATAAGTAAAGTACTATACACATTCTGACGTTATAAGATTTGAGATAAATGTTACCTTTTATCTTTAAACATTAGAAAAGAAGGCTGGAAGAGTAGATTCGATTATTTGGTGAATGGTCAATGGAGACAGATTTTGCAGATTTTTATGATTGGTTGGAAGTGAAAGGAGGATTACAGATGAATGAAAGAAATTAAACCAGAGGAAATGAAAGGTTAATAAACTATGGCATCAATAGACTTGGAGAAAGAGAAAGGACTTGTTTGAAGTTCTAGATAATGGACTGTTTTAAGCATTTTGAGTTGGAAATAGTAAAAGGACATGCAGGCAGAGATGTATAGGGGCCTCTGGATGTGTAAGAAAAAGATCAGGGCTGGAGAGAGAATTTCTCTTTCTTTCCAACAGCCTTCCATTTACCAAAGGACTGTAGTGGCCGAGAGATGTAAGCCTAAAACCAAATGACCATGGTTGGTGAAACCAGAGTAGATATGAAGGGTAGAAAATAAAGAGAGATAAGAAAGAATACCAAAATTACAACCTAAGAAATGTCCAAAAGGAGGAATAAAAACTGTAAAAGAAAAACATGAGAAGGTAAAGAATAGAACTGGAACACAGCTGGGGGTGTGGAAACAAGTGAGGAGTAAGGAATGTGAGTGGACAAATAGGGGTTAAAATCACACAAAACATGACAGATTAATACTAAAGGATTTATGAAATGTCATTAAATTTGGTGATTTTCATAAATCATTTTCCGTTTCATAAATCAGTAGAATCATTCAGATGGCAAGATCTCACAATGCTAGTAGGTGTCTGAGGAGGTGTGTTTTGATCATCATTTAGGGAACTTGGAGGGTAAAGGGAAGGTAATGGTGACAGTGCTAATGTAAGAAAAGGAGGCACATTAGGAAGCTATCCAGCAATGCAGGGTTTTCTGTATTTTTTTTATCCTAGCAGCATGAAGTGCAGCATGGAAAATGCTTGTACAAGAGGGAAGGTGATGGGTTCGATGCTCAAATGCTGATGTTGATGGCCTGTTAATAATTTTAGCAAGAGTCTATCATCAACCCATCAGATCTCTGGACATGCATATTCTTCCCATGGACACGTTTTAGATCATCTTGAATAAAGTCAAAAGGAGCAGCGAATGGTAGTCTCCTGGCAGATACACTGTCATTTTTTCCACTTCATGTCTGGTCAGGCTGTCAACATTCATCTCAAGGTGCAGGAAGACTTGTCTGCCACTCTTGTCCTGAGCTGAGAAACCAGCATCCCAAGGGATCTGTGGAAAACAAAATAAGAGACAGTTAATGAAGAAACAATCAAACATATCTGAAAGACTTTGGATCTAGAAACTTTTGCTTTTGGTGCCCAGATAAAAGCTTTATGATAACATGATCATGATTTCCCTTGAAGTGAACTTGACAAAGATGGAAAAAGCTTGGATTAAAGGAGATCTGGGCCCTTGTGGCCAGTTGGCAGGTCCAGCTCTGTAGCCATTTCTCATGAGAAAATCTAGGCAGAACTAATAAATGCCTTCTCTGTTTTCCCATCACATCTGATGCATTCAAAAGTACGACATTCATCACCTCATATATTTGTCTCCTCCTCCAGGCAAAAAACCCCTTATAACAAGGACAACATGTAATATATTACTTTATGGTTAACTAAGAATTGTGGAGCTAGACAAGCAAAACATTCTGGAGGAAGGTGAAAGGCTATGTAGTGAGACAAAATGAAACTGAATGTGAAATTAGTTACAACCATAAGGATTTAGGAGTTGCAGAGAGTTAAGAAATGTTCATAGCTCATAAAGCTTTATGGAGGCAAATTATGGTCTTGAAACTCTACTTATAGTGCATGCTGAGTGTGTGTGTTTGTATTAGTTCATATTTATATGTTTCTTATGTAACTGTCAGCACACCACATCCCATGTGTTTGGTATTTTTATCTGTTTTGCAGATAAGGAAACTGAAATTTGGAGAGATTAAGTGTAGTGGGCTGAACTGTGGCCCCTAAAGAAAGCAGATCCTAATATCTGAGACCTGTGAGTGTCACCTTAAACGATTAAGTTTTTGCATATATAATTAAGTCAAGGATCTCAACTCATGATGGGGAGGTTATCCAGGTGGTTCCTTATACGCCCTTATAGATTATCTGTATCCTGACAGGACAGGGGAGGAGTGAGATTTGACCATCCACAGAAGAGAATATGACGTGAAGAGTGACCAGAAAGAAATCTGAAGATGTTGACCTTGAAGTGATCAGCCACAGACCTAGCATGGCCAGAAGCTGGAAAAGTAACAGGACAGATTCCTCTCTAGAGTCCCAGGAGGAGCACGACCCTGCTGGGAACTCGATTTTGAACTTCTGACCTTTGGAATGGTGAGAGAATAAACTTCTATTGTTCAAAGTCAGCCGTTTTGTGGAAATTTGTTACAGCAGCCACCGGAGCTTATACATGAGTACCTTGTCATGAATCCCATAGTTACTAACAGAACCAGAGCAAAGACTTGGCCCTCTGTGAGTGGGATTTAGTATTTTAGTATTTGTAAGGTCAGGAGAAGGAAGCGGTGGTCGACCACTGAAAAAGATAACTGGGCAATCTTTCATTCACTCAGCCGCTATTGAGCATCTACTCCCCACTTCTTTTCCTTAAAAAGTGATGTTTTAAATGGTCCCTCTTCCTTCTTCTTCTCTTTCTTTTTCAGAGTGATCTTCAAGGAAGTATAAGAAAAGTTTGACATAGAAACCTGATTCCTCTGCCCATTAATTGCACGTAATCTTTGAACATGGAGGCTGTAAAGCACCAGAGAGCCAAACCACCATCTAAATTATTGCTTTGGAGGGAGGGTCTAGCACTGAGTGAAGACAGAACAGAAATTTCAGAAAAACAGCTATAATGTGGAGGTTTTTGTCGAATTGAGAACAAGATATTTACTTCGTGACGTATTGGCATCAGATGTTTCTAATTTCTGGTTCCTGTGCTGGCCTTTTTGGGCCTCAGCCATCAGGTTCTCTGACTTCTCAGAACCAGAAAAACTTTGTTGCTGAACTGTTTGAGCTTTACTCTGAGTGCACAGCATCCTTTCAGGACATTTTCACAGCATGGATTTTAAAGGTGAGTCCTCAGCAATGAGGATGCTGCTATGGTAGGCAATTTGTAGATACCCTTTACCAGACAAAATCTGCTCGTATCCTTAATTTCCAAAAAGTCTTTTTTTTTATCATTTGTTTAGGTTGACCTTTATCAAATGCTTTTTCTGCTGTTGATGCATGAAGCTTTTGATTTGCTAATGTGATGAATGACATTTTTAATTTTCTAAAATTTAATTATTTTTTGAATTCCTGAATTATACCTCGTTTGGTTGCAGGTATTTTTTTTTTACTTATTGGTTGACTGGATGCGCTAATATCTCCTTTGGGAATTTAATATCTATAAAGAGTTATATGGGCTGATAATTTTCTTTTCCTAAACTGCTTTTTCTGGTTTCAGAATCAAAGTTATACCAGTGAGGTGGAGACTCTGCTTTCCTTTTTATTTTCAGAGTGGAATGATCTAAAACTATAACTGTCTTTAGAAAATACGTAGGAATTTATCTGGGCCTGGTATTTATATTGAAAGACCACACTATTGTTTAATTGTTTTAGTATTTATAAATTTATTGACACTTTCTATTTCTTACTGGACAGGCTTCAGAAATATATATATATATATTTAGGAATTTGTCTATTTAGCCTTGTTTTGTTTGATATCTGGTGGTTGAAAATTGTTGATGATATTGTCGTATTATAGTGTATATGTTAATTTTTTCTAGAGTTCTCTCCTTTTATAAATTTATTAAATTTGTAATATTATACATTGGTAACTTCTCTTTTTTTAATTAGTTTTGCCAGGAATTTTGTCATTATTAGTCTATTAAAGGAATCAACTTTTGGTTTTACTATCTGACTAGAGCTTCATTTTCTATTTTATTGATTTCGTTTTTACTATATACCTTCATTTTCTTTAAATATATCCTTTTTCCAACTACCTCAGTTGAACACTTCTTTTATTTTTAATTTTTTTCTTTTCTGATAGATTTAAGACAATACATGTTTTAAAAACGGGCCACTTTCTGTGCATCCCAAAAGGTTTCTTATTGTCATTTTCATTTTGACTTAGTTCTAAGTATTGTTAAATTATGATTTATTCTTTGATCCATGGGTTGAGAAGATATCTGTCCTTTCAAATATGTTGAACTTTGCCTTATGGGTCAATAAGTGGAAAATTTGGAAGACCACACACACACATCCACCATGAAAGTGAATTAATCATGCCAGCCACATTTTACCATCCTGCAGTTGTTCTTCTTTTTATTCACTGTAGAGGCCAGTGTCCTCTGAGTTGCTTGCCTGGCTCTAGGTGATCTTCCTCACACCCACGCCCACCTCTCTGACCTGCCTTGCTATTGCAGTCCATCTTACAGTCCCCACTTTGCTGCACCGGCCTCACTGTTCTTCCTAAAACGGTACCAGGTGTGCTCCTGCCTCTGGTTCTCCATTCTTTTGACTCTGCTGATGTTGCTTTACCCTGCTCACCTGCGGGATAACCCTCTCCATCTCAAGTCTGCTCAACCCTTGGCTTCTCAATGACTCTCTTCTTCTGTTGAATACTGCCACCTTCCACCACTCCCACATCTTATTTTTTCCTTCAGCTCTTACCAACTTCTAATTCACTGTTTAAAACCTGTGTAATATACCCGTAAGCCTGGACTGGATCACTTTGCTTTTTCAACTTTTAGTTTTCTAGTGGGTAAAATTAAAAGGATCTCTCTATATATGTCTTCCTTTGCAAACAGAAAATTCTGTGATTCGGCCATTTGAATTTTAACTATCAAGCCCTGAATACTGGTTCTCAATTAGGATGAAGCAGAATGTGTATGATCATAATTATTAGAGAAGAACAACAAAAGCATTACAAGAAGGATCAGTGAAGGTAAAGTGAGGCACACCTGGGGGAGGCCCCATGTGATCACACAGCAGACAAGAAAGGACGTGAGATGAGGCAGCTGATTCCTATCGTTTCTGGGTGCCATGGTGTCCAGTGGTCGCTCTGAGTAACTGGCACACTAATGCTGACTGTTGATACATTATCTTGGGCAAATGCCAGTCACCTCTTCCTGTCCTAGTGATAAGAAATAACTTAGGAAGTACGGAAAGAATGTTCCTTTAAAATAAGACCACCTGAGACATTACCCTAGGATAGAAGCTATTTCCCAAAGGAGCCATGAAAGAGAATCTGAAAGACTGCAGAACTCCTGGATACAGGCTCTGGTTAAATAAGACAAACCTTATTGCTCGAGGAGAATGCAGTAGTTATGAACATCAACCTGGGCTGCAATTAGGACTCAGCCTTTGAAAATGATACTTAATTTCTCTGAACTTTGTTTTCTTCTTCTCAAATGTGTTTTATACTCTTCCCTGCCTCATTCAATAGCACCTGTAAGTTCCAATCACTCTTCTAGGTACCAAGGAAATAGCCAAGAATGATATACAGTGTAACATGCTGCCTATCATGAAGTAGCTTTCCACATGAGGGTGTTGTGACTCAGATGCATACTATATTTGAGTCAATTGTTTTAATTTTAGAGAACTATGTATGTGGTGTCTGCAATTTGAGAGGGAAAAGGGTACGGAAAAATTATTTCTAGTTAATATATTCTGGTGGAAATACTTGTCATTCCCAAACTAATTTTTAAATGCTTAACAACATTAAGCTAGAAATAATAAAAGCAAGAAGGAATTAAAGTGAATCTGGCCCTGACTGTTATTGAGTGACTCCTGATTTCACAATAAATTATAGCAGGAAGTCCTTGATGATTCTTAAGCAGGAAAGCAATCTAAAAAAGGCTTATATATATATCAATAATGTCACAACCATTTTGAGGGTCTATTTGTCACTCTCTCACCCAATGAGGCTGTAAAAAGTAGGTGAGAATTTCACTTTACATTACTCTTTCAGATATCCACCAGATGCACTTTAGGTAGAAAATGGATTTGGCTGGATAGGGTCATCTTTAACATTTTTGCTGAGTGTACATCTCAAAAGGACTGCTGATTGAATTAAGCTGAGTCCTAAAATTTAGTTTTAAGTAATTGCTTGTCTTTCAGAGCTAACCATTTTCCAAATCATATATATGGCAACAAGGCAAATAGTCATAGATTGCAGTCATTTGAAATCTATCTTAAACATATTAGAAGGTGACAGACCCAGAGAAGAAAAAATTTTAAAAAGCTTTGCAATTAGAATAAATCATTCTAATAGTGACACATACCTACAAGGGGTAGCATGCACTGCAACCTAAAGTATACTCACCACACTTATCATATTGGAATCTATTCAGATAAGGTCTGATACTCCCTCCCCCAGCTCTTTCTTTATTCTACCTATTGTTCATTCATTTAGTTCTTACAAACCTGCCATGCATCTGGTACTTGGGAATACAAACCATCTGGGCCCTGTCTTCTAGCCTCACAGTATTTGGAGGAAGATAGACCTGAAAATAAATAAAGATCATAAAGGCAGTCTGCCTGACAAAATGCCTAGCATGGTACCTAAGACAGTTCAGAGAGACCTTTATGGATGAGGATATGATTAAATTGAATCTGGAAAGAGGAATAAGAACAAATGTGGCAGAAAAATGGGGAAGAAGGTTTGTTTCAGAAAGATGGAACATATGCGGAAACCCCAGGTGATGGAAGACATTGTATATTTTAGAAACTCAAGTAGCTGGTATTGTCTCTCCTAAGGTCAGTATGGTGAGAAAGTGTCATGTGATGAGGGCTGGCTGTGGCATTCATATTGATATCTTCAGGGGTTAGAATTGTGCTGTACCTACATAGGTTCTTAATAGCTTTGCTGGATAGAATTGGAAAAGCTCTGAGTAGAGATGTATGTTTTATACCTGGCTGCCACTGAATATCTAAGTGTCCTTGGGAAAATCATTTATTCAGTATCTGCTTGTGTAAGATTAAAGTGTTCAATTTTATACATGAATTTATAACATTAGATAGCCTTCAAAACCATTCAAACTATATGGATTTAAAATTAGAAATGTACAGGTAACTTCAATATAAAAGCTTAAAAGCATATCTAAGGGAATCTTATAAATTGTTAAATAAAAGACAACCAAATCCATAAAAAATGGGGAAAATAAAATCAGAAAATTCAGAGAGAATTAACCAAATAGCTAATAATTATATGGAAAGACTCTCAACCTCACTAGTATTCAGAAAAATTCAAATTAAAACCTCAAGAGAATTTTATTTGACATCCATTTGATTGGTGATAAATAAAATTTCTAATATTGTCAAATATTTGAAATAATATTAACCAAAGGCTTTATTATACTTGGCCACTAGAGTAAGTACGTTGATACAGGGCCTTTGTAAAAGAATTTGTTGCGATGTAGCAAATATAATGATACCCATGCAATGTGACTTTCAGGAATTTACTGTAGAGCCATTTTTGCAGAATACATTGACTTGAGTTTCCAGCAGTATTGTCTACTGTGACCAAAAGTGCCCTACACACTCCTATGGTGAGCCACACCACCTGTGTCCCTCTATGCCACTGCCACCAACATCTACCATGCCATTGGAGACATCGTGGACTTTGGTATCATCTTCAATGCCATGAGTCAAAACTTGTTCTTGGATTTTTGCTTGGACTACTACTTTCTCTAAGATCGGCATCCTTGCCACAGGATTGAGATCCTGGCAGGCAGCTGGACTTCAGATGGACACCCGACTCAAACCCAGGCAATTAAATGGATGTTTGGAATTAAGACCAAAATAGTGCAGTCAGTCTAATATGAACTCTTCAAAAGGAATCACTGAGCCTCAGAAGCTATGGGTGGCCATGTACCCCCTGACATATTCAGAGGGGGCAGCAAATACTGTCTGCTGAGTCCAGGAGGCAGAGATAAGAGACAGAGGTATAGCAGTGACATCTTTACAGATTTTTCTGGTCCTAGTTCCCACGCAGCCAGTCTGCATTTCTGAGTTCTAAGAGATAACCCTATGTCCTTTAATGAGTTCCCACTTTGTAGTCAGCTGGTTAGCTGGTTTCTGTAACTGGCACATGAGAATCTGGACCAAGATTCCCAAGATACATTTTCCTGCATGTTAGAATGGAAGCTCTATAATGGTTATAGTAGAGCACTATTTCTCCTATGAACCTTCACACAATTTCACATTTTTTCTATGAGAAAAACCGGGTTAAGTTTCAAATAGTGACTCATATATATTTTGAAGAACTTGCCTTGAAATCTGAGGACTACCTTGCTGCTTTTACGGTTATTTTTTGCTTCCCTTTAAAACAAGTACAAATCCTTTTTTTCACGTTATAAATGACATAAGAGATGTTTCTATCTACCCTGGCAGCACGCTTTGGATCACATCAAAGTCATGACTCAACTGTTGTTTTCTAAAAGCCATTAAAATGGTAGTTAAAATGTTTTTAAAAGGAAAACAGAAGCAAAGTCAAACTCATTATTATTCTAGATGGACCACTCTACCTTTTCCCTCCTGTTCTAGTTTCACGGCTATAAAACTTTCAAAATAAAAAATGTTCAGCTGGAGATTTTTTTAATCTAATTTCTTCATAGATTGACCAAGAGTTTCCAGCATGATGGAGCTCCTGGGTGAATAATTTTCACATAGGTAATGCAGTTAATGGATTGGCACTCTCTGTGTGCTTCCCAGCTTCCCTGGTTATTCATCCTCAAAGCCTCTTGTTTGGAACTCCATGAAGTCTCTCATTCCAGCAACTTTTTCGCCTGGTCACCAGGAGTTTGGCAAAATCATCTAACTTCTTCAGGCGTGAGCTGCCTGGTCTTCACACTTCCACAAGCTGGGCACGGAAATGCGAACTCATTTGAAATGTTTATTACATTTTATTATTTCAATTCATTTTCTGCTCCTGTGAGGTTACCAGGCTATTTGCAGGAATATGAAAGAATACAGGGGCCTTGTGGTGATGAGGTAATTTAATATTTTTGGTAAAAGTTTCTCAAAGAGTATTGCAATTGTACACTAGTTAAAAAATGAACATGTATACTGGGTGCAGAGAACACTAAGCTCTGGGTGACAATACTTGAGGAAGATGCAGTGTTTCTAAAAGAGCTTTCAAAGGGCTCAGGGGTAAAATACCCCTTGAATAAAATATATTTCATGAAAATTAAAAATTAAAATAAAACAAGCTATTGATTTTATTCACTTAATATTTTATATAGATATAAAGATATTATATATACATATATATTTGTGTATACATATATTATACATACATATATAAAAATATATACATATCTTTAACACCTCACTAGTGTAGCTCTAGAATTATATAGATTGTCTAAGTGGCAATTTCATTTAAAGATCATTACAGATCAGTTTTTCAACCTCCTTCCTTTCACTCTAAAATGCATTCGTTCATGTATATATACGAATGAATATCTACTCTTTAGCAGATTGAGGAAGTTCCCTTCTCTTTCTGGTTTGTTGAGTTTTAATACAAACTTTTATTAAGAACCACATGGTGTTTTTCTTTATTTCTCTTAACATCGTGACCTATATTTATTGATTTTTGAATGTTAAATCAATCTATGCAAGGTTTCCTGGCATAAACCAAATTGATCATGATATATCATCTTTTGTATGGAGTATTGAATTTTCTTCTTTATAATTTTGTTTATGATTTTTGCCTGTGTTCATGAGAAATACTAGATTGCAATTTCTCTTACAATAATCTTGTCAGTTTTACTATCAAGGTCATGCAAATCTCAAAATGAACTGAACACGCATATCTCATTCTATTTTCTGGAAGAATTTAAATAGCATTTATGTTATTACTTTCTTAGATGTTTGGAAAAATTCACCAGTGAAGTCCTCTTTACCAGGAACTGTCTGTGAAAAATTGCTAATTTCACATACAATTCTTTAATAGTATAGGAATACTCATATTTATTATTTCTTCTTCAGTTTTCTTTTGTTTTTCAAATGATTTGTCCATCTCCTATATCATAAAATTTATTGTTAGAAAGCTGTCCACAGTTGTGGTGGATTGAATTGTGCCCTAATTCCCCCTCTATTCCTTTATAGGGAAGATTGTTGTGTTCTCCTAGGTGGGCACAGCCTTGCCAGCTGAAATCCAGCAAACTCTCAGACCAATGAAAGAAAAAACAAAGTATCATTTTAAGCCACTGAGTTTTGAGATGGTTTATTTTATTATAGTTAATAAAATAAAATTTTATAATTCGTAACAGATATGCGATATGGTTAACTTGTATTTTCTCTTTTTCTGGATCATTCATACTAGAGATTTAATAAATTTCTTCATCTTTCAAAAATGTTTTTTTTTTTCTATTGTAGGCTTGCTTTCTATTTCTTAGGATTATGCTCTTATATTTTATTACCTACCTTTTACTTTCTATGGATTTGACTGGCTGTTTCTCCTAATTCAAATATTACTTGTATTCAGCCTCTCATAGTAGAACTTTCAATACATGTTTGTTAGATATTTTTGTTTTGTTCCAGGTGTCTTATACATTCGTTGTCCTCTTTCTAAAGAATCATCCTCTAGTTCTTGCTTTTGTTGTTTATGATCTCTTATTACAGCCATGTAATAAATTGTTAGCTTCAGTCTTGTATTTATGAGTTCTCAAATTTCTTTTTAACAATATTAATGGATTCTGAGTCTCTCCTGCAACTCTCCATCGTTCCTCTATTTTCTTTACATTTTAACCTTAATTACTTTAACATTCTGTTCAAAGACTCCAATAGTTGAATCACCTCTCTTGGTCTATTTACTCCTCTTTTCGTTATCTCGTTTGTTCTTTAGAAGGTTACTTAGTTTTGATTAGATGCTAAACGTAATGGGTAAAAATAATAGTGATTCATTCAAAAATGCTTAGTTTTCTGTTGAAGGCTAGACAGAGGTCGAGTAGATCAGCTTGGTCCCGTTGAAGGTTGGTTTTAGCTTTCAGTAAGCATGGATTATTTTAGTTTTGGCCTTTCCTAGGGCATGGTCCATCTGTGAACTCAAGAGGAAGCTTGAGTTTTTTGTCAAGCCCATTGTGATCGGCAGAATAATGTTCCTCCCCCAAATATTTTCATGTCCCAATCTTCAGTAATTGTGAATTTAGATTACACTGCAAAAAAAAATTAAGTTTCTAGATAGAATTAAATTTGCCTATTTGCTCACCTTGAGGTAGAAATTGTATCTTGAATTATCTGGGTGGACCCAATGAAATCACAGGGATTTTTATTAGTGGAAGACAGAGGTGGAAGAAGAGAGATGAAAGTATTAGAAAGGCTTGACTAGTCATTAATGGCTTTGAAGGTGAAGGGGTCATGAGCCAGGGAATACAGGCTGCCTCTGGAAATTGGAAAAGACAAGATGATGGGTTTTTCCCTAGGACTTCTGGGAAGGAATATTGCTCTTCCAGCTGCTTGATTTTAGCTCAGTGAGACCACTTTAGAAGTCTGACCTCCAAAACTGTTAGATGATAAATTTATGTTGTTTTAAGCCTTTAGGTTTGTGGTAATTTGATAGAGGAACAGAAACTAACACCCATTGCTATGAATTAAATCGTGTTCTTCCCAAATTCATATGTTGAAGCCCAATGGGATGATATTTGGAGACAGGAACTTTGGAAATAATTAGATTTAGATTAGTGCCTTATAAGAAGAGACATCAGAGCTCACATACTCACCCACCACCACTGCCATGTAAGAACACAAAGAGAAAGTAGCTGTTTGCAAATCTGCAAGGGAGGCCTCACCACAAACTGACCATGCTGGCACCCTGATCACGGTCTTCCAGCCTCTCAAACTGTCAGAAAATTTGTTGTTTAAGCCACTCAGTCAATGGTACTTTGTTACTCCAGCCCAAGCAGGCTAAAAATGCATCAAGTTAGAGGGATGCCCACTCCAGAGATATTTCAAAGTAAGTCTCTGTCGTCATTATCATTTATTTCATCTGCAGACATTTTAGTATGTATCTGTAATGGAAAAGATTACTTTATTTAGACATAAACAGCACAGATACATGACTAAAAAATGTAACCATATCATCAAAAATCTGATATTTTTATAAACGCCATATTTTCTTTTTATAGTTTCTTCAAATCAGGATCTCTTGCAAATGATTAATATGGTTCTTAAAAGTTTTGAAATCTATAGATGCTATCTCTTTTTCTCCCTTCCGCAATGCACTGGTTGAAGAAATGAGACTATTTTTCCTGTGATTTTCCCATGAGTTTTACTGATATCATTCCTGAGATGTCGTTGAACGTGTTCCTCTTTTTTTCTGTATTTACTATAAATGGAGAGTTAGATCTAGAGGCTTGATCAGAGTCACAGATTCACATTCAACATGTTTGGCAAGATTACTTTGTAGATACTCTTGTAGTCTCCCATCGGGAGGCAGATATCTGGTATCTCCTTTAAAAGTAAGCTTTCTTAGATACCGTCTCCTTCTCGTCTGCCAGTCGGCCTTCTGCTTTAATTTCATTGGGCAGAATAAGAATCATGTGATGATTCCTACTTGCAAAAGGAGAAGGAAACTAAATTGACAAAGAGAGCAGGCTTGGGGCTGGACCAATTAGCACTTCAAACTCAATCAAGGTTCCCTTTCAAAAGAGAAGGGCAACAGGTATTTCATGGAGAGCAAACACTGTCTGCCATAAAATCCCTGATGAATGCGAGTAATAAATGTCCTTTATAAAGCATATGACAAAAATAACATTTATAGATGACTAATAAATGTTTAAAAGAAAAGAATGATTAAGGTTAATAACAATAATGCTTTTTGTTATGTTTCAAGTAAGTTCATCTGTAGATGGTAGTTTGTAAGTACAATAAAAGATACTTTATTTTAAAAACTATTTTTTTTAAGAGTAGTTTTGAGTTTGCAGTAAAGTTGAACAAAAGATGCAGAGATTCACCATATGCTCCCTGCCCTCACACAGGCAGAATCTCCATCATTATCAGCATCCACCAGCAGGGTGGTACATTTGTTACAATTGATGAACCTGCATTGACACATTATCATCGCCCAAAATTCATAGTTTACATGAGAGTTCATCCTTGGTGTTGTACATTCTTTGAGTTTAGACAAAATATATAACAACATGCATCCACCATTAGTATCATAGAGTATTTTCTCTGCCCTAAAAATTTTGTGTTCCACTTATCCATCCCCTCTCCCACAAACTCTAGCAGGCAGTGATCATTTTACTGTCTCCATAGTTTTGCCTCTTCTGGAATGTCATATACTGTAATCCCTTTTTATCCCCTCTTATCTATAGAGGATACATGCAAAGACCCTCCAGTGGATGCCTGAAACCAGAGATAGTGATGAACCCTATATATGTGTGTTTTCTCCCATGCATACATACACTTATGGCTTCTCTTTAGCATATCCAGATTGTCAGTGTCACTGCTCTTGTGCTTTGAGTCATTATTAAGTAAAATAATGGTCACTTGAATGCAAGCACTGTGAAACCCTGCCCATCAATCTGATAACTGAAATGGCTACTGAGTGACTAATGGGTGAGTGTACATTGGCTGGACAAAGAGATGATTCATGTCCTGGGCAGGAAGAAGTGGATCAGCGAAAGTTTTCATCATGACACTCAGGATGACGTGCAATTTAAAACAGAAGAATTGTTTATTTCTGGAATTTCCCATTTAATGTTTTTTGACCACATTTGTTTTTAGGCAACTGAAACCACAGAAAGTGAAACCATGGATGAGGGGTGTTTATTTCTGTAGTTGGAATCACACTGTATGTTGCCTTTTCGGATTGGCTTCTTTCACTTAATAATATGCATTTAAGGTTGCTACATATGTTTTAGTGTTTTGGTAGCTCGTTTCTTTTTAGCAGTGAATAATATTCTATTGTCTAGATGTATCTTCCTTGGGTTCTATAGAACAAATAACACATTTGCTAGAATGTCTCACAGAACTCAGGGAAACACTGACATGCTAGTTCATTATATAACAGAGGGCGTGGTACATGAGCAAGGTCCAGAAGAACCCCAAGCCCCAGAGTTCTTGTCCCCATGGGTTTAGGGTCCACCGCCCTTCTGGCATCTGCTTGTGTTTATAACCTGGAAGTTCTCCAAGCCCTGTGGTCAAGGAATTTTTATGGAGGCTTCATCATGTAGACATGGTCAATTATTAACACAATCTCTAGCCCTCTCCCATCTCTGAAGGATGAGGGATGGGGACGAGAGTTCTAAGCATCTAATCATGGCTTGGTCTTTCTGGCAACCAGCCCACATTCTAAAGCTACCCGAGAGGCCACCAAGAGGTTTGAAATCCCTTAGGAAATTTTAAGGGACTTAGGAGCTCTGTGTCAGGAACCAGGGTCAAAGACCAACTATTAGAACAAAAGGTGCTCCTAGCACCTCTGTCATTTAGGAAATGTCAAAGGCTTTAGGAGTTCTGACCAGGAGCCAAGGATAAAGACCAAAATATGTGTTTTTTATGGTATCGCAACAGCACAGTCACAGATGGGAGATGTGAAATCCCTGCTCTGTTTGTTGCAGACTCTGAGAATCCCACCCGACACAGCCTTTTTCTTATACAATTAGAACTTGCAAACGTATCTCAGTCCACTTTTTTCCATGTTTTATTTGGACTAAATGTATATATTTCTTAATGTTTTGTGAAAGCCTTTTGAATTGGTTGTAATTCTGTGTACCTCCATAGGATACTGTAGTAAAAGTTTCATTCTCAAATCCCATTTCTGGTTTTCAATGGTATTTTCTTCTTAAGATTCAGCTTGCTTTATTTCAGTGTCCCTTTTTCATTAAGATTTTAAAGCAATCTTCCCCATTCTATAAGACCCCAAGCTAACTGCTAAATTAAAATAAAATTTCTAGAACTGGAAAACAATCTCTTTCAAAGGTAGAGATATACTTTCACTATTCTTGGTGCTCAGGAGAGGAAATATTTTTCTGTAAAACAGGGAGGTAAGGAGAATGTTGGTTTCTAACTAAAATATTTCATGCCATTCTGATACAGTGGAGAATGGTGGAAGAAATAGTGAGGTATGATAGCAAAAACCAGCATGATCCAAAATATTTTTAAAAAATGATAGTAGATTTTTAACTAGAGGTTTTTCCCCTAACATATTCAAAAATGAAATTCCATAAAGGACAATAAATAAAATGTTACTGTTGCGAGAATAAATGTGAACCATAAAAGACCATAAAAAAGAAGATAAACAGCATATAGGGCACTTGAAATCTATAAAAAACTAATATTTTTCTCTGATAAAAATTAATTTTGTATACTGAAACAATATAGCCAGTGAAAAATTTTAAAATAAAAGCCTTAATGATATATAACTTAATTTTAAATATTAAAGTATGATTTATGGCCTTTTTGTTATCTGCACATTATTTTTACTCTATAGTATTATATATTTTATTATTAAGAAGATACACACTTATTATATCCATTTTGAAAGGGCAGAGAAGACAATGTTGAATCTATGATAGTCAGAAAATATTAGGTCTTTCCCTTGACAGTGAACCTTTTTGATTTAATTGAAGAGAGAATAACCACCTTTGGCATAGACAAGAAAAATACTCTGATGTTTACAAACATCAGAGTAGTACCTTCTTGTCCATTAGAGTTTAATACCATTATTATAAAAGATATCTTTTATTTTGGGAAACTCATTTTCCTTAGTAAAACCACTGTCTTTACTGTGAATTAAGTTGTTTTAAATCTCAATGCATATTCCCACACTATCTGTTACAACTGAGAGAAATTCATTTCCATTTTATTATATAGTCTTGTCTCTATTCTCAAATCTTAATTCTTTCAAATAGTCACTCTTATGTGGTTTTCAGCTTATATTCCTCTGCCTTCATTTCAAATTCTTGCTGAAGTATATTTCATATTTTAATTTTTTTCCTTCTAGTTTGCCACAAGTAGTGACAAAATATTCAATACAAGTTTCACGACATTCTTTTGTAGCAATTATCATGCATTATGATTAATATGCAATGATTAGTTTATTTAATTGTTAAACAATCTTTTAGAGACACACTATATGTGAAACACTGCTTGGTTCTGGCAATATACACACACACACACACACACACACACACACACACACACATATATATGTATATATATATATACATATATATAGCAATAGAATCTGCAAGCTATTTATAAACCTAAAAAATATGTAATTTTATATGATATTTGATAAATTCATTTATAATACACTTTGGATGATATAAAATTACTAAAAATTCTAACATTACAATGTTTTTTCTTCTTTGTTAACAATAAGGCTTTAAAATGGGAGAGAAGGAGGGTTAAATTGTTTTAACCTGAGATGATGAGGCATTTCCTCTCATTTCCTATCGTTAGATTTTTATCATGGCCATATATCTCTAATTCTATCATATGGAGATGAAGTGTTTTATAGTTATTAATAACATGTCAATAAATTTCATTTTTAAATGAACATACATCCTTGCCTAAAACTCCTTGTAGTATTTAAATTGGGAATTTAAATGCTTTCATATTAAATATTCAGTGAAACATCAGCAATTTTGAACATCCATCATGTAGAAATATGTCTGAAATAAGAAAATAAAAATGTAACATAATATTGAGCTAGACTGCCCTGCAGTCAGACATACTGACAGTAGATTGTACCTTCACTACTTAGAAGCTTCTTGGTCTAGTTCTTTTCAAATCTTCGTGACTGTAGATTTATTTTTAAATGTTGTATACAAAAATATATACATCAGCGGATCAAAGTGAGGGTTAACTGAAGTAACATATATGTAAAGCTCAGTGCCTCTTTAAGTTGAATAAATTCTAAATAAAAGTTAGCCAGTATAATTAACATTGGTGTTCTGAGAACCGGTAAGTCAATCCCTTGATCCATGTAACTATCACTGTCTCTTTTCTTATTTCTATAGTCTTGTTTTGTTAGAAATATAGTTGTTGAGTCAGCTTTATTTTTCACATGTATTTTTAAGTTTATCACCAAGTCATACCTAGGGAGAGACTAAGCCCAAGGCTCAACATATTTCTGTCTCTCCAACCATCACAATGGAACAGATTTTAAAATTAAATTGCTATAATGACATGAAAACTTAAAAATATTTCTATTCTGCGAGAGGTACATATGGATAAAAATCTCATCCTAGAATATTCATTAAAGGGATGTTTATCCAGCATTCTGGTAAGGATGAAATAAATATGCATGTATACACTAAGAAATAGGAGTGGTGTCATTTTGATGATCCATATACCAATGAAATCCTCTAAAATAGAGGCATCTACAGCTGTTCCTGAACATATGAAGATATACTGAAAAGCTCATACTAATAATTTATGTATATATATTTTTTACTTTGAATGACAATTACATAGCAAATCAAAACACCATGACAAGTCAAGAGACAAATCACAGATGAAAGGGAAAAGGTTTATACATAAGTATCTTAATGACACTTTTCCATTTTGGGGAGCAAGAGATTCCTAATTTTTTTAATTACTGTTGAAAATAATTAATTACAGTATTATATTAGTTTTAGGTGTATAACATAATGACCAGACATTTATATAACTTACAAAGTGGTCACCCTGATAAGTCCAGTTCCCATCTGGCACCATACATAGTTATTACAAGATTATTGACTATATTCCTTCTGCTGTATTTTACATCCCCATCTTTTTATTTTACATTGGATATTTTACATTAGACCCCACAAGTCCTGTCTAACCAGATCTGTGTCAAACCCAGTTATAGTGGGTAACTATTCTTTATATTGCTTTCCAGAAAATTAGTAACATAAAAGTTGTGAATATACCCTCAATCCTATGTTAACTAATAATAAAGAGTTAAGATGGCAATTCATTTAAATGTTTGAAATTTAGCATTTTTCATCATATTTGCTTGGTCTTTTTCACCTCTGTGGTACATTTCATTTGATTCCCTTCCCTGCTACACCCCCTGCTATGTGCTTTAAAAACATATTACAACAGTTGTCAAAATGTATGTTTGCTTCATCTCTTAGTTATTGTTATTGAGCAAGGAAATGCTGCGGGATCCAGGAGGAAACTGAACCACAGACAGTTAGTTGTCTTCCACCTAGCTTCTAACCATGCCTGCCATCAGCCTTTACACATCAGTGATGCATGGTGTGGATATTCAATGTATTTGTTCCATATTCCAAGATCTTATTCATTCCCAAGTTTATCCTTCACATGCCTATTTCTTCTAGCTTGAAGTCATCCCTAACCAAAGGCCTCTGCATTCTCGAATCTGTAGATCTTGTCCCCAGCCTAGAGCTCTCCCCACCCACATCTAAATCACTACAAATGCCAAACCTGGCCCTGTGACTTCCAGGCTCACCCTTGCTTAAAACCTCTCCAGTTTTGTCCTGATACCTTCCTGAGGCCAGCTTTGCCCTTGAGACTCAGGAAATAATCCATCTTTACAGGCCTATGTATTCTAGCAGTCAGTTTAGCTGTTGTCAATCTCTACGGTGAACTGCAGATGGGGAAATGGTAAACTAGACTTAGTATGAGTGAAAATAAAGTTGAGCAAGTAGAGATGAAAGCTATCAAGGGAATCTCTTAATAATTTATTCTTTGTGTCATTCTGTGTCATTCAAGTATTTACTGGGTGAGTACAATGCTGTAAATTCTGGGAACAGAATGGTGAGGAGATAAAAACCAAAAATGTCTTTGTGGGACTCAATAGTTGAATACTAAGAGACATTCAAACTGAGGGCATAATACATTCAGTGCCTTTGTTTTTAAAACTTTTATTTTTACTCTTTACGAGAGGAAAAGAGCAAACATAAAAAAAAAAAAAAAAGACAATGAAACAAACCAAACCAAACCAAAACAAAAAAACTGCAGGGCTGAGATGTAAAGCTGATTATGTTAATTCTTCCTTGGAGAACCTACCCAGAAGAAAAGAAGACTTTTAAGTAGCAATTTTAAGAAAAGATTTGCTTCGTGAATCCATTCTGGGAAATCATTGAAAAAAACTAAAGGAATGAATACGCTTTCAATAGTGTTTAAAAAGAGCCATAGCAGCATCCTTAATAATATTAGTAATAATAAAAACTCATCGCAGTCATTAGTTATTATTTTGGCTTCTCACTATTCAAGTTCCTTTCTTATGTTCGTCATTATGCAAGTTTTGATGGGGTCAACGTGGGAATTTTCTAAGCCTTTGTAGAAGACCTTCATATACTGTGAAGATTATTCAGAAGACACCCTTTTAAAAAAAGAACTAAAAATTAATTGTGAAAACTCCAAATCCAAAAACCCAATTCATCTTTAAACTTTAACTTGAAGTTACGAATCTAACTATTCTGTTTAAAAATCGACAGCATTATGGCAAACAGTTTTTAAGAGAGCCTGTGGTAATTACTTGGTCTTATCTACAAATTAGTCTCATTACATTCCTTGAAACGATTTTAACCAAATTTATAAATTTCTTATTGCTGAGTTCCTTTTTGAATGCTATTTTCTGACAGACAAAAAAACAATCTCCAATACTATGGTAAATTTTGCAATGTAATAAATTGAATGTTAAATATTATTAAGTTAAATAACTGCTCAGACAAATTGATTTACAGCCTGGGTCAAAGTTTCACTTCAAGGAAATAGGCTTTCTAAGCAATCCAAAGAGTTTACCTTAGTAGCAGCATTTTATACAGGAAAAGTGATTAGAGAATCATTTTAGACTGCATTTTTTGAATTATTGAGAGTTTGCAGAATGGGACAAAACAGTGATTAAAGGTCCTGAGGCATTTCACAAAGTAGAAAGTTAGCTAGAGTACTCTTAGAGGAGGTTCTTTAGCTCATTAATAGCTATCAGAAAATTGTTCAAGCATTTTATCATATAGTTAATAATTATGTCCCAGAAGAGGCTCCTGGTCATATAATACTCCAGAGTTCCACCTCCATTTAAGGTTGGCCTAATTCTCTTTCTCAAGATGGTGAATCCTAAACGAATATGCATGTTCCAATATCATAGTAAAGTTCTACTTAAAATTTCAACCAAGTAAATTACCCAGTTAAACATGTTTCAATTTGAATTACTCTATCATGGCATAGTATCTTTGACATTACAAATATTTAATGTGCTAAATTGCACAGACACCTTCTTAACACAGAAAGGCTAATGCTATCAATTTGATTCTCTTAAAAGTTTCTGTAGATTATCTCTTCCCAGAGATCTGCTTCAAAAATTCTTTCGAGGTAATCTGGGTAATTCCCATAATACCCACTGAGTCCTTTTTTATAGCCACTATGTCCACATCTTTAAGAGAAGATTGCTGTCCTCTTCCACATAGCTCTTGTCCCCAAATTTAAAAATTAGAATTACTTAATTCTTCCACCTACCAGTGAAGATCTGAAAGCATCACTAAGACTGCATCTGTGTTAAATGGTGTTGCATTTCTGTGGCTCTTGTATGTTAAATAATTATCTGTCTAGCTCTAACAATACATGGAGGGGAATCATCTCTCTGTCCACCATCTTTCCCTGAGTATAGTAGTCTCCTTAGGAATTAAATTTGCGAAATGAATGTTAGAGAGGGAAGCAGACTGATACATAGAGACATTGATAAATCAAATATGAGCAATAATATTGTAAAATATTTCAGGAAAATGACACTGCTAAAATAGCATATGAAGCTATAAATTTTACTCTAAGCACTGCTTTAGCTGCATTCCTTATATTTTGATATGTCACATGTTATTATTTAGTTCAAAACCTGTTCTAATTTCAATAATGGTCTATTTGACTTCTGAGATATATAGAACTATCTAGCTTCATTTCAGAAATGTATAAATTCAGGCAGCTGAATAAATTGAAAAAACTAACGTTAACAGAAAGGCTAGATATTACTTTTCTCAGAAATAAATTGTGATCTTAAGGAAATTCTAATTGATACTTCAAGGGTATTTATTTAACATGTCATGTCACAAAGAAATTCATTAGTTTACCTGAAAAAATAAAAGAAGTACAAATAGGCAACGATCCTGTACTTTTCTATAATTGTCAATTTTGCATTTCTGTTTTAAAATATAAGCTTCTGGGTGTCTGGACCCCTGCATTCTGCTATCAGCTCTGACTGTGTGACGTGGAGAAGGCCACTTTCTTACTCTGGGTCTCTACTTCCTCTGCTCTGGGGTAAGAGGACTGGACTAGAAGATGGTCAAGTTTCTATTGTCACATTGAGCAAACTCCTAACAGTGCCACATTTGTGGATTTCCTGGCAATGGGGGTGACAAGTCCAGGCAAAGCAAGGTGGAGACTGCGGGAACTAGCCAAGGCCTTGTAGTTTACCTTGCACCTGAGGGAGCAGCCTGTCCAAATCACCCTTCAATGAGGGCTTTCCCACGCCCATGAGGAATCCTCACTCTGGGAAGAATGGGCTGAGGCTTCCTGGGCAGGGTGTCATGACAGCACTAGATCTGCTAGCTGGCAGGGTGTGAGAATCTTCAGGGAGAAACTTTCCCTAGATGCTAGAGGCCTGGGAACAGACCTAGTCCTGGGTGTAGTCAGCTCAGAGCTGATCCTGTTTGTACTCTGGACAGACATAATTTCAGCAGGGATCCAGATTACAGACTTTTAAGCAAGGAATTTGCACACTTGATATTTTAAGCATTTATAACATGAAAGAGGATCTAACCAATTAGAATAAAAGGTCACTTTTGTAATTCTTCAGAATGCAGACTGAGCAATGGTTTTAAGCCACTGCATTTTTTAAGTAAACTTTTTATTTTAGGAGAATTTTAGATCTACAGAGAACAAAAAAATGTGCATATAGTACAGAGTTCTCATATACTCAACACACAATTTCCCCTATTATTAATTTATGCTAGCGTGGTACATTGGTTACAATTAATGACCCAGTATAGATATATCCTTATTATCTGAAGTCCGTACTTTTTTTTATTTCCTTAGTTTGTACCCTTCTATTTTTCAAGATCCTACTCAAGGGAGTATGTAACACTAGGCCATCTTTTTTTTTTTTTTTTCCTACAGCCCCAATTGATTAGGCTTTAAGGTAGAGTAGAAAACATCTTACTTGCTTAAAAGCAGATGACTTTGATGTCCTAACTCATTCAGAAAGCTGAGATTCTATCTGATGCTGGGACAACCAATGAGAACAGGGTATCTGGGATCGACCTCAGCTTGATGATGACAGTGATTGCATTATTCTCAAGGTGCCTTTGGGCAGTGGAGGGGAACAGTACCTTAACAGTGTCACTAATCTTATATCCAAGCCAGACACACAACATGGAAACAGAGGTATACACTGAAAAGTACAAAAATGACTTTCTCTCATAGCACTCTGTTTTCCTAAGATATTCTACCTTCATTCAATGCTGTAGAGAATTTTTATCACACTTAAAATTAGGCAGTTAGATAAGGCACATGTTGGCACAGTTAAACTAGTGTATGAATCTATGTTTTTCTCAAGTATATGTTTTAATGTCATTGCTGGCTATCTCAAATATTTGGAATGAGAATCATTTCCAAAAAAAAAACATTACTGGTATTTTACACATTGTATAATAAATCACAAAGAATGTGCCTGTGTCTGCATTATAGATAGGGTGCATGTGTGCTGTTTTCTCTGAGTTTTCTATGTAGGTAGAGCTGACGGTGATTCTGCATAAACATCTAAAGGGTTATGGGTCACTGCTAGGATTTGCTGTATGAAATAGGCACAGATGAAAAGAACATCAGTACAACTTTGCAAACCTCCAGTTTATCTCCTGGGAACATTCGGTTAGAAAACATGAATAAATATAAAATCACATATATATCAGGACCACCTCTCACTGATAACATGTGCTTTTGAGGATAAAAAGCATACTAAGAATTTACATATGTACATATACCAATATGTGTGTGCATGTGTGTGTCTATCTGTCTCTCTCTCTAGTTTTACTGTTTGTTGTTTGTGCTAATGACCATTTATTGAGCACTCAGCTTTGTCCATCACTGTGCTAAATGTATTCTATAGATTATTTCCTTTAAGATTCCCACAGCTCGGAGGGGTGGGTATCACTCTTTCCCTTTCACTGATGTCAGAAGAGTGAAGTACATTATTCAACATTTCAGATCTAGAATATGACAAGGACCAGATCAAAGCCCCCATCCAGTAATATGAATGTGTGGGCCTATACCAAACAGGTGACAAAAAGCTTCTAAAATGAGGGTTAATACACTGACACGTGTCCTAAGTTTACACCGAAACTCTCCACGACTGGCATGAACAGAGATGGGCACGTAGAATGATGTCCAGTTGGTTGACTCTTCATTATGAACTCTTCCCTAAAACTGATCTACCCAAGGAAGCGTGGGCTATCGAGGTGTCTTCAAACCTCCCCTCCCAACCCCTTCTCCAACAGTGCTTACTCATTCCTCGCCATGAAAGCTTACTCACAGTGTCTCAGATCCTGGCTCTTAGCTGTCAGCTGTTTTCTTTTGAGTCATTTGCACTGATGATTGTTGATGCTTTTTACCAGAAACTGTTTAGTTCTTTCTAACATTGGACAATTTTTCCTAGCAGAGAGTGGGCAGGTACACTAATTTCGAGGAAGTACATAAAGCTTTTGACTTTTATTATCACTGTGTTTCCATTTTCTTTGTTTCCCCTTCCCTCAAAAAGAATGAATGAATGAATAATAAATAAACAAACAAACAAATAAATAAATAAATAAATAAATAAATAAATAAATCCTATATACTGCATAAGACTTGGATCCTAATAAATCTAGTGACCATTTCCTGCCCCCCCGAATCAGGAACGTTATCTCGGTGATATGGCACTCACTCCTCCACTGGTTAGCTCAGCCTGAAATACAGTGGTTCCACATGAAACATGCCAAGGTGTTTTAAAAAAACTTACTAGCAGCTCCTAAAAGTCTTAAAAAAGGAAATCAAATATAGGACTGACTACTCTTGAAAGGGACAAGCATGTCTCTTTTGAATATTTTAGAATTATTCAAAATTAACAAAAATAAAAATAAACAAAATACCCTATCTGTATTCTAGGATTCGTGCAGTGAATCTTTCTTTTCTGTTCTCTCTGATAACTGTGTGCTGCTAGCATCTAGCTCTCACTCACCCCAGCATGATCAGACCACCTTTTAAAAAAAGCACAGTCAAATTATAGTGAGCTCCCAATCTTTCAAGCATCTATCTCAATCTGGCTCACTCAGAAATGATACCCTAGAATGGCAATTAAAATTTGGAATTGGAGTCGAAGGAATCACAAATAAGTATTCAGGCTGCTGACAACCTGACACAAACTGAAATGGTCAGCACAAGAAACGAAAATTAAGGAACTTGACCCCAGTAAAAAAGTAAATGAATAAATAAAGCGAAATCTATTTCATTTCACAGGCATGAAAGATCCATGCTTCTGATACAGAGCTATTCTAGTAGAAAAGCAAAGTCAAGAAAATCACAGGAGACAGGGTGTTCCTTGCACAAAAATGTTTTTTCAGTTTATGTCAGAGTGCTTAGAAGATGGGCGACTTTCCACCAGCACAGAAAGTGTTTGTAAAAATACGCACTGTCTCTCTTTCCTGACATTATAAATGATGGTGAAACCTGACCGGGCATGGAAGCCTAACTATTCTCTGGAAACCATGGATGAAAGCAGCTTGAATTGGTACCAAAACGAGCATTAGGAACCCTGCAGGTTTCTCTGCAAATCGAACTCTCATTTTCCAAGCAATTAATGCTGGTTCCAGCCAACAGAACAATAACGAGGGGCCACGCCTAGAGGAGCCCCACTGTTTCAGACAACTGTGTCTTCTAGGGCAGCTCAGCCACAAATCCTGGCTGAGCAATGTCCTGGGGAGTGTGAGCAGGAGAAGAAGCTATAATCCTGCTCTGTGTGAGTCTGGGGGTCAAATAGCGACAGCAATTTATTCTGGTGATTACTCTGCCTCCCGGGGAAGACTAGAACCCTACTCTGCTTCAAACTCTCTTCAGACATCACTCACACATAAAAATAATGATAATAATAGTTGTAATAATAATAGTAATAGTAATAATAATAATAAAAATATTACTGAAAGCTACTCAAAAGAAAATCGGTCACAGACAAGAATAGCTCAATAACACCCAACATCTGGTGTAGAATGACTACAAGAATGAGGCTACATCATATGGATCTCATCTCAGGGCAATTTAACTCATTTTACGACTTTCACACTCAAATAAGATAAGGCTCCTATTTCTGGTTTAATCTTAGAAACAGCAACAACAAAACCTGCGATTCAATCATCAACAGCTATTCATATGCATCTGACACAGTTCTGGGCACAGGACGACAATCCAATAGTAATCAAAGTAGACATGCTTTGTGGCACTTATGGTGCAGCAGGAGTGAAAGACGATCTCCAGCTGCACGAGTCAATACATGGTGTATGTATGGTGATGAAATGTACTTGCATGGTATGTCTATGGCTAAAAATGAGTTGTGCAGGGGCCAAGGAGGGCTGATGGCCGGTAATGAGCTGGCTCAAATGTTACCTTTGGATGAGTGGACACTTGAGCACAAATCTAAAGGCAAATCTAAATGGAAAGGGCAGAGGCCTGGCGGCAGGATGGCCAGCCCGTCTGGACAGTAAGTGTGTGGAAGCAGAGAGAGTGAGGGTATGCACACGTGTGGAAGAAGTCAAGAGGTAGAGGAAGGAGATAAGAATGGGGAGGCAGACAGGTAGCATAGCGTTGCAAGACTTTAGAAGGATTGTGGCTCCCACTGTGACTGAAATGGAAACCTGCTATGGTGGGGCTATGAGCAGAGGTCCAGAGGAGTCAGAACCCTGCATCCCTGCATCAGAATGATGGCAGTGTAATAAAGTGGAGTACACCAAATGCAAACAGGAACAAAGTACCTGAGCCCTAGAGGAAGATCCAAGTTTTGCTTGAATCTGATATAATTTCTGGGTGTGAGGAATTTATATAAGAAAATAGGATATTTTCTTATCCTATTTTCTATAACTAATTTACATTCATGTTTATGAATGTAAATTAGTTATAAAAGTGATTTTGTTAGAACAAGAAATCATATCAAATTTCCAGCACAAAAAAAGGCTTTAAATAACAAACATTACAAAACATATTTAAAACATTAAGTGCTTGGCACTTGTTTGTTACTTTTTCCTTTTTTTTTGGAGAGGGTACAATATTTTTGACTAAATACTCTTGATCATTCCTTCATATTACAACAATTTAGTAACATTTCTCTACAGAGAGAATTAAGAGACAATTTAGCCTTTTCTCTAGTTTTAAGAGTTTAATTGCATCCTCCAAGAAAATTACGTTAAATTTCTAAATTCTAGTAGCTCAGAATGTGACCTTATTTGGGAGTAAGGTTGCTGCTTATGCAATTAATTAAGATGAGGTCATATAGGAACAAGGTGGACCTCTAATGCAGTATTATGGCTATCCATGTGAAGACACAGAGATCCAGGGAGAAGGCCACATGAATATGGAGGCAGAGATTGGAGTGATGCTGCTCCAAGCCAAGGATCATTTGGAGCTGCCAGTTGCTAGAAGAGCCAGGGAAGAATCTCGCCCTTGAGGCTTCAGAGGGAGCATGGCCCCACTAATACCTTGATTTGGTCCTTTGAACTTCTCCAGGGCTGTGAGTCCTAGAAAGTAATCCATATAATATGGTTGATCAAATTTGTTTTTATTATAGAAAATTCAGAAAACATGCTTTTTAGCTTTGCGACTCGTTATTAACAATGTGACAAAAATGTTTAGTATTGTTATTGAATTTGAGAAAAACTGTCATGTTTCTTTCATATTGAGGTATTCCAGATGATTTCATGTGATTTCTGTGTGTGTGTGTGTGTGTGTGCGTGTGCGTGTGCGTGTAAACACGCTGCTTTGACCAGGTGTTAATGAGAGATAAATGCCTTGCTTAAAATTTTGCATGTCTAATCACTGAAAGGATTTTACTCAGATTAACTCCAGGCTCTGTGAATGCCAAGCTTTGTTTCCCTAACTTTCTTTATTTGCTTTTTTATAGTGCCAGGTACATGACTCACATGCATATTCACATACATATTCTGGTCCAGCATGTTGATAACCTGATGCTTAGTGAGTTGGCACAGTGGATGGTAGAAAAATTTACAGAAGCCATTTTTGCTCTTGGAACAACTGATAATTACTCCCGAAATGACTCTAAACTATAACTACATAGTGACAAACTCAAATAATATGCCCCCCCAAATAATTTCCCCTTAGCTAAATCCTCAAAATATCCTTTGCCACGCCAATACTTCCAAGAAACAGGGAAAGTATGACAGAAGGTAAGCTAGGTGGAAAGAGGCAGTACTCTTGACCAATTGGATTCAAACATCTCACATTAACAACTTGTATGCAACCATCTGAATACAATACTATGTTTTTCCCAGGGCCTTGAAAGTCCCCCCTACAAGTGAGAGGGAGTGTATCTATGTATTTTGGTTTTGTGTCTTCATTTGCTGCTAAGAACCTGACAGTTATTTTAAGGGACGTTAGTTCAGCTGCTCAATGTGATGATTAATTTTCTGTGTCAACTTGACTGGGCTAAGGGATGCCTAGATAGCTGGTAAAATTATATGTGGGTGTATCTGTGAATGTGTTTCTGAACAAAATTAGCATATGAATCAGAAACCGATTAAAGAAGATCACTCTTCCTAGTAGAGGTGGGCATCAACCCACTGAGGGCCTGAACAGAACAAAAAGGCGGAGAAAGAGTAAATTCTCACTTTCTCTTCTTGAGCTGGGACATCTGTCTTCTGATTCTCAAGCACTTGGACTACCGAACTTACCCAAGCATCTAACCTCTTCCTTAACTCCCAGATGTCAGGCCTTTGGTCTCGGAATGGTATTTATAGCATCAGTTCAGACTTAGAGTGAATTATACTACCAGTTTTCCTGGTTCTCTAGCTTAGACAGCATATCATGACCTATCTCTGCCTCCATAATCACATGAGCCAGTCCCATAATACATCTCCTTGTATGTATGTATGTATGTATGTATGTATGTATGTATGTATGTATGTATGTGTCTGTCTGTCTATCCCAATGGTTCTGTTTCTCTGCAGAAACCTGACTGACATGTCAAGATGCACAGATTTGTCTTGTCCTTTAACTTAGCAGAATGAGTCTCAAAACACTGTATATAAGAATCAGTATTAAGGATTGTATTGATGAAATATATATTTTATAAGTAATTTAAAGGGCATTTTAAATAGTTATCAGATAATTCCCATGTCATATAAGAGGAAATTCCACAGATGCTTTCTTTTAAAATCAGATGTTTCTGCCAATGAGAAATGGAATGTGTCCTCTAAAGAATGATATCAAATTCATACATTTAAAAATAAGGCTGAGAAAAGGGAATGTCTTCTCTTATTGATATGAGAAAAAGGCAGGTGGCCTTTGCACATCTTTGTTTAAGTGATGAAGCCTCATAAGAACTGAAACAATTTCTCAATAAATCCATTTACTCAAGTAAAATCTGAATATTCAACATTAAAGATCAAAGTATTCATTGAAATAACTACATTTTTATGATATATGAAAATAAGTATCTCAATTTAGGATTTATAATATTGTAATACTATAAAAGATATTTTAGTCTAAAATGTCTTATGTTAAATGGAGAACTAAATAACTTAAGTAATTCATCTATGGTCCCATTATTAAGTATTTGTTGTGAAAATATCTGCTAATGGTACCAAACAAAACAGCAATAATAATAATTACAGAAATTATGTAGATTCTAGCAATCATCAAAATGTACCTTTGGTCAGTAAGAATACTTATTTTATGCTGCTCAGATTCAGCCAGAACGCCCATGAGACCTGTAATTACAGTGACTCATCCCTGAAAAAGTCGCTATGACTAATCGCTATTCTTATAATAATGCATTGGCTTTGCTTATAAAACTTCCCTGAAGTTAAATCAACTTAGAGGTGATGATTATGGATGCACAAATTATTACATCAGGTAAATCCATCAACAGAGCACTTTGACACAAAGGGTTTTGTGTCTTTCTCTGCTTTTTAAGATTCCTTCTGCTCTTCCTTTTAAATGTAGTATTTACTTACACACTTATCTCTATCAAAATTAAGAGCTTGATTAATAACATTATGACCTTATTGAGGACAATCTGTAATATAGTTACTGGATTCTATAAAAAACCTTGGAAATAAATCTGATTCAAACCTTTAGTTTTAGAGAATAGGGTACTAAAGCAACAGAAACGACTTCCCCAAATTTGCATTTATGGAATAAATCACCTAGTCTTTATCCTGATGTTTCTGCTGTTGCTCTCCTGTGTCAGACAGATAGCTAAACCTTCCAAAAACTTTGGTTTCATTGTGTCATCTTCCTTTTTTCTAGGACGAAATTTGAACTTCTAAGCCTGGCATTCGAGACTCATCCTAATTTGGTTGAATGTATTTAATTAATCATGTTCAACATTACTCCTCAGCATAATTTTGCTGCCAAAGTCAGTTTGATCTTCTTCTAGTTCACGGAACATGATTTGCTATCTGTGCAACATTACAGAATCAAAAAGATCTGTTAGACTTATGAGAATGCCGCATAAACAAGGTACTAAAGCAAAGGATTTTAGCTACCACGTCAATTAATTTAGAGAGGGTTATGTTCATAAAATCCAAAAATCAATAAGTTCTGAGTCAGGGACTTCTATAATCTTGCAAATCAGAAAATGGAGAGGTAGAAGAAGTATTTTATAAACAGACTGGCATCAACATATCATTTACCATTTGTATTTATCATTTATCATTTACATACACCAGGAAGAGAGCAGATTCTGAAAGAGATCTCAAGATCAACTCACAAAATTCTGAATAAAAGGTGGACACGTGCAAGAAGTTAATTCTTCATAAAGTTGTCAGGACCTGACTTCAAGTCATCAGACATGGCTGAGATAAACAGAAACATGAATTTTAGATAGGTAGACATAGGGCTTGGCTCAGACAACCAAGTGTAAGACTATGACAGTTGACACAAAGATGACACTACCTTTAACTCTGGTCTTCTTAATTTTATGTAATCAAAATTGGCGATATTTTCTGAAAGGCAAAGAAATATCATTCTTTTTTCCAATACTTCTGGGTAGCACAAGTTTGAAGCCAAAAATCTAAACACACACACACACACACACACACACACACACACACACACACACACAGTGACACATACTTATAGACATTTGTGCATCAACTATTTCCTCTTCTCCCTGTCTATCCAAATTCTACCTGTTCTTTTTTTTTCCTTAGGTGAGGGAAGACATGTACACTACTTATTTTGTACACATGCTCTTCCTGGGCTGGTTACATTATTGATACCCATATTGTTTTAAGATCATTCACGTAGTTTCTTCAGAGAGGAGATTAAGAATGAGAAGCTGAAAACTATAAATGGCATGACCAAAATTTAGCTTAAGTGTGCTGGTATGTGGCCACACACACACACACACACACACACAAAACAGAATTCCTTCAAGTTTATCAGTATTGAAAAGAAAATATATTTTGAGGTGAGTTTCTGTTACTCCTATATGAACACTTGTCTAAATCACAAATTAATGAGGTAGGTCCAAAAGCTCAAGAGCTGGGCACTTCATATAGTCAGCTCTAAATAAAATTATTGTTGAGGGTCAGAACCAGGCAGAGCAGAAAGAACAGAACAAGTAACGTTTATCAAAAGTGTTCATAAAATTGTTATTAGGACATCAATAATACATGTCACCTCCAGTTTAAATGAAACCATGAGTAAAATATTATTCTAAGACATGGCTATTAATATGTCTCCTTAAATGGAAAAGTGGGGGAGTATCAATTAGGTATTCATAATATTTGTTAAAGAAAGTATTAAATATTCTCAGTACATTATATTTATTGTACAAAAAAGTGACTTGATGTTAGAACATAGAAGTATTCATATATTAAATATTAGAGTACTTAAGTGCAATGAGTAAAAGTCAAAATTCTCAGGCATCATTGTAATGTTAATTTTTATTTTTTTCTTAGGAGTTAGAATTTAAGAAAGCAACCAGTTCCTTATGAGTTACAAAACCACATTTGTAAGCTCTTTGCAAGGCGAGCATTTTGTATTTGTCTCTGCACATGAGTTATATCAGACTCCCATAGTCATTCATGGCTGTCTCCAGCCAAAAGCACCTCCTTGCCCTCAATCCAAGTTCAGCTCATGAAAAATTAGTATGTACGAAATGAGCACATCAATTTGATGCAAAGAAGCCAAAGAGAAATATGAAAGCAAGGCACATGCTGAAGCACCTGCTTCAAACTGTCTGGACTCCTGGCCTTCCAACAGTGTTTGCCAGACATGTGGAAATATTAACCGAATTAAGATTTACTGCCGAGTCTCTCCTCACTGCCTGCTGAACACTTCTTCCATAAGGCAGATCTGTTTTCTAACTCTGTCTGATGACCGCAGGAGAAGTGAAGAAGCGGCTAGAAAAGAGCTGGAAGCTCTAGACAGGATTTTAATCAAAGGGAAATGCCCATTCATTGTTTGATCCAAATATAGAAATTTTAAAAAAGGAGGGAAAAAAAATTGCCGTCTTTACAATATCTCTTACTAGACTTCATTTGTAGTCCTTTGAAAGAATTCTATTTTCTAATTTGCCAAATTGGCCTATGTTAAGAACTCTTTGTTGGGTCCCAAAAAGAACAGAATGTCTTGTTCATTTACATATTTCCTCCAAACAGCACAAAATTGAGAAATAATTCTGAAACGCAATCCATTCATTGTAGCTCTGACAATCCTGGCTAACAAAAATCCCAAAAGGATGTACTCCCGGTTGTTTATCTGAGCAGATTATGTTATAAAAACATGTTTATGAAAGACCATTCATCTTTCAGTTCCTGCATACTGAGTTTCAGTTTAACTACTATTTCAGAGACAAGCATTATGGGCTTCTATTATTTATCTGTTTGGGTTGTGACAAAATTGGGATTCATAAACAGACTGGCAGTATACATGTCAAACATTTTATTTATTGTCTTGATACTGTTCTACTATGGAAGTTGAAAATAAAATCTGAGAGAGAAATATTTTCTTCCAGAGGTCATTGTTTTTCTCTTTGTCTTTTATTCTGGAAATTGGGAAGAAGAAAAAGATTTTTTCCAACTGTTCTGAGAATTTTTTTTTTTAATTTTCATTCTCATCAATTAACTTGGCCAGTCAGATGTGTGATTATTCTCTGAATTCCAAATGGAAACTTGATGATGATCTAAAAGTTGCAAGTAGCAATGGGCATGAAATATTATTTTATGGAATAATTGCACAGGTTTCTTAAGTTTTATCTTTTTTTTTCCTTTTTCTTTTCTTTTTCTTTTTTTTTTTTTTTACAAAATTTGCAAAGCCTATCAAATCTAGAAATGCAAACTAATAGTAAAACTGAGTAAGCATCTTGAAACTACCTTCTCCACACTGTCTCTGACCCCTAAAATCAAAGGAAAGAGAAATTCTGGAATAATTCTAGAATAAGATTTCTAATGGATGTAGGTTTTAGAGTCTCAAGTGGTTTCTGTAGACAGTCTCAATTCTATAAATTACCTGATACTTAGCTGTTTCATTAAGTGAGAGTTTAGCATTTGCTTAATTGGCAAGGCAGCTTTGAAGATTAAAAACCAGAAATGAAAAATTCAGCTTTGGACACAAAGTTTTTAGCTTGTAAATAACCCCCATGCCAACACTGTTTGAGATCTATGAGAAAATATCACTTTACTTTTACCAAGCTACAGAAGGAAGACTAGAAGGTTCTGAGGTGAAGAAGCCAGTCACGTTGTTTTCCTCAAACTTAGCTCTCTCTGCAAGCATTTGTTAAGCACTGACTATGGTTTTGATACCATTGTAGGTGCTGGGAATAAAGCCATAACCAAAACAGGAGTCCCTTATAATGTAGTGGGAGGGGGACAGGCAAATAGCAATGAAATATATTTTAAATGCTGGTAAGTGCTAAGGAAGGAACAAGTACATCAGAAAAGCGGTATACAGAATATTGGTGACATGTGACAGGGTGAGTGGGGACTTCCCTGGGGCTTTTGAGTACAGCCTGAGGCCTCACAAGTGTGAAACAGCTCTATGGGGGGGGGGGGTCAGCACACAGGTGGTTCATGCAGAGAAAATGGAAGTGCAGAGGCCCTGGGATCCAAATGACCCTGGAGTGCTCGAGGGACAGTAAGGAGGTGTGGTGGCCTTGAAAACACACAACTTGGATTTTTTTGCTGCAGAGACAATAGTTGGCTACAGCCTGGGCTGTCATTCCCCCTGGATCCACCATCACCTTCACATTGAAGCCTCAGTTCCCATGAGCCTATCCCAGCCTACCACGACCATAGCGAGGGCACTAAGACAGGCCCTCTTCTGGGGGATGGGGAATCTAATCACAACTTTGAGGACTTGTGACTTTTGAGGGTCCCCCTTCGGCCTGGTCAAAACTTTCTTAGACTGATTCAGCAGTCCGACAGTGTTCCACTCACCCCTCTTCCTGCCCTGTCCCCTGCAGCCCGTTTGTGTCAGACCTGACTGGTGCTGTGACCACTCTGCCTCCCACCTCCACCTCCTCCCTTTAGTTCGCAGGCATTTTGAGAGCTCTTGGTAGGCACGAAATAGCTCTGTCCAAGCCCTTGCACAAAGAGACTTGGCCAAACTCTAACATGACCTCTAGCAGCTTAAGTCTGTGTCCCTCGGGTGACCCCGGCCTCCCGCCTGAGAAAGCTCAGCACTGCAAGGACAACGTAATGTTTGTTTGAGCCAACATCTGAGGATAGGCCCAGATCGGCCTCTCTTAGAACATTTACTAAAAAGAGAGTTCAGTAAGTTGATCAGATATAACATAAAAAATCAAAATCTGTCCTGGCTAAATCTTCAACCCATCCTGCAACACAAATGCCTTCCGGAGACTACTTTTTCTCCCTTAACTTGACTGTTCTGGTTTTTGTTTATTCATTTGTTTTATCGCCTTCTTGGAAAATTCTGTCATAGCTATAGCCAGTTAGTCAGTGGTACCTGCCCCCACACACACCCAATGTCCTTTGCAAGCTCTCAATGTCATTTGCAACTTGTTTGCAGAAAAATTAATTTTTAATGTTCGAGACATTTAACTGATTGTTTTATATGTTTTCCTGAGATAGGTTCTAAAACTCATTATTTTGCAGGAAATCCTAAATCATTCCAGAAAATAAAAAATACATTCAGTCTTTGTCTGACAGAAAAAACTCTAATGGCAATATTGATATGAAGCAGGTCCCTCTATCCAGTGTGTTCATAATATTTCTTTGTATAAGAGAAAATTGTTATTACTTGAGCAAAACTTTCCCAGCACAAAGGCCATCTAAGCATCTGACCACAATTATTTACTATCATCACTGCTGAGAGACATGTAAAAAGATGAATATTTGGATCCCTTTTATGGTTAGAGAGAATGCGTTTTATAAAGATGAATGTCATAGAACATTTATTTTTACTTCAGGCTCTGCCCACTGTTTGGGAACCAAATATTCATTTTCTGTTGTCCTCCCTTTTGTGAGGTAATGGGCTGTCATACAGAGCCATAAAACATCACTATGCTAAGAAGCTTTGAGACAAAGGAAGCCAACTCACCACCTCTTCAAGACTGCTGCCCTACAGAGAGCTGCCCAGATGCACACTTGGGCCAGCAGGAACTTGCTTTCTCGCACACTTACAATTAATTTTTCACTAACCTTGCCTTTCATTTGCCAGCTACTCTTTTTTTTTGTTTTAAATTTCTAAGGTTAATTTTGCATTTTTTCTTATCTAAAAACATTTGATAGCATTAAAATCATGCACACAAACACATGCGTGTGTATGCACACATGCATGTGTGCACGCGTGCACACACACACATAACCAGGCCCCTCTCACTGCTTTCACACACCCACTCCCAGAAGTATCTTCACTTCTACTAAAAAATAATGAACTTGTGCTGTTATTTCTTGACGTCACTCTTGGAGAACATCTGCGGTGGTAGTTAAGGACTTGGCTCCTCAGGTCCTAGTTAATTCACATGCATGGTGCAGATCACCCAGCGAGCAGCTTTGGGATCCTGAGATGCTTTTAGTCTAACAGCTTCTGCATAAGGCTGAACCCAGGAGAGGCCTGAAGCTTTAGCTCATTACCGCTGAGTTCCCAGAAGTGGTAAGACTGTGGTTTCAACCACCTGTAATGAGCTGGTGACAGTTCTTCGGGAGAGCTAGATTGATTTGAAAGGTTTGTTATCAGGCTGCCATGGGAAGTAGAGAGAAATCCAAACTGACATTGAATAATTGAAGCATTTTATTACCTGAGTGATTGCTCACCTGGTATGGCTTCTCTCCAGCGTGTGGCTCATTTGTCATTTCCCTTATTTTCCTACACATTCTGAACTTGTTCTTCCACCGGCCCCCCTACCTTGGGGTCACTGATAATGTAAGCCCTTCTTTTCCTAGCCCGTTTCTGCCATTTCTGAGTTTTTAATCAACCTGTCACCTCTTCGAAAGCAATCCGAATGACTCTGGTATCCTTGCTCCCTTGATATTTAGCAAAATGTTTTACTTTACATCGCTTCTCATTTGCATTTCTGCTTTGAAATCAAGGGACTTTGTGACACTGGGGCAATTGTTTAATCTCTCAGATTCTTGTTCTCTGGTTTGTAAAACCTGGATAAAACAGGCCTCTAATTACTTCTCAGTGTCGTGGAGAGGGTGAAATAAATAATACATGTTAGCATTGATTGTAAACTATAAAGAACCCTTCTGATGTTATTATTGGAATGAAAAGAGGTGAACTTGCTGTTGCTGTGAGTGAAGATCCAAGTTCAAGTACTGCTACCATCATTCCTTGGGTCTTAGCTGAGTCACCTCAAAGAGCCTTTCATCATTCCAGCTTATATGTTTCTTGATTTTACCTATCTCTAGTGTTCATTCCCACTTTCAAATTGAGCTCTTTCTCTGGATGAACTGAAGGAGGCATCTGTAGCTCCTTGGTGACTGGCATAGTTTGACGAACCTACTGGCTTTTTTCTGTTTTGACAGTTCACCCCTCAGCAGAGAACCCATGAGAAAGGGTGCTGTGGTCTGAATGTAACCCCCTAATTCATATGTCAAAACCTAATCTCCTAGGAACTAGGAGGTGGGGCTTTGGGAGGTGATTAGGTGATGAACACAGATCCCTCACAATAATAATCCCTCCCTTATAATAATCTTTCATAAGATTAGAGTTCTTATAAAGGAGTTCAAGAGAGATCCCTTGCCCTTTCCACCTTGTGAGAACATGAGGAAGAATCTGACCTGGAAGATGGGACCATGCTGGTACCTTGATCTTAGACTTGAAGCCTTCAAAATTGGCAGAAGTAAATTTCTTTTGTTTATAAGCCACCCAGTCTGTGGTATTTGTTGTAGCATCCAGCACAGAATTGACACAGAGGTAAACATCCAGGTGGTGGGATCCTCCCCACAGTAGACAGACTCAGGGACTGCTTCATCAAGATGGAGCTTAGCCATCTTTGATAAAGGGATTGACAGGAGACAGTTCCAAGATGGCAACACTTCCATGCTCCACAGAGCACCCAAAATGACCTAATCGAACTCTCTCTTCTAAAGGATAAACTCAGGGGAAAAAGAGAGGGTGGCCACTCAGTTCAGGGCTGCAATACCAAGCAACAATCAAATATTTTGTTAATTAGGGAGTTTATCAAATCCTCCAGTAGCAGGAGAACTAGAATTCTGAGTTACTGTGTCACATATAAAGCAATCTCTACCTTAACTTCAAATTATTAAGTGTTTAAAAACATTTTCCCACTAGTAATTTGCATATTTTTCTTCCTTATGACCTTGAAAGCTTGGGCGGCTTCACCAATACAACCTTTTAGGCTGACTGGTCATTGGAAACTGAATGACAAAGACTATCCAAAGTTAGCCAGTGGATGAATGGGGGAAGCAGGGATGAGAACAGGCAGAGAGTAAATAGAAATGTAGTGTGAGAGTTTGTTTAAGCTTCAATTATTCAAATAGTAAAATTCTGAGATAACTCTCAAATGTGAGTTTATATTGCATATTGAGAACAAGGACTGGCTCTTTGCACACATTTTTATTGAAAGACTTTGGTGGCTGAAAATTATTGGATTAGGAAATAGCAGAGACCAATAGAAACCTTGCTCCTGTTAGTTTGTCAACACAGAGACAGACAAGCTCTAAAGGGAGCCAGTGTTCATCACCAGTACTAAAGGAAGCAGACAGCAGACAGGAATGTTTCCATGGAGGTGGAAATTTCTGGCATGAACACACTGCTCGATGTGGAACAGGCCAAAGGAGCTGGCTGGGATGGGCAGGAACTTGCAAACATTTTTGACTGTGAAAGACTGAAACAAATGTGTTTGACAGTGTACTTTGTACTATGACCCAGTAAAACCACTCTCTCTCTCTCTCTCTCTCTCTCTCTCTCTCTCTCTCTCTCTCACACACACACACACACACACACACACACACACACACAGATACACACACACAGATGCACATGACTGAAAGTTTATAGAACAGTATTTAGCCTCATAATATGTGGTTTAAGCTTGCATTTTCCCTTTTATTCTATTTTAATTTTTTAAAAAATGATGATGACAGACACATTGAGTGTGACCTTCCATTTGAAAAATATGTCAGGGAAAATTTTCTGAGAGTTATGGTGAGTCCGTCCTCACTTTTTTATTATTCCTTGTAAATGAAGTTTTGCCCTTTTGGAAGGGATAGGATTGGGTTGGGAGGTTGTGATATCAGTGATTGGGGTGTACTACGTCCCCACACGCAAAGCGATTTTAGGAATACCAAGGAATTCAAACCTTTTTTTTCACCACTACTCTGACACCTGAAATTCATCCTATCTTCCATTTAATGCTTCGGTGAAGATATACCAAATTTCTGGTGAATCAGGTCAGGCACTTATTTTTTTAAAAAAAGAACTTTTGGTGGTTATTTTCTTTTTTCTACTTTTTTTTGATGGTTTCCTTCTTTCTAGCAAAAACACTTTATCTAAAAAGAAAGGCATTTTAGAATTATTTTTAGTGATTTGGAAAAATATATACATTTGTTCCTCTTTGTTAATTTATTAACTGACATAGACTTATTTATAGAAATTATGTCTGTTATAGAAATAGACTTACTTAAATTGTGATTTTAATGTCCAAGGTGTAGTTTACTATTCTGAGAAGGAAGATGGCTTGCACATATGAAAATATCTATAAAAATGTCATTTGTGTCTAAGTCTTTGCAAACCTACTTTCAAAATACATAACTGGTCACCTAGACCTGCCTGTCTGTGCATTTCTAACATCCTACTCGCATTTTGGAAAATGAAAATACTTTATTGACCTTTTGCTGATAGAAAGAAAAGGGCATCAATAATCCCTGGAGACTTGCTATCTAATACAGCCTTGTCGTTTCTCAATTTCTAATGGTGTGTCAAGCTGTCAGGCAAGAGAGAACCACATAAAATGATCTGTCTCTTTTGTCTGTCAATTTATTTTCCCTGGCGTATTCCAAATACCAGTCTGAATGGCTTTTCTCACCTATCATAATAGCCAAATGTTTTTCAAGGTCCCACGTAATATTCAGACTCTCATCAAAAACACTGTTGCTTCTCACCCTTATTGCTGATTGTTTCTTCCAGATCTAGCCTACTGCAGTTTAGCCTTCTCACTATTCTTGTCAAAATAGGATCGTCACAGCTTTTTATTTTTGTTTTCAAATTTTCTATCTTTGTGCATTGCTATATGCTACTTTTCTTCTTTAATGTCTCTCTGTACTTGGAGTGTTCAAATTTATCAACCCTTTAAGAATCAACTGAAATATAATTATTCTATGCTCTCTATTAGAGCCCCGGGAGATTATATATAATTATGTTATATATTATTGTGTAGTATAGAGCAGATAGCAGATAGCATATAGTATATAGCATATAGTATGTAATAGTTATATATTATTATTATTATTATATTCCCAAACCTCATGGGGTGGAAGAACAGAATACAGGCAATTGTGTTACAACATGATTATTACCATGTTAGGGGAAAACTAGGATATTCTGAGTTTTCATAAGAGAAATATTTAACCAATTTATTAGAATTAGAAAGGCTTTGGAATAAGTAACATTAGGCTAAAAGTGAGATAAGCGAAAGATGGTAGGGAATACATGATTCAAACATAGAGGAAAGCATATATGATACTTACATAGCTGAGAGAGCATAGAACTTTTAAGGAACTAAAAACACTTAGTAGTGGTAGGCTGAGTTAAAACAAAGATGAGAATTAGAATCTAAGCAAAAATCAGATCATGCAGGGGCTCCAACTAAAACAAACAGGGAGCCCTTGAAATATTATCAGCAGAGGACTGGCCGTATCAGATTTGCATGTGACATGCCTGTTTGTGCTGCTTTAAGGAAATCTGATTAAAGGAAGGCAAACTTGGAAGACAAGGGTCTTCTAGAAGTCCAAATGCAAAATGATGCTGACCTGAATTGGAGAAGTGGTAGGGAGAGAGAGGGAATGGAGGAGGTTTGAGACTTTTACTTGTGGAATGCAGGCTTTGCTGGTGAATTAGATATGAAGGATGTGAAAAAGGGAGGAGTGAAACATGATTGCCAGTCTTGGGACTTGGGCAATGGGTTAACTGAGAAAAGCATAGAGAACACAGAGGAGAAGGACTCATTTTAGGGTCAAAGATGGTTTTAGATTTTGCCATGTTAATTTTCCAGTGTGGGAAAGCCAAAAGAAGAGGTATAGCATACAGAAGGATATGAGGACTTGAATATCAAAGAGGACATCTGAGTTTCAGTTGTGAACTTGTGAATCAAATCATTAGATGACTATTTAAACCATGGGAATGAATGCTATTCCTGGAAGTAGATACTGAGAAGAAGAACAAACGGTGAGAAACAGAAAACTTAATAGCTTGGAAGAGTAAGAACCCCCAAATAATGGTAAAGAACAACCAGAGGATATAAAAAATCCAGAATACCAGAGGACATGTGGTCACAGGTAGTAAGAAAGAGGATGATTGAAAAAAAGAGGGTTTAAGTGTGCAATACTCCCAAGTAATCAAGTCAGATAAGAAATGAGATGTGCCTATTTGTAAGGTACTACTTTGCCCAGGGAAGTCCTGATTTGTGCCATAAAGGTGTTGATATTACCAGCCCACCTTTCATCCTCAAAAGTATCCCATTTCAGATGATAAATAGAAAGGCTAGTTTTATGGGGAACAGGCAGTGCAGAAACTAGCAGACAGTGGGTTGAGAATTGAGAACTGAGTTGCTTCAATTAAAGTAGAAACACACTCAGCATAGAATAGGTTCTTTGATTAGGATGTGGCAGAGAGGAAAGAGGGAAGGCGATTAGCTGAGGAAGTCTGGGAAAAGAGGAAAGGTGTTTATAAAGGCCATGTGTAAATGCTGACAGCAAAGAACCTATACGCAAAGTAAAGGCGATGAATGAAAGAAGTTTCTCAGAAGGAAGAGATAACACGGAAAATGCAAAAGGAGAAACTTTAGAAAATGGAATGGTAGCTTTTGCATTGCATCCAGAGAAAGGATGCACCGCTGATTACAGGTTAAGTCAGTAGTCGTGTTGGGAAGCCTTATTTTTCTACAGTTAGAGGCTAACTTATTTGTTTCGATTCCTTTGAGCTAATATTCAAGCTACATTTAAGTGTTGCAAATCAAAGCACGATCGGTTAGCTATTGTTAGCTGATTTTGTGAGGATAAAACAGAGGACTAGCTATTTCCGGTTGGTATTCAGAGTCTAGAGTCCGTGGCAGGGATGGGCGTGGGTGGGAGGTTTGGGGGAAATTCTGTGATTAGAAAGCCTGAGCTCTGAATCCTGTGCAAGTCTGCTGCTGTGTTTCCATTTCTACATACATTAAATGACAAGCTTGTCCAACATCTGGCTCTTATTGGGGAAGTGGTAGGAGGTGATGGGAAACCAGTTAAGTACCTCCTTGATATCTCCTTTAGGAATTCTTCTACACTTTAAGAAAGGAGAGAGCAGCAGCTTACTATCACAGCACTTGTGCCTTCTAAAGATATCATGCTGGTATTCTTACAAGTTCGAGAGTAGCTATGGTAATTCCAACCTAATATGTAAAACTAGGATTAGACAATGTAAATTGGATTTTTGTACCAGGAGTGGAAAGAATTCTTTATTTAGAAATAAAATACCCTGGGCTTAAACTTCATTATTGCCACTTAGTAGTTGTGTAATTTTAGGAAACTTATTTAAACCCAAGGCTCTGTTTGCTCATCCATGAAGCAGGGATATTGAGGTCTGCCCTGCTGAAAGCACACAGCTTCTGTGAGAATTTGATTAGACACTGCATATGAAAGCACAGGCAGTTAAAGGCGAGTCAGAAAACTTAGAGAAGGGCCATCTTGGCGTGCCATGAGATCCATACAAACCCAGGAAAGTGGTTTCATCCTAATGCAAGAAGGTGGAACCATGGATGGAGTAGAAACTACAAATAATAATCTAAAGTAATATTTCGAACAACTGGAATTCAACTAATCAACACCATTAATTAATCAATCAAGAGTTCATGGGTTATTTGTGTGTGTGGGGCGTATATTTGATGTTTAGGAGAAAGACATACTTCTCCCCATCCTCATTCTCCCTTCACCTTGCCACCAAATTCCAAGGCTATATCCTGGAATCAAAAACAGATTAATATCTGCATCAATAATATTGGAGAGTTATACAGAATAAACTTTAAATAACGTTGAGTTAAGTAACTTCCTCTACAATATATTTTGCAAGGCAGGAAGAGTTCAGAAGTTTGAAACTAAGTTACAGATTTTTTTTCCTCCATTAATTTTGAAATTACCAAAAATGCAATGTTATTTTTCAAGTAATTTAAGAAATTAAAATTTTACTCTAGGCCATCATTAGACATTTGACTCTCTTCAAGCTAATCTACTTAAATTTGTTTATAAGAATGATGAATTCTTAGCTCTGCGTTTTGCAATCATCTTGCAATCATCTCACCCTGCCCGGAGTGTCTTTCCTTCCAGTGAGCCCATATGATGGTGGCAGGTGAGCACATTCCCAGCTTTGGTTTGCAGAGATATGTCTGGAAATGCGTTCGCTTTTAATCTCTGCTCATGCAATTTAGAAAAAGACTGCTGACATGTTTTAGCGATGAAGACAGTGTCCAACAATTTGCTTCTTTCTCAGTGTGTTGCTGTAAAGCCCTGTTAAAATGACAGGGTGCACAGGGCCAACATCCCCCCAACCTCTATTTGAATAAAATACTAATGTGGGAGTAAAACCCTGCAATAATGAAGGAAACTATTTATTTGGACAATTTTAATTAGATGTGATTCTCTTCCCTAATGCTGTGATTTCAAATGACAGTGAAACACTCCAAAGACAAACACAAGAAACATGGTGGTCATGCCTCTCCTACTTCTTGTCCCATCTTCCCCTCTTTTGTGCTCAGAAACGGGACCTACTCCATAACCCCAGTCAGTGAATGACCATTAGTGTAATGCAAGCATGGTCATTTCATGCCCTATGCCAATAATCAGTACAGGAATAGGCAGATGGTAAACACCCTAATCAACAAGATGTAGGTGAGAATTGGCTTTAAGTCTGGGAAAACTGTTATTTGTTATTACAAACAAATGTTGTAAGAAGAGGCTCCAATGTTTTTCTGCCTCTCATAAAGTCTGTGTGTGAAGAGTCATCTATCTAAGGGTGAGCGATCTGAAGGCATGGCTGCCAGGTGGTGACCATGATGATGGTGAGCCAGGTGACAATGGCCAATGTGGTGCAGACAATAGAGTGGAAATATGGAAGGGAATTGGGCCTTTGATGATATTGCCATATTGCTGAGCAAACTAATTCTATAGGCTCATTGTTATTTGCAGCCTAAAGCACCTTACACTACCTTTAATGTATTTTACATTAGATGATTTCCACCTTTTGTTTTTATCAAGATAAGATCTGTTGGCGGGCCTTTGATGAGCATCTTGCTGGGATGAATGCCCACAGGTTCACTTCATAGAAGTAGAAAGCAGCACAGATATGGAAAAAAAAAAAAACAATAGCCAAGTATCTTTGCCCTTGAATCAGAACTTCACTCACTCTATTTGCTTCATTGACCCTGTCAGCGTCCTGGTTCCTGAGCCAGGAGCAGCACCTCTGCCCCAGCTGCCTCTGCTGATCTCTGCTGACCTTTGCTGACCTCTGCTGACCAACCTCAGCACAGCCACCCATTGCCTAGACCTCTGCATTCCATTTGATCTTCCCTGGTTGTCGTTTCTCATGCAATCCAACCTTTGTGAGGTGGTCTCACCCCTGTTATTCCAACACCAGCATACTATGTTCTCAATTTTGAGCCTGACCCCTAACTTTGGCAGTGCTGTCTGTGCCCTCAGCTTCCACCCCAGAATGCTTAATAGCATCCAAAGATCAAAAACCTATAACTGGAAGCTGACTGAGACAGGGGTTTTTCGAATTGGACATGACATTACTATCATAGCACAGGCTCTGAGATGGTCTTGTCTCATGTTCTCATCAATTTTCCAGTTAAAACTTCTTTTCCTGCTCCCACATCTGTCTCCAGCATGTTATCATGATCTGCATTAGAGTGTTTGACCTCAAGTCTTATTCTGTCTGTTCTGATAACATTTTAAAATTAGTGATTAAATAACTTATTTTTATGTTTGCAACCTCTATTTACATTTTTAACTCTATATTTTATTTTTATATTATATTATTTTATTTTTACATTATATATGTTATATATAACATGTACTTATATTATATGTAACATTATGCATAATATATAAAATATGTGTATATATTTTAAAGTTCTCCAAAAGCCAAAACTGACTTTTAATTGAAATCCCTCAATGAGATTTTTCTATTTCTAGTATGAACTTCCCTATATATCCAATGCTTTTTGCTTGCTCATTTTAATTTTTTTTTGGTCTTATTTCATATTCAAACATGCCTTCCCTATTCCCATGGCATCACTACTGTCACTTGCACTCTAGGTAGGAAGTGATCATCTTCCACTGTTCCTATTTCATGTAGTGTCTGTGTGTGCACATGCATGTATGTGCGTACACATGCGCATACCTACGTGAGGTGGTGGCATGACATTCTGAGGTACGGAGTAAGAAAAGAAGGGGCTGTTACCCTTCACACTTTTTACATCGACCATTGACCTCTTTTCTTTGATGTTCCAGCTCAATCAGTGTTATTTGAGCCTTGCTGCTTTATTTAGGTCCAGGACTTCATGACACTCCCATACATACATCAGCGATTTGGCATAAACACCTGGTTCCCACTCCATGTTGAAGGTCCACCTTGCTTAGGTAGACATGGAAGCACCTTAAGGGTTTTAAACTTGAGTGTGAGTGTCATATTTGACTTCAAAGGTTGTTATGCTGGGGGCTAGACTTAAAATGGATTTGAAGAGGACACATCTGGAATTCAGGAGGCCTTTTGGAAGAGTCAGTAATCCAGAAAGATTTCATGAAGGTTTAAATTAAGAGAATAGTATCAGAAATTTTTTAAAAAAGAGTATACATTTAAGAAATACTCGGATCATAAATTCAGTGGGGGTTAATGAATGATTAGATATAGAAACTGAGGAAGGCAGAATCAGAAACATCCACTCAGGTTTCTAGCTTGAGTTAGTGGGTAGGCAGTGGAGTCCCAACAAAAAGAAAGAATTTTACTGCAAGAGCAGTAATATCTACGAATAATAGAGCACTTACAAAGCAGGCATTCTTTAACATGACTTATTTTTTCCCTTTTATCCTTGCAACATCTCAAAGAGGATAAAATTATTATTTTCACTTTTAGAAGAAAAATGAAAGTTACAGAAATGTTAAACAGCTTGTATGAGGTGATATGGGTAGGGAATGATGGAGCTGGAATTAATATCGGGGCACTGTGACTTCTGAAACAAGGCTCAGACTTTTACTAAGCAGTGTTCATGGGGATGTGGGGAGGTAAGCAGCAATTTGATGATGAGTTCTATATTACAGATACTGGATTTTAGGTACCTGTACAAGATTTCAGAATCTTCTTTAAGCACTGAGTTAGATATAAGTTTGAAACTCTGGATAAAATTAGAGATTTGGGAATCATTAATGTAACAAGGGAAGAGAGAGATTGAAAATATTAGGGTGAGTGACATCATCCAGGGTCCCATAGGGGGTGAGATGTAGATTGGGTTGAACACAGAGCTCCGAGAACAGCAACATTGACATGGTTAGAATAAGAGAGCCTGTAGCACTCCGGGATGCAGAGGAAGAACCAAGAGAGAACAAGGTGAGAAAGTTTCAGGGAAGAAGTTGAGAGCCCACACAGCTGGAGGACTTACCAAAATAAACATTGAAAAACCTCCATTTACTTCTCAATGTGAAAGTCATCGCTGGACCCATCAAAAATACAGGGGAGCACGGGGTGGGGCAGAAGCCAGGTGGCAATAGCTTTGGAAAGAAATGGGAAATGGCCAAGTGGTAAATCAAATTTGGATTAATTTTCAGAAAGTTTGGATGAGAAGAAGAGAGTGACTAGATGATAGCTAAAAGTTGTAGAACCAAGGGAGATTATTATTTTTTATTATTCATTTATGTATTCATTTAGAATGATGGAAAATTAAATAGGCTGTTGCAAAATTACCTATGTAGAGGGAGAAGATGGAGAGAGTCCAGGGCGGTTATGGAGAAACACTCCCCGCCCCCACAGAGAGTCAAGACACCACATGAGAAGTTGGATTTCTGTATGAACAAGTTGTGTCCTCTCCAATTCTTTGCTTATTCATTCCAGTAACAGAAAGCAGACCCAGTAGACACATAAGGGCAGTTTCTCCCCATCTTTCTAAAGCTGGATCCCACCTATCTGACCTTGACTCCAGCCTCAAGAACTTTGATCATTAATTACACCTACCATCCTCTGTATGTCTAGCCCACACCTTTCATTAATACCTTTCTGTTGGACTCTAAGAAAGCCTAAGAGATCTCACTCCCTTTCCTCACTTTTACTTTCCCCTTCAGTTTTTAACCATCTGGCTTCTATTTTTCACTGCCAAGATTTTAGGATGACTGGTCTACAGGCAAGGATGTCATTGCTTTCCTGCTCACTCATTCTGCAAATGTTTACAATCAGTCTTTAGATCTCATTACACTAGTATATTATTCTCTCCAAAGCCACCACTTCTCCCCTAGTTTCCACATCTGGTGAGTTGAATCCTTTATTTCTTTTGCAACAATTGACTTCCTTTTTCTTTGGCTCCTCCTGTTTCTGACTGTAAATCTTTCACCATTCCTGGTAATAATAACATTGACTAAAACTTTTTGAATATTTATGATATCCTATAGACGCATCTTAAGGACATTACAAATATTATACATTTAGTGTACATACTTATTTATGAAGTAAGTACTATTATTATATTATTTCCTCACTTTGTAACTGAGGAAACTAATATTCAAACTGGTTAATTAACTAACTCAAGGCTACAGAGCTACTGAGTGACGTATATAAGATGTAAACCTAGGCATTCTGATTTAAATCCTATGCCCTGAATCCCTAATCAATGATACCTCATCAGTATTATTTATGGGGTGACTGTATATCTGGGTTGTCTAGGACTTGCCAGGTTAGCCTGTTATTACAACATAGTTATTAAAATATCCCCTTTTATGAAAAAAGTCCTAATTTGGATAATAAATTGCATGGTTATAATAACTTTGTATTATTTCCCTTTTCCTGTGTTCACCTAAAAGCTATTTCCACAATGCCTGTTAACTGTAGATTAAACATTCACACACCTTATGAAGTAATCACCCAGTAAGCCTAGTGCCCATCTGACACCATACTTAGTTATTACAGTGTTATGGACTTCACTCCCTGTGTTGTACTTTACAACCCCATGACTATTTTAAATAACACACTTTGTACTTCTTAATCCCCTTTACCTTTTTCACCCATCCTCTCCAACACTCCTCCCATGTGGTGACCATCAATTTTTAACCTCTGTATCTATGAGTTTGTTAAATATAAGACCTGAAACCTTAAATTCCTAGAAGAAAATATAGGCAATAAACTCTTTGACATTGCTCTTAGTATACATATACAGAGATAGGCAGATAAAGATGTAGATAGATATGTCTTCCCAAGAAAGAAAAATAAAAGAAAAAAAAAATAAACAAATAAGTCTACATCAAACAGAAAAGGTTTTTGCATAGTGAAGAATTCGTCAACAAAATGAAAAGACAACCTACTGAATGGGAGAAGGTATAAACCAGTGATACATCAGAAAAAAGGTTAATATCCAAAATATATAAGAAACTCATAAAACTTAACACCTCAATCCCCCCAAAAAAGTCCCTTTACAAAATGGGCAGAGGACCTGAACAGACATTTCTCCAGAGGACATACAGATGGCCAATAGTTATATGAAAAGATGTTTAACATCACTAATCATCAGAGAAATGCAAATTATCCACAATGAATCATCACCTTACACCTGTCAGATGGCTATCATCAATAAATCAGCAAATAGCAAGTGCTAGTGAGGATGTGGGGAAAAGGGAACACTTGTGCGCTATGGATAGGATTGTAAATTGGTGCAGCCATTATGAAAAACAATATGGGAATTCTTCAAAAAATTAACAATAGAAGTTCCATATGACTCAGCAATTCCACTTCTGCATTTTTGTCCAAAGAAATTCAAAATGCTAATTCGAAAGGATATATGCATCTCTATGCTCATTGCAGCATTACTAGTAATAGCCAAGATTATGGAAGCAACCTAAGTATCCATTGATAGATGAATAGATAAAGAAGATGTGGTATGACGAAGCTGTGTGTGTGTGTGTGTGTGTGTGTGTGTGTGTGTGTGTGTGTGTGTGTGTGTGTGGTGGAATATTACTCAGCTGTAAAAAAAAAAATGAAACCTTACCATTTGCAACAACATTGATGGATCTAGAGAGTATTATGCTAAGTGAAATATGTCAGACAGAGAAAGACCATATGACTTGACTTACATATGGAACCTAAGAAACAAAATAAATGAACAAACAAAACAGAAATGGCCTCAATAGTTTTTATATCCTCAGGGCTCAACGCATTATTTGTGTGGTCCATGTAAAGGCTTTAGTAAATGTCTATATATAGATAGATATTTGGTTGTTTAACTACTATTTACATATATCCCAGATGTTGAAATTAAGTTTCATGCTTTTCTGGCTTTTCTTGAGGAAGGCTGGCTTCTCAAACATTCATTCCACGTACTGCTCCATCCTCTGATACAGTCAGACACAGTCTGTTGAACACAATTTCTATTCAATGCTTAGAGAACGCAGTCTAATCAAAAGCACATCTGCCCCCACATCCTCTGTTATAATTTGTGAGCACTACGGGCCACCTCTTCCATTCTAGAAGCACTGACACTTTCCTTCTCCCCAGGCTCCTGTTTTCTTCTTTGGCCAAGGAAACATATTTTACTCTTTACGTTCTCATGCTGAGAGTGAATTCAAAACAACATTTTCCATCCACTACTCAATAACTAATGCTTAGCGTTACATGGTTTTAAGCTAGAGAAGATATGCTCAGTGTTAGCTGTATAATAAAATCACCTTGGAGCTTTTAAAAAAAATACTGATGCCTGGACCCCACCACAGACCAATTTTAGACCAGAATCTCAAAGCATCCATTTTTTAGTGAACTCTCCCTCGTCATTCTTGTGTGCAGTCAGATGGAGAGATATTAAACTAAAAGAAATTTTTCTATCACCTTTGAGATCACCTCTAAATGGAAAGATCTCAACTAAGATAAAGAAGCCATCCTATTATTATGGTGCAAATTTGTGGGTATTTGTTTATGGTACTTATACAATCATCGCTTCTACAAAAATGCCGAGTCAAATCCACTATTACACATAAGTATTAGAGAAACTGATTTATTCGTAAGGTGGCAAGTCTTAGGTACCATGTTGCAACAGCTGCCATTTGCAAATTGCTGTTCCCATGCATCAATAAATTTATGATTTTTAGTAAAGATCCCTCTATCATTAACAGATTATGTTAGGAGTTGAATTATATCCGGCGGAAATTCATATGTTGGAGTTCTAATGCACGGTACCTTCAGAATGTGACCTTACTAAGAGACAGGGTTTTTATAGAGATTATTAAATTAAAGTGAGATCATTAGAATGGGCCCTAATCCAATATGGTGAGTGTCTTTGTAAAAAGGGGAAATTTGCACATAGAGACATGCACATAGTGTGAACATCATGCAAATCAGGGAGAGATCCTTCGTGCACACCTCTGTCAGAAAGAACCAATTCGATCAACACTTGATTTTGAACTCCTAGACTCTAGAACAATAAGAAAATAAAATTCTGTTGCTTAAGCCACCCCGTTTGTGGTACTTTGTCACCACAGCAACCCTAGGAAACTAATACAGTTAACCTTCCATTTACAATTAAGTCAGTTATTTCTACCCAAAACACAACTTGCCACAGAAGCATGAACATTTGGTTCCCAGGTGAGACACAGAGTGCATTTAAGCCTGAAAAATACTTACACAACTAGACAAATAACAAGAACTGCAAGAAGAAAGAGAAACAGTAGTTACGATACGTGGGGTTGGTATTTGAGTTTCCTACCTGAGGCTTACTTCGCTTCAGAGGTCCCCCAGCACAGTGAGTGTGTTGAAATCAGAGGTGTATGCAAATTAGAAATCTGAGAAGAGAAGGCCAAGATCCAGAAGCCAGAAAAGAAAGCTTGGGTGAGCTCTGAAACAAGGTGGGCTTCAGGGCCCTGTGCCTGAAGGTGGAGGACTGAAATTACAGAGAAGAAAAAGCAAATGGTGGATACCGAAGGCGTGGGAAGATGGGTGATTAGGCAGGCAGGCAGCCTGGGCCAGGGCCAGAGATCACAGTGGCTGGGGTCATCAGCCAGGGTGTAGACAGGTCTGCTCCACTGAAGGCCCAAGGACACACATCTTCTTCCTTATCTGGAAAAGATCAATAACCTTTTGCTCATGCCAGACCATTAATGGTTGCTAAGCCAAGTACACACCAACTCTCTTTCTTTGGATGCCAAGCTTCATAGAGTCAGCATCCAGCTCTGCTCCTCCTGGGCAGGCAGCGCCTCCCTGAGCTCAGGAATATGTACTCGGCTGAGTTCTGCCGAAACTCACTGTATTTCATGCTTTGAATGCTTCATCCAAATTTGACTCTAACTCCCCTCCCAACGCAGGTGAACTCACATAGGCATTCGAAGCAGTCTCCTAAATTCAACACTGGTGGCCCTTTATAACTCCTGGAGGTGCTCGCATTCATCAACATGGATATTTATCAACCTCAGTGACTCTCTGCTTCATGAAACTTCAAAGGCTGGGAGAATTGAATGGAGAAATCATCGGTTTGGGCAAAGCTTTGGGGAACAGCTCAGGGTGTGTGTGCAGTGAGATAGACAGGCCAGCCCTTCTGGATTTATTCTGTCACTCTCACCTCTTCATACTTTTCTTTATTCTAATTTCACAGTTTAAAAATTTAATTTAAAAAAAAACTAAATTTTCTGCATGATTGTTCCAATGGCAGAGCAATCTGGTCATTTAGACTTTTCTGTAATTGAGCTCATTGTAAATTAGAAACTGTCTAAGCATTTCTCTGACTTATGCCTTACATGTGCATATATAAAAACTAAGCTGAGGGTAAAAGTGGCAATTTGATGAAAAGTGCAGGGTTCCTCATGTCTCCCTAGGAAGATAGAGATGTGACATTTGGAGATGAGGGCAAAGCCTATTCTTTCAATACAGGCTTTGCGAGGATCTTGTTAGGGCTAAATGCCATACTATTGTTTTTGGTGTCCTTTCTTCTAACTTCACCCCCAATGGTTATGGGTACGAGAGGGAAGAAAGAAGAACTTCCTTCTTCAAAACTTCATTAAAATGGAATTGCGAGGGATGATAAAAATGGTTGCTATGAACAGGTTTTGAAGACAGGAATAAGCCTTCTCTGTATCATTTAACACTTCTCCCTAGTATCACTGGGACCAGAAGGTATTCAGGATACTTGAAAAAGGAAACACCTTTGGCGTAGATTCCTGGAATAATTATTTGGAGAGGATAAAAGAGAAAAGCTGGTGCTGAAGGCCCCCTTTGTTCATAGGTCGAAGGATCCTGGGTGGGGGCCTTGCCTGTAACATGGCCTGAACTCAGCAGTTCTGCTTTGACTGGTGACCACTGGTCTTATTTTTCACTCTTTCCTCTCCGTGTTACAAGGAAGTCCATCTCTTGTGATGACCTTGGCTGAAATGTCTCCAAATGACTTAAGTGGCTCAAATGTTATTGGCAAGGGAGCCTGGAATGTCATGACCCAATAACCTCATTCATACCACACCAGGCCAGACTCGCTGGCTGGCTGGGTGAAGAGAGACTCACATTTGGGAAGATGATAAAAATAATTATCATGTCCCTCAGAGGACTTAATCCCTGTTATGCATACCTTCTAGTGCCATCATTTAGTTCCCCTCCCAGCATGCTTGGCTGGGCATGATAATTATGTCTGTGTTCTAAAAATGGAATGGGAAAGTCTTCAAAGATCCGTATTTCATGTTAATACCAAATTACATCTTGGGTAGATTTTTTTTTAGTTTGAAAAGAACTGGTGATGGTTAAGGATTTAATTAAGTCCACTGCCCACACCTGCAGCCACACTGTCACTGGTGGACGACACGGAGGCTGACACAGCTAACTGCAGACCCTGGAAGGAAGGCTTTCACAGAATAACAGCCTGGATTTTTCAGTTGATGACAGTTTTATTGTTGCATCTGGAACTAATGTAATTAGCTCACGGAGTCTCAGGGGAAAAGGTCCTCCAGTCGATAGGGTTCAAGTATAATCTATGCTGGGGAAGAACAGGACTGCGAGACATCCATAAGGGAATCATACTCTTCTCTGTGACAAGAACTAAGGTCCCATTCTATAAATTGCTGTGAATTTAATCTAACAGTCCAGGGTTTAAAGCCATTTTCAAGGGCAGCAGAAGTGGCTTACGCACTGGCTCTCTGGTCCCCTCTAGCACCTGACAGCATAGCTCAGCCTACATCTAATGAGTGAATGAAGGAAAGTAACTTGAATACAAATTCTTTCTTCTCCACTCACCAGCTGTGCAATCAGCCAGTTTATTCCTTCATTTATTTCATTCATTCAACCTTTGATTATATTTGATTATTAGGCACCAGGTATGATACTTGAGATGTATGACTAACAAAATGACAGAGATTTCCATCTTCCTGAAGCTGACATTCTAGGGAAGGAGAGAATAACGAGAAATAAAATATGTAAATTACATAGTTTGTAAGAAGATGCCAGGTGCTGGGGAATAAAAGGAAAACCAGAGAAAAGAATGACAGGAAGGGGAAAGGGCATATAGTTCACAATTTAAAACATGAGGGTAGGTTAGACATGATTGAGAAATTAGGTGCCCTTTGGGCAGAGACATAGAAGGTGATGGGCAGATGTAGCCTGCAGCTGTCTGAGAGAAGAGCAATTTAGGCAGAGAAAAACCTGGGTACCCTGAGAAATGGACACAATGGCAGAAGCAAGTTGAGCTGAACAGGAGGACACAAAGCCTAGAAGAAAAGAAAGCCAGGCCACGTGAGACCTCAGAGCCACTGCAAGGACTAAAGTGATTGCTCGAAAGCAGAGTTTCTGTGGATTTTGAGCAGAGGAGTTACCACATCAGACTTAGGTTTTAAAAGATTCTACCTTGCTACATTGAATAGACTAGAGAGCACAGGCGAGAGTAGAAGCAGGCTGAGTATTTAAACCCTTCAGAACTCAGGGTTTTATCTGTCTGTCTATCTATCTATCATCTATCTATCTATCTATCTATCTATCATCTATCTATCTATCTATCTATCTATCTATCTATCATCTATTTATCTATTTGATGTAGGACATTCTAGGTTGTTACTTCCATTTCTCCACCAGCGAGGTGACCCTGTGGCCTCTGGTGCATCCACCGCAGTAATCATTCTTTGGAGATGGCATTATGGATCAATATATTTATCTGACTCCTTTTTCCCCAGAATGCCCCCAATTTCTTTTCGGTCTGGTGGACAACCACCAACCCATCATGCCACAACTTTCTTTGAAGGACCCTAGAGCCCCAGTTTCCTGAATGATATTTAGGGTCACAGAGAAACTCTGCCTCTTGTGTCCTCCTGCCCTCCCTCCATCATAACATGCCACATTAGTCAAATTAGATGAGTTTTCTATACCCCAAGAAACCTAGTTTACAGTTCCTTCACCCAACCTCATTTAGCTTCCTTATTATGTCCTTGGTTCTATCGCGCTCCTTGTACTCAGACATTACTAGCTAGTAATAATCCATTCTTTTCATCTTGATTCAGTCCCCAAACCTAGAGTGAGTGGTAACTTTTAACTTTTTGATAGACCAGGTGACCATGTAGAGTAAGTCATAGCGCTAGCTATTAATGATGAATTGTGCCTGCATTATGTAATTTTCCATCAACGTGAAACATGACTCTTATCAAGAAGAGTCCAAAACATTAAAATTCTAGCAGAAGTTCTTTGCCCGATCCTGTAGAATTCCCAATGTCTGTGTGTTTAATTTGTCAGCGATTCGTTGTAGTGTTAGTGTATAGAAATTTGGAGGTGAAGGAATTTAGAAATTCTGGGATGTGGTCATACAACACCCTTTACAATTTTTAGACATTTGTTAAGAAATCAGATCCAGAGGCATGACTTTCAGCTGCAGATGTCCCAGACGGCAGAGACTTGTGGATTCCTTGATCATGACAGCACTGAAATTCTGGGGTAAAATTTCCATAAATAATTCATTATGTCTCATCTTTCCTAAATAGCACGAAGTCTGGTTTTTAAGTTATATACAAGAAACATTAGTAAAACTTCATAAACCCACATCAGCATTTTGCCCCACCAAAATCAAAACTGTTGTTTATATACTTTGAAGATTTGTTCTAGTAAAATATTAATTGGAGCTACAAGATTGCCTTAAAAACTAGGAACTTTCATCTAATAAGAAGAATTTAGTTATTATAATTCCAAATGCTAAAAATTTTAACAATTATTATTTAATTAAGGGTTATAAATTACAACAAACATATCTAAACTCTTTAGCATCACTAATGGCCAAAATGAGTATTTATTTATAAAGAACTTTAAAAGTATTATGCGTCTGATTCATATGATTAGATTTCAACTTCCCTACCACATGATCAAGTCCATGACCTGGAATTTTGTCTTCTGATTTGATTGATTGATAGATTGATTGGTTGATCAATTGATTTTGTTTTGCTTTTGTTTTGTTTTCCATAGCACAGAATCTAGGCATACAAAGGAAATACAGTAAAAATTTTATCTTCTCTTTTTGTCTCAATTCATTTGGGAGTAGCAGGGATGTTGGGGTGTTCATAGCGTCTGTGTGCATACAGCTTGTCTTTTCACTGCTGAGTTCTCCAGAGAGCTACAGTTTGGCAAAAAGAAGAGCATTATTAAAACTTCATCGTAACCTGTTGCATTAATCAGCATTGTCTTTAAGCCTCTTTCCATCCCCATCCCCATGTGACTTCTAGGGGATTCAAGTTTTTTCAAGCTAATGTGAATTTTATCAGCAAACTTTAAAAAATTAATAAGAAGGATTAATATTTCTAATAGGCTATTTATAAAGCTAAACTCCCTCTAAAATAATTTTATGCCATGAAATAAATCCATATGATTGATAGTTTCTTTCAGTGTTAAGCTTTCATCTACTTGTCTCATAGTTTGATAGCTATTCCTTTAACACAGTTGCAGAAAAAATGCATTCCACCCCTAAACTAGAATACAGGCAGGTAAAGTGTATTTCTCATGTCAGACTTCAGACACTACATCCACATGAACAATAAAATGAAGAGAAAACAAAAAGGAAGGTCTGTGGTCTTCTGGTTAGCAGTAGCATTTGGAGGAAAACGTGCATATTGGATGAATGTAAGAAAAATGTTAAATGGTATTTACATAATTGATAGAACAGAGATGTGTAAGATTCTGAACACTTATTCACTTCTTAAATGGAAATATATATTTTGGCCCATCTCAGAGAAATGCTTCCAGAAGAAAATGCTTGATACAGCAAAAAAAAAAAAAAAGAGCAATGGCACTCGTATGACTATGATGTGACCTTAATTAAGATGATGAAAGGCACCAAATGGTGATTACAGATGAATTACTCCACAGCCTGGGGTTTTCAAAAGGAACCTTGAGACAGTGGAACCAAAGATACATTTCTGTTTCTATTATTAGGAAGAAAGTGAATCTCAGAACGAAAAACAATCTGTGGCTTCAAAGAGAATGAGCTGACAGCAAAATATTTGAATTAATTAAAGAAATACAGCGTTCTCCATTGGTGAGTACTTTTTGCAGGCCTATTTCAAAACATCTGTGCTTGTTTCCACTGAGATGATGGCTGGTTTATTTTTTTGTTAATATACCAAATGGGCACAAAAGATATTAGAGAAATATATCTGATGGAAAACTAAATATAGACATTTCCAGACAGTCTGAGAAAAGTTAAAACCTCCAGTCTAGGCAGAAGACAGGCAGCTCCTTGGTGAACTACATCCAGTTAAACGAACATTGGCTATTTTGTGAATACTTACAGTTTTCTTAGAAACGATACCAAAAGATGTTAGTTTTAGTGCCTTTAGAGTGGGGTACTCAGGTTTGAAGGGTTCCAAAAAATAAGTTTATCCATTTGAAATTCTTAAAAAATAAAAAATGCCAGCTCAGAATCTAAACTCCTTCTGTAAAAGGCCTAAGATTTTATTTTCTTATAGGGGCTTTCTACTATTTCTCCATTATTTGTTTATTTTCTATAAAGCAGAGAGGTCTGTATGTACCTTGGGTTATGGATTTTCCACCTAAATTTTTATCAAGTTGGAAAAAAAAATGAAAAAGATAGGTAAGAAGTGGTTTTATTTCCCTGAATTGCTTCTTTTTTATTATTATTATTATTTTATTATTTTCATCCTCTTTCCTTCTGCCACAATCTCTCCTTTCAATATCTCTGCCTCTTCCAATTGTGTCAATCAGTACAATGGGATTTTATCAATGCAGCCAAGATTTTTTTATTTCACAGCATTTAGAGTCAAAGGGGGAGAAACATTAAGTTCTATGGTTTGGCACATTCATACGAAGTTCAGTGTCTTTCAGAACTTGATAGTTTCATTGCTGGGCTGGTAAGCTCACACCCCTATAACCTCATTTATTTACACCATTAGCCCATGTTATTATACTATCCCAAGCTGAATTATTTATTACTTCTAGAATTTCCCGTGAGATGGGCAGGTATCTACAGATGCCCAAGCACATTCGGGCTGTTTCATATCTAGTTAGCAACGGAATGATGGCATGGAATTAACTTTAAAAACTTCTCTTCAAATGCCAGTAGTCATAAAGATTTGGTAATTTGATACCAGGCTGTTTAGAGAAACAGATGGAAGTTTCTCAACATTAGAATTGATCTCAAAGTCTCACTTAATAAATAGCAATGTTTAAACTATGAATAGCTTTTAAGTTATATTTGAATTACTTTCTTTTCAAACACCTACCATGTAGCTACAGGTAGTTAATGTTCCCATCCACTTTGCTGCATAAATTTTACTTCTCATATTTGTAATACACTGGGGACCATTTCAGTGAGTGACATAAGGAAGAGAATATAAACAAAAAGCACCAAATACAAGGGTAAACTATTCCAAAATAAGCACTGTTTTTTCATTAAATTCCCAACCATACAGATGGATGGAGAAAATGTAATTGATAAAAAAATATATTTGTGGAACTGATGAATTTTTAAGTTTTCGGTCATGCCAAACTGCTGTACACAATGAACCTCGAAGAAGACCTTTTTGAAGGGTCATGATGACACAGTTCAACAGAGCAGGAGACTAGGTGCCAGGAAATTTAGTGGTGCCCTAGTTTTGCCTCTCCCTGGATTAAAAATATTTATTTTTTATATAAATAATGATGTTATTCTTCAAATACGTATTAGCTAAACTAAAAGAAACAAAGATAAAACAGCACATAAAAGTGACATAGTTGCCACTTAAAATAAGCCATCTACTATGATAGCATTTGAACGTTTTCATCCTTTGAAAATTCTATGAAGTAAATATTATCTTTACCCTCACTTATCCAATGAGGATTCTGAAACACAGCAAAGTGAAGCAGCTTGTATGAGGACATATAAATAGTTGGTGGATTTATGGTTTGAAATTGTTTCCAGAGTCTATGTCATTAACCATTATATTCCACAGCCCCCTATAAAAGGGCCAGAAACTCAGATCAAACTATCTCTGTCATTTTTACTTTATAGAGTTTTATAATTAACTGTATTTTAATTTAACAGAAGCAAAAAGGAGTTGTAGTGAAAACAAAGGAATTTTTTAAATGCAGATACATCTTTTTCATAAGAGATAATAATTGATTCTGAAAGTGTCCCCAAAATTTAAATAAAAAGGAATTTATGACAACATTAGGAGGTTGGCATATGTTTTTATTTTAGTATACATCAATTGACTCCCTATTATGAATGAAAAAGAAATAAACATACCTAGCTTCTCCAACTCCTCATCCTGATTTTATGCTTATATTATCATTATCATTATCATTATTAATAGTATTTAATACACATTTTATAATTGCAATTTCCAAAGTGATTTAAACCTAATGCCATATTTAAAAGTGCTGAATGCTCATCCCCACTGTTCAGCTTTTCCATTTCTGAATTAGATACTCAATTCAAATCTTTTGACTGGAATTTTTCTACCAGTAGTATTCTTCCTCAAGAGCTCTTTGATATTATATTCTCTGAACCTGGAATTTTTTCACACTTGAGAATCTATCCTTTTCCTTTATACTTGAATAAAAACTTGGCTGGGTATAAAATTTTTGGTTATACTTTCATTGCTTCTCCCCACATGGTCAGAGTTTATTTTATAAATATAAACTCACGATTTTCCAACAGTGAGTATAGTTGTAAAGAATTCTGAAAGCAATCTAATATTTTCCCTTTTTTTTATGTGACTTTTATTTTCTCCCATAGATGGCTTTTCTTTTCAGCCTGCATCCTTGTGTAATTCTTTCCTTTATTCTTGAATTTATTTCAGAAAAGTTTTCTCCTATTGTATCTTTCAGCATATTTTTTTTCAGGTTCATTGTTCTGTTTATACATTGGATCTGTGTTTCATATATTCATATATTGTTCATAATGAGTATTATGTCTTTGTTCTTTATTCATTTTGAGTTTGCATTGAGAAGCTAAGAGGAAAGGTTTTAGTTATACTCATTCTCTTTTCTTTTGCTTTTATCGTGCTTTTTCTAATACTTTTTTATTATACGCTTCTTTGGCTTTTCTGTGTATGGCTTGTTTGCTTTTTGTCTTCTGCTGTTCATACAATTTCTTCTTTGAATACTTGAATCCTTTTTTTCAGCTTTACTTTTAAAAACATAGGGTAATAAATCATGTAAGAAATCATGTTGCCTGTAATTACTTTGAGACTACAGAATGCCATTTTTCTTAATTTTTCTTGTTTTTTAAAATAAATAAGACTCTTTGTTATTCATATTTCATCTTTCTCCCAACTTTTATGTTTCTTTCCTTCGTATTTTTCCTCCTGGTATTTCTTCATAGATCCTGTGCTAATTCCTTCTATTTTATGGAAAGAAGATTAAACTGTAAGCGTCTGCAGCTCTTACTGGGCTTGGTTATCCCAAATCTCATCAAATCAGACACCGTTAGTGCATCTTCCTTCACTGTCCTTATTTTGGTCTAGGAACACATGTTTCCTCAATTTTGAGCATCCAAGAGTCAGTACTGTCTTTGAGATAACAGGTTCTACCAGTTTCTGCTGTTCCCACCTCACCTGTCCTTTCTGTGCTGAGTGGTTGGGTCATACTCAGATAGAACATGACATTATCAGTGTGTGTAGATTCTCCTTCAGTTGCATATACCCTGCAATTCTGTGGTTTTTAGAAGGATACTTCCCATTATTCCAAAGAATGACAGTGACTTTAGAGTTCCAAGGCCTAATCAAAGGCTATATAGATGGGGCAATCATGAATGCTAAACTTAATTCTGTCCCTGCTTAAGATCAAAGTATGTATGCATGGCACTGAGTTTCTTCACCAGTATCAGTGTAGATTTCATATGATTTGGAAGATAGGCTTCAAAGAGGGTAAGACTTTGGTTATGGCCATTTCTTATTTCACTGAGGTTGGTATTTTTCCACTACTTTCCATTATTTGTTATTTGGCATGAGCTTAAGGAGGAGTGAATAAATATGCATTTACTTCACTATCTTGGTTCAGAAGTTGCTTTGAATTCTTGAGCAAGTTGATCAACTAAGCTCAAGTAAATGTGTTTAGAAGCCTACATTTGTTCTTCATGCTAATTACCAATTTTTCTGTGTATTTCCCCCTAATTGTATTTTTTCTGCTATGCTTCCTACTTACTTACTGTCCTTGAGATATTTATATTGGGAACTATAGTTCTAGTTCTAGATAAAAAGCATTTACATAGAAAAGAAATCTCAGGAATCAGACAGAGGTAGAGAATAATGCTGGAGGCAAGGAGAATCTTCCAGAAGCCTAAAAGTTATACCCTCCCATTCATATATAAGAACAGTCTGACCTTTTATTCTTCAATTATAACATATGCAAAATTAGAATCACCTTAGTCATAAGCACTTTATGAGAAAAATGAGACTTAGGGGATTGTTATGTACTGTTGTCTTCAGTACATAAAATAAATGTTTGTTAAATAATCATATGAAAATGAGGATTATTGAGGAGTTTAACAAGTCCAATATTCTCCTGAGTATATTAACAACCTCTGATAAATTTGAGAATACTATTTGATTGCTTAGAAAATTCTTCTTATATTAAAAATAAGGCAAGGACAATCTTCTTGCTAATCTGGAAGTCATTGGAGTCAGAATTAATAAGGTTGTACTATATTATAGTGATAATAATTATTATCATATCAGTAATCTATGTTAACTTAGTATGTTTAAACTAACAATTTTACAGTATTCCTCATTGTAAATATATTGAAGAGTAAATGTTTAACAATAAATTTTAGTTGTGTTATGTTTTATGATTTATGGAACTAGGGTTTTTCTCATTTTTAAAGTAATATATGTTCAGGTAAACTCATATTGATATAGCACTAAGGAAAGAGATATAAAACATGAAGTTAAAATAATTTTTAACCACATAACTCAAATGTAATCACCAATAACATGTTGAAATATATATCCTTCAAGAATTTCTCTATGTTTATTCTTTATTAAGAACAGAAACAAATGGAAAATACCAGACCAGTTTTCTAAGAGTTGAATTACTACCAGACCACGAATTTTTTTTTTGATATTGACAACCAAATTCAGGTTTTTAGAATATGTTTTCTTTTAGCCACAAAAAATATGGTGAAAACCAGTTTATAATAGTTTGGAAAGAAATATGAGGCATTACAATATGGGAGTTAAGATGTCATTGGCAAATTCTTAAAATAATGTTTAAGTATTGGACAAAAAATACAAGCTTCAAATTGTTTTTAGAATTGAGATTATTCACTTATACCTACAGCTAATTATACATTTTGATGTTAAAAACACAGAAAACTTTCTAATCTTTCATTTTGCATAAATCTTTTAATTACTGTTTGATTGATAAGATATGTACTTAAACTCTGTCACAGAATGTTTGTGGTTCACATGCCTTCAAGAAAGTCATGTGAAACCTTTTATAACACTGTTACCTCATTGGACTGTTTTACTTAGAATGAATTCACATAATATCCCATTGTTCAACTCCCCAATAATACATGCAAAAATTATAAATTGTAATATTTGCTAAAATTGGAACAGAAGCCACTTTTAAGAAATGCTAAGAAGTTGTACTGAGAGAACTAATTAGTAACATTGGGAAGGTCATTTTGAGTCTTTCACATCAGACATGTAGAATACATTAAAATTAATGTGATAGAATATACTCACTGATATCTGTCACCAGTTAACTCATTCGGAACACACTAAATTAAACTCCACTGGCTCCTTCAGGCCTTGTTTCAGGAGGGGTAGACATTTAGGTGGAGGCTGAGTGCTCTAGGGACCTGAAGTCTCAGCCTGGTCATCAGACACCATCTGCTAGTTCTGGATGATTGTGGTTCCCTGCCTCCAATCCAAGATGAGCACTGCCTGGAGGCAGCAGGTTCATTATGGGACAGCGTGGCCTCTCTCATTTTATAGAAGGTAATCATCATTAAACTGGTTATAAAGTGTTCACCAAGCACGTCTTTCTATTCCTCAGCAAAAACAACTCAATATAAAGAAAGTTTTTCAGTAATTTAATATGATTAAATATTGGGTAAAACTTACTTTCACTTTTTTTTCTTTTTAAATAAGCTTCTTATATTGGAATAGTTTTAGATCTATAAAAAAATTGTGGAGATAGTACAGAGAGCTCCTATACACCACATACATAGTTTCCTCTATTTTAACACCTTCCATCTGTCATAATTAATGAACCGATATTGATACAATATTAACTTTTTCAGATTTTCTTAATTTTAATCATGTCTTTTTTCTGTCCCAGAATTCCATATATCTTAAAAAAAAGAACTAGAACAAAATTCCAACTCAGAAATATAATTTGAGAGTGAAAGAAATGCTTTTTTTTAGAAAAAAAATTTACAGAGAATTTATTATGATGTTTAAGTGCTTTGAAATGTGAGTTAGAAGGATAAGTATTAAAGGAGGCCAGATTTTTATGGCCTTTTCAGTAAAAATTCAAACCAGTGTTTCCTTGGGCATTTCATCAGAGCTTCAAAGTCTCCCAAGTTACTCTCATATACTAATAATTTTGATAAAAGTCTAACTGCACAGCTTCAGATGCAGAACAACAAAAAAGATATTCTGTCTTTTAGCACTGAAGCACTATAAAATGAGCCCAGGCGACCTATGGGAAATGGGCTATGAAGAGATATTATTTCCCCCTCTCTTTTCTTGAACCCAGAGCTGGTGATATTTTCAGCCCAGCTTCCTTTCCTCTCTCATAAACACGTGGTTGTTAACTCACTGCTCAAACATATCAGGCCCTGGGAGACCATGCTGGCAGAGCTGACCATGCAATTTGCCAGGCACAGTAAAAAATGAAAATGCAGAACCCTTTTTTCACAATTTTAAGATATTCAAGAGGGTCATAGCAGAGCCTTAAACCAAGCACCGGGTCCTTCTGAATGCAAGGCCATGTGCAATTCCGTAATGGCATACTCCTGAAGCCAGCCCTGCAGGCTGGACTTGCAAAGTATTTTACAGAGAATGTGTTATTCCAGAATTCCAGAGTGACCTCCTTTTTCTGAAAAATAGTTGAAAGTAGGAAAGAACTACAATTCCCAGGAGGCTGTGCCCAATGGGAAAGGTCAGATGTTAGAACTTCTTTAGCTATGAACCCCTTATTGGAAGGAGCATGAAGAGGGGTCTGTATGGTAAAGAGAGGGAAGGAGAGCCTGACAGAGGGGAGGAGGAGATCTGGGGTAGTAGAGAGATGACTGAAGAGGCTTGGTTGTTGCTATTGTTATTTTTTTCAACAGTGTTGGAACACTGAGACAAAAAGGAAGACTGGAGCAAGTTTACAATGCACAAAGAATAAATTTTTCTTTTAGTACTTTTCCAAAAGCCTTAAAGATTTGCATTTCTAAAATTACAGGTATTACACCACATTACTGTTCCCATGAATATGATTCCATAATGTGGAACCCTGGATTTCACACGAGTCACATCATAAAAATGCTATGGGTTAATTCCTAATTCATTGTCATAGGTTTATCTGCCTTAACTGAAGTTCACTTGATAGATATAGAAATGCAAGTCACAAATTAAGTCTTATTGAGTCAAAGATTCATTCAAAAGGAGAAAATCCCAAGAATATATTATTTGAAAAGTTCCCAGGATGCTATTCAGAGCTTTATTCTCATTGCATTTCATACAACTAGTGGGATAAATTGACCCCTTATACTTTTATTAATATATCCCAAATTAGACAACAAAATAACATCTAACAAATGAAAAGTGTTATTGACTTGAAATAATATTACGAGTATCTTGATCTAATTACAGCTCTTTGCTGGCATTACTAAATCAAAGGTAGATTCAAAGATCACTAATCTAGAGGAAAAGCAAAAAACATATTATTCAGAATTTTCCTTCAAAGAACATTCCCTTTACTGAGCCTTGAGAGTAAGAGCTTTGGGGTCTGAGGCCCTGAAAAATCTTTGAAAGAGAACAGAGCTAAGCCTTGGGTTGATTGCCTCTTATGAGAGCTGAGGAGCCCAACAAGAATATGTGCTTCTTCACACAAAGAATCCCAACTTTATAAAAGTAAAGAAAAAAACTCAGAGAATCTCTTACCTTTGGTTTCACTTTTGTAGCTGAAATGGACCTTTCACATGAGAGAGACAGAAGAGTAGTAATAATCTCAGAAATTCTCTATTTAATTCTTTATTGAACTGCTTTCAATAATTGTACTTTGGCAATTCATATAATTGTATATTGTATACATGGTGTGTCCATACAGTTATATGTATGGGTATACACATACACACCATACACATTCAATATCTCTTAGTACACATGTATACATGATTGTAGATGTGTTCACACACGTACAATTCTATATGCATATGTATATGATTATATATGTATATATTTACATATTTATCTATGATTGCATGCTATTTATGATTATACATGTATATACATTTTATATATGATTATGTATACATACATAATATGGTATATATCTATATATTTATATGACTGTGTACATGATTATATTTATATCTGTTTATACATGTATACGCTCATGTATATATCCACACACACATATGAAAAATAAACAATTTTACTTTTTAGAACACTGACCAGCAGCTTATCGCCTTATTTCTGCACTTGGCTACTCCTTGACTATCGACCAATGAATTAAAAATGTAACTTTGATACTCAGTAGGAGTTCAGAGAGCTCCATGACTCACCATGAGCTTTGGAACTTAACTGAACAGGGTCCATGGAGAAGTAAATGTATGTGAACATCACTGGCTTCTGCCTCCTGCAATACAGTATGTTACAGAAAGAAAAATAGTGAGCCAGTGCTAGTCAAGGTGCCAGTGTACAGTACCTGGAACAGCATTCACGCACCCTTGGGATAAGGTTCATTCATTAGTTTCATAGCGTTTCAAGTCCAAGGTGGAAAGTCAGTTTGGTGTCCTCCATGGCTGAGGTTTGTGGAGAGGTAGTATCAGTATTACTGAGGAACTTTTGGAAATTTAGATTCTCAGGCTCAACCCTAGTCCTAATGAAGCAGAATCTCCAGAGACTGAACCTAGGAAACAAGCTTTCTGGGTGATACTCGCCAAAATTTGGGAATCAAAGAGACTTTGGAGGTACAAAGCTGGTGTGTTATTCTGCTGAGACTCTACAGTCTTCCAAATTAAAGCAGGCTATCAGGAAAGTATGCCATGTCCAAAGGAATAAAAGGGTGGTGGTGGGGGTTGTTCTGGGAATTTTGGAATTAATAAATATGTATAGCTCAGGAAGAGGAACACTTCACATAAGGAATATGATATTAAGATTTAATAATTGCCAGAAAAGCTTGGGAAGCAATGTCCTGCCAGAGGCAAGGCTATTAGAATTAAGTGTTCTTAATAGCAGTTATAATTCCTGTTAAATGCATTTTAAAAACATATCCAGTTTTGCTAGTTTCTAAAATAAATCTGATAAAGATTCGTCACTTGTGAGGCTAAAGAGGCCAAGTCTGAAGTTATTAATTTAATAAACATTCAGAAGCCTTAATTCTTCCCTTTTGAGATTATACTTTGCCTGTGTTTATTTCCCCAAACTTGAACAGCCTTGTCTCATAAACAGCTGAGCATTCATCCTGAAAGAGTAAGAAATGACTGACAAAAAGAGCAGCACCCTGCTGTGATTTTCATTGTGGCTGATATTGATCATTTATGAGTAATAGCTAAGAATTTGGGGTTATTCTGAACATAAATTTGAAAATCCATCTGGCTATTGGACTCCAAATGCAAATGAGCCAGATGAGATACAGACATGAAGAGGGAGAGGGGAAGAGAATGCTACTCAAGGAAGCAACCGACTTCACTTTATACTATAGACCATCTAAAGCATTTGGAACATTGTCTATGGTTTCTTAATTCTAGCTTGCCAGTGCCTTTGGAAGCTCTAGCTTCTCTCCCATTCCTCATTCTATTAGCATTTACATAGCACTTAGAGCTATAAGGCATTCTTACCACCTTCAGTGAGATGATAAAACAAAAAATTAGTCTTGTTTTTCTGGTAAGAAATCTTGAGTCACTGAGAGTTCAGGTAAGTGATGCATTTTTCAACCAACCAGCAGAGTCCAGCTGAGTTGGGTTTGAAGCCCTTAACTTCTCACCATCTACACTCTTGACCCACACCCATTATGCACAGAAAACACTAGCATTGATTCAGTCATGGAAAGTTAAAGTTTACACACATTTTAAAAAATTAACCACTGCTCATCTGCTTAAGTTAGATCAAAAGGATTATAATCAGAAAGCCAAATCCTGATTGAATAATCAAAAACCAAAAGGGTATAGCTGTCCATCTATTCTGCCTTGCCTATCAGCCCTTAATTTTGTCTCAGTAGCAATAGTCACCATAATCATGTGTAACCTAAGCCCAGTCATGGTGAGTCCATTTCTCTTTGGTCCAGGTTTGGATAAGGGACTGAGTTCTGGCAAAGATGAGAAAGGACATCTGTATGAGATTTCTGGGAAATGTTTTCTTCCTGATACAAAAGGAAACAAGAAGAAACAGCCCTTTTTGTTGTTGCCACCTTCTTTTTGCTTAGGACACTGTCCAAGAGGATATAATACTTGCCATCCTGAGTTGATAAACCACTGAATGTGGCAGAACAGTGTTTTGCCAGAAGTCTGAGTCATAGATGTCCAACCCTGGAATGGCTGACCTCCCAACAACCTCTTATGTGAGATTAAGAATACTTGCTATTTGAGCCACACTTATCAAGTTCTCTATTCCCCACAGGCAAATATGTTTCATTGATACTCTAAGTAACGAATGATATTCACAGGCTATTACTGAAGCTCTATGTGGCAGATAAGAGGGAAACATCTAAAATCTTAAAGATTTTGTTCTAAGACATAGAATATTTGGAAAATAAAATTTCATGTGGCTCAGTGAAGCTCTCCCAAGTCCATGTTGTATCAGATACAAAAGTTCTCTCTTATGAATGATACCATGTGATTGGGAAATTCACATGACAGACAGAAGAAAACCTTCCACCACCAGAATGTCGTTGCCCAGTGAGAGAGCTAGTTGCGGAACATACGATGAAGGACAAGAAGCAGAGAAACAGTAGGATATGTGACACATTATAAATGTGGCCTAATTAAGTGACAGATTCATAGCATGATGTTTAAAAATAAATATTTTTTTTCCTCTGAAGTTGAAATGGAAAAAGTTAAGACTGAGAAATTTCTTTTTCTACTCTTGAAGTAAACCATGACTAATAAAGATTTTCTGATGCAAAATTCACTAATAAAATCTATAATATTTGTGATGTTGATCAAAGAAAATTGGAAATCATGAAGTACAATAATCAACAGTGCATCAAACCTTTAAGAAGGTATGTGTCAACCTCACAGATTCAGAGAAGGTAAAAAATGTAATATTGTGCAGTATTTTGCTGCTATTTTCACAAAATGACAGCTATAAGAAGTCTTGAAAGAGAGGGAAATAATTCTTTGCACAAAGACAAGATTGACTTTAGTTGGTTTGTGCCCACATATAGAGTTCAGATAGTGTCATACAGAAAGTAAATATGATCAGTGACTGCACAAAGAACACCTGGAGAAAAGGTACATCTAGGAGTCAAAGATAAACATTGAAGTGTTTAGCTCAGTTGAATAGCCTTTCAAGTCCATGAGTATTTGCCACAGGAATAATCACTCAACTTTTTGAACTTCTAGCTGATGTGAGAAAGGAGAGCTTGGAATCCAGCCTGAGGGTGAGAAAACCTAGGCTCAGTTACTACATCAGCTGAATGACTGAGAAAATCACTTAACATCCCAAACCTCAGTCTCTTTGTCTATAAAACACAATGGTTAGAAGTTAAGTGCTTGTGATGAGTCTGACTCTGTCAAATTTCATAGAAGAAGCAATCCTTGAAGGAAGTACAGGATCTCAGAAATGGGAGTGGATCTGGAGAGTAGCTTTTCAAGCTTTCTCAGGTGGAGTGGAGACCCAGAGGGGTGAACCAATGCTTGTAAGGCTTCATGGCTTGGATGGTAGGATGACTGACCGCCCCTTATGCCAGGGATAGAGGGATTTTTCAGGATGTGGAATTTTCAGTGCTGAAATCAAAAAAGTTTTATACAAACTGGACTCATTTGACACCTTAAGATTAGATTACCTAGTTTCTGGCTCCTTAACTACATCTATGTACCACAAAAATGTGCTTCTAGTGTCAAAACACTCTGGTGGCATATGCCATCTACAAAGGTACTCCATAAATGACTTGGGCCCATTCCACTGTTGGTCTTATTTATTGTCTGATCTTGCCTTTTAGATCTCATTCATGTCTTCAATCTCAGTCTATTTTGCAAGAACATTGAAGATTTCATAGCAGAGAGTCTTTCAAAGCACAGGCATCAGGGGATGTGACTGGTCTCCACTTGAATCTGGTAGCTGTCTGTGAGATATAGTCTGAGGGTCACCAAGGGACTCAACGACCCCCTCAAGGCTTGGCTTGCTATAATACCTACATTTTCCATCATGGCAATATTTATTTAAAGACGTTTCTGAAAAATACTTGTCTGCCTACCTCCTTTGTCACACGGAGTATAGTTTATCAGATTCCAAAGCACAGACATTTAGTCAAGTTTATTAGTTATAATATTTTCAACAGGTACAAAAAACTAGGACAGAAACTAGCATAAACAGTACTGAAAATTATTATTATACATATGATACTCAGAAGTAAGTCAGTCTTTAGATGTTTTATGAAGATTTATAGCATTTTTTTTCTGTTTCCTATTTTTCCCTTAATATCAACTTCATTGTGATCTCTTCATGTTTTCAAAATGGCTTCCTGTGAAAATTTAACTTCTGTGCTATCTTGTGCATGTTAAATAGAAGACAGAGACATAGAAATATGTCCTCTGAACATAAACTTTAAAGCTACACATTTTATGCTCACCCCTAGACTGACAACTCACCATCACTGAGGTATGACATGTCAACCAAATTCTATCTTTGCCTAAAGCTAGGGATAAAGTAGATGTTTAAGCACAATTAGGGTTCTGTTACAAGTAAGGAAATGGGAAAGATTAATAGATAGGCAACTACACTTAAAATCTGTTGTCAATTCAGAACCATCCCTGTCTCTCCATCTCTTCCTTACCTTTCAAAGACTAAAATCCTATAGCTATATTTCCCAGAAGCCCTCATGCATAGGATACTAGTACGATTCTTCCAAAGAGAGACAATTCTGTGAAATGTGAAAGGCAGAAGAGAAACAGAAGCTATTATTCTCCTCTGGCAGCAGCTGGTAAACTTGTGAGTGATTGCAGTCACAAAGAGTTCAGGGCTTCCAGATGTTCCGTGAACTACTCACAACAGCAGTCAGCAGGGGTAATTGGAGGCAGCATCTTATGAATCCTATCATTCCTGATTTCCTAAATATTAGTGGGTGTTGTCCTTGACCATCACTTCTGCAAACCTTCCTACAGTTCTGCAAACACTATTCTTGGTACTAAGTTGTTTTTCCTTTTCAAAATATTTAGAAAAGTGTTGGTTTTTATGATCCAACTTTGACTTATTTTAAACCCAGCATTCACTACACCAGGGAAGTAAAGACAGGGTGGAATATTAAATAGATTCACTCTGACTAGCATAAATGCTATTAGATAATTCAAGGACAGGACTGCCAAGAAGCATTTCTACTGTCATTTCTAATCTCCTTCACAATGTTTTATAGGATAGGTTTAGATGCATGACTAACTTGCCAACATTCATTTATTGACTAGATACCTCTCCACGTACAACACAAACCTTACATTTGGAGCCCTCTATACATTCACGGAATATCTCTGCAGGGAAATAAAATGATAACCACAAAAATCAAATTTCTAAGAAACTCCACCCTTAACTATTAGAACAGCAATAAAAGAAATGCACATTTATTTTTTCTATAAAAGAGAGATAAAGTTTAATAAATAATGCCTAATAATACCCAAAGTACAACCAACTTTCCCATAAGTTATTGTTAGAATTGTGAATTGATTAATATTGTCAAATTTGCAATTTGGCAAAATATATCAAGAATGTTTAAATGTTTAAATGTTTGACTCAGTAATTTCAATTCTGGGAATATGTCCTAAGGAAATAAGTCCACTATTAAAAAGCCATATTCCTGGCTATGTCTAGTATACTGCTTTCCATAATAGTTCCAAAGTATAAACAATGAAAATGGTCAGCCATAAAAAATTGGTTAAAAAAATAATAAAATATATCAAGTTAACTAAGTATTTTATAGTTATTTAAATGATAGTTATAAATGCTAGTTAATAATTAATAATAATAATAGTATTAATATTTACCTTATTGTATAAAATTCAAAATATTGAATCAAACTTAAAATATAATTACAGCTATGTAAAATATGTATGAATATATATTTGCAGCAGCACAAGAAATAAAATGAGATATAAGATTTCTTTTTTTATAATTTTCTAACTTTTGGAAATACACAGATGCTACGTTTATAACATAACTCTTTTTCTAGTTTATTTTTATGATAAAATAATATATCCTCATTAAGGAAAAATATAAAATTATAACATACATACCAGTCAGCTCAGGCTGCAATAACAATACAACGTACTTGGTGACTTAAAGAATAGAAATTTATTTTCTCATGGTTCTAGAAAGATGGAAGTCTTAAAGTCTAGCAGCACTGATTTCTGGTGAGGGCTCTCTTCCTGGTTTGCAGACAGCCACTTTCTCACCCTGTCCTGATCTAGCTGCCAGTGAGCTTTGCTGTCTCTTCCTCTCCTTATTAGGTCACCATCTCTATTGGAATAGGGTCTCATCCTTACAATCTCATTTAACCTGTGTACAAACCCAGTTCCAAACACTGTCACATTGGGGATTAAGACATCAGCATATAAATTTGGGGGAGAGTCAGTTCAGTTCACATCAACACGTATCCAACAGTTAAAGTATTGTTTCTCATCAACCTCTTTCTCTGTTTGATCACACTTGGATGCACCTCCACAGATGTTTTTATTTTTCTCTGTGTTTGAAAATATTTGAAAAACATATGCAAATAACCATAGAATATCTGTGTACTATAAGATTTCATCACAAAATAGTGAACCTCTGCCTCTGATTTTCCTAAGTAACAGGAGGATCCTTAAACCTTTTGTCATTTAAACCCTTAATTCTAAACCATACATTAATACTACTATTTTTATTTATTAATTTTAGGTATTGTCTACCAACTTCCTATTATTGTAGATCAATGTTTAGCTCTCTTATACAGTTCCTCTTCCCAAACTTATTCTTCACCATCCACTCCTCTTATACTGAATTAAATAATCTATTTACTTTGACACAATTTTTGAAATTCTTTTTCTTTTGAAGACTCTCATCATATTGAAGAGGAAACCAGTAATGCTGAGTAGTATATTATTAACGTATATAAACATAAGAAAATAGGTTGCTCAAAATAAGTGAGAATTTTTATATTATTTTTTTCTGCTATGATAAAGAAAACTCAAACTCAAAGCCTGAATGATATCCAATTAATGGTGCTGGAACAAGTAAATATCCAAAAAAAAAGAAAGAAATCTTAATATTTACCTCACACCATACACAAAATTAAATTAAAAATAAATGAAAAATTCTGAGGTATATCATAAATCTAAACATACAGTTAAAAATTCTAAAAGAAAACATAGGATACTATCTTTGCCACTTTAAACTCAGGCAAAGACTTCTTAAATGGAGAAAAAAGAAAATGATAATCTAGACTTTAGCAAGAGAGAAAGTTGGTGAACCAAGAAATGGCTCTTGCTGACCAATATGACTTCCACCCACATTCTCTTGATACAAGTAAATCTTGTGACCTCTTGTGAATTCAACAGGGTAGAATGTGTAACCGTCTGCAGAGAAAGTAACATGAGGAGGAAAAAGTTATATTTTACAAGAGAAATATGATATTCCCAAAAGAAATCTAATGACAAGAGTTAAGTATGTCACCTTTTCTTCATTCCTATAGGTTACTGATCTGAAACAGGGAAGCAGAGCAAGGAAGAACAGAAATAAAAATGGAAGCCAAGATGCAACCTTATTAATAATGAAACTGTCTTCACTGAAAATCGTAGCAAATTGGAGAATTTGAAAAAAGTCAGCTGAGTAAAATTTAAAAAAGAAAAGGCTGACCAAATTCTAAAGGAGGGGAAAAAAACATTTTAACACCAAAAACGTAGGAAAAATATAATATAAAAATAACAGACAACTCTATATTTTATTTTGGAAAAATGAAACAAACCACATTACCTTTAACCACAGAGCAATAGCTGCTTCATCAAGGGAGTGACCGGGGTATGAGCACCTCCTGACAGAGGACAAAGATTCTATGATTTGGGATGCTCTTTAGCATGTTTCATCACATTGTGAAAACACGGCCACCATTTTTTTTTTCACAAAAAATAATAGACTGTGAAATGAATATATGTATGATTTGTAACCACTTGACTATTTATTTAATTTGGTTAATCTAGTAGTGCTTTTTTTTAGAAAAGGAATAATGAATGTTATAACCTTTTTTTTTTAGAAAGACACCACCCAAATTGTATTTCAGAAAAAAAAAGTATATCAGACGTCATTGTAAATAGCTATAAACTGATGAAATGTAATATGCACATCAAAAAATAAAATATGCTTCCTGATATACTGATATATCTTTTATTCCTTATTACATAACTAAGGAAACTGTCTTTTTCTTTTAAGTCAACACTTCAGCTCGTCTTTGGTTTGCACGATGAAGAAAAATCGCATCGCTGGTCACACCTGTGGAACCTGGCTAGAAAGGAGAGAGACATAGCAGTGGTGGCTTTCATATTTCATTAGGAGCTGGTGTCATCCTGTGAACCAGTAGCTCCATCACAGCATTCCGTCCAACTCCTTGGTTTCAGGTAAGAAAATTATATCTGATCACAGAAGTAATTTCTGGTTGTTGTTAGCTTGTCTCTTAAATTTCTCCTTTTCAAAACATGTTGAGAAGTGGATGTTGCAAGGGCAATACTATCGTGCCTACTAAAAGTAAACAAAACACTAAAGAGCGTGGTTTTCTTCCAAAGCATGGTCCAAGTATATAGATTCTTACAGGTAATGTTTCTGTTTTTCTTTATAATAACATATAGAAAATGGTTATGAAATTAAATAATTTATATTTGGATCAATATTTAATTTTAATACCAAAATGTTAATCATGAATTTATTTTAAATTAAATATTGACTTATTAACAAATTCCATTTAAATAATGAAATCTCATAATAATGGAGAGAGATTGTTTAGGGAGTGTATTGTGAGATGCAGTTATTTTTAACAAAGAGAAAAGTGACTAAATATCAGCCTTGACTGTAAGCAAAGATATCGAATATCTATAAACTGTGACTCCATAATATATAACTCCTATATTTCTTTTAAAAAATGCTTAAAAAATGCTATAATAGCATGCCATATGCGCCTAAATTATCATATCATTTTTTATAAAGATTAGCTATTGTCTTACCTCACTTCTCTGCTTAAGAATCTCCTATGTCTTTGTCACTCAGAGTAAGATGTACAATCCTACATGATCCAGTCCCTTATTTGCTGTTTAATCTCATCATTTCCATTCTCTGCTCTTTCTCTACTTCACCCAGCCATGCAGGCCTTGAATGCATCACTTACACTCCTCTAGCTTAAAGGCCTATCTATGAGCCTGTTTTCCTTCTCCCTGGAATCTTCTTCCCTTAGGTAGCACCCACCCTCCTACCCCTCAGCTCATTACCTCACTCTGTTTGCCCTCCAATCAAATACCATTTTATCTAGGAGTCATCCTTGGTGTGTGTGTGTGTGTGTGTGTGTGTGTGTGTGTGTGTGTGTGTGTGAGAGAGAGAGAGAGAGAGAGAGAGAGAGAGAGAGAGAGAGAGAGAGAGAGAGAGAGAGAGAGATGAACTGAATGTTTTTATACCCACAAAATTTTAAATGTTGAAGCCCTAACCCCCAATGTGATGATATTTGGAGATATTTAGAAGGTATTTAGGGTTAGATGAGGTCATGAAGAAGGTCAGTCTGATGGGATTAGTTCTTATGCAAGAAAAGACATCAGAGAGCTTGCTGTTTGTCTGCCATGGTAGGACACAGCAAGAAGGCAGCCACCTGCAAACTATTGGGTTCTCAATAGAATCCAACTATGCTGGTACTGATCTCAGACATACAGCCCCCATGAACTGCAGGAAAATACACTTTTGTTCTTCAAGCCACTCAATCTATAGTACTTTGTTATGACAGTGCAAGCTAACTAAAGCAGCACACATACATCTGCTGACTGGCTAATGCAGGTTGTTGGTTGGGTTCTCAGTTCTTCTCCAAGTAGACTACATGTGTATACTAATAGCTAGGGACTGGCTTCTCCCGGAAAAAGCATCTCCAAGAGTCAGGTAGAGTTAGGCCACTTTATAATCTAGCCTCAGAGATCACATAGCATTGTTCTGTATTGAGCAGTCACATCTCACCCTGGTTCAGTTGGAGGGACAAAGAGATGCCTCCCTTTCTTTGGCAACCAGTCATGTTCTAGAAGAGAATATTACTCTGGCCTTTTTAGGAAACTACAATATGCCTAAAAATTCTTATTGTTCCAAACTGCTAGGGACAGACATAAGCCAAGTTCTTCTCATTGAGCTTGAGGTACAGAAAAGCAGCTACATCCTTTCTTCCATGTGGGCAGTGGGAAGAGGAATAACTGCAAAAAACACCAACATTCTCCAAAGAAATTCCCTTTTTCTTTCCACTTCCAGCTTGGGACTTGTTTTATCTTCTAAGTGGGTGTTGGGCTTACTCTTTTTGCAAATCCTGTTTGAGAGCTCAGGGATGCATAATTTTTTCTCTGTTGGCGTTTGGGGAGACTGCTGAAATAGAGACAGTCTCACTTAAACATCTCATTAATTAGAAAGTCAAATTTTATAACACAAGAAAAATACAGCCAAATGTAGTGGATTTAGTTAATTTTAGATATGCAAGGATGTGCGATATTTAGAAATCAACTTAATATTTGTCACGCATAAAATATAACATACTTTTACAAAACAATAGAAAACTGCACAATCTCATGGGAAACAAGTTAAGGACATAAAGTGACCAGTCACACAGACACACATTACAAATACCCAATGAATAAATGTACTGTTTCATTCAATAAATAAAGGTTATACAAGTTAAATCATGTACTATGTTTTACCTATAAAATTATAGATAATATATAATTTTAATACTTGGTGTTTTAAAATTCTCTGTCAAGATTCAGATAAATAATGCCATCACTTTATTGAAGCTTTTAATTATTTCTCCAAAGGGAAGAAATCTTAACCTATCTTCCAACCTCCAAGCACTTCGTTCACAGAGCACTTCCAGCATTTTCTACTATTCATCTTAGCTATCTGTGCACGAGTCTCATTTTTACCACTAGATAGTATTTTCCTCAAATGCAAGAACCATGTCTTATTAATCTTTTGTCTCCTTAATGGCACTTAGCTCAATGCCTTATACAACATTTATTGAATAACAAAGACAAAAATGATGTTAGTAATAAGCCTGATGTTTATTGAGTTTCCTACGTGCCCAGCATTGTATAAAGCACTTGATAACAAATCATTTAAGCTTCACACGCCCTCATGACAGACGTTATTATTAGTCTAATTACAGACTAAGAATCAAAGGCATAAAGAGAATAATTAATTTGCCTACGCAAAAACAAATCTTTTTATTTGAACTGTTTTCTCTAATGGGCCTGTCAATGTATCCTGGAGGTCTATTAGCATTCTCTCAGCACATGATGACAGAGAAAGAGGGAGAATAAGAAAAACCTCCAAAGAATAAAATAGAGGTAAACTAATTATACATATTTAAAGGAGGAGCAAAAATTAGAATCTAAAGTGATCTGACTATAAGAATTAGAGAAATGGAAGAATGGAAAGGTAGTAAAACATAGTTGCTATTTAAAGATTGTCATCTTAAGAAAATAATCAGTTAAATGACTTTTTAAAATACATTTTTTAAAGTGATGGGCAAAAAGAAAAGCACTCATGGACATGTAGATCAAATGTGTGCTAGAATACATTTTGCCTTCTAATTATTAATAAGAATTTAAAAGGCATTTCTCTATTGTTATTGATCACAGCTTTCTGTAACCCAGCCCATCTTCTCTTTTAAAAGGAGTGTTAGTCTGATAAGGACTAAAATGGTTTTTCTTTTCTAATTCACTTTGGCATTTATTCAAAACCCCACAGCCCTAAAACTTTGAGGATATTGAATTTGGACATTTAAGGGATAAAAGGACACATGTAAAGAGGTTAGCTGTGGTCTCATATACTTATAGGATCTAGTGCTTCTGTTGCAAAACAATGGATAAACCTGACGTATTTTTCCTAGAAGTTCATGGGCTCAGAAGGCTCTAGACAATATAGGCATTCACCAGGCTCAGCTCATGCTGGATGAAATTGAAATGTTGGGTCACAATTGAGTGTAAACCTACACCACTCTCAATATAACCATCGAGGGGTGTGTAATTCATGGCAGAAACTTGAATTTGTAAAAAAGGAATGTTAGATGTAATAAAAACAAGAAGAAATGAAGTGAGAATCCCAGAGCCTTCCTTGCATGCCAGAATAAAGTTGGCACGTGTTACATTCTTTCCTTTTGTGTGTTCCTTCCACACCTGTTGCTGCTTTTCTGGGGAAATAGCCAAAGTGATCCAATTTCTAAGTCTTAGTGGAGAGTAATGATTTTGCCCAAGGAACAAGAAGCCAGGGTTTACACTTTCCACCATTTAAAAAATATCTTTGATATAGGAATATCGATTTAGTGTAGTGTCTCAGGGAAAGCAAAATGCCACTATGATATGCAGGCAATACAGAATAGTTGGTCAATATGTTAATAGATTGAATTACTAATGAATCACCAGTGACTCTGAGCTTGGTTTGTTTTTTTGGTTGGTTAATTGGTTATTGGTTGATTGGTTTGTTGGGCATGTCATGTTAGAGAAATGACTCCTGAGATAGTTGTACCTCTTGATGATTTCATATATATTCAACTGAAAATGGCTGCCCGCCTGGTCATATGGTCCCCAGACTAAGTGCAGGCTCTGTTTTTGTTAAAGTAAAAAAATCTCCTGCAAAATTCATAGACCGTTGGTTAAAGTTGATAGAAAGAATGTTTGATGCATGTTCTCATTTATCAAATCTGTTTTGAGTACTTGTTTCACCAGCTATACCCAAAGGTTAGAAAGACAGTAATTATCCACAGGAAATCTAAAAGCTTGCAATGAGAGATAAAACAATCATCGTAGCCACAGATGGTCTACTTGAGACTGTGTCACACATTCTTGATAAAATATTATATACCATCCTGTATAAATGTGTTTATATTCAGGCAGAGTAGATTTTATTTTATTTTCTCTACTGCAGTAATACTTGACAGCACAATCATTTTTCCTTCCTGGTTTATAACTCAGTACTGCCACCTTCACCAAGCCACCTAACCTCACCAAACTTCAGGTTTCCCAATTGTCTAATAATAATACTTACTCTTTGGAGTCGATGGGAGAAGCAAACAGGATAATAAAATACATCTTTTCAAGAATTATAATAGCACAGTTTTTTTCAACTATGAAAGCATATCTCTATTACTAAATCATAGACATCAGCACAAAATAAAATACAATTCTAACAGTCAACATTTCCAGTACAGAATGAATGGCAATGAGCTGTCATGATTGCTATCACTGGGGTGTTTTAAGCTTATGATCGCTTGGATGGAAGGCTGCAGAAAAGATCCAACCATCAGATGGGAGATTGACTAATGGACTTTCAAGATCTTCTTGTATTCTATTATTTTGGCCTGTTATTCATGTTTCATACTCTCTTCCTGGATGAAGTTTTTATTTTAGTTTTTCCTAGAATGAGTAAAAGGTGAAAACAATAGCAACTCTCTGCCCAGATGCCCTGGAAAAGGGCATGGAGGTGACCTTTCTGACATGCTCAACTGAAAAATTTATATAATCCAGAAGAATGGAACTCTGGACTCCTGCCAACCTGGATACATTCATCAAAGATTGGCAGTTTTATGTACCTCTCTTATTTCTGATGAGGTTATCCAAAGATGATCCAAGTGCCAAACCCAGATCTGTTGGACTTCAGAGACTTCGCACTGAATCTCTACCTTGTACAGCTTTTCAGATAAATTTGTCAACTGCCATGTAAGCCTGGTTAAACCTCAGTAACAGAAGCCAGATTTCTCAGACTATCAGCTTAACTCAGTAAATGAGTACTAACCAATGTTTACCATGAACTTTGAGGCCTCAACCTATGTAAGAAAAAAATATGGTTAAGTTTCTTGAGCACTAGTCATGATTAGACATCAGATATACCATTATTTACATATATTTTTTTTCTTTTTTTTTTCTGACTCCAGAATAGTGAGGGACTCATTTTTGTATATTTTTAAAAAGTCTACATTGGAAGTATTTGATGACATTTACACACCTCCAGACAGAATTGATGTATATATACACACCAGTGAACTTAGACACTTCTTAATCTCCAGTCCATGAAGAGACTGGGCACTGTGGTCCTGGCTGGTGGAAATTCTGGGACTGAGAAGTGCTGGGCTTGGAGAGGAAGGTCAGTACTGCTTGCCCACAATTTCCACTCATAGACTTGAGAGACAATTAACATAAAAAGTATCACAAAAAGTTCTCTATTTGGAATAAAAGTAAATTATCTGAATTGGACTAATAAACCCCAGAGTATTAGACCATAAGAGAAAGCCAAGAAATGAAGCTAAGAAGATTAAGAAGAAGAGTAAATTGACACCCTAGGAAGTTTGATTTAG